>OX940789.1:18115436-20724159 GCA_954870985.1 Trifolium fragiferum
AAAGCATCCGCTACCATATCAACAATTCCGTGGGCTCAGTTTTCTTCCTCTAGTGAGGAAGATATCTATATTATCTAGAATCTAGATATAGATTTCGATTCTAAATAATATAGATAGTATATTGCATTTGCATACATACTATGCAAAAGATTGATCTAAACTAATTTTTTTTTATTTATAAAATAAGAAAATAAATAGTTTTAGATTGATCTATCCATCTACATAGATGGATGCTGCAATATACACTATGTATTATACCTTTTTTCATAAAAAATGTCAACCAATTTCGATCGAATGTGAACTAAAAAAAATCAAGAAAATCGATTATTATTTCATTTTATTAATCTTATTATTAAGTTAATCTTATTAAATAGTAATAAAATCAAACATTTTTTTCATTTTTTTTTTTGAAAAAAAAAAGAACTGATTTAAATATGAAAGTAACTCCTACCACTTCTGATACTGAGGTTTCTGCATTACTAAAATCTTTTCCAAACGGTTGATCAACTAATATTCTGAATTAATTCGAATAGTCTAGGGTTCGGTTTAACCGTATTTAAAGTAATAAAATATTGTACATTAGTCTGTAATTCTTCGATTCTTCGAG
The DNA here is from genome assembly GCA_954870985.1 of Trifolium fragiferum. NCBI lineage: Eukaryota > Viridiplantae > Streptophyta > Magnoliopsida > Fabales > Fabaceae > Trifolium > Trifolium fragiferum. Next base: position 18,116,044 of record OX940789.1, read on the forward strand.
GCTCCCCCTCTATGAATAACTTTGGAAGTTCTACATAGATTTGAATCAGATCGATTCTTTTTTTAATCTTTATTCGTCCAATTCCCTCGACATCAGAGGATATTCTTATTGTTTTTTGTAGATAATTCTTGATACAATCTCGTATTATTTTATCTTCTTTTAGATTCTCGGAATAATCTCTTGGTTGTGCAAACCAAATAGAATCATGATTTTGAGTTGTACCAAGTCTGAAACCAAGCGGATGTATTTTTTGTCCCATAATTCCTCATTACTCTATATAAAATGATACGTCTTATTTGTCTACTTTTTTATTTCTTTTTTTTTTTTTTTATTTAGAAAGATATATAAATAAATCTTTCTAACTCATTGACTTAGTTCGTTGAACTATATATTGATTGTGAGTAGTATTTTCTGCTGCCGAATAAAGCAATTCAAAAAAAAAAAGAATAAGATGTCCAACTCCGTAGAGCAGCCTGCTCTATATCATCTCATTCTTCGAGCCAAATGATTTGTAATAATAAGCACTTCTTCACTCAGAGCGCTTTTGAGAAATTTAGCAAAAAAAGTTCTTACTTTATTCACTCTGAGCTATTTTTATCATTTTTGCAAAAATCTTATCAACCGGGATTGTGACTGGCAGAAAAATGTGAAAGTTGAAATTCCCCTTAGAAAAACTAAGGTCAACGACGAGATCTAGTATCATTTTTTGTATGCCTCCTGAAGTTTTGAGTAGATGAAAATTCTCCCAATTTATGGCCTACCATACGATCCGTTATATAAATCGGTAAATGCTCTTTACCATTGTGGATAGCAATGATATGCCCAATCATTGTAGGTATAATTGTGGATGTTCTGGACCAAGTTATTATGACTTCTTTTTCTCCTTTCGTGTTTAGCTTATTTATTTTTCTTAATAAATGAGTCGCTACAAAAGGATTTTTTTTTTGCGAACGTGTCATAGTTAATTATTTGTCCTCCAATTTCTAAAAAAAAATAAAATAAAATGATATGATCTTTCAAAAAAGAAAATCAAATCATATAATGTCATAGTAAATCAGTCTTTTCTTTTTTTCTTTTGTAAAGACGAGGAAACAAATTGTATTTTCTCTACTCTACACTATTTACTACGGCGACGAAGAATCAAATTATCACTATATTTATTCCTTTTTCTAGTTCTTCTTCCAAGTGCAGGATAACCCCAAGGAGTTGAGGGTTTTTTTCTACCAATTGGGGCCTTCCCTTCACCACCCCCGTGTGGATGGTCTACGGGGTTCATAACTGACCCTCTTACTACAGGACGCTTACCTAGCCAACGTTTAGCTCCGGCTCGGCCCAAACTTTTCTGGTTTGCCCCAACATTCCCTACTTGTCCGACTGTTGCTGAGCAGTTTTTGGATATCAAACGGACCTCTCCAGAAGGTAATTTTAATGTTGCCGATTTCCCCTCTTTTGCAATCAGTTTCGCTACAGCACCTGCTGCTCTAGCTAATTGTCCACCCTTTCCAAGTGTTATTTCTATGTTATGTATGGTCGTGCCTAAGGGCATATCGGTTGAAGTAGATTCTTCTTTTTGATCAAGCAAAACCCCCTCCCAAACTGTACAAGCTTCTTCCAAAGCATACGACTTTCTGGATGTAGATTATAATATCGGATGGTTGGTCAATGGGATACAGTATATTATAGATGTGAGATGTGAGATGCTATTTACAATGATGCTCTTTTTTCAAAAAATACAGTACATTCTTTTTAAACGTCCATTTTTATTATTTGTCCTCTATCCGTAAAAAGTTACGACCAACCCTACATTATGTAATCCAAAAAATTTTAATTGACTTGGACACAATCAAAATCAATTTTCAAAATTGCACATTTCATCTTTGAACACCTAGCCACTAAATACCCTACTTTAACGAGGCTTTTTGATCCAAATGCCACCTTTTGAAACAAATATTCCCAATATTTCACACTTTGAGATTAATTTATCCAAATGCCACACTTTTCAAACGAAAAATTTTCCTTATTCATAGTCGCCACATGGTGTGGCGACTTTCTAATGAAGTTTTAAAATTTTTGTCTTATTATGTTGGCACGGAATCTCATAAATTCTTTACATTTTTTAATTTTTTTCTTTCAAAAAACTCTCTTTTAATTTAAACCCTCTTCTAATTCAAACCCTCATTATGGTTGACAGTTTCTTGAACAGAGAAAGTGAGACTCTGTCGGTCAAAATGTGTGACTCTGTGACTGCTGGACTTCTGCACTGCTTCATTAATCATCTTCATGCATTTTTCTGTATATGCCTGACCAGAATTCATTACAGCATTCCACTGTTTTCCCCGTTGCACAAATAAATCCACCAACTTGAAGTAGGTTGACTTCACCAAAGCTGTAATAGGGAGGTTCCGAGTACCCTTTAACATGGAGTTCATTGACTCAGCAAGGTTGGTTGTCATGTGACCCCATCGCAAACCATCATCAAACGCTTGTGTCCATTGTCGTCTAGGGATATTGTCGACCCACCTCCCTACCTCCGGATTTTCACGCTCAATTTCCGCGCAGTAGTACGCCAACAACGGTCTAGTCATTGCATATCCTATATCGCAAAAAAAAAAAAAAATCAATGTTATGTTAGAGAAAAAAATTTAAATATTGTAGTAATAAGACTGAGATCATTACCCATATTGATAAATTTTTTCCGAAGATCCGTATTTTTGAACTGTCTCATGAAATTTTGTGCGATGTGTCGAACACAATACACATGTCTGCACGATATCACGTGGATACATCAAATCCGTACACATGCCCTCAACACTACGCGTCCTCATCATCATTTCAACCGTCATCATCAACATTTCAACAACCTCCATCAACATATCAACCATTTGGGTTCCCACCCACACAAGAATACAACAACCCATCATCATATCAACCATTCGGGTTCCCACCACCACCACAACAACAACAACAACATTTTGGGTTCCCATCATCTCAGGTCGAATTAGGAAATTTTGTTGAAAATGACTTTCTCCAACAACTTACACTTGATGCCGATTTTAGTCCAAATTTTTACAATTCTATGTCTCAATTTTTAAATAGTGATTTGACTGTACAAGCACAATCTTCGGTACAAACTATTTACCTTACGGCACCTAGCTATTGCAAGGCGCGTGATTGGTTTAGAAGTTTGAATGTAATCTTCGATCAAAGGCTTCAACATTTGCCTTTGGTCAAAGCTAAGGTGATATGAGTACTTCCACAGTGTTTCCCAACGCTTTGAAAGAATACTGGTTCCCACAGCTTCCGTGCTCGGAAGTAACGAAATTATAGAAATTAAAAGTATATCAGCAAGCTGGCTGATCAAATCGACTTCTTTCTACCAATCGTTAGTTGGTTCAGTGGTGATTGGCGCTGAACTTGGTAGGGAGGACCACGGTTCGATCCCCCGCAACTGCGATCGGGAGGGGGCTGGAACCACTTGATGCCAGAACTGACCCCCGAACCAGATTCAACTGGTGGTGAAAAACCAAAAAAAAAAAAAAAAAATCGACTTCTTTCTTTCTGCATCTTATTAAAATTTAATTAATAAATATATTTCTATTTTATTTTTTTGACTAATATTTTTTTTTATATTCTCTTTTGACTAATATTTTATGTTTGACTACTAATATATTTCAAATTTTAGTTCACACCCAACTGTACAAATATATAAAGTAGATAATGGATTTTTTATTTTTTTTTTAGTTTTCACCACCAGTTGAATCTGGTTTGGGGGTCAGTTCTGGCATCAAGTGGTTCCAGCCCCCTCCCGATCGCAGTTGCAGGGGATCGAACCGTGGTCCTCCCTACCAAGTTTAGCACCAATCACCACTGAACCAACTAACGATTGGTAGTAGATAATGGATTTTGATATAACTTATTCTTTGAATTTTACCCTTCATTTAAACTATTGTATTTACAATTTTACATTTCTCTATCCAATCAAATAATCTACTTTTTAAAAATCTATATTTAATTATAATCTATATACTCCATTTAATGTATTTTTATTATCAAATACTCTCTCTGTTTCAAATTTGTACCTAAATATAAATCCCTTTACAAATTTCAAGACACATTTATTATTATTATTTTCAAACATAATCATAATTATTACTACTACCACTTTACATTGAAATACGAAAAGTCAGTTATACATATATCTTTTCACAAATGACAATTTAGTGATTATAATACACAAAAAACTATACATTAATTACACTATTAACTTTTTTCAATTTGCGTGAAAATATTAATAGGTGCTTATGAAAAGGGATGGATCGATGGAGTAATATCTAATGGTTAATTAGCTCATAGTTATTATAGTTATATACACTCTTTTTTAACAAATTGTAATTTAGAAAAAGACTATGAGAAATATTAATGGTTAATTAGTCATAGTTAAAGACTCATGAAAAAGAAGCTAGAAAAAAAAAGAGTAAATGGTAAAAACAAAAAAATTCCATGATACATATGAAAAAATTTAATGAACACCACACAAAAAGGAAAAATCAAATAGTGTTGCATTGAATTGCCGAAATCACAAAAAAAAAAAAACACGCAATTTTTTTTTCTATATGAAAAACAACTTATTTTGATTAAAGTAGAAGAAAAAAGATGCACATGAATAATTTCGGGTAAAAAAAAAATCAAAATCACCCATTTTTCATTTTTAAAAAAAAAGATGAAAAAAATTAAAGAGAAAGAGGGGCTTATTTCTAAAAAAAAAAAAAAATTATAGGGCTGGCTTACGTACATTTTCATTTAGTATATAGTGCAATTATATTTTGAATTTTATTCAAAGATTATGAAAACTACATCTTGTTTTAGCATAGTAATTGAATTCAAATACTTTAAATTATCGAAGGCTCCCAAAGAACAAGAGAGTTAATAAAAAAAATCATATCTTGTTTTTCTAAGTGATAATTAATTAATTTTGGTAAATAAAAAAAGTGATAATTAATTTTTGGTAAAAAAAAAGTGATAATTACTTTAATTTTTATATAGAGAATAAGGTGGAATAAAATTCATATCTTTTAATTTATTTAATATAATAACTGAAATATTGTGAAGGATCAAATGTTTTTAATTTTAAAAATAGACGACCAAAATTGCTTAAAAATAGAGGAACTAAAATAAATATGACGATCAAAATTGCATTTAAACCATAAATTTATTACACTTTAGAGTATCTCCAATAAGGGTATCATAGAGAGTATCATAGACTAATGATCCGTACCTATTTTTTTTTATCATTGGAGTTCCATGACGTGACATAGAGGGTATTAAAATTGATGATACTGGTACCTTATTTAAGGTACCGTATCATCAATTTAATGTTACCTTTTTTTGTATATCGAATTAAATAGAATTAATAACTTGTTAATAATGTATGATACCTAGAGTGGTATCACCATTGAAGCAAAATACGTATGAGTTGCATAAATATTATATGGCATTGTAGGGACCACTTTTTAGTAATGTATGATATCCAAAGCGGTATCACCATTGAAGATGCTCTAATCAAATTAAATATAATTAATAACTTGTTAATAATATATGATACCTAGAGTGGTATCACCATTGGAGCAAAACATGTATGAGTTGCATAAATACTATATAGCATTGTAGGGACCACTTTTTAGTAATGTATGATACCCAAAGCGGTATCACCATTGGAAATGCTCTTAGAGACCAAAATTGCATGTTAGAAGGTTTGTTAGGGACAAATGTTGTAAAAAGACGGATTCATTCTCTCCCATGGACAAATGTTGTAAATCCTAGTTGAACATTTTAAGAAAAATTAAAATAAAATTGCAAGAGCAATAAAATCAAGGGATGAGATTGCAATACAGAAAAAAAATGTGCTAGAGATGATATTTTTCTTAAAAAGACAAAGGAAGTAAGTACTAAGTAGTATGAATTAAAGCATAAAATTGCATATTGAAAGGTCATTGATCAAAGTTATTGAAAGTAAAAATTAAAATAAAATTAAGAGTTTGATTATAGTAGAGATCGCCATAGAAATTACATTATATATATAATTAAAGCACAAATAGTCTTGCTTAATAATCAACATATTTGGTATTGAGCAGGATAAGTTTGTAAAAAATCAAACAATAAAATTACAAGCTACACATAAGTCATCATCTTTCAATGAATATATGGTTGGTATAAGTAAATTTCTCACTGAAACACAATTTTTAAGTACACTTTAGATACACTCAGTCTAGCAGCAACCTTTACAACTCGTGAAGTGAAGATTACCAGTCATCTGCTACATTTGTTGCGCCAAGAACAATCGCAATTGTAGCAACAATAGCCTGCAAAAACAATCTCGGAAACAACATGAGACAAGTAATCCAAACAACTTTTATAAGATATTTAATGCACAATCTAAATACATTACAAGTCCTATAACTTATAAGTCCTAGCTCAAGGCAAAATTTGCCGAAATTGCAAGGTATGGACGTCATGAGCGGGGTTCGAACCTTGGCTCTCTCACTTGTGTGAGAATTTCTTATATTTACTTTGCCAATTCTTCTATGTACCAAAAAAAAAAAAGATTTATAAAACAACTTGTCAAATTTCAATAAGCTATTTTTTGTTTTTTTTTTTCAATAAATTCTTTAGAAAATATTTGAATAAGCACTCATCGACACTTCAAATTGAAGGCATGTCAGAGTCAAGACACAAACATATGCTGCTATATTCAATCACTTCCATTTTCTTAAAGCATTACGGTGTCTATGTGTCAGTGTCGTGTCTGTTTTAGTGATTCATGACACATTTAAGTTATTTATCCAAATGCGTACCAAATTCACAAAAATCCCATTTTGTTCACCGTTATTTTCTCCTTCTTACATGCGTTCTTTATATAGCGTACTCGTGTAACTAGTGGATTAATGAGGGCAAATGATGAAATTAAAACAAGTAATGGCACAAAGTATGCTAATATAATCTAAAAACTATACATAATTGAAGAACTTAAACAGGCTTCAACTGAAATAATGAAAGGACGGAATCACTTACAGCAATCAAACAAGCAATGTATCCAGGTTTCTCTCGGTAGTCTACTCTGGAAAAAAGAACAATGATTGCCCCAACATACCACGGAATAGCAGCGAGAAAGAAACCCATTATAAACCTTCAAAGGACAAAAACAATATTAGAAATCACCAATCAATGTTTATATAAGTAGCTAATGCCAACGCAAACAGAACAAATGTCAATGGTAAATGGTTCCAGCATGTTAACAAGGTGAGGTGATAATAAAAATGTTAAAAGGTGATATGGATTAAAACAATCTGAATTACTCCTTTAGAGTGTACTCTTCATACTAAATCGAGGCATGTGAAATAGCATCCAAAACAATCTATACAAAGACGTGAATCATGTCAAGAATTTACTTGTTTCACAATTCACATGTAATTCAGTATCTGTAAACTTCAAGTTTTAACTCTCAAGTCTTTGACACATCATTGTATGTCAACTTTAATATACAAATACGATAGTCAATAAGCATAATGTTGAGCAAAACTTTAAATTTTACAGAAGAAATAATTAATCAGTACAACTCATGATACACTTGTCGAAATAATGGCTATGAGTTTTACCATTTTCCTTTTAACAGTAAAGTTAGAAGAGATGGGTCTCACGAAACTGCTGAAAACTTATAAAAAACTGTAGACACCAATTGACACAAACTGCTGAAAACTTATAGCAGATTGCCGGAAGGTGACCTTTTTCACAAAATTGTGAGTTAATGTTTGAGATGGGTCTCACGAAATAGCAAATGTTATGCTATTTCCCTCTTCTCTACCTCTCAAATTGTAATATTCTTCATAAGGAAAAGCATTTTGAAAAGCATTATGAAAAAGTTGTGATACCCTACTCCTAGTAAAGAAATCGGCTATCATAATTTAGATGGACAAAATTGCATCCATTAATTTAAATTTAAAATTTCAAAGAGGTCATTTTACTTTTTTTCAGATCAAAATGATCATTTAACTTCCTAAACGAAAAAATTGAATCTTTAACAAGATAAATGATCTTTTTGATCTAGGAAAAAGATAAAGGACCACTGATAGAGTTTTGTCAATTAAACACCATTATGACCAGTTTCTTCAACTCGTCATACACCGATCAAATTAAAGATTATAGTCTAACCATTCTCCTTTGAACAGTAAAGTGAGCAAATGTGAAGGGAGTTTTAATAAAATAAAAATATAAAATAGATATAGACACCAACTGACACAAACTGCTAACATTCAAAGCATATTGCTGGTAGGTGGCCTTTGTCAGAAAGCTATGGTTTGATGTTTGAGATGGGTCTCATGAAATGGAAAATTCTATGCCATTTCCTTCATCCCTCCCTCTCGAATTGTAGTATTCTTCATAAACCAGCTCTTTAATACTATGATGACTAATTTTTTCAGCGTAAAATGTCATTACGTAGATTCACCATCAATTAAAAATAAGAATGGAATTAACATTTCAATATTATCTCGGTGCAAACACTCCTTCAATAAACATTAGCAATCAAAGAGTCTATTTTCCTCATGCACGATAGACAATAGATAAATTTGAGATCTAAGCTTCCCCCCAAAAAAGATAAAACAAACTTTAGTCAATGAAAATTATCCACAAACATAAAATTCAGTGTTTCCTAGGTGCGGGTACGGTACCGGTACCCGATACGGGGTACGACAATTTTTTAAAAACTAATGAACGTGTATGGTTATAAATTTAGGTACGGATATGTACCCGGTACTGATACGGGTACGTACCCGGTACTAATACGGTACTCTCCCTCAAATGGAGCACCCATGCATAATATCAAAGCATTGAAAGTTGACAATCACATTGAAATATGCGTGCAGATATAAATATCTTCCTGAATAGTTAAAGCCAAAGAAAACCACAAACGACATACTATACATACAGGCTACAGTAAATAGAAAACCAAGAGTCTTCTCTTATTGCATGGTTTCATCGTTTTTAATCAAAAGAACAGGCTCAAAGGCATGGCTTGTAACGTGTAACGTGCTTGAAATATATGTTGATATAGCTTTGAATGACATATTATGAAAAGAAAAGCCAACTCATATATAGTAATCTAACTCTACATGTTGTTATTGCGATCTAATTTGCAACTACATTGGACACTAATAAATTAATTTACTTACAGGCACCAGCCACAACCAATACCACAACACCCAAGTCGCCTTTCTCTCACGGGTCTTCCTTCAGCAACTGCATAACCTGAATCAAAATCACACAACAAAACAATATCAAAATCTATTATCCACAAAAAAATGAACTCTACTACACTTTACACTAAAATGACATATTTCAATGTTTCCTACAACATAACCCTGATCATTCACCAACCTTCAAAATCAAATATATAGGGTCTGTTTGGATTGACATATCTGAGTTTATCTACTTCCTCAACTTATGAAAACAACGTATGACAATTTTCATAAGTTTTATTCAATTTATTTTATAAGTTCTCCAATATAGCTTATAAAAATAGCTCGTACTCGTAGCATATATAAAAACAATTTATCTTTACTTTATCTTTCGCTGTAAAATAGCTAATATAAGCTTATAAGTAATAAATGCATATCATCATAAGCGCTTATGCTATACGCTGCAAAGAAGTTGTTTATCCAAACAGACTCTAAACCAATAAATAACTAAATAAATAAGCAAACTCAATACTCCACAACAAAATTAAAGTCAACTCAAGCTTAGAAACTTTCGCCTAAACCCAAAACTTTCATATGAAGACAGTTGACCTACCACTAAAACTAAATCTCACAGCTGCAAAGACAATATCGAAATCCAACCAATTATGTCAACTAAACTACAAAGACAAATTACATTGTATTGTCCAACATCAAACAGTAAAAAACATAATCCATGATCATTCATTCCCATAACCACACATAGAAACCATTTCCAAAATTCAACCTTCAAAATCAAATATATTGATTGAATAAACAAACAAACCCAATACTTCACAATAAAACTAAAGTCAGCCCAAGCTTAGAAAATTTTCCCTAAACCCAAACATTTCAATCATAGAGAGTTGACCTAATACTAACTCACAGAGTCACAGCTACAAAACAAAAAATCACGAAAGTTCGAATCTTTGATCCAACCCATCATAGAGATCATCCAATATATCAACCCCAGAAAATCAAAATTTTCAATTTTTCATTTCAAACCTCAAAATCAAACTCAATAATTAAAAACCCTAAATAAAAAAACAAAGAATAGAGAGAAGATAGAAAAGTACCAGGAAAAGCTTGGTAGCCGTGAGGGTAATAGGGAGGAGGAGGGGCGGAGGGGTCGGAACCGGGAGGGGGGACGGGTTGAGGGAAACCGATGGCAGGATATGGGTTGGTGTGAGGAGGAAGAGGAGGAGGGAAGTTGGAGACACCTTGGAAAGTACCGTACTGAGGAGGTGGAAAGGGTTGAGATTGCGGCGGAGGAGGGTGGCCGGAGGAGGCTCCAAGTTTGTCTTTTTCGGTCATGTTTGTTTGTTTGATTGGAGGGAGGGGGTTATGGTGTGATGATTGTAGAAAGAAAGGTTTTGTGAAAAGAGAGTGAAAAATGTGTTTGTGTTTTGTGGTGTGTGAGATTGGAACAATGAATGAGTAAATTAGGAAATTTAATATTATTGTTATGTGGACCCAATGATTTGTGTGAATTTGAAACAAATTAGAGTAATCTTAATCTCTGCTACAGATCACGGAAACGGATTGGACGTTACAATACATAAGAATTGTCTAATTACTTCTTTTCAATTACTTCTTTTCAATTCTATATTATTATTTATATACATTAATTTTACGATCAATTTAAAAAGTTAATTTTTTCTTATATATAAAATAATGTGGTTGAATTCATTTTTAATAATTCTTTTGTAAATTGTATGTTTTTGCACTACAGCAAATCCTAGTTCTCAAATTATTTGGTCATTTTATAATTAAATACACAGATTTACTTTTTTGTCGTTAACCTTTTTATTTTATGAAAAAAAATCTGATAATTTAGAGTTTGATCGGAAAATAAATAAAATTTAGGCAAAAATTGTTTCTACCAAAAGTTGAACTCAAGTTCTCTCAAATAATTCATTCTAATAGAAGATTATTAACCAATTGAGTTCAATATATTTGTTAAAGATACATTGATTTAGTTATTCGGATACAAGTTAACAAAATAAAATAAAAATTTATAAGATATTTTGGGTACTAGTTAATACATTTATAAGTACTCTCTTTTTTTTTTTTAACAAAATGTACTCTTTGAATTTTGAAATTTTTCTATTTTTTGGACATGAAGAGAGGATCACTCTCACCCTAAATTTGTTTCGTAAAATAGAAAAAGGAACACTATTTTTAGTGAAGTAATCTTACCAAGGGTCGTATCTGAGGTAGAGTGAGTAAAGTGACCGTCATAAATCCATAAAAATAAGTCTAAAGTTTTGGCCCCAAAATAATTTTTTTAGGAGTATAAGGGCATCTCCAATGCATAGAACTAAGTTGAGTTGCTTCACTATTTTGTGTAGGATGCCAAATGACTTCTAAGAGACCTCTTAAACAACCAGCATTGGACATGCTCTAATATGCCTAACAACAACCAGCAGTAACACATGAAACTGAGCGCAATTGGTGCAGACCACTTCCAAGTACTCTTAAATGTAATATTAATGCTGCCTGTTTTGTGAATGTAAACCAGTTTTATATTGGTGCATTAGAGATGTAAATGGAGGCTTTCCTAAAGGCTACAGCCATGTTAGAGACACTAAATGTTGCGTGGATCCCTTCTCAAGTGAGACCACACACAAAATAAAAAAGAAAAAAAAAAATAGAAAAGAAAAAAAAAAAAAAAAAAAAAGGGTTTTGTTTTTGTTGTGTTGGGCTATAGCCCATGTGCACACGTGTTGTGTGTGTTTGTGTGTGATGTGTTTATAAAAGGAAAGTTAATCCCTTGTTGCAACAGGTTACAAACATAACGTGAGCAGTGCGTGAAAAAAAGTGTGCCGCACTGTTTGTGAGAGAAAAGAAACAGAGAGTGACCGAGAGAAGAAGAATAAAAGGTTCTTCGGTGACAAAGTATGTTCGGCAAACGTTCTCCGGTTTGGCTGAAATCAGAGTATGTTATTTCTGTCACTTTGTTAGTTACTTAGAAAATTGTTCTGAGTAGTTTTGTCTTCTCTGTGTCAGTTTGGGATACCCACTTGTTGTGAGGTTGTTAGCTCTCTTATTGTTAGTTCATCATAGGTGTTGGTGACTATTATATGTTTGTCGGTTCCTAGAGAAATTAGGAAGACATTGATTGTACTCATTATTTAATAATAGTGGAGTTTTTGATTGGTCTGCACGACCCGTGGTTTTTTACTCTCACATTGAGGGTTTTTCACGTTAAAATTGCGGTGTTCTTATTTACAGTTGTTACTCCTTTTATTGTTGTTATTGTTGCTGTTGGCTGTGCTGGTTAATTTGGTTGTTCAGGTTCCACGAAAAGAGAATAATTAAACGCTTCCGTGTATTTCGCTGTGCACTCTGATCCCAGCAACTGGCATCAGAGCTTCGGTTCTTTTGTGGAATTAATTTGTGGTGAACAATGGAAGTCAACACAACTCGTATGGTGACCTTGAATGGGTCGAATTATGCCCTTTGGAAAAGTAAAATGGAGGATATGCTTTATGTGAAGAATTTTCACGAACCTGTGTTCCCTACAGAGAAGCCATATAATAAGACCGATGATCAGTGGACTTTACTACACAGACAGGTGTGTGGTTACATTCGTCAGTGGGTTGATGACAACGTTTTGAACCACATTAGTGGGGAGAAACATGCTAAATCTTTATGGGATAAGCTTGAGCAGCTGTATGCGAAAAAAACAGGTAATAACAAGATGTATCTTATAAAGAAGATGCTGAGTTTGAAGCTCCAAGAAGGGACTTCGTGTGCAGATCATTTGAATACTTTCCAAGGAATTATGAATTAGCTGTCTGCTATGGGTATCAAGTTTGATGATGAAATTCAAGGGTTGTTTCTTCTTGGTTCTTTGCCTGACTTGTGGGAAACGTTTAGAATGTCGTTGTCCAATTCTGCTGCCGATGGTGTGTTGTCAATGGATCTTGTTAAAAGAAGTATTTTGAATGAGGAGATGAGAAGAAAGTCTCAAGACTCTCCTTCACAGTCAGAGATGTTGGTTACTGAATCAAGGGGGAGAAACAAGAACCGATACTCAGGTAATAAAGGTAAAGGCAGAAGCTATTCGAAGAACAGGTACACAAATGTTGATTGTTACAACTGTGGTAAAAAGGGGCATGTTCAAAAGGATTGCTGGTCCTTGAAAAAGGAGGATAAGGACAATGATAAAAATGGTTCAGATGGGGAGAGTACTCATCTGCTATTAGATGACTTGCTTCTTGTTGAAGAGCATGATATGTCAAATGTTATTGATAAGGCATCCAGTTGGGTGATCGATAGTGGTACTTCAGTACATGTCACTTCCAGAAGAGATATTTTCTGCTCATATACTTCAGGTGAATTTGGTGATGTGAAACTAGCACATGAAGGCGTGCTAAAGTGTATTGGCCTTGGAGATGTTAATTTAGAGATGACTAATGGTAGCAAGTTAACTCTCAAGGATGTGAAGCATGTTCCAGACATTCGGTTGAATTTACTTTCCGTGGCTAAACTATGTGATGAAGGTTATAACAACGTGTTCTCACGAGACACTTGGAAATTGACCAAGGGTTCTATGGTTGTTGCTAGAGGTAGAAAGTGTTCTACTCTTTACATTGCACATGCAAAAATAGTTAAAGATGTGCATGTTGTTGAATCAGCTGAGAAAGTTGAGTTATGGCATAAGAGGTTATGTCACATGAGTGAGAATGACATGGTTGAGCTAAGCAAGCGGAGTGTGTTGTCTGACATGAGAAATCTACATTTGAAGAAATGTGATGGTTGTTTTGTTGAAAAGAAGAATAAAGCTTCTTTTAATATTCACTCACCTAGAAGACCAGAAATTCTTGATTTGGTGCATACTCATTTATGTGGTCCTATGAAGACAAGGACAGTTGGAGGTAGTGTGTACTTTCTAACATTTGTTGATGACCATTCAAGAAAGACTTGTGTTTATACCTTGAAGAGTAAAAATGGTGTTTTGAGCGCGTTTAAGAAATTTAAGGCCTCGGTTGAAAATGAAACTGGGAAGAAGTTGAAGTGCATATGTATTGATAATGGCGGTGACTATATGAGAAAGTTTGAAGCTTATTGTAGAGAGAACTGGATTAGATATCAGAGGTCTCTACGTTGGAACGGTGTTGCTGAGAGGATGAGTAAATCATTGGTGGAAAGAGCTAAATGTTTGTTGTCACAGGCGAAGCTTTCCGAATCGTTTTGGGGTGAAGCATTGAACACGATTGTGCATGTTCTGAATCTTTCACCATGTGTGTCCTTGCAACATGAAGTACCAGAGATGATTTGGTCAGGTAAGAATGTTTCTTATGACCACTTGCGTGTTTTCGGATGTAAAGCGTCCGTAGAGAATCAACAGTGTGTGTTTATTGGTTATGGCCTAGATGGAGTTGGTTACAGGTTTTATGATCCTGTTATGAAGAAACTTATCAGATGTTGTGATGCTGAGTTTAGTGAAGATCAGCGGTTGAAAGACATTGATACAGTTAGAGGTGATGATCCAACTCATGATGATGACCGTGAAAAGTGTCGCGGAATAGAGATGCAGTCAGATGTTGAAGCTGATGCACAGGTAAAAACCACCCAAGAAAGAAAGCCTTTGAAGAGGTACACTGCTGAAGAACTTGTTGTTACAAGTGATGCTGAAGTTCCAGCATTGATTGAAGATGCAGATGACAAGATGATTGAGACTTGTGGCATAGTTGTCGGAATGACAACTGATTGCCCCACTTGAGTCGTGAGGGGGAGAATGTTGGATGGATCCCTCCTCAAGTGAGACCACACACAAAATAAAAAAAAATAAAAAATAAAAAAAAATAGAAAAGAAAATAAAACAAAAAAAAAGGGGTTTTGTTTTTGTTGTGTTGGGCTATAGCCCATGTGCACACGTGCTGTGTGTGTTTGTGTGTGATGTGTTTATAAAAGGGAAAGTTAATCCCTTGATGCAACAGGTTACAAACATAACGTGAGCAGTGCGTGAAAAAAAGTGTGCCGCACTGTTTGTGAGAGAAAAGAAACAGAGAGTGACCGAGAGAAGAAGAATAAAAGGTTCTTCGGTGACAAAGTGTGTTCGGCAAACGTTCTCCGGTTTGGTTGAAATCAGAGTATGTTATTTCTGTCACTTTGTTAGTTATTTAGAAAATTATTCTGAGTAGTTTTGTCTTCTCTGTGTCAGTTTGGGATACCCACTTGTTGTGAGGTTGTTAGCTCTCTTGTTGTTAGTTCATCATAGGTGTTGGTGACTATTATATGTTTGTCAGTTCCTAAAGAAATTAGGAAGACATTGATTGTACTCATTATTTGATAATAGTGGAGTTTTTGATTGGTCTGCACGACCCGTGATTTTTTACTCTCACATTGAGGGTTTTCTACGTTAAAATTGCAGTGTTCTTATTTACAGTTGTAACTCCTTTTATTGTTGTTATTGTTGCTGTTGGCTGTGCTGGTTAATTTGGTTGTTCAGGTTCCACGAAAAGAGAATAATTAAACGCTTCCGTGTATTTCGCTGTGCACTCTGATCCCAACACTAATGTGGTTACAAGTTACAACATTACAATATGCAAATGTTCCATATATCGAAACAGATCGTATCCAAGTTGTTCAAGGAATTGAAGGCAAAAGTAGGAATAATATGGAGATTGGAGTCATTATAGAAAATTGTAAGAGATTGTTGAATTCTTTTAATAACTGTAACGTCAGTTATGTTTGGAGATAAGTTAACCGAGTTGCTTATGAATTAGCTCAGTCAGTTCGTTTATATGCTACTTACCAAGTTTTTTGTTATTGTTCATCTTGTATTTAGATTTTTATTATAAATGAAATGCATTAAGTTTGTTTCCGTTAAAAAAAGAGAAAAAAAAAAGCCCAACAAAAATATATCAAATTCTCGGTGAACTTATATTTGTATCAAGTATAAATTATGAATTTTAGTATAATGATACTTGATATTGTTGATAATTAATGAGTTGATACAATGATATGTAAATATTAATGATCAAATTCTCTTTGCATATGTATCTCTTAAGTATCAAATTCTCTATCATACCACCTTCATACTACTTTCGATCATCACTACATATTTGCATTTTTTTTATTCTTTGCAATCTATCTATCTCTCTCATGATTGCATATAAATAAGAAATTTAAAGCTTTTTGAGAATTCAAATTTTTACAATATTTATTTGTTACGGCTCAAATTATATATTTGTTGTTCGGCCATCAATATATATATATATATATATATATATATATATATATATATTAAAAACGGTCCTGATCTAACTATGTATTGGTGTAGTATAATAATGTGGAAGAGGTAGAATCAGAGTGATGTAAATAATATTTATTAATTAGAGGTAGAATTAGAAGAAAAAAAAAATTAATGTTGTAATGAAAATTGTAAGAAGATCACACATTTTAGGAGGATGGACTATTAAGTAGTATCAATAAAAAAAATATCGTCAATTTTTATAGGAGATTAATTATGGTTCGTGTAATCAATCATTGATTGTACTCAATCATTATGCAAATTGTACTAGATCATTGTATATTCCCTTGGCAAACACACAAACTTTACATGAACAATTCTACAATGATCTATGGGGTTGTGCCCTTGCATCCTACTTCTTAGTTTAGGTACTTAATTGGTCAAGCTTTCGTTAATGTTATTCATATTCCAAGCTTCCATTTAAGGCACCAAGTACTCATTTCACAACAAACAACGGTGAATGAACCTCAAGACTTATTATTTATGGCAAATGGATAATGGGCCAATATTTTTATCATGGACCAATATAAAATTCACAAAATTTCAAGATTTTATACGTCTGTTATTTAAGTAAAGAATTGAATTCCCTACTTAAGTAGAGAATTATAAAGTGTGCTAAATTTCTCATTTTATTTAGTCCACTACTTAAGTAGCAAAAGAGTAAAATGAGAAAATCTCTACAAGCACGGAAAAGTACATAGGGCGGTAAAAATAATTCTCTCAAGTCTCACTCTAACATAATTCATTTGATTCGCCTCACACTTTTTCAACCCGTAAATCTTTGGACTTCCCACCGAACCCATTGGCAATGATATAGAGTTATATTATAGCTAATTAAATAATTTAAGAAAAATATTAAGTTAGAGGTAGAAGTTATTAATATTGATATTTTGAGTTTTACTTGAATTTTGGGTTTCTTTTGAGACAATGGAAAATGTAACACCTTAACCCACTTATATGTTATTAATTAACTTAAATTAAAATATACAAGCATATTAAGGTGTTACATTAAATAAAATCTCCAAAACATGCATGCACATTCATTTATATCGCAACAGAAGCATTTAATAATATATAAGCTACTCATGAAGCTTAAGTCAAAACATACATAGTCATAATTTAATTACAACTTAAATAAGGTTTTTTATGTGTGAAGACCTATTCATACATCCTCGAACACTAATCCCACAGTTTAATAGTACCAGAGCAATCCTAGACCTCTAATGATACTATAATCCTCCTACATCTCCTCCTTACCAAGCTAGACTAGTTTAGCCAACAAGCAAAATCCTAAGGCTTTAAGAAGACTCATCAAGTGAAAAATCTGGACCCAAATCATTCAAATACACAAAATTAGAGTTAGTTACAATCCAATATCATAATAATAAGCATAAGGTACACTTACATTCACCAAGTCCTCTGTTTCGGGTTTTCACTTAAGAATCACTAAAAACATCATTTTTCAACTTATAAATTCCTAAAGCTATCAACTTTAAACATACATAACTCATATAAGCTTAGAAGTACAACATTTAACATCATCAAACATCATTTCATGCTAGAATCATAGATTTTTCCTACTTTATCCAAAAACTCATCATTTTTCAAATAACAACAATAACAACCAAGCATAAAACATGTTATTGATCATAGAAATTCGTGATAGAATCATACATGAACATATTATCATCAGACAACAACATATATTTAAGCATTAACACATTTCCATAAATCCCAACCCCAACCAAAGAGATGAGAGAGTTTGGGTATGGAGAATAGACATCTCCCCTCTCTTTAATCACCTTTATTGAATTGTAAAACTGCTCTTTTACCTCAAAATGGTTGAATCCCTAGCTTTCTCTTCTTTTGAGCTTTCACAATTCTTCCCCTCTACCTCCTTCTCTCCAAGTCTCTCTCTACCTCCTTTTTCTTCAAAACTTATGAGCACTTTCTCTCTAACTCTCACAACTATAATTCAAACCTAGACTAACAAAAGACTAAAATGTCCTCTCTCACTAACCTAAGCCCATTTACACTAAAGCCCAACTATTTCCTTATCATAACACTACTCATAACTTATTTCACTTAATATCTCTACTCTTTACTAATATAGACATAATACTTAATTAATTACTAACCCAACATAAAAATACTATAAAATGTTAATTAACTATAATTAAAATAAAATAAATAAATACGGGTGTTACAAAAAACATCAAAAGAATTAAAAGTTAGTCTATTCCTCTTATTTTAGTTTGTCTTTCTTAATTTATGTTTTCATTAGAATAGTTTTAATTTTCTAATAATTGGTGTTTTTATTGAGAGTTGGGCCATGGAAAGGATTATTTATAAGATGCTCTTTCGAATAGTGATTGACACCAAAAGAAAAAGGCTATGATTGAGTCATTGCCAACAGAGTGCAAGTTGTGGACGAAATTCTTTCGTCTATTAATGGACCAATCTTTTAGGTTGGATTCTCAACATGTACTTAATTGTCGGCCTAACAGAAATGGTCGAATAAAAACTATTTATATTACATGACTTTTCTATCAATCAAGTGAACTAAAAAGACAAATATGACACCTTGATGTAAGTAAGAGACATCATAAATTAACTTATGTTTAGAAGCTTTTCTTGCAACTCCTCAAATGCTATAAAAACTCTTAGTTGAAGTAAAGAGAGCACGAGCCTTTTACATTATAAAGGGATATACATGATTTAACTATTTGTTACAAATAAAGGAGAAAAACTATGGTTCAAATTTTCAATTTTGCTTATGTTACGATTCTTGTTCTTTACCTATTTCTTGTTGTAACTAGAGTAAACTGTGAGATATAATCTCTCTCTTTTTTCAATTTTTTTTTATTTACATAAAATATTTTAGCTAACTTCCATATTATTCATGTCTTATATCACAGCACATGATGATGATGATGATGATCATCCCCGTCCTTGCATTCTTGACAGCGATTGTTTACAGTTTTGTCTCAATCCTCATAACATTCCTGTGTGTGTTTATAAAGTTTGTTTCTGCCATCAACAATAATAGTTAAGTGACAAAAAATTATATATTATTTCTAAGTCTATAAATTTATATAATCTTGTGAATTTCTACATTTTATTCTCTCATAATTTATCTCACACTGAGTTTTTTTTTTTTTTTTTTTTTTTTTACTTTATAGGAGTTTTACTTTGGAAAGCTACGATCACCATTGGGTTTAATGTTATTGCTTTATTTTATGAGTTTTGTTATTGTCTCTTTGATGTGTAACTAAATTCATATAACCATGAATATATTTGATCTTATGTCATTTTTAGTCATATTTTGCCTTTTAATATTTGATTTTCCTGTATATTTGTTGAATTAATTATGGTGTTCAAATTCTATGAAGATAAGTAGCTAATCTTTAACATTTTAGTTTCCTTATTTAACTATACATATTTATTCAACGAGATTAGTGAGAATAAGTCATATGCATATATATGAAAGCTATGAAATATCTTAATATTAGACATCTTTAACATGCACTTAGGGTATTTTTTTACAAGTGTCAATCTATGAAGCCCTCCACATCATATATTCCTTTTCACAACAATCCAAATTTTTAGCCCTTTTTAGCCAACAATTCAAATTCAACCAATTGAGAGAAGAGATATGTGGTTTGGGCTTTTATTGACCCGACCCAATATTTACCCTACCCGAAATCCATGAGAACCATCAGGAAAGGAATCAATTCTTTCTCCTTCAATCCTTTTCATTTTCACAGTCAATGCTCTGCACACCAGCGAAAAAGGGGATTCCCTTTTCATCTTCTCCCACAAATTGCATTCTCCCTAGGTAAACTTTCATCAATTTTGCCTAAAGCTTTGTGGAATCTTATTTTTAAAAAAGAATATCAACCCAATTTGAAGCTAATCTTCTATCACAATTTCAAATAAGCATCTCTCCATTACCCTTTTGTATCATTAATCAACAAATTTCAATTTGATTCCTTTGTTACCTCTGAGTTCTTTCCATTACCAGGATTATCAACACAGAGGATTGAGAATCTGCAATATTATATGTAAGTTTCACTTTCAATTTCAAATATTAGGTTCTGTCTATAAATAGGGGAATGGGAATGGCTTTAAGAATTGCTCACACCACAATCTAATCTCTTATTATTTCACTTTTTCAAAATGGCTTTGTCAACACTTTCAAAAACTTTTGACAAAATTTCTGAAATTAATGATTCAAAATCCTCTTGGAATGTCAAAGCAAAAATTATTAGATTGTGGGTTGTGAAAGACTTCAACAGAAATGATTTGCCATTTTCAGTTGAAATGGTGTTAATGGATGCTGAGGTTTGTTTCTTTGCAATAATACGAATTTCATCTGAAGGTGTTTGGATCTGTATGCTATAAACATGTTCCAGAAGCCAGAAGACAGAAGCTGGATGATAGAAGCAAAGTAATGTTACTGGTGGGGTACCACAGTACAGGTGCGTACAAGCTTTATTGTCCAGAGACTAATAAAATTGAATTCAGCAGAGACGTCATTGTGAAGGAATCTGAAACTTGGGATTGGAACAAGTCTCAATCAAATTCTGATGTGAGAATCTCTGAGGATGGCTCTGAAGGAGAGTCAGAATCTGAAGGCTCTGAAGATGATTCAGAAGATGGAGATGACTCTGATGGTGATTCTGAATCTGACTCTGACTCTGAAGGCAATTCTGAAGATCAGAATTCTGAAGCCAACTCTGAAGCTCAGAATTTTGAAGCCAACTCTGAAGCTCAGAATTCTGAAGCCAACTCTGAAGCTCAGAATTCTGAAGCCAACTATGAAGCTCAGAATTCTGAAGCCAACTCTGAAGCTCAGAATTCTGAAGCCAAGTCTGAAGCCCAGAATTCTGAAGCCAATTCTGAAGCTCAGAATTCTGAAGCCAATTCTGAAGCTCAGAATTCTGAAGCCAATTCTGAAGCTCAGAATTCTGAAGCCAATTCTGAAGCTCAGAATTCTGAAGCCAATTCTGAAGGTCAGAATTCTAAAGCCAATTCTGAAGGTCAGAATTCTGAAGCCAATTCTGAAGGTCAGAATTCTGAAGCAAACTCTGAAGGTCAGAATTCTGAAGAAAGAATTTCTGAAGGTGTTCAGAGGCTACAGAGAATCAGAAACATCCCAAGAAGATTTGCAGGATTTGAAATGTTGCAAGACACTGAAGTAGACTCTGAGGGAGAAATTAATTGAATTGCAAGACTCTTATGGCTAATTAAAAAAATGATGTAGAGACTTTTTATTAATTATGGTGATTACTTCACCTTATTGTTTATCAAATGTATTAGACCTTATTATTATATTATTTCTATATGCTATGTCACTAACTTATTTAATTATGGTATGATGTGTTAAGTAAGAAGACCATACTTTTATTTTCATGTTCTATATTATGGAGACTTTGTTTAATGTAATTAATGGAATGAGGAACCAATTTACACACAGAATATTATTAACATATTTGACTAGAAGACAATATTTAGTAAAGAATCAACTCTCCAAAATATGACATAGTACTCACGTTTTTGGTTGAGCACAAGATGACATATACATAGAGAAATTTTTAATAGAGAATATTTTGGAAGGATTCCTTTACCATCTTACTTTTCTATCATTCCTTCATTATTTACTATCAAACAACAAACACCTAGAGCCGCACTTTTAAGAGAAGCAAGTTTGATAATATGGGATGAAGCCCCCATGATGAATCGATATTGCTTTGAAGCATTTGATCGTACTATGAGAGATGTAATGAGAGTCAATGATGAACAAAACAATAACCGTCCTTTTGGTGGCAAAGTTGTTGTATTGGGTGGTGACTTTCGGCAAATTTTGCCTGTTGTTAGAAAGGGATCAAGAGGAGCAATAATAAGGGCAACGGTGAGTTCTTCTAAGCTATGGAAGACAGTCAAAGTACTCAGGTTAACGAAAAACATGCGTTTGAATGGTGATAGCACAAGTCAATCATATGACGAAATCAAAAAATTTGCAGATTGGATTTTGAATATTGGTGACGGTATTATGGACGCAGATGAAGATGGTGTCACAAATATTGAAATTCCTAATCAATTGTGCATACTTGAAGGTATTGATCCTTTACTTTCTCTAATTGATTTTGTGTATCCAAACATTGTTTTGAATTTTAAAAATACAAATCAATTTGAAGACCAAGCAATCCTTTGCCCAACATTGGAGGTTGTTGGAAAAGTCAATGATTTTGTGTTGTCTTTAATTCCCGGTGAGTCAAAAGAATATTTAAGTGCCGATACACCTTGCAAGTCTGATGAGGAACATCCAGTTCAAGGTGATTGGTTTACATCAGAGTTTTTAAATGATATTAAGTGTTCCGGTATCCCAAATCACCGTTTGACGTTGAAAGTTGGGGTTCCTATCATGCTAATGAGGAATATTGATCAGGCAAAAGGACTGTGTAATGGTACAAGAATGCAGGTAGATCATTTAGGAAAGCATATTATTTCAGCTACTGTTATAGCTGGAAAAAATATAGGTGACAAGGTAGTTATTCCTAGAATGGATTTGGTACCAACAGATTCTGGCTTACCTTTTAAGTTCCAGCGAAGACAATTTCCCATATGCTTATGTTTTGCAATGACTATAAACAAGTCTCAAGGACAGTCTCTTTCAAAGGTCGGATTGTATTTACCCCGACCTGTTTTTACACACGGCCAACTTTATGTTGCTGTTTCAAGAGTTACAACTACAAAAGGTTTGAAGATGTTAATTATAGATGAGGACGGAAAACCTTGCAACACCACTCAGAATGTTGTGTTTCCTGAAGTTTTTGAACATCTATAGGTGTGTCATCATAATTATTATTATTGTTATATTTATTATTAATGCAATTTATATTGGGCCGTTTTTTCATGTAATTATTAACTATTATTTCTTCTTCTTTTTTTTTCAGAAAAATCGGATCTATAATGGACAAATGATTATTTTGGTACGATTTAATTTGTAGTTTATAATTTTGTAAGTTTGAACTTTTGTGAGATGTAATAGTGTATTGAACTTTGACTATTTTATATGGGTTTTGTTCCTAGCTTTGTTAGTTTTTTCGTTATGGAGTTGGTCTGTTTTGTGTTTAGCACCTTCTTCCTTAATTGTGTAACGTACTTCCTCATCGGGGTATAGCTTATGCCTTATTGAGTGGTTTATAATGTAATTTGCTGTTTCAAAAAAAAGTAATTTATTGCAATTTATAAGATGCAGAATTGTTGCTTATTTTTAGTATGCTTAACGATATCTCTACGAATTGATTTTTTTTAATTGTCCACAAACAATCCTTTTTTTTTCAACATAAAAACCTACCCAAATATTAATTACCTGTTTACAAATTTAATAACCTGCAGAGTACCGTATATTATTTGTTAACAAAATAATTAACATAATATAGAAGATGATTGAATAAGAAAATAAAAAGTCATTTTCCAAAGGGGAGTACATGAGCAATTAAAGCAAGAATATTCTCTTAATGCACTTAGTCATATGAAAGATAGCAATTTTCCAAAGAGCAGTACATGAGCAATTAAAGCAACGAGCTGAGGCCCAATGGACTGTCATATGAAAGACCAAGCTATTTTGTTGACCCGATGTTGTATGAAGAGAATCAGGGATTAGGGTTTCATATCTTATTTCCTACATCTCGGTAGGGTCACGCCTCTACTATTTGGGACTGTCGAACCATGGCTGCTTCAAGCTCAAAAAGGTCAGTTTCAAATCATCATATTTTCAGTTAAACATAGTAAAGCCTAAATTAATTGCTGTATTATTAAAATTTCGAAATTAGTGGAAAAAATAGTGACTATTTCGAATTTTTAGGTACAGAATCAGAAATTTATGACTTTAAATTAGTAATTAATAGTACTTATGCAATGACTTATGCAATGTTAGTGTTAATATTGGTCTGTAATATTATTATCACAATGACTTATGCAATGCTATGTTTTTAGAATACTTTATCATTGTTAAAGAATATGTTTTGATTCTTAGTTCATTGTCTGATTCTTTATATGATTGAGTTAGGAACTGTTAGGTTTGAGACACATGCATGTGAATTTTGTACTCCAAAGAGATTGCTACCCATAAACAAAGCAAAGACAAAAGTGAATAATATCAAGTACACTCATTCATATTTTTTATTGTAAGTTTTAACTTTTGTATCTATTAAAGTAAAATTGTCACATAGTAGATCACTAAAAGAAGAAAATAAATCTTGTGATCATTGCAAGCTATAAAATTTTCAATAAAAATTTTCAAACACAAATTTTTCGATTGGGCCCTCATTTATTTATTTTTCTTGAATATGAAATGTTATCTTATGAGACACATGCAGAAGTTATTAAATTCACGCTACAGGTTAAAGTCACTTTTCATTCATTTTGCCTTTTGAAATTTTTCTTGGACCACAAAAATTAGGTTTATATATGCCTTTTCATTAATATTCTCTCACAAAATCCAAAACCATATGCAATGTTTCATCAAAATAGTATTCAAATATATAGAATCTTATTTAAGCATCTCAAAACAAACCAAGATTAAGCTATATATTCAATGTCAAATTCAAATAAGCATCTCACCATTACCTGATTTTATCATTTATTGAGAAAATCAATTTGATTCCTATATAATGTTTCATCAAAATAGGCTTCAAATTATTAGAATCTTATTTAAGCATCTCAAAACAAACCAAGTTTAAGCTATGAATTCAATGACAAATTCAAATAAGAATCTCACCATTACCTTATTGTATCATTTATTGAGAACATCAATTTGATTCCTCATTGACATGTAGTGATCGATCCATTTCAACCAATTTTAATAACAAATTGTACATTATTTTCAAATTTTCAAATATTATATTGATATGTAACTTTCATTCATTATTTCAATTTAAATTTTATAGATTCCATGAATACTTCGATCAATGAAATTATGTATATAAATAGGCAACTTGGAAGAGGAATAAGAATTGCTCATATCACAATATAATTTATTATTATTTGAATTTTCCAAAATGGCTTTTTCAAAAACTTCCACTCCAATGACCAATATTCAAATTCCTCATGCACTTTGCATTCTTGAAGGGAATGATCCTTTACATTCTCTGATTGATTTTGTTTTTCCAAACAACCCAAATGATTTTCATAACCATGCCATCCTTTCTCCAACATTCGAGATTGTTGAAAAACTAAATGATTTTGTGTTGTCTTTATTTCCTGGTCAGTCAAAAGTTTATCTAAGTTCGGATACACCTTTCACAATTGATGAGGAACATGAACTTGAAGCTGATTTGTGTAGATCACAACTTTTAAATGATATTAAGTCCTCTGAGATACCAAAATACCGTTTGAAATTAAAAGTTGGTGTTCCTATCATGTTGCTAAGGAATTTAGATAACACAAAAGGATTGTCAATTGGTACAAGAATGAAGGTAGATAATCTTGGAAATCACTTTATCACAGCTACCGTTATAGATGGTAAAAATATTGGTGAGAAGGTAGTTATTCCTAAAATTGATATGGTGCCCAAAGATTCTGGTTTACCTTTTAAGTTTCAAAGAAGACAATTTCCTGTATGCTTATGTTTTGCAATGACTATGAAGAAGTCTCAAGGACTTTCGTTTTCAAAAGTTGGATTGTATTTACCTTGGTCTGTTTCTACACTCGGTCATGTTCATGTTTCAACAGCTAGACTTTCCACCACAAACGATTTGAAGCTCTTAATTTTGGATGATGAGGGAAAACCTTGCAACACAACTCGCAACGTTGTATTTCCTGAAGGTTTTTATTAGTTGAACTATTCCACAGATTGTTAAGGTATATTTTGAAATTTTAGATTTTGTTAAAGTATTGACAAATCTGCTTATTATTATTATTATTATTTTTATTATTATTATTATTATTATTATTATTATTATTATTATTATTATTATTATTATTATTATTATTATTATTATTATTATTATTATTATTATTATTATTATTATTATTATTATTATATGTTTTCATATTTATATTAATTTCCGTATATTAATAGAAGAAGAAGACATTTAAATTATTATTAGTAACCATAATTTTGTTGTCTTTTTTTTTTTACAGGAAATCGGCATCTCTGTTGTTCTCATGAATGTGTTGCTTGCATTTCATCTCCTGTATTATGTCTTAAATTATCCTACATAATGTCTCTTCACCAGTGGCAGTGCAATATATATTTCAATTTTATGTTTCAATTTTAATTTATTATATAAGCAGTCAACTATAAATTATGAACCTATGTGCTCAGTGATAATTGTATGTCGTGTATGACTTAATATAATATATGAAGTTCCTAAATTTTCTTGATTTTTCAAAAGTTTCTTTTAGTAATAATTATTTTTGTAGTTTAATATAAATGAATAAACATGTGTAAAAAACCCAATTCAGTAGTAATGTAAATTGGGAGTAAATTAAATGTCATAATGTTTTATACTTCATAATTTCAGTACTCTATCAAAATAGCACAAAAAAAATTAAATTCAAGTTAAATCAATAAGTTTTGTGAATTTTGTAGGAACAACAAAAATAATTTCAAACAATGGAAATAAGGTGTAACAAAATTGTACGAAAATTTCTGTAGGAGCCCGTGCAATGCACGGGTTTTGTAACTAGTATATTCACATTTGCTGATGGACTTGTTCACCCCATTTAATATGTGGGCGGGTTAAACGGAGCGGGCTAGCCCGCAAACCCAACTCTAATTGGTTGTTGGATAACCTCCACATTATCAAGATGTAGAATAGATCTCACACTCACACTCATCCATTAATTTAGCTCAAAGACATTTAATAATGACTATATTTTTAAGAAGTCCTTTTTCTTGGTCAGTTAAGTAGTTTATTGACTGAAATTTCATTTTTAAGTTAATTAAGTGCAATGTCCGAATTTGAACTGCAATTTCTTCATATAAATAAAATGCAATATTCTTATCAACTGAGTTAAACCCGTAGGAACTTTACATTACAAGAAATTTGACTTTTAGTAACGACTTTTCCGTACCCTATAATTTGCTGTACCTACGAAAATTTGTATGTATAGGTCAAAATATAGCTGTACCGGTCCAGTTCGCCCAAGGCCCAATTATACTGCAAGGGCATTATTGCTATCAGCCCAACGCTTATGGTATGCGGTTCGTCCGACCCGATCCAGCTCGCCTAAGTCCAATCTCGCCTATCCAGGCCCAGTAACATGCCACTCGTTAATCAACACGTGAAACACAAGCATACTCCACGATCTAAAGTAGCTTGGCGCCAACGTTTCCCTCCCCTAGTAACGCGCCAATATCGGGATTAACTCACCAAAAGATCATGGGATCGTGGGGAGTTATCTAGCTCCCATGCATGCCTATAAATACAACCCCCAAAAGCATTTCTAAACACACCGAAAATTAGACTTAGCCTAATTACTATATCATTCATCATCACCAAATATATACCCCCTACGTTCCACATCGGAACATTTGGCGCCCACCGTGGGGCTCTGGTAAAACATTTCCCAAACCTCAGGAATGAAACAAGTCATAATCATGACTGAAGTACCAAACAACCAGCATAATGCAAACTTGCAAACCGAAGTTCGCCGCCTAAAAGCTAAGATGGCGACTTTGGAAAGAGAAAAGGCAGAAGAGTTGGCTAGGCTCGCCAAAGAAGACGAGATTGAAGAGTCTCAACCCCTGGCCCAAAACCTGTGGGAAGCTCAAGTCCCAGCCAACTTCAAAATCCCTCAACTGTCGAGTTTTGACGGCAAAACGGATCCTTTGGAGCACCTCATGGCGGTTGGCACGCAAACCGCAATCATTGGCGTAGAAGAGCACCTCAAGTGCAAACTGCTGTCTAGCACTTTCAAAGACGCCACCCTAGGATGGTACATGAACTTACCAAAAAACTCCATCATGGGGTACATCGATTTCCATAAAAAGTTCATAAATCAGTTTTCAGGCAGCAAACACATACAAGTCACCGCCACAAACATGTTCAGCCTAAGACAGGGGGCTCGGAAACACTTAGAGAGTACCTAGCCAGGTTCAGTGAAGCCACCATCAAGGTATCCAACCCGAACCAAGAGATGTTTGTGGCAGCCTTTCATAACGGCCTCAAAGCAGGACACTTCAACGAATCACTGGCCTAGAAACCGGCAGAAACTATGCAGGAAGTTATGAAAAGGGTGTAGTGTTACATTAAGGGCGAAGAAAGCAATGCAGAGAAGAGAACAAGGGATTACAAAGAGTGAGGACCAGACTCAAGAAGCTATAAAGGATCAGACTACCAACGGCGCCGATGGCCGTCAAAGGACAATAGGTACCAAGGAGACCACGACAGGCCATATTATCAACCGACAAGAAAGCCCTTCCAGACCTATAGTGAATATGCGCGACTGACCAAGGCGAAAGTACACATCCTAGACGAAATCTTGCACGCAGGCTTAGCCAAGCGTCCACCGGCCAAAGAGAATGATTTCATGATGGGAAGAAAGGAGAACGAATGGTGTCAGTATCATCGGTGCAGGGGACATGACAGAGAGAAATGTTTTCGTTTAAGAGATTTAATAGAAGAATTAGTCAGAAGTGGCCATCTGAAGAAATTTGTGGAAAAAGCTACTGGAAATGATTCAAGGAGAAGGACGCCTCCGAGATCGCCAGATCATAGAAACCATGACGAGTCAAAGCAAAAGGAGCAGCCAAGAATAGCAGTCAACACTACCGCAGGAGGATTCGCAGGAGGCGAAGACTCCAACGCCGCCAGAAGGCGCTATGTGCAAAGAGCAGAAAGAGTCTTTAAATCCTCTTCTGAATCTGAGTATCGCACCATGTCTGCAGCTTGCTCAGAAATTATTTGGTTACGTGGTCTTTTGGCTGAACTTGGATTTCCTCAAACTGATCCCACATCACTTTATGCCGACAATACAAGTGCCATCTAGATTGTTGCAAATCTTGTCTTTCATGAACGCACCAAGCATATCGAAGTTGATTGTCATTCAATCTGTGATGCCTATGATGACCGACTTATAGCACTTCCTCATGTCAGTACTCAGTTTCAAGTTGCAGATATTCTTACCAAGGCTGTTTCGCACCCACGCCATCAATTTCTTGTTAGCAAATCCACTACAAGAAAATATCAATTTACTGGCTGCCATTTGGCAGCCACAAAGTGGAAAAAACGGCCAAAAAGTTAAAAATCTGGCACATTTACCGGCGGCCATAATCGGCCGCAAAAAAGGGCGCCGCTAACACTTACCGGCGGCCAAAGCCGTCGCAAAATAAAGACATAGACTGGCAGATATTTACTAGCTGCTTAGAAGCCGCCGCAAAGTTGTATTATTTTTTTAAAAAAAAAAATTAATCACAAAACCAGTAATTTGCCTGCATTTTCATAGATCTTCATGAGAAGTTCAAAATTATGTTCATTGTCTGGTTCCAATTCAAAAAGTTTGTTTGCAGAAATCTCCCCTATAGTTACATTTCTATGCAAAAAGCATGCATATAATAAAGCTCCCCACAAAGTTGGACCAGCAGCCTCAGAACCCATTCCGCCAACTATAATGCCGTAAGCCTTTTCAATCAGTCCTGCTCTACCGTATAGGTTAACCATACAACCATAATGCTCCATAATTGGTTTTATTTTATACTTTTCATACATCAATCTGAAAGGGGAAACCATCAATTCAAAAAGATAATAATACCTTAGACATTCAAATCAGAAACAATTTTTTCTTCAAAAGTGACGTGAAAAGGGGAAGAAGAGGATTGAGAAAGAAAAAATATTGAAGTTAAATTGAAAGGGTCATGAATGAATTTGGGAGGATTTGGATTTGAGAGAAAGAGAGGTGTGAAAGATACAGAAGAATAATGAATAATGAAAAAGAATAATGATGATAACTGAGAAGTCACGTGTATTCATTCAATTTTTTTTTCTTTCTTGGCATGTATATTCATTCAATTTATTTGTGGCGGCCAAGGCCGCCAGTAAATCTCCCGCTTAAATTTTGTGGCAGCTTTGGCCGCCGGTAAATGTTGTTTCATTCCAAAAATAATATTTTTAAATATTTTGGCCGTTTTTTACACTTTGTGGCGGCCAGAGCGGCCAGTAAGTTACTGGCCGCCAAAGCGGCCAGTAAATTAATACTAAATCCGCCAATAAATTGATGTTTTCTTGTAGTGATCGATGCTCATTGTCCTCTTAATTATATTTATTAGTTTGTTTCTAGAATAAGAAAAACAAATAAGAAATTGACTTGTTCTCATTAAATGTAATTATTTACTATAATTACATGTATATCACTGTAACCTCTATATATACAAGAAATAACAATGAGAAAGGCATCAAGCCATATTTCCTGACAATTACTGTGTAGAGGCATTGTATAATAACTTATTAACACATATATGACAACACATATGACATATTTGGGATTAACTCAGGAATATCATTCATGGAGTTTAAGTTTCAGCAATATTTGGGATTAACTCAGGAATGATATTTGCTTAGACCGTCACCGCTATGTCAATTGAATTGCTGAAACTTCTTTGTTCTTAAACACATATTTCAGATTAACTGAGGAATGATATTTAAGTGTCACCATTAGAAGGCTGAAACTCCATATTAGTTGTGTGTTAAGTGTCACCATTAGAAGGCTGAAACTTAATGGAATGTTAGGATTTCTATGCATGCTTTTGGTTCACAAGGCTCATCTACTCCTCTGTCAAAATTGATTAGTTATATAGCAAGTAATGGTTTGGGTTAATTTACTATAATTATTAGAAGATGAAGGAAGTTTGTGTAAGGATAGTATTGATTAGTTATATAGCAATTGATTAGTTATATACCAAGTAATGGTTTGGATTAGTTATATAGCAAGTAATGATGGTACTGTCATTTTTACGTGTAACCTAATTCTATACAACTTTGAATTATGACGACAGTGATTCTTTTGTTTCAGTATCAATTTAGTTGCCTTTGTCTCCATATTTGAGATGGTTTGTCTAAATGGGATAGTATTGTTTTATATGATGTGGCCGCAATATTGCGGATGCGGAACGCAGCGCAACCGTATCAGACCGCAATTGCGGTGCGAATGTAAATCACACGCAACGCCGCAACGAAACCGCAACGCAACGCTGTTTTTCCGCAACGCAACACCGCAATGGACCGCATCAGCAAAAGGAGTTTAAAAAAATAGAGAATCTCAAATGAATTTTAGAAAAGAGAAGAAAAAACAACTTATTGAATAATTTTACTGTAAAATTTCAGAAAATATACCTTCATTTTTCTTTTATGTCTTTTAGATTTATAATTTATTTTTATATAGATATTCATATTAGCTTAGTTTTATATTTACTAGTAAGATAAACTAGATTAATTTTGATATAATGTTAGTATAAGAAAATGTGTATTTGTGCGGATAGAAAATTATTTCACGCCGCAACGGCCGTAATTGCATCGCAGCGACCGCAATAGCCGCAATCGCAACACTCGCAACCGCATCGACGACCGCAATTTAAAACCTTGTATTATTGTATCATTTGGAGAAGCCTTAAGTGAGTTCACTCATTCAGAGGAAACTATGTTTTCTGTAAACTGCTAAATTGACCGATGAAATAACATATTCATTCTTGATTTTTGTGGGTTCGTGAGTTCTAACCTTAGTGCTAAATAACAGATTTGTGTTTGCTAAACTGTGTTTGCTAGGATAAGGTCGAGTAGTAGTTGTTGTATCATTTGGAGTAGTAGATTATGTGTTTGCTATGTTAATGAGGAAACCCCTTTGATTCTGTTGCTAATCAGGGAAACTGGATTTAAGAGTCACGGATTAAATTGATGGCAATTCCTCACTTGGAATGTCAGATTTTTGGGTGTGCCATTTATAGAGCCATTGTTCAGTTTAGTCAATAGTACATTTTTTAGAGTTGTTCTTCTGACTCAAATGCATTGTAAAGTTGTTCTTCTGATTATAATGCACCTGTTAGTACTTACTATATAGAAATTATCTAATTTCTAATGATACTAATTTATTCAGTTGGTTATATGCTTTATACTTTATTTTCAGGTTCATGACCTAGGATCACCGTATGAAATACGGCGCTCTACTGCCTCTAGTGATATGTCAGAGGGAGATCATGCGGCTTTACGGAAGACAATTTAAAGAAGATGTGTCTGTTATATATTTTACTATGTTAAAGAGGATGTGTTAGAACTCTTGGATTGTTATATTTTAATTAGATGAAACTTTCGTTGTGAATTAGAGAATATTTTGTTCTTCATTTTTATAAGCAGTTTTCATTAAGTGGAAGTGATGTTAAGATTCAGTGAATTAATATGAAAAAAAAAAGAACTATCTAAAAAAAAAGGAAAAGCAAAACAAAAAAAGGTAGCGACAATTTAAAATCTACGCAAAACGGTGAAATCAATTTTCTGGGCAATTTTCCTTTACGATGGTCCAAACCCATTTTACGACGGTTCCAAACTGACGCTATCTCGATTACGACGGTTTGTGCGGCAGTTTGGAAAACTGTCGCTATAAGGTACCACCGACGCCAAGATCTGTGACCATTCAACAACCGTCGCAATATGGGGTTCCAAACCACCGCTAAAGGCTCCCAAAACCATCACAAAACATCATTTTTTTGTAGTGAATATTTAGGTTCGGGTTTTTTTTCTTGACATAAAATTTCCGTTTTGGTGTTTATTAATAAGTTGATGAATTTTTTTTATTAAAGGTCTAAAATATTCATATGAATTGCAAGGGAATTAATTGCACTTATAAATTAAAAATTTTGTCGTTTTTAGCTTATAGAGTTTAATTGGTGGCATTATTTGAGCTTTTACGAAATAAATTTGGATATTTTTTTTATAAAAAAAAAAAACAAAACAAAAGTTCATATCATTTCATTATTCAAATAATTCATAATACAAAGAGGTATCGTCTCAAAAGTATAGCGACTAGACCAAGAAATGGCCGCCCTAGCAAGCGTATGAGCAACCATATTCGCTTGTTGCTTAATGAACTTCACCACAAAGTTTGGATTTGAGAACAACATACTTTTAATATTACAAATAATAGCACTAAACTTCGATGTACCGCTATGCAATTTATAAATAGCATCGACTACACACTTAGAATCTGTTTCAAGTTATTTATAAATAGCATCGACTACACACTTAGAATCTGTTTCAAAAATAACTTGTGTAGCACCTTCATGATCCAATACCATGCATCATAGCTTCAAGTAGTGCTAAAGCTTCACCTTCAACAACAGAATATTTGGCTTCCTTCCACGCTGTTCCAGCCTTGATTAATCTGCCCAAATGATTGCGTAAGCACCATGCCGCACTCGTTTTGTTAATATCATGATGAAATCCCGCGTCAATGTTGCACTTGAGCCAACCCATAGATGGTTTTTTGCCATGTGACTAATTGTTGCTATTGCACTGTTGTAGAATTATGTTGTGTAGCACATACCAATCTTGCCAAAAACGCATTGCTTTAACACCCAAACTTCGATCGGGTTCTTTCTTTTCGTTCCAGACTATGCCATTTCTGTTGTTCCATATCATCCACAATAGCATAGCAACCCGACCCGCAGTGCTACAATCCTCCTCATGACAGATTTTAAATATCAATTCGGCCAAATTATGGGAGTGCTGGATACGGGCTGCTAGAACATGATCAAGGCCAGTAGATTGTCGAGCAAGGATAAGAAACACACCTAGCTTGAAGTCGAGTACGAGTTGGAATGCACCCCTTACATATCCTCCAAAGTAAGTGCTTCAATTTTGGTGGTGCGTGAATTTTCCACAGACAACTCCACTTCTCTTGTCCAACCGGATTCACCATTCTCCCTGTAACATTCATCAACAACTTATATCCACTTTTAACACTATATTGTCCATGCATGCTATCAACCCACATTAACTTATCATCCTCAATTATGTCAAACAATGGTATATCAAGAATGCGCTTAGCAACATCCATAGAAAATAAAGACTCAATTTTATTTTTATCCCATCTTTTCACATTTGGTAACATAGGCCTTTAACAACCTTGCATTTGTGGTGATGGAATCCAAGCTTCGTCATCCTCTCTCAACCATGGGTCATTCATGACTCTTATATGCATGCCGCTACCAATAATCCACCTACATACACTTATTAGAATATGAAGTGCTTTCCAAATGTCCCGCCAAACATAGCTTGGATTATGTCCAAGATGGGAATCAAAGAGAGATGAGTTTGGAAAATACCTTGCTTTATAGAGCTTGGCCACTAAAGTGTGTGGTTTTGTCATAATATTTCACCCTTGTTTTGCTATCATTGTCAAGTTAAAAGAATGCAAGTCTCTAAATCCCATTCCTCCAAGGTCCTTCGAATAACTCATACGGTCCCAAGCAAGCCACTTTATCCCTTGATTGTGAGCCCCACCACCCCTTCAAAAGGAGTTCAACATCCTTTCAATCTCTTTAATAGTCGTTTCTGGTAGGAAATAGATACTCATTACATACGAAGGTATAGCTTGTAAAACAGACTTTATCATAACCTCTTTTCGGCCTTTGATAGAGCTCTTCCTCACCAAGAGTTTATCCACTTCCAAATCCTATCTTTGATGAAGGCAAATGTGTCTTTCTTTTTCCGGCCAATTATAGATGGAAGTCCAAGATAACTACCTATGCCAAGTCCATGCCTAACTCCCATAAATTTGGATTGTTTAACCACTCATTTTCTCGGTCTTTTTTAACCATCTTTTGTTGGTGGCAGTAGCCTCTTATAGAAGTATCGCTTATGAGGAAACAATACCACCAATCAAACTCTATAATCACCTATTCTAATTATGTTGGTGTGCGAACAACTCAAATCATCCTATTTAATTTATTTTTTTGTTACCCATTTGAGGTTATGGTGGCTAGACAAAAAATTCACTTTCAAATTGCGGATAGAAAAAGAAATTGACTCATTAACATGACTTTCTTTCTTTATTTCTTGTTTCTTTAATATATTAAAAGAATCCAGTACTCAACAAACTCTAGATAACAAATAATATCTATTTATTTAAAGGATGCTACAAAATCTTCTCATATGGCTCTAAGAAAAATTCACCCCTTCACTAAGGCATTGAGTACAAGTGTCCTTTTGAAAACTATCCAAAATAATTGAAATCACCATAGCCTGTAAAAGCCACAAAACTGTCATTTATTAGGCTTAATTAAATAAGTCTTTTTTTTGTTTAGTTCCAATAAAATATTATAACAACTTTCTGTAAGGTCAGTTATATACGGAGACAGACTAATCGAGTAGTTCATGAATTAGCTTAATTAGATAGCTTGATTATATGTTAATCACCAAGTTCCTAATTATTGTCCACTTTGTATTTAGACTTTTTATTATGAATGATGAAATGCACTAAACTTCTTTCTGTAAATATAAAAAAATAAAAATAAAAAATCTGCCACAACTTACTTTTGATCCATATTTTTAATCAAACTCTTATGTACTTTCACATTTTAAATGATTTTTTGTGTTCATGTTTACAATATTAAAAGAACCTTTCTTCTACAAAAACTTTAGAAATTGTTCACATAATATGAATTTTTTTATGAATTGTTATACATAAAAAACTAAAAAATTCATATTTAATTCATTCTAGCTAGTTAAAAAAAATATTTAAACTTTTTTAAAAAAAGATTCCTATAATATATGAAATATTACAGTGGAACAATTTCATACTTTTCTTTTTCTTTCAATTATATACTTAGAGAAGGTTATGAAAAAAAATAAATAGGAAGAGGCACTTACTCCAATAAAACAAGCAGCGTAGCCATATTTGTCACTCATGTCTGCTTTTAAACAAATCATAATTAAAAATATTACTGCCCCAGCAAACCAAGGGATACCAAGAAGAAATAAACCCAATATAAACCTGCACAAAACAAAATGTATATTAGAATTCAACAATCAATGTTAATTAGCACAAAGTTAAAATTAAAATAACATAAGAAATAAAATTAGAATTTTTATAACACCAATAGAAACATAATCAATGGTTCAAGCATGTTAACAAATTTGAGAATTAATTTATTTCTACAATTTAAACTTTTCACACCTATTGAAAGAAGATTGTATGTGGATAAATGAAGAATTGCGAATTAAAATTTACATCACAACACATCAAATGTCAAATTAATTTACTTACAAATCCCAGCCAAAACCATAACCAAAAAATCCAAGCCGTTTTTCTTCACCTACATCAACTTTGGAACCTGCAAAAACAAAATTATATCTTTTAAATTATGACACTACAATAATCCGAAACCAAATTAAGGTCATTCCAATCTTAGAAACTTTACCACTAAATATATATTTTGATTTTACTTATTTGAATTTATCTATCAATATAACCATTCATAAGATTGCTTGCAATTTATTTAAATACGTTCTTCAGAAGTGTTATAATAACAACTTGTCAATTATATGAATAAAGTTTGATTTTATTTTATATTTTAATATAAATACTAATATGTTATAAACACTTAATTAAAATCCAGATCAATAAATAAATAAAGGGTTTGATACCCTACAAAACTACTCGTTTGTGCAATTAATCTATAAATAAAGGGTTTGATACCTTATCCTTATTTTAATAAAACTAAAAACATGGAATTAATTGAATGCACTAAAGGTATTTAATTTTGGTAAAAGTTAATAAAACTAAAAATTAAACTTATATTTTTGTAGGCTAAACTTCAAAGTTGTAATTTTATCAAAACTAAATTTAACTCATAAATAAATAAAATAAACCTTAAACCTAAACAAAAAGAAAGAAGAGCGAAGGATGTAGAACAATTATTACTAGATAAAGTTTGGTGGCCGGGAGGGTAACCGGTGGGAGCAATGATGGAGTCGACAGCGCCCGAGTCTGCGATATTGATGGAAACGTGCGGATCGGTGTGAAGAGGTGGGTGGCCGGAGAAGTCTTCAAGCTTGTTTTCTTCAGTCATGTTTGTGTTGGATTGTGCTTGACTCATTTTCGAGGTATGCAAATTAAGAATAGAAGAGAAGAGATAAAACTAAAAATTATATTTTTTTTTTATCATCATAATCACCTCATATATATATAGGAATTCATAATTAACAGAATTTGTTGGCAATATTCGGACTCCTTGCTGTATGCATTTTGGTTATTATTACTACATTTTAACTGCAAAATAAACCACTTTGATCTATCTATAATGTGATGTAATTCACAAACGAAAATTGGAAATTTCTGTTTTGAATATTCTAAAAATAGAGTACTTGTCATCTAAACAAAGTCTTCATGCCTTAGGTTGTCATCAACATGGCAACTTTATACTGAGTCAGGATCCGTTGACACCAATTAGTTTGACACCAAATGTTACACCTCTTAATAACGTTTTAACCGATATAAATTTTATAAAATCCACCGTTGAATTGAAAGTTTATATCATATAGATCATTTGTGTGAATTGTCAAACAAATCTAAAATCATTTGATATGTTATTGAGATACATCATTTGATATATATATATATATATATATATATATATATATATATATATATATATATATATATAGTAACATGACACTTCCGATAATTTTTTACCGGATAATCGTATTATAAAATCCACTGTTGGATTCAAAGCTATTATTATATAGATCATGTCTATAAAATTAAACATCAATCGAAAATCATTTGATGGGTTAAAAATAATGATCAAAATTAACGGTTTTGACGAAGTTTTGTAAGACGTTGGTTTTTAGGCATCTCGTTGACATATCAAATGATTTCCGATTGATGTATAATTTTATAGACATGATCTATATAATAATAGCTTTGAATCCAACGGTGAATTTTGTAATACGATTATCCGGTAAAGAATTATCGGAGGTGTCATGTTACTAAGTTTGACACCTTGTTGTCATTTGATCATAAGCCATATATATATATATATATATATATATAGTTCTGGTAAAAATGTATGGGGTGTGTCCAAGTATATTAATGATACTAATAATACAAGGTTTCACTAATACAAGATCCTTTACAACGATTTTTCCACCTTTATTTATAAGGGAAGGTTAAACCTAAAATCGCTGGTAAACCGCCCCATCTCTCTCTTTAATGGAGGCCATGGGTGGTTTCCGTCTTTATCCACCGTATCATGGGGTGGTCGTGGGTGGTTTCCTCCCTCTCCGCAGTGTCTTGGTGGTGGTCGTGGGTGGTTTTCCTCCCTTTCCACCGTGTTTTGGTGGTGGTCGTGGGTAGTTTTTGTTCTTTAAGCGAGCTAGTAATGTCTGAGGGGCGTCCCAGCCCTTGTGCACGTCGCCCACGTTCTGGCTTTCCCGCCAAGTTACATGTTTTGAACTTCTTGGATCGTTTGTTGGGTCATTTCGTATTGGGCCTTAGAATTTCGCTCAGCCCACAGCCCCCCAAGCATGAGGCGAAATGGTGATCAAGGCCGGATGTGGGAGTGATAACTGCCCACTACTTCCAATTCCCTCTCAGGTATTGGCAATAAATACATGCACTTGTTCATCTGAATTTCGCCATATCTCACTTGAACTTTTCCTTATTTGTAGTGTACATCATGAGTTCTCCCACTCCGTGCTTGGAATCTCTTGCCATGCACTCCCTCAAGCAATTGTGGAACATGCTAGGATATGATACAGATGACCTGATGGATGATCAGATAAAGGATTTTTCTACCTTGGTCAATGAGCTCAAAGACTACTCATGGCGGTTTACCAAGAAAGAGACCGTCTTTCTTGAGGTGGCGCTGGAGCTACAAAAGAAACATCTATCTGACACCGCCTTTATTGAAACGGTGGAGAATGTGGAATACTGCCATAGGGAGGTTGCTAAAGCTCTGGCGAAGAAGATTTACGCTACCAAAGAGCGCATTGATACCTAGGAGAACATTTTAGCCCCCTCCTTGTCCGCCGAGGAAGCAATTGACAATCGCATCGACATCCTGGAGAAGGAGTTGAAGCCCTTGTTGAAGAGAAACTGGAATTTAAAGATGGACATCCAGTACGACATCGCCAAGCTGATCCAGACTCGCACTTTTCTTTCCCGTCTCCAAGAAATGGAGGAGGTTTTACATGATGATCTAGGCAAGGTCGTGGTGGACTCAAACAAATTTGGTTATGAATTGGTTTGCTCAACAAGTGGTCAGGAAAGTCGGAACTGAATTATGTAAGAAGATTTCGTTTTGGAAAAAAATTCGCATGAACTTGCTACTGGTCTGGAATACGATTCTGTGATGTTTATGGCATTGATGGAACCATCGAATTTTCGATAACCGAATGGATGATCATATCGTTTTGGTTTATGAAATTAATGTATTATTGATCACGGTCTGTCAAGTGTACCAGTCATTCGTCGAATAATAATTCACACTCTTGGTGTCCAGAATGAGTTTGTATCTACAAGGATCGTGCCAAGCGCTACTAGCGTTATTTAAGTTCGTAGGTTTTGCATTCGCTTTGGTTTTTAAAAAGGTTTTGGTTTTAGAATAGCGATATGCTTGTGCAGAAAAATAAAGATAGTGATTTAGAAAGATAAGTCTAGGTTAGACAGATAGAATCTCTCCCATATTCCTGCTTGATGATTGGCGTATAATATAACTACTCAGTCTATTGTTCGGTGGATTAATTATCTTCTATAATAATATAAACATTACCCTAATTACAAGCATAAGTCACCATGGACCACCTTAACTAGGTCACCTATGAGAGCCTACTCCATGTTGTATGTACCCTAAGCTAAAGAGTCGGGCTTTAAATATGTAGTCATTAATGTTGTTCAATTAATCCTCTTAAGCCACTAGCGTAGAATGTCTGAATTACCTTATCTATGCGGCTAGCACTATTATTTATTAGTTTCATAATAGCGCAGTCAGATTCGTGACGAAGTATTATCCTTAAAATATTCCCCGATCAGCGGTTAGACGTCGAAATTACGTCGTTAAAGCATAAACAATAAAAAACATATAAATTGAATAATAAATAGTATAGACTTATAGTACCAATTACATGTTCTCAAGCATTCCTAGGGGAGTTCATCTTTTCCACCTAAACCAAAACATATCTAAGCTACTAATATACATAGTTAAATTACAAGAATAAAACTATGCATACCAATGGCGAAGATGACATGCTGAGGAAGTTACCTTTCCCGTGGTGAGGAAAGTTCTTCTAGTGCAGAGCTCATTTGTCCTTCTGACTCCTCCTCCTTGCTCCTAAGAGACTTGAATACTCTTCAGACTATTGAATTGTATTTTTCTAAATGAATAATTGTGAAGGAGGTGAGCTCTATTTATAGTTTTTTAGACCTAGGTTTTTATAACTATCGTACCACGATGAATACCATCGTGGTACGATGAAGGCGGTTTGTTGCACAATTTTTTAGCACAATCTTATATTTCTGAAACATATCCATCGTGCCATAATGGGATTCCATTGTGGTACAATGGCGCGCCTTTTTGCCCATTTTGCTCTCTTTCTTGTTATTTTCTTGTTTTCTTGTCTTCTTCTGCAAGTAACTTCATTTCTTCAGATTTTTGCTTGTAATTGGTCTTCAAAGTCTTCAACTAACTACTAAAACTAAACTAAAAATACTGCAGAAATTACTGTCATCAATTATCATGGCAAGTGAACTAGTTTATTGTCGAGTAATAAATTCTCAATGAATGAATTCGTCTCCACAGGGAACGTGTCAAAGCAACTAGTTTCATTTAGGAATTAAACAGTAAAGATAAATTGCATTCTCTTTAGTTTTGAAAAGGTTTTGATTCATAAAGGAAATAAAAATTGTAACAAATAAGATGAAAAAATTAGGTTAAGATTTTTCGAATCCCTCCTCTACTCCTACTTGGTAATTTGGTTTTATATCGCTTACTATTCCTTTTATTATTTGCCGAATTAATTATAAGTTGTAAAAGGTGCTCTCGCATACTAAAATTACCCTATTGCAAGTGAAGATGTTGCTACTAAATCAAGATAAGATAATCCATGTTGTCACGTATTAGCCTTATCATGGTCTCACGTCAAGCTTAGCTTGGTTGAACATATGTAAAGATGCAAAATTTAATGATGAAATTATTAATCCTATAACCCCTAGCCTCGGGTGCTTATACTACTGTTTCCAGTTCTTGCTAGCTATAATATCTCTTAGTTCGAGATTAGAAGTGTTGTCAGAATATCACGAAATCCTAGAGGTTCATTCATTAATATTGCCAATATTAAGAACCAAATTTGTAAGAACCAAATTATATAGTATCAAGCATTCATAGAGGAGATTATCAGCTCAACCTAACCTAAATAGAATTAGCTACTCATAGGCATAATTAACATAACAAGAGTTAGAGAATTACACATAAAAGTAACCTCGGTTTCTTGTGGAGGAAGTTACCTCTCCCTATGGTGGAGAGAGTTGCCTTCCCTTGAGAGCTCCTTAGCTGTCCTTGCTTCTCCTCCTTTTCTCCTTAGATTGTTGTACTTCTCTAAATTTTCTGAATGAATAATTGTGGTGGAGGAGAGCTCTATTTATAGATTTTTCTAATGGGCTTGGGCTTCTGCATCGTAGTACGATGAGATCCATCGTGGTACAATGCCTTTCATCGTGATACGATGGAATCAGGTTTCTTGCTTATGAAGCACACTGACTTAGCAGATAAGTTTCCTTCTCATCGTGGTACGATGTAATCCATCGTGGCACAATGATAACTTCAAAATTAGCGCTTGGCTTCAACATAAAAGTTGTAGTTCTTTGTCTTAGCTTTTCAACGCATGGTCACAAGCCTCAATCCTATAATCATAGCTCAAGTTATTGTTTGCACACTGAGAATGTGTCTTTCTTCAATTTTTACCACTTTTGATGCTTTTCTTCTACTATTGCTTCTTGGTTAGGTAACTACATATCTTGACTTTAGGTATTTGCTTGCATTTTGGTCTTCAATCTTGCTAAAAAGCATTAAAAACTAATCTAAAAACTACCTTAAAACATCATATAAATTCTTATCATCATATAAAAACTATCTTAAAGCATCATATAAACTAATCATAAACATCATATAAACTAATCTACTTTTTTATTTTTGGTTTTTTCTAGGGCCTGTTTAGTTATTTGAGGTGTTTTGGCCAGTCTATTAGTTTTAAAAATCTGTTTTGGGCCTAGAGGTTGTCGGTGGCTAGGTGTTTCCTATTTCAGTGTCTATTTTTTTTTCAGTGTTTTAAAAATTGAACCGGTCGGTCGGACCGATTGGACCGCGTACCAGAGCTTGGCCGGTCTGGTTCATTAGTTGGATCGGCGCTGTAATCAGACCACTTAGAACAGCTCGAAATCGGAAAAACTGGTGAACCGACGGTCTGACCGAACCGGCGGTCTGATTGTATGCCCCTATTTTTTTTATTTTTTTTTTTGCCAAAAATGTGTAAACGACGTCGTTTTGTTTATAATATATTATTTTTTAGAAAAAAGCCGGCAATTAAAAAAGGAAATAGAAACGTTGTTTGTTCTATTTCTTCAATTTCTTTTAGTTTATTAGTTATGGAATTTATACTTTATTATGATTATTTGTTTTATTTTATTATCTTAGTTAATTATATAATTTAGTTTCATTATATGCTTTGGTTATTTTGTTTCTTCGACTTTTATCGGTTTATTTTGTTTCTTCGACTTTTATCGATTTATGTTTGTTACTTTCATATTACTTCCATTTGTCTGTTTTTGTTCTGTTTCATGAAGTTATCAATTTATGTTTGTTCTGCCAATTTTTTTAGAGTCAGATTCATCCGATTTTACCGGTTTAATAACTATATAGTATTGTTATATTGACCGGTTTATTCAACCGGTTTATCCGGTTTGATCAGGTTTGGTCATGCGGTTCGACCAGTGACCTAGAGGTTCAACCAATGAATTAGTGAAGCGAGACCTTGCCGGTTCGATGACCGGTCCGGTTTTTAAAACATTTTTTTTTCTCTAGTGTTTCGCTTTTAGCCTCTTCAAAAAAATTATAGGTGACAAAATTCAAAAATGAGAAAAACCTATGAAATTTATATTAATACAATAAAACTATTGGCATCTTTTAATAAAAAGAAATTTATATATATATATATATATATATGCAGACAACACATGAATGAAAGGTAGGCGAAAAACAAGTTGCGCCACTAAATTTTTTTTATGGCAAAATCAATCCTCTTAAAACCCGAGAACCTTACATAACTTGAAAGTGAATCCATGTCGGTCAAATAGATCTTTCTTCAGGATCTATGAGACACAACATCATTATACATTACTCTTTGAACTCTTTTAAGGAGATCCACAGTCTCTAGTCCTATGAAGTCAAAAGTGTCGAACACAAATGGAATAAAAACATGTTGATTATTGTCGGAACACGTTTTCTCAGATTTTGCCACCTTGTTTAAAGCGGCTTTTAAGGCTGCCTATCCAATTGTAAAATCTCTAATCTTCAGTCTCCAGTCTCACAAGTGAGAAAACTTTAGTCAAATCCACGCAAACATGTTTGCCTCCTAGCGATTCATACACTCATAAAAATCAATATAAATTAAGTATAAATCTCTCATTGGGACACAAAGTTTAGTTACAATTTAGATTTATATACATTGTCGCTATATCGAAGAATTGATTTTTATGAGTGTAAATGACTGAAAAGCCATC
Organism: Trifolium fragiferum; assembly: GCA_954870985.1. Lineage (NCBI taxonomy): Eukaryota > Viridiplantae > Streptophyta > Magnoliopsida > Fabales > Fabaceae > Trifolium > Trifolium fragiferum. The sequence goes on from OX940789.1 coordinate 18,160,351, forward strand.
CATGATAACATTTGGGACACCTTTTCATTTCAATAATACCATCAATAATAAGGACAGATGTAACCAGAATAACCTGCAAAAGTCACAAAACAGAGGTATAATTCTCATACACGTAACGTACTATAGAAACTTGACAATACAATTACAAATAGGTACAAGCAGCGTTAGTAATAGGTTAAGTCGAGTTAGGTTTTGTCAAGCCTAAATTTAGTTTGTCAAAAAATTAAAAGTTTGAGCCTAACATATGACTTGTTAGGAGTAGGCAAAACAACCAAAAAATCAAACATAACCGTCAAACTAAACTGAACCGAAAAAAAAAAAAAAAAAAAAACTGAATCATAACTAACAATTTTCTTTTTTTGTTTACAATGAGTTGAGGATCAAATACAGGACCTATAACATGCTACCCAAACCCCTCACCACTTGACCAAACATAGTGGCTTACCATAACTAATAATTTTGAAACCAAATTCAAACAGTTTGGTTTAGTTCAATGATTCGGTTTTTTAGTGAAAAATTAGTTATGGTTTGGTTTAAAATCATAAAACCGAACCACATTAACTGTTCGGTTCAGTTTTAAAAACAAACAATTCGGTTTAGTTATTATAAATTTTGAAAACAATTTGGTTCAGTTCGGTTAGGTTTTCCCCAAAAACCAAACCATGTCCATCTCTACATGTTCTAAGCTTGAGTCTGACCTTTTAAAAGTCTGATATGACTTGTTATAACTTGTTTAAAAGTCTATTTCATATAAACATATTTAATAAATAATTATATTTATTTTTAAATATACAAATCAATGAATAAATCAATGCAATTAAACTTCCTTTTGAAGATCTAACATGATATTTTTAAAAATTTGACTTTATACGACATCATATTTCAATTTTAGTTTATAATAATACATTTATATATAAAAAAAATTAATATAAATTAATAAATTTAAACTACTAAAAAAGCTAATATAATTTAATCAAAGTACAAATTTTAATATAAAAATATCATTCATATTTACTTAAGTAGACCGACCTAATAGGTTTAAAAGACTATTTTAATAGTATGGAATCTGTTCTATTTAGATAAATAGACTTATAAAAAAACATTGATCTGTTCTATTTAAAGACATAAATTGACCTGACCTAAATCTATATAGACTAGGCCATAAACCCCTATAGGTCATTGGTCTGACCTATTCCAAACCTCAGTACTATTGGTTTTGTAAGTCAAGCTATGAAATATGGTTCTAACTTCTGAAGCCTCTCAGCTTCTGGAGCTCGACAGCTTCTGGAGCTCAGCAGCTTCTGGATCTCAGCAGCTTTTGGAGCTTCGCAGCTTCTGAAGCTCATCTGCTTCTGAAGCTCAGTTTGTTCTGAAGCTCTGCTTTCTTTCTGAAGCTCAGTTTGTTCTGAAGCTCTGCTTTCCTTCTGAAGCTCTGTTTAGTTTGTTATGTTTTTTTTAGTTAGTTAAAAGTTATCTGTTAGCTAAGTTGTGTATAAATACGGGTATAACTTCACATGTAAATAACAACTTTTGTGAATAAGATTTTTACATTCTTTCTTTTCCTAAGTTTCATTTTTCTTCATCATTTTTCTTTCTTCTGTGTTCTTTGTCATTGGGTTTTATCCCAAACAAAGTGGTATCTAGAGCAAGCACGATCCAAGGGATTTTAATTCAAATCTTCTTCAAGAGGAGAATCGAAGGTTGAGGTGAATCAACCATGGCTGGGAAAACATCGGTGAAACAGATGAAGGTGATATTCATTGTTCAAGAAGTGGATGAACAAGTGAATACAGTCCTTAACCCATTACCAGCGAATCCAACAGATCAACAGAGAGCAACATTCAGAGAAGCACAGAAAAAAGATAGCAAGGCTCTATTTCTCATTCATCAATGCGTTGATGCGAAGGTGCTTGAGAAAATTGCAGATTCTATAACCTTCAAGGATGCTTGGGACATTTTGCAGAAATGTTATGGTGGAGATGCAAAGGTCAAGAAGGTGAAGTTGCAAGCCTTGAAGAGACAGTACTAGCTGTTGCAGATGAAGAATGATGAGTCAGTTTCAGATTACTTCACAAGATTAGTGACTCTCACCAATCAGATGAAGAATTGTGGTAGTAATCTTGATGAGCAAGAAACTGTTGAAAAGGTATTGAGAACTTTAACTCCTAAGTTTAATCACATTGTAGTGACAATAGAAGAGACAAAAGACCTGAGTGAGATCAAGATTGAGGATCTGCAGAGTACTCTTGAAGCTCATGAGCTGAAGCATGGTGAGAGAAGTCATGTCAGGGAGGATGAGCAAGCTCTTTTTACAAAGTTCAAGAAATACCAGAAAGACAAGAAGAAATGGCAGGGAAAGAAAGATTCCAAGAAGAGCAAAGATGATGGTGAGACAGGACCTGAATCCTCTGATGGAGGAGGAGGGAAACAGAAGGCTAAGTCAAAGAAGAAGGTTGATAAGAGCAAGATCCAATGCTATAATTGTGATAAGTATGACCACTATGCAAATGAGTGCAAAAATCCAAAGAAAAAGAAGGGCCAAGAGAATGAAGAAAAGGCAAAGGTAGCACATGATGACTCAAGTTCAGATGATGAAACAAGTTTCAAGGTGACAATTGCTGATGAAGCAGCAGATTCCATGGTGTGGTACTTTGACTCAGGATGTTCTAATCACATGACTGGCAATAAGAGCATCTTAACTGACTTTGATGAGTGTCTCAACACCAAAATCAGATTGGCTAATAGTGATTCCATTAAGGCAGAAGGCATGGGAAATGTTGTGATTCAGAGGTCTAATGGAAAGAAGGCTGTAATTGAAAATGTACTCTATATTCCTGGGATGAAGTGCAATCTCATGAGTGTGGGACAATTGATTTCAAAGGGCTTCAAGATAGTTATAGAGGATGAGACTCTACAACTATTTGATTCTAAGAAGAGGTTAGTTTTCAAGACAGCACAAAGTAAGAACAGAATCTACAAGACTCAGATCAAAGCCATTGAAGCTACATGTTTGTCTGCAACCACAGAGGATAGAGATAGTGATCTATGGCACAAGAGCTATGGACATTTGAATTTTAAGAGCTTGTCAATGCTTAATTCAAAATGCTTGGTGTTAGGTTTACCTAGTGTCATAACTCCAGTAGACACATGTACTACTTGTTTGTTAGGAAAGCATCATAGATCTTCATTCAAAAGTCACTTGCCTATGAGATCTAGTGATGTGCTGAATGTTGTGCATTCTGACATATGTGGACCATTTGATGTTTTATCAACTGGTGGAAACAAGTACTTCATGACATTTGTTGATGAATACTCAAGGATGATATGGTTGTATCATATCAAGGCCAAGAGTGAAGCTTTTGAAGTGTTTAAGAGGTTTAAGACACTGGTTGAAAAGCAAAGTGACAAGTCTTTGAAGATTCTGAGAACAGATGGTGGAGGTGAGTATACCTCTAAAGAATTTGAGAAATTCTGTAAGGATCAGGGCATAATCCATGAGGTCACTACACCATACACTCCTCAACACAATGGTCTTGCTGAGAGGAGGAATAGAAGCATTCTAGATATGGCCAGAAGTATGGTAAAGCAGAAAAACCTTCCATCAAGGTTCTGGGGTGAAGCTGTAGCCACAACTGTTTACATACTAAACAGAAGTCCAACTAAGAAACTGAAGGATAAGGTACCTGAAGAGGTATGGTCTAAGAGTAAGCCAAGTGTGAGTCAATTGAAGGTGTTTGGTAGCTTGTGCTACAAACATGTGCCTGATGTTAAGAGGAAGAAACTAGAGGACAAAAGTATACCTATGATATTTGTTGGATATCACAGGACTGGTGCTTATAGGCTCTATAATCCTACTTTAGATAAGGTAGAGATTAGCAGAGATGTGAAAGTGTTAGAGGATGAAAGTTGGGATTGGAAACATAAGATCACATCTAAGAAAGCTTGTGTAGTGGACTTAGATGTTGGATCAAGCAACCCTAACAACACAGTCACATTTGTGAACCAAAATCACAACCAAGGTGCCAACAGTGATGAAGATATGCATACCTCTAGTGATGATGACAATGTAGTACCACCAAGACCTCAGAGGAATGTTCAGTTGCCTAGAAGGCTAGCTGACTGTGAGATTGTTCCTGATAATACAGTAGACAATGAAGGAGAAATTGTGCATTATGCAATGCTTGCAGACACTGAACCTATAGATACCAAAGCTGCATTGAAGAGTAAGGTATTGATGGAGGCAATGATTGATGAGTTGAAGTCAATTGAGAAGAACAGAACATGGAACTTGTGTGAATTACCCTCAGACAAGAGAGCAATTGATGTGAAATGGGTATACAAAGTCAAACAAAATCCTGAAGGCAAAGTGATAAAATACAAGGCAAGGCTTGTAGCAAAAGGGTTTTTGCAGAAGCAAGGGTTGGACTATGATGAGGTATTTTCACCAGTGGCAAGACATGAGACAATAAGGTTAGTGATGGCCTTAGCTTGCAGTAACAGTTGGCCCCTATTTCATTTAGATGTAAAGTTAGCATTTCTGAATGGACCCCTAGAGGAAGATGTGTATGTGAAGCAGCCTCCAGGGTTTGAACTGAAGGGCAAGGAAGATAAAGTGCTGAAGCTAAATAAAGCCTTGTATGGTCTGAAGCAAGCTCCAAGAGCTTGGAACAAGAGAATTGATCAGTTCCTTGTCACACAAGGCTTCAGGAAATGCAGTGTAGAATATGGTGTTTATGTAAAAGGCAGTGATGGCAAGCATATGTTGATCATATGCTTGTATGTTGATGACCTGTTGGTGACAGGTAGCTCACCTGCAGAAATAGAGAAGTTCAAATCACAGATGAAGTGTGAATTTGAGATGACTGACCTAGGGAAGCTGACCTACTTTCTAGGCATGGAGCTTTTGGAAACTCCAAAGGGAATGATATTACATCAATCCAAGTATGCTACTGAGATTCTGAAGAAGTTTGATATGCTTGACTGCAACTCATCAGTTACACCTGCAGATACTAAGGTCAAGTTTGATGAAGAGGCAGGTGGTGACAGTGTTGATCTAACTATGTTCAGGCAGCTAGTTGGTTCATTGAGATACTTGTGTCAAACCAGGCCTGACATAAGCTATGTAGTAGGTTATGTCAGCAGGTTTATGAGCAAACCATTGAAGTGTCACTTGTTAGCAGCAAAGAGGATACTTAGATACATCAATTGTACAATCCACTATGGTGTGTTGTTTCCATACTCTAAGGGTAATGGAAAGCTAGAATTGAGTGGATTTTCTGATGCTGACTAGTGTGGTGATAAGGTAGAAAGGAAAAGCACCAGTGGTTACTTGTTTAAGTTCCAAAATGCACTTGTGTCTTGGTGTTCCAAGAAACAGTCAGTCATAGCTTTCTCAAGCTGTGAAGCATAGTATGTAGCAGGTTCTTTAGCAGCTTGTCAAGCTAATTGGTTGCAATCACTTCTCAGTGAGATAGGGATTGTTGAAGACATTACAGCGGTGCTGAAGCTTGACAATAAATCAGCAATCAATTTGGCTAAGAATCCTGTTAGTCATGGCAAGAGCAAACACAATAAAACTCGGTTTCATTTTCTCAGAGACCAAGTAAATAAGGGGAAGTTGATTCTGGAGTATTGCCCCACTGAGAACCAACAAGCTGATCTAATGACCAAGGCTGTGAAGACAGATCAGTTCCTCAAGCTCAGGAGGGAAATAGGAATTGTATGTTTCGATAGCTTGTCTTAAGGAGGAGTATTGGTTTTGTAAGCCAAGTTATGAAACATGGTTCTAACTTCTGAAGCCTCTCAGCTTCTGAAGCTCGGCAGCTTCTGGAGCTCGACAGCTTCTGGAGCTTCGCAGCTTCTGAAGCTCATCTGCTTCTGAAGCTCAGTTTGTTCTGAAGCTCTGTTTTCCTTCTGAAGCTCTGTTTAGTTTGTTATGTTTTTTTTAGTTAGTTAAAAGTTATCCGTTAGCTAAGTTGTGTATAAATACGGGTATAACTTCACATGTAAATAACAACTTTTGTTAATAAGATTTTTACATTTTTTTTTTTCCTAAGTTTCATTTTTCTTCATCATTTTTCTTTCTTCTGTGTTCTTTGTCATTAGGTTTTATCTTCAACAAGTACAAGTAATCAACTTTAATTAATTTTCAATTTCAATATTAATTATTAAACGTTTATTTAGATGTTTCTTTTTTTTGGTACTTTTTTTTTTGGTACATTATTTAGATGTTTCTTTATGAAACCGCTATAATTATATTGAGTTTTGAAATGTTTAAATTATTCATTTAAATCTAATCGAATCGCATATTATTTTTTGTTTAGGTCAAATAAATTTTTGTCTCATGAAATCAATCTAATCGTATAAACAAATGAGAAAATTTTAAATCACATGACTATAACACCCTTAATTATTTTATTTTTTTGTCAAGTAACACCCTTAATTATTACTATGAACAATTTCATATAAACAAATGAGAAAAGTAAAATCACTTACTACAATAAGACAAGACCGGTGCCTACTACACCAACTGTGTTTTACTTCACTAACAACAACTTTAGAACCTGTGAATCAAAATCAAAATCAAGTCAAATATATTAGAAACTTTACCACTAAATTATGTTTCGGTTTTACAGTATACACATTTATGAGAATGTTATTAGAGAGAGTTTATAAACATTTAAATAAGTTGTAAATCTAAATCAAAATATATCTTAAATCTCACAACTGCTAAATTCACATGCAATAAAATTGAAAAAAAAAACAAAAAACTCATGAGTTCTGATCTTTGATTTAACCCAGCACATATATCATTCAATATATTGGCCAAGAAAATAAATAAATAAATCAATCAAGGGTTACATACTTACAAAATATCGACTTGTGACATTAGTCTGTATAAAATTTTCATTCAATTTTAGTGTTATTTTACTTTTATAGAAACTAAAAGGAAGGACTTAAAGCCCATTAGGTGCACAAAATAATAGATAGGATAGGATAATTGTATAATATCTTGTCTCAATCAAGTATTTGGTAAGTCAGCATGATATGATAAATTAATTCTAAAATTTATCGTATTTTATCTCTCTAGTTAAAAAGTTTAACCTAAATTTGAGGTGTTTACTAGTATGATAAAAAATATTACTGCTTTATTCTATAAAATTTATTTCAAAATAAAAAGTCAAAATAGAAAGACAAAAATTAATAAAATATAAATAATAAAATAATTTGATATTAAATTAAAAATAAAATATTAAACTAATTTTGAAATATATACAGGAGTTTCTCATAAGGATAATTGTGTGATTAATATACTCTAAACAAATTAAAATTCTACTAAATTTACAATATTTAAAAGTAAAATAATTATTAAAAATTGTGAAATAAGGATATTAATTAATTTAAATTTTATAACAAATTAAATATAATTCTTTTTTATATAATAAATTAAATATAGTTCTCTTGCAATGGTAGCTTTATTATTGACATAAGGTACTCCTTGATTCCTTTTTAAGTTTTGGTTACCTGCGGATTTAGCGTTCCTATTTAACTGTCGTTTTTGTATTTTAAAGATACGATTTGTCAATTACTCTTACTCCCTCAGTTACAATATATAAGCAAAAATTCACATTCTAGATTCATTGTATAATTAATGTATCTGGATAATAGCTAATAGTTGTTTATTACAAAAGAAAGATAACATATTAAATTTATTGAAATGAGAAAGTTTGTGAAAAAAATGAGAATTTATTGGTAGATTAAAATAAGGGTATAATAGAAAGAAAAAAAAAATAAAAGGTGCAAAATACACATCGTTAATTTGATGTTATTATTTCAAAACAACACTTAAAAAGAAATGGAGAGAGTATATCATATATTTATTTAACTTATCTAACATATACTTGCATAAAAAAAAAAAACATTTAATTCAGTTATTTATTTGATCATAATTGTTTATTTGCTCATGATTTTCATTTAAAAATTATATAAAATTTAAAGTATTACAAAATAATTTAGAGAAAAATAGTTGCTTTACAAGGTGTGTATAAAAAAACATTATTATGTGATAATTATCATGTGTGTACCAAACATATGATAGAATAATTATTATCCTGTTTATATTATATTCTATCTTTATCCTGTTTTATATTTTATCTTGTCACTATCATATCTTGTACACCAAATGGACTTTTAGAGTATTTATTAGTCGTAAAAATTATTAAAAATAAAACAAATACTAAATAAATCATTTGTAGAGACTAAATTTTAAAATTGTAATTTAATCAAAAAGTTATTTAACTCATAAATAAATAAATAAAAACTTTAAGTCTAAATAAAAATAAAGAAGAGAAAGAATGATATAGAATAATACTAGGAAAAGCTTGGTCGCAATGAGGATAATCGGACGGAGGAGCAGCGATTGGGTCGACGGAGCCGGGCTGGGACAAATTGATGGCATGGTGTGGGTCGGTATGAGGAGGTGGGAAATTGGAGACTCCTTGAAAGTTATCGTATTGGTGAGGTGGAAAGGGTTGAGATTGTGGCGGAGAAGGGTGGTTAGAGAAGTCTTTGAGTTTATCTTGTTCGATCATATTTTTTAAAATTTCGATATACTTGTTTTCAACTCCACAATTTAAGAAGAGATGAGATAAACTAAAAAAAAAATATGTTCTTATTTATTCATTTGTCATCAAATAGAGGAATTCCATAATCACAAAAAATTGTTGGTTTTTTTTTTTAATAATCACAAAAATTTGTTGGTAATATTTTCTGTATTCATTTTAGTTATTACTGTACATTTTAAGGCAAAACAACTTTATACATATTATGTGAGGTAATAACTCAATTGAAATCAAAAATTTCTGTTTTGAATCGTCCAAAAATAGAATGCTTGTGATCTAAACAAAAACTTCCTCATGCTTTAGTTTTCTGTTCAAGATGCCAACAACTCTCTCCTTAGGTATGACATGACAATTTTGAAGCTAATCCCACACTGTTAAGACACTAATAATGGTAAAATCTTTTTATTATCTATAACAATTATGCTAATTTTTATATTTTTCAATAAAAATCTTAATAATCAACATTCACTTCTAATAATAACAAACTTTATATGGTTTTTTTTTTAAAAAACATTTATATGGTTTTTCAATTTAACTTTGCTAAATAATATTTAGTTATTATAATTTATTAAATTATATTTATTACTTTTTGTTCTGGTAAAAATGTATGGGGGTGTGTCCAAGTATATTAATGATAATAATAATACAAGGCTTCAATAATATCAGATCCCTTACACTGATTTTTCCCCATCTATTTATAGGTGAGGATTAACCTAAAATCACTGATAAACAATCACACTCTTCTCTCTAATGGAGGCCGTGGGTGGTTTCCGGCTTACCCACCGTATCATCGGGTGGTCATGGATGGTTTCCCCCTTCTCCACTGTGTCATGGTGGTGGTCGTGGGTGGTTTCCTCCTTCTCCACCGTGTCATGGTGGTGGTCGTGGGTCGTTTCCCTCCGTCCACCGTGTCATCATGGAGGTTATGGATAACCTCAATCTTTCAGGCGAGCCAGCGATGTTTGAGGGGCGTTCCAGCCATTGCATACGTCGTCCACGTCCTGTCTTTCCCGCCAAGATACATATTTTAAACTTTTTGGATTGTTTGTTGGGTGACTTCATATTGAGCCTTTAGAATTTCGTCTAGTCCACTTTTTATTAAATAACAATTCATTCTCTATTGTTTAAAAGCACATTATAAATAAAATAAAATAAAATTGTTTTCTTTTTTAAAAAGATAGTGGTATTGAGAATGACCCATTGGATTCATCTGACTATTAACTTTTTTAAAAAGAGTGGTACATGTTAAAAGAGTTGTGGCGGAAAAGAATGGTCGGAGAAGTATCTGAGTATATCTTGTTAGGTCATATTTTTAAAAATTTTGACATATTTACTTTAAATGATAAACATCTATATAACTATGAAAGAAAAAAAATTTGGCCTAGACACTCGAAGTCATTCGACTTCCACTTAAAGACTTGATTATCAAATTTTGAATTATCTATATTAAAAAATTATATATTCATCTAGGGCCGGTCTTGACTATTTGGAGGCCCAGTTCAAATATTAAAAATGAACTTTTAATAAAAAATTAAAAAAAATTATCCTCTATATAAATCATTATTTTTTTATTTGATTGGGATGTTTTTCACCAAACATATGATATTTTATGAACATTGGTAATATTTAACCATTATTATAGGATCTCAAAAATAATTTATCGAGTACATATAATATCTTATAAAAGCTAACAATACATAAATATTATTATATGACTTCAAAAAATTTGAATTGAGGCCTTCAAAATTTTAAGGCCCGTTGCCGTCGCACTTGCCGCACCCCCATAGGGTCGGGCCTATATTCACCTATGATTAATTTATTTTTAAGGTCAATTTTCCCAATACCACTCATCATATCATCTTCATTCATTCTCTCTGCTAGCATTTTTACACTATATTTCTCATTTATCACCTGACTAATACTTGTCTCTTTAAATAGTAAAAAATGATCCATTGAATTTTATATATAAAAAAAAGGAAAAACTTTTTAGTAAGAAAATTTAAGATGAAGAATTGCAAGAATAAATATCCACCCTTGATTACATCCACCACCACATATGATTTCCACAAAAGAATGAGATTAAATGACATCATCCTTTAAGATTTTGCCATCTGTTGATTCTTACTTTTCTTGTGTAAAAAATTATTACTAAATAACAATGCTCATAAAAAAGAAAAGAAAAAAACAAAAACAAAATGATCCATTGGATTTTTAAAAAAATGTTGGATGGATCAAATCCAATCCATCGACAATTTTATGGGAAAATTACTTTTGTCACCCTACTAATTTTGAGGTATGCCCTACGAAAATATCAAAATACCCTTGTATGTGACAAATAACAAAAAACTATTTTGCAAAACATAAGACACATATAACATAAAAACATTATAAAATGCAAAACTAATACATTATATTATTATAACATTACATTTCAAAGAAATTACATTTAATTATTATTACATTTCAAAGAAAATTACATTAAATAAAAGTTTATTCTATTAGATTGACCATGGTGACCAATCTTCTTGAGGGTGGAGAAAACCCAAACTTCAAGGGTCGACGTAGCCACGACCTCCGCTGTTTCCACCGCAGTGCCCCTACCCCTTAGGCAAATTCCAAAGGCAGTTAAACTCCGATTAATCATAATGATCTTAATTGGCCTAAAAAAGCCCATTACTGATTAACATAATGATCTCAAATCTCATCATAAAAAAATTAGTCTAAGAACATTATGATTAATCGGCGAGAGACGTTGAGACCATTTACGCCTACACTTACAAAAACTAAAACTAAACAAATACTATAGGATGAAGAAATATGGAAGATGAGAAAATGAGAAGAATGTGATGAATGAAAAAGTGAAAGAACATGGCCAATCACAAACGGCCACGTGGCAGACCTTTGACTACAATAGGAATAAATTACCACTGACGGTTCTGCGACATAGGACGCGGATTGAAAGGGTAGGGGGTCCGTGACATATGGTACGGATGTTTAGGTGACAGAAACCAAATAACAAACATGAATTAAGCAGGAGAATAGTGTAGTAGTAAGTAATTATAATTTTTATTAAAACAGACACAAAAACTACATCAATATGACTGTTACATCCGGGATTTTCATTTCCAATCATATATATATATATATTATGACTTTCTATCTTAATTGCCTCTAAAGGAGGATGAACAGACTCAACCGTTTTATTGGTTAAGGTGGTCCATTTTTTAGTAATTTCTGTGGTAACGTTTACATAATTCGTTTTTATGAAAGGGTTATCTAATTCCTGTTCGGTACAATATTCTTCAAACCAAGTGAAGAAATATACATTAATTCTTTTAATTTTAATATATTCATAAAATTTCTTAAGATAATAATCAGTTTGTATTTTATTAAAAGTTTTAAAATACCAATTTCTTTTATCTTTATTATAATCCGCTTCAAAGTCTTGTCTAATCCAAGGTTTATCTATTTCAAATTCTTCTTCTAATTCTATAACGTTAAGAATTTGTGAAGCAGTGGGAGACATAGGAGGAGATTCATCTCTTCTATCTGTCTCATAAATAGGTTGGGGAATATTTGGAGTGAAATCAACTCCTGCTAAATTAATGTTAATAGTTGAATCTATCGATCGTCTAGAGCTTGTACTAGCTCTACTGCTAATAGGTTCTTCAATCCTCATGGATTGACTTCTATTCATTCTAATTCTAATACTACCATCGCCTTCTAATATGAATTGTCTAGGTTGTCTAGACTCTAATTTTGGAGCAGGCATTACATCTTGTAATATCCATTCTTCCGGTAATTTTTGTTGTAAGTCAGAGGCTTTTAATCTTTTAGGGGTAGTAATATTTGACCGTCTTAAATTAGCTTCAACAATAATAGTTTCATTTTTTGGCGAGCTTCTAAGCGCCTTAAAATTATAATTAATATTTGAGACTTTATATTTAATTCTATGACAAACGTCTATATTAGCGACGCCTTCATTAAATAAGTCATCCATACACTGAATATTAATTACTAATGATGTAGGTGTGAAACTGTCAGTTAAATTCATAGAGTAATTAGGATAACAATTAAAATATACTGGTCCATCATTTAGATTGGACTCTAAAATTGCTATAATCGATTCAGGAAATGTTTTAATTCTACTGTCTCTTAATACCAATAATATGGGAGTATTTAATCCTAATTTATGTAGGGGTTTAACCGCTACTTGAATTAATCCTAGATGAATATAACGAAAACCATGTTTTACATGTTCTTCTATTAATTGTTCATTTAATAAGTTAATCGTTTCTCTCTGATGAGTAATAGATTTTGATGATTCAATAGTTTGGGTAATACTATGTGCTTTAAAGTTATCAAACATACTTGATCTATAAATTTCTTTATAACTAATTTCAGGTAATTTCCAATTTTGTAATTTATTTTCTATTTCAGCTATTTCTAATTCATGGTTTTGATATCTATCTTGGTCACTTCTAGCTTCTAATTCTTGTAATGATAATCCAGAAGTAACTATGGCACGATCTCTCCTAGAAGATCCTAGTTCACTTAAAGTTCTAAGTATTCTAGACATACTTCTTGTTTTCTGTATTTTTAATTTCTTTTCTTAACTGGAACACCAACGGACTCAAAAGGTTGCTGGAACACCACACTCACTCCTCACCAGGGATTTTTACGGGCTTACCAACGCAACTATCCGGGCTTACCAACGCTAGGAAAAAGAAAAGACAAATACGAAAATAAGGAGTAAATCTTAGTTTACCAAAAACTTTAATTAAACTTTAATCTCTACGAGACCTCTTACGAGGCTCTGATACCATAATGTGCTGGATCATAATGAGTTCATAAAAGCAAAACATAATCCATAGGGTTTCATGAGAAAACAAATAAAAATCATCAAGAAACCAATCTAATTCAGTTGTTAATAAGAAGGTAATTTGAAAAGTAAAAATGTGAAAGATAAGATTATATTGAGAAAACATTTTATTGATATTGAAAATACTTACAAAGGATAAGAGTTCGAATTCTTCAGATGTTATAGAGAATTTTCTGAATGAAATTTCGAATGCCCTTCCTAATGAACTTACGCATCCTTTTATAGTTGTGAAGGATGGCTAAAGACGGACTAAGGACTGACAGCTGTCAGTTACAACGTCATAATTACAAACCAATAATTCCTAATACAGACAAACTACTTTTAAAAAGTAAGACTTTTAAAAAAGTAAATAAAGTTGTCGGCCATGAACGGCAATAATGCCTAATGCAGCCAAAGGACTTTTGTAAAAGTAAAATAATGCTGAATAATGTTGTCGGCCACAAATCTTTTTCTGAAAAGCAAAAGATTCCTGAATGATTATGTCGGCCAATAATTTCAAAGATTCTTAATTCACATTATTGCTTAATCCTGTAGATCCACTGATCCATAGCAATCGTCTTCATTAATCTGAGTCATACTCTGAGAGGAGCCTGCAGAATCTTCGTCGTTGTTGACATCTGATTCTGAAAGAGCTGCCTGAAGTTTTTTCAGTAATTCTTTCTTGCTGGAAGAAGAGGATAAGTCTGCCAAAAATTTAGATTTTTCGGCTAGAAATTCACTCTCCTTGCTAACATCCGAACTTTTAATAAGCCACTGAGAGTGCTTAATAAACCAATTCTGTAATACTTGAGCACTGATTAATTCCGGGTTGAACTTATTCCACCATTTGACTTTAATACATCTGATAATCCAAAAAACTTGGCTATTTGGAACTGATAATTCTTTCCTGAAGGTCCAGGAAGTAATCCAAGAAATTCCAAACGAAGCATGAAAAGCTAATACCTTTAAATGATCTGCTATTTTAATTTTTTCGCTAAAAACCTCAAAGGCTTTAGCTGCATAATCTGGGTACATATTTGCTTCTGGTCCCCATTCGTGGAACCATTTAACGAACCATAATGGGAATTTGAGAGGAAAATCCTTTGGAAACCATATGAACCAGGAGTGGTCAAAAGGATGATAATATAGCATGTTTGACCATGCGTCCATGTAATCATAATAATTGTAATGTTGAGGCGAGAAACGCCTAGAAAAACTTCTGGTATGGGAGGGATGAACCTTCCAATCAGAAGGAGATAATATTTTTAAAATCTTGAATTTTGAAAAAATAATTTTTGTTTTATCATTCTTATCAAAAGTATGAGTTATGTCAATGGACTCTGTATCCACTAAAATAAACTCATAGAATAATCTAGTTTTTTCTGGGTTAGATGAAAGATAATGAAATCCTTGGGGAAAGTATTTAGAGGTAATTGATAATAATGATCCTTCTGAATTAAATTCAGGTTCTATAAGGAAAAGGATCTTTTTATAATCTTTTTCAATAAAAGGGCAGGATAATGAATCTGGGGGAGTATAAAAAGGTAATTTTTCTGAAGTTTTTGAAGGGGTGTTTAATGAGGTAGGAGTTTGTAATGCAAAGGTTAAGGGAGATACTAATTTTGAATTTAATGATGGCCTAATTCCTCTAGGGGATGATGAAGATGAAGGGTAAAAAGCTGGTAAGGCTAATGGGGTTAATGGAGTGAATTTATTTTGGGTCGTTAATGAAGAAGAAGCAGAAGGGTTCTGTAATACCTGTTTTACTGTAATACTCTTTTTAGATTCCTCCAGAGGAGGACCATAGTTATCTTTTTTGCTCATTTTCCCTGTAAAAATTCTCTAGTAAGATAATCTGGTAATGAATTCTTTTCTCCTTTAATATGTTCTATTTCAAAATCAAAACAAGATAATAAAGCTTGCCATCTGGCAAAAATATGTTTAGAAACTAAGTTTTTAACATCTTTTTGTAATACTTCTTTTGCAGCTTTGCAATCGGATCTTAACAAAAACCTTTTTGAAAATAAGTCATCTTGAAACTTAGTAATACATAAAACAATAGCTAAAACTTCTTTTTTAATAGTACTATAATTTTGTTGTGCCGGATTCCAAGTTCCTGAATAATATCTAACAACTTGTTCTACGGTTGACTCTTGTAATCTTTGTTTTAATATTCCTCCAAATCCTAGGTCAGAGGAATCTGTTTCTACAATAAGAAAGGCTTGGGGATCTGGGATTCCTAAGCATGGTAATTTTTTGACTAATTGTTTAATCTGCCTAATACTTTGACTCATAGATTCATCCCACGGGGGAGGATTCTTCTTAAGTCTTTTAAATAAAGGCAAACAAATGATTCTAATGTTTGGAATGAAGTCGGCTACATAATTCACACAACCTAAAAATCTTTGTAATTGAGTTTTATCTTTTAATTCATCAGGGAATTTGTCTCCAAATTCTATGGCTCTACTAATGGGAGTAATGGTGCCTTGATATATATTAAATCCTAAGAATCTAACATTAACTTGAAATAATTTCATTTTTCTTGCTGATAAAACTAATCCATTTTTCTTAATAATTTCGAAGAATTTTTCTAAATGATCGAAATGTTCATTTAGAGATTTAGAGAATACTAATATATCATCTAAATAGACGATAGTAAAATCTTGGTAATTATTTAGTATATCATTCATAATATGTTGGAATTCACTAGGAGCATTTTTTAAACCTAGTGGCATAACATTCCATTCATAATGACCAAATGGAACTACGAAAGCAGTTTTATATTTATCTTTCTCTTCTAATTGTATTTGATAATATCCTGACTTTAGATCAAATTTTGAAAATATAATTGAATTAGATAATCTTCCGATTAAATCTTTTTTATTAGGAATTGGGTATCTAATCCATTGTAGAACTTTATTTAATGGCTTATAATTAATAACTAATCGAGGAGCACCTCTTTCTAATTCTCCTGGGTTGTTAACGTAAAATCCTGTACAACTCCAAGGTGATTTACTTGGTCTAATTAATTTTTTATCTAAATAGTCTTTAATTTCCTTCTTACAATAATCCAAGAATTATTGATTCATTTGTATTGGTCTTGCCTTAGTGGGTATAGACCTTTCATTAAAATCGGGTTCATAAGGTAAAGATACTATATGCTTTTTTCTATCCCAAAAAGCATTAGGATGTTCAGAGCATATTTCTTTTTCAAATCGTTGTTGTAATAAAATAATTTTATCTTTAATATTTTTTGTTTCTAATTGGTTTTCTATTCTTTTATACTGAATTTCTTTGTTTAACATATTAATGTGTTTCTTCTTCTGAGTAATCAAATTAATTGAAGATGTAGAAAGATTCTGAACAGTATTCAGATCTTTTGTTCTGGGTGATTCAAAGAATTTAAACATAACTTCCCTTCCCAGGGCTTTTGAAGTTATAGCCTTATGAGAGACTGTAAAAGGGTATAATAATGAAAGAAAAGGGGTTCCTAGGATAATATGTTGATGTATATTTTTTACTAATAGAAAATGAGTTCTGTAACAGACATGGTCTTTACATATTTTAGCATCTGTTAATTTATATTGAACCTGTAATTTATGGCCTCCTGCGCCACTTAATCCCTGTGAAGTTTTTTCATAAAACTTGGTAGGTATTAATCCTTCTTGGATACAGTTCATATCTGCACCAGAATCTATTAATGCTACTAGATCAAATCGTTGATCTTTAACTAATAAAGTAATTGGACAAAGCCATTTGTGGGTAATCATTCTATTTAAAGTAGCAATATAAGGAGGATCATCTGTATTATCTGTACTACCTGATGTTCCTTCTTGGTTATCTATAATTTGTTTTCCTTTTAATTCAAAATATTTAATTTCTAATTCTAAATCTTTTGCTTTTAATAATTCTATTTCTTGTTTCATAATCGAAATTTCATCCTGTAAATTTTTAATAGTTATTGGGGGCGTAATAGTAGGTTTAAACCTATTCATAATTTCTTTAAATTCTATTTTTTGTACTGTATTTTTATTCTTTTCTTCACGCTCAATCATATTTTTAATTTGTAACATGAATTCTTCCTTTTGAGAAGATTCAGGCATATCTTTTAATATATTAATTAAGGTAGTAGCTTGATCGCTAGTAATTACATTTATATTTTTAATACACTTTTCACAAGTACATAATTCAGCTCCTAAGCAACAATCCTCTTCAGAACTAATTTCTGATTCGGAGTCAGTTAATACTTGATTAAGGTCATCTTCTTCATAAGAAGATTCTTCAGAGCTAATGGATGAAGTGTCGTTTAGCATAATATCTTTTAATACATTAATAAGGTTTTCTTTTAATTGATCACTAATGTCTAATTTATGAATTTCATTAATTTTTTGTTTGACGCGGCAAGTTTTTGCATAATGACCAAACCGTCCACACTTAAAGCATTTAATTTCGGATTTATCATTCTGATATTTCTTCTTTTTACCTTTAGCTTTTTTATAATTTTTATCTTCAGAAAAATCTTTATTTTTCTTATAATGACCTTTTCTTTTCTTATATGGTTTATAACTATTCGAAGGTTTTGAATAATTTTTTCTAGCCTTTTTACTTGGTGCTTTAATTGGTTCTATACCGAATTGTTCACATAATGAACCTAATTCCTTTTTACTTTGGGTCATCTCAGATTTAATTTTGTTCTGTATTTTGAAGTCAGTGCATATTCCTATTCCTGTTTCTATAATCTGACTAGATATTTGACCGAAAGTTAATATAGAGTAGGGAATTACTCCATTACTTTTGGCTTTAATTGCCATTCTAACTTTTTCTGCTAGTAATCTAGGTAATCCTGCTATGAAGCGTTCTTTCCAGTAATCAGCGCTACCATCAGGCCTATTGCATAATTTTGATAAAAACATATCTTTATACCAACGATAATCACTCATCGTAGGGCAATAAAGGTTAGCTAATTGATCTGCAGCTCTTTCTTGTATTTGAGCTGGATCTCCTACAAAGTGTTTAGTAATGGTGTATAATAAGGTATTCACAGCATCTTCTTCTCCTAAGACGCCAGTGATGGGATCTAATTTTTTAGCTTCTAATATTGCTTGTTTTTCTTCAGTACTAATTATATTATCCCACCATCCTTTTAATTGTCCAGTAAAACCAGTAATTATTATTATCGCCGCTTTTTTATCTGTATTTTGTCCTAATGTTTTAAAGGCTGTAGCCGCCATGGTCATTTCTTGTATAGTATTTAATATGTTTTGTTCACTATGACCATCTATGTTCCATTCTATAATAGATGTACCAGAATAAGAACTGGACACCATATCTCTAGCTTCTTCAAATTGAAGATCTGGAAAACTAGGTCTAGGATAATAATTTCTAGTTTTTCCTTGATATCCCATGTTTTTTCTAATTCTGTTAATCTCAGAATTATCTTCATTTTCTAATATATTTAATTGAGCTTTTGCTTTTCCGTTAATCGAAAGATCAGATAATTTTTTTATTAAATCATCTACTAATTCATCTTTTCGGGATCCTAATTTTACTTCACTTAAATCTTTCTCAGGGACATTAATTAATTTATATATGGGTCTTTTTGGATCTATAGGAAAATCCTTGTAAGACTCTATTCTAGTAGGTGTAATAGAAGTATGAGACATCTGAGTCTCTACTCTGTCCAATTGATTGGCTATAGTACTTAATATGGCATTAGAATAATTTAGCTGAGACGAAACTTTTCCTATATCAGCATTTTCTGGTGATTTAAAAGGATAAGCTTCTAATAATACATTATGACTTTCTATCTTAATTGCCTCTAAAGGAGGATGAACAGACTCAACCGTTTTATTGGTTAAGGTGGTCCATTTTTTAGTAATTTCTGTGGTAACGTTTACATAATTCGTTTTTATGAAAGGGTTATCTAATTCCTGTTCGGTACAATATTCTTCAAACCAAGTGAAGAAATATACATTAATTCTTTTAATTTTAATATATTCATAAAATTTCTTAAGATAATAATCAGTTTGTATTTTATTAAAAGTTTTAAAATACCAATTTCTTTTATCTTTATTATAATCCGCTTCAAAGTCTTGTCTAATCCAAGGTTTATCTATTTCAAATTCTTCTTCTAATTCTATAACGTTAAGAATTTGTGAAGCAGTGGGAGACATAGGAGGAGATTCATCTCTTCTATCTGTCTCATAAATAGGTTGGGGAATATTTGGAGTGAAATCAACTCCTGCTAAATTAATGTTAATAGTTGAATCTATCGATCGTCTAGAGCTTGTACTAGCTCTACTGCTAATAGGTTCTTCAATCCTCATGGATTGACTTCTATTCATTCTAATTCTAATACTACCATCGCCTTCTAATATGAATTGTCTAGGTTGTCTAGACTCTAATTTTGGAGCAGGCATTACATCTTGTAATATCCATTCTTCCGGTAATTTTTGTTGTAAGTCAGAGGCTTTTAATCTTTTAGGGGTAGTAATATTTGACCGTCTTAAATTAGCTTCAACAATAATAGTTTCATTTTTTGGCGAGCTTCTAAGCGCCTTAAAATTATAATTAATATTTGAGACTTTATATTTAATTCTATGACAAACGTCTATATTAGCGACGCCTTCATTAAATAAGTCATCCATACACTGAATATTAATTACTAATGATGTAGGTGTGAAACTGTCAGTTAAATTCATAGAGTAATTAGGATAACAATTAAAATATACTGGTCCATCATTTAGATTGGACTCTAAAATTGCTATAATCGATTCAGGAAATGTTTTAATTCTACTGTCTCTTAATACCAATAATATGGGAGTATTTAATCCTAATTTATGTAGGGGTTTAACCGCTACTTGAATTAATCCTAGATGAATATAACGAAAACCATGTTTTACATGTTCTTCTATTAATTGTTCATTTAATAAGTTAATCGTTTCTCTCTGATGAGTAATAGATTTTGATGATTCAATAGTTTGGGTAATACTATGTGCTTTAAAGTTATCAAACATACTTGATCTATAAATTTCTTTATAACTAATTTCAGGTAATTTCCAATTTTGTAATTTATTTTCTATTTCAGCTATTTCTAATTCATGGTTTTGATATCTATCTTGGTCACTTCTAGCTTCTAATTCTTGTAATGATAATCCAGAAGTAACTATGGCACGATCTCTCCTAGAAGATCCTAGTTCACTTAAAGTTCTAAGTATTCTAGACATACTTCTTGTTTTCTGTATTTTTAATTTCTTTTCTTAACTGGAACACCAACGGACTCAAAAGGTTGCTGGAACACCACACTCACTCCTCACCAGGGATTTTTACGGGCTTACCAACGCAACTATCCGGGCTTACCAACGCTAGGAAAAAGAAAAGACAAATACGAAAATAAGGAGTAAATCTTAGTTTACCAAAAACTTTAATTAAACTTTAATCTCTACGAGACCTCTTACGAGGCTCTGATATATATATTACATTATAAAAATTAAATTAGGAGATGTTCTCCAAAAGGTACCATCGGTCAATTTTGCAGGACAACGCTATCCAACATGCTTTCGACCAAGCGAATCAGTTGCACTGAAACTTCCCATTTTGGAAGACCTAAATAGAAACTTGGTAGTTTCTTCTTCGATTGGTCATAAAGTATCCAATAATTATGACACAAAACTCTTTCACCGATTAGCATAGAGCATCCAACTATGGTGAATAAACACACTGGTGGGTGCCCTATGACTAATCGTCGGAGGACTATGTGCTCATTTATACACCAAATGACAAAAATTAACAATACTAAAAAAAACTAAAAGAAGAAAAATGTATAGAAGAGAGATGGGAAAGGTGTGAGCCTCTGCATGCACCGAGTTTGCCATTTATAGGCAATTTGGCCGTCCATGTGGCCAATTAAAATTGACCACGTGGCAGGCCTTTGATTGAAACAGAAGTGCATGACCAGAGAAGAATCTGTGGCTTAAGCCACAGATGGCCGGTGAAAATTACTCAAAAATTACTCATTTTTACACATATGTGGCATAAGTCACAGAAGGGTGTTTTGGTCAATTTACAGGGCGCGCGAGCAACCCATAGAATGGCAAAAATAATTTTTATTTTAAGGTGTAAATGAAAGGATTGAATTAGAGTTGTCAAACAGGGGTAGCCCGTCCGTATAAACCGTCTTGTCAAGCTAACATGGGACTCAAACTTAATAATTTGAGTCCAAATTTTTTTAGGACTTTTAATCCGGCTCGAAAAAACCTGTTATAAAAATGGGATAGCCGATATGGACCAGGGGTGCCGGTAGCCCGCTTTAATATTGAAATAAAGCTAAAATTTATCTTAGTTCTACAGGTGATTCAAGGTTTGAGTTTTATACATTATTAATTATTTATTTCTCCTTGTGTATTATGTATTTATTTATTTTATAATGGAGCTGATAATTGTACCCCACGACCTCAAGCATACAACGTAAATTCCTCACCGCTAGATCAAAATTTAGTAGCTTTCTTATATTTTTAGCTAAGCATATTATCATATTTATTTCTTAAGTATTATCATTTACAATGGAGTTGAGGATCGTATAACGATCTTTAGCATACAACCCAAATCTCTCACCACTAGACCAAATCTAGTGATTTTCTTATATTTTTAGCTAAGCATATTATCATATTTATTTATTTATTAAGTATCACAATAACACATGTTTGAACTCAAATTTAATTTACAATTATCACGGTCGGTTAATCGGCTAAATTTGATTGTATTTATTTTTATTTTTTCAATAACATTTGATCACATACTTGAATATTTGGGCTCTTATACCACACCAATCTGGTAAGAACAAGCCAACATATTTAAACTGGCTACAAATTTCATTTCAACATCTTTTCAATATATTTTTTCCTTTATTTCAAAAAGGTTGCAGCCATGGCTCTGCATTTCAAATATCAAATTTTCCAACAATTTATTTCCAAACATCCTTTTAATTCCGAAAATTAATCTTGACACATTGTTGAATATATAGAAGATTGCGGAACAGTAACTTGCTTGACAAGTTACCTCATTAGTTTACATTCTGCATATTTCCTTCCATTGTAACCATTTGGTAACAATCTCTAGTTTGGGTAGTATGCTTGCTTATGGTGCACACTATCTCTTCCATAAGAAGTGATCATATATGTAACTAACTCTAATGGTATGCTTGCTTGTTTTATATCCTATTTTGTCACTATATGCGCACCAAACGGGCCCATAAGAGACTTTATTTATCATCTATATTTTGTAACCAGATAGAATAGAACACAAAATAATAATATTGAAGTCAATAATCGTCAATTTATTTGTTTACAATCTTCATTCTCTTTTTCGACACACAAAACAATTAGCATTTTTTTTTACCTTTTACTAGCAACGCCTTTGTGTTAAATAACATCGCCATGTGACTGTCAGACAAGACCATTAAAAGCTCAGCCTGTTTTGGATTGGATTCCACAAACCATATTAGCCGGAACAGCTATGTCGATCATTTTTGGATATGACAAGTTAAGATCTGTTACAGAAATCAAATGTGCCATCAATCAGTTGTCTTTGCAAAAATTTGATTGTAAAAATAGATGAGCTAAATGATTGTTTTCGATAATGCATGTTAAAAAATTGTAAATTTGACAAGGTTTCGAGAAATTTAGCTAGCACTTACTCGCCATGATGTTCTTGAAAGTTTCCTGCAAAATAGGGATCAACAACTTCAATTGTGAGATATTACATAAATTGTGGCTAACCAGCAGAAGATATAGAATTTCAACATGTTAAAACTTGTTTTATTAGCCAATTGCAAATCGCAGAAAATACAGGTACGTTGAAATTTCGTTATGCTACGGTGGTATACCGATGCTATAGTCATTATTTCACAGCAGTTTGTATTAGACAGCGTATTGTGGAACATAGCGATATGTTTAAATTATGACACGCTTTAGCTGCTATTTAACAACACTTGTTTTAAATCAAGATTACTCTAAACTTAAAGAAACATTTCTCAAAATATATAATCTAAACTTCAATTTAGTGGATTGAACTCAAATTATGGACGTAATCAAATGTTACCTCATCTTTTGTTAGGCGCGGATTATACTGCATCTCCTCTCCGACAGTACTTACCTAAAATAACAGTATATGTATAAGCACCACTATAAAAAAAATTTCAAGCAAAAACCATAAAAGTTTCCTTACAGAGAATCCTTTGTAGTCATGAGCTGGATAGAGTAATGTATCTTTCGGCAACGTAAATATCTGTTTCCAGAAAAGATATGAAAGAATGATAAATTATTAATATTCAAATTTCATAAACCAGAAATTTTATAATACATAACCAGTGTAAGTTCATACCTGCGAATGGATTGATTTGTAAAGATTCTCTGAACTACCACCCTGCATATTAATAATGTGAATTACATACCAAAAAATAACTCCACGATGAAATCACAAAATAGCCAGTGAGAGTAAAACTCAGCCTTATACCATTCAGTAAAATTGACGTAACAGTAACATATCCATGTTTAGATACAACTTTGGAAACCCTTTGAGAAGGATACACTAAACAGTATATACCTGAAAGTCCGTCCTTCCACATCCGCGTATTAATAGTGTATCTCCGGTGAATGCCATTCTAGGTTGAGGTTGATCAGGTCCATCTCCTGTAACATAGGTAAGGCAACCTAAGGTATGACCGGGAGTTGCACGAACCTGCAATAATAAATACAATAAACCATCAACATTAGCTATCCACATCCATCACAAGAGAAAATAAGATCCATTTGACACAAAAATTCCCCATTTCATCTAAAATTTATAATAATACGAATAAGGTTAAGTCATCCTTGATTCCTTGGCCCATTTCATTTCTTTACACACAATTTACCGCCATAACAAGCTAGCTTTCAACGCCATTGCCGTTTATCTTAAAATGACATTCCAAATTGTAACAATACTAGAAACCGCATCTAATTATATTTTATCAGCGTCGTCCTAACTTTAGAGTTTTGTGGACATGTTCAAACTTATCAAACAAAATTAAGAAATAGACAGTACACGAAACAATGAAATGTAACACGTCTTTTACATTTAATTTTCAGTAGTATAGTATTAGTCTTAGAAAATAAAAGAAGCAAAATCAATATAGGCATGTAGCTGCAGACTAACCTCTATATAAAGATCACCGAAGCGGATTTTATCACCCTGTTCTACATAAATATCTGCTGTTGCACCACTTGCTTTTGAAATAACAGATTTTACATCAGGAACTTTGCTCTATATAAAATAAGTGAAAAACAAAACCAAACTAAGTTACTACCACAGAAAAGTGATTACAAATATTGGAATACACACTCTAGAATGAAGTGACTAAGGTAAGCATATATCACCCTTGCATAATTTAATAGGCTGAGATAGAATTTTAATTCTGATTAGATGCTGGTTGAATATATAGCTTAAATAAGCGCTTATAACAAGAGTGTTTATCCTATAAGTGCTTATGTACAACATATTTCTATAACAAAAGATAAAATTAAATCAAAATATCAAATTGTTTTCATAAGCTATCCTAGAGAGCATCGAAATAGGCTGAAAAACAGCTTCCGGACATGTCATAAGCTGTTTATATAATATCTATCCCAAACTATCTCACAAGTGTTTATGTTAGTATATCAGATTGAATAAGTCAATCCAAACAAACCCTAAATTAAATTGGAAACACCGTATCTTGCTCAATTTCTACCTGCAGAATTGATTATACTTGAAGCTATAATTGTAGCTTTTAATTCTAGGATGAATTTTTACATTCAAATTTTTTGTTCAACTCAAATTTACATGCATGCATCTAAACATAAATCACTTATACCTTCAACTCAATTCTAGTCAGAATCAATTTTACCGAATCAATTCACTCAATCACTTTTATAAGCTATAAATTGTTATATAAATTATCCTGGAGATCATGGAAATAGGCTGAAACACAGCATACAGACATGTCATTAGCGCTGTTTATATAATCTATACAGTCTCAAAGGATGTTTAAGTTAGTAGATCAGATCGAATAAGTCAATCCAAAAAGACCCTAAATTAAATTGGAAACACCATTTCTCGCTCAATTTCACTTCAAATGAAAGTTTATCACAAAAATTATCAGCAGATGCATACTACTACATACCTTGATGAGGCCAGTCCCAGTAACATGATCAGCATGTACATGTGTATTCAGAGCATACACAAGCTTCAAACCCAATTCTTGAATAAGTGATAAGTCTCTATCTACTGTCCTATCAACAGGGTCAATCAACTGAATTTTTCATAAAAACAAAATAAAATCATCAATCACAAAAACAGAAAAAACCCATAATCCAATTCAATAAACGATTCCAACCCACAAAAAAATTCCCAGAAATAACCAAACACACTTCAAAATCACTTCTTTTTTTTCACAAAAAAGTCAAAATCATCGATCACAAAAACAAAAGAAACCCATCATCAAATTCAATATATGATTCCAACCCACATAAAAATTTCCCATAAATAATCAAACAAACACATCAAAATTGGATTTTTCTTTTCAACTTACAAGTGCTGGTTTTTCAGCATGCGAAGCATCAGCAAGAAGGTAAGTGTAAGTAGATGATTCCTTTTCAAAAAGCTGACGAAACAAGAGTTTGGAAGAAGAAGAAGGAGAAGAATAAGAAGAGTAAGAAGCCATTTGTGATTTGAGCTTAATTGTAGTGGAAATTGAAAGAGGAAAAATTGAGGGTTTTGAGGGAAAAAAAGAGGAGAATTTGATGAATTGGAATTTGAGCATTGTGGTAGTTGAAGTATGGAATATAAATAGTATATAGTATTAGAGATTGAGAAGAGAAATAGGAGATAAAATAGAGGAATGACGATGATGTTAGTGTTGGGTGATGAATATAATATTGAAGAATAGAGGTATGGAGTCGATGGTTTCTATCAAGAGGATATAGATAACATTGTTGTCATTGTACATTGGAATGGAGAGAAAGCACATAGAAATCAAATATCAAATCCTAATCGATAGTTGTTTCATCATAGTGTCCAATTTTATATATAAAAAAAATTGATATTGCGATATGATGAGGTCTTATAATAGGGATTTGAATTTGCTGCTGTAGTTTATACCACAGTTACACACAGTTGACAAAATCTACACCATTAAAACTATCCAATGTACCAGATTGTTTCTCCTAATTCAATGCAAAAAATAACACACTAACAAGAACCTTGACAGCACCGGAGGGTATTCTCTGTAATTTTTTTTTTAATATTCTTATAAGTGATAACGTGGTATGACCAATAAGAATATAAATTTAAAGGACAAAACTTACCTATAATACCAATAGGTATTGTTTCTTCTAATTTCCAATAAAAATCAAACACTCTATCAACCCTATAACCCAATTTAACACCGTTATAAAAAAAAATTTCCATTTTTTTCTTCTCTTTTCTCTAACCTACCTCCTAACTTCTTCTCTATTCTCTGCGCATCATTCCATTCCCCTTTCCTATGATAGTATGATGACAAGACACCTCTTCTATTTTAGAGTTTTCATCAGAGACTCATCATAAAGGTTAAGAAATCAAACAACAACACACCTTGCAACCATGGAGTGGATGTGAGGTTTTGTCATTAGGAAATAACATTGGAGACTTGAAGAGGTCGCAAAAAGGCTTCAATTTGGAAGATTGAACATATGAGACTCCTACTGCTAGATTCACGCGACGGCCATGGTAACGAGCATGCCTTGCTACGGACGATGGTGTTACGGCTGTTTTATTTCAGTCGGTTAGGATAGAGATGAAAGATAAAGGTTTTTAATAACAATATAATTAACGATGTTGAAGTATAAAGATTTAAAAATACACATGTCCACTTCTGATTGTGAACAACATAAACAGTACATATGGGTACTGTATGTAAGTTTTGTCCAAATCAAAATTCGCTAACATTACAATAGCTAAATGACGAATTCTTAAGTCAACATATTCCATTATGGGGTAAATCAAATAAAAAAATATTATATGGGTAAAACAAAACTCACCTACTTTACAAGGTGTAAAAATCTATTTGCCCAAATACATCTAAAATCTTTTAAGTATAAGAGAATTTTTTTTATCATCCTATCAAATTTTGTTTGCCCTACAAAATTATCAAAACATTCTCGGTCCGGTATTTAAATGACAAATTTTATCTGCTACTTAAGTATAGATGCTTAAAAAATATATACTCGTATTATATTCTTAAAATGATTATTTTTTAATTTCATTGAACAATTAATGTATGACAATCTATATTAGATAAAGATATCATTCATAGTAGCTAGGGTGGGATTGGTAGTTCAACTGATTAAGGTAGTTGAGATAAGGGTTAAAGAAATTAGGGTCCAGGACTCAAGTCCTGATAAGGAGAAAAAAAAAACTAACAATAATATTGTAATATACTAACAACTAACAATTTACCATTAAAAAAGAAACATTCATAGAAGCTACAAAACATAAATTTTGAAATAAAACAATTCATACAAACTAGAACACCTTTAATTTCTTCAATAACCTAATGAGAAACTAAACTTAGATTTTGAAGGTTGATTAAAGTTGAATGTTGAAAAAAAGCTACAGGTTGAACAAAAATCTGAATGTTGAAGGTTGAACGGAGCTTATGAGATTGAAGATGATCTCAATAGTGTTACAATATCAGAGCAATCCTAGACTCTAGATAACCTAGGATAACTCTACACTATCTCCTTACCAAGTTAGACTAACTTGGCCACCAAGCAAGCTCCTAACGTCTCAAGATGACTCCTCAAGAGAAGAATCTGGACCCAAACCATACACAAACACAAAGTAGAGAGTTAGTTACAATTCAAGTTTATAATCATAAGCATAAGGTACACTTATATTATGGAAATAACAATAATATGACTAAACAACTAAATTGTCTAATAACATGCATTTCATACTCATTAAATAATAGTAACTCATGCTCATCGCCATTTAATTAAACATGTAATCATATTCACATTTAAATCAATCAAAACACCATCATAGTGAGCATAATGTCAATTACCAATTACCATATAATCACATAATTCCTAATGCAACTAATGTCACAAATCTCATGTCATGTCACCCTAGACACTACATGCATGCTGTACCATTCACCTCATATTAGGATAAACATATATCTCATTCACCTCATTTTCAGTTTTTAAGTCATGAATGACTCACCACAAATAGACTTATGATGCATGTTTGTACATATACCTTGATGTTAACCACCACAAATCTCCTAATGAAATATAGTACTACACAACCTATATTCATTTCAATTTACCTCAAACATATTCATTTCAGGTTCCGGGTGCATAAACCATCAAAAAGTCAATGCAAAAGTCAACGCAGGCTGACCAGGCTGCTGCGCAGGTAGCAGATCCATTTTCCCCAAAAGACTAGTTATTGCGCCGGGCGCGGGGAACTGATTTCAAAATCGTATTTTCGTGTTTTTGACCCAAAAATCTTTTTTTTTCCAAAGCCAAAAGCACTTATTTGAACCCAATAACATTTATACAACATTTTCCAAACATATTCATGGATACAAACACTTATTCTTAGTTATTGTTGTGAATTCGATTAACTCACACCAATAAACTTTGATGTGTGGAGCAAATAAATTAAGTAACCAAAACAGTGAGAACCAAACAATATAATCACGGACAAATAAACAGCGAAAGCGGTAAAGAACACGATAATATTTGTTGACCCAGTTCGGTGTTAATGAACCTAATCTGGGGGGAGGGCAACCCTCTCCGTTCCACTTATCAATAGAAACCTTGATTACAATAAGATTCTCCACAAGAGTTACAAGAATTAGTGTTTTCCTAATTCTACCCTAGTCCCGAATCTCTCCCCGTGACCAAGAGATTCAATTCCAAGTGTTTCCCAAGGTGATAGAATGTTTCCCCAACCCTAGAGTCTTCCCAAGAACTTTTTCTATTAACCCTAGTCTTTGTGTTGGCTCCAGAAACCATAAAATCCCCTTATTCAACTCAGAAAACGCAAACAGCCTATATATGCACGCGAGCCTGCGCCCCGCGCAGATGGTAGGAGCAAAAGCTCCAGTTTTCAACAGTGCTGCGCCCCGCGTAGAGATGCTGCGCCTGGGCGCAGATGACAGCACCTGTTTCCTGCACTTGTTTTCTGTTTCTTTCCTGTTTCTGAGTTTTCGAAGGCAATATCCAACAATCTCCACCTTGCCTTCAAAACGATGGTGATGCCAACTTCCCATCAACCACCATGATTACACCACACCCTCTTTGAACCCCGAAGTGAACCGCTTCGTACTCTCAAAGAAACTCTTGCCTCCAATTGCCCTTGGAATTTTAGGACAATCCTACAAGCTTCACCACACACTCTTCAGTCCTCGGATTGTTCATGTCCGTCCTCCTAAAGAATTGCTTGCCTCTCAACTTAGCCTTGGAATTTTAGCTAAGTTCCACAAGCTGCAACATCTGACTTTCCTTGTATCCAACTACCTTCAATAGCCCTACAAGTTCCCAAGTCTGATTGTCACCAACTTCCAATTGCCTCCCTGAAGATCTTCCAAGTTTTGCACTTCTTCAAACACAATTGAAACATAACACACAAGGTCTCCATAGCCATACCACTTTGGTGCAACATTACCACTCTCTTCCCTATTTCTCACCAAATAGCCAAGATCTATTGTTGATTGTTTGTCTTCTTCTAGTACCACTAGTAACAAACTCCACCTCAAACCGAGATTCCTTCACCAAAGACTCAAACTGGTATTTCCACTATGTCTTCCACCTTGTAACGCAAAACTATTCAACTACTCTGAAACACACTTCAAGATATTGTCAGTCTCCAACACTTCTAGTTCCGTTCCAACACCTAGTAAACCTCGTTCACTAGTTCAACTAAACCCATGTCACTAACAAGTCCACCCGAAGCTTCACACAACTCAACCACATGAGAATCACCACTAGTATCCAATGCATAACCAATAGTAGAACCAACTATCTTGCATCAAAGTTCAGGAACATACCTCACATCATGTAAAAGAATCACACGATTGTCAAACATCGCAAGACAACCGAAAAACCATACCTCAAATCTTTCAAGCCTTCCCGTCTTCAAAGTGAACTCCACCTTCAACTAGCTCTAGGATTTTCACGGTATTCATTCTTCAAACACATGTGATAGGAGCATCTGAAATCCATGACTCAAAGCTCCACCAATTCCCAACTTCCACTAGTGCCTTCACATCCTCATAATAACATTGTTGTTTCAGTAGTAACCTGGGTATTATTAGCACCGCCTCTCCAGGCTGATGTTGAGTATTATTCCACCGCCTCTCCAGGCCGATGTTGAGTATTATTCCACCGCCTCTCCAGGCCGATGTTGAGTATTATTACCACCGCCTCTCCAGGCTAATGTTGAGTATTCTTACCACCGCTTCTCCAGGCTGATCAATCATCTACGGTTCCCAGTTTGAGACTATGAGTGCTCCCGCACTCTCATAGCCTTCCTCCTCACTGACGACAACCTGAACAGATGAACTACCACCGCCCTTTAGCGCCTCAACACACTTCTGTAGGATTAAAATTGCCATCTTCATCACCTTCCATAAGGTGAATAACTCAATCTCCTACTTAGAACCCATGGTACTCAATTCTTTTGATCATTTGCCCCACGGTGGGCGCCAATTGTTGTGAATTCGATTAACTCACACCAATAAACTTTGATGTGTGGAGCAAATAAATTAAGCAACCAAAACAGTAAGAACCAAACAATATAATCACGGACAAATAAACAGCGAAAGCGGTAAAGAACACGATAATATTTGTTGACCTAGTTCGGTGTTAATGAACCTAATCTGGGGGGAGGGCAACCCTCTCCGTTCCACTTATCAATAGAAACCTTGATTACAATAAGATTCTCCACAAGAGTTACAAGAATTAGTGTTTTCCTAATTCTACCCTAGTCCCGAATCTCTCCCCGTGACTAAGAGATTCAATTCCAAGTGTTTCCCAAGGTGATAGAATGTTTCCCCAACCCTAGAGTCTTCCCAAGAACTTTTTCTATTAACCCTGGTCTTTGTGTTGGCTCCAGAAACCCTAAAATCCCCTTATTCAACTTAGAAAACGCAAACAGCCTATATATGCACGCGAGCCTGCGCCCCGCGCAGATGGCAGGAGCAAAAGCTCCAGTTTTCAACAGTGTTGCGCCCCGCGCAGAGATGCTGCGCCTGGGCGCAGATGACAGCACCTGTTTCCTGCACTTGTTTCCTGTTTCTGAGTTTTCGAAGGCAATATCCAACAGTTATAAACAACTTCAAACAACTCATAAACAACTTAATTAGAGATTCATACCCATTTTCATCAAAAAACCCATTTTTAACAACAACTCATCAATTAAAGCATAAAGACATAGTTTTTGATCTTGCAAATTCACCCAATAATCATATGGAAGCATAAACAATCATTTATTAACATCAATTTAACAATTAAAGCACATTCCCAAATTCCCAATCCCAACCCTAGAGATGAGAGAGTTTGGCTGTGGAGAATAGACATCTCACCTCTCTTTGATCATATCTATGAATCATAAACTACTCTCTTATCTTAATGAAATGATGAAATCTTCTAGCTCTCTTGAATTTCTTCTCTTCCCCTCTACCTCATTCTCTTCAAACTCTCTCTCTCTCTCTCTCTCTCTCTCTCTCTCTCTCTCTCTCTCTCTCTCTCTCTCTCTCTCTCTCTCTCTCTCTCTCTCTCTCTCTCTCTCTCTCTCTCTCTCTCTCTCTCTCTCTCTCTCTCTCTCTCTACCTCTTTCCTTTGTTATGTTATGAGAGCTCTATCTCTCACTCTCCTCATACAATTCAAAACCTAGCTTAGTCAAAGACACTAATACCCCTCCTTACTCACTTAATCCAAATAACTAGTCTTTCCTAACATTACCTTAAAATACCTCCACTCACAACTTCCTACATCTTATCCCCTACTCTTTCCTAAATTAGCTAATACTAAAATTAACTACTAATCCAACACTAAATACTTTAAAATGCTAATTAACACCTAATTAAATAAAATAAGTCCAATAAAATAAAATAAATAAATACGAGCGTTACAGAACCAATCTCACCTCTCATCATGCTTGAAAGAAAAATAATGAAGAACAAAATAATACAAAACCACAACAGCGGTCGAGAGGAACACACATATCGACTTATTCTTCTTATTTTTATTTAAACGAGCGGTTTTTTTTTTAATGGCAAATTGTTAGTTGTTAGTATATTACAATATTGTTAGTTTTTCTCCTTGCCAGGACTTGAACCCTGGACCTCCAAACTCTTTTACCCTTAGCTCAACTAGCATAGCCAATTGAGCTATCCATCCCACCCATAAACGAGCGGTTGAATGTGTAATATTACATAAAACATGTGCCATTTTCTAAATTCAATATTTCAATTAACTAATAGATACCTACCATTTATGTAAATTCATTTGAACTCTTTCTTTACTATAGCTACAATTTACTTGTGAGTTGTTGCTTTTTTTTATAGGCAAAATAAAATGCATTCATGGGAAGTACAAGGGGTACTTCAACTCATTACAATATGGGATTAACACATTTGAATACAAGTAATCTTCTATATATACTAAAAGTTGTTAAGGGTCAACCCTAATGCCTCTTGCAAAATCCTACAATCTTATGTCATCGATGATGTTATCATGACATCATCTAATTCATGTCATCCATTCATTGTCCGCCACGTGTACCATTTCACCACATCACCTTTTACACCTTAACATCCACATAATCCGCCACATCACTCCAGCCACATCAGCATCAGACTATAAAATTACAGTTTCGTCCCTATATTTTATATATTTACATTTACATCCCACACTTTTATTATTTCTGTTTTGACCCCTACACTTTTATAAATTGCATTTTGAATCCTAATTTTTTTTAAAAATTTAAATTTGCTTCTATTTTTTTAAATTACAGTTTTATCCCAATATTTTTGAAAATTACAGTTTTACCCTTAACAAAAAAATTAAAACCCTATTTGTTTTTTACACTTTCCATTAAATGGAATTTTATGATTGATTACTTTGAAATTAATGTCTAAAAGTTTATGAGAAATTTTATAGTGATGTTTATGTTTGGTTAAGTCCATATGGTCGTTTTGCTAGAGATAATATTCCAAATGGCTCTTTAAACTTTATGTTGAGTATTGAATGATTGGATAAAATCCTTTATATTGATATGTTTTTACCTATTATTTGCTAATGCCTGATTTAGGTTCACATCAATAACAATCCAAAGAGAGATGAACATGACAACTGTTTTGCAGTAAAAGAAGCAACAACAATTGAGTTGTTTGAGGCAGAGATGGCCTCTACATTGCAATTTAATCTCGGTGGAACTTTCTTGCTTGAAAGCAACACAATGTGTAAAGAGTGTTTTTGTTAACTTGGATGAATGAAAATAATGACCAACAATTTGCATTTTTACAACAAAAGTTAGCATATAGCTCTAATATGATAGACTTTTAACCACCCTAAATCTCTTCTACCTCGCAACTTAAAAGAATCTATTAAGTTAAGAGTGTTCAATTATCACTATAACATGGTCAATTTTATGGTGTACAAGTGTACTAACTTAATAAAAATTGATGGGTCTGCATAGAGATTTGTAGTGTACTTAACAAAATACTATTACTTCTCTTGAACTAAGAATGTCTAATTTTAATCTATAAAGATGTATCGTAAACCTTTCTATAGCATTTAATGACTCTTCTAAATAAATATTTATAACGGGTGATTAAACTCTTAATTAAATGTTAATGTTTCGAATTTAACTAACTTTTACGCGCTACTTATAAATAGGTTTGTAATTTCTGCACTACAATTACATAAAGTTTTAAAACTTTTGCGCACAATGTCAAGTATCCTATCTCTAATCCTCCCAAGAGACATTTTGCAAAGGAGTGGTCTTGATCGTGAGGGTTGGTTCATCTACTTTGCCTCTTCCTCAATCAAAATCATTTGTTCATTGTTTGATCCAAGCATTGACATTATCCGATATTATTTTTCTATATGCGGCAACACTACTTTATGGCACATGATTAGTTTCAACTATTTTGATTGTTGTCTTAATGAAGTTTTCTTTTTAATTCATTGATGTTTGTCCTTTAGAATCGTATTAATTGCGCAAGAAAAAAGGGTAAAAATTAAATTTTTATATATGTCACGGATTTTTGAAGGTTCCACAATAAAATTTGATATGACTGAGCTATCCAACAATAGTATGCAATGTACTTCTTGATCCTATTATCAATGACCATATGAATGATTTTTAATTTCATTATCTTAATGTGTTCCTTTATAATCATATTAATTGAGCAGCAAAAAAGGATAAAAATTAAATTTTTATACATGTCACGGGTCTTTAAAGGTTCCACTATAAAATTTGATGTGACTGAGCTATCCAACAATAATATGCAATGTACTTCTTGATTCTATTGCCAATGATTATATGAATGATTTTTAATTTCATCATCTTAACGTGTTACTCATGAGAAAATTTGATCAACTTAGTCTATGTTATTTGAGATACACACACCTAAACATGAGAAAATTAAATTAAGTGTACTGTTACGCCAAAATTAAATTGTATACATATCATGAGTCTTGAAGGCTCCATTGTAAAATTCGGTGTGATGCTTCACTTGATTCACTTTATTATGGCGTTCCACAAAACATGTGCAACGCACGATTAATGCTATAAGCATGTATCCTTTTTATGCTATATATTTTTCTTTTCTATGAATTTAGACTTTATAATCGTAACTTGGTGCTATCTCTAAATTATTTAATGCTTGCAACTAAATCACTTCAGCCTAATCGAGCATTCAAATAATTGGCATTATCAAATATTATTTTTCTGTATGCGCCAACACTACTTTGTGGCGCATGATTAGTTCCAATTTATGTAGTTATCTTTACTTGATTTGATCCTTGATGTCAACTATTTTGTTTGAAGTCTTAATGAAGTTTTCTTTTTAATCAATTGATAGTTGTCCTTTAGAACCATATTAATTGCACAAAAAAAGGGTAAAATTAAATTTTATACATGTCACGGGTCTTTGAAGGCTCAACTATGAAATTCGATGTGACTGAACCATCCAACAATAGAGTTGTTCACTTTTGTATTGTATTATCCCATTATCAATGATTATATTAAGTATACTCTTAGGCAAAAATTAAATTTTATACATGACACGGGTCTTGAAAGGTCCGCTATAAAATTTGATGTGATGCTTCACTTGATTCGCTTTGTTATGGCGTTCCACAAAAGCCGTGCAACACTACGGGCCAGCGTTAGTTGGATAGAGATTGTATTCATTTATTTAATTTGGTTAATCCCTTTGTATGATTTAGTCTTTGAACTCACATCAAACATTTCTATAATTACCTTATATCATACCGCTAATCTAAAGTAACAACCATGATTGACATACATATGTCGTTCCCCCGAACCCGTGCATCGCACGGGCCGACGACTAGTAGGATTATTACACCATGATGCAAAAGAGTAAACACTAATGGCAGGGTGAAAACTTGAAACCCAAGAACAAGAAATTAATTTGATGCCCCACATAACCTTCTCTACACTCTTGCAATCTCCCTGAAAAACAACTTTATTTCTCATGCTCCATATGCACCAAACTACTGTCATCCAAATTAAGCTCTTAGTTTTGTTAAACTTTACTGCATTTAACAAGTTTCTAAAATTAAGAAAATGCAAGTGTCCTTCCCCTTCAATAGGACTATCTAAGTTCAGCCAACCAACTACAGTATTTCACACCTTAGCCGAGAACAAGTATTTGAACAATTAGACATGGCAATGGGTGCCCACGGGTGCGGGTTTGATACTTCCCACACCCACACCCATAATTTCGGGTGCACCCAAACCCAAACCCAAAGACTGTTTGGGTGGTAAAACAAAACCCACGCCCACACCCATTGGTTTTGGGTTTTTTCACCCAAACCCACAGCTTGATCATGCAGAACTAAAATTCCCGAGTTTTTTCATCCAAACCCAAACTCACATTCAAATTTGATAAAATGCAAATTGCATTAAAAAAAGAAAAAAACATAGTTTGCAATACAATATCACAATTTAACACAATTTTTTCCCAATGCAATAACATAGTTTAACACACTTTGTTCACAACCACAATACATAACAACACAAAATAAAAAAAAATTCACATTATATATATATATATATATATATATAGAGTGAGAATATTTTGATAATTTAACATATAAACGGGCGGGTGTATGGGTTTCGGGTGTGGGTTTCGTACTACCCAAACCCACACCCATAATTTCGGGTGCCACCCGAACCCACACCCAAACCCAGTCAACTCGGGTTTCACCCGTTGACTTGGGTTTGGGTTCAGGTGGGTCTATCGGGTTTGGGTGAAATTGTCATCCCTATGAACAATAGATTTGAGCAAGATTCTAACTCACCGAAGCACAACACACATGAAGAGCAGAACGGGGTTGTCAAAGCACCTCTCTTGAGCAGCTCATCACAGGTTGATAATCAGGATAAAAAGATTCACCAAACAAAAATCTGAATTTTTTAAGGGATGGAAGATTTCCACACCCCGTTCAACGCCACCTGCAAAGAAGAATTTGCATCTACAGAATCTTCATTTCTACTCAGCTCTTTGTAACATGATTTCACTGAAAATCCATTCACGGGGTCGGCAATCCAAATCTATTTATCTCTGCTATCTACCAAAGGACTTACACCATGCGGTACGTTTTGTAATTCTTCAACAAAGCATACCTCTGATCTGACCCGGGAATATTAAAATCGCAGTTCTACCGCCATTTTGATCCACCACCATTGTGACAATTTCTTTTTAACATGGATGAAATTGGTAAAATCTCTATAAATTCACGCATAAGTAAAAAAGTTGGGATTTAAATCTCAATCGTGACACTTCCACCAAAACTTAAATCCAAATCATTTTACATCTTAATATATTTAACTCTTATTTATAATAATATTTTTCTTATTAAATAGATTAAGAATGGAGGAGTACAAGAAACGCAAGAGTAATTCACCTCACATTTTAACACTGACCATCATTAAATTGTTTTTTTTTTTTAAATAATCTAATAATAAAATTTCACATAATATTTTTTTACAAAGATTCACACAGTTAAATATGAAAAAAATGTGAAATATTACACTTACTCGTATGAGACACTATCATTGAATCAATTCATCTTTTTTTTTTTCAAAGCCTAACTTAAATTATTCATAATCTAACTTATTTCATGTTACAAAGTACGAACAACATGGTGATGTTTGTTTTTTTTTTTTTTGACAAACAACATGGTGATGATTATCAGGGCCGGCCCAAGCCCAGTGCAGGCAGTTCTGCATAACTGGGCCTCCATTTTCTAAGGGCCTCAAAGTTTTGAAGATTTCTTTTCCCAACCTTCGGGATTCTTTTTCAGCCCCCTTAAATCCCAGTTTGCCTCTTGACTTTTAAAAATTTTGAAAGGAAAAGTTCGGTGGATGCGTACCGAGGTTTTTTAAAGTTCGGAAGACGCGTACCGAGCGCGCTGGAGGTCGGTAGACGTCCACCGAACTTCATGTTTATAAACCAGACACAACAGGTTTTCTTCCTCATTTCTTCTTCTTCACAAACACACAATCAAAATCTCCATACGTGTTTCTTGCACGATTCCGTCCATTTGTGGGTTGAAATCAACATTGGAAGCTTGGCTAACTGTTTCTACACGCATTAGAAGCTCAAAAACAAGGTAAATTTCAAACTTTACCGTTTATTTCACGCATACCTACCTGCTAGGTTCGTAGGTTTCTGACTCAGAATCGCGCGGTACACATCTACCGAACTATTTGAAAAACTCGGTAGACGCGTACCGAACTTTTGCGAAATATGAAGAGCAAAAGCTCGGTACATGCGTACCGAACGTTTGCGAAACTGAAATGCAACTACAGTGCTCTCTGTAATAGGCCTAAAATGAAGGAAAATGTAGTTTTATGCATTGTATGCTTGTTTTGTTTAGGTATTGAATCATATTAATAGTTATTGCCTTAATTAGTGATCATAGTATAATTTATAATTGCTTAAATTATGGATTGCATTATTGATGGACTCAAGTTACTTATTATATTTGTTTTGGCATTTGTTGTAGTTATGGCCGATGAAGCTAAACCTCCGGACGAGTGTAGAGAAATAGTAGTGGCGGAGCCTCAAGTATCGCCATTAAGAGTGGATACAAGGTCTCATTTTGTGACGGATAGAACTTTCGTAAACAAAGAGGCTTTGGTTGAGTGGGCTCGCGACATAGCTCTCCCGTTACAATTTTCAATTGTCATTGTAAGATCCGACAACGGCAAAGGTAGTAGGAAATCGTTCATTGTGCTGGGTTGCGAAAGGGGCGGTACATACAAACCAAGTGCAAAGAAGGTAAAATTTGAAGAGACGGGAACGAGGAAATGTGATTGTCCATTTAGACTACGAGGTTATTTCCATGCAACGGGGGAATGACATGTTACTGTTGTTGATGGCATGCACAACCATGTGCTTGACAAAGCGTTGCAAGGTCATCTCATCGCGGGTCGTTTGAAACCGGTAGAAAAGCAACTTCTATCGGAATTGACAAAGAATTTGGTCCCGCCGAAGAACATCATTTCTACTATGAAAGAGAGGGATCCGAAGAATGTGACGGTTGTGAAGCAAATTTACAATGCACGTTACATATTAAAACAAAGAGCGAGGGCGACAAGGACGGAAATGCAACATTTGCACAAGTGTCTTGACGAGAACAACTACTTTTTTAAAGCTCGAACCGATGGTGAGTCCGAGTTCGTTCAAGACATTTTCTTTGCACATCCGAAATTCGTATGTTTGTTCAACACTTTTCCCACTGTTTTGATTATGGATTCTACCTACAAAACGAACAAATACGGTATGCCATTGTTTTAGTTAGTTGTTCAAACCTCCACTGAGGAAACCTTTAATATTGGGTTTGCATTTATGAGTAATGAAAATGAAGAAAATTTCACATGGGTGCTTCAACAATGTATTTGTCTGTTAAGGAACAAGTTGAAGCCGAAGGTTATTGTGACTGACAGGGATGCGGCACTGATGGGTGCAGTTGCCACCGTATTTCCATATTGTTTGTACTTTTCATGTGAAGAAAAATATGGCCGAGAAGTGCAAGACACTTTGCAAAATTAAAGACGGTGAAAATCTGAAGCAAAGAGATGTGTGGACGCAAGTGTCGAAAGCTTTTGATGAGATACTGTACTCGGCTGATGAGGAAGATTATGTCGAAGCCGTTTTACAATTTAGGAAGCTATGTGCAAGGTGGCCAAGATTTGTGAAATATGTCGAGACGACTATTTTGGATAACGATAAAGAGAGGTGTGTCAGTGCTTGGACTGACAAGTTTTTGCATCTCGGCAACACTACTACAAACAGAGTCGAAGGTGCCCACGGTGTGTTGAAGAGTTACTTGAAAGACGGTCACGGTGACTTAGCCACGGGTTGGGAAGCGATCGACAAAATGTTGGTTAATCGCTTAAATGAAATTCAAGGAACTTTCGGTAGGAATTTGTCAGTTGTGGAGCATACCTTCAAGGATTATTACTTATACTCCTTATTGATTTTCAAAATTTCAAGACCTGCCTTGAATCATATACACAGAGAAGAAAAAAGAGTTGAAGAATGCGGCATGGATAACAAGAAATGTGGTTGTGTGATGAGGTTTACCTATGGGTTGCCATGTGCATGCTTGATTGCTAAGAAGATGCATCACAAGTTGCCTATTCGACTGGATGAGGTTAATGCACATTAGAAGTTATACTTTTTGGAGGATGAAGGCGGTTCGTCCGACGACGACGATTATTCTTGCTTGGCGGAATGGGAAGCTATTCAGGTACATTTAATCAATTTAATTAACGGCCGATATTTTTGCGCTACTATTAATTTAATTTAATTAACGATGATATACTTTTTGCGCTACTATATTATTAATATCCGTGAATTTTTATTTAATGCGTTACTATATAATTAACGATTATTCTTGTTTTTTTTTTGTTGTTGAAGCGAGTTGAAGTTTGCAGGAAGGATAAGATAAGAAATCAACTTCGTGACATTACTTTTCCGGAATCGACATCTTTAAAAGCTCCGGAACACAATGCAATACCTAAAGGTGCTAAAAAGAAGAAAGGGACGGTGAGTTCTCGCATCACTAGGTCCACGACCCGAGAACCGTCTCATTAGGAGCATGTTGATAAACACTTTGAGGCTACTCAAGAATCGCAAACAAAACCATCGTCATCAAAGAAGAGGTCAAGTGCAAAATCTAAGCATACGGTGAGCGACACTCCTCCTATGCGTAAACTACCACGCATTGACGAAATGCCAAAGTTTATGCGCCCTTATATATATGACATTGTTGGTGTGGTTGGTGACGGATTTTGTGGATATCGTTGTGTTGCGTTGGATTATTCTGGTAATCAGGACGATTATGAGTTGATCAAATGCCACATGCTTAAGGAGTTGAATTTGCACTAGGAGTTGTATAATAGAGTGTTTGTAAGTGAGAGACGTTTTACTTACATCAAAGATGCATTGCACCCTCCAAAAAGACGAGTCCTTCCTGGTCATGTTGCACCGATGGATAAATGGTTGACATTTCCAGATATGGGACACATTTTGGCTACTCACTACAACAAGGTTATTGTGGAGTTGACAGCCCCTGGGGACAGAGTATCGGAAACATTTTTCCCATTGCGTGGAAGTCCATCTTCAGATCCCGAGAAGAACATTCTTTGTCTTGGTTTGGTTCCTGGCCACTTTCTTCTTGTGAAGTTGAAAGAGGGATGTCCATTACCACGCACATGCCTCGAGTGGAGGAATTATCGGTCTGAAGAAGCCGCTGCATGGGAGTATCCGTTCATGAAACGTCAGAGCACGTTTGCCGAACTTTTGGAAAATTAGATGAAAGATGTTAGGAAGAAAATACTCACGGGAGTTGGTTCGAGCAGTGATGATCCGTTTATTTGTTGATGTTATTTTGCGACGTTATTTGTAATTTGATGTTTTGGTATTGTTTTAGATTGGATGATGTATATTTTGGCCACTTGAAAGTTTAAAATGAACTTGTATTCTGATATTTCGGATATCTTTTGTATGCACGATAAACACTGTGGTGATGTTTTTACATTGTAGTTTCAATGTTTACCTTATACAATCCCTTATTTATAACTTAGTCGTTTGGATGATTTTGATTTTTGGACTGTGAATTTGCTTTAAAACAGGTTGTGAACTCATTTAAAAATACGAGTTGGCCTATAACATAATGCAGGAATTACCTGCTATCAGGTACGTGTACTTCGGTACACACGTACCAAACTTTTCTTAGTTAAAAATAACTTCGGTGGTTGTGTACCGAACTGTAGTTCAGTACATGCGTACCGATATTTACAGTTTTAGAAAAGGTTCAAGGTTGAGAATGATTTTTTTTTTTAAATGTTGTTTCAAAATATTATTACTATTATTATTTAATCCTATTATTTTTTTAACGCTCGAGATTTTGCCGACACTTTAAACGGTCGAGATTAAAAAAACTCGTACCGATTTGTATTTATACTTATTGGTTTAAAATATTTAACGCTCGAGATTTTGCCGACACACCTCTCCCTATAAGGCATCATCTCCTCTAACGGTCTTCCTTCCTCCTCCATAGTCTCACAAGTCTCCTTCAACTCATTATATATCTGCTGTAGGTAGTTAAACCTCAGATGTGGCCCACTATTCTTACCAAATTCCTCCATAATATATTCTTTCTCAACACCCAAACAAGCACTAACAATGTCAGCCATGTCACTTCTTCTCATTCTTTGATGGTTAAGAAACTTCCCTTGAATAGAGATATGCAGTAGGCACTGCACATCGTCAAGTGTGATGCCAAGCTCTCCAACGGGAAGATGGAATGTACTGATTTTCGGATGCCATCTTTCCGCAAATGCAGTGAGCACTCCTTGATTTAGCTTGCCGATATTGGTATCGCATAGCTCTGCCAAACCAGTTGCCCTTAAAGTATCCCAAAACCACAACACAGTCTTACGCGGTTTTGGGATATCTATCAACCTTCTTCCATTGGCAATCGAACGCATAACATTAGTTAAAACCTGTAAAGAACATATTAAAATGTGTTAGTCGTTTATAGATAAAAAAAAATTAAGTTAATAATTTGTAATGGTTTAGTATTATACTGCCGAACCGCGTGGTGCAAGCCAAATCGAATTTGCCCTATGCTTATAGTAAAGCGATAATAGGGAAAAATCCGTTGGCCCTCCTCCGTAGACGACTTCCGCTTCTGGCTCAGGTGCTTGCTGATGTTGTGGTTCTGGCTCTGCCTCATGCAGTTGTTCTTGCTCTGTCCAATTTGCATCCTCGTTTAGGTATTGACCCGCATCATAATCCTGATCAACAACAGGTGCCTGAACCTGTGCTCGCCGTGTGCGGGAACGTGATCCACCCGCTTCAGCATCATGAGTTCCTTCCACAAGAGGTTGTCCTTTCTTGCGACGACCTCTTTTAGGCGCAGGAGGCACATCTCTACGTGCTGAGCCATGAGCTCTGCTCTCCCTACCGTGTCGCCCTCTACCAACATCTTCGTCCATATCTACACAAAACAAAAACGCATATTCAAATTTAACCATATTCAAATTTAACCAAAACATATGTCTAACCAACTCAATATTCAAAATTTAACCAAAATCTAACTATATTCAAACTTAACATTCAACATTCACCATAATAAGCAATAATCAACAATCTAAATAACTACTAATCAACAACCATTCATCATTCAAACCAACTCTAAATTCAAAATTTAACCAAAACCTAAACTTAATCAAATTTCACATCAAACCTAACATGCAATCATCCAAAATCAACAACAAACCTCTAATCAACAATTTTAACAACATAATCAACACTAAATCACGAATCAGAGATTAACA
The DNA here is from genome assembly GCA_954870985.1 of Trifolium fragiferum. NCBI lineage: Eukaryota > Viridiplantae > Streptophyta > Magnoliopsida > Fabales > Fabaceae > Trifolium > Trifolium fragiferum. The sequence goes on from OX940789.1 coordinate 18,204,010, forward strand.
TTGACATAAACAAATCAAAAACCCAATTGAGATACATGAAGAAATAAGAATGTAAATAAGTAACTAAAATCAATGTAATCTTACTTGAAGAAGTAGGAATTGATGAACTTTGTGGAAGATTCACTCAAAAAACCCTTGATTGATGGAGATTGTGCCTAGGGTTCGTATTTCACCCTTCACTTTCTAAAAACTCTGTTTTGCATGAATGGGAGAAGAGGGCATACGCTCTGTTTCTATATAGAAACAGTTCGGTACGCGTCCATCGAACTAGTTTTAATACCGTTCGGTACGCGTCCACCGAAGTGGTGGGTAAAGAAGAAGGCAAAACTCGGTACGTGTCCACCGAAGTATTACTACATATGATGGGTGCAAAAGGGGTGTAAATCAATAACAAAGTTCGATACGCATCTACCGAACTTGTTTTCCCAGTTTTTCAAAGGTTAAAAACGAAAACCCAGGGAGTGAAAAAGAAAGCTGGGGGGTGGAAAGAGAAATCTTCCAAATTTTTTGTTAGATTGTTTTATACCCAGCCCAACTTACTCTATTTCTGTTTTTAAAAAAAATGAAACCAAAACCCACACAGTTTGTAACACGCGTGGCCATGTTCCTGTCCAATGTCCATCAGCCTAAAGAAAATAGGAATATGAAGAGTGATGTGATAGAATTTTAATTATGTCAAAATATTTTATTCTATCAATCAAAGAGAATAGTAATTGAGTAAAAATGTTCTCTTTCCACAGTAACACATGTGAATAGTAACCCAATAACAATTATTTTTATTTGTAGGTTAATGACATTGATCACTATTTTTTATATCATCGATATTATTTATCATTTAAATGAGAATTATTTTTTAAAATTTTTTATATCTTTTTTATTTAGGATCCACTTTTAACATTCAAATTGGGCCTCCAAATGATCCAGACCGGCCCTAATGATTATCTCTTCCAAATATTAAAATGCGGACAATCATACACATATCAATAATCATCTAATGACATGTGGTAGAGCCGGTAAGGTCGTTTTATATCCTTAAGAAAAATGAATATATGATCTGTTCACTATTTTAAAATATTGACTACAAACTTCATTAAAAGAAAAATATTGACAATAAATTTAAAAGTGATCATGCTAATGAGTACTACTATATATGCATGCAACAAGTATTATTAATCATTGGACATTCCACTTATTTATTTAATATGTAAAATTTTAACTATTAAATTGCTTAAAAAGATATTAATATTAGTTATTCATTTTATTGCTAATTATATAAGTTTCATTAAATTAAATGTTACAATATGCTTTACAGGTACTACATGTTAAGAATATAAATATAATAATATTTTGTTAAAAATATAAATTCTTTTCTATTATTGTTATATATATAGATAGGAGTGTACGCGGATCAGGTTGGGTCAATTGATCAAATCCATTACCCGACCCGCTCAAAGCTAAATGGGTTGGATTGAAAGTAAAATCCGTATTTTTTATGTTAAATCCAAACCGACCCAATTCAATGGTGAGCGGATTGGGTTGGGTTGGGTTGGACCAACGGGTCATCACATATAAATTTTTTATACAATTCTAAAAAAATAAAGAATTATATGACATTTTGTTTTATGAAAATTTTAAAATTTAGACTAAATTTTACTATTTAAAATTTAAACGCTTGAAATTACATAAAATACTTTAAATATAATATCAAAGTTTAAGATTCTAAAACATAAATATATTAAACTATATTATAAAACATAATAAATGTAACAATTTTTCTAAAACGGGTTGGGTTCGCGTGTTCATGGATTTATGATCATAAATCCGATACCCGAACCAAACCACTTCGGATTTGAACATATTGGTTCGGATTGTACCCGCACTTGAATGGGTTCGGGTAAAATGCATGTTGGATTGAGTTGAATCAACGGGTTGAACGGGTCACCCGTACCCGTGAACACCCCTATATATAGGGTCATGATTAAATAACACCAAATATTACACCGCTCAATAACGCTTTAACGACTTCAAATTTTACAAAATTCACCGTTAGATTGAAACATTATATCATATAGATTATCTATGTTAAGTTTTATAAAAATCTAAAATTATTTCATATGTTATTTAGACTCGTCAAGATTAACGGTTTAAGCATTTTTATTGAATACCGTTAATCTTAATGAGTCTCAATAACTTATTAAACATTTTTAAATTTTTATAAAATTTAACATGAATGATCTATAAGATATAATGTTCCAATCCAACAGTGTATTTTGCAAAATTTGAATTCGTTAAAATATTATTAAGCAGTATAATATTTGGTGTCAAACTAATTGGTGTCATTTGATTATATATATATATATATATATATATATATATATATATATATGGTTATGATCAAATGACATCAAGGTGCCAAAATTAGTAACATGACACCTCCGATAATTCTTTACCAGATAATCGTATTATAAAATCTACTGTTTGATTCAAAACTATTATTATATAGATCATGTCTATAAAATTAAACATCAATCGAAAATCATTTGATGGGTTAAAGAGAAGGATCAAAATTAACGGTTTTGACGAAATTTTGTAAGACGTTGGTTTTTATGCATCTCGTTGACATATCAAATGATTTTCTATTGATGTTTAATTTTATAGACATGATCTATATAATAATAGCTTTGTATCCAACGGTGAATTTTGTAATACGATTATCCGATAAGAAATTATCGGAGGTGTCATGTTATTAAGTTTGACACCTTGGTGTCATTTGATCCTAGTATATATATATATATATATATATATATATATATATATATATATATATAGAGAGAGAGAGAGAGAGAGAGAGAGAGAGAGAGAGAGAGAGAGAGATCGGAGGTGTCATGTTATTAAGTTTGACACCTTGGTGTCATTTGATCCTAGTATATATATATATATATATATATATATATATATATAGAGAGAGAGAGAGAGAGAGAGAGAGAGAGAGAGAGAGAGAGAGAGAGAGAGAGAGAGAGAGAGAGAGAGAGAATAGAGCATATATGAACATGATTCTTTAAATAATGATGTATTAATATGTTAATTGGTCTTAGTTTTGTTTTAAAGAGAGAAGCTTCATCATCTCTTCAAGTTATTTTTTTTCCTCCTTCTTCTTCATTGATCAATGAGAGGTGATTTTAATGTAAGTTTTGGCTTAGAGTTATCAATTTGTATTTTTTTTTTTTAATCTAAATAAGTTATTTTTACATAAATTGAATTTAATAGTTTTATTTTGTAATTATGTTGTTTGAGTGCGATGTTATATGCATTTTTCATCATCTAAATGTGCGTTTTGTTGTTTGACATTTTGATACGACGTGAAAGTTTGATCTATTAAAAATAAAGAATAGAACATAAACATTTGTTCTATATTTTACTTTAAAATTGTTTCTAGATCAAACCAATCCAAAAAAATATTTCTTTTTTTGTTTTTAACACCCTATTTTTCAAAAAAAATATTCGATAATTCAAAGTTCGACCGTGACAAATCGGAAATGGTTCCCACGACAATGGGACCTCATTGAAAGAATGAAAAATTTTAACATGGACCACTTCTTCAAATGGTCCATGGTGGACCACTCATGAAAAATCCTATAACGAATATGAATTTTACAAAATCCACCGTTAGATTGAAAGTTTATATCATATAGATCATCTATAGAAAATTTTAGAAAAATTGAAAATCATTTGATATGTTATTGAGATCCATCAAGATTAATGGTTTATTAAGTATTGTAAATCTTGATAAATCCTAATAAAATATTAAATGATTTTTAATTTTTTAAAATTTTTTTATGGATGCTCTATATGATATAAACTTTCAATCTACCAATAAATTTTGTAAAATTTATATTCGGTTAGATCACTTGTCCACGGTGGACCACTTGTAAAGGTGGTCCACCATAGCATTGGCCAGAATGAAAAATTTTAACATACAACATAGTTGTCACAATGCCTTGCTTGTTAACGCCCTTGGTTGACCCGTTCTCCTTTACGTCACCGTTTCAAAGTTCCAAAATAAGTATTCAACTCAATCTCTATCTTACGACACACTCTATCACCATTACCCTCTCCACTTTCCCTATTTCAATATTCAATCAATTTCATCATTATCATTATTTTCACTAACAAACAATTCCTCTTCTTACCTTATTATTACCATATCCCTTTCCACTTTAAGTTTTGACTATTTGTTTAATCATTCCTTCATTTACTTTTTCACCAACTAGGGTTATCAATGACCCACATTAGGGGTTTTCTTCTATGACGCGGTTTTTCCGTGTTTTTTGTATTCAATATCAAATTCAACCAAATGGGTTTTATAAAGTTTCAAACTTTATATAATTAAATAAACTTGTCACTTGATTTCACTTCTTGGGTAGTGTTCTTCAGTTTTTGTGTTGCTATGGATATAACAGAAATTTCAATCTTGCATCATGTTGGAATCGTCTTACTTTGTCTCTGGTTGCTGTCTACATTCGATTGTTGCTCTGTTGTGTTTTATTTTGTGGCTTTGATCTATCTTTATCATGTGAGAATCCTTTTTTAACTTTTGGATTTTTATTATTTAGTACTTTGGTTTTTTGATTAATTAGTTTCTGGTTTTGAAATGTTTATTATATAATATAATACTTTGGTTTTGAAATTTTTATTGAATAGTACTTTGATTGTTGATTAATTAGTTTATGGTTTTGAAATTTTTACTTTGGTTTTTGATTAATTAGTTTATGGTTTTGAAAAGGAAACAAATTTGAGAGTACTTATTCTGAGTGTTTGGATCTGGAAATTTTTAGTTTGGATTTTATCAATTTTTTGTCTTATTATAAAGATAAAGAAAAAGGTTGTTACCAAAAAAGGAAACAAAAGTGTAGGGTATATTCTATTTTCTGACTATGTTGTTTTTATTTTGGAAAGGTTCATGAACGTTATGTTACAAGGTTAAGGAAGAAGTTGCAGTTTGAAGAGAGGAAACAATCTAATCAAAGAAGGGTAATAATTATACTTGTTATTTGATTTTGTTGATCTTTAAGTTTAAGGGAAAATAATAAGGTTCAAGTAAATGAACAGCGGTGAAATAAATTCATTTGAAAAACCATTCATTTTAACTGTTGAAGTAGACTATGTACTTGAGTGAAGTTATGTAGTTAAAATTCAAATGTGCTTCCACTTGCCATATTTACCCTTTCTATTTCATGCGTTTTGAATCGATTGGCGTTGAAGCTCAAAAGTGTAGTTTTTTGTCAAAATTGCAGTGGCTCATCGTGATTTTGCCAATTTTTCTGCTGCATTAAGGATTAATGTTCAGCTTTTTAGTATCTTTGGTGTTTAGTTATCATTGTCTTAAGAAGTATTGTGATGTTGTGTTCAAATTGCAGAAGATTATATTATGATGATTTACTAATATAGCTTGCTTGATGATGGTTTTTCTTGTAATTTAGGTGCTTTCTGATTCTGAATCAGTTCGGTGGTTGAACCATGCAGTTGAGAACATATGGCCTATATGTATGGAACAGATTGCATCTCAAAAGATTTTACTCCCTATCATACCTTGGTTCTTAGAGAAGTACAAACCTTGGACTGCTGTAATGATTCATATACCTTTCAGTTATTTATTTTTGATGATAGTGTTGTTAAATAGCGGCTCTATAGCTGCAGAATTTGAACAAATCGTTATCGTTCCACGATATGTTGTTTGGTACAAAATATTGTCAAATAACAGCTATAGCACTGTTGCATAGCAGAATTTGTAAAAACTGCTATTTTTTGCGATTTGCAAGTGATAACACTGGTTTAAATGTTAATTTATCATATGAATTTCTTATTCTTTATGTGGCTTTGGCAAAAAAAAAGATGTTGATATGATTTCCTTTTAGTTCCTTTAATATTTTGTTTATTTTTGTTGTGTTTGAGTGTAAAACTTTTCCACTGACTTTTTCAGAAAGAAGCTATTGTTCAGCACCTATACTTGGGAAGAAACCCACCTTTGATTACTGATATGAGGGTACTTCGCCAGAGTGATGATGACCACTTGGTACGTGATATTCTGATGGAGCATATAAGGACAACGTATTCTTGAGTATCTGCAACTGCAAATTGTTTTGGTTTGATTAAGATTTTATGCTGATCAATTTGTAGGTTCTGGAGTTAGGAATGAATTTTCTTACTGCTGATGATATGAGTGCAATACTTGCTGTAAAACTAAGAAAAAGACTGGGCTTCGGAATGACAGCTAAGCTGCATATAACGGGAATGCATGTTGAAGGGAAGGTATGGCTGTGAAATTTCAATTCTACTTCGACCCATTTGTTGAGTATGTTAAAATAAAATTCTTTTATTGATTATTCCTTTAATCAATAAAAGTAATGCCTTTAAGGTTATAGGATAAGCACGTGACTGAAATTTTGAGTTGGAAATTCAAAATATTACTTGTGCAATGTGGTTCTTACGATGATCATATCTTCAAATGTATTACAGAAAGAAGAGTAGATAGTGGTCCTTCTTAGAAAGTTAGGAGAGAAAAAGGAATGACATCAAAATATAAAATATTTTTGTCTGTTCATTCTATAGGTCTTGGTAGGGGTAAAGTTTCTCAAGACATGGCCTTTTCTTAGTCGTTTGCGTGTATGCTTTGTCGAGCCTCCATATTTTCAGATGACTGTCAAACCTATTTTTACTCATGGGCTTGATGTGACGGAACTTCCAGGAATTGCCGGCTGGCTTGTAAGTGTACATTGATTTTATATTTACATTATGTCGGATGAGTATAACTGTTCTCTCTCTCTCTCTCTCTCTCTCTCTCTCTCTCTCTCTCTCTCTCTCTCTCCATCTATCTATCTATTTCTCTTTCTAACTACTCTTTTTTATTTTCACATGGTGTAAGTAATTTGTATTTATCTTGATTTTTCCTTGTTTCAGGATAAGCTTCTGTCCATTGCTTTTGAACAGACCCTTGTTGAGGTGAAGTCTGTTTTCTTTTTTGTATATTTTTCCTGTGTCTTGTCTTCTTAAGATGGTAAAAGGATGTGTCAAGATATACATGCTTTATACGTCAAAAGAAAGAAAAAAAAATATATGCATGTCTTAGTGTTCTTCACATCTTTATTTTCGTTTCTGATGTTATAAACTTGTTATATGTATTAAAGTTTTTAAACTTTTTTGCAGCCCAATATGCTGGTTGTTGATGTTGAGAAATTTGTATCGCCGGAACAAGGTAACATATGTTTGTCATGTTTTTTCTTAGACTTCTGTAAAAATCTTTAGCTAGTGAATATACCACACTTCCATAACCCTCGCTAGAACCTTTATTAAGCAAATCTTTGAGTTAGATATAATTAAACCTATGCTTGACATTTGCTTACAACTTATATTATTAAATACTCATCTATCCATAAATCTTAATGTTACAGAGCCTTGGTTTAAAGTGGATGAGAAGGAGCCTGTTGCTTATGTAAAAATAGAAATTGTTGAGGCAGCCGACATGAAGCCATCAGATCTAAATGGTTGTCCCTTTATCTGTGACAATGCTTTTTGTCATTCTTTTCATATGTTGGTTTGTGAGTAACAAATTATTGTATATTTCAGGATTCGCTGATCCTTATGTGAAAGGTCATTTGGGTGGATATAGATTCAGGACAAAGATACAAAAGAAAACACTTGCTCCAAAATGGCAAGAGGAATTCAAAATTCCCATCATAACATGGGATTCTAACAATGTGCTTGTTATTGAAGTTCGTGACAAGGACCGTTTCTATGATGATATTCTTGGGTTTGTTCCGTTTTTGAACATTGGGTTTTTCCTTATGCGTTTTTTAATATAAAAGTTGCTTTGTTTTATTTATTTTTCTTGAGAATCAACTTCATATCAACATGGCTTACTGGCTTTTGTGCTATTTTTATGATATCAATCTTACTATCGTTTAATCCATGCTCTTAAATATGTGGTAGGATACTGGGATGTCGACTTTTACTAGGTAACAATGATTTCTTCATACCATATTTTAAATAAGATCTTAAGTGCCATGGGATTGTTAAGGTACCATTTGGCACTCTCGTACATTCCAGATCATGCCTTCTTTAACACTTCCTGACTTGTCACTTCAGAATATCTGATATTGATTGTACGTGCAACCATAAACAACTTCCGATCAATATTGTTAAATAGCGGCTATAGCGTAGCTGAATTTGGACAAATTGTTCTGCAATTCGTTATTTAGTTCAAAATATTTTCAAATAGTGACTATATAGGCACTACAACACTGTTGTGCAGCAGAATTTGAATAAAGCGTTATTTTCTGCAACTGTAACCCATGATTGGCAACACTGCTTCAGAATCTTCAATATTGAATGTTCGCATGAGTGCAACATTACTTGTTCTTTATATCTTATTCAACCTTGTCTTGCTGTCTGAGCTATCCTTTATTCGATGTGTACGACAATTTCCTTCCAATTATTCAATCATTGGGGCATTGATCTGACCAAATGTTACTCTCATTTGCAGGGACTGTTCTTTGAACATCAATGATTTTAGGGATGGGCAAAAATATGATAAGTGGCTGCCACTACAGAATGTAAAAGTGGGAAGGTTGCATTTGCGAATAACAGTTTTTGAAGATAAGGAAAAGGTAACCATCCCCCTCCTCAATTATATTAACAAGTGGTTAATGAGCTCCACTAGGACGAATCGTTCGGGAGAACTCAAGTTCGATTCTTGGCCAGACATTACTTACCTTGCGGCCGAACTCTGGATTACCGGAGCCCCTTTCTCCTTGGAACCAGAGGGTTAATACAAAAAAAACACCTATTATATTCAAACACATTTCTCTTTTCATAATATTCACACTATAACATATTATACTAACAAAACACCTATTTTATTTTAGATATTATTGGAGTACTTCAAGCACTTAGATACAAGAATACAATATATGTAGCTGGCAAACCTCTTGCAAAAATGTGCAGGCATCACTAGAAGATAAAAGAACATCAATCATAATTATAAATATATTTCCTCTACAAACATATTTTACCTATAAACTACCTTATACATTGGGAAGTCACTTTACATTACCTATAAACAATTTGACAAAACAATAACTTCTCATTCTATTGTCATAAATGAAATTGTGAATATTAAAAATAATTTAAATTAATTCTACAAAATCGTTGTAATCACACACTTATTTTTGAAATTAATAAAGCTCACAATTTCAAAACGGTTACACAACTACACTGACACACAAGCTTTTACACCAAACCGTATCTAACAACATTTTCTTAAAAAGCTAATCAAATAGGTACACTGTTTCAAACTTGCATGCTTTAAATTAATAACCTATTTCTTTTCTTTAAAATTGAAAGAAGAATAATAAGTGGAACAAAAGGGATTTGAAAGAAGAAAAAACCCAATTTACAAAAACAAAAAGAAGAAACAATCAAAATATAAGAAGTTCTTCTCACTTTACTTCCACATATTTTAAACTCTTATGCTACATTTCAAGGCTGAAAGTTAATTATTTGTCATAAAAAGGTTGAAAATTAGTTACATTGTTATTGTTATCTGTATGCTCAAATTTTATTGTCATTGATTTATGTTAATTCAATATTTCAGTTATACAAAATAATTATATATTTACAATACACAAAATATAACAATATATTTCTATAAAACAAAATGTTAATGCTGCGCTTGTCACACACTAATATATAATACAGAAGATGAAAATGCAAAATGGTGCTCTAATCTGCATGAAGAGAAATAAGTTGCTACTATGTGTTTTGATCTGTTGTAGATGTTTGATTTCACTATTGAATCATATGTACAGGAAGCTGATACTACATGTGAGCAGGAACCGATAGACGTTGAGGAAAAAAAAGATTCTTTTGTAAATGAGACCACCAACAAAAGTTCTTTCTCATCAGTTTCGTCTGAAAAATCTCCAAAAGTAGCAGATAACTTTGAGCCTATCAATATTGAAGGGCAACAGGAGACCGGAGTTTGGGTCCACCACCCAGGAAATGAAGTTTGCCAAACTTGGGAGCCAAGAAAAGGGAAGAGTCGACGCCTCGACACAGAAATTCGTGGGGAGCCTAATGACATATCTGACAACTGTAATAATTCAGCTGTATCTGGATCCTTGAACAATGACAGTAGCAGTCCTGATGATATTGCTGAAGATAAACATCGAATGAAAACAGTTAGGAAAGGCCTGCACAAAATCGGTTCTGTATTTCGTAGGAGTCAGAAAAAGTATGACAGATCGGATTCTATCCCTGAGGACTTTCCATCTCCACATGATAACATTAGGTCAGTAAATGCTTCTAAAGGGGTTGGCGTGAAGTTTGTTATGGATGATAATATTGGTGGCTTTCCGATTGGTAAGATTCAGGTAGAAGGTGGATCACCGGAAGGGAGCGGTAGCGGTCCTGATAGCCCAGCAAAGAGAGACGTCAAGGACATGGCAAAGAATATTTATAAACACGCGGAAAAATCAGCTCGTAGCTTAAAACACGCTCTTTCTCGTAAACCAAGGAAATCTAAAGGTGATTCAGCAGCTTCAGTTGAAGAAATAGAAAATGAATCTGACTCTTCTGATGATGAATCTCTTTCAGTTCAGTCACCAATAGATGAAAGAACTCCAGTTTTTTCCCAGGCTATTGCTCCAAGTAACATTGGTTCCCCAAAATCCAATTTGAACTCCGAGGCAATTGGTCGAAGTAACATTGGTTCCCCAAAACTCAATCTGTACCCCGAGGCAATTGCTCGAAGTAACATTGGCTCCCCAAAATCCAATTTGTGCGAGGTTTATAATGCTCAATCTAACAGCAAGCCTGAAAATGTATGGTCCCCTGAAAGATCTATTGAGGAAGTTAAGTCTGGTGAAGATGAACATGTTAAAGAGGAAATGGTGGCAGATAAAAGGATTGTTGTTAGCAGTTTTGCTGAGTGAAGAATATCCTAGCAAGTAAATTGTGACATTCTATAGCTACAAAGAATTGACACAGACACCAGACACGACGTATAGACACTGGTAATAATCTGAGAGGATGAAACTGGTTGAATGTAATTGCATGCATCTTGTTGTATGTTATGTTATATTCTGGTTCCAGTTACATCTAGAGGAGTTTTTGTTGTACAGTGATAGGTCTTGTTTTGATAAACACGTTTATGCCACTAAGTGCTTTGTTGGTGTTGTACTTTTGAGCTCAGATGTTTGTAATGTAAATAGTTTTTACATATACAAGAGAGAGAAAAAAATTAAAACAACTAAGATCTGTTTGTCCTCTAGCAACAAAATATTGAACTCTTTCAAGTTTTATGCATTTGTGATGTGTGTATCAGATGAGATTTTTGACCATGACAAAGAAAAGTGAAGGCCATGAGATTTTCACCATAAAAAGATAAGTGCAGGACACTAGAACACTATTTTGTGGGTTAGCTTCATAATTTGTCAAATTTGATTTTTTGAAAGCGACGTGATAGAGTTGATTAGACAGAATTGGTTTAACATGCAAATTTCATTATTAAAAGTACTTTGATATCAGATTTTAAAATGTATACTTAAATATACAATTATCAGAATTGGTTTAAGATGTATACTTAAAGTACTTTGATATCAGATTTTAAAATGTATACTTAAATATACAATTATCAGAATTGGTTTAAGATGTATACTTAAAGTACTTTGATATCAGAATTGGTTTAAGATGTTAGTTTCATATTGAACTTGCTTTCAACTTCAAATATAAATTATTTTCCTTTAAATTCATTGTAAAGATTTATGATTATCTCCCAGTTTATTATATTTTTTCAATTTTACTAGTAATTATACTACTTACAATTTAATATATTATTACCTGCATTTATGTATTTATGATAATGGTAAATACAATAATACGAATAATATAATACAAGTATTATTCTTTCTCCACTAATGTAGGTTGGTCTAACGATAAAAAGATGACTCATACACTCTAGGGTATGAATTCAACTCTCGTCGTCAGCGTTAAGATCTCATTGGTCGCCAAATTATAAGTACAATACTGTTAGAGCTAAGACTTCACTGAAAGTCAAACTATAAGTATCCTTGTAAGCAATCTCTGAATCTTAAGGTCTGTTCTGACTTTGATGAGTCTCATAACCCAACTCACTTTAAGCCTCAAATTAAGGATTGTCTTAGTAGTAATGATCTTTGAGATTCAACTCATCTAAATTTAATAAAAAAGGGAGTATTATTCTCTATAAACTTTAAGGCTTGCACGAACCCTAGTGAGCCCCTAAAACTCAACTGATCTAAACTTTTTATAAAAAATAATATTCTCTCTTTTATTTATATACTCACTTTTCATTAGAAAAATTATTCTCTCTTTCATTTATATACCTTTTTTAGGTATAATAGTTTGATTGAGTACCAACATGTTGTTGGTAAAATTTATTTAAAACAAATTAATACAAAAGCATAATATGATTGATGTGGGTTACATATGGATCTGGGTTCAGTGTCTGCACGCGGTCACAACGTTTCAACTGTATGATTGAAAACAAACGGCTATAATTTGATCATAAATATTTAATATTAAATAAAAATTAAAAACTGTTTTAAATAGAAACCGCCCGATCTTAATCGGACGGTCCTGATGTGATGACTGCAGCCAACTGCATGAAGCAGTGACCCCTTTTAATTCAAATCCGTTACATATATCTAAACAAACTCTAAAGTGACAAATGGTCAAAATGTCATATATTAAAAGGATTGAGGAAGTCTTGACAAAAAAAAAACAAAGATGGAGGAAGTATTTTAGACTGGTTTTAGAATTATTCTTGTAAAAATGACACACTAACATCATCATATTTTTCAACAATCATTAATTAATAGACAATTCAAGAGTGGATTCTTACCCTTCTTTTAATTTTAAAAAACAATCGAGCAAATAATATGTAATTAATCTAGACCATTCATATTATTAAAAGAGAAAATATAGTTGGAATTTGAAAGAAAAAAAAAAAGAAGAGAAGTTGATTAAAAATTAAGATGTAAAAATTGAAGAAAAAAAATGAAGAGTATCCGTTCTCGAAAAATTCATATGCCTTCATAAACCATCATACAAAATCCCATCTAAAGAATCACAAACATCATCTCTAGTCACAACAACACACTTAACAATCTGTCTCCACATCCCCATCCTAGGAACAAAACCCATCTTAATCATACCCCTAACACCCCAATCAACTTCCTCAACCAACCCCTCTCTACAAAACCCCAAAACCAAACCTTTAAAAGAATCATAACTAGGAACAAACCCCTTCAAAATCATCTTCTCAACAACCCCTTTCCCTTCATCAAATCTCTTCAAATCAATCAACCCATATAAAACATGTTGATAAGAACTTTCATTAGGATAACACCCATTCCTCATCATCAAAACCTCCAAAACCTCAATAGCTTCATCAATTCTCCCTTTTTTCCTCAACCCATTAATCAAAACATTAAAAACCATAACATCAACACAAATCTTCTCCTTTTTTATCTTCTCCAACAACCCAAAAGCTTCATCAACCATCCCCTTCTCACATAACCCATGCATCAAAGTACAAAAAGTTCTCTCATTTCTTTGAATCCCTAACTTAGGAAATTCATCAAACACCTTAAATGCACCTTCTAACTCACCTCGCTTACACAACCCTTTAATCATAATATTAAGACAACAAGCATCAATCTCAAATCCTAGTTTACTAGCAGACAAATAAACATCCAAAACAGTATCATATAACTTATTATTAACCAACAAATTAAGAACAAAATTAAATGTCTTTGAACTAGGCCATGTACCGTAATTCGGCATATCAAAAAGCGTTTCGATCGCTTTATCAATTCGACCGGCTTTGTGAGCATACAATTTGATTAGAGCAAAGAAGAAATCTTCGGTAAAACGATGTTTTTTTTGTGGGAGTGATTTGAGGAGAGATTCTATGGAGTTGAAATTATGGGATTGAGCAAGTTTGGTAATGAGGGAAATGCAGAAGGGTTGAGTTGGGTTATAGTCTTTACGTGAGGAGTAAAGGTTGAAGATTGTTAAGGCTGTTGATGGGTTTGTTAGAGAGTTGATTAAGGTTGTTGCTTCTTTTGAGGTTAACCAATCTTTGTGGTGGAAACGTGAGAGGATTGTGTTGTCTTTGTTGTTGTTTGTGTTTGGGTTTGAGGATTGTGATGAAGAGAAGAGTGAGAAGTGTGGTGATGGGGTTTTGAGGGAAGATGTTAGATGAGGAAGGAGAGAACGGTGTCGGGAAAACATTTTTGATGTTTGAAATGTAGAGGATGGTGAACTCAACTCTTTTAAACCGATGAAACACTTTTATAAGTAGTCCATTGAATTGATGCTTAAAATTATTGAAAATTCTAAATATTAATAATTTTGTTTTTTACCACCCGTTTAATCTTATTTGGGGTTAGTTTTTTTTTTTTTAAACCAAAGAGGTGCTAGCAAAAAGCTAAAACACCACAAAATATATTAAGGAACAAGGATATAAAATGGAGGGGACCAAACCAAAACTCCATTAACAATTAACAAGTAACAATGCTAAAGCTAGGCAAACCTAACTTGTTTTTGTTGTTTGTGTTTGGGTTTGAGTATTGTGATGAAGAGAAGAGTGAGAAGTGTGGTGATGGGGTTTTGAGGGAAGATGTTAGATGAGGAACGAGAGAAGGGTGTCGGGAAAACATTTTTGATGTTTGAAATGTGGAGGATGGTGAACTCAACTCTCTCTGCAGTTTAAACCGATGAAACAAGTCAGTTAGTTGGACATCACATTATGAAAATGGATTCTCTCAAATTTTTTTTCCCTCAATTGTCTCAATTGTTAAATCATCACCATTAAATTTACCTTTTTACTTTTTCTTTTCTCTCTCTTCTCCCAAATCAATGGTTTGAAAATTTTTTTACCCTAAAGTGCACTTGAGGGGATCCATTCTCTCACATTAATATGCATAAGGAGTGGGGGTTCGAATCCATGCTACTCACATGAGTGGTATAAATGGATCCCATATAATATTTTATATTATTTTACACTTTCAAACTATTTAAATAACTCAACCATATTTTTAAAATATTCATACCACTCATCCAAACTCTAACATGAGTCCCACAAAATTCACAATATAATTCCAATTCTCTTACTTTATTCCAACATTCATTTGAAAAACAATTAAAATAATAAAAAGACACAGGTTCCATCTTTGGACATGACGGTAATACAAAAACACCACAAGTGAGCCAAATATCCCATCTCTCCTAGCACAAGTGGTGACACGTGGGAAACCACCCACCCATATTTATGCTCTTATGGTTAGAATTTCTAGCCACTTTGACAAAAAAATAAATTGATGAAACACTTTTATATAAATAGTCCATTGAATTGATGCTTAAAAAATTATTGAAAATTCTAAATATTCATAATATATTTTTTTTACCATCAGTTTAATCTGATTTGGGGTCAGTTTCGATATTAAATAATGATAATACTTTTTAAAAATAAAAAATCAAAATTTGTTTCCTTTTTATGTTTTAAAAAAAGTAATTATTGACATTATTTCAATACAAGTTAGATATTTATTATTTGATGTTTTAATCAAGCCATTATTAATTAAATAATTATTTTAATTGTAAAAATAAAAAATGACCATGAAATTATATTCTCAAACAATAACACATATCATCGATAAAATTTTAAAAATACTGGTCCATAATGTAACATCCCACAATTTTATCCATCTAATTAATTTTAATTAGAGCTTGTCTAATAATTCAAAGATTAATTAGAGGTGGTTAATTAAATTAAGTCTTGAAAATTAAGTGTATTATGTGTTTAATTAGGGGCTCTTATTGAACCTAAACTACACACTAGTACAATTATTTTCACTTATGATTTAATTAAACTCTAAGAATCAATTTTTCCCTCCCTCATTGTTTTCTCTCTCACGTGTCTCTCTCACACCACCACACATACCCCCTTTCTCATGACTCACCTTTCCACTAATGTTAACACCTCATTACAATCACCAATACTCTAACCACTCATATCACATGCAACATAACCTTTTCTTTTTCCCATTCACTTCAGAATCTGAAGCATGTGAACTCTCTCCTCCACTCATTTTTCTCTCGAGCTCATCACCCACCAACAACACTCCAAAAAACCTCAATTTCTCTCCAACACAAGAATTGTTATCTAGCCTTGAACATCAACACCATTCCCTCTGTAGCAGAGGTTATGCAGAAACAAGAATCAAGTTTAATGCTTCAACCTCTTCCAATTTCCAAGCTCTTCCATTGTTGAAACAACAACTACCCCTTAATCACCTCATTTTCACCCATTGAGACTACATGTAATTAAATACTCAAACAAACCCTTCATTGTTATTATTATCAGAAAACTTCCTAAATAAACCCCTTCACTCAGTTGACTACAATCATCAAAACAAGTTCTAATCTTAGAGCAAAACTAGAGGTTGCATCTTCCACCAAATACCAAGTTCTGCTGAGAGGGTAGCTGAGGTTTGCTGTAGTTGTGTAGAGCCCAGGAAACAAGTTAAAGATTCAATTTCCAGGTGGGTTCTTAGGCTAGTGTAGTTAGGATTCCCCAAATTTAAATATTGCATGCAAACTTAGGAAAAATTAGGAAAATATTGTGTGAGGGGAAATAACTCCCAATTTTCCCTCCATTCTATCATATATTATGTCTATTACATGATTGCACTGTTTTAAAAGAGGATTGTAAGTGATTTCATTGCAAAATTATCAAAATTCGCAAAACAGATTATTTTCTGCAGGAACTCGCCGTAGCGAGTAGCTAGCGAGCCTTCATGGCGAGTTAACAACATATGGGCTGATGAAACTCGCCATGGCGAGCGTTTGCTCGCCTCGCGAGTTGATTTGGGCCAGGACCAGTTTACTCGCCATGGCGAGCAGTTTACTCGCCATGGCGAGCTTGCACAAAAAAATTGACCATTTTACTCGCCATGGCGAGCTGGGGCAGAATTCTCTCACATTTTCATTTTTTCCTAAAATTCATCACTCGTTTTATATCCTCTATTATTTCAGATGTTTTTGCAATTGTATAATTAATATAATGTTTGCACAGGAGGTCAAACACAATTGGAATCTTAGGGTATAACTTAGGAATTTAGAAATGATGTATGCTCCCCGGGTTTTGGGAAATTATGGTAGTATGAATTAATTTAGTAACAGTCGGTTATGTGCGATTTGTGATGTCGCTTTATGGACTTCCGTCGGAAGCTTCCATCAGGAAATATTTTGTGAGCTGTATGCCGGAAACATGTCGTGTTCAGCGGACAAGGCAGACTTCTGAGATATGCTCACCTCAGAGTGTTCTTGCGGTTAAAATCAATAAGAGTTGTTATCTGTGTTACACCTTTATTTATTATGCTTTATGATATTATGTTATGAATAATAATATGCTATGACTGATTAGGTGCCCCGGCGTAGTCGCCATTAGGAGGGTAGTAGGACCCACTGAGACTTAGTAGTCTCACCCCACTCCATTCAATTTTATTTTAGGTAGACAGGTTATTTCGGAGCAGGGACCAGGATGGATCTAACGATTGGAGCTGAGCTTGGATTGTCAGCTTAGAAGACTTGGTCTTCTTCCTTGTTTCAATTTAATTTGTTATTCTGTTGTCGTTTCTTTCCGCTATCTGTATTAAATATTCTTTTATTATCCTAATGGTAATAAGTTATTCAGTTAATTCCTTGTAATTTAATGTACTCGGATTTCAATTATGTATGCTTCGACTAAATATTCTAGACAATTTAGTTGGGGTGTTATAATTGGTATCAGAGCAGGTCGATCCAGTATCGGACCTTGCCATGAGTCATTACAATTCCTTCCTAAGAAGTACGGACCCTTTGGAGTCTGAACTGTTTACGCTGAAACCATCGCGTGCTGAGCCCGTATAACTCAGTATTGTGCCTGGTAGGCAGGGTATTACGGTTGAGAACCGAAGTGGACCGAGGTGGTCAAGTAAGAAGATCGTTGTGGAAGTGCAATCCAGAAGCAGTCACTGACGAGGAAGTCCTTCTAACCGGATGTTAGAGCTGGAATAGTTAGGACTGCAGGAGTAAGTGGTACAATGCCAACGAGTATACAAAGAGTTAAGACGGAGTAGCTGGATTGAAACCAATAGTGGTAGGACATTTCGGAGAATACGATGAAGTCGATATTAGAATTGTAAGGATTAAGAGCAGTTGATGGATGTGCTAATCGTTCGAAGTAGAATTGTTCATGAAAGAACGTAAGTGTGTAGGTCGTAGTAGAATCCAATTGATACCGTGTGTCATACAAACTTTTCCGAACTTGAGAGTAACCATACCTTCTAGTGAACATGCTTACAAGAAGAATGCGAACCAAATAAGGCCTAACCCTTAGTAGATCAAGACTCCTCCTAAATACCTAATCTTACCTTTCCGCCGCGAGTTTCGCCAGTGCTGTAAGATCTGTTCTGTACTATACCAGAGAAACCTAGTTAGAATACTCATCCATAAAAACACTCATCTGAGAACTTCCCAATAGATTATCCTATAGAAAACTAACTCTTAATGCCTCTTTAAGAATAGTTCAGTTTTTCAAAATCATAACTCGTATTCCTACCACACCGCTAGAAGCCAGGATCCGTTTAACATAACAAATATGATTTTCTTTTAGCGATACCAGCCTAGGTCAGTTAACTCAGCAAACCATTTGAGATCAACCTTGATTAGAGTAGCAATTAGGAATCATTTCACAACACCATGTAGATACCTGACTTAATTTGTAAGGCATCATTCGTAGGCAATAGAAACAAGAAACAAGCTGAGTTAACCTTGTAAGTAGCAACCATAGTTGTACCTTACCACTGGAGGTTGAGCATTATCAGATGTAACAGTTAGGAATTTTACGTTATAAACTTATTATCCATATAGACTTATTAGGTGTAGTTATTCAAATATCTTGAGCTAATAACTTAGTGCCATAAACTACCCAGCCAAGCATATATGGAAAATAGTCGAATTAATCCACCAGGGTAATTAGCTCTCTCTTACTTTCCAGCCCATCATGTTACCACTTAGGGAATCGCTATAGGCCGAATAAGATAGTCTCAGCTTAACACATTATACTAGAGATAACACGAACCATTTGGACATAACTTCACCAGGAATGATAGGTAGAAACATTTCTTGACCATACTTAGTTACGAAGTAGCCTGTTTAACACTATCATACATCTCCTACATTAACAACTTAGTGTTATGGCTTAGGTAGATACTTTGTGAGGGAATTAAGTTGAACTACCCGTATTATTAATTTTCCTTAGACGCCAGCCCGCTATCTTATCATCTAGTACATTATCAATAGGAGCTCGTTACCGTAGAGCAGCCTACCTCTTTGAGATTAGCCTTAGTACCGAATCATTAGCATTCAAGCCTCGATCAAATTAGCAAATCAAAAGTTATCGTCAAACGCCTTCAGCCACCGAGATCAAGCGTTGAGTACCTATGTAGTTATTCCGTATCTAAAATAACTAAGTTGGATTTATCCTTTACCAACCCCTCGACACTTGTACCTGTCAAACCTTCGAGTTAGGAATCTGTTAGAGTCAGTCAGATTTCCATTAAGAGTGCCTATCAATACCCTGATTTGAGCCGGAACCAATAGAAGTCAAAATCCGAATTGATGACCATTCTTTCGGACCTTTGATAAGCTAAGTTCATCGAACCAAACTATGTTGGATTGGGTATCCATTAGACATGGGAACATGGAACAGGTTCACTCCCTAACTTGCCTGATTATGTCTCGGACAGATAATTCCTTCTCATGCCCTATCATCTGTTAGTCGTAATTATCACCAGGAGTAGTTGAAAGGTAAACTTTCCAAATTCCTCAACGTCGGTCAGTCAAACTGACATGGTGGGACGTTGCCTATAAGTAATCCTGTTCAATCTTTCAGCTTTTCAGATATGTTGCTAGTAATTAAATATAATCCGTGGAATCCAGTTTAACTGGAGAGGTCACGTGTAAATCCAGTTCGAACTCTCACACATCTTATCAATCTGTTAATCAGCATCATTAGTCAATCACCTGTCAAACTATTCTGTTCAGTGTCAGTATCAGTTAATTATATAGGTCTTTGTGCACCTGATCGACCCATCATTATTTCCAGTGCATTGAGTAAACTTTTGCAGTCTTATCAGCTAAATTCCAGTTAAGTTTCAGATCTTTCCAGTTACGTAGAGATAGGAGCTAGTAGAAAATATTAGCATCTAAATACCTCATCAAAAACTATTCTCTGAATTCGAGTTTGAACTATTTCATTCTCTGCCGACTGTTTCAGTTTCTCTGTACATTATCAACGATAGATTCAGATCATCATAAATCAAATTTCTCGTGTAGAGAAAAAGGATTTCCTTGCTGCGAACCTGATTCATACACTGGCACATTGACTATTTTTGACAAGGGATTTAAATCCATTCTCTGTGTTGAATGTGCAAACCTTCCGTATTCAGTCAGCCATCATTAGAATTCGATCACGTTAACTAGATCCCTTCACTTCAGCCTATCAATAATTATCCAACCAAACTAACCGTATCCTTGAAGGAAGATTCGAACCTCAGTTCTTCGACATGTTAAATGTACTACTCGATCACAGTGTTATGCTAGAATGGATTGAAATAGTAGGTGGAAAATCCTATAACACTATGGAATCAGTTGCAGATGAGTTTGACTCATTGGCGAAAGGATCTATAGTGTTTAAGCATTTTTCACTCGTTTTATATTTTGATATATCTTGGAGTATTTAAGCGACATATGCGGGACAGTAGTACGTGTGACGTGTCACAAGCTGCAGCGTTCGGAATTGAGAAAAACCCTGAAGAGAAAATTTTGGATTATTAGTATCAATACCCAAGCTTATTCCATTCAGCTAATCATATAGCGACAGCCAGGCCAGATACCGACATATGGAAGTATAGTGTGAGATAATAATGAGTACGGTATGTTAAGGCGTCGCGAACATGTTGGACTGTAGTAGAGTATTGAGAATGCCGTCACATACCTGCTTGCGCAAAGTAAAACAAGTGTTACTTGGTGGGGTTAACCGATGAAAGACGTAGTAAAGGTAGAAGTTAAATTGGACAAGAAGAGATGGAGTGTCACTGTGTTAGATAATTTGGAATAAGGTCGTGATGACGCAGGTAAAAAGGATGACCAGAAGTAGTAGAATCAGAGTGCGCAACACGAATCGGATGGGAATGTTGTCAGATGACCATTCTTTAACTCAATAACCCTTTGAGAGAGGAAAATTTTATTCCAAGGGAATAAAGGTAAAGGATTATAAGATGAAGTTACTTTGAGTCAGCAGAAGAGTTATGCTGACCGAAAGAAGGGACCCTTAGAATTTCAAGTAGGTGACCATGTTTTCTTGAGAGCAACACCGAAGTTAGAATTACACGTTGTTTTCAAACTAAGAAGCTTCGTCCGAAGTATATAAGACCTTATCTGATCCTTCGACGCATCGATCCAGTAACCTATCAGTTAGCTCTATCTCCATTCAAGTCAGGGTTACACGACGTGTTTCATGTGTCTCAACTTCCGAAATTCATTCCTGATCCTTATCAGCCTATAGAGATTGAATAGATTAATCTTTAGCCAGATTTAACTTATTAGCCGGATCCAGCCTATATTTTTGATCGTGATGTTAAGATCCTTCGGAACAAGAGAAATTCTGATAATCCAAGTCGGATGGGCTCAGTCTCATGACGACTAACTCACTCAGGAACGGGAACCTGTCATGGGAAAATTTGTCCCTATTCTTTCTAAAGATAAATTTCTTAATTTCGAGGACGAAATTTCTTTAAGGAGGGTAGATTGTAACATCCCGCAATTTTATCTATCTAATTAATTTTAATTAGAGCTTGTCTAAAAATTCAAAGATTAATTAGAGGTGGTTAATTAAATTAAGTCTTGAAAATTAAGTGTATTATGTGTTTAATTAGGGGCTCTTATTGAACCTAAACTACACACTAGTACAATTATTTTCACTTATAATTTAATTAAACTCTAAGAATCAATTTTTCCCTCCCTCATTGTTTTCTCTCTCACGTGTCTCTCTCACACCACCACACATACCCCCTTTCTCATGACTCACCTTTCCACTAATGTTAACACCTCATTACAATCACCAATACTCTAACCACTCATATCACATGCAACATAACCTTTTCTTTTTTCCATTCACTTCAGAATCTGAAGCAAGTGAACTCTCTCCTCCACTCATTTTTCTCTCGAGCTCATCACCCACCAACAACACTCCAAAAAACCTCAATTTCTCTCCAACACAAGAATTGTTATCTAGCCTTGAACATCAACACCATTCCCTCTGTAGCAGAGGTTATGCAGAAACAAGAATCAAGTTTAATGCTTCAGCCTCTTCCAATTTCCAAGCTCTTCCATTGTTGAAACAACAACAACCCCTTAATCACCTCATTTTCACCCATTGAGACTACATGCAATTAAATACTCAAACAAACCCTTCATTGTTATTATTATCAGAAAACTTCCTAAATAAACCCCTTCACTCAGTTGACTACAATCATCAAAACAAGTTCTAATCTTAGAGCAAAACTAGAGGTTGCATCTTCCACCAAATACCAAGTTCTGCTGAGAGGGTAACTGAGGTTTGTTGTAGCTGTGTAAAGCCCAGGAAACAAGTTAAAGCTTCAATTTCCAGGTGGGTTCTTAGGCTAGTGTAGTTAGGATTCCCCAAATTTAAATATTGCATGCAAACTTAGGAAAAATTAGGAAAATATTGTGTGAGGGGAAATAACTCCCAATTTTCCCTCCATTCTGTCATATATTATGTCTATTACATGATTACACTGTTTTAAAAGAGGATTGTAAGTGATTTCATTGCAAAATTATCAAAATTCGCAAAACAGAGTATTTTCTGCAAGAACTCGCCGTAGCGAGTAGCTAGCGAGTCTTCATGGCGAGTTAACAACTTCTGGGCTGATGAAACTCGCCATGGCGAGCGTTTGCTCGCCTCGCGAGTTGATTTGGGCCAGGACCAGTTTACTCGCCATGGTGAGCTTGCACAGAAAAATTGACCATTTTACTCGCCATGGCGAGCTGGGGCAGAATTCTCTCATATTTTCATTTTTTCCTAAAATTCATCACTCGTTTTATATCCTCTATTATTTCAGATGTTTTTGCAATTGTATAATTAATATAATGTTTGCACAGGAGGTCAAACACAATTGGAATCTTAGGGTATAACTTATGAATTTAGAAATGATGTATTCTCCCCGGGTTTTGGGAAATTATGGTAGTATGAATTAATTTAGTAACAGTCAGTTATGTGCGATTTGTGATGTCCCTTTATGGACTTCCGTCGGAAGCTTCCATCAGGACATATTTTGTGAGTTGTATGCCGGAAACACGTCGTGTTCAGCGGACAAGGCAGGCCTCTGAGATATGCTCACCTCAGAGTGTCCTTGCGGTTAAAATCAATAAGAGTTGTTATCTGTGTTACACCTTTATTTATTATGCTTTATGATATTATGTTATGAATAATAATATGCTATGACTGATTAGGTGCCCCGACGTAGTCGCCATTAGGAGGGTAGTAGGACCCACTGAGACTTAGTAGTCCCACCCCACTCCATTCAATTTTATTTTAGGTAGACAAGTTATTTCGGAGCAGGGACCAGGATGGATCTGACGATTGGAGCTGAGCTTGGATTGTCAGCTTAGAAGACTTAGTCTTCTTCCTTTGTTTCAATTTAATTTGTTATACTGTTGTCGTTTCTTTCCGCTATCTGTATTAAATATTCTTTTATTATCCTAATGGTAATAAGTTATTCAGTTAATTCATTGTAATTTAATGTACTAGGATTTCAATTATGTATGCTTCGACTAAATATTCTAGACAATTTAGTTGGGATGTTATACATAATGAACCACTTATCGAACTGATTCATAATAGAATTTTTCTTTCGGTGGGTATGCAGAAGAAAAAAAATGGAAATGGAAAGAACAGAAAGGGGAAAAAATGCTAACGTGTGTGCTAAATACCATATTAATGAATTCAATATACAAATATTCGATTTAAAAGTTTTACATTCCATATTAAATTTTTAATGTAAAATTTCTACTTTTAAGAGGACATGTTAGCAAGACAAAAAAAAAAAACACAATATTTTTTGGTATTCAAAAATAAAAAGCACTCAATTTATATTATACTCTTTCCAATCTATAATTTTACCAACATTCAATGAAAATTTATTAATTTGCCACATCACATTACTCTTATATGATTATTTTAAGTTTAATCGTGTAACATGAAAAAATAGTAATTTTTTATTAAATGAAAATTTGCACGACGATATATACCCATTAAACTCTTAAAAAAATCGATTTTTTCATAATATATTTGGATAGGGGTGAAATGTTTTTTCCTATGATGAAGCAAACATTTGATGGTTTTGAATTTTTTATCATCTACCAGACTAATATGGATCTTGATCTAAATTAAACTACACTCATATGGATCTTGATCCAATGAAGGTATATCTATCATAAAAGGGGTTGAAGTTTTATTCCCCTCATAAGTTTTCACTATCAAAGATAATTTTATTCGAGATGTGTCAGAATTCAGACATTAGTTTGTCATGTTGTGCGAGTCAGACCCCTTTCACTAGACCCAATCCGTATTGGTAGGGGGTTCAAGTTCTAATTACAATAGGTTCCTACCCTAAAAACACTTAATGTTCTAAGCATGAAGAAAATCTTGTTTTCATTTTTTTTTCCATTGTTTTATTCAACAACTGTGTCAACACATCTAGAAACAATAATTAATTCCCTCTATGTTACATCTATGACTATGTATAATGAATGTATATACTCATAATGTAAGTTTTATTTAGTTCCTAAAATCCTCCTATATATAGAATATTAAATCATTAATCACTATTATTTCTTCATTTTTCTGTACAATAATCAAGCATGAGATCAAGGTCTATGCTTCTTTTTCTTTGCATTGAGAAGTGGTTGAATTTGCAAGTGCCTTTTGAATGCTTCATTGAAAAGAATACGAGCATGAAATGCTTTAATAATTGGTAACCATGTCAAAATAGCTATAGGTCCAAAAAGTACTATTCCCATTCCATAATCAAATTCTCCTGCAAGTGCACGTACTTGTCAAGTCCCATAATCCTGTATGCTCTATATTTGGCCTTACAACTTGTGCAATCTAAATCACACCAAAAGTATATTACTTGGATTAAGTCTAGAGAAAAACCAAGATTTGGATTATCTACGGTTGCAATATCTCATATTCACTGCAGTTAGTAAATCACAACGAATTGTCTTCTGATCCTCATCTAACGGTTTTGATTGACTAACTTCAGCGAGTATGATATTGCGACCACAAATATCACATATTCACCACAATCAGTAAATCTGAACAAAAGAAAGTTAGAATGAGTCGTTTGATCTTCATCCAACGGTTCTGATTGACAGACTGCATTGATTGTATGCTATTTCAACTGTAGGAATCAATTTCCAAAAAAGCGAAACGAGGGTTGCTATAGATTATTACCTGTATAAGTCCCCATGCAGTTGGCATGAATGCCAGACAGCAAACAAAAAGTCTGACGCTGACATATGATTGAAAGAGAAATGATGAGGGTAAGAGAAGCCACAAATAGGTGATCTATTAACAGATCTAAAATAAGGGGATCGGTTGACACACACCCAATCAAATTTCCACCAGCCCTAACCAAAAGGCAACCGTTCTCTGCAATCCCGGCCACCGTTGTTGACACTCTTCATCATCTCACATGGCGACAGAACACTCTTCATCATCTTCAACTTCAATAAAGGTAAGTCTCTCTTCAATTTCATTTAGACAAGTTTCTATGTTGCTAATAGTTTTCTATCAATTTTTGTTTTGAATTGTCAATATACTTTTTTTTTCTTTCTAATGTTATTATTACATTTACTGATGTTGAATTGAAGTTGTTTTTTCCCCAATTGGTTTGTCGTACTAGATATTCTAGTCCATTAAATTTTGTTTAGTGATTTGCTTTAGTTATTGTCGGTGTGTTATCATCGGATTGAAATTACTTTTTTTGTCAATTGATTATCCTGAATATCACATATGTTTTAAGTTTAAGTGCTTGCTTGAATTTTTTTAACTATCCCAATGTTTGAATTATGTAGTGATTATTTAAGTTGCTTTGTTTTTTCAATTGATTGTACTCTATCCAATATAGCAGATGAATTAAATTTTCTTAATGACTTTTTTAGTGTTGCATATCTGTCTTGTTTGAATATTTTTACAATATAAAAAGTAAAAACTCTAAATAGATTGTCTCTATTTTTGTAAATGATTATTGGAGAGAGTTCCGCATCTTTAGTTAATTTTGTTTTCTAGGATTCAAAAAAGAGGCAGCCTCTTAAGCTTTGTGCAAGTTTACAAACTCTTGTGGCCCTGACCAAAAATTTAAGTTTTGAAAAAAAGGATCTAATGAGAAACTCAATTTTCAATGATTTCTTAGAAATTAGAAATGGATCTAAAGAGATAATTTTGTCGTATTAGTTTCCCTTTTCTATGACATTTATCAACTAGCAAAGAAATTTTTTGTGTTCAACAATGATATATCCTTTTCTTTTTGTGTCAAAGAGGTCGTGCATGTCCTTGGTATTAAAGACACCGCGACTAGATTAACATACTTTCATGCAGCAAAATTCCCTCAGTTTCTTTTTGACTTGAAAAGAGAATTCAATTTGCCAGAACCAAAAAAATAAAAACATCAGATGTTAAGATGATTTTAGAAAAAATGGTCATAAATGACGAGCAAAGCCAATCAAACTTCAAAAACTTTATTTCTTTTTTCGATTGAGCTCATTTTGATATGCTCCCTGAATCCCAAGGTGCCGCGTGTATTGTCTTGGGGAATGGTAGAAAACTTGGACGCCGTAGAAAAGGTTAATTAGCCAAAAATAATTTTTGATAATCTCCATGACTCTTTCACTAAACTTAAGGTTGTGAAGGATGAGTTGGGTAGGCAACACTACTTTAACGGATGTGCTCCAATTTTTGAGGTAATAATTTAGAAGAATAAATTTTTTATATATGATATTTAATGTATCAATTTCTTTTTGCTATTGATATTTGTTAACATCAATGTTAGACAATCGTATTTAGAAGAATAAAATCTTTAGCGGCAATGCCAAATCCTGCTTTTACCCATCCTCCAATCCAAAACTATAAAAGTTAAGGGACGGGTTGAAGGATGGGTAAAAGAAGACTTTGACTTTGCCGCTAAAGATTTTATTTTTCTAAATACGATTGCCCATCATTGATGTTAACAAGTATCAATAGCAGAAAAAAATTGATATGAGAAATGTCAGATATAAAAATAAAAAAATAAAAAAAATTGGACACCGAACTTAAATTATTACCTCAAAAATGGGAGCACGCCCATTAAAGTAGTGTTGCTTACCCAACTCATCCTTCACAACCTTAAGTTTAACGAAAGAGACATGGAGATTATAAAAAATGATTTTCGGTCAATTAAACTTTTCTAAGGCATCCAAGTTTTCTTCCATTCCCCAAGACAATACACTCGGTACCTTGGGATCCGGGGAGCATATCAAAATGAGCTCAATAAGAAAAAAATAAAGAAGTTTCTTAAAGTTTGATTGGTTTTGCTCGTCATCTATGGTCATTTTTTCTAAAATCATCTTAACATTTGATGCTTTTATCTTTATTGGTTTTGACAAATTGAATTATCTTTTCAAGTCAAAAAGAACCTGAGGGAATTTTGTAGCAGGAGAGTATGCTAAACTAGTCCCGGTATCTTCAATACCAAGGACATGCACAACCTCTTTTTACAAAAAGAAAAGGATACATCATTGCTGAACAAAAAAAATTTCTTTGTTGGTTGATAAACGTCATAGAAAAGGAAAATTAATACGGCAGGACTCTTTCTTCCATTTCCAATTTCTAAGAAATAATTGAAAATAGAGTTTTTCATTAGAGCATTTTTTTCAAAACTTAGGTTCTTGGTCAGGGCCACAAGAGTTTGTAAGCTTGAACAAAGCTTAAGAGGCTGTCTCTTTTTTGTATCTTAGAAAACAAAATTAACTAAAGATAACAAAATTTAATTCATCTGCAATATCAGATATTGGATAGAGTACAATCAATTGAAAAACAAAGCAACTTAAATTCAATATCACAAGATAATCACTACATAATTCAAACATTGAGAGAGTTAAACAAAACTAAAGCAAACACTAAAACTTAAAACATATGTGATATTCAAGATAATCAATTGACAAACAAAACAATTTTAATCCGATGATAACACACCGACAATAACTAAACAACTAAAACAGAGAGTTAAACAACAGTAAATCAAATCACTAAATAAAATTTAATGGAATAAAATATTTGATAAGAACAATCAATTGAGGAAAAAACAATTTCTATTCAACATCGGTCACAAAATGCAATAATAACATTAGAAAAAAAAAGTATATCGACAATTTAATAAAAAAATTAACAGAAAACTATTAGCAACTTAGAAACTTGCATAAATGAAATTGAAGAGAAAGACTTACCTTTATTAAAGTTGAAGATGATGAAGAGTGTTCTATCGTCATGTGAGATGATGAAGATTGTTCAACAACGGTGGCCGAGGTTGCAGAGAACGGTTCCCTTTTTGCCTTTCTGGTTAGCGCTAGTGGAAAATTGATTGGGTGTGTGTCAACCAATCCCTTTGTTTATTTGTTTAAAATTGTTTGTGCTTGTGTTTGGATTTGGTGTTGGATTTGAGGGTTGTGATGATGAGAAGAGTGAGAAGTGGGGGTGCGGCAAATGCGACCGCATCTGGCCTCAAAATTTTGGAGGCCTCAATTCAAAATTTTGAGGTCCTATATTAATAGTTATATGTTGTTAGTTTTTATAAAATATTATATGTACTCGATAGATTAATTTTGATATCCTATAATAATAGTTAAATATTACTAATGTTCATAAAATATCATATGTTTGATGAAAAAAATCTCAATCAAATAAAAAAATAATGATTTAAATAGAGGATAATTTTTTAATTTTTTTTTATTAAGGGTCCATTTTTAATATTTGAACCGGGTCTCCAAATAGTCGGGACCGGCACTGAGTGTGGTGATGGGGCTTTGTGGGAGGTTAGATGAGGAAGGAGGAGAGAAAGGGGTCGGGAAAACATTTTTTATTTTCGAGCGTGGAGATGGTGAAAATTATTTTATGTGCTTATATGTATGCAGGTGAGATCATGTAACTTTGTATCATCCCTAACCCTAGAACCCTAATTTCCTTGCCGTCACCTTCTTCCTTCATCATGTCATCGTTCAACATACCTTGGAAATTCCTTGACCTCTCTGATGAATCTAAAACTTCAACCATTGAACCACCAATCAATAACCTAGATCGTCCAAAACCACATAAATCTTTTGTCCAAGCCCTAACCAATATCTGTGATATTCCATTATCACAGATCCCTCAACCCGTTGTGAAAGGCGATCGCCTAGCCATTGAAATCCCGGAAGTTTACTATGAAGCAGGTTTAGAAGCATGCAAGCATAATCTACATGGAAGAATAATATGGCCTAAAGGATCTACACCTCTATCGGTTGTTGCCTTGAAGACTAAGCTAGCCTCGATCTGGAAGGGTTTATCAACATGGGGTGTTATATCCCTGGGAAAAGGCTTTTTTGAATTCACTTTCTCTTCACTGGAGGATGTTAGAAGAGTTCGGTCAGTCCCTTCATGGAATTTAAACCCAGGGTTATTGAAACTATTTGCATGGTCCAAAGATTTTAACCCTAAGCATCAGCATCATACCTCAGTGCAAGTCTGGGTGAGGATTTATGGACTATCTCAGGAATATTGGCACAAGAATATACTATTCACCATTGCAGGTAGCATTGGCACTCCAATTTGCATTGACTCCATCACGGCTAAACCCATGCACGAACGTACTTTTGGTCAGTTTGCTAGGGTGCTAGTGGATATTGACTTATTACAGCCTCTACGATACAAGCTTCTTGTGGAGAGAAAGGGCTTTGCTTTTTTCGTGGATTTGGAATACGAGCATATCCCTGAATTTTGCTCTGAATGCAAGTTTATTGGTCACAGTTTGGAGAATTGTAAAAGGTGGAATAGGCCAGATGAAGTAAGGAACAAAGATGAGGCTCACCTGAAGAAGAAGGCAATGCCTGGTACAAAGCAAATATATGTGGCAGTTTCAAGTGATGGAGCCCAGAAAAATATTTCCAATGAAGACACCAATGTAGAGAAGGAGATCATCAATTTAGAGGCTCAGAGCAACAATTCAGTTCAAGAGGTAGGAGCTGATAAGGAGGCTAGCATTAGTCAGGCTTCTCCAACTATTCAGGGAGTGCAAAATGACACAGTTTTAACACCTTTGAGCCCTAAATCCATTCTGAGGGAACAGGAAAAGCTGTTGCAACAAACATTGAATGGGAATAGTGATAATGATGATGAAGATGATACCAGTTCACAAGGCTCCTTTGTGAATGCTACTCAAGTCATTGACAGGATCAATCCAGAAGTGCTGCCAGGTAATTGTCAGGCCATGGTGATTCATAATCATATTCCTGCAGTTCAAGCTGTTGAACCACCTGATAGAGTGATAAAAGACATGCTTTTTCTTAAAGAATCATGGGCTAATCTAGCTGAAGCTGAGGACAATGATCTTAGATTGGAAGAGGGTACCAATAAGCTGCCAGAGAATAGTGAGGATGGTTTTCAGGTTCACATCTTTAAAGGCCAGAGAAAAGCTCAAAAAAAAGTAATGCAAGCCAGCAGAGACTCTTATATAACCAGATCCAAGGTTTCTCCTAAACCTTCTAAATGAAGTGCATCTATTGGAACTTAAGGGGATTGGCTAACTCCCCAACTAGATTAGCCTTGAAAAAGCTGATTACTCAACATCACCCTGACATTCTTCTCCTCTCTGAACCTATGATGAATTTCCAAGACTTTCCAAGACATTGGCTCTCTAACCTTAACCTTAACCTTAAGCCTTTTGCCTTCAACACTAGACCTAATCACCAACCCAATATTTGGTGTATTTGCAAAACTAATCTCAATCCCACCATTCTTGCCTCAGATGATCAACAAGTTTCTTTTTCTATCACTATCAATAATCACAGCCTAGCCTTCTCAGCTGTTTATGCTTCCACCAGTTATATTTCTAGGAGGAGGCTTTGGAATTCATTGCAAACTCTTCAAACTCAGCATGCTATTCCCTGGTGTTTCTTAGGTGACTTTAATGTCATTTTGGGAGCACATGAACATAGGGGAAGATTGAATCCTGCCCGTACACCTATTGAAGAATTCCAGGCCTGGTCAGATTCTTCCTATTTGATACACCTTCCTACTAGAGGTGCAATTTTTACTTGGAACAATGGTAGAAATGGCAACAATCATACTGAAAAGAGGCTAGATAGGGTTATATGTAACCAAGCTTGGATGGATTTATGCTGTACCTCTTCTGTTACTTCTCTCACAAAACTTAGGTCTGATCACTTTCCCCTTCTTTTTGACTTCCAAACTTCCTCAATACCCCATGTCACTCAGTTCAA
Organism: Trifolium fragiferum; assembly: GCA_954870985.1. Classification (NCBI taxonomy): domain Eukaryota; kingdom Viridiplantae; phylum Streptophyta; class Magnoliopsida; order Fabales; family Fabaceae; genus Trifolium; species Trifolium fragiferum. The sequence continues at coordinate 18,235,750 of OX940789.1, forward strand.
ATTTATGAGGATGTGGTCCCTACACCCTGATTGTACCTCTATTATTTCTGATAGTTGGAAAGTACCTGTGGTTGGTTGTCCCATGTTTATCCTTGGCCAAAAACTCAAGTCACTCAAACTGAAGCTTAAAGTATGGAATAAAGATCATTTTGGTAATGTTAATGATCTTGTTGCCTCTGCTGAGCATGATCTTCACTCCATTCAAATGCAAATTCAAGCCAATGGTCCTAGTGATGCTCTCTTGAAGGAAGAACAGGTTGCTAGTGTCAATTATGAAGCAGCCTTGAACAAGCAAGAGATGTTTTGGCAAGAAAAAGCTAGACTTAACTGGCATTTGGAGGGTGATAGAAACACTAAATACTTCCATAGGCTAGCCAAAATCAAATCCTCTACCAGACCCATTACCTCCCTCCTTGTGGATGATACAATTGTTACAGATCAACACATAATCTCATATCACATTGTGAACTTTTATAAAAATCTTTTTTGCTCTAACTCTATTTTGCAGGAGTCATTGCTTGTGGAAGAAGTTATCCCTTCTCTTGTCACAGAGGAGATCAACAATTTGCTGACAGTTTTACCATCTCATGCAGAAATCAAGGATGCAGTTTTTGCTCTCAATAGGGATAGTGCTCCAGGCCCTGATGGATTTGGTGCCTTCTTTTTTCAACATTACTGGGATATAGTCAAGCTAGATGTTATCAATGCTGTCCTGGAGTTTTTCAATACTGGTTGGATTTTGCCTGGTTTCAACTCTAACATCATAGCTCTTCTTCCTAAGTTTCCTGAAGCAGCTTCCATTGATCAGTACAGGCCAATTGCTATGGCCAATTTCAAGTTCAAGATAATATCAAAGATTATTGCTGATAGGTTGGCTACTATTTTACCAAACCTTATCTCAGATGAACAAAAAGGTTTCATACCAGGGAGAGATATTAAAGATTGCTTGTGTGTAGCTTCAGAAGCAGCTAACCTTTTGCATAACAAATCTTATGGTGGGAATCTCATTTTGAAGATTGATGTGGCAAAGGCTTTTGATACTTTGGAGTGGTCCTTTCTTATCAAAGTTCTGAGAGCTTATGGCTTCAATGATGTTTTTTGCCAATGGATTCAGGTTATTTTACAGTCAGCTTTCCTCTCTATTTCCATCAATGGTAAGTCACATGGCTATTTCACTTGCTCTAGGGGAGTTAGACAGGGTGATCCTCTGTCACCCTTATTATTTTGTCTGGCAGAAGAAGTGCTGAGTAGAAGCATTACTAGGCTTGTTTCTCAAGGCAAACTGAAGCTGATCAAGGGCACCAGGAATTCCTTTGTACCTTCTCACTCTTTTTATGCAGATGACATGATGATATTTTGTAAAGGGCATTTGGCAGGTTTGAAGGCTCTTAAGGATTTATTTGATAGTTATGCCCTTACTTCTGGCCAAGTTATTAGTAATTCCAAATCCACCATTTTTCCTGGATCCATCTCTCCTAGAAGACTTGCTGTTATTGTCCAACTCTTGCAGTTCAATACAGGCTCTATGCCTTTCAATTACCTTGGTGTTCCCATTTTCAAAGGTAAGCCAAAGGCTATTCATTTGCAACCTATTGCTGACAAGATCAAGTTGAAGTTGTCAACTTGGAAGGCTTCCTTACTATCCATAGCAGGCAGGGTTCAACTGGTGAGATCTGTCATTTTAAGCATGCTAACTTATAGTATATCCTTATACTCTTGGCATGTATCTTTGCTTAAGGATTTAGAGAAATGTATTAGAAACTTTATTTGGAGTGGTGATATAGGCAGGAAAAAGCTTGTCACAGTGTCATGGAGCAAAGTTTGCAGGCCTTTTTCCCAAGGAGGTTTGAACATTAGATCACTAATCCATCTGAATGCAGCTTGCAATCTCAAGCTTTGTTGGACTTTTTTCAATTCCCAAGCTTCTTGGGCAGTTCTTCTCAGAGATAGAGTTTGGAGGAGGAGAGGGCCAATACAATATAACATTTTTTCCTCTATCTAGAGCAGCATTAAAGAGGAAGTAGCTGTCATCTTTGACAATTCTCTTTGGCTTCTAGGTGATGGTGCAGATATCAACTTTTGGAATGATAACTGGACAGGTACTCCCTTAGTTGATCAGCTTCATATTCCACATCAAGTTAGGGCATCCTTGTCTGCTACTGTGAAAGATTTTATTGTAGATGGCAAATGGAGTGTGCCTGAGCCTATTCTGTTGATGTATCCTTCTCTCAGTCCTCTTCTTCAGCAAAATCATATTCCTATTACTCCTACTCAAGACAAGCTTCTCTGGTTCTATTCTGATTCTGGTGAATTGGAGCTGAAGCAAGCCTATGAGTTCAAGAGGCAATCTTATCAAGATCTGCATTGGGCCAAGCTAATTTGGATTCCTGAGATTCCTCCTTCAAAGGCTTTATTGGTGTGGAGAATGATGTTAGGGAAGGTCCCTACTGATGATAACCTTATGATTAGAGGTTGTGTTATCCCTTCTATGTGTAGTCTTTGTCAAACGCATGTGGAGTCTTCCTTTCACATATTTTTTGAATGTGAGTTTGCTATCAAACTCTGGTCTTGGTTAGCCCGTTGTTTGAATGTTACTTTACACTTTACATCTATGGAGGATATGTGGAAGTTATGTGATTTAGGTTGGTCTCCTCAAAGTAAGGTCACAATTACAGCTGCTTTGGTTCACATGGTTAACATGATTTGGCATGTTCGAAATCAAGTTCGTTTTCATCACAATGTCATTCCTTGGAAAACTGCCATTTCTCTAATCATTTCTCACACTTCCATGTCAGGAAACAAAACAAACAAAACTTCATCCAGTTCTCTCAAAGATTTTGTTTTCCTAAAAGCTTTCAAGATTGATATTCATCCTCCTAGGATACCTATGGTGCAAGAAGTATATTGGCATCCTCCTATGTTCAATTGGGTGAAATGCAACATTGATGGAGCGTCCAATGGGAATCCTGGAAGCTCAGCCTGTGGAGGTTTATTTCGTGATCATGCTTCTGATTTCCTTTATGGTTTTGCAGAGCCTTTAGGGTTTCAATCTTCTTTGGTAGCTGAGTTGAGTGGTGCAATGTGTGCTATAGAGCTTGCCTCTCAATTTCATTGGAATCACATTTGGCTTGAAACGGATTCTATTGCCGTGGTGGAGGCTTTCAAGAATCCTAACATGCAGGTAGCTTGGTTCATAAGGAATCGGTGGAACAATATGCTTCATTTAAAACATAGACTGAATTGTGTCGTCACACATATCTATAGGGAAGGTAACAAGTCTGCTGATCTTTTGGCAAACCATGGATTAACTATTCCTTCTTTGTGTACGTGGGTGCAGGCTCCTACATTTTTACAACATAGTCTAGAATGTAATAAGCTTGGTTTTCCAAGTTTTCGTCATTGTCTTACTTAGTTGGAGTTTTGGCCTAGTCCCCTCCATCCTGTACTTGCTTTCATTCTTCAATAAATTTTTGGGTGGTTAGCTCTTTGCTTTCCACCTTTTTGATCTTAAAAAAAAAAAAAAAAAATGTATGCAGGTAAAAATAAAAAAAATTAGAATACATATGAAATGGAATAGGAAGAGAAAAATAACTTATAGTATAATGTAACCATAACTGTCGTTTAATTAATGGTTTAATTAATGTAACCATAAGAGAAAAATAAAAGTTTAATTAATGAAGCACATGTATAGACATGGACATCGGACACGACACGAACATTGACACATCGACATTGATAATAATTTAAAAAATGACATAATTTAGTATAACCATAAGTGTCGGCATCGTGTCGGTGTCCAAAACTGACACGTGTTCGACACACATCTTAGAATTGTCGGTGCTTCATAGGGTTTAATTATAATTTTAGTTTTCTTATTTTAAAATTATTCTGTTTTGTTTCATGCATTAGAGTTTTATACTTAAAAAATTGTGATTTAATATATTTTAAGTGACATGATATACGACCTAATGATATAATTCTTCCAATTGAATTAATTATTTACATTTTCTAAAATTAAAAACTTTAGTTTTTAATGAATCTAGAACTAAATTAAATTGCACCCATATGGATCTTGATCCGGAATGAGGTATAACTATTGTAAAGGGGATTGAAGTTTTATCTCCCTTATAAATTTTCACTATTGAAGATAATCTTACTCAAGATGAGTTAGAATTCAAACATTAGTTTGTCATGTTGTGCAAATCGGACCTCTTTGAATAGACCCAATTCACGTTGGTAAGGGGATTCAACATGTTCTGTTTTGTCTTATTCCAACACTTCTCTCAAACACTATATAAAAAACACCAAATTTTTTACATGGTAAATTGATAAGTCTTATTTTGAGTATTAAACAACAGTTAGTGCTTTAAGCATGAAGCAAATCTTGTTTTCATTCTTTTCTCTTTGGCTTAATCAACAACAAATCTAGAAACAATAATTAACTCCCTCTAAGTTACATCTATGACTATGTATAATGTATCTATATACTCACAAGAATGCACACCTAAGCTATACATAATGTAAGTTTTATCTATATCTATATTATTCCTAAAATCCTACTATGTATAGAATATTAAATCATTAATCACTATTATTTCTTCATTTTTCTGTACAATAATCAAGCATGAGATCAAGGACTATGCTTCTTCTTCTTTGCATTGAGAAGTGGTTGAATTTGCAAGTGCCTTTTGAATGCTTCATTGAAAAGAATACGAGCATGAAATGCTTTAATAATTGGTAACCATGCCAAAATAGCTATAGGTCCAAAAAGTACTATTCCCATTCCATAATCAAATTCTCTTGCAAGTGCACGTGTGAAGTCCCATAATCCTGTATGCTCTATTTTTGGCCTTACAGCTTGTGCAATCTAAATCACACCAAAAGTATATTACTTGGATTAAGTCTAGAGCAAAAATCAAGATTAGGATTATCTCGGTTGCAATATCACATATTCACTGCAATCAGTAAATCTGAACCTTTTGATGATCCTCGTCTGATGGTTTTAATTGACCGACTGTAGTGAGTATGTGATATTGCGGCGTTAAATATCACATATTCACCGCAATCAGTAAATCTGAACATTTTCATGAAATTCATGTTATTTGTATTTTAAATTCGGTAAATTGAATATTAAAAGAAACTCAGAATGAGTTGTTTGATCTTCATCCAACAGTTCTGATTGACAGACTGCAGTGACTATGTGCTATTTCAACGGTAGGGAATCCATTTCCGAAAAAGCGAAACGAGGGTTGATATAGATTATTACCTGTATAAGTCCCCATGCAGTTGGCATGAATGCCAGACAGCAAACAAAAAGGTCTGACACTGACAGTTGACATATGATTGAAAGAGAAATGATGAGGGCAAGAACAGCCACAAATAGGATTGCTTTGAAAAATCTGAATCCAAGTTGATAATTAGCACTAAGTAGGTTCCTTCCTATGTTTACAACCTGCATGGATATGATTAGATAATGTGATTAACATGCAATAGTTGATTTATTACATTTAATAGATGATTAATGAATATATCTGATGTCAAAACTCATTAACCATCGACGTAACCTCATTATCCAAATCTGTGGCTAATGATATTATGTTGGTTGCTAATGAGTTTTGTGACGTGGAATACCATTTAACCATCTATTGAACGTACCTAATTAACCATTAATTTAAACTGCGATAACCACTTAACAAAAGTTTTTAGAAATTGTACGAAAACATTTCTCCTTTTTTATATGACACATTATTTGGCGGCTATGCTTGTATTTTTCTGAATCGACGGGGCCCTAAACAATTCTTACCTTCACTAAGAGGAAAATTCCAAGAATCACAAGCCATGAAAAGACATAAACCAGCAAGTTTTTGCTTTGCTGAGTGATGTCAAGGTGATAGACCAAACCATACTGATAGATAAAGTAACGAAGAGAAAGCAATATCTCGGCAAACCTCGAACCAAGACTTGAGCGACGAAGATGAGCTTGTTCATCATACCACCAAGAATGCCAACTCTTATCCTGATGGATTCCCAATCCACCTTGTTGCCTAATCCACTTATTCCACTCTTTCCAATCATCTACCGCCTTTGTCCAGCTGAATCCGGCAGGGTTGAAAAGAAAAGGCGCACACAACCAAGTCAAAGACATGAACCAAATCGCGTAAGTTATCAACACATATGCCATGTTACTTTGATAAGATTTCCTGAACATGTTATAAACAATTAATAGCAGCATTAGCTCGAACGCCTTTACAAAGTGACTTCTCGAATATAATCTATAGTTTTCTGTGAAGCTAGCATGGAAGACAACTTTGCGTCCGGTCGGTCTGTATTTCGCACCTCCGTGCAAAATTGTTCTGCCATAGTAATGTGTTTTTGATCCAAGGGAGAAGGTGAAAAAAACAGCGGCGAGCTGCAACTGCATGAGGACAAAATCTTTAAGGGCTGTGAGGAAACCTCTTTCGAGGCCTATTTCCATCATCATCGGTAAGCCTGTTAGAAGTCCGAGTTGTATGAATGATTGAGATGCAAGAGCTGTTTCTAAGGACTGTACATTCTTGATTCTTGCTTCAATGATCAGTGCTCTCTCTAAGCCACTAAGCACTAGGTATAATTGTCCATAGAGAAATACGTATATTCCTAGTACTGATATCTGTGGAGCAATTTAAAATCGGAATTTATATCAGTCTTTAAGTCTTTAACTGAGGTGCATTGTTATCGAAAATGCAATATGATAGTTCGATGAAATTACCAAGCTGCTGAAGTAAAACCCAATTGTAGTAAAATAGCAGGAAAGCATCCTGAAAAAATCGAACTGTCGTGCAAGGCGGAAAATGTCACGGCTTATAGTTTGCTCGCTGTTTCCATTTGCTACCTTGGCTTCAAATTTTGATATCGAGTTTAGACTCACATCGCGGCCTTTGCCAATTTGCAAGTATTCATGGTAGGAAATACACCCTCTTCTTAAAGTAGAATTAAATCCTGCATTACATAAATAACATTTACTTATCTATGTTAACAATCAATATGTGGTTAAAAATAATATAATGTTGTTAATGTTGAAGCCATCAATTCCTACCAGCAAAAACATCTTCACTCAAATTAATTGTTTTAGATGCTTTGCTTATTCCTCCCCTTGTAATATGAAAAATTCTGTCAAATACATCTGGATGGCCGTAGTGGAACCGCACCCTGAGTAAGAGAATACATCAATGTTAAAATCAAAGAATAAAATCCATGTTTATTATTAGGATTAACATTGTAGATTAAGATTTGAATTAGAAAATCATATCGATTACCTGAGAGGATTAGCCAGAAGCCTTTGACCAATAGTGACAAAGCTGGTCTCCTGATATGACATGAACCACGCCAGCGACGATACACTGAAGTTGAAAAAAAACGGAGGATACCTTGTTAGTGTACTAAACATCTCTCATTCTATATCGACAATTACGAGTATATAAATGATATTTGACACACAAACTTGATAACAAATTTTGAAAACAATTTGGATGGTTAACGCAACTTATAGCATGACATACTTTCGTAAACTTAGACCATGTTTATATATCCGAGGAACATGTGATAACATTGTGCATAATATGTTACATTATATGAATATCTATAACGAGAAGGAATCTTCCTAAGTTCGTCGGTTTAATTTATGTGATTAAGAAGACTAACCTTCCTGTGAAAATATGTTCCCTTAAACCAAGTATTGTAGGAGGCCTCCGTCCTTGGCGCTTAAGAAATTCTTGAAGAAGGTTTCTCATTTTTAGAGCTTCTTCCAAGTAATTATCCTGAAAACAAAGATAATGATCAAGGTTTATATACAATTATAGTAATTAGTTAATTTGTAAGGAAAAAGGTAAAGAGAAAATTATTATACTTGGTTCATATCAATTGTTTGGAGGGCTTCGCCACGAGTGAATATTATTGCATTGTTTTGATTTTCAGGCTTCCCTTCTCCAAGTAGTGGCGGACCAGGAAGTTTTATTTGATATATCGTCTGCAAAGAATATTATATAGTTTCATTATTGAAATAATAAAATTGGCTTATACAATCTTAATCTGTTATAGATTTAATTTCTTCTGAATCAGATTACTTCATGCAGAGTAATTGTGGTTAACATAATCTCATAATATTTTTGTTTATAACTTCTCTTACAACTCATGATGCTACTGTTTTATTTAAGTGACAATCTAACCTATTAAATATAAAAATCAACTTATGAAAACTTTCCTTAAAAGCGATTTTTTTTTCTTTCTGAGATGATAAATAAGGTTTTCGACAAGTCAACATTTCGTAGACTAAATACCTGTTCAAAACCATTGACAACTTTCACCAGTTTAGAATAATATACTTTGGGAGGTCTACCCTGAACAATCTCCTCCTTTTCCTCGACATAAGAAACACGAAGAGACGGATACCTGCAGGAAATTCATGCACGAAAGAGTTATTATCTCTACTTATTTCATTTCACGAAGCGAGATATTTTTCTCATTCCTTATAATAAAACTCACCTTGTCATTAGCTCAATTGTATCTTTGTAACGAGGATCATTCATCGCCTTTTGCAATGCAAATGATTGACAGGAAACGACATATGTGTATTTCATGTCTGCTAGTGCTTCTAGACGAGCAAATAATGCTCGGTTACCCTTTTCAGCCGTCTCATAACCTTCAAGAATATCTGCATTAAAAAGTCACACAAGATTAAAATGTGCTTATTTCAGTGTAAATGTTTTAAACTGACGGTGTATCAAAATTAAACTCTTTATTTTTTATATTTCTTTGCATAACATGGAGTCATTTAGAATTGGTTACAAACCTTCATCTTCAGCCATGTCAAGAAATGCTTGTAACTTTAAGGCTTCTCTATAGTACATCATCCCTCTAACTGTTACAAATATGATTGCAAATTGCAATGATCACAAAATGCCTTGAAATTGCATCAACATCCAATTTAGAAAATAATACAAAAACCGAACCTGTTCTGCCTAGTGTCTGCCCCCTAAACGAAGCCCACGATCTAAGCTCTTCTGATTTGTTTTCGTCTTCTAAACTCTTTCGGTTATCGCAACACATTCGTTCCAAAAAGTTTGTCCATTCATCTATTTACATTAATATGCCAATCTATGAGACGAGTTCAAGTACTATGTTTTCATATGTTGCATACGAAAATTCTTATTTATAAAAACCTGGATATATCTTTTGCATGTAAAAAATGATTGAATCTTGTTCTTTATCTGAACCAAGCTCCTTCATTGAAAAATTTATGTCTTCCATGTAGTGTGGAGTTATAACACTGTCAATCATGCTATATATCAGAGTTCTGTGACTAAACAATGGAAATATAATAATTTTCACCGAATGATTATTTAAAATTGGGTAAAATAGTGTTTATCCCCTGCAATGTTAGCGAATTCAATTTACCCCTTTTAATATATATTTTTTCAATTACCCCCTGTAATGTCAAGATTCCGTCCTTTTAGCCCTTCATTGAATATGCTGGCTTAAGATTCCGTACAAATGATGACGTGGCATGCTTAGTGATGGGGGTAAACCGAATTTGCTAACATTACAGGGGGCAACAAAATCTTAAGCTAGCATATTTAATGAAAGTCTAAAAGTACGGAATCTTCACATTGTAGGGGGTAATCGAAAAAAAAAAATTACAGAGAGGGTAAACTGAAATTCGCTAACATTGTAGAGGGTAAACACTATTTAACCCAAATTAAAAGTATTTACGATAAATATCTTTGAAAGGTCTGCTTCTTAGTTTGATGTGTCATCAATGAATACTGAAATTTTCATTAAATTACCTAAATGGCAGCATACTATGCACTTTTGGAGCATCTGGCATATCTGTAAATAGAGAAGTAGCAAAGAATGATATGCGCCGACGAGCATCTAAGTTCACAGGTATGTCCATTGCTGTCTCTTTGACCGTAACTAATAAATGAAATCGCTTGATCTGTCATGAACAAGCTTGATCATGTTAGTATGACAAAAATAGAGTCCACATACATGCAAAATGTTATTTCACATTAGTACCTGTTCTCTCAAAGGGCCTTCTGGCAAGGGAAAATGGACACAACTTTCATTGGAAAATGGAAAGGATTCACTATTAATTTCCTCGCTTGAAAATAGTTGATCATCATCTCTAAAATAGACGAAGCCACACTCATTTTGTTCGGGAAAGTGTGATGTATCCAATGTTCTGTGAAGATTATAAGTTGACAAATCAAAATTTGAAGCATAGTGTGTTAATGGTATTAATGACAACAAATTCTTAAACACCAATACCTTGAATCATCCATCATATCATTTGTTACCAGTTCAAACATATCGAGTAAAGCCTTCGCAACTTTGTGCCGATTGTCTTTATCTCCCTCAATCTGATGGAATTTCATAACAAAGTAATTAGGACCAAGTTTCCAGTCATATACATTTTTCGGCATAAAAGTGTAAGCTTAGTTTAAGTTAACAGAATATTTACCAGAAGCTCAGCTAGCTCAATGACCTTAACATGTAGAGCTGGAAGAACTTTCATGTTGAAGTTCTTTAGAAGAGTTGATTCTTCGATACTTTTTTCTATTTCGCTTAGTATATCGCGTATAATCCTAAACACACACAAGTGACCAAATCCATATATTTCAGTACAAAAATCAAAATTTTGTTGCAGATATGTGAATATTTCATCTAGAAACATATTCCATTTTATTACCTTTTCTCCTGGCTACCGACAATAAGAATCTCGAGAACATATTTCAGCGACTGGTAGCATTCTCTTACAGCATAAAACATGTATTTGTCTTTTGAAATTTTTCTGACAAGTGCTTCTTCCTTTCCCTCAAAATCTTTAGCAATGGTCAAAGCTGTAGAAAACTAGAATGTGTAGCAAGAAAAGTTCATTAATGAATGAAATATGTATATATAACGATTCTTGTTCTTCCGCGGAAATTGATAACACTTTGGTTAAAAGTACATTACTTTGTTTGCCAAGAGGAAAATAGGCCAAAGAATCTTTCCGGAAAACAATTCTGAAGACACAGGCATCATCATTAAATCCATTTCTCTGTCGAAAAAATTATTGTTAGGTGTTGGAACAAAAGACACGCGGTAAAGTTACAGCTAGTAGCAACTATAGCGGTGCTATTGCGTAGCAGAGTTCGAACAAGTCTCTATCGTTCCGCAATATGCTATTTAGTACAAAGTATTGCCAAATAGTGGATATTGCAGCACTACCACTTTGTAACGTAGCAGAATTTGAACAAACCGCTATTTTATGCGTGATCTGCTTTGACAATTACAACAAACATTACCTGTTACTAATTAAGTCTTCAAGACGAAGATGGCTTATAATTTGATTCCATATTACCACAAATTTGGCAATAGCATTTTTTTCATCAGGAAGCTGTGACAAAGAAAAGTAATGAATATAAGACGAACAAATATATTAAAATAAATTTATCTTACTATTGATAATTTAGAACAAACCTTTTGAAATATATTGCTGAGGAAACCTTTTCTTTTCTTTTTACCGCGTTTAGAAGACGGGGGATTCAGACAGACATTAAATGCTGCTGGCAAGTTGTCAAATCTACTTCTAAGCATTCCTTGTGTCCTTATCTATTTTCAATTATACGTGCGAGTGAGCCATTTCGGAGAGAATATAAAAATAAAGAGAGAAGTAAATGAAAAAATATAGATTATTACCTCACCAAGGTGATGTAAAATTCCATAAACTCCACCAACTATTGTACAGAAAACAGAATACCAAATTTGTGTGTCCATAAAATATATCTGTAATAAATATAGTGTATTAGTTTACGAGATTAATTTTGATACACTGTCAGTGTAAAAAATATTTACACAGCCAAACCATCAGAAACCCTTATTTGCATGACTTATAAAGTAGATATGATTAAAGTACAAATATTTTTAATGATTCAACGGTTATGATTAATTGATAGTGTAAAACTCTTTACACTGACAGTGCAAATCATGAATCCTTATTTGTATGATGCAGACTCACCATTACTACAGGAGTCCACACAGCGACAATTGCACCGGCATTATTTTTGACTGAAGCATAATTAAACTTTTGTCAGAGACACTAACTTATCGACAATATAATGTTACTAATACAATTAGAATTGCTGCATACCTCTTGGAAAAAGCTCATGCCATTCATACTTTCTTACACCAATTTTCATGATCTGTCTAGTTGGTCCTATGAGTGGTTTTATCTGCATGTATTAATATGAAATTGATCATTTAAGAGTAAGTTGCTAATTAGAAAAATTCGATTATCATAAAATATATTTGATGCTCAGTTAATGTTTACCTCAAAACTGTAGCTGAACACAAATTTACATAATAACACCACTATCCAAAACAATGTGTACCTACATTTGAAGGAAATTCAATATATATATAGATTTGGATTCATATTCTGATGAAACTAAAATGAACAATAAGAACAAGTCAACAAGGTAATATAGGATATACTTTATAACAGAAACTTGGTCTTCTTGCATCCCTCGTCCGACATAGATTCTTGGCTTTACAATAATACATGCGATACATAAGTTACAACATTTAATGACATGAATGCTTAGAAGAATCAGGCGATAATTAGTCCTTTTATAGCCAATGTTAGTATATTAGTTATTTTATTAGTATTTTCTCTTTCAGCAGAGTTTGAACTTCGGTCATTATCATTACTTTACTCATTCAAATCATAGCTCAAACCATTTGAGCTAAGCTAAGATATCGTCGGAAAATTTAGTAAGAATTATGATGAACTTACTTGAATCCACCAAGCCAAAACTTTGCATATCTTGTTATTGGAGACTTCAATATATTTTCCGATAGCAGGTACAAAAAATAACGCAACTTCAATTGCATTACTTGTGACATATATTGCAGAAGCAACCATATAAGAAGTAAAGCACCATTCTTGACTCAAACTTCCATACTTGGCGTCATAACAATATTTTCTTCTTGAATTAGCATAGCACACAGGAAGAATGATATTCCAAATAATGGCAAATGCTAACTTCACAAGAAGTTTCACTTTTTGTGAATGTTCCATGGTGTATCTTGCTTTCCAAGTAAAGGCAATGTCTGAAATTGCTGTAACAAACAGATGATAATTTTTTAGTGTAGTTCTTATTAATATAGATTCGGCAATTAACGTTATACCTTGAATAAATTTAAGAATTGCTGAGGTAATAAAGATGCTGATGATGTCCTCAAATACTGGGGCATCTAATAACTGAAGTGGAGATCCCAAGTCATGGCAGGCAATGATTATTATGGCCTATAAATTAACACAAAAACCAAATTTTCTCGATCATTGGTCATAAGAAACACAATTTTTTAAGATATTTACCACTAGTAGTATATTTGAAGCAAACCTGAAGGGATAGAATATAAAAACTCCACATTCTATCAAAGCTTCTAAAAATTTGCCAAAACGAACGAATCTCTACAAAATTTGTCTTTCCTAGCCACTGTCGTTCATTCTTTTCCGGATTTTCATCGTTTTCTTGATTTTCCTCTAGGGTTTCCTGCACAAAGGAAAGAAATAAACAGGTAAATCATGTCAGTATAGAGTGGTAGCTCCTTGAAGGTAGCAAGAGTGTAGAACTAATCTAACCTTTTCTGCAGATATCCGAAACACAAAAAACAAGAGAAATGAAATATACTTAAATGCCAGAGAAAATATTAGAGCAAAATGGTAGTATTTTCTACACAAGAAATTTAATTTAAAATATCACATAAAATCTAAAGTACAATACTTTTGTGAATCACATAATCACCTGTGTTTCTTCTTCTTCAACCTTCTTTTCCATCTTCTTTTTCTTCTTTTTCTTTTCTATCTTTTGAACAGGTGATACAACAAGAGCCTTCCTAAAATCAGGTTTATCTTTTGTTTTTACAAAGAAAAAATCATGGTCCTGATCACGCATGGGCCAACCGATTCCAAAACAATCAGGAGACCTAGAAAAACAAAACAGCAGCAAGGAAAGGTAGGTCACAATAATATGTAACACCGACACTTCAGATTAAAAGTGCGTATAGTGATTGTAGATGTAAGTCTCGAACACCAACATGACACTGACACATGTGTTTACATTCAATGACTTTCATTTTCTTAAATTATTACCGGTGACCAGATGCCAGTGTCAGTTTTCATAGGCGCGTCTAAACAAATTTAAAATCTTAGACTAAAGGTTTTACTACTGACCAGAAGTATTCATTCAGATCATCATAGTTTCTCCATGCAGAATGGTCGGTTGTCCCACCTTTGCTATTCTCAACTTCCTTTGATTCGAAGATAAATTAGTTTTATTGAAGAAAACATCGAAAGAAACAAAAAGATGATACATTAAATAGTACCTTTTTTATAACATTGTATATAGGTGTGACAACATTATTAAGGAAAGATTCTGGTTCGTTTCCATATGCTGGCATAACCTTTTCCCATGTTGTTAAGCTTATAGCACCACTTAAAACTCCATGCATTTCATATGACATCTTTAAAACACACACACATAAAAATGATTAGAGGAAATAATAGTCCATGCATTTTTAATGAATTCTTTGAACTTGAGATACTGAATATGTCATATGCTATTACTACTATCATTGAAAATGCAACAGTGGAATCTAGTATGTCTCCTTTTAGTAATAAAAGGAAATGATAAAAAGAATCTGTTATAGTTCTAACTTACATGGTGAAAGATATAGCAAAGACATTCTGGCATGAACCGCAAATTAGCTGCCTCCCCCCATATAAGCAGGTAAAGACCAATGTACAAAATTTTATATTGTTGTGCTTCTTGTTTCACAAAAGGTAAGCTGCAACACAAGTATCACAGTTAGTAAGTAAGACAGTTAACAATTTCTTAGGTTTAGGGTCTAACTCGTCCGTACAAAACCAGCTTGTAGGTTACTTATTCATGTCTTGACTCTTGCCAAGGTGGGACTTGGATTTCCTAACACATCCCTTCACACTCAGTACTGTTGAACTTGGTAATCCATTAACAGATCTAAAATAGACTTTGATACCTTCTTATATTTTCAGTATAACTAAAACCTATAAAACCGACTTATAAACTTCATTTAAGCCTAATCTCTAGTCAGTGTGAGACTTGAATTTTCATGACACAACTGACGAAAAATATATTGCGAAAGAGAAAAATATACTACTTTTCCTTTTTAATCAAATGAGAAAATATAAATTATTGAAAGCAGCATGAGAATTAGATCAATTAACATACCGGATATTGCTTTTTCTTTCCAGAAACTTGCACCAGGTTGTATAATTTTTGAAGAACTTTCTCATCAATTCATCCACACCTCCTTCTCCTAACTGATACGACAAGAATAATTTGGTTTACATTGTAAAAAATGTAATAAAATAGAGCCGTAAGAAGCATGATCGACAACAAATGCACCTTCATAACAGATGCCTGGTGGTGAGTTTGCCTAGTCTGCATGTTGGCTAGAAGTAGAATCAAATGTTCCCTTTGGTTTGCCACATTCGCTTCCTAATGTAAGACACACGAAATAGAAAAATATGGAGTTAATTTTATGCAATAATCAGAATTACGCAGAAGTGAAATGGTAAGTTTTAGTCTAATTTAACTGACCTGGAATCCAAAACAATGCTGAAGAAAATCAAACAAATCTATAAAGGGTCCATGTTTTTTGAAATCTTGGGCCGGGGGTAAACCTCGAATGTTGCGAATAACTGCAATGGCAGCCTTAATCTGTACAAATTTAGTAGTAGAATCAGTCCATCATATTCCAAATTGAATCTTCTGTGACATTTTCATAAACATCGATAAAAAGTGTAAATTTGAATGTTCCAAGATGTATCAAACCTCAGGCTGCTGCATGATTGCATGCTGAATTCCTCCTTGTTCAAGTGGAAGAATGTTAAACTCAGTTTTTTTGTGGATTGCATTTCCTTCAGTAAGTGCCTAATTTGGACAAAATACATGTTAAATTGGTAATCTATACCTACTTTTGACTAGATTACTTTGTGACTTATCAACATATGAAAAAGGAAGGAAGAAATAGAAATAATCACCTGATTACTTGGTGTGTTTGTAACTGTTTTAAGGACCTCAAACAGAACAGAAGCAATAATTCTTGCATTTATCAATTTCTCTCTACGACTGTTTAGATCGAAAATAACATTAGTTTGAATTTAAGGCCTTATAGAGGTGTTTGAAATAATGTGTTCAAATGGGAAATGGCGCATCAATTAGTTTAATAGCATGTTTGGAAACACGTCAGACATAGCTCCTCACCACGCGGTTGGTGAACTCTCCAGGTTCTAGTTTCGACCAATCGTGCGGTGCCAATGTGAAAATTTTGATTAAAAAGTTACACAAAGAGTGTAAGGACTATGCAGTGTAACGGTTATTCAATCAAATTTCATCATGATGTCGCTTTGTTATATTACTTCTAAAAATATCTCGACAAATATCTGTGGTGATATCTTATTGAATATGTAAAAGACCGTTACATTTGCATACATAATTATTCATTGTTTTAGCTTATTCGTTACCTTTGTTCTAGATCAAATGTTTTGTTATTTTGAGCAAAGTAATCTCTGTAGGAATGGTAAACACGCTTAAGTTCACGAATATCACCTATTCCACCTCTTTTTGTAGCATTTTCATCCTGTATGTTGCAATTCACAAAAAAATCAGCAAACATCAAAATTAAAAAAATGCACTAACAAGTGAATATATAAAATAAATCAAGACATAATAGACTCACAGGATAAGCTATATTGATGTTTACCTGTTCAAGTCTATGAAGGAGTGAGGTTTTGAATTGTCTAACACCTCTTCCACTTGAATTCTTGTCCAAATTATGTGCAATTACAAAGGCGTGAACTCGGCCTGCAAATTATAATTACCATTACAATGTAAAATCAATGTAATGATAGTTTTCAACCGAGAAATTGCAGCTCAATTGGGATGATTTCAAACGAATCAAACACCCTTTGAAAGCTAATCTGTAAAAATGCATCAAAACTTCCTAGACCAAATCGACTATTGGAAGACACATTCGATGTAAAACGGAAAAGATTGTTCTTAATAGACCAAATTGATTTACGAAAAAAAAAAACATTTGAAAACTATTTTTTTTAGTAATTTTAGTTAGTTCAACGACTCTAATGATAGCGTCTATCGCATTGAAGGACAAAAATGACTGTTTACTAAAAAAAATACTTACAAAGATACGCAACTCGTGGCTCCTCTCTTTCAAGCAAGTTAGCAACACGAAGAAACCGTTGAATCTCAGAAGCAAAAACAGTTGGCAACCTTTCACTGTCAAAAGGTCCTGGTTGAAGCTGTTCACCATTGCTGCTACTACTGACACTATTAGTAGTAATAGCCATAGTATTATCATAATCACAATCATAATCATATTCATGATGATTTTGTTGTCTAGATGTTGATGACTCTCCTTGTTCAAAATGAATTGGTTCTGCAAGAACAATCTCTGACATATTTTCTTTGAAGTTATAAACCAGCAAAAGTGTGACACAGTTTCATAGTATATATGTGGAATCTTCTTCATTCTGTTGTTTACTTAGTGAGGTATGCTTTGTTACACTTTAGAGTGTGTTAGTGCTAGTGGAAAGTTGAATGGTTTCTTTTGCTTTTTCTTTTTAAGCTTTGTTTTTGTTTTTAAAGAGTTTGCTTTCCCTCTAAGGTGAGAAGCAATGTTATTATTACAATCCGGCTACTTATCGAACAGTTGAGAATTTTAGGATCCGGATTCTATGCAGTCACTGACCGGTGATTTTTGAGATCAGACGGTCCACAATAAAAGGCTATTCTTTTTTTAGACATAAGAAAAGGCTATTCTAATTTTAAAAATGTAAAGTTTTGGTCGGAAAATTTTACATTGTTCTAACACGATCGGACGGTCAGTATATCGTGACTGCACGAAATCTAAATTCGACTTTTGGGTCATTGTTTCATTTTTCTTTTCGTAAAATTGAACAATTATATAATATATATTATTATTTTTACTATAAAAAAAAAGAATATAATATATAAATAAACTAATGATAAATTGATCTAAATGATAAGAGATTTGAACCCTTTAAAAAAGTGGTCAGGAGTTTAATCTCTGACTTTTGCATATACAAAAAATTTAGTTAAGAGGAAAAAATTCACCTTATATGTATCATAAATTTTTGGACGGATATTAATCATCGTTAAGCCTGACCATGATGAAAATTTTGTGCCAATTTTATAAGATTGTGAACTACTTGTAGGAAAGAAAATGTGTTTGAATGTGTCTTTTTCTATGCATGTGTGTGGGACTAAGAAAAGTTGATTGTTGTGCCTTTTGAAAATGCAAATGGCACTGTATATTTTATTTTTAATTGGGTAAGTGTTGTTTTTACGTGTTAGACTTTGTGAAGGTGACCCAATATTGTTTAACATTCTTTAATTAATCCCCACTCAATGCTTTTTGGCCTTCAATTATTGATCTTATGATTTTATATTTGCTTAAGAGGGTTTTTGAGCATATTGTAGTTGTTTAATTTCAGAGTCAGAAAGAAATTGGATCGATATTCCTTAGGTGACATTATAAAAATAATAATAATTTGAGTATCATAACATACTATTTCAACCCAAGTCTCCTCGTATATTTTTTTCTAAAAAAAAAAAATACTAAGATGTGTCTTAAAAGCGTTAGAGGAACTAAATATAAAAATATTATCTTAGAATTTGTATTTTCAATTTTTTAAACATTAAACTTTTTATTCTATCCAAAAAACATTAAACTTTTTATATTATTAAATGTAAATTTTTCTTATTTAGATAGCATGACTCTTTTTCTAAAACCGAAAGAAATTAAATGATATATAAGACTTCACAATTATATTGACACTTCTATTCACAATCATTTACAACATATTATAAAAGTATAGTGAATAATACAGTATTATTGGATTGTACTAGTATTACATATATATTAGAACGATGATTTTTTTTATTGGATTGTAGTGCCATTAAAATAGAGTACAAGAAAGAGGAATGGTTGAAATTGTATTTTTAACATTTATAGATGGATGCTTCATGCATATTCGAAATCTTGAATCAAATTTCATTCAACCCATTCGCTTTTATAAAATTTAAGTGGACCACATTCTCCAATGATCTTAATTCTTAAAGCGTACCTTTTGATGTTGTTCAAGAATATGCAGTAGTATCCATGATAATCTATCAAATTTTTTAACATTAGCTAGCATGATTATCATGAACTTAAATTGTAAAATAAAAAATACATATAACATGAAAATAGCTTTGTTCATTTTCTTTGAAGAAATAGAAAACATTGAATAAAATCATATTTTAAAAATAATATTATTTCAATATATATGTCCATTTGCTTTTAGACAAAAATCTATATTAAATATGAATAAGAATTGGTCTAACTAGTAAGCGACTTTGTTCTCTTAAGCAAATGATCATTGATACAATCTTCTTGTGCATAGAAAAAATAAATTGAGAGAAACTACATACTGTATCCAACTCGATACCATCTTCTCTCAATTTATTTTTTCAGTGACCAACTTCCTACCACAGATTTTGCGACGGAGATTAGTCACTGCTAAATGGTGGTGAAAACTTCATACCTATATATAACTCATTAACAAAAAACAATGTTAACTTTATAAGCTTGATTCATTAATCCATTTATGTATTTTTTAATCGTTATGCTTTTAGGAGAAGAAACCTTAATAATCTGAAGTTCAGTCTACAAATAAATAAAGAATAAAAAAATTTGATCTTTTTTAACCACTTGACTTCAATTTTTATCTATGAGGTTCTCTATATGACTTGTAAAACTCTACTTTCTTGACAAAAATTTGCAAACAAGAAAAAATACAACCAATTTGTAAATTAAAAATTGATTGATATATAAAAGAGGCAGAAAGCTAGAATCACCTAAAGTGGAACGATCTAAGCAGATCAAGGGTAGACACGTGTTCTGTGATTATTGGTTTCTTTTTTATTGCTCCAAATTTGTTTCTTTTACCAAAATGTCATCTTCAACTTTTTCTCATTGCTTAGCTACTACAGCACAGAACTACAAATACATGACTAGTTAATAAGCTTGGTTAGTTCTCTAAAGCTGTTTTGCTATGACACAAATTTCTTATTGCTTCAAAAAATAATATAAAGTTTATCCACAAATATTACTAATTGACTTAATGAAAATGAGTTTTAAGATTTTTTTTTCTCGTATTACTCATGAGAAATAATATCTTCATACATTGGTTATTATGTCACATTTCTTTATACATTCAGAAGAATACCTTAAATACAGTCCAATGATGAACATGAATTTCTGAAGTGTAGCATACCTTTCAATTCCACAAATTCAATCTCAAGAATTAACAGAAAACAAAGACAGAAGCCATTGTCATATAAAAGTTATACACTAATACAACATGATAATTGTAAACGCTTTGTGCCATTAGTGATTTGCCGGTTAGCCTCGCACCCAAAACATGTCGATAACACCCTACACGAAATAACAAGAATAGTTGTCAAAATGACATTGAAAAACGATAATGTATGGCAATGAAACTCAAACAACGTGCTAATTCTGAATTACCCGGTGTGGTATCAACAAATTATCTACTTGAGCCTTCATTCAAACTTTGACGACAAACTCAATTATATCCTTGGAGTTCTGAATATTCATAAACATGAAAAAGAAACAATGATGTGAGAATGCAAGCCATAACATTTGAATCATGATTGGAGATAATGGATTTTGTATACAATAGATTACCGTTTCTCGCTGCATATTTTCTTAAAGTAATGTTAAGGTCACCATTCCAATGCCATTCATCCCGCTCTTGTTTGTTAACACATACTTTTCTGAGTCTTGGTACGTTCAACACTCCATGTGAGAAAGTTTTCATCATGGGACAATCTTCTACAACTAACTCATGCAGTAGTGGAAATTTAAAGTCATGTCTTCCTTTGCAAAAACTTCTTAGCCTTGGTAAGTTACTCAACATCAGAGTCTCCAACTTCATAAAAGCTAGTATTGAAGCATCATTCTCATCATCACTTGCAACTATTTCTTCTATTATTTCACAATTATATATGTGTAGTTCTCTAAGTTTTTGTAAACTGGTAGTTGTTGATGATTTCAAAATATTTTCCAATCCAGCACAATCGAACACCTTCAACTCCTGTAAATTCTCAAATACCACTGAGGATGGAAATATATTCTTTAGTGTAGGGCATAACTTTACTACCAAATTTTCCATATTTTGAAGAACCAGTTCCACCTCAGATTTTTCTTTACATATAAACTTCAGGTTTGGTAATCCACGAAGTTCGAGTCTTCTTAACTTCATAGTTGTTTCAGAATGTCCAGTGTCAAAGCTTTCACTTAACAAAACCTCTGTGAAAGAACTACATGCCACCGCAAGATTTTCAAGATTGATAAATCTTTGGAGGAAACCAGATGGAAATTTGTCAGACACATCATGAAAACATCGTAGGCTAAGATCTTTTACTGTATAGATAAGCACATCATTAAGCTGACCATTGCATCACATGTTGACATCCTTGCAATTCAGAATAAGCTTACTTGTGTTGGACACAACCTACAAAACACAAGTAATCAAACACAAGCTAATACCTTGTAAAGAAAATACTGCCTACGGTTTTTCAATTGAGAGAATAACAAGCAGCATGACACATAACTAATAAAAATGACATTTGTAGAATGTACCTTTTCAATTGAGAGAAAGGGTAGCATATCAACTGTGACTTTCAATTGAGACAACGGCTCGAATAGTACGAGCTTGTCACAATGAAACACATCCACATCTCTTAAAACAGGACAATCCAAGGTATGTAATCCATGGTAGAAATTTTGTAGTTGTGTCAAATCTCGAAAACTCAGAGATTTTAATTCTGGGAAAATCAGTATCGGATTTGGACTTTTGTTAGCCATTTCATCCCATGCAACAATGCTTTCTACACCGCATATTCTAATGGAAAGCTCTTGGAGATGCTGAAGCTCTTTAGCCAAAGAAAGGGAAAAAACATGATTAAGGCTTTCACAGCCCATAACATTCAGTATGCAAAGGTTTTGAAACTTGAAGCTTTCTTTAGGATTCCCACTCCATATGTGTTTCAGCATCGGTAAATTTTCCAATTTGAGAGTTCCCAATTGCATTTCCAACCTTGTTTGTCTACCATTTTCTACTTGTAGACTTTGTGTTTCAAATACAACTTCTAGTGCAGGACAATCGGCTACAGTCAGTTTCTCCAGATTCTGTAATTTATCAAGCACATAAGATTGAAATACATTTGATAGTTTATTGCAGGATTGAATTTCCAACTGCTTCAGTTTGCAGAAGGAGTTTGGAGCTAGTTCATTGTGCCATAATGACTTAAAGTGTTCCATGTGGGAGATTTCCAATGTCTCCAAGTTTGGAAATACAACCTACAACGGGTAATATGCTTAGATCGTTAACAGTTAATTGCACAAGTAGCAGAACTAAACAGGAAATTAAGCTATAGTTAATAGTTACCGAGTTGGAGACACTGCCCAACTTCCCATTTGAGACAAATATCTCTTCCAGCCTTTGGCAATTACTAATCCGAAGATGCTTCAAGTTTACAACATCTCTAGCCACTGAGGACGAGAATGCGTATGCTATGCTAACACGTTTTTCAATTGTCAAACTCGTCAAGTTTTGAACGAAAGAATGACCTGGAAGGTTGTCATCCCACAATTTCCTAGAGTTGATATTAGACAGCTTCAAGAATTCAAGGTGAGGCATCTCAACCTATTGATAATTTTTTTTTCATGAATATCTTATTTTTCATATTAATTAATGTTGAAAGAAAATCAAGAATAATGAAATTACAATAGGAAATGAAATCTGTGAACACATTCAAATTTATGCAATAGGATTTGAAAAAAGAATGGGAACATATAAAAAATTTATAATCTACCTCTATTGAAACATCACTTTAAAGCACTCTTTGTGGCATAAAAAAACAACTAGCAAAGTAGAAGCATTATATCATGTTTTTACCATTTGATCAATTAGTGCCACAGGTATCCACTGTGAATCATCATAATTTTCCCCGCACTTTTTGAGATGCTTATCAGCTGGCAATGGCACATAACAGAAACTAATAAGACTTGGCAAATGCTGAAGTTCGAGAGAGCGCAACTTGGGGAACATAATCTTGTTGATTTCGATACCAACCTCAGATATTTGGAAAACTATTACTTCCGTAATCATTTTGCAATCAGAAATTTTTATTTCAAGAAGTTGAGGAAGGTCTCTGACAAGGGAATACCATAACAAATTTGTCAACTTGTGGCAACCTTTGACTACAATAGATTTTAGTTTGGTAAAAGAATTAGTTGGAGTTGGGCCATGGTAAAAGAAATAGATTTTGAAGAGCCAAAGTCTCTAAATTGGGTAAAGCTGGATCAGGATGAACCAACCCCATTGAGTTGACGATGTACTGCAGTTCAGTACCGTCTTGAATGCACAAATGCTTTACTTGCGGAAAACCTTCCCTGTTTAGTTCATAAAGGACATTTCTAACACATTGTATGTTATTAAGGCACATGTCCTCGGCTGAATTTAATAAGAAGTTAAACCCGCGATCGAAAAGCATGCGTGGACTCTTATTGTCGGTGAGCTTAAGATTTCTTGAAGTTTTCGAAGCATTTCCAGACCAGCTCAAAGGCCATTTCCACATATCACCTACATATATGTTGTATTTTTCAAGCTTTGCAAAGACCTGCAAGTTCCTCGGCAAAACTGAAGCATCTTGAATCATTATGTCTAAAGCAGTTAGATGAGACAAATTCCCCAACTCATCTAGACTTGCATTGTTGCTTTGGTCTTTGCTTCCTTTGACATCCCAATTGATAAAGCAATTCCCCATATACAACTCTTCTAAGCCGGTTAAGCTTGAAATAAGATTTGCAGGAATGAATCTCAGTCCAGAGCAGTTGGTTAAATTCAACATTCGAAGATTAGTTAGTTGTCCTATTTCTTTTGGGAGCTCTTTAATATCAGATCCTTTGAGTCTAAGAATTTCTAGACTTTTCAGCTTTGCAACTATTGATATGTCTTCCAGCACACATCCAATCATCTCCAACGATTGGATTTTTGTCAAGAGACAAAGAGATGGTGGTGGTGAAGGGGTTAACATCATTCCATATAAACAAATTACCTTTAGCTCTCCCATCTCGAAGAAGAAGTCATCGGAAACTTTCAAATAATCACCTGCATTCTGAAGCAAAAGTAGCTTCAACTCTGGGCAGTACAGCTTTTCAGGCAGCTTGTAAATATAACACCAAGGCACAATGATCTGATGGCATTTTCGAAGTTGATCCATCTCTGGAAATTGTTGTATCAAAGTGAACCTAGGCACGCTATAGGTTGGTCGAGTCCTAGATGAAATTGATTTAGCCACATCTCTAACAACATCATGAATTCTAATCATTTCAGGTTCAGACTCAAGTAACAACGAAGAGGCCTTGAGGTCGTTTATTAATTTGTAGTATTTGGTTCTTGCAGCTGTCAATGTGCGAGATTGTCTATGTAAGTCTAACCCCCAATAACATAAAAACACATGTCCAATGCGCATGTAATCTAATCCAAAGGAACCAATGAATAAGAATAGCAACTTCAGTTCCTCATTCTCTAAAAAATTATAACTCAATTCCAGAGTAGAGTAAACTTTATTATGCAACCCTTCTTGATCAAATCTCTTTAATTCATTTAAGGCATCATTCCAATCAGAGACATGTTTTTTCCTCAAAGCTTTTGCCACTGTAACTATCAAAAGGGGCAACCCAGCACAAAGTTTGGCCACTTCAACTGCAATTGGTTTTATCTCGAAATCTTGAACAACATCACCTGCTATTTTCTCAAACAATTTCCAACTATCCTCATCAAGTAAAACTTCAAGTCTGAATTCTTTTTGAATTCCCATCTCAGAGTTCAACACGTTACGGTTTCTGGATGTCACCACCAACTTGCATCCTTTGTGATCATCACCAAAAGGAATCCCCACTTCTGTCAAATCAAGTTTACCCCAAATGTCATCAAGAATAACGAGAATACTCTTCTAATTGCTTATCCTTTTACGTAACTGCATTGCTCTTCCTTCTTTTGTCTGCTTATTACAATTCATATCCAAATCATCAGCAATTTTGCCTTGAATTTTTTCCAAATCTGGAGAATCAGTTACAGTAACCATAGCTATAACACTGAATAACCTATCATTCTTTGCTTGCCATGCTAACTCTTTCACAAGTGTTGTCTTCCCCACACCACCCATCCCGTACACCCCAACAATGAAGATGTTGGGATTCTTCAAGTCCATCGTAATATCATTCAGCGTTGATGTTCTAGAGTCGAAGGCCCCATAACCTCTGCCAAACGGCGTGACTGTCATTTGAGCAGGAACACGGTAAGAAATTATGTCAAATTTTCCTTTTTCTAGGACTTGAGAAATCTCTTGCAACATCTTTTTGGTCTTCCTGCTGAGTTGATGCCTTGTGAACAAATTGGGAAAGTGCCGCAAAGAACAACAGGCTTTTGCATGGCCTTCAGTGTCAATGAGTTTGTTTGCCTCAACAACAGTGTTTTCCACTTCGTTTAGCCAGTTCTGGACAATTATTTCAATCTCTTCTCCGTTCCTTCTTGCCTCGTCAACTTTGTGTTGCACAACGTCTTTTATTCCCTCCATCTTTTGGAATTCATTTTTCATCCTTTTAAGGTTGCCTTTGTAGTACAGTATGTAACCAAATTGACATCCAATAGGTGCAATAGTAAATTCAGCAATTTTAGCAACAACTGAAATAACAATGTCCATGGTTACCCCTCCGCTAGCTGTCAGTTGAAATAATAAATATGTTACAGTTGAGTAGGAATCATTTCTCATAGTTTACTTGAATATGAAATTTAAGGATAATGCTAACAAGTGTCTAATTTATATAATCTCCTAGCTTATAGAATTCTCACGATTGAAATATATATATTTAGATTCTAATTTATAAAAATAACGTTATAGGTCCTTACCTTACGATAGAATGTACATTTGTAGTGTTATTTCAACTTTGTAACGAATAAGTTGTAAATTAGTAATGTTATTTCAACTTTCCTTACCCTATAATGTTATAGGTCCTTAGTTTACGGAAAAAATTTGGTTCGTTGAGTTTTGTCAATTAAAACAATTAAGGGTCTGTTTCGAATAACTTATTTTTGAGTTTATGTAAAAACAACTTATACAAACAAAGTTTATCTTAATTTATAAGTTTTCACTATTATAAGTTATTTTTGCATAAACTACCTTGAGTCAAGGTAACCTTGACAAACTTATAATAATACGTAAAAAAAAAAATTGAATGGAAAATTATTAGTTGTAAGTATATATTATAATGTTGGGTTAGTTTTCTACTTGTCAGGACTTGAATCTTGGACATCCAACTTCTTAACTTTTAACTCAACTAGCTTAAGCAGTTGAGCTGCCCATCCCACCCAATACATAAAAATTTATTGATTTGGTTTTGCATAAGCTCGGAAATAAGCTATTCGAAACATCCCTAAATATATTGAGATTCTGAATAAGCATGGTTGGAATGAAAAGTAGAGAAATTAAGAAGTGAATCCGAGCAATTGAGAAATGAAAATTGAAAAACGAGTACCGTGGGAGAAGGAACAGAAACATCTCGTGGAATGCATCGGAAGACAATGGCGGAACCCACCACACCACCGATATCTCTTTGCTCCAACAAACCTTGTTCATGATCAAAAGGTTCAGCATTGGCTTTTGGGATTCCATTTACTACTCCGATAAATCAATGTTGCAGCAAAACGCTCAATGGAGGGAGCACTCAAATGGTAGTGCTTGCCTCGCTTTGTTTTTCAAATTACTATCATTTTTTTCATATTACTCCTACTAGTATCATTTATAGTTGCGTCGGTTTTTTTTTTTTTGAAATTCCATTCACGACCGTGTTATTGGTTATTTTTCTTAATTTCATTATGTTCTATACTTATTTTAAATTTAGTGCAATATTTTATTTTATTTTATTTTTGTATTTATATATTTAATTTTAAATTTAATTATTAAATAACGTATCGCGGCAGTATCGGATTGAGAATTTTTTAAAAATTTACGTATCGACGCTTCATAGATTGACACAATCGGGAAAAGAGGATAAAATGCATTTTTTTTATTTGACATACTAATCTGCCAATAAAATTGGCGGAGTAAAGAATTTTGGACTCAGTCAATTCAGTTCATCTATCCCCACTCATCGATTTAATTTGATTCGATTTTCAGTATTTTTTAGTGGTGTGGTTTGGTTGTGTCGGTATCAATTTGTCTAAAAATACAATTATAAAGTAAACTAATATCCTGATTACATCCATGCGTACTCAAATCACCCATGACTCGAGGGTGGGGGCAAGTATACAGGAGTGAACCGACCGGTTCAATGCATATTATTTTTTTAAAAAATAAATTGAAATGACTTTAAAAAAATATTAAAATTGAAATTAAAAAGTCAGAGAATGAGATCGGATATGATTCGTACGAATACATCAGTTATATTTGCATTTGTACGATTTTGTTGTGTGTGTGATGACTATGTTTAAAATTTGAATTAAATGAATGAACTATTAAAATTTTTACACTTTTTAGGTGTCATAATTTCTTTTAAAGACCGAGTCATCGGATTCTCCCGAACAATTTATTTTAGGGAGATCTCATTAACCACTAAACTTAATATTTTAGTTTGTCTATTGTATTTTTAGTTGATATTACTTATATATTTATGCAATCTAACTCCATTTATATAATATTATTATCTCAACATAATAAATTCATTATTATATTGATATAAATAACAGCTTAATTACGTTATATGATTTTAACCCCACTTATTAAATTTTTTTATCTCTCCTTGACAA
Organism: Trifolium fragiferum; assembly: GCA_954870985.1. Lineage (NCBI taxonomy): Eukaryota > Viridiplantae > Streptophyta > Magnoliopsida > Fabales > Fabaceae > Trifolium > Trifolium fragiferum. The sequence continues at coordinate 18,263,798 of OX940789.1, forward strand.
AAATTATAGTTTTCAATCAACTTCAAATAAAGTTAAAAATTTATCAATTTCACTAGATTATTGAAATAAATTCAAATAGGGTAAAGAGAGAACTATAAAAATAACTTCAAATAAGATTTGTTTTGTTTGAAATTGTGTTAATATGAGCTATGGTGTTGTATTGGACTTTGATTAGAGCTGTCAAAAAGGGCCGACCCGGCCCGGCCCACCTCGGCCCGGGGGCCATGCCATATAAATGGGCTTTAGTGGGCCGGCCCATTAAGCCTCATGGCTCGGCCCGTTAAGCCCAGCCCAATAAGTAAAGGCCTATATGGCCCGATGGGCCGGCCCGTCAAACTTTCTTCTTTTTTTTTTTGATAATTTTTTTTTTTACAAAATAAATTCAATGGACAATAAAACTATTTATAATGATTGATTAAGTTGTTATTAATTTTTTTCAAATAAAGATAATCATAACAAACTTGGTTTAATCTTAAAAAAAACAACAAATTTGGTTTAATAATTATCTTCTAACTAACAAATCTCATCTTTTGTTACTTAATCATCTAAAGATTTAATGGTAACTACAACTCCTTATTTTTAGCTAAAATTATTTTTAGAATTTTTTTTAAAATACTTTTTTTCACTCTTTAAAGGGCCGGCCCATAACGGCCCATTAAAAATATAGGCCCGAAGGCCCGGCCCGATAAGGCCCGATCAACTTTTTTTAAATGTCCGGCCCGTGTAAAACTATAGGGCTAATGGGCCGGCCCGATAGCCCGACCCATTTTTACAGCTCTAACTTTGATTATGACCTCTATTACACTAAAAATAATATAAGTTCGGTTCATTGGTTAACCTATTTTTAAAATTGAAAATTTAAAATTGGAGAACCAAATTTGACAAAACATCAATGAGAAGACTAATTTAGATGTGTTTCAAAATACACATGATTTACTAAGACTAGCTCAGTAATTCGTAAAGACACTGACACAATCGTTGTCTATCATTGAAGTGACAAGTCCTAATTTCATTTCGGCTATAAATAAGAGTTCATACGATGAACTCAAGGTCGAATACTTAAATCATGTAATCTAATCTTGATCGAAAACAGATTCAAACTTCTCAAAATTATAAGTATGAGTATATCTTTACTGTCTTTTCAATTTCTTTATCCTTTTTATCACTTTCAATTCAAATCGCTATATATTTTCCACCAAATTTACTTTCAACACACCATCTTTAATTTCTTTATCTTGCTCGTAATTTATTTTTTAGTTCATTTTAAATTTCAACAATTTACATTCCCCTTACAATTTACAAGTCCATTTATTATTACTTGTCATTTATATTACTGGTCTTTACTTTTTCAAGCAAAATCAATTTCAAACTAGAAAATAAAAACTAGAAACAAAATTAAGAAATTAAATTACCTCTAAATATGCTTCAGATTTGAAATTACCAGCACGACACACCTTTCGTTTTGACTGTTCTTTGTGTTAGCAATTGTGTTGTTGGTTTGGTGCTAGCTTTTGAAGTTGACGCAAAATGCAAATGGAAGACTTCGATTTAGAGGTTGGTTATGTGATGATGCAAATTTGGTTTATGGTCTTCTTTTTAATAATATCTTTATGTCCCATAATCCCATTGATCGTGTCTTTGTTTTATAATTTTCAACATGTAGATAAAAAAATTGTATTAGTACCAATAATAAATTTGTTTAATTGGTAAAAGTCTTGATTCTTATAACTAGGTAGTTAGAGGTTCGATTTTTGGTTTTATGTATGGAAAAAATTGGTTGAGAAGGGAGAACTCACGTTATGTGCCTCACAGATTTCCCAATAGAGATTAGTTATTATTAACTGTGGTGAAATTTTCTTAACCGGTAACAAAAAAATTGTAAGTTTATTTTTTATTTGGCAATGATGCTTTTATGTTGGACTTAGTGTACTACTTGTTGTCTTTCTTAACTTTTCTCCCTCATTGACCAGAGTTTGGCTTACAACTGCCCTAGACTAAGTAAGCATTTTTAAGTTACCAGCAAATAATTGCCTTGTTATTATTATTAACAAGTCTTACATTTTGTTGCTCGATGAAATCAATATATATTTATAAAGTAGAGACAATTTTCATTTTATAAATTGATTTTGTAGGTTGAATTAATCCTAACTCTCAATTAAAGAGTTATATTATATATAGGCAAATGCTAACGAGTGCTCCCGGGGCACTCTTTAAGCATCTTAAATAGTAAGTTTTAATAAAAATTTTATTGGAATATGTGAAGTCAACTTATTGAAAATTGGAATAATTTGATCCAAGATTTACGCTGGTCGTGAGAGTGAAAATTGAAGTTGTTTGTTATCCTATATTGTTAAGATTTTTGCAGATCAATCCAACCAATTTGGAAGCCTAAAACGAAGTTTGAAATGAGGCCTTTAAAACGTAAGGCCAATAAAAGTATAATACTTTTTAAGTTTAATTAGTTTTTCCAATAATAAACAACACAAAAATAAATATTAAATACATGAACAAGATTGATTAACTTAATAAATCTTATACCAAAAATAAAACTCATAGATGAGTAATTAGACTGATACATCATGATGGTTGTAGCCTCGCATCCAAAACATCTGGATACACCCTATAGGAAATAACACTTATATCAAAATGACAAAAACAGAAAAGGATAATGTATCTTGATGAAACTAACACCAAAATATTGAACAACATGAAATATAATTAACATATAAATAAGAAGCTCAATGTTCTGATTTTGAATTACCAGTGGTTGTGACGAATTAACTACTTGAGCCTTCATTCAAATTTTGAGGACAAACACAATCATCCTAAGAGTTCTGGTAATCTATAAACAAGAAAAAAGCAACAACAATGTGAGAATGCAAGCCATAACATTTGAATTATGATTGGAGATAATTGATTTTGTACACATTACCTTTTGTTGCTACAATTTTTCTTATAGTAGAATTAATGTCACCATTCCAATGCCATTCTTCTCTGTCTTCAGCATTTACATGTACTTTTCTGAGCTGTGGTGCAAACAACACTCCATGTGAGAAAGTTTCCATTATGGGACAATCCTCTACACTTAAGTACCGCAATTGTGGAAATTTAAAGCCGTGTTTTCCCTTGCAAAAACTTCTTAGCCGTGGTAAGTTAGTCAACTGCAGATACTTCAATTTCATAAAAGCTATCTCAGAAGCATCGTTCTCGTCATCACTTGCAATTATTTCTTCTATCGTTTCACAATTAATTATCCACAACGCTCTTAGTTTTTGTAAACTAGTAGCTATTGATGATTTCATAATAATTTCCAATCCAGCACAACAGTACACATGCAACTCTTCTAAATTCTCAAACAGCACCGAGGATGGAACTATATTCTTGAGTCTAGAACAGTGATGTACAACCAAAGTTTCAATATTTTGGATAACTGGATGCAGCTCAGATTTCTCTTCATATATAAACTTAAGGTTGTTTAACATACCAAGTTCTAAACATTTCAATTTCAAAGTTGTTTCAGAATGTCCGCCCCATTCGTTTCCACTCGAGAAAATATATGTGAACGAACTACATGTCACCTTAAGCTTTTCGAGATTGATAAACCTTTGGAAGAAACCAAATGGAAATTTGTCAGACTCATCATGGAAACATTGCAGCCAAAGAGCTGTTACTGTGTAGATAAGCTCATCATTAAGTTGACCATTGCCCAACATGGCGACATCCTTGCTGTTCAGAATAAGCTCCCTTGTGATGCGGACAACCTATGAAATACAAATAATCAGATTAAAGCTAATAGCTCGTAAAGAAAAAAATATTGCCCACCATTTCCAGACATAATCATATAAACTTAATGAAAACATGGAATGCACCTTTTCAATTGAGAAAAGGGGTAGTGTATCAACTGGGACAATGTCTTGGTCATTTTGAGACTTTGGCTTGAATAGTACTAGCTTCTCACAGTGAACCACATCTACATCTCTTAAAATAGGACAATTCAAGTTATGCGATCCATTGTAGAAGCTTCGAAGTTGAGTCAAATACCGTAAACTCAAAGATGTTAATTCTGGGAAAATAAGTTCTGGATCTGTGTCTGCCGTTTCATCTTGTGATACAATAACATCTACGCCACAACGTGTTATACAAAGCTCTTGGAGATGCTGAATCTCTTTGGCCATAGAGAGGGAAAAAACATGATTAAGGTTTTGGCATCTAGTAACTTTCAAATGGCAGAGGTTTTGAAACTTGAAGCTTTCATTAGGATTCCCACTCCATATCTGTTTCAGCATCGGTAAATGGTTCAAAGTGAGAGTTCTCAATTGCATTTCCAGCCTTGTTTGTCTACCACCATCTTCATTTAGACCTTGTGTTTCAAATACAACTTCAAGAGCATGACAACAAGTTACAGTTGCTATCTCCAGATTCTGTAATTTATCAAGCACATAAGATGGAAATACGTTTGATAATTTATCGCAGTAATGAATTGTCAACTGCTTCAGTTTGCAGAAGGAATTTGGAGCAAGTTGATTGTGCCATAATGACTTCAGTTGTTCCATGTGAAAGATTTCCAATGTCTCCAAGTTTGGAAATACAACCTACAATCAGTAATATGCTTAGATCGTTAACCGTTAGTTGCACTAAAAAAACAAAAAACAAAAAAACTATAGCTATTACTTACATAGTTGGAGACAGTGCTCACCTCATAATTAGAAAATGGTTTCTGAGATAAAGGAAGATTACCGAACTTTCCATCTGAGACAAAAATCTCCGCCAACATTTGGCAATTACTAATTGCAAGATACTTCAGGCTTACAAGTTCTGTAGCAACTGGGGATGAGAATGCGTACACTATGTTATCACATTTGTCAATTGTCAAACTCGTCAAGTTTTGAATGAAAGAACATCCTGGAAGATTTTCATCCCACAGTTTCCAAGAATTGATCTTAGACAGCTTTAATAGTTCAAGGCGGGGCATCACAACCTATTAACAAAAAGATTCTCATCAAGATCTTATTTGTGTTTAGTAATGAGGTACAAAATGGCACTGTTGTTTGAAGAGTCATACGACATATAGCACAGAAGAGTGTTAGGAGCATCAATCAAAAATTAAAATAGAAAATGAAATTTGTAAACACATTCAAATTCATGAATCAAATTTATGAAACAGCATTATCAAAAAGTATGTAAACAGCTTACAATTTAAAATCTGTCTCTGTTGAAATTGAAACATCGCGTAAAGCACTCAATGTAGGTTAAAAAGACAAATAGCAAAGTAGAAAGCATTAAATCATGTTATTACCTTTTGATTAATTAATGCCACATGCATGCACTGTTTATCAGCTTCCAATGGAATAGAACAGAAACTAATGAGACTAGGCAAATGCTCAAGTTCCAGAGAACCCAATTTAGGGAACATAATCTTGTCAATGTCTTTATCAGCCTCAGATGTTTGCACAGCTATGATTTCTGTAATCATTTTGCAATCAGAAATTTTTATTTTGTGAAGTTCAGGAAGGTTTCTACCGTGGGAGTACGATAACAAATTCTTCAACTTGTCACAACCTTTGACTTCAAAAGATTTTAGTTTGGCAAAAGATTGAATTGGAAGTGTGCCGTGGCATATTTCTTCCAGATTAAACAAATTTTCAAGAACCAAAGTCTCTAAGTTGGGTAAAGCTGGATAAGGATGAACCAACCCCATTGAGTCAATGATGTACTTCAGACCAGAACTGTCTTGAATGCACAAATGCTTTAATTGTGGAAAACCTTCCATGTTTAGTTCATAAAAGACATTTCTAACACATAGTATTTTAGCTAGGCACATGTCCTCAGCAGAATTCAGCAAGAATTTAAACCCTCTATCGAAAAGAATGTTTGAACTCCTACTATCCTCTAGCTTAAGTATTGTTGAAGATTCATAAGCATTTCCAGACAGCCATTTCCACTTATCACCTACAAATATGTTGTATCTTACAAGCTTTTCAAAGACCTGCAATTCCCGGGGCCAAACTGAAGCATCTTGAATCATTATGTCTAAAGTTCTTAGATGAGACAAATTCCCCAACTCATCTAGACTTGCATTTGTCCTTTGATCTTTGCTTCCCTTGACATCCCAATTGATAAAGCAATTCCCCATGTACAACTCTTCTAAGCACGTTAAGCTTGAAATAAGATTTGAAGGAATGAATCTCAGTCTACAACAGTCGGTTAACTTCAGCATTCGAAGACTAGTTAGTTGTCCTATTTCTACTGGGAGCTCTTTAATATATGATCTTTCAAGGATGAGAATCTCTAAACTTTTTAGTTTTGCAACTATTGATATGTCTTCCAACACACAATCAGACATATCCAATGATTGGATTTTTGTCAAGAGACAAAGAGATGGTGGCGGAGAAGGGGTTAACATCATTCCATATAAAACCATGACCTTTAGCTCTCCCATCCCGGAGAAGAAGTCGTCAGGGACTTTCAAATAATCAGCTATATTATGAAGTAGCAGTAGCTCCAACTCTGGGCAATCCAGCTTCTCAGGAAGCTTGTAAATATAAGATGGATGCACGATGATCTGATGATATTTTTGAAGCTCATCCATCTCTGGAAACTGTTTTACCATAGTGAGCCTTTTCACAACAAAGGTTGGTCGAGTCTTAGATGCAATTGATTTAGCCACTTCTCGTACAACATCATGCAGTTTAACTATTTCAGTTTTGGAATCAAGTAACAGTGAAGAGGCCTTGAGGTCATCTATTAATGTGTAGAATCTGAATCTTGCATTTGTCAATGAGCGAGAGTGTCTAGATAAGCCTAACCCCCAATAACATGTAAACAGATCTTCAATATGCTGATCTCGTTCAAATGAACCAATGAATGAGAATAGTGACTTTAGCTCTTCAGTTTCCAGCCAATTATAACTCAATTTCAAAGTAGAATGGATTTTCTCATGTAGCTCTTCTTGATCAAGTCTCTCTAACTCATTTAATTTGGTTTGCCAGTCATAGATATTTTTTCCCCTCAAAGCCGTTGCAACTGTAACAATCAAAAGGGGAAAACCAGCACAACGTCTAGCCACTTTTTCAGCAATTTGTTTTATATCGAAATCTTGAACAACATCACCTGCAATTTTTTCAAACAATTTCCAACTATCCTCATCAAGTAAAACTTCAAGTTTGAATTCTTTCTTAATGCCCATCTCAGAGATCAACACGTTACGATCTCTGGACGTCACCACCAACTTGCATCCTTTGTGATCATCACCAAAAGGAATCCCCACTTTTGTCAAATCAAGTTTCTTCCAAACGTCATCAAGAATAATGAGAATACTCTTCTCATTAGTTATCCTTTTGTGTAACTGCATTGCTCTTCCTTCTTTTGACTCCTTATTAAATTTCAAATCCAAAACATCAGCAATTTGGCCTTGAATTTTTTCCAAATCAGGAGAACCAGTTATAGTAGCTATAGCTACAACATTGAATAACCTATCAATTTTCTCTGCTTGATAAGCTAACTGTTCCACAAGTTTTGTCTTACCCACACCACCCATCCCATGCACCCCAATAATGTAGTTGTTAGGATTCTTCAATTCCATCATAATCTCGTTCAACATTGATGTTCTAGAGTCCAAGGCCTCATAACCTCTAGCAAGTGGCGTGATTGTCACTTGAGCAGGAACACGGTAAGAAATTCTGTCAAATTTTCCTGCTGCTATGACTTGAGAAATCCCTTCCGACATCTTTGTGGTCTTCCTGCTGAGTTGATGCCTTGTGAACAGATTGGGAAAGTGTGCCATTGAACAATTGGCTTTGGTATGTCCTTCAGATTCAATAAGTTCATTTGCTTCAGCAACAGTGTGTTCCACTTTGTTCAGCCAGTCTTGGACAATTCTTTCAATCTCTTCTCCATTTCTTCTAGCCTCGTCAACGGTGTGTTGCACACTGTCTTTCATTCCCTCCATCTTTTGGACATCACTTTTCATCCTTTCAAGGTTCCCCTTGTAGTATAGTATGTAACCAAATTGACGTCCAATAGGTGCAATTGTATATTCAGCAATTTTAGCAGCAACTGAAATAACAGCATCCACGGCCATCCCTTTGTTAGCTGTCAGTTGAAAAGAAACAAGACATAGAATAAATATGTTAAACTTGAATACAAATCATTTTTCATAGTTTACTAGAATATGAAATTTAAGGATTATACTAACAAATGTCCAATTTATATAATCTCTTAGTTTATAGAATTCTCTCAATTGAAATAAATTATATTTAAATTATAATCTATAATGAGGAATGTAAATTGTAATTGTAACTAATGTTATTTCAACTTTGTTAGAGGAGAATGGGATTAAAATTCCTCCTAAATACATTATATAAAAAAATTCCTCCTAAATTCTTTTTTTGAACAAGTCAAAATGGAACATATAGAATAAAAAACAGGTAGTCGCCTCAACACAAGATAAACTTTATGGGTTAAAATAATGAAGGTAACGGATAAACTTTATGGGTTAAACAAGGGAAAATTTAATAATAGGTAAATGAATATTTTTTTCGAAAGAAATTATTTTTGTATGATTTAAAATATTATAATAACAAAATACTATTTATCAAAACAGTTAAAAAAAAATAATTTAAATTTTTTTTATCACTCATAATTGTCAAATTGATTTTTTTTTTTAATGAAAAAAATGTAAATAAGTTAGCATGCTTATAAAATATTGAAATTGTGTTTTTTAACTTAAATGAATTATTTATGAATTTTTATACCAAAAAAAATTTTAAAAATCATATTTAATTCATCCCTTATTAAAAAAATTAATCTTTTGCGAGAGATATTCTTATAAAAACATTTTATTATAAGGATCAAAACTATTTGAGATTAAAACTTGATGAATTTTTTTATTGGAACTAAAAACAAAATTTAAAATATTATAAGAATCAAAAATATATTTAAACCTTGTTATTATCAATTGTCATAACTAAAAAACACATAAGGTAAAGTTATATTTATTGTACATAGCATAATTAGGCGGTAAAGTTGGAAAAAATTAATTATTTATTAGAAAAATAAAATAATATTTATATAGATCAAATACAACCGTTATTTAAAGAATTTGAAAATCAAACTCGATCTTACTTATAATTGTGGTATGAGGGAGAGGGAGTAGATCATCGAGTATGATATTATTAGATATATTATTTCTACACAAGATCTTGCTAACATTTATTTTTAGGCCACATGCTAAGAAATCTAAAACTGTAAAATTATGTATTGAGAAAAACTTTTTGACCTTTAAAAAATCGAGTGCACAATTTTTAAGACTAATATTTTGATGCTTCTTATTTTTTTGATGGAATTTATTTTAATACTTTTTTTAATCTCAATTATAAGCAAAAATTATTTTTTAGGTTAAATAAATAACAGACGGATTTTGTTTATATTATAAATTAGTAGATGAAACTAAAAATGAAATGTTACTTATAAATATTGAAACAGGAGAAAACATTTAATTCATAAACATGTACTCTTAAACCAGAAGTTAACATTCACCTACAAATTATTAGCAAGATCCTATTTCTTTTCCTAATGATGGGAAAGTGATATATACCTCAACTTGAATTAGTACGTGGTGTGTGAAGATCGAGCTGGTAGAATGCAATTGATACTTGAAGGCTTCAGAGTTTTGAAGTTGGCAAGAGAATGGAGGTTTCAGAGTGAGTTTTAAGCACAAGAGAAAAGAATAAAAGATGACTTTTTTGTGTTTTTGGAAATAAAGAAAAGGCTCTTAGTATTTTATGTTCTTTTTCAATGGGACCGATGACATGACATGAATAACTTTTTTTAATAATTGAGATGCTTGAATTTTGAGAGAGGATCCTCTCCAGTTGAAAAATAACCTGGAGGCTGTCCGGTGTGTCATCCAGTCATCAATTGATCAATTTATGACATCATTTATAATAAACAATAAAAATTGAAGGGTGGTGATTAAACTGCAGGAAAATTTAACATGAGAGGATCTGCTCTCTTGAATTTTGTATATAATGACAGAAAAACTCTTCTATAGGCACAGCTACAACACATCAAAATTGGGCACAACAAATAATAACAAAACACGTGTCCTTTAAGTCAAAATAAAAGCCCCTTTCTTTCTCCTCGGTCGTCTCTCTCGCTCTCAAATCTCAACACAGCAAACATGTTTGTTTCTCCCAAATTCACTTCTTCCATTGTCATCAATGTTTAAATATTGTGAGGAAAATCATCATAACAAATATTAGAAAACAAAGACATCAAGCTCTAAGTTGTTATCCACTATTCCAAATGTTGATTTAATTTAATTTAAGTTCTTCTAAGCTCTAAGCTTGAAACCCGCTGCATCAATACTCACCAAGCTTGAAGAGCACCACAAATCAATAAGGACCACAACACAAACCCACCTCCTCGATCGACCGAGTTCCAAAAATGGATGGATGAAGGTTTGGATATGGGTGAATATTCCACAGCAACCAAACAACAAGTTGATCAGCTTGCAAGTCTGGGAATAAACAGAACCAAAGTTGTCGGTCATGGAGCAGGAGCCTTTACAATGGAACTTCCGATGAACTATGGCGGCGGAGTAGAGAGAGGCTTTGCAGAAACCAGAAAACTATCGAAGGAGAGAGAGAAAATGGCTTATAATTCATTTATTTTGTTTAAATTTTAATTAAGTGACAGGTGTCTTATTATTACTTGTTGTGCCCAATTTTGACATGCTGTGTCTGTGCCTACATAAGAGTTTCTCATAATGACATCGCAATTATGTTGACAGTTCTATTCACAATCATTTATTTATAACATACCAACATATTATAAAAATATATTGAAAAATACGGTAAATTCTAATATGGACCACTTCATCAAGTGGTCTATGGTGGATCATTCATGAAAAACCTTATAACGAATACGAATTTTACAAAATCCACCGTTGGATTGAAAGTTTATATCATATAGATCATCTATAGAAAATTTTAGAAAAATTGAAAATCATTTGATATGTTATTGAGATCCATCAAGATTAACGGTTTATTAAATACTGTAAATCTATATACGATAATAGATGATAAAAATATTTACACATATATAACTATTAATATCGAAATTTTGGGGCGGGCCGCGGCACTTCCCGGCCCTAAGGCAGCTCCGCCCCTGTGTATATCGATGGAATATAAGATATTTATTGGATATCAACGTAAAACTAAGCCTTAGTTGGTGGCAGTGCTACCTTATCTCATAAGAGTCACGGGTTCAATCCCCACTTCTAACATTTCTTTTGTATTTTTCCTATATTAATTATTAATAAATAAATATCTTAAAAGCATGCACAGACCTGGTTGCTAAGCTTGACAGTTGACACCAACATATAATTATTGGTATTGATCAACATATAATTTGTTGTGAATTTTGGTGTAAAATTTTACATGAATAATTTATATAATATAAATTTTGTAAAATTTGTATTCAATAAAATACTATTAAGCAAAGTAATATATTACATAGATATACACACATATTTATACTTCAAACTCGTCACGGCCCTCCCTAGAATTTTAGTATAGCTCCGCCACTGGATATACAAAGTAATTTTGCAAGTAATTATATTACATATCAGAATGATGATTTTTTATTGTATCGTAGTGCATTGAAATAGAGTACAAGAAAGAGGAATGATTGAAATTGTATTGTATTGTTAACATTTATAGATGGATGCTTCATGCATATTCGAAATCTTGAATCAAATTTCATTCAACCCATTAGCTTTTATAAAATTTAAGTGGACCACATTCTCCAATGATCTTAATTCTTAAAGCGTACCTTTTGATGTTGTTCTAAGAATATGCAGTAGTATCCATGATAATCTATCAAATTTTTTAACATTATAACTAGCATGATTATCATGAACTTAAATTGTAAAATACAAAATACATATAACATGAAAATAGCTTTGTTATTTTCTTTGAAGAAATAGAAACATTGAATAAAATCATATTTTAAAAATAATATTATTTCAATATATATGTCCATTTGCTTTTAAACAAAAAATTATATTAAATATGAATAATGAATTGGTTTAACTAGTAAGCGACTTTGTTCTCTTAAGCAAATGGTCATGGGTACAATCTTCTTGTATATAGAAAAAATAAATTGAGAGAAAACTACATGCTGTGACCAACTTCCTTCCATAGATTTTGCGACGGAAATTAGTCACTGCTAAATGGTGGTGAAAACTTCATATGTATATATAACTCATTAACAAAAAAAAAATGTTAACTTTTTAACCATGTTATAAGCTTGATTCATTAATTTATTTATGTATTTTTTAATCGTCTTGCTTTTAGGAGAAGAAACCTTAATAATCTGAAGTTCAGTCTGCAAATAAATGAACACTAAAAAGATTTGATCTTTTTTAACTACTTGATTTCAATTTTTATCTATGGGGTTCTCTATATGACTTTTTTTTTTGACGCACTCTATATGACTTATAAAACTACTTTCTTGACAAAAATTTGCAAACAAGAAGAAAAAATACAACCAATTTGTAAATTAAAAATTGATACATAAAAGAGGCAGAAAGTTGGAATCTCCTAAAGTGGAACGATCTAAGTGAGAATGGATCTTCTCAATTTATTTTCCCTTAATTTTTTTCAATTTTCATATCTTAACCATCAATCAACTTTTTCTCATTTCTTTTCAATTTAAATATTACTCTATATTTATAATCTAATGGTATAAAAGTACACTTTATTTCCTCAATTATTTTTTTAAATTGAGAGAATCCTTTCTTGATCTAAGCAGATCAAGGGTAGACACGTGTTATGTGATTATTGGTTTCTTTTTTATTGGTCCAAATTGATTTCTCTTACCAAAATGCCATCTTCAACTTTTTCTCATATTGCTTAGCTACTACAGCACAAAACTACAAATACATGACTAGTTAATACGCTTGATTAATTCTCTAAAGTTGTTTTGCTATAACACAAATTTCTTATTGCTTCAGAAAATACTATAAAGTTTATCCAAAAATATTAATTGACTTATTGAAAATGAGTTTTAAGATTATTTTTTCTTGTATTACTCATGAGAGAAATAATATCTTCATACATTGGTTATTATATGTCACTTTTCTTTATACAGAACAATGATGAACATGAACTTCTGAAGCAGAGGCGTCTTCGATGCATGTGCCACATGAGCTATTGCATAGGGCCTCGTAAAATTAAGGGCCTCAAAAATATATACAGGATAGTGGTATTAGTAATTAATAAAGGTATAAAATGAGGGATTGCGGATTTTCAAATGAGGGATTGTGGAGTTCAAATATTTGAAAATTCTCTTTATTCTAAAATGAAAGATTTATTAGTTACAAAAGGTTTAAAAAATATTGTTCTACTATGAATAATTTTTTCTTGCACTTTTTCTTTTATTAAATCATATTTTTAATAATCCTATAAGTCTTTCGAAGGTCTAATATTAATAATTTCATAGGGCCTCCAAAAAGTCGGGGACGCCCCCTCTGAAGTGTAGCATACCTTTCAATTCCACAAATTCAATCTCAAGAATTAACAATTGATCACACAACCAGGAACGGCCTTGAGGGTAGGCAATGGGTGTCATGGGTTAAGGCCCATTATTTTTAGGGGCTTAAAATATTTTGTTATACCTACTTACCTATGAAGCCCCGATACGGGACACGATACCGATACGCCGATATGTAAATTTTTTTAAAATTATCAATCTGATACTGCCGCGATACGTTATTTAAAAATTAAATTTAAAATGAAATATATAAATATACAATATATAAACATGACTAAAATCAACAATATTAATAATTAAAAGCAGAAAATATCTAGTCTTATATTAGAATTTTGATAAAAGCCAAAATGTTTAACAATCTGTTATATATTATATAGTATGACATCATAGTTTTTCTTTTGAAAAGTAAAAAATTATATTGACAAAGGAAAACCACAAGAAGTGCTAAAGATACAAGCAAGCATCGGGTATTGAGACGTATTAGACAAGTATCGGGTATTACTTTTTTATTTAAAATAATGATTTAACTGATAATTTTCCAATACGAGTATCGAGACGTATCGGAAGAGTATCGGATATTATTTCTTTATTTAAAAATAATGATTTAACCGATACTTTATCGATACGAGTATCGGGACGTATCAGAAGAGTATCGGTATCGAGGACGTATCGGACACGATACGTCACCATTTTTTGAGTATCGGGGCTTCATAGCTACTTACAATTATTGAAAATAAAAAAAAATAATTATATTTAAAGAAAGAAAACATACTATTATAAAAAAAAAATTATATTTAAGGAAAGAAAATATGATTAAGCCTAGGAAATATGTATTATTTAAAATGTGATTGAGGTCCAATTATTTTTTTTATACCTATTAAATAATTAGGCATAGTGGTAGGATTAAAACAGAACCTTGCAGAGCAATAAAAAGACGACACCACTTGTCTTTGTTCGTAATTCCTATTGAGTTTGTTTTTGTTAGTACTGTTTTGTTGATTGCTTATTTTGGTAAAACAATATTGTGTGACAATGTTGGATGACATGTTTCAACATCTGGATACGCATCCAGGTTTTGGTGTAAGCGCGTCTCATTATTGCGCCGTCATCTATTTATGGAATCCACGCCTTTATTCCAGACTCTAATTACGCATGCATGGTCAGAATATTCCCAAGTGTATATTTCCTAAACGTATCTGTTCTAGTTTATGGAAACATACTATTTTATGCATTTCTATTAGCTGGAAATGTTCTAGAAGATTTGAAGCCCAACATATGAAGAAGCCCATGAAGACTTTAGTATATAAGCTTCTTAGCTTAACCTAATTAGGGCACGTGTATGTGTGTTAATTGTATTGCAGCAAGTGTTTGCATTAGGGTTTTGAGTTAGTATTCTTTATGAGCCTACCTTGTGTCACCTTGATACAAGACTAGAACATAAGTTGTGTTGTATTCTTGTGAACTACTCCTAAGCTTTGAAGTACGAAGTTAGTTTGTTTTTAAGAGTGTTCTCAATCCTTGATACTTGTTGAAGTTGTAATCACTGGTTGTGTGATTAAGTAGGAGGTGAGATTGGATCTCAGGCTTAGGAGTTCCTAGGTTGAAATTGCACGGGTAGTTACTAGGTCATAAGTGTAAAGTGGAGGTTTGTTGAGAGCGTATAGTGGATTTCACTCCTGAATTGTTATTCCCCAGAGTAGGTAGCTGTTGTGCTCCGAACTGGGTTAACAAATAACCTGTGTCATTTATTTTGTGTTGTGTGTTTTACTTGTTAAGTTAGTCTGCGTATTTGTTAATGTTCCAACATCGCGTTCAACATTTATAGTGTTATATCATTGCATCGAACATTCCATCCCTGCGTGCCGAAATTTCATTTTTTTTTTCTTTCTAATTCTTGCATTCTTGTAAGGTATGTTAGAATGTTATAGCCTTATAGGTTTTTCTTTGTTTAGGTTTTGGCGTTGTTTTTATTTTTTTGTGTTCTTTTGCTTTTGCTTTTCAAGCTTTGTTTTTATTTATAAGAGTTTACTTTCTCTCTAAGGTGAGAAGCAATGTTATTACAATCCAACTACTTATTGAACAACTAAGAAATTTAGAGAAATTTAGGGATCCAAATTCTATGCAGTCAGTGACTGCAGTGATTTTTGAGATCAGACGGTCCACAATAAAAGGCTGTTCTTTCTTTTTAGACATAAGAAAAGACTATTCTGATTTTAAAAATGTAAAGTTTTGGTCAGAAAATTTTACATTGTTCGATCACTATCGGACGGTCAGTTTTTCGTGACTGCACGAAATCTAAATTCGACTTTTGGGTCACTGTAAAAAAATAATATAATATATAAATAAACTAATAATAAATTGATCTAAATGGTAAGAGATTTGAACCCTTTAAAAAGGTGGTCAGAAGTTTAATCTCTGACTCTTACGTATACAAAAAATTTCAGTTAAAAGGAAAAAATTCATCTTATATATTTTATAAATATTTCAACAGATATTAATCATCATTAAACCATGATGAAAATTTTGTGCCAATTTTGTAAGATTGTGAACTACTTGTAGGAAAGAAAATGTGTTAGAATGTGTCTTTTTCTATGCATGTGTGTGGGACTAAGAAAAGTGATTGTGCTTTTTGAAAATGCAAATGGCACTGTATATTTTATTTTTAAATTGTTTAACATTCTTTAATTAATCCCCACTTAATGCTTTTTGGCCTTCAACTATTGATCTTATGATTTTATATATTTGCTTAAGATGTTTTTTGAGCATATTGTAGTTGTTTAATTTCAGAGTCAGAAAGAAATTGGATTGATATTCCTTAGGTGACATTTTAAATAAAATAATAATTTGAGTATCATAACATACTATTTCAATCCAAGTCTCCTCGTATATTTTTTTAAAAAAAAAAATACTAAGATGTGTCTTAGAACTAGCGTTAAAGGAACTAAATATAAAAATATTATCTTTGAATTTGTATTTTCAATTTTTTAAACATTAAACTTTTTATATTATTAAATGTAAATTTTTCTTATTTAGATAGCATGACTCTTTTTCTAAAACCGAAAGAAATTAAATGATATTTTAAGACTTCACAATTATTATTATTATTATTTTTTGAACTAGACTTCACAATTATATTGACACTTCTATTCACAATCATTTACAATATATTATAAAAGTATAGTGAAGCCCCGATACTCTAAAAATAGTGAAGTATTGTGGCCGATATATATTCGATACCGATACTCATTCAATACGTCTCGATATTCGTATCAAAAAAGTATCGGTTAAATTTTTATTTTTAAATAAAAAAATAATATCTGATACGGTCTGTTACGTCTCGATACTCGTATCAAAAAGTATCGATTAAATTTTTATTTTGATCCTTGTATGTTGAGCCTCAAACTGTTTTGCTCTCGTGCAAGCTTATTGACTTGTTTTTACTCTTTGTACAATGAACTATTGACGTTTATAATACTAATAATAATACCTCTTAAAAAAAAAATACTAATAATAATAATAATAATAATAATATTTTGTCTTTCAAAAAAAAATCATTATTAATATTATTGATTTTAGTCATTGATTTTAGTCATGTTTATATATTGTACACTTATATATTTAATTTTAAATTTAATTTTTAAATAACGTATCGCGGCAATATCGAATATAATTTTTTAAAAAATTTCTCGTATTAGCATATCGATATCGTATCAATATAGTGTCGCGTATGAGAACTTCATAAATACAGTCTCATCATATGATTAATAGTACTTAAAGATATTAAAATATACACTAACATTATAAATATTTTACACCGATATTCAATAAATATCTTGTATTCCATCATTTCACTATATATCAGAAAGATGATTTTTTATTGGATTGTAGTGCCATTAAAATAGAGTACAATACAAGAAAAAGGAATGATTGAAATTGTATTGTACAACTCATCATTTGCTTTTATAAAATTTAAGTGGACCACATTCTTCAATGATCTTAATTCTTAAAGTGTACCTTTTGATCTTGTTCACAGAATATGCGGTAGTATCCATAATTATCTATCAAAATTTTTAACATTAGCTAGCATGATTTGTTATGAACTTAAATTGTAAAATAAAAAGGCTAAAATATAATTTTGGTCCCACGTTTGTAAATTGTTCGATTTTGACCCCCTTATTTTTAAATGTTCGGATTTGGCCCCCCATGTTTAAATATTGCTCGATTTTGACCCCCTACTTTCAAATGCTCGGGTTTAGCCCCCGAAGTTTACTAATTGCCCGATTTTGGCCCCTCCCTACTTTCAAATGCTCGAATTTAGCCCCCGAGGTTTACCTAAAGAGAAAACAATCCAACTTAAGTAAAAGTAAAGTTTGAGAAAGTAGGGGAGCCAAAATCGAGCAATTGATAAACTTCGGGGGCTAAATCCGAGCATTTGAAAGTAGGGGGCCAAAATCGAGCAATTGGTAAACTTCGAGGGATAAATCCGAGCATTTGAAACTAGGGGACCAAAATCGAGCATTTTATAAACGTGGGGGGCCAAAACTACATTTTAGCCAAATAAAAAATACATATAACAATGAAAATATATAACGTTGTCCATTTTCTTTGAAAAGTAGAAACATTGAATAAAATAATAATATTTTAAAAATAATATTATTTCAATATACACTACTAGAAAAAGTTAAAATACCGACGGAATTTAGAGACATAATATATTTCTTCTTTAATGGAGTTGAAATTAGAGACAAAAAACAGTTAGAGATAAATATTTTTATTTTAGAGACATATATTTTCATTTTAGAGATAGATTTTCTCTGTCTTTAATAGTTTAGAGACAAGAAAATTATCGACGGGATTAAATTCATCTCTAGCATGCTTAGTGACGAAATATTTACATTTTAAAGACAAATTTTGTCCATCAGTATTTAAAATGTTTATACTAGTGATGTATGTCATTTTTCTGTTACAACCAATTTGTAAATTAAAAATTGATATATAAAAGAGGCAGAAAGCTGAAATAATCTAAAGTGGAGCGATCTAAGCAGATCAAGGGTAGACACGTGTTCTATGATTATTGGTTTCTTTTTTATTGGTCCAAAATGCCATCTTCAACTTTTTCTCATATTGCTTGGGTACGGAACGAGAAAGGATCTTCTCAATTTGAAAATAAAATTGAGGAAATAAAGTGAGATTTTAAACCAATGGATTATAAATATAAAGTAATATTTAAATTGAAAAGAAATGAGGAAAAGTTGATTGATGGTTGAGATGTAAAAATTAAGGAAAAATGAATTGAGATGATCCATTCTCGCAACAGCACTGAACTACAAATACAAGACTAGTTAATACGATTGGTTAGTTCTCTAAAGTTGTTTGCTATAACACAAATTTCTTATTGCTTCAGAAAATACTATAAAGTTTATCCAAAAATATTAATTGACTTATTGAAAATGAGTTTTAAGATTCTTTTTTCTTGTATTATCTTCATACATTGGTTATTATGTCACTTTCTTTATACATTCAGGAAGAATACCTTAAATACAGTCCAATGATGAACATGAACTTCTGAAGTGTAGCATGCCTTTCAATTCCACAAATTCAATCTCAAGAATTAACAGAAAACAGAGAAAAAAAGCCATTGTAAACGCTTTGTGCCATTAGTGATTTGCCAGTTAGCCTCGCACCCAAAACATGTCGATAACACCCTACACGAAATAACAAGAATAGTTGTCAAAATGACATTGAAAAACGATAATGTATGGCAATGAAACTCAAACAACGTGCTAATTCTGAATTACCCGGTGTGGTATCAACGAATTATCTACTTGAGCCTTCATTCAAACTTTGACGACAAACTCAATTATATCCTTAGAGTTCTGAATATTCATAAACATGAAAAAGAAACAATGATGTGAGAATGCAAGCCATAACATTTGAATCATGATTGGAGATAATGGATTTTGTATACAAGACATTACCGTTTCTCGCTGCATATTTTCTTAAAGTAATGTTAAGGTCACCATTCCAATGCCATTCATCCCGCTCTTGTTTGTTAACACATACTTTTCTGAGTCTTGGTACGTTCAACACTCCAACTTCATAAAAGCTATCTCGGAAGCATCATTCTCATCATCACTTGCAACTATTTCTTCTATTATTTCACAATTATATATGTGTAGTTCTCTAAGTTTTTGTAAACTGGAAGCTGTTGATGATTTCAAAATATTTTCCAATCCAGCACAATCAAACACCTTCAACTCCTGTAAATTCTCAAATACCACCGAGGATGGAAATATATTCTTCAGTGTAGGGCATAACTTTACTACCAAATTTTCCATATTTTGAAGAACCAGTTCCACCTCAGATTTTTCTTTACATATAAACTTCAGGTTTGGTAATCCACGAAGTTCGAGTCTTCTTAACTTCATAGTTGTTTCAGAATGTCCAGTGTCAAAGCTTTCACTTAACAAAACCTCTGTGAAAGAACTACAAGCCACCACAAGATTTTCAAGATTGATAAATCTTTGGAGGAAACCAGATGGAAATTTGTCAGACACATCATGAAAACATCGTAGGCTAAGATCTTTTACTGTATAGATAAGCAAATCATTAAGCTGACCATTGCATAACATGTTGACATCCTTGCAATTCAGAATAAGCTTACTTGTGTTGGAGATAACCTATTAAACATAAGTAATCAGACACAAGCTAATACCTTGTAAAGAAAAGAATACTGCCTACAGTTTTTCAATTGAGAGAATAACAAGCAGCATGACACATAACTATTAAAAATGACATTTGTAGAATGTACCTTTTCAATTGAGCGAAGGGGTAGCATATCAACTGTGACTTTGTATTGGTAGTTTTGAGACAACGGCTCGAATAGTACGAGCTTGTCACAATGAAACACATCCACATCTCTTAAAACAGGACAATCCAAGGTATGTAATCCATGGTAGAAATTTTGTAGTTGTGTCAAATCTCGAAAACTCAGAGATTTTAATTCTGGGAAAATCAGTATTGGATTTGGACTTTTGTCAGCCATTTCATCCCGTGCAACAATGCTTTCTACACCACATATTCTAATGGAAAGCTCTTGGAGATGCTGAAGCTCTTTAGCCAAAGAAAGGGAAAAAACATGATTAAGGCTTTCACAGTCCATAACATTCAGTATGCAAAGGTTTTGAAACTTGATGCTTTCATTAGGATTCCCACTCCATATGTGTTTCAGCTTCGGTAAATTTTCCAAATTGAGAGTTCCCAATTGCATTTCCAGCCTCATTTGTCTACCACCTTCTACTTGTAGACTTTGTGTTTCGAATAGAACTTCTAGTGCAGGACAATCGGTTACAGTCAGTTTCTCCAGATTCTGTAATTTATCAAGCACACAAGATTGAAATACAATTGATAGTTTATTGCAGGATTGAATTTTCAACTGCTTCAGTTTGCAGAAGGAGTTTGGAGCTAGTTCATTGTGCCATAATGACTTAAAGTGTTCCATGTGGGAGATTTCCAATGTCTCCAAGTTTGGAAATACAACCTACAACGAGTAATATGCTTAGATCGTTAACAGTTAATTGCACAAGCAGCAGAACTAAACAGGAAATTAAGCTATAGTTAATAGTTACCGAGTTGGAGACACTGCCCAACTTTCCATTGGAGACAAATATCTCTTCCAGCCTTTGGCAATTACTAATCCGAAGATGCTTCAAATTGTCAAACTCGTCAAGTTTTGAACGAAAGAATGACCAGGAAGGTTGTCATCCCACAATTTCCTAGAGTTGATATTAGACAGCTTCAAGAATTCAAGGTGAGGCATCTCAACCTGTTGATAAAAAAATTCTCATGAATATCTTATTTTTCATATTAATTAATGTTGAAAGAAAATCAAGAATAATGAAATTACAATAGGAAATGAAATCTGTGAACACATTATGCAATAGGATTTTAAAAAAGAATGGGAACATATAAAAATTTTATAATCTACCTCTATTGAAACATCACTTTAAAGCACTCTTTGTGGCATAAAAAAACAACTAGCAAAGTAGAAGCATTATATCATGTTTTTACCATTTGATCAATTAGTGCCACAGGTATCCACTGTGAATCATCGTAATTTTCCACGCACTTTTTGAGATGCTTATCAGCTGCCAATGGCACAGTACAGAAACTAATAAGACTTGGCAAATGCTGAAGTTCGAGAGAGCGCAACTTGGGGAACATAATCTTATTGATTTCAATATCAACCTCATCAGATATTTGAAAACTATTACTTCCGTAATCATTTTGCAATCAGAAATTTTTATTTCAAGAAGTTGAGAAAGGTCTCTGACAAGGGAATACCATAACAAATTTGTCAACTTGTGGCAACCTTTGACTTCAATAGATTTTAGTTTGGTAAAAGAATTAATTGGAGTTGGGCCATGGCATATTTCTTCTAGACTAAATAGATTTTGAAGAGCCAAAGTCTCTAAATTGGGTAAAGCTGGATCAGGATGAACCAACCCCATTGAGTTGACGATGTACTGCATTTCGGTACCCACTCCAAGAAAACATCAATTTATTGGCGGATTTAGTATTAATTTACTGGCGCGGCCAGTAACTTACTGGCCGCTATGGCCGCCACAAAGTGTAAAAAAAGGGCCAAAATATTTAAAAATATTATTTTTGAAATAAATGAACATTTACCGGCGGCCAAAGCCGCCACAAAATTTAAGCGTGAGATTTACCGGCCGTCACAAAATTTCAAAAAAAAAAAATGATAAAGGTGGGTGCCCACGCGGAATGAATGATTTTGTAATATACCCTTACCCTATGTATCATAACAGTTTCTCTTAGTTTACTCTCTCTCTCTCTCACCTCTTTTCTCTCTTTGTCTTTCTCTGCAACTTCAACAACACCATCCAAAATTGATCCCTTGTTGAGCATAGTTTTTCTCCCTCTCCACCGATTTCTCCAAGCTTGAATCACAATCCTCCAATTCAATATTTCAATCCTCTCTCAATCAACACCTTTGGGACCTCTCTGATGTGGACAAATACTTGTTTTATAATTTGTTATTGTAAGTTTCTCTTAATATTTATTATTCCATACTGCCTATACTTGGTTGAAATCACTTGGTTGCTAGCTGTTGTTAAAGGGCAACGAGGTATGTTGAGATGCTTGAAATCACGCCATCGAAATCGTTGAATGGAGGTGGTGAAGTTTCAGATCTAGAACTTAGAAGTAATGGTGGTGGTGTTACTTGTTCAAAAATGGTGGTGGTGTTATTGTGATATTGTTGTGGAGGAGAATTTTGATTTATATCTGGAAATGTTTAAGTTTGGATCTGCAACGATGTCTAAGTCCCCCTCATCAAACAATAATATTAATTAATAATAATAATAATAATAATAAACAAAATAATTAAAATAAATAATTTTTTAAAAATATTAAATATGATTTAGTGACAGTCCTGGCTGTCAGTATATTGGTTGAATGACGTCCATGATTTAGTGACGGTTTTGGTCGTCGGTAAATGTTACCGGCCAGTGATTTTCCGGCCGATCATGGCCGTCAGTAAATCTGTCACTTTTTTCATTTTGTGGCCGTTTTTTTTACTTAGTGGCAGCCACAAAAAGGCTGTTTTCTTGTAGTGACCGTCTTGAATGCACAAATGCTTTACTTGCGGAAAACCTTCCCTGTTTAGTTCATAAAGGACATTTCTAACACGTATGTTATTAAGGCACATGTCCTCCGCTGAATTTAATAAGAAGTTAAACCCACGATCGAAAAGCATGCATGGACTCTTATTGTCGCTGAGCTTAAGATTTCTTGAAGTTTTCGAAGCATTTCCAAACCAGCTCAAAGGCCATTTCCACATATCACCTACATATATGTTGTATTTTTCAAGCTTTGCAAAGACCTGCAAGTTCCTCGGCAAAACTGAAGCATCTTGAATCATTATGTCTAACGCAGTTAGATGAGACAAATTCCCTAACTCATCTAGACTTGCATTGTTGCTTTGGCCTTTGCTTCCTTTGACATCCCAATTGATAAAGCAATTCCCCATATACAACTCTTCTAAGCCGGTTAAATTCAACATTCGAAGATTAGTTAGTTGTCCTATTTCTTTTGGGAGCTCTTTAATATCAGATCCTTCAAGTCTAAGAATTTCAAGACTTTTCAGCTTTGCAACTATTGATATGTCTTCCGGCACACATCCAATCATCTCCAACGATTGGATTTTTGTCAAGAGACAAAGAGATGGTGGTGGTGAAGGGGTTAACATCATTCCATATAAACAAATTACCTATAGCTCTCCCATCTCGAAGAAGAAGTCATCGGAAACTCTCAAATAATCACCTGCATTCTGAAGCAAAAGTAGCTTCAACTCTGGGCAGTACAGCTTCTCAGGAAGCTTGTAAATATAACACCAAGGCACGATGATCTGATGGCATTTTCGAAGTTGATCCATCTCTGGAAATTGTTGTATCAAAGTGAACCTAGGCACGCTATAGGTTGGTCGAGTCCTAGATGAAATTGATTTAGCCACATCTCTAACAATATCATGAATTCTAATCATTTCAGGTTCAGACTCAAGTAACAACGAAGAGGCCTTGAGGTCGTTTATTAATTTGTAGTATCTGGTTCTTGCAGCTGTCAATGTGCGAGATTGTCTATATAAGTCTAACCCCCAATAACATAAAAACACGTGTCCAATGCGCATGTAATCTAATCCAAAGGAACCAATGAATAAGAATAGCAACTTCAGTTCCTCACTCTCTAAAAAATTATAACTCAATTCCAGAGTAGAGTAAACTTTATTATGCAACCCTTCTTGATCAAATCTCTTTAATTCATTTAAGGCATCGTTCCAATCAGAGACATGCTTTTTCCTCAAAGCCTTTGCCACTGTAACTATCAAAAGGGGCAACCCAGCACAAAGTTTGGCCACTTCAACTGCAATTGGTTTTATATCGAAATCTTGAACAACATCACCTGCTATTTTCTCAAACAATTTCCAACTATCCTCATCAAGTAAAACTTCAAGTCTGAATTCTTTTTGAATTCCCATCTCAGAGTTCAACACGTTACGGTTTCTGGATGTCACCACCAACTTGCATCCTTTGTGATCATCACCAAAAGGAATCCCCACTTCTGTCAAATCAAGTTTACCCCAAATGTCATCAAGAATAACGAGAATACTCTTCTCATTGCTTATCCTTTTACGTAACTGCATTGCTCTTCCTTCTTTTGTCTGCTTATTAAAGTTCATATCCAAATCATCAGCAATTTTGCTCTGAATTTTTTCCAAATATGGAGAATCAGTTACAGTAACCATAGCTACAACACTGAATAACCTATCATTCTCTGCTTGCCATGCTAACTCTTTAACAAGTGTTGTCTTCCCCACACCACCCATCCCGTACACCCCAACAATGAAGATGTTGGGATTCTTCAAGTCCATCATAATATCATTCAGCATTGATGTTCTAGAGTCGAAGGCCCCATAACCTCCGCCAAACGGCGTGACTGTCATTTGAGCAGGAACACCGTAAGAAATTATGTCAAATTTTCCTTTTTCTAGGACTTGAGAAATCTCTTGCGACATCTTTTTGGTCTTCCTACTGAGTTGATGCCTTGTGAACAAATTGGGAAAGTGTCGCATAGAACAACGGGCTTTGTCATGGCCTTCGGTGTCAATGAGTTTGTTTGCCTCAACAACAGTGTTTTCCACTTCGTTTAGCCAGTTCTGGACAATTATTTCAATCTCTTCTCCGTTCCTTCTTGCCTCGTCAACTTTGTGTTGCACAACGTCTTTTATTCCCTCCATCTTTTGGAATTCATTTTTCATCCTTTTAAGGTTGCCCTTGTAGTACAGTATGTAACCAAATTGACATCCAATAGGTGCAATCGTAAATTCAGCAATTTTAGCAGCAAGTGAAATAACAATGTCCATGGTTACCCCTTCGCTAGCTGTCAATTGAAAAGAAGCATGGCTGTAAAATGTAGTGTAATCTACCATTGTTGTGAGCTAACAAGCTTTAGAAAGTAAAGGAAGAAGAAGAAGAATTGAAAGCTTGTAATAGAAGAAACTTTATTTCCCAAAACTCAAATTGTATCAATGTACAAAGCATTACTTATATACAAGCTATGAGAACTAAGCTAAGGTGTGTAACTATGAACAAGTGGTTACATCACACTAACTAACTTGTAACTAACAAAAATGGTTAATAACTAACTATGCTTAACATGCAGTTACTTGATAAACAAGTAACTGCCTTATCTCTCTATTCCTTCAGAATTAACAATGGCATACAATAAATATGTCACAGTTGAATAGGAATCATTTCTCATAGTTTACTTGAATATGGAATTTAAAGATAATGCTAACAAGTGTCCAATTTATATAATCTGCTAGCTTATAGAATTCTCACGATTGATATATATATATATATATTTAGATTCTAATTTATAAAAATAAATAAAACACGTTATAGGTCCTTACCTTACGATAGAATGTACATTTGTAGTGTTATTTCAAGTTTGTAATGAATAAGTTGTAAATTTGTAATGTTGTTTCAACTTTCCTACCCTGTAATGTTATAGGTCCTTACTTTACGGAAAAAATTCGGTTCATTGAATTTTGTCAATTAAAACAATTAAGGGTCCGTTTGGAATAACTTATTTTTGAGTTTATTTAAAAACAACTTATACAAATAAATAAAAATTTATTGATTTGCATAAATTGATTTGCATAATGTTATAGGTCCTTACTTTACAGAAAAAATTTTGTTCATTGAGTTTTGTCAATTATAACAACTAGGGTCCGTTTGGAATAATTTATTTTTGAGCTTATGTAAAACAACTTATACAAATAAATAAGATTTTATGTTAATTTATAAGTTTTCACTTAAGAAAACTGTATTTTTATAAGCTATTTTTGCATAACAAACTTATAATAATACATAAAAATTTATTTATTCACATAAATTGTTTTGCATAACCTTAAAATAATAAGCTATTCCAAATGAACCCTAAATATATTGAGATTCTGAATAAGCATGGTTGGAATGAAAAGTAGAGAAATTAAGAGGTGAATCCGAGCAATTGAGAAATGAAAATTGAAAAACGAGTACCGTGGGAGAAGGAACAGAAACATCTCGTGGAATGCATCGGAAGACAATGGCGGAACCCACCACACCACCGATATCTCTTTGCTCCAACAAACCTTGTTCATGATCAAAAGGTTCAGCATTGGCTTTTGGGATTCCATTTACTACTCCGATAAATCAATGTTGCAGCAAAACGCTCAATGGAATTGGAGGGAGGGAGGGAGCACTCAAATGGTAATTGTTACCTCGCTTTGTTTTTCATATTACTAGTACAGTATCATTTATAGTTATGGTAGTTGAATCGGTTTTTTTGAAATTCCATTTACGACCGTGTTATTGGTTATTTTTCTTATTTTCATTATGTTCTATAGACTAGGGATGGACAACGGTTGGGTTCGGTCGATTTCGGTCCAAAAATCTTCAATCCGAATGAAACCATGGGTGGCAAAAGCAAGTCCATCTCTGTCCGATTGTGTTTACGGTTAGGTCGGATTTCGGTTTGGACGGATGTCGGTTTGAATGGGTGGGTTTATACGATTTTGAATCATATAAATCTTGCAAGTACAAAAAAAATTCAATTGTAGAGAAAATCCAAAAACATCACCACAAACTTCAATTATAAAAGGTTAAAACAAACTGTATTTTAGTTTTGGTTAAAAGCGTGTCAACAATTGTATTAAGAGAGATAGAACAATTGTGAAAGAAAATATGATGTTGAAATAACATGATGAAGGGAAGAAATACAAGAAAATAGATTAAGTTGTCAGAATGTATGTTTGGTTGAGTTTTTAGAGATGGTGTGAGTTGAATGAGGAGATATGAAAATGAGTTTTAGCTACTCCCTCATATCACTTTATATTATCACTATTTTAATGAGTCTTCATAACGAAAGAGATCGAGAGAGATGAAGTTGTTAATGGAGAAGGATAGCGGCGGCAGAAATTAGAGTTTCAACGCAGTCTCGTCATTCTCTGTTTCTCTCAATCTCAAAAGATTTAATAATGAATGTGACACTTATTTAGAAATGAATGAGTATGTTTTTTTAATTGAACTTTCATTTTGATATAAGCATTAAGCTCAACAAGTCACTAACAAACAAGTCTAAACTCATGAGTGAAAAATATACATGGTGTAGAAAATAATAATATTGTGAATTACTATGGACTGGGTTCGGTCGGTTATGGATTTCAATGGGCCTGAAAATCCAATCCGAACCCGTCCGTCTCAATCCATTCAAACCCAATTTTATTCACCCGTTTAACCCGTGACCCGACCCACTACCACCCAACATTCAATTATTTTTATCGGTTTTATCGGTTTCGGATTGGTTCGGAAAATCCTGTCCACCCCTACTATAGACTATACTTATTTTATATTTAGTGCAATATTTATTTATTTTAGTTGATTTTTCTTTTTCTCTTTTATTTAAATAAAAGCAACAGTATTACAAAAAAATAAAATAAATAAAAGCAACAGCTTTTGTATTGACACAATCGGGAAAAATGGATAAAATGCATTTTTTTTTAATTTGACACACTAATCTGCCAATTTATTGGCAGAGTAAAATTTTAGACTCGGCCAATTCAGTTCATCTATTCCCACCCATCGGTTTAGTTTGATTCAATTTTCAGTATTTTTTGGTAGTGTAGTTTGGTTGTGTTCGGTATCAATTTGTCTTAAAATACAATTATAAAGTAAATTAATATCTTGATTACATCCATGCGTACTCAAATCACCCATGACTCGAGGGTGGGGCATTGGGGTCAGCTGACCTTACTTGCCTATTGTATGCCCTAAATTCCCATCAAGGATTGAACTCGGGTTCTTCCGAACGATTTGTTTTAGGAGGATCTCATTAATCATTGAGCTCAATATTTTAGTTTGTCTATTATATTTTTAGTTAATATTACTTAAATATTTATGCAATGCGACTCCACTTATATAATATTATTATCTCAACATAATAAATTTATTATTATATTGATACAAATAACAGCTTAATTACGTTATATGATTTTAACTCCACTTATTAAATTTTTTGGATCTCTTGTTGACACAAGTTATAGTTTTCAACAAGGTTGTTAAAATCGGACCGGCCGGTCGAACCAGGAACCGGACCTGTTCCGGTCCGATCTATGTGTAAAACCGTTTTGTGAACAAACCGGAAAAAAACCGTGTAAACCGGTGCAGAACCGGAAAAAACCGGTAACCCGAGCGGTCTGGCCGGTTCGATTTTATTTATTAAAAAAAAGCGCCAGATTCTCTTTCTTCATCTGCATCTTTTCACAAAATTTCTTCCTCATTCATAATATTAAGTCTGGCCGCAAAATATTCAAAAAAAAAAAGAAAAAAAAAGGCAGAACCGCAAATAGATGAAGTGAGAATTTGATAATTTTGATTCGATTGAAGAAGAATAAAAAAGCAAATTGATGACAAATAGGGAAGAATTCTTAACTAACTGGAATGGAAAGAATTGATTTTAAAGGGAAGAATCATGTTTTTATCTAACTGCCAAACACAAACAAAGACAAAGTACTGCAAATAAATAAAAGAAGAAGAAAGATGAAGAACCGTAGAGATCCTAGTTTGCAAGTGGCGGCTGTTTTATATTAGGTTACACAATACACAAGTGGGCTTGGGCCTCTATAATAAGACCCGCAAGTTTATATGATCCTGTTATCACACTTTAAGCTTTGACACAAACCAATATTAATTCATATATAATTATTTAAAAGTAATTCGTATATATTATATTTAATATTTTAATTTCATATGTTGGCTTATGACATTTTAATAGTATAAAATTATAAATATTATGGAATTTTTATTTATTATTGATTTATATATTTTTTTGACACATTATTTAAAAATATAAAATATATATATATTTAATTAAAAACGGTCCGACCGGTTTGAACCCCGGTCCGACCACTTGAACCTTGAACCGATAAGTTCACCGGTTCAATGATCGGTCCGGTTTTGAAAACCTTGATTTTCAACTAACTTCAAATAAAGTTAAAAATTTATCAATTTCACTAGATTATTGAAATAAATTCAAATAGGGTAAAGAAAGAACTATAAAAATGACTTCAAATAGAGATTAGACAAAGAACAAAGAAGAAATTTAAGGTTTTTGCTAATATGAGCTACGGTGTTATATTGGGCTTTGGTTATGATTTTTTTTGTTTTTTTTTTTTTTTTCAGATGAAGTGGTAATCCATTGAAATTAAACCCACACACAAATGTGAGGTTCCGGGTTCGAACCCAGGTCACGATGTCCGACCTAACAATTTCAGCATTTGCCAGTTGAGCAAGAACTTATAGAAGGTTATGATTTCTATTACACCCAGCCCTAGACTAAAAATAATATAAGTTTGGTTCATTGGTTAACCTATTTTCATAATATTAAGTCTGGCCGCAAAATATTCAAAAAAAAAAAGGCAGAACTGCAAATAAATGAAGTGAGAATTTGATAATTTTGATTCGATTGAAGAAGAATAAAAAAGCAAATTGATGACAAATAGGGAAGAATTCTTAACTAACTGGAATGGAAAGAATTGATTTTAAAGGGCAGAATCGTGTTTTTATCTAACTGCCAAACACAAACAAAGACAAAGTACTGCAAATAAATAAAAGAAGAAGAAAGATGAAGAACAGTAGAGATCCTAGTTTGCAAGTGGCGGCTGTTTTATATTAGGTTACACAATACACAAGTGGGCTTGGGCCTCTATAATAAGACCCGCAAGTTTATATGATCCTGTTATCACACTTTAAGCTTTGACACTAACCAATATTAATTCATATATAATTATTTAAAAGTAATTCGTATATGTTATATTTAATATTTTAATTTCATATGTTGGCTTATGACATTTTAATAGTATAAAATTATAAATATTATGGAATTTTTATTTATTATTGATTTATATTATTTTTTTGACACATTATTTACAAATATAAAATATATATATTTAATTAAAAACGGTTCGACCGGTTTGAACCCCGGTCCGACCACTTAAACCTTGAATCGATAAGTTCACCGGTTCAATGATCGGTCCGGTTCTGAAAACCTTGATTTTCAACTAACTTCAAATAAAGTTAAAAATTTATCAATTTCACTAGATTATTGAAATAAATTCAAATAGGGCAAAGAAAGAACTATAAAAATGACTTCAAATAGAGATTAGACAAAGAACAAAGAAGAAATTTAAGGTTTGTGTTAATATGAGCTACGGTGTTATATTGGGCTTTGGTTATGATTTTTTTGTTTGTTTTTTCAGATGAAGTAGTAATCTATTGAAATTAAACTCACACACAAATGTGAGGTCCCGGGTTCGAACCCAGGTCATGATGTCCGACCTAACAATTTCGGCATTTTCCAGTTGAGCAAGAACTTATAGAAGGTTATGATTTCTATTACACCCAGCCCTAGACTAAAAACAATATAAGTTTGGTTCATTGGTTAACCTATTTTCATAATATTAAGTCTGGCCGCAAAATATTCAAAAAAAAAGGCAGAACTGCAAATAGATGAAGTGAGAATTTGATAATTTTGATTCGATTGAAGAAGAATAATAACGCAAATTGATGACAAATAGGAAAGAATTCTTAACTAACTGGAATGGAAAGAATTGATTTTAAAGGGAAGAATCATGTTTTTATTTTACTGCCAAACACAAACAAAGACAAAGTACTGCAAATAAATAAAAGAAGAAGAAAGATGAAGAACAGTAGAGATCCTAGTTTGCAAGTGGCGGCTGTTTTATATTAGGTTACACAATACACAAGTGGGCTTGGGCCTCTATAATAAGACCCGCAAGTTTATATGATCCTGTTATCGCACTTTAAGCTTTGACACTAACCAATATTAATTCATATATAATTATTTAAAAGTAATTCGTATATGTTATATTTAATATTTTAATTTCATATGTTGGCTTATGACATTTTAATAGTATAAAATTATAAATATTATGGAATTTTTATTTATTATTGATTTATATTTTTTTTTGACACATTATTTAAAAATATAAAATATATATATTTAATTAAAAACGGTCCGACCAGTTTGAACCCCGGTCCGACCACTTGAACCTTGAACCGATAAATTCACCGGTTCAATGATCGGTCCGGTTCTGAAAACCTTGATTTTCAATTAACTTCAAATAAAGTTAAAAATTTATCAATTTCACTAGATTATTGAAATAACTTCAAATAGGGTAAAGAAAGAACTATAAAAATGACTTCAAATAGAGATTAGACAAAGAACAAAGAAGAAATTTAAGGTTTTTGTTAATATGAGCTACGGTGTTATATTGGGCTTTGGTTATGATTTTTTTTTTTGTTTTTTTTTTTCAGATGAAATGGTAATCCATTGAAATTAAACTAACACACAAATGTGAGGTTCCGGGTTCGAACCCAGGTCACGATGTCCGACCTAACAATTTCGGCATTTGCCAGTTGAGCAAGAACTTATAGAAGGTTATGATTTCTATTACACCCAGCCCTAGACTAAAAATAATATAAGTTTGGTTCATTGGTTAACCTATTTTCATAATATTAAGTCTGGCCGCAAAATATTCAAAAATAAAAGGCATAACTGCAAATAGATGAAGTGAGAATTTGATAATTTTGATTCGATTGAAGAAGAATAATAACGCAAATTGATGACAAATAGGGAAGAATTCTTAACTAACTGGAATGGAAAGAATTGATTTTAAAGGGAAGAATCATGTTTTTATCTAACTGCCAAACACAAACAAAGACAAAGTACTGCAAATAAATAAAAGAAGAAGAAAGATGAAGAACAGTAGAGATCCTAGTTTGCAAGTGGCGGCTGTTTTATATTAGGTTACACAATACACAAGTGGGCTTGGGCCTCTATAATAAGACCCGCAAGTTTATATGATCTTGTTATCAAACTATAAGCTTTGACACTAACCAATATTAATTCATATATAATTATTTAAAAGTAATTCGTATATATTATATTTAATATTTTAATTTCATATGTTGGCTTATGACATTTTAATAGTATAAAATTATAAATATTATGGAATTTTTATTTATTATTGATTTATATTTTTTTTTGAAACATTATTTAAAAATATAAAATATATATATTTAATTAAAAACGGTCTGACCGGTTTGAACCCCGGTCCGACCACTTGAACCTTGAACCGATAAGTTCACCGGTTCAATGATCGGTCCGGTTCTGAAAACCTTGATTTTCAATTAACTTCAAATAAAGTTAAAAATTTATCAATTTCACTAGATTAATGAAATAAATTCAAATAGGGTAAAGAAAGAACTATAAAAATGACTTCAAATAGAGATTAAACAAAGAACAAAGAAGAAATTTAAGGTTTGTGTTAATATGAGCTACGGTGTTATATTGGGCTTTGGTTATGATTTTTTTGTTTTTTTTTTTCAGATGAAGTGGTAATTCATTGAAATTAAACTCACACACAAATGTGAGGTCCCGGGTTCGAACCCAGGTCACGATGTCCGACCTAACAATTTCGGCATTTGCCAGTTGAGCAAGAACTTATAGAAGGTTATGATTTCTATTACACCCAGCCCTAGACTAAAAATAATATAAGTTTGTTCATTGGTTAACCTATTTTCAAAATTGAAAATTTGAGAATCGGAGAACCAAATTTGATGAAACATCATTAAAAAAACTAATTTGAATGTGTTTCGAAATACACATAATTTACTAAGACTAGCTCAGTGATTCGTAAAGTCACTGTCACAATCGTTGTCTTTGATTGAAGTGACGGGTCCTAATTTCATTTCGGCTATAAATAAGAGTCCGTAGGATGAACTCAAGGTTGAACACTTAAATTATGAAATCTAATCTTGACCAAAAAAACTCAAACTTCTCAAAATTATAAGTATATCTTTACTGTCTTTTCTATTTCTTTACCGTTTTTATCACTTTCAATTCAAATCACTATATATTTTCCACCAAATTTACTTTCAACACACCAATCTTTAATTTCTTAATCTTTCTCGTAATTTATTTTTTAGTTCATTTTAAATTTCAACAATTTACATTCCCCTTACAATTTACAAGTCCATTTATTATTACTGGTATTTACTTTTCAAGCAAAATCAATTTCAAACTAGACAAATTAAAATCCGAAGACATGAGTATTTTTTCAAATTATTTGTAGGCTTCAATATGCCGTTTTATGTTATTAATTTAGATGTTGTGAGTTTATTCGCAGATTCATCATTTTCGTTTTTAGCGCTATTGAATCCGTGTTTGTATCTGATGTATCTATCTATTTGAATGAATATTATGTTTCAGTAAAAAAAAAATCACCCATGACTCGAGGGTGGGGGCATTGGGGTCAGTTGATCTCACTTGCCTATTGTATAATTTGTATGGCATAGAATATAATTATTCTCACCAGAAATCGAACTCGGATTTTTCGGAATAATTTGTCTTTCGGAAATCTCATTAACCACCGAGCTCAATATTTTTAGTTTGTCTATTGTATTTTTAGTTAATACTACTTATATATTTATGCAATGACCCCACTTAGTAAATTCATTATTGTGGTCAATTTTGGTGGGTTAGTTTAGCTTATTCAAAAAATAAATTCATTATTGGGGATATAAATTAGGGAGACAAAACGGATCAATTCTAAAAAAAAATATATAATTTTCAAACACCTTCAAATAAAGTTAAAAATTTATCATTTACACTAGATTATTGAAATAAATTCAAATAGGGTAAAGAAAGAACTCTAAAAATAACTTCAAATAAGATTTGTTTTGTTTGAAATTGTATTTAGATTAGACAAAGAACGAAGATTTAATGTTAATTAATATGAGCAACGATGTTGTGCTTTGGTTATGATTTTTATTACACCCAACTCTAGATTAAAAAATATATAAGTTCAGTTTACTGGTTAACCTATTTTTAAAATTGAGAATCCGATGACTAAATTTGATGAAACATCATTGAGAAGACTAATTTGGGTGTGTTTCAAAATACACATGATTTACTAAGACTAGCTCAATGATTTGTAAAGTCACCGTCACAATCGTTGTCTATCATTGAAGTGACAAGCCCTAATTTCATTTCATTTCGCCTATAAACAAAAGTTCGTACAATGAACTCAAGGTCGAATACTTAAATTATGAAGTCTAATTTTAACCAAAATAGACTAAAACTTCTAAAAATTACAAGTATATCTTTACTGTCTTTTCAATTTCTTTACCGTATTTATCATTTTCAATTCAAATCACTATATTATTTTCCACCAAATTTACTTTCAACACACCATCTTAAATTTCTTTATCTTTCTCATAATTTATTTTTTAATTCATTTTAAACTTAATTTACATTCCCCTTTCACAAGTCCATTTAACTGGTCTTTACTTTTTCAAGCAAAATGAATTTCAAACTAGAAAATAAAAACTAGAAACAAAATTAAGAAATTAAATCACCTCTAAATATGCTTCAGATTCGAAATAGTCACTCTTCTTCACTATACCTAGCAGCACGACGCACCTTTCGTTTGACTTCTTTGTGTTAACAATTATGTGGTTTGGTGTTAGCTTTTGAAGTTGATGCAAAATGCAAATGGGAGACTTCGATTAAGAGGTTGGTTATGTGATAATGCAAATTTGGTCAATGGTCTTCTTTTTAATAATATCTTTATGTCCCATAATCCCATTGATCGTGTCTTTGTTTTAAAATTTTCAACGTGTAGAGTAAAAAATTGTATTAGTACCAATAATAATAAGTTTGTTTAAGTGGTAAGAGTCTTAATTCTTATAAGTATAAGTATGTGGTCAGAAATTCGATTTTCAATTTATGTATGGAAAAAATTGGCTAAGAAAGAAGAATTCACGTTGTGTGCCCATAAATTTTTCAATAGAGATTAGTTATTATATTAACGGTGATGAAATTTTCTTAGCAGGTAACAAAAAATTTGTAGTCCTTATTAAGTTTACTAGTGTGATACCCGTGCCAAGCACGGGCTATGAATTCAACTAATTATTTCCTATAAATTAAATACATATTATATTATTTATATATTTTTATTTTTTATGTTGAAATTAAGTTTTTCATAATTTAAGATTTTATTAAAATAGAACAAAAAATGAAAAATATAAAATGGAAGATATAAACTGAACCGCTAATTTTTTTTCTTTTCGATTTTGTCAATTTTCAAATTTTGTGGCATATCAATTTTCAGCTAATTGAGATATAATATAGACCTCGTTCAATTGATCAGACCAAGTTTGGATTTTGACCGCCTTAAAATTAAATTCACTTAATTAGTGCGCAAGCTCGTGCCAACCATGAAAAATAAAATAGCTATAAAATTTAAATATAAAATGAATGTAAAAAAATGTATGGTAAATTTACATAAATTAATATATATTTTTGTTTTTCAAAATAGTTACAAAAGTTAGACTTAAATATGTAAAAGGTCCCCGCACTTAGGGGTTATTTGAGTTTTAGTCTCTGCCATCGACTGCGACAGAGAATCGTTTGAGGATAGATCGAATTGTTCGGCAATCGTTGAATATACGATTGCCGACTGATCAGAATAGGGAGGGAGAGATAGTGTTGAGGTGACGAAAAAGCGTTTCGACAAAAGTTTCGATTGGTTTAATTGATTTGATGTTGACTCTTCCTTCTCGGTTGAAGTCTAGAGATCTTACACATGAAATGTTGTTATTGTTCTTGTTGTGGTTGTGTGGGGGTAATAATGAGATGGGGATGATGATTGATGAATAAGGTAATTAAAGATGGCAGAGTAGCCATTTTATTATTCTTGAGGTTTTGCTCAATTCTTTCCATTCCTCCATTTAGTTTTCGATCATATTTTTAGAGAAGAATGGCATAATGTAGTTGTGAGTGTTTTCTGGACGTGTCTTGTTTTTGGTTGTGAGTGTTTCAACAAATATGACTATTTTCAATAAAATTCTATCTCTATTCTTAAATATAAGATATTTTTGAAAAAATTACAGAGATTATAAAATGGAACAAAAAAAATCTTAAAATAGATTTATATTTAGGAACAAATGTAATAATTTAAAACGATCATATATATATATATATATATATATGAGATTTGAAATAAAATACTTATCATATTTTATTAATATTTCTCTGTATTACACACTATATTAGTACTTTTATTTTTGAAAATACGTTGTACATTTTTTACTAAAAACAAAATAGGTTATACTAATATAGTTTTTAATCATTATGTATTATTTTTCAAAGAAAATATCAACCCAAT
Organism: Trifolium fragiferum; assembly: GCA_954870985.1. NCBI lineage: Eukaryota > Viridiplantae > Streptophyta > Magnoliopsida > Fabales > Fabaceae > Trifolium > Trifolium fragiferum. The sequence continues at coordinate 18,300,726 of OX940789.1, forward strand.
TGAATAAATTCAACCTATTATTTAGCCGTTCAGAAAATGAAAAACATTTGTTTGTTTAGGTTCATTTTCTTTCACAAATCAAACCAAATTGATCCATTTAAATAAAATAGAAAACCAAATAATGATATTCAAGTTGGATTCAAATAATATGTAGTGGCTCACACTCCAGTACGGGTGACTACATATATTACTATTCTTCAAAATTGTAATGATAATTCAATATGTACTGCAAACATGATTATTAATGATTTTTTTAATATATTGATTTTACTTTTGTCAAACAAAAAAAAAATATTAATCATATTACGGTAAATTAATATTCAAAAATAGAAATTTGATTTCGAAATAATTGTCGTCCCAATGTAGTAGTTGAATATTAGAAATTGCACTTAAATATAAAATATTATTTCGCCTCTAACCACGTTAAAAAAAAAAACTTTGAACCAAACAATGAATCAAATTTTATCTATATATAATTTCTTTCTCTTGTTTTGCATAATATACAACATTTTCTATCTTCTATTTTTTTCTTCTTCTAATAAAACATTTCTTAAAAGGGGAGGTTGTAGAAATAGAGACACGAAGCTGATATTTAACAATCAATATGTTAAAAAAATTGTATTTTGGAGAATCAATATATTAAAATAATATGATTTTAAAATCAATATATTAAAATTTTGCATAATTTAACAGATTTAACAATTCTTTATTATTATGCATAATTAAAATACAATTTATGCTTCATATTATTCTTTATATATTGCGAACAATATTGTGAACAATATTATGAACAATCGTGTATTTGTGCTTCGTATTATTCTTCATATATTGTGAACAATCATATATTTACACATGCATCTATTATGGATCATCATGTCCAGTGAGAATGAAAGTTTGTCGCATATATAATACATTATGAACAATCAAAATAAAAAGTAACGAAACTCAAATAAGTAAGAAAAAAAGATGTTGTGAAAAAGAATGATATGTTGATCATTTAATGAGTAGAAGTTGGAACCTTGTGGTTGTAAATAAAATGGGATAAATATATTGGTCTTGTAGGACTTGGAACTAAAGAGTGTGAATTAAAAAAAGTGAATAAAAAATCTCACATTATTTAGAACATTCTCTTTAGTAGTATATATATCCCAAGGTGACTAATAAGAGTGTGTCCCAAGAGGTACCCAGTTTTATAAACGAGGGACTCCGCACACTATATCGATCATCACACGCGCGCAGCGTCACCATCGTCGGACCGAACTTGGTTCTATGTGATGTGTTATTTTTTAGTCACAAAATTAACTAATTTTTTATTAGTTAATTATGAAAAATTTAATCACAAGATCAAGACATGAGTAACCACTCAAACATGATTTTAATGTGTTTCATTTCCACTTAATTCACATGTCCCCCATTGCTATTGATATGTGTCCGTTAATTTTATTATGGCTATTGATTTGTATTGATATTGGTCTGTTACTCTTTTGTAGTAATACACTCCACTTTCAATTTCAATATATGCAGAAGTCTAATTCATAGGCTCATAGAGCAAACTCACGTTAAAAAAAAAGAAAAAAAAAGCCAACAACTACATAAAAATTCTCTTCATTTTTTCCTTCACGCAAATAAAGTTTTATTTGTGTTTTGTGTTTCATTGGTTTGTGACTGATATTGTAGTATCAGTTAAATTGATATTGTAGTATCAATTTTCGAGTGGTTTTGTCGAATCATTCAAGAAGGTGTTCCTTCCGATCGTTACAGTGCAGTATTCGATCGGGTTAGTTTTTGAACTGGGCTGTTTTATCCTGGAGGCGGCACGGTTGATTGTCTGCTTTGCACCATTTGAGCAGTACCGTGAAACGTCTTAAAGAGAACGTATTGTCCCGCGACTCAGCCAGTAATTCTCTTCGGTTCCAATTTTCGAAAAATTATTATTTTTTAAAATCAAAAACAACAATTTTAAGACGTTTTCAAAACTGCTATGGATATCGAAGAAATTATTGGAAATTCGGCTGTTGGTGCAACCGAAAGGCCTTTCAAGTTTGAAGGTCTCCATTTCAAACGTTGGCAACAGCCAACAGAAAATGTTTTTCTTTTTAACTCTAAAAAAAGTTGTCCACGTTTTGAATGAGGATATGCCCACTGTTCCTATCGGTCTTGTAGGATCGAGTTCTGGAACAAAGGAACAACCACTCACCATCGGTGACAAGGTTGATAAGCCTGATGCAGCTATTGAAAAACAAAAAGAAAAGGATTCGATTGATCTTGCTGCAAAAGAGCTTCAGTTGAAAAAGGAACAACAACTCTGGTTGCATAATGATTATTTATGCAAAGGTTACATTATAAATGGCCTATGTGATGATTTGTATGATTATTATAGTACATACAAAAGTGCTAAGGATGTTTGGGAGGCGCTGAAAAAGAAATATGATACCGAGGAGGCCGGTGTGAAGAAGTATGCTGTTAGTAGGTACCTGAAGTACCAAATGGTTGATGAAAGGTCGGTGGAGGCACAATCTCATGAACTTCAGAAAATTGCTCATGAAATAATAACTGAAGGTATGCCTCTTGACGAACAATTTCAAATTGCAGTGATGATTGACAAACTGCCCCCTGGTTGGAAAGATTTTAAAAATCAGCTTCGTCACAAAACAAAAGAATTTTCAATCGAGAGTTTGATTACTCGACTCCGCATTGAGGAAGAATCCAGGAGGCAAGATCAGAAAGAAGAGGCTTATGTGGTCTCCGGCAACACCAAAAAGAAATTCGGTGCGGTTCTGAAGCCTACGGGCAAACCTTTTAAGAATCAGAACCGCGGTCAAATGAACCGAATTAAGAATGGTAACCCTTCACGGGCCCATAATGCTAAACAGCATCCACCTGCTCAAAAGAATGATACTGGTACAGTTAGTGTGACTTGTTTTAACTGTGGTAAACCAGGACATTTTGCTAAGAAATGTAGAGCCAGGAACAAACCTGCTGCTGCCCCTAATGCACAGGCTAACCTGACTGATGAGCCTTATGTGGCTATGATCACCGAAATCAATATGGTTGGTGGTACTGATGGCTGGTGGATAGATACTGGCGCTAGTCGTCATATCTGTTATGAACGTGCTATGTTTAAAACATACACCACTGCTGAAAATAAGAAGGTGCAAATGGGTAATGCTCACACCTCTGATGTTGCTGGTATTGGAGATGTTGAATTGAAGTTCACCTCCGGGAAAACTCTGATCTTGAAGGATGTCATGCATGTGCCTGACATTAGAAAAAATTTAGTTTCTGGTTTTCTTCTTAATAAGGCTGGATTTAATCAAACTATTGGGGCTAATTTGTACACCATCACTAAGAATGGTATTTTTATTGGGAAAGGGTACGCAACTGAAGGCATGTTTAAGTTAAATGTTGAATTGAATAAAATTTCTCCTTCCGTTTACTATGTGTGTGATTTTAATATTTGGCATGCTAGACTTTGTCATGTTAGTAAACGTTCTTTACTTAATTTAAGTAATCTAGGATTAATTCCAAAGTTAATTGCTAATGACATAGAAAAATGTGAATTTTGTAGTCAAGCGAAAATAACTAAATCGTCACATAAATCGGTAATTAGAGAATCTGAACTGTTAGATTTAATTCATTCTGATATATGTGAACTTGATGGAACTTTGACTAGAAATGGTAAACGTTATTTTATCACTTTTATTGACGATTGTTCTGATTATACTGTTGTATATCTAATGAAAAATAAAAGTGAAGCGCTTGACATGATTAAGATTTTTGTGGCTGAAATTGAAAATCAATTTAGTAAGAAAATTAAAAGGCTTCGTAGTGATAGGGGAACTGAGTATGATTCTACTTTATGCAATGATTTTTATAAAGAACATGGAATTATACATGAAACGACTGCACCATACTCACCTGAAATGAATGGTAAAGCAGAAAGAAAAAATAGAACTCTTACTGAACTAGTTGTAGCTAGTATGCTCTATTCTGGTGCTGCCTCACACTGGTGGGGGGAAATATTATTGACTGTTTGCTATGTCCTGAATAGAGTTCCCAAGGCTAATAATGTGGTCTCACCTTATGAGATATTAAAGAAAAGACAACCAAACTTGTCTTATTTGAGAACCTGGGGATGTCTTGCTTATGTCAGGATACCGGATCCAAAGCGGGTTAAACTCGCAAGTCGTGCCTATGAATGTGTATTCATTGGCTATGCTACAAACAGTAAAGCATATCGGTTTTATGACCTAAATGCTAAAGTGATCATAGAATTAGTTGATGCTGATTTCTATGAAGATAAATTTCCCTTTAAATCGAGAAATAGTGGGGGCAATGAAACCACAAATAGTGGGGGCACCGAGACAAGTCACATTCCTGTGATAAAAAACTCCGAGAGCAATAAAGAAATAGAAATTGAACTTCGTAGAAGTAAAAGAGTAAGAGTAGCTAAAGATTATGGACCGGATTATTCGGTATATTCTTTAGAAGAAGACCCTACAAGTCTTCAAGAAGCCTTGTCATCTCTGGATGCAGATTTATGGCAAGAAGCTATTAATGATGAGATGGAGTCTCTAGAAACTAACATGACCTGGCACTTAGTAGAGTTGCCTCCTGGTTGCAAACCGATTGGTTGTAAATGGATTTTGAAAAAGAAGCTAAAACCGGATGGCACTGTTGATAAGTACAAGGCTCGCCTTGTAGCCAAAGGTTTTAGACAAAGAGAAAATATAGATTTCTTCGACACTTTTTCTCCGGTCACTCGTATAACATCCATAAGGGTACTAATTTCAGTTGCCGCTATTTATAACCTTTTTATTCACCAAATGGATGTTAAAACCGCTTTTTTAAACGGTGACTTAGAAGAAGAAATCTATATGGAACAACCTGAAGGGTTTGTGATACCTGGTCAAGAACAAAAGGTCTGTAAGTTAGATAAGTCCTTGTATGGACTTAAGCAAGCGCCAAAACAATGGCATATTAAATTTGATAGTTTGATGACATCAAATGAATTCAAAGTGAATGAAAGTGACAAATGCATTTATTATAAATGTGAAAATGGCATTTGCACTATTGTATGTCTCTATGTGGATGATTTACTCATCTTTGGGTCAAATTTGTCTGCTATAGATGCAGTGAAATCATTGTTGAGCAACAACTTTGATATGAAAGACCTTGGAGAGGCAAGTGTGATTCTTGGAATCAAGATCACTAAGTCAAAGGACGGAATCTCTTTAGATCAAGCCCACTATGTGGAAAAGATTTTAAAGAAATATAATTACTTTGACTGTAAAGAGGCTAATACGCCGTATGATTCCGGTGTAAAACTATTTAAGAACACTGGTGAAAGTGTAAGACAAACTGAATATGCTAGTATCATTGGTAGTCTGAGGTATACCACTGATTGTACCAGACCCGACATCGCATATGTCGTGGGACTGTTGTGCAAGTTTACTAGCAGGCCCAGTAATGAGCATTGGCAAGCTATTGAGAGAGTCATGAGGTATCTTAAAAAGACCATGAATCTCGGATTACATTATAAGATATTTCCTGCTGTACTTGAAGGGTACAGTGATGCTGATTGGAACACCTTGTCGGATGATTCCAAAGCGACCAGTGGCTATATTTTTAGTATAGCTGGAGGAGCTGTGTCTTGGAAATCAAAGAAACAGACCATATTGGCTCAGTCCACTATGGGGTCTGAAATGATAGCGCTTGCCACTGCTAGTGAAGAAGCAAGTTGGTTGAGATGCTTGCTATCTGAGATTCCCTTGTGGGAAAAACCTATGCCGGCTGTGTTGATCCACTGTGATAGTACCGCGGCTATTGCTAAAATTGAGAATCGATTCTATAACGGAAAAAAGCGTCAAATTAGACGTAAGCACAGCACAGTGAGAGAAATGATCACTAAAGGAGCTGTGAGAGTGGATCATGTACGCACTGATGATAATTTAGCGGATCCTTTGACGAAAGGACTAGCTAGAGAGAAAGTCTATAATACATCTGTAAAGATGGGACTAATGCCGATATGAACTTATCATGATGGGAACCCAACCTAATAGACTGGAGATCCCAAGAAATAGGTTCAATGGGTAATAACAAGTCATGATGAGTTGATGATGATCATGCAAGTAAAATGAGAAAAGCATGAATCCTGATAGCGAAAGGATGAGTTGCAGCTCTTAATGAGATCTATACTCTGTATGAGTGGAGTACCGAGCTACAGGAGTACTCTTGATAGACTCACCTATATGAATGTGGAACTGAGGCCGGTTCCTATGGAATTTCGAGGCAGAATTCCTAGAGCATTCATGAAACCGGGATTGACGTGCAGGGCCATTAAAGCACGGGCTACAAAGAAACACCTTGTGGAAAGGTTGTGTGCGGGTTTGAGAAAAATCTGAGATAGAGTTCAAGACAAGCGTCACTCTTGCTAAATCAGGCTCTTACTTGCTATGCAAAGGTTCAAGTCATAGACACCTTTGCTTATGCACAATCTTTTAGAAACCTCTGAAACACTTTTTTGAATTCAAGTGGGGGATTGTTGTGAAAAATAATGATTTGTTGATCATTTAATGAGTAGAAGTTGGAACCTTGTGGTTGTAAATAAAATGGGATAAATATATTGGTCTTGTAGGACTTGGAACTAAAGAGTGTGAATTAAAAAAAGTGAATAAAAAATCTCACATTATTTAGAACATTCTCTTTAGTAGTATATATATCCCAAGGTGACTAATAAGAGTGTGTCCCAAGAGGTACCCAGTTTTATAAACGAGGGACTCCGCACACTATATCGATCATCACACGCGCGCAGCGTCACCATCGTCGGACCGAACTTGGTTCTATGTGATGTGTTATTTTTTAGTCACAAAATTAACTAATTTTTTATTAGTTAATTATGAAAAATTTAATCACAAGATCAAGACATGAGTAACCACTCAAACATGATTTTAATGTGTTTCATTTCCACTTAATTCACATGTCCCCCATTGCTATTGATATGTGTCCGTTAATTTTATTATGGCTATTGATTTGTATTGATATTGGTCTGTTACTCTTTTGTAGTAATACACTCCACTTTCAATTTCAATATATGCAGAAGTCTAATTCATAGGCTCATAGAGCAAACTCACGTTAAAAAAAAAAAAAAAAAAAGCCAACAACTACATAAAAATTCTCTTCATTTTTTCCTTCACGCAAATAAAGTTTTATTTGTGTTTTGTGTTTCATTGGTTTGTGACTGATATTGTAGTATCAGTTAAATTGATATTGTAGTATCAATTTTCGAGTGGTTTTGTCGAATCATTCAAGAAGGTGTTCCTTCCGATCGTTACAGTGCAGTATTCGATCGGGTTAGTTTTTGAACTGGGCTGTTTTATCCTGGAGGCGGCACGGTTGATTATCTGCTTTGCACCATTTGAGCAGTACCGTGAAACGTCTTAAAGAGAGCGTATTGTCCCGCGACTCAGCCAGTAATTCTCTTCGGTTCCAATTTTCGGAAAATTATTATTTTTTAAAATCAAAAACAACAAAAGAGATAATAGCAAAAATCAAATTCAAAAGCAAAAGCATAAATATATACTACAGGATAATTTTTTATAGTGAAAATTATATTTATACACAACATGAAAATGGTGTGGTCAATGATGAATGTGGTAGCCATATTTATAGCAAAAAATACAACCAAGTCAATACATTTATGCAGATCCGAAATTTTATGAAACGGTTTATTACATTATGTTAAAAAAGGAATAAAAAAAATACATTATTAAAATTTTTAGAATATATTTTTAATTTTTTTATTTAATTTGGTATATAGTGAAAAACTTGAACATAAGAATAATTTGGTATTTAATGAGTAATATTTTCTAGGAAGGACATATTGATTTGTTTGACCATAATTAGTTTTTGCATATAAAAGGCATATTCTCATATTATTAATAAATTGTAAAGATTCTTCAACAATTCAATATTATTTTAATCATTCATAAATTATAAATAATTTTTAATTGATATTATTTTATCATTCATATTTCTAAATGATTTGTAATTTTTAAATATAATTAATATACTTACTTATATAATTTATAATCATTTAATTTCGGTAATTAATAGTATTTTCTAAATCTAATTATATATTTTTTTTCTAAAAAAATTCATGATTTATTTATTTTGTTACGAAACAAAATCGAAATTTTTTAAAAATAAAAAATTCCTTTTTAAAAAATTCAAAATTTTTAATAATTATATGTTTGAAATTTTATTATTTGAAACAAAAGACATATTCTTATATTATTAATAAATTGTAAAGATTCTTCAACAGACTTTAGAAAGAAGAAAAGAATCTCATAAAAATTAAATGCTTATAATACAATACTAAAATAACCTTTGAAAATTTTATTAATTTTTAAATAATTTTGTGAATTTCGTGAATTATTAATATTAAAAAAATAATATAAATAAATTTTGTGAATTATTAATATGAAAAAATAATAAAAAATAATTTTGTGAATTTCGTGAATTTTTAGAATATATTTTTAATTCATTTATTTTTGTTTTCAATATTAATCACTTGAAATTATTAAAAAAAATTCATGATGTATTTATTTTGTTATTAAAGAAAAACAAAATTTATTTAAAAATAAAAATTTCCTTTTAAACAAAATCCATTTTTTTTAATAATTATATGTTTGAAATTTTATTATTTGAATTGAATTTGAATTGTTTCCTTTTTAATATAGAAATTGATTGCACAATCTTAAGAAGCAATGTGAGGAAAGCATTTGGAAAAACCATTAAATGAAACCTTATAAAATTTGTCTCATTTGTGTAACACCCCGTTTTTCAAAGGCCCAAAGGTAGGCACTTTTTTTTTTTTTTAAAACACGAGACAGAGTGCGCGGAAAATATTTTACAAGAGCCGACATTATTCATACAACAGGACTAAAGCAATAATAGTACGACCAACAAGGTGACTGAAATAGTACTATATGCATCATAGTGCTTCTCGGAGAAGCAAAGTGTGTACCTGATTATTTACAATCCAAAAGACAACCGTCTAAACCAAAAGTATAAATACTCAGATACAGTTTATCCAAAAGAGTCAGAATAAAACTCCCTAACCAAAAAGCACGGTGTACAACGCACCGGCATAAACCTAACTAGATATACCACGCCACTCAATCACTGGGGGCTCAAGAAGCTACCGTCGTCCTCACGACCCACGGTATCAGGCGAGAATCCATCGTCTAGGGTGGGAGGAGCCCGTTCATGTATTATGGCAAGGGTCACCACACATATACATATATATAATACACACCGAATATACACATACCAAATACGGAAAGTAAATAGACATTTAGCATTTCCTTCTCAACAGACATTATAATTCAAATGCACACAAAGCCTATCAATGCAGACTCTACAATGAGCGTGGCACCAATCATTGGCTGCCACATGCATGAATTCCGGAATTTAACCTCTCCGCAGAGAGTCGTAGGTCCATCCCCTACTAAACCCTGTAGGGCAGGTGAAGCCACACAGACTATAACACCAAGGTGAAGCCACACAGACTCTAACACCAACTCAATAAAAATCCCGCAGGATTAGGTGAAGCCACACAGACTATAACACCAAGGTGAAGCCACACAGACTCTAACATCAACTCAATAAAAATACTCTAACACCCGGTGCTTAGGTGAAGCCACACAGACTCTAACACCCGTACACGCAACTATGAAATGCATGAGCATATTTTATATTTCAGCATATATAGGGCAGTCACACAGACAAATCCCCGGTGAAGTCACACAGACAAACACCCATGTAGTCTCCACTGACATACACGTTCCATACATGCTCATGCAACAATCAATATACATACACAAATGTAATCATCTCCACATACCAATACATATATTCGCAAATCATATGTAAAGCATACGCATGTAATTTAAACACGTTCTCGTCTCGAGAATACATAATACCAAGCACACAAACACATCACAGAACCAAGCATACACACATGTCACTAAAGATATAAGGCAGAGATAAAGGTGCCCTTACCTCAGCAAGCTTTCCTTAATTCTTTACTCGTCTAAACTATTATGCGCGCTACCTAAAAGTAAGCAGCGTATAATCAGTAAAATATTCCTTGATTATCCTATCGAAACGAAACTTGTTCCTAAAGTTCCAGTGGAGTTCAAGGTACTTTCTAAAGCTATCCCTCAGTGATCTCAGGTTCTCCTCATAGTGTTTAAAAATTCACGAAGTTATTTGTACTATTTTTATTACACGAAAATCATTTTGTTTTCAAATCATAAACTAAAACCATTTTGGATTCTCCACCTCAAGGACTTGTTTCCCACACATCCAAACCATTTGAAACACAACTAAAACTTTTCAAAAATATTTTAAATGAAAAAATCAAAGTTTTCTTGCGTTACAAGTTACACATTTTTTCTTTCTAACAACCTTTCCTATACTCATTTTTCTTCAAACTATGATTGACCAACACATAGACAATTTTTCACACATTTGTGGACTTAGAAATTTTTTTGGAATTTCACCCTTACCCTTAAAAAAAAAGCCACAGCCATTTTTTTCAAAAACACCCTATCACACAAAATTTTTCACTTCTAAATGCATGGTAATATCCCATAATACCTAACTAGCACTTACCAAAACGATTTAGAAATTATAGAGTCGAATCGCAAATTTCGAAAATTCTCAAATATGGTTTTTCTTAAGGCAAGTACTCTATTTTCTTTTCAAACCATCCCATAACCAATCAAACAATTAAACTATGATTATGGGAAACTATTTGCCTTCAAACAATTTTCGAAATTCAATTTCTCGAACCCTAGATGGGTGCCACGGCCAAGAGAGGTAAAAAGGGCCAACACCACACATTTTTCATTTGAAAACCTAACCTTCATCCATTAGTTTGTAAAGACATTCAATCGTGTACCCGACTACTTTTGAGACTTGAAACAAATTTTTTTTTTTCTAAATTATGTTCTTCGAGTCGCTCAAGAACACGAGATAAAAATTTTTCTTATTTTTCAAAACAAATTTCAAAATCACAAATCCATTTTGTCACTAAGCTCTAATCTAACTCCAAAACTAAAATCTCATGTCATAAACTCAAGATAAAATCATTTTAAGTCATTTTCTTCAAAACCCTTACCAACAAAATTTGTGAAATTTAAATCACCATGAGAATCACTTACTTGCTTCACTAATGTTTTCTTACTAACACTCATGAACCATAAAATCCAATCATATCTCAATTCCAACATGTTCTACAAATTTTTCCTCAAGACCACTAGTTGGTAAACTTTGAAAATCTAAGAACTTAAGAGAAAATCAAAGAACAAGAAGAGAAGTGAGGTCTTGTTACCTCAAGAAGAAGAATGATCAAGCTTCCTTAATGATTTTCCTAGCACAATCCAATCCAAGCTCTTGAGAGGAAAGAAGAAATTTGAAGTTATGAGACTGAGAGAGTGAGAGTCGGCCGAGAGAGGAGAGGGAGTATATATTTTTCAATTTTGCTCACTTTGATCTCATGTATTAAGACCATTCTAGCCAAAGTGATTTTGATCAATACCATTCCTTGGATCAAATAGTGCCCCAATGTACTTTTAAACCCTATCCATTGGATCAAAAGGGTAATCATTACCTTTTTGAAAATATCTTAGATATTTCTTTGCGCTCGCAGACGAGTCGTACTCCGTCGACGGTCTATCTTGTGAACAATAGAAAACTTACGAGGTAATTGCCCGTCGTAAAACATTTCCAAAAATTATCGCTAAACTTTATTTGCCGACTGAAATTTTGGTCCTAAACTCCCAAAAATATTCTGACTCCAGATTCTAACTCGTACCGATATATAAAGTCTGTGGTTAAATTTCGACGGAAAACAGAAACCGTAAATTTTCCAACAGCGGGTACAGTTTTCTACTCGTTTTTTCAATAAACGGAGAAAGTCGAATTTCAAAATTCTAAAGGCACAGGAACGCTCTCATAGATAAATAAAGACTAAGGAACAAAAGTCTGTGCATTTCCAGCACACGAGCACAAAACAGGCTCCAACTCAGCAAAATTATATTATAGCGACAATACTCACAAAATCACTTAACAAAAACCCTAATATTCCCAGCCAATATATATTTTCCTCACATAAAATGTATCGTGGAATTACAGGTCTTACAATTTGTATAGTATTAAGATTTTTTATTTGGCAATGATGCTTTTATGTTGGACTTAGGGTCTGTTTGGCTAGCCAAAAAAGCTAGCCTATAGCTTATGTCTTATAGCTTATAAGCTAAAAGACCTATTTGGTAACAGACTTTTCTGTATGAGCTTATAGCTTATTTTACTGACTTATAGCTTATTTTCCAGATGGTATTTCAAGTAGCTTATGAGCTAATAGCTTATTATTTTTTCTTCCATTTTTACCCCTTATTATTTTAACTAATGTTCACTCTTACCCTTTTTTTTTTTATTTCACTTTAAAATAAACCATACCTTTTTTTTTTTACTACATGATAAACCATAGTTTTTTTAATAAATATAAACCATACTTTTTTTTTAATAAACCATGCATGTTCATTCATTATTACCTTATGACAATTTTTACATGAATATAAACCTTATTTATGCACTAAAAAAAAACGTTATGTATGCTACTCACTATAAAAAAATAACGTTGATTTATATAAAATAAAAAAAATAATGTTGCTCAGTTTTATAAAATAGCCTAATAATTATTGTTTTGGACCAAAATATAGTAATAAACCATACTTTTTTAATCTTGTCAAAAAAAAAAAAACCATACTTTTTTAATAAAAAAGTCAATAAGAAAACCCATAATTTTTTGAAAATAAAATTTCAACCAATAACAATTAGTTTAGTAATATAAAAAATAAATATTATATTAGTACATTTAATTTTTAAATTTCAAATATATTAAATATTAATTTGACATAAATTTTATTTTGAATTAACAATACTCTTTTATGTCATTTTACATTTATCAGCTAGTTGAACCGCTAATTTTACCAAACACTTCAATTAACTTAACAGCCATAAGTCATCAGCCATCAGTTATCAGCCATAAGCTATCAGCCATCAGCTAGGTTATCAGCCAACCGCTAATTTTGCTTAGGCTCTGTTTGGCAAAAATAGCGGATGGCTGATAAGCTAGCTTATAGCTGATGGCTGATAGCTTATAGCTGATGGCTGATAAGCTGATTGAAGTGTTTGGTAAAATTAGCGGTTCAACTGACTGGTAAATGTAAAATGACAGAAAAGGACATATGAAATCTTTTATAAAAATCATTATTAAATCTATATCTAATTAATATTTAAGACACTTCAAATTTAGTTATTCAAATTTATTAATTTAATATATCTTTTATATATTATTAATTTTTTTATATAGAATTAAATTTTATTCTTTGAAATTTTATTTAAATTTATTTTCATTTATATTATTATACTTTATATAAAAGATTAAACATTATATTGTTTAGGCTTTTATACAAATACATAAAAGATAGATCAAATGTACTTAAAAAAACCGTGACAATATAGGTACATGCATATTTTATAGTAATATAAATACATGAAAAATAAATCAAAAGTACTAAAATGAAGGGGTTATAATGATAATATAATTATGTACAATGCGTCATAAAATATTGTTACGGTAAATAACTTTTTTTTTAATATTTATGTACAAAAACATTTTAAAAGGAGATATAACAACGACAAAAAAAAAAAAAGTAAGTACAATATAGTAAAAATTATAATGATAGACTAGCGTAAAAAAAATACAAAATTTTCCTATTTTATTTTAAATTGTAATAATATATTTTGAAAGATAAAAATAAATTTAAGATACTTTAATTATTAATGATTAATTATGTATTCTATTGCATTTTCTCCCATCTAGTTTAGTATATTAAAAACTAACGACGTCGTAGAACATAGTGTAAACTATACAAATTAAAATATAGAAAGAGTATTTATTTTATTTCATAAGCATTGGAAGTAAAATGTAAAAGAAAAATATTGGAAGCAAAGGAATGATGTTTTTTAATTTATATTATAATAAATTAAAAAGGGTAAAACTGGATTTTAAATAAAATGATAAGGGTAAAAATGGAAGAAAAGATGATAAGCTATAAGCTCATAAGCTAATTGGAATAGCTTATGGAAAATAAGCTATAAGTCAGTAAAATAAGCTATAAGTCAGTATTTAAAAAACTGTTACCAAACAAAAGACATAAGCTATAAGTCAGTTTTATGATCTTGCCAAACAGACCCTTAGTGTACTACTTGCTGTCTTTCTTAACTTTTCTACTTGACTGACCTGACCAGAGTTTGGCTTACAACTTCCCCTAGACTAAGTAAGGATTTTTAAGTTACCTGCAAATAATTGCCTTGTATTATTATTAACAAGTCTTACATTTTGTTGTGCGATGAAATGAATATATATTTATAAAGTAAAGATAATTTTCATTTTATAAATTGATTTTGTAGGGTTGAATTAATCTTAACTCTCAATTAAAGAGTTATATATATAAGAATTTGATCCAAGATTTACACTGGTCGTAAGAGTGGAAATTGAAGTTGTTTGAAATCCTACATTGTTAAGATTTTTGTAGATTGGTCCAACCAATTTGAAAGCCTAAAACGAAGTTTGAAATGAGGCCTTTAAAGCGTAACGCCAATAAAAGTATAATACTTTTTAAGTTTAATTAGTTTTTCCAATGTTAAACAACACAAAAGTAAATATTAAATACATGAACAAGATTGATTAACTTAATAAATCTTATACCAAAAAAAAAAAAATCTTAGTAGCAAAATTAATGAGTAAAATTTGTACTATATGACCTAAAATAATTAATTTTAATATCATCAATGAAATTTCTTCAAACTTAGCTAACATAATCCTTTTCAACGTTGGAGTAACAAAAGCAATAAAGAAAAGAGGCTATAGATAGAAAGCATAATTGCATAGCAGGATAATTTTTACTCTTATACCTTCACAACACTTAGTACTATTTTCTGCATTTTGTTGTATAGAGACAAATAGAACAAACTGGGACATTGCAATTTCAATCTAACCTTGATTAACTGTGTTAACAGTACAGAGCAAATGAGGTTAATGCTTCATTAAAACTAGAAAGAGCAGGAAACAAAGGTTCAAATTTACCAACATCACAATTCTTAAAAATTACATAAGTCTCGGAGTATGCTTTCAACTGACAGAAACAAGCACTCAGCTTCTATAGTAACTGATGTAGGAAATTAATTGTTTACAAATAACAGAAAACAAGAGAAGACATAAGTCACTCTCATAGATAAGTCATTAGACTGATGATACATCATGATGGTTGTAGCCTCACCCAAAACATGTGGATACACCCTATAGGAAATAACACTTATATCAAAATGACAAAAACAGAAAAGGATAATGTATCTTGATGAAACTAACACCAAAATATTGAACAACATGAAATATAATTAACATATAAATAAGAAGCTCAATGTTCTGATTTTGAATTACCAGTGGTTGCGACAAATTAACTACTTGAGCCTTCATTCAAATTTTGAGGACAAACACAATCATCCTAAGAGTTCTGGTTATCTATAAACAAGAAAAAAGCAACAACAATGTGAGAATGCGAGCCATAACATTTGAATCATGATTAGAGATAATTGATTTTGTACACATTACCTTTTTTTGCTACAATTTTTCTTATAGTAGAATTAATGTCACCATTCCAACGCCATTCATCTCTGTCTTCAGTATTTACATGTACATCTCTGAGCTGTGGTGCAAACAACACTCCATGTGAGAAAGTTTCCATTATGGGACAATCCTCTACACTTAAGTACCGCAATTGTGGAAATTTAAAGCCGTGTTTTCCCTTGCAAAAACTTCTTAGCCGTGGTAAGTTAGTCAAATGCAGATACTTCAATTTCATAAAAGCTATCTCAGAAGCATCGTTCTCGTCATCACTTGCAATTATTTCTTCTATCGTTTCACAATTAATTATCCACAGCGTTCTTAGTTTTTGTAAACTAGTAGCTGTTGATGATTTCATAATAATTTCCAATCCAGCACAATAGTACACATGCAACTCTTCTAAATTCTCAAACAGCACCGAGGATGGAACTATATTCTTGAGTCTAGAACAGTGATGTACAACCAAAGTTTCAATATTTTGGATAACTGGATGCAGCTCAGATTTCTCTTCATATATAAACTCAAGGTTGTTTAACATAGCGAGTTCTAAACTTTTCAATTTCAAAGTTGTTTCAGAATGTCCGCCCCATTCGTTTCCACTCGAGAAAATATATGTGAAGGAACTACATGTCACCTTAAGCTTTTTGAGATTGATAAACCTTTGGAAGAAACCAAATGGAAATTTGTCAGACTCATCATGGAAACATCGCAGCCGAAGAGCTGTTACTGTGTAGATAAACTCATCATTAAGTAGACCATTGCACAACATGGCGACATCCTTGCTGTTCAGAATAAGCTCCCTTGGGTTGCGGACAACCTATGAAACACAAGTAATCAGATTAAAGCTAATAGCTACGTAAAGAAAAGAATATTGCCCACCATTTCCAAACATAATCATATAAAATTAGAAAACGTGAAATGCACCTTTTCAATTGAGAAAAGGGGTAGTGTATCAACTGGGACAATGTCTTGGTAATTTTGAGACTTTGGCTTGAATAGTACGAGCTTCTCACAATGAAGCACATCCACATATATTAAAGAAGGACAATTCAAGTTATGCGATCCATCGTAGAAGCTTCGAAGTTGAGTCAAATCTCGTAAACTCAAAGATGTTAATTCTAGGAAAATAAGTTCTGGATCTGTGTCAGCTGTTTTATCTTGTGATACAATAATCTCTACGCCACAATGTGCTATAAAAAGCTCTTGGAGATGCTGAAGCTCTTTAGCCAAAGAGAGGGGAAAAACATGATTGAGGCTTTCACAGTCCATAACATTCAGTATGCAAAGGTTTTGAAACTTGAAGCTTTCATTAGGATTCCCACTCCATATGTGTTTCAGCTTCGGTAAATTTTCCAAATTGAGAGTTCCCAATTGCATTTCCAGCCTCGTTTGTCTACCACCTTCTACTTGTAGACTTTGTGTTTCGAATACAACTTCTAGTGCAGGACAATCGGTTACAGTCAGTTTCTCCAGATTCTGTAATTTATCAAGCACATAAGATGGAAATACAATTGATAGTTTATTGCAGGATTTAATTTCCAACTGCTTCAGTTTGCAGAAGGAGTTTGGAGCTAGTTCATTGTGCCATAATGACTTAAAGTGTTCCATGTGGGAGATTTCCAGTGTCTCCAAGTTTGGAAATACAACCTACAATGGGTAATATGCTTAGATCGTTAACAGTTAATTGCACAAGCAGAGTTACTAAAATAGAACTATAGCTAATAGTTACAGAGCTGGAGACAGTGCTCACCTCGCCATTAGAGAATGGTTTCTGAGATAAAGGAAGATAACCGAACTTTCCATCTGAGACAAAGATCTCCTCCAACATTTGGCAATTACTAATTGCAAGATAATTCAGGTTTACAAGTTCTCTAACCACGGAGGATGAGAATGCGTACACTATGTTATCACATTTGTCAATTGTCAAACTCCTCAAGTTTTGAATGAAAGAACATCCCGGAAGATTGTCATCCCACAGTTTCCTAGAATTAATCTTAGACAGCTTTAATAGTTCAAGGTGGGGCATCACAACCTATTAACAAAAAGATTCTCATCAAGATCTTATTTTCGTATTAATTTGTGTTAAGAAAAAGACCAAGAATAAGTGAGATAATGAGATAGTTCATTGCGAATAATTTACTGTTAAGAAAACCGAGAATCATAAGATATATAGCTTAAAAAGACAAATAGCACTCTGTTGATAATGAGATAATGAAACATCACGTAAAGCACTCTATGTAGCTTAAAAAGACAAATAGAAAAGTAGAAAGCATTATATAATGTTATTACCTTCTGATTAATTAGTGCCACAGGAATGCACTGTTTATCAGCTTCCAATGGAATGGAACAGAAACTAATGAGACTAGGCAAATGCTCAAGTTCAAGAGAAGACAATTTGGGGAACATAATATTGTCAAATTCTTTATCAGCCTCAGAACTTATGATTTCTGTAATCATTTTGCAATCAAAAACTTTTATTTTGTGAAGTTCAGGAAACTTTCTACCATGGGAGTACAATAACAGATTCTTCAACTTGTCACAACCTTTGACTTCAAAAGATTTTAGTTTGGCAAAAGTTTGAATTGGGAGTGTGCCATGGCATATTTCTTCCAGATTAAACAAATTTTCAAGAACCAAAGTCTCTAAGTTGCGTAAAACAGGATAAGGGTCGTCCAATCCCATTGAGTCAATGAAATACTTCAGATCAGAACTGTCTTGAATGCACAAATGCTTTAATTGTGGAAAACCTTCCCTGTTTAGTTCATAAAAGACATTTGTAACACATTGTATTTTGGCAAGACACAAGTCCTCAGCAGAATTCAGCAAGAATTTAAACCCGGGATCGAAAAGAATGTTCGAACTCCTACTATCCTCTAGCTTAAGTATTCTTGAAGATTCATAAGCATTTCCAGACAGCCATTTCCACTTATCACCAACAAATATGTTGTATCTTACAAGCTTTTCAAAGACCTGCAATTCCCGGGGCCAAACTGAAGCATCTTGAATCATTATGTCTAAAGCAGTTAGGTGAGACAAACTCCCTAGCTCTTCTAGACTTGCATTGTTGCTTTGATCTTTGCTTCCCTTGACTTCCCATTGGATAAAACAATTCCCCATGTACAACTCTTCTAAGCAGGTTAAGCTTGCAATAAGATTTGAAGGAATGAATCTCAGTTCACAACAGTTGGTTAACTTCAGCATTCGAAGATTAGTTAGTTGTCCTATTTCTTTTGGGAGCTCTTTAATATATGATCTTTCAAGGATGAGAATCTCTAAACTTTTTAGTTTTGCAACTATTGATATGTCTTCCAACACACAATCAGACATATCCAATGATTGGATTTTTGTCAAGAGACAAAGAGATGGTGGTGGAGAAGGGGTTAACATCATTCTACATAAAACAATGACCTTTAGCTCTCCCATCCCGGAGAAGAAGTCATCAGGGACATTCAAATAATCAGCTATATTATGAAGTAGCAGTAGCTTCAACTCTGGGCAATCCAGCTTCTCGGGAAGCTTGTAAATATAAGATGGATGCACGATGATCTGATGATATTTTTGAAGCTCATCCATCTCTGGAAACTGTTTTACCATAGTGAACCTTTCCACGACAAAGGTTGGTCGAGTCTTAGATGCAATTGACTTAGCCACTTCTCGTACAACATCATGCAGTTTAACTATTTCAGTTTCGGAATCAAGTAACAGTGAAGAGGCCTTGAGGTCATTTATTAATGTGTAGAATCTGGTTCTTGCATTTGTCAATGAGCGAGAGTGTCTAGATAAGCCTAACCCCCAATAACATGTAAACAGATCTTCAATGGACTGATCCAGTTCAAATGAACCAACGAATGAGAATAGTGACTTTAGCTCTTCAGTTTCTAGCCAATTATAACTCAATTTCAAGGTAGAATGGATTTTCTCATGTAGCTCTTCTTGATCAAGTCTCTCTAACTCATTTAATTTGGTTTGCCAGTCATAGATATTTTTTCCCCTCAAAGCCGTTGCAACTGTAACAATCAAAAGGGGAAAACCAGCACAACGTCTAGCCACTTTTTCAGCAATTTGTTTTATATCGAAATCTTGAACAACATCACCTGCAATTTTTTCAAACAATTTCCAACTATCCTCATCAAGTAAAACTTCAAGTTTGAATTCTTTCTTAATGCCCATCTCAGAGATCAACACGTTACGATCTCTGGACGTCACCACCAACTTGCATCCTTTGTGATCATCACCAAAAGGAATCCCCACTTTTGTCAAATCAAGTTTCTTCCAAACGTCATCAAGAATAATGAGAATACTCTTCTCATTAGTTATCCTTTTGTGTAACTGCATTGCTCTTCCTTCTTTTATCTCCTTATCGAATTTCATACCTAAAGGATAAGCAATTTGGCCTTGAATTTTTTCCAAATCAGGAGAATCAGTTATAGTAGCTATAGCTACAACACTGAATAACCTATCATTCTTTGCTTGCCAAGCTAACTGTTCCACAAGTCTTGACTTACCCACACCACCCATCCCATAAACCCCAATAATGGAGTTGTTAGGATTCTTCAATTCCATCATTATCTCAGTCAACATTGATGTTCTAGATTCCAAGGCCTCATAACCTCTAGCAAGTGGCGTGACTGTCACTTGAGCAGGAACACGGTAAGAAATTCTGTCAAATTTTCCTGCTGCAATGACTTGAGAAATCTCTTCCGACATCTTTGTGGTCTTCCTGCTGAGTTGATGCCTTGTGAACAGATTGGGAAAGTTTCCCATTGAACAATGGACTTTGGCATGTCCTTCAGATTCAATAAGTTCATTTGCCTCAGCAATAGTGTGTTCCACTTTATTCAGCCAGTCTTGGACAATTCTTTCAATCTCTTCCCCATTCCATCTAGCCTCGTCAACGGTGTGTTGCACACTGTCTTTCATTCCCTCCATCTTTTGGACATCACTTTTCATCCTTTCAAGGTTGCCCTTGTAGTATAGTATGTAACCAAATTGACGTCCAATAGGTGCAATCGTAAATTCAGCAATTTTAGCAGCAACTGAAATAACAGCATCCACGGCCATCCCTTTGTTAGCTGTAAGTTGAAAAGAAACAAGACATAGAATAAATATGTTAAACTTGAATACAAATCATTTCTCATAGTTTAAATATGTCCAATTTATATAATCTCTTAGTTTATAGAATTCTCTCAATTGAAATTAATTATATTTAAATTATAATCTATAATGAATCACGTTATAGGTCCTGACAAGGAGGAATGTAAATTGTAATTGTAACTAATGTTATTTCAACTTTGTAACAAATAATTTGTAAATTTGTAATGATATTTAAGCTTTCGTTACCCTATAATGCTTATTGGAAAATTTAATGAGTAAAGATCTTTTTTTTTTTGACCCAACCAGTAAAGCTCTTAAAATGCACACTTTTCATTTTTAATTTCTTTGAGCATCTCCAATAATAGGTATCAAAGAGAGTTTCATAGATTAATGATCTGTATATTTCTTTTTATCATTGGAATTTCATGACGTGACATAGAAGCATTAAAATTGATGATACGGTACCGTATTATCAATTTAATATTACCTTTTTTTGTATATCAAATTAAATAGAATTGTATACTTGTTAATAATGTATGATATTCAAAATGATATCACCATTGGAGAAAAATATGTATATTATTTAAGCTTTTCAGTGGTATTACCATTGAAAATGCTCTTAAACAATATTGTTAAGCTTTTTACATGGACGAAAATGATATTTAAGCCTATTGGAAAATTCTAAACAGTGCATCCGGTACACTAGTTAAGCATATTAATATAGAAATATTTTTTTGAAAGTTGTGCATTTAATGTAAAAAGTTATCTTTTTAGCATTAACTTTATCTTTTTATTTCCTTTTTTAGTATGTTTAACTAGTGCACCGGATGCACTCTTTAGCATGAAAAATGTCAATGTATCAGTATATTATATCATTAAATTAATAAGTAAATGAATATTTTTTTGAAAGAAATTATTTTTGTATGATTTAAAATAATATAATATCAAAATACTATTTATCAAAACGGTAAAAAAAATAAATATTTTTTAAAATTTTTTTATCACTCATAATAGTCATTATTGATTTTTTTTTATGAAAAAAATGTAAATAAGTTAGCGTAATGCTTATAAAATACTGAAATTGTGTTTTTTCTTAAGAAATTATTATATTTCAGATACAATAATTGACAAATAGTTTTTTTATTCATAAAACAATCATTAATTTATTAATTAATTGACTTAATGTATCAGCACATTCGAATGTACAGTGGAAGCCCCCTTAATTTTCTTTTTTTTGGGACTTAATGTATTCATATTTATAATATTTTAAGAATCTCTTCCACAAAAAATTAGAATTTTTTTAACTTAAATGAATTATTTATGAATTTTTATACAAAAAAAATAAATAAAATCATATTTAATTCATCCTTTGTTAAAAAAATTAAACTTTTGCAATAAAGAGATTCTTATAATGTACTAAACATGACCACGGGTAAAAAAATTAAAATTTTGAATTAAATACACGAGTTTACTGAAAAGCAGGACCAAAAATCGTGATAGAAAATATTTGAGATTAAAACTTGATGAATTTTCTTATTGGAACTAAAAACAAAATTTAAAATATTTTTTTGAACAAGTCAAAATGAGATATATAATATAAAAAAAAATCCCCCTAGCACAAGATGTGCCAAGGTACAAAATTTAAAATATTATAAGGATCAAAAATATATTTAAACTTTGTTATTATCAGTTGTCATAACTAAAAAACACATAAGGTAGAGTTATATTTATTGTACATAGCATAATTAGGCGGTAAAGTTGGAAAAAATTAATTATTTATTAGAAAAATAAAATAATATTTATATAGATCAAATACAACAGTTATTTAAAGAATTTGAAAATCAAACTTGATCTTACTTATAATTGTGGTATGAGGGAGAGGGAGTAGATCATCGAGTATGATATTATTAGATATATTATTTCTACACAAGATCTTGCTAACATTTATTTTTAGGCCACATGCTAAGAAATCTAAAACTGTAAAATTATGTATTGAGAAAAACTTTTTGACCTTTAAAAAATCGAGTGCACAATTTTTAAGACTAATATTTTGATGCTTCATATTTTTTTGATGGAATTTATTTTAATACTTTTTTTAATCTCAATTATAAGCAAAAATTATTTTTTAAGTTAAATAAATAACAGACGTATTTTGTTTATATTATAAATTAGTAGATGAAACTAAAAATGAAATGTTACTTATAAATATTGAAACAGGAGAAAACATTTAATTCATAAACATGTACTCTTAAACCAGAAGTTAACATTCACCTACAAATTATTAGCAAGATCCTATTTCTTTTCCTAATGATGGGAAAGTGATATATACCTCAACTTGAATTAGTACGTGGTGTGTGAAGATCGAGCTGGTAGAATGCAATTGATACTTGAAGGCTTCAGAGTTTTGAAGTTGGCAAGAGAATGGAGGTTTCAGAGTGAGTTTTAAGCACAAGAGAAAAGAATAAAAGATGACTTTTTTGTGTTTTTGGAAATAAAGAAAAGGCTCTTAGTATTTTATGTTCTTTTTCAATGGGACCGATGACATGACATGGATAGAGCTCAGCACCATTGGTTTTGGAATCACAAAATAACAACATGAATAACTTTTTTTAATAATTGAGATGCTTGGATTCTGTTTTTCTTTCTTGACTAAAAACGTGTTTCTTTATACAAATTCTAGAATAGTCATTTATTTTTACTTTTAAAAAAATCATTTAAGCTTTGTTCAGTATAATATAGCATATGACTAATAAGTTAGCCGATAGCATATACTTTATAGTTGATAGTTTATACCTTATAATTGATAAACTAAAATATTTAGTAAAGTTAGCGGTTTAACTAACTACAAAAAAATCTGGGTTTGCTACGCTGAGCTTAGAAACTAATTTGTTGCTAATCGGTAGTAAAACAGAGTTAGCTATGAATTTGTTGTAAATTAGCTGTTGTATAGGCCGTAGCATGGATTGGGCGACAAATTATCCACCAAAATATTTACTAGCTAATTTGCAACTAATATATAGAAAATCCTAGCTAGTTCCCAATTAATGCATAGTTAAATAATGTTTAGAACTTTATGTTTCCAAACTAAATGGCTAGGATATTGTCATAACGATTTCGCAATAAATCTCTAGCTACATATTCCTAGCAATTTCACAGCCAAATTCAAGCTTTTCTAATTATAAATTAATTATCATCCATTAAAAAATATAATAAAAAACTAAATTAAATGTTCATGATATACACTCATTACATCTTAGTACTGCCATATGAAGCAAATATGCATGTTATACTTAAAGATATTGATCATACTTTAAATCCAATCTAAACTATACATTTTAGGCTTAATAGATCTTTTGGTCCTTGTATGTTCGCGAATTTTTGGTTTTAGTCCCTGTATTTTGTTTTGTTGCAAATAAGTTCCTAAATGTACAACATTTTTTGGTTTTAGTCCCTAAAGTCAAAATCCGCAGGAAAATCCGAAGGAAAATTTCCACGAAAACAGCAGATTTTCCTGCGGATTTTGACTTTAGGGACTAAAACCAAAAAAAAATTATACATTCAGGGACTTATTTGCAACAAAACAAGACAGGGACTAAAATCAAAAATTCGAGAACACACAGGGACCGAAAGATCTATTAAGCCTACATTTTAAACTATAGAGTTAACTGCATGTTATAGCTAGAGACTAAAGTCATAAATGTACTCCATCGCTGAATACACACAAACATTCATAAAGAACTCCATTTGACAGGTGTGTGTGTGCGCGCGCAAAATCAGTATCTAGCTATAAATCATTGACAAGTGGTCTGAATTGGAATAGAAAAATGAAAGCAGTCATCTGGCAATAAATCAGTATATGATATTACCTTAAAAGCGTAGCCTGTAGCCATTTTCATCAGACTTCTTTTTGTTTGATCTCTATAAGTTCTGGATCATCAAGCATGTGCTTTTTCAAATAAACACAGATCAGATTCCTACATAAATGAAAAATGTTATTAAAGAATTTCAGTCAATCTTATTTAAATTAGGAAATGTGTAGGCATAAATTTCAAATTTCATAAAAATAAGAATAACATGAACCTGCCAATACTGAAGGGCTTGCATAGAGGATCATTTATAACTCTATGTCCAGCTGCTACATAAATCTGCAGAACAAAAGGCAGAACTCAATTAGTTGTGCATATATGAATAATATTCCATTCTTATCTCAACATCATTCCAATATCTATGCCAAATTATCTATCTCACTTGCTACTCATGTAGATCCAAAGGTCACCGAGTTTACTCTTTTAAGACAATGTACATATATAGCCTTTGTAAATTCTGTCAATTTTAAATTCAGATTGGTGTCTGATGCACAAATTGCATAGCATGCTATTCTATACATTAGAAGGTTAGACTTACTTGATCAACATTTCTTTGAGATTCTTCAACAAGTTTTGATAGATCTTGAATGCGCTTCTCATATAATTCTAATCAGGAATATACAAGATTAAGAAAACTATTAAGCCTAACAGAACAAACAAAGAATTATAACATTCATTTCACTATTGCAATTAAACTACATGTGCCCAGTTCTTTTGTCCAGCCAACTGACACTTACCATATATCAAATATAAATCATACTTTAAATCTAACCTAAACTATGTAGTTTTAAATCGTGTCACGTTTCATATACATTACAATGAGACTATATCATTTTTTCCTCATGAATAAAGAGTGGAACATCAGAATCGTTGCTTCCTATATATCCATCAACATAGCTGCTTACTATAGTTCCATTAATAAGAATAATAATAATCTCTTCTTGGGGAACTAATAAATATAAACATGGTTGTGTGCCTAAATCTACCTTACTTAAAGAAAATAAACCACATTTGCAGATGCAAGTTCTAAGTTTTCTCAATAAATTTAAAACTATACCTTTCTGCAACATGAAGGAAAATATGGTTCGGTATTCTTATGCAGTAGATTGACAATATCCAGAGTCTTTGCAAAAGAATCTTGGGGCATTTCTTGCTGACAAACAGAATCTGTGTCAACACATAAGGTTTTTTAACTACTTAAACAAATCACAATACGCAAATATGGTTCATAAGTAGTATATACACATTAATGGGAAGATTAACAATTAAAAAGCAGCAAACCAAATTAACAAATACTAAATACCTGGCACACCAGATACGAGACAGACATGTCCACACTAATCCAGTATCAGCAGCAATAGGTTTTCCCCCAACGAATGCAGAGGAGCAAAAATTCTTCATTCACTTGTAAATGCCAAAGGTGAGAAATTGGCTTACTCCAGTATCAGCAGCAATAGGTTTTCCAATACGGTTCAATATTGTCTCCAATTCAACAATAGTCTTGTTAATAAGTGATTGGAGGCCTGGGATCCGAGACTTAACGACAATTTCCAAATGCTGAAAATTTTAAAAACCAAAATAATGAACTCATAAACTTTGGAAACAATAAATTGTTCATCGGGAAATGTCAATTGATCCTGCAGCAGCATGCAACAGAATCCCTAATAAGAAAAACTTCAGACTATACTTTTTCTCACCATAATTAGTTTATCAGTTATACAGTTTGGAGGTTTAACAAAGAACACATGCATCATGAGCGAGTACAATGTACATTATGGCTTAGAATTTCAGTGTGAATAAGAAAAAGGAACAAACATAAAGGATGAAACAAGTAAAAACAAATATCTACTACGGTATGGCCAAATGTAAAAACTGTACTTCTGAAGCCATTTTGTTTCATTACTAGATTGAATTGCAAAGCCAAATTTTGAATTGCACACTACATTATTACAAGACAAACACATAACTCATTACCTTTACTGCAACGGCATGAAAACCGTTGTGCAAAACATCCTCAACAAACTTTAACCATTCTACTGGCGAAACATGAAGCAATCGAAAACTAGCGGATTTGATTTCTCGCATAACTAAAGCCTCGTGTCTCAAAGCGAAACAATTCTTCAAAATTGAAATTCGAAAACACAATTAAATTTTGAATTAGGATATGGTTATACAAACATATGATATATAAATTGAATCATTACAATATTATCAGATCTATGTTATTCCTAGAGTTACGATTTCAAAACTTTTTGTGCGAAATGCGAACAAATCAAATACATGAAGAATTCTAGAAGATTCTGAAACTCGGAAGTAGCAGAAGTATCTCTAGATCTTGAACGAGAGCGAAAGCGCGAACGAAAGAAGTTTATCGTTGATGGATTCTGCGGCGTCAAACTTGATCGAATATCGACTAAAGATTCCACGTCTTCGGAGACCAAAAGCGAATCGAGAAATCGGAGTGTGGCGTTACCAAAACTGCAGATGGATTATTTTGGAATGAGAAAGGGAGCGAAACAAACAGTAGAGCGAGCGAGTTTTCTTTTCCCTTATTTTTATTGTTTTTGCCTTTTTGGAAGGAAAAAAAGTAGAGTTATTGATCACTTATCGGTAAATAATCAGTCATTTGTTAATTATAGTATTTGTAGTTAAAATTCACTTTTGTAACTTGAAATTAACAGCCGATAGATTTTTTTTTTTTTTTTTGAATGGCCAGCCGATAGAATTGATAGTGAAATTTTGATAGCTAATGATATATTCTTGTAGTGAATAAGTAAATCTTACAAATAATAATCTATTAAAGTATAGCAAAAGAATAAGAATAAAAATAAAAATTAGTTGAAGAGAGATGAAGAAATATCACTAGTATAAAAATATTTTTATAGAAATATCACTAGTATAAAAATATTTTTATATAAATGTTTATAAGTCAGTTAATACTATCATCCAACTTAACAAAACACGAGGTGCTAGTTTCGTAAATAAGTTTAACTTTGTTAAAACGTTCCATTGTCAACCAACTTGACTGAACATAACGGTAATAAAAAACATATATCCACCATAACCTTAATTACGAATTTAATTACACATACAAATTTAAACACGATAAACTAAACCAAATGTGATCTCAACTTGCCACCAACTCCTAATGGTCACTCTTTAGTACCTGTTTGATTTGGCATTAGAATGCCTCTAATGTGCGTTTGGAGAGGTCAAACGCGGTTTGACTGTAAAATTTCATGTTTGGCTTTGGATCCATGTAAATCGATTCTAACCCAAACGCACGGTGGACCTGAAGCTAGGATTCAGAGCTTTTACATTTGATTGAATCGATTCTGAAAATTCATTTTTGTTTCCTAAAGCCATTTTTTATTATTGCCCTTTATAAGCACATCTGCCATAGTTGAAAACAACAACATGTTGTTCAAAAGGAAGAAGCTAAAGAGGAGAAATTGGTGTTGCGGGGAAGAACATGTTGCTTCCATGGTGTTGTGAATTCGACAAACTCAGATCAATAAGAAACTGATGTGTGAAACAAATTAATCAAGCAACCAAAATAAATTTGATAAAGATGATGATGCAACAATCCAAAAGCAAATAAAAGACGATAAAGAACACAAGATGATTTGTTTACCCGTGTTAATTGACCTACTATGGCGGAAAGAGCAACTCTCTGTTCTACTATGATCATTGAGAAACTTTACACAAGAAATCCCCAACAAGGGTTACAAGAATTAATCCTTATTATACTCAAGTCTCGAATCTTTTCCCCTTACCAAGAGACTCAATTGACCTAGCTACCCAAGGTGAATCAAGAACAAATTGCCCAAATCCAGGCTTTGTTTGCGAGTTTGGAGGGGAATTGGGAAGGGAAGGAAATGCTAAAAAGGAAGAAACAAGTGAAAGAAGTAGAGAAGTTTGGGAGGGAAGGAGTTTGGAGGGTTATTTTTTCTTCATAACACAAAAATCCCCCAATTTGGGGGAACTCAAAAATTGTATTGGAGGGGGTTTGAAGAGTTTATATGAATTCTTCAAATTTAATTAATGTTGTTATAATATTCTTAAATTCATAATATATTAATCATAAGTATTTATTTGTCATTCTCTATAAAAAATACTTTCTCAAAAAATGAAAAAAAAATTTCCTAATTTTCTCTCTATTTCCCTCCCTCCAAAGCCCCCCCCCCCCCCCCCCCCCCCCCTCCTCTTCAAACTCGCAAACAAAGCCTAAAATTATACTAAGAGCAATCATCTCTAAAATCTCAGCCTTAATTAATGGCATAAAACTCTAAAATTCCCTTAAACTAAACAGAAACGTGCTCAGTCTATAAATAGGTCTCGTGTCTGTGCCTGGTGCAGCCAGACCCGCACCTAGCACAGCTAGCAGAGCCACTGCTCCAATCTTCAACTTGGTCTGCGCCTGGCACCACCAATCCTGTGCCTAGCGTCGGGAGCATATTGCAAACATGTTTCTGAGCTTTCAAGGCAACTGCCAACACATGGTATCCCAGTTTGTTTTTTATGGCGATTCAGTGACTTGATTTCTTCAACAAAAGTTTTTTGTGATGACAAAGATGATAGAGATCTGATATTAGAATAATTATTATTCTTTTATTGTATATAAAATTATTTGAACTTATAAAAAAATATATAAAGACCCAATATAATTAAATACTAATAACGTGAAGTAAATAATGTCCATTTTAATAATTATACCTTCAAAAATAATTTTGAACCAAAGTATCCAAACAATAAAAATCACTTTTACATTGTTGTATCGAAACAGAAATCAATTTAATTAAAATCACTTATAACTAAAATCAATCTTGTCAAACTCAATTCTACCAAACTCAATTTTGGTCGCCACAATGCAAAGAGATTCAAACACAAGAATTAATTAAGCAATGTAAAGAAAAACATAAATCAGATGCTAAAAGGAAAAATATAATTGTAACAAATGATCCACCATAACCTAACCTTAATTACGGATTTAGTTACACATCTCTATGTATATGTTTGGTTACACGTTAAAAACCCGTGAACGTACGTTTAAAAGTTCAAACGTGGGTTTTTCTACTTTAAGTGTGTGTTTGGTTTGGCGGCGACTAGAATTGATTTTGATAGAATTGAGTTTGACAGAATTGATTTTGATTAAAAGTAAGTTGGACAGAATTGATTTATGTTTGAATACATTATTATAAAAGTGATTCTCAATATTTTAAATTGTTTGGATAATTTGATTAAAAATTGATTTTGAATATACAATTACATAAATGGGCTTACAAATGTGTATTTAAAATCATATTTCAATTAATATTTTATATAATTATTTAAATTTGTATTGTATTAAAAGACAAAAAAAATTACCGGTTTATATTATTTGGATAATTTAAATAATTATTTTAATATATGTATTTAAAATTCGACTATATAATATTTTTAACATAATTATATATATAAATAATGAGTCGTATATTTGGGATTTTTTTGTCCAAACTTTTTCCTTTCTCTAATGCTAAGTGATTAAATAAAATATTGTCAAATAAGTCTCAAGTAATACATAGTAATAGGCATATTTAATTAGGTAATTTCTCATTTAATTAACTTTGAAAGTAACATTATTTAATTTAACTAATTAATTGATATGATATCAAATAATGAAAAGATATGGTTGTCATTAATTAAAAGATATAGCTGCATTAATTAAAAGATATGCATTATATGTTTTTATTTTATTTTAAACTAAAATAATTTTAAGTTATATAAAATTTCAAAACATATAATTAGCAATTCAAAATTATCAAAAAAAATATTAGCAATTCAAAAATCAAAATAATACTATAACAATTGTTATTTTAATTCTACCGGACATTCGTTCAAATCAAAATTCATATCTATCACATTGACACTATCAATTATGCATACTATTTATCATCTACACAAATAGAAACAATAAATAAAAAAGATATTTTAAAACACTATTGCAAGTATCAAACAAAAACACTAAATTAAAGTTTGAGAACATGTACGTATTATATTGCTTTGAGTCCTTTCAATGAATTTTACATCTCCATTTTACACAAGCTTTGATTTTGGAGATAATAGTTAGCAAAAGAGAAAACAATTGTGATGGGTAAAAGGAGATGATTTGCCTTTAAGAAAAAAAACTTAAATAGGGCACATATGGTGTCTGTAACGAGAGAAAAAAAAAATTCTTGTGTTTTAACAAAAAAAAATGGTGATTATAGAGATAAATTGTATTGAGAAAAAAAAATGATATATATAAAGAGAGGTGATTATGTTTTAATTGGTTAATTAATATAGAATATATATTGACTAATTAAGATGGAGTGAGAAGTGAGTGAAATAGCTATTAATTAAAGTGTTGAATATTGACTAATTAAATGCACCTTATCATGTGCTCTTGGGGCACATGTTAGCATTTGCCTTAAAATAATAATAATATTGTAAGTATAAAATTGCCCATTGAATGTTAACAGTTGCCCACTCAAGGTTAACATTGTAAATATAAAATTGAATAACTACACACAAAAATGAGAATTGATTTTATTAAAACGCAAAAGCTAGGAAACATAGCTTCTTGTAAACGTGAGTTTGCAGCTTAGAATTGATTTGCTTTAATAAAATCCAAACACCTCAATTTATGGTCAAATCACGTTTGACCCTTCTACAATTGCTTTTGACAAGTTCAAACGTGGATCCAAACACTCGCTATATATATAATTTGTGAAACTTTTTTCAAAGTAAGTGTACACATGGCAGTTTCTAAACCATTCTTCTCCCATATTGTTTTGGCAATTAATGTATTAAATACTAAATAATTTTGTTGATTTTTTTTGGCACTACTCCTCAATGTAAATCCGTTTTTGGAAAGGAAAAAAAACAAATATCCCACAATCAAATAAAATAAAATAAAACAATGGTTTATAAATCCATGTTTGGAAAAAACAATTTTTCCACAATCAAATAATATATTTTAATCCCTCTTTTTATATTCACTAATCGGTGCTTAAAAAAAACAAATTTCCCAATAACCAATGATACCAAAGATTGAAAAAATAAAATTATAAATCACTAATACGTGCTTGAAAAAATTAGCTAACCAAAGAATATATTTAATACTACTTGATCAAATCCCACAATCAAATAAAATAAAATAAAACAATGATTTATAAATCCATGCTTGGAAAAAACAATTTTTCCACAATCAAATAATATATTTTAATCCCACTTTTTATATTCACTAATCGGTGCTTAAAAAAAATAAATTTCCCAATAACCAATGATACCAACGATTGAAAAAATAAAATTATAAAACACTAATCCGTGCTTCAAAAAATTAACTAAATAAATTTTTTCGTGCTTGAAAATAATTAGCTAATTAATATATTAAATACTAAATGATTTTGTAGTTTTTTTTTTTTGCAATATTCCTCAATGTAATAAATCCGTGTTTGGAAAAAACAAATATCCCACAATTAAAGAATATATTTAATACTACTTGACCAAATAATATATTTAATGGTTTATGCTCTAATCAGAATGAAAATAAACTTCGTATATTTAATGGTCAAACCACACTATAAAAGATAGGCCGCATGATTATAGGAACGATGAGTCAAATATATATATATATATATATATATATATATATATATATATATATATATATAATTTGTGAACATTTTTTCAAAGTAAGTGTACATATGACAGTCTCTAAGCCATTCTTCTCCCATATTGTTTTGGCAATTAATGTATTAAATACTAAATGATTTTGTTGATTTTTTTTGGCACTACTCCTCAATGTAAATCCATTTTTGGAAAGGAAAAAAAACAAATATCCCACAATCAAATAAAATAAAACAATGGTTTATAAATTCATGCTTGGAAAAAACAATTTTTCCACAATCAAATAATATATTTTAATCCCTCTTTTTATATTCACTAATCGGTGCTTAAAAAAAACAAATTTTCCAATAACCAATGATACCAAAGATTGAAAAAATAAAATTATAAATCACTAATACGTGCTTGAAAAAATTAGCTAACCAAAGAATATATTTAATACTACTTGATCAAATCTCACAATCAAATAAAATAAAACAATGATTTATAAATCCATGCTTGGAAAAAACAATTTTTCCACAATCAAATAATATATTTTAATCCCTCTTTTTATATTCACTAATCGGTGCTTAAAAAAAATAAATTTCCCAATAACCAATGATACCAACGATTGAAAAAATAAAATTATAAAACACTAATCCGTGCTTCAAAAAATTAACTAAATAAATTTTTTCGTGCTTGAAAAGAATTAGCTAATTAATATATTAAATACTAAATGATTTTGTAGTTTTTTTTTCTTGCACTATTCCTCAATGTAATAAATCCGTGTTTGGAAAAAACAAATATCCCACAATTAAAGAATATATTTAATACTACTTGACCAAATAATATATTTAATGGTTTATGCTCTAATCAAAATGAAAATAAACTTCGTATATTTAATGGTCAAACCACACTATAAAAGATAGGCCGCATGATTATAGGAATGATGAGTCAAATATATATATATATATATATATATATATATATATATATATGAGAATGACAAAGATATATGAGAATTATGAGAATAAATAGGAGTCATTAGATTAAAATAAAGGGCTTAGATTAAAATAGAACTTAAATGAGGCATGTGTATGGAATACAATGTGTTGTCTCTTCCCAAACAAATCAATTAAACCTTTTCGTGTTCTGCCCTTTCTCCCGTGCGGCCATCTCTCTCACCGACAACTATCTCACTCCCGGCGAACCATCTCTCACGGCAACCGTCTCTTTCCCTCTCTGCGAGTTGTTATGTTTTCCCTTGTTCCTCTTTCAAATTTTCTGTCAAAGATCTCTTATTTCTTAATCCATGATATTTGTCTATTGATAGTTTCAATAAGAAGAAGTTAACATCCATGATTTTAATCTAGTTCTGGATCTGTCAAAAAAAACAAAAATCAAGTTAACATAATAACATCCATGATGTTAATGGTGAATTCATTGGTGTAGGCAGTGGAAAGTTCTTGTTTGCAAAACGGAAAATTCATTATCGTCTCTGAGCAACAACCCTCCCTATGCATTTCATTTTTTTGAAATTTCAATAAATTAAAGAAAAATAATTGCAATTAATGATAGTGCTTGCATTAACATACAAATGGAATACACTATTTTTGAACCAGGCCACCACCATCTCCAAAATTGTTTACCAAAGTAAATCTGAACAGGTTACCTTCACACGAGTTTGGCTAAGTGAATCTGAAAAAAAAAACAATTCCTGACCCGTCTCCGTTTACGTTGGCTAAGAGAAATTAATTTGAATATTGAGTGAATCAAAACAGTGTAAGGGAAGAGGATGGCGGTAGATGAGGCGGTGCTGTTCAGAAGATGAAGTGCAAAAGGAAACAACGAATTTGACTCAGGAAATAATTGCATGTGAGGCAATTAAAAATGTACCTTTTACTCTGAATCATCCATTTGTATTCTCACATAAAAATGATATTCTCATAGGATATGTACTATATATATATATATATATATATATATATATATATATATATATAATGAGAGCCTTTTTTTAAATGCAATTATACATGTAGCATTCCCACAAGCATTCTCCTTTCATATTGATTTACCATTGAATGCTTTTATTTCAAAAAAAAAAATCACAATAAAGGATCAACAATAAAGATGATTTAATTTCATATTAATTTTTGTAGTGCTACAAATAGCAAGCAACTATTTAAAATGCAATTATTTCTGTTTGACTAAACGATTGAGAATGTTAATTAATGCTATATATTTCACATTTCTCTACAAATAAACAATTCCTCCAATACAATTTTCTCCAATACAGATCTCCCAACTTTCTTTATTCCTATGTTAGTTTATTTTATTGTTCTTAATTTGTTTTTTATATAATGATTTAATTTTCTTTTTCAGTTGATCCAAGTGAATTTTTGGGTGTTCAAATGAGAAGTTGCAAAAAGTGGGTTGGTGATCACGGAATTGAATGAATGTTCAGTGTAGTTTATTATTTTGTTTTTATTGTTCTTAATTTGTTTTTTATATAATGATTTAATTTTCTTTTTCAGTTGATCCAAGTGAGTTTTTGGACGTTCAAATGAGAAATTGCAAAAAGTGAGTTGGTGATCACGAAATTGAATGAATGTTCAGTGTAATTTTTATTTATTTATATTTCAAATATAATTACTTTTTCAATTCTTTCTTTAAAGAAAATTATTTGTAAGGCATAATTTCATTTATCGTATTTTCGTGATTTGTGATTCATCATTGTAAAATAAAATAATTTAGATTCTGTCTATGATTTAAAGTTAAATATAATATTTTTTTTGTTGTTGTTCAACTTGATTATTAATGCAATGGTTTTAAATTTTTAAAAAGGACAACTTTTTTTTGGAGGATTTGGTGATGGTGATCATTTATTTTTTATCACGTGAAAACAACAACTAATTGGTTAAGTAAGGTCAAATTTCTTTTAAATTATTGCTGAATTTTTCACTAAATAAGGCCTAAAAACCCAAAAGAATAAGAACTATAAAGCAATTAAAAAGGAGTAACACTCTGCAATGTCAATTGAAAATAGGAAATTAAAAGCGGTCGGACAAGACTCATGAAAAATAAAAGGACCACGAAGATCACATTCTATATTTACGAGCATATCTGCATATGGAATAGCTTCACGATATTAATGTTGAAATTTTTATTCTTTAATTGTAATTCTTTAATATAATGATAGTATTTTTTTATTTAAATATGGTAATGCTTTTGTATATAGAATTCTTTGATGCGCAAAATATTCTAATTCTATATTAAAAAAATTGTAGTATTGTAGTATTAATTATTAAACATTTATACTCAAATAAAATTTATGCATTCAATGCTTCTCAATCTCAATTTCAATCTCCAATAAAATCATAAGAATTAAAAAATAATAATTTTATTCAAATTCAAATAATCAATAATGACCGATGATATATAAATAAATAATTATTCCTAAATTATTTTATATTTTAATTTTACATTTTGACTAATCAATCACCATGATTCACACCACTGATTTAATTCTTTCCTTTTATGTCTTTTTTGTTTCAGATTTTTTTTTATGCTATCTTCTAATGAATAAGCAAGAGAGATACATAAAAGGTATGCTTCATATCCTCTTAATTATTCCTTTTATTAAAAAAAAGGTTTGATGACTTTAATATTTTTTTATGACAATTTATATTTGTACTCATATTAATACGATGACTTTTTTATTTTCTATGAAAATGTATATTCAATTATTTATTATTTATACTCATATTTATACGGGAGACCTACTTTTTTGTAATTTTTACTATGATTTATATTTACATTCATATTCATATTAATATGAGTGCCTTATTTTAAAATTTACATGGGGTCAATATTTATACTTATATATTAATACAAGTGCCAATTTTCAGTTGTGATTTAGATGAGACCTAAATTTATGTTAATATATCAATACAATATCCTATTTTTTAAATAATTTCTACGGGAACGGAAAAGAAAATATCATATCTTGGGAACGGGGAGTGTGAGATCACTCTTTGCCGTCCCTTTAAAATCCCTAAATTTGTATTATTTTTTATAATTAAATAAAATAAATATACTTCTTTAAAATCAGCTTTATTTGTTCTCTTTATTATCATGTCTTGTGTGAATTTATGGGGCTTTCTTCATTTTCTTTGATTTGTTTCATTTTCCTTCTACCAACTTTTTTGAATTTGTGTAATGAACATAACTTAATAACATTTTCTATGCACACGTAGCGTTCTTTTAATATGTTCATGTGTATAATTTTTATACATGATAATTAATAATACTTTTTTCAACTTTTGCAGGTTTTATGTCGTGAAATAATATATTATTTAATTTTTCTTAATAAGTGTGGTTTTTTTTTATTTTCCTTTATATTATGGAGCGGAGGGAGTATATGAATTGTCAATTTAATTTTGTTTTGCTTGGGAGACTTTATTTGAAAACATTTATACATGACTCATATATGAATACACACTACAACAAGAGTGCCATATACCAACGGACGTTTTTAGTGACAGCTGCATATACCATAGGTATAGGAAATCTATACTTACGAAAAAAATTATTAAGCGTAGGTATATATCTGCTTCATTTAAAAAAAAAATTAAAAAGAGATAAAATAGCACTAAAATAAATATTTATTTTATCACCCGCCTAAACTCCAAATTAACCATTTGTTAATCCTTATAATTTCATTAAAAAAAACTTATAATTTCCTTTGTTTTTTCCATTCAGTTTCTTCATCAAATAGATTTACCTTACCAAAAAACAAATCAATTAGATTCACATCACAAATAAATTGATTTGCACAAAACAATTAATAAATTCACAAATATAATTGCCCATTAAAACAACTCACAACAAAGCAACAAAACCAAACATAGCAAAGAAATCCCCTCATTCATTCCTCACAGTTTCAGAGCAACACAGTAAATCAAAAATAAAAAGTTCATTCCCTAAGCAACAAAGTTCATTCCTCAACGATTCCTTAAGCTAACGATTCCTTTTCAGTTTGCGTCAACGATTCACTAAGCCAACGATTGACTATCGATTCCCATCAATTTGCGTCAACAATTCCTTTTCAGTTCATTCACTATCAGTCACAATAGTTCGATTCACTGTCGATTCAATATCAGTTTGCGTCAACAATTCCTTTTCGTCAACACTTCTTCCATTCAAAAGCTTCAATTCAGATCATTCTTCTTTGCTTCAGTCCTGGTATGTTTCAAGAGTGTTTCTTTAAATTATTGCTTCCTATTATTAATTTTATCTCTTATTTTTCAGCTTTCCTATTTGCTACCTTTGGTGCTATTAGCATTGAGTTCTGCGACATCGCCATATTGCCGACATTGACAGAATCAGGTACCAATAGTTTATTAGTGTATGTTGTTATAGTTATTTATTGCTGTTCTGTTTCGATTTTCCAGGTCCTGTTTGTGTTTTTTCTATGTGTATGTTAGTACTTGGTTTTTCTTTGTTCTGGTGTTGGGTGGAAGGGATCTTTGTGACCCTTTGTTGTTGTTTGATTTGCTCTTGTTTTGAGCTTGTATGTTTTGGGTTTTTCCCATAGCTCACAGCTAGCTAGTAGTCAAATGTATATAATTTTAAAGGTCTATTGAAATGATATGGCCCCATAAACTTCGCTAATTTATACTGATTGTAGCTGCTATGATTCTTAAGAGCCATAATGAATTATGATAGAAAGTGAAATAATAAAGTGTAATAAAACAGGGAATGGAAGAATGAAGATTATTGTATTGATACTGTGGAGGAAATTATTACAAGTATGGTAATGGAAACAAGTAATAACAGAATAGAAAATGTATTGATAGCAAGCTACCAACCCAAAAGCACTAGGCTTCCATATTCACGTAGTGTGAATCCAATGCTAACAGAATGCTTCGCTTCCTTCCCTCTCTCCTCTAACCAACTATATATAGCTGAGAGAATCATGCAGAATCATGCACACCAATCCTCATCTCACGCTGCACACCATCCACGTCAGCCCCCTTAGATGTTTTCCCATATTTTCTCTTATATACCCTCCACACTTTGGGCCTACTCCCCACCTCCAAGCCCACTTGTGAACCACCATTTCTATCAATTCCTCCTCCTTCAGTTACAACCTTGTCCTCAAGGTTGAATTCAGGAAATTGCCCCCTAATGACCACATCATCTTCCCATGTTACATCATCAATAGATTTCCCTTTCCACTGTATCAAGCTCTGATGAGTAGTAACTCCTTCCTTCACTGTCACCCGGTTGCCTAACACTTTGATAGGATAAATTTCTTCATCAATCACAACTTCCAGCTCTTTAGGCAATTCACCTTGAACCTCATAATCACCAATTGCCTTCTTTAACAGGGAAACATGAAAAACTGGATGTATTTTTGACTCTTCAGGTAATTGCAACTTATAAGCAACTTCTCCCACCTTTGCTATTATCTGAAAGGGACCATAACTTGATGATGTAACATGGGAAGATGATGTGGTCATTAGGGGGCAATTTCCTGAATTCAACCTTGAGGACAAGGTTGTAACTGAAGGAGGAGGAATTGATAGAAATGGTGGTTCACAAGTGGGCTTGGAGGAAGCACTGGCACTGGGTCTGATTACTCCAGCATGAAGTAGTTCACCAACTTGCCTTTCAATCTCTGTTTTCTGGTGGTGTGGATACTTATAGGGTCTGACATTGACAGGACCATGATCTGGCCATAAATTGATCCTGTGCACCTGCTCTCTAATAGGTGGTAATGACAATTGCTCTACAAACACCTTTGGAAAAGATTCCAACACTTCCACCACATTCTTTTGTAATACCCTGCTCTCTGGTTTCAACTCCAACTGAGTGCACCACCCATCAACTCTTCTCATTCCACCTCTATCATCAAGAAATGAGTTGAGACAACCATTGGGTATCTGACCCCTACTGCATAGTGTTACTACCCTGCCCTTGTATTGAAACTGCATAGTCAAATCTTTCCAATCCACCACAACCTTCCCTAAAGTACTGAGCCATGACACACCCAATACCACATCCAAACCTCCCAATTCTAACACCACAGCATCCACTTCAAAGACATTAGAGCCCAATTCGAGCTTGACTCCTTCACAGATGCCTTCTGACAAAACTCTATGGCCATCTCCCAATTTAATTCTCTTCACAGTAGTGGGAGTTACAGTTAACCCCAAAGCAGTGGTTAATTCTGGTGAAATAAAACTGTGACTAGCTCCACTGTCAATCAACACTTCTACAGTCACCTCACCCAACTTCCCTTCAATTTTCATGGTGTTACATTCACCCATCTTCCCCAGAACTCCAATGAGCTTGCACTCCGCCTCGGGCTCCTCCTCTTCCTCTGATTCTTCAGCTTCTAATGACACAATTTCTCCTTCTTCATTGACAGACTCTCCCTCTCCCAGAATTATCACACGCAGAGAACGTTCAGGACATTTGTGTTGGGGATGAAATTTCCCTTTGCACCGAAAACACAAACCCTTGGCCTTACACTCTTCAATCTCTTCGTGTCGCATCCCTCGCCACCTTTCCGACGAACCACCACGTCCGCCGTCGAATTTCCTACCAGTCGAGCTCATTGATGTATTCGAACTCGTGTTAGACCCAATTGAGCTCATCTTCCTTATCGGGTTGGACCAACCCGACCCGCCAGATCTATTATTGTCACGTTGGGTCGGTGAAAACCCATTACGAAACCTGGACCCAAACCCAACATCACTACGGCCCATCACCTTTTTTCCTTTTCCCCGATCCACGTCATCATCATCTTCCTTCAACTCGTCCTCAACATCCTTCGCAATCCGCATCATTTGCATCCGATTGGAAGGGTTTAAGGTTCTGACCCTTCGTCGAATTTGTGGTTTCAATCCACTCATGAAATATCCCAAATATTGTTCTTCAGGTAAACGCCCCACCTGAGAAGAGAGAAGCTCAAAAGCCTCCACGAACTCCTCCACGGTGCCGGTTTGTTTCAACGTGGATAGCTCCTCGAAAGGGTTCTCCAATCGTCGACCGCCGTAACGCGCGATCAAAGATTTCTTCAGCTTATCCCATGATAACTCATCCTCCGTCTCCAACAACAAGTTAAACCAATGAATCGTAGCTCCTTCCATACTCAGCCGAGCTAACTTCACGCGCATATCATCATCGGTATTCTGAACATCAAAGTAAATCTCAGCACGTGTGATCCACGCCACAGGATCTTCTCCTTCAAACACCGGTAACTTCACCTTCTTACCGGCGAGACGAGACTCACTTTGAGATGAGCCTTCAGACTCCAGCGGTGTCGAATGTGTGGTCACCTTTTTCTTACCGATCTGGATACTCAAATCATTGATAGATTCACTCTGGGTATGAATCTTTTCAATCAATGTCTTCAGCATCGATTTCACGTCACCCATTTGATCTTCCAACATCGCTACACGACTCTCCATGATAACGAGAAGCAACAACAGAGTACTACAAAGGAAGTGATATCAATCCGGTAGGTCGGACCAATTGATAGAAAGTGAAATAATAAAGTGTAATAAAACAGGGAATGGAAGAATGAAGATTATTGTATTGATACTGTGGAGGAAATTATTACAAGTATGGTAATGGAAACAAGTAATAACAGAATAGAAAATGTATTGATAGCAAGCTACCAACCCAAAAGCACTAGGCTTCCATATTCACGTAGTGTGAATCCAATGCTAACAGAATGCTTCGCTTCCTTCCCTCTCTCCTCTAACCAACTATATATAGCTGAGAGAATCATGCAGAATCATGCACACCAATCCTCATCTCACGCTGCACACCATCCACGTCAGCCCCCTTAGATGTTTTCCCATATTTTCTCTTATATACCCTCCACACTTTGGGCCTACTCCCCACCTCCAAGCCCACTTGTGAACCACCATTTCTATCAAATTACATATGAAGTTTTTTTACTATGTAGTATCACTTCTGCAACTCAAAATTGGAGGCTGCCATGGGTTGTTATTACTGCTGAGCAGTATCAGTTCTATTGTTATTTAGCAAATCTGTGACTAATAATAATTATATTCAATTGCTTATCTGCCTGGAATAATCCATTGATTTTGTAATTGATGATATTTGTGACTCCAATCAGTAGATGATATATTGTATTGCCCCCTAGTATGGTTGATTGGGATTGGATTTTTCACACTCATGAAGACAAATTTTAAGATTAACAGAAAATAGACAGTGTTAGTATAGAAGGAAGGTGATTGTCAATTTAATGAGTATAGAGGAGAGGTCGTTGTATGCTTTTAGATATTCTGTACAAAATGGAAAAATATGGTGCCCTTGCATAAAATGTGCCAACTGTAAGGCACATTATCGCTCAAGTGTTTATGATCACTTAACCGATAAAAAACGTGGATTCCTTAGAGGTTATACGCAATGGATACTTCATGGTGAGAAATCCACAACCTCAAGGGGTAGCAAAGCCAAAGGCCAATGATGGAGAACAATTGGTTTTGGGAGTAGGTCCTGTGCAGAAATCCTTCTGGAGACTCTCAAGGCTAGTCCCTTTAGAAGGATTGCGAAGAAAATTTTGTAAACACCAAGAAAGAAGAATAAATTATGTTGAATCAAATTCATTGCCTGATTCTCTTGCATAAAACAGGTGCAGAGTACTCGAAATTCCTCTGTAGAGTCATTATCAGGTACAAAGTACTCGAAATTGACATCGGTATGAACTTCTTTTCATTGCTTATCAATTCTTCTCAAAGTTCCACTCTCCATTTTGTTCTTAGTATTTATGATTCAACCTTGTCGTATTTATGAGGGAAATAGTGTAAGTACTCTCATTTTGTTTGCTTTCTTCTGGCAAAGGCATTTTCAGGCCAGATCAGTGATTGCTGAATTGAGGGAAAGATTTCAATCACATTCAATGAGATCATATCGATCTCGGTTTCAGAGGTAATTGTCTTTCTTACCATGTTGTCTACAATAGAGTTGTGCTTTATATAGCTTTGAAAATTATTGCACACTTAAATGACCATATTGGCCTACATTTTTCCAAGACCAGATCATGTCCAAACTAATTTGTGCTGCCACCAATTGTGTGTATATATATATATATATGGCCGATGCTACGGTGGACCACCTCCTCAAGTGGTCCACCATGGACAAGTGGCTAATACTATTATAACGAATACGAATTTTACAAAATCCACCGTTGGATTGAAAATTCATATCATATAGATCATCCATAAAAAAATGTAGAAAAATTAAAAATCATTTGATATGTTATTGAGACCCATAAAGATTAACAGTTTATTAAATAGCGTAAATCTTAACGAGTTCCAATAACATATCAAATGATTTCCAATTTTTCTAATTTTTTTTATGGATGATCTATATGATATAAACTTTCTATCCAACGGTGGATTTTGTAAAATTCGCATTCGTTATAGTGTTAGTCCACCATGGACCACTTAAATAAGTGGTCCATATTAGAATTACCCATATATATATATATATTTGAGGATACATCTTTCTTAGGGATTGAGCAATGGCACCAGGCTTCTCATCCACAGCAATGGCTTGGGCTTGCTGCTGCAGACACTGTGGAGCTTCTCATCTATCCGAACTGCAACTTCTATTTTTCCTCTAGGATGGAATGGTGTACCTGGAGCGAAAAATGGAGAACCTCTGAAAGTCGATATTATTGGTTTTGGGTTGCATCTCTGTACACTTGTTCATGCTCAAGTGAATGGTGACTGGTATTGTCATTACCCAATAAAATATCATTTATAGATTTAGTTTTCTTTTAATTAATTAGGTCCAATTAATATCACCTGTTAAGGTTAAGGTTAATGTTAAGAATACTAAGGTGAGTAAATTTTATTTTTATTGGAATAAAAGATGGCTGTAGCCCAGAAAGAAAATTACAAAGCAATATTTCCTAGTAAAATTTTAATAGGAAAGATAACAGTTATTGCACTGATTCCTTAATAGCGCAGTGCTTGAAATATATAAAAACATTCAAGTGACTTTTTCTGTTTCTCATTTCATATACATTATTGCCTATATAATAACTTCCTTCACTTGACCAAAAAAATATAAATCACTTCACACCTTGAGGTATGTGATGTACTGATGCGTATATATATCTTACTTAGGTGTTCAACTACAGTTGAATCCTTTCCTTCTGCACCAATCTATTCTTCAAATCAAGAAATTCAGCCTGAGTTACAGAAGATGAGAATATTAGTTGGTGCTCCGCAAAGAACGCCTCCAAAACATCAAACTGTGTTAGACTCTTTGGTGCCTGCTTTTACCTATGTTGATTCAAAGACTGCTGGTAGTTCAGCACCTGTTGCCACGCTTCAGGTTCGTGTGGCTTTGCTCTCCTTAGCTCTGTTTTGTGTTTACATTGCTTATGTAGGTAAAAAAGTAGCTTAAGTACACGTCCATTTAATAGCTTATTTGAGATTATAATTATATACTAACATAAGCAGATGTGAAACTATTTAAACGACCTTAAGGAAATAGCTTAATGATATGTCCATAAGTTGTTTTCACTTTCAGCTTATTTATATAAGCTCTTTATAAAACCAACTTGTAGTTTATATTAAAACAGTTTGATTATTTTATCTTTTGTTATAGTATGCCCCGTTTGGATTCGGCAAAGACTTATGGAATCATACGCAAAAGTAACTAACTTCTGACCACATATTGTACACAATGAAATACACAATGAGCTACTTAATAAAGGGATTAATGTACAATGAGCTATGTACAAAATAAAATAGTGTCAATATTTGTGTTGTTTTGCAATTAGTGTCATGATTGAATTGTTATTGCTTGTTTTTATTTCATCTATTTTTAATGTTTCAGGAAAAACTAAACAAATATGATAATGAGGCTGAAACATCTCAATTGGTTGAAGAGATACCAAGTCATATGCCTTGGAAGGATGATACATATTCCAAAGTAAAAGGACTTGAAAAGAGAGGTCAACAGAGAGGAAATGCGTTGTATTGGCAAGATTCCCAAACCCATAAAATTGAAAGCTTCTTTGTATGAAAAACAAGAGTTGCGCGATAAACTTAAGCAAATGAAAAAAAAACAAGATAGTACAAATGCGGTGTTGGGAAATGTGTTGTCATTGATTCAAATCGATTTGCTGGAGAAGATGTGAATGGCATTTTACGAGCTGCAAGACAAGTATATTTTATTTTACTCTCCGAGTTCATATTTCAAATATTATGAAAACATCAACTAAATTGAGTTTATAACTTGATCTCTTTTATTTTCTATAGGTTACAAATGCTTCTAATGCCCCCGACCAAACGGGTTCTCCGAGTCCATACACTGACGAAGATTGAAGAGAGAGATGGCTTAGAAGTAAACGGTAGTTCTCTAAGTTATTTGGTGCAATTTCATTTTGGGAGATTTAGCTAGGTGACTTTGTTTTGGTGTTTTAAATGTACTTTGTTAGCAAG
This sequence comes from Trifolium fragiferum, assembly GCA_954870985.1. Classification (NCBI taxonomy): domain Eukaryota; kingdom Viridiplantae; phylum Streptophyta; class Magnoliopsida; order Fabales; family Fabaceae; genus Trifolium; species Trifolium fragiferum. The sequence continues at coordinate 18,345,575 of OX940789.1, forward strand.
ATGACTTTGTTTTGATGTTTTAATGTACTCCGTTAGTTTGAGATGTTTGTAAGACTTATTAGTTTATTAATATAGTTGAAATTATCTTTTATGTTTTATACTGGATTTTGTGTGTGCAAAACATGTATATTGGCAAATTATTATTATTAAAAAATGTGCAAAAAAAAAAATCAAACCTATACCAACGGACACATCTGTGGGTAAATTGATTTACAATGGTTGTTAATGTCCGTGGGTATAGCTCTAAGATTTTCTCCAACGCCAAAAACTGCTGTAGCTATAGCCTATTATGACGGAAAAAGTCCGTGGGTATAGCGAAAATAAAGCACACGGAATGAAATGTCCGTCGGTATAGGTTTTAAGGCCTATACCCACGGTTTTGGGACATTTACCCACGGAATTTTGCCGTTGGTAAATGGCAATTTTGTTGTAGTGACAAGAACTTTTTTTTTTGTTACATTTTTTCGGGACCTATGTTTACGGGATGTTGATTATCTTTTTATTTAAATGAGAACCTAAATTTCTATTCATACATTAATACGAGATATATTTTATTTTTGTAATTTATATTGTAGTTTATATTTCTACTCATGTTAGTAGGAAGACCCTTTTTTCTACGAGGCCTATATTTCTACTCATACATACATATGGAGGCCTATTTTTTATTAAAAATATCTATGAGTATTTATGTTTCTACTCATATATTAATAAGAATGACTTTTTTTTTTTATTTCTAAGAGAACTTATATTTATATTAATATATATTAATATGAAGACCCATTTTTTTTTTGTAATTTTTACGAAATTTATATTTTTACTCATATTAATCTAAGGACTATTTTTTTAATTACTACATAAACTTATATTTCTTTTCATATATTAACACATTATTTTATTTTCAATTTATACTGTAGTTTATATTTCTACTCATATATTAACATGAAAACTGTTTTTTTTATATTTCTATGTGGTCTATATTTCAACTCCTATTTTTTTACTGTAATTTCTACAGGAACACATATTTTTACTAATGTATTAATACAGACAACTTTTTATTTTATAATTTATAGTTAAATTTTTATTTTTATTTTTTACTCATATATTAATACGAAGACCTATTTATTTTATAATTTTTCGAAATCTATATTTTTAGTCATATATTAATAGGGAGACTAATTTTTTTTTATTTCAATGGGAACCTATATTTAAGCTTAAATATTAATACATGAATCAATTTTTTTTATTTATACTGTAGTCTATATTTGTACTCATATATTGATACAATGACATTATTTTATTTGTAATTCATATCCACCTCAAAGTCATTTTAAAAAAGCTTAAAGTCTCTTCCACATATTCCAAAGAGAATTTATTTTCCATCAACTTTATAATTCTTTTAGCGAAGAATATTAGAAACAACTATGAGACATTTTCAATTTGATAAAAAAAATACGAACTATAAAAATCTTCCCTAAAATAATATATGACCGTACATAAATTCTACATTTAGTATCCCATAATGTTATTTTAATTATTAAATTATATAAGATTGTAAATATTTACGTAGTTGTTATTAATTATCTTCCATTAGCAAATAAAATTTTAAATATTCAGTTTAAAATAACAATATATTATTCATAAATTAATAAATCTACAAACGCATTTCTACCCTGAATACTAGTTAATGTGAACAAGAGACTCTTTGGCTTTTGTCAAAAAAAAAAAAGAGACTCTTTGGCTCTTCCAAAACAAAACAAAAAATGTAAACAAGAGAAACTAAACCAAAGGTCGTATCAACTTGCCACCAACTCCTATAATGGTCACTCTTGTGCCTCCTTTAGTTCACACCAACTTACTTTAGAAATCTTATAATGAACAGAAGAGCAAAAGAATTATAAGAACATAATAAAAATAAATACAGAGAGAAACACAACGGTGTTATTTCGCACGTCTACACGACCTTGCTTCCTTGCATATTTCACAGTTGTGCACAGGGGCGGACCTGGACTTCAAATGTTAGTGGGGCTAAAAATTTAAAATATTATTGAAGAAAAAAATTATTTATCCTAATATTTCAGTTAAAATAACAAATAATATATTCATCCTAATATATACAACATGTATATTCAAAAAAATAATAACAACAAATTATAAAAAATTTATTCAAAAAAGAAAACCAACAAACTATATGTAAGAAACCACAAAATTTCTATTTGAAAAAAAAAAACTATAACTTATTGAATATATGTTAAATCATGCACATCATTATTATTTTATGCTTCACATGATCTTACTTTGAACCAAAATATATTGAATCCAAATTACAAGTTTATATATAGTTTATTTAATTTGATAAGATAATCCAATTTTAATAAGAATAACAACAACAAACCTACATTGTTATTTTTAAGAGATTTGATTTTGCCATTAAAAAAATGTTAGCGGCGCAACTTGTTTTCCGTTTGTCTTTCATTCATATATAATTACATTTTATTTATTAATATATACTATTTGCCATCCTTTTATCAGTATTATCTTACTTGAGAAAATTAAATATTAATTAAACATATTTTTTTTTAATGTCATTTCATATTAATATGTTAGTTCAATTGCTAATTTTACTCATTCAATTAGTTATCCATTATTTTTTTGATAAACAAAGTTATAATTGACTATTATAAAATTAAACCATACAACTTAATAATATTCTACATATTAACGAGAGACTTAAAATCATCAATAATACATTACAAACTAATATTTGCACCGATAACTTAACTAATATGTGTACGAGAAACTTACGATTGTAAAAAATAAACTCTAAACTAATATTTACATTAATATTTGTATAAATATGTATACAGAATGACTTAAATCATTTATAAAAGTTATATTTATTTTTTTCTAAAAAATTCTCGGCTGGGCTGGTGTGGCTATAGCCACACCATGCCTTGAACAGATCCGCCCATGGTTGTGCATGACTTAAAATGCCTTCAGCTGCAACGTTGGCATGATCGTGCCAAATTTTACGTGCGGAAGGAAGTGCTCGTTTTTTAATAAGGTGATTCAAAAAGCCATTAGGATTTCAGGTCATGTTGCTTGTGTATTGGTTGTCCAAGGCCCTGCAACTTCAAGTCATTATTCAGACCCCAACATATTGTAGTGTAGACTGTAGACCCTGCAACTTCAAGTCTTAGCCTTTTTACATCCAAAGCTTGTCAAAATGAAGTAATATTTTCATTCTCATAGCTAATTCTGAAAAAATGAGTAATAAAAAATGAGAAGGAATTCAAAACCATGATATGAGTTGTGAATCATCACACTTCTCAACATGTATCAGTTAGTCCATCGTATTGCAAATTGAATCTTCTATGATATTTTCATAGAAATCAATAAAAACTGTAAATTTGAATCTTCGAAAAACTATCAAACCTCAGGCTGCTGAATTCCTCCTTTCTTAAATTCAGTTTTTTTGTGGATTACATTTCCTTCAGTAAGTGCCTAGTTCGATTTGTGTCTCTCGTCTCTTTCCAATCCGTCGAAACAAGAACAACCTTTCTAATGAAAAAATTAAACAAGTTTCAGTTGTAAGTCTAAGAAAAATAGTCAAAAACACATGGTGTGATTATGCTTCACCTTTAGGTACCAACCAGATAGACTTTCAAATATGGGACAAATCCAAGCACTAACAGTAAAACTGACTAGCTACTCATGAAATTGCATCTTTATAGCTTTTTTATCGAATACGATGATTTAATGTTGCACCTGGTGTCATTCCCTTCAAACACATTTCATTATACAACTCCAGAGCAATCTTCTCCTGCCGACCGTTCAATAAACCCTCAAGTATAACTTTTTATGCAAAGACATCAGGTTTAATCCCTCTTATCTTCATATCCTTAAAGAGATCATAGGCCTCTCGCAACCAATTCATCTTACAATAACTATAAATCATAATTGTGTAAATTACAACATCAGATGTAAAATTTATCTCAAAGAACGAATTCGACAAAGATAGGGCATATTCTCCGTGTGACACAATGCAGTAAAAATTTTAGAATACATTACTTTCCTAGGTTTCATATTCACCTTCAAAATTGTGGGAAACAAAGACATTACCAACATCAAGAAAGAGCAGGAAACAAAGGCTCAAATTTACCAACATCATAATTCTTACAAATTACACAAGTCTCAGAGTATGCTTTAAACTGACAGAAACAAACATTCAGCTTCTATAGTAACTGATGTTGGAAATTGTTTAGGATAGATTAGTCTTACAAATAACAGTAAACAAGAGAAGACATAAGTCACTCTTATAGATAAGTCATTAGAACATGTGGATACACACACCCTATAGGAATTAACAAGAAATAACAGAAACAAGCATTCAGCTTCTATATTAACTTGATGGAAGAAATTATTTACAAGTAACAGATACATCATCATCGTTGCAGCCTGGCATCCAAAACATGTGGATACCCTATAGGAAATAAAAAGAAAGAACACTTATCAAAATCACAAAAACAGAAAAGGATAATGTATCTCAATGAAACTAACACCAAAATATTGAACAACATGAAATATAATTAACATATAAATAAGAAGCTCAATCTTTTGATTTTGAATTACCAGTGGTTGCGGCGAATTAACTACATGAGCCTTCATTCAAATTTTGAGGAAAATCACAGTCATCCTTAGAGTTCTGGTTATCTATAAACAAGAAAAAAACTACAATGTGAGAATGCAGGCCATAACATTTAAATCATGATTGGAGATAATTGATTTTGTATATGTTACCTTTTTTTCGCTACAATTTTACTTATAGTAGAATTAATGTCACCATTCCAATGCCATTCATCTCCGTCTTGAATATTTACATGTACTTCTCTGAGCTTTGGTGCAAACAACACTCCATGTGAGAATGTTTCCATTATGGGACAATCTATTACTAATAACTCTTCCAGTAGTGGAAATCTGAAGCCATGTCTTCCCATGGAAAAACTTCTTAGCCTTGGTAAGTTACTCAAATGCAGATGCTCCAATTTCATAAAAGTTATTTCAGAAGCATCATTCTCATCATCACTTGCAATTATTTCTTCTATCTTTTCACAACCAATTATGCACAACTTTCTTAGTTTTTGTAAACTAGTAGCTGTTGTTGATTTCATAATAATTTCCAATCCAGCACAATAGTACACCTGCAATTGTTCTAAATTCTCAAACAGCACCGAGGATGGAACTATATTCTTGAGTCTAGAACAGCTATTTACAACCAAAGTTTCAATATTTTGGATAACTGGATGCTGCTCAGATTTCTCTTGACATATAAACTCGAGGTTGTCTAAGCTAGCGAGTTCTAAACTTTGCATCTTGATAGTTGATTCAGAATGTCCAGCGCATTCGCTTCCACTCGAGAAAATATGTGTCAAGGAACTACTTGTCACCTTAAGGTTTTTGAGATCTATAAACCTTTGGAGGAAACTGGATGGAAATTTGTCAGACTCATTGTGAAAACATCGCAGGTGAAGAGCAGGTACTTTGTAGATAAGCTCGTCATTAAGTTGACCATTGCACAACATGGCGATATCATTGCTGTTCAGAATAAGCTCCCTTGTGTTGCGGACAACCTATGAAACACAAGTAATCAGATTCAAGCTAATAGCAACATAAAGAAAAAAATATTGCCCACCATTTCCAGACATAATCAATTAATCGTATAAACTTAATGAAAGCATATAATGCACCTTTTCAAATGAGAGAAGGGGCAGTGTATCAACTGGGACAATGTCTTGTAGCGACTTTGGCTTGAATAGTACAAGCTTGTCACAATGAAACACATCCACATGTCTTAAAATAGGACAATTCAAGCTATGCGATCCATCGTAGAAGCTTCGAAGTTGAGTCAAATGTTTAAAAGTCAAAGATGTTAATTCTGGGAAAATAAGTTCTGGATCTCCGTCGGTTGTTTCATCTTGTGCTACAATAATCTCTACGCCACATACTGCTATATAAAGCTCTTGGAGATGCTGAATCTCTCTAGCCATAGAAAGGGCAAAAATATGATTGAGGCTTTTGCATTCAGTAACTTGCAATTGGCAGAGGTTTTGAAACTTCAAAATTTTATTAGGACTCCCACTCCATATGTCTTTCAGCATCGGTAAATGGTTCAAAGTGAGAGTTCTCAATTGCATTTCCAGCCTTGTCTGTCTACCACCATCTGCATTTAGACCTTGTGTTTCAAATACAACTTCAAGACCATGACAATAAGTTACAGTAACTATCTCCAGCTTCTGTAATTTATCAAGCACATAAGATGGAAAGACATTTGATAATTTATTGCAGCACTGAATTGTCAACTTTTTCAGTTTGCAGAAGGAATTTGGAGCAAGCTGATTGTGCCATAATGACTTCAATTGTTCCATGTCGGACATTTCCAATGTCTCCAAGTTTGGAAATACAACCTACAATCATTAATATGCTTAGATTGTCAACAATTAATTGCAGTACTAAAAAAACAAAAACTAAAAAACTATAGCTAATACAGTTACATAGTTGGAGACAGTGCTCACCTCATCATTAGAAAATGGTTTCTGAGATAAAGGAATATTACCGAACTTTCCATCTGAGAGAAAAATCTCCGCCAACATTTGGCAATTACTAATTGCAAGATGCTTCAGGCTTACAAGTTCTGTAGCAACTGAGGATGAGAATGCGTACACTATGTTATCACATTCGCCAATTGTCAAACTCGTCAAGTTTTGAATGAAAGAACATCCTGGAAGATTGTCATCCCACAGTTTCCTAGAGTTGATCTTAGACAGCTTAAATAGTTCAAGGTGGGGCATCACAACCTATTAACAAAAAGATTCTCATCAAGATCTTATTTGTGTTAAGAAAAAACCAAGAATAACTGAGATGATGAGATAGTTCATTAAGAATAATGTACTGTTGTTTGAAGAATCATAAGATACATAGATGTCTAAGATCATTTCATTCCCTTTTGTCCATCCAAACATAGCACACAAGAGTGTTAGGAGTATCAATCAAATTTATAAATCAAATTTATGAAACAACATTATAAAAAAGTATGTAAACAGCTTAAAATTTTAAAGGGTCATGCTAAACAGTGCACCTGGTGCACTAGTTAAACATACTCAAAAAGGAAATAAAAAGATAAAGTTAATGCTAAAAAGATAACTTTTTACATTAAATGCACAAGTTCCAAAAAAATATTTCTATATTAATATGCTTAACTAGTGCACCGGGTGCACTGTTTAGCATTTTCCAATTTTAAATCCATCTCTATTGAAATTTAAAAGTCACCTAAAGCACTCTATGTAGATTAAAAAGACAAATAGCAAAGTAGAAAGCATTAAATCATGTTATTACCTTTTGGTCAATTAGTGCCACTGGCATGCATTGTTTATCAGCTTTCAATGGAATAGAACAGAAACTAATGAGACTAGGCAAATGTTCAAGTTCAAGAAAACACAATTTGGGGAAGATAATCTTGTCAATGTCTTTATCAGCCTCAGATGTTTGCACAACTATGATTTCTGTAATCATTTTGCAATCAGAAATTTTTATTTTCTGAAGTTCAGGAAGGTTTCTACTGTGGGAGTATGGTAACAGATTCTTCAACTTGTCACAACCTTTGACTTCAAAAGATTTTAGTTTGGAAAAACAGTCAATTGGAAGGATGGCATGGCATATTTCTTCCAGATTAAATAGATTTTGAAGAGCCAAAGTCTCTAAGTTGGGTAAAGCAGGATAACGATGAACCAACCCCGTTGCGTTGACGATGTACTGCAGTTCAGTACTGTCTTGAATGCACAAATGCTTTACTTGTGGAAAGCCTTCTCTATTCAGTTCATAAAGGACATCCCTAACACATTGTATGTTATTAAGGCACATGTCCTCAGCTGAATTTAATAAGAAGGTAAACCCACGATCCAAAAGAATGCTAGAACTCCTATTGTCGGTGACCTTAAGATTTCTTGAAGTTTCAGAAGCATTTGCAGACCAGTAAAAAGACCATTTCCACATATCACCTACATATATGTTGTATCTTTCAAGCTTTTCAAAGACCTGGAAGTCCCTAGGTAAAACAGAAGCATCTTGAATCATTATGTCTAAAGCAGTTAGATGAGACAAATTCCCAAGCTCATCTAGACTTGCATTGTTGCTTTGATTTTTGCTTCCTTTAACATCCCAATTGATAAAGCAATTCCCCATGTACAACTCTTCTAAGCAGGTTAAGCTTGAAATAAGATTTGAAGGAATGAATCTCAGTCCACAACAGTTGGTTAAATTCAGCATTCGAAGATTAGTTAGTTGTCCTATTTCTTTTGGGAGCTCTTTAATATCAGATCTTTCAAGGCTGAGAATTTCTAAACTTTTCAGCTTTGCAATTATTGAAATGTCTTCCAACACACATCCAGACATCTCCAATGATTGGATTTTTGTCAAGAGACATAGAGATGGTGGTAGAGAAGGGGTTAACATCATTCCATATAAATCAATGACCTTTAGCTCTCCCATCCCAGAGAAGAAGTCATCAGGGACATTCAAATAACCATCTATATTATGAAGTAGAAGTAGCTTCAACTCAGGGCAATCCAGCATCTCGGGAAGCTTGTAAATATAAGACCAAGGCACAATGATCTGATGGCATTTTTTAAGCTCGTCCATATCTGGAAACTGGTTTACCAAAGTGAACCTTTGCACACCATAGGTTGGTCGAGTCTTATATGCAATTTTTTTAGCCACTTCTCTAACAACATCATGTAGACTAACTATTTCAGTTTTGGAATCAAGTAACAGTGAAGAGGCCTTGAGGTTGTTTATTAATGTGTAGTATCTAGTTCTTGCAACTGTCAATGTATGAGAGTATCTATATAAGCCTAACCCCCAATAAATTGAAAATAGTTCTCCAGTATAGAGATGATCTAGTCCAAATGAACCAATGAATGAGAACAGTGACTTTAGCTCTTCAGTTTCTAGCCAATTATAACTCAATTCCAAAGTAGAATGGATTTTCTCATGTAGCTCCTCTTGATCAAGTCTCTCTAACTCATTTAATTTGGTTTTCCAGTCATCAATATTTTTTCCCCTCAAAGCCGTTGCAACTGTAACAATCAAAAGGGGAAAACCAGCACAGCGTCTAGCCACTTTTTCAGCAATATGTTTTATATCGAAATGTTGAACAACATCACCTGCAATTTTTTCAAACAATTTCCAACTATCCTCATCATTTAAAACTTCAAGTCTGAATTCTTTCTTAATGCCCATCTCAGAGATCAACACGTTACGATCTCTGGATGTCACCACCAACTTGCATCCTTTGTGATCATCACCAAAAGGAATCCCCACTTCTGTCAAATCAAGTTTCTTCCAAACATCATCAAGAATAATGAGAATACTCTTCTCATTAGTTATCCTTTTGTGTAACTGCATTGCTCTTCCTTCTTTTGACTCCTTATCAAATTTCAAATCCAAAACATCAGCAATTTGGCCTTGAATTTTTTCCAAATCAGGAGAATTCGTTATAGTAGCTATAGCTACAACACTGAATAACCTATCAATTTTCTCTGCTTGATAAGCTAACTGTTCCACAAGTTTTGTCTTACCCACACCACCCATCCCATGCACCCCAATAATGTAGTTGTTAGGATTCTTCAATTCCATCATAATCTCGTGCAACATTGATGTTCTAGAGTCCAAGGCCTCATAACCTCTAGCAAGTGGCGTGACTGTCACTTGAGCAGGAACACGGTAAGAAATTCTGTCAAATTTTCCTGCTGCTATGACTTGAGAAATCTCTTCTGACATCTTTGTGGTCTTCCTGCTGAGTTGATGCCTTGTGAACAGATTGGGAAAGTGTGCCATTGAACAATTGGCTTTGGTATGTCCTTCAGATTCAATAAGTTCATTTGCTTCAGCAACAGTGTCTTCCACTTTGTTCAGCCAGTCTTGGACAATTTTTTCAATCTCTTCTCCGTTTCTTCTAGCCTCGTCAACAGTGTGTTGCACACTGTCTTTTATTCCCTCCATCTTTTGGACATCACTTTTCATCCGTTTAAGGTTGCCCTTGTAGTATAGTATGTAACCAAATTGACGTCCAATAGGTGCAATCGTAAATTCAGCAATTTTAGCAGCAACTGAAATAACAGCGTCCATGGCCATCCCTTTGCTAGCTGTCAGTTGAAAAGAAACAAGACATACAACAAATATGTTACACTTGAATACAAATCATTTATCATAGTTTACTGGAATATGAAAGTTAAGGATTATGCTAACAAATGTCTAATTTATATAATCTCTTTTTTTGACTGAAACAATTTATATAATCTCTAAGTTTATAGAATTCTCTCAATTGAAATAAATTATAGGGTAAAAGGTGTTTTTGGTCCTGTAAAATTGACAAATTTGGATTTTAGTCTCTTATTTAATCTGCCAGCAAAATAAACCGTTATGTGGCTTAGGTTCAGTGACATGGCAGCTGACTGATTAATAAAACAAAACAAAAAATGTTGAAATTACATAAACACCCTAGGACCATTGCATTGTTTCTATCTTCTTCCTCCATCCGTCAAAACACAGCCCTGCATTCATAACCCCTGTTAAAATGAAGTGTAATTCATGTTGTGAAGTTTGTTGATTCTGTTACTTGAGAGATAAGTAACAGCTGGATGAGTTGGTTCGGAAGTTTTAGAAACTGTTAGTGTTGTTACAGTTTGTTAGAAAGTTAGTTAGGGGCCTAGATAAGGATTACTTAGATGTGAAGTAATCTATATAAATGCTTCGATGCATTCTATTAGTGATTGTAACTTTTGTTTGGCCAATTGGATGAATAAAAATTCTTCTCTCATTCATTCTTTCTCTATGTGCTTAGTGCTTTGATCATTCTCTTTACTCTTCCTTCTCCAAACTGTGTTCAATTTCCATTTCTTCTTCAATCTTTAATCTTTCAAGTGTGTGTATTTGCATTGTGTGTGCAATTGAGTGAGTTTTGTTGTTCATCGCTGCACTAACAATCCCAAATTCTCCAAATTCTTTTTCTACACACATCTAAAAAATCCCAAAAATCCCAACCTCAAAGATGAAGATGAAAATTGATTTAGTTTTAGTTAAGTTCCTCATTGTGATTTTGTAAAATTTGACCCTTTTGCAGTGAAAATTGATTGATTCATGGAGGAAATTGTTGTTAAAGAACCACAGAAAAAATCGATGTTCAACTTACAAAACCTTGTACATGATTTGCGATCAAAGACCATACGCTCACCACCAGTGTCGCCTTCACCTTTGAAACCGCCGGCATTGCCGCCACCGCCACTCTTATCTCCAAGAAGGACAAGGAAAAGGTTCCATTTTGCACCCTACACTTTCCATGTTGCTTCGTTTCTCTTTTGTTAGCTATTGTGTGGTTTTTCATATTTATGTTTGTGTGTGTAGATGGAGCTTATGCAAGCTGTTAGCTTTATGTATGTTGAAAGTGATAAGGCTGCAGAGATGAATGACGAGAAGAAAAACGAAGATATGGTGATTGGTGAATATTGAATTGATGAAGATGGTAAAAATTGAGTTGAAGAGATGAAGAAGACAAAAAAAAAAATTGTTCCCTAACAAAATTAATTTAGAAAAATTAATATTTTTACTTTTTATGCTAGCAAGTGCCCCACATGCACATGGCACTCTTAAAGCAATCCCTTTAGAAAAATTAGATAAAACATGTTTTTTTTACGGAGGATAAAACATGTTTTAAGTCCAACTTCGAGTTTTAATTTTCGTCTTTATAAAATAAAATTACTTGTTTTCAATTCTACAAAAAAAAATTTCCTCTGTTTTTAGCCCCATTACTTGTTTTAAACTCTACATTTTTTTTCCCTCTGTTTTTAGCCCCTATGGGCTAACTTTTGTTCGTTTGAATGTCAATATAATGTTAGGGACTAACAACAAAAGAATTTTTTTTTTATAGGGATAAAAACTAATGATTTTATTTTATAAGGACGAAAACTAAAACTCGCTATAAAAATAGAGAACGAAAAATATATTTTAGCCAAAAAAAATTATTTATTCAAAAAGTTAAATATTTCAATTATCAATAGATTGACTTCATACATTTTTATAAAAGTTTCATAAAAACCTACTATTTAAGAAGCTTAATGAGTTTCCAGAAACACTCGTTAGCAAGACCCATATTTTTATACTCCCTCCGGTCTCAACACAAACAAAACGTCACTTTTTATATTCATTGAGTGAGTAATGTATTTAGTCTATATTATAAATCATATACATTAAGTATTTGTGTGGGCTTGGCGTCGGCATCTATGGGCGTCGGATGAGGAGATGCTGGTGAGTGTAGGGGCCTGCTTTCTGACTTTGTTTTGCAGCCTACTATAGCATATCGATGGGTGTGGTGGTCTGAGCCAGACAATGGATATACTGTTCGGGGCGCTTATAGTCTGTTTACTTTTAGAGAGGTACAGGTAGTGGAGGATTCAACAGCTCTAATCGGGCACAACCATGTCCCTATAAAGGTGTCTATGCTGGCTTGGCGATTACTGCGCAACAGGTTACCAACTAAAGATAACTTGATGCGGCGTCACATAATTACTCACGATTCCCGCTTTTGTGTCACCGGCTGCGGGGGAATGGAAACACCGCAACATTTGTTCCTTTCTTGTCCCGATTTTGTTAGTTGATGTTTGAATTTTTCTCTATTGTAGACTCTTATAGTTTTAGTTGACACGCCTTGTGCTGATAAAAACTTGTTATTATAAATAAAATTCATTTTTGCTTGTTGAAAAAAAAATTATTTATACATAAAATAGAAAGAAAAAAAATTCTTAATATGTACACTTAAATTAGACGTTAACATTTGCCTACAAATTGTTAGTAAGATCCTAATTTTTTCCTCGAAAAAGTGATACCTCAAAACTTTAATTAGTACTTACTATGGAGCTAGTAGAATGCAATATTGACACTTGACATGATGTTCTTTGTGATGCTGGTAATCTTGTGATGGTGGAATTAAAGAGAAGGTTTTTACTTTTTAGTACTTCACAAATTTATTTTTTTCAAAAAAATAAAATAAAGAATTGATGAGAAAGAAAAAAAAAACTTGGTGACCCAAGTTTGGGTGAAAACTTTATGGAATTTTCAAGTTTTCGTGGTGAGAAAGATGAAGATAATGGTATGAAAAAAGAAAAATTGCTCTTCTACACGGTAATTTCAAATAACCATTCAATCATTTAGATTTCTTTTATTTTGGTTTTTTAAAGTTTTAAATATTAACATTATTATCCTTCTTAACAATATCTATCGTTTGATTGAAAATTTATATCATATAAATCATCCATACAAATTTTTAAAAAAATTGAAAATTATTTAATATGTTATTGAGACCCACCAAGATTAACTGTATTCAATAAAAATTCATAAACCATTAATCTTGATAAGTCTCAATAACATATCAAATGATATTTAAATTTCTAAAAAGTTTGTATAGATGATGAATTTTATAAAATTTATATTTGTTATAGAATTATTGACAAATGATGCACAATACACCATCAAATCAACTTTTTCATGTAAAAAAAATGCATATATTCATAATAATCTTCATAAAAAATCTTGATCTTAAAAAAACTTGAACATTAAAACTCAAATCTTCATTTACATCAACTTATAACATCGATTTCCCAAATAAAAAAGTCGCATTTATAACATCAAATCTTCATTTCTTTCGTTTCCTTAACTTTTTTGTTTTTCCATGTGAAATCAAGGAGTTTTTGGATGGAGGAAAGATGTTTTTTCATGTTGAAGTTGTTAAGATAAAAATTTGAGTTTTAATTTTTAAGATTTAGGTTCTTAAAATAAGTGTCGTTTAAGCTTGTTTCACATAAATTAAAAAAATAATAAATGAATAAATAAATATAACAATTTACAAAATTACTCCCATTAATTATTTGATATTACGATTAAATAAATTTTTAATCCCTATAATTATCTAAATTTCATTTTTATTCTCTATCAAATTTTTAACTATCGTCAAATATTTTTTGTCACAACTTTTTGTTCTACTTTTAATCAATTTTTACTTTCACATTTTTGAATGATTTTTGTATTTATATTTATAATATTATAAGAATCTCTTCCATAAAAATTTAGAATTTTTTTGAACTGAAATGAATTATTTATGAATTTTTATACGATAAAACTAAAAAAAAATCATGTTTAATTCATCACTTATTAAAAAAATTAAACTTTTACAAGAGAGATTCTTAGAATGTATTAAACATGACCACGGAAAAAAAAAAATTTCGAATTATATACACAAGTTTACTGAAAAGCAAGACTAAAAATCATGATAGAAAATACTTGAGAGATTAAAACTTGATGAATTTTTTTAAGAGACTAAAAACAAAATTTAAGATATTAATAAGGACCGAAAATATATTTAAACCTGGTTATTATCAGTTGTCATAAATAAAAAAACATAGAAGGTAAAGTTATAATTAGTGTACAAATAGCGGTAAAGTTGTCATAAATAAAAAAACATAGAAGGTAAAGTTATAATTAGTGTACAAATAGCGGTAAAGTTGAAAAAAATAAATTATTTATTAGAAAAGTAAAATAATATGTATATAGATCAAATACAACAGTTATTTAAAGAATCTTAAAATCAAACTCTTACTTATAGTTGTGGTATGAGGGAGAGGGATCAGTATGATATTGTTAGATATATTATTTCTACAAAAATATAAATATAAATTAAGCTTATTTATGTTAAGAAATCTAAAAATATAAATTATGTATTGAGAAAAAAATTTTACTTTTAAAAAGTCGAGGGTACGATTTTTAAGACTAATATTTTAATACTTCTTTTGATCTCAATTATAAGCAAAAATCACTTTTCACATTAAATAAATAACTAATATATTTTGTCTATATTACAAATCAAATACATTTGTTATTTAACGAAACTAAAAATGAAATGTTACTTATAATTGAAACATGAGGAAACATTTAATTCATGAAGACGTACCCTTAAATCAGGAGCTAACATTCACATACAAATTATTAGCAAGATTCTATTTCTTTTGATAATGATGCGAAAGTGATACCTCAACTGAAGATCGAGCTGGTAGAATGCAATTGACACTTGAAGGCTTCAGAGTTTTGAAGTTGGCAAGAGAATGGAGGCTTCAGAGTGAGTTTTGAGCTTGGCAAGAGAATGTTGGCTTCAGAGTGAGTTTTAAGCCCAAGAGAAAAGAATAAAAGATGACTTTTTTTTTTTGTTTTTGGAAATAATAAAGAAAAGGCTTTTAGTATTTTATATTCTTTTTAAATGGGACCGATGACATGACATGGATAGCTCAGCACCATTGGTTTTGGAATCACAAAATAACAACATGAATAACTTTTTTTTTACGCACAACATGAATAATTGAGATGCTTAGGATTTTGTTTTTCTTTCTTGACTGAAAACGTGTTTAATTATACAAATTCTAGAATAGTCATTTATTTTTACTTTGAAAAAAAATATTTAAGCTTTGTTCAGTACTATAATATACCTTATAATTAATAAACTAAAACATTTAGAAAAGTTAGCGGTTTAACTAACTACAAAAAAAATTTAGGGTTTGCTACGCCAAGCTTAGAAGCTCATTTGTAGCTAATCGGTAGTAAAACAGAGTTAGCTACGAATTTATTGTGAATTAGCTGTCGTATAGGTCGTAGCATTGATTGGGGCTTCATAATTTATCCAATGAAAAATATGATATGTTCGGCTTTCGACTCTCATAACGTGTAATGTGATGACGGTCATACATTAGCCTCTCAAAGTGGTAAGTTTTGCAACATTTTGTTAATAACTATTGTAGTCTTCATTCATATAAAATTTGTTTGGCTGATTATTTCTAACCCTAATTTAGAAATTCATATAGTTATGAATCATTTAGGAATTTTATATGCTACTTATTACTCCTAATTCTCTCCATATTATCACTAATCATAACTCCAATCTGAAATTCAAATACACACATGCTCCTAAAATGATAGTTCAAATTCAATTATTGATATGCATTTTACACTAGAAATTGGATAAGTGTGCTTTAATCATTATAGTGCTTCAACGGAATTTTTAAATGTTGTGCAATTTAATCTTCTTATAAGCATTGTTTCCAATTTTATCAATACTTCTTTCAAATATATATATATCGTACAACATTCACTCATCAACTGTTTTATAATTGCATATTTCAATTGAGTGGCACTAAATTTTTTATACACATTTGTCTTTCAGTAAAGGGGTTTGACTCATCGGATTGATATAGCTGTTTATCTATATACGTCAGGCATTGCGTCAGTCTCTCAAAGTTTGTGATTTGTTTGGTTTAGTAGCATTTTTTTTTGGCACGTGATTTGACTTGCGTGTATAATTTAGTTTCCTGTCATGTCTTAATAGCATATTCTTTTATTGAATGCTTCTTATTAACATTATGTGGAGGTCATTGGGTTTTGGATACGGAAGATGAGATTTTTATCGGCCATTCTATTAAATTTGTATCTTAATTGTTGGATTTCTAATAGATGGATTATGTGAGGGGTGTTAAGTGTTGTAAATGGAATTATGGGGTTTCAGTTCACCTTTGGTGGGGTTGAGGTTATTATAGATCAGTTTGTCAAATATTGATACATATTGATTTATACTATGATTTATAGTAGTCTCTCTTTAGTATGATAATTTTTTGAGTTTTCCTCTATGTTGTTGTATATACAATTTCGTCTCTTTGCTATGTTATATTATTGTGATTTTAAAGTTTATAAATGATTTATTTTAAAGTTTTTAAATCGTATATCTATCACTCTGCGACACCCGTGCAATGCACGGGTCAGAGTCTAGTAAACTAAAATATTTAGAAAAGTTAGCGGTTTAACTAACTACAAAAAAATTTAGGGTTTGCTACGCCAAGCTTAGAAGCTCATTTGTAGCTAATCGGTAGTAAAACAGAGTTAGCTACGAATTTATTGTGAATTAGCTGTCGTATAGGCGGTAGCATGGATTGGGTTACAAATTATCCACCAAAAGATTTCCTAACTAATTTGCAATTAATATATAGAAAATCCTAGCTAGTACCCAATTAATACATAGTTAAATAATGTTGAAAACTTTATGTTTCCAAACTAAATGGCTAGGATAGTCACAACGATTTCGCAATAAATCTCTAGCTACATATTCCTAGCAATTTCACAGCCAAATTCGAGCTTTTAAGAAAAACATTTATAATTATAAACTGCTAATTATGCAAAGTCAAGCTAGTTATAAATTAATTATCATCCATTAAATATTCATGATATACACTCATTACATCTTCGTACTGCCATATGAAGCAAATATGCATGTTATACTTAAAGATATTGGTCATACTTTAAATCCAATCTAAACTATACATTTTAAACTATAGAGTTAACTGCATGTTATAGCTAGAGACTAAAGTCATAAATGAACTTCATCGCTGAATACACACAAACATTCATAAAGAACTCCATTTGACATGTGTGTGTGCAAAATCAGTATCTAGCTATAAATCAGTGACAAGTGGTCCGAATTGGAATAAAAAAATGAAAGCAGTCATCTAGCTATAAATCAGTATGTATATGATATTACCTTAAAAGCGTAGCATGTAGCCATATCCTTCAGACAATGTATTTTCTTTTTGTTTGATCTCAATAAGTTCTGGATCATCAAGCATGTGCTTTTTCAAACAAACACAGATCAGATTCCTACATAAATGAAAAATGTTATTAAGGAATTTCAGTCAACCTTATTTAAATTAGGAAATGTGTCGGTATAAATTTCAAATTTCATAAAAATAAGCATAACATGAACCTGCCAATACTGAAGGGCTTGCATAGAGGATCAATTATAACTCTATGTCCTGCTACATAAATCTGCAGAACAAAAGGCAGAACTCAATTAGTTGTGCACATATGAATAATATTCCATTCTTATCTCAACAACATTCCAATATCTATGCCAAATTATCTATCTCACTTGCTACTCATGTAGATCCAAAGGTCACCGAGTTTACTCTTTTAAGACAATGTACATATATAGCCTTTGTAAATTCTGTCAATTTTAAATTGAGTTTGGTGTCTGATGCACAAATTGCATAGCATGCTATTCTATACATTAGAAGGTTAGACTTACTTGATCAACATTTCTTTGAGATTGTTCAACAAGTTTTGATAGATCTTGAATGCTCTTGACATATAATGCTAATCAGGAATATACAAGATTAAGAAAACTATTAAGCCTAACAGAACACAGAAAGAATTATAACATTCATTTCACTATTGCAATTAAACTACATGTGCCCAGTTCTTTTGTCCAGCCAACTGAACACTTACCATATATCAAATATAAATCATACTTTAAATCTAACCTAAACTATGTAGTTTTAAATCGTGTCACGTTTCATATACATTACAATGAGACTATACTATTTTTTCCTCATGAATAAAGAGTGGAACATCAGAATCGTTGCATCCTATATATCCATCAACATAGCTGCTTACTATAGTTCCATTAATAATAATAAGAATAATCTCTTCTTGGGGAACTAATAAATATAAACATGGTTGTGTGCCTAAATCTACCTTACTTCAAGAAAATAAACCACATTTGCAGATGCAAGTTCTAAGTTTTCTCAATAAATTTAAAACCATACCTTTCTGCAACATGAAGGAAAATATGGTTCAGTATTCTTATGCAGTAGATTGACAATATCCAGAGTCTTGGCAAAAGAATCTTGGGGCATTTCTTGCTGACAAACAGAATCTGTGTCAACACATAAGGTTTTTTAACTACTTAAACAAATCACAATACGCAAAGATGGTTCATAAGTAGTATATACACATTAATGGGAAGATTAACAATTAAAAAGCAGCAAACAAAATTAACAAATACTTAATACCTGACACACCAGATACGAGACAGACATGTCCACAATACTCCAGTATCAGCAGCAATAGGTTTTCCCCAACAAATGGAGAGGAACGTAAATTCTTCATTCACTTGTAAATGCCAAAGGTGAGAAATTGGCTTACTCCAGTATCAGCAGCAATGGGTTTTCCAATACTGTTCAATATTGTCTCCAATTCAATAATAGTCTTGTTAATAAGTGATTGGAGGCCTGGGATCTGAGACTTAACGACAATTTCCAAAAGCTGAAAATTTTAAAAAACAAAATAATCAACTCATAAATTTTGGAAACAATAACTTGTTCCTCGGGAAATGTCAATTGATCCTGCAGCAGCATGCAACAGAATCCCTAATAAGAAAAATTTCATACTATACTTTTCTCACCATAATTAGTTTATCAGTTATACAGTTTGGAGATTTAACAAAGAACACATGCATCATGAGAGAGTACAATATACATTATGGCTTAGAATTTCAGTGTGAATAAGGAAAAGGAACAAACATAAAGGATGAAACAAGTAAAAAAATCTTCAAGAGGAAAAACAGGAAGAAAAATTAAAAATTGTCAAGATTTATTAAACCATCGGACCTTGTCCTTGCCACAAAATGAAAGCAATTCCATATTCAGTTCCACGTTAATTAACACAATCCAACTTCAAGGAAACCAATTAAACAAGTTATAACGTAGAGTGGTGATCAAGAAGTCAATAGCAAGTTAGAGCCCAAACTGCAGAGTATTCATCTCTGAACAAATAATGAAGGATTAACCAAATTCACCTTCAACTAGATTGAAACTAATAAATCTTACTCAATATGTTCCACAACTCATAATGCAATTATGAATAGAATTCAATTCACACGTCACATCTACTACACTATTGCCAAATGTAAAAACAACAGAACCATGTAAAAACTGTACTTCTGAAGCCCTTTTGTTTCATTACTAGATTGAATTGCAAAGCCAAATTTTGAATTTACATTATTACAAGACAAACACATAACTCATTACCTTTACTGCAACGGCGTGAAAACCGTTGTGCACAACATCCTCAACAAACTTTAACCATTCTACCGGCGAAACTTGAAGCAATCAAAAACTAGCGGATTTGATTTCTCGCATAACTAAAGCCTCGTGTCTCAAAGCCAAACAATTCTTCAAAATTGAAATTCGAAAACACAAGAAAAATTTGAATTAGGATATGGTTATACAAACAACTGATATATAAATTGAATCATTACAATATTATCAGATCTATGTTATTCCTAGAGTTACGATTTCAAAACTTTTTGTGTGAAATACGAACAAATCAAATACACGAAGAATTCTAGAAGATTCTGAAACTCGGAAGTAGCAGAAGTACCTCTAGATCTTGAACGAGAGCGAAAGCGCGAATGAAGAACTCAAACGAGAAGTTTACCGTTGATGGATTCTGCGGCGTCATACTGGCTCGAATATCGACTAAAGATTCCACGTCTTCGGAGACCAAAAGCGAATCGAGAAATCGGAGTGTGGCGTTACCAAAACTGCGAGAAATGAAACCGAAACTGCAGATGGATTTGGCTATGGAGAAGGTGAATCAAACATTCTCTTCTTTGTGGCATGACGGAAAGTCGGAAACTCAGAGATACATAATCGAAGATGGTGAGCGATTTCAGAATTAGAGAGCGAGTTTCTGAAAAGAAAATGAAATCGAAATACAGATCCAAGAGAATGGAGAAGGAAATCAATCGGAGATATGGTGAGCGCGCGATTTTGGAATGAGAAAGGGAGTGAAACAAACAGTAGAGCGAGCGAGTTTTTTCTCCCTTATTTTTATTGTTTTTGCCTTTTTGGAAAAAAAAAAAAAAAAAAACGTAAATCATCTTTTTTGTTTTTTTTACAAACTTAAATCATTTTTTTTCTTAATAGATCTTTAAGTCCCCGTATGTTCGCGAATTTTGGGTTTTAGTCACTGTTTCTTGTTTTGTTGCAAATAAATTTTTGAATGTATAAAATTTTATTGTTTTAGTCCTTAAAGTCAAAATCCGCAGGAAAATCTGAGGAAAATCTGCAGTTTTTGTGGAAATTTTCTTTCATATTTTCCTGCGGATTTTGACTTTAGGAACTAAAACCAATTTTTTTTGTAAATTCAGGGACTTATTTGCAACAAAACAAGATACAGGGATTAAAACCAAAAATTCGCGAACATGCAGGAACCAAAAGATCTATTAAGCCTTTTTATTTTTGACAAACTTAAATCATCTTTTTGGTCGCTGAATGTTTGATAATTTTTAATTTTAGTTTTTTTTATTTTGTTTTGTTGCAATGTCATGGTTTGATCTCGGAAAGCGTGCAAGAAAAGACTAGATTTATGGATTGAAAGCAAAAATTGAAGATGAAAGTTGAATCTAGGGATACCAGGCAGACTCAAATCCGCAGGGCCCACCTGCACCCGAACTCGAGTCAACGGATAAAAATTCGAGTTGACTGATTTGGGTTCGGGTGTCACCCGATATTTCGAGTGCGGGTTTGAGTTCACTTAAACCTGCACCCGAAACTCGAAACCACACTCGCTTAAATATTAAATTACATAAGTAACCCTAAGTATATATAAGACTCCTTGATAGAATTTCATTGCTTTTGTATTTTTTAATTAAGTACCCCTAAGTATACATAAGTACCCTTAATTATTTTAATTTAATTAAGAGACCTTGATGAAATTTTAATATTTTTGTATTTTTTTTCTTTTTTTTGCTACGGGTTCGGGTTTGGGTGAAAAAACTCGAACCCAATGGGTGTGAGCACGTGTGTTAATTTATTATCCGAATAGGCTTTGTGTTCGGGTTCGGGTGGCACCCGAAATTTCGAGTCCAGGTTTGGGTGGTGTAAAACCCGCACCCGTGGGCACCCGTTGTCATTCCTAGTTGAATCTGGTCTAAAAAAATAATACTTGTTTTTAATTTATTTTGTGATAATTATTAAAAATTATAATTGTAATTTAATTTAAAGATTAAAGGGTAAATAGGTTTTTCGCCCCCTGTAATATATGCGAGATTTGTTTTACCCCCTGTAATTTATTTTTTTGGAGATTCGGTCATACCAAAATAAAGATTCTTTGCATTACCCCCCTAAGTGGCCAACTGGACATGAAATTTTTGTTTTTGATGACGTGGCATGCTTATTTGGACGTTGACTGGACAAAAATGATTATGTGACATGTTAAGTTGGCTTTTTATATTTCTTTTCTATTTATTTTAATTCCACCTATATTATTTATAATTAACAATTATATAAAAAATAAAATCATAATAAAATCTAATTAAAATATTTATAAAAAAATATGCTTACAAAAAAAAAAAACTAAAAGTAAGAGAGAAAACTTATATATATTGTTTTTAAACAAAAAAATTAATTTCTCTATCAACTCCCTCTCTCCACTCTCAACTTTCTCTCGTGAAGCTCTCTCACTCCGACCAACAGACGACGGCGTCGCCTTGCCAGAAGTACAAACAACCCCAAAATGAAATCTTTTCAACCTAGACCCACGTTTTAAAACCTTCTAAACACGAATCTGAGCTTCAAATCCCCAAAAAGCTTACCAAATAACGGGATCGGAGAAGAGAGGTGATGAAGATTTTTGTTTCGGTTGCTTTTTCTATTTCTTTTTCCCGTCTCGGCTTTCTCGTGTCTCTTATCTTTCATTTATGGGTTGATTTTTGCGATTGTTGTGATGGCCGATTCTGGGATTGTATGAATTACAGTGCTTTTGATTTTTCAATTGGGATTTCAATTTTGATTCGTTTTTACTTTGTTCTGGCTGTGCCGCATGTTGTTTGGTTAGTTTTGCGTTTGGTCCTGGTTTTTGTCTCCCTTTTTAGTTGTTGTTCCTGCTGCAGTGGGTTGTGTACCACTGTTTGAAGCTTGGCTCCTTTTTTTCCTTTGTTGTTTGCTTCTCTTGTACTTTTTGTTCTTGAGTCACTACTAGAAAAAATTTGAAATACCGACGGAATTGAGAGACAAAATATATTTCGTCTCTAATAGAGATGGAATTAGAGACAAAAAAAAGCAGTTAGAGACAGATATTTTTATTTTATAGACAGATATTTTTATTTTAGATGTAGATTTTGTCCGTCTCTAACAGTTTAGAGACGAGAAAATTACCGACGGGATCAAATCCGTCTTTAACCTGCTTAGTGACGGAATATTTGCATTTTAGAGACAAATTTTGTCCGTCAGTATTTAAAATTTTTCTAATAGTGAGTTGCTTAATAAAATTTGCCATTTTAAAAAAAAAAAAAAAAAAAACTGTAGCTAAAAGTCTCTCAATCATGTTAGTTTATTAGCAATTTTTTGCAGAAAAATATTATTGCAATAGGAAAACATAGTCCTACTAAAAGGATATTTAACAAACTAGTACTACTAAAATACCTCAATTTACTAACTGATTATGATTTTTGTTTTTGTTAGTGGTTCCTGTTAGTGGTTTTGGTTTTTGTTTTGGTGTTGATGAAGTTAAAATATTTTCATAAACTATGAACCGAGATCTTTCCCAATTCCCAATTCCCATTCTGAATCAAATCTTTCTCATTAACCCTTTCTTTTCTATTCTATTCCTCAATCTTTTTTTATCCTCTCACTTGTTCTCTTTCCTAGCTACTTCAATATTTTCCAGATCTCCCTCAACTTCACTTTCTTTTTTCTCCTATTCCCAGCAAAATCAAACTAATTTGAGAAACGTGGAGTAAGTTGTAAACTAATTGTTGAATGTAAGCTAATTATATTTAGGAAAAAATATAAATTAATTTCAAAATATAAATTATATGTTTTTTTAGATTTTTTTATTTAATTTCAAAATATAAATTATATGTGGCATTTAATTTGGAAATTTTTTTAATTTTTTTTATATTTAATTTCAAAATATAAATTTGATGTGTCATTTAATTTAATTTAAAAATTGAAAAAATTCCACGTGGAGATTCTTCCTAGTCAGCTGCCATGGTGTACACGTAGAGGGGTAACGCAAATAAAAAAAATTGTAAGGTGGAAATCCTTAAGAAATTTTTTCTAAGGGACATTACAAATCTCGCCTATATTGCAGGGGGAAAAACCTAGTTACCCAAGATTAAATAAAAAAATGGTCAACATCTGCCATATCATTAAAAAATGAATGTGTCAACACAATCATATTTAAGCCAATATAATAACCTTATAAAAACAATAAAATAAAATAAAAATTTGATGAGAAAAAGAAATGAAAAATAATACAATGTTGATAATGCATCATAATATCACATACCACTCTTTAATATGGCCCAAAATGAACTTGTGCCAGAGTAGGCGGGTTTTGTTTTTGCCTCTGTAATTATTATTTTTTAGATTACTTAATTGTAATGTTTTTTTTCGTAGTGTTACTCCCATGTGTTTAAAAAAAAAATGAACAGAGAGTAAAATATACTACGAAAAAAAATAAAAGAATAATTACAAAGAAGAAAAACAAAACTCGCATACTTTGCAGAGGGTAAAAACCTGTTAATCTGACTAAGTGAGGATTTTTAAGTTATCAGCAAATAATTGCATCGTTATATAAGATGGTATGAGATTTGAATTAAAGAATAAAATATAAGAATTGAACTTGAGTTTTGAAGTCCTATATTGTTAAAAATTTTGCAGGATTTATCCAACCAGTTTTAAGTCTAATTGATTTTTTTAATATTATACAACACAAAAATAAACATTAAATTAAATACATTAACAAGATTGATTAATTTTTCAATAAATCAATTAGTAGCAAAATTAATGAGTAAAATTTCTACTTTGTGACCTAAAATAATTAATTTTAATAAAATTAATATCATGAATGAAATTTCTACAAGCTAATATAATCCTTTTCATTCAACGTTGGAGACTTGGAGTAACAAAAACAATAAACAAGAGTCTATAGATATAGAAAGCATAATTTTACTCTTCTACCTTCACAACACTGTACTATTTTCTGCATTTTGTTGTACAGTACAGTACAGAGACAAATAGAAGAAACAGATACATTACCAACATAAGAGCAGGAAACAAAGGCTCAAATTTACCATCATAATTCTTACAAATCACACAAGTCTCAGAATATGCTTTAAACTGACAGAAACAAGCATTCAGCTTCTATAGTAACTGATGTTGGATATTGTTTACGATATATTAGTCTTACAAATAACAGTAAACAAGAGAAGACATAAGTCACTCTTATAGATAAGTCATTAGAACATGTGGATACACACACCCTATAGGAAATAACAAGAAATAACAGAAACAAGCATTCAGCTTCTATATTAACTTGATGGAAGAAATTATTTACAAGTAACAGATACATCATCATGGTTGCAGCCTAGCATCAAAACATGCGGATACACCTATAGGAAATAACAAGTAAGAACACTTATCAAAATCACAAAAACAGAAAAGGATAATGTATGTCAATGAAACTAACACCAAAATATTGAACAACATAAAATATATTTAACATATAAATAAGAAGCTCAATGTTCTGATTTTGAATTACCGGTGGTTGCGACGAATTAACTACTTGAGCCTTCATTCAAATTTTGAGGAATTACACAATCATCGTAAGAGTTCTGGTTATCTATAAACAAGAAAAACGCAACAACAATGTGAGAATGCAAGTCATAACATTTGAATCATGATTGGAGATAATTGATTTTGTACACATTACCTTTTTTTGCTACAATTTTTCTTATAGTAGAATTAATGTCACCATTCCAATGCCAATCGTGTTTGTAATTTACATGAACTTCTCTGAGCTTTGGTGCATACAACACTCCATGTGAGAAAGTTTCCATCATGGGACAATCTTCTAATATTAAGCAATGCAGTAGTGGAAATTTGAAGCCATGTGTTCCCATGCAAAAACTTCTTAGCCTTGGTAAGTTACTCAAATGCAGATGCTCCAATTTCATAAAAGCTATTTCAGAAGCATCAGTCTCGTCATCACTTGCAATTATTTCTTCTATCTTTTCACAACCATTTATGGAAAACTTTCTTAGTTTTTGTAAACTAGTAGCCGTTGATGATTTCATAATAATTTCCAATCCATCACAACAGTCCACCTGCAACTGTTCTAAATTCTCAAACAGCACCGAGGATGGAACTATATTCTTGAGTCTAGAACAGTGATGTACAACCAAAGTTTCAATATTTTGGATAACTAGATGCTGCTCAGATTTCTCTTCATATATAAACTCGAGGTTGTCTAACTTAATGAGTTCTAAACTTTTCAATTTCAAAGTTGTTTCAGAATGTCCACCCCATTCGTTTCCACTCGAGAAAATATATGTGAACGAACTACATGTCACCTTAAGCTTTTTGAGATTGATAAACCTTTGGAAGAAACCAAATGGAAATTTGTCAGACTCGTCATGGAAACATTGCAGCCAAAGAGCTGTTACTGTGTAGATAAGCTCATCATTAAGTTGACCATTGCCCAACATGGCGACATCCTTGCTGTTCAGAATAAGCTCCCTTGTGTTGCGGACAACCTATGAAACACAAATAATCAGATTAAAGCTAATAGCTCGTAAAGAAAAAAATACTGCCCACCATTTCCAGACATAATCATATAAACTTAATGAAAACATGGAATGCACCTTTTCAATTGAGAAAAGGGGTAGTGTATCAACTGGGACAATGTCTTGGTCATTTTGAGACTTTGGCTTGAATAATACTAGCTTCTCACAGTGAACCACATCTACATCTCTTAAAATAGGACAATTCAAGTTATGCGATCCATTGTAGAAGCTTCGAAGTTGAGTCAAATACCGTAAACTCAAAGATGTTAATTCTGGGAAAATAAGTTCTGGATCTGTGTCTGCCGTTTCATCTTGTGATACAATAACATCTACGCCACAATGTGCTATACAAAGCTCTTGGAGATGCTGAATCTCTTTGGCCATAGAGAGGGAAAAAATATGATTAAGGTTTTGGCATCCAGTAACTTTCAAATGGCAGAGGTTTTGAAACTTGAAGCTTTCATTAGGATTCCCACTCCATATCTGTTTCAGCATCGGTAAATGGTTCAAAGTGAGAGTTCTCAATTGCATTTCCAGCCTTGTTTGTCTACCACCATCTTCATTTAGACCTTGTGTTTCAAATACAACTTCAAGAGCATGACAACAAGTTACAGTTGCTATCTCCAGATTCTGTAATTTATCAAGCACATAAGATGGAAATACGTTTGATAATTTATCGCAGTAATGAATTGTCAACTGCTTCAGTTTGCAGAAGGAATTTGGAGCAAGTTGATTGTGCCATAATGACTTCAGTTGTTCCATGTGAAAGATTTCCAATGTCTCCAAGTTTGGAAATACAACCTACAATCAGTAATATGCTTAGATCGTTAACCGTTAGTTGCACTAAAAAAACAAAAAACAAAAAAACTATAGCTATTAGTTACATAGTTGGAGACAGTGCTCACCTCATAATTAGAAAATGGTTTCTGAGATAAAGGAAGATTACCGAACTTTCCATCTGAGACAAAAATCTCCGCCAACATTTGGCAATTACTAATTGCAAGATGCTTCAGGCTTACAAGTTCTGTAGCAACTGGGGATGAGAATGCATACACTATGTTATCACATTTGTCAATTGTCAAACTCGTCAAGTTTTGAATGAAAGAACATCCTGGAAGATTGTCATCCCACAGTTTCCAAGAATTGACCTTAGACAGCTTTAATAGTTCAAGGCGGGGCATCACAACCTATTAACAAAAAGATTCTCATGAAGATCTTATTTGTGTTTAGTAATGAGGTACAAAATGGCACTGTTGTTTGAAGAGTCATACGACATATAGCACAGAAGAGTGTTAGGAGCATCAATCAAAAATTAAAATAGAAAATGAAATTTGTAAACACATTCAAATTCATGAATCAAATTTATGAAACAGCATTATCAAAAAGTATGTAAACAGCTTACAATTTAAAATCTGTCTCTGTTGAAATTGAAACATCGCGTAAAGCACTCTATGTAGGTTAAAAAGACAAATAGCAAAGTAGAAAGCATTAAATCATGTTATTACCTTTTGATTAATTAATGCCACATGCATGCACTGTTTATCAGCTTCCAATGGAATAGAACAGAAACTAATGAGACTAGGCAAATGCTCAAGTTCCAGAGAACCCAATTTAGGGAACATAATCTTGTCAATGTCTTTATCAGCCTCAGATGTTTGCACAGCTATGATTTCTGTAATCATTTTGCAATCAGAAATTTTTATTTTGTGAAGTTCAGGAAGGTTTCTACCGTGGGAGTACGATAACAAATTCTTCAACTTGTCACAACCTTTGACTTCAAAAGATTTTAGTTTGGCAAAAGATTGAATTGGAAGTGTGCCGTGGCATATTTCTTCCAGATTAAACAAATTTTCAAGAACCAAAGTCTCTAAGTTGGGTAAAGCTGGATAAGGATGAACCAACCCCATTGAGTCAATGATGTACTTCAGACCAGAACTGTCTTGAATGCACAAATGCTTTAATTGTGGAAAACCTTCCATGTTTAGTTCATAAAAGACATTTCTAACACATTGTATTTTAGCTAGGCACATGTCCTCAGCAGAATTCAGCAAGAATTTAAACCCTCTATCGAAAAGAATGTTTGAACTCCTACTATCCTCTAGCTTAAGTATTGTTGAAGATTCATAAGCATTTCCAGACAGCCATTTCCACTTATCACCTACAAATATGTTGTATCTTACAAGCTTTTCAAAGACCTGCAATTCCCGGGGCCAAACTGAAGCATCTTGAATCATTATGTCTAAAGTTCTTAGATGAGACAAATTCCCCAACTCATCTAGACTTGCATTTTTCCTTTGATCTTTGCTTCCCTTGACATCCCAATTGATAAAGCAATTCCCCATGTACAACTCTTCTAAGCACGTTAAGCTTGAAATAAGATTTGAAGGAATGAATCTCAGTCTACAACAGTCGGTTAACTTCAGCATTCGAAGACTAATTAGTTGTCCTATTTCTACTGGGAGCTCTTTAATATATGATCTTTCAAGGATGAGAATCTCTAAACTTTTTAGTTTTGCAACTATTGATATGTCTTCCAACACACATTCAGACATATCTAATGATTGGATTTTTGTCAAAAGACAAAGAGATGGTGGTGGAGAAGGGGTTAACATCATTCCACATAAAACAATGACCTTTAGCTCTCCCATCCCTGAGAAGAAGTCATCAGGGACTTTCAAATAATCACCTATATTATCAAGTAGAAGTAGCTCCAACTCTGGGCAATCCAGCTTCTCAGGAAGCTTGTAAATATAAGATGGATGCACGATGATCTGATGATATTTTTGAAGCTCATCCATCTCTGGAAACTGTTTTACCATAGTGAGCCTTTTCACAACAAAGGTTGGTCGAGTCTTAGATGCAATTGATTTAGCCACTTCTCGTACAACATCATGCAGTTTAACTATTTCAGTTTTGGAATCAAGTAACAGTGAAGAGGCCTTGAGGTCATCTATTAATGTGTAGAATCTGAATCTTGCATTTGTCAATGAGCGAGAGTGTCTAGATAAGCCTAACCCCCAATAACATGTAAACAGATCTTCAATATGCTGATCTCGTTCAAATGAACCAATGAATGAGAATAGTGACTTTAGCTCTTCAGTTTCCAGCCAATTATAACTCAATTTCAAAGTAGAATGGATTTTCTCATGTAGCTCTTCTTGATCAAGTCTCTCTAACTCATTTAATTTGGTTTGCCAGTCATAGATATTTTTTCCCCTCAAAGCCGTTGCAACTGTAACAATCAAAAGGGGAAAACCAGCACAATGTCTAGCCACTTTTTCAGCAATTTGTTTTATATCAAAATGTTGAACAACATCACCTGCAATTTTTTCAAACAATTTCCAACTATCCTCATCAAGTAAAACTTCAAGTTTGAATTCTTTCTTAATGCCCATCTCAGAGATCAACACGTTATGATCTCTGGATGTCACCACCAACTTGCATCCTTTGTGATCATCACCAAAAGGAATCCCCACTTCTGTCAAATCAAGTTTCTTCCAAACATCATCAAGAATAATGAGAATACTCTTCTCATTAGTTATCCTTTTGTGTAACTGCATTGCTCTTCCTTCTTTTGACTCCTTATCAAATTTCAAATCCAAAACATCAGCAATTTGGCCTTGAATTTTTTCCAAATCAGGAGAATTCGTTATAGTAGCTATAGCTACAACACTGAATAACCTATCAATTTTCTCTGCTAGATAAGCTAACTGTTCCACAAGTTTTGTCTTACCCACACCACCCATCCCATGCACCCCAATAATGTAGTTGTTAGGATTCTTCAATTCCATCATAATCTCGTTCAACATTGATGTTCTAGAGTCCAAGGCCTCATAACCTCTAGCAAGTGGCGTGATTGTCACTTGAGCAGGAACACGGTAAGAAATTCTGTCAAATTTTCCTGCTGCTATGACTTGAGAAATCTCTTCCGACATCTTTGTGGTCTTCCTGCTGAGTTGATGCCTTGTGAACAGATTGGGAAAGTGTGCCATTGAACAATTGGCTTTGGTATGTCCTTCAGATTCAATAAGTTCATTTGCTTCAGCAACAGTGTGTTCCACTTTGTTCAGCCAGTCTTGGACAATTCTTTCAATCTCTTCTCCGTTTCTTATAGCCTCATCAACTTTGTGTTGCACAACGTCTTTCATTCCCTCCATCTTTTGGACATCACTTTTCATCCTTTCAAGGTTCCCCTTGTAGTATAGTATGTAACCAAATTGACGTCCAATAGGTGCAATCGTAAATTCAGCAATTTTAGCAACAACTGAAATAACAGCATCCACGGCCATCCCTTTGTTAGCTGTCAGTTGAAAAGAAACAAGACATAGAATAAATATGTTAAACTTGAATACAAATCATTTTTCATAGTTTACTAGAATATGAAATTTAAGGATTATACTAACAAATGTCCAATTTATATAATCTCTTAGTTTATAGAATTCTCTCAATTGAAATAAATTATATTTAAATTATAATCTATAATGAGGAATGTAAATTGTAATCTTCTATTATAGTAAAGACTCTTAAGGGTTAACCCTAATGATCTTTCAAAAACCCTACCTGCTGATGTAAGCAATTGTGTCATTCACCCTAATTGACACATGTAAATAAATAAATAAACAAACAAAACACAGAAAAATAAACCTGCAGACATGCATTGGTCTGCATTGGGTTATTTTTATTATTGCTCTCCCATTCTCTGTTTCACTCTAACTCTCTCTCACCAACACAACACAAACAGAAGAACCACCCTTCGCCGCCGCCCTGTCCGGCCGAAACCATCGCGACACCACCGCACGCCACCGAGAACCACACACCACCACTACACCACGGTAACCCTCTCTCTCTCTCTCTCCCTCGTGCTTCTCTCTCTGCCCTCACCATTTCAACTTTCACCACCACCATCTTCTTCTTCTTCATCTGGGTTGAAAATCATCAACCCTAACCCCCAAATTTTTATTCTTCAAGTTTTAATTAGATTTTTGAAACTTTTCAATCTTCCCAATTTTCTATTTTCCTGACAGATTGAGACAACTTTGAGATGGAAACCACGAATTCAGATGGAGTTTCAGGTTTGTTTTCTGTAACTTCAACAAATTTGTGAAATCTTATTCATGATAAAACATGCATGTTTTGATTATCATCAATTAATTTCAGATCCCAATTTAACATTTGCATGCATGTTTTGATCCTAACCTTAGGTATTTGATTTCTGTTTATGTTTTGATTGCAGGTTGTGTCAGCAATATTTTGGTGTCTCTGTCTAATCCTAATATTACCAAGTCATAATTAAGATTTTTAGGCGAAAATGACGATGAATAATATGTAAAATATTTAATCCAATTCTCATTAGACATCATTCATCCTCTCTTCTTCAGTTGTCGGTATTTTCGCCGATTCATCGATTTTTATGTCATGGATGCATATAAAATAATTCGATTTACATTCTATGAACTCTTTTGGGTTAAATTGGAATAAATATTCTTGGAGTTTTACCTATTCTTCATAATCATTTACTCCACAGCTCTGAACTATTTAATGCATTTTCTTTGCGAGAATGCTTCGTCGGTTAAGGATGGTAATGAAAGGAGTATTGTTGGGAATTTGGCTCAGAATTCTGAAGGCAATTCTGAAGGTCAGAATTCTGAAGCTAATTCTGATGCTCAGAATTCTGAAGGCAACTCTGAAGCTCAGAATTCTGAAGCCAACTCTGAAGCTCAGAATTCTGAAGCCAATTCTGAAGCTCAGAATTCTGAAGGCAACTCTGAAGCTCAGAATTCTGAAGCCAATTCTGAAGCTCAGAATTCTGAAGCCAATTCTGAAGCTCAGAATTCTGAAGGCAATTCTGAAGGTCAGAATTCTGAAGCCAACTCTGAAGCTCAGAATTCTGAAGCAAACTCTGAAGGTCAGAATTCTGAAGGTGTTCAGAGGCTACAGAGAATCAGAAACATCCCAAGAAGATTACTTATTCTTTTAAGTAATATTTTTAAAATTAAATACTTATTTGGTTTATTGATCTTAATTTAGGTTTCTTTTTGTTTTACGTAGTAGGAAGATTGTTTGAGACATCTTCGATTTTGTAAAGCTACAAAGTGAAATTTGCTGAGTCTATGCAAAGTTAAATTGGTCGAGCTAATAGCCTTGACTATCGCGTCTTTCCATAGAGGTAGATCCAATTCTTTTATTACAACCCTCTTATTATTTACATATCACTATATCTTTGAATCTTTTTATATTTTTTCATGGGGAGCATCAATAAAATTGAGGATTCTCTTGAGTGGTTCAGTCTGCTTAAGTTCATATTATCGTATGGCCTGAATACCCATGGAACTAATGAAGGTATCTATCTACACCATGAGCAACTAACCATTTTTTAGATTGTTTGGTTTTCCTATCTTATTACTCATGGTGTGCATGGATTAAACAACGACTTTTAATTTCCTTCTTCCTCTTTTTTCTAGGAGATGCAGTAGAAACATCATATAGCTTTGATTAGTCTTTATATAGTCATCCTTGATGTTAGCCAGTCTCACTCTTTCCTCTGTCGAGAATTTATCTCTATGGTGGAGAAGGAATGAGATTGGATAACATCATAGATGTTGTATAACGATTGATGCTTTATACCGTTGATTTAATTAGGAAAAAAAATGTTGACTTTCACAACTCTTAATCCAGTGCTACTTATTTTGCTATCTAATCTTTTACAAAATTATATGCTTATTTTGTTTGTTGATCTTTGTTTTGTTTTTTTTTTCTTGCTTTCATACCGGGAAGAGTGTTTGAGACATCTACAACTTTAGAAAGATACAAAGAACATTTGGTTGGTTTGACAAAACATATGATTGGTCAAGCTGGTGTCTTTAACTAATGTGTTTTTCCATAAAGGTAGATGGAGTATTTTTATTTCAATCCTTCTATTGCTTACGTATCATTGTAGCTTCATTGAGTTTATTTATATTTTTTCATGAAGGGCATCAATAAAATCAAGAATTCTGTTGACTCATGTTTTCTACAGTCATCTAGACATAAGGGGAAGTTGTTTTCTTAAGAGATGTTCTTTGTCGGTGATCCATCTCATGAAAAACTGGGCAACTTACATATGGTCTCTTGGTGATTCATTTAATTTTCTATGGTCAATTCATCAAGTATATGATATAAACTGCGTGAGCTATTACGAGTTTGTTATGATTTATCAAGATTGGAATTGAGAGGAATGTTGGCTTTATTTTAACTGGTGTAAATCGAATGGATTTGCGATGGCTTCGTTTGTTTGACTTGGAGCTTGAATGTTCTTCTGACCCATCATCGCGCAACAAATAAATGCTATCATCATTATTTGTAATACACGAGAATCTAGATCCATTAAGAAAGTGGTTCGTGGGTTTAAGAATTTAAATTTTTGTATTCTAAAACATTTTTTATTAGTGTTATAATTTGGAAATTGTCTTTATAATCGATCCATTCAATCAAAATTCATACTATTCCATGATTGTCTTTGTCGTATTCTTGATTGAAAATAACGACCATCTTGATCCAAAACATCTTTTTGTCGATTATATGGCCTTTTGTCGTATTCTTGATTGAAAGCCGCGATCATGATTGGCATCGACCAT
Source organism: Trifolium fragiferum (assembly GCA_954870985.1). Lineage (NCBI taxonomy): Eukaryota > Viridiplantae > Streptophyta > Magnoliopsida > Fabales > Fabaceae > Trifolium > Trifolium fragiferum. Next base: position 18,379,733 of record OX940789.1, read on the forward strand.
GATTGGCATCAACATGTCATTTTGTCGAACCCGTGCAATGCACGGGCCAGCGACTAGTTGTAACTAATGTTATTTCAACTTTGTTAGAGGAGAATGGGATTAAAATTCCTCCTAAATACATGATATAAAAAAATTCCTCCTAAATTCTTTTTTTGAACAAGTCAAAATGGAACATATAGAATAAAAAACAGGTAGTCGCCTCAACACAAGATGTGTCAAGAAGAACTATCCAGCTTGTGCGTAGAGGCATGCGCACTGGTTAAGTGTTTTTTTTTTTTGGTGACCCAAGTTGGGGTGAAAATAATGAAGGTAACGGATAAACTTTATGGGTTAAACAAGGGAAAATTTAATAATAGGTAAATGAATATTTTTTTCGAAAGAAATTATTTTTGTATGATTTAAAATATTATAATAACAAAATACTATTTATCAAAACAGTTAAAAAAAAATAATTTAAATTTTTTTTATCACTCATAATTGTCAAATTGATTTTTTTTTTTAATGAAAAAAATGTAAATAAGTTAGCATGCTTATAAAATATTGAAATTGTGTTTTTTAACTTAAATGAATTATTTATGAATTTTTATACCAAAAAAAATTTTAAAAATCATATTTAATTCATCCCTTATTAAAAAAATTAATCTTTTGCGAGAGATATTCTTATAAAAACATTTTATTATAAGGATCAAAACTATTTGAGATTAAAACTTGATGAATTTTTTTATTGGAACTAAAAACAAAATTTAAAATATTATAAGAATCAAAAATATATTTAAACCTTGTTATTATCAATTGTCATAACTAAAAAACACATAAGGTAAAGTTATATTTATTGTACATAGCATAATTAGGCGGTAAAGTTGGAAAAAATTAATTATTTATTAGAAAAATAAAATAATATTTATATAGATCAAATACAACCGTTATTTAAAGAATTTGAAAATCAAACTCGATCTTACTTATAATTGTGGTATGAGGGAGAGGGAGTAGATCATCGAGTATGATATTATTAGATATATTATTTCTACACAAGATCTTGCTAACATTTATTTTTAGGCCACATGCTAAGAAATCTAAAACTGTAAAATTATGTATTGAGAAAAACTTTTTGACCTTTAAAAAATCGAGTGCACAATTTTTAAGACTAATATTTTGATGCTTCTTATTTTTTTGATGGAATTTATTTTAATACTTTTTTTAATCTCAATTATAAGCAAAAATTATTTTTTAGGTTAAATAAATAACAGACGTATTTTGTTTATATTATAAATTAGTAGATGAAACTAAAAATGAAATGTTACTTATAAATATTGAAACAGGAGAAAACATTTAATTCATAAACATGTACTCTTAAACCAGAAGTTAACATTCACCTACAAATTATTAGCAAGATCCTATTTCTTTTCCTAATGATGGGAAAGTGATATATACCTCAACTTGAATTAGTACGTGGTGTGTGAAGATCGAGCTGGTAGAATGCAATTGATACTTGAAGGCTTCAGAGTTTTGAAGTTGGCAAGAGAATGGAGGTTTCAGAGTGAGTTTTAAGCACAAGAGAAAAGAATAAAAGATGACTTTTTTGTGTTTTTGGAAATAAAGAAAAGGCTCTTAGTATTTTATGTTCTTTTTCAATGGGACCGATGACATGACATGGATAGAGCTCAGCACCATTGGTTTTGGAATCACAAAATAACAACATGAATAACTTTTTTTAATAATTGAGATGCTTGGATTCTGTTTTTCTTTCTTGACTAAAAACGTGTTTCTTTATACAAATTCTAGAATAGTCATTTATTTTTACTTTTAAAAAAATCATTTAAGCTTTGTTCAGTATAATATAGCATATGACTAATAAGTTAGCCGATAGCATATACTTTATAGTTGATAGTTTATACCTTATAATTGATAAACTAAAATATTTAGTAAAGTTAGCGGTTTAACTAACTACAAAAAAATCTGGGTTTGCTACGCTGAGCTTAGAAACTAATTTGTTGCTAATCGGTAGTAAAACAGAGTTAGCTATGAATTTGTTGTAAATTAGCTGTTGTATAGGCCGTAGCATGGATTGGGCGACAAATTATCCACCAAAATATTTACTAGCTAATTTGCAACTAATATATAGAAAATCCTAGCTAGTTCCCAATTAATGCATAGTTAAATAATGTTTAGAACTTTATGTTTCCAAACTAAATGGCTAGGATATTGTCATAACGATTTCGCAATAAATCTCTAGCTACATATTCCTAGCAATTTCACAGCCAAATTCAAGCTTTTCTAATTATAAATTAATTATCATCCATTAAAAAATATAATAAAAAACTAAATTAAATGTTCATGATATACACTCATTACATCTTAGTACTGCCATATGAAGCAAATATGCATGTTATACTTAAAGATATTGATCATACTTTAAATCCAATCTAAACTATACATTTTAGGCTTAATAGATCTTTTGGTCCTTGTATGTTCGCGAATTTTTGGTTTTAGTCCCTGTATTTTGTTTTGTTGCAAATAAGTTCCTAAATGTACAACATTTTTTGGTTTTAGTCCCTAAAGTCAAAATCCGCAGGAAAATCCGAAGGAAAATTTCCACGAAAACAGCAGATTTTCCTGCGGATTTTGACTTTAGGGACTAAAACCAAAAAAAAATTATACATTCAGGGACTTATTTGCAACAAAACAAGACAGGGACTAAAATCAAAAATTCGAGAACACACAGGGACCGAAAGATCTATTAAGCCTACATTTTAAACTATAGAGTTAACTGCATGTTATAGCTAGAGACTAAAGTCATAAATGTACTCCATCGCTGAATACACACAAACATTCATAAAGAACTCCATTTGACAGGTGTGTGTGTGCGCGCGCAAAATCAGTATCTAGCTATAAATCATTGACAAGTGGTCTGAATTGGAATAGAAAAATGAAAGCAGTCATCTGGCAATAAATCAGTATATGATATTACCTTAAAAGCGTAGCCTGTAGCCATTTTCATCAGACTTCTTTTTGTTTGATCTCTATAAGTTCTGGATCATCAAGCATGTGCTTTTTCAAATAAACACAGATCAGATTCCTACATAAATGAAAAATGTTATTAAAGAATTTCAGTCAATCTTATTTAAATTAGGAAATGTGTAGGCATAAATTTCAAATTTCATAAAAATAAGAATAACATGAACCTGCCAATACTGAAGGGCTTGCATAGAGGATCATTTATAACTCTATGTCCAGCTGCTACATAAATCTGCAGAACAAAAGGCAGAACTCAATTAGTTGTGCATATATGAATAATATTCCATTCTTATCTCAACATCATTCCAATATCTATGCCAAATTATCTATCTCACTTGCTACTCATGTAGATCCAAAGGTCACCGAGTTTACTCTTTTAAGACAATGTACATATATAGCCTTTGTAAATTCTGTCAATTTTAAATTCAGATTGGTGTCTGATGCACAAATTGCATAGCATGCTATTCTATACATTAGAAGGTTAGACTTACTTGATCAACATTTCTTTGAGATTCTTCAACAAGTTTTGATAGATCTTGAATGCGCTTCTCATATAATTCTAATCAGGAATATACAAGATTAAGAAAACTATTAAGCCTAACAGAACAAACAAAGAATTATAACATTCATTTCACTATTGCAATTAAACTACATGTGCCCAGTTCTTTTGTCCAGCCAACTGACACTTACCATATATCAAATATAAATCATACTTTAAATCTAACCTAAACTATGTAGTTTTAAATCGTGTCACGTTTCATATACATTACAATGAGACTATATCATTTTTTCCTCATGAATAAAGAGTGGAACATCAGAATCGTTGCTTCCTATATATCCATCAACATAGCTGCTTACTATAGTTCCATTAATAAGAATAATAATAATCTCTTCTTGGGGAACTAATAAATATAAACATGGTTGTGTGCCTAAATCTACCTTACTTAAAGAAAATAAACCACATTTGCAGATGCAAGTTCTAAGTTTTCTCAATAAATTTAAAACTATACCTTTCTGCAACATGAAGGAAAATATGGTTCGGTATTCTTATGCAGTAGATTGACAATATCCAGAGTCTTTGCAAAAGAATCTTGGGGCATTTCTTGCTGACAAACAGAATCTGTGTCAACACATAAGGTTTTTTAACTACTTAAACAAATCACAATACGCAAATATGGTTCATAAGTAGTATATACACATTAATGGGAAGATTAACAATTAAAAAGCAGCAAACCAAATTAACAAATACTAAATACCTGGCACACCAGATACGAGACAGACATGTCCACACTAATCCAGTATCAGCAGCAATAGGTTTTCCCCCAACGAATGCAGAGGAGCAAAAATTCTTCATTCACTTGTAAATGCCAAAGGTGAGAAATTGGCTTACTCCAGTATCAGCAGCAATAGGTTTTCCAATACGGTTCAATATTGTCTCCAATTCAACAATAGTCTTGTTAATAAGTGATTGGAGGCCTGGGATCCGAGACTTAACGACAATTTCCAAATGCTGAAAATTTTAAAAACCAAAATAATGAACTCATAAACTTTGGAAACAATAAATTGTTCATCGGGAAATGTCAATTGATCCTGCAGCAGCATGCAACAGAATCCCTAATAAGAAAAACTTCAGACTATACTTTTTCTCACCATAATTAGTTTATCAGTTATACAGTTTGGAGGTTTAACAAAGAACACATGCATCATGAGCGAGTACAATGTACATTATGGCTTAGAATTTCAGTGTGAATAAGAAAAAGGAACAAACATAAAGGATGAAACAAGTAAAAACAAATATCTACTACGGTATGGCCAAATGTAAAAACTGTACTTCTGAAGCCATTTTGTTTCATTACTAGATTGAATTGCAAAGCCAAATTTTGAATTGCACACTACATTATTACAAGACAAACACATAACTCATTACCTTTACTGCAACGGCATGAAAACCGTTGTGCAAAACATCCTCAACAAACTTTAACCATTCTACTGGCGAAACATGAAGCAATCGAAAACTAGCGGATTTGATTTCTCGCATAACTAAAGCCTCGTGTCTCAAAGCGAAACAATTCTTCAAAATTGAAATTCGAAAACACAATTAAATTTTGAATTAGGATATGGTTATACAAACATATGATATATAAATTGAATCATTACAATATTATCAGATCTATGTTATTCCTAGAGTTACGATTTCAAAACTTTTTGTGCGAAATGCGAACAAATCAAATACATGAAGAATTCTAGAAGATTCTGAAACTCGGAAGTAGCAGAAGTATCTCTAGATCTTGAACGAGAGCGAAAGCGCGAACGAAAGAAGTTTATCGTTGATGGATTCTGCGGCGTCAAACTTGATCGAATATCGACTAAAGATTCCACGTCTTCGGAGACCAAAAGCGAATCGAGAAATCGGAGTGTGGCGTTACCAAAACTGCAGATGGATTATTTTGGAATGAGAAAGGGAGCGAAACAAACAGTAGAGCGAGCGAGTTTTCTTTTCCCTTATTTTTATTGTTTTTGCCTTTTTGGAAGGAAAAAAAGTAGAGTTATTGATCACTTATCGGTAAATAATCAGTCATTTGTTAATTATAGTATTTGTAGTTAAAATTCACTTTTGTAACTTGAAATTAACAGCCGATAGATTTTTTTTTTTTTTTTTGAATGGCCAGCCGATAGAATTGATAGTGAAATTTTGATAGCTAATGATATATTCTTGTAGTGAATAAGTAAATCTTACAAATAATAATCTATTAAAGTATAGCAAAAGAATAAGAATAAAAATAAAAATTAGTTGAAGAGAGATGAAGAAATATCACTAGTATAAAAATATTTTTATAGAAATATCACTAGTATAAAAATATTTTTATATAAATGTTTATAAGTCAGTTAATACTATCATCCAACTTAACAAAACACGAGGTGCTAGTTTCGTAAATAAGTTTAACTTTGTTAAAACGTTCCATTGTCAACCAACTTGACTGAACATAACGGTAATAAAAAACATATATCCACCATAACCTTAATTACGAATTTAATTACACATACAAATTTAAACACGATAAACTAAACCAAATGTGATCTCAACTTGCCACCAACTCCTAATGGTCACTCTTTAGTACCTGTTTGATTTGGCATTAGAATGCCTCTAATGTGCGTTTGGAGAGGTCAAACGCGGTTTGACTGTAAAATTTCATGTTTGGCTTTGGATCCATGTAAATCGATTCTAACCCAAACGCACGGTGGACCTGAAGCTAGGATTCAGAGCTTTTACATTTGATTGAATCGATTCTGAAAATTCATTTTTGTTTCCTAAAGCCATTTTTTATTATTGCCCTTTATAAGCACATCTGCCATAGTTGAAAACAACAACATGTTGTTCAAAAGGAAGAAGCTAAAGAGGAGAAATTGGTGTTGCGGGGAAGAACATGTTGCTTCCATGGTGTTGTGAATTCGACAAACTCAGATCAATAAGAAACTGATGTGTGAAACAAATTAATCAAGCAACCAAAATAAATTTGATAAAGATGATGATGCAACAATCCAAAAGCAAATAAAAGACGATAAAGAACACAAGATGATTTGTTTACCCGTGTTAATTGACCTACTATGGCGGAAAGAGCAACTCTCTGTTCTACTATGATCATTGAGAAACTTTACACAAGAAATCCCCAACAAGGGTTACAAGAATTAATCCTTATTATACTCAAGTCTCGAATCTTTTCCCCTTACCAAGAGACTCAATTGACCTAGCTACCCAAGGTGAATCAAGAACAAATTGCCCAAATCCAGGCTTTGTTTGCGAGTTTGGAGGGGAATTGGGAAGGGAAGGAAATGCTAAAAAGGAAGAAACAAGTGAAAGAAGTAGAGAAGTTTGGGAGGGAAGGAGTTTGGAGGGTTATTTTTTCTTCATAACACAAAAATCCCCCAATTTGGGGGAACTCAAAAATTGTATTGGAGGGGGTTTGAAGAGTTTATATGAATTCTTCAAATTTAATTAATGTTGTTATAATATTCTTAAATTCATAATATATTAATCATAAGTATTTATTTGTCATTCTCTATAAAAAATACTTTCTCAAAAAATGAAAAAAAAATTTCCTAATTTTCTCTCTATTTCCCTCCCTCCAAAGCCCCCCCCCCCCCCCCCCCCCCCCCTCCTCTTCAAACTCGCAAACAAAGCCTAAAATTATACTAAGAGCAATCATCTCTAAAATCTCAGCCTTAATTAATGGCATAAAACTCTAAAATTCCCTTAAACTAAACAGAAACGTGCTCAGTCTATAAATAGGTCTCGTGTCTGTGCCTGGTGCAGCCAGACCCGCACCTAGCACAGCTAGCAGAGCCACTGCTCCAATCTTCAACTTGGTCTGCGCCTGGCACCACCAATCCTGTGCCTAGCGTCGGGAGCATATTGCAAACATGTTTCTGAGCTTTCAAGGCAACTGCCAACACATGGTATCCCAGTTTGTTTTTTATGGCGATTCAGTGACTTGATTTCTTCAACAAAAGTTTTTTGTGATGACAAAGATGATAGAGATCTGATATTAGAATAATTATTATTCTTTTATTGTATATAAAATTATTTGAACTTATAAAAAAATATATAAAGACCCAATATAATTAAATACTAATAACGTGAAGTAAATAATGTCCATTTTAATAATTATACCTTCAAAAATAATTTTGAACCAAAGTATCCAAACAATAAAAATCACTTTTACATTGTTGTATCGAAACAGAAATCAATTTAATTAAAATCACTTATAACTAAAATCAATCTTGTCAAACTCAATTCTACCAAACTCAATTTTGGTCGCCACAATGCAAAGAGATTCAAACACAAGAATTAATTAAGCAATGTAAAGAAAAACATAAATCAGATGCTAAAAGGAAAAATATAATTGTAACAAATGATCCACCATAACCTAACCTTAATTACGGATTTAGTTACACATCTCTATGTATATGTTTGGTTACACGTTAAAAACCCGTGAACGTACGTTTAAAAGTTCAAACGTGGGTTTTTCTACTTTAAGTGTGTGTTTGGTTTGGCGGCGACTAGAATTGATTTTGATAGAATTGAGTTTGACAGAATTGATTTTGATTAAAAGTAAGTTGGACAGAATTGATTTATGTTTGAATACATTATTATAAAAGTGATTCTCAATATTTTAAATTGTTTGGATAATTTGATTAAAAATTGATTTTGAATATACAATTACATAAATGGGCTTACAAATGTGTATTTAAAATCATATTTCAATTAATATTTTATATAATTATTTAAATTTGTATTGTATTAAAAGACAAAAAAAATTACCGGTTTATATTATTTGGATAATTTAAATAATTATTTTAATATATGTATTTAAAATTCGACTATATAATATTTTTAACATAATTATATATATAAATAATGAGTCGTATATTTGGGATTTTTTTGTCCAAACTTTTTCCTTTCTCTAATGCTAAGTGATTAAATAAAATATTGTCAAATAAGTCTCAAGTAATACATAGTAATAGGCATATTTAATTAGGTAATTTCTCATTTAATTAACTTTGAAAGTAACATTATTTAATTTAACTAATTAATTGATATGATATCAAATAATGAAAAGATATGGTTGTCATTAATTAAAAGATATAGCTGCATTAATTAAAAGATATGCATTATATGTTTTTATTTTATTTTAAACTAAAATAATTTTAAGTTATATAAAATTTCAAAACATATAATTAGCAATTCAAAATTATCAAAAAAAATATTAGCAATTCAAAAATCAAAATAATACTATAACAATTGTTATTTTAATTCTACCGGACATTCGTTCAAATCAAAATTCATATCTATCACATTGACACTATCAATTATGCATACTATTTATCATCTACACAAATAGAAACAATAAATAAAAAAGATATTTTAAAACACTATTGCAAGTATCAAACAAAAACACTAAATTAAAGTTTGAGAACATGTACGTATTATATTGCTTTGAGTCCTTTCAATGAATTTTACATCTCCATTTTACACAAGCTTTGATTTTGGAGATAATAGTTAGCAAAAGAGAAAACAATTGTGATGGGTAAAAGGAGATGATTTGCCTTTAAGAAAAAAAACTTAAATAGGGCACATATGGTGTCTGTAACGAGAGAAAAAAAAAATTCTTGTGTTTTAACAAAAAAAAATGGTGATTATAGAGATAAATTGTATTGAGAAAAAAAAATGATATATATAAAGAGAGGTGATTATGTTTTAATTGGTTAATTAATATAGAATATATATTGACTAATTAAGATGGAGTGAGAAGTGAGTGAAATAGCTATTAATTAAAGTGTTGAATATTGACTAATTAAATGCACCTTATCATGTGCTCTTGGGGCACATGTTAGCATTTGCCTTAAAATAATAATAATATTGTAAGTATAAAATTGCCCATTGAATGTTAACAGTTGCCCACTCAAGGTTAACATTGTAAATATAAAATTGAATAACTACACACAAAAATGAGAATTGATTTTATTAAAACGCAAAAGCTAGGAAACATAGCTTCTTGTAAACGTGAGTTTGCAGCTTAGAATTGATTTGCTTTAATAAAATCCAAACACCTCAATTTATGGTCAAATCACGTTTGACCCTTCTACAATTGCTTTTGACAAGTTCAAACGTGGATCCAAACACTCGCTATATATATAATTTGTGAAACTTTTTTCAAAGTAAGTGTACACATGGCAGTTTCTAAACCATTCTTCTCCCATATTGTTTTGGCAATTAATGTATTAAATACTAAATAATTTTGTTGATTTTTTTTGGCACTACTCCTCAATGTAAATCCGTTTTTGGAAAGGAAAAAAAACAAATATCCCACAATCAAATAAAATAAAATAAAACAATGGTTTATAAATCCATGTTTGGAAAAAACAATTTTTCCACAATCAAATAATATATTTTAATCCCTCTTTTTATATTCACTAATCGGTGCTTAAAAAAAACAAATTTCCCAATAACCAATGATACCAAAGATTGAAAAAATAAAATTATAAATCACTAATACGTGCTTGAAAAAATTAGCTAACCAAAGAATATATTTAATACTACTTGATCAAATCCCACAATCAAATAAAATAAAATAAAACAATGATTTATAAATCCATGCTTGGAAAAAACAATTTTTCCACAATCAAATAATATATTTTAATCCCACTTTTTATATTCACTAATCGGTGCTTAAAAAAAATAAATTTCCCAATAACCAATGATACCAACGATTGAAAAAATAAAATTATAAAACACTAATCCGTGCTTCAAAAAATTAACTAAATAAATTTTTTCGTGCTTGAAAATAATTAGCTAATTAATATATTAAATACTAAATGATTTTGTAGTTTTTTTTTTTTGCAATATTCCTCAATGTAATAAATCCGTGTTTGGAAAAAACAAATATCCCACAATTAAAGAATATATTTAATACTACTTGACCAAATAATATATTTAATGGTTTATGCTCTAATCAGAATGAAAATAAACTTCGTATATTTAATGGTCAAACCACACTATAAAAGATAGGCCGCATGATTATAGGAACGATGAGTCAAATATATATATATATATATATATATATATATATATATATATATATATATATATAATTTGTGAACATTTTTTCAAAGTAAGTGTACATATGACAGTCTCTAAGCCATTCTTCTCCCATATTGTTTTGGCAATTAATGTATTAAATACTAAATGATTTTGTTGATTTTTTTTGGCACTACTCCTCAATGTAAATCCATTTTTGGAAAGGAAAAAAAACAAATATCCCACAATCAAATAAAATAAAACAATGGTTTATAAATTCATGCTTGGAAAAAACAATTTTTCCACAATCAAATAATATATTTTAATCCCTCTTTTTATATTCACTAATCGGTGCTTAAAAAAAACAAATTTTCCAATAACCAATGATACCAAAGATTGAAAAAATAAAATTATAAATCACTAATACGTGCTTGAAAAAATTAGCTAACCAAAGAATATATTTAATACTACTTGATCAAATCTCACAATCAAATAAAATAAAACAATGATTTATAAATCCATGCTTGGAAAAAACAATTTTTCCACAATCAAATAATATATTTTAATCCCTCTTTTTATATTCACTAATCGGTGCTTAAAAAAAATAAATTTCCCAATAACCAATGATACCAACGATTGAAAAAATAAAATTATAAAACACTAATCCGTGCTTCAAAAAATTAACTAAATAAATTTTTTCGTGCTTGAAAAGAATTAGCTAATTAATATATTAAATACTAAATGATTTTGTAGTTTTTTTTTCTTGCACTATTCCTCAATGTAATAAATCCGTGTTTGGAAAAAACAAATATCCCACAATTAAAGAATATATTTAATACTACTTGACCAAATAATATATTTAATGGTTTATGCTCTAATCAAAATGAAAATAAACTTCGTATATTTAATGGTCAAACCACACTATAAAAGATAGGCCGCATGATTATAGGAATGATGAGTCAAATATATATATATATATATATATATATATATATATATATATATGAGAATGACAAAGATATATGAGAATTATGAGAATAAATAGGAGTCATTAGATTAAAATAAAGGGCTTAGATTAAAATAGAACTTAAATGAGGCATGTGTATGGAATACAATGTGTTGTCTCTTCCCAAACAAATCAATTAAACCTTTTCGTGTTCTGCCCTTTCTCCCGTGCGGCCATCTCTCTCACCGACAACTATCTCACTCCCGGCGAACCATCTCTCACGGCAACCGTCTCTTTCCCTCTCTGCGAGTTGTTATGTTTTCCCTTGTTCCTCTTTCAAATTTTCTGTCAAAGATCTCTTATTTCTTAATCCATGATATTTGTCTATTGATAGTTTCAATAAGAAGAAGTTAACATCCATGATTTTAATCTAGTTCTGGATCTGTCAAAAAAAACAAAAATCAAGTTAACATAATAACATCCATGATGTTAATGGTGAATTCATTGGTGTAGGCAGTGGAAAGTTCTTGTTTGCAAAACGGAAAATTCATTATCGTCTCTGAGCAACAACCCTCCCTATGCATTTCATTTTTTTGAAATTTCAATAAATTAAAGAAAAATAATTGCAATTAATGATAGTGCTTGCATTAACATACAAATGGAATACACTATTTTTGAACCAGGCCACCACCATCTCCAAAATTGTTTACCAAAGTAAATCTGAACAGGTTACCTTCACACGAGTTTGGCTAAGTGAATCTGAAAAAAAAAACAATTCCTGACCCGTCTCCGTTTACGTTGGCTAAGAGAAATTAATTTGAATATTGAGTGAATCAAAACAGTGTAAGGGAAGAGGATGGCGGTAGATGAGGCGGTGCTGTTCAGAAGATGAAGTGCAAAAGGAAACAACGAATTTGACTCAGGAAATAATTGCATGTGAGGCAATTAAAAATGTACGTTTTACTCTGAATCATCCATTTGTATTCTCACATAAAAATGATATTCTCATAGGATATGTACTATATATATATATATATATATATATATATATATATATATATATATATATAATGAGAGCCTTTTTTTAAATGCAATTATACATGTAGCATTCCCACAAGCATTCTCCTTTCATATTGATTTACCATTGAATGCTTTTATTTCAAAAAAAAAAATCACAATAAAGGATCAACAATAAAGATGATTTAATTTCATATTAATTTTTGTAGTGCTACAAATAGCAAGCAACTATTTAAAATGCAATTATTTCTGTTTGACTAAACGATTGAGAATGTTAATTAATGCTATATATTTCACATTTCTCTACAAATAAACAATTCCTCCAATACAATTTTCTCCAATACAGATCTCCCAACTTTCTTTATTCCTATGTTAGTTTATTTTATTGTTCTTAATTTGTTTTTTATATAATGATTTAATTTTCTTTTTCAGTTGATCCAAGTGAATTTTTGGGTGTTCAAATGAGAAGTTGCAAAAAGTGGGTTGGTGATCACGGAATTGAATGAATGTTCAGTGTAGTTTATTATTTTGTTTTTATTGTTCTTAATTTGTTTTTTATATAATGATTTAATTTTCTTTTTCAGTTGATCCAAGTGAGTTTTTGGACGTTCAAATGAGAAATTGCAAAAAGTGAGTTGGTGATCACGAAATTGAATGAATGTTCAGTGTAATTTTTATTTATTTATATTTCAAATATAATTACTTTTTCAATTCTTTCTTTAAAGAAAATTATTTGTAAGGCATAATTTCATTTATCGTATTTTCGTGATTTGTGATTCATCATTGTAAAATAAAATAATTTAGATTCTGTCTATGATTTAAAGTTAAATATAATATTTTTTTTGTTGTTGTTCAACTTGATTATTAATGCAATGGTTTTAAATTTTTAAAAAGGACAACTTTTTTTTGGAGGATTTGGTGATGGTGATCATTTATTTTTTATCACGTGAAAACAACAACTAATTGGTTAAGTAAGGTCAAATTTCTTTTAAATTATTGCTGAATTTTTCACTAAATAAGGCCTAAAAACCCAAAAGAATAAGAACTATAAAGCAATTAAAAAGGAGTAACACTCTGCAATGTCAATTGAAAATAGGAAATTAAAAGCGGTCGGACAAGACTCATGAAAAATAAAAGGACCACGAAGATCACATTCTATATTTACGAGCATATCTGCATATGGAATAGCTTCACGATATTAATGTTGAAATTTTTATTCTTTAATTGTAATTCTTTAATATAATGATAGTATTTTTTTATTTAAATATGGTAATGCTTTTGTATATAGAATTCTTTGATGCGCAAAATATTCTAATTCTATATTAAAAAAATTGTAGTATTGTAGTATTAATTATTAAACATTTATACTCAAATAAAATTTATGCATTCAATGCTTCTCAATCTCAATTTCAATCTCCAATAAAATCATAAGAATTAAAAAATAATAATTTTATTCAAATTCAAATAATCAATAATGACCGATGATATATAAATAAATAATTATTCCTAAATTATTTTATATTTTAATTTTACATTTTGACTAATCAATCACCATGATTCACACCACTGATTTAATTCTTTCCTTTTATGTCTTTTTTGTTTCAGATTTTTTTTTATGCTATCTTCTAATGAATAAGCAAGAGAGATACATAAAAGGTATGCTTCATATCCTCTTAATTATTCCTTTTATTAAAAAAAAGGTTTGATGACTTTAATATTTTTTTATGACAATTTATATTTGTACTCATATTAATACGATGACTTTTTTATTTTCTATGAAAATGTATATTCAATTATTTATTATTTATACTCATATTTATACGGGAGACCTACTTTTTTGTAATTTTTACTATGATTTATATTTACATTCATATTCATATTAATATGAGTGCCTTATTTTAAAATTTACATGGGGTCAATATTTATACTTATATATTAATACAAGTGCCAATTTTCAGTTGTGATTTAGATGAGACCTAAATTTATGTTAATATATCAATACAATATCCTATTTTTTAAATAATTTCTACGGGAACGGAAAAGAAAATATCATATCTTGGGAACGGGGAGTGTGAGATCACTCTTTGCCGTCCCTTTAAAATCCCTAAATTTGTATTATTTTTTATAATTAAATAAAATAAATATACTTCTTTAAAATCAGCTTTATTTGTTCTCTTTATTATCATGTCTTGTGTGAATTTATGGGGCTTTCTTCATTTTCTTTGATTTGTTTCATTTTCCTTCTACCAACTTTTTTGAATTTGTGTAATGAACATAACTTAATAACATTTTCTATGCACACGTAGCGTTCTTTTAATATGTTCATGTGTATAATTTTTATACATGATAATTAATAATACTTTTTTCAACTTTTGCAGGTTTTATGTCGTGAAATAATATATTATTTAATTTTTCTTAATAAGTGTGGTTTTTTTTTATTTTCCTTTATATTATGGAGCGGAGGGAGTATATGAATTGTCAATTTAATTTTGTTTTGCTTGGGAGACTTTATTTGAAAACATTTATACATGACTCATATATGAATACACACTACAACAAGAGTGCCATATACCAACGGACGTTTTTAGTGACAGCTGCATATACCATAGGTATAGGAAATCTATACTTACGAAAAAAATTATTAAGCGTAGGTATATATCTGCTTCATTTAAAAAAAAAATTAAAAAGAGATAAAATAGCACTAAAATAAATATTTATTTTATCACCCGCCTAAACTCCAAATTAACCATTTGTTAATCCTTATAATTTCATTAAAAAAAACTTATAATTTCCTTTGTTTTTTCCATTCAGTTTCTTCATCAAATAGATTTACCTTACCAAAAAACAAATCAATTAGATTCACATCACAAATAAATTGATTTGCACAAAACAATTAATAAATTCACAAATATAATTGCCCATTAAAACAACTCACAACAAAGCAACAAAACCAAACATAGCAAAGAAATCCCCTCATTCATTCCTCACAGTTTCAGAGCAACACAGTAAATCAAAAATAAAAAGTTCATTCCCTAAGCAACAAAGTTCATTCCTCAACGATTCCTTAAGCTAACGATTCCTTTTCAGTTTGCGTCAACGATTCACTAAGCCAACGATTGACTATCGATTCCCATCAATTTGCGTCAACAATTCCTTTTCAGTTCATTCACTATCAGTCACAATAGTTCGATTCACTGTCGATTCAATATCAGTTTGCGTCAACAATTCCTTTTCGTCAACACTTCTTCCATTCAAAAGCTTCAATTCAGATCATTCTTCTTTGCTTCAGTCCTGGTATGTTTCAAGAGTGTTTCTTTAAATTATTGCTTCCTATTATTAATTTTATCTCTTATTTTTCAGCTTTCCTATTTGCTACCTTTGGTGCTATTAGCATTGAGTTCTGCGACATCGCCATATTGCCGACATTGACAGAATCAGGTACCAATAGTTTATTAGTGTATGTTGTTATAGTTATTTATTGCTGTTCTGTTTCGATTTTCCAGGTCCTGTTTGTGTTTTTTCTATGTGTATGTTAGTACTTGGTTTTTCTTTGTTCTGGTGTTGGGTGGAAGGGATCTTTGTGACCCTTTGTTGTTGTTTGATTTGCTCTTGTTTTGAGCTTGTATGTTTTGGGTTTTTCCCATAGCTCACAGCTAGCTAGTAGTCAAATGTATATAATTTTAAAGGTCTATTGAAATGATATGGCCCCATAAACTTCGCTAATTTATACTGATTGTAGCTGCTATGATTCTTAAGAGCCATAATGAATTATGATAGAAAGTGAAATAATAAAGTGTAATAAAACAGGGAATGGAAGAATGAAGATTATTGTATTGATACTGTGGAGGAAATTATTACAAGTATGGTAATGGAAACAAGTAATAACAGAATAGAAAATGTATTGATAGCAAGCTACCAACCCAAAAGCACTAGGCTTCCATATTCACGTAGTGTGAATCCAATGCTAACAGAATGCTTCGCTTCCTTCCCTCTCTCCTCTAACCAACTATATATAGCTGAGAGAATCATGCAGAATCATGCACACCAATCCTCATCTCACGCTGCACACCATCCACGTCAGCCCCCTTAGATGTTTTCCCATATTTTCTCTTATATACCCTCCACACTTTGGGCCTACTCCCCACCTCCAAGCCCACTTGTGAACCACCATTTCTATCAATTCCTCCTCCTTCAGTTACAACCTTGTCCTCAAGGTTGAATTCAGGAAATTGCCCCCTAATGACCACATCATCTTCCCATGTTACATCATCAATAGATTTCCCTTTCCACTGTATCAAGCTCTGATGAGTAGTAACTCCTTCCTTCACTGTCACCCGGTTGCCTAACACTTTGATAGGATAAATTTCTTCATCAATCACAACTTCCAGCTCTTTAGGCAATTCACCTTGAACCTCATAATCACCAATTGCCTTCTTTAACAGGGAAACATGAAAAACTGGATGTATTTTTGACTCTTCAGGTAATTGCAACTTATAAGCAACTTCTCCCACCTTTGCTATTATCTGAAAGGGACCATAACTTGATGATGTAACATGGGAAGATGATGTGGTCATTAGGGGGCAATTTCCTGAATTCAACCTTGAGGACAAGGTTGTAACTGAAGGAGGAGGAATTGATAGAAATGGTGGTTCACAAGTGGGCTTGGAGGAAGCACTGGCACTGGGTCTGATTACTCCAGCATGAAGTAGTTCACCAACTTGCCTTTCAATCTCTGTTTTCTGGTGGTGTGGATACTTATAGGGTCTGACATTGACAGGACCATGATCTGGCCATAAATTGATCCTGTGCACCTGCTCTCTAATAGGTGGTAATGACAATTGCTCTACAAACACCTTTGGAAAAGATTCCAACACTTCCACCACATTCTTTTGTAATACCCTGCTCTCTGGTTTCAACTCCAACTGAGTGCACCACCCATCAACTCTTCTCATTCCACCTCTATCATCAAGAAATGAGTTGAGACAACCATTGGGTATCTGACCCCTACTGCATAGTGTTACTACCCTGCCCTTGTATTGAAACTGCATAGTCAAATCTTTCCAATCCACCACAACCTTCCCTAAAGTACTGAGCCATGACACACCCAATACCACATCCAAACCTCCCAATTCTAACACCACAGCATCCACTTCAAAGACATTAGAGCCCAATTCGAGCTTGACTCCTTCACAGATGCCTTCTGACAAAACTCTATGGCCATCTCCCAATTTAATTCTCTTCACAGTAGTGGGAGTTACAGTTAACCCCAAAGCAGTGGTTAATTCTGGTGAAATAAAACTGTGACTAGCTCCACTGTCAATCAACACTTCTACAGTCACCTCACCCAACTTCCCTTCAATTTTCATGGTGTTACATTCACCCATCTTCCCCAGAACTCCAATGAGCTTGCACTCCGCCTCGGGCTCCTCCTCTTCCTCTGATTCTTCAGCTTCTAATGACACAATTTCTCCTTCTTCATTGACAGACTCTCCCTCTCCCAGAATTATCACACGCAGAGAACGTTCAGGACATTTGTGTTGGGGATGAAATTTCCCTTTGCACCGAAAACACAAACCCTTGGCCTTACACTCTTCAATCTCTTCGTGTCGCATCCCTCGCCACCTTTCCGACGAACCACCACGTCCGCCGTCGAATTTCCTACCAGTCGAGCTCATTGATGTATTCGAACTCGTGTTAGACCCAATTGAGCTCATCTTCCTTATCGGGTTGGACCAACCCGACCCGCCAGATCTATTATTGTCACGTTGGGTCGGTGAAAACCCATTACGAAACCTGGACCCAAACCCAACATCACTACGGCCCATCACCTTTTTTCCTTTTCCCCGATCCACGTCATCATCATCTTCCTTCAACTCGTCCTCAACATCCTTCGCAATCCGCATCATTTGCATCCGATTGGAAGGGTTTAAGGTTCTGACCCTTCGTCGAATTTGTGGTTTCAATCCACTCATGAAATATCCCAAATATTGTTCTTCAGGTAAACGCCCCACCTGAGAAGAGAGAAGCTCAAAAGCCTCCACGAACTCCTCCACGGTGCCGGTTTGTTTCAACGTGGATAGCTCCTCGAAAGGGTTCTCCAATCGTCGACCGCCGTAACGCGCGATCAAAGATTTCTTCAGCTTATCCCATGATAACTCATCCTCCGTCTCCAACAACAAGTTAAACCAATGAATCGTAGCTCCTTCCATACTCAGCCGAGCTAACTTCACGCGCATATCATCATCGGTATTCTGAACATCAAAGTAAATCTCAGCACGTGTGATCCACGCCACAGGATCTTCTCCTTCAAACACCGGTAACTTCACCTTCTTACCGGCGAGACGAGACTCACTTTGAGATGAGCCTTCAGACTCCAGCGGTGTCGAATGTGTGGTCACCTTTTTCTTACCGATCTGGATACTCAAATCATTGATAGATTCACTCTGGGTATGAATCTTTTCAATCAATGTCTTCAGCATCGATTTCACGTCACCCATTTGATCTTCCAACATCGCTACACGACTCTCCATGATAACGAGAAGCAACAACAGAGTACTACAAAGGAAGTGATATCAATCCGGTAGGTCGGACCAATTGATAGAAAGTGAAATAATAAAGTGTAATAAAACAGGGAATGGAAGAATGAAGATTATTGTATTGATACTGTGGAGGAAATTATTACAAGTATGGTAATGGAAACAAGTAATAACAGAATAGAAAATGTATTGATAGCAAGCTACCAACCCAAAAGCACTAGGCTTCCATATTCACGTAGTGTGAATCCAATGCTAACAGAATGCTTCGCTTCCTTCCCTCTCTCCTCTAACCAACTATATATAGCTGAGAGAATCATGCAGAATCATGCACACCAATCCTCATCTCACGCTGCACACCATCCACGTCAGCCCCCTTAGATGTTTTCCCATATTTTCTCTTATATACCCTCCACACTTTGGGCCTACTCCCCACCTCCAAGCCCACTTGTGAACCACCATTTCTATCAAATTACATATGAAGTTTTTTTACTATGTAGTATCACTTCTGCAACTCAAAATTGGAGGCTGCCATGGGTTGTTATTACTGCTGAGCAGTATCAGTTCTATTGTTATTTAGCAAATCTGTGACTAATAATAATTATATTCAATTGCTTATCTGCCTGGAATAATCCATTGATTTTGTAATTGATGATATTTGTGACTCCAATCAGTAGATGATATATTGTATTGCCCCCTAGTATGGTTGATTGGGATTGGATTTTTCACACTCATGAAGACAAATTTTAAGATTAACAGAAAATAGACAGTGTTAGTATAGAAGGAAGGTGATTGTCAATTTAATGAGTATAGAGGAGAGGTCGTTGTATGCTTTTAGATATTCTGTACAAAATGGAAAAATATGGTGCCCTTGCATAAAATGTGCCAACTGTAAGGCACATTATCGCTCAAGTGTTTATGATCACTTAACCGATAAAAAACGTGGATTCCTTAGAGGTTATACGCAATGGATACTTCATGGTGAGAAATCCACAACCTCAAGGGGTAGCAAAGCCAAAGGCCAATGATGGAGAACAATTGGTTTTGGGAGTAGGTCCTGTGCAGAAATCCTTCTGGAGACTCTCAAGGCTAGTCCCTTTAGAAGGATTGCGAAGAAAATTTTGTAAACACCAAGAAAGAAGAATAAATTATGTTGAATCAAATTCATTGCCTGATTCTCTTGCATAAAACAGGTGCAGAGTACTCGAAATTCCTCTGTAGAGTCATTATCAGGTACAAAGTACTCGAAATTGACATCGGTATGAACTTCTTTTCATTGCTTATCAATTCTTCTCAAAGTTCCACTCTCCATTTTGTTCTTAGTATTTATGATTCAACCTTGTCGTATTTATGAGGGAAATAGTGTAAGTACTCTCATTTTGTTTGCTTTCTTCTGGCAAAGGCATTTTCAGGCCAGATCAGTGATTGCTGAATTGAGGGAAAGATTTCAATCACATTCAATGAGATCATATCGATCTCGGTTTCAGAGGTAATTGTCTTTCTTACCATGTTGTCTACAATAGAGTTGTGCTTTATATAGCTTTGAAAATTATTGCACACTTAAATGACCATATTGGCCTACATTTTTCCAAGACCAGATCATGTCCAAACTAATTTGTGCTGCCACCAATTGTGTGTATATATATATATATATGGCCGATGCTACGGTGGACCACCTCCTCAAGTGGTCCACCATGGACAAGTGGCTAATACTATTATAACGAATACGAATTTTACAAAATCCACCGTTGGATTGAAAATTCATATCATATAGATCATCCATAAAAAAATGTAGAAAAATTAAAAATCATTTGATATGTTATTGAGACCCATAAAGATTAACAGTTTATTAAATAGCGTAAATCTTAACGAGTTCCAATAACATATCAAATGATTTCCAATTTTTCTAATTTTTTTTATGGATGATCTATATGATATAAACTTTCTATCCAACGGTGGATTTTGTAAAATTCGCATTCGTTATAGTGTTAGTCCACCATGGACCACTTAAATAAGTGGTCCATATTAGAATTACCCATATATATATATATATTTGAGGATACATCTTTCTTAGGGATTGAGCAATGGCACCAGGCTTCTCATCCACAGCAATGGCTTGGGCTTGCTGCTGCAGACACTGTGGAGCTTCTCATCTATCCGAACTGCAACTTCTATTTTTCCTCTAGGATGGAATGGTGTACCTGGAGCGAAAAATGGAGAACCTCTGAAAGTCGATATTATTGGTTTTGGGTTGCATCTCTGTACACTTGTTCATGCTCAAGTGAATGGTGACTGGTATTGTCATTACCCAATAAAATATCATTTATAGATTTAGTTTTCTTTTAATTAATTAGGTCCAATTAATATCACCTGTTAAGGTTAAGGTTAATGTTAAGAATACTAAGGTGAGTAAATTTTATTTTTATTGGAATAAAAGATGGCTGTAGCCCAGAAAGAAAATTACAAAGCAATATTTCCTAGTAAAATTTTAATAGGAAAGATAACAGTTATTGCACTGATTCCTTAATAGCGCAGTGCTTGAAATATATAAAAACATTCAAGTGACTTTTTCTGTTTCTCATTTCATATACATTATTGCCTATATAATAACTTCCTTCACTTGACCAAAAAAATATAAATCACTTCACACCTTGAGGTATGTGATGTACTGATGCGTATATATATCTTACTTAGGTGTTCAACTACAGTTGAATCCTTTCCTTCTGCACCAATCTATTCTTCAAATCAAGAAATTCAGCCTGAGTTACAGAAGATGAGAATATTAGTTGGTGCTCCGCAAAGAACGCCTCCAAAACATCAAACTGTGTTAGACTCTTTGGTGCCTGCTTTTACCTATGTTGATTCAAAGACTGCTGGTAGTTCAGCACCTGTTGCCACGCTTCAGGTTCGTGTGGCTTTGCTCTCCTTAGCTCTGTTTTGTGTTTACATTGCTTATGTAGGTAAAAAAGTAGCTTAAGTACACGTCCATTTAATAGCTTATTTGAGATTATAATTATATACTAACATAAGCAGATGTGAAACTATTTAAACGACCTTAAGGAAATAGCTTAATGATATGTCCATAAGTTGTTTTCACTTTCAGCTTATTTATATAAGCTCTTTATAAAACCAACTTGTAGTTTATATTAAAACAGTTTGATTATTTTATCTTTTGTTATAGTATGCCCCGTTTGGATTCGGCAAAGACTTATGGAATCATACGCAAAAGTAACTAACTTCTGACCACATATTGTACACAATGAAATACACAATGAGCTACTTAATAAAGGGATTAATGTACAATGAGCTATGTACAAAATAAAATAGTGTCAATATTTGTGTTGTTTTGCAATTAGTGTCATGATTGAATTGTTATTGCTTGTTTTTATTTCATCTATTTTTAATGTTTCAGGAAAAACTAAACAAATATGATAATGAGGCTGAAACATCTCAATTGGTTGAAGAGATACCAAGTCATATGCCTTGGAAGGATGATACATATTCCAAAGTAAAAGGACTTGAAAAGAGAGGTCAACAGAGAGGAAATGCGTTGTATTGGCAAGATTCCCAAACCCATAAAATTGAAAGCTTCTTTGTATGAAAAACAAGAGTTGCGCGATAAACTTAAGCAAATGAAAAAAAAACAAGATAGTACAAATGCGGTGTTGGGAAATGTGTTGTCATTGATTCAAATCGATTTGCTGGAGAAGATGTGAATGGCATTTTACGAGCTGCAAGACAAGTATATTTTATTTTACTCTCCGAGTTCATATTTCAAATATTATGAAAACATCAACTAAATTGAGTTTATAACTTGATCTCTTTTATTTTCTATAGGTTACAAATGCTTCTAATGCCCCCGACCAAACGGGTTCTCCGAGTCCATACACTGACGAAGATTGAAGAGAGAGATGGCTTAGAAGTAAACGGTAGTTCTCTAAGTTATTTGGTGCAATTTCATTTTGGGAGATTTAGCTAGGTGACTTTGTTTTGGTGTTTTAAATGTACTTTGTTAGCAAGATGACTTTGTTTTGATGTTTTAATGTACTCCGTTAGTTTGAGATGTTTGTAAGACTTATTAGTTTATTAATATAGTTGAAATTATCTTTTATGTTTTATACTGGATTTTGTGTGTGCAAAACATGTATATTGGCAAATTATTATTATTAAAAAATGTGCAAAAAAAAAAATCAAACCTATACCAACGGACACATCTGTGGGTAAATTGATTTACAATGGTTGTTAATGTCCGTGGGTATAGCTCTAAGATTTTCTCCAACGCCAAAAACTGCTGTAGCTATAGCCTATTATGACGGAAAAAGTCCGTGGGTATAGCGAAAATAAAGCACACGGAATGAAATGTCCGTCGGTATAGGTTTTAAGGCCTATACCCACGGTTTTGGGACATTTACCCACGGAATTTTGCCGTTGGTAAATGGCAATTTTGTTGTAGTGACAAGAACTTTTTTTTTTGTTACATTTTTTCGGGACCTATGTTTACGGGATGTTGATTATCTTTTTATTTAAATGAGAACCTAAATTTCTATTCATACATTAATACGAGATATATTTTATTTTTGTAATTTATATTGTAGTTTATATTTCTACTCATGTTAGTAGGAAGACCCTTTTTTCTACGAGGCCTATATTTCTACTCATACATACATATGGAGGCCTATTTTTTATTAAAAATATCTATGAGTATTTATGTTTCTACTCATATATTAATAAGAATGACTTTTTTTTTTTATTTCTAAGAGAACTTATATTTATATTAATATATATTAATATGAAGACCCATTTTTTTTTTGTAATTTTTACGAAATTTATATTTTTACTCATATTAATCTAAGGACTATTTTTTTAATTACTACATAAACTTATATTTCTTTTCATATATTAACACATTATTTTATTTTCAATTTATACTGTAGTTTATATTTCTACTCATATATTAACATGAAAACTGTTTTTTTTATATTTCTATGTGGTCTATATTTCAACTCCTATTTTTTTACTGTAATTTCTACAGGAACACATATTTTTACTAATGTATTAATACAGACAACTTTTTATTTTATAATTTATAGTTAAATTTTTATTTTTATTTTTTACTCATATATTAATACGAAGACCTATTTATTTTATAATTTTTCGAAATCTATATTTTTAGTCATATATTAATAGGGAGACTAATTTTTTTTTATTTCAATGGGAACCTATATTTAAGCTTAAATATTAATACATGAATCAATTTTTTTTATTTATACTGTAGTCTATATTTGTACTCATATATTGATACAATGACATTATTTTATTTGTAATTCATATCCACCTCAAAGTCATTTTAAAAAAGCTTAAAGTCTCTTCCACATATTCCAAAGAGAATTTATTTTCCATCAACTTTATAATTCTTTTAGCGAAGAATATTAGAAACAACTATGAGACATTTTCAATTTGATAAAAAAAATACGAACTATAAAAATCTTCCCTAAAATAATATATGACCGTACATAAATTCTACATTTAGTATCCCATAATGTTATTTTAATTATTAAATTATATAAGATTGTAAATATTTACGTAGTTGTTATTAATTATCTTCCATTAGCAAATAAAATTTTAAATATTCAGTTTAAAATAACAATATATTATTCATAAATTAATAAATCTACAAACGCATTTCTACCCTGAATACTAGTTAATGTGAACAAGAGACTCTTTGGCTTTTGTCAAAAAAAAAAAAGAGACTCTTTGGCTCTTCCAAAACAAAACAAAAAATGTAAACAAGAGAAACTAAACCAAAGGTCGTATCAACTTGCCACCAACTCCTATAATGGTCACTCTTGTGCCTCCTTTAGTTCACACCAACTTACTTTAGAAATCTTATAATGAACAGAAGAGCAAAAGAATTATAAGAACATAATAAAAATAAATACAGAGAGAAACACAACGGTGTTATTTCGCACGTCTACACGACCTTGCTTCCTTGCATATTTCACAGTTGTGCACAGGGGCGGACCTGGACTTCAAATGTTAGTGGGGCTAAAAATTTAAAATATTATTGAAGAAAAAAATTATTTATCCTAATATTTCAGTTAAAATAACAAATAATATATTCATCCTAATATATACAACATGTATATTCAAAAAAATAATAACAACAAATTATAAAAAATTTATTCAAAAAAGAAAACCAACAAACTATATGTAAGAAACCACAAAATTTCTATTTGAAAAAAAAAAACTATAACTTATTGAATATATGTTAAATCATGCACATCATTATTATTTTATGCTTCACATGATCTTACTTTGAACCAAAATATATTGAATCCAAATTACAAGTTTATATATAGTTTATTTAATTTGATAAGATAATCCAATTTTAATAAGAATAACAACAACAAACCTACATTGTTATTTTTAAGAGATTTGATTTTGCCATTAAAAAAATGTTAGCGGCGCAACTTGTTTTCCGTTTGTCTTTCATTCATATATAATTACATTTTATTTATTAATATATACTATTTGCCATCCTTTTATCAGTATTATCTTACTTGAGAAAATTAAATATTAATTAAACATATTTTTTTTTAATGTCATTTCATATTAATATGTTAGTTCAATTGCTAATTTTACTCATTCAATTAGTTATCCATTATTTTTTTGATAAACAAAGTTATAATTGACTATTATAAAATTAAACCATACAACTTAATAATATTCTACATATTAACGAGAGACTTAAAATCATCAATAATACATTACAAACTAATATTTGCACCGATAACTTAACTAATATGTGTACGAGAAACTTACGATTGTAAAAAATAAACTCTAAACTAATATTTACATTAATATTTGTATAAATATGTATACAGAATGACTTAAATCATTTATAAAAGTTATATTTATTTTTTTCTAAAAAATTCTCGGCTGGGCTGGTGTGGCTATAGCCACACCATGCCTTGAACAGATCCGCCCATGGTTGTGCATGACTTAAAATGCCTTCAGCTGCAACGTTGGCATGATCGTGCCAAATTTTACGTGCGGAAGGAAGTGCTCGTTTTTTAATAAGGTGATTCAAAAAGCCATTAGGATTTCAGGTCATGTTGCTTGTGTATTGGTTGTCCAAGGCCCTGCAACTTCAAGTCATTATTCAGACCCCAACATATTGTAGTGTAGACTGTAGACCCTGCAACTTCAAGTCTTAGCCTTTTTACATCCAAAGCTTGTCAAAATGAAGTAATATTTTCATTCTCATAGCTAATTCTGAAAAAATGAGTAATAAAAAATGAGAAGGAATTCAAAACCATGATATGAGTTGTGAATCATCACACTTCTCAACATGTATCAGTTAGTCCATCGTATTGCAAATTGAATCTTCTATGATATTTTCATAGAAATCAATAAAAACTGTAAATTTGAATCTTCGAAAAACTATCAAACCTCAGGCTGCTGAATTCCTCCTTTCTTAAATTCAGTTTTTTTGTGGATTACATTTCCTTCAGTAAGTGCCTAGTTCGATTTGTGTCTCTCGTCTCTTTCCAATCCGTCGAAACAAGAACAACCTTTCTAATGAAAAAATTAAACAAGTTTCAGTTGTAAGTCTAAGAAAAATAGTCAAAAACACATGGTGTGATTATGCTTCACCTTTAGGTACCAACCAGATAGACTTTCAAATATGGGACAAATCCAAGCACTAACAGTAAAACTGACTAGCTACTCATGAAATTGCATCTTTATAGCTTTTTTATCGAATACGATGATTTAATGTTGCACCTGGTGTCATTCCCTTCAAACACATTTCATTATACAACTCCAGAGCAATCTTCTCCTGCCGACCGTTCAATAAACCCTCAAGTATAACTTTTTATGCAAAGACATCAGGTTTAATCCCTCTTATCTTCATATCCTTAAAGAGATCATAGGCCTCTCGCAACCAATTCATCTTACAATAACTATAAATCATAATTGTGTAAATTACAACATCAGATGTAAAATTTATCTCAAAGAACGAATTCGACAAAGATAGGGCATATTCTCCGTGTGACACAATGCAGTAAAAATTTTAGAATACATTACTTTCCTAGGTTTCATATTCACCTTCAAAATTGTGGGAAACAAAGACATTACCAACATCAAGAAAGAGCAGGAAACAAAGGCTCAAATTTACCAACATCATAATTCTTACAAATTACACAAGTCTCAGAGTATGCTTTAAACTGACAGAAACAAACATTCAGCTTCTATAGTAACTGATGTTGGAAATTGTTTAGGATAGATTAGTCTTACAAATAACAGTAAACAAGAGAAGACATAAGTCACTCTTATAGATAAGTCATTAGAACATGTGGATACACACACCCTATAGGAATTAACAAGAAATAACAGAAACAAGCATTCAGCTTCTATATTAACTTGATGGAAGAAATTATTTACAAGTAACAGATACATCATCATCGTTGCAGCCTGGCATCCAAAACATGTGGATACCCTATAGGAAATAAAAAGAAAGAACACTTATCAAAATCACAAAAACAGAAAAGGATAATGTATCTCAATGAAACTAACACCAAAATATTGAACAACATGAAATATAATTAACATATAAATAAGAAGCTCAATCTTTTGATTTTGAATTACCAGTGGTTGCGGCGAATTAACTACATGAGCCTTCATTCAAATTTTGAGGAAAATCACAGTCATCCTTAGAGTTCTGGTTATCTATAAACAAGAAAAAAACTACAATGTGAGAATGCAGGCCATAACATTTAAATCATGATTGGAGATAATTGATTTTGTATATGTTACCTTTTTTTCGCTACAATTTTACTTATAGTAGAATTAATGTCACCATTCCAATGCCATTCATCTCCGTCTTGAATATTTACATGTACTTCTCTGAGCTTTGGTGCAAACAACACTCCATGTGAGAATGTTTCCATTATGGGACAATCTATTACTAATAACTCTTCCAGTAGTGGAAATCTGAAGCCATGTCTTCCCATGGAAAAACTTCTTAGCCTTGGTAAGTTACTCAAATGCAGATGCTCCAATTTCATAAAAGTTATTTCAGAAGCATCATTCTCATCATCACTTGCAATTATTTCTTCTATCTTTTCACAACCAATTATGCACAACTTTCTTAGTTTTTGTAAACTAGTAGCTGTTGTTGATTTCATAATAATTTCCAATCCAGCACAATAGTACACCTGCAATTGTTCTAAATTCTCAAACAGCACCGAGGATGGAACTATATTCTTGAGTCTAGAACAGCTATTTACAACCAAAGTTTCAATATTTTGGATAACTGGATGCTGCTCAGATTTCTCTTGACATATAAACTCGAGGTTGTCTAAGCTAGCGAGTTCTAAACTTTGCAACTTGATAGTTGATTCAGAATGTCCAGCGCATTCGCTTCCACTCGAGAAAATATGTGTCAAGGAACTACTTGTCACCTTAAGGTTTTTGAGATCTATAAACCTTTGGAGGAAACTGGATGGAAATTTGTCAGACTCATTGTGAAAACATCGCAGGTGAAGAGCAGGTACTTTGTAGATAAGCTCGTCATTAAGTTGACCATTGCACAACATGGCGATATCATTGCTGTTCAGAATAAGCTCCCTTGTGTTGCGGACAACCTATGAAACACAAGTAATCAGATTCAAGCTAATAGCAACATAAAGAAAAAAATATTGCCCACCATTTCCAGACATAATCAATTAATCGTATAAACTTAATGAAAGCATATAATGCACCTTTTCAAATGAGAGAAGGGGCAGTGTATCAACTGGGACAATGTCTTGTAGCGACTTTGGCTTGAATAGTACAAGCTTGTCACAATGAAACACATCCACATGTCTTAAAATAGGACAATTCAAGCTATGCGATCCATCGTAGAAGCTTCGAAGTTGAGTCAAATGTTTAAAAGTCAAAGATGTTAATTCTGGGAAAATAAGTTCTGGATCTCCGTCAGTTGTTTCATCTTGTGCTACAATAATCTCTACGCCACATACTGCTATATAAAGCTCTTGGAGATGCTGAATCTCTCTAGCCATAGAAAGGGCAAAAATATGATTGAGGCTTTTGCATTCAGTAACTTGCAATTGGCAGAGGTTTTGAAACTTCAAAATTTTATTAGGACTCCCACTCCATATGTCTTTCAGCATCGGTAAATGGTTCAAAGTGAGAGTTCTCAATTGCATTTCCAGCCTTGTCTGTCTACCACCATCTGCATTTAGACCTTGTGTTTCAAATACAACTTCAAGACCATGACAATAAGTTACAGTAACTATCTCCAGCTTCTGTAATTTATCAAGCACATAAGATGGAAAGACATTTGATAATTTATTGCAGCACTGAATTGTCAACTTTTTCAGTTTGCAGAAGGAATTTGGAGCAAGCTGATTGTGCCATAATGACTTCAATTGTTCCATGTCGGACATTTCCAATGTCTCCAAGTTTGGAAATACAACCTACAATCATTAATATGCTTAGATTGTCAACAATTAATTGCAGTACTAAAAAAACAAAAACTAAAAAACTATAGCTAATACAGTTACATAGTTGGAGACAGTGCTCACCTCATCATTAGAAAATGGTTTCTGAGATAAAGGAATATTACCGAACTTTCCATCTGAGAGAAAAATCTCCGCCAACATTTGGCAATTACTAATTGCAAGATGCTTCAGGCTTACAAGTTCTGTAGCAACTGAGGATGAGAATGCGTACACTATGTTATCACATTCGCCAATTGTCAAACTCGTCAAGTTTTGAATGAAAGAACATCCTGGAAGATTGTCATCCCACAGTTTCCTAGAGTTGATCTTAGACAGCTTAAATAGTTCAAGGTGGGGCATCACAACCTATTAACAAAAAGATTCTCATCAAGATCTTATTTGTGTTAAGAAAAAACCAAGAATAACTGAGATGATGAGATAGTTCATTAAGAATAATGTACTGTTGTTTGAAGAATCATAAGATACATAGATGTCTAAGATCATTTCATTCCCTTTTGTCCATCCAAACATAGCACACAAGAGTGTTAGGAGTATCAATCAAATTTATAAATCAAATTTATGAAACAACATTATAAAAAAGTATGTAAACAGCTTAAAATTTTAAAGGGTCATGCTAAACAGTGCACCTGGTGCACTAGTTAAACATACTCAAAAAGGAAATAAAAAGATAAAGTTAATGCTAAAAAGATAACTTTTTACATTAAATGCACAAGTTCCAAAAAAATATTTCTATATTAATATGCTTAACTAGTGCACCGGGTGCACTGTTTAGCATTTTCCAATTTTAAATCCATCTCTATTGAAATTTAAAAGTCACCTAAAGCACTCTATGTAGATTAAAAAGACAAATAGCAAAGTAGAAAGCATTAAATCATGTTATTACCTTTTGGTCAATTAGTGCCACTGGCATGCATTGTTTATCAGCTTTCAATGGAATAGAACAGAAACTAATGAGACTAGGCAAATGTTCAAGTTCAAGAAAACACAATTTGGGGAAGATAATCTTGTCAATGTCTTTATCAGCCTCAGATGTTTGCACAACTATGATTTCTGTAATCATTTTGCAATCAGAAATTTTTATTTTCTGAAGTTCAGGAAGGTTTCTACTGTGGGAGTATGGTAACAGATTCTTCAACTTGTCACAACCTTTGACTTCAAAAGATTTTAGTTTGGAAAAACAGTCAATTGGAAGGATGGCATGGCATATTTCTTCCAGATTAAATAGATTTTGAAGAGCCAAAGTCTCTAAGTTGGGTAAAGCAGGATAACGATGAACCAACCCCGCTGCGTTGACGATGTACTGCAGTTCAGTACTGTCTTGAATGCACAAATGCTTTACTTGTGGAAAGCCTTCTCTATTCAGTTCATAAAGGACATCCCTAACACATTGTATGTTATTAAGGCACATGTCCTCAGCTGAATTTAATAAGAAGGTAAACCCACGATCCAAAAGAATGCTAGAACTCCTATTGTCGGTGACCTTAAGATTTCTTGAAGTTTCAGAAGCATTTGCAGACCAGTAAAAAGACCATTTCCACATATCACCTACATATATGTTGTATCTTTCAAGCTTTTCAAAGATCTGGAAGTCCCTAGGTAAAACAGAAGCATCTTGAATCATTATGTCTAAAGCAGTTAGATGAGACAAATTCCCAAGCTCATCTAGACTTGCATTGTTGCTTTGATTTTTGCTTCCTTTAACATCCCAATTGATAAAGCAATTCCCCATGTACAACTCTTCTAAGCAGGTTAAGCTTGAAATAAGATTTGAAGGAATGAATCTCAGTCCACAACAGTTGGTTAAATTCAGCATTCGAAGATTAGTTAGTTGTCCTATTTCTTTTGGGAGCTCTTTAATATCAGATCTTTCAAGGCTGAGAATTTCTAAACTTTTCAGCTTTGCAATTATTGAAATGTCTTCCAACACACATCCAGACATCTCCAATGATTGGATTTTTGTCAAGAGACATAGAGATGGTGGTAGAGAAGGGGTTAACATCATTCCATATAAATCAATGACCTTTAGCTCTCCCATCCCAGAGAAGAAGTCATCAGGGACATTCAAATAACCATCTATATTATGAAGTAGAAGTAGCTTCAACTCAGGGCAATCCAGCATCTCGGGAAGCTTGTAAATATAAGACCAAGGCACAATGATCTGATGGCATTTTTTAAGCTCGTCCATATCTGGAAACTGGTTTACCAAAGTGAACCTTTGCACACCATAGGTTGGTCGAGTCTTATATGCAATTTTTTTAGCCACTTCTCTAACAACATCATGTAGACTAACTATTTCAGTTTTGGAATCAAGTAACAGTGAAGAGGCCTTGAGGTTGTTTATTAATGTGTAGTATCTAGTTCTTGCAACTGTCAATGTATGAGAGTATCTATATAAGCCTAACCCCCAATAAATTGAAAATAGTTCTCCAGTATAGAGATGATCTAGTCCAAATGAACCAATGAATGAGAACAGTGACTTTAGCTCTTCAGTTTCTAGCCAATTATAACTCAATTCCAAAGTAGAATGGATTTTCTCATGTAGCTCCTCTTGATCAAGTCTCTCTAACTCATTTAATTTGGTTTTCCAGTCATCAATATTTTTTCCCCTCAAAGCCGTTGCAACTGTAACAATCAAAAGGGGAAAACCAGCACAGCGTCTAGCCACTTTTTCAGCAATATGTTTTATATCGAAATGTTGAACAACATCACCTGCAATTTTTTCAAACAATTTCCAACTATCCTCATCATTTAAAACTTCAAGTCTGAATTCTTTCTTAATGCCCATCTCAGAGATCAACACGTTACGATCTCTGGATGTCACCACCAACTTGCATCCTTTGTGATCATCACCAAAAGGAATCCCCACTTCTGTCAAATCAAGTTTCTTCCAAACATCATCAAGAATAATGAGAATACTCTTCTCATTAGTTATCCTTTTGTGTAACTGCATTGCTCTTCCTTCTTTTGACTCCTTATCAAATTTCAAATCCAAAACATCAGCAATTTGGCCTTGAATTTTTTCCAAATCAGGAGAATTCGTTATAGTAGCTATAGCTACAACACTGAATAACCTATCAATTTTCTCTGCTTGATAAGCTAACTGTTCCACAAGTTTTGTCTTACCCACACCACCCATCCCATGCACCCCAATAATGTAGTTGTTAGGATTCTTCAATTCCATCATAATCTCGTGCAACATTGATGTTCTAGAGTCCAAGGCCTCATAACCTCTAGCAAGTGGCGTGACTGTCACTTGAGCAGGAACACGGTAAGAAATTCTGTCAAATTTTCCTGCTGCTATGACTTGAGAAATCTCTTCTGACATCTTTGTGGTCTTCCTGCTGAGTTGATGCCTTGTGAACAGATTGGGAAAGTGTGCCATTGAACAATTGGCTTTGGTATGTCCTTCAGATTCAATAAGTTCATTTGCTTCAGCAACAGTGTCTTCCACTTTGTTCAGCCAGTCTTGGACAATTTTTTCAATCTCTTCTCCGTTTCTTCTAGCCTCGTCAACAGTGTGTTGCACACTGTCTTTTATTCCCTCCATCTTTTGGACATCACTTTTCATCCGTTTAAGGTTGCCCTTGTAGTATAGTATGTAACCAAATTGACGTCCAATAGGTGCAATCGTAAATTCAGCAATTTTAGCAGCAACTGAAATAACAGCGTCCATGGCCATCCCTTTGCTAGCTGTCAGTTGAAAAGAAACAAGACATACAACAAATATGTTACACTTGAATACAAATCATTTATCATAGTTTACTGGAATATGAAAGTTAAGGATTATGCTAACAAATGTCTAATTTATATAATCTCTTTTTTTGACTGAAACAATTTATATAATCTCTAAGTTTATAGAATTCTCTCAATTGAAATAAATTATAGGGTAAAAGGTGTTTTTGGTCCTGTAAAATTGACAAATTTGGATTTTAGTCTCTTATTTAATCTGCCAGCAAAATAAACCGTTATGTGGCTTAGGTTCAGTGACATGGCAGCTGACTGATTAATAAAACAAAACAAAAAATGTTGAAATTACATAAACACCCTAGGACCATTGCATTGTTTCTATCTTCTTCCTCCATCCGTCAAAACACAGCCCTGCATTCATAACCCCTGTTAAAATGAAGTGTAATTCATGTTGTGAAGTTTGTTGATTCTGTTACTTGAGAGATAAGTAACAGCTGGATGAGTTGGTTCGGAAGTTTTAGAAACTGTTAGTGTTGTTACAGTTTGTTAGAAAGTTAGTTAGGGGCCTAGATAAGGATTACTTAGATGTGAAGTAATCTATATAAATGCTTCGATGCATTCTATTAGTGATTGTAACTTTTGTTTGGCCAATTGGATGAATAAAAATTCTTCTCTCATTCATTCTTTCTCTATGTGCTTAGTGCTTTGATCATTCTCTTTACTCTTCCTTCTCCAAACTGTGTTCAATTTCCATTTCTTCTTCAATCTTTAATCTTTCAAGTGTGTGTATTTGCATTGTGTGTGCAATTGAGTGAGTTTTGTTGTTCATCGCTGCACTAACAATCCCAAATTCTCCAAATTCTTTTTCTACACACATCTAAAAAATCCCAAAAATCCCAACCTCAAAGATGAAGATGAAAATTGATTTAGTTTTAGTTAAGTTCCTCATTGTGATTTTGTAAAATTTGACCCTTTTGCAGTGAAAATTGATTGATTCATGGAGGAAATTGTTGTTAAAGAACCACAGAAAAAATCGATGTTCAACTTACAAAACCTTGTACATGATTTGCGATCAAAGACCATACGCTCACCACCAGTGTCGCCTTCACCTTTGAAACCGCCGGCATTGCCGCCACCGCCACTCTTATCTCCAAGAAGGACAAGGAAAAGGTTCCATTTTGCACCCTACACTTTCCATGTTGCTTCGTTTCTCTTTTGTTAGCTATTGTGTGGTTTTTCATATTTATGTTTGTGTGTGTAGATGGAGCTTATGCAAGCTGTTAGCTTTATGTATGTTGAAAGTGATAAGGCTGCAGAGATGAATGACGAGAAGAAAAACGAAGATATGGTGATTGGTGAATATTGAATTGATGAAGATGGTAAAAATTGAGTTGAAGAGATGAAGAAGACAAAAAAAAAAATTGTTCCCTAACAAAATTAATTTAGAAAAATTAATATTTTTACTTTTTATGCTAGCAAGTGCCCCACATGCACATGGCACTCTTAAAGCAATCCCTTTAGAAAAATTAGATAAAACATGTTTTTTTTACGGAGGATAAAACATGTTTTAAGTCCAACTTCGAGTTTTAATTTTCGTCTTTATAAAATAAAATTACTTGTTTTCAATTCTACAAAAAAAAATTTCCTCTGTTTTTAGCCCCATTACTTGTTTTAAACTCTACATTTTTTTTCCCTCTGTTTTTAGCCCCTATGGGCTAACTTTTGTTCGTTTGAATGTCAATATAATGTTAGGGACTAACAACAAAAGAATTTTTTTTTTATAGGGATAAAAACTAATGATTTTATTTTATAAGGACGAAAACTAAAACTCGCTATAAAAATAGAGAACGAAAAATATATTTTAGCCAAAAAAAATTATTTATTCAAAAAGTTAAATATTTCAATTATCAATAGATTGACTTCATACATTTTTATAAAAGTTTCATAAAAACCTACTATTTAAGAAGCTTAAGGAGTTTCCAGAAACACTCGTTAGCAAGACCCATATTTTTATACTCCCTCCGGTCTCAACACAAACAAAACGTCACTTTTTATATTCATTGAGTGAGTAATGTATTTAGTCTATATTATAAATCATATACATTAAGTATTTGTGTGGGCTTGGCGTCGGCATCTATGGGCGTCGGATGAGGAGATGCTGGTGAGTGTAGGGGCCTGCTTTCTGACTTTGTTTTGCAGCCTACTATAGCATATCGATGGGTGTGGTGGTCTGAGCCAGACAATGGATATACTGTTCGGGGCGCTTATAGTCTGTTTACTTTTAGAGAGGTACAGGTAGTGGAGGATTCAACAGCTCTAATCGGGCACAACCATGTCCCTATAAAGGTGTCTATGCTGGCTTGGCGATTACTGCGCAACAGGTTACCAACTAAAGATAACTTGATGCGGCGTCACATAATTACTCACGATTCCCGCTTTTGTGTCACCGGCTGCGGGGGAATGGAAACACCGCAACATTTGTTCCTTTCTTGTCCCGATTTTGTTAGTTGATGTTTGAATTTTTCTCTATTGTAGACTCTTATAGTTTTAGTTGACACGCCTTGTGCTGATAAAAACTTGTTGTTATTATAAATAAAATTCATTTTTGCTTGTTGAAAAAAAAATTATTTATACATAAAATAGAAAGAAAAAAAATTCTTAATATGTACACTTAAATTAGACGTTAACATTTGCCTACAAATTGTTAGTAAGATCCTAATTTTTTCCTCGAAAAAGTGATACCTCAAAACTTTAATTAGTACTTACTATGGAGCTAGTAGAATGCAATATTGACACTTGACATGATGTTCTTTGTGATGCTGGTAATCTTGTGATGGTGGAATTAAAGAGAAGGTTTTTACTTTTTAGTACTTCACAAATTTATTTTTTTCAAAAAAATAAAATAAAGAATTGATGAGAAAGAAAAAAAAAACTTGGTGACCCAAGTTTGGGTGAAAACTTTATGGAATTTTCAAGTTTTCGTGGTGAGAAAGATGAAGATAATGGTATGAAAAAAGAAAAATTGCTCTTCTACACGGTAATTTCAAATAACCATTCAATCATTTAGATTTCTTTTATTTTGGTTTTTTAAAGTTTTAAATATTAACATTATTATCCTTCTTAACAATATCTATCGTTTGATTGAAAATTTATATCATATAAATCATCCATACAAATTTTTAAAAAAATTGAAAATTATTTAATATGTTATTGAGACCCACCAAGATTAACTGTATTCAATAAAAATTCATAAACCATTAATCTTGATAAGTCTCAATAACATATCAAATGATATTTAAATTTCTAAAAAGTTTGTATAGATGATGAATTTTATAAAATTTATATTTGTTATAGAATTATTGACAAATGATGCACAATACACCATCAAATCAACTTTTTCATGTAAAAAAAATGCATATATTCATAATAATCTTCATAAAAAATCTTGATCTTAAAAAAACTTGAACATTAAAACTCAAATCTTCATTTACATCAACTTATAACATCGATTTCCCAAATAAAAAAGTCGCATTTATAACATCAAATCTTCATTTCTTTCGTTTCCTTAACTTTTTTGTTTTTCCATGTGAAATCAAGGAGTTTTTGGATGGAGGAAAGATGTTTTTTCATGTTGAAGTTGTTAAGATAAAAATTTGAGTTTTAATTTTTAAGATTTAGGTTCTTAAAATAAGTGTCGTTTAAGCTTGTTTCACATAAATTAAAAAAATAATAAATGAATAAATAAATATAACAATTTACAAAATTACTCCCATTAATTATTTGATATTACGATTAAATAAATTTTTAATCCCTATAATTATCTAAATTTCATTTTTATTCTCTATCAAATTTTTAACTATCGTCAAATATTTTTTGTCACAACTTTTTGTTCTACTTTTAATCAATTTTTACTTTCACATTTTTGAATGATTTTTGTATTTATATTTATAATATTATAAGAATCTCTTCCATAAAAATTTAGAATTTTTTTGAACTGAAATGAATTATTTATGAATTTTTATACGATAAAACTAAAAAAAAATCATGTTTAATTCATCACTTATTAAAAAAATTAAACTTTTACAAGAGAGATTCTTAGAATGTATTAAACATGACCACGGAAAAAAAAAAATTTCGAATTATATACACAAGTTTACTGAAAAGCAAGACTAAAAATCATGATAGAAAATACTTGAGAGATTAAAACTTGATGAATTTTTTTAAGAGACTAAAAACAAAATTTAAGATATTAATAAGGACCGAAAATATATTTAAACCTGGTTATTATCAGTTGTCATAAATAAAAAAACATAGAAGGTAAAGTTATAATTAGTGTACAAATAGCGGTAAAGTTGTCATAAATAAAAAAACATAGAAGGTAAAGTTATAATTAGTGTACAAATAGCGGTAAAGTTGAAAAAAATAAATTATTTATTAGAAAAGTAAAATAATATGTATATAGATCAAATACAACAGTTATTTAAAGAATCTTAAAATCAAACTCTTACTTATAGTTGTGGTATGAGGGAGAGGGATCAGTATGATATTGTTAGATATATTATTTCTACAAAAATATAAATATAAATTAAGCTTATTTATGTTAAGAAATCTAAAAATATAAATTATGTATTGAGAAAAAAATTTTACTTTTAAAAAGTCGAGGGTACGATTTTTAAGACTAATATTTTAATACTTCTTTTGATCTCAATTATAAGCAAAAATCACTTTTCACATTAAATAAATAACTAATATATTTTGTCTATATTACAAATCAAATACATTTGTTATTTAACGAAACTAAAAATGAAATGTTACTTATAATTGAAACATGAGGAAACATTTAATTCATGAAGACGTACCCTTAAATCAGGAGCTAACATTCACATACAAATTATTAGCAAGATTCTATTTCTTTTGATAATGATGCGAAAGTGATACCTCAACTGAAGATCGAGCTGGTAGAATGCAATTGACACTTGAAGGCTTCAGAGTTTTGAAGTTGGCAAGAGAATGGAGGCTTCAGAGTGAGTTTTGAGCTTGGCAAGAGAATGTTGGCTTCAGAGTGAGTTTTAAGCCCAAGAGAAAAGAATAAAAGATGACTTTTTTTTTTTGTTTTTGGAAATAATAAAGAAAAGGCTTTTAGTATTTTATATTCTTTTTAAATGGGACCGATGACATGACATGGATAGCTCAGCACCATTGGTTTTGGAATCACAAAATAACAACATGAATAACTTTTTTTTTACGCACAACATGAATAATTGAGATGCTTAGGATTTTGTTTTTCTTTCTTGACTGAAAACGTGTTTAATTATACAAATTCTAGAATAGTCATTTATTTTTACTTTGAAAAAAAATATTTAAGCTTTGTTCAGTACTATAATATACCTTATAATTAATAAACTAAAACATTTAGAAAAGTTAGCGGTTTAACTAACTACAAAAAAAATTTAGGGTTTGCTACGCCAAGCTTAGAAGCTCATTTGTAGCTAATCGGTAGTAAAACAGAGTTAGCTACGAATTTATTGTGAATTAGCTGTCGTATAGGTCGTAGCATTGATTGGGGCTTCATAATTTATCCAATGAAAAATATGATATGTTCGGCTTTCGACTCTCATAACGTGTAATGTGATGACGGTCATACATTAGCCTCTCAAAGTGGTAAGTTTTGCAACATTTTGTTAATAACTATTGTAGTCTTCATTCATATAAAATTTGTTTGGCTGATTATTTCTAACCCTAATTTAGAAATTCATATAGTTATGAATCATTTAGGAATTTTATATGCTACTTATTACTCCTAATTCTCTCCATATTATCACTAATCATAACTCCAATCTGAAATTCAAATACACACATGCTCCTAAAATGATAGTTCAAATTCAATTATTGATATGCATTTTACACTAGAAATTGGATAAGTGTGCTTTAATCATTATAGTGCTTCAACGGAATTTTTAAATGTTGTGCAATTTAATCTTCTTATAAGCATTGTTTCCAATTTTATCAATACTTCTTTCAAATATATATATATCGTACAACATTCACTCATCAACTGTTTTATAATTGCATATTTCAATTGAGTGGCACTAAATTTTTTATACACATTTGTCTTTCAGTAAAGGGGTTTGACTCATCGGATTGATATAGCTGTTTATCTATATACGTCAGGCATTGCGTCAGTCTCTCAAAGTTTGTGATTTGTTTGGTTTAGTAGCATTTTTTTTTGGCACGTGATTTGACTTGCGTGTATAATTTAGTTTCCTGTCATGTCTTAATAGCATATTCTTTTATTGAATGCTTCTTATTAACATTATGTGGAGGTCATTGGGTTTTGGATACGGAAGATGAGATTTTTATCGGCCATTCTATTAAATTTGTATCTTAATTGTTGGATTTCTAATAGATGGATTATGTGAGGGGTGTTAAGTGTTGTAAATGGAATTATGGGGTTTCAGTTCACCTTTGGTGGGGTTGAGGTTATTATAGATCAGTTTGTCAAATATTGATACATATTGATTTATACTATGATTTATAGTAGTCTCTCTTTAGTATGATAATTTTTTGAGTTTTCCTCTATGTTGTTGTATATACAATTTCGTCTCTTTGCTATGTTATATTATTGTGATTTTAAAGTTTATAAATGATTTATTTTAAAGTTTTTAAATCGTATATCTATCACTCTGCGACACCCGTGCAATGCACGGGTCAGAGTCTAGTAAACTAAAATATTTAGAAAAGTTAGCGGTTTAACTAACTACAAAAAAATTTAGGGTTTGCTACGCCAAGCTTAGAAGCTCATTTGTAGCTAATCGGTAGTAAAACAGAGTTAGCTACGAATTTATTGTGAATTAGCTGTCGTATAGGCGGTAGCATGGATTGGGTTACAAATTATCCACCAAAAGATTTCCTAACTAATTTGCAATTAATATATAGAAAATCCTAGCTAGTACCCAATTAATACATAGTTAAATAATGTTGAAAACTTTATGTTTCTAAACTAAATGGCTAGGATAGTCACAACGATTTCGCAATAAATCTCTAGCTACATATTCCTAGCAATTTCACAGCCAAATTCGAGCTTTTAAGAAAAACATTTATAATTATAAACTGCTAATTATGCAAAGTCAAGCTAGTTATAAATTAATTATCATCCATTAAATATTCATGATATACACTCATTACATCTTCGTACTGCCATATGAAGCAAATATGCATGTTATACTTAAAGATATTGGTCATACTTTAAATCCAATCTAAACTATACATTTTAAACTATAGAGTTAACTGCATGTTATAGCTAGAGACTAAAGTCATAAATGAACTTCATCGCTGAATACACACAAACATTCATAAAGAACTCCATTTGACATGTGTGTGTGCAAAATCAGTATCTAGCTATAAATCAGTGACAAGTGGTCCGAATTGGAATAAAAAAATGAAAGCAGTCATCTAGCTATAAATCAGTATGTATATGATATTACCTTAAAAGCGTAGCATGTAGCCATATCCTTCAGACAATGTATTTTCTTTTTGTTTGATCTCAATAAGTTCTGGATCATCAAGCATGTGCTTTTTCAAACAAACACAGATCAGATTCCTACATAAATGAAAAATGTTATTAAGGAATTTCAGTCAACCTTATTTAAATTAGGAAATGTGTCGGTATAAATTTCAAATTTCATAAAAATAAGCATAACATGAACCTGCCAATACTGAAGGGCTTGCATAGAGGATCAATTATAACTCTATGTCCTGCTACATAAATCTGCAGAACAAAAGGCAGAACTCAATTAGTTGTGCACATATGAATAATATTCCATTCTTATCTCAACAACATTCCAATATCTATGCCAAATTATCTATCTCACTTGCTACTCATGTAGATCCAAAGGTCACCGAGTTTACTCTTTTAAGACAATGTACATATATAGCCTTTGTAAATTCTGTCAATTTTAAATTGAGTTTGGTGTCTGATGCACAAATTGCATAGCATGCTATTCTATACATTAGAAGGTTAGACTTACTTGATCAACATTTCTTTGAGATTGTTCAACAAGTTTTGATAGATCTTGAATGCTCTTGACATATAATGCTAATCAGGAATATACAAGATTAAGAAAACTATTAAGCCTAACAGAACACAGAAAGAATTATAACATTCATTTCACTATTGCAATTAAACTACATGTGCCCAGTTCTTTTGTCCAGCCAACTGAACACTTACCATATATCAAATATAAATCATACTTTAAATCTAACCTAAACTATGTAGTTTTAAATCGTGTCACGTTTCATATACATTACAATGAGACTATACTATTTTTTCCTCATGAATAAAGAGTGGAACATCAGAATCGTTGCATCCTATATATCCATCAACATAGCTGCTTACTATAGTTCCATTAATAATAATAAGAATAATCTCTTCTTGGGGAACTAATAAATATAAACATGGTTGTGTGCCTAAATCTACCTTACTTCAAGAAAATAAACCACATTTGCAGATGCAAGTTCTAAGTTTTCTCAATAAATTTAAAACCATACCTTTCTGCAACATGAAGGAAAATATGGTTCAGTATTCTTATGCAGTAGATTGACAATATCCAGAGTCTTGGCAAAAGAATCTTGGGGCATTTCTTGCTGACAAACAGAATCTGTGTCAACACATAAGGTTTTTTAACTACTTAAACAAATCACAATACGCAAAGATGGTTCATAAGTAGTATATACACATTAATGGGAAGATTAACAATTAAAAAGCAGCAAACAAAATTAACAAATACTTAATACCTGACACACCAGATACGAGACAGACATGTCCACAATACTCCAGTATCAGCAGCAATAGGTTTTCCCCAACAAATGGAGAGGAACGTAAATTCTTCATTCACTTGTAAATGCCAAAGGTGAGAAATTGGCTTACTCCAGTATCAGCAGCAATGGGTTTTCCAATACTGTTCAATATTGTCTCCAATTCAATAATAGTCTTGTTAATAAGTGATTGGAGGCCTGGGATCTGAGACTTAACGACAATTTCCAAAAGCTGAAAATTTTAAAAAACAAAATAATCAACTCATAAATTTTGGAAACAATAACTTGTTCCTCGGGAAATGTCAATTGATCCTGCAGCAGCATGCAACAGAATCCCTAATAAGAAAAATTTCATACTATACTTTTCTCACCATAATTAGTTTATCAGTTATACAGTTTGGAGATTTAACAAAGAACACATGCATCATGAGAGAGTACAATATACATTATGGCTTAGAATTTCAGTGTGAATAAGGAAAAGGAACAAACATAAAGGATGAAACAAGTAAAAAAATCTTCAAGAGGAAAAACAGGAAGAAAAATTAAAAATTGTCAAGATTTATTAAACCATCGGACCTTGTCCTTGCCACAAAATGAAAGCAATTCCATATTCAGTTCCACGTTAATTAACACAATCCAACTTCAAGGAAACCAATTAAACAAGTTATAACGTAGAGTGGTGATCAAGAAGTCAATAGCAAGTTAGAGCCCAAACTGCAGAGTATTCATCTCTGAACAAATAATGAAGGATTAACCAAATTCACCTTCAACTAGATTGAAACTAATAAATCTTACTCAATATGTTCCACAACTCATAATGCAATTATGAATAGAATTCAATTCACACGTCACATCTACTACACTATTGCCAAATGTAAAAACAACAGAACCATGTAAAAACTGTACTTCTGAAGCCCTTTTGTTTCATTACTAGATTGAATTGCAAAGCCAAATTTTGAATTTACATTATTACAAGACAAACACATAACTCATTACCTTTACTGCAACGGCGTGAAAACCGTTGTGCACAACATCCTCAACAAACTTTAACCATTCTACCGGCGAAACTTGAAGCAATCAAAAACTAGCGGATTTGATTTCTCGCATAACTAAAGCCTCGTGTCTCAAAGCCAAACAATTCTTCAAAATTGAAATTCGAAAACACAAGAAAAATTTGAATTAGGATATGGTTATACAAACAACTGATATATAAATTGAATCATTACAATATTATCAGATCTATGTTATTCCTAGAGTTACGATTTCAAAACTTTTTGTGTGAAATACGAACAAATCAAATACACGAAGAATTCTAGAAGATTCTGAAACTCGGAAGTAGCAGAAGTACCTCTAGATCTTGAACGAGAGCGAAAGCGCGAATGAAGAACTCAAACGAGAAGTTTACCGTTGATGGAT
The DNA here is from genome assembly GCA_954870985.1 of Trifolium fragiferum. NCBI lineage: Eukaryota > Viridiplantae > Streptophyta > Magnoliopsida > Fabales > Fabaceae > Trifolium > Trifolium fragiferum. The sequence goes on from OX940789.1 coordinate 18,423,263, forward strand.
TCTGCGGCGTCATACTGGCTCGAATATCGACTAAAGATTCCACGTCTTCGGAGACCAAAAGCGAATCGAGAAATCGGAGTGTGGCGTTACCAAAACTGCGAGAAATGAAACCGAAACTGCAGATGGATTTGGCTATGGAGAAGGTGAATCAAACATTCTCTTCTTTGTGGCATGACGGAAAGTCGGAAACTCAGAGATACATAATCGAAGATGGTGAGCGATTTCAGAATTAGAGAGCGAGTTTCTGAAAAGAAAATGAAATCGAAATACAGATCCAAGAGAATGGAGAAGGAAATCAATCGGAGATATGGTGAGCGCGCGATTTTGGAATGAGAAAGGGAGTGAAACAAACAGTAGAGCGAGCGAGTTTTTTCTCCCTTATTTTTATTGTTTTTGCCTTTTTGGAAAAAAAAAAAAAAAAAAACGTAAATCATCTTTTTTGTTTTTTTTACAAACTTAAATCATTTTTTTTCTTAATAGATCTTTAAGTCCCCGTATGTTCGCGAATTTTGGGTTTTAGTCACTGTTTCTTGTTTTGTTGCAAATAAATTCTTGAATGTATAAAATTTTATTGTTTTAGTCCTTAAAGTCAAAATCTGCAGGAAAATCTGAGGAAAATCTGCAGTTTTTGTGGAAATTTTCTTTCATATTTTCCTGCGGATTTTGACTTTAGGAACTAAAACCAATTTTTTTTGTAAATTCAGGGACTTATTTGCAACAAAACAAGATACAGGGATTAAAACCAAAAATTCGCGAACATGCAGGAACCAAAAGATCTATTAAGCCTTTTTATTTTTGACAAACTTAAATCATCTTTTTGGTCGCTGAATGTTTGATAATTTTTAATTTTAGTTTTTTTTATTTTGTTTTGTTGCAATGTCATGGTTTGATCTCGGAAAGCGTGCAAGAAAAGACTAGATTTATGGATTGAAAGCAAAAATTGAAGATGAAAGTTGAATCTAGGGATACCAGGCAGACTCAAATCCGCAGGGCCCACCTGCACCCGAACTCGAGTCAACGGATAAAAATTCGAGTTGACTGATTTGGGTTCGGGTGTCACCCGATATTTCGAGTGCGGGTTTGAGTTCACTTAAACCTGCACCCGAAACTCGAAACCACACTCGCTTAAATATTAAATTACATAAGTAACCCTAAGTATATATAAGACTCCTTGATAGAATTTCATTGCTTTTGTATTTTTTAATTAAGTACCCCTAAGTATACATAAGTACCCTTAATTATTTTAATTTAATTAAGAGACCTTGATGAAATTTTAATATTTTTGTATTTTTTTTCTTTTTTTTGCTACGGGTTCGGGTTTGGGTGAAAAAACTCGAACCCAATGGGTGTGAGCACGTGTGTTAATTTATTATCCGAATAGGCTTTGTGTTCGGGTTCGGGTGGCACCCGAAATTTCGAGTCCAGGTTTGGGTGGTGTAAAACCCGCACCCGTGGGCACCCGTTGTCATTCCTAGTTGAATCTGGTCTAAAAAAATAATACTTGTTTTTAATTTATTTTGTGATAATTATTAAAAATTATAATTGTAATTTAATTTAAAGATTAAAGGGTAAATAGGTTTTTCGCCCCCTGTAATATATGCGAGATTTGTTTTACCCCCTGTAATTTTTTTTTTTGGAGATTCGGTCATACCAAAATAAAGATTCTTTGCATTACCCCCCTAAGTGGCCAACTGGACATGAAATTTTTGTTTTTGATGACGTGGCATGCTTATTTGGACGTTGACTGGACAAAAATGATTATGTGACATGTTAAGTTGGCTTTTTATATTTCTTTTCTATTTATTTTAATTCCACCTATATTATTTATAATTAACAATTATATAAAAAATAAAATCATAATAAAATCTAATTAAAATATTTATAAAAAAATATGCTTACAAAAAAAAAAACTAAAAGTAAGAGAGAAAACTTATATATATTGTTTTTAAACAAAAAAATTAATTTCTCTATCAACTCCCTCTCTCCACTCTCAACTTTCTCTCGTGAAGCTCTCTCACTCCGACCAACAGACGACGGCGTCGCCTTGCCAGAAGTACAAACAACCCCAAAATGAAATCTTTTCAACCTAGACCCACGTTTTAAAACCTTCTAAACACGAATCTGAGCTTCAAATCCCCAAAAAGCTTACCAAATAACGGGATCGGAGAAGAGAGGTGATGAAGATTTTTGTTTCGGTTGCTTTTTCTATTTCTTTTTCCCGTCTCGGCTTTCTCGTGTCTCTTATCTTTCATTTATGGGTTGATTTTTGCGATTGTTGTGATGGCCGATTCTGGGATTGTATGAATTACAGTGCTTTTGATTTTTCAATTGGGATTTCAATTTTGATTCGTTTTTACTTTGTTCTGGCTGTGCCGCATGTTGTTTGGTTAGTTTTGCGTTTGGTCCTGGTTTTTGTCTCCCTTTTTAGTTGTTGTTCCTGCTGCAGTGGGTTGTGTACCACTGTTTGAAGCTTGGCTCCTTTTTTTCCTTTGTTGTTTGCTTCTCTTGTACTTTTTGTTCTTGAGTCACTACTAGAAAAAATTTGAAATACCGACGGAATTGAGAGACAAAATATATTTCGTCTCTAATAGAGATGGAATTAGAGACAAAAAAAGCAGTTAGAGACAGATATTTTTATTTTATAGACAGATATTTTTATTTTAGATGTAGATTTTGTCCGTCTCTAACAGTTTAGAGACGAGAAAATTACCGACGGGATCAAATCCGTCTTTAACCTGCTTAGTGACGGAATATTTGCATTTTAGAGACAAATTTTGTCCGTCAGTATTTAAAATTTTTCTAATAGTGAGTTGCTTAATAAAATTTGCCATTTTAAAAAAAAAAAAAAAAAAACTGTAGCTAAAAGTCTCTCAATCATGTTAGTTTATTAGCAATTTTTTGCAGAAAAATATTATTGCAATAGGAAAACATAGTCCTACTAAAAGGATATTTAACAAACTAGTACTACTAAAATACCTCAATTTACTAACTGATTATGATTTTTGTTTTTGTTAGTGGTTCCTGTTAGTGGTTTTGGTTTTTGTTTTGGTGTTGATGAAGTTAAAATATTTTCATAAACTATGAACCGAGATCTTTCCCAATTCCCAATTCCCATTCTGAATCAAATCTTTCTCATTAACCCTTTCTTTTCTATTCTATTCCTCAATCTTTTTTTATCCTCTCACTTGTTCTCTTTCCTAGCTACTTCAATATTTTCCAGATCTCCCTCAACTTCACTTTCTTTTTTCTCCTATTCCCAGCAAAATCAAACTAATTTGAGAAACGTGGAGTAAGTTGTAAACTAATTGTTGAATGTAAGCTAATTATATTTAGGAAAAAATATAAATTAATTTCAAAATATAAATTATATGTTTTTTTAGATTTTTTTATTTAATTTCAAAATATAAATTATATGTGGCATTTAATTTGGAAATTTTTTTAATTTTTTTTATATTTAATTTCAAAATATAAATTTGATGTGTCATTTAATTTAATTTAAAAATTGAAAAAATTCCACGTGGAGATTCTTCCTAGTCAGCTGCCATGGTGTACACGTAGAGGGGTAACGCAAATAAAAAAAATTGTAAGGTGGAAATCCTTAAGAAATTTTTTCTAAGGGACATTACAAATCTCGCCTATATTGCAGGGGGAAAAACCTAGTTACCCAAGATTAAATAAAAAAATGGTCAACATCTGCCATATCATTAAAAAATGAATGTGTCAACACAATCATATTTAAGCCAATATAATAACCTTATAAAAACAATAAAATAAAATAAAAATTTGATGAGAAAAAGAAATGAAAAATAATACAATGTTGATAATGCATCATAATATCACATACCACTCTTTAATATGGCCCAAAATGAACTTGTGCCAGAGTAGGCGGGTTTTGTTTTTGCCTCTGTAATTATTATTTTTTAGATTACTTAATTGTAATGTTTTTTTTCGTAGTGTTACTCCCATGTGTTTAAAAAAAAAATGAACAGAGAGTAAAATATACTACGAAAAAAAATAAAAGAATAATTACAAAGAAGAAAAACAAAACTCGCATACTTTGCAGAGGGTAAAAACCTGTTAATCTGACTAAGTGAGGATTTTTAAGTTATCAGCAAATAATTGCATCGTTATATAAGATGGTATGAGATTTGAATTAAAGAATAAAATATAAGAATTGAACTTGAGTTTTGAAGTCCTATATTGTTAAAATTTTTGCAGGATTTATCCAACCAGTTTTAAGTCTAATTGATTTTTTTAATATTATACAACACAAAAATAAACATTAAATTAAATACATTAACAAGATTGATTAATTTTTCAATAAATCAATTAGTAGCAAAATTAATGAGTAAAATTTCTACTTTGTGACCTAAAATAATTAATTTTAATAAAATTAATATCATGAATGAAATTTCTACAAGCTAATATAATCCTTTTCATTCAACGTTGGAGACTTGGAGTAACAAAAACAATAAACAAGAGTCTATAGATATAGAAAGCATAATTTTACTCTTCTACCTTCACAACACTGTACTATTTTCTGCATTTTGTTGTACAGTACAGTACAGAGACAAATAGAAGAAACAGATACATTACCAACATAAGAGCAGGAAACAAAGGCTCAAATTTACCATCATAATTCTTACAAATCACACAAGTCTCAGAATATGCTTTAAACTGACAGAAACAAGCATTCAGCTTCTATAGTAACTGATGTTGGATATTGTTTACGATATATTAGTCTTACAAATAACAGTAAACAAGAGAAGACATAAGTCACTCTTATAGATAAGTCATTAGAACATGTGGATACACACACCCTATAGGAAATAACAAGAAATAACAGAAACAAGCATTCAGCTTCTATATTAACTTGATGGAAGAAATTATTTACAAGTAACAGATACATCATCATGGTTGCAGCCTAGCATCAAAACATGCGGATACACCTATAGGAAATAACAAGTAAGAACACTTATCAAAATCACAAAAACAGAAAAGGATAATGTATGTCAATGAAACTAACACCAAAATATTGAACAACATAAAATATATTTAACATATAAATAAGAAGCTCAATGTTCTGATTTTGAATTACCGGTGGTTGCGACGAATTAACTACTTGAGCCTTCATTCAAATTTTGAGGAATTACACAATCATCGTAAGAGTTCTGGTTATCTATAAACAAGAAAAACGCAACAACAATGTGAGAATGCAAGTCATAACATTTGAATCATGATTGGAGATAATTGATTTTGTACACATTACCTTTTTTTGCTACAATTTTTCTTATAGTAGAATTAATGTCACCATTCCAATGCCAATCGTGTTTGTAATTTACATGAACTTCTCTGAGCTTTGGTGCATACAACACTCCATGTGAGAAAGTTTCCATCATGGGACAATCTTCTAATATTAAGCAATGCAGTAGTGGAAATTTGAAGCCATGTGTTCCCATGCAAAAACTTCTTAGCCTTGGTAAGTTACTCAAATGCAGATGCTCCAATTTCATAAAAGCTATTTCAGAAGCATCAGTCTCGTCATCACTTGCAATTATTTCTTCTATCTTTTCACAACCATTTATGGAAAACTTTCTTAGTTTTTGTAAACTAGTAGCCGTTGATGATTTCATAATAATTTCCAATCCATCACAACAGTCCACCTGCAACTGTTCTAAATTCTCAAACAGCACCGAGGATGGAACTATATTCTTGAGTCTAGAACAGTGATGTACAACCAAAGTTTCAATATTTTGGATAACTAGATGCTGCTCAGATTTCTCTTCATATATAAACTCGAGGTTGTCTAACTTAATGAGTTCTAAACTTTTCAATTTCAAAGTTGTTTCAGAATGTCCACCCCATTCGTTTCCACTCGAGAAAATATATGTGAACGAACTACATGTCACCTTAAGCTTTTTGAGATTGATAAACCTTTGGAAGAAACCAAATGGAAATTTGTCAGACTCGTCATGGAAACATTGCAGCCAAAGAGCTGTTACTGTGTAGATAAGCTCATCATTAAGTTGACCATTGCCCAACATGGCGACATCCTTGCTGTTCAGAATAAGCTCCCTTGTGTTGCGGACAACCTATGAAACACAAATAATCAGATTAAAGCTAATAGCTCGTAAAGAAAAAAATACTGCCCACCATTTCCAGACATAATCATATAAACTTAATGAAAACATGGAATGCACCTTTTCAATTGAGAAAAGGGGTAGTGTATCAACTGGGACAATGTCTTGGTCATTTTGAGACTTTGGCTTGAATAATACTAGCTTCTCACAGTGAACCACATCTACATCTCTTAAAATAGGACAATTCAAGTTATGCGATCCATTGTAGAAGCTTCGAAGTTGAGTCAAATACCGTAAACTCAAAGATGTTAATTCTGGGAAAATAAGTTCTGGATCTGTGTCTGCCGTTTCATCTTGTGATACAATAACATCTACGCCACAATGTGCTATACAAAGCTCTTGGAGATGCTGAATCTCTTTGGCCATAGAGAGGGAAAAAATATGATTAAGGTTTTGGCATCCAGTAACTTTCAAATGGCAGAGGTTTTGAAACTTGAAGCTTTCATTAGGATTCCCACTCCATATCTGTTTCAGCATCGGTAAATGGTTCAAAGTGAGAGTTCTCAATTGCATTTCCAGCCTTGTTTGTCTACCACCATCTTCATTTAGACCTTGTGTTTCAAATACAACTTCAAGAGCATGACAACAAGTTACAGTTGCTATCTCCAGATTCTGTAATTTATCAAGCACATAAGATGGAAATACGTTTGATAATTTATCGCAGTAATGAATTGTCAACTGCTTCAGTTTGCAGAAGGAATTTGGAGCAAGTTGATTGTGCCATAATGACTTCAGTTGTTCCATGTGAAAGATTTCCAATGTCTCCAAGTTTGGAAATACAACCTACAATCAGTAATATGCTTAGATCGTTAACCGTTAGTTGCACTAAAAAAACAAAAAACAAAAAAACTATAGCTATTAGTTACATAGTTGGAGACAGTGCTCACCTCATAATTAGAAAATGGTTTCTGAGATAAAGGAAGATTACCGAACTTTCCATCTGAGACAAAAATCTCCGCCAACATTTGGCAATTACTAATTGCAAGATGCTTCAGGCTTACAAGTTCTGTAGCAACTGGGGATGAGAATGCATACACTATGTTATCACATTTGTCAATTGTCAAACTCGTCAAGTTTTGAATGAAAGAACATCCTGGAAGATTGTCATCCCACAGTTTCCAAGAATTGACCTTAGACAGCTTTAATAGTTCAAGGCGGGGCATCACAACCTATTAACAAAAAGATTCTCATGAAGATCTTATTTGTGTTTAGTAATGAGGTACAAAATGGCACTGTTGTTTGAAGAGTCATACAACATATAGCACACAAGAGTGTTAGGAGCATCAATCAAAAATTAAAATAGAAAATGAAATTTGTAAACACATTCAAATTCATGAATCAAATTTATGAAACAGCATTATAAAAAATTATGTAAACAGCTTACAATTTAAAATCCGTCTCTGTTGAAATTGAAACATCGCGTAAAGCACTCTATAAATGTTAAAAAGACAAATAGCAAAGTAGACAGCATTAAATCATGTTATTACCTTTTGATTAATTAGTGCCACAGGGATGCACTGTTTAGCAGCTTCCAATGGAATAGAACAGAAACTAATGAGACTAGGCAAATGCTCAAGTTCCAGAGAACCCAATTTGGGGAACATAATCTTGTCAATGTCTTTATCAGCCTCAGATGTTTGCACAGCTATGATTTCTGTAATCATTTTGCAATCAGAAATTTTTATTTTGTGAAGTTCAGGAAGGTTTCTACCGTGGGAGTACGATAACAAATTCTTCAACTTGTCACAACCTTTGACTTCAAAAGATTTTAGTTTGGCAAAAGATTGAATTGGAAGTGTGCCATGGCATATTTCTTCCAGATTAAACAAATTTTCAAGAACCAAAGTCTCTAAGTTGGGTAAAGCTGGATTAGGATGAACCAACCCCATTGAGTCAATGATGTACTTCAGACCAGAACTGTCTTGAATGCACAAATGCTTTAATTGTGGAAAACCTTCCATGTTTAGTTCATAAAAGACATTTCTAACACATTGTATTTTAGCTAGGCACATGTCCTCAGCAGAATTCAGCAAGAATTTAAACCCTCTATCGAAAAGAATGTTTGAACTCCTACTATCCTCTAGCTTAAGTATTGTTGAAGATTCATAAGCATTTCCAGACAGCCATTTCCACTTATCACCTACAAATATGTTGTATCTTACAAGCTTTTCAAAGACCTGCAATTCCTGGGGCCAAACTGAAGCATCTTGAATCATTATGTCTAAAGTTCTTAGATGAGACAAATTCCCCAACTCATCTAGACTTGCATTTTTCCTTTGATCTTTGCTTCCCTTGACATCCCAATTGATAAAGCAATTCCCCATGTACAACTCTTCTAAGCACGTTAAGCTTGAAATAAGATTTGAAGGAATGAATCTCAGTCTACAACAGTTGGTTAACTTCAGCATTCGAAGACTAGTTAGTTGTCCTATTTCTACTGGGAGCTCTTTAATATCTGATCTTTCAAGGATGAGAATCTCTAAACATTTTAGTTTTGCAACTATTGATATGTCTTCCAACACACATTCAGACATATCTAATGATTGGATTTTTGTCAAAAGACAAAGAGATGGTGGTGGAGAAGGGGTTAACATCATTCCACATAAAACAATGACCTTTAGCTCTCCCATCCTGGAGAAGAAGTCATCAGGGACTTTCAAATAATCACCTATATTATCAAGTAGAAGTAGCTCCAACTCTGGGCAATCCAGCTTCTCAGGAAGCTTGTAAATATTAGACCGATGCACGATAATCTGATGGTATTTTTGAAGCTCATCCATTTCTGGAAGCTGTTTTTCCAAAGTGAACATTTGCGCAACATAGGTTGATCGAGTCTTAGATGCAATTGCTTTAGCCACTTCTCTTACAACATCATGTAGTTTAACTATTTCAGTTTTGGAATCAAGTAACAGTGAAGAGGCCTTGAGGTCATTTATTAATTTGTAGAATCTGGTTCTTGCATCCGTCAATGAGCTAGAGTGTCTATATAAGCCTAACCCCCAATAACATAAAAACAGATCTTCAGTGTGCAGGTGATCTAGTCCAAATGAACCAATGAATGAGAACAGTGACTTCTCTTCAGTTTCTAGCCAATTATAACTCAATTCCAAAGTAGAATGGATTTTCTCATGTAGCTCCTCTTGATCAAGTCTCTCTAACTCATTTAATTTGGTTTTCCAGTCATCGATATTTTTTCCCCTCAAAGCCGTTGCAACTGTAACAATCAAAAGGGGAAAACCAGCACAACGTCTAGCCACTTTTTCAGCAATTTGTTTTATATCGAAACGTTGAACAACATCACCTGCAATTTTTTCAAACAATTTCCAACTATCCTCATCAAGTAAAACTTCAAGTTTGAATTCTTTCTTAATGCCCATCTCAGAGATCAACACGTTACGATCTCTGGATGTCACCACCAACTTGCATCCTTTGTGATCATCACCAAAAGGAATTCCCACTTCTGTCAAATCAAGTTTCTTCCAAACATCATCAAGAATAATGAGAATACTCTTCTCATTAGTTATCCTTTTGTGTAACTGCATTGCTCTTCCTTCTTTTGACTCCTTATCAAATTTCAAATCCAAAACATCAGCAATTTGGCCTTGAATTTTTTCCAAATCAGGAGAATCAGTTATAGTAGCTATAGCTACAACACTGAATAACCCATCTTTTTCAACTTGATAAGCTAACTCTTTCATTAGTGTTGTCTTCCCCACACCACCCATCCCATAAACCCCAATAATGGAGTTGTTAGGATTCTTCAATTCCATCATAATATCATTCAACATTGATGTTCTAGAGTCCAAGGCCTCATAACCTCTAGCAAGAGGCGTGACTGTCACTTGAGCAAGAACACGGTAAGAAATTCTGTCAAATTTTCCTGCTGTTATGCCTTGAGAAATCACTTGCGACATCTTTGTGGTCTTCCTGCTGAGTTGATGCCTTGTGAACAAATTGGGAAAGTGTGCCATTGAACAATTGGCTTTGGTATGTCCTTCAGACTCAATAAGTTCATTTGCTTCAGCAACAGTGTGTTCCACTTTGTTCAGCCAGTCTTGGACAATTCTTTCAATCTCTTCTCCGTTTCTTCTAGCCTCGTCAACAGTGTGTTGCACACTGTCTTTCTTTCCCTCCAGCTCTCGGACATGAGTTTTCATACTTTCAAGGTTGTCCTTGTAGTGCAATATGTAACCAAATTGACGTCCGATAGGTGCAATCGTAAATTCAGTAATTTTAGCAGCAATTGAAATAACAGCGTCCATGTCCACACTTTTGCAAGCTGTCAGTTGAAAAGAAACAAGAAATACAATCAATTTGTTATGTTTTAGTTAGAGCATAATAAATTGACACCCTAAATTGATATCAATAAGTATCCATGGATACAAATGAAATTAATGGTTGAATCAGTAAGTATCAAGCACCCAAAAGTGAGAAATTAAAATTGAAGAAAAAATGAGTAAAACAAATACCGTGGAAGAAGAGGATTTGGAAAGAGGGTTATGGAAGAGTGAGAGGGAAGAAGAGAACGGAAACATCACAAAGCATACGTATCTATCTCTGTTGACTGTCATTAGAATGAAATGCCACAAACAGTGGCAAATGGCAATTCATACAATCTTACATACCCTTTCTATAAATTTTTACATGTATCTTCATAAGGTTAACATTGTCAAATTGTAATAAGTTAAATAGAAGATCAAAATTAACGGTTTTGTGTAAGACGTTGGTTTTTATACATTTCGTTGACATATCAAATGATTTCTGATTGACGTTAAATTTATTAGACATGATCTATATAGTAATAATTTTGAATCCAACGGTGGATTTTGTAATACGACTATCCGGTAAAAAATTATCAAATGTGTCATGTTACTAAGTTTGACACCTTGGTGTCATTTAATCCTAACAATATTTGCTAACATACTCCCACCTAAAACATGTGGGAGTATGTTAACAAGCCAACTCCCACTATATATTTACCAAATACCAACTCTATTTATAAAAATCAATTTGAACAAAAGGATAAATTTGAAAATTGCATTTTATTCTATTTTAAAAATAAAATATTAAAAACATGTTTCCTTAATTTTAGTAAATATTCCATAGACACATGCTAACATTAATTTTTAATTAATTCTAATAGAATTATGTACAAAGACAATTCAATCCAATCCAAATATACAAAGACAACCCAATCCAAAGACAACTCCTAAACCTCCAAATAATATTCTCTATGGTCACTCAAACAAATTGCCAACTAAAAAATTTTATGTAAATTTAATAGTCAGTGAAAAATAGTTTCATGCGGATTTTTCAAAATAAAATTTGCAAGAAAATATATACATGTTTTTTATTAAAAAAAGTTCCTTGGTTTTCAAAGGAAAATATGTAGGAAAATCGAGAAAGTATTTTTAATGATTAACCTTGTTTCCTACGAAAATCGTAATTATCTCCTACAGATTTACGTTTGGAAAAATCCGCAGCTAAATATAATATTTCTTGTAGATTTTCATACAAACAAATTCGTATGAAACTTTAAAATATATAATTTTTTTCCTGCAGATTTACGTTGTTTTTCCTACGAATTTACCTTCGAAATAATCCATATGAAACTTTAAAATATATATTTTATTTCCAGATTTACGTTGTCTTTCCTACGAATTTACCTTCGAAACAATCCATAGGAAATTGTAAAATATATATTTTATTTCCTACAAATTTATATTGTTTTTCCTACAAATTTACTTTCAAAATAATTCGCAAGAAACCATTCTAATATAAAAAAATATAATGTTTCTTGTGGATTTTTTTACAATACTTTAATAGAAAATAAAATCATAAGAAACAATGTTAGTTATTAATTATGAGACATTTACTAAAATTAAGGAACCATGTTCCAAATATTTTGTTTTAAAATTAGAATAAAATACAAATTTACAAAATTAATTTTATAACTTATGTTGGTTTGTACGGATATAATTGGTTTTTAAGTAAATATATAGTGGGAGTTGGCTTGCTAACATACTCCCACATATTTTTAGGTGGGAGTATGTTAGCAATCCTCATATATATATATATATATGAGTCTCAATAACATATCAAATGCTTTTAGATTTTTATAAAATTTAACATGAATGATCTATATGATATAATCTTCCAATCCAACGGTGGATTTTGTAAAATTCGAATTCGTTATTGAGCGGTGTAACATTTGGTGTCAAACTAGTTGGTGTCATTTGATCCTGACCCATATATATATATATATATATATATATATATATATATATATATATGAGTCAGGATTCGTTGACACCAAATGTTACACTTTTCAATAACGTTTTAACCGATATAAATTTTATAAAATCTACCTGGATTGAAAGTTTATATCATATAGATCATTTGTGTAAACTGTTAGACAAATTCAAAATCATTTGATATGTTATTGAGACACATAAAGATTAACGGCATTTAAAAAAACTCCCAAACCGTTAATTTTGATATATCTCAATAACATATCAAATGATTTTAGATTTGTCTGACAATTCACACAAATGATCTATATGATATAAACTTTCAATCCAACGGTGAATTTTATAAAATTTATATCGGTTAAAACGTTATTGAGAGGTGTAACATTTGATGTCAAACTAATTTGTGTCAACGGATCTTGACTATATATATATATATATATTGAAGAATTGATATATTTCAAGACCTATAAAACAGACTAAAACAATGAATTATTTTATGAATATAAAATGTAGACTTTTATTTATAATTAAAGGTAAAGCAGTATTTAACAATTAAGACATGTAAATGGTTTTTTGTGTCCGAGTATCAAACTGAGTTTTTTTTTAGATTGAAATAGTTAACTCTCCCCTTTTGAGAAACAGGTGGCATAAATATGAAAGTGACAGAGTCAGAAAAAATTATTCGGGTGGATCACTAAAAAATTATATTGCACACAAAAATTTAAGTTACTATAAGAATAAAATTGATTATCGAAAAATTATAAATACCTAAATATAATACTCTATATGTACCATGACTTGAAATTATTAACAACTTTAATTTGGACTAATTCTTGCACAAATTTGGTGATAAAAATGGAACTCCATCGGTTTCTTTTTATTAGTATTTTTTAATAGTAACACCAAATTAAAGAAGTGTATTTTTTCATGTTATATTTCTATTTTATCCTCGTTTTAATCCACTAATAAATATCTATACTTTGCATATACTTTCTTTTTCCAATAAATTTAATATATTATGTATAAAAAAAAAACAAAATTTAATATGTTATGTAACAACAACAAAATTTAAAAAAGATTCGGTTTTTCAAATATATAGCATTAATTAGTTTTATTGAAAAAGAGTATCAATTGACAAAAGATATAATTGACAAATCGTATCCTTAAAATACAAAAAAGACCAATAGAAAGGAACAGTAAATCCGACCATAAAAAACTAATAAAAAGGATTGGAGAAAGTATTAGTTTCTTGACAATTTTTGTTAAAAAAAGATAAAAGTTTCAACAATTAAAAACATAAAAAATCAAAACTAAAAAAAAATATCAGATTAAACGGTTAATTGAAGTTAAATAAAGATGCTACAAAAGTAATTTTGTGAAAGAAAAAAAAAAAAGAGTTTGCCTATGATATATAGTACTCTCTTTGTTCTATGTTAACTATCTGTTTTGAATAATAACATCAAATTAAGAAAGTAGATTTTTGCACCTTATCTTCCTATTATACCCTAATTTTAATTTATCAATAAATTCATTTTTGGGTTAATAGGCTTATACCCCCCTGCAATATTGACGAGTTTTGTGATACCCCCCTATAAAAAAAAATTTCGTAGATTCCCCCTTGCAATGTCAAGATTCCACGCTTTACCCCCCTGGCTGTACAACATGGCTGATGACTGGGCAGAATCTCCTACGTGGCATGTACACGTGGATATAAATATAATATTTTATTATTTTTTAATTAATTTTTGCCGCGTGAAAATTCCACGTAATATTAAAAAAAAATTGTCAAAAAAAAAAAACAGAAAAATTAAAAATCAAATATTATTTATATTGTAGTATTTATTTAATTACATATTGATATATATAAAATAAAATTTATATATAAAATAAAGACATAATGAAATCAAATACAAATAAAAAAAATTGTAAAAAAAAAATAACAATTATATATAAAATAAAAAATAATGAAATCAAATAAAAAAAACTGTAAAAAAGAAATTAACAATTATATATAAAAAAATAATGAAATCAAATAAATAAAATTGTAAAAAAAATTAACAATTATATATAAAATAAAAACATAATGAAATCAAATACAAATTAAAAAAATTGTAAAAAAAAATTAACAATTATATATAAAATAAAAAATAAGAGAAACTCTTTTTAGTTGTCCTAAAATTTTACCTACAAAATTTAGATACACTAAAAAAACGTGAAAGGTTTAGTTCTAGTTTTTTTCTTTTTATGGTGTGTTTAATGGTAGTTTTGTTCGATCTTTCTTCTATTTTTATGATTTTACATTTTTTTCTTTTATTTTTAAATTTAACAATTTTTATCTATCAATCATATTTTTTTAACTACAGATTAATAATGTTATATATTTTAAACAAGTGTATATGATTTAATGATAAAAATTACCAATATCTATAAAATTGTAAAAATATAATAATTAAATTTCATCCATATTTTTTTTTTGGGTGGCCATCCAAAATATATTATATCACTATATTTTAGACAAAAAATTGATGTAGAAATTAAAATTGTCAAAATTTATTTGAAAACTACAGTTAAAATATAAGACAAATAGCATCCAAAATATTTTACGATATTATATCACTATATTTTAGACAAAAATTTGATGTAGAAATCAAAATTGTCAATATTTTTTTAGAAAAATACAGTTAAAATATAAGACAAAAACTACAATAATAATAATAATAATAATAATAATAATAATAATAATAATAATAATAATAATAATAATAATAATAATAACCACAATCAGACTGATACAGTGTATACAACTTTCATATTTTTATTTTTCACAATTTTTATTTTTATTTGATTTCATTATTTTTTTTTTATATATAATTGTTAATTTTTTTTTTACAATTTTTTTTATTTGTATTTGATTTCATTATGTTTTTATTTGATATATAATTTTTATTTTATATATATCAATATGTAATTAAATAAATACTATAATATAAATAATATTAGATTTTTAATTTTTCTGTTTTTTTTTTTGACAAAAAAAATTATTTAATATTACGTGGAATTTCCACGTGGCAAAAATTAATTAAAAAATAATAAAATATTATATTTATATCCACGTGTACATGCCACGTAGGAGATTCTACCCAGTCATCAGCCATGGTGTACAACCAGGGGTGTAAAGCGTGGAATCTTGACATTGCAAGGGGGAATCTCCGAAAAAAAATTTATAGGGGGTATCACAAAACTCGCCAACATTGCAGGGGGGTATTAGCCTATTAACCCTTCATTTTTTTCACACACTTTCTCTTTATAATAAATTTAATATATTATGTAAAAAAAATAATATGTTATGTACTACCAAAAAAAAATTAAAAAAATTAGTTTTCTTAATATATAACATTAATTAATTTTATCAAAAAAAATTAGAATAATTAATAAATGATATAATTAATAAATCGTATTCTTAAAATATTAAATGAACAATTAAATAGAAATGTTAAATCAAACAGAAGCGAACAATTAACTAGAACACGTTAGCTGGATCCTATTATATTTCTATTGATGAGAAAGTGGTACCTCAAAACTTGAGGTGGGACGTACTACCTAGTACCTAGTATGTGAAGATCGAGCTAGCAGAATTAAAATATAATTTAAATAAGATAAAGAAGAAAAATAACCTCCAACTCCAAGTAAACTTAAGCTTCAAATTAAAAATTCTTCAGCCGCCTCTTCTTATTCTCAGTCTTCACTACCAACAACTACCAAGCAAATTACACATCTTTGTTTTTATATCCCTTGTCATAACGAGTGTAGATGGGGGATATCTTTTGTGTGGTTGAGACAATTCTGCGTTGACTGTTGACCCAAGAAAAATAAAATATTCAATTAATGATATTAATTGCATAAAAAAATTAAAAATATTTTTGTTAAAAAAAAATTAACAATTGATCGTTAACCAAATACTTCTTTTCGAATTCATATTTGAGACTTTATATCGTTAACCCAAACACCTTTTTTACCACTTCTTTTGAGACAACAAAAAAATAAAAATTTAAATGCTTTGTTATCACTTACCATAATATAGGTATAGAGTTTTCACATTTTTTAGCGATCACTAATCTACATAAGATAGTATGTGAGATATAAAAGGCGGATTCTCCTTTTTCAACCAAATTTTTGACCATGTATACCATTTATATAATCTACTTAATTATATACTTCCTCCGATTCTATATATAAGAAAAAATTGACCTTTTAAATTCATTATAAAGTTGATATATCTATACTAATGTCATTTAGATACATCAACTTTACAATAAATCCAAATTATATATATGGTATTACTATAACACACCCACTATTTTTTGTGAAGGTGTATTTTAGCATTCAATACATTTTCACTTTGTACTAAAAAGCCACACTTTTTCTTTGCAAAGTTGATTGACAGAGATGAGTAATTATGTAATTTAAAATTTAATATTTTTTTACTGGATTTTTTTATCTCCTCCTTAATGGCTCGTCATCACCTTGTTTCATCTTGTGTCAAAGTTGTGCTATTTTTTCCTGCGTAAGACAAGGCATTCAACTTCTAGATGTATACTAAATTCCAAACTTTTATTTTTGGTATTAAAAGTCCAAATTCTTTGCAATAATCATTTTTGTGGGGATCACTTTACGAACTGCAGTTAATATAGAGGTTAAAAATTAACTCATTGCATAAGAAGCATAACCATACTTAGACCGTAAATGTGGCTAAGATTTGGAAAAAAAACTGAATAATTAACACCTACCAGGGGGAAACCCGCGCAATTAACACCTACTTGGGGAAACCCGCGCGTTGCGCGCAGTGGCGGAACCAGGATTTTTTTTTTGAGTGGGCCGTTAAAACAGTTGTAGTATATAAATTAAATAAAAAATTTATATTGTCTATAAAAATTTAATCATTAATAAAATAAATTACACACTTTAGAATAATACTTCATTCATGCTAAGTGACTTCAAATAAACAATAATTTACTTTGAATAAATACTTCCATAAAATTTGATTATTAGAAAAATAGTTGTGTTGTTTAAAAAAAGAAAATAGAATTGTGCATTTTTTGTATTGATAAATACATATGAAAATTAGTTTTTTAAGGAAAATATTGTTTAAATGGCTAAAAGAAATAGAAAATGCATATAGAGAAATTGTGCATTTTTTTTTAATTTTTTTTATTAAATACATATGAAAATTAGTTTTTTAAGAAAAATATCCTTTAAAAGGCTTAAAAAAATGAGAAAACACACCCAGCAGGTGTTGAATTCAATTCCTCTAAATGAGAGGGCGTGACATCTTAACCACTGGGCTGGAATTCGCTTTTCAAGTTAATATTCACAAACAAATATATATACCATGTATTTGAAATTTGTAAAATACCAAGGGTATCCTAGTAATTTCTTATTTTTCGGGGGTGGCCATGGCCACCACCAGCCACCCCTATAATTAAAATATATAATCACATAGAGATGCAACATAGATAATCACGTGCGGGTTCGATTAAAATATATAATTAAAATATTTTTATAAATGATTGTGATAAGTATAATCACATAGAGATATTAATATAAAATATGTATATATTTAATATAAGTATCTGTATAAAAATAAAAAATAGTTTAGAAATATGATTTAGTTTATATTTTAATATAGTAGATCTTTTATAATATTTTTTTAGTTTAAAGGGATGCAACATATTACATTTTAATAGTGTAATTGTATAATATCTTTGTTTTTTTATCTGAGTTGCAATTGTATAGTCACGTGTCACTTTTTTTTTTGAGATATCTCTTATTTAAAAATTACGTGATCTTGTTTTTTAAAAATTACTAATCAAATAGAGTAACTGCTTATTATTTTCTATGCAATTTAAGGTATTAAATAGCTTTTCTAATTCTCTCCCGTTCTTTAAAGTTTCTTCTCAGATATACACTTGGTGGAATTTTATCCAGATTTTATTAGTCCCGATTTTTTTTTTGTCTATTGTTCTGTTTATATGAGATAGTTTTTTTAAAGGTTCATGTTAAATATGAGATAGAAAAAATAATTTATTTAAATTTGCAATATCATATTTTTATAGGCTATGATGATCTCATTCTATTGTCAAAATGAAACATTACCATTGAGAGCTTTAATATGTGATACCAAATTCAGAATATTTTTAGCCAGCGGTTTTATTTATCTTCTTTTTACTATGCTTAATTCATTTTTTTTATATCTTTCTCTTTTTTAATGAGTTTTTTGTCCCATAACTTTTTTGTCTTTTTTTAATTTAATAATTTTTATTTGGGTTTTTAGTTTATACGTACAATGATTTATACGTACAATGATTTGCTATGAAAATAATTTTTATTTTGATTACAACACACTCAAAATATTTTTACAAAACCCACTTGGGTTGGTCTGGTGGTATGAGCTTGGGACCTGAGAGTGTGCTCCTCTTATGGTCTCAGGTTCGATTCTCACCGGTGCCAATTTAGATGGGCTAATTTAACTTCTTCAAAAAAAATATTTTTACAAATAAAAAATAATAATTAGGATAAGAATAATCACATATAATCAAATGATTTATACTATTTATCCTAATAGTTTAATCATTTAAAAACTTAATTTTATTTTTATAAGTCGTAGAGGTATAGTTGCAAGTTGTTTTTGTTTTTTTTTTTTACTTTGGTGTATTTCTTATTATTTTCAATAAGAGTTAAAGTCGGTTTGCTAAAAATTATTGCTCATTGGAAAGATTGAAATAAATTCAAATTATAGAATATAATGTGATTCATTGATGGTGGTTCTGCATTTTTCATCTTTTGATCAATATCCTTGAAATTACCTACCAAATAGCATAGTTCCGTATTCTCTTCTATATAATTAATTTAAGATCCCTTATATACGAAAATGCATTTTTTGTAGTATTAGATTTTTTCAAACATTACTTGGTGAAATTTTATCCTAATTATGAAAAGAGAAAAAAAAAGATCAAATTAACTTAGGCTGAAAACAAAAAATTCATGATTTTTTTGTCATTGCGTCATTTAACTAATCA
Source organism: Trifolium fragiferum (assembly GCA_954870985.1). Lineage (NCBI taxonomy): Eukaryota > Viridiplantae > Streptophyta > Magnoliopsida > Fabales > Fabaceae > Trifolium > Trifolium fragiferum. The sequence goes on from OX940789.1 coordinate 18,442,730, forward strand.
TATATTTAGTTTTATCTATGGTCTTTTACCTACGGTCTTTGTCCTACAACATTTTGGGTTATTTTGACATATACTTTTAAAATTCCGCAGCTATAACAAATTATAATGTACGAAAAAGTCTTTTGCCTACGTTCTCATGTTATCATTAAAAATCAAATTTCTTGTAGTTTATATATCATAATGTCTTGTAATATTTTTTTTTTTAAAACCAAAATGGTGGAAAGCAAAGCGCTAACCACCCCAAAAGATATATAGATGAAAAGAGATAAAATACAAGTTGGAGGAGACTAGGCCAAAACTCCAACTAGGAAGAACAAAGTCTAAAACAAGGGAACCCGAGTCTGTACTTCTCCAAATTAGCATGTATAAACAAAGGGGAAACATTCCAAAATTCTAAAGAGGTTATATTCAAACCATAGTTTTCTAATCTGTCTGCTACTTGGTTTCCTTCTCTATAAATGTGAGTGAAGATACAATTTATTTGGTTTGCCAAGAAAAGAACATTCCTCAATTTGTTTCTTAGCCACCAAGAAACAGGTTTCTCAGGGTTGGTAAAAGCTACAACTACCAAAGAAGAGTCTGACTCTATCCATATATTGTTCCAATTTCTTTGGTATGCAATTTCAATTTCTCTCATAGCTCCACATAATTCAGCATTATAAGAAGAAGCAATACCTAAGTTTTCAGCAAATCCATAAAGAAACTCAGCATGTTGATTTCTGAAAACTCCTCCACAAGCTGCATTTCCTGAGACACAAGCTCCATCTACATTGAATTTAATCCAAGAGTTGGAGGGAGGCTGCCAACAAACTTCTCTAAGAATAGGGGGCCTAGGGTGATGAATGGTGACCTTGAAACACTTTAGGAAAACAAAATCTCTTACAGAGTTAGAAGAAGGCTTAGAAGTGTTATTACCCGACAAACATGCGTTGGATATGATGGAATTAATAGCAGTTCTCCAGGGAATAGACACATTGTTGAACCTGGCTTGGTTTCTTACAAACCATATAGTGTTAAGCAAATTAACCAAAGCTGCAGTTAGAGTGACCTTACTTTGAGGAGACCAGTTCAAATCACATAATTTCCAAATATCCTCCAATGAATTAAACTGAAGATTAGTATTCAAACAGCCAGCAATCGAAGACCAAAGTTTAATTGCAAATTCACACTCAAAGAACAAATGGAAAGAAGTCTCATCATGCTTTTTACAAAGATCACACATAGAGGGAATAACACAACCTCTAATCATAAGATTATCATCTGTAGGCATCTTATCATGCATCAATCTCCACACCATGAGAGATTTAGAAGGAGGAATTGCAGGATTCCAAATTAATGTAGCCCAGTGCAAATCTTGAAACTGCTGAATTTTAAACATATAAGCTTGCTTGAACTCCAAGTCACCATTGTCAGTATGCTTCCACAGTAACATGTCCTGGGATTGGGTTAAAGGGATAGTTACATTGTTCAAAATGGATATGAGATTGCTGAAAAGAGAAGAGAGCCGAGGAGGAATATCCCAAATGCCATTAGTGATGTAATCACTCACAGAAGAAGATAGGTGAGGCCTGGTCTGCTCAGGAACATTAAGTTGATCTACAAGAGGATCTCCACACCACCTATCATTCCAGAAATTGATGTTACAACCATTGCCAAGAAGCCAACAAGAGTTATCCACTATCACTTGAAATTCATTCTTGATGCTGCTCCAAATTGAAGAGAAGATGTGATGTTGAATAGGTCTGTTTTTTCTAAAGACTCTATCTCTGAGAAGGCTAGCCCAAGAGGATTGAGAGTTGACCAGGGACCAACAAAGTTTAAGGTTAGAGGCCTCGTTCAGAGATAAGAGAGATCTCAAGTTTAAACCTCCCTGTGCAAAGGGTTTGCAATTTTTTTTCCAAGCAATAGTAACTAGTTTTCTTTCACTAGTGGAAAAAAGCCTTTTTAGGTCGCTTCCTAGCCACTTCTTAGGTCGGTTTCGTGCGTGGCTTAAATTTTCCTGACATAACAAGTTTTGACTTGTTAGGACGGGTTGGACCTGACTTAACAAACTACATTTTAGGTCGGTTAAACTTTATTCGTCTTAAGAAGTCTAGGTTTTAGCAAGCACTTGTTGCTCGTGTAGCCGACTTAAGAATGTTGTTTTTTAAGTCGGCTATTAGTAACCGACCTAAGAAGTTTTTTTTTTCTATAATAGCACTTTTTTTCCTGCACTATATATATATATATACACACACATTGCAACGTCAATTCATCAAAAGAAATGTTCAGCAACATCATATTATATTAAATATTATCATATTAAATTAAAATATCATTGTAATCAAAATAAATACACAGCTGCATCACTACTAGGCAGGTTCATTGTAATCAAATATAACTAGTCTTATAAAAAAACTAGCATAAATAAAGAGTAACTACCTAGGTGGAATAGCAACTACGTACTTATCAAAATACCATCAAAACTAGAAACCTTAAACACTAGCCAACATCCAACACATAACATAATTGCACCCTAATTCATATCATTGTCCGTACTGGCTTCAACATGTTCCAATATCATGTTTGCACAGCGTTCTTGAACATTTTTTACTTCATCTTTTTGAAATGACTTTGAATTCCCAAAATATCTGTATAAATAAATGCTGACACAATATTAAATTACTATACACCAACATAAAAAATTGTATTAATTAAGTGATACATGCAACTTGTTAACATAATTCTATTACTTACTTGTGTCCATGAACCAAACCGAGGCTCGATTTGCCACATGAGAATCAACCCAATGTACCTTTTCTCTAAGGCTTATATGAAATCAGTCTAAATCTAGCATAAAATTTTATATTAAAACACCAATTATTACAAGGCTTATATGAAATCAATCTAAATCTAGCAGAAAAAAGGCAACATTGGCAACAACCTCCACATATGCAGCTATGTTCAGTTACAACAACATCATTAAGAAATAATGTTTAAACTATGAGGCTAACTAAGGTTAGGATAGCCTTACTTTTTCTCTGACGCAACATCTCCATTTTCCCCATCATTTTCATTATTATCACCTTCATCATCGTCACTCCCATCATCCACATCAAGAAAATATATCTGACCAAAAACAAGCTTACTGAATAAGCAGGGATTGAGACTCAAGACATATAAATTCACTCATCAAAAGCTTCATAAATGTGGAAAACATTTCACAATTACAATATTTACATTTACATATTACATATATTGAAAACAATGAGACTCACATATTCATAAATAGGTTCTCCCAGAATAATTAAAGGCACGGGCCCAACTCATTTTTGTAGACTTTAATCATTTCTTCCGCAACAGTAGTAACTAATGAATTCTGATTAAACAATAAAGTTCTTAAAATTGTTCATACTTCATCATAAATCATAACAAGACAAATATCCTTAACAACAAAGGAACAATAATTTCTCTAAAAACTACCGGATGACTTTCATGTGTGGGATTAAATGAGCATGCTGGAGGATGAAACTCAACTGCTGGAATATGAGCAGATTTTGACACCTATAAATCAGGAAGCAATAACATTATCAATATCAACTAAAACACTAAATGTGCAGCAACAATAAAATGGATTAAGATACACTGGATAGAATATGCAATGCAATGATGTTTACCTTTTTCACCTTCTTGTTTTCATCATCTTCATGAAAAATAGAAAAGAATCATAAGGTTTAACATTCCATTAATTTATTACTAACCAAAATGTATGCTCAACCTCTTATGCATCCAAAACACCATAACAAATCATAAACTATCCTGCACATAGCCATAAATAAAAACAAAAGCAGCTCATATGGCCTGATATTCATTGTCAGGATAGGGTCATAACTCTAAGTCCCTATGCATGAATCGCACAAAATAATTCATGTCTACGCTAAGAAACAATAGTAGAACAAACATAACACACAAAGCAACTTCTGAAATAAATAATCCTGATTTCAAATGAATAAATTGCCTTAGGCAATATATTTCCAATATGTGCAGGACTTGAGAAGTAGAGCTCATAGGATTGATTCTCAATCACACTTGTTAGGCAATGGTGGTGGGAAGACCTTGAAATCTTTTATTTTTTTTGAAGACGGCTAAAGTGATATATTATAAACAATAGGTGTATAGGCATAAGATATACCAAAACACCTCATAAGGAGCAAAGTACAAAGCTGGTTATACAAAAAACCAGTCCCAGGAAAAAACTAAAAACAACCAGACAAAATAAAAGGCACCAAAACAGCCTATAAAACAGCAAAAACAAATTACTAGTTTGCTAGATCAATACGGGAGAACCAGAACTGACAACAGGCAAAAATTAACTCAGAAGACATAACCGCGGTTCAGCTCGCCATTCGTAAAACAAGCATCGGGGAGAGGGAGATCGAGCCAACCACCACTTCCAAGACGAGACCTTAATAGCTTCAACAACATCTGCAACCGTACACCTTCCATTATCGAACAAAAGTGCATTTCGGAATTTCCAAAGGTTCCAAACTACAGCCTGACAGATCATTAACATGCCCTGTTTAATTTTAGCATTCCCTGCTTCCCTCAGGCAGTTGAAAATTGAGAACAAATTATGGGGTAGGCTGAATGGCACATCAAGCCAATAGAATATCTCCATCCATACAAGTTGTGCAATCTCACAATAAATAAAAAGAGAACTAAAGAGAAATATTTAACTGAAGAGAGAACTAAAAGGAGAAATTCAAAATGAGCAATAAGAAAAACTTACATAAGATAAGCCCCTCATCACCGAAGCTTAATAACGCGAGTTATATAATTATTAGTGCATATTTAAGTGAGTTATATAATTAAATTACACAATTGAAGTATAATCAAAGTTCCCGACTGGAACTGCTACAATATAAGGGAACATAAAATACAAGAGTAGTTAAGTATCACTGAGCAATACTAAACTTCTTAATAATAAAATATGCAATCATCAATCTATAGAACATATCAAATGATTTTTTTCACATTTTATACACACAGAAAATCTTTTCTACACTAATATTCAAATGAGAACCATATATAACTTACCTTTTGAGTATATATATATATATATATTTATAATTAGTATAACTATAGTTAGGTAGAAGTATACAACACGAGAATTGGCTTATAAGAGAAAACTTTATGAAGCACTATGGGAGCTAGATCAAGAGACAACCAAGTAAGAGTTAGATATGTTGGGATTTTAGGATAGGAAATATTTTTCAGATAGCAACTTAGCACCAAACTCTACTACGTCAGGGTTACAGTAACATGAAAATCTGGCTTCATACCTACTCCTGATTGAAAATTTGATTTCTGGGATTGGAAACACCAACAACTCTTTCGCATGGGCCTATAAGATTTGCAATCAAATAGGAAATTTTGATTTCTGGGCAGTGAAAGTCCGATTTCTAGGTTTTCCGTGATCAGTTCGAAAGATAGGGTTTTTAGTTTACAAATTCTTCCAAGGTGATGAAGGGATTGAAGGGTTCGAAAGTAAGGGTTTTCAGTGAAGAAGAAGCTGCGACAGTGAAGCAATTCGAAGGAGGGATGAAGTTCAAACGAATGATGCAGCGACGAAGAAGAATGCTCGCGACTAGGCAGTGTTCAGGAGGAAGGAGGGATTTTTTACTTTTTTTTATTTGACAAACGAGGAATTTATTAGATTTTTCTTTAAAAAAAATTAGGATTTTTGTTTTTTTATAATAAGGACCTGGTTCGATTCCCGTTGCTACATATTACAATTAAATTTGTAAAAATAAATTATACTTCTAAGGTCAGGCTAGAGTAACATGACTTAACAAAATGGATTTCTTAAGTCAGTTAGGTGACACGTGACTTAACAAAATGAGGTTTTTAAGTCAGTTGAGCTTTGACTGACTTAACAAAAACGTTTGTTACGCCGGTTTACTAAGGAACCGTTTTAACAAAGTTAAATTTATTTATAAAATTGCCACCGAGCGTTTTATTAAGTCAGGTGGCGATGTTAAATGACTTAAAAACTTTTCTATAAAGGTATTTTTGTACTAGTGTTTTTTCAATATCCCCACTCCATATGAAGTTCCTAACACTTTTTTCAATGAGTTTAAGAAGAGAAACAGGCCATGAATATAAGGAAATACTATAGGTCATGTCTTGTAATAATTTTTAATAGGATACTAAATATTGTAACCGTTAAAATATCTATTGATCTTCAACTCTACATACATTTAATACAAATTTATTAACTATGTTATTTATTTTGACATATTTTTACGAAATAAAAAATGCCCTACCACTTACATGTAAAATGGTCATTCAAGACCATTTAACTTATACTATTTTGCAATCAAAACTCTCATAACATGTACCACTCAAAAGTCAATTTCATAAATAATACTAATTACTTTATTAAGTTGATATATTTTTTTAATAAGTTGACATGTTTTTACACTATTCATGAACAAATAATTTTACTACTTTAAAATTAATAATATTTAATCATTTTCGTTAAAAAATTACATTCATTTGTGATCAGAAATGTTCAACAATTGATACTTTTGTTATATGCAATTTTTCTAAATTCTATGACATATTTTTTTGTTACATGCACCAGAATTAATAAGTTTTTGACTTGTTAGTTTAGGTGATTCTTGTTGTTGTAGACTTGGTAATTGAGAGATATATATAATATAAGTCAAAAAAATGCATTAAAAAATAAATTAACTTTTAAACAATTTGGAAATATATACAATATTCTAACAAATTAAGTAATCAAAGCTCTTGCAACTATTGAACAATAAATAACAATTTTCCACCTGAAATATATAGGGAAAAGAACTTTTAGAAATGATTCATTGTAAGATAATAAGAGCAATCAAATACATATTATTTCAAACTCCATAAAAGATAAATATTTCATAGGTATAATAATTTCTTAATATTTTGCACACCTGCCACCACAAAAACAAATCAAAATTAATAAGAGGACAAATTCTAAAAGGTTATGAGAATTTTTTTAAGGATGCAACATCATCACATATTGTAAGTTTCGACGTTTATTTATAAAAATATATAGATAAAAGATAGATCTTTAATTTCATTTATGTGTATCAGAATGAAGAATCTATGTAGCTTATTAGTTTAGGGGATGGTGATTGTTATTACACACTTGGTAATTGAGAGAACCAATATTAAAGCATCCAAAAAATATATTGAATAAAATAAATCAATAACAATTTAAAAATATATACAATATTCTAACAATTACCTTGCAACTAATGAACAAAGTATCAAATGACAATTTTCAACCTGAAATACATATTAGAGAAAAATGAGTTAAATATGGTGTCTTGTGTTTTGTAAGATAATATTAACAATCAAACAATAATTATTTCAAACTCCATGCATGAAAGACAATTATTCCATAGAAATAAAATTTCTTATATACATGATATTTTATGAGAGTGATAACATATCACATGCACCACAAAAACAAATGCTTGGAAGTTGGAATGTATCTATATATAGCACTCAACTATGTTTAAGATTTTCTACAAAAAATAATAATTCTACAACTTTTAAAATGTATTTAAAGAATATAAAAGTTGTTTAACATATAGAAGATGGAAGATTTGTAACCGATTGAATTTACAAAGTAAAACATAACCGAAAGATAAAACTAAAGGTATATTAATCTTTTTTTGAAAATATCTTATATATTACTTGATATCCCTTTTAATTTATTTTTTCATTGTTTGAAAATCTTAGCTTCAAAGCTCAAAAGAGTAGGGCCTAGGACTAGGTCCTTAGAAAGAGCCTCAAAAGCGGATTTAGCCGAAAAACACCCTTCCGGATCCAACCTCCACCGCCAACTATCTTCAAGATTTGAGAGCCTAACCTCTTCAAGAATTGCCACGAGTTGGGAGAGTTGATCCTCCTCCCATTGAAATAGGTCGCGCCTCCATTCGAAATTCCACCTCTTTCAAGACCCCTCTATCACAACCAACTCACTAATTGTCGCTTCTTTGTGGGTGGCGATGGAAAATAACCGGGGGGATTTAATACTAAAAGCCGACTTCCCACACCACTTATCAATCCAAAAACTAGTCCTCACCCCATTACCAAGACACCGAGCTATAGAATCCGCTACCCAATTCTTGGAATCAACACATCCTTCAAGATTACAAATATCTTTCCATCAATTGGAAGCAAAAGTTGGATTTGGTCTAATTGACCAAACCGCATTATGAAGAATATGGGTGCCGTATTTGGCCACCGATACTTCCTTCCAAAGCCCAATATCCTCCCTATTCAAAAGCCTCCATCTCCATTTTATTAGGAGGCTAAGGTTGACCGATTTTATATCCCGCAAATAATTTCTATTCGTAAACATAAGCACATGAAATACATATCTGACATGTGTTGGAAATTCTTTCATGGACTTTAATTTGCATATAAGATAACATAATTAAGTAAAATCTATGGGTACGGTATAAATATTTAATATATATTTTTATATATAAAATAAACAAATACATTATAAAAATATAATATTAATTTTTTATTTCTTTTAAGGAAACAAACTTAACGTATTTCATTACTTATCAAAGATTCAATACATGAAGGAATAATATCAACTCTATGAAAACTAGTCCAAAAATTAGCCGTCGAACTAAAGTATGAGCAACCGAATTCATTTGTCTTATAACAAACAGGGCCGGCCCCGAGTTTTTGGAGGCCATGTGCAAATTATAATTGTGGTCCTTTTTAATAAATAAAAATGCAATTGTCGAGAAAAATATGATTTTTTTTAAAAAAATTATCCTTGATTTAAATTGCAAATACTATAAAAAAATAAACATCCCTGTAATTAATATAAAAAGCTTCATAATATATTCAATAATAATAAAATATTTCCTAGCTACATAAACTGAGTCATTTTTCGAATATTTTTGAAGTAAATTCATTTATTAATTAATGTATTAAATTTTACACCCCTAATTTATCAATACTACTACTCAATAAAAAAGATTATGGATCTATAACAATTGGGCATTTGTTGTTTACCGTAATATATTAAATTTTACATCTTATAATTTATTAATATTACTACCGTAATTTTTTTTTGAGGCCTTTGTTTTTAGGAGGCCCGATGCCACGGCACATGTCGCACATGTGTCTGGGCCGGGCCTGACAAACTTAACTTAAAAGTTTACCATGATAAGAATAATATCATTAACAATTGAGAGAAATTCTAAACCAATGGCTTCAAAGTTTATTATAACTTCAAAGTTTATAATATAATAACTTTATATTAACAATTGAGAATAATATAATAACTTCAAAGTTTATATCAATGACTTTAACCAACACTTGAGAATCACTTTTGAATTAGACTCGTTTTAAAACTCCTATGATTGGCTTCATTCACACTTCTCCCACCTCCTCTGATGGTAGAACCAACTGTTGCCACTGTGTAAGTCTGACAGTAATGTTGGTAATTTAAAATCCTTACGAAATTTTTCATCTTTTGATACAAGTTTTTTCAATATTATCAAATATTATATATTATCAACTACAGATAAACGGACTGGTGCGAATGAGCGGATTTTACCCATGAAATAAAATTAAATTACAAACATGCAATTATACAATTATGTATTTGAGAAAACTCTTGATTTTATCCCGAGCTGCCGGCCATAATGTACACAGGTTGTGTTTCTTCTTGTGGTTTATCTCTAAGTTCTGAGTACAGAGTTTTCTCTTTTTAATTGTTTGATTGATTTAGTATGTTATTGAGATTACGTTAATTTTGATTATTTTTAATAATATATTAAATAATTTTCAATTTTTTTAAATTTTTTTTATAAATTTATCTTATAATATATAATTTTTTTTATATATCCATTTTATTTCATTTATGGTTTTATAGTAGTCTAAAACATGAAAACTCAAAGACCAAATATTTATATATCTAAATAAGCAAAATTTTCAAATTTCAATAAGTTATACAAAGTTAATAACTACATATTCAACATTACACAATACTCTTTTTGCTATAAAAACAAAATTCATGACTCAAATATTCAAAAATGTATGGACGAGGTCAGAATTACAGTTTTCTACCAACTTGTGGATAAAATGTGAAATCTCAACTCATATTCCAAATATGTTGAAACAAATGTCATGCGAGTTCTCAACAATATACCAAGCTCTTGTAGCGTGTCTTCAAAGTTAAGATTGCCTATATATAATGTCATATAGCAAAGGAAATGTTAGAATAAAAAAGAGCAATTACTTGGACATACTAACAGAACCTGAATAGTGAATAAAAATTACCTTCTCCAAAGAGAGTTAGCCGGAGATGTGAAGAAAATCTATTTTATGTCCACTAAAATGGAGAAAAAATTTGATTGAAGCTTTTATCAATTCTTTAGAAAACAAATTTGCTTATATATAAAACAATACAAAGACACAATAAAAACCAACATAAACAATAATGTAAAAATAAATGTAAATAAAAAGACAGCTAACACAAACCAATTTCGTGCTTTAAAGCTTAGAAGTATATCACAAATTACAACTCAATAATACAGTCCTTACTCTAGCATCAAGGTGATACAAGAGAGACTCACAATTAACAACGCAAAGACTCAAACCCTAAAGACTATTCTTCAATGACGACTTCAGTAGTCAATTAGGTTTAGTGTCTTCCTTTAAATATATAGCCTGAGATTCATGGGCTTGATGAACAAACAGGCTAAATAATGCTTCACATACATATTTTGGAATCAAATCTTTTATTTCCTTAAATGTTTTAACATCTTAAGGAGCAAGCAACACATAGAACGCCTTTCTACAGGTTCTAGAACACTCGCGTCTTGGCACAAAGTAACGTGAGATGTATACTTAAATCAAATCTTCAAAAAGATCTCACGCGAAAATACACGCATGCTGTGACATCGTACACACATGTTGAGACATCTTGTCCAATATCTTGCTAGAACTTGTTTTTAACAAAATGTAGCCAACATACAAAAACCCAACAAACATAGCTGAACAAGAAAAATAAGCACAATCACAACACATGAATATAATGTGGTTGTATTAAATCAACAACTAGAGAATTAATACTATGTAAATTTTTTTACACCACATACACTTCTCTCACCCCCCCCCCCCCCCCCCCAATATCCCAATATAATCAGACTCGCACAATGCAAATATTTAAACTAAGTCAGATATATGCGTGCTACTAACTAGTGCAACTAGAAACACATAACCTAGGTCAAATATATAGTCTTAATTTCCCCCTTGCTTCACCACACAAAGCAATGTGAGACTTCTCCAAGAACTAATTTTAAACCTCCTTCTTTAATTAAGAGATAAGGAAATTTGGGACTTGAAAATCAATGCCAACAATCTCTACTTTGATTGTAAGACTTTTATCTTTCGCTTCCCTTGTCCATGCCGGCAATCATACACCACCATAAAGAGAGTACACTTCACTTTGATCTGAACAATTTCAAGAATTTCTTCACGTCGAAACCTTGCCGAATGATTATGGTGCAACTCCCATGTTGACTTTCAAGAAGTTATTCAGCCATCCACACATCTCATCACACACCTTGGATCAATGCCAATAAATGCATGTGTGTTGTTATGAATACGGTAGTAATAACTTATCCTTTTGCATGGTATAGCGGAAATACCATAATGACACACTTTATCTTCCAAATAAGATCACCACCATCTTCCAAAACAATGGAGACGTTTCTAGCATTTGCATCAGAGCCTTTTTTAGATACTGCTCCACATGGACACTTTTCTCTTTACATGCCCAAACTTTCCACACTTTCAACATGTACTCCAGATTCTTTGCGTATATCTTCTTCCAATTAGCCCCACCTCTAGTTAGCAACATCGAGCTTGATGAAGTGCTTTCATAATTTTTCATCCTCCTTTCTTCAAAAATAATTTAAGTTGCAACTTCTTAAAAACTCAAACTTTCCTTCCCATACATCAAAATCGGTTTGAGATGAACATAAGAAAGTGGAAGGGACAAAATGAGCCTTAACTTTTTATCTTCATCATCAATCTCAACATTAATAGATTCCATCTCAAAAACAATATTATTCAAAGTACTAAGATAATTAGAGATATTTGTATCCTCATCCATGCTCAAATTTTTGAAAATTTCTCCTTCAGCAACAACCAATTTGAGATGCCATTTGCCTGATATAACCCTTCGAGCTTTTTCGAGAGTTCCTTCGCAGACGACAGATTCTGCACATTCGCAAGCCAAAGTTGATTCCTCCGTCAAACTTATAATAAAACAAAAAGGCTAAATTGCACTTTTAGTCTCCTTACTTCCATAAACTTGCGATTTTGGCTTTTTAACTTTCATAATAGCATTTTTGGCCCCTTAACTTTAGCCCCTTTTACATAAGGCTACCCCCATTCATTTTGATCAAGTGTATGCATACATGGACTGTTACTCATGCCATGTCACCATATCATGTGAGTCACTGTCCACATATGTGTTGACTTGCAGACGTGGCATGCGAGTCACTATCCAAGTGTGCGTTGACTTAGTCAAATCAATGAGGTTAGTTTTTTTTTTTTTTTTTTATAAATTGTGAGAAAGTTAGGGGATCAAAAGTTCTATTACTACCTCCGTCCTAGAACAATGGTCCTTACGCATACCAATTCATAATTTTAATCATTAATAACTTTAGTTTTCTTCCATGAAAAATTATAAAAATTTAATATTGTGAAAATATTCATTGAGACAAATCAAACAAGATCTTATTTTCTAATATTTGTCTTTATACATTAGTAAAAAAATATGGTCAAAATAAATGTCAACAATCAACAAGGACAACTGTTTTGGGACGGAGGGAATATAAAATTTATTTATGAGGTCAAATGTGCAATTTAGCCAAACATAAAATTTAGGAACATTTGGATGAACTTATTTTTTAGCTTATACAAAACAAGTTATGCAAATAAATAAGTTTTTATATATTATTCATAAGTTTGCCAAGGTAGTTTATAAAAAAAAATGTTATGAAGATACAATTTTCGCTAGTGATTAACTTATGAAAGCTTATTAATTTGAATAAGCTATGTTTCATAAGCTCAAAAATAAATTAATGCAAATGGACCAAAAAACTTATTTATTTGCACAAGCTTAAAAATAAGTTAATCCAAAAAGACCCTTACATACATATTGTGTCAATTGTTTTTATCTAGATACAAAGTTTTCAGCGCATAATTAGTTTCCATCTAGGGGTGGACATTGTTTGGTTTAAAACATAAACTGCATAAAAACTGAACTGAACTGTTTTTACAGTTCAGAAAACAAAAACTAAACCGTTATTAGAAACATAAACTAAATCAAATCAGTTGGCACTTGCTGATTGAGCGGGTGTAGGCTGTTGGTTAGGGGTTCAATCCTTTGCAGCAGCAAATGTAGTATTTTCTTTGTAAATAAGTTGGTGGTACTTATAAACCATCAACTTTTTGAAAAAAAATAAAAATCAAATGGTCTGGTTAACCAGTTAATCAGATCGGTTAACCAGATAATTGTGATTATTTTTTTTTACTTTACAATTTTTTTATTTCTAATTTTAATTTTAGAGTGTTTGGATGAGCGAATGTAAAATCGGCCAAATACCCTAAAATCGGCCGAAAAATCTAAAATGAGCCGAAAAATTTAAAAATTGGCCGAAAACCCAAAAATCAACTACTCAATCCTGCAATCGCCAAAAAAAAAAAAAAATCGGCTGAAAAACCTAAAATCGGCCGAAAACCCAAAAAATTGGCCGAAAAACCTAAGAGCATCTCCAATAAAGGTATCATAGACTAATGATTCGTACCTTATTTTTTTTTTTTATCATTGGAGTTTCATGACGTGGCATAGAGGGTATCAAAATTGATGATACCGGTACCTTATTTAAGGTCGTATCATCAATTTAATGTTACTTTTTTTTGTATATTGAATTAAATAGAATTAATAACTTGTTAATAATGTATGATACCTAGAGTGGTATCACCATTGGAGCAAAACACGCATGAGTTGCATAAATACCATATGGCGTTGTAGGGACCACTTTTTAATGATGTATGATATCTAAAATCAGACAAAAAAAATTAAAATCGGCCAAAACCCTAAATCGGCTGAAAAATCTAAAATCATCCAAAATTCCTATAATCGGTCGAAAATCCAAAAAAATCGGCCGAAAAACTTAAAAATAAGCTAAAAACCCTAAAATCTACTGAAAACCCAAAAATATCGGCAAAAAAACATAAAATTGGCTGAAAACCCTAAAATAGGTAGAAAAGTCGGCCAAAAACCCTAAAATCGACTGGTTTAGGGTTTTAGAGTCAATTTTAGGGTTTTTGGCCGATTTTAGGTTTTTTGGCCGATTTTTTGGATTTTCGACAAATTTTAGAGTTTATAGCTGATTTTATGTGTTTTGGCTGATTTTAGATATTTTGGCCGATTTTTTGTTTTTTCGGACGATTTTATGATTTATTGTTGATTTTAGTATTTTTTTGCCAATTTTAGGTTTTTTTGCCTTTTTTTTTTGCATTTTCGAACAATTTTATGGTTTTTAGTCAATTTTAGGTTTGTCAGTTGATTTTTCCTGTTTTCAGGCGATTTTAGAGTTTATAAATGATTTTAGGGTTTTTGGTCGATTTTAGATTTTCAGACGACTTTTTTGGTTTAGGGTCGATTTTTAGGTTTTTTGAGCGGTTTTATTGTTCAGACCGAGTTTTTTATTATAGTTATTCAAATAATATTAATTACAATTAAATAATTATAATTATTATATTAAAATAAATAAAATTAAATGAAGGAAATTCAATTGCATTATCCAAACAAAGACTTTTACAATTGCTGGAATTTTACCATTTTATCCAAATAATGGAATTTGAAAATTAAGGGAATTCAATTGTATCAATTGAATTGTCTAGTATTTAAAATCCCTTGAATTTCTAGAATCCTCCATCCAAACAAATCCTTAAGGTTCAATTAACAATTTTAGTTCACTTAACGGTTAACATAGTTTTTATTAAAAAAAAAACTATTGAACTGAACTGTTATCTCACAAATGGTTTGGTTTGATTTTTTAAAAAACCGGTTCAATTTTAAATGGTTTGATCGGTTTAGTTTACAAATTTGATTTGATTTTTTTTATTTTTATGTCCACCCCTATTTCCATCTAAAACCTATCGAGGCACACAAATTGGGTTTCCCAACTGAATTTTACTTTACTACATGCTTAACAGGGTCCATATCTTAACCGATGAATTTTTAGATAGGTACAAACCCAAAAAAAATACATTTGAACATATATATGTACATAAAAAATAATAAAAATTAAATAAAATAGACACATTAATAACTATTAATTATTTTTTAACTTTAAATTTTTTAAAATCATATGTTTGTGTTGCTGTATATGAGTTGGGTTCACTACTAGGAAAACAGCTTTTAGCGTCCGTCAAAGAACCAAATACATCAATATACCTCTCCAAATAGAATTGTATTGTGAAAATGAAAAGTAGAAACCAAGGAAACCATTACCAGTTGGGCGTTGTGTTGTGCCGCAACATTGATTGCTCGAGTAAAGAGACGTGTCATCATGATATTGGTTAATTGCGCCTCATCAGCGTTCTGTTAAAAAAAATTAACGGCGAGGACCAATTTTGATTATGAAAAAATTGTAGGGTGTTTTTAAATTATAAAAAAATGTAGGGACTATTCTTGACTATAAGGCAAAATGTAGGACTAAAAACACATTTAACTCTAAAGTAAATGTATTTAAGTTTTTTAAATTACAAATAACTCCTTTTTAAATTTTATGTTTGTAGCAAATAAGTCCTTTTAAGTTTTTTAAGTTATAGGTTTAAGTTTTACTTAGTACTATTTAGTATCAGATAGGTAGGTTTTAAGTCTTTTAAGTTTTATTTTAAGGATCTATCTGAAACAAATTAAAAAACTTATTTGATACTTAAAAGTGATCTATCTGATACAAATATAAAACTTAAAGATTTATTTGTAACTTAAAAAATTTAAACGACTTATCCGATATATAGGAACATAAAACTTAAAAGATCTAAGAATGCATTTTAACAATCAATTAGCACCTACAAACTTACGATTTCAATATAAAAAATTGGCAAAAGAAATATAATTTAGCATTAAGGTAGTTGTGTAATACGGTGATGCTTTACTTATTCTCCCAAACCTGTTACTATATAATATATATGCCATGGTATGTGATTATCAATTGAACATAATTGTATAGATCGATGGAATCCTGGTGTGTATTATAATTGAACATAATTGTAGATTGAAGTATATGTTATCGATTGATAATGTTCGGTTATTAGGTTTTCAAAATAGGTTGTGCTTGCACTGCGCAGGTGCAGCTTCATGGGTCAGTAGACAAATCAGTGCAACCTTATGGGTTAGTACACAAATCTTACCATAGGGATTATTACTAATTAATTATATTCATTGATTATTATTATTATTATTATAATTAATGGTCAAGATTTGGAGTAACGTTTTAAACTTTCTCTCGGAGTCGATGGATCCCTCCTCTTTTTTAAAATATGTGTTTATAATAAGAAGACGTGAGACTCGTAAAATGAACAATTGTGATTGAAAGAAGAAGAAATGTTATTGGCTATTTACTTTGCAAAAACATTTTATATTTTCAACTCATAAAATTGTTTTGTTTCAACTGTCAGCTAGCAAAAGGAAGATGGCTATGAATGTTATTGATTCAGTCACTGCTAAAATTGTTGATTTTATGGTTGAAACCATTGGTCGTCAATTTGGTTACATATTCTACTACAAGAGCAACCTTGCAAGGATAATAACTGATGTCCAAAATATGGAGAATATAAAAAACAGTGTGCAACACACTGTTGATGAGGCTAGTAACAACGGAGAAGAGATTGAAGAAATTGTGCAGAATTGGCTGAAAAAAGTCGACAACACTGTTGCTGAGGCAAAGAAACTTATTGACACTGAAGACAATGCCAAAGCTCAATGTTCTATGGGACACTTTCCAAATCTATGCACAAGGCACCGGCTGAGCAGGAAGGCCACAAAAATGACACAAGAGATTTCTGAAGTCCTTGCAGAAAAGAATTTTGATAGAATTTCTTACCGTGCTGCTTCTCATGTCACAAGCACGCCATTCAGTAGAGGTTATGGGGACCTGGATTCCAGAACATTAATGCTGAATGAGATTATGATGGAATTGAAGAGTCCTGACATATTCGTTATCGGGATATACGGGATGGGTGGTGTGGGGAAGACAACACTAGTGAAAGAGTTAGCTTGGCAAGCAGAAAAAGATGAGTCATTTGGAGCTGTAGTTATTGCTACTGATATAACTATTTCTCCAGATGTGAAAAAAATTCAAGATCAAATGGCTGATGCTTTGGGAATGAAATTTAACAAGGAGACCAAAGAAGGAAGAGCAATGCAATTACGTCAAAGGATAAACAAGGAGAAGAGTATTCTTGTTATTCTGGATGATATCTGGGGTAGACTTGATTTGGGAGAAGTGGGGATTCCTTATGGTAATGATCACAAAGGGTGCAAGTTGGTGGTGACATCCAGAGATCTCAATGTGTTGAACTGTGAAATGGGCACTCAGAAAGAATTTAGACTTGAAGTTTTAGATGACGAGGATAGTTGGAAATTGTTTGAGAAAATCGCAGGTGATGTTGTTCAAGATTTCAATATAAAACCATATGCAGTAGAAGTTGCCATGCGTTGTGCTGGTTTACCCCTTTTGATTGATACAGTTGCAAAGGCTTTGAGGAAAAAAAATTTCTTTGATTGGCAAACCAAATTAAATGAGTTAGAGAGTTTTGATCAAGAAGGGCTGCATAAGAAAATCTATTCTGCGTTGGAATTCAGTTATAATTGCCTAGAAAGTGAAGAGCTAAAGTCACTCTTCTTATTCATTGGTTCATTTGGGCTAGATTACCTCTACACCGGGGAACTATTTTCATGTTATTGGGGGTTGGGCTTATATAAAAACGCTACCACATTGACAGATGCGGGGTTCGATTTATATAAACACGCTCCCACATTGACAGATGATAGAACCAAATACTACAAATTAATAAATGACCTCAAGTCTTCTTCAATGTTACTTGACTCTGAAACTGAATTGGTTAGAATGCATGAATATGTTAGAGATGTGGCTAAATCAATTGCATCTAGGTCTCTACAAACCTATGGGGTGCAACGTTTCAGCATAATAAAAGAATGGCCAAAGATAGATCTGCTTCAAAAATGTCATCAAATTATCCTGCCTTGGTCTTATATTCACAAGCTTCCTGAGAAGCTAGAGTGCCCAGAGTTGAAGCTACTTCTACTTCATAACATAGATGGCCATTTAGATGTCCATGATGATTTCTTCTCCGGGATGAGAGAACTAAAGGTCATTGATTTATATGGAATGAATTTTACCCCTTCTCCACCACTGTCTCTGCGTCTTTTAACAAATATTCAATCCTTGTCTCTGGTTGGATGTGTGTTAGGAGACATATCAATAGTTGCAGAACTAAATAGTTTAGAGATTCTCATCCTTGAATCATCTGATATTGAAGAGCTTCCTAAAGAAATAGGACAACTAACTAATCTTCGAATGCTGAATTTAGCTAATTGCTCTAGACTGAGATTCATTCCCGCAAACATCATTTCAAGCTTAACATGCTTGGAAGAGTTGTACATGGGGAATTGCTTTATCCAATGGGATGTCAAGGGAAGCAAAGATCAAAGCAACAATGCAAGTCTAGAAGAGCTAAGGAATTTGTCTCATCTAACAGCTTTAGACATAATGATTCAAGATGCTTCAGTTTGGCCTCAGGACTTTCAGGTCTTTGAAAAGCTTGAAAGGTACAACATATTTGTAGGTGATAAGTGGAAATGGTCATTGGAATGGTCTGGAAATGCTTCTGAATCATCCAGAATACTTAAGCTTGAGGACACTAGGAGTTCAAACATTCTTTTCGATCGTGGTTTTAACTTCTTGTTGAATTCTGCCGAGGACATGTGCCTTGCCAAAATACAAAGTGTTAGAAATGTCTTCTATGAACTAAACAGGGAAGGTTTTCCACAATTAAAGGATCTGTGCATTGAAGACAGTACTGATCTGAAGTACCTCATTAACTCAATGGGGTGGGTTCATCCGTATCCGGTTTTACCCAACTTAGAGACTTTGACTCTTCAAAATCTGTTTAATCTAGAAGAAGTATGCCATGGCCCACTTCCAATTCAATCTTTTACCAAACTAACATCTTTTCAAGTCAAAGGTTGTCATATGCTGAAGAATCTGTTATGCTACTCTCTCAATAGAAACCTTCCTCAACTCCTCGAAATAAAGATTTCTGATTGCAAAATGATTACAGAAATCATAGCTGATCAAACATCTGAACCTGATGTAGAAATCGACACGATTGTGTTCCCCCAGTTGCGTTCTCTTGAACTTGAATCTTTGCCTAGTCTCATTAGTTTCTGTTCAGTGTCATTGACAGTTGATAAGGATCTCAAAAAGTATGGTGAGAATCATGATGAAGCACTGCGCATACCTGTGGCACTAATTGATGAAAAGGTAAAAACATGATTTAGCTCTTCTTTGAAATTTGTATTTTTATGGTAACTGAGGTGGATTTTCAACTTTTTGATGTTTCATGCTTTTTTATAACTCTATTGCTTAAATTTAAATGTGTTTATAGACTTCATTTCCTATTTTAATTGCTGACTAAAGCAATCAAATATAATGGAATAAAAGTGAGAAATGAAATTACATTTTTTGCCATTATATAGATTAAACAAAATAGATTTAAACAAAGTGAATGACATCTATTACATATGATTTTTCCAATATCTCTACTTTCTTTCTATACCAACTTACCATTATTTCAAACAATGACTTGGAAGTTTTGCATCCTTTCAAACAACAATATGATATTTTGTTTCATGAAATCACATTCTTTGTCTTTTTCTCAACATAATTAACGGGAAAAAAATCTTCATGACTATCTTTTTGTTAATAGGTTGGGATGCCCCACCTTGAACTATTGAAGTTGTCTAATATCAATTCTATGAAACTGTGGGATGACAAACTTTCGGGCCATTCTTGCATTCAAAACTTGATGAGTTTGACAATTGACAAATGTGGTAGCATAGCATATGCATTCTCATCCTCAGTGGTTAGAGAACTTGTAAACCTGCAATATCTTCAGATTAGTAATTGCCAAATGTTGGAGGATATATTTGTCTCAGATGGAAAATCGGCTAGTCTTCCTTCATCTCAAAAACCATTCTCTAATGACGAGGTGAGCATTGTCTCCAACTCTTTAACTTTTCACTATTGTTTGATTTTCTTTTAGTTTCATATATTACTGATTGTAGGTTATATTTCCAAACTTGGAGACATTGGAAATCTCCCACATGGAGCACTTGAAGTCAGTTTGGCACAATACACTAGCTCCAAATTCCTTCTGCAAACTGAAGCAGTTGGCAATTGAATCTTGCAATAAATTATCCAATGTATTTCCGTCTTATATGCTTGATAAATTACAGAATCTCGAGATAGTGACTGTAACTGATTGTCCTGCATTGGAAGTTGTATTTGAAACGAAAGATCTAAAAGCAGATGGTGGTAGACAAATGAGCCTGGAAATGCAGTTGGGAACTCTTACTTTGAAACATTTACCGTTGCTGAAACACATATGGAGTGGGAATCCTAATGAAAGCTTCAAGTTTCAAAATCTCTACCTACTGGAAGTTAATGAATGCAAAAGCCTCAATCATGTTTTTCCCCTCTCTGTGGCTCAAGAGCTTCAACATCTCCAAGAGCTTTATATAGAAGATTGTGGCATAGAGATTATTGTAGCACATGGTGAAACGGCTGACACAGCTCCGATACTTAGTTTCCCAGAATTAACAACTTTGAGTTTTAGAGATTTGGCTCAACTTCGAAGCTTCTACTGTGGATTACATACCTTGGATTGTCCTATATTAGATGTCTTAGAATTGAGTTTTAGGCCTAACTCATCCTCACAAAACCGGCTTGTAAGGTGAGGATTGCCTCTTACTTATAAACACTTGTTCAGGCCTTGTCGCAAGCAATGTGGGACAAAGAGACAAAGAGATGGTGGTGGAGAAGGGGTTAACATCATCCCATGTAAAGAAATTACCTTTAACTCTACCATCTCAGAGAAGAAGTCATCAGAAACTTTTAAATAATCACCTGCATTACAAAGTAGAAGTAGCTTCAACTCTGGGCAGTGCAGCTTGTCAGCAAGCTTGTAAATATAATTCCAAGGCACGATGATCTGATGGCATTTTCGAAGCTGATCCATCTCTGGAAATTGTTGTATCAAAGTGAACCTTGGCACGCCATAGGTTGGTCGAGTCCTAGATGAAATTGATTTAGCCACATCTCTAACAACATCATGAATTCTAATCAATTTAGCTTCAGACTCAAGTAACAACGAAGAGGCCTTGAGGTCGTTTATTAATTTGTAGTATCTGGTTCTTGCATCTGTCAATGTGCGAGAGTGTCTATATAAGCTTGACCCTCAATAACGTGTAAACAGGGGTCCAGTGTATAGGTGATCTAATCCAAAGGAACCAATGAATAAGAATAGCAACTTCAGTTCCTCACTCTCTAAAAAATTATAACTCAATTCCAAAGTAGAGTAAACTTTATTAGGCCACCCTTCTTGATCAGATCTCTTTAATTCATTTAAGGCATCCTTCCAATCAATGACGTGCTTTTTCCTCAAAGCCTTTGCCACTATGACAATTAAAAGGGGTAAACCAGAACAACGTCTGGCCACTTCTATAGCAATTGGTTTTATATTGAAATCATGAACAACATCACCTGCCATTTTCGCAAATAATTTCCAACTATCCTCCTCAAGTAAAACATCAAGTCTGAATTCTTTATGAGTGCCCATACGCTTCAACACATTGAGATCTCTAGATGTCACCACCAACTTGCATCCTTTGTGATCATCACCAAAAGGAATCCCCACTTCTGTCAAATCAAGTTCCTTCCAAACGTCATCAAGAATAATGAGAATACTCTTCTCATTGCTTATCCTTCTATGTAACTGCATTGCTCTTCCTTCTGTTGACTCCTTATTAAATTTCATATCCAAATCATCAGCAATTTTGTCTTGAATTTTTGCCAAATCTGGAGAATCAGTTATAGTAGCAATTGCTACGACACTGAATAATCTATCATTCTTTGCTTGCCAAGCTAACTGTTCCACAAGTTTTGTCTTACCCACACCACCCATCCCATACACCCCAATAATGGAGTTGTTATGATTCTTCAATTCCATCATTATCTCATTCAACATTGATGTTCTAGATTCCAAGGCCTCATAACCTCTGCCAAACGGCGTGACTGTCACTTGAGCAGGAACACAGTAAGAAATTCTGTCAAATTTTCCTGCTGCTATGACTTGAGAAATCTCTTGCGACATCTTTTTCGTCTTCCTGCTGAGTTGATGCCTTGTGAACAGATTGGGAAAGTGTCCCATAGAACAATGGGATTTGGCATGGCCTTCAGTGTCAATGAGTTTCTTTGCCTCGGCAATAGTGTTGTCCACTTCGCTCAGCCAGTTCTGGATAATTATTTCAATCTCTTCTCCGTTCCTTCTTGCCTCATCAACTTTGTGTTGCACGACGTCTTTCATTCCCTCCATCTTTTGGACATCACTTTTCATCCTTTCAAGGTTCCCCTTGTAGTATAGTATGTAACCAAATTGGCGTCCAATAGGTGTAATAGTAAATTCAGCAATTTTAGCAACAACTGAAATAACAACGTCCATGGCCACCCCTGTGCTAGCTGTCAGTTGAAAAGTAGCAAGAGATAAAATAAATATGTTACACATGAATAGGAATCATTTCTCATAGTTTACTTGAATATGAAATTTAAGGATTATGCTAACAAATTTCCAATTTATATAATCTCTTAGTTTATAGAATTCTCTCAATTGAAATAAATATTTAGATTCAAGTGTGTTAAACTTGAATCTCTACATCATTTTCTTCGATCAATCGCGAGTAAGCTTCTTTAACCGAGTAACTATTATAATCACGTTATAGGTCCTTACATTAATTAAAGAGGAATGTAAATTTGTAATGTAATTGTAACTAATGCTATTTCAACTTCGTTAATTTTGATATGAAGGAAAAGAAATGTTATTTCAACTTTTTAATGTATAAGTTGTAAATTTGTAACGTTATTTCAACTTTCTTTACCCTATACTTTTGGTTGTTCTTAAAAAAAAATAATTCTTTTAATGTTAAACAAAATAGGGTTAATAGGTCTTTAGCTCTGCATAGTATGCGAGTTTTGTTTTTCCCTGTAATTTTTTTTTTTAAATTACCCCTCGTAGTGTATTTTAACCCGTATTTTTAAAAAAATTCGATAGGAGTAAAAGGCCAAGGTTATGGTGCATAAGGGTGATGTTTATGCACCATGCATAAGCCCAGAATTTCTCACGCCCCCCCCCCCCAAAATAACTCACGCGCGCCCCCCAGCCCCCCATACAGATTCGCTTTTCCCACCCCCTGTTCTGCTGACACACACACATTCTGTTTTGTTTTTTTAGCCTGCTGGGCCTGCAAGCCCAGTTCCTTTTTTGTTTGTGTTGTTGGTTTTTTTTTTTTTACACAGTTTACACCCCCAGATTTATTCTTTTTCTCCCCTAGATTTGTTACAAAATCATTGGTTATTTATGCAATATTATTTTGAAAATCATTATGAATAAAATATGGTTTTAGTTATAATATTTATTTTAAATTAAATATAAATATTTTATTTGAAACCATAAGAGAGCTACTTTGGTTTTCAGATACAACACTAGTGACACCATTAAGTTATACTTATGGTTTCGATTAAAATATTTATTTTAAATTAAATATGAATATTTTATTAGAAACCATAAGAGGACTATTTTGGTTTCAGATACAAAACTAATGAAACCATTATGTCACACTTATGGTTTCAGTTATAATATTTATTTTAAATTAAATATAAATGTTTTATTTGAAACCATAAAGGAGCTACTTTGGTTTTCAGATACAACACTAGTGAAACCATTAAGTTATACTTATGGTTTCGGTTAAAATCATATTAAATTAAAATGATTTTAATTAAATAGTTTTGTAGTACAGATCTCTGAAACCATTCCACAGCACAAATGGTTTAGGAGTACACATCTTTGAAACCATTCTACAGCAGAAATGGTTTTGGCATGATTTTAGTTTAAAACTAACTACTAAAATAATTAACCATACATAATACTCTGAATTTTATCCCTAATCAATAAAATAAAATAAAATTCAATCAATCAAAATTAAAAGCGTGATAAAAAAAACTGAGGGGTGCGCCAGAAATTTAAAAAAAAATAAATAAAAAAATAAATAAAAAAAAATTGGGAGGGGAGCTACAAATGGGGGGCGCGCGTAGCAATTTGGGGGGGGGGGGGGGGGAAGTAGCAGGTGGGGGGCGCGCGTAGCAATATGGTGGGGGGGGCGTGAGAAATTATGCACGGTGCATAAGCTTTGGGCTTATGCACATAACCCAACCCGGAGTAAAATACACTAAGAAAACAAATATGACCTATTAACCCAACAAAATATTGGACCTTGCCGCAACATTGCACCCTACTGTTAAACACCATTAACTAATCTAGGGTTAGAGTTATTATGCATAAGGAATATCCTTATGCATGGTGCATAAATAAATCTCCACCATCCAATGCTTTTTTGATCAATTAGATTTTTTGATCAATCAAATGCACTAAAACATGCATGGTGGAGATTTATTTATGCACCGTACATAAGGATATTCCTTATGCATAATAACTCAACCCCTAATCTAGCCATGGTAAACAGAATCCAGCAACCAAAAATCACAACAAATAACTCTAACATCAATCAAACTCTATTAACACATAAATGGAAAACATTACCAATAAATTAACAAGATAATAAAGTGAAGGAAAATTAGTGAGAGAGAAATGAAAAAAGAAGTGGAAAGTTGTTCCTGCTACCATTGTCGGACCTCTGCTACTTCAAGGTACCAAGCCCGCCCTTCTCCCTTCTAGGAATTTTCCTTGCGGTGGTTGGAGCGGCATCAGTCTAAGCAGCAGCAACGATGAGAGCAACAATGGGGGTAGCCAGTAACGATGGCGGGAAAGCCACAATGGGGGTTTAAGGATCGGCATCGGTCTAAACAGTAAATTAATGTTTATTTTTTAAGCTAAATTGTGTAACTTATTTATTGATTTTATATGTCTTATTTAATTATAAATAAATTGTTTTTACTGTTTAAAAAGGGAAACCCTTTTTGCTATTTAAAAAGGGTTGGCGGCGCAACTTATTGCCCGTTTGTCTTTAATTCGTATGTAATTACTTATTTATTAATATATATAATTTAACTAAAAAAATTGTTTTTTTGTTTGTTATATCCTTTTGATTATTTTTTATCAAAAATATATTAATTTTATTTTTTATTATTTGTGTAATAACGCATAAATTATTTATTTATTAATAATATTGCTACACATGTTAATAAATATGATTATGAGTTTATACATCTTTCTTAGATGAAAGATAAATATAGTATTAACTAGTTAAAAAAGATCAGTATGACAAACAAAATTAAAGTTAAGAGATAAATTTGTGACGTTAATTAGTTAAGAGATCGGTTTGTAACTTTAACTAGTTAAGGGACTAATATGAAATCAATAAATAAGTTAAGGAACTAATTGTCCAATTTAGTTTTTTTTTTTTTTTACAACAACCAAATCAGAACACTTAGTACATGTTTGGTTTCGCGTTTCAAATTATCAAATGTAGTTTGACTGTAAATTGTCAAATTTGATTTGATCGTAAGAATTGATTGGTTACGATAAGGTGAAAATAATTTAAATTACAAAAGAGGTAAAATTGGAATTTACATTATTCGTAAGAATGAAGGTATAGATGTAGAGATGTGAGGCAAATTTTTCTACATTTGGTGTTTTTTATCCCTATAAAATTGACAAATTTAAGTTTTAATATCTGTAAAAAAAAAAAAATTCACCATTCTACCCGCGTAAAATTTAAACCCATGAGTTTTAGACAGTCCCTCATGTGATCTATCAGCAAAAATAATCATTACTGACATGGGTTCAATGATTTAGCTAGAAAGTGCCACGTTAGAAAGGTGTCAAATCAGCTAATGAAACAAAAAATTTTTGAAAAGACAAAAATGCCTCAAGGACCAAAATCAAAGTAAAAATTGCAAAAAAATCCTCCTTCTCCAAATAACCAAAATGCAGAACAAGTTTTTTTCATTTTCTTCTCATTGAAAAAAATTTCCTTGTTTTTTCCTCCTTCTTCTAGAATATCATATACATTTAAGAAATGAAGATACAAATGAATTTACATATCTATCTTTTTTTCCTTTTTTTACTTTTTTAACACATAATAAAATTAAGTGTAATGCCCCAAATTCTAAATTACCTAATTAATTTTTAATTAGAGCTTTGCCTAATTATTCAAAAATTTCTTAGAAGTGATTAATTAATTAAATTGTGAAGAACTAAGTGAACTATGTGTAGAATTAGGAATTTTAATTGAAACTAAACTACATATTAACACTTTAACCTCACTCATGAAATTAATTATCAAGAGAGTCAATTGTTCCCTCCCTCAATTTCTCTTACTAGTGACTCACCCCTATGTCTCACTCTCTCATGAACTTAACACCTCAACACTCAATCCTCCACTCTTAATACATGCAAGCCAAGCTAAGGACTTTCATTATTCACTTAAGCAAAACTGAAGCTCTACACCTACTCTCTTCTCTTCTTTTCACGCCCCAAACAACTACAACACCCATATTTTTATGGCCAGGGAATCCTTACTGTAGGTTCAGCTCAGAGAATCATTTCAGAAACACTTGCCATTTCCAATTCCCAAACTTAACACATGAAGCTAAACAACAACCATTTCCTTCACACCAATTTTCTAACCAATCAAGTGACATGCAAACCAATCTCTGAGATGTTTCACACTGTTCATACACTCATAAAATATACTATAAATAACCCCAACATCAGAGGTCGTTCAATCATCAAACACATTCCAAATTCTTAGAGCAAGTTAGAGGGTTTAAGTTCAACAATTCCAATTCTGTCCAAGTCAGATCGTGGGTGTAGCTGGGGTTGCAGTAGCTGTTTAGAGAGCCCAGAGGCAAGGAATTAAAGCTTCAATTCTAGGTGGGTTCTTAGGCTAGGTAGTTAGAATTCCCCCAATTCAAATTATGCATGCAAACTTAAGGAAAATATTAGGTATAATTGTGTGAGGGGAATTAACTCCCAAATTTCCCTCTATTCTATTTTATGTTATATGTTTTATGTTTATGCACTATCTTAGATGAGGATTGTAGGTGTAACTATTGAAATTTGATGATTTTCGTAAAACATGGTAGTTTCTGCATGAACTCGCCATAGCGAGTTGCTAGCGAGCCTTCATGGCGAGCTGGGGTTCTGGGCTGATGAACCTCGCCTCGCGAGGTGATTTAGGCCAGGACTTGTAAGTTCGCCATGGCGAGCTGGTGACTCGCCGTAGCGAGCTATTGCAGAATTGGCCCTACTTTTCCATTTTCAAAATATTCTAAACACTCATTTATATCCTCATCAGAGATAGATAATTTTCAGTAATATAATTAATATAATGTTAAACAACAGGTCATCACAGTTGGAATCATAGGGCATAACTTAGGAATTTAGAAATATTTGTATGCTCCCCGGGTTTGGGAATTATGGTAGTAAGAATAATTAAGTATCAGATTAGAATTAGTCAATCATGTGCGATATTTATGTCGCTTATGGACTTCCATTGGGAGTATCCATCAGGATATGATTGTGAGCTTCATGCCGTGATTGAATTGGTCGACAGACAAGGCAGGCCTCTGAGATATGCTCACCTCGGAGTGTCCTTGCGGGTAAAATCAATAAGAGTTTGTTTATCAGTGTTACACCTTTATTTATGCTTTATGATAATTATGATAAATTGTGATATGACTGATTAGGAGCCCTTGCGTAGTCGCCTTTAGGAGGGTAGTAGGACTCACTGAGACTTAGTAGTCTCACCCCACTCCATTCAATTTTTTTTTCTTTTCAGATAAGCAGGTTGGCTAAGGTATGCTGGTTATGGTGTGCTCGTGGCTTGCTCGGGATTGCATTTAGTTCATGTTTTCCTATTCCGTTTCGTGTTGTACTTTGTTTTCTAGATTGTTGTCGTTTGTTTCCGCTGTTTTCTTGAACTCTTGTTGTATTTGGCACCTGCGTGTGCGTATTTCCTTTAATGTAATAATAATGACTCAGTTATCAATAATAATATTCCATGTTGTATTCTAGACAATAATATGGGGTGTTATATTAAGGGGTATGATAGTCTTTTTATAGAAAATTTTAACAAAATAATATTATTATAGTATTATATTTTATTACATAATTACTCATATATTAATAAATTTGTCTATATTTTTATAATTTTTATGTGACCTACATTTATACTAAGACCTAATTTTTTTGGTGATTTCTCTAAGACGTAGACTATATTTGTAAACCTTGACGTTTTTCTTTTATAATTTCTGTAAGAGATAAATTTCTACTAGTATATTAATACGCATGTTTTTTTGACAATTTTTACATGGATGTATATTTAGACTCGTATAAATAGAAGTGTCTTTTTTTATAATTTCTACGCAAACATATATTGCTACTCATATATTAATTCACATGTCTGTTTTTTTATAATATCTACATGAATCTAAATTTCTACTCATATATTAATAAGCATGCCTTTTTTATATTTATAATTTCTATGCTGACCTATATTTTTATTCACATATTACCTATTTTTTCATAACAACAAATATTTTTCGTCACAACTTTTATCTGTGCTTTTAAATTAACTCATGTATATTATTCGGAATTTTGAATTTTTCCGCAATCAGGTTTAGTACATTATGAAATTTTCTCTAGCAAAAGGTTAACTTATTTTGAAAAGGGATGAATTAAAAATGAACGTTTAAAATTTTTGCGTTTAAATTTTTTTATTTTTTTCTCATGTCGTCATTGATACATTATAGAAATAACAAACATCTTAATTATATTTTAAATGTAATTCTGATATTTGTGTTATTTAACGAGTTTCTTGAGTGTTTTAATTAGAAAGGAACAATTGAGTTTTTAAGATCAATATTATTCATTTTATTATGGCTATAAATAACAAAGCTTCAGAGATGTTTTGAGAACATTTACGCTTCATTCACATCAAGAACATGAATCAATGCAAAAACATTTATTTCATTAAGTCAACTATGTACAAGGCAAAGAAACACTTTTTCTTGGAATTAACTCACAAAATCATAACAGTATTGATGTCATTTAAGACAAGAAATATATGAGTGAAAGTGTGACTTTCCTCATTGGTTAAGGTTAACGATCAAACATGTGCACATGGACAAGCTTTAAAACAAGATGATATAAGTTGTCTTATTTTTGCTTAAACGGATTTTTCATAGACCCAATGAGCTTGCAACAACATGACTTTAACTATTAGTTGTCATGTACTTTAAAAAATATAAAAATTAAATAAACATTCTCTCATATGTTAAAACTTTATCCAAGAAAGTTGTACTTGGATAGTACATTGTGAAAGGTTTGGAAGGACATTACAACTAATTCTCTCTAAACTTGCGGTTGTTTTCAATCATGCATCAAAGTTCCTTTCAGAACAAGTCTAATATATGCCCAATTTAGAGAGCATTCTGAGAACGATGCTAGAATAACAATTATACTTGAGGAACAAGCAAGAAATAACCTTTTGAAGCTCATATCAACAAAATCATACACGCTCCTTTGACAAAGAAGTTGAAGAACATTTTGGAGAACATTCAACGAGCAAATAGTCATAACACTCTTCTTTGACAAATTTCATGAGCTGTCAATTTTTTAAAAACTATAGCAGTTTGTTTCTTATTCAAACATGAATACTTCATGGCCAAGGAACATAAGGTAAGTCTCGGCTCTAAAGAGAACACTTGGTTGCCTTTGAAGATCAAGAGTTCAAGCTACAAAAATCTTTCATACTTGTCTTTGTGGAACCTATAACAGCCCGGGCCCCACCGCCTTAGATGGTCTCGACACTGCCACCTCACGATCTACTCCAGCCCTCTCATTAGTGGAGTTCTTTCCTTCCGTGGGAATCGAATCATGTACCCTGGGATTCAAGTACATGTTCAGTCCATTCCCACTACCAGTTGAGCTACTAGTGTCGGGATCACCTAAGGTGGTGGGGCCCGGGATGTTAGAAAAAACTAGCTCAAGTGGTAGTGGAAATGGATTGAACATGTACTTGAACCTCGGGGTATGTGGTTTGATTCCCATAGAAGGCAAAAACTCCACTAGTGAGGGGGTGGAGAAGATTGTGAGGTATAGTGTTGGGACCACCTAAGGTGGTGGGGCCCGGACTGTTACAATAGTGGGAATGGATTAAACATCTACTTGAACCTACATGGTTCGATTCCCACGGAAGGCAAAAACTTCACTAGAGAAGGGGTGGAAAAGATCGTGAGGTTGCAGTGACGGAACCGCCTAAGATGGGGCCCGGGCTGTTACAGGAACAAGCAATCAAAAGCTCTTCTTTATTCTCTTTCACTCCTAGATTTGTAACTCCATACTAGGATCAATATAAATATTGAGCGAACTGAGAGTTTTATTTTTTTCATAAGCTTCTCAACTTTGGTTAAGTTTTCTTTTAAGCTTAGATCCAAATCACTTTCTCTGGTAAAAAGATTTAGTCGATACGTAACTATTGATGAAGTGTTTATCTCATAAAGTCTGTAGGACTTATGTAACTAAGCTTGTATGGCTTAAATGTGTTTCTGATCTTGAATGAAGATCAAAGAAGAAGTGTAATTTGAAATTCATAGTATCTCCTTGTGGACAAACTCACATGAGTGTGAGGGCTGGATGTAACTCATACTTAGGAGTGAACAAGTATAATTGTTTGTGTTTTGCTTCTCTCCATTACTCCTCTTTAATTTACACATGCACCATACACACGATTCACATTTTATTATTTTGTATCCATCTCAGAGACTGTTTTGAGAACGTTCTCCTATTTATTATTTATTCATATTGATGTAACTAACAAGACATTTTGAGAAAGTTCTAACGTTGGTTCTTGAAAGTATTTTGTGTTTTTAATAGACAATTTTTAAAGGTTCACAATTCAAACCGCTTCTTTCTTGCGAAAAACTTTGCTATTTCAATTCCTATTAAATCAATGTGTTTTTTTTAATACATACATGAGAGTAACTCTGAGTCTCCAAGATATAAAGGTTTTCTTCAAATAAAGGATGTTGATTTTAATGATATTTTCTCACCTATTGTAAAGATGTCATCAATCAAAACCGTGTTGAGTTTGGTTGCTACCCTTGATTTAGAGGTTGGGTAAATTAATTTGAAAACGACTTTCTTTCATGGTGATTTAGATTAAGAGATCTACATGAACCAACCTGATGGTTTTCAAGTTAAAGGATAAATAGACTATATGTGTGTCGATTGAGAAAAAGTCTATATGAGTTGAAGCACGCTCTAAGGCAGTGGTATAAGAAGTTTGAGTCTGTTATGTGTGATCTAGGATACACGAAGACTACTTCAGATCATTGCGTTTTTGTTAGAAAATTTTCTAATGATAACTTCATTATCATGTTGATGATATGATTATTGTAGGGAAAAATATTTTTAACATTGACATGTTAAAGAAACAGTTGGGTGAGTTACTTGCCATGAATACATATGAACAACTAAACAAATTCTTGGCATCAGAATTATGCGTGACAGAAAGGACAAAAAACTTTGGATGTCATAAGAACACTGACTACTGCGGTCTGGTAAGTGAACTAGTCAATCGTCGAGTAATAATATTTATAATAAAGATCGTCTCCATAGGGATTGTGTCAAGTTAACTACTTTCGTTAAGGAATTAGGATAGTTTTACATTCGCTTATAGTTTGAAAGTTGGTAACATAAATAACAGGAAATAAAGATATATCGAAAACAATTAAGTTTGGAGATTAAGGGTAAAGTGTTGATTAGGTGTTCCTAGATTACTTTCCCTATTATTATTTTTTGATAATTGTTGCTATATAGGTGCAACCATAATTCTATTTCCCTATCAGATTAACAGTGTTGGTGCATTGTGCATATTCGCATCCAATAACACCCTCTTGCAAATGTACAAACTAACCCCTAATAGACGACCCATGTTACAACATGTTGTCACGTCACTCCTAATTAGTGTAGTTTAATCATGCATAATTTAATTAAGTGTACGAGTTAATCCTATTTAGCCTTTAACTGAGAAGTTCTTGTCTCCTTTACGCGTTAGCCTATTTATTACAGGATCGAGTATAAATACTTAAGATTCAATTCATAAATATATCTACTTATAAATTGTATAAAAACAGTAAGTAAATAGGACTTTCATTTAAAAAACCTAACCAAGGGATCTAGTTATTCATACATAATAATTAAACAAAGAGTTTAAAAAATTACATCGTAACCTTACCCTAGAATTGAAGGATACCCCTTTTGAAGGAGGTATTCCTTCCCCTTGAGAGATCCTTGCCCTCTTGCTCCTTGGATGCTTGTTGCTCTCCTACTGTTGTTGTCTTCTTCTGCTCTGATGTTGTTTTTAATAAGGTGGAAAATGACTCTATTTATAGACGTTTTCTGACTTGCTTTTCACGCACCATCGTAGTACTATGGGATGCCATCGTGCTACGATTTCTCACATAGCTTCATCGTGGCACGATGAAGCTCATCGTAGTATGATGTGATCAAATTCTTTTTCAAAATTTCGCAGATTTCATTCAAAAATATTTCCATGCATCGTGGCACGATGCACTTCCATCGTGGTACGATGACTTATGCTGAAATACTTTAATTATTTTTTTTTGCATTTTTCGTCCATTTTTGTCCAGTTGACTTTTAGCTTTAATCCCATTGAAAATCTTGAGTTTTTTGCATGGTTTGAGCTTGCAATTTATTAAAAAGACTTAATTCAACATTTTGTCCCGTATTTTAGGTTTCAACTTGGTCCCTTATGTTTTAAAAGTTTCAATTCAGCCCCTCATGTTTATTTTAGGTTTCAATTTGATCTTCTCCGTGAGTTTTGTCACATGTGACAAACGGTTTGCATACGTGGACAGACACGTGTCCATATTAAACAGTGTTAATGACAAAACTAACGGAAAATACCAACTTATACAAACGGTGGAAACATAGAGAAAGCTATTCCGAATTTGTTAATTGTTGCATTGAACTGATTTTTGGAGGGTAGGTTTGCAAAACTTGTGGCTAACGTTTCACCGCTCGGAACTTAAAAACAAAAAACAAGTTCTAAGCCAAGATAAATTATGTTCGCAATGCATTAGGTTTTTTGGGAAAATCTCCGGCTTCTTGTGTTCTTATTGTAAGCTAGTTTGCTTTGTTGTTTGACTAGTTGTTAATATTAGTTTATGCATCACTTTGAGACTCTCTTAGAATCTTATTTGATTATAGTAAAACTATTTCTTTGGTCTTGACGATCCATAATTTTGTACTCTCACATTGAAAAAATTTCACATTAAAATTTCGGTGTTTTTTTATACCTTTTATTTTGTTCTATCAACTACCATATATTTGTTGTTGATCCTCGTAAATTCTTATAAATTTGAAAAAATTAATTTCCCCTACTTATTACTCTGTTATTGTGTGTTAACTTCCCATAAAAAAGTACTAAAAAAATAGAGATATAAAATCTTTTTGGTTGATTGAAAAGCAATACCTTTAAACTTCAGGTAGTATGTCAGGAGCTAGCAACTAGCAGTAACAGATAATATTTTCTCTTGTTCCCTTGTGGAATGCAAATTGACAGCTCTATGCAGACTACAAAAAACAAAGGATGATTAAAAAATATACATCATTGATAATTCTGAAAAGGCTTAATAGGTCATTTGGTCTCTATATATTTGTGAATTTTTAGTTTTAATACTTGTATTTTGTTTTGTTGCAAATAAGTTCCTGAATATATAAAATTTGTTAGTTTTAGTCTCTAAAATCAAAATCCGCAGGAAATTCTGCAATTTTTGTATAGATTTTCCTTCGGATTTTAACTTTAAGATTAAAACCAAAAAAATTTATACATTCAAGAATTTATTTGCAACAAAATAAAATACAGGGATTAAAACAAACAATTCATGAACATACATGACCAAAAAATTTAGGCTTAAATATCATTTTCGTCCCTGTATGTTTATGAATTTTTTGTTTTAGTCCCTGTATCTTTTTTTGTTGCAAATAAGTCCCTGAATGTATAAATTTTTTTGGTTTTAGTCCCCGTCGTCTGCTAGCGTTACAAAAAAAGCTGATTTTTCAAATGTTTGCACCCGTGTCCGCTATGATTTGTCAAGTTAAGCTAGTCGGGTCATAAATGGAGGATCAAAATCAAACTTTAGTGAAAATTCAAACAAAATTATATGATGTAAGCATGCATTTTCTTTCTATCCTAAGTCTGATTTTGGTCATCTATTTATGACCGGATCAGCTTAACTTGTCACATCATAGCGCTCACGTGTGCAAACGTTTGAGAAATCAGCATTTTTTGTAACGATAGCAGACAACCGGGACTAAAACCAAAAAAATGTATACATTCAGGGACTTATTTGCAACAAAAAAAGATACAGGGACTAAAATCAAAAATTCACGAACATACAGGGACACAAATGATATTTAAGCCAAAAATTTATTAAGCTTTTTGAAAAAAAAAATCCCTCAGTTAACAGACAAAACAAAATAGAAAGGGAAGAAAATTACCTCTAAATATTTCACGCTTTTTTGTACTCTTCTTCTAAAATGATATCCCTCCTCATATTCATATCTCTTTGTAAACTCTCTTTAATATATAAGACACTTCTCTTCCTTCCACCTCTTAGATGTGATCTAAGCAAATTATATTATATATATATATATATATATTAATCCTCTGGTCAATGCTCTTGATTCTTCTGTGTTCTAATCATTGTTATACAATATGGTTTGCTACTTGCTGCCTTTCTAAAAAAACTGCGTCACACACCACGGGTTTTGCTCACAAGTTTTCTTGCCTAACCATTATTGATGATTATTCCATTGAATTAGTACAAAGACCCTCGTTAAAATATTGTACTATAATAATAAAATAAAGTACTAGTATTATCAGCATAACCTTGCATATCAGGTTTTATTTTATTAATGCTAATATCAGTTCAGTTGGTATCTGAGAAATCTGGATGCAAGATTCTATTTGACTTTGCAATTATCTTGACAATTGGATGATTTCATAAATGTTACTGCATTTAGACAAATCTGTTATAATGAATTGCGCAAAATGCAATGTTTTAAAAGCAATACAGTAATTTTAATCCCCTTTGCATATTTTTTTTTTTTCTCGTTTTTAATCCAAATAAGTGATTTTCACATAGATTAAGTCTTTTAGTTTTTGCTTTTGTTGTGATTTCGTCGTCTTAGTGCGATGTTGTGTTGTTTGTTGTAATTGTTACAACGTTTAATTTCCCGTCTTGTTGTGGTGTTCGTTTAGTTCATATTGAAAGATCAACTTTAATCAATTGCAGATTCAATCAATGATTTGGCCATCATCGTTGCAGATCCGGAAGTATGGACATTCCGGTGACTTTAATTTATCATATTATTTGTAGGCATTTTGCCGTTGTATGCTATTAACTTTGATGTTTCGAGTTTGTTCGCAAATTCATTCTTTTTGTTTTTAGCGGTATTAAATTTGTATTTGCATCTGATGTACTCTTTGAATTATTGGAATGAATGAATATCATTGTTTTTGTTTTTGTTAAAAAAAAAAAAAGCAATACAGGAATAATAAGTGTTTTAAAAACCGGACCACCCGGTCGGACCGGTTAAATTGGGAACCGGACCGGTCCGATCTGGGTGTTGGATCGGCCATGTAATTAAACCGGCCATTATATGGTTAGACCGGCGAAAACCCAAGCGGTCCGGTTCAAAGAAAAATAAACCACGCTTGTTTTATTTTTTTAAAAATAATTGTAGAAGTGGCTGCATCATGATTCGAACTCGCATCCGCAATGTGCAAGGCACACGCCCAGCCACTAGGACAAGAGCTAACTTATGATATTCATTCACTAATGTTATTTTGACAACCAAATAGTTGTCTAACAACCACATAACATGGTACTCGCCACCTTTTTGCTATTTTTTATTATTTTTGCCCTGCTTCGATTTACGTGCATAGAAAGAAAAAATTGATTGTCTACATGGGACAACTATTTTGGGTGTTCAAATAACAATTCTCTATTCATTTGCTTTGTTTATTTATATATCTAACCAATAAAAAACTTAATTTTACAAAAGTATTTGTTCAGCTACGTTGTTACGTCATTATCCACAATAACAACTCTATTTTTATGTTACTCTTTTTTGTCAATTTTCTAGATTAATTTTTGAAAAAATAATTTGATGTCAAAATATTTATATTCATCATATATAATTAACTAAAACATAATATTTTTTATAATAAAACATAAAATTAGCTAAAATATAAAGAATTTTTTTGACGATAAAATTTAAACTATTTACTCAAAATTAAAAAGTAAATATTTATATATTTTGTTACGTAGCTAATCAAAACAAGCAAAAGAGAAGAGAAAAAAAAATGGAAATTATTCTCTAAAAACAAAGTTTCGAGTTTTTCAAATATTTTAGGTGTCATGTCGTGATTATTTTAGAGATTGAGTTATCCAATTCGTCTGGTTTAATACCTATATATTTTTATTATATAGACCGGTTCGTTCTACTGGTTTATCCGATTTAATCCGATTTAGTCATGCGGTTCGAACAATGACTCAGTGGTTCGACCATTGAACCAATAAATCAGTATCCTTGCCGGTTCAATGTTCGGTCCGATTTTTAAAATATTGATAATAACAAAACTTAGGTGAACTGTTACCGTCACAACTTTTCATGTCTTTTTGACCTATTAGAAATGAATTATTTAGGGTCAATTTAAATATAGAATCAACTCTCTAAATCATTTTTTCCTTTTTATCTTTAGTTAAATAAGTGTGGTTTCTACATGTCCTTAGTGTTTAATTAGACTTTGACCTGTGCGTTGCACGGATATTGCGAAGTGATAGATATACGATTTAAATTGTTATAATTAAAATTACAAATTAAAAAATAAAATCAAAACATAACATAACTATATTGACACTTAAATTAGGCAGTACAAATGGTGGCAGAGAACAATAAATCATTAAGTAGAAGAGTGAAACACATAAATAAATAAATAACTAAATACATAAAGTTCCATAAAGTTTAAACTTACTTGATAATAACAAAGGTCACTCTAGATTCCTTTTTTTTTTTTTTTTTTCTTTTCAATTATGCGGCAATAGAAAAACCTAATTAGCATAACAAAAGTAACAAATATGATAGACGTGATGCAACATTCTCAAATAGAAAAGGTATTGAGCGAAACAAAAACAAAAAGTAAAATGGTGAAAAGATTGAGAAAGAAGAATAGGTGGGAGCTAAAAACGAAATTTGACGACGATGAGACCAAGAAAAAGAGTAAGATTTAACACGTAAGCATCAATAAAATTTCTATGTTAACATCAATACCGCAACAAAACGAAGCAAAAAATCAAATCTACAAATCAAACACATGAAACTATTTTAGATTTGACACTTAAAAATTATAACAATAAATAACTATAAAAAAGTAATCACTTACAAATCTAGATTAATATACTCATCTTCTTTGCCATTAACAAAAATCGATGCTTCTTCCTCTTCTCTTTCATGGTACTATATTGTCTAGAGAGAGGGTGTGCGGTTTGATGCCGATTAAAAATTGGGTTGAGATGTAGAGACAGAAGAAAGAATGTATTGAGGGAGAAAGTGGGTTAAGAGAGTGATGAGTGAGAAGCAAGAAGAGAAAATCGTGGATAAAAGACTCAGAAGCTTATAATGGTAGAGAGATAATGGCGAGATGCCACATTTTTAGGTATAACATTCTATTGTGCTATTTTTTATGTCAGCATTTAATAATATTTTATTTTCAATGCATAAAAACTAATGAAGGCTTTTGTCAAAAAAAAAAAAAAATAGAAACTAATAAAGGCCAATTCAAAATTAAAATTGAGGAAAAAAATTTATAAGTGGCGGACCATATAGTAATTAATATGTGGTTAAGAGATTAAGAGAGAAATTAAGAGGGAAAAAATTAGGGTTAACATAAAACAAAACCTTACTTTTATTATAATTAAGAAAGATTAAGATAAGATTAAGATAAGATTAAGATTAAGATTAAGATTAAGATTATTATTTAGGGTCTTGCTAACAAGTGCATCCGGTGCACTCTTTAATCATACTATTTAAAGAAATTTTTTAATAAAAAAGTTAAACAGTACAATTTTCAATGTGTTGACTTTATATATTTTTATAAAAAATTTATACAAACTTACTATTTAAAGGGCTTAAAGAGTGCACCGACTACTTTATTATGATTTCGTTGTCTTATAGTGTAACATTGTTTGTTTTGATTTCTTGCCATAATGCGATGTATATTATTTTCCTGTCTTAGTGCGTTATATTTTGTTTTTCCATCTTAGTGCGGTGTTTATTTATTTTAGTTTGAAGGATAGATTAAGTTCAATCTAAATGCAGATCCAATCAATATAGTCAAATATGTAGCTTTATATAAGTTATCGTTTTATGCTATTAACACGAATATTGTGAGTTTATTTGCAAATTTATTCATTTTATTTTTAGCGATTTTGAATTTGTATTGTATCGATGAACTCTACCAATTTGAATGAAAGAATACATTTTATTTATAGTAAAAAAAAAGCCATAGAAGAGATAGAATCATAGTTTAAAAAACTGGACCGGAACAAGAAAACAAAATACACCGCATTATGAGATGTTGGACCCTGCATGCAATTGAACCGGTCAAACCCATCGGAAATCGGTCTAAACAAGAAAAAATAGGACGGTTCGCTCGGGTTAAGGCTAAATAAGCAAGAATACAATAAAATTCAAAATCTTCCCCAAAAGGAAAAGGTGCATAGTTCTACCACTAAGCCAACTATTTCATTTCTATAGCAACTAGAGATAACGCACGGGTTCGATTAAAATACACACTTAATTTTTTTTAAATAACAAATAATAATTATAATTTTAA
Source organism: Trifolium fragiferum (assembly GCA_954870985.1). Lineage (NCBI taxonomy): Eukaryota > Viridiplantae > Streptophyta > Magnoliopsida > Fabales > Fabaceae > Trifolium > Trifolium fragiferum. The sequence continues at coordinate 18,482,139 of OX940789.1, forward strand.
AATATATTGACATAAAAATATTAATTTGTATTGAAAATAAGATGTCTGTTTGAAAAAAAATGAGATTTTGTATTAATTTATAGCAGATTCATGCTTGTGTGTGTATATATATATATATATATATATATATATATATATATATATAAAGGACATTTAATATAGTTTTTAACATAACCAAAGGTAGATAATATTTTAATGAGTGAGTCAAAGCTATAAAATAAAATATAATTTACAATTTTTATTGTTAACCTAATTCTCTTTATAGTTGCTTAAATGATGGAATGTGTTAAAATATATAAGACGAAATATATCTATCAAACAAAATGAATATTTTGTGTTTTTTTTTTCCCTACTAAGTTTCAGTTAGTATGTGATTTATATATGGTTGTTTTATCATTATCATTATCATTTTCATTTTTTGGTAGTTTTATCATAAGGTCTTTTATATTTTTTATATTTTTTATTTTGTTGTCAGCTGGTTTATGTTTTTTTAATTTGCTTAATTCTTTCTTTTATGATTTGGGTTTTTTTCTTTGTGAAGTTTATATCCCCTGTTTTTTTTCTTTCTATTTTGTCTCTCTTAATTAATAATATTACTTGTATTCTACTTTTTTAGTTATGTTTAAGAACTTTTAATAATGAGTTTCAAAGTACTCCAAAATAGAAATGAGAGAACGAAACAAAAAATCTTGATTGCTGGATATAAAAAGAGAGTGAAATTTAAATAAATCTTCATAATTAGTTTATGATTTATAATTCATCTCTGGTGGTTTTGTCTTTTTCATCCTTTGAAATTTCTTGTAAAATTACGCACTGCAATTTAAGATCTCTCTTATTTAATGAAAATACAATTCTTGCTTTGATATCAATTTTATTCTTATTGAATTCCTCTCAAACATTCACTTGATCAAAAAGTAATAATATAATAATATAGTTTATATAGTGCTCAACAAGAAAAAGAAATATATACCCTCGTTCTTTATAAATTTCAATGCACTACAAAAGTATAAGAATGGATAAGAGGAAGCTTAAGTTATTATTATACCTTCATTGTGCGGACGTATGTGACATTCTCAAAAAAAATTAGATTATTCTTAACAAAATACATCATTACACTTTCTTTAAAAAATAACTTAAGCCACAATATAACTTATGTTAGGAGACAAATCAATAACATCTAACATTGCTCACAATTTTATTAGATTATTTTTAAATTTTTTTCTATATATATATATATATGTATAAAGTTAAATATGTTTTTTTGTCCTTGTAAAATGATGATATTTTAAATTAAGTCTTTACTTAATTTTTATTAAATTTTTTATCCTTATAAAATTATCATGCACTCAATTTTGGTCCAGATTGTTAAGATAATGTGTATTTTTTAATGCTTTTTCTACATATATGTTTAGAAAAAAGTTCATTCTGAAAAAACAAATTCAAAACAATTGATTTTCGGATCATGATTTTCATTACTTTCATCTTGAACCATTTCCTTTTAAAAAACTCATTTAAATTCATATAATGTCAAAAATGATAAATAAAAGAGAAATATAATTATTTAATGTTGTAAATGCTAGGTATGATGAAGAAAATATTATTTAATGTTCTAAATTGCCTAATTAATTTTAATTAGAGTTTTATCTATTAAAATTAGAATTAATTAGAGGTGGTTAATTAATTAATTCATGAGAATTAATTATATTATGTGTAAAATTGGGAACTCTAATTGAACCTAAACCACACATTAATATGATTAGCTTTCACTTGTGATTAATTAATACAAGGAAACAATTTCCCTCCTCAAATTCACTCCCTCTCTCGTGCCACATACACACATGACTCATTCCTTTTCTTTGAATTGTGAGATAACACCTCAACAACACTACTTACCTAGGAGTATCACATGCAAACCAAACTCTCTATTCATTTTCAAAATTCAGTAACTGATTTACTCCCAAGCTCTCCTTCCCTTCTCTCTCACATGAGCACCCACAACAATACAACAACCCCAACAAGCTTCCAAAACATTACACCTCTCCTTATTCAAGTCTTTGGCCTCTTTCATAAATTCTGTGAACCTCAGAGATTCCTTAACTGCACTATATCAGAGCAAGAATCTCTGAAGCATAATCTTCCAATGAGTCACAAGATGTAAAACAACAAAAATCACCTCTTCACCTCTTCTACACACCAATGGAAATGCATGCATGTACCAACTGAAACAAACTCTCCACTGTAGAGGCCTCAGAAATCTACTATAAATATCCCTTTAACTCAGCAAATCAATTCATCAAACACAATCAAATTCGTAGCTCAAGTTAGAGGGTTTCCAAAAGTGTCAAAGTTCAAGTTCTGCCCAATCTGGTCGTGGGTTGTAGCTGGGTTGCAATAGCTGAATTAGAGAGCTCAGGAAACAAGGAAAAGCTTCAATCCAGGTGGGTTCATAGGCTAGTTTAGCTAGATTCCCCACAATTTCAAACATGCATGATAATATAGGAATTTAGAGAAAGTTATGTGTGAGGAGAAATAACTCCCAATTTCTCCTCCAAACAGTCGTAATTTATGTTTATAATATTGTTACAATGATTTAAATTGAGGATTGTAGGTGTTTGTTTCAAAAATGGCGTTTTTTTTGCAAAACAGAGGCTGAATACGCAGTTCTCGCCCGGCGAGCCTTCTAGGGAGTGAACAATTTCTGGGCAGAGTATGAATGGCCCGGCGAGCCTTTGCTGGCCCGGCGAGCTTAGGCTGGCCCGGCGAGTGATAGCTCGCTCGACGAGCATACTCAGAACAGACTTTGTTATTTGTTTGGGCTTGTTGGAGTGCTTTTTGGGCTAGACTAGTATATTGGTCTTATTTTCACTAACATTTTCAAAAAACTATATACACTCGTTTTATATCCTCAAATTGAATTAATATTTTTGTAACGATAGGATTTATATAAAATACGAGTTGTTTGTTATCACGGTGCAATCCTAGGGTATAACTTAGGATATTAGGAATTATTGTATGCTCCCCGGGTTTTGGGAAAAATTATGGTAGTATGATACAATTTAGAATCAGTCACTTATGTGTGATTAAGATATCACTTGTGGACTTCGTTTTAGACGATCCACCAGAAAAACTTTGTGAGCTGTATGCCGGAACGCTTTCTGTTCGCGGACAAGGCAGGCCTCTGAGATATGCTCACCTCAGAGTGTCTTGCGGTTAAAATCAACAAGACTAACTATGTGTTACACCTTTATTAAACTATGTTTATGATATTATGTTATGAAATAAAATATGTTATGACTGATTAGGTGCCCCGGCTTAGTAGCCATTAGGAGGGTAGTAGGATCCACTGAGACTTAGTAGTCTCACCCTAATCCAATTTTTTTTTCTTCAGGCAAATAGGTTGAGTAGGTAAGCATGCTTTGAAGTAGCTGCTGCTGTTTCGAGGATCGCATCATTAGATTTTCTTGCTATTCTCAATATCTATTCGTGTTGTTTTGTATTCCGCTGTGTTATTTCTACCGTTTTGTATCTCTGCACCTGCGTGTGTATGAATTTGAATAATGTAATTGTGATGAACTCAGTACCATTTATAATATCTTGCATTATATTCTAGATAATAATGTGGGGTGTTACAATTGGTATCAGAGCAGGTCGATTTAGATCTAGCGTGAGGTCATTAGAATTACTAATCCAATCCCAGTAGTTGTCTAGGTTCCCTACATATGATCTAGGTGTCATGACACTTTAAGCTTAGCTAACTTGACTTGATATTGGCAGTTAGAGCAGCATGTCAGGAGCGAGACGAGGACCTGGTAGGCCACCAAGAAGGCATGATGATGAGGAACCAGAAGTGTACGGTGATGCCAACGCCAACATGTGGGCGGAGATGATGCATCAACATCAGCAGTTCCAGGCCCAACAGGCGCAACAACACCAAGAATTCATGGCTATGTTTCAACAACATATGAATGCCCCTCCTCCCCAGAATCTTGGGTCGAGTGCATCCTTTCGAGAATTATGTAGAATGAGTCCTCCTGAATTCTACGGAGAGTATAATCCAGCCAAAGCTAGAGAATGGTTACAAAGGATGAGTGGGATCTTGGATTCGATGACCTGTACCGAAGCAGACAAAGTAACATTCGTCTCCCGCTTCTTTAGGGGCGACGCATGTAACTGGTGGGAAGGAACTAAGAATTATATGGAGGCTAGCCAGATGGAAGTGAATTGGCAGAACTTCAGGCGTCTTTTCATTGGTCACTACATTCCAGAAAGTTACCAGTTCCAAATGGAAAGGGAATTGATGGAGTTGAAGCAGGGCAGTTTGACCGTAGCTGAGTACACTATGAAATTCAACGAGCTGGTTCGATACGTGGCAGACGGTGATGATGCTCCCACGGAAGCGTGGAAAATGAAGAAGTATCGAATTGTACTTCGGGCAGATATAGCTCACGATGTCTCCATGCAGCAGATCACTAGCTTTGGTGATCTAGTGCAAAAGAGCTATCACGCCGAGGCAGGTCTTAGTAACATTCACAAAGAAAAGAATGAGGTTAATCAAAAGAAGAAGGGTTTGTTTGGAAAGTTTGGTCTGAATGACAGAACGTTCTCAGATCAATCTCAGAATGATAACACAAGCAAATAAATTATATTGTGTGTGTTGTGAATGCATACATGTAAAGAGATAAGGGAAGAGAGAAACACACAACAATTTATACTGGTTCACCCCATAACTTATGGGTTACGTCCAGTCCTCACGCTCCTTGTTAGTTTATCCACTATGAGATGCTAACGATCCCAAAAATACAACCTTTCTTCTTGCAATCTTCAACCAAGATCCAAGATCCCTTTAAGCCCTACAAGCTTAAAGATACTCCAGTCCTCCAGACTAGTAAGGGTATACCAAACCACTCAAACAATACAGCCCTATTGACTTGAGTGAACCTTTTACAAAGTATAATGATTAGGTTTCTAAGCTTTAAACAAAACTCACCAAGTGAGAAGCTTAGAGAAGTAAAACTCTCAAATCACTCAAAAGAATTTATACTAATCCTAGTATAGAATTACAGAGAAGGAGTGAAAGAGATCAAAGAAGAGCTTGAGAAAATAGCTTGTATGATGATAACAAGTTGGTAAAGTTGTAGTAAACAAGGTCACCAAGAGGCTCTATTTATAGCTGAGATATGTCCTTTCTTTGCTTGGTGACGAAGTATAGCCGTTTGCAACGGATATATGCTTGAAACTTCTTCAATAAGATGACACCTCATTAAATTCAAAAGTTGCTGGGCTTCAGAGAACGTTCTGAGAATGTTCTCGGATCTGAGCTTTGTCTTTGAATCTCAAAGGAGCGTGGTAGATGAGCTGGCAGTGAGCTGTGATTGATTCAAATGAGCTTCTTCAGCAAGAAAAGCCGTTGATGATCTTTTAGGCACGTGATGCACAATTTCCAAGGAGATTGGATATTTAAATGTTATGAACAACATTCTCCAAGAACGTTCTGAGAACGTTCTCCAATCTGGGTTCATGATGAACTTGTTCTTCAAGCCAAAACTCTCACACATGTGAGATACAAGCTGCTACTGATCAGGTGTGTAGCTTTAAGGTACGAACCAACACTATTCACTTGTACCTTCGTCCTCAAAATTCTTTGGAGAGAGAGGATTTGCATGGGAGAATGTTCATTAAAGAACTTCATAAAGTACACCTTCACTCATAGCTTCAAATTTGTTGTGCACATCTGATTGGTCCATGAAAAATCTGTCTATGATCAAAATGGACAGCTTGTGATCTTGTCTCTTGAAATAACTTCACTTGCACATGCTTATTCCTCAACATTGGCCAAAGAGGAAAGCTTCACATTTCTTCATAAAAATTCCTTGCCTTATTTGATATGTGAACTGTTGTGATCTTGTGAGTTACTACCCTGAAAAGTGCTTCCTTGTCTTTGTACAATGTTCACTTTAAATAAAAAAGTGATTAGTCTTTGAAGCTCTTGTTCTTGATTAATATGAGCGTGAAATCCTGAGAACGTTCTGAGATCGTTCTCTCAATCGTGTTCTTATTCAAAATAAATGAATAATCTTGATATAAAATGCTCAATTAATCCTGTCTTATTAAAACACTCACAAGCACTTGTTAGATAACAAAAAGACCAGAATTACATTAAAATATAATTAAGATGTTTGTTATCTTTAAAACATCAAATTGAGATTTTGCCTCAACAGGGTACATTAAGCATGGGTAAGCAGAGCCACTCCCAACGCTCACCTAGAAATTGTGCTGACTGTGGATATCCTCACAGTGGTGAGTGCATGAAAGGCAAGAATATGTGCTACTACTGTAAAAAACCTGGCCATTTCAGAAATGAGTGTCCTAAGCTGAAGAAGCACGGAGACTCTAGTGGAACCACCAAGAACAAAGGTCGGGTATACTCTCTAGACTATAATGAAATAAGATCCAATAGTTCTTTAATTATGGATGTTTGCTTGTTAGGACAGTTTAAAGTTTTAGTTTTGTTTGATTGTGGAGCCACTAACTCCTTCATAGCCGTAGACTGTGTCATGCGGTTAGGGTTATCTTCTGTCCCTCTTATACCCCCAATGGCAGTTGCTGTCGCTACTGGCGGCAGAGTCACTTCGAAAAGAGTTTGCCAAAACTGTCCTATCTTAGTTGGAAGTAACGTCTATCATATCGATCTAATCTGTTTACCTCTAAAGGATTTTGATGTCGTCCTTGGCATGGATTGGCTTTCCGCCAATACCGTGTACATCGGTTGTGCTGAAAGGAATCTGTATAGTCCTTCTGAAACTTCCGCAGAAAGTAGAGCCTTATCTGCTTTCTTGCAAAACACTCATCAGATGATTCAATACTTAGGTGCCAGCAGTAAGTGTTTCAGTGTTCTTTTCACTATCGATCATGAGTCTAGTTTGAGTCCCAGTGACATCCCCATAGTTAGCGAGTATTTAGATGTCTTCCTTGATGATATTATGAGTCTTCCTCCTGAGCGAGAAATAGAGTTTTCCATAGACCTTGTTCCGGGTTCTCAACCCATATCTGTTGCTCCTTATCGCATGTCTTCATTAGAACTCCATGAGCTTAAGACTCAACTAGAAGAATTGCTCCAGAAACACTTTATTCGTCCCAGTGTCTCTCCTTGGGGCGCACCTGTTCTACTTGTAAAGAAGAAGGACGGTACTATGCGCCTATGCATTGACTACCGTCAGCTTAACAAAGTTACAATAAAAAACAAGTATCCGTTATCTCGAATTGATGATCTTTTGGATCAACTCAGAGGTGCCACTGTTTTCTCAAAGATTGATCATCGTTCCGGTTATCATCAAATCAGAATCAAGTCATCAGATGTGTCCAAGACGGCGTTCAGAACGTGTTATGGGCATTATGAATTCTTAGTCATGCCTTTTGGTCTGACCAATGCTCCAGCAGTATTCCTGGATTACATGAATAGAATCTTCCAGCCTTATCTCGACAAATTTGTTGTCATCTTCATAGATGATATCTTGATCTATTCCCGTAATCCAGAGGAGCATGCTGAAAATCTGAGAATTGTTTTGGAAGTCCTAAGAGAAAAGAAGTTGTACGCCAAATTCAGCAAGTGTGAATTCTGGCTTTCGGAAATTAAATTTCTGGGACATGTTATTTCACAAGGCGGTGTGTCTGTTGATCCATCCAAAGTGGAAGCAGTTCTCAATTGGGAAAGACCCAACAGTGTGGCTGAAGTCAGAAGTTTTCTAGGCTTAGCAGGATACTACCGGAGATTCATCCTTGGATTTTCGGAGATTGCTTTGCCTTTGACTCGTCTGACTAGAAAGGGTGCTGCTTTTGTTTGGGATGCTGAATGTGAAGTAAGTTTCAGAACTTTGAAAGAAAAGTTGACAAGTGCACCAGTATTGGTGATTCCCGACCCAAACCGGAAGTATGTGGTGTACTGTGATGCATCGCATAAAGGACTTGGCTGTGTTTTGATGCAAGATGATGCAGTGGTGGCATATGCCTCTCGGCAATTGAAACCACATGAGCAAAACTATCCAACTCATGACCTGGAATTAGCAGCTATTATCTTCGCTTTAAAGATTTAGAGGCATCACTTGTATGGTGTCCAATTTGATCTTTTCAGCGATGATAAGAGCTTGAAGTATCTGTTTGACCAGAAAGATCTGAATAGGAGACAACGTAGATGGATGGGGTATTTGAAGGATTTTGATTTCAATCTTAACTATCATCCTGGCAAGGCGAAGGTTGTAGTAGACGCTTTGAGCAGGAAAGCCCTGTATGCCTCTGAACTCCTAATGCTACAATGTGGTCTGTATGAGAAGTTCAGAGATTTGAACCTGAATGTTGTGTACCGGAAGAGTGGTATTAGAATCAACAGAATGGAGTTGTCCTGTGATCTGCGCGCAAGGGTAATGCAGGCACAACAGAGTGATATGGATCTGCAGAGGAGATTGAACAACCCAGAATTTTCAATAGCATCTGATGGTGCCATGCTGTATGAAGGGAGATTATGTGTACCGAATGATGATGAGTTGAAAAGACTGATTCTTGAAGAGGCACATAAAAGTGGATTCTCGATTCATCCTGGATCTACCAAAATGTACCATGACTTGAAACAAAATTACTGGTGGCCAAACATGAAGACAGAAATCGCAGATTTTGTGTCCAGATGTTTGGTATGTCAACAAGTGAAAATTGATCACCAGAAACCTGGAGGTCCTTTGCAACCTTTAGAAGTTCCTGAGTGGAAATGGGAACATATTACCATGGACTTTGTAGGAGGATTACCCCGCAATCAGAAAGGTCAAGATTCTATATGGGTAATCGTGGATAGATTAACAAAGTCAGCTCATTTCATTCCAGTAAAGTCCACCTATAAGGCCACACAGTATGCAGCTATCTTTATAGAACATATTGTGAGGTTACATGGTGTACCGCTCAGTATCGTTTCCGATCGTGATCCTATCTTCACTTCTAGGTTTTGAAAAGCCTTCCAGAATGCGATGGGTACTCAGTTAAGAATGAGTACATCGCACCATCCTCAGACAAATGGTCAGTCGGAGAGGACCATTCAAACTCTTGAGGATATGCTTCGTGCATGTGTGCTAGAGGATGGTGGTAGTTGGAGTAACTACTTACACTTGATTGAATTTGCTTACAACAACAGTTACCATTCTAGTATAGGGATGACACCGTTTGAGGCCTTGTATGGAAGGAAATGTAGGACTCCCTTGTGTTGGACCGAGGTCGGTGATCGCGGATTGTTAGGACCGGACCTTATTCAAGAGACAACCCTAAAGGTTAAGTCCATCCGTGAAAAGATGAAAGTTGCTCAGAGTCGGCAGAAGAGTTATGCTGACAAAAGAAGGAGACCCTTTGAATTTGAAGAAGGTGATCATGTGTTTTTGAAAGTAACTCCGAAGTTGGGATTACGAGGTGTTTTCAGAACTAAAAAGCTCTGTCCAAGGCATATTGGACCTTATCAAATTCTCCGACGCGTTGGTTCGGTAGCCTAGCAGTTGGCCCTTCCTCCTTCTATGTCAGGGCTACATGACGTGTTCCATGTTTCACAGCTTTGAAAGTATATTCCAGATCCATATCAGCCGATAGAGATTGAGCAAATAGATCTTCAGCCAGATTTGACCTATCAACCAGATCCAGTTCGAATCATTGACCGTGATGTCAAAACCCTTCGGAATAAGAGGATTCCTATTGTCAAAGTTGAATGGGCGCAGTCTCCGGACGGCGAATACACTTGGGAACTGGAATCTGATATGATGAAAAGTTATCATCATCTATTCTAAGGTAAATTTCTTAATTTCGAGGACGAAATTTCTTTAAGCGGGGTAGATTGTAACATCCCCAAATTCTAAATTGCCTAATTAATTTTAATTAGAGTTTTATCTATTAAAATTAGAATTAATAAGAGGTGGTTAATTATATTATGTGTAAAATTGGGAACTCTAATTCAACCTAAACCACACATTAATATGATTAGCTTTCACTTGTGATTAATTAATACAAGGAAACCATTTCCCTCCTCAAATTCACTCCCTCTCTCGTGCCACATACACACATGACTCATTCCTTTTCTTTGAATTGTGAGATAACACCTCAACAACACTACTTACCTAGGAGTATCACATGCAAACCAAACTCTCTCTATTCATTTTCAAAATTCAGTAACTGATTTACTCCCAAGCTCTCCTTCCCTTCTCTCTCACATGAGCACCCACAACAATACAACAACTCCAACAAGCTTCCAAAACATTACACCTCTCCTTATTCAAGTCTTTGCCCTCTTTCATAAATTCTGTAAACCACAGAGATTCCTCAACTGCACTATATCAGAGCAAGAATCTCTGAAGCATAATCTTCCAATGAGTCACAAGATGTAAAACAACAAAAATCACCTCTTCACCTCTTCTACACACCAATGGAAATGCATGCATGTACCAACTGAAACAAACTCTCCACTGTAGAGGCCTCAGAAATCTACTATAAATACCCCTTTAACTCAGCAAATCAATTCATCAAACACAATCAAATTCGTAGCTCAAGTTAGAGGGTTTCCAAAAGTGTCAAAGTTCAAGTTCTGTCCAATCTGGTCGTGGGTTGTAGCTGGGTTGCAATAGCTGAATTAGAGAGCTCAGGAAACAAGGAAAAGCTTCAATCCAGGTGGGTTCATAGGCTAGTTTAGCTAGATTCCCCACAATTTCAAACATGCATGATAATATAGGAATTTAGGGAATGTTATGTGTGAGGAGAAATAACTCCCAATTTCTCCTCCAAACAGTCGTAATTTATGTTTATAATATTGTTACAATGATTTAAATTAAGGATTGTAGGTGTTTGTTTCAAAAATTGCGTTTTTCTGCAAAACAGAGGCTGAATACGCAGTTCTCGCCCGGCGAGCCTTCTAGCGAGTGAACAATTTCTGGGCAGAGTATGAATGGCCCGGCGAGCCTTTGCTGGCCCAGCGAGCTTAGGCTGGCCCGGCGAGCATACTCAGAACAGACTTTGTTATTTGTTTGGGCTTGTTGGAGTGCTTTTTGGGCTAGACTAGTATATTGGTCTTATTTTCACTAACATTTTAAAAAAACTATATACACTCGTTTTATATCCTCGAATTGAATTAATATTTTTGTAACGATAGGATTTATATAAAATACAAGTTGTTTGTTATCACGGTGCAATCCTAGGGTATAACTTAGGATATTAGGAATTATTGTATGCTCCCCGGGTTATGGGAAAAATTATGGTAGTATGATACAATTTAGAATCAGTCACTTATGTGTGATTAAGATATCACTTGTGGACTTCGTTTTAGATGACCCACCAGAAAAACTTTGTGAGCTGTATGCCGGAACGCTTTCTGTTCGTGGACAAGGCAGACCTCTGAAATATGCTCACCTAAGAGTGTTTTGCGGTTAAAATCAACAAGACTAACTGTGTGTTACACCTTTATTAAACTATGCTTATGATATTATGTTATGAAATAAAATATGTTATAACTGATTAGGTGCCCTGGCTTAGTAGCCATTAGGAGGGTAGTAGGATCCACTGAGACTTAGTAGTCTCACCCCAATCCAATTTTTTTTTCTTCAGGCAAACAGGTTGAGTAGGTAAGCATGCTTTGGAGTAGCTGTTGCTGTTTCGACGATCGCATCATTAGATTTTCTTGCTATTCTCAATATCTATTCGTGTTGTTTTGTATTCCGCTGTGTTATTTCTACCGTTTTGTATCTCTGCACCTGCGTGTGTATGAATTTGAATAAGGTAATTGTGATGAACTCAGTACCATTTATAATATTTTGCATTATATTCTAGATAATAATGTGGGGTGTTACAGCATAACTTACCAATTTATTAATTAAAAATTTGTATTAATACAATGAGTGAATGAATAGTCATAGTTATAGAAATATAAGTTATGGAATATGAAAGAAATATATGTATATATAAATTTGTTTTATATATTCTTTGTTTATAACTAACCAATTTTTTTTTTAGAAAAAAAAAAACTAATCAAATTTTCTTGTATTGTTTGTTATTGTTGTTAATGTGGAGGCTAATTTATTTTCTTTGGTTGCATGAATGCATATGTATCGTGGCAATTGAATTGACTATTAACTATAACAACTTGATAAACAAAATGACATTTAAGATTTAAACCATGATATGAGGAATTTAAACTCATATAATTGATCAATTTTTTTAATATATTCTTAAAGAAGTAAACCTTAATTTTCTTTTTATAAACATCATGTATTTTTCTTTTAAAATTTTTGTCAAATTATTCTTAGGAAAAGAAAAGGTTTATTAATTTGATCAATTTCTTGTAAGTAACAAACTAAAATAGTCATTCTTAATATATTGTCAATTTTTCTTTTATAATTAGCATCATCTTTAAAAAATCAAAATACAGTCTACTGTTAAAATTTATATATATTCATGATAAATGCATGAAAATTATATATTTGGACAATCTCTGAGTCTAGTTGAATCAATATACTTCTTATATTACAATTATAAGAATCATATATGACTTAGGCTCTGTTTGATCTGCAAAATAAAAGAACTGGACAAAACAGGACAAGACAGAACAGCACAGGACAAACATTTATTGTATTGAACAAATTTTGTCTTGTATGATATTTGATGAAGAAAATGTTATTTTGGCGATTTAAACAACTTGTGCTGAGGACATAAAGTTGTCCCATGGTTCAGTGGGGGACAAGAATATGTGTTTTTGTCCTGTCCCTTAACCCCCAATTTGTCCAATCCTAGTAACAGTTTTAACATCAAACACAGTACAACTTAAGTTGTCCTGTCCAGTCCCTTATTTTTTAACAGATCAAACGCACCCAAGTGAACTTCAAAATCTTTTATTTTCTACTCTATTTTGATTTGATATTTCTCTTGAAATCAAGTAGATCACCTACACATTGTAGATAATATTGCATTTAAAAATGAGACGCATATTTATATTTGTAAATTATTTGATTTGTCCTCCTTTGATTGAAAGCCTCTAACATTAATATACGTACCCTCAATCATTATAAATTTCATGGCACCACACAAAAATAACAATTAGAAGTCTCTTTTATCCTCTTCAACTTATTCACATTAAAAAGAAAGTTATATTCCTATTAATCAACCTAAGAAAATAAGAAATAAATACGCTAAAACATTAGACTAATAAAATAATTAACGAAAAAGAAAATTAGTCAAATTACAAATATTATAGATGACTTACATACTGTTTATACAAATATTAGAGTTAAATACATATCCTTACATGAATTGTCACTTCAAGGGCGGTAAGGATGCAACGAAAGCAAAAACGGAAGGTTGTTTCATCATGTTCTCCTTCTTCACATGAAAATAATAATCATAGTTATTTTCATATTAATAAGTAATATAAGAAAATAAGAAGAGTGCTTGAAAATTAGACTTAAAAAATATTATATCGCTTAAAACAAAAACATAGGGTAATGGGTATCAAAATAATGAATAGATAAGACATATGTGAACACTGAGAAATAAAACAAAAACCACCATACAAAATTGAAGAGTACTCTTTGAAATTTTTTTAGAGAAAATGATGATTAGTGAAACCAAAATATACAAAATCATGTATTTATACCCACAAAGACTATGGATTGGAGAATAGCAATTTGTACAAAGCATAACTTACCAATTTATTAATTTAAAATTTGTATTAATATATGAACTAGTATTTTGCAGTAAGAAAAATAGCCCATAGTTTTCAATGGAATTTTATGTAACGCAAATCAATTAATATATGAAGTTGTAAAAAATGTGTTTCTTACATTATGGCGCATGTTTAAAAAGGTGCAATTAACTTTTATGTTACTACATAATAATAAAAGTGATAGCAATATTAAACAATTAAATATTGAAACAGTAATAAAGGTGCATAGTTCTTTTACAATATTAGCATTTATGTTGAATATCAAGAACTTAAGGCTTATAATCCTCGAAAGTAATTTGATTTCTCATTCAAAATTGGTGAGAGAACAACTTCATGCAATGGCCATAGACTAGTAGCAATATCCTACATATACAGTATAATCCTACTGCTCCCATGGTTCTCAAAGGTGTCACTTGTGTGTTCCAAGGACATAACAAAATTGGAGTAGTAGGCAGGACAGGGAGTGGAAAATCTACTCTGGTGCAAGCCCTCTTTAGGGTGGTGGAGCCTATAGAAGGATGCATTATGGCATAAATATTTCCGATATTGGTTAGGTGAAAGATAGCAACCTTGTTCATCAATAACATATATCAAAACCTTCCTTCTTTTTTTTTTTTCGGTTTTCACCATCAGTTGAATCTGGTTCGGGGGTCAGTTCTGGCATCAAGTGGTTTCAGCCCCCTCCCGATCGCAGTTGCGGGGGATCGAACCGTGGTCCTCCCTACCAAGTTCAGCGTCAATCACCACTGAACCAACTAACGATTGGTATCAAAACCTTCCTTTTACAGCATAACTTACCATAGTTTCTTGCAGTTTTTATTCCTCTCTTGATTGTGTGACATGAAATAAGGAATTTCTTCATTTGATTTTGTCTTGTCTCATTGTGTTTTATTTGGACTGGAACAAAAATGCAGTTGCGTATATCTCCTAGTTTGAGGCATGTTACTGTTCTACCAGGGAAAGGACTTAAAAGAGTTTATCAAAGTGAAAGCTGTGTCGAAGCGTCTTTCTTAATATCAACCGTTCAATAAAAAAACAAAAACAGACTAGGAACTAAAACAAACTTAAGTTAATAAAAAACAGATTCAGACTTAATAAAACCAACTTAATAAAAAACAAACTCAGACTTAATCAAAAACAAATTCAGACTAGGAACTAAAACCAACTTCACTTAATCAACCTATCTTGTTCTCCTCCTCCAACTTCTTCAGCTTCTTTTTCAAAGCCTTTTTGACTTTTTTTAAGTCTTCATCGTCTCTTTTCACCTTCTCATCTTTCCTTAGTGACTACAATGGAATGATGAACTAGACGCTAAACTACTAGAGTTAACAAAACAGTCCCTTAGTGACTACAACTCCAGTCATTCACTGTCCTTGAGGAATCCACCAGGCTTGGTCCATCTCACGGACCGAATTAACACCTATATCAGCACAGAAAATATGCAGATTAACCTCAAAGATTTTCACAATGTTGGACAACGTTTACGGAGACTTCGACGAGAGGTAACTTTCTTTCTTTTAGTATACTGCTGAAAAAATGTTGGACTGGCCATGAGTTTACATTTGTTGGCAAAGATATATACCATGGAAGGTTAACTTGTTTTGGAAGAAGAAAACAACAATAAATTGAAGTTTTTTGTTTTTTGCTGTGAACAATTGGGGAGAGATAGAGTATAACAAAAAACAGCGATTTGTATTTTAATAAAAGAGAGAGAAAGTAAAACACGCAAGTGGACAAGATGTTGTCATGTCATTCACGAATCTCTCGTGATATCAAGCATTTCCCTTTACTGCTAGTTATAAGTGCTTGCCACAAGTTGTTCCTATTATGTAGTAGATGAACCAGAATTAAGCTGAACAACAATATCTTTATCCTTTACAGTATTTCACCAAATTTTTTGCATTTAATAAATTTTGTTTTATTCTATTAGGCGGGTAACAGTTGGAATTTGGAATCCTTACATGTTCCAAAGTTTGTAAATTACGAGTATGCAAGAAAATCGGGTACTAAATCCCGAACGTCGGATCGTTCAATGGTATAGAACACGCTGCCCAATCACAAAGGAAATGCAAATTTCAATGAAAAGCACTTAAGACAATATTTTAATATAAAACATCTGATGCTAATAGAATTTTAGAATGCAGTGTCTTTCAAAAGCTGCACCTTAAAATAAGTTTCAAAGTAACCAGCAACATTAAGACTAATTGTCAATATCTGCCTCATTAAAGTAAGAGCGGAAAATCACAATTTTCCTTCAATGGTATAAGGGAAACTCTAGTTCAAATGCCATCATCAGCAAGGGAAAAAATATGCATATTTGTTCACGTATGTAAACACAAATGAGTTATAACAGGTGAGCTGCTCTAGGGATTCCTAGAGCACGAGCACTTCACAAAATGACTTAGTTCAAAATACACTGTTTTAACATAAGGGAATACAAAATTCCTACCCTTTTATAAACTATAAATTGAGGATTCAACTAGAATCGCAGCTCATAACTGAGCAGTAGGAAGAAAAATCACACTATTCATGAAACAAAAATAATAAATAAAACACTGTGCCTAGAATAGATTTGTATATACTAATTAGTAATTACATGGTTAAACTACCGAATCAGATGATAAATTAAACTAATTTTTTAGTGTGTTTGAAAGTTAGAAAGAGTTGAAAGTAGACATCTTGAAAAAGTTGAAAGTATAGAACATGCAACTAATCCACATTATTATCTTCATTTAGAGACAACCATGAAAAACATTTGTGAGAATGGTCGCTCGCTGGCTCGCTCACCTCAAATGAAATGAACAGCTAGCTAGATCCTTGCTTCTTGTTCCTGTTTCTCTCTTCTGTCGGCTGTGTGTGCTTTGTATTGGAAAGAGGGAAAGTCTCTTCTTTTTCTATCTCTCTCACTCATGCTCTCTTTTATGACTGAGTAAGGGTTACTTGCAAAATGTTTTTTCTCGATTTATTTATTTATTTATTTATTTTGGTCAGGTCTCAATTCATTTACTTATTCAAAATTTAGTTTTGTTTTGAGGTTGAAACAAATCAGCAGTCGTAACGTTTTATAAGTAAATTTAACTTTTTAGATTTATTGTAGATTTAATGTATTCGAGACCGGATACATTAAATCTACAATGAATCTAAAAAATTATATTTGTTTATAAAGTGTTACGGAGGGAATATGAAGTGTTATATTACAAATATACTCTTGGGGTGCTTTCAAGGTTATTAATTTTATTTCTAGGAAAACTATACTCGGAAAATAATGATAGAAATTTTATTCTAAGGTATTTGAAAAAAATTGTGTGTGGTTAATATTAATCACATTCCTTAAAATTATTGATAAAGATGGGTAAAAACGAAGTTATTAGAAATTACTTGAAAAATATTCCATTTTCATTGGAATTTTTCCTTCCCACTCATTTTCATGGAAATAAAATCATGTAAATAAGATAAGTTATTTGAAGTTATTTTTTCCAATAACCTACATACCTAGGAATAATTTTATATCAAGCTTGTAACAAACATGACTATATCTATTCATAGTTAAACTATTAATAATGTACTAGGGGAAACCCGCGCAAATAAATGAAAATTTTAAATTGTGATAAGTATAATCACATATAGATATTAATTTAAAATATGTATATATTTAATATAAGTATATGTATAAAAATAAAAAATAGTTTAGAAATATGAGATTTTTTACTTATTTATATCGTATTGTTTATATTTTAACTAGCGTCCCGACGGGCACTCCCGTGCCTGTCAGTCCGCCTTTTTTTGTTTTGTTATTGTATGTGGCCGTTTGTAAACAGTGATTTATTATAAATTTGATTTTTATTTAAACTAATTTATGTATTTTTAATTTTTCTCAAAATAAAATTGTAATTTACGTGCATTGTTCCAGCATAAGTTATTTGATGCAATAGGTTATATTGTTATTCAACATTATATTTAGTAGTTAGTACTTTGATGCAAAAAAGAGAAAAGAAATAAATTCTATAAACAAACAGAAACATACATAAATAAGCTAAGTAAAAATCTTGAGAGGTACTATTGGAAAGAACTCCAATTTTTAGAATAGAACTCCAATTTTTAAGGGTGAGAACTATGCTTTTGGAAAGACTGCATGCAAGTTCATATGATGACCAATGATATGAAAATCTAGAAAGTTATCATACTATATTTTTCAAGTCTTAATAGATAGTGAAATTCTTAACAAATGGTAAATAGCTTAGACATATACCTTGATAGCAAATAGGTGCATATGCATGATTTGAAGGATAGGAACATTACACCATAAGAAGTACGATGAATTCATCTACTTATATAAAATTGCAAACATGTTATAGAAGATAGAGATGAGGTTCAAAATTTAAATGAAAGAGGTAACAAACTCACATTAAATAAGACATTGTCATTTCAACCCAAGAATTCTATACTATTTTTAAACATAAATGTAACTTCCCTTTTTAAAATGTATCATCTAGGTCCTAAATGATACATAATGGGAGGACCTAGATGATAAATTTTAAAAATTTAAAAGACCAATTTTACATATACGATACAAACGCAAAATTTAAAAGATCTACATATACATCTGATCTTAAATCTATACAAAGAGAAAAAGAGAAGAATATAATTCAACAACATGACAAAGTAGTTCGATCATAACATATTTTAAAAAAAGAGTATGTGAACAAATTAAAGTGCACCGCAACTGCGATTGCGGCCACAATATTATATTGTTGATGTGGTTGTCACCACAATTGCATATATGTATATATATCATCTTATTTGTATGTGAGATGAGGAAATGAGGAAATTTGAAAGACAACATAATTAAATTTGAATTTCGTTGTTCGCTCATATGTATATTGGTAATTCATAAACTAACCTTTGATTTTACTGTGCAGTCCTTTCCCTCTGTCAAGTGCAACTAAGAATTGTTAAGTAAGAATCATGTTCGCGTACACTAATGTTGAATGATGGAGTAATGAGGACTGTAGAAAATGAATATCTTCTTTCCTTTACGATAGTTGCACATCAAACCAAATTTTGCAGTTTATCATCAGTTATGGCTACTTTTTATTTTGACAAATTATTATGCAGTTATGGATTTTGTTGGTTTCTTTTTGTTTAAATAAAATCATATTTTAAAGGGTAAAATAGGAATAATGAAAAAGCCATCCAAATTTTTTTAATCCTCTTTATATAGGTAATAAATATAATAGATCTCTTATAATATTTTTTTTAAGTTTAAAGGGATGCATCTTATTATATTTTAATAGTGTAATTGTGTAATAGATCTCTTATAATATTTTTTAAGTTTATATTATCTTTCAATTGTATAGTCATATTATATTTTTTTTTAATAGATGCATCATATTATAATTTTTTATGTACCCCTTATGTAAAAATTATGTGATCTCATTTTTTAAAAATTACGAATCAATCCAGACTTTATTAGTCCCGATTTTTTTATTCTATTGTGCTGTATACATTTTTTTGTTTTGTCCTTTTTTTTGGGGTTTATTTTTCTTTTTCTTAGTGAGGTTTATATCCCTTCAAATTTATTGTTAATTTTTGTCTCTCTTATTCAATAGTATTTGCTTGAATATTTAGTTTATTTTCTTATGATATAAAGTTGAATATTTTTTGTTGCCAATATATAGGTTTGAATGATGATTTCATATATTTGAATTTAGGTTTAGTTATCTGGCTCACGAAGAGAGAATTTATTATTTTAAAAGAATTTTTTTTAAAGCATATTTTAGAAGAATTTAACATGTCTTATTTTTGCTTTAAAAAATGTTATATTGTTCTGATAAATATATCACTATTTTATTGAGCTGTAACTTTAACAATTTTTTAACACTTTAGAATATGTATTTATTTTATTTAAATTTAAATAGTTACATTATTATTTATATATAGAGAATGTATACTATAAGAATAAATTATTAGCCTTTAGATCAAAATGTATGGCTTAGATTTAATGACTTATTGTGAGTCTTGTCACATTCAACCAACATGTTTTCTTCAAACTCATCCTTTCCTCTTCTCACAGATCTGTTGTTCTTCTTCTCTTCTTCTTCTCATCACCCAGAACTATTGTTAAAAATCAATCCAACACTACATCAATACAAATTAAAATCTAAAAGCAAACAAAAACCCCAATTTACAATACTAATCCATCACTTGACAAGTAAAAATTGAAATATCTTTCACCGTGTCATTCACAATACCATCCTTCTATTTGTTTTCTCATTTTCAAAAAGCCCAATCTGATTGTGTGGTTTCAACAACCAATAAATTGATTTTTTTAATTCAAAGTAATGTTTTTATATGTTAGTTTATATGTAGAGTCCAATAATAACAGAGTTTAACGGTGGCGTTTCGGTGGTGTACGTCTGTGTCGTTTCCAATTTTAATGTTGTTAGATTACACGACGGTGTTCCGACACAGGTTGTTTGATGCACTACAGCGATTCAGAATTTTGTTATTATTTTTTCTTGTTTTCAAGTTGTTGTTATTACCTCAGTTTTATATCAATCTACCATATTATCATTTTGTTGAGATGATTAAGGAAAAAAGACAACTAATTTACAGATTTTGTTTCTTAATAAACATTAAAAAAGCTAAATTGATGGGATGATTGTTTAACCATGCATGGAGATGGAAGTTGAAGAGATGCAAGACAGAGTTGAATGGAATTGAAGGGAGAGTTGCAGAAAATGGGATTTGGACTTCGGAGAAGATGAAACGTGAATGAGGTTTGGTTGATAGACTAGATGAAGGAACATTAGTTATTTAAATGAGCCTTTTAATCTTAACCATTGAATTTTGATCTAAGGGCTGATGTTCATTCTCACCATTCTCATAAGATATGTTATATATATATATATATGGGGATGGATCAAATTACACCGGTGTAACATTTAAGTAATGTTACATCACTCAATAACGCTTTAACAAGTTCAAATTTTACAAAATCCACAGTTGGATTGAAAATTTATATCGTATAGATCATCTATGTTGAGTTTTACAAAAATCTAAAATCATTGGATATGATATTGAGACTATAACACCCCATAGATAAATCTAGAATAATCAAGGAGTATTATTATTGATAACTGAAATTCGTTATTATTACAACAAAGTTCGTTGCACACACATGTGCCAAATACATCAAGAGTACAAAAATTAACAGCGGAAACATTAAAACACGATAAGAAAATGAGAAAGCATGAAAACTAAATGCAATCCTCCAAGTGCAGCAGCGACTCCAAGACCAACGCTTACCTATTCAACCTGTTTTCCTGTTTCAAATAGGGAGTGGGGTGAGACAGTCACTTCGTCCCAGTGAATTCTACTACCCTCCCAGGCTATAAAGCCGGGGCTCCTAATCAGTCATATCATAATCTAAATCCATAGCATAATTATCATAAGCAATAATGTAAAGGTGTAACACAAAGTTTATCTTGTTCATTTTAAACCGCAAACCCTCTAAGGTGAGCACGTCTCAGGGGTTCGCCTTATCCGCGAGCAGAAAGCGCTCCGGCATAAAGCTCACATAAATTTTTCTAATGGAACATCTAAAACGAAGTCCATACTGATAACATAATCATATAATTAATTCGACTGATCACTAAATTATTAACATGCTACCAATAATTCCCAAACCCGGGGCACATGCCATATTCTAAATTTCCTTAAGTTATTTCCCTATGAATTCAACTGTAATTGACCTTCTGTTTGACATCAATCAATATACATTTCTGCAAAACACAATCTTTAATGAGGATATAAAACGAGTGTTACATTTATCTTTGAAAACAAGAAATTAAGTCATTTCTGGGTTAGCTCGCTACGGCGAGTCACCAAGCTCGCCGTGGCGAACTAGCAGGTACTGGCCTAAACAACTCGCTAGGTGAGCAGATGCTCGCCATGGCGAAGTTCTTCAGCCCAGAACCTGGAGCTCGCCATGAAGGCTCGCTAGCAACTCGCTATGGCGAGTTCACACAGAAGTGCCTCTGTTTTGCGAAAATCTTTGAATTTTATAAACCACACCTACAATCCTCATTCAAGATAGTGCAGAAACACATTTTGAATGATATAGAACAGAATAGCATGAATTTTGGGAGCTAAATTCATACACACAGTTATTTCCTATAAATTCCTATGTTTGCATGCATTTCATAAATTTAGGAAAACTAGCTAAACTAGCCTAAGAACCCACCTGGTAATTGAAGCTTTAACCTTTAACTAAGCTCTACAGACAGCTACAGAGCTTCCTAGCTAGACCCACGAACTCAGACCAGAATTGGAACTTTGACAACTTAAAAACCCTTTTGCTTTAGCTCTACGAATTTGAGTTTGGTTTGATGATCAGGGAGTTAGAATGGAGGCTATTTATAGTAGTTTCTCTGGTGATTACACAGTATAGGTTTTGGCCTGAGTTTGGCCATGCATGTTGTTCTATTGGTTGAAAGGAGAGGTTATGTGATGTGTGTTGTCTTATGCTTCATGTGAAGAGTTGGGAATTGGAAGTGTGATTCTGATTCTGAATTGATTCTTCTCAGTAACTATGCAGGTGAGAATCTCTACTGTTTATGTGCAGGTTTAGAGGAAATGGCCAACATGTGAATGGGGTTTGAAATTGAAGATTTTGTAAGCTTGCCATTGTTGTTGTTTGGCGTGGGAGAAGAGAGAAAGTGAGAGAGCTTCAGCCTTAATTTTCTGAAGTGTAGGATTGAATGAATTAGCTTGAGTTGCATGCACTCTTAGGTGAAGAAAATGAGTGGAATTGTGACTCATTGAGTGAGGTGAGGTGTAGTGTTAAGAGAGAGTTGAGTCACATGAGGGAGGGAAGTGAATCTTAGGTTAATTAATTTAAATTCATGGATCTAAGGATTAATGTGTAGCTTAAACTCACAAGGTAATATTTTATCACACACATTAAACACTTAATCCTATGAAAATAATTCAATCATTTTAATTAACTCCAATCGTGACTAAATATTTTCTAATTAAAATTAATTAGACGATTTTAGAATTTGGGAATGTTACAATCTACCCCCCTTAAAAAAATTTCGTCCTCGAAATTTAGAAATTTACCTTAGAATAGGTGAGGATAACTGTTCATCATGTCTGATTCCAATTCCCAAGTGTACTCGCCGTCCGGAGACTGCGCCCATTCAACTTTGACAATGGGAATTCTCTTATTCCGAAGAGTTTTGACATCACGATCAACAATTCGAATAGGATCAGGTTGGTAAGTTAAGTCCGGCTGAAGATCTATCTGCTCGATTGCTATTGGCTGATAAGGATCTGGAATGTACTTGCGAAGCTGAGAGACATGGAACACGTCGTGTAGCCCTGACATAGAAGGTGGAAGAGCTAACTGATAGGCTACTGAACCAACGCGTCGAAGGATTTGATAGGGTCCAATATATCTTGGACAGAGTTTCTTGGTTCTAAACACACCACGTAAACCCAACTTCGGAGTAACCTTCAAGAACACATGATCTCCTTCATCAAATTCCAACGATCTCCTTCTTCTGTCGGCATAACTCTTTTGCCGACTCTGCGCAACCTTCATCTTTTCACGGATTGACTTAACCTTTAAAGTTGTCTCTTGAATAAGGTATGGTCCAAGCAATCCGCGATCACCGACTTCCGTCCAACACAAAGGAGTTCTACACTTTCTTCCACATAAAGCTTCAAACGGTGTCATCCCGATACTGGAATGGTAACTGTTATTATAAGAGAATTCAATCAAGTGCAAGTAGTTGCTCCAACTACCGCCATCTTTCAAAACACATGCACGAAGCATATCTTCAAGAGTTTGAATAGTTCTTTCAGACTGTCCATCTGTCTGAGGATGATGTGATGTACTCATTCTCAACCGAGTACCCATCGCATGCTGGAAGGCTTTCCAAAACCTAGAAGTAAAGATTGGATCACGGTCTGAAACGATGCTGAGGGGTACACCATGAAATCTCACAATATGTTCTATAAAAATAGCTGCATACTGTGTGGTCTTATAGGTAGATTTCACATGAATGAAATGAGCTGACTTGGTCAATCTATCCACAACTACCCAGATTGAATCTTGGCCCTTCTGGTTTCGGGGTAAACCTCCAACGAAATCCATAGTGATGTGTTCCCACTTCCACTCTGGAATTTCTAACGGTTGCAACGGACCTCCAGGTTTCTGGTGTTCAATCTTCACTTGTTGACAAACCAAACATCTAGACACAAAATCTGCGATTTCTGCCTTCATGTTCGGCCACCAGTAGTTCTGTTTCAAGTCGTGGTACATTTTGGTGGATCCTGGATGAATCGAGAATGCATTTTTGTGTGCCTCGTCAAGAATCAGCCTTTTCAGTTCTTCGTCATTTGGTATACACAATCTCCCTTCATACAACATAGCACCATCTGATGCAATTGAGAACTCTGGGTTATTCAATCTCCTTTGAAGGTCCATATCGCTTTGTTGCGCCTGCACTATCCTCGAGCGCAGATCGCATGACAACTCCATACGGCTGATCCTAATGCCATTCTTTCTGTACACCACATTCAGATTCAAGTCTCTGAACTTCTCATACAATCCACACTGCTGCATTAAAAGTTCGGAAGCATATAAGGCTTTCCTGCTCAAAGCGTCTGCCACAACATTCGCTTTGCCAAGATGGTAGTTGAGATTGAAATCGAAGTCCTTCAAATATTCCATCCACCTACGCTGCCTCATATTCAGGTCTTTCTGATCAAACAGGTATTTCAGACTCTTATGGTCCCTGAAAAGATCAAATTGGACACCATACAAGTGATGCCTCCAAATCTTTAGAGCGAAAATAATAGCGGCTAATTCCAGATCATGGGTTGGATAATTTTGCTCGTGTGGTTTCAATTGCCGCGAGGCATATGCTACCACAGCTCCATTTTGCATTAGAACACAACCAAGACCTTTATGTGATGCATCGCAATACACCACGTACTTCCGATTAGGATCAGGAATGACCAATACTGGAGCACTGGTCAGCTTTTCTTTCAACGTCCTGAAACTCACTTCACAATCAGCATCCCACATAAAAGTAGTACCTTTCTTGGTCAATCGGGTCAAAGGTAAGGCGATTTCTGAAAATCCAAGAATGAATCTCCGGTAATAACCTGCTAATCCCAGGAAACTTCTGACTTTTGATACATTGTTGGGTCTTTCCCAGTTAAGAACTGCTTCTACTTTGGATGGATCAACAGACAAAACGCCTTGGGAAATGACATGTCCCAGAAATTTAATTTCTGAGAGCCAAAATTCGCACTTACTGAACTTGGCATATAACTTCTTCTCTCTCAGAACTTCCAAAACAATTCTGAGATGTTCAGCATGATCCTCTTGGTTGCGAGAATAGATTAAGATATCATCTATGAAGATGACAACAAATTTGTCGAGGTAGGGCTGGAAAATCCTGTTCATGTAATCCATAAACACCGCAGGAGCATTAGTCAATCCAAAAGGCATAACTAGGAATTCGTAATGCCCATAACTAGAGCTGTCAAAAGGGGCCGGCCCGGCCTGGCCCGCCTCGGCCCGAGGGCCATGACATATAAAAGGGCTTTAGTGGACCAGCCCATTAAGCCACATGGCCCGACTCATTAAGCCCAGCCCGATAAGCAAAGGCCTACATGGCCCGATGGGCCGACCCGACAAACTTTCATTTTTTTTTGACAAATTTTTTTACAAAATAAATTCAAAGGACAATAAAACTACATATGTATCACCCACAAATTAATATCCATATAATTTGATTAATTTCTTTCTTATACTTTTCTATTTAGAATGATTGATTAAGTTGTTATTTGTTTTTTTCAAATAAAGATAATCATAACAAACTTGGTTTAATCTTAAAAAAAAAAAATTTGGTTTAATAATTATCTCCTAACTAACAAATCTCATCTTTTGTTACTTAATTATCTAAAAATCCTTATTTTTAGCTAAAACTATTTTTAAGTTTTTTTTTAACTCTTTAAGGGGACGGCCCAAAAGCCCGTGGGGCCGGCCCATAATGGCACATTAAAAATATTGGCCCGAGGGGCCGGCCCAATAAGGCCCGATCAACTTTTTTTAAAAGTCCGGTCCGTGTAAAACTATAGGGCTAATGGGCCGGCCCGATAGCCCGACCCGTTTTTACAGCTTTACCCATAACGCGTCCTGAATGCCGTCTTAGACACGTCTGAGGATTTGATTTTGATTTGATGATAACTGGAACGAAGATCAATCTTTGAAAACACGGTGGCACCTCTGAGTTGATCTAAGAGATCATCAATCCGAGGTAGCAGATACTTGTTTTTGATTGTCACTTTGTTAAGCTGACGATAATCAATGCATAAGCGCATAGTACCGTCCTTCTTTTTAACAAGTAATACTGGCGCTCCCCAAGGAGAGACACTTGGACGAATGAAATGCTTCTGGAGTAGTTCCTCAAGTTGAGTTTTAAGCTCATGGAGTTCTAATGGAGACATTCTATAAGGGGCAACTGAGATGGGCTGTGAACCCGGAACAAGATCTATAGAGAACTCTATTTCACGCTCGGGAGGGAGACTCATAATATCATCAGGAAAAACATCTAGATACTCGCTAACTATAGGGATGTCGCTAGGACTCAAACTAGACTCAAGATCAATAGTGAACAAGACACTGAAACACTTGCTGCTGGCACCTAAATATTGGATCATCTGATGAGTGTTTTGCAATAAAGCAGATAAGGCTCTACTTTCTGCAGAAGTTTTTGAAGGAATGAACAAATTCTTTTCCGCACAACCGATGTACACGGTATTGGCTGAGAGCCAATCCATGCCAAGAACGACATCAAAGTCCTTTAAAGGTAGACATATTAAATCAATGTGGTAGACCTTACTTCCGACTAAGATGGGACAATTCTGACAAACTTTCTTTGAAGTGACTCTGCCGCCAGTAGCGACAGCGACAGACATTGGGGGTACGAGAGGTACAGAAGGAATTCCTAACCGCATGACACAGTCTACGACTATAAAAGAGTTGGTGGCTCCACAATCAAATAGTACTAAGACCTTAGACTGTCCTAACAAACATACATCCATAATTAAAGCATTATTAGATCTTATTTCATTGCAGTCTAAAGAATATACCCGACCTTTATTCTTTGCGGATCCACTGGATTCTCCGTGCTTTTTCAATTTCGGACACTCGTTCCTGAAGTGACCAGGTTTCTTGCAGTAATAGCACATATTTTTGCCTTTCATGCATTCGCCGCTGTGAGGATATCCACAGTCTGAACAGTTCTTGGGCGAGCGTTGAGAGTGACTCTGCTTGCCCATGCTGGAGTTACCCTTAGACTTCAAGTTCAAACCAAACTTACCAAACAAACCCTTCTTCTTCTGATTCACCTCATTCTTCTCCTTGTGGATGTTGCTGAGAACAGCTTCGGCGTGATGGCTCTTCTGCACTAGATCACCAAAGCTAGTGATCTGCTGCATTGCCACGTCGTGAGCTATATCCGCTCGAAGCCATATCCTGTATTTCTTCATTTTCCAGGCTTCGGTAGGGGCATCGTCACCATCAGCAACATACCGGACCAACTCGTTGAACTTCATGGTATATTCAGCTACCGTTAGACTACCTTGCTTCAACTCAGTTAACTCACATTCCATCTGGAATTGGTAGCTCTCAGGAATGTAATGGCCAATGAAGAGACGCCTGAAGTTCTGCCAGTTAATCTCTGTATGGCTGGCTTCCATGTACTGCTTGGTACCTTCCCACCAATTGCAAGCGTCACCCCTGAAGAAGCGGGATACGAAGGTTACTTTATCTGTCTCTGAGCAAGTCATGGAGTCCAGAATGCCAGTCATCCTTTGCAACCATTCCCTAGCTTTAGCGGGGTTATATTCACCATAGAACTCTGGAGGGCTCATCCTACAAAACTCTCGGAAGGCAGCGCTCGACCCCAAATTCTGAGGAGGAGGAGCATTCATGTGCTGCTGAAACATGGCCATAAACTCCTGATGCTGTTGCGCTTGTTGGGCTTGAAACTGCTGATGCTGATGCATCATCTCTGCCCACATGTTGGCGTTAGCATCTCCGAACACTTCTGGTTCCTCATCACTATAATGCCTTCTTGGTGGCCTTCCAGGTCCTCGTCTCGGTCCAGACATTTCGCTCTAACTGCCAATATCAAATCAAGTTAGCTAGGCCTAAAGTGACATGACACCTAGAACGTATGTAGGGAAACTAGACAACTACTGGGATTGGAATGGTAATACTAATGAACTCACGCAAGATCTGAATCGACCTGCTCTGATACCAATTATAACACCCCATAGATAAATCTAGAATAATCAAGGAGTATTATTATTGATAACTGAAATTCGTTATTATTACAACAAAGTTCGTTGCACACACAGGTGCCAAATACATCAAGAGTACAAAAATTAACAGCGGAAACATTAAAACACGATAAGAAAATGAGAAAGCATGAAAACTAAATGCAATCCTCCAACTGCAGCAGCGACTCCAAGACCAACGCTTACCTATTCAACCTGTTTTCCTGTTTCAAATAGGGAGTGGGGTGAGACAGTCACTTCGTCCTAGTGAATTCTACTACCCTCCTAGGCTATAAAGCCGGGGCTCCTAATCAGTCATATCATAATCTAAATCCATAGCATAATTATCATAAGCAATAATGTAAAGGTGTAACACAAAGTTTATCTTGTTCATTTTAAACCGCAAACCCTCTAAGGTGAGCACGTCTCAAGGGTTCGCCTTATCCGCGAGCAGAAAGCGCTCCAGCATAAAGCTCACATAAATTTTTCTAATGGAACATCTAAAATGAAGTCCATACTGATAACATAATCATATAATTAATTCGACTGATCACTAAATTATTAACATGCTACCAATAATTCTCAAACCCGGGGCACATGCCATATTCTAAATTTCCTTAAGTTATTTCCCTATGAATTTAACTGTAATTGACCTTCTGTTTGACATCAATCAATATACATTTCTGCAAATCACAATCTTTAATGAGGATATAAAACGAGTGTTGCATTTATCTTTGAAAACAAGAAATTAAGTCATTTCTGGGTTTGCTCGCTACGGCGATTCACCAAGCTCGCCATGGCGAACTAGCAGGTACTGGCCTAAACAACTCGCTAGGCGAGCAGATGCTCGCCATGGCGAAGTTCTTCAGCCCAGAACCTGGAGCTCGCCATGAAGGCTCGCTAGCAACTCGTTATGGCGAGTTCACACAGAAGTGCCTCTGTTTTGCGAAAATCTTTGAATTTTATAAACCACACCTACAATCCTCATTCAAGACAGTGCAGAAACACATTTTAAATGATATAGAACAGAATAGGATGAATTTTGGGAGCTAAATTCATACACACAGTTATTTCCTATAAATTCCTATGTTTGCATGCATTTCATAAATTTAGGAAAACTACCTAAACTAGCCTAAGAACCCACCTGGTAATTGAAGCTTTAACCTTTAACTAAGCTCTACAGACAGCTACAGAGCTTCCTAGCTAGACCCACGAACTCAGACCAGAATTGGAACTTTGACAACTTGAAAACCCTTTTGCTTTAGCTCTAAGAATTTGAGTTTGGTTTGATGATCAGGGAGTTGGAATGGAGGCTATTTATAGTAGTTTCTCTGGTGATTACACAGTATAGGTTTTGGCCTGAGTTTGGCCATGCATGTTGTTCTATTGGTTGAAAGGAGAGGTTATGTGATGTGTGTTGTCTTATGCTTCATGTGAGGAGTTGGGAATTGGAAGTGTGATTATGATTCTGAATTGATTCTTCTCAGTAACTATGCAGGTGAGAATCTCTACTGTTTATGTGCAGGTTTAGAGGAAATGGCCAACATGTGAATGGGGTTTGAAATTGAAGATTTTAGAAGCTTGCCATTGTTGTTGTTTGGCGTGGGAGAAGAGAGAAAGTGAGAGAGCTTCAGCCTTAATTTTCTGAAGTGTAGGATTGAATGAATTAGCTTGAGTTGCATGCACTCTTAGGTGAAGAAAATGAGTGGAATTGTGACTCATTGAGTGAGGTGAGGTGTAGTGTTAAGAGAGAGTTGAGTCACATGAGGGAAGGAAGTGAATCTTAGGTTAATTAATTTAAATTCATGGATCTAAGGATTAATGTGTAGCTTAAACTCACAAGGTAATATTTTATCACACACATTAAACACTTAATCCTATGAAAATAATTCAATCATTTTAATTAACTCCAATCGTGACTAAATATTTTCTAATTAAAATTAATTAGACGATTTTAGAATTTGAGAATGTTACAGAGACACATCAAAATTAACGGTTTAAGTGTTTTTATTGAATACCTTTAATCTTCATGTGTCTCAAAAATATGTCAAACGATTTTAGATTTTTGTAAAACTCAACATAGATGATCTATACGATATAAACTTTCAATCTAATGGTGGATTTTGTAAAATTCGAACTCGTTAAAGCATTATTGAGTGGTGTAACATTACTAAAATGTTATACCGGTGTAATTTGATCCCTCCCCTATATATATATATATATATATTATTTTGGCTTGTTTCAAAAAATAAAAAAATGTTTAAGAATAAAATATAAATTTATTTAGAATATACGTTGAAGCGACATGTGAAATGAAATACCTTTTACATAAATCTAATCTAAGGAAAAGAAAAGCGGAAACCAAACCTAATACCTCTAATAAAAGTCTCTCGAGGACAAATAAGAAGAAAAAAAAAAAATAAGGAAAGGGGACCAAACCTAACCTCCTTAGAAAGAAAAATGAATGAAAGTTAGGAAAGCCTAATGAAAGTCTCTCTAACTTGATGAGGGGTTCCGTATAAAATGGACCAATAAAAGAATTGGTCCATTGTAGACCATAATTATTTACCTTTGGATTTGATTTAAGCCTCACAATAATACTATGCACTTATTATATACTATCTTTCCACTTAACTTTTTCATCTCTTCTCTCTCTGTACTTTGTTTCCACTCTCAGCTTCATCTTCACTCTTCCAGACCTCTTCCTTCCTTCATACTTGACTCTTCATGCTAATATTCTTTAGGGTTAATATGTCTTTACCCCCCTTAAAGTAGGGTTAATAGGTCTTTATTCAACCGATTTAAAAAGTGTTGTTTTTAAATCGGTTATTCTGTTTTTTTTGCCTGCCACGTCAGCAATAGGGGGGTAAGTCAAAAAAATAAATTTTGCAGGGGGGTAATCTCAAAAAAAAATATTACAGGGGGGTAACGCAAAACTCGCCTACTTTGCAGGGGGTAAAAGCCTATTAACCCTATTCTTTAAAGTTTAACCCAATATTGATTTTTTGTCAAAAAAAAACCTAAGATTGATTTTTCTTCCCCCCAAAAAATGATTCTTAATTTGTTTTGTCAATTAGCAAACTTCACCAATTCATGTTGACAAAATTATTCATTCATTCATGCATCTCATTCCCTTCTCACAAAAAATGGAAAGACAAAAATGAATCTACTCTCTATTTCTCCAGATTTTATAATTTTAATCAATTAAATTCCTTTTTTGTCATGGATAGAAAATTCATACATTTAATTGCTCTCTCATTGTTACTAAATCCCTTATAAAATTAATAGCTGATTATTATTTTTTCTCTGACATTTCATTCAATCTAGTTTCCCCATAAATCTCATTACTTGTCATTTATCTATCATAAGAAAATAATAGGATTGCTTAAAACAATAATAATAATAATAATAATAATAATAATAATAATAATAATAATAATAATAATAATAATAATAAGTATTAATAAAATAGAGGATTCTGAAATTTGTTATAAGAAAAAATGGATAATCCAGATTCGTGGGGGGTGAGTTGGTGGTGGCAAGAGTGTTGAATATGCAGGTTTTAAAACCACACATCCATCTATGACAAAATAAGATGGGAGAGAATAAAGATAATAAACAAAATAAAAGATGATATTATATAGTAAAGACACTACACTATAAGATCCATGAACTAGCTCATCTAATGGTTCTCACACAAAATAAATTAATTGGTCCAGTATGGACCAAAAGGTTGGTTGAAAAAAAATTTCCTACCCCAACAATTGTTTCTATACCCCAACATTTGAAATTGAAATGACTAAAATGCCCTCATATATAAATTAAAAGAGTGAAAAATTTATCACTTTTACCATTTGCAAACAAAATGTACCGAGAGAGCAGAGAAAGTGAGTTTACTGGCACACTTGTGTAAAACTATACCGGTATGTAAATTTGCATACAAGTACAGTTGGTTTGAGTGTACCGGTATGAATATTCATACTGGTACACTTTTGTCCCACTGTACCGGTATGAATATTCATACCGGTACATGAATATTCATACCGGTACACTTTTGTGTGACTGTACCGGTATGCATATTCATACTGGTGTGTACCGGTATGAATATGCATACACTTTTCAATGACTGTACCGGTATGTATGTTCATACCGGTCCAGTTACACGCCTATTTTTTTAAAAGATTTTTTTTTCAAAAAATTAATTTTTTTTTTTCCAGTGGTGCGCACTAGAGGACGAGACGGTAGAATTCGACGTATGGGAGGGACCAGCCATGGTGATTTTCGTGAGCGTTAGGCAGAGGAGCAGCCTGTGCAGGAGCAGCCTGCGGCTGTGGGTTGGCCTGGAGGTCCCATTGATACCAGGCTTCTGACATGATACGGGCAGCATATATCTCGTCATACATGGTTTGGTCAGGTAACTAATTGTTTGTTTTGTTATTATTTGTTAAGTTAAATTGATGAAGTTATATCAACATTGGTGTTGAAATATTATTGATAATGTTTTTTTTAAAAAAATATATGTAGGAACGTCCACTTTTGAGGATAGCATCTTTAGGAGCAAAGATAGCTGGTTGGGTTCCTGATCAACATCCATCAGTTATTCAAAATTGGTTGGATATGTCTGGATTGAGCTGGCTTGAGCGGACGAGTTTGAAAAAGGTTGATCCAAACCTTTTAGCAGCATTTGTTGAGAGGTGGCATCCGGAGACATCGTCATTTCACATGTCGTTTGGTGAAATGACGATTACACTCGACGATGTGGCATGTCTGTTGCATCTGCCTGTTAGGGGTATTTTTTACACTCTGATATCAGCTAGCATGGAAGAAGCTGCATCACTTGCAGCAGAGTTGTTGGGGGTCAATATTGAGAGTGCATTGGAAGAAACTTCATCGCAGAGGGGTGGATATTTTTCTCAGCAGTGGCTATATGAGTGTTATCAGATGAATTGCCAAAACGGGAGGTTTTTGCTGGTAGGGCATGGATGTTGTTGTTGGTTGGATGTACTATTTTTACGGATAAAAGCTACACGCGCGTGGACGCAAAATGGCTGCCTATGTTTAAAGATTTATCTGCATGCCATACATATTCTTGGGTCAGTGCTGCGTTAGTTTGTTTATATGATAACTTGAATGATGCCTCCATGTTCTCCACAAAGGCTTTTGCAGGGTATGCGACACTTCTACAGGTAACATTTCTTTTTCGGTACTGTAGATGTTATTTAATTATGGACATTTTTGTATGCATATTGCATGTTTAGAATGTAATTTAGTATGCGATCATTTTTTTTTTTATAATATTTAATATTTTTTTTTTGTTTCGTAGACATATTTTTTATTTTTGTTGTAACAGTGTTGGATTCACGAGTATTTCCCTGGCCTTGGTCGGCAGGCCGAGGCGGATGCCGGGTTTTCTTGTAATGCACCTGGTTTCCCTCGAGCTATGCGATGGGTATATAGGCAGGGGAAACTGAAGGTTCATGAGTATCGACCGATCATGGATGCACTGACCCCGTCTGATGTGATTTGGCGTCCGTTTGAAGATCACAGGGGTATTATGCCTTTTGACCCGATTTGTATGTATAGTGGTTATCTACGTGGTTGTGCGGTAGTTCCTCATTTGTCTGAGAGGTGTGTTAGGCAGTATGGATTCTTACAGTATATACCTCCACCACCACCTTCAGCTCCCGCCACTGCTGTTATTGATAGAGATTGGGCCGGTTATGATATTTCTGTTGATCAGATCCTTCAGGCGACACGTACAGCGACATATGCTGCTGAGGCTACATATGATTATCTGCCGTGGTACTATACAGTGTCACATCCTAGATTATGTCGCCCTGTTGATGGACTACAACCAGTTCCCCAGTATGTGCCAGCACAGCAGCCAGCACAGCAAGATGATCCGATAACAGAGGATGCACCAGCAAGAGATGCACCACGAGGCGAGCATTATTGGAGACAGGAGGCTGCTACTGCGCTTGAGAGATATATCACTCAGATTGACGCTCAGAGAGAAGATGACGCCTTTACAGATCTTTTTATGGCACTGAGATAGTTGCTTCTGAGATGACTGAGATAGTTGCTTCTGAGATGATTGAGGTGGTTGCTTCTGATATGACTGAGATAGTTGCTTCTGAGAAGATTGAGATGGTTGCTTCTGAGATGACTGTGATGGTTGTATACACACCATCTTCAATGCACCTTGTGATTCACGCTCTTCTCTTTCAACATGCACAAAGAATGACGAATCACGATACACATCATAACCCGCTGGTGCTTTGCCTTTATCTTTGTTCTTCACTCCACCTCTAGTTTTAATTTTTTCAGGCGGTGGACACAAGGAACTTGTATTTGGATAAGCAAGTTCAAACACTTTACTCTTTAACGCTCTTTTACCAACAGTGTCAAGTGATCAAAATTGACTCCATATTGCATCTATTGCATGACTCATGTCCAACTCATATCCATCATCTGTGTTATCCTCTAATGGTTCCTCCATAGTTAATTTCTTCCAATGACCATGAACTGCCTCTAATGGTATCGATTCACCGCTCATTTTATACCCACCTAATTCACATGCACAAGGCAACTGACATGACGCCAACTCTCTGAAACTCCTCAGAAATTAGATTCATAGCGGCTCTTGACACAAAACTTCTTAAATTCTTAAAAAACGAACTGCTATGTAGCTGTTCCGTATAATAAAAACTTTTTTGAAATGATGCCTTCACTTTGCCAACTTTTTGCTATGTAGCTGCCTCAAACACTTGAATAAGTCACATTTGCTGTTTTCCAACATCTGCTTCAATTTCCAATGTGATGACTCGACTCTAAATATTAAATTCCACACAAAAGTCAATTAACTAGAAAAAAAATAGAAACAAAATTCAATTTTGAAATTGACATTATCATACCTATTAGTCGTTGTGTTTCCTAAATGCATCACTTTATTGGTTCATGCTGCAACAAATTTTTCCTTGTCCCGTCAACCAGGTCTTACTAACATAGTCAAAAAACTTACTTGAGTTAACACATGCTTGCTCAAGCGCATTCAACCGTCGATGATACTCCGCCTCATCTGTACTACGTACAATATTTTGCCATAAATTTTTCACCAACTCTCGCATATCCTTAATTACATGTACGCCGCATCTTCCACTCACATTTTTGTTTATGTGCCACGTACAAAGCAAATTTACAGTATGTGGAAATACAATTTCAATTTCATTCATCAAAGCAAGCTCCCTATCGGTCAAAATTACTCGTGGAACATTATTTTGCTTAATAAACAACTGTTTTAACTTCTCTAATGTCCAACAATAATTGTCCGTCTTCTCAGCTTCCAAGTAAGCAAATCCAACATTGAATGTCAATTTGGTTGAAGTTATACCAATAATTTCAAGCAATGGTTGTCTGTATTTATTTGTTTTGTATGTGCAATCCATTTCGAAAACAATTGGAAACAAATTTAACAACTTGATTGAACCTGGATGTGCCCAAAAACTATCACTCAAAATATCAGACCCATCATCTCTTCTTCTATTCCACGTGACATATTTTTTATCATCTAAACATTGCAGCACGTGTTGCATATCTGATATGGGACCTCTTTCTTGTTTTTGTAGCATGTTTCTTTTTCTATATATTTGGTTGGCATCAACAACAGAATCTGGATTATTTTTTTTTAGGTCTAAAACGATGTGCCTTGGTGCAACATTACACTTTGTCAGATCTTCAACACGTTTGTTTTCTTCTACGGTTAAACGCGCCTTACGAGGATGACCTGCATATTTTTTATTTATTTTTGAATGGCAAAGATAAATATAATATATTACGAAAAAAATAACATTACAAATAAGAGAAACAAGGATGACCTGCATATTGATCAGGTAGTCCGTGATTGTGAACTCCGCATTTAACCTGAACTTTCCATCCCGAACCATCTGTTGAAGGTGTGGCTCTAACTTTGAATGGACAATTACATTTTTTTGATGTTGTTGACGTAGAACTTTTCGAAGAGTCATATTTTCCACCTCTATCACAACCCAAAATCAATTTGTCATTTCTTCCTCTTGTTCCATTCTTTGTATCTGACCTAGTAATTATTATACTCACTTTATTGGCAATTCCAACATCTTGAGCCCATGTTATAACATCATCTCGTGTATTAAATTTTTCATTGGTCGTAAAAACAGCTGTGGTATCTACTGATATTTGATCTGCATCGCCAGTTTGAGCCATATCTGCTGTACAAAATAAAATAATAAAGTTTTCAAATAAAATAAATAATAATAAAGTTTTAAATTTAAAAAAAAAAAAACACACCGGTACCGGTACACTTTGTGTACCGGTACAATTTTCAAAACAACATACCGGTACAGTTTTAAAAGTATACCAGTATGTTCTGCAAAATTAACTACACCGGTGCTTTTTTTTGAAGTGTACCGGTGTATTCTGGAAAATTGAGAATACCGGTATACTTTTAAAAAATGTACCGGTAAATTAACATACCGATTGCGTTGTACACTTACCGGATCACTTTAACTATAGCACCTCAGAAAAATAACCAAAAAAAATAAAATATTAAAAATAGTAAAATAAAAATATTATATAAATAGTAACTTAAGGGTAAAATAGGAATATTTAATGAAGGAAATTTTTTTTTCCTATTACTTATCTGCCAGGGAACAATTGAAGAATTATAGGCCCACCACTTGGATCTTGACCAATTCTTAACTAAATGCTAAAACACAAAGAATAAACAAAAGAAAATTAGAAACAAAAATAAAATGTACGTTGAGATAATTATGGTAATATAAAATATTTAAAAATAGAAAATAATTTTTTTTATAATTCATGTTGAGCGACCCTTGAAATAAAATTATATATATAAATATAA
This sequence comes from Trifolium fragiferum, assembly GCA_954870985.1. Lineage (NCBI taxonomy): Eukaryota > Viridiplantae > Streptophyta > Magnoliopsida > Fabales > Fabaceae > Trifolium > Trifolium fragiferum. The sequence continues at coordinate 18,519,125 of OX940789.1, forward strand.
AATTTTATTTTATTTTAAAATTCACTTTTACTAATTCTCATATAATTAAATTTAAATTCGATTTAATTTTCATTCTTTCTTTTTTTCCTCATAATTAATAAAAATTAAATCAAGACAATGGATTACTAAACCCCTTTCTCTAAAAATTGAAGGGTTAAAACAAAAAGAAAAACCATAAAGATTTTTTTTGGCATTAACCTTGTGGTTCCTTTGAGAGAGACTCTAGTAATTCAAAGTTCAGCCGTAAAGTAAGTATAGTTTGACCAAAAATCGTTTGCACCTGCCCAAACAATTCTTCCTAGAGAGATTTTAATAACAACCTGAGCCTAAAATTATTTTCACATATTCCTATGAAACTTGTTTCAATAAAAAAAATAAAATTCATACTTTAAATCATTTAAAAAAAAAAAATCATATTTTAAATTATTATATTTTATTTTTCTTAATAAATGGCATACCCCCACTAATTTGTATGAGCCTGCCTATCATTTTCCCATAATTTCTATAATCCATATCAATTACTCTAAAGTATACACATAAATTAATGGCTACAACTATAGCAATAATTCTCTTCACCTTGATGATACTTGTTCTGACATGGGCATGGAGGATTTTGAATTGGGTATATGGTTTAAGCCAAAGAAGCTAGAAAAATTGCTAAGAGAACAAGGACTTAACGGGAATTCATATAGATTTTTAGTTGGAGACATAAAAGATCTTTTTAAGATGCGAAATGAAGCAACATCTAAACCTATGATGAATCTTACTGATGATATTGCTCCTCGTGTGTATCCCTTTGTCCATCAAAGTCTTGAAAAATATGGTATGTCTCAACTCCTACTAACTATCTTCCTACTGTTAGAGATTATCAGTGTAGTATGAACTAAAAATTTTGAATGGCTAAAATAAATTCTTAACTTATCAGTTAGATTCTCATTTTGGTCACTCCAAACCCATCTTGTGTTATGATAGCATGTCATCTGCATTAATTCTTAAAAAGTTGCAATGATCTGATTAGCAAATGGGAGACAATGTTGTTGTCATCAGATGGATCATGTGAAATGGATGTCTGGCCTTCAAAATTTGGCTAGCGATGTTATTTCTCGAACAGCATTTGGAAGTAATTATGAAGAAGGAAGGAGAATATTTCAACTTCAAATCGAGCAAGCTGAACTTGCAAACACAGTTATGACAAAATGTGACATCCCTGGATGGAGGTAATTGATTGATTTGTGTGCTGAACTTCCTGTTAATTAATTGATTAAGCTTGTGAATTGAGTTTTATTCTATTGAACTAGCCTCACCATGTTGTTCTCTAAACTTAATAGTTGATACATGAGTTTATAATAACAACTATTGATTTACTACTAATTAATCAAAAGTTTATAGTAATGTATATTCAAAGTAAATTGTTCACTTTAGTAGAACAACATTCAGGAAATAGTAATCCCTTCATATATCATATTAACTGCAAGACTAATTATATTTATTTTGAAGGTTTCTACCAACTCCAACCCTTAGGAGGATGAAGGAAATTGACAGAGATCTTAAAGCTTCACTTACTGATATGATTAACAAGAGAGAGATTGCTTTAAAGGCAGGTGAAGCAACTAAAGACGATTTATTAGGCACACTTTTGGAATCAAATCACAAGGAAATGAAAGAAAACGACAACAATAAGAATGTCGGAATGAGTATTGAAGATGTAATAGAGGAATGCAAATTATTCTACTTTGCAGGGAAAGAGACCACTTCAGTTTTGCTTGTCTGGACAATGGTATTGTTGAGTAGGTACCCCGACTGGCAAGCACGTGCAAGGGAGGAAGTATTACAAGTCTTCGGCAACAAAAAACCAGATTTTGATGGCCTAAGTCATCTTAAGATTGTAAGTATTGTTTCTTTCGTTCATAATAAACAATATATGCTTTGATACTTACAATGGAAATATCATTTTGGAGACAGGTTACAATGATTTTGTATGAGGTTCTTAGGTTATACCCACCAGTAATTTCGCTAGCTCGAACTGCTCACAAAGACTTGAAACTTGGAAACCTAACATTACCGGCTGGAGTACAGATATTCTTGTCGATCATTTTGGTTCACCATGACATAGAACTATGGGGTGATGATGCTATGGTGTTCAATCCTGAGAGATTTTCAGAAGGCGTTTTAAATTTTTTCCATTTGGTGGGGGTCCTAGAATTTGCATTGGACAAAACTTTTCCATATTGGAAGCAAAGATAGCAATAGCAATGATATTGCAACATTTCTCATTTGAACTTTCCCCAACTTATGCTCATGCCCCAGCTACAGTCATTACGCTTCAACCACAATATGGTGCTCATATAATACTACGAAAATTGTAAATATACAATTTACAGTTAGCTTATAGTGCTATTTGAATGCTCATAATAAAAAAAAGAACCTCATCATATAATAAAAGAGAATTTGTTTGAAGATATCAACCCTTGAGTGTTTGTCTATATTTCGATGGATTGGTATTTTTTTTGCTCATCATAAATCAAAAACACCTGAGAGTGCATTCAAAAATTTGTTTCTAAAGCTATTATATGTATTGGAACTGGACCTGAAAGCTAAATATGTATTTACAGGATTTTGAAATTGAAAATGTGAGTTTTTTTTAGGCTTAAATATGCAAATAGTCCCTGCACTTAGGGGTCGTTTGATTTTTAGTCCCTGCTTTTTAAAATCCTTTCGTTTTGCCACTGCACTTATGGTCAACTTAGCAAAAGGTCCCTATGTTGACTTTTTTATGACGTGGCACAAAATCTGCCAAATGTCACTGACGAGTTGGCCATGTGGACGCTGACTAAGCTCTTTGTAACGTGAATGGACAAAAATACCCTTTGTCAATCCTAGCCTTCAAAAAATGACGATAATACCCTTGTGCCTCAACAACTGGTTGTGCTTGTGCCTCAACAACTAGTTGTGCTTGTTCAAACATATAGTAAGGTGCGACGATGCGTTTTGGTTTTCTTGTTCCTTCGTCAAGTTAGGGTCCGCAGAGCTTTTTCTCTTTGCAGAGGATTCACCGATTCACAACAAATTCATCCTTCATTCAATTCACAAACTACCAAATTCAAACTCTTGGCGTTCAAATTACTTCCAATTTATTCCCGTATTGTGCGTGAATCATAAAGTAATCAAAAAATGGGTGGCCATGGCGGTTTGAACATCCTCCCTCAGAAACGTTGGAACGTTTACAATTTCGATAACAGAGAGAAAGTTCAAAAACCAAACAGAGAGAAAGTTCGAAAAGACGAGGAAGCTGCCGCAAGAGACGAGCAGATTAAACACTAACAGTCGCGAAAACGCGACACCGAAGTCCGTCTCGACCGTCTCCGTACATCTCGAGGTTTGGCACCGACTATTCAGCCTCGTCAATCCGAACCTGAACCTAAAACCGAGCCTAAAGCCGAACCTGAACTTGAAGTTGAAGCAGAAACAGGTGATCCAGGTCACATTAACCTATTTGAAGGAATAAAGATTTTCGATCCGACTCAAGTACCGAAGAGAGATGTTGATGCTGAAAAAGAGGAATTGAAGATGAAGACTAAGAAATTGAAGTTGAGGAAAGAGCCTGGAGAGTAGTCGATTCGCGCTGTTGGTCCTGAAGATGAGAAATATAAATTAGGGTATGGAATTGCAGGGAAAGGGGTTCAATTGCCTTGGTATGTTCAAAATATGAAACTCAATGATGATGATGATGTTGGTGGTGTTAATGGTGAAAATAGTGGTGGTGATAGAAAGGGTGAGAAAAGGAAGAAGACATTGGAAGAGTTGAGAGAAGAAAGATTGAAAAGGGAGAGGAAAGAGAAGGAAAGCGAAATGGCGTTGATTTTATGAAGGCCAGGATTGACAAAGGGCATTTTTGTCCATTTACGTTACAAAGAGTTTAGTCAGCATCCACATGGCCAACTCGTCAGTGATATTTGGCAGATTTTGTGCCACGTCATAAAAAAAGTCAACATAGGGACCTTTTGCTAAGTTGACCATAAGTGCAGTGGCAAAACGAAAGGATTTTGAAAAGCAGGGACTAAAAATCAAACGACCCCTAAGTGCAGGGACTATTTGCATATTTAAGCCTTTTTTTTATCAATTAGTCTATGGCTAAAATTTAACATCTAATGTATGAAGAAGAGGGAAGTCAGCTAAAATTGAAGATTGAAAACCATGCTTCTCCAAGCTAGATGTTCTTGCAGTTATTATACAATAGTGATTTGTTTTTTTTGCAGTTTTATTTATGACACCATAAAATGTTATCTTATCCGTCTTTTGCGCTTAAAGGTTTTCGGCATCAATATTTCAACTTTACATTTTTGTTAAACCAAAATAGCTTGCATCTTGACTTTCAATAAATCAAAGTTATTCTCTCTAGTAAACTTATCAATATCCCACTTGGACTGCTTTGGTGCTCACTTGACAAATTTGAGCTCAAATCCTACGGTGAGTGTTGACTGACCCCTAGCAAGTATACCAGTTTTGTCGTGTGAAAGTAACTAGTTTCACTTAGTAAAGTTGCATTAGCATACTAAAATACCCTATGCAATTGAAGACACCAACCACTAACACCATTTTGAAATCATGCAAGCATTATTTTGTGAATGTTAATCCTATTAGCCTCTAGCCTCGGGTTAATTGATGTTACTCTCCCCAATGCTGACTAGACTAATTATTCCAGTTCCAGATTTAAGGTTTTGCTATGGCGACACCTAATTCTCAACAATTCATAATTACGTCTACTTACAAATTGGAATATAAGCACAGAAGATGGAATTAAAAATAATAAATATAATTCCAAGTAATATAGTCTTTTTCAAACCAATTACATGTTTCAAATATTCCTAGACTTTTTTCCTTTGCGACTCCAATCCTCATAAGAGCAACAATTCATAAATACGTCTACTTAGATTTAAGGTTTTGCTATGGCGACACCTAATTCTCAACAACAATTCATAAATACGTCTACTTACAAATTGGAATATAAGCACAGAAGATGGAATTAAAAATAATAAATATAATTCCAAGTAATATAGTCTTTTTCAAACCAATTACATGTTTCAAATATTCCTAGACTTTTTTCCTTTGCGACTCCAATCCTCATAAGAGCAGCTATAAGTCTATAACCAATTAGGATTATAACAAGAGCCATTGCAGCCAATCCTTGTCCATTCACATCAAACCCCGTTTGTTTTGTAGGAGGAAACTCTTCAATAGGACACTGTCCACTAGAACAAGGGTATGTGTCACCACTATGATACTGACCCAATAAATAGCTGATGTATAGTAACTAATAGAAATATATGTCACCCATCCCATGAGCTTAGCTCAGTTGGCAGGACATTGCATTATATATGCAGAGGGCCAGGGTTCGAACTCCGGTCATCCCACTTATGCACCATAAGGGTGGAATTTCATCATGTCACTAGGCTACTTGACCAAAAAAAAAAATATATATATACTTCACCAAGCAATAAACTTTGGAACATTCTGAACATAAAATCCACCAGCAAGTAAGAAACATAGCATGATCACTGATGCAAGTGTTGTTGCTGATTTTTTAACAAGCAAAACAGCACCAAGAGCAAGTCCTAATCCTTGCACAACTAACACATTGAGTAAGAGGACCACGAAGAAAGGAGTACCAGGTGATGCAACATAGGGAATGAGCATGTTCAGTGAAATACCTATTGTGTAACCCAGAAGTCAGTGTTTATAAAAAGTGCAACTCCAAAAATCCTTTTTAATGCTGGCTGGTCCTTATTAAGTTGATCCTTTAATTGAGAAATCTGATCAAATATAACAAAATATAAATTACATTTGTTAGATCATGGTAAAATGATAATAATAGTCGGATTAAAATATAGCAATTTACTTCATTATTCTCATTGTAGTTACAACACAAATGTGCAGACTTTGAATTACGAGGTAGTTGCGAAGAGCATGAAATATAATTTTTAAAACAAGGAAATAAAAGCCAAGTGTGCAGACTTTGAATTACAAGGTAGTTGTGAAAAATTACCTACTTGGGCCTTCATTCAAATTTTGAGGACAAACTCAATCATCCTTAGTGTTCTGGATATTCATAAACATGAAAAACACTTAGTAATGGAAGAATGCAATGCAAGCCATTACATTTGAATTGTGATTGGAGATAATCAATTTTATATATCTTACCTTTTTAGCTACAAATTTTCTTATTGTAGTATTTAGGTCACTGTTCCAATGCCAGTCATCTTCTTCCTTTACATGTACTGCCCTGAGCTTTGGTGCATTCAACACTCCATGCGAGAAAGTTTCCATCATGGGACAATCTATTACAAATAACTTCTCCAGTAGTGGAAATCTGAAGCCATGTCTTCCCTTGCAAAAACTTCTTAGGCTTGGTAAATTACTCAGTCGCAAATACTCCAATTTCATAAAAGCTAGCTCAGAAGCATCACTCTCGTCATCACTTGCAACTATTTCTTCTATCTTTTCACAACCATCTATGCATAATTTTCTAAGTTTTTGTAAACTGATAGCTGTTGATGATTTTATAATATTTTCCAATCCAGCACACTTTCTCACCTCCAACTCCTCTAAATCCTCAAACAGCACTGACGATGGAACTATATTCTTGAGTCTAGAACATCTAGATACAACCAAAGTTACAATATTTTGAAGAATTGGTTGCACGCCATATTTCTCTTCACATATAAACTCAAGGTTGTGTAAGTTAATGAATGCTAAACTTGTCAACTTTATAGTTGTTTCAGAATGTCCCGTGCAAAGGCTTCCACTCAAGAAAATCTCTGTGAAGAAACTACATGTCACCTTAAGGTTTTTGAGATTGATAAACCTTTGTAGGAAACCTGATGGAAATTTTTCTGACTCATCATGAAAACATCGTAGGCAAAGAGCTTGTACTGTGTAGATAGGCTCATCATTAAGTTGACCATTGCATAGCATGGTAACATCCTTGCTGTTCAGAATAAGTTCCGTTGTGTTTGGAACAACCTATGAAACACATGTCATCAAGAAAAATCCATAAATTTTGATTAATGGGGCAAAATTATACTATAAATATTCTTATAAAAAAAATACAATAATGCATAGCCGATATAATGCCCACATCATTATCATTAAGCAAATATTTGGAGATTACAAAACTATAATATTATACGTCCAAAAAAATAGACACCTCAACTTTCACAAATTACAATTACTTTCATTGTGGTTTGCCCCTAGCCGGCTAACTGTGGTATTTGTGTTTCCTTCATTGCATCATTGTGTTGGGTGCTAAGGGGTGGATTTAGTCCCAAATTGCCTATAGAAATGCCCTATGTAGTGTTTATAAAGCTTGGGTTCCCTTCACCTTACAAGCCGGTTTTGTAATGTTGAGTTAGGCCCAACCCAAATTCTAAGTGTGTTCATATTTTAAAATTGTTTTATAATTCAATGACTTATAACAAAATAATATTTTAGTGGGAGCAGCTGGCCCCAATTATCACCAAGTGATCCGTCTCGGCAAGCAATCAGATACAAGCTATTAGCTATGTAATGAAAAGAAAAGTAACGAATATTTTTCAGAAATAGTCACATAAACTCAACGAAAACATGGAATTGAATGAAAATAACATTCACATTTTGTTTAGTTTTTCAAGGAGAAAATAACAAGTAGCATCACACATATCTATTGTAAGTGACATTTTTGGTGTACAGAAGCAACTAAATATATGCACAAAGCATTCTTCCATTTGTTGGCAGAGTATTGAGATTTAAAATGCACCTTTTCAATTGATAGAAGGGGTAGTGTATCATCTGGGACATTGTCTCGATAACTTAGAGACTTCAGCTTGAATAGTTTGAGCTTGTCACAATGAAACACATCCACATGTTTTAAAACAGGACAATCCAAGGTATGTATTCCATGGTAGAAGCTTCTAAGTTGTGTCAAATCTTGAAAACTCAAAGATGTTAATTCTGGGAAATTAAGTATTGGAACACTGTCAAACATTTCATTCTGTGCTACAATACTCTCTATGCCACATTGTTCTATATAAAGCCCTTGAAGATGTTGAAGCTTTTTTGCCATAGAGAGGGGGAAAACATGATTAAGGCTTTTGCATTTAGTAACTTCCAAAAGGCAGAGGTTTTGAAACTTGAAGCTTTCATTAGGATTCCCACTCCATATGTGTTTCAGTATTGGTAAATGTTTCAAAGTGAGAGTTCTCAATTGCATTTCCAGCCTTATCTGTCGACCGTCATCTGCTTTTAGACCTTGCATTTCAAATACAACTTCTAGAGCAGGACAATCAGTCACAGTCACTGTCTCCAGGTTCTGTAATTTATTAAGCACATAAGATGGAAATACATTTGATAATTTAAAGCAGGATTCTAGTTTCAACTGCTTCAGTTTGCAGAAGGAATTTGGAGCAAGTTGATTGTACCATAATGACTTCAATTGTTCCATGTGGGAGATTTCCAATATCTCCAAGTTTGGAAATATAACCTACAATCGGTAATATGCTATTATGCTTTAATCTATAACAGTTAATTGCACAAGCAGCAGAACTAAAACGGAAATCAAACAATAGATTATAGTTATAGAGTTGGAGACAGGCCCACCTCATCATTAGAGAATGGTTTATGAGATGAAGGACCCAACTTTCCATCGGAGACAAATATGTCCTCCAACATTTGGCAATTACTAATCTCAAGATAATGCAGGTTTACAAGTTGTCTAGCCACTGAAGATGAGAATGCATAAGCTATGGTACCGCATTTGTCAATTGTCAAACTCGTCAAGTTTTGAATGCAAGAATGACCTGGAAGGTTGTCATCCCACAATTTCCTAGAGTTGATATTAGATAGCTTCAAGCGTTCAAGGTGGGGCATTCCAACCTATTAACAAAAGGATTATGATAGAAACGGGCAAACGATAGGAATAGATTGCACAATACAAATACTTTATTGATAATAATTCTGGAGAATGATTCTAAACCAGAATATTACACATAGACACATTACAATAATTATAGGAAATGGTATTGAATAACAAGACACACATACACCAAGATTCGAGAGCTTGGACTCTCCCCTTCCCAAATGTTCGAGAGTCTGGGTCTCTCCCACTAACCAACCACTTAATAACCTTCAGATATACCTTTCTGTCTGACCCTTTTCCTATTTATAGGCAATACCTCTCATTCTTCTAATTAATTAATTAATTCATTCCTATTCTAACAGCAGTTACATGACAATTATTGTCTATAAAAACTGCATACTAATTAATAAAACTACCTACTAATATTAACCAACAAGCCCTATTATTATTGTTATTCTCATTAATGGCCCATATCTAACAGATTATCATGTCATGCAGATATTAATTGACATATTAAATTAAGTTAAGAAAAAAGACTAAGAATAAATAAGTGAGAAAATGAGATAGAAAATAAATATACAATGGAACAATTATAATATTATATACTAGAGTGACTCCTGCCCACCCCTCCTAATAATATATGGAATGTAGATGTATTAAAAGAATCATATGATAGAGATGCTGTTAGGTTTTACTGCTTTCCACTCTATTCTATATAATCCAAACAATGGCAACAAATGTCAATTCATTTCATTCCCTTTTGACAATCCAAATATACACAGGAGTTTTAGGAGCATCAATCAGAAATTAAAATGGGAAATAAAATCTCACAACAATTTCAAATTTAGGCAACAAAATTATATAAAAAAAAAAGTATGCAAAGTGCTTAAAATAAATCCATCTCTGTTAAAATTGAAACATCACCTTAAACAACTCTATGTAGCTTAAAAAGACAAATAGCAAAGTAGAAAGTATTAAATAATGTTATTACCTTTTTATCAATTAGTGCAATAGGCATGGACTGTTTATCATTTTCCACACACTTTTTGAAACCCTCATCAGCTGTTAATGGAACGGAACAGAAACTAATGAGACTTGGCAAGAATTCAAGTTCAAGACAACGCAGCTTGGGGAACACAATATTGTCGATTTCTTTATCAGCCTCAGATGTTTGTACAGCTAGGATTTCTGTAATCATTTTACAATCTGAAATTTTTATTTCAAGAAGTTGAAGGTCTTTAACAAGTGAATACCATAACAAATTCTTCAACTTCCCACAACCTTTGACTTCAATAGATTTTAATTTGGCAAAAGATTGAATTGGAATCGGGCCATGGCATATTTCTTCCAGATTAAACAGATTTTGAAGAGCCAAAGTCTCTAAGTTGGGTAAAGCAGGATAGCGATGAACCCACCCCATTGAGTTAATGATGTACTTTAGCTCAGTACTGTCTTGAATGTGCAAATGCTTTAATTGTGGAAAACCTTCCCTGTTCAGTTCATAAAGGACATTGCTAACACATTGTATTTTGGCAAGACACATGTCCTCAGCTGAATTCAACAAGAAGTTAAACCCACGATCAAATATCATGCTTGAACTCCTACTGTCCATGAGCTTAAGTATTCTTGAGGATTCCGAAGCACCTCCAGACCATTCCAAAGACCATTTCCACATATCACCAACAAATATGTTGTATCTTTCAAGCTTGGCAAAGACCTGCAAGTCCCTGGGCAAAACGGAAGCATCTTGAATCATTATGTCTAAAGTAGTGAGATGAGACAAATTCCTTAGCTCTTCTAGACTTGCATTGTTGCTTTGATCTATGCTTCCATTGACATCCCATTGGATAAAACAATTCCCCATGTACAACTCTTCCAAGCACGTTAGGCTTGAAATAAGATTTGCAGGAATGAATCTCAGTCCAAAGCAGTTTGTTAAATTCAGCATTCGAAGATTAGTTAGTAGTCCTATTTCTTTTGGGAGCTCTTTAATGTCAGATCTTTCAAGGCTGAGAATCTCTAAACTGTTCAGCTCTGAAACTATTGAGATGTCTTCCAACACACATCCAGTCAGTTCCAATGATTGGATTTTAGTCAAGAGACAAAGAGATGGTGGTAGACAAGGGGTAAACATCATTCCATAAAAATTAACGACCTTTAGCTCTCTCATCCCAGAGAAGAAGTCATTGAGGACTGTTAAATAATCATCTATATTATGAATTAAAAGTAGCTTCAGCTCTGGGCACTCCATCTTCTCAGGAAGCTTGTAAATATAAGACCAAGGCAGGATGATCTGATGGTATTGACGAAGCTGATATATCTCAGGCCATTGTTTTATTGATGTGTACCTTTTCACCCCATAGGTTGGCTGAGTTCTAGATGCAATTGATTTAGCCACATCTCTTACAACATCATGAATTCTAACCCATTCAGTTTCAGACTCAAGTAACAGTGAAGAGGCCTTGAGGTCGTTTATTAATTTGTAGTATCTGGTTCTTGCATCTGTCAATGTGTGAGACTGTCTATATAAGCCCAACCCCCAATAACATGAAAAGAGTTCTGCAGTATGGAGGTAATCTAGTCCAAATGAACCAATGAATAAAAACAGTGACTTTAGTTCATCACTTTCTAAACAATTATAACTCAATTCCAACGCAGAATATATTTTCTTATGCAGCCCTTCTTGATTAAATCTCTCTAATTCATTTAATGTGCTTTTCCAATAAACGAAATCTTTTTTCCTCAAAGCCTTTGCCACGGTAACTATCAAAACAGGCAAACCAGAACAACACTTGGCCACTTCTGCTGCAATTGATTTTATATTGAAATTATGAACAACATCGCCTGCCATTTTCTGAAACAATTGCCAACTATCCTCCTCATGTAAAACTTCAAGTCTAAATTCCCTTTGAGTACCAATCTCACAGCTCAACACATTAAGATCTCTGGATGTAACCACCACCTTACATCCTTTGTGATCATTACCAAAAGGAACCCCCAGTTCTGTCAAGTCAAGTCTACCCCAAATGTCATCCAGCACAACCAAAATACTTTTTTCCTTAGTTATCCTATCACGTAATTCTCTTGCTCTTCCTTCTTTGGCCTCCTTATTAAATTTCAGATCCAAGGCATCAGCAATTTGGCTTTGAATTTCAATCACATCTGGAGAACCAGTTATAGTAGCCATAACTACAGCACTAAATGACTCATCATTCTCAGCTTGCCAAGCTAACTCTTTCACTAGGGTTGTCTTCCCCACTCCGCCCATCCCATACACCCCAATAATGAAAATGTTAGGATCCTTCAATGCAAGCATAATCTCATTCAGCATTAATGTTCTTGAGTGCAGGGCTTCATACCCTCTACCAAATGGCGTGACTGTCACTTGAGAAGCAGCACGGTAAGAAATTCTGTCAAATTTTCCTTCTGCTAGGACTTCAAGAATCTCTTGCATCATCTTTTTAGTTTTCCTGCTCAGCTGGTGCCTTGTGCATAAATTGGGAAAGTGTCCCGTAGAACATTGAGCTTTTGCATGACCTTCAGTTTCGATAAGTTTCTTTGCCTCAGCAACAGTATTGTCAACTTTGTTCAGCCAGTTCTGGACAATATTTTCAATCTCTTCTCCGTTCCTTCTAGCCTCATCAGCGGGGTGCTGCACACTGTCTCTCAATCCCTCCAACTTTTGGACATCAGTTTTCATCCTTTTAAGGTTTCCCTTGTAGTACAGTATGTAACCAAATTGACGTCCAACCGGCACAATCATAATTTCAGAAATTTTAGCAGCAATTGAAATAATAGCATCCATGGACACCCTTTGCTACCTGTCAGTTAAAACAGAACAAGGAATTCAATCAATAAATAACAAATTTCAAAGATAGTCGTGAATTGCTCTGAACTATTTCTTGGGTTTATTTGACATTCCATTTTTTCCTTATAAGGGTTATTTTTTAGATGTTTTTTCTCAACCACTTGGTATCACTAATTCCTTAAATGCTGAATTGACTGCTACCATGTTAGCTTTGGAAATAGCTCATGCTAAGGATTGTTTTAAACTTGAAATCTTTAAGACTTTTTCGACAACTACACGACTATCTTAATAGTACGTCAAAGGATGAACATTTAGTTGTTCAGCTACTATAACTCAAAGTTTATAACGCATTTGTAAAATTCTAAGTAGAACAAACATTTGGACAAAAAATCGCTGAAACTGAATGGACATGGTTGCATGGGCACATGGCCAAAAGTATAGTTGTAAGATGTACGGGTACTCCATTTGAGGGAGAGTACCGGTACCAGGTACATATCCGTACCTAAATTTATAACCATACACGATCATTAGTTTTTAAAAAATTACCGTACCCGCACCTAGGAAACACATACCATCTTTTTTCTTTTTCACTTTCTTTAACGTTCTACTTTCATTCTTTATTGTTGTATTCTGTAGTACACAATTGTAAAATTCTTATTTCTTCTTACATGGACATCAAAACTCTTTTAAAATACCAATACAGCATAAGGAATTCAATAGTTCTGTATTAAAAATTCAGCCCCAAATTATATGTTTGGATTTAAGGTTTTGGAGAGCTAAGTCTAACTATAAATTATTAAATTTAGGAGAAAGGTAGAGGACAATTCCCCTCATATTAACCATGAAAATAAACAGATCTAAATTTATTGCTGATCGAATTAAAAAAACAATACAATAAAGCTTCATTTAGTATGTCAAGAGCTAGCAATGGGAAGTAACAAATAATATTTTCTGTTGTGGACTGCAATTGCCAGTCTCTATTCAATTACCGGAGCATACAAAGGGTGATTACAAACAACTACACAACACAGACGTAAATAATTAAAAATAAATAGATAAATCATTGCTAATTTTGTAACAATAGAAAGGGAAAAAAAGAGAACAAAAGGCAACAAATTAAAACAAGAAAGAAAATTACCTTTCAATATATAATTTGCACGCTCTTTAGTAATCTCAAAAAAAAAGGTATCCTTTAGATTCATATATTATTGTCAACTCTCTTTGTTAATATAAGGCACTCCTCTTCCTTCCACCTCTTTGTTTTTTTATTAAGGGAGACCCACATGATGCTCTTGTTTCATCATCTTGTTTGCTACTTGTTGTCTTAGTCTCCTATCTCCAGTAAAAATTACTCCCTCCGGTCTCATATATAAGAAAAATTTTACTTTTTAAATTCATTAAAAAATGGTAATGCCTCTATTACCCCTCTCATTTTGACCGACACCTTTCCTCTATTATTTACTGTTGGAAGGGTAAAATATGTTTTCGGTCCCTAGTTTTACATTGAGTTTTGGTTTTCGTCCCTATATTTTAAAATCATTCTTTTTCGTCCCTACTTAATTTTGTGTTTTTGTTTTAGTCCCGAATGTCCACGTGGACGTGCCACAATGGATCTTTCTGACATATGACATCCTACATGGACTGCGACGTCATTTAAAAAATAAAATTAATTATTTTTTTTTAAAAATTATTTTTTTTTTTTAAAAAAAAATATTTTTTAATTTTTTATTAATTTTTTTATAGTAACTAAAAAATTAGATGACTGATGAATTAAATAAATATTTTTTATTTAAATAAAAATGAGTTAATAATTATTAACGCATTTTTTATCTAAGGAATTAATTTTTTGTAAAATTAAAATTAATTATTAATTCATTTTTATTTAAATAATTTTTTTTTAAGTTTATCATTCATCTAATTTTTTAGTTATTACAAAAAAAATAATAAAATTTAAAAAGGTTTTATTTAAAAATAAAGTTATTTTTTAAAAAAATTTATTTTTAATTTTAAGACGTGGCAGTCAATGTAGGATGCCACATGTCAAAAAGATACATTGTGGCATGTCCACGTGGACATTCGGGACTAAAACCAAAACACAAAATTAAGTAGGGATGAAAAAGAGTGATTTTAAAATATAGGGACGAAAACCAAAACTCACCGTAAAACTAGGGACTAAAAACATATTTTACCCTTGTTGAAAATAGTAAAAGTTTCTCTCATTGATAATAAAAGCATTTAAGTCTTTAGGTTCATGTATGCTTAGATTCATGCATTTACTACTTAGGAAGTTGGACTTGCATTTATTTCTCCTTGTAAACATAACATCGAATTTATTATGGTGTCTATATAAATATCATGGTTGCTGAGTGCTTTACTCACTCATTCACATTAAGAAAATTTCCTGTTCATAATTTCCACATTTATTTTCATCAAACTGATAAAAACAGCAACCTCTTAATTTAGACTCAATTTCAACCGTCTACATCTTCGGTTTACTTCTTCCATTTATTTTAAAATAAAATAAAATTCACATAAACCTCTACATAAACCTCAAATAAAATAATATTCACATAAACTGTATACATCATCAAAAAAATCTAAAATAAAATTCACATAAACCTCTACATACCAAGGGTCATGAGGAGGACAAATGATGGCAATGATAGAATGAAGAGAGAAAGAGAGAGGAAATGTTTGTTGTGATGAGAGATTGGAGGGAGAGAGAGATTTGGAGGTTTTTTGGTTTTAGTCCCTCCGTTTGTCACCTAAGCGTTTTTTTAACGAATTGGACGGCAGGGACTAAAAAGAAAAAAATTAACACATTGAAGAACTAATTTAGAACAAAAAAACTTACAGGGGCTAAAACCAAAAAATTGGGAACATACAGGGACTGAAATGATATTTAAGTCTTTGAATTACAAGGTAGTTGCGAAGAATTACCTACTTGGGCCTTCATTCAAATTTTGAGGACAAACTCAATCATCCTTAGTGTTCTGGATATTCATAAACAAAGGTAGTTGTGAAGAATTACAAGGTAGTTGTGAAGAACATGAAAGATAATTTTTAAAAAAAGGAAATAAAACCCAAATGCGCAGACTTTGAATTACAAGGTAGTTGCGAAGAATTACCTACTTGGGCCTTCATTCAAATTTTGAGGACAAACTCAATCATCCTTAGTGTTCTGGATATTCATAAACATGAAAAACAATTAGTAATGTAAGAATGCAATGCAAGCCATTACATTTGAATTATGATTGGAGATAATCAATTTTGCATATCTTACCTTTTTAGCTACAAATTTTCTTATACAGTATTAAGGTCACTGTTCCAATGCCAGTCATCATCTTCCCTTACATGTACTGCTCTGAGCTTTGGTGCGTTCAACACTCCATGCGACAAAGTTTCCATCATATGGGACAATCTATTACAAATAACTTCTGCACTAGTGGAAATCTGAAGCCATGTCTTCCCTTGCAAAAACTTCTTAGGCTTGGTAAATTACTCAGACGCAAATACTCCAATTTCATAAAAGCTAGCTCAGAAGCATCATTCTCGTCATTACTTGCTACTATTTCTTCTATACTTTCGCAACCATCTACGCATAATTTTCGAAGTTTTTGTAAACTGATAGCTGTTGATGATTTCACAATATTTTCCAGTCCAGCACAATTGCCAACTTCCAACTGTTCTAAATTCTCAAACAGCACTGAGGATGGAATTATATTATTGAGTCTAGAACATCTATATACAACCAAGTTTTCAATATATCGAAGAATTGGTTGCACCTCTGATTTCTCTTCACATATAAACTTGAGGTTGTGTAAGTTAACAAGTACTAAACTTCTCAACATCAAAGATGTTTCAGAATGTCCTGTGCAAACATATCCTTTGAAAATCTCTGTGAAGGAGCTACATGTCACCTTAAGGTTTTTAAGATTAATAAACCTTTGGAGGAAACCTGATGGAAATTTGTCAGACTCATCATGAAAACATCGTAGGCGAAGATCTTTTACCGTGTAGATAGTCTCATCATTAAGTTGACCATTGCATAGCATGGTGACATCCTTGCTGTTCAGAATAAGCTCCTTTGTGTTGGAGACAACCTATGAAACACAAGTTATCAAATTCAAGCTAAAAGCTATATAAAGAGAAGAATAATGCTCATTGTTTTCCAGATACAATCACATAAACTTATATGCATATATATAAACGTGGAGCGAAACTAACACTCGCATTTTGTTAACTTTTCAATTAGAAACGAACATGCTGCAAGACACCCTTGAAAATGACATTTTATTTGTGAATAGCAGCAACTAAACATGTGCATAAAACAATGTCACATTTGGGGACAGAGTATTGAGATTATACCTTTTCAATTGAGAGAAGGGGTAGCGTATCAACTGCGAAATTGTCTCGGCAATTAAGAGACGTTGTTGTGAATAGTTCAAGCTTGTCACAATGAAGCACATCCACATCTCTTAAGACAGAACAATCCAAGGTATGAAATCCATGGTAGAAGCTTCGAAGATGTGTCAAATCTCGTAAACTCAAAGATGTTAATTCTGGAAAAATAAGTATTGGAAATGTGTCAGCCATTTCATCTTGTGCTACAATAATCTCTATGCCACATTCTTCTATATAAAGCTCTTGGAGATGTTGAAGCTCTTTAGCCATAGAGAGGGGAAAAACATGATTAAGGCATTTGCATTCAGTAACTTTCAATAGGCAGAGGTTGTGAAACTTGAAGCTTTCATTAGGATTCCCACTCCATATGTGTTTCAGCATCGGTAAAAGTTTCAAAGTGAGAGTTCCCAATTGCATTTCCAGCCTCATTAGTCTACCACCTTCTGCTTTTAGATCTTTCATATCAAATACAACTTCCAATGCAGGGCAATCAGCTACAGTCACTATCTCCAGACTTTGTAATTTATCAAGCACATAAGATGGAAATACATTTGATAATTTATTGCAGAATTTAATTTTCAACTGCTTCAGTTTGCTGAAGGAATTTGGAGCTAGTTGATTGTGCCATATTGACTTCAAGTGTTCCATATGGGAGATTTCCAATGTCTCCAAGTTTGGAAATATAACCTACAACCGGTAATAATATTACGGTAATATACTTAGATGATCTTTAACAGTCAATTGCACAAATAACAGAACTAAAAGAAAATCAAACAATAATTAAAAGTTGCAGAGTTGGAGACAATGCTCACCTCATCAGTAGACAATTGTTTTTGAGATGAAGGACAACTAACCAACTTTCCATCTGAGACAAATATGTCCTCCAACATTTGGCAATTACTAATCTGAAGGTATTGCAGGTTTACAAGTTCTCTCGCCACTGCAGATGAGAATGCATAAGCTATGCCACCACATTTGTCAATTGTCAAACTCGTCAAGTTTCGAATGCAAGAATGACCTGGAGGGTTGTCATCCCACAATTTCCTAGAGTTCATATTAGACAGCTTCAAGAATTCAAGGACGGGCATACAAACCTATTAACAAAAACGATTAGGGTCGTTCTGGGCACATGTTAAGAATGCTACAAATAGTAATGATTTCTTGAAACAATAACTTTTGACTTTTAAAAAAATAAAATGCATAATTTTCAATATAAAATTTTTATCTTTGATACATTAGGGAAAATGTTATCTTTTCCCAAAAGATTATCATACATATCTTATTTGGCATATTAATTTATATTGAGAAAAAAGACCAAGAATAAGTGAGATTATTGAGATAGTTCGTTATGAATAATATCTAATGAGGCACAAAATGGGACGGAAAGATATGGAATTTGATGAAACAAATATAATGTATTGTTGTTTAAAGAATCATATTATATAGATGTCGTTAGGTTTTATTCCTTTCCACTCTGTTTTATATAATTCAAACATACCACACAAGAGTGTGAGGAGCATCAATCAGAAATTAAAATAGGAAATGAAATTTGTAAACACATTCAAATTTATGCAACAACATTATCAAAAAATGTGTAAGCAGCTTAATATTTTATATCCATCTCCGTTGAAATTGAAACATCTCCTAAAGAACTCTATGTAGCTTAAAAAGACAAATGGTGAAGTAAAAAGCATTATATAATGTTATTACCTTTCGATCAAATAGTGCCACGGGTTTGCACTTATCAGCTGTCAATGGCATGGAACAAAAACTAATGAGACTAGGCAAATTCTCAAGTTCAAGAGAACGCAACTTGGGGAAGATAATCTTGTAAATTTCTTTATCAGCGCCGGATGTTTGCTCAGCTATAATTTCTGTGATCATTTTGCAATCAGAAACTTTTATTTCAAGAAGTTGAGGAAGGTTTCTAACAAGGGAGGACCATAACAGATTCTTCAACTTGTCACAACCCTTGACTTCAAAAGATTTTAGTTTGGTAAAAGATTGAATTGTAATTGGACCATGACATATTTCTTCCAGATTAAACAGATTTTGAAGAGCCAAAGTCTCTAAGTTGGGTAAAGCAGGATAAGGATGAACCAACCCCATTGAGTTAACAATGTACTGCAGTTCAGTACTGTCTTGAATGCACAAATGCTTTAATTGCGGGAAACCTTCCCTATTTAGTTCATGAAGGACATTTCTAACACGTATTTTTGCAAGGCATATGTCCTTAGCTGATTTCAACAAGAAGTTAAATCCAGGATCCAAAAGAATGCTTGAGTTCCTACTTTCCGTGAGCTTAAGTATTCTTGAAGATTCATAATCACTTACAGACCATACCAATGACCATTTCCACATATCACCGACAAATATGTTGTAACTTTCAAGCTGTTCAAAGACCTGCAAGTCCCTTGGCCAATCTGAAGCATCTTGAATCATTATGTCTAAAGCAGTTAGATGACACAGATTCCTTAGCTCTTCTAGACTTGCATTGTTGCTTTGATCTTTACTTCCCTTTACATGCCATTGGATAAAGCAATTCCCCAAGTACAACTCTTCCAAGGAAGTTAAGCTTGAAATAAGATTTGCAGGAATGAATATCAGTTCAGAGCAGTTGGTTAAATTCAGCATTCGAAGATTAGTTAGTTGCCCTATTTCTTTTGGGAGCTTTTTAATATCAGATCTTTCAAGTCTAAGAATCTCTAAACTTTTCAGCTCTGCAACTATTGATATGTCTTCTAACACACATCCAGAAAGAACCAGTGTTTGAATTTTTGTCAAGAGACAAAGAGATGGTGGTGGAGAAGGGGTAAACATCATTCCATATAACAGAATAACCTTTAGCTCTCTCATTCCAGAGAAGAAGTCATCAGGAAGTTTCAAATAATCTCCTACATTCTGAAGCAGAAGTAACTTCAACTCTGGGCACTCAAGCTTCTCAGGAACCTTGTAAATATAAGACCAAGGCAGGATAATATGATGGCATTTTCGAAGCTCATCTATCTCTGGCCATTGTTTTATCAAAGTGAACCTTTTCACACCATAGGTTGGCCAAGTCCTAGATGCAATTGATTTAGCCACATCTACTACAACATCATGAACTCTAACGTGCTCAATTCCCGACTCAAGTAACAATGAAGAGGCCTTTAGATTGTTTATTAATTTGTAGTATCTGGTTCTTGCATTTGTCAATGTGTGAGAGTGTCTGTATAAGCCCAACCCCCGATAACATAAAAACAATCCTCCGGTATGGATGTAATCTAGTCCAAATGAGCCAATGAGTAAAAACAGTGACTTTAGTTCATCACTTTCTAGGCAACTATAACTAAATTCCAATGCAGAGTAGATTTTTTTATGCAACCCTTCTTGATCAAAACTCTCTAACTCGTTTAATGTGCTTTTCCAATCAAAGAAACTTTTTTTTCTCAAAGCCTTTGCCACTGTAACAATCAAAAGGGGTAAACCAGCACAACGTCTGGCCACTTCTGTAGCAATTGGTTTTATATTGAAATCTTGAACAACTTCACCTGCCATTTTCTCAAATAATTTCCAACTATCCTCCTCAAGTAAAACTTCAAGTCTAAACTCTTTTTGAGTGCCCATTTCACGGTTCAACACATTGAGATCTCTGGATGTCACCACCAACTTGCATCCTTTGTGATCATTACCAAAATGAATCCCCACTTCTTCCAAATCAAGTCTACCCCAGATATCATCCAAAATAACAAGAATACTCTTCTCCTTGCTTATCCTTTCACGTAATTGCATTGATCTTCCTTCTTTTGTCTTCTTATTAAATTTCAGATCCAAAGCATCAGCAATTTGACCTTGAATATTTTTCACATTTGGAGAACCAGTTATATTAGTAGCCATAACTACAGCTCCAAATGACACATCTTTCTCTGTTTGCCAAGCTAACTCTTTCACTAGTGTTGTCTTACCCACTCCACCCATTCCATATACCCCAATAATGAAGATGTTGGGATTCTTCAATTCCATGATAATCTCATTCAACATTGATGTTCTGGAGTTCAGCGCCTCATAACCTCTACCGAAAGGCGTAATTGTGACCATAGAAGCAGCACGGTAAGAAATTTTACCAAATTTTCCTTCTGCTAGGACTTCAGAAATATCTTGTATCATCTTTTTGGTCTTCCTGCTCAGCTGGCGCCTTGTACACAGATTAGGAAAGTGTCCCATAGAACATTGAGCTTTTGCATGCCCATCAGATTCAAAATGTTTATTTGCCTCAGCAACAATGTTGTCAATGACTCTATCATTTCTTGGATTTTTTTTATATTAAGTTTTCTTATATAAATAAATGTTCTTTGCACTAACAAATTTTAGGATTATGCTAAACTAAGAAATTGAGGTCAAATGGTTAATGAAACTACGAATCGTTCGGGGGAACCCGAGTTTAATTCCTAGGGGTGGAACAATTTAGTCAGACATTACTTATCTCGCGGCCGAACTCTGAATTACAAACCCCTTTCTCTTGAGAAGCGGAGGGTTAACACCAAAAACTAATTTTAGGATTATGGTAATGAGTAATAAAAAGCTACAAAATATTTGTGGAATAGTTTATTAATTTTAGTTCATAGATTTTGTCAATTAAAACAAGTAAATATATTGACTCTAAAAAATGAAAAGCATAGAAATTATGAGGTGAATCCGAGCAAGTGAGTGAGAAATGAAGAATGAAATGAAGAAGAGTAATCAATACCGTGACAAAAGAGGATTTGGGAAGAAGATAATGGAAAGAGTGTGAAGAAGTAACGGAAACGTCGCGTGGCATTGGAATAAATCGCGACAAAGACAGTGGCGGAACCATCGATATCTCTTTGCTCCACCAAACCATCATAATCAAAAAGGTTCAACTTTACAACTCCGAGAAATCAATAAATTGTAGCACTCAGATGTTAATGGTTGCCTCGCTTTGGTTTTCAAATTATTACTCCATTTACAATTCCTCTATTTAAGAGAATGATATTTAGTTAGCTGAAATTAAAAAACGTTTTTTCTATGTACTTAAATTTGTACTCAGTCCGCTTCTAAATATGAACAAAAGTCAAAATGTATTTGATCTATATTTGGACTAAATATATTTTGAGTTTTGTTTAAATTTAAGACCGGAGAATGTATACGTAAAGAAGTTGAAACTATTCCCTCTATTTTTGTATATAAGCAAAATTTATCTTTTTAGATTCGTTGTAAGAGTATGTATTTTCTAGATACATTACTTTTACGATGAAAGAAAAAAATCAAATGTTACTTATATAAAGAATTGGATGGAGTAATAAATTTGTATTAGAATTTTAATTTATGTATTTTATATTAAATATATAATTTTTTAATAAATAATTATTATTTTTCAATAAAAAATTACTACTTCTTTTTTTACTATTTTTAATTACTTTAACATACAACCCAAAAAAGAAATGGTAGATAGTGCAATCTCAAACCTCATTTAGTCAGCAAGATGTTTCATAAAATCTATTTTTCCTTTTAATTGACAATGTTATATTCCCTCCATCCCAAAATAAATGAGTTAATTTTGACTTTGTATATTATTCATATGATATGTTTTGACAATATTTTTTTACTAATATATATATATATATATATGTAAATATTTGCATATGAGATGTTGTTTGATTAGTCTCGACGAGTATTTTCAAAATATAAAATTTTTATAATTTTCAATAATAGATAATTAAAGAGATTAATAATTAAAATTGTATATTGGCAAACATGAAGGTGGTCAAATAGGTCTTTTATTTTGGGATAAAGAAAGTAGTTGTGATTCATGTTATACCTAATTCAAAAAAATTATTTTTATTGGACTTTTTTTTTGTTAAATAAAAAGCATCTAGATATTAAAGGTTGGAATAGACATGTCAACTATGTTGACACTCTTATTCGTCTCCATCTTCTACCTATAGAGCATATTATTATAAAAAGAAAAAAGAAATATATACACAAACTGAGGGACATAAACCTAACTTAGTGACTCCACACGAAAGACGCAGGACAATAAAACATAACCACTTCTAATTAATCCTAAAAGACAGACTAGAAGTCCCTAACATATTGATCTCAGCCATTTAATTCCGATCGGACGGTCTAGATAAAATACACTATTAAATAATTTTATCCGTTGATTCTGATCGGA
Organism: Trifolium fragiferum; assembly: GCA_954870985.1. Lineage (NCBI taxonomy): Eukaryota > Viridiplantae > Streptophyta > Magnoliopsida > Fabales > Fabaceae > Trifolium > Trifolium fragiferum. Next base: position 18,542,402 of record OX940789.1, read on the forward strand.
AAATCCACAGCTGTAACTGCGTGTTTGGAGGGGTTAAAGAACAATTCGTTTTGGATCAATTTCTAAAGTGTATAAAAAAGATGAAATTTACATGTTTAGTTAGATTTGATTGTCGGTGTTTTCGGTCGATTTGTCTAAAAATACAATTATAAAATAAATTCATATTTCAATTCCATGCATGAATACTCAAATTATAGCATTTCAATTAACTTCAAAAAAGTTAAAAAATTATATTTAAACTTGATTATTGAAATATATTCAAACAGGGTAAAGAAAGAATTATGAAAATAACTGAAAAAAAAAAAAAAAACTTTAAATAAGGTATAAGTGAAAGGATGACATTTTTATAAAGAAAATCATTTTTATAACACCGGCTATTTAAGTAGCAGAAGGACGCACGAGAAGTAGATAGGGTGGAAAAAAAAATCTAACTCGAAGTTGCGGTGAATGTGTATTGAACTTTGGTTACGATCTTGGATCCGGCCCTAGACTAAAATAATATAAGTTCGGTTCACCGGTGAACCGATTTTCATTATTCCCTATGCCGGTTTTTCCCAACAACTGGTATCAGAGCCTCTTGGTTTGATTAAGGGAGGAGGGAGTTCCGCTGTGAAGTTTAGGCTAGAGAAAATTGGTGGAAGAATCATGTTTGCCTTGTGGTAAATCAAGTCAAGGATGTGTTGATGCAATCAGGGTTACACAAGGTCAGCCTGAAGAGGCGGTGATAAGAATACTCAACATCGGTCTAAAGAGGTGGTGGAATAATACTCAGGTTACGACTGAAACAACAACTTTATCATGAAGATGTGAAGATGCTAGTGGCGTGAACTTCGGAATCGGTGGAGTTTTGGAGTCGTGGACTTTGAATGCTCCTATCACATGTGTTTGAAGAATGAATACTTTGAATTCCTAGAGCTAGTTGAAGGTGGAGTGGTTCATCTTGCAGACGGTAAAGCTTGTAAGGATCAAGGTATGGATGATGTTCTTTTTTACATGATGTGCGGTATGTTCGTGAATTTTAGCGGAATTTGTTGTCTATAATTATGTTTGGTGATCTAGGGTATGAGATTAGATTTGAGCATGTAATTATAGAATTTTCATCTGATGCAAAATAATTGGTTTTACTATTGGCCATGCATCTGTTACTAGTGGTGATTTTCATGATGTGGTTGAGTTGTGAGACTTCGAGTGGGTACTTGTTAGTAACATGAGTTTAGTTGGACTAGTGAAATAAGGTTTACTAGGTGATGTAACTAAACTGAAATTTTTGGAGCCTAACAATGGTCTGGAGGTGGTTTCAGAGTAGTTTGAAGTTGTTCAAGTGACATATGGGCATCTGTTGACATAGATGCAAGATGTGTGATTATAGCGTGCGGACATTGGTTGACATTGATGCAAGATACGCGGTTATCTCGATGGCTGGTGAACTTTCGGGAACGTCAACATGGAAGTTGCACCATAAATTTTCAGCAAGGTTTCGAAATGAAATTCTTGGGATGACTTGGTTCCAAGTGAGAGAAATTCTTAGGATGATTTAGTTCCAAGTGAAGAAAATTCTTGGGAGGATTTCCATGTGTAGTGTACTCTTTACGGTGGGGTATGATAATTTAATTTGTCAATATAGACAATGAGAATTATAATTAACGGTGAAGACAATGATTGTCGGTGTAGACAATGAAGATTGAAGACCATTACAATCAAAGTGGAGATTGTTGAGGTTGATTGCAATGTAAGTCCCACATTGCTAATGAAGAAAAAAAAAGGTCAAGGAAATTATATTTGAGAAGTCTCATATCGCTTAGATAAGTGAATGGTGGAGGAGCTCAATGCTATATATAGAGACCTCAAGCTCCTTTCAACACAGCAAACACCAAACAGTAGCATTTGTAAACACTTTAAATTTATATTTGTGTTATGTTTCTTTTTCTCTTATGCTCTTTTTTAGATTATTTGAGATGTAGTTCAAATATTTACTTTGGAGAGTGTGGGTGTACTGGGGTCATAGGGTGGTTGAAAGTGAAGTATATAGTGTATTCTCTGGTTGTCGGTTTAGACAATGGTCGTGGTTTTTCTCCGATTTTGAAATTTTCACGTTATATTTTTGTGTTGTTAATTGTGTTCTCTTATTTTTCTCTATGTCGGTTTTTCCCCGATAGTTAGATGGTAAATTCAAATTTGAGTAAAAATGTTTAATCTAACAAGATTAACATTTGTCACTTGAGCTATATTAGACATCAAAAATATTATCGTATATTAAAAATTTGAAACAATAGGAACTACTATGTATATGGATATTCCTCAACCGGCCAGCCACCATTACATTAAGTTCCGTTGACTTGATCTGCTATTAGTTCTTTTTGTTCTGAAAGCAACAATCAATTACATGGCTTCATCAGCCCCTCAAGTCATAACCTGCAAAGGTGAGTCCGGTTACTATTTCCTCTTATTTCTTTTTCTTTTTTATCTCCATTACTTGTTCTGATATATATGTATGACTCTATCTGTGACCATGACTATGTTCAATGTTGTTTATGAAACAAACAAACACTAAAAATAGCTGCAGTGGCATGGGGAGCTGGAGAGGGATTGGTAATGGAGGAAGTGGAAGTCAGTCCTCCCCAATCATTGGAGATTAGAATTAAGATTGTCTCCACCTCTATCTGTTCTAGGGATCTTAATGCTAGGAAATATCAAGTAAGACTGTTTTGACAAAAAATAGTGGATAACCGATAAACTATTTTATAATGGATGAATTTATATTGAATAACGTATAAGTTAGCTTATAGTACTGGATAAAATAACTGATTAACTTTGTATCATTTGATAAAATTAATGGTCGAATTAGCTTATAACTATGAAATAACATTAAATTGCACTTTTGGAATGCAAACTTTCTCAAACATCAGAATTTGACCTCTTAACTTTCATAATATCACTTTTGACCCTCTAACTTTTACATATTTGCAATTTTGGCCCCTTGACTAAGTCATTGTACATGTGGCAAGTGACTCATATGTCACGTCATCATGCCTTGCCACATGGACAATGACTCGCATGCCACGCTAGCATATGTGGCAAGCTATGCTGACATGACACGTAAGTTATTATCCATGTGACAAGACATGTTGACATGATATGTGAGTCACTTGACAAATGTGTGTTTACTTGGTCAAAATCAATGAGGACTAACCTTTTGCAAAAGGGCTAAAGTTGGAGGATCAAAATTACAAGTTTGTGAAAGTAGAGACCAAAAGTTCTATTATGAAAGTTAAAATGTCAAAATTGCAAGTTTGTGAAAGTTACGAAACAAGTTAATGTATTTTTCAGTATACTAATATCAATACTAATATTTTTAGTCATAAATTATTCTCTCTTTTAACTATAAATATTAACTTATATGGAATTAAGTAATTAACATCTAACATAAGGTGCTTTTTATTTGCAGGCCATATTTCCTCGCATATTAGGCCATGAAGCATCTGGGTAATCTACACTTAATGTTCTATTCTTGGAAGTTATTATAGATTCTATTGTTATTTTATTTGAACATCTTAATTAAATAATTTTTCTTTTAGAGTTTCGCAATCAGCTATAGTAACAATTAACGATCAAATATGGAAATGGATTCTTCGCAGTAGAAATGTCACATTCACACAATTGATTCATCTGAGTAATATGATGAAGATCAAACAACTCACATTTGAAATAGATTTTGAACTCCAATTTACCAAAATACTACTAAAACTTCACTATCTAGCAACCGATTTAGTGAACGAATTATTTCAGTCTTTGTAGTGACCGAATTTTGTAATTGGTTGCTAAATGTGTAGGGTTGTTGAGAGTGTAGGGCAAGGAGTGACAGAATTCAAAGAAGGGGACCATGTGTTAACAGTTTTCATTGGAGAATGCATGTCATGTAAGATGTGCAAATCAGGAAAGAGTAGTATTTGTCAAGTTTTGGGATTGGAAAAAAAGGGTTTAATGCATAGTGATCAAAAGACGCGATTCACGGTAAAAGGGAAGCCTGTTTATCATTATTGTGCAGTTTCAAGTTTTAGTGAATATACAGTAGTCCATTCTGGATGTGCAGTAAAAATCAGTCCTCATGTACCTCTTGAGAAAGTATGTCTTCTCAGTTGTGGTGTTGCTTCAGGTAAGAAAAGATTATAACAATTTTACTCTGTATCTCTAGCTACTGAATAATAGAAAACTACTGCGAACGCTTAGCTGTCAGGGACAGACACAATTGATCGAATTTTGTGATCAATAGTATTTTTATTGTAGGTTTAGGTGCGGCATGGAATGTTGCTGATGTGTCAAAGGGATCAACGGTGGTTATATTTGGTCTTGGAACGGTTGGCCTTTCTGTAAGTCCAAATACTCACCGATGAGAACCTCAAAGAGCAAGAAGAGAATTCATATTTTAATAAAATATTTATCAAAATATAAATTCTCCGCGTGTTTTTGAGGTCTCATTATATTCTTAAAAGATGAATGATATAATATTTTTCAAATCATAACTTTCATGTTGAATAGGTTGCTCAAGGCGCCAAACTAAGGGGTGCGTCTAGAATAATTGGTGTTGACAAAAATCCACGAAAGTGTGTAAATGGTAAACATAATCAATTCTCCAATTAAGCTACTATAGACTCTTCTCTTGTTTTACTATTTGTTGTTTGTTGATTATTCTCCATATAGCTAAAGCTTTTGGGATTACTGAAATAGTCGATCCGAATTTGTACAAAGAACGACCTATCGCGCAGGTGCTGGATTGTTCGTTTCATTACAAAGTAGTTGATCCAAATAAATTAATTTAATTTAAATTATAATTTTGCATCAGCTCATGAACTATGAAAATTTCAGGTTATAAGGAACATTACTGATGGTGGAGCAGATTTCTGTTTTGATTGTGTAGGTGACACTGATATCATAACCACTGCATTGGAGTCATGTTGTGATGTAATAATAGTCTATATGCTTAAATTTAATTTAATTTTGTATCCAAATCTTATTCATAAACTCAAATTTCATTTTGTCTCCTTTTCTTTGAATAGGGATGGGGTATGGCTGTAGCACTTGGTGTGCCAAAGGCTAAACCTAAGATCTCAGCTCATTATTCTCTATTCCTTAGAGGAAGAACTTTAAAAGGATCTATATTTGGAGGATGGAAACCTAAATCAGATATTCCTTCATTAGTAGACAAGTATATGAATAAGGTAAAGTAATAATACTTAGAAGGCTTAAATATCATTCCTGTGTTCCTGTATATTCGTGAATTTTCGGTTTTAATCCCTGTATCTTTTTTTGATGTTAATAAGTCCCCTATGTTCGCGAATTTTTTGTTTTAGTCCCTAAAGTCAAAATCCGCAGGAAAATCTACACGAAAACTGCAAATTTTCCTACGGATTTTAACTTTATGGACTAAAACCAAAAATTCACAAACATACAGGGACTTATTTGCAATAAAAAAGATAAAAGAATTAAAATAAAAAATTCACAAATTTACATAGATCAAAAGATCATTTATGCCTACTTAGAATATCTCTTTTATATGAGCATGACTTTATCTTTTTTTCCCTTGTGGAGTTTTATTGCTTACTAGTTTAAGAGTGGTGTGGAATTCTTTTGCCAGTATTTTTAAGCAATAAAATATGTACTGAAATTATTATTATGAATAAATATGCAGGAAATCCAGATTGATGACTACATAACACACAATTTGCCATTTGATGACATTAACAAAGGCTTCAATCTTATGGCAGAAGGAAAGTGTCTTCGTTGTGTTATCCACATGCCAAGATAATTCTTTAGCTTCTTGTTTCTGTCAAGAAAGAGGAAAGTGTCTTCTTTTGTTTAAATCATTGAATCAATAAGTTTCACCATTAGATTAAGTGAGATATAATGATACTTATTGATCCATAGATGAAACACAAAATTTTGCACGGTGCAAACTATTTTACTTGTGCATCATTTTACTTCTTTTTTCAAAAGATTTCTAACAGATTTCCTGCTGCTAATTGATGTAGTAGTAAGTCCTATCAGTCAAAAAAAAAAAAAAAAAAATTAAGGTGTGGGCTGACTTGTACTATAAAACTTAGCATATAAAGTAAAAAAATATCGTTAGATTTTGATCACTTCTTTCACATAGTAAAAATTATGTACAACAGGGTATATGAGGAAAAAAGAGGGTAAATTGATTGAGTAATCTCAACATTTTACCTCAAAAATTCTAGCAATACCTCTACGTTTTAGTAAAAAAAAAAAAAAAAGCAAAATGCAAGAGATCTTCTTTTAAGTTTTTATTTTTTTTTTAAAAGGCCAAAATGAAATATATATAAAAACCAACAAGGTAGGGAGGCCCCTCAGCACAAGGTGTATCGAAGGAACCTACAAAAGTTTACAAGAGTGACCAAAACAACAAAAAGATACAATACAATCAGTCAATACCCAAACATAGCATAGGGTTTGACCGCCAGCAATGAAAGTTGGCAACTAGGGTACTATCTGTCATCCGTAGCCACCGGTAGGAGAAGATTTTCACTTTATCTAGTAGCTGATCCACAGAGGCCTCAGTGTGCCTAAAGACACGGCTATTCCGTTCATTCCCCACAACCCACACACAAGCGAGCCAAACAAGCTGAAGAAAGGACCGTCTGGCCCGGAGGGTGCCTGCAGAATACGTGAACTGAACGAAATGATCGGAAAGACTGTAAGCATCCACCGCTGAAAAACCAATCCAAGACCGCACTAATGCCCACATAGAGCCAAATGTGGGACACGAGAGAAACAAATGATGCGCTGTCTCAATGCCACCACAACCCGTCACACAAAAATGAAGATTTGGAGTGAGAATGCCGCGCATAACCAAATTAGCCTTTGTAGGCAACCGATCCCGCAAGAGACGCCAGGCAAGGATAGACACCTTCAAGGGAACCTGTCTGTGCCAAATAAGGTCTTAAGCTGCCTCCAAAGTAACTGCATCCTAGGAGGTCAAAATCTAATATGCATCGTGAACTAAGTAACCTGTATCTGGAGCAGGCTGCCATAGCCACCTATCTGAAGAATCAACCTGCAAAGTCACTGGAAGAAGTAAAATCTGACACTCCCCCAACAACTCCTCTTCCCAAGCCCATAACTGCCTCCTCCAGACCCACGCACCCCCTCCAGCCTCCCACCCTAAAGAGAACATCTCTAACACGGTCAACGACTTTGTCGTTGCTAGATCAAACAAACGACTAAACCGCTCACACAAAGGAAGCCCATCCAGCCAAGGGTTAGTCCAGAAAAAAGTATCTATCTCGTCCCCCACCTGCCGCCTAACACAATCTCCAAACCAACCATCCCTAGGTCCACTACCTTCATCCCTAATCCTCACTATCTCCCTCCACCATGCTGATCCCCTCTACCCCCCGGCCCTCAGTCTCCCCTGCTCCATCCCATATCGAGCTGCAAGCACCCGAAACCACAAACCCCCTCGATCCACCATCATCCGCCAACACCATTTGCCCAAAAGGGCCGTGTTTAACTCCCTAATCTGCCGAACCCTCAGCCCTCCGTACTCCTTACGTAAATAAATAGTATTCCACTGAATCCAAGAGATTTTCCTAAGATCCTCGACCCCTCCTCAGAAAAAATTAATCAAAAGAGAATTAATAGAAGAGATTATACTTGAGGGAGCTTTGAAGAAGGAAAGCGCATAGACAGGCAGAGATGTCAAGACAGATTTGAGCAGAACAAGACGACCACCAAAAGATAGGAAACGACTCTTCCACCCAGACAATCTATTCCTAAGACGCATCAACACTGGTTCCCAAAAGCCCAGACACCTCGGGTCACCGCCAATAGGGAGGCCCAAGTAAAGAAAGGGGACTTTCCCCACCTTACAACGTAAAGCAGACGCAGCCTCATGTAGCCAAGAATCCGATACATTGACCCCCACCAGCATACTCTTATGAAAATTCACTCTAAGGCCCGACATCAACTCAAACAACAGAAGCACGATACGTAATGTTCTCACATTCGCCCAGCTTTTCGCCCCCAGCAGGAGCGTGTCATCAGCAAACTGCAGGTGAGACACTGAGACAACCTCCTGGTCCCCCACATTATACCCCTTAAACTTATGCCCCTCTACCAACTCCTTCATCATCACAATCAAACCCTCAGCAGCCAACAGGAACAGAAAAGGAGACAGAGGATCCCCTTGGCGCAGGCCCCGTTCAAGGGGGAACTCATCAGTGGGGCTTCCATTTATTAGAACCGAAGCAGTAGCTGTGCAGACACACTCTTTCATCCATTTCCTCCATAAAGGCGGAAAGTCCATTCTCCCAAGGACAACATCCAAATAACCCCAATCCACGGAGTCATAGGCTTTCTCAAAATCAACCTTGAAAAGCAGCAACTCTTTCTTAGATCTGCGTGCCTCATCCATCACCTCATTGGCAATAAGGATACCATCAAGAATCTGGCGCCCCTTCATAAAGGTTGTTTGCGACTCCAAGATCACAGTCCCAATAACCTGCCTGAGCCTATTAGCCAGGAGCTTGGCCAAAATTTTGTAAAGGCTTCCCACTAGCGAAATGGGCCGAAACTCGTTCAGGCGTTGAGGGCTGTCCACCTTGGGAATTAGAGCGATAAAGGTGGAGTTAAGGCCATTTGTCAATTTACCATTACGGTGAAACTCCGAAACAAACCACAGAACACCCCCCTTCATCTCCGCCCAAAAGTCTTTGATGAAACCAAAGTTAATCCCGTCAGGACCCGGGCTTTTAAAACCATCGCAGTCCCAAACCGGTTCCTTCACCTCTGTCTCAGAAAAAGGTTTGATAATGCTTCTTCTGTCAGCCTCCGACAGCCATTTGAACCGGAGATTCTCCACCCCAGGCCTAACCATAGGACTTGCCTTAAAATGAGACGCAAAGTGCGTGAATACAGCTTGACGAATAGGATTGACTCCCTCCACAGTTACGCCATCCACCTGAATGGACGAGATCACATTTCCCCGCCACCGGCTAGTCAACATGGAATGGAAATACCGGCTAGATCACATTTGGGCATGGGAAGTGTGCCACTCCTTCAAGGCCCCTTTCATCAACTTAAATTTTTCCTTTAGGACAAAACCCCCCCACCCATCAACCTGGAGAGACTGCCACTTCTCTTTGACAAAGAGATTGTAGCCAGGGATGTCACGCCAACATTTTAGCATCCTCAGCGGACGAGGACCCCAATTCTCCTAATTAGACTCCAGCACCAGCGCACAGTGATCCGACAACCCTCTCAACAGGGCCACCTGCACGCAGTTAGGCCAAGATAAACACCACTCCTCCGAGAGCAAACACCTATCAAGGCGGCTCATCGACAAGCCATCCTCCCGGTACCACGTAAACTTACGGCCACACAGCGGAAGATCCACCAAAAAATTGTCATCGATGAAACGGTTGAACGCGGTATTATCCAAAGGTCGATGTCCAATCCTGGAGGAACGCCTTTCATCGAGATTCCTAACATCATTGAAATCCCCACACACGCACACTCGCTTGCCGCACAACATCTCTAGTCTAGCAGTCATCGAGTCCCATAACCCCTGCCTCGCTCGGGCATCACAGGGGGCGTAAACATTCGCCACAAGGAATTCCTCCCCAGTCTTAACGAAATGACCGTGACACCACAAGACCTAATCCTGACTTAGAGATGACCACACTTCCACCTCTGTAGTGTCCCAAATGGTAAGCAGGCCACCTGAGGCACCTTCCGAGGGGCGAAACGAATAAGCAAACGGGGAGTTTCCCCACAAGGAAGAGCACAAAAAATCATCACACACTGATAGCTTCATTTCTTGCAAACAAACAAAAACCGGGTTTTTCTCCCCCACCAGCTTCCACACCTCCTTCCTCTTATCCACCCTACCCAAACCCCTAATATTCCAGGAAAATATTTTCATCGCGACTCCCTTACACCCCGACCACAAAGACTAAACAGGCCTAACGACCCGTCACCGTCGTGACGCCCCCGCCCTGTGCAGGACATAACGACACGGGTTTGCCGTACCCCGGCCTGGAGAGCACCCGAAACATGTTACCTGTGTCACCATTGAAAGTGGCTCCAATAAGACTCCCCACTTCCTTAATGTCTTCCTCCACCGCCCTATCATTACCCTGCAAAGCCACCCAGTGTTGCCAGTCACCATTTATAGAGGAAGAAGAAGTCACACCCTTAGAGGAGGCCTTGGATGCTACCCCATCAGACCTGGTGTCACCCTCCCTAGCCTTGCGTTGTCGAGAATTCTTCTCCAAGACGCGTAACACCTCCCGCCGATCTTTACTTGGTAGTCTAGCAATCCTTTTGAGGCTAAACAAAGAGTGGCGAAGCAAGCCCTCTGCTCGTTTCTTTGAAGTATCCTGAAACCCCTCATTACCATATGCACGACTAACATGATGCCCCTTTTGTTTCCTCTTCTTAGCTGAAAAGACCACCCCAGCGTTTCCCAGGTTCTGATCGTGTGACCATTCCAGACTCCAAGGTCTCGACATCATCGAACCTCTAGCCCTTGGGGGGTAAGACAACGTACGTTTGCGCTGATTCCCCACCCCCGGGACATCAACGTCGTGCCTTCTTGACCCTTGATAAGGCTCTGCAGTCTCCACCTCCCTATCCATATTCACCCCTGGACTATCTGAATCGTCCGCCGAAGAGACTATTACTGGCTCAATCACGGTATTGGGATTGTCATGTGCCGAGACCCCCGCATTCCCTAACAACTCTCCTGTATGAGATATAGCGACATGCTTGTTGGATAAATCGTCTACACCGTGCGAAGGCTGAACTGCGCACCCCACATCCGACATATCCTTCGTAATTTGGTCCACCAACATGTCCACTTGGTTCCTAGCTTCCGAGTCGTAACAAGCCTCCTCATCACCATAAAATGAAGCTTTAGACGCCGAGTCATCTTCTATCAAACACGCATCATCACTAAGATCATATCCCCATTCTTCAATAATCTGAACCTCCATCAGTGACCCGTCCACCAATAGAGTTTCTATTCGTTTGATCACCTCCAAGGCCGGCGTAGCTATTAGGACACGAGCATAATCAAGTTTTTCTTTGGCAGCCATAAAACTATCAATACGCAGGAGACGTCCGCAATCCAGAATGCACAGTTTGAAGAAATTCACGTTCCACGCATGCAAAGGAATGCCATAGATGCGTACCCACGCTCCCCGCTGAAAGGGTACCACCTTCATATCCCATCTCGTCCAATGTGCAAAATAGAGCCTAAAAAAATCCTTTGCACTCTCAATAACAGCCAACGCCTCAGTTCCCTCCGGACTTCGAACAAAAACTCTATCGCCGCCTAGTTGGGTTATCTCCAACTCGCCGAACCCAGCATCCTCTATTCTTTGTCTCACCACCGCAACCACCTCCCCGTCCGCTACCGTAGCAACCACACCACCTCTAGCCCATTCCACATCGACTGGTGCTGTCTTGTAACGGCGCACATAGACACTAGGGTCAGGAACATTGATGGCATCTGAAGCCGACTTCTTCACCGTCCTTTGTTTCTGGTTACTCTCACCATCTGCCTTCTTCCGATGAAAACCCAACCTAACCAAAACCTCGCCAACCCTCACTCCGTCCTCAGGTCCCGAACCCCCCGTCTCTGGGTTTGGTGGGGTCTGAGAGACTGCACTTCCAGCTGGTGGTCCAAAGTAACGTCCCCAACAACAGGAGTCTCCTTTAAAACCCCATCTTTCGTAGCGACACCCGAGTCACCCTTCGTTACCGTGTCCCTCACCCTCTCCACTCCCTCATCTAACCCGTTACTACGGTCAAACCTCGCCACACGAGCTCTCACACGGAACAGACCAAAACTCACAGCATTCAATGCTTTTGTAAGCTTCGTAACATCTCGCACATTCGAGAACTTGACAAAACCAAACGGCTGCCCTTGCTTATTATGCCTCTTTGCAACGTACACATTCTCCAATATTCCACACACTTCAAAACCCTTCCGGAGATAAAAAGCGGTAAATGAACTGGAAAGTTTGTGAAATAAAAGGAGACATACCTATTAAGGTCAGGCTTAGTGTTGTTATCTCCCACCTCACTTGTACCCTTCCTTGTTACACCTGCTATAGTGTATGCATCACACTCCTTCTCCACCGCCCTAACCTGCCTCCTACCTCCTGGCACGTGCTTTTGATCCGCTGCAATACCAACACCCTGCTGCCCAACATTCCCTTTCCTGTACCGTCGATAATCCCCATCCCCTACCACTCGCCGCCGCACAGGACCTGCTGCTTCCTCCTAATAACGCGTAACCCGCCGCCCAATACCAGCTTGTCGGCCATTGTAATCATCTAAAAGGGAAGCCGATCGGCCATGATCAAGAAACCAACGCCAACGAGACCACGAGTCTGCAGAATTGTAACGTGTGGATGACAGGTACCTACTATTATTGCGATGACCATAAGGATTGGGTTGGATACCATGTCGTTGCCCTAAGTGAAGAGAGCGCCTGGACAAGAGAGAATTACCACTTCTGTATCGCTTGCTCTGACTCAACCTGTCTACGTTGTCTTCATGTTGTCGTCGTGCTTTCCGCCATCGCCGCTGCACCACAGTCCAATCCCCTCCGTCCCACCCCGTTTGTGGCACCCTGCCGAAGTCTCTTCCCCCCTAGGTGGATCGCCTCTCTCTCTCTCTCTCACTCTACCTCTCTCTCTCATTTTATTTTTGCTTATCTCTCTGTTCTTTTAAGTTTTTTAAATAATAAATATATCCTTTAATTAAGTTTTTACGTTTGTAACTAATTTGTTCTTTAAGTTTTTTAAGTAACAAATAAGTCCTGTACATTTGTAATTTGTAACATCCAAATCCTTCCGATTATATTCTTTTACTAGTAGAGTTTCATATTTGAACTCAAGTAACATTGTTCAATCTGTCAATAACATATACTTTTAAAAAATATATTTAATCTATATAATTATTTATGTTAGTTTTATTTTTGTGAAAAATATATGTTAGTTATCAAGCAGTTAGCGTGAATGCGTGATAATATTTTACTCGAAAATACATTTCAATGGGGTACATTGTTCAATCTATCAATAACATATATTTTTTAAAAAAAATATTTAATCTATATAATTATTCATGTTAGTTTTATTTTTGTGAAAAATATATGTTAATTATCAAGCAGTTAGCGTGAATGTGTGATAATATTTTACTGGGAAATACATTTCAATAGGGTACATTTCCGGGTTCGAATTCGAATTACGACGCTCGACCTAACTTTCAGTATATTTTGTCAGTTGAATTAGAATTTATGAGACAATTTATCTATGACATTATTCACTTAAATGTATTTCCAACCTACCAATACAATTATTATAATCACAGATACAACATACTACAAAACTAGGCAAAAACAGAGAAGAAAAACAAATATTCTTGAAACTTATTTTTTATTTATACTTTGATTAAAGAAAAACAACTCATATCTGAGGACCAAAGACGATGAACAAAGAATCCATCGAAAGTAAAAAAATGAGAAGTCTAGTTTTATGAGTATTTCGCCATCTCCTGAAGTTCTACTCAAGTTTCACAGCTTCACCTCAAACGTCTTCCTATTCTTTGCATCAATATCTATCACATGCAATTGATTTGTATTTAAGTAATTCAGCGCTTAAATGAAAATAATGTTAATCCAATGGTTATAATTCACTGCAGCAGGCTTGGTAGCATATTAAATGGCTGCCGAGGATTAGGATTGCACAAAATCAGTCTATAATGATAACAAACAATTCCAAAAAACTATGTCCAAGAAAAACAATTCCTTCCAGAAAATATACTAAAACCCTTTTTATGTTTGTTAAACTCTTATAATCCAAAAAATTCAATTTAAGGCGAGGATCAACTTTGCACCATCTCTCTCTCGTTCAGTTCTCATCATCGTAAAGTTCTTATCGTTGAGTTTGCCCTTAGAATCTCAATTGAAGGACTTGAGCAATTCTAACGTAGGTTGTAATGAAGAGAATGTATCGGTTACTCCATATCATAAGCAAATGTTATTGAAATCTGAACTTCAATCTCTCAATATCGACTTCCCTCCTAGCTATGATGGTGATAATAGTTTTGTGAATGAGGGCTGTGAATCACCTTTATCATCCTGGAATTTAGAACCTGAAATAGATATCCAATCCCTTGAAGGCATTAACTTGGAAGAGAACTATCTTGATATGGAAGAACAAAACCAATTTGTTGAGGTGGAAAATTCGGTTGATGGTTTATTGTGGGAAATGGACAATAGTGTTGGAACAAAATTATGATTTTGTATCTCCTTAATTGATTTTGATGATAACAATGTATTTAAAGTTAAATTGGAGTACTAATAATTTAATTCAGTGTGCAGGATTAAAAGTTAAAATTTGCGTACAAAAGCACATTAGAATTTCTGATGGAATTACTTCTGAGCAAACAACATCTGAGCTCACCAGATCTGAAACAAGTAATTCTGAGCCTATCAAAATCTGAAGAACTTCTGAGCTCACCAGATCTGAAGCAAGTATTTCTGAGCCTATGAAACTCTGAAGTTATTATCTGAACCTTAGAATTTCTGAAGGAATTACTTCTGAGCTCACCAGATCTGAAGCAAGAAATTCTGAGCCTGTGAAACTCTGAAGTTATTATCTGAACCTTAGAATTTTCTGAAGGAATTATTTCTGAGCTCACCAGATCTGAAGCAAGTAATTCTGAGCCTATGAAACTCTGAAGTTTATTATCTGAACCTTAGAATTTCTGAAGGAATTACTTCTGAGCTTACCAGATCTGAAGCAAGTAATTCTGAGCCTGTCAAGCTCTGAAGCTATTATCTGAAGGCTCATCAGAGATAAATGTTAAGCTACACTTGAGAGTACAATTCTATTGAAGACTGTGCCTGACTAAGTCCAAACGCAGAAACCAAGAATGAAAAGGTTTGACCATGGAAAGGTCCTTTTCAAGTCAGGCTTCAGAAACGATTATTTCCTTATTTGGCTTTCACCAAGGTTCAAATATCAAAAGCCAGAAGGAATCTCTCATTTTGTAGTAAACGTTAAGCTCCTAAGCTACTGCAAATCAGAACAGCTAATAAGCTCACTGATCAATACAAAGGAGCGTCTCAATTCTTCAAACGGCTATAATCTTCAACGTTCATTTTATCATCTATAAAAGGAAGAAGATTTGTGAAGAATTAAAAATCAAGACTGAAGCTTCTGAACGTGCTGAAACTCTGTTAAATTCTGAAGCTATCAAACACTTAGAAACTTTGTGATAATTTTCTAAGTTAGTCTTGTAACTGCGTTGTATTTTGTAAACACCTCTGATTGTATATCAAGTGTTAATCTGTTATCTTTATTAACAGTAAAACCAATTAGAAGTCTCTTGCTTTGTGCTTGAGCATTGGAAGTCTCTTGCTTTGTGCTTGAGCATTGGAAGTCTCTTGCTTTGTGCTTGAGCATTGGAAGTCTCTTGCTTTGTGCTTGAGCATTGGAAGTCTCTTGCTTTGTGCTTGAGCATTGGAAGTCTCTTGCTTTGTGCTTGAGCATTAGAAGTCTCTTGCTTTGTGCTTGAGCATTGGAAGTCTCTTGCTTAGTGCTTGAGCATTTGTAATCTGAGTGATTATAGTAAAATCTCTTGTGAAAGACAAGAGGACTGGACTACTCCTGTTAGTGGGAGGAACCAGTATAAAAATTCTGAGCATCTCTCTATCCCTATCCTCATATATTGTGTGTGTTATATTTTATCCGCTGCAATTTGTTTTAACTTGAAAAAGTCTTAACACAATTCAACCCCCCCCTTCTTGTGTGTTTTTCAACCTTCAATTGGCATCAGAGCTCCGGTCTGTTGCTCTTCACTTAACAGTGAAACAGTAAAAGATCTAGGGGTACTTAGTTGAAAAACATGTCTGGTGTTACCTCTCCTTCTGCTTCCTCTGGACCTGATCACTCTGCTGTTCCACCTCCTCACAACTATGATAGGGAAAGGAACAGTGATAATCACAGAAACAAACCACCTTACTTCAACAGTGATCCTACTACTTTTCCTTTCTGGAAAACCAAGATGTATAGTTACATCATTGGGACCGATGATGAGTTATGGGATATCATTGAAGATGGTATACATTTTGAACACATGGATGATGAAGGTGTTGTAAGAAATATCTACAGAAAGTTCTTTGATGCTGAAAAGAAGAAACAGTATAAGAAGCATCATACTGTTAAGAATATGCTTATTGGTGCAATATCTCATGCTGAGTATTTAAAAATATCCAACAAGTCATGTGCCAAAACTATCTGGGACTCTCTATGTTCCACCTATGAAGGAAATAAGCAAGTCAAAGAAGCTAAGGCAAACTTATTAGTTCATCAATATGAGTTGTTCAGAATGAAGGAAGATGAAGATATTGAAACCATGTATTCAAGGTTTCAAACCCTTGTCTCTGGTCTTCAAGTTCTGAAGAAAAGCTACACTGCATCTGATCACGTGAAGAAAATTCTGAGGAGCTTACCTTCCAAATGGAGACCAAAAGTCACAGCTTTTCAGGAATCCAAGGATTTGGACAATGTGACTCTTGAAGATTTAATAAGCTCACTCAGAAGTCATGAGCTAGAACTTATGTCAGATGAACCTGTCAAGAAGATGAAGTCCTTGGCTCTAAGCTCTGTTCAAACTTCTTCAAAAGCTGCAAAGATCAAAGTTTCTGAACAAGAGGAAGAAACTTCTGATGATATGTTGGATAAAAATTCTGAGAATGAAGAAATGGCTCTAATGGTTAGAAGATTTCAGAAATGGAACAAGAAGTACAAAAGGTTTCCAAACAAAGGAAACAACTCAAAAGAAAAGTACAAGGAAAAGGTAAGGAAGAGTTTGTTAGCCACTTGGGATACCATTGAGAATGACTCTGAAGGAGAAGATGATGAAGAAGGCAATCTGGCTTTAATGGCAAGAACTTCTGAAGGTAACAACTCTGATAGAGATTCTGAAGATGACTCAGATGATGAGAATGAGGTATACTCTAACATGACTAAATCTGAATTAATTGATTCTCTTAAGATTGCTGTGAAACATTACACTCGTATGGTAAGTCAACACAAAATTCTGAAGAATGTTCATGAATCATTGAAAAAGGATGCCAAGATTCTTTATGATGAAAATGAATCGTTAAACATTCGTATTTGTCATGTTGAATCTAACTATGTCTTGGCAGACAAGCTCAATGATGATCATGAAGATGCTCTTCACGAATTTATTCGTTGTACCTTCAATAGGAGTAAAATGGCTTCCATGATTTATCATATGACTCGTAACTATGGTGAAGGCATTGGTTATTCTCGGTTTAAGAACTGGGATAAACCTCTGAAATCATATAGTGAGGATGATACTCCACCTGAATTATTCTCTACCTTTGTTAAAAGTGGTACACTTGATCTGAAGGCATCCAACTCTGAAGGAGGTTCTGAACCTGAACCCAAAGACTCAGAAGTTCCAAGTTCTTCTGAACCTAAAATTTCTGAGTCCAAAAGTTCTCAAGTTAAGGCTCAGAAGTCATCTGAACCTCTGAGAAATCAAGGTAAAGTTACTTCAGATCCTTGCTTGACCTTTGGAACTGTGATATACTCCAGATCAAAATCCAAGAATCAAATTAAGCCTAAACATTCTTGTCAAAGCTTAATTAATTCTAGATCTTGTGTTGATCATAGAAAACAAAGAAGGAATACTATTCAGAAGACTAACTCTAAAGGACCCATCAGAATATGGGTACCAAAATCTGAAATAATGTTTGCTTCAGATGCTCATGCAAGGAAAGGTAAAACAGCAGCCCTGGTACCTGGACAGTGGTTGCTCACGACATATGACGGGAGAAAAGCATATGTTCCAAACCCTAACTCTGAAAGAGGGAGGCTCTGTGGGATTTGGAGGAAAACAAAAAGGGAAGATCATTGGTACAGGTACAGTTGGTAATTCTTCTCTTTCCATTAAAGATGTTTGGTTAGTTGATGGACTTAAACACAATCTATTGAGCATTAGTCAATTTTGTGACAATGGGTGTGTTGTTACATTTAATAAGGAATCATGTACTGTATCAAAAGACTCTGACAAATCTGTAGTATTCAAGGGAATGAGAGTTGGCAATGTTTATAAAGTAAACTTTTCTGATTTGGTTGACCAAAAGATTATATGTCTTTTGTCTCTGAGTGATGAGAAATGGCTATGGCACAAGCGTCTTGGTCATGCTAACTGGAGGTTGATCTCTAAGCTTAGCAAACAAAAGCTTGTTAATGGTTTGCCTGACATTGATTATCACTCAGATGCACTTTGTGGCTCATGTCAAAAAGGAAAATTTGCTAAGACTTCATTCAAGTCTAAAAACATTGTCTCTACTTCCAGACCCTTAGAATTGCTTCACATTGATCTGTTTGGTCCTGTTTCGACAGCCTCTATCAATGGTAAGAAATATGGATTAGTTATTGTTGATGATTTCAGTAGATGGACTTGGGTGAAATTCCTACGTTCTAAGAGTGAAGCACTTGTGGTGTTCAGTAACTTCTGCACACAAATACAAAGTGAAAAGGATCTTCGGATTCTGAAGGTTAGAAGCGACCATGGGGGAGAGTTCGAAAATGATTCTTTCGAATCTTTCTGCTCAGAGCATGGAGTAATCCATGAATTCTCTTCTCCTAGAACACCACAGCAGAATGGTGTTGTAGAAAGAAAGAATAGATCTTTGCAAGAAATGGCTCGTACCATGATGCTTGAGTCTAACCTAGCTAAGTTCTTGTGGGCAGAAGCCGTGAGTACTGCTTGCTATGTTCAGAATAGAATCTACATCAGACCTATTCTGAACAAAACTGCTTATGAACTATTCAAAGGAAGAAAACCAAATATTTCTTATTTTCATCAGTTTGGATGTACTTGTTATATTCTAGACAACAAGGTCTATCGAAAGAAATTTGATGCTAGAGCTTATAAAGGTACCTTTATAGGTTACTCTGAACGCTCAAAAGCATACAGATTGTACAATTCTGAAACTCACACAGTTGAAGAATCTATACATGTTAGATTTGATGATAAAGAGCCTGACAATAATATGTCAGAGCAAGCTGAGAATTTTGCAGAATTTCAAGTATCCTCAAATTCTGAATGTGAGGATCTCTCCATTGTTGTATATCCATCTGAGACTCAGAATGAAGATGTTTCTGAAGGTCTTGAATCTGAAGACCCTTCAGAACCTGAACCCTCTCAGATACCTGCTCCACCTAAAAGTAAATTCAAGTATAGATCATCTCATCCTGAAGAGCTAATTGTTGGTAACAAGGATAGCCCAAGAAAGACCAGATCTGCTTTCAAAGAGGATGAATCCCTAGTTGGGTTAATTTCATTAATTGAACCCACAAACATAGAAGAAGCAATCTCAGATGATGGGTGGATCATTGCAATGCAAGAAGAACTCAATCAATTTGAAAGAAATGATGTTTGGGATCTGGTACCAAAACCCAAACACAAGAACATTATTGGAACAAAATGGGTATTCAGAAACAAGTCAAATGAAAAGGGAGAAGTTGTTAGAAACAAAGCTAGACTGGTTGCACAAGGTTATAGTCAGCAAGAAGGCATAGATTTCACTGAAACCTTTGCACCAGTAGCAAGACTTGAGGCAATTAGACTTCTCTTGTCCTATGCAGTTAATCATGACATCACTCTATTTCAAATGGATGTAAAAAGTGCATTTCTGAATGGAGTAATTTCTGAAGAGGTCTATGTCAAACAACCTCCTGGCTTTGAAGATATAAAGTGTCCTGATCATGTTTACAAATTGAAGAAATCTCTGTATGGTTTGAAACAAGCTCCAAGAGCTTGGTATGAGAGGTTAAGTATATTTCTTCTAGAAAATGGTTTTGAAAAAGGACATGTTGATAACACTCTCTTTAGAAAAATCTTAAAAACTGATATTTTGATTGTTCAGATTTATGTTGATGATATTATCTTTGGTTCAACTAATGCTTCTCTTTGCAAGAATTTCTCTAAGCTTATGCAGGATGAATTTGAAATGAGTATGATGGGAGAACTAACATTCTTTTTGGGAATTCAAATCAATCAAAGAAAAGAAGGAGTATATGTGCATCAAACCAAATACACAAAGGATTTACTGAAGAAATTTGGTCTTGAAGATTGTAAACCAATGTCAACTCCTATGCATCCCTCTAGCAGTCTTCTGAAGGAAGAATCTGAAGGCAAAGTAGATCAGAAATTATACAGAGGTATGATTGGTTCCCTCCTTTATCTCACTGCATCTAGACCAGATATCTTGTTCAGTGTATGCTTGTGTGCTAGATTTCAATCAGATCCTAGAGAGTCTCATCTAACTGCTGTTAAGAGAATCTTTAGATATCTGAAAGGAACCACTAATCTTGGATTACTTTATAAGAAATCCTTAGATTATCAGCTTATTGGATTCTGTGATGCTGACTATGCTGGTGATAAAATTGAAAGGAAGTCCACTAGTGGAAACTGTCAATTTCTAGGTGAAAACCTTATATCATGGGCTAGTAAGAGACAAGCAACTATTGCTCTATCTACAGCAGAAGCAGAGTACATCTCAGCTGCTAAGTGTTGCACGCAATTGCTCTGGATGAAACATCAGTTGGAGGACTATCAGATAAGGATAAGTAGTATACCACTTCTCTGTGATAATACTGCTGCTATCTGTTTGTCTAAGAATCCTATTTTGCATTCAAGAGCTAAACACATTGAGATCAAACATCACTTCATTAGAGACTATGTTCAGAAGGGAGTAATTAAGATTCAATTCATTGATACTGAGCATCAATGGGCTGATATCTTTACCAAACCTCTTGCTATTGATCGTTTCGATTTTATCAAGAAAAATCTGAACATGGTTTTTATTTCTGAATGATATCTCTGAATGCTGTTAACTCTGAATGAATAAACTGGTTCTGAAGGGCCTCAGAAGTTTGGACGGCTCAGAAACTATTATATAGGTTCTGAAGCACTCTCTCATCTGAAGCAATCAGAATTATTTATTATTAAATATGATTTCTTGTGACTCAGATACCTACTCTAAGTGTTAGTTGACCACTCAGTTTCTCTAACTGACAGCTGGCTTCTGAAAACACTACTTATCTGTGTAACTTCCCATCATGTCTAGTAACCGCTGGGTAATGAAGGAGAGCTAATGATGATTTTATTAAAAGTAACTGCCAAGCCCCCATTACGTCACTATCTTGTTTCCCCAATATTTTGAAACTTCCACTATAATCACTTAATCACACACTAGTCACTATCACTTCTCACGTTTTCAATATTTTGAAACTTCCACTATAACCATTTCTGACACCCCTAAATCCCCTCAGAAATCTCCTATTAAAGATTCTGAGTCTACCCCAATAGCAATGGACGTAGACCAATCTGAACCCTCAAATGTTCAAAATTCTGAAGTCCCTGCTGAATCCCAAACTGAACCCCTTCAGACTTCATCTCCTAAGCCAACCACTTCTGAACCAAACCCCTCATCCATTCAAACCACTCCACCTTTTCCTGGAACTGATTCAGATCTTGAAGAAACTCGTCTTCATTCTGAAACAATTCCCTGTTTCACCATGGTACTTAACAATTCCCTTTTACCGTTGAATGCATTTACTGCTGGTGGTTGTTTGCTGTGTGCATTTACTACCCTGTAACTTGTGCTTTGACTGGCCCGTTTTTGATAATGACAAAGGGGGAGAAAATATTATTTCATTTCCTATGGCAGTGAAATTATTTCTGAAGCTCTAAAGATCACATTTTCTGAACTCTACTCTTGTTAAGTTATATTAAAGTCTTTTAAACTTTTAATGAGGGGGAGTAATAAATTTTGTCCAACATAAATTCATAATTTAAGATACGCTTGCAAACCATATCTTATATTTGTCAATCTGAAGAAATAGAGCTTGCAAACCTCTAATTCTGAAGGTAGAATATATGAAATTATATTTGACATTAAATATTACTCTTAGACTGTTTTATATTTATCATTGATAAACTTTTGAAGCTTATCAGACTCAGGGGGAGCTTGCAAACCTCAGAACCTGAAGTCAAGATGTTAAATAAAAACAACAACAATTGATTTTAAATACATATAGTTGTCATCATCAAAAAGGGGGAGATTGTTGGAACAAAATTATGATTTTGTATCTCCTTAATTGATTTTGATGATAACAATGTATTTAAAGTTAAATTGGAGTACTAATAATTTAATTCAGTGTGCAGGATTAAAAGTTAAAATTTGCGTACAAAAGCACATTAGAATTTCTGATGGAATTACTTCTGAGCAAACAACATCTGAGCTCACCAGATCTGAAACAAGTAATTCTGAGCCTATCAAAATCTGAAGAACTTCTGAGCTCACCAGATCTGAAGCAAGTATTTCTGAGCCTATGAAACTCTGAAGTTATTATCTGAACCTTAGAATTTCTGAAGGAATTACTTCTGAGCTCACCAGATCTGAAGCAAGAAATTCTGAGCCTGTGAAACTCTGAAGTTATTATCTGAACCTTAGAATTTTCTGAAGGAATTATTTCTGAGCTCACCAGATCTGAAGCAAGTAATTCTGAGCCTATGAAACTCTGAAGTTTATTATCTGAACCTTAGAATTTCTGAAGGAATTACTTCTGAGCTTACCAGATCTGAAGCAAGTAATTCTGAGCCTGTCAAGCTCTGAAGCTATTATCTGAAGGCTCATCAGAGATAAATGTTAAGCTACACTTGAGAGTACAATTCTATTGAAGACTGTGCCTGACTAAGTCCAAACGCAGAAACCAAGAATGAAAAGGTTTGACCATGGAAAGGTCCTTTTCAAGTCAGGCTTCAGAAACGATTATTTCCTTATTTGGCTTTCACCAAGGTTCAAATATCAAAAGCCAGAAGGAATCTCTCATTTTGTAGTAAACGTTAAGTTCCTAAGCTACTGCAAATCAGAACAGCTAATAAGCTCACTGATCAATACAAAGGAGCGTCTCAATTCTTCAAACGGCTATAATCTTCAACGTTCATTTTATCATCTATAAAAGGAAGAAGATTTGTGAAGAATTAAAAATCAAGACTGAAGCTTCTGAACGTGCTGAAACTCTGTTAAATTCTGAAGCTATCAAACACTTAGAAACTTTGTGATAATTTTCTAAGTTAGTCTTGTAACTGCGTTGTATTTTGTAAACACCTCTGATTGTATATCAAGTGTTAATCTGTTATCTTTATTAACAGTAAAACCAATTAGAAGTCTCTTGCTTTGTGCTTGAGCATTGGAAGTCTCTTGCTTTGTGCTTGAGCATTGGAAGTCTCTTGCTTTGTGCTTGAGCATTGGAAGTCTCTTGCTTTGTGCTTGAGCATTGGAAGTCTCTTGCTTTGTGCTTGAGCATTAGAAGTCTCTTGCTTTGTGCTTGAGCATTGGAAGTCTCTTGCTTAGTGCTTGAGCATTTGTAATCTGAGTGATTATAGTAAAATCTCTTGTGAAAGACAAGAGGACTGGACTACTCCTGTTAGTGGGAGGAACCAGTATAAAAATTCTGAGCATCTCTCTATCCCTATCCTCATATATTGTGTGTGTTATATTTTATCCGCTGCAATTTGTTTTAACTTGAAAAAGTCTTAACACAATTCAACCCCCCCCTTCTTGTGTGTTTTTCAACCTTCAAATAGAAGCTATGATGACTTGCTGAAAAAGTTCATGGAAAAGGAGGATGAGCTAAGGGTCTCCAATTTTAGACTTCAGATTTTGGAACAAGAGAATATCGATTTGAAGGTTCTAGTTGAGATTGTGAGCGAAGAATCGAAGCAGAAAGAGGAGGAGTTGCATAAATAAAAAGAGCTTTCGGAAGAAGAGGTTTTCAATTTGATGATGCAAATTGAGAAAAATGAGAATCAGCTTGATAATGTGCAGGAAGAATTGAATCTAAAATAGGAGGAGTTGTGAAAATTGAAGTCTGAAATGTGTGATTCGCAGACTAAGTTCTGTTTGCATAAACATGGGATGCATGTTGATATTGCAAATTTGTCAAAAATGAAAATAGAATTGACCTCTAAACTGGAGGATTGTGAATCTAGAAACAATGAATTAGAAAATAAACTAAAGCAATATGAAGCTGAAAAGTTGAAAAAAGAAGAGCTGCATGCTATTAAACAAATTTTTTTGCAAGTTGAAATCATGTCTTTGACGAATGTGTTAGAAAATAAAATGTTGGGAATGTGATATTGATATTGCCATGCTTCCTCTGAAAGAGAGAAACATGGTTGAAATCAAAGGCAACAAATCAAAAATGTGACAGTGCTACAATGCCACCCAACTTCTTTGTTTGGTTTGGTAATGTTGTTACTAGGTTACTATTAATTTTCTTTGGAATTTAATTGGATCTATCACATGCAATATAAATTTTCATTTTCTTTAAAACATGCACATGACATGTATCAGCAAAAATTTGATGAATTTTAGTTCCGACTCGGAACCGGAAACATCTCTAAGCTTAACATTTTTCACTCCAATGCAATGAGTTTTTTCAGAGAAAAAGTTTTCCAAATCATGCAATCAAGGTTGTGAATCGAGTTTTTACATCAACTCTGACAACTTATTTAGTTTAGATGGAATCAAAACGTAAACTCCTAGCATTTACTATATATATATATATGAAATTAAAATTTTTATTTTTAATCTAAAAATTTAAGTGTTATGAATATTAATTAAAAAAATATAAAAATTTAATACATTATTAATTTTAAATTAAAAAACAATTTTAAGGTTTTTATTCATGTGTGTGCCAAAATAAGAAAAAGAAAATACAAAAGAATAGATGAAAACATTTGATAGACGAAACATATAAGTAATTATATTTGATAAAATAATAAAATATTACAATATTTTAAGAAATCTAAATATAATAAGTTATTTAATAAATAGTAGATAAAATAATAATGGTTTCATAAAAATAAAATAACATGGTTAAAATTTACAATACAATCACTTTATATGATTCATTATCACATGAAATACATGATTTAAAGAGTCATGTTTAATACATGAATACAAAAATGAAAGAGATATTATTCTTTGCAAGATATATTAACGGGTATATAGTTGCTAGCTGTGCTATTTGATGAGAAAATTAGAATTTTTTGACATGTATTTTGACCAACACCAACAATATTTAATATTGAAATTCATGACTATATATATATATATATATAGTCATAATTAATTCATGAGAATAAGAGAAATCAATTGAGTGTGAAGAATTATCTTTCTATAAGTGAAAATTCACTTTTAGAATAATTGATGTATTAATTTATATAATATAGACCAGATACATTATTGTTTCATTGAACCTTATAAAAAGAAACAGAATGAGTATATTATTATAAAAAGTATGTATAAATTTTTTTTACTTCTTTAATTATTAATATGTATTGTTATTAAAAAATTAAGTCTCTCTAAATATTTAGACATATAACATTGTATTTATCACTGAAATGAAATTATATATTTTTTAAAAAAGATTTATGCTCAAATGATAAAATTGAGCTTTTGAAATGAAAATAATAATAATGAGATTTTGAATCGTCCACGTAGGCGAAAATATGCAAATTTAAATACTTTTACCGTATGTGAAAACATGTGAGTTTAGATGATTTTTCTGATTTTACACGGTCAAAAAATGTAAACTTTGATTTGTGATTTCATTCAAAACTAATTTAGTTTTAATTTAACACGAAACTCATACCTAAAAACGTAGAATCGATAGAGTTTACGTTTTAAACAAGATTATAACAACCTTACATGAGATGTCATATATAAATAGAAATGGGAGTCTTCATTAGCATTAGATTAATATGGATGATTAAGATATTAAAAAAACAAAAAATTGAAGTTTTAGATCAATAGAAAGAGGAAAATAAAAAACTTACATAGATTTTTAATTTTTTTAAGGTTCGGAGAGTTTCGTAAAATACAAATCGCAGTCTAAACCTCATTCAATGCAGAGAAATCAACGGATAAACTAAATGATTTCAGCAAATTCACTTTAGGAACCTAAGACGGTACAATCCATGAAACCAAATACTACCAAAAAAATAAATTTAACAAAAGTATAATATATTCAGTTTTCTTGTTATGCAACTAGAAATAAAAACCCAAAAAAGAAAACATTAACGTTAAAAATCTTAAGTAATGTACTTTTAGAGAGAAATGATTTACCGATAAACTTTCTATGAGATGGTTGCAGATGAAAAAGGTGGAAAAACCATCAGCATTGATTCAAGTATTTAATTTTGTTAGCAATTCAATGACCATTGTATTTATTTGTGATTTGCACCAGAAATCAATATTGACAAAATTTTCATTAATCTCCAAAACTTTTAGCTTATGGACAATTTGAAGATTAATTTGAGTGAATCCTCTAAAATCCTCGAGTCATAAGCTTTCAAGTTTCCTACAACCCCATATTATAATATTAAAACCTCTTTCTGTTATCGTCACGTTCACTACAAGAAAAATGTCTTTTAGCATCAACACAAAAATGGACGCTAACGGGGAAAAAATGGACGCTAAAAGGATTTTAGTGTCCATTTAGCATAAAAAAAATTTAGGACAGTAAAAGCCCTCATGCTAAAACAGTAGCGTCAATGTTGACGCTAATTAGCATGAACAATTATGAACGCTAAAAGTAAGGCTAGATTTCGATAAAATACAGACGCAAATTAGCGTTAGTATAATGTGACTCTAACTTTAGCGTCAATAATTTGTTAATGCTAAATTGAAACATGTGACGTCATGATTAGCATAAAAAACTATGGACGCTAAATTTAGCATCAGGAAGTTGCTAATGCTAAACTATCCTATTGCATGTGGATATTTTTATCATTGAATGACCTGTATAAGCCTTAAATATAGTAGAAAAATTAATAAGAATAACACTTTACTATAAATTAAAATTGAGACATTCATAATAAAATAGTATTTTTAATAATTAATTATAAACTAGTACTTTAAAAATATTAGCGTCTACACTAGAGTCCATCTTACTGATGCAAAATTTCTTAAACAAATTGAGTTCCAGAAAAGTCATTTGTGTTAGAATTTATGGACGCTAAATAGACGCTATTAGCATCAGAAATTGTCCGATGCTAAAATCTTTGAAGTTAAAACACAGTTTTCTTGTAGTGGTTGTTTAAGTGAAGATTAACTAAATTCTTGATTTGTGAAAGGTTCTAGTAGACACAATCACAACTCGAATGTTCTCAAAGTTGGACAATCTTGCAAGTGAAGGGGCACGTGATAGTTTTTCGGCGGGATAAAATGTCAAACACAAAGACTTCCAATGAACTTCATGTGAGATTCAAAACCCACGTATCTAAATGATTTGAAGAATTCAATTGGAATTTAGCAATAACGCAGTGGTTAAAAAGTTCGGTTAATAACTGTAGAAAGTAGTATGCCATTAAATTCAGCATAAAACTTCTGAAGTAACATGCCATTAAATTCCACCAATTCAATCTCAATAATTATTAGTTAATCTCATACATAATTACACATACACACTAAATCAAACATTTAGTAGAGATTAGTTTTGCACTTTGTTCCATTAGGGATTAGCTGATTACTAATTGCAAGATGCTTCAGGTTTATAAATTAAAATGTGCGAATAGTGTACAACAGTCAACATTTTTCAATTGTCAAACTCGTCAAGTTTTGCATGTAAGAAAGACCCGGAAGTTTGTCATCCCACAATTTCCTAGAATTGATCTTAGACAACTTCAATAGTTCAAGGTGGGGCATGTCAACCTATTAACCAAAAGATTCTCATCAAGAGTTTATTTTTCATATAAATTTATGTTTTAAATCTGTAAGCACTTAAAAATTTATGCAACAGGATTATAAAAAAGTTTGTAAGCATAAAAAAGTTTTAAATCTACCACTGTCGAAACACCATCTATGTGGTTCAAAAAGACAAATAGTGAAGTTGAACCCACTAAAGCATTTTTTTATTCTTTCTTAAACCCACTTATAATTTGATGCGGAGGAAGGGAGTACATTTTACTTTGATAATGTTAAACAATGTGTCAGAGAAATGATCACAGATACAAAAATAGTAATATAATTTTAAAAAAAGTGTAACTTGAAATTTTAAAAAATATATTTTTTTTACTTAAAGCTTTTACTTTTTGTTTTCATTTTCATTTTCATTTTTTTTAACCATAGCCCTAAAGCATTCTTTAGCATGACCATAAGGACAATTGAGAAGTAATCAATTTTAGTTCATCCAAAACTGCAATCAATTTTGCATCAAAATTGCTAGTATTAATGTTTACTCCCTCAATCTAAAATAAATGATTTAATTTTAATTTTGTGTATTATTCATATGATCCGTACATTTTGACCATATTTTTTTACTAATCTATTTACAATATATTAAACTAATTTTGAAACCCATGAGACTTTTATTTATAAAATATTATAAATATAAATAATGTAATTTTGCTATTTTTTGTAAAATTTATTAAATTAAGTAATATTTTTTATTAAAGTAATTATTCCGTGTATGATTTTGTATAATAAATTATAATTAATAATAATAAATATTTATTATTCAATTATTATTTTCTTATTCGGTGGTGCTATATAGTGCCAAATTTAACATCACGAAATTTTCACGAACATCATAAACACGCACCAGGAATTGTTACTTTTTGTTTGTCAATATTATTTTACTCACAAAGCCACACAATTATGAATTATCACTTTTCTAATAAAAAACAAAATCAAAAAGTATGTAAGCATCCCACCGCCATGGAATCATTCCCACCGCCATCACTGTAGTATACTTCGCAAAATAAATAAAAAGTTGCAAATGACAAATACAAATTATGAAGTCCAATTGTAAATTACATAATCTTACAAACATTCTATTCACCATTCTCTAACTGGGTGATATTCTTCAACCCTGTCACTGGAGAAGTGTAAAAAGATGCTTTTGCAAAAAATGTTGGTT
This sequence comes from Trifolium fragiferum, assembly GCA_954870985.1. NCBI lineage: Eukaryota > Viridiplantae > Streptophyta > Magnoliopsida > Fabales > Fabaceae > Trifolium > Trifolium fragiferum. Next base: position 18,571,468 of record OX940789.1, read on the forward strand.
GTAAATTTTATTGGCATCGTGTTTGATTGTTGAACCTGTTATGTAATTTTGAAATTATAACAGTGACCCATGTTCTACTTTGAGATCATGTTCTACAACATTGAAGGTATGAAATACTGATAATAGTCTGGTGAGAGAGATAGTGTAGGAGAGAGAAACGAAGTAAAGAAGGCAAAACAATTTCCTTCGTATTGGTTTTGTAAGCCAAGCTTTGAAACATGGTTGCAGCTTCTGAAGAGTCCTAGCTTCTGAAGCTCTCAAGCTTCTGGAGTGCCTCAGGTTCTGAAGCTCAGCAGCTTCTGGGGCTCAGCAGCTTCTGGAGCTCAGCAGCCTCTGGAGCTCAGCAGCTTCTGGAGCTCAGTATGTTCTAAAGCTCTGCTTTACTTCTGAAGCTCTCTTTTAGCTTGGCTATGTGCAGTTGCATTTGTTAGTTATTTTCTTGTAGTTAGTTAGTTGTGTATAAATACGGATATAACTTCACATTGTGTAGTGTGCAAAAATTTAACAACTTTTTGTGAATAACATTGCTTTCTTTCCTTTCTTAAGATTTTAACATTCCTTTCTTTCCTAAGTTCCATTTTCTCTTCATCATTTTCTTTCTTTTGTGTTCTTTGTCATTGAGTTTTATTCCCAACAAAGTGGTATCTAGAGCAAGCACGATCCAAGAGATTTTGATTCAAATATTATTCAAGAGGAGAATCAAAGGTTGAGGTGAATCAACCATGGCTGCGAAAAGCAATTTTCACGCGAATTTGCCCATTCTTGATGGAAAAGAATTGGGATACATGGGTGAAACAGGTGAAGGTGATATTCATTGTTCAAGAAGTGGATGAACAAGTGAATACAATCCTTAACCCATTACCAGCGAATCCAACAGATCAACAGAGAGCAACATTCAGATAAGCACAGGAAAAAGACAGCAAGACTCTATTTTTCATTCATCAATGCGTTGATGCGAAGATGTTTGAGAAAATTGCAGATTCTACAACCTACAAGGATGCTTGGGACATTTTGCAGAAATGTTATGGTGGAGATGCAAAGGTCAAGAAGGTGAAGTTGCAAGCCTTGAAGAGACAGTACGAGCTGTTGCAGATGAAGAATGATGAGTCAGTTTCATATTACTTCACAAGATTAGTGACTCTCACCAATCAGATGAAGAATTGTGGTAGTAATCTTGATGAGCAAGAAACGGTTGAAAAGGTATTGAGAACTTTAATTCCTAAGTTTGATCACATTGTAGTGACAATAGAAGAGACAAAAGACCTGAGTGAGATCAAGATTGAGGATCTGCAGAGCACTCTTGAAGCTCATGAGTTGAAGCATTGTGAAAGAAGCCATGGCAGAGAAGATGAGCAAGCTCTTTTCACAAAGTTCAAGAAATACCAGAAAGACAATAAGAAATGGCAGGGAAAGAAAGATTCCAAGAAGAGCAAAGATGATGGTAAGACAGGACCTGAATCCTCTGATGGAGGAGGAGGGAAACAGAAGGCTAAATCAAAGAAGGTTGACAAGAGCAAGATCCAATGCTATAACTGTGATAAGTATGGCCACTATGCAAATGAGTGCAAAAATCCAAAGAAAAAGAAGGGCCAAGAGAATGAAGAAGAGGCAAAGGTAGCACATGATGACTCAAGTTCAGAGGATGAAACAAGTTTCATGGTGACAATTGCTGATGAAGCAGCAGATTACATGGTGTGGTACTTTGACTCAGGATGTTCTAATCACATGACTGGCAATAGGAGCATCTTAACTGACTTTGATGAGTGTCTCAATACCAAAATCAGATTGGCTAACAGTGAATCCATTAAGGCAGAAGGCATGGGAAATGTTGTGATTCAGAGGTCTAATGGAAAGAAAGCTGTAATTGAAAAAGTACTCTATGTTCCTGGGATGAAGTGCAATCTCATGAGTGTGGGACAATTGATTTCAAAGGGTTTCAAGATAGTTATAGAGGATGAGACTCTACAACTATTTGATTATAAGAAGAGGTTAGTTTTCAAGACAGCACAAAGTAAGAACATAATCTACAAGACTCAGATCAAAGCCATTGAAGCTACATGCTTGTCTACAACAACAGAGGATAGAGATAGTGATCTATGGCACAAGAGGTATGGGCATTTGAATTTTAAAAGCTTGACAATGCTTAATTCAAAGTGCATGGTGTTAGGTTTACCTAGTGTCATAACTCCAGTAGACACATGTACTATTTGTTTGTTAGGAAAGCATCATAGATCTTCATTCAAAATTCATCTGCCTATAAGATCTAGTGATGTGCTGAATGTTATGCATTCTGACATATGTGGACCATTTGATGTTCTATCAACTGGTGGAAACAAGTACTTCATGACATTTGTTGATGAATACTCAAGGATGATATGGTTGTATCATATCAAGGCCAAGAGTGAAGCTTTTGAAGTGTTTAAGAGGTTTAAGACACTGGTTGAAAAGCAAAGTGACAAGTCTTTGAAGATTCTGAGAACAGATGGTGGAGGTGAGTATACCTCTAAAGAATTTGAGAAATTATGTAAGGATCAGGGCATAATCCATGAGGTCACTACACCATACACTCCTCAACACAATGGTCTTGCTGAGAGGAGGAATATAAGCATTCTAGATATGGCCAGAAGTATGGTAAAGCAGAAGAACCTTCCATCAAGGTTCTGGGGTGAAGCTGTAGCCACAGCTGTTTACATACTAAACAGAAGTCCAACTAAGAAACTGAAGGATAAGGTACTTGAAGAGATATGGTCTAAGAGTAAGCCAAGTGTGAGTCACTTGAAGGTGTTTGGTAGCTTGTGCTGCAAACATGTGCCTGATGTTAAGAGGAAGAAACTAGAGGATACAAGTATACCTATGATATTTGTTGGATATCACAGGACTGGTGCTTATAGGCTCTATAATCCTACTTTAGACAAGGTAGAGATTAGTAGAGATGTGAAAGTGTTAGAGGATGAAGGTTGGGATTGGAAACATAAGATCAAATCTAAGAAAGCTTGTGCAGTGGACTTAGATGTTGGATCAAGCAACACTAACAACACAGTCACATTTGTGAACCAAAATCACAACCAAGGTTCCAACAGTGATGAAGATATGCATACCTCTAGTGATGATGACAATGTTGTATCACCAAGACCTCAGAGAAATGTTAAGTTGCCTAGAAGGCTAGCTGACTGTGAGATTGTTCCTGATAATGCAGTAGACAATGAAGGAGAAATTGTGCATTATGCAATGCTTGCAGACACTGAGCCTATAGATACCAAAGCTGCATTGAAGAATACGGTATGGATGGAGGCAATGATTGAGGAGTTGAAGTCAATTGAGAAGAACAGAACATGGGACTTGTGTGAATTGCCTTCAAACAATAGAGCAATTGATGTGAAATGGGTATACAAAGTCAAACAAAATCCTGAAGGCAAAGTGATAAAATACAAGGCAAGGCTTGTAGCAAAAGGGTTTTTGCAGAAGCAAGGGTTGGACTATGATGAGGTATTTTCACCTGTGGCAAGACATGAGACAATAAGGTTAGTGATGGCCTTAGCTTGCAGCAACAGATGGCCCCTATTTCATTTAGATGTGAAGTCAGCATTTCTGAATGGACCCCTAGAGGAAGATGTGTATGTGAAGCAGCCTCCAGGGTTTGAACTGAAGGGCAAGGAAGACAAAGTGCTGAAGCTGAACAAAGCCTTGTATGGTCTGAAGCAACCTCTAAGAGCTTGGAATAAGAGAATTGATCAGTTCCTTGTCACACAAGGCTTTAAGAAATGCAGTGTAGAGTATGATGTTTATGTAAAAGGCAGTGATGTGAAGCATTTGTTGATCATATGCTTGTATGTTGATGACCTGTTGGTGACAGGTAGCTCACCTACAGAAATAGAGGAGTTCAAATCACAGATGAAGTGTGAATTTGAAATGACTGACCTAGGGAAGCTGACCTACTTCCTAGGCATGGAGCTCTTGGAAACTCCAAAGGGAATGATATTACATCAATCCAAGTATGCTACTGAGATTCTGAAGAAGTTTGAGATGCTTGACTGCAACTCATCAATCACACCTGCAGATACCAAGGTCAAGTTTGATGAAGAGGCAGGTGGTGACAGTGTTGATCCAACTATGTTCAGGCAGCTAGTTGGTTCATTAAGATACTTGTGTCAAACCAGGCCTGACATCAGCTATGCAGTAGCTTATGTCAGCAGGTTTATGAGCAAACCATTGAAGTGTCACTTGTTAGCAGCAAAGAGGATACTTAGATACATCAATGGTACAATCCACTATGGTGTGTTGTTTCCATACTCTTAGGGTAATGGAAAGCTAGAGTTGAGTGGATTTTCTGATGCTGACTGGTGTGGTGATAAGGTAGAAAGGAAAAGCACCAGCGGTTACTTCTTTAACTTCCAAAATGCACCTGTGTCTTGGTGCTCTAAGAAACAGTCAGTCATAGCTCTCTCAAGCTGTGAAGCAGAATATGTGGTAGGTTCTTTAGCAGCGTGTCAAGCAAATTGGTTGCAATCACTTCTCAATGAGATAGGGATTGTTGAAGACATTATAGTGGTGCTGAAGCTTGACAACAAATCAGCAATCAATTTGGCTAAGAATCCTGTTAGTCATGGCAAGAGCAAACACATTGAAACTCGATTTCACTTTCTCAGAGACCAAGTTAATAAGGGAAAGTTGATTCTGGAGTATTGCCCCACTGAGAATCAACAAGCTGATATAATGACCAAGGCTGTGAAGAGAGATCAGTTATTCAAGCTCAGGAGGGAGATAGGGGTTGTATGTTTCGATAGCTTGTCTTAAGGAGGAGTATTGGTTTTGTAAGCCAAGCTTTGAAACATGGTTGTAGCTTCTGAAGAGTCCTAGCTTCTGAAGCTCTCAAGCTTCTGAGGTGCCTCAGGTTCTGAAGCTCAGCAGCTTCTGGGGCTCAGCAACTTCTGGAGCTCAGCAGCCTCTGGAGCTCAGCAGCTTCTGGAGCTCAGTATGTTCTGAAGCTCTGCTTTACTTCTGAAGCTTTGTTTTAGCTTGGCTATGTGCAGTTGCATTTGTTAGTTATTTTCTTGTAGTTAGTTAGAAGTTATCCGTTAGTTAGTTGTGTATAAATACGGATATAACTTCACATTGTGTAGTGTGCAAAAATTTAACAACTTTTTGTGAATAAGATTTGAACATTCCTTTCTTTCCTAAGTTCCATTTTCTCGTCATCATTTTCTTTCTTTTGTGTTCTTTGTCATTGGATTTTATCCCCAACACTTCGCAGTGCTTTCGTGAAACTAACTTTCGCTGCAATTAGCATTTTTCTTTCTTATTAAAACAATTGTCCCGTATATGATTAATTTTGTTTTTATTAAAGCAATTATCCCGTGTATGATTTTTTTGTAATAAATTATAATTAATAATAAAGAAATATTTATTATTCAATTCCCTCTTTTTTTTATTAAAGCAATTGTCCCGTGTATAATTGAATTTTTTTTATTAAAGCAATTGTCTCGTGTAAGAATTTTTGATTCAATTCCTTTTTATGAATCGGTGATAAATATTTTGTCTTATCTTTTCTATATTTATCATTGATGAGAGTTCATATTTCAGTTATTTTTTTTAAATAAAAAAAACTATTTGTGAAAACTCATATCCATTGATTTTTTTTTATTTTTTTTTATATTTAAGATTGATATTATACTTTTTTTATATTTATGATTGATATTATACTAAAGTATAATATTTATTTAGAATATAATATTTAGAAATTAGTTATAAATATATTTAAAATATAAATTGTGCTGTTTTATATAAATTTGTTAAATGAACAAAAAAAATTATTAAAGTTATTGTCTCATCGTATATTTTATTAATAAATTATAACTATCAATGACAAATATTTATCCAATTTTTTTGTGTATGAGTGAAAAATATTTGCCCGTGTTTTTTTTTTTATATTTATCGATAAGAACTAATTGTCTTTTTAAAAAAAAACAATTTATTAATTTTTTATATATTAGTGATCAACAGTTTCTTTTTTTTTTTGACAAAATTATTGATCAACACTTGTCTCGTGACATTTTAACTATAATGAAAAATATTTATCCTGTAATTATTATAATATATATTCATCAATAATACACTTCTTCTATATTTTTTATATAAGAGTAAACAAAAATAGAGTAGATTTTAACTATTATATAATAGTAAATTGAAAAATATAATTTTTTTTACGAAATAGAAGATATGAAATATTTTTATGAATTGTTGAGGACAAATTAAGATTTTTAGTAGTAATACCCTTTAATATATTTGGCCCGTTTGAATTTGGCTTATTTTTAAGCCTATGAAAATAGTTTATGATTATAATTTATAAATAAACTTTTATGTTAATTCATAAGTTTTTTTACGGATTTTTTGTTTCTATTTTTATTTTATTTCATTTTTAAGCTCATAAATAAGTATTTTTTTTCTTTTTTTTTTTTTGAAAAAGTATCTTATTTTATTTGGCTCTTCTATATTTACAGTATTTTTTATCAATAAATTTTTATATGTTAGATTAAATTACTATTTTTGGCGTGTATCTTTTATCGTGATTTTTTGTTCTTATTTTTATGCGTAAATTTATTTTAATTAAATGTTTTTGTTCCCTATTTTTGAAGTTAAAATAGATTTGATTAATATATTTTTTAGAGGTGGTGTCGTTGTTATTTTTATGAGAATATTTCTTTTATGCTTATCTTTTTTTTTTTGTATTTCTTTTTGTTTAGAGATGTGGTTTCTGTTGCTATTTTTATGAAAACTTTCTTTTATACTTATCTTTTTTTCTTATATTTGTTTTGTATTATTTTTAATATTAATTTGAGTTAAAATTACTTTTAAGAATACCTTTTTTATCCTTAGCACGTTTCATAATATTTCACCATTTATGCCCTTTGTAACAGCCCGGGCTTTCGGCGCTCCCGGCACTATTACCTCACGATCTTCTTCACCCCCCTCTCTAGTGGAGTTTTTGTCTTCCGTGGGAATCGAACCATGTACCCTGGGGTTCAAGTACATGTTCAATGCATTCTCACTACCAATTGAGCTAGTAGCTCAATTGGTAGTGGGAATGGAATGAACAATGTACTTATCCCCAGGTACATGGGTTCGATTTCCACGGAAGGCAAAAAACTCCAATAGAGAAGGGGGTTGGAGAAGATCGTGAGGTGGCAGTGCTGGGACCACCTATGGTGGTGGGGCCTGGGCTGTTACACCCTTAAATGTAATTTTAACTATAAACTAAAAAAAATACAAATACAAAACAAAAAATAAAATAAAATAAAATAGAAGATAAACATAAAACAAATCTACTCATGAAAAAAAGATACAAAAAAAAAAAAAAGAGGATAAGCATAAAACAAATCTACTCATAAAAAAAAAACTTCTAAAGATGAATTTTAAAAAAAGATAATAAAACAAATTTATACATAAAAATAGCAATAGAAACCACTTCTAAAGATAAACATAAAAATTAACTAATAGTTTTTTAAAATAAGACAATTAGTTCTTATCGATAAATATAAAAAATCATGGACAAATAATTTTCACTCATGTATAAAAAATTTGGATAAATAATTTTCACCGATAATTATCATCTACTTACAATATATTAATATTAAAAGAAACTACTATTAAAAATCCAAATTTGTCCTTATCACTTTTAATGGTGTTTCAAATTTTGCGCTCTTAAATATAATTTTATCCCTAAACTAATAAAAAACACAAAAAAAAAAAAAAATAAGAAAGAAAGATATGCCTAAAATAAATCTTTCCATAAAAATAGCATTAAAAATCACATCTCTAAAAAAAAATAAACATAAAAAAAATATTCCCATAAAATTAACAACGGAAAACACCTCTAAAAACAAGATCATAAGCCAATCTATTTTAACTTCAAAAATAAGAACAAAAAAACAATAATTAAAATAAATTTACGCATAAAAATATAAACAAAAATCACAATAAAAGATATGCGCCAGAATTAGTAACTCAATCTAACATATAAAAACTTATATATAAAAAATAAAAATAGAAGAACCTAATAAAATAATATATTTATTTATGAGCTTAAAAATAAAAGAACATAAAATAAAAAAAAAAAAATACACAATTAGCCCGTTTGAATTGACTTATTTATGATTATACGCGAAATAACTTATGCAAATATAGAAACTTTTATGTATTATTATAAGTTTTTTAATGTTGTTTATGAAAACAGATTATAAAGATATAATTTTTGTCAGTGAAAACTTATAAATTAAAATGCGTAAAAAAACCTAATGAAATAACATAAAAGTTTATTTATAAATTAATAATCATAAAGTATTTTCATAAGCTTAAAAATAAGACAAATTCAAACGGGCCCAATATATTAAAGGTATTACTACTAAAAATCTTAATTTGTCCTCATCAATTCTTAAAAATATTTCAAATCTTATATTTTGTTAGAAAATAAATTATATTTTTCAATTTATTATTTTTCTATAAAATAGTTAAATTGTACTCTATATTTATTATAAAAAAAATCTATTCTATTTTTGTTTACTCTTATATAAAAAAATACAGGAGAAACGTATTATTGATGAATATATATTATAATAATTAAGGGGTAAATATATATTGTAATAACACATGGGGTAATTGTTTTAAAAAAAAAAATTAATCATACACGGGACAATTGCTTTAATAAAAAAAAGGAATTTAATAATATATTATAATAATACACGGAACAATTGTTGATGAATATATGTTATAATAATACACGGGACAATTGTTTTAATAAAAAAAATTAATCATACACGGGACAATTGGATTAATAAAAAAAAGGAATTGAATAATAAATATTTCTTATTATTAATTATTATTTATTACACAAAAATCATACACGGGACAATTACTTTAATAAAAAAAATACTTAATTTAATAAGTTTTACAAAAATATCACAGAATAACCTCATTTATTTTTATTTGGTACACGACGTCACTTATATTTTAACAATATTTTATAAATAAAAGTCAGTAGACCCATATTAGTATATATATGTAAATATTAGCATATGAGATGTTTAATTTGACTCGACGAATTTATTTTTTTAAATATACAATTTTTATATTTTTTAATAATCAATAATTAAAAATATCAATGATTAAAGTTGTATATGACAAACGTGAATATGGTCAAATAGATCATTTATTTTGAAACAAATAAGTACTACTTATCTTCAAAATGGAAACACTAGGGACTGCCACATATTCCTCCACATATTTCTTTTTGTTCTGAAAGCAACAACCAACATGGCATCGTCATCAGCCCCTCAAGTCATAACTTGCAAAGGTGAGTACAATGTTTTTTAATTTTATTTTAGTTACCATTATATCATTATATTGGTACGAAGTTTCTGCAGTGGTTAACGATAAGTAATGCCCAATGTTAATTGTTTATGAAACAAACAAATAAAAACAGCTGCAGTGGCTTGGGGAGCTGGAGAGGCATTGGTAATGGAAGAAGTGGAAGTCAGTCCTCCCCAACCATTGGAGATTAGGATTAAGGTTGTCTCCACAGCTATCTGTTGTAGTGATCTTGCTGCTTGGAAACATCATGTAAGTGTCTTATATGAATTAATTGTTGGAACAAAATTATGATTTTGTATCTCCTTAATTGATTTTGATGATAACAATGTATTTAAAGTTAAATTGGAGTACTAATAATTTAATTTAGTGTGCAGGATTAAAAGTTAAAATTTGCGTACAAAAGCACATTAGAATTTCTGATGGAATTACTTCTGAGCAAACAACATCTGAGCTCACCAGATCTGAAGCAAGTAATTCTGAGCCAGATCTGAAGCAAGAAATTCTGAGCCTGTGAAACTCTGAAGTTATTATCTGAACCTTAGAATATCTGAAGGAATTACTTCTGAGCTCATCAGATCTGAAGCAAGTAATTCTGAGCCTATGAAACTCTGAAGTTATTATCTGAACCTTAGAATTTCTGAAGGAATTACTTCTGAGCTTACCAGATCTGAAGCAAGTAATTCTGAGCCTGTCAAGCTCTGAAGCTATTATCTGAAGGCTCGTCAGAGATAAGTGTTAAGCTACACTTGAGAATACAATTCTATTGAAGACTGTGCCTGACTAAGTCCAAACGCAGAAACCAAGAATGAAAAGGTTTGACCATGGAAAGGTCCTTTTCAAGTCAGGCTTCAGAAACGATTATTTCCTTATTTGGCTTTCACCAAGGTTCAAATATCAAAAGCCAAAAGGAATCTCTCATTTTGTAGTAAACGTTAAGCTCCTAAGCTACTGCAAATCAGAACAGCTAATAAGCTCACTGATCTATACAAAGGAGCGTCTCAATTCTTCAAACGGCTATAATCTTCAACGTTCATTTTATCATCTATAAAAGGAAGAAGATTTGTGAAGAAATGAAAATCAAGACTGAAGCTTCTGAACGTGCTGAAACTCTGTTAAATTCTGAAGCTATCAAACACTTAGAAACTTTGTGATAATTTTCTAAGTTAGTCTTGTAACTGCGTTGTATTTTGTAAACACCTCTGATTGTATATCAAGTGTTAATCTGTTATCTTTATTAACATTAAAAGCAGTTAGAAGTCTCTTGCTTTGTGCTTGAGCATTTGAAGTCTCTTGCTTTGTGCTTGAGCATTGGAAGTCTCTTGCTTTGTGCTTGAGCATTGGAAGTCTCTTGCTTAGTGCTTGAGCATTGGAAGTCTCTTGCTTTGTGCTTGAGCATTGGAAGTCTCTTGCTTTGTGCTTGAGCATTGGAAGTCTCTTGCTTTGTGCTTGAGCATTGGAAGTCTCTTGCTTTGTGCTTGAGCATTGGAAGTCTCTTGCTTTGTGCTTGAGCATTTGAAGTCTCTTGCTTTGTGCTTGAGCATTGGAAGTCTCTTGCTTTGTGCTTGAGCAGTTAGAAGTCTCTTGCTTTGTGCTTGAGCAGTTTGAAGTCTCTTGCTTAGTGCTTGAGCATTTGTAATCTGAGTGATTATAGTGAAATCTCTTGTGAAAGACAAGAGGACTGGACTACTCCTGTTAGTGGGAGGAACCAGTATAAAAATTCTGAGCATCTCTCTCTAACCCTATCCTCATATATTGTGTGTGTTATACTTTATCCGCTGCAATTTGTTTTAACTTAGAAAAAGTCTTAACACAATTCAACCCCCCCTTCTTGTGTGTTTTTCAACCTTCAATTGGCATCAGAGCTCCGGTCTGTTGCTCTTCACTTAACAGTGAAACAGTAAAAGATCTAGGGGTACTTAGATGAAAAACATGTCTGGTGTTACACCTCCTCACAACTATGATAGGGAAAGGAACAGTGATAATCACAGAGACAAACCACCTTACTTCAACAGTGATCCTACTACTTTTCCTTTCTGGAAAACCAAGATGTATAGTTACATCATTGGGACCGATGATGAGTTATGGGATATCATTGAAGATGGTATACATTTTGAACACATGGATGATGAAGGTGTTGTAAGAAATACCTACAGAAAGTTCTTTGATGCTGAAAAGAAGAAACAGTATAAGAAGCATCATACTGTTAAGAATATGCTTATTGGTGCAATATCTCATGCTGAGTATTTAAAAATATCCAACAAGTCATGTGCCAAAACTATCTGGGACTCTCTATGTTCCACCTATGAAGGAAATAAGCAAGTCAAAGAAGCTAAGGCAAACTTATTAGTTCATCAATATGAGCTGTTCAGAATGAAGGAAGATGAAGATATTGAAACCATGTATTCAAGGTTTCAAACCCTTGTCTCTGGTCTTCAAGTTCTGAAGAAAAGCTACACTGCATCTGATCACGTGAAGAAAATTCTGAGGAGCTTACCTTCCAAATGGAGACCAAAAGTTACAGCTTTTCAGGAATCCAAGGATCTGGACAATGTGTCTCTTGAAGATTTAATAAGCTCACTCAGAAGTCATGAGCTAGAGCTTATGTCAGATGAACCTGTCAAGAAGATGAAGTCCTTGGCTCTAAGCTCTGTTCAAACTTCTTCAAAAGCTGCAAAGATCAAAGTTTCTGAACAAGAGGAAGAAACTTCTGATGATATGTTGGATGAAAATTCTGAGAATGAAGAAATGGCTCTAATGGTTAGAAGATTTCAGAAATGGAACAAGAAGTACAAAAGGTTTCCAAACAAAGGAAACAACTCAAAAGAAAAGTACAAGGAAAAGGTAAGGAAGAGTTTGTTAGCCACTTGGGAAACCATTGAGAATGACTCTGAAGGAGAAGATGATGAAGAAGGCAATCTGGCTTTAATGGCAAGAACTTCTGAAGGTAACAACTCTGATAGAGATTCTGAAGATGACTCAGATGATGAAAATGAGGTATACTCTAACATGACTAAATCTGAATTAATTGATTCTCTTAAGATTGCTGTGAAACATTACTCTCGTATGGTAAGTCAACACAAAATTCTGAAGAATGTTCATGAATCATTGAAAAAGGATGCCAAGATTCTTTATGATGAAAATGAATCGTTAAACATTCGTATTTGTCATGTTGAATCTAACTATGTCTTGGCAGACAAGCTCAATGATGATCATGAAGATGCTCTTCACGAATTTATTCGTTGTACCTTCAATAGGAGTAAAATGGCTTCCATGATTTATCATATGACTCGTAACTATGGTGAAGGCATTGGTTATTCTCGGTTTAAGAACTGGGATAAACCTCTGAAATCATATAGTGAGGATGATACTCCACCTGAATTATTCTCTACCTTTGTTAAAAGTGGTACACTTGATCTGAAGGCATCCAACTCTGAAGGAGGTTCTGAACCTGAACCCAAAGACTCAGAAGTTCCAAGTTCTTCTGAACCTAAAATTTCTGAGTCCAAAAGTTCTCAAGTTAAGGCTCAGAAGTCATCTGAACCTCTGAGAAATCAAGGTAAAGTTACTTCAGATCCTTGCTTGACCTTTGGAACTGTGATATACTCCAGATCAAAATCCAAGAATCAAATTAAGCCTAAACATTCTTGTCAAAGCTTAATTAATTCTAGATCTTGTGTTGATCATAGAAAACAAAGAAGGAATACTATTCAGAAGACTAACTCTAAAGGACCCATCAGAATATGGGTACCAAAATCTGAAATAATGTTTGCTTCAGATGCTCATGCAAGGAAAGGTAAAACAGCAGCCCTGGTACCTGGACAGTGGTTGCTCACGACATATGACGGGAGAAAAGCATATGTTCCAAACCCTAACTCTGAAAGAGGGAGGCTCTGTGGGATTTGGAGGAAAACAAAAAGGGAAGATCATTGGTACAGGTACAGTTGGTAATTCTTCTCTTTCCATTAAAGATGTTTGGTTAGTTGATGGACTTAAACACAATCTATTGAGCATTAGTCAATTTTGTGAAAATGGGTGTGTTGTTACATTTAATAAGGAATCATGTACTGTATCAAAAGACTCTGACAAATCTGTAGTATTCAAGGGAATGAGAGTTGGCAATGTTTATAAAGTAAACTTTTCTGATTTGGTTGACCAAAAGATTATATGTCTTTTGTCTCTGAGTGATGAGAAATGGTTATGGCACAAGCGTCTTGGTCATGCTAACTGGAGGTTGATCTCTAAGCTTAGTAAACAAAAGCTTGTTAGTGGATTGCCTGACATTGATTATCACTCAGATGCACTCTGTGGCACATGTCAAAAAGGGAAATTTGCTAAGACTTCCTTCAAGTCTAAAAACATTGTCTCTACTTCCAGACCCTTAGAATTGCTTCACATTGATTTGTTTGGTCCTGTTTCGACAGCCTCTATCAATGGTAAGAAATATGGATTAGTTATTGTTGATGATTTCAGTAGATGGACTTGGGTGAAATTCCTTCGTTCTAAGAGTGAAGCATTTGTGGTGTTCAGTGACTTCTGCACGCAAATACAAAGTGAAAAGGATCTTCGGATTCTGAAGGTTAGAAGCGACCATGGGGGAGAGTTCGAAAATGATTCTTTCGAATCTTTCTGCTCAGAGCATGGAGTAATCCATGAATTCTCTTCTCCTAGAACACCACAGCAGAATGGTGTTGTAGAAAGAAAGAATAGATCTTTGCAAGAAATGGCTCGTACCATGATGCTTGAGTCTAACCTAGCTAAGTATTTGTGGGCAGAAGCAGTGAGTACTGCTTGCTATGTTCAGAATAGAATCTACATCAGACCTATTCTGAACAAAACTGCTTATGAACTATTCAAAGGAAGAAAACCAAATATTTCTTATTTTCATCAGTTTGGATGTACTTGTTATATTCTAGACAACAAGGTCTATCGAAAGAAATTTGATGCTAGAGCTTATAAGGGTATCTTTATAGGCTACTCTGAACGCTCAAAAGCATATAGATTGTATAATTCTGAAACTCACACAGTTGAAGAATCTATACATGTTAGATTTGATGATAAAGAGCCTGACGATAAAATGTCAGAGCAAGCTGAGACTTTTGCAGAATTTCAAGTTTCCTCAAATTCTGAGTGTGAAGATCTCTCCATTGCTGTATATCCATCTGAGACTCAAAATGAAGATATCTCTGAAGGCCTTGAAATTGAAGACCCTTCAGAAACTGAACCCTCTCAGATACCTGCTCCACCTAAGAGTAAATTCAAGTATAGATCATCTCATCCTGAAGAGCTAATTGTTGGTAACAAGGATAGCCCTAGAAAGACCAGATCTGCTTTCAAAGAGGATGAATCCTTAGTTGGGTTAATTTCATTAATTGAACCCACAAACATAGAAGAAGCACTCTCAGATGATGGGTGGATTGTAGCAATGCAAGAAGAACTCAATCAATTTGAAAGAAATGATGTTTGGGATCTGGTACCAAAACCCAAACACAAGAACATTATTGGAACAAAATGGGTATTCAGAAACAAGTCAAATGAAAAGGGAGAAGTTGTCAGAAATAAAGCTAGACTGGTTGCACAAGGTTATAATCAGCAAGAAGGCATAGATTTCACTGAAACCTTTGCACCAGTAGCAAGACTTGAGGCAATTAGACTTCTCTTGTCCTATGCAGTTAATCATGACATCACTCTATTTCAAATGGATGTTAAGAGTGCATTTCTGAATGGAGTAATTTCTGAAGAGGTCTATGTCAAACAACCTCTTGGATTTGAAGATATAAAGTGTCCTGATCATGTTTACAAATTGAAGAAATCTCTGTATGGTTTGAAACAAGCTCCAAGAGCTTGGTATGAAAGGTTAAGTATATTTGTTCTAGAAAATGGTTTTGAAAAAGGACATGTTGATAACACTCTCTTTAGAAAAACCTTAAAAACTGATATTTTGATTGTTCAGATTTATGTTGATGATATTATCTTTGGTTCAACTAATGCTTCTCTTTGCAAGAATTTCTCTAAGCTTATGCAGGATGAATTTGAAATGAGTATGATGGGAGAACTAACATTCTTCTTGGGAATTCAAATCAATCAAAGAAAAGAAGGAGTATATGTGCATCAAACCAAATACACAAAGGATTTACTGAAGAAATTTGGTCTTGAAGATTGTAAACCAATGTCAACTCCTATGCATCCCTCTAGCTGTCTTCTGAAGGAAGAATCTGAAGGCAAAGTAGATCAGAAATTATACAGAGGTATGATTGGTTCCCTCCTTTATCTCACTGCATCTAGACCAGATATCTTGTTCAGTGTATGCTTGTGTGCTAGATTTCAATCAGATCCTAGAGAGTCTCATCTAACTGCTGTTAAGAGAATCTTTAGATATCTGAAAGGAACCACTAATCTTGGATTACTTTATAAGAAATCCTTAGATTATCAGCTTATTGGATTCTGTGATGCTGACTATGCTGGTGATAAAATTGAAAGGAAGTCCACTAGTGGAAACTGTCAATTTCTAGGTGAAAACCTTATATCATGGGCTAGTAAGAGACAAGCAACTATTGCTCTATCTACAGCAGAAGCAGAGTACATCTCAGCTGCTAAGTGTTGCACGCAATTGCTCTGGATGAAACATCAGTTGGAGGACTATCAGATAAGGATAAGTAGTATACCACTTCTCTGTGATAATACTGCTGCTATCTGTTTGTCTAAGAATCCTATTTTGCATTCAAGAGCTAAACACATTGAGATCAAACATCACTTCATTAGAGACTATGTTCAGAAGGGAGTAATTAAGATTCAATTCATTGATACTGAGCATCAATGGGCTGATATCTTTACCAAACCTCTTGCTATTGATCGTTTCGATTTTATCAAGAAAAATCTGAACATGGTTTTTATTTCTGAATGATATCTCTGAATGCTGTTAACTCTGAATGAATAAACTGGTTCTGAAGGGCCTCAGAAGTTTGGACGGCTCAGAAACTATTATATAGGTTCTGAAGCACTCTCTCATCTGAAGCAATCAGAATTATTTATTATTAAATATGATCTCTTGTGACTCAGATACCTACTCTAAGTGTTAGTTGACTGCTCAGTTTCTCTAACTGACAGCTGGCTTCTGAAAACACTACTTATCTGTGTAACTTTCCATCATGTCTAGTAATCGCTGGGTGATGGAGGAGAGCTAATGATGATTTTATTAAAAGTAACTGCCAAGCCCCCATTAGTACGTCACTATCTTGTTTCCCCAATATTTTGAAACTTCCACTATAACCATTTCTGACACCCCTAAATCCCCTCAGAAATCTCCTATTAAAGATTCTGAGTCTACCCCAATAGCAATGGACGTAGACCAATCTGAACCCTCAAATGTTCAAAATTCTGAAGTCCCTGCTGAATCCCAAACTGAACCCCTTCAGACTTCATCTCCTAAGCCAACCACTTCTGAACCAAACCCCTCATCCATTCAAACCACTCCACCTTTTCCTGGAACTGATTCAGATCTTGAAGAAACTCGTCTTCATTCTGAAACAATTCCCTGTTTCACCATGGTACTTAACAATTCCCTTTTACCGTTGAATGCATTTACTGCTGGTGGTTGCTTGCTGTGTGCATTTACTACCCTGTAACTTGTGCTTTGACTGACCCGTTTTTGATAATGACAAAGGGGGAGAAAATATTATTTCATTTCCTATGGCAGTGAAATTATTTCTGAAGCTCTAAAGATCACATTTTCTGAACTCTACTCTTGTTAAGTTATATTAAAGTCTTTTAAACTTTTAATGAGGGGGAGTAATAAATTTTGTCCAACATAAATTCATATAATATAAGATACGCTTGCAAACCATATCTTATATTTGTCAATCTGAAGAAATAGAGCTTGCAAACCTCTAATTCTGAAGGTAGAATATATGAAATTATATTTGACATTAAATATTACTCTTAGACTGTTTTATATTTATCATTGATAAACTTTTGAAGCTTATCAGACTCAGGGGGAGCTTGCAAACCTCAGAACCTGAAGTCAAGATGTTAAATAAAAACAACAACAATTGATTTTAAATACATATAGTTGTCATCATCAAAAAGGGGGAGATTGTTGGAACAAAATTATGATTTTGTATCTCCTTAATTGATTTTGATGATAACAATGTATTTAAAGTTAAATTGGAGTACTAATAATTTAATTTAGTGTGCAGGATTAAAAGTTAAAATTTGCGTACAAAAGCACATTAGAATTTCTGATGGAATTACTTCTGAGCAAACAACATCTGAGCTCACTAGATCTGAAGCAAGTAATTCTGAGCCAGATCTGAAGCAAGAAATTCTGAGCCTGTGAAACTCTGAAGTTATTATCTGAACCTTAGAATATCTGAAGGAATTACTTCTGAGCTCATCAGATCTGAAGCAAGTAATTCTGAGCCTATGAAACTCTGAAGTTATTATCTGAACCTTAGAATTTCTGAAGGAATTACTTCTGAGCTTACCAGATCTGAAGCAAGTAATTCTGAGCCTGTCAAGCTCTGAAGCTATTATCTGAAGGCTCGTCAGAGATAAGTGTTAAGCTACACTTGAGAATACAATTCTATTGAAGACTGTGCCTGACTAAGTCCAAACGCAGAAACCAAGAATGAAAAGGTTTGACCATGGAAAGGTCCTTTTCAAGTCAGGCTTCAGAAACGATTATTTCCTTATTTGGCTTTCACCAAGGTTCAAATATCAAAAGCCAAAAGGAATCTCTCATTTTGTAGTAAACGTTAAGCTCCTAAGCTACTGCAAATCAGAACAGCTAATAAGCTCACTGATCTATACAAAGGAGCGTCTCAATTCTTCAAACGGCTATAATCTTCAACGTTCATTTTATCATCTATAAAAGGAAGAAGATTTGTGAAGAAATGAAAATCAAGACTGAAGCTTCTGAACGTGCTGAAACTCTGTTAAATTCTGAAGCTATCAAACACTTAGAAACTTTGTGATAATTTTCTAAGTTAGTCTTGTAACTGCGTTGTATTTTGTAAACACCTCTGATTGTATATCAAGTGTTAATCTGTTATCTTTATTAACATTAAAAGCAGTTAGAAGTCTCTTGCTTTGTGCTTGAGCATTTGAAGTCTCTTGCTTTGTGCTTGAGCATTGGAAGTCTCTTGCTTTGTGCTTGAGCATTGGAAGTCTCTTGCTTAGTGCTTGAGCATTGGAAGTCTCTTGCTTTGTGCTTGAGCATTGGAAGTCTCTTGCTTTGTGCTTGAGCATTGGAAGTCTCTTGCTTTGTGCTTGAGCATTGGAAGTCTCTTGCTTTGTGCTTGAGCATTGGAAGTCTCTTGCTTTGTGCTTGAGCATTTGAAGTCTCTTGCTTTGTGCTTGAGCATTGGAAGTCTCTTGCTTTGTGCTTGAGCAGTTAGAAGTCTCTTGCTTTGTGCTTGAGCAGTTTGAAGTCTCTTGCTTAGTGCTTGAGCATTTGTAATCTGAGTGATTATAGTGAAATCTCTTGTGAAAGACAAGAGGACTGGACTACTCCTGTTAGTGGGAGGAACCAGTATAAAAATTCTGAGCATCTCTCTCTAACCCTATCCTCATATATTGTGTGTGTTATACTTTATCCGCTGCAATTTGTTTTAACTTAGAAAAAGTCTTAACACAATTCAACCCCCCCTTTTTGTGTGTTTTTCAACCTTCATTAATGTCAACAAATCACAATCAATCTTGTCTATAGAAATTATTATGATTGATTGACGGTGTAAAAATTCTTTACATTATCGTATATGAATTAAATCCTACCCTTTGGACCTAAATTATTCGTTTTTGAATTTAATTTATACACATTGATAATGTAAAACCTTTTTATACTTGCATTGAATCAAATCTTGTCATTTAATTAATATAAATCCAAGAAATTGCATTCCTCGAGAGCATGCCTACTTGGAAGACTAGCATGCTAATGAATATTTTTTCATATTATAAAGATGAAATTATATGGACATTGCAATATGCAGGGGTGAGGGTTCGAATGCGGGATACCCCACTTGTTCACTTTAACGGGTGAAATTGACAAAAAAAAATACACGATATTTTGTATGGAATTGAGTAATTAACATCTAACACAAGGTATGTTTATAATATGCAGACGATATTTCCTCGCATACTTGACCATGAAGCATCTGGGTAATATTTTGTTATTGGATTTAATAAACAATAAGTCATTAGTGACCCTTTAGTTAATTTATTTGAAGACTTTAAAAAAAAATTGTCATTTTAGAGTTTCACAATTATCTATTATGAATAGCGAACTAGATCGAATAGTGAGACACCAAAGTTCGGTTAGAGTGACAATGATCAAATATGGGAGTGAATTCTTTGCAGTTGAAATTTCACACACTACGATTGATTCATTTGAATCGGGTGATGAAGATCGAACAACTCACATTTTGAATAGATTTAGAAATCCAATTTACCAAATATAAAATAGCAAGGAATCATCCGATTTTCATCTAACCAGCCAAACTTTCTATTTGTGGTAAATGCGTGGTACTATGTCTGCAGGTAATCTGTGTCCATATATAGTACTATGATATACGAAGCTGTAACACAAACACGAACACCAGACAAAACGCTGACATGTCGACACCAGTAATAAATTGAGAAAATCAATTAATCAAATGTAATCACAAGAGTCGGTGTCGTGTTAGGCACCAAACATTAGCTCCATTAGAAGTGTGCGTGCTCCAGCAGCACAAGTGCACAACAGAATATTACTGAAGTTATAAGCATTGTGTATGCATAGGAATGAGATAGTTGAAGCATAATGGACATGGTTTTAACTAAACTATTGCAAAAAGTGTAACTTTCAATAGTAGATTTTGAATAGAGTAATGAGTTTTGCAGGGTTGTTGAGAGTGTAGGACAAGGAGTGACATAATTCAAAGAAGGGGACCATGTGTTAACAATTTTCATTGGAGAATGCATGTCATGTAAGATGTGCAAGTCAGGAAAGAGTACTATTTGTCAACTTTTGGGATTGGAAAGAAAGGGTTTAATGCATAGCGATCAAAACACGCGATTCACGATAAAAGGGAAGCCCATTTATCATTATTGTGCAGTTTCAAGTTTTAGTGAATATACAGTAGTCCATTCTGGATGTGCAGTGAAAATCAGTCCTCTTGTACCTCTTGAGAAAGTATACCTTCTCAGCTGTGGTGTTGCTGCAGGTAAATCTCTTCGTCCGATAAAAAAAATTACAGTAAAGGAAAGAGTATAACAAATTTACAAAGTTATTGTTATTAACCATTAAGTGTAGTTTAGACCGTAGTATTTAAGTATAACTTGTACTTAGTAACTCTAGCTGTTGCATAAGACGGTTTATTGTCGGAGACGCTAAGTGCTGTTTATTGTCGGTTTATTGTCATTGATGAATTCTTTGTTGGTTGTAGATTATGCGACTCATTGCATTATTAACATTAGGTCTAGGTGCAGCATGGAATGTTGCTGATGTATCAAAAGGATCAATAGTGGTTATATTTGGTCTTGGAACTGTTGGCCTTTCTGTAAGTCCTGTTGGTGTACAAGGTGATGAATCAATGGAATAGTAAGGAGAGAATAAAGACAGCAGCCACAAAATATGAAAGGGAGAATTAATTGTATTGAATAAAAGAGTAGCTATTTATACAAAGAGTAAAGTTTGCCACATAGGCCCTAAAAATGAAAAGACTTAACATAGTAAATACTAAAATACCCTTAAATATAAATTACTTCTAACACCATCCCTTAATTTATATTTAGACAAAACTGACAACACCAATTCCATCCCTCAAACGAAGAAATTGATCAGTTTTGATAGCCTTTGTCAACACATCTGCCAGCTGCTTCTGAGTGCTACAGTGCACAACTTCAAGCACTCCATTCTGAACCTGATTCCTCAGAAAGTGATACTTGGTCTCAATATGCTTGCTTCTTCCATGCAGCACTGGATTCTTGGCAAGATTGATTGCAGACTTGTTATCAATCATCAGCTTCAGAGGCTTGTTTACCTTGATCTTCAGATCCTGCAGTAAGTTCAGAAGCCACACAGCTTGGCATGCAGTCACAGCGCCTGCAATATATTCAGCTTCACAGGTTGATAGAGCAACAACAGGTTGCTTCTTGGAACACCACGAAATAGGACCTCCCAGAAATTTAAATAAATATCCAGAAGTGCTTCTTCTATCAACTCTGTCTCCACACCAATCAGAATCTGAGTAACTCAGAAGTTCTGATTCAGTCCTTCCTTCAGAGGGAAATAGCACTCCATGCTTCAGAGTCCCCTTGATATACCTCAGAATCCTGACAGCAGCTTGGTAATGGGACCATTTTGGTTTACTCATAAATCTGCTAACCATTCCAACTGCAAAACAAATATCAGGTCTGGTATTACATAAATACCTCAGAGAACCAACCAACTGTTTGAAGGTTGTAGCATCCACATCCTCTCCATCAGAATCGGAATCCAACTTTTGATTCGTATCAGAGGGTGTGATAGCAACTTTGCTATTCTCCAGCTTAAATCTCTTCAGAAGCTCAAGTTCATACTTCAACTGATGCAAAATGATTCCTTTCTCAGAATATAGAAATTCCATCCCTAGAAAGTAACTCATTTTTCCAAGGTCTGTCATCTCAAACTCATTCATCAGAACCTTCTTGAACTTAGCTATCTCTTGTTCAGAACTTCCTGTCAGCAATATATCATCAACATACAAACATACCAGAATCATATTGCCTTCTGAAGTGTGCTGAACATAAACACCATACTCCAACTCACATTTCTGAAACCCTTGTTTCTTGAAAAATGAATCAATCCTCATATTCCAGGCTCTGGGCGCTTGCTTCAATCCATAGAGGGCTTTATGCAATCTATACACCATCCCTTCCTGATTCTTTTTCTCAAAACCAGGAGGTTGTGACACATATACCTCTTCTTGTAATGGACCGTTCAGAAATGCAGATTTCACATCTAAATGCATCAGAGGCCAATTACCAGTCTAATTGTTTCGTGTCTTGCTACAGGTGCAAACACTTCAGAATAATCTAGTCCAGGTTTCTGCAGAAATCCTCTTGCTACTAACCTCGCTTTGTGTTTGCCAATTGATCCATCTGGCTTTAGTTTCTGCTTGAAAACCCATCTGACGCTGATGGCTTTCTTGCCTTTTGGAAGTTCTGAAAGCTTCCAAGTCTTGTTCCTCTTTATAGCATCAAGTTCTTCTTTCATGGCCTGCAACCAGACTTGTTGCTTAAGAGCATCTTCTGTGCTCACAGGTTCAGAATCTACTAACATTGCACACTGAATAATTTCTCCCTCAGAGTCTACTTCAGTGTCTTGCAACATTTCAAATCCTGCAAATCTTCTTGGGATGCTTCTGATTCTCCGTAGCCTCTGAACTTGTTCAGAAGCACCTTCAGAAATTCTTTCTTCAGAATTTTGGCCTTCAGAATTAGCTTCAGAATTCTGACCTTCAGAATTAGCTTCAGAATTCTGACCTTCAGAACTGGCTTCAGAATTCTGACCTTCAGAACTGGCTTCAGAACTCTGACCTTCAGAATTGCCTTCAGAACTCTGACCTTCAGAATTCTGACCTTCAGAATTCTGACCTTCAGAATCGTCTTCAGAGTCAGAGTCAGATTCAGAATCACCATCAGACTCAGAGTCACCATCAGAGTCATCTCCATTTTCTGAATCATCTTCAGAGCCTTCAGATTCTGACTCACCTTCAGAGCCATCCTCTGAGATTCTCACATCAGAATTTGATTGAGACTTGTTCCAATCCCAAATTTCAGATTCCTTCACAATGACGTCTCTGCTGAATTCGATTTTATTAGTCTCTGGACAATAAAGCTTGTACGCACCTGTACTGTGGTACCCCACCAGTAACATTACTTTGCTTCTATCATCCAGCTTCTGTCTTCTGGCTTCTGGAACATGTTTATAGCATACAGATCCAAACACCTTCAGATGACTAACACTTTGCTTATCTCCAGTCCACTTCTGAATAGGAACTATTTCCTTCAGCTTCTTTGTTGGACATCTGTTGAGCACATATGTTGCAGTGGCAACAGCTTCTCCCCATAAATGATGAGGAAGCTTCTTCTCTTTCAGCATGCTTCTCACCATATCAAGCAAAGTACGGTTTCTTCTCTCAGCAAGACCATTGTGTTGAGGAGTATAAGGAGCTGTAACCTCATGCTCAATTCCATTCTCCTCACAGAAAGTTTTAAACTCATTAGAATTAAACTCACCACCACCATCAGTTCTGAGAATCTTCAGCTTCTGACCACTCTGTTTCTCAGCCTTCACCTTGAACTTCTGAAACGCAGCAAACACTTCATGCTTGAACTTGATGAGTGTTACCCATGTCATCCTTGTGAATTCATCAACAAAAGATACAAAATACTTGTTTCCTCCAAGTGAAGGTACTGGAAATGGTCCACACACATCAGAATGTACTACTCCCAAGGCATGTTTTGCTCTTGGAGCTACTTCTGATGCAAACGGCAGTCTTGGTTGCTTCCCTTTCATGCACACCTCGCATGATTTTTCAGGCTTCTTGATTATAGGAATTCCATGTACCAGATTCTTTGACTTCAGATGCCCCAAGCTTCTGAAATTCAGATGACCAAATCTTCTGTGCCACAGCTCACTATCCTTCTCAACACTTGTTGCACTAAGACATTCAGAGTCTGCAGTTCTAACATTCACCTTGAATGTTCTGTTCCTTCCCTGTTCTGACTCCATAATCAGCTTCTGATTACCGTCATACAGCTTCAGAAGATTGTCTTCAATAGTAACTGAAAAACCTTTCTCAATCAATTGACCCACACTCATCAGATTGCTTTTCATGCCTGGTACATACCACACGTTCTGAATCAATGCTGCTTTCCCATTGTTCAAAATGACTTTGACATTTCCCATACCTTCAGCGTTGAGGTATTTATCATCAGCACATCTGATCTTTGTACTCTTTCTAGAGTCAAAATCAACCAACCACTTCTTGTTTCCAGTAAGATGGTTTGAACACCCTGTATCCATATACCACCACTCTGAATTCACATCATCAGATTCAGAAGCCATTAGTAAAACAAATTCACTATCAGAGTCATCAGAACTTCTGGCTATATTTGCTTCTTCTGACTTTCTTTCTTTGTTTGACTTGCACTCAGATGCAAAATGGCCAAACTTCTGACAAGAGTAACACCGTACCTTTGTCTTGTCTTTTCCTTTCTGAGCATACTTCTGCTTTCCAGAAGTTGAGGTTTTTGGATTCTGAGCTCCTTCAGATCTATTCTTGGCTTCTGACCAAGACTTCTTCTGAAGCTTCTTCTCAGAAGCTGCTTTCAGAGCCTGCTGCTCTACTTCTCTTTCAGAGTTTCTCTTAGTTAGACGCAACTCTTGTGCTTCTAGACTGCTCTGTAACTCTTCTATTCTCATGGTTTCCAAATCTTTGGAATGTTCAATAGATACAACAATGTAATCAAACTGAGGGGTAAGGGATCTCAATACTTTCTCAATGATTACTTGTTCTGAAAGAGTTTCTCCACAAGCTTTCATCTCATTAGTAATCAGAATTAGTCTGGAGATGTACTCACAAACCTTCTCATTGTTCTTCATGTTGAGATTCTCATACTGTTTTCTGAGGGTTTGAAGCTTTACCTTCTTTACTGACGCATCACCACCGTAACACCTTGTCAGAAGATCCCAAGCCTCCTTCGCCGTCACTGAATCAGCAATCTTCTCAAACACACTCTCATTCACACACTGATGAATGTAGAACAACGCCTTCTGATCCTTCTTTCTTGTAGCTTTCTGCGCCTCTTTCTGCTCCTCTGTTGCATCTGCTGCAACAGGAACGTATCCTTCAGTGACAAGCTCAAGCACACCTTGAGCACCGAACAATACAAGCATTTGTTTCATCCAACGATTCCAGTTTTTGCCATCAAACACTGGAAGCTTGGTACTCATGCCACCGTTTCCGTTCATCTTAAACCTTGTACAGTACACTCAAATCTCACTAACACTCGTGTTTCCCAATCCCACAAAATCAGAAAAAGTGATTCTGCTCAGATTTTTGTTCAAGATTCAACACAAATCAAGAACCAAAAATCAAACACACACAACTCACGTTTCACTCGTGTTTCCCGTGGATTCGAACCGGAGCTCTAGATACCAATTTGTTGGTGTACAAGGTGATGAATCAATGGAATAGTAAGGAGAGAATAAAGACAGCAGCCACAAAATATGAAAGGGAGAATTAATTGTATTGAATAAAAGAGTAGCTATTTATACAAAGAGTAAAGTTTGCCACATAGGCCCTAAAAATGAAAAGACTTAACATAGTAAATACTAAAATACCCTTAAATATAAATTACTTCTAACAAGTCCTAGTACCTAACAACTGTATATCTTCCGATGAGGACCACGCGAAGAGACTTCATATTTAATGAATTTTCTTCGTGCTCTTGAGGTCCTCATAATATTCTATGATCAACATATGATTGATATAATCTTATGCAAATCACAATTTTCATATTCAATAGGTTGCTCAAGGTGCCAAACTAAGGGGGGCATCTAGAATAATAGGCGTTGACAATAATCCAAGGAAGTGCGAAAATGGTACGATAATCAGTTCTCCAAGTTACTCTGAAATCATATTCAAACATGTCATATAGTCTCTTGATTTTACTTTGTTGATTTCTACCACAGCTAAAGCTTTTGGGGTTACGGAAGTTGTTTATCCGAATTTGTGCAAAGAACCTATCGCGCAGGTGCATTGTTCATCTTACTACAAAATATCCAATATCATTACAATTTTGGTTAATCAAAATAATTTAATATATTTGTAACCTTATTTTGAGTCAATTGTAATTTTTTACTTCAGCACATAAACTATGAAAATTTCAGGTTATAAAGGGCATTACTGATGGTGGAGCAGATTTCTGTTTCGAATGTGTAGGTGACAGTGATATGTTAACCACTGCATTAGAGTCATGCATTGATGTAATACTCTATATACTTAAAAATCATTTTTTTTTATAATTAAAATATTATGCATTATATTTCAATTTCATTATGTCTCCTTGTCTTTTAATAGGGATGGGGTGTGACTGTAGCACTTGGTGTGCCAAGGCTGAAGCCTAAGATCTCAGCTCATTATTCTCTATTCCTAAGAGGAAGAACTTTAAAAGGATCTATATTTGGAGGATGGAAACCTAAATCTGATCTTCCTTCATTGGTAGAGAAGTATATGAATAAGGTAATGTAAAACGATGAAGTTAATCATTAATTATTTTTAGTCGTAGCATACTGATTATTATATTGAAACGTACCACGTAACGATTATATATATATTACCACATACATAATACTTTGAGAGTTGCGTACCGCATGCCCGAACCAGTACCAAAGAGAATTGTGAACTTGGTGTCTATGGTTGAGATTTGAGAGAGTCCTACATCAAATCAAATATAGCTTGAAAATAACATTATATGTGGAAGACATAACACACAATTTATGATAAATATAGCTTGAAAAAAATGTACTAAAATTATTATGATAAATAAATTTGCAGGAAATCCAGATTGATGATTACATAACACACAATTTGCCATTTGATGTCATTAACAAAGCTTTCAATCTCATGACAGAAGGAAAGTGTCTTCGTTTGTGTTATCCACATGCCAAGATAATTTCAGATTGATGATTACGTAACACACAAGTTATTGAAGAAATGAATATCCTGGAGTGTGTAGAACAAAATACTTTGCCAGATTATCAGTGTGTACATGGATAAGAATTGTCAATTGTAAATCACAAAATGATTATTCTATGCTGATAAAAAATATTCTACCTCTTTCCAATTTTTAAAATGATTTTTAAATCCAAAACAAGTAATTGACCTATTGAAAATAAGTTGAGATTTTTTATTAATTTCCACGAATTTTCTCAATTATGATAATTCACTGCAAGGTATTATTGAACGTAAAATGTGGACATCTCTTCCAACAAGAATTAGACTGATACATCATGATGGTTGTAGCCTCGCATCCAAAACATGTCGATACACCCTATAGGAAATAACAAGAAAGAACACACTTATCAAAATCACAAAAACAGAAAAGGATAATGTATCTCAATGGAACTAACACATATATTGAAGAACATGAAATATTATAAATAAGGAAAAGGAAGCCCAATGTGCTGATTTTGGATTACCGATGGTTGCGACGAATTGTCTACTTGAGCTTTGTTCCAAATTTTGACGACAAACACAATCATCCTTGAAGTTCTGGATATTCATAAACAAGAAAAAGCAACTACTATGTGAGAATGCAAAACATGAACTTAGAATCACAATTGGAGATAATCGTTTTTGTATACATTACCTTTTTTCGCTACAATTTTTCTTATGGTTGAATTAATGTCACCATTCCAATGCCATTCACCTTCTGCATTTACACGTACAGTTCTGAGCTTTGGTGCATACAACA
Source organism: Trifolium fragiferum (assembly GCA_954870985.1). Lineage (NCBI taxonomy): Eukaryota > Viridiplantae > Streptophyta > Magnoliopsida > Fabales > Fabaceae > Trifolium > Trifolium fragiferum. Next base: position 18,599,329 of record OX940789.1, read on the forward strand.
CTCCATGTGAGAAAGTTTCCATCATGGGACAATCTATTACAAATAACGTCTGCAGTAGTGGAAATCTGAAGCTATGTCTTCCCTTACAAAAACTTTTTAGCCTTGGTAAGTTAACCAATTGCAAACGGTCCAATTTCATAAATGCTAGCTCAAAATCATCATTCTCATCATCGCTTGCAATTATTTCTTCTATCTTTTCACAATCATGTATGCGTAATATTTTAAGTTGTTGAATATTATTGACCACTGAAGATTTCATAATATTTTCCAATCCAGCACAATACTTTACCGTCAACTGCTCTAAATTCTCAAACAACACTGAGGATGGAACTACATTTTTCAGTCTAGAGCACTTAGATACATCTAATATTTCAATATTTTGAAGAACATGTACATCATATTTCTCTTTACATATAAACTCGAGGTTTTTTAATTCAACAAGTACTAGTTTTCTCAACTTCACCTTTGTTTCAGAATGTCCAGCGTCAAAGCTTCCACTTGAGAAAATCTCCGTGAATGAACTACAAGACATCTTAAGATTTTCAAGATTGATAAATCTTTGGAGGAAATCAGATGGAAACTTGTCTGACTCATGATGAAAACATTGTAGGCAAAGAGCTTTAACTTTGTAGATAGGCTCATCATTAAGTTGACTGTTGCATAATATGGTGACATCCTTGCAAGTCAGAATAAGCTCCTTTGTGTTGGTGACGACCTAGGTAACAAAAGTTATCAGATTCAAGCTAATAGCTATGCAAAGAAAAGAATAATCCCCATTAATCAGACCCGTTAGTTGAAGAGTGGTCTATTTAAGCATATTAATTTTGTACTCCATTCATGTTTTGCAATTATATTCAAAAAATTATTTCCTAATTTGACATGGTATCATCAGCTATTGGTTTTGAGGTTCACTTCCGCATAAACCCCCTAGCCGCCATTGTTACAATAAATCTTAGCCACCTTCACTGTGGCCCTTTTCTGCCTTTACTGGAGCACTTACACCACTATTCAGAACCAAACAGTGCCTTTGACTAGTTTCATACTTTGTCACAGAAGATCAAAGCCAAAAGACGCTTGATGCACCTTCACACGCCGAGGCATTTTCAAAACACGTGTAACCCACGTGCCGCCATGCCGTTGTTATTTCCGGCGAAGGACTACATCAGCGGCCTACTCTCTGTCTGTTTGGGGGATCAAAATCATAATCTAAGATACTTTCATTTTTGGTATTCTAATGCCAATTGTTTGTTCTCTGTTGTGGCTGTTTCGTTTGTTTATTGTTGTTAAGTATATTAGGTGAGGGTTGCACAAGCTATATAAAGACTACATATGCCATATCTCTAGAAAATGTATTGGAGGCTGCAATGAATGAAACCAAAATGTCACAAGTAGGCGGCGATAGGCGGAACCACAATGAAGGTGTTATTATTTCCAACGTGCACATATAAATATAAAATGAAATTAACACTCACATTTTGTTTATTTTTCAACAAGAAAAGGACATGCTGAAAGATGCCTATAAAAATGACGTTTTATGTGTGAAAACAAGTAAATGACATTTGTGAGATGTAAGTACCTTTTCAATAGAGAGAAGGGGTAATGTATCAACGGGGACATTGCCACGGTTATTTAAAGACTTTGGCTGGAATAGTAGGAGGTTGTCACAATGAAACACATCCACATATCTTAAACCAGGACAATTCAAGGTATATGATACATGATAGAAGCTTCGAAGTTGTGTCAATTCTCTAAAACACAAAGTTGTTAATTTTGGAAAATTAAGCATTGGAATTGTGCCAGCAATTTCATCTTGTGCTACAATAATCTCTATGCCACATTCTTCTATATGAAGCACTTGGAGACGCTGAAGCTCTTTAGCCACAGAGAAAGGTAAAACATGATTAAGGTGTTGGCATCCAATAACTTTCAATTGGCAGAGGTTTCGAAAGTTCAAAATATTATTAGGATTGCCACTCCATATGTGTTTCAGCATCGGTAAATGTTTCAAAGTGAGAGTTCTCAATTGCATTTCTAGCCCCGTTTGTCTACCACCATCTGCTTTTACACCTTGAGTTTCAAATACAACTTCCAGTGCATGACAATCACTTACAGTCACTGTCTCCAAATTCTGTAATTTATCAAGCACATAGGAGGGAAATATATTTGATAATTTATTACAGGATTCAATTTTCAACTGCTTTAGTTTGCAGAAGGAATTTGGAGCTAGTTGATTATGCCAAACTGACTTCAAGTGTTCCATGTGGGAGATTTCCAATGTCTCCAAGTTTGGAAATATAACCTACAATCAGTAATATGCTTAGATCGTCAAAGGTTAATTGCACAAGCTGCTAAACAGAAAAGGAAATCAAACAATAGTTAATAATTACTGAGTTGGAGATACTTCTCACCTCATCATCTGACAATGGTTTCTGAGAAGGAAGACTACCTAACTTTCTATCTGAGAAAAATATCTCCTCCATCATTGAACAATTACTAATCCCAAGATATTGCAGGTTTACAAGTTCTCTAGCCACTGAGGACGAAAATGCGTAAGCTATGCTACCACATTTGTCAATTGTCAAACTCTTCAACATTTGAATGCAAGAATGACCCGGAAGGTTGTCATCCCACAATTTCCTAGAGTTGATATTAGACAGCTTCAAGAGTTCAAGGTGGGGCATCCCAACCTATTAACAAAAATATTCTCATGAAGATCTTATTTTTCATATTAATTTATGCTAAGAGAATCAGAGAAAAACCAAGAAAAACTGAGATGATGAGATAGTGCATTATGAAAATCTGATGTGGTACAAAATGGAAAGATATGGGACGATATGAAAATCTAATGTTATTGAAAGTAAACAAAGATATGGGACGATATGAAAATCTAATTTTGTTTGATAAGAGTTATAATATTATGAATTAGAGTGAGTGCACTTACACCCCTCTCCCTAACATATGATATAGATGTCGTTGGGTTTTATTCTTTTTCACTCTATTTTATATAATCCAAACAATGCCAACTAATGTCAATTCATTTCATTCCATATTGTAAATTCAAACATAACACAGAAGATTTCAAAATTTCAGTCAGAAATTAAAATAGGAAATGCAATCTGTAAACGTATCGAAATTTATAAAACAGGATTATCAAAAATTTAAATCTACCTCGAGGCACTCTATGTGGCTTAAAAAGACAAAATACATAAGAAGAAATGTTAAATCCTATTTTTACCTTTTTATCAATTAGTCCCAAAGGTGTGTATTGTCCAGCTGCCAATGGCACAGAACAGAAACTAATGAGACTCGGCAAATGTTCAAGTTCAAGAGAACGCAATTTGGGGAACATAACCTTGTTAATTTCTTTATCAGCTTCAGATGTTTGCACAGCTATGATTTCTGTAATCATTTTGCAATCAGAGATTTTTATTTCAAGAAGTTGAGGAAGGTCTCTAACAAGGGAATACCATAACAGACTCTTCAACTTCTCACAACCTTTGACTTCAATAGATTTTAATTTGGTAAGAGATTGAATTGGAATTGGGCCATGGCATAATTCTTCCAAATTAAACAGATTTTGAAGCACCAAAGTCTCTAAGCTGAGGAAAGCAGGATAGGGATGAATCCATCCCATTGAGTTAATGATGAACATCAGTTCAACACTGTCTTGAATGCATAAGTGCTTTAACTGTGGAAAACCTTCCTTGTTCAGTTCAGAAAGGACATCTTTACCACACTGTAATTTGGCTAGGCACATATCTTCAGCTGAATTCAACAAGAAGTTAAACCCAGCGTCCAAAAGAATGTTTGAACTATCACTCTCCGTGAGCTTGAGTGTTCTTGAAGATTCAGAAGCACCTCCAGCCATTTGCAAAGGCCATTTCCACATGTCACCAATAAATATGTTGTATCTTTCAAGCTTTGCAAAGATCTGCAAGTCCCTTGGCCAAACTGTAGCATCCTGAATCATTATGTCTAAAGTTGTTAGATGAGGCAAATTCCTGAGCTCATCTAGACTTGCATTGTTGCTTTCATCTCTGCTTCCCTTGACATTCCATTGGATAAAGCAATTCCCCATGTACAACTCTTCCAAGCACGTCAAGCTTGAAAGAAGATTTGCAGGAATGAATCTGAGTCGAGAGCAGTTGGTTAGATTCAGCATCTGAAGATTAGCTAGTTGTCCAATTTCCTTTGGAAGTTCAATAATATCAGATTTTTCAAGGCTGAGAATCTGTAAACTTTTCAGCTCTGCAACTATTGATATGTCTCCTAACACACATCCAGAAAGAGCTAATGATTGAATGTTTGTCAAGAGGCGGAGGGAATGAGGTGGAGAAGGTGTTAACATCATTCCATATAAATCAAGAACTTTTAATTCTCTTGTCACCGAAAAAAACTCATCAGGGATTTTCAAATGCTCACCTATAGTTTGAAGTACAAGTAGTTTCAACTCTGGGCAATCTAACTTTTCAGGAAGTTCGTGAATGTAAGACCAAGGCACAACAATTGCATCTAACTTTTGAAGCTGATCTATCTTTGGCCATTTGTTCAGTACAGAAAACCTTTGCACACCATAGGTAGGATGAAGCCTAGAGGCAATTGATTTAGCCACTTCTCTAACAACATCATGCATTTTAACAAATTCAGTTTTGTACTCAAGTAACAATGAAGAGGCCTTGAGGTCATTTATTAATTTGTAGCACCTATTTCTTGCATCTGTCAACGTGCGAGCATGCCTATATATGCCAAACCCCCAAGAACATGAAAACAATTCTCCGGTATGGATATAGTCTACTCCTGAAGAACCAATGAATAAGAATAGCAACTTCAGTTCCTCACTCTCTAAACAATTATAACTCAACTCCAGAGTAGAATACACTTTCTTATGCAACCCTTCTTGATCAAATCTCTCTAATTCATTTAAGGCATCCTTCCAAGCAGAGACATCCTTTTTCCTCAAACCCTTTGCCACTGTAACTATCAAAAGGGGCAAACCAGCACAACATTTGGCCACTTTTACTGCAATTTGCTTTATATTGAAATCTTGAACAACATCACCTGCCATTTTCTCAAACAATTTCCAACTATCATCCTCAAGTAAAACTTCCAGTCTAAATTCTTTTTGAGTACCAATTTCACAGTTCAACACATTAAGATCTCTAGATGTTACCACCAACTTGCATCCTTTGTGGTCATTACCATAAGGAACCCCCAGTTCTGTCAAATCAAGTCTACCCCAAATGTCATCCAGAATAACAAGAATATTTGTCTCCTTGGCTATCCTTTCCCGTAATTGTGTTGCTCTTCCTACTTTGGATTCCTTGTTAAATTTCAGATCTAAGGCATCAGCAATTTGGTCTTGAATTTTTTCCACATCTGGAGAAACATTGATAGTAGCCATAGCTACAGCACTAAATGACCCTTCATTCTCAGCTTGCCAAGCTAACTCTTTCACAAATGTTGTCTTTCCCACTCCACCCATCCCATACACCCCAATAATGAAGATGCTAGGATTTTTCAATGCCAGCATAACATCATTCAACATTGATGTTCTGGAGTGCAGGGCCTCATAACTTCTACCAAACGGTGTGACTGTGACTTGAGAAGCAGCACGATAAGAAATTCTTTCAAACTTTCCTTCTGCTAGGACTTGAGAAATCTCTTGTAACATCTTTTTGCTGTTCCTACTCAGCTTGTGTCTTGTGCACATATTTGGAAAGTGCCTCATAGAACATTGAGCTTTTGCATGGTCTTCAGGGTAAATAAGTTTGTTTGCCTCAGCAACAATGTTGTCCACTTTGTTTAGCCAGTTCTGGACAATATTTTCAATCTCTTCTCCGTTCCTTCTAGCCTCATCAACAGTGTGTTGCACACTGTCTTTTGTTCCCTCAAGCTTTTCAACATCAGTTTCCATTGTTGCAAGGTTTCCCTTGTAGTAGAGTATATAACCAAACTGACGTCCAATAGGTTCAACCATATATTCAGCAACTTTACCAGCTAGTGAAATAAAAAATTCCATGGCCATCTCTTTTCCTAGCTGTCTGTTGGTTGAAACAACACAAGGAATACACTCGATAAATAATCAAGGATATATTGGATTTTTTAAAATGACAGATATTCAAGATAAAAGTAATGAAAATCTAAAATTAGAAAGTCAATTTTGAGTATAATTAAACAAATTAGAATTTAATAGGAACTAAAGTTTAGGCTAAAACATTTTATAGGAACAGAAATATCCTATTTTATTTTAGGATTAAATAAGTTTTTGATAGGACTGACAATGAACCTTGTCAGCTTGAAGAAAATTTGAGACTCGATTCGATAATTGATTCGTTAAACTTGATTCATGAACCAAATTAGTCAAACTTGAGCTGAAAATAAAGTCAGTTAACTAGATGAGTTGAACTTGAGTTATATATAGTTCGACTCGATTGATTCATGAGCTGAATCGATTATATATAATATTTCAAAATTTATATTCCCTCCGTCTCAAAAAGAATGTTGTTTAAGGTTTTGCACATATATTAAGAAATGTAATTATGTTGTCAAAAGAAGTAATACTTTTACTAAATGATCCCTTGGTTTCTTTGGGAATATGCATATAGTAAAAATTATGGGGTGCAATTGAAAAATATTGCATTGGAGAATGACATTCGTTTTTAAACAAAATTTTACTACTAAAGTGACACTTATTTTGAGACCGAGGGAGTATGAATTTGATTTTATACATTTAGATAATTAAGTGTGTGTGTGTGTATATATGTAACATCCCCAATCTCTAAATTACCTAATTAATTTAATTAGGTATTATTCATCAAAAATTAAATTTAATTAGGGGTGATTAATTAAAACAACTCATAAGAATCTAGTGTATTATGTGTATTAACTTGGAATTTAACTAGACCTAAGTTGTACCCTTAAAATACTAATCACTTGAGTTTAAATTAATAATCAATTCACTCCCTAGTGACTCATTTCTTCACCTAATTTCCCTACACTAATATGGCAACACCTCATGATTAAACACGAGTCATGTTTCCACTTCAAACTAAACCACCCTTAACCTCATGCAAGAGAGGTTCCTCATTCCCACTCTCTTCATATCAGAACTGAAGCAAGCCTCTCACTCTCCTCTCTTCCTCTCACGTGAACCACCAACAACAACATAGTTCCAACTTTCTCAATTTGTGATTAACACAAGAGCTTGTCCCTTTCTTCCTATTCACACTATCAGTTACAGAGATTCCTCTCCTGCATAAGAATCTCTGATTGCCTCTGCTGCTACACCAAACCACTAAGGATCACAAGCTACTAAACAACAACAACCCCCTTCACACCTCAACTTTAGCCAATCATATTGCATGCAACCACAAACCAAACAAACAACTCCCTGTGTCTGAGATGGAAAAACCTACTATAAATACCACCCTCCCCAACTCAACTAAGCATCAAACACTTTCCAATTCGTAGCTCAAACTAGAAGGTCTTTCAAAAGTGTCAAGGTTCAAGTTCTGTCCAATCTGGTCGTGGGTAGAAGCTGGGTTGCTGTAGCTGATTTAGAAGAGCCCAGGAGCAAGTAAAGCTTCAATCCAGGTGGGTTCTTAGGCTAATTTAGTTAGTATTTCCCAAATTATGAAATGCATGCAAACATAGGAAAATGATAGGAATAATTGTATGTGTGAAATTAACTCCCAAATTTCATTCCATTCTGTTCTATATTAATTATTATATGTTTCTGCACCTTCTTGTACGAGGATTGTAGGTATTATTTGTAAAATTGAAGATTTTTCGCAAAACAGAGACTTTTCTGTCTTAACTCGCCATAGTGAGTTGCTAGCGAGCATTCATGGCGAGCTCCAGGTTCTGGGCTGAAGAACTTCGCCATGGCGAGCATCTGCTCGCCTAGCGAGTTGTTTAGGCCAGTACCTGCTAGATCGCCATGGCGAGCTTGGTGACTTGCCGTAGTGAGCTAACCCAGAAATGACTTAATTTCTTGTTTTCAAAGATAAATGCAATACTCGTTTTATATCCTCGTTAAAGATTGCTAATTGCAGAAATGTATATTGATTGATGTCAAACAGAAGGTCAATTACAGTTGAATTCATAAGGAAATAACTTAAGGAAATTTAGAATATGGCATGTGCCCCGGGTTTGGGAATTATTGGTAGCATGTTAATAATTTAGTGATCAGTCGAATTAATAATATGATTCTGTTATCAGTATGTACTTCGTTTTAGATGTTCCATTAGAAAAATTTATGTGAGCTTTATGCCGGAGCGCTTTCTGCTCGCGGATAAGGCGAACCCCTGAGACGTGCTCACCTTAGAGGGTTTGCGATTTAAAATGAACAAGATAAACTTTGTGTTACACATTTATATTATTGCTTATGATAATTATGCTATGGATATAGATTATGATATGACTGATTAGGAGCCCCGACTTTATAGCCTAGGAGGGTAGTAGAATTCACTGGGACGAAGTGACTGTCTCACCCCACTCCCTATTTGAAACAGGAAAACAGGTTGAATAGGTAAGCTTTGATGTTGGAGTCGCTGCTGTTGGAGGATCGCATTTAGTCTTTCTATGCTTTTCTCATTATCTAATCGTGTTGTCTTTCGTTTTCGCTATGTTATTTGAACTCGTTTGTATTTCTGCACCTGCGCGTGCTTATTCGAATAATGTAATTGTAATGAACTCAGTACTATTTATAATATTCTGCATTATATTCTAGATAATAATGTGGGGTATTACAATATATATATATAAACATGATCAAGGAAAAAATATTGAGTGATACACATAAGTTTACATAAAAGCAGAGATCAAAAGTTGTGACGGAAAATATTTGAGGACTAAAATTTATTAAAACTTTTTATACGGACTAAAAAAAATTGAGATATTTATATGGACCAAAAGCTTATTCAACCCTTTATTTTATGGCAACTAAAATAAAATAAAAAAAATAATCAATATTATAGCGACTAAAACAAAAAAATTCAATATTTGTAAGGATGGAAAACTTTTTTAAGTTTTTTTATAATATATATTTCGAAAGTAAAGCTTTAACAAAAATTTAAACATTTCAATTTCCAATGCATTGACCTTATACATTTTATTAAAAATTTACTATTTATGGTTCTTAAAGAGTCTCGTTGGCATTTTCATAGAGTTTACATTTTTTTACAAAAGTTTTCAGTTAGTAAGTTCAGTAAAACACTTTGTGTATGATAGACCATTAAATACGATATTGTTTAATTTCAATTTTTATCCTCCTGTTTTAAATCATTCATGAAATTGGAACACCTATTTTCAAGTTATCTAGTTTTGGTCCTTCCCGTAGATTCTGGGACTAAAATATAGTGATATGACATATTTTAAATGACGTATCATTTGACCTGATGATCTAAAATGATCAACACTCATTAAATTACAAGAAAATTCATAGAAACTTTATATTCAACTTCAGAAATTATTTAACCAAGAAATTGTTTAGACATAAATCATTATCCATTTAGTAAAACAATATTAGAAGCACAGTAATGAAGAAAAATACCTCTAAATTTGCTTGAGATTCAGATTCCAAATTGCAGATCACTCTTATTTGGCTACCTTTTATTCTTCACTACACAGAACAACACGTCTTCCTTTGTTTTGACTTCTTTGAGTTAATGAGTGTGGTTGTTGAGTGCTTAGCTTTTAAAGTTGAACAAAACTGCAAATGCAAGCATTTTATTTATATTTGCAATGTTGGATATGGTTTAACCAAGTAAAGCTATTTTGATTGGGATAGAAAGAATTGTGATTATAACTTTATCATTGTTAGAATTGAAATGCGGTCATATATATAGTTGTGTGTACTAGGGGGTTATGGGAGCATTATCTTGTAGCAAGTTCTTGAATTGATTTTGGTGTCATTCTAAACTTCAAAGTGTTATTTAGCATAACTTGTGCTCAACAGATTTCCCTAGCTAGTTTTAGAATAAAATTTCCTTTCTTTTTAAGTGTGAAACTTCCATAGCACATTATCTGATAATGCAAAAGCTAAGAGTGGAATATTTTTATCTGGAAGGAAATTGTTTAATTGGTTTTGGTGACATTCTAAACTTAAAAAGTGTACATTTAGCATAACTTAATTTGTGCTCAACCAGCTTTCCTAGTTTCATATAATAAAATTTCCTTTTTTTTTTTTTTTCACAGTATAATAACCAAATCAATGATCAGAAGAAACTGAATTTCAGTTGGAGTGTGTGTGGAGAGGATTATTCTAAACTTTTTTGACTAATGGTATTATTCTAAACTCTTTTTAGACTAATGATGTTATTCCAAACTTAAAAGATCATGAGACAATGATAATCCATAAAGCATATATATATTTAGCACACATTTTGTATAGAGGGGTACGAGAATGGTCTTACATCAGGTGAATCTTAGAATCTCTCGTCGAAAAAGAATCTTGCCCGCTCAGGCAGTGATAGCACTTTTGCAGCAGAGGTTGCATTGTTAAGAAAGAAAACCAAGAAACTTCAAATCAGTGCTCACAATAATAGAACCATTGCATCCCTTTATCTATAGTCAATATTATGGCTTTTATCTCTTCAATATTTCTGTGTGATTGATCCCCTGCAAGAAACAGATGAACCTTATCTTTAATAGTAATCCAACTACAGCCAGGACTTTTTTTTATTCCTTTAAAATTCTTTGTCTTTCTTACTAAGTCACCCTCAATCTTTTGTCCAGCAGCAGAATACATGTTAGATAATACTACATAAGGAGTTGCATTTGCAGGCTCCAGCTCGGTAATACGTTGAGCTGCAAGCTTAGCAAGGTCAAGACGTAGGTGAGCCTTGCTTGCGGCAAGAAGAGCTCCCCAAACCCCAGAATGCGGCTTTAACGTCATTGAATGGATTAAATCAATAGCTTCATCAAGCAAACCAGCACGACCGAGTAGATCAACCATGCAGGCATAATGATCGGCTTCTGGCTCAATATGATAACGAGATTTCATGGTGTTAAATAAATTGCGTCCCTCTTCAATCAGTCCTGCATGAGTACAGGCTGAAAGAACAGCAAGGAAAGTAACGCTGTTAGGTTCAAGGCCTTCTCCCTGCATTCTTTTATACATATTGAGAGCTTCTTTGCCAAAGCCATTTTGTGCAAAGCCGTTGATGACTGAGTTATAAGAGACAACATTTGGTTCAACAACGTCTATGAAGATCTTGTAGGCATCGGTTACGTTTCCACACTTAGCATAGAATGATATAAGAGAATTTTGTATTGAAAGATCATATTCCAGGTTCATCTTCAGAACATGGGAATGAATCTGAAGCCCTTCATTCAGTGCCACCAAATTAGCTGAAGCAGCAAGAACACTGCTAATAGATAAAGGATTAGGCCTGCACCCTTCCTGGTTCATCCGAACATACCAACACAAAGCTTCCTCGTACTCCTCATTACTAACAAAGCCAGATATAATAACTGTCCATACAAAATCATCTTTCTCTTTCAACAAATCAAACAGTTCAATGGCCTTTCCAATTCTTCCATCCTTTGCAAACCCCCTGATCATGGCCGTCCAAGAAATCAAATCCTTCTCCGGCATCTTCTTAAAAACCCCATAAGCTGCATCCACTTCATTGTTATAAATATATCCAGAAATCAAAGAATTCCAACTAACTAAATCTTTATTACACATAGCACAAAACACATTCTTTGCCATGTCAGTGCAACCAAACAAGGAATACATAGTTATAATAGTATTACTCAAAACACTACCAAACTCAAATCCCATCCTTGACACTAATCCATGAATCTGCATTCCCTCTTTCATCCCACCACAATTTCCACACCCTTTAACCATTATAGTCATGGTAGTTGAATTAACCTCAACAACCCCTTCCCTCCTCATATTCAAAAACAAACAAAACCCATTTTCAAACAAACCATTCTCCATATACCCATCAATCATTGCACTCCAAGAAACCACATTTCTCTCCGGCATTCTATCAAACAATATCCTAGCATAACCAACCTTCCCATCTCTACACAAACCACCAACCATAGCACTCCAAGAAACCACATCCCTCTCACTCTCACCCACATTCTCAAAAACCCTCAAAGCTTCATTTGTTTCACCCATTTTCAAATACCCATTTATCAAAGCATTGGAACAAACCGGGTCACGAAACTCAATTGGAGCTTCATGGTAAAGTTTCTCAGCCAAATGGAACTTCCATGCCTTAACAAAACCCATGATCATGGCACAATAAGACACTGCGTTTCGGTCATGAAACGAGTTAAAAAGCTCGTAAGCTTTGGTAACATTACAACCATTTCGAATGTAAGCAGAAATCATGGCATTATAAGAAGCCGTTGTTCGTTCAGGCATTTCATCGAACAGTTTACGGGCGTTCGTTATTTGACCATTTTGAGCATACACTGTGAGCATGGCTGTCCAAGTGACAATGTTCTTTTGAGACATTCTGTTGAATATTGTTTCTGCTGCTTTAACGTTTCCGTTTCGTCCATTTTCTGAAATTTTAACGTTGCACTCAGTGATAAATTTGCTAGCTTTGGCAGTGTTGGTGATGTGTGTGAGGTTTGATTTGGCGTTGGAGATTATTTGGTGGAAATATCTGGCGTGGTGTTTCATATTATTATGGACTTAGTAGAATAATACTCCATGCACTTAGAAATCAGAGTTCGAAACACTCATAATTTTGTTACAAAAATAAAATGAAATAAAAAAAACTTATTGAATATACAAATTAAAATTCTAACAAAACAATTTTTGGTGACATTACTTATTGAGTTCTTGTGGTCGGGCTCTAAAATTTAATAATCGAATGGTTAAGATAAAAAAAAATATATTTATAAGAATATAAAATTATACTCGCTCCATCTTTATTTACGAGTTTTAATAAAGTTAGTTTTAATATTAAATTGGTTGATATATATTTTTCATGTTTGTCCTTAGTAATGATTTTTCTATCATTTTTTTTATTGAAAAGAGGGTCATAGCTCAAAAAGAAAAAATTACACTAAAATCAAACGTATGGTGATCCCTATACTATCAACATCTAACAAATGTCTAAGCTGAATAGAAGGACCATAAAAAATTACAATATTATAATTTAACGAGCATTTTATATTGGTTGGAGCGTCAGCACACTTGTTGACCTCCCTATAAAAATGTTTCAGAGTAACTTTCTAAAATTGCTCCAGTAGTCTACGAATATTCTTAACTAAAGTTTGACCTGATTTACTTCTAGACATACCTATTTTAACTATCTGAATAACCACACTAAAATAAACTCACAACTCAACTTTGTTAAAACCCAACTTATACGCATAATTTATGTTTTCAAAAACTACCCATAATTTGGATACATACCCACTGCAAGTTCCTAATGATTTTTCAAAACTACCTCTAATAACTCCACCACAAGGCGAAGCCTTTTGTATCCATGGGGTAACCCTTGCTATCAAAAAAAAAAAAAAATAATTATTTAGTATGTATAAATTTATATTTAGCTACCCCTAATTATATATATTTGGCCACCTTAAAAAAATTTATTGATTTAACAAGAACAAATATGTTAATTTATTATTAGTCCAAATAAATATAGGCCGTCGAGTTTAGCTCAAACTCAATTATGGGTGAATTTGAGTCTTTGAAGAAACGTCGAGTTTGATTTTCATAAATAGCTACTACCATTTTTTATTTTTTCTGATGTTTTTTTGGTACAACTTTTGTTATTGCTTAAGTACAATTTATATATAAGTCAACTTTTTATTTCGTTTGTTGTATTTTTGGTGCAACTTTTGTTGTATGCAAGACATTTTATATGTAAAAATTATTGTTAATTTTTATTTGTTTATTGGTTAATTTTAATATTATTTTTGAATATTTTAATTTATATTTGGCCACCTCATAAAAATATTGCTAGCTTTGCCCCTGACCACAACCAACTGTCCTACCTTCCTTGCATGCACCACCAGTGTTCAATTTAACTAAACCTTCTCTAAGCGGTTTCCAAGCTATTTGCCTCATCACACGTGACCTATTAATCACAATATTCATCCTAGCTTGATTTGCAGCAGCATAATCATGCTTGAGCTGCATATAATATGTGTCTTGGATGTTGTGGTCTTTGAAAAGACTCTTCATGAATTTCTTTTTTTTTTTTTTTGAAACAGCATATATATTATATAAAGGCTTCCTTCACACAAGAAGTATGAGAGGAGCAATGTACAAAGAGGGGACCAGCCCATTACACGCAAACAGGGGCGGAAAAACACCCACCAGAACAGAAAAACAGAGAACAAAAACCAAAGGGATAAACCCATAAATACAACCGCCTACACAACAAAGATCCTAAACAAAACCGAGAGCCAAAAACCCAACGCCTCAAGAGCAAAATCAGCAGAGGAGGCAATCTTCTGGGTCCCAATTCCACTCGTAAAACAAACACGGGACCAAATTTAGCCTACTTAAGCTCCACTTCCAAGACATCACCTTAATAGCTTCAACAATCTCCAAAGGATGGAAGAAGCCTCCCGCAAACAAGGCATTGTTCTGCGCTTTCCAAATAGACCAAATCGTTGCATGCCAAATTAACATAAAACCATTCCGCATCTTCTCATTCCTACCAAGACCTTTCATAATCACAAAGAGAGAAGATAGAGAAGGAGGAATCACCAATTCCACACCTAACCACTTAAAAATCCCACACCAAACCTTCATAACACAAGGGCAATGTAAGAAAAGATGGAGAGAAGTTTCAACTTTCCCAACACACCCTACACACTCCCAAGGCATATCCGATCCTAGAATTCCCCGAATTTGGAGGTTACTTCTCGAAGGGATCCTATCAAGCAAGAGTTGCCAAGAGAAAGCAACAACTTTGGACGGCGCCTTACTATCCCAAAGTTGAGCAACAATCCCTACACCTTCATCATTTCCTTCGTCTCCCTCATTAAGTTTCATCATAAGCAAATTATAGGAAGATTTTACGGTGAAACCACTATCCGGATCCGGAAGCCAACACCAACTATCATCTTCCGATGACATCACTACCGACTCCAAGTGCAAGATTAAATCCTTAACAAGGTCTTCTTCCCATTGGAAAAGATTACGGCGCCAAGAGAAAGACCAAGATAAGCGTTCCCCAATTACCTCAAGACAATCAACCACGAAGCTATCTTTTTTATTAGAAATTGAAAACAACCGAGGAAACAAATTAGCAAGAGGGGCCTCACCAATCCACTTTGATGACCAAAAGAAAGTTGCTCTCCCATTTCCTACTTGCCGAACCATAGAATCAACAATCCAATTCTTTCCCGGCACCACCGTCTCTAAAGCAACAATATTTTTCCACCAATTTGATGCCAACAAGGGTGTTCTAAAGTCTCGCCAATCCACTTGATTCAAAATATGATTACCATATCTCGCAATTAAGACCTCCTTCCACAACGGTCTTCCCAGTTGGATAAGCCGCCACCGCCACTTGGACAAAAGACTAAGATTAACCTTATGAATGTCTCTAACTCCAAGCCCCCCTTTGTTTTTTGCCTTACAAACCACCGCCCATTTTACCCAACTCACCTTTTTCCCACCGTTGACACCTCCCCAAAGAAATTCTCTTTGGATACGCACCACCTTCTTCCACACCGCCGTTGGGAGTTTCAAAAAAGAGAGGTAGAATATAGGAATTGCATTCAACATTGCGTTTATCAAAACAATTCGGCCTCCTAGGCTTATATGCTTGTTACGCCAAGAGAAGAGCTTATTTCTAAGGTGCTCCACTAGAGGATTCCAAGTAGACTCACTTCTAGGATTTGCTCCAATAGGGAGCCCTAGATACTTAAACGGTAAAGAACCTTGACGACAATTAAGGAAGGTACAAGCCGAAGATAGAAAATCCGGTGTCACATTTATCCCCATTAACCCACTCTTCCAAAAGTTTACCTTAAGACCGGACACCATCTCAAAACCTCTAAGAATCGCTTTTAAAGCCCAAAGGTTTTCCACTGAGGCTTCTCCAATGCATAACGTGTCATCCGCGTATTGGAGATGCGAGATAACTACCGGATTATTGCCCACCGCAAACCCTTTAAACACACCCAAATCCACCGCCTTACTCATTACTCCACTAAGTCCCTCAACAACTAACAAGAAGAGGAAAGGAGCCAAGGGATCCCCTTGCTTAAGACCTCGTTGAATATTAATTTCCCCCGTAGGGGAGCCGTTCACAAGCACCGAAAGATTTTCGGCAAAGACACACACCCGCATCCAATCAATCCACTTTGCATCAAAACCAAATCTCCTAAGCATGTAGTCAAGGAACCCCCAATCAACCGAATCATAGGATTTTTCAAAATCGACTTTAAAAATAAGACAATTCTTTCTAGCCTTTTTCGCAAAATCCACCACTTCATTGACTATAACCACACCATCAACCAAATTTCGGCCTTTAATAAAAGCCGATTGGTTTGCGGAAATAACCGAGTCCATAACTTTAGCAAGTCTCTTAATCAATACCTTAGCTATAATCTTATAGAGACATCCTAGAAGAGAAATCGGCCTAAACTCGGATAAAGAACAAGGGGAACTAACCTTTGGAATGAGAGTCACAAAGTAGGAAAGGAAGCTCTTTGGGAAGCATGAGTTGCCATAGAATTGGTCGAACAAGATCCGAATTTCATTTTTAAGCATCCCCCAAAACTTCTTGATAAAGGAGAAATTGAAACCGTCCGGCCCCGGACTTTTATTCCCGTCACTACTACGCACCACCTCTTCAATTTCTTTTAAGGAAAACGGTGATGTTAAGCCGTTATTTTCCTCCTCTGATAAGACCGGAAAAACAACCCCATCAAGCACCGGTCTAATAGTAAAGGTTGAGGACTCATGTTTCTCAAAGTGAGAGAAGACCGCCGCTTTAATTCGATTAGGAGACTCCAACCACTCATCATCCACCCGAATTGCCGAGATACAATTCCTCTTCATTCTAGCCTTTACACACCCATGGAAAAAATTTGTGTTAGCATCCCCTTGCTTGAGCCAATTTTGCCTTGATCTTTGGACCAACAAAGCCTCTTTGTTTCTAAGCAATTTCCAAAAAAGGGTAAACTTTTCTTTTCTACACTCCACCTCTTGGACGGACAACCCCATTAACTCTCCCCGAACATCCAAATCTTTTATCTCCACCACCAATTCCTCTAATCTAGCCTCCATACCACCATACTCTTTTTTGTTCCACTCTCTAATGGTATTTTTGAGCCCTTTCAACTTTTCTTTTAGAACTAGGCCCATCCACTCTTTGGCTTCCCCAAAATGACTCAACCATATCAATAAATTTCCTATCAAGAAGCCAATGGTTGTTGAAGCGGAATGGTTTTGGACCACAATCGGCATCACTATATTTAAGGATCAAAGGGCAATGATCCGAAATGTCTCTTGGAAGAACCCAAAGAGCAACACTACCCCACCTTTGCGCCCATTCATCGGAGATAAAGACTCTATCAATTCTACTTATCGCCCTCCCACTAGCTTGGTACCAAGTGAACTTTCTCCCTAGCAAAGGAAGATCTACCAATTCTAGATCATCCACAAAGCTACTAAATTCATTCACCTCCGTTGTTACCATTCTACCATCATCACCATTCACACCCACTCTTTCGTCCATGCTACAAAGCGCATTAAAGTCACCCACAATACACCACCTTCCATTTCCTATACCACGTTTACAAACAAGAAGATCCCTCCATAAATTTCGTTTAGACACCAAGTCACATTTGGAGTACACATTGACTATAATACAAACGGTATTGGTCATCCCCCAATCTAAACAAACACCCACAAAGCCTTCACCCTTGAAAGTAAAAATTAGAGAATTATTCGACTTACTCCAAATCGAGAGAATTCCTCCACTCCTTCCATCAGACGGTTGAAAGGCCCAATCACAGTCATGAGAACCCCATAAACCAACACAAAAGGCTTCTGAAATCTCTTCCAATTTCGTTTCTTGAATTGCTAGAAAATCGATCTTATGATGATGAGTCAAACGTTTTATTCTCCTCCTCTTCAACACCCCTCCGAGACCTCTAACATTAAAAGATGACACTATCATTGATCATCCTCCCTTTGCTCCCAATCCATCTTCTTAACTCTGTCTGCATTTTCTTGAATTACCAATTGCTTTATAATTTCTCCTGTTGGAACTTCAAAAGTAAAGCCCACTTGATTTTGGATGGCAAGTAGCTTGGCCGCTTCTAACAGCTTGTCCTTCTCATCTCCATTCCCTTGGGTATTCAGATTTGAAATTGTTGGAATTGCACTGTCAGTAATGAGATTGATACCTGAAGATGGGGTTACACCGATACTAATGTTCCTTGGTTGTTCTCCAACCCTCCCAAGTCCAGCTTCACAAGAATTACCCTCGCCTCCTGTTGGTGCCAACATCTGATTATCCTCCACCATAGTCTCCCTAACCACAGATTCTTCTGGTCCACCTCTATCTCCTTCCTTAGTAACGCAGATCACCGACGAACTTTCTCCCCTACCTCTTCTTTTCCTGCCTCTGGGTCCAGCATCCTTCACAGCTTCAACCAATTGCATGCATTTAGGAACACCCAATTGGTTGAATTTCGATCCATGCTTTTGTTTCCTGTGTTTAGTGTTGGTTTTGGGAGCAAAGAGTTTTTGAGACGCAAAAAAATCCTCAGGTTCTGATAATGAGGAATAACGGGTTTCTCCAAATGATTCAAACCCTCCCAAAACAGAGTGTTCATCTCCTAATGGGTTTTGACCCATAAATTCATTTTGGGCCTCACCCAAAATAGGATCCGAGAGACCCACACCTGGGTTGGGAGACCCACTACCCGAATCCGCTCCAACTGACCCCACATCTCCTTTTTCTCTCTCTTCAAAACCCCCTACCCCACCAGCCGAGACTTTGTCACTAACCGCTGTACCTTGGAAACCTGGACTGTCATTCCCTTTTCCCACATGTCTAATCATTGCTACCTCAATACCAGCAACACCAGAGTCAACAGCTACCCTTTCCTTTTGTAGGATAGAAAGAGGTGTTGACTTCCCCTTGGTCAGAAAATCCCTCTCTTTTTGTGGAAAATCTTTACGCATGGGCTGTACCATGTTGTCGTTGGTACTACCCCCATGCTGAGCAGGCTGTGAAGCGTCCCTATCTCCATCATCACCTGAAGCCTCATCCTCACCTGAATTCACTCCTCCACCACTACCTCCGTCATCCCCCTCCTCAAAGGTTTCTGACGGAACCACCATGCTTCTTTCATCCTCAGCCTTTCTTCCAATCACCACCACCGATCTCTGCCTTCCTCTTTCCTCTACCACCCATAGGTTGAACCATGCCCCTTCCACCTCAACTTTCAGCACCGTATCTATGAACGCCCATGTAGAAGTGAGGATTTTCACTCTAGCTACATCAAATCTGGCCATTGAAGCTGTTTCCTCATCAAAGTCAACAAAAACACCAAGTTTGTGGCCAACCATTTTGAAGAAGTTGTCACCCCAAATATGCAATGGAATACCATAGATTTGTATCCAAACCTCCCTTTGAACTGCTAGGAGGCCAGGATTCCATGGTTTCAGCTCTGAGAAATAATAATGCAAACATTCATTTTTACTTCGTAAGAGTCTCTCCACCTCTCCTTCGTGACGGCTTCGAAGTAAAACCATGTTCCCTCCCATATGCGTGACAATAATGGATTGGAAACCCTTCATAAGCAACGTTGTTTGAATCCGTCTAGCATCTAGCTCTCGTGCTAGGGTTCCCACAACACTTCCTTGCAGCTCCTTGCTCATCTCTTCATCCACCGGAACCTTCATCACATGGGACACCGCTGACGCTCCTCCCACCAAAGCCGATTTGAAGGTCTTCCTTCCTTGAGCTTCTTTGGTCTTCAGCGCCGGTCGTTCACCAGATCCTGGTGGTCTGCTGCTTCCTTGGTTCTCAGTCCTAGCAAAAAGGGAACGGTTTACCAGGAGTTTGAATGATCCTAACCAGACATCTGAAACCTTTCACTCAGAGACTCCACATCTTGCACCTCCTTGTACTTCACAAAATCAAAATGACGTCCCCATTTATCAAGCTTCTTTGGGATATAGATTTCACACACTCTTCCAAACTTCAGAAACAGTTTCCAAAGGACCTCTGATGAAGAATCTTCAGGAAAGTTTGTGAAGAAAAAAAATGTTGAAACCTTGTCTAGGTGTTCAAGATAATTTGAAAAAGCCCTAGCTTTTCCCCCTTTTCCCACAGCATCTCTCTCTACTTACTCTCTCATCTCTGTCAGCTGTCCCACTCTTCATGAATTTGTTGATTGTGCCAAATCCACAATCTATGGCATACCATTGCCCAATAATCTCTCCAATGAACATCATTAGCTCCACACCACTCATAGTTGAGATTATAGTGAATCCAATATTGTAAATCACAGTAAAAAAATTGTTTCTAATATCAATTGGCATAACATTTAATCAAATCTGCATTGCAATAGGACAGTCCCTAAAAACATGTATACTGGTTTGGTTTCCACACTATCTTAATCTTAATCGTAATCGTAATCGTAATCGTAATCGTAATTATAATAAAAATAAAGTTTTGCTATCTTTTAAACCCTAATTTTTTCCTCTTAATGACCACCCCCAACTACCACCTCATTTATTATGTATTCAAATTTAGATTTCAAATACAACTTTGAAAAACTAAGAAAGAAAATGCATTGGACTTAGGATTGCATTGGAAAGTAAAATATGGACTTAACACTCAACTTCTTGATTAATACCCTTTATAATTTATTTTTTTTTGACACAAACCCTTCATAATTTTTATTTATCTAAAAATTGTCTTTCTCTTTCATCTTTCACAATCTCTTTTTCTCCCTTACGATTTTTCTTTCTTTCTCTTTCTATGCGTGCGTTCTATTTTTTTTCTTCTCTCCATTTTTTTAACCTGTTTCTCCTTTCTCATTTTCTTTGTTTATTCATTCCATATTTATCATCCTTTTTGTGACAAGAAGTGTTTGATTTGAGACAACTCACACACTGTCTCTCTTGACAAGATAGTACCATGAAGACAATGAAGAAGCACTGTTTTTATTAAAATACATGATGTTGCATGTATTCTTTATGAAACTAGCAAATTATTAGTTTTTGTTTGATTTGTTCTTATTTATCTATCAAGTGTCTACTTTAAAGGTGTTGTAGAGCTACATAAATATTTTGTAGAACTAATAATTTTTCAATTTGTACATTTCATTTTTGTATAACGACTCTTAACAATATATCATGCAATGATTTTATGTTATGAAACATTGTATAAAGTCTGCACTGTTTATTTTTGCTTTCTTAATATATATAAGAATTTTCTAGCTAGCCAAAGTGTTAAGAATGCAAATTCTATAAAAACCATTCATATATTGTATTGCTGCAACTAAATTCTTCATCCTTAACATGTTTTTTTAGCAAAGTGATTGATAGGAGATCATATCTTTAAATGCCTAAGTAACTAATGCTATTTTTGACCATAAACTTCAGAACATGTTTTAATTTGTGGCTCCATTGAAATCGGGTGCTGATTAAATATGTAATTAGGTGCTGATTAATTTGTGTTTTTTTTATTGAATTTTTTTTTTGCCATCGATGAAATCAAGTCAGAATATGTACAAATGATTTGATTTTGTTTAGAGTTTTCATTAGTTTATGCAATCTACTATGGTGTGAGGTTGCTTCAATTATTCACATATAATTCACAAACTATTGTAATATATGTGGTTGTTTTCTTTCTCATCCATATCACGGCCGTATAAAAACAACAGTGTACATCTTCAAAGTCTATTGACTTCACAATAATATTGTAGTTTGATATTTTAAAATACATGTGCGATTCACGGACCACACAGGTTGGATCTTTGTATTTGACAGTTTGAGCAAGACTCTATTTTGGCTTATTTTAAGTTTCAATATATTTATATTTAAATTTCATTTTGTGTTTTTATTTGCAATTTTAATTATAAAAATTTAAATCTTATACCTATCACACAACTAAATCCGTGCAACGCACGGATCAAAGTCTAGTCTCTCTGATAAGAAGACATAAGCATGTCCAAACACTATCCTACTTTTGTTAATAAGAAGCCTATCATGATATAAATTCCAAATAAAACATCTTACTCTCACAGGCACATTTAACTTCCATATTTTGATCCAAAATTGCACAATAAATTGTACATTGCTGCAACAGGAAAAAACTATTTGTATCCGCTCCTGCAATTATAAATTCATCTCTTCCATATACTTTTTGAGGAGGTAAGCTCGATGCAAAAAAAAAAAAAAAAAAAAAGAAAAAACTTGAAACACAATCTCATGTTTTACAATAATATTTAAAGAAAGACTACATATTCCTAAATGGGCTATAAGGCTAATTCTCTAGGTTCATATTGAACTAACACCATTTAATTAAAATAAAACTAAAACTATTACAATTTAAATTAAAACAAACGAACTATTATTAAAATATGGATTCTCTTCATGCTCGTGAGGTCCTCATCAAAGTGTCTTCGTTGTGTTATCCACATGTCAATCCTCTACTACATTTTCTCTCCAGTTTTTGGTTGTACACTAATTTTAACCTTTGAATGTTATACATTTTCTCTCCTTTATTAATTTTTTTTGTATGAATATCAACTATTAGATTACAACTTGAGAGATGGCGGGACAAAAAAACAAAGGATAGGAGAGATTCCTATGTAATTCTTGTAGGATTCGTTTAGTTCGGATTAGGAGAGGAGAGATGTGAGAATATTTTTAATTATTTATGATTGGTTTAATTTTTAGGAAGAATAAAAGCAAAATTTATCACACAATCAAGTCTACCAATCAAGTTCTTTATGTTAGGACCCGACATTTTTTTTATAGAAGCTAAAACCATATTTGAATATCATTTTATTTTAAATCTTCATCTACAAATTAAAAAGGCTTCCTCTCTAAACAAGCATACAATAAACACACACAATCAAGTCTTCCGGACAAACATGAACATGCAAGGAAGAAGCCATATTTTAATAATAGTTAATTTGTTTTAATTTAAATTGTAATAGTTTTAGTTTTATTTTAATTAAATGGTGTTAGTTGAATATGAGCTTAGAGAATTAGCCTTATAGCCCATTTACAAATATGTAGTTCTTTGTATGCGACTCATCTTCAGTGAAGCTTTCCAATTAGATTTGGACTCTACACCAATTATTATTTTACTACCATCATTCTAAACCACTAATCGGGATATTTTAGTGATAGTCTCATAATAATAATTATCAATCATACTATATATTATGAACAGTCAATAAACATAATTTAATTAGCAGAGATATTACATGTAATATATAATGATCGAAATTTAAATTTTGATACACTAATTTATTTATTTTAAAAAAGTGAAATTTTAATCATCAAAGATAGAATTGTTATAATAATTATCAATCTACATCAAATCAAGTTTATTTCATACATCTCAAAATATTTTAAAACTTTAGTAATAAAAAAGTAAAAAATAAAATAAAAAATAGATCGAGAAGATTCTAATTCACATGCACTAACCACTCCATTATAGTGTTAAGTAGTTGACTTGTTACCAATGAGGGTTGAGTCTAACAAAATGTGTTAAACTTTTGCAATATGACAAATTAAAGTCTATATTTTGATTGAAAGATATGCCGCATATAATGTTTGAAAGTGCTTCCGATAAGAATATGTCATGTAGTGGGAACTTATGGGAAAAAATGTAAAAAAACCGGAATCATATTTATTTATTTTTATTTTTTTATGGAATTATTTTATTTTCTTCTATATAATGGAATCATATTTATATTTATTAAAAAAGACACTTTTTATGTGGAAAAAAGGCATATTTATACTTTTCCTACTTAATGAAATTAAATAAAATTAATCAAATAAGCTTTTTACTCTCCTTAGTTGAAACATCAAATTTTTTAATATCAATATTTTTATTTTTGAAGAAGGAATATCTATATTTTTTCTTGATAATTAAATAATTTTTATTAACTGAATTTGCTAAAAATATTTCATGTTAAGAGTCGGGGATGTTAAGAGTGAGGGTAATGTTTTCACACACTCTTTAACAAAATATGCCATTACAATCCATGAAAGGGTTTGATGACTAGAAGGAATTCCCCATCTCTTTCTTATCATGTGTGTACCTTGCCAATTTCAGCTCTATTTCTTAATGTGGCTTTATTCAAAGAAATAATTAAGGAACCATGTTTTTTTTATAAAAGGCCAAAATATAAAACTATTCAAAGCATAAAAACTCTTCAAATTTGATACGAAATCCACACCCACATGATATAGATAACTCATCCATCCAAAAATCTTTGTGATAAAAGTATATAGTTGAGTGGGGAATTGGAATTCATTCCCATATTTTCAATCCTCCAATTAAAATTTAGAATATAATGTAGAGAGGTATCTGTTATTTGGTACACACTACTTATAATGTCCATTTAAGAAAGTAACAATAATTTGATTCCTCATCAAGAACTATTAATTGTCATAAAATCATATTGCATACACTTTTATATTACCTATTACTTGTCACTATGAGGTTTCCAAATAGTACTACCTTATTATAAAAATGAGCTTTACAAATAAAGGTGACACCCCCTACAAATTACATATGATTACTATTATTATAAAGACTTAATCTTTTAAAATAAATAAAATCAATTTATTTCTCTTACATATATTTTTTATTATATGTTAAAAAAACTATATATTTTTCTAAAAGCTACGCGTCGATTGTAAATATATGTTATAATTTCGTATTTATAGTTTCTAAAATTCTATCATGTATCTATTTTATTGAAGGATTTGATGAGGAACTGATATCTCCCTTGTTTGTCCTGCCTGTGGAAATGGGGAGGAAACGTCTTTCTTATCTTGAAAGATTGTGTTCAAGAAACTCAAATATAAGGTTAATAATAGCCTTCTAATTGCATAACTAATTTCTTTTCTTAGAATTGTAGGGATTTGATCTTCGATAACCTCACCAACCTTTTTTAAAAGGATAGTTTAAAAACTATTTTTATGGTTGCATGCTGAAATTTGTGGATGTGTAGGAACAAAGCAATCGTTGAAGAATAGTTATGCTGAATCAACATACATTTATGGATGTGGTGGCTTGTTAATAGATACAAATGACAAATATTTAAAAGGCTTTAAAGATTGGCAGTTGTGATGCCCTTCATGCAGAGATGTGAGGAATATACATTGACATGAATTTGGCTTTGGAAAAAAAGATTACTCAACTTATAGTGAAGAGTGATTTCAAGGTGTTGATTGAAATAGTAACAGAGGTCTGTAACATCAACGAAAATACACTCATTTTGATTAAAGCGCGTCCATGACTTCATGGATTTGAGATGACATATTTTAATAAAGCATATTCTTGACGTGAAGAAAACAGACAAGCATGTTGATTGATTAGCTAATTTTAATTTAACACTAATGCTTGTTACAGCGAAAAGTTTATCACGAACTGATCCGGAATGCGTTGGCACCTTGCACCCACGTGTGCATTACTTACCTTTTAATCAACTTAATTATTCTTTAATTAAAAAAAACAATGAAACTCAGTTTCTCTCATTTCCTTCCTCTATGATCTATCCACCGTTCAACAACCCAACAACAACACTCCCTTTCTACTCTCTGCAATTGGATTTAGTTATTTTACCAAAGCAAAGTCTAAATCGTTGTTCTCTAATCTCCATCGCATGTCTGTCTGTTCTTTGCTTTTTTTTGTCATCGCTCTATTCCCCTCATTACGTCTTTGGCGTTCGTTTGTCGTCAATCCTTTTTCATCACATCATCATCGGTTCTTTGTCATGTTTCATCGTCGCCGTCATTTTCCTTGTTTGATCCATTTTCTGTGTAAATTGTCAGTGTGAATTTGGGTACTTTTTTCAATTGTCAATACCTTTATCACCATGTTGATTGTTGATGATAAGCTGCATTATAAAGTTGTGTATATTGACACACAACTCTGTTTTTGTTTCCCTTCTCAAAAAAAAAAAAAAAAAAAATCCATTTCGTGAAATAAGCGTTCGCTTTATATAGCATTGCTCTTAATTTAATCTTGAATTTCTTCAATATTTATGTTATAAAGACTTCTCCTTCGGAGCTTCAAACCTCCTCTTTGATGACATTTCCAAAATTTGCATATCTAGGAGAATTTATTTAGTTTCTTGGTATGTTGCCTTGAACTTTGCCCCCTCTTACTAAACAAAAATGTCCAACATCAACATGTGTTTCATCACACTTCATCTGGTTACTATTATAAATAATAATAATAAATTAAGTTTATTGAAAAATATATGTATCTAATTTATATTATAGACTAGATACATCGATTTTTTAATAAATCTAAAATATAATTATTTTTTTATAATAGTGATGGTAAGGAATATTAATCTATGTTTTAATCAACTTAATTTGTTTCTAAGTACTCCCTCCGACCATTATTATAAGCAAATTTGACTTTTTTTGATACATTGAAAAAGTAATGTATTTGGTCCAAATATGGATCAAATACATCACTTTTTCAATGTATCAAAAAAATTAAATTTACTTATAATAATGGCCGGAAGAAGTATTGATCCTTAGGTGGGCATATTGTCTGGTTCAAGATACCCCACTAGGGGGCATTATAGTTAGCTAGTCTAATACCATATTATGTGCTCACCTGGAACCATGCTTTTTGTTGCTTGAAAAATACTCCTTCCGGACTTTTTTTTAAGCAAAAATTATTTTTTGCAAATTTATTAAGGAGTTGGCTTTTATCTTAGTTTTATGTGTAATTTTCAGTGCAATTCCTAAAATGTCCTTTTGTCTATTATGAAATCTACTCCTACTTAGATGTAATCATCATTAGTACTACTCCAACATAGATTACTTGTAGAAATGAATAAATGCATCTGTAGGGGTATTGTTGGAAAAAAATATTAACTAGAGTTGAATTTAATGACTTTTGCTTATATTTAGGGTCAAATTTTTTTGTTGACTTTTGCTTATAAATAAGGCCGGAGGAAGTATACATTAGTGGGTCAAAGCATTCATAATTTTTTCCATCACAATTATAAGATTCTGATCTTGTCACAATTATATGAATCTAAATAACATAATTTTATTATTATTCATTGATTGGTATAGAAACAAGCTATAGCAACCACTCCTAGTATAATTTGTGTACTCCCTCCGGCCTTATTTATAAGTTAAAGTCAACAAAAACTTTTGGCCTTAAATATAAGCAAAAGTTACCAAAACCAAGTTCATTTAATGCTATTCTTCCAAAAATATCCTCATTATCTGTTCTACTTTTTAAAATTATTGTATAGTTCCAATACAAACTTAAGGTCATTTTAGGAATTGTAATAGACATTTTACATAAAATTAAGGCAAAAAGGTAATTCCTTAATAAGTGTGCAAATGAGCATATTTGCTTATAAAAAAGGCCGGAGGAAGTACCATTTATTTGTCTATATAAAGGTCGTTTCAATTATCTTTCAAACTCGCTAAACTTGCTTCTTACTCTCTCTCACCAAATAATTATAAACTTCAACCAAAAAAGAAAGAAAAAAAAATAGTGTGAAAATTTCTTCATTGTAATAATTAAGAATGTCTTCTTCAATTGAATTAGTAATTGGTCAATTATCAGAGGCTAATAATGTAATTCTCATGTCCTTGATGAAAGAAACACATGAATTAGAAGATGAATATTATGTTGATGATAAACTTGTAAGTATGATCCAATCACTTGAAGCAGAAATAAGTGCCACTCAAAATTATGACATGGGATATATGGATGGTCAAGATTGTTCCACGTCATTCATTGATCACCCTGATCATTGGATTGATATGGAAATGATCTCTTCCTCACCGTTTGATGAGGTGAATGCATGGATTCCTTGTGGAGATGAGATGGAGCATGTGGAAATAGAATATGAAGATCAAAATTTCATTGATGATAATCAGATGTGTTGTGGAGTTTTCTTAGAGCAACAGCATAGAGAAACTTATAATTTGTCCCAAGGATCAAATTAAGCAATATTATGAAGAGTCCTAAAGTATATGTACCAAAACTTTTTCTTTTTGAACAATCAATATTAGCATTTCTAGTAATTTAATGTAAGATAAAATATGTTTTCAGTCTCTATTTTCATAGCGAGTTTTAGTTCTTGTATATGTAAAATAAAATTACTTGTTTTCATTCTTATAATTTGTTTTCTTGTTTTAAGCCTTAGTGGTTAATTTTTGTTCATTTTAATATCAATATTATAATATTTTTATATTCAAAATGTATTTATATTATGTCTATATATCATATTAAACCTATATAAGTTTATATTATGTTACAAAAATTTCAAAATTTTACCTATTAAGAACTAAAAACAAAAGAAAAAAAAATTTAAGGATGAAAACAAATGATTTTATTTTACAGAATCATAAACAAAAATTCACTATAAAAGTAGGACCAAAAACATATTTTACTCTTTAATGTATTATTTTACTTTTAAGAATAAACCATCAATTTCTCTATAATTAACTTGCTTGTTACAATGTGGGTTTAATGGGGTTTGGTTCGGTTTATAAGAGAAACAATGTTTCCATTTGCTAAGGACTTATATGATATATTAAATACATTTTTCAAGACTATATCTTGAAGTAGCAAAGTTTTACATAAGAAAGGTGGAATTGAATTGTGTACCTTTAAAAAATTTAGCTTAACAGACAAAATGGGTTGTAAAAATTAGTTGAACAGATAGTCAAGATCATTCAGATAATGATTTTGAAGGCAGTGTGTGAAATGTATGTGACAAAGTAAAAGATAAGGGAATAAGAGAAATCAACATCAAAAGTTATATTGGTTCACCCCTAAACTTTGGGTTACGTTCAGTCCCCCCACCTCCTGTGAGTTTATCCACTATAATCTTCTAATCTTACAAATCCAAGATTACAATACTTCTTTGATCTAGACCTAAGATCAAATCCCAAGCTCTTACGGCTTGATCTATCCTTAGTTAGACCTTGACTAATCACTCAGACGATAGCTATGTATTGACTTGAGCTTTCTTACAATAATAATAGATTTGGTTCTAAGCTTAAATTTAATCTCAATACAAAATTAGAAGCTTAGAGTAATAATATGCTATTCTTGAACTGGGAGATTGAAATGATTTGATTATCACTTGATTGCTTGAAAGAACTGATGCTTCTAAACTTGGTTGTTCATGCTATTCATAGATGCAGCTTGAGTGTAGGCTTTTGGCTTGAAGATATATCCGTTCGTGAGTAAGAAACTAGTTGTTGCAATTGATCAAATACAGCTTGCTATGTTTCTGCATAAGCTTCAGTTTCTCTGCACATTCTTAATTCATTCTGGAACTGGATTTGCCATGGATAGATAGGATAGAATTAGATGTGAGTTGTGATGAGTTGTCATGAATTGTATCAAGCTTGCTTCCCACATTAAAGTACATAATATAGCCATTTGTGGCCTTAGAAAAGTACTTATGACAGTTGGAGGTGGTTTTGCAAAAAAGGTATGCTTCATTGTATAGGAACGTTCTTAATTCATTCTGAAAAATTCTACAGGAGCGTGTGAGCATTTCATCCTTATCCATAAGTTTATACAACTGTATGTGAGCCTTAGAAACATCTGTTATCCCTTCTTTAGGCAATTGGAGTTGTACTTGAGAGAATAAAGAATGTTGTACTTTATGACAACATCATAAAAGAATGTTCCAACATCGTACTTACAAGAAGTACATCACAACTTCAAATCTTGTTGCTTTAATTTTAATTGTCTAGAAAGTATGTTCTGATCTTGCAATCTTAGATTTACCATCCATAATGCCATGTGCTTGTGACAAGATTTGGCATTTTTCGAAAGCTCAAAAATAGCATGTCTCTTGATTGAATTAATTGATGTCTTATTAATTCTCTTCCTTAAATGGATTAAATCCTGTAGAGATTTGACTCTCTATTCCTCTATAAAGTGCTTAATTGTTTCTTTCATGATTGACTTAAATGAGAAGCACTTATACCAAAAATGTGCTATTATATCTGCTTATAAGAATGATCTCAGAATGATCTTATTTAATGTTTTTTGACAAAATTTCATAGAATGCTTCTTTGAATCTGTTTTTTCTTAAAGTCACTCAAAAGCACTTGTTAGATAACAAAATGATCTGAATCATTTAAAATGTAACTAAAGATGTTTGTAATTTTTAAAACATCTGATGACAGGAATTTATATAGTATTTAGCATTTAAATTAGTATTAGTTTAGGACTTTGAAGACCAACTACAAGCAAAAACCTGAAGAAACAAAGCTAGTTGAAGAAGAATTCAAGAAAATGCCAAAAAGATAGCAAAAAGTGGATAAATTAGCGCTTCCATCATGGCCACGATGACTCCCATCGTGCCACGATGGGAGCGCAAATCTATTTTATTTTTGAGACAAATCCACTCCATCGTGGCACAATGAGGTCCATCGTGGCCACGATGGCTTGCTGAAGCCCGTTAGGAAAGCTATAAATAGAGATCTCCCTCATTATTATTCAGTCAGAAAAATACAATTCAGTAGTCTGAAGAGTATTCAAGTCTCTTAGGAGTAAGGAGGGCAAAAGAGCTCTCTATGGGAAGAACTTTCCCGCACCCCGAGAGAGGTAACTTCCTCAGCAAGGCATCTACGCCATTGCCATTGGTATGCATAGTTTCTGTTTTTGTAATTTAATCATGTAGATTAATAGCTTAGATATCTTTAGGTTTAGATGGAGAAGATGAACTCCCCTAGGAATGTTTGAGAACATGTAATTGGTACTAAAAGTTATACTCCCTCCATTCCTTATTATAAGAGAAATTTTACATTTTAGGTTCATTGAAAATTCAATGTATGTGGACCTTATTATAGTTTAGATACATTGGTTTTTGAATGAACCTAAAAAGTCAAATTTCTCTTATAATAAGGAATGGAAGGAGTAATATTTTATTATTCAGTATCTATGTTTCTTATTCTTTATCCAATTAACGATGTAATTCCGACTTCTAGCCGTTAATCGAGGAACGCTGATAGGATTAGGATTCAGTCACAAGTTACACTGGTAGTCCCGAAAAATAAATCATAGGGCTGGTTACTAGAAACAGAAACATCCGACACTATTGGCGACAACCCGTAGAGACGGAAACATTAGACACTATTGGCAACAGCCCATAGAGACTGAACCTCCGACCCTAAGTCCCAGTGGCAATATGATTAATTGAACGTAATGATTGCATGTATGTTAACCCGAACCTTAGCTAGGGTACGTGACAATTCGAAGTAGGCTCCCGTGGGTGCACCAGTTAATATGGTCCATGATAACTTATAATGTATTAAGATAATATAAGGATATTACCACAAAAGATATAAATTAATCCGCCGAACAATAGACTGAATAGTTGTATTATCGTCAATTATCAAGCAGGAATAGGGGATGAATTCTATCTATCTAGCCTGTCCTTATTTTCTGAATATCAATTTTACTTTTCTGCACAAAGCATATCGCTACTTTTAAACCAAAACATTTTCAAAAACCAAAGCGAATGCAAACCAACGAACTTAAATAACGCTAGTAACACTTGGCACGATCCATGTGGATACGAACTCATTCTAGACACCTAGAGTGTGAATTATTACTCGACGATTGATTGGATCACTTGCCAGACTGTAGTCAACATCAAAAGTGGATTTTGCCTCAACACATCGTCGTCCTAATGACCTAGCTCACCTAACTTAGAATTGTTTTATGGAATTCATTTTCAAAAGAGAAAACACAACCTAAATAGAAAAATATTTGGACACTAACACACACAAATACACAAAGATACACTTTTTATGTGACTGCAACTCTCAATTGACTAGGTATAAAATCCGTGCGTTGTACGTGCTTGATTAAATTTTTTATTTTATAATTTATTTATTTAAGAAAATAACATGATATTTAATTTTTATAAAAATTTAATATGCATATTGATAAATAATTATTTTTTTGGTTCTTAAAACTTGAAGTATAGTTTAAAGTTGTGTTTAAGAAATCATTAGAAGCTACCTTAAAAGTTACTTTTTAAAACTATCATTCATAGTGTATAGAAATTAATAGAAGTGCAACGGAATAGCGTATTATATTAAAAATTTGTTTTATTAATTTTTTTTTCTTCTGGGTTTGATTTATATATCTCTTCAAATTAATAAGTCTAATTTTTTATTTTAATATATTTTTTAGTTTTTGGGGAAAAAAAATAGTGGATTATTTTAATATATTATCTACATTTATCATTTTCAGTATCTCTTCATTCTTAATTCTCGACCTCTATCTTTATCTTAATTATTATAGTCCAATCTCTTTATTATTATTTTATATGAAAAAATGGAAGATATTTGTTTTGAGCTTTATAAGAATAAGAGGACATGAGCTTTATAAAATGCACTAAAAATGAAAATTTTGTTAGCTTACGGTTTAGATCATGAGCTTACTAAACATGTGGAAAGAAGCTTATCATAAAGATCAATTGGACGAAGATTTTTTGAGCCAAACATGACAACATAAATTGAATGAGAATATTCACATAATAATAAGCATTCATTGGCTGATTTGTGGTTTAAATTCAATAATATTAATTGAACTAAATAGAAAGCAATTAAGCCCCATTTTATTTATTTTATATGCAATTTTTGTTCTATTTTATGGATGAATTTTTAAATGACTTGTTGTATTATAGCATAGCATCTCTAAATGCTTTATAGTAGAGTTGTTTTAAAGCTTTAAGTCATTATAATGGTTAGTGAAAATTTATAATAATGTTTAGTGCGTATTTTCTAGGTAATGAAAATGCATATGGTAATGCATGTTGTGGGAAATAAATTCTACTATTTCAAGATTAGACTATATATAAGAATCTTATGTACTTCTCAAACAACGGTTTGAAGTTTAATCAATTTGAGAATTTTCTATATTGTGAGAATTTTTCCTTTGTTTTTGGGTCAAGAACTTTATAGTGTTGGTTCTACCGGCATGTTATAGTCAGGGTCACGTTCTCTACCTATTTTCAAGACGATCCTAAGTAGTTACTTATCACAAAAGCTATTGGAAAGTACTAAAGTCAACTTGGTCTAAAATATTTATCAATTAAAGAAAACATAACATACAATATATAAAGGGTCATGTTAACATGTTTCCTTAGTGCACATGTTAAGGAAACTAAATAGACAACTTTTACATTAAAAAAAACACGTTTTATATACTTAAACAGTTAATTTCACTTTTTCTAAGAAAACATTTCCACTTTTACGTGATGAGGTCACAAATTTATGAAACCATATTTTGTGATAAGTAAAACAATAATTGCAAAAGGTACGATAAATAAAACTAAGCAATCTGTCATATTCTACGATTATACTTGACTTTTCATTGATATATGGCTGTAATGGTTCTGTAACATAAATTGGATAGGACTATTCATATATTTTGTCACTTAAACAAAAGTTGAAACTGACATTTCATTAATATAATAATACACAAAGATCCATTAAATACTTAAAAATACATGAAATTATCAATTTCACTCAACATCTTATTATTGAATTATAAAACTAAACAAAAATTCTAAAAAGATCATAAAAGTATTTCCAAGATAGTAAAATATTCAAATTTATCCATAAAAATGTTTTAAAAGAAATTAAATACAAAACCAATGAAAATTGAATAGACCAATATTAGCAAACACACAAGATAAAATAAAAATATTCAAGAAGGCATATTGTGACACAATAGGACTTTCTGATGATGTTGATCGAGACAAATGATCTGCAAACACACACACAAAAAAACCCTGAAGATACTAAAAAAAAAAAGGAAGTGCACTATTTCTTCAATTACCTCTTTTGATTTATTTTTTATTTTGATGTCGATTGGACACAGAATAAATTTGGGATCTGCAAACAAAAATATAATAAAATCCTCGTGATTCTACTTGTTATGCAGACAAACTGAAAGCAAAATTAAAAATAAAAGTATCAATCTAAGAAAACAATAAACTCTTTATTAGGCATTTGATGAATTAAAAAATTAATATAAAAACAAAAAGAAAGAAGAAGATAAAAAAAACCATCATGCAAGCCATGATGCATGTCGTAGCAAGAATGTATAGAAGATAAAATTTCATTTCATAAAAGCATAGTCATGTGTATGTTGGGATTGGCTCTTCATGTCATTGTGATAAGAATTATTAGTGCATATGTTTTTCATGTTATCACTATATGTTTCTGTTGGATATTGCCTTCGAAAACTCAGAAACAGGAAACAGGTGCAGGAAACAGGTGCTGTCATCTGCGCCTGTTGTCATACCCCAAATTTTGTCCGTTGTTTTTTTCTTTTCCCTCCACATTCGAATTATGCTAGTTTTATTTTCTTTTAAAAATTAATAGAATCTTTTTTTGTTTCTTCACAAAAATCAAAAATATGTCAATTTATTTCTTAATTATATCATAGCATCTCTAAATGCTTTATAGTAGAGTTGTTTTAAAGCTTTAAGTCATTATAATGGTTAGTGAAAATTTATAATAATGTTTAGTGCGTATTTTCTAGGTAATGAAAATGCATATGGTAATGCATGTTGTGGGAAATAAATTCTACTATTTCAAGATAATCTTTTTTTGTTGTATTATAGCATAGCATCTCTAAATGCTTTATAGTAGAGTTGTTTTAAAGCTTTAAGTCATTATAATGGTTAGTGAAAATTTATAATAATGTTTAGTGCGTATTTTCTAGGTAATGAAAATGCATATGGTAATGCATGTTGTGGGAAATAAATTCTACTATTTCAAGATTAGACTATATATAAGAATCTTATGTACTTCTCAAACAACGGTTTGAAGTTTAATCAATTTGAGAATTTTCTATATTGTGAGAATTTTTCCTTTGTTTTTGGGTCAAGAACTTTATAGTGTTGGTTCTACCGGCATGTTATAGTCAGGGTCACGTTCTCTACCTATTTTCAAGACGATCCTAAGTAGTTACTTATCACAAAAGCTATTGGAAAGTACTAAAGTCAACTTGGTCTAAAATATTTATCAATTAAAGAAAACATAACATACAATATATAAAGGGTCATGTTAACATGTTTCCTTAGTGCACATGTTAAGGAAACTAAATAGACAACTTTTACATTAAAAAAAACACGTTTTATATACTTAAACAGTTAATTTCACTTTTTCTAAGAAAACATTTCCACTTTTACGTGATGAGGTCACAAATTTATGAAACCATATTTTGTGATAAGTAAAACAATAATTGCAAAAGGTACGATAAATAAAACTAAGCAATCTGTCATATTCTACGATTATACTTGACTTTTCATTGATATATGGCTGTAATGGTTCTGTAACATAAATTGGATAGGACTATTCATATATTTTGTCACTTAAACAAAAGTTGAAACTGACATTTCATTAATATAATAATACACAAAGATCCATTAAATACTTAAAAATACATGAAATTATCAATTTCACTCAACATCTTATTATTGAATTATAAAACTAAACAAAAATTCTAAAAAGATCATAAAAGTATTTCCAAGATAGTAAAATATTCAAATTTATCCATAAAAATGTTTTAAAAGAAATTAAATACAAAACCAATGAAAATTGAATAGACCAATATTAGCAAACACACAAGATAAAATAAAAATATTCAAGAAGGCATATTGTGACACAATAGGACTTTCTGATGATGTTGATCGAGACAAATGATCTGCAAACACACACACAAAAAAACCCTGAAGATACTAAAAAAAAAAAAGGAAGTGCACTATTTCTTCAATTACCTCTTTTGATTTATTTTTTATTTTGATGTCGATTGGACACAGAATAAATTTGGGATCTGCAAACAAAAATATAATAAAATCCTCGTGATTCTACTTGTTATGCAGACAAACTGAAAGCAAAATTAAAAATAAAAGTATCAATCTAAGAAAACAATAAACTCTTTATTAGGCATTTGATGAATTAAAAAATTAATATAAAAACAAAAAGAAAGAAGAAGATAAAAAAAACCATCATGCAAGCCATGATGCATGTCGTAGCAAGAATGTATAGAAGATAAAATTTCATTTCATAAAAGCATAGTCATGTGTATGTTGGGATTGGCTCTTCATGTCATTGTGATAAGAATTATTAGTGCATATGTTTTTCATGTTATCACTATATGTTTCTGTTGGATATTGCC
The DNA here is from genome assembly GCA_954870985.1 of Trifolium fragiferum. Lineage (NCBI taxonomy): Eukaryota > Viridiplantae > Streptophyta > Magnoliopsida > Fabales > Fabaceae > Trifolium > Trifolium fragiferum. The sequence goes on from OX940789.1 coordinate 18,635,703, forward strand.
TTCGAAAACTCAGAAACAGGAAACAGGTGCAGGAAACAGGTGCTGTCATCTGCGCCTGTTGTCATACCCCAAATTTTGTCCGTTGTTTTTTTCTTTTCCCTCCACATTCGAAGATGCATCTCCCACCCCACTTCCTTTTAGTTTATTTTATTTTAATTATCATGATTATTATTTTTATTATTAATATTATATTTAATTAAAAATAAATAAAAACAGAACACTGTTGTTTTACAGAGGAGCCCCCTCTGCAGTTTGATTTTTTTCATTTTTTCTTTTTGTCTGCAGCAACCTTGATCAGAGTAAAACATAGATCAGAACAATGGTTTCCTTCCCCATAACCTCCACTGAGAGGAATTAAATGTTTAAGGACAAAGAAATTTTTTCTGGCTTGCATATAACAGTCACACAAGTTCATCAGAGGGGGAGGAGACAAAAAATCCATCAGAGAACCAAAAAACTCAAATTTCTCAAATCTCAAAATAACAAAAGCAAAAACTCAGTAACATCACAGAATAACAATTTCCAACTCAAACCCAGAACCTCAAACCAACCAAATCTCAGACCCAAAAAATACCACTGTCACAACAACAATTTCGCAACCTTCACAAATCAAACATTCAAAACACAAAAACTCACACACACACACACACACGTTCCAGAAAACAAAATAACAAAAAAGAAAGAGGAAGGAAGAATAAACTGAAAGAACGAGAAGGAGAGGAAGAAATTTGAAACAAAAAAAAACTTCAAAACTTTGAACTCCGATCTGCACATTTTGGTAAGGATTTTGTGGATTTTGATTGTAAATTTGGGTTTAGGAGAGGAAAAGGAATAATTTTGGTTTAGAAAGTTTGAATTTTGGGACGGTTTGTATCTCCGGCCCGGTGGCGCCGCCGTCTGGCCTGGCCGGCCACCGCGCCGGATTCTGGAGATATATGAACACTCATCGGTGTTCTTCAAGAGAGTGAGAGAATCTAGAGAGAAGGAAGAGAACTTAGAGAGAGAATGGGGAGAGTAAAATGAAAAAAACCGGAACATGCGAATATATACACCCAGCCGGTTCGGTTCGCCCACTGGTTCGGCTGAACCGTCTGGTTCAGCCCAGATTCCCTTTGGGCCTTTAGCCTGCACGCCCAGATCTCATGTGTGAAGCCCTGGTTGCTTTCAGCACCCCCTGTGGGTGCTGTTTGCACCCCTTTGTAAGCGTTTTTTTTTATTTTCGTAATTTTTATGTGCTTGTTTTGTTTAGTCATTATTTATGGTTTTATTTGTGTATTATTTTTATATGGTATGTTTGTATATAAATATTTAAAATGCATGTTGTGTTAGCATTTATTTATTTATGCAATATTCTATTTTGTTTATATCGCACTTGTGAAAAATACAAAAAATTATGCTATATAGTTTTAATTTTATTTTCATAAGTATGGTTTGTGTAAATATACATGTGAAGTTTATTTGTTAAAATTTCGTACATATTGTCGTAATATACGTACCCTCGCATACTTTATTTTCATCGTCTAAAAAAACAACAAAAAAATATGTTAAGAAACTAAAAGAAAACTTTAAAAAAAAAATCTTCTTGTTAATAAACCTCGACTCTCGTTGAGAAATTTTTAAACTCTTTTTAATAAATGTATTTTATAAAACTTTTAAACATATTTAAATCTTATCTTTCAAAAAACTAAATACAAAAAAAAAACAATACAATATTCTCAAAAATGCAAAAATATGAATTTTATTTCGTTTAAATCTTCTTTTTATTTAAATCATCAAAATTACTCTTTTTTCTAAAAATCGTGGATTAAAGAAGGGACCGGCGAATGTACATTCGTTCGTTTCTCGAATAGTCGAGACTTAGCGTGCGCTTTGTCTATCGACTATTTGTCTTCCACACCAAAAATATTCTTTTAAAGAAAACATAAAAAAAATAAACAAACTCAACACATCAAATTGATTTTTTGCCTTAGCGCATTAAAACAAAAACAAACTCTTTTTCATAAACGAACGTGTTTTAATCCTTCTACAGTGATACAAACAACGCATAAGCCTCCCAAGCGCGAGCAGCATACGTTTAACCACTAGAATGCGATTTAAAACACCGTTCACTAAAATCAACCAACACACAATTATTTTTTACCCAAAGAACTACGTCAGCTTTGAATTTCCCATTGCACTTGGGAATACGTAGGAGCGGGATCCAACAACCGTCAAGCACAATAATAAAAAACTAATTTTTTTCCCCATTTGTAAATATTTAATAATTAATAGAAATTAATGCAAACAATTAAAAGACAATTTTCCAAACCCTAAAATAACAAGAAGGTTCCCGTTGAGTACAACAGATGTGAGGGGTGCTAGTACCTTCCCCTTGCATAATCGACTCCCGAACTCGAAATTTGGTTGCGATGACCATTTTTCTTTTCTTTTTAGGTTTTATCGATATTTTCCTTTTCCTTTGGGAATAAATAAAGTTCGGTGGCGACTCTGTGTCATTACCGAGTGTTCCAACGCTCAGGCGTTTTTCGCGGCGCGACACCTGGGCGCAGCCTTGCTGAAGAATTGGACCTTTTGGTCCGGTCATCTGCGCGGGGCGCAACTACCCTGCGCGGGGCGCAGGCTCGCGTGCATATATAGGCTGTTTGCGTTTTCTGAGTGGAATAAGGTGTTTTTAGGGTTTCTGGAGCCAACACAAAGACTAGGGTTAATAGAAAAAAGTTCTTGAGAAGACTCTAGGGTTGGGGAAACATTCTATCACCTTGGGAAACACTTGGAATTGAATCTCTTGGTCACGGGGAGAGATTCGGGACTAGGGTAGAATTAGGAAAACACTAATTCTTGTAACTCTTGTGGAGAATCTCATTGTAATCAAGGTTTCTATTGATAAGTGGAACGGAGAGGGCTGCCCTCCCCCCAGATTAGGTTCATTAACACCGAACTGGGTCAACAAATATCACTGTGTCCTTTACTTTTCGCCGTTTATTTGTTCGTGATTATATTGCTTGGTTCTCACTGTTTTGGTTGCTTAATTTATTTGCTCCACACACTAAAGGTTATTGGTGTGAGTTTATCGAATTCACAACAATTGGCGCCCACCGTGGGGCAAAGGATCAAACGAATTGAGTACCATGGGTTCTAAGTGGGAGATTGAGAATTTCACCGGGAGTAACAACCTTGGGTTGTGGAAGGTGATGAAGGGGGCAATTTTAATCCAACAAAAGTGTGGTGAGGCGTTAAAGGACGGTGGTAATTCATCTGTTCAGGTTGTCGTCAGTGAAGAGGAAGGCTATGAGAGTGCGGGAGCACTCATAGTCACAAACTGGGAACCGTAAATGATTGATCAGCCTGGAGAAGCGGTGGTAAGAATACTCAACATCAGCCTAGAGAGGCGGTGGTAAGAATACTCAACATCGGCCTGGAGAGGCGGTGGAATAATACTCGACATCAGCCTGGAGAGGCGGTGCTAATAATACTCAGGTTACTATTGAAACAACAACGGTGTTATGAGAATGTGAAGGCACTAGTGGAAGTTGGGAATCGGTGGAGCTTTGAGTCATGTACTTTGGATGCTCCTATCACATGTAGTTTGAAGAATGAATACCGTGAAAATCCTAGAGCTAGTTGAAGGTGGAGTTGTTCACTTTGAAGACGGGAAAGCTTGCAAGGTTCAAGGTATGGTGAGGTTCTTTCTCATGATGTGAGGTATATTCCTAACCTTAATGTGGTCATACATTTTGTTACTAGTGGAAATTCTCATGATGTGGTTGAGTTGTGTGAAGCTTCGGGTGGACTTGTTAGTGACATGGGTTTAGTTGAACTAGTGAACGAGGTTTACTAGGTGTTGGAACTGAACTAGAAGTGTTGGAGACTAACAATGGCTTGAAGTATGTTTCGGAGTAGTTGAATAGTTTTGCGTTACAAGGTGGAAGACATAGTGGAAATACCGGTTTGAGTCTTTGGTGGAGGAATCTCGGTTTGAGGAGGAGTTTGTTACTAGTGGCACTAGAGGAAGACAAACAATCAACAATTACTCTTGGCTATCTAGTGAGGGATAGGGAGGAGAGTGGTAATGTTGCACCAAAGTGGTATGGCTATGGAGAGTTTGTGTGTTATGTTTCAATTGTGTCTGAAGAAGTGCAAAACTTGGAAGATCTTCAGGGAGGCAATTGGAAGTTGGTGACAATCAGACTTGGGAACTTGTAGGGCTATTGAAGGTAGTTGGATACAAGGAAAGTCCGATGTTGCAGCTTGTGGAACTTAACTAAAATTCCAAGGCTAAGTTGAGAGGCAAGCAATTCTTCTGGAGGACGGACATGAACAATCCGGGGGCTGAAGAGTTTGTGGTGAAGCTTGTAGGATTGTCCTAAAATTCCAAGGGCAATTGAAGGCAAGAGTTTATTTGAGAGTACGAAGCGGTTCACTTTGGGGTTCAAAGAAGGTGTGGTGTAATCATGGTGGTTGATGGAAAGTTGGCATCACCATCGTTTTGAAGGCAAGGTGGAGATTGTTGGATATTGCCTTCGAAAACTCAGAAACAGGAAATAGGTGCAGGAAACAAGTGCTGTCATCTGCGCCTGGGCGCAGCACACCTGCGCGGGGCGCAGCCTTGCTGAAGAATTGGACCTTTTGGTCCTGTCATCTGCGCGGGGCACAGCTACCCTACGCGGGGCGCAGGCTCGCGTGCATATATAGGCTGTTTGCGTTTTCTGAGTGGAATAAGGTGTTTTTAGGGTTTCTGGAGTCAACACAAAGACTAGAGTTAATAGAAAAAAGTTCTTGAGAAGACTCTAGGGTTGGGGAAACATTCTATCACCTTGGGAAACACTTGGAATTGAATCTCTTGGTCACGGGGAGAGATTCGGGACTAGGGTAGAATTAGGAAAACACTAATTCTTGTAACTCTTGTGGAGAATCTCATTGTAATCAAGGTTTCTATTGATAAGTGGAACGGAGAGGGCTGCCCTCCCCCCAGATTAGGTTCATTAACACCGAACTGGGTCAACAAATATCACTGTGTCCTTTACTTTTCGCCGTTTATTTGTTCGTGATTATATTGCTTGGTTCTCACTGTTTTGGTTGCTTAATTTATTTGCTCCACACACTAAAGGTTATTGGTGTGAGTTTATCAAATTCACAACATGTTTCAAAGAAGAAGAAGAAGAAGAAGAACACAATGAGATCACAAAACAACACTAATAACCCTTCCAAGTTCCAAATGGAAATATCACATGCCCATGTATGAGGAGGGGTTATACATAATGGCATGGCATATATATAATAGTTGATTCACAACAATAGTTTTTTTATAGTGGGATTGAAAGGTTAAAAAGAATGAAAGATTTAAAACTCAAAATAAGTACACAAAAAAAAAACATTAAAATGGATGATCTTTCACCTTTCATAACATTTTTTTTAGGCTTAAATATCATTTATGTCCTTGTATGTTCGTGAATTTTTTGTTTTAGTCTCTGTATCTTTTTTTTGTTGCAAATGCGTCTCTGTATGTTCGCGAATTTTTTATTTTAGTTCTTAAAGTCAAAATCTGCAGGAAAATCTGCAGTTTTTGTGCAGATTTTCCTTCAGATTTTACTGTGGATTTTGAGTTTAGGGACTAAAACCAAAAATCCGCGAACATACATGGATTTATTTGCAACAAAAAAAGATACAGGGACTAAAACAAAAAATTCAGGAACATACAAAGATCAAAAAATCATTTAAGCTTTTTTTTTATAATAGTGCTAATTAATTATTCAATTAATTAGTAGATGAAGGAAACTAAAAGAATGCAAACAATATATAAATTTTTTTTAGTTTTATAAAGATTACACATAAGCAATGAAGTTTTCTATTAATGACACATCAGCAATTAAAAGTGTACCTTACATATAATAGATAGATAGATGTATGAAATTCAATTTATTTTAATTCAATTTACTTTTCATAGCAATTTACAAATTTAAAGTATTTACACTGAAAAATAATCGATGCCACGAAACTTACAAATTTAACTAATTGTAAACCTATTAACTAAAAAACTCACTCAGAATCTAATTCAAGTTCTAGATTGATTTAAATTCATTATATTGGAGTGAAATATTCACTTGCCAACAATCTATAAATCAAATAGTAAATATTCTCACTTTAAATAATAGATAGATAGATACCAAATTTTTTTAAACTTGATCACTACATATTAGACTAATTATTTGGCAATTTTTGCGTATCAAAATCAGATCATTATTTTAATTTCATACATTATGGAGCACTAAGCCAAAATAAATTTGCAAAGCATCGAACCTGCTGGAAGACTAATGAGCAATGAGTGGTATAATTATATTTGCAATATAAATATCATTACCATAATTAATGTTTCTTTCTTTTTCTTTTTCTTTTTTATATAAAAAAAGCACCAATGTTTCTTGTTTGGATGACTAGCTTTTGACTAATAAATTCCAGTGCATGCAGAGTCACCCTTTTGAAATAAAATAATGGTATAGAAGATGCACTGATTTTGGACCTGCCATTTCATAGATTAGCATTTGGTTGTCAACTTCAATTCAATATGATAAAATATACTATGCTTATGCTTACTTATCTCCTCGATGATGTTGTTTGTATAAAAGGGGGTTGGATTTGGCATATCACATGGCAATAGGTTCATTTGTCATCCACTATTTAAAATGATATAAAATATATTTATTTGTCATCCACTATCTAAAATTTTATTTTATTTTTATCAAGAAGTTTATGATTAGAATTTTATTTTAAAATAAATAAATAATTTAAAATTCGAATTTTAACCATTATAAATAGTAATATTTCTACCAATGAAATTATACGGGCAAAACCATTTAATTTTATTTTTTTTTTACAAATTTAAAATCTTAATTAAACCCACATTAAATGTTGTAGTGGAAACATATGCATCAAAATGGGAGTCGGGTGGTCACAAATATGGGCATCAAGCTTTTTGTTGGTTTAAATGGGTCCACTTTCTTTTCATGACTAAACTATTTCATTCGAAGCATATCTTTTGAGTACCCTACATAAACAATGTTGAAGTTGAACAAATCTTAGAGAGCCCCCACAAACCAGATTTTCAGTACTTCAATTTATTATTAAGATTAGAGATAGATTTTTCTATTCCCACTTTCTAAATACCGATCGACATTCAGAATTAATGAGCAACACTTATATGGGCACAAGTATTTGGACACAACACTTAGACACACACACAAAAATCAAAATATTTAAATGAAAAATAAAATTGTCACATCAATATATATCACTTCAATAATTTTCTCTTTATTTTTTTTTCTTCATGTTAGTGTGCCTAACAATTAATATTTGGGCTTGTGTCCGTATAAGTATTTCTCCAGAATTAATAATCACCATATGAATTTAATTTAATAATAACTGATACTCCCTCTAGTTTTAATTATAAGAAGAAGAAAAAAAAATGCACACCCTTTAAGAAAAATGAATAAAGTATAGAAAAAATATAACATTTACATTTTTACCCTTAAAAAAATCAAGTCTTGGAAACCGTAATAATGATTATAGATTTGTAGTAGTATGAAAAATATTGAAAAAGTAAAACTAAGATTAAAGTTGGAATATTTAAAATTAATATAATGATTAGGGTGAAAACTCCTAGTATGGTCCCCAAATTAAAAGGACTATGGATGGACCTCAACAAATTACTTGCTACACCAGGTCATCATTTTCTGATAAGGTTTTTACTTTTCATTTTAAATTTAAATCACTTTAAACCAAAATCAATTTGCAATGGAATCCATTTATCTATCATTGATTGGGTTGGGTATTTCTATAATTCTCCCTCCTTGAGCTTGTCTCATCTTCTTTTTATTAAGCTTGTCTCGTCCTTTGAGCATGGTAAACATAATTTGCTCTTACATCATTATCCACAAATTCTATCCACAATCCATAACAGCTTTTAGTCTTTCTTATGCATAAAAAATTGTAGAAAAATGGCTCAACATTAAAACCCAATCTATTTCACAATCAATGAGTCAGAGCACTATACAAATCCAAGCTATTTCCACGTCTGATCATAATTCATAAAGCTTTTCAACAATGACAAAATTGTGACAATCACCAGAAACTATTCGCATAAATGGGTTAACATTAAAACCCAAGTTTATAAAATACCCAATAGAAACCTTCTAATTCAGGCGGTGGGGTTTGTACTGTGAGGTTTCAAACTTTGATATTGATGAGAGATGTGAAAATATATAGTTCGATTTAAATGTAGTTTATTTTTTCATGAATGGTCTTGCCAAGCAAGTAGAAGAGAGACTGAAATTAAAATGAGATTGAAATCGAAAACACCAACAAATACATCTGTAATTTACTACGTCATTTATGGTGTAATTCCAAAACAAAACTTACTTAAAAAATGTTGACCTGCTATAGCCTGTAATCTTTTGAGGTCCACCCATGATCCTTTTAGTTTGAGGACCATATTAAGGGTTTCCGATTAGGATACCTTTTGCTTATATTTAAGACTTTCTAAATTTTTTTTTGTTTCTTATATATGAGAACGGAAGGAGTATATTGTCCCTTATCAATTATCATGCTTAGATGTAGGCATGGCAATAAAACTCATACCCGCGGGTACCCGCCCGTACCATCTCCGTTTTGACGGGTAAAACCCGAGTTGACTGGGTTTGGGTTTGAGTTTTCCCCGATTTTAAAATACGGGGATGGGGCGGGTAATAGAGACATTGATACCCACCCCGAACCCGTCCCCAAACCCGTCCCGTTTATATAAACATCATATTTTCCTTTTCATAAATTAAATTATATATAAAAAAATATGATATATGTACAAAAAAATTCTTAAATTACATTCATACGTTTATTTTAATTTTAAATTGAGTATTAAATAAATTGTTTTCCCTATTATTTTCTTTGTTTAATAAAATCATACTATTGAAACATAATAGTTCTCAACTTTTAAATGGGAATGGGTATGGGGAGAGCAAAACCCGACCCCGCCCCGCCCCATTGTCATGCCTACTTAGATGCCACTTGTCTATTTCTAAATTTAATTATTTAAAGAGTGAGTAAAAAGAATTATTTATCTTTTAACAAAACTTATTTTAAAATTTTGTTGGTTTTGAAACAATATTTTTTTTCATAACCAATTGAATCTGGTTCGGGGATTACTTCTGACAACTAGAGTATTTTGGTTGATTAATAAATTTCAACCTTGCAATAAATGTTAGTTCGGTCTCCATAATATTTTTGGTGCTTTGATCTTGTTTGGCGAGTTGTTGGGGTCATAAAATTCATTTTGGGTATGTTAACCACGGCCAACTTATCCGCGGTGGTCTTTTTGCCTTCTACTACATTTGAGATTTTGAGTCATTTAGTGAGTTTGTTCTAAAGGCACAACATATTCATGGAAACTTGTCCCGACTGTTGTGCAAGCTTTAGGTTTGTTTTGATGTGTTCACATCATTGTGGATGTGAATTTCAGATTAATAAATATTTGTGTTGCTCTCCGACGGACTGAAAAAGTATCAATTAGTGCTCGTTGATCTCTAATTGTTTCCAAATTCGATAAAATTTATGAATTTCAAGGGTTCAGGTTCCGCATTGATGCTACTTTTAATTTATATCAGTTGTGATCGATCATGAATTGGATTGATATTCTCGTCATTCTCTTTGTTTGATGTTGGACTCTTTGGCTCGAAAGAGTCATTTTATTTGGTGCCTCTGCAGGGAGTTGTTGATTCTTAGATCTTATCGTGTTGACGCTCGTTCCATACGCCGGTCTTTATTCTTTAAGTCCTCTTGGTGTGCTGAGTTGTGCTCAGGATTGTTGTTAGTTTGTTAGGATAAACTAGTGATTGTTCTAATAGTGTTGATTTAATAGTTTTATTATCCGTTTGGATAAATTTACACTTTTTGTGGCAGTGATTTTCTGCATCAGGTTATATGTCAAAAAAAAAAGTTTTTCTTAATATATTTCTTCATAATTTGAAAATATTTATTCATTAACCAATGAGAATAAACCACATAAGTAGATTTGTATGTGGTACTCATAACTAACTTATAACTTTTTTTTTAACGGCTAACTATAACTTTTATTTGCATGTAGTACCCACGTATAAATCTATTTATGCGGCTTATTTTCATTAGTTGATGGATAAATATCCTCAAATTATAAAGGGTATATACAACAGGCCTAAAAAAATTGTTTTCAACGGTTGGAATTAAGAATTAAGTTGATTGCAAGTGTATTTATATTTAAGCAAAACAAATATTTAATATATATACTTTTAAGAAATGATTAATAAAATTACAATGAAATAAATATTGATATTTGACAGCAAGCAAGCCAACATTATTTTTATTATATAAAAAATATTATGATATATAACATGTCCTAACCTTTGTACCAAAAACTAATGATTATATAAACAAAATCATGTTATGTGTTGAGTATATATGATTGTTATAAACAAAATAATTGTTATGTAATTGAACCTTCCTTCATGTGTTCGGAATATTTAACAGCTAATAGAGTTCTTAAGAAGTCGTTATTATTATTATTATTATTATTATTATTATTATTATTATTTTGAAGAAGCTAATGTTTAGATTGTTAACTTCTTACATTTATTTCATTTCCGTGAGCCCAACTAAGTTTTGTTTTTGTTAACTAGTTTAATGATTAGATATTCATCTTTTTTTAAGTGAATAGTGGTATAGTACTACTCGATCTAATATATTATATGCAATATTTCTACCAGTTGAGTTATGCTTAGGAGGACGGACATGAACAATCCGGTGGCTGAAGAGGGTATGGTGAAGCTTGTAGGATTGTTCTAAAATTCCAAGGACAATTGGAGGCAAGCGTTTCTTTGAGAGTACGAAGCGGTTCACTTCGGGGTTCAAAGAGAGTGTGGTGTAATCAGGGTGGTTGATGGGAAGTTGGCATCACCATCGTTTTGAAGGCAAGGTGGAGATTGTTGGATATTGCCTTGAAAACTCAGAAACAGGAAAAAAGCAGGAAAAATCTGAAGTCTGCGCTGGGCGTAAGTCTTTGGCGCCGGGCACTGGGAGCTTGCTCAAAAGAGCTCTGGCTGCTGTTATTCACGCCGGGCACGGGGTGTTGGGCGCCGACACGAGTATATAATGAGCTGTTTACATTTTCTAAGCACAGAAGGTGTGTTTTAAGGTTTCTGGAGCCGACACAAAAACTAGGGTTAATAGAAAAAGTTCTTGGGAAGACTCTAGGGTTGGAGAACCATTCTATCACCTTGGGAAACACTTGTAATTGAATCTCTTGGTCACGGGGAAAGATTCGGAACTAGGGTAGAATTAGGAAAACTCTAATTCTTGTAACTCTATTGGAGAATCTCATTGTAATCAAGGTTTCTATTGATAAGTTGAACGGAGAGGGCTGCCCTCCCCCCAGATTAGGTTCATTAACACCGAACTGGGTCAACAAATTCTATTGTGTCCTTTACTTTTCGCCGTTTATTTGTTCGTGATTATATTACTTGATTTTCACTGTTTTGGTTGCTCAATTTATTTGCTCCACACAACAAAGGTTATTGGTGTGAATTTAATCGAATTCACAACAGTTAATATAGACAATATGCATGGTATGCATACACTATACCATAATTTTGAACTTTCCACTCGCCAAAATCAATAGTTTAATGTTAATAGTTTATCTTTCATCAAAACTTAAATTCTAATTTTTTTAATACAATTGTTTTAATTATTAATTCAAACCAATTGAACTAACTATCATTTCCTTCTTTTATTTTAAGGATCTTGATAACATGTACCCTAAGGGTTAGGATATATATTAAGGTATTTAAAATTCAAAATTTACATTTAATGACACAAAAGAAGTTAATTTTTTTTACGTAAAGAAAAAGAAAAAATAATTAATGTTAAAAATATATAATATCAAAATTAATGTTTAACTCTTGAGTCACATCAAATTGTCTATGTTTCCTTGTCCCACCTAAGTAACTACCTAAGCTCAATTGAGGTTTGGGGTCAGATTTTATGATTTCCACAATCGAAAGAGAGTACACATCCATTTTGTATCCACATATTTCTTTATCTATTATGCTATCTATCTTTCGTAGAGAAATACTTACATGGGCACAAGCCCAAATATTAATTGATAGGCACACTCACATGAAGTAAAAAAAAATAAAGATAAAATGATTAAAGTGATGTGTATTGATGTGATAATTTTATTTTTCATTTAAATATTTTAATTTGTGTGTGTGTCTAAGTGTTGTGCCTAAATACTTGTGTCTATGTAAGTGTTGCTCTCTTTCGTAATATGAGGCAGTTAGTTGACTATTTTACGTATATTATTGTATATTTTCACGATTAATATCTTTAATTATATGATAGTAAATATTATAAAAAGTTAATATTTCAAAATTACTCATTAAGATGAATTCAACAACATCTTATATACTAATGTTATTTTTATTTATTAGTAAAAAAATATAGTCAAACCAAAATGTATGAATAGTGCACAATTGTTAACTGTCTCACTTATTGTGAAACGGAAGAAGTACTCATTTTATCTCTAATTATAAGATTCTTTTAAAAAAAATTGATATTAAATATAAGATTTATTTATTACTTTTTCTAAACATATTTCTCAATAATACTACTATTTTACATTTAAATATGAAAAATTAACATTAAACAAAAGATAATTTATTAGTAATATTAATATACATTTTAGACAAATTTATTAGATCTTACATTTTATATTTATTATATTTATATCAAGATAAATATACTAATGCATGCTATGGATAATTTAATAAATAAGACACTACTTTAGAATGAGTGAGTATTAATGCTCAACTTTAATTTTATATACCATATTATTTTAAAACATTGTAATTTTAATTAACATGGTGAATTGGGATGTCAACAGAATAGTGATTGAGTAGAGAGTATTTTACTATTTTCTTTTTCGCTATTAAAAATGTTATCTATCCCCATCTCCATTTCGAGGAATAATAGAAATTGAATAATTGTTTTTAACGTGTTTTAAAACATAATCAACATATATAAAAAATAAATTTTTGTCCTTATCTCAAATATGAGGGACTTGAACCCTCAACCTTGGCAAGGATATGCTCTATCATTAAGCTATTTTCGCCAGCTGCAGCTATGGTAGTGGCGAAGCATTACTGAGCAATTAACGTATCATTTGATACAAACAACTTCTGTTTTTTCGTTGGACCACACTCTTAACCTTCGATCGAGATACGAGCACAAGTAGGTAGGCGGCTAGGGCGGAGGGGCGACTGCCTTTTCAATCAATCTTCGGTCGCACAGTGCTGCTATTTGTGCGAGTTGTAAGGAAAAATTCTTACACATTGTTTGGAACCAAAGAAAGTGGAAGGAAAGATACTAGAATGATGGAAAGCACGGATTCCAATATCCTTTCTCTCCTTTGTATGCTGAAAGTGCGAGAGAAAAGATAAAATTTAAGGTGGAACCCACAAAAAACTTTCCTCTCATAAGTGTGGAGAAAGCTCACGAACCAAGGAATTTTGATGTCCTTCCTTTTTTGCCCTTTCTTTTCTTACACATATTTTGACCTTTTATATACTATTGTCATTTTAAATAAAGGGTATTGATTTTGTCAAAAAAATAAAGGGTATTGATGTCGTTTTACTAAAAGACATCTTTCTTTCCTCTCACTTTCTATTCACTTTCTCTCATATTAAACAACTAAATAATCATCTTACTTTCCACTCATTTTCTACTTACTTTCATTCCTTCCTCCTTCTTTCCTCTTACTTTCTTTCCTTTCACTTTCTTTTATCAACCAAACAAAACCTTAGTCTCAATCTGAGCTAGGGCGTCATTTCATTCTCGTAATTGGAGTTAGTATACTATAAGATCCGACAAGTGACTATGAAGGACTTTATCCGCATTCCCAAAAAAAAATTATTCCGAGCTTAGGACCCCAAATAGTGCAATTCCACAAAAATCATTCACCGATAAAATTGACATCCTAATGTTCATCCATATCTTATAATTATTATTTGTGTTTTTTCAACAAATAATTGTGTGTGCACGTGACTGTTTGGGCCATGATGAATATAATGTCCCCTTCATGAAGTGCTGTGGCATCTATTGTGTGCCTATATAAAACCCAAGTTCCCTCACACAATCAATTCATCTCAAGCCTTTAGTCACATAATTAATATTCTCAATTCTCTCTATTTTTTTCATCTTTTATCTCTTCTTCTTCTTGTTCCTTACACCTACAAATTAAACCAATTTAATATAATTTGTACCAAAATATGGCTTCTCAAATTTGTGAAACACTAGCTTATGATATGGAAATCAAGGGTGATCTTCTCATGTCATTAATGGAAGAGTTACCATGTGATAAAAATGATGATGAAAGGTTAGATAGCTTAATAAGATCTTTTGAGGCTGAAATAAGTGAAACCAATATTGGTCATAATAATTCAACATGCATAGGATCATCACAAATGAAGAGCAATTTTGAAGAAAATTTTAGTGAATCATGGAACATAGAACAAGTGGATGAGGGACATGACTTTGGAGTTGAATGGGTGGATATGGATTTGATGCCATCTTTCCAATTTGATGAGGGGAGTAATTGGGTGGATATTGAATCTTTTGGAGATGAGAAGGATGTGATGATTGATCATTTAATAGTTTGTGATGCTGAGTTTGATATGGAAGAATATGGTTACAATTCATTTTGGCAAGATAATTATGAGATGGGGTTGGTACATTAATTTGCTATATTGCTTATGTATAGACTATAGTCATGATGTAATTAGATCTCAATCTTTTTTTATCTGCTATGTATTATTGAGAAAGATTATATGCAAAAAGAGTTTATGATTTCAAAATCAAAATGTCCCTTTAATGTTAATTTTTTTACCACTGATTTATTGGACCACTTAATCTAGTTCGAGGGTCAATTATAACATTAAGTAATTTCAATTTTTTCTAATCAAAGTTGCACGGGATCGAACTATAATTCTTCTTATTAAGTCAAACGTTAATTATTACTAAACCAACTAATAAAAGATAATTACATGTCAAATTTGGATTGGCCAAGAAACAAGTAGAGCAACCGAAAAAACATAAAGGTCATGTTAACTTGTGTCGTAAGGGCACATGATAAGATATTTTTATATGAAAACTTTGCATTTAATAAGCTAAGAAATTTAATGCATTAAAAGTAAAAACACACAAAATTTCAAAACATAATTTCTATATTTGTCTTATTATCATGTGCCTTAAGGGCATAAGTTAACATTCTCCTAAAAATAAAAAAAAGGAGATATTTTATTCTTTTCATAGATTTTATTTTGAAATTTTTTACCAAGGAGATATTTTATTCAAACACGAAAGCAAGCAATAAAAGAATTACAACCAAATTTATACCAAGGAGATATTTTTTTTCATAGATTTATTTTTTTGAATTTTTTTTCATAGATAGATATTTGACTGCAAAAAATAAAATCATTCAAAAATATATAATTATAAAACTCAACACCAAAGACAAAAATTGTGTGCATAAATATTCGGGTAAAATGTGTTTTTCGTCCCTATAAAATTGACAAATTTGAGTTTTTATTCATGTTAAAAATAATTCTTCCATTTTATTCCAATAATTTCAAATTACTTAAATTTTGGTCCTTAATGTGCTATATCATACAAATTATTTAGGTTTTCGAAAAAAAAAATTAAAAAATAAGTAATTTGAAATTACAGAGGTAAATGAGGATTATTTTTAAAAATACTAAAACCCAAATTTGCAATTTTACAGAGACGAAAATTATATTTTATCCTAAATTTTTTATAGTAATTGTAAAACAAAAATTATGAGAACTATACAAAATCAGAATATCTTTATTTTGTACTAACAAAACATATTTATCCTTAGTTTAATTGAGTGCATTTTCTTTTCATGACTTAACTATTTCATTGGAAGCATATATTGTGAATATCCTACCTAAAAAATGTAAAAGTTGGCCAAAATCTTAGAGAGCCCCACAAACCAGATTTTCAGGACTTCAATAACAAAATAAGACGATATGTGGGGATATAGATTTTTCTATTCCCACTTTCTAATAAACTTCTTTGTTTTTTTTTTTACTAATTTCTTATATATAGTTCCACTTTTCTTATATAGACTTTACATTGAGAAGTACTGTAGTTATTATCGGGGACATTGAGAAGTAATTTATAACCTGCATATGTAATGTTCAATTTTATTTTTTTTAGTGATTAGAAATTCCATTAAATTAATAAAAACATCATATTGTTAGGTCATCATGAGGGAGCAGTCAAGATTCACATTGGACTTAAAAACAAGTTTACAAGTGAGTTGAACATTACACTCTTATCCAAAACCTTAAGTCCACACAATTCATCATGCTCCCCCTCAAGCGGGACCTGCCGTCTGACCACCTTTGTGGGAAACACTTTCAATACAAGAAGCCGGTTGAACCCTTCGTCGAATTATCTGCTCTGATACCACTGTTGGGTCACCATAAGGGGGCAGTCAGAAAGATCATCTACATTGGGTTTAAGAACTACAAATGAGTTGGACACCACACTCTAACCCAAAACTTTAAAGCGTTAGGTTTATGGATCTTCTCACTTTTAAATCATTCAACATCCGATGTGAAACTCAACTCACACTTAAAATTCCAATACATATACATATGTAGGATTAAAATTCTAATTCAAAATATTTCACTTATTCATCTTAACGAGTAAAATGTAATTGGCCATTAAACTGCATAACCAAAAATATCATGTCTTAACCTTTATACATAATTATTATCAACAAAACAATGTTATGTGTCTTGTGTGATTGTTATCTAATTGAAAAAATAATACAAGAACCTTCCTTCTTGCGTTAGAATTTTTAATAAAGGACTTATTATTATTTTCTGTCCAATAATCCTTGACCGAAAAAAACAACATTGATACCTTCCTTCTTAAATGTTTTATCATGTTTTATTATTCATATTAACGAGTAAAATGTTTGGCCATTAAACTGCATAACAAAAAAATCATGTCCTAACCTTTGTACATAATGATTATTAACAAAATAATGTTATGTGTCTTGTGATTGTAATCTAATTGAAAAAATAATACAAGAACCTTCCTTCTTGTGTTCAATTTTTTAATAAAGGATTTATTATTTTCTGTCCAATAACCCTTGACCGAAAAAAACACAACATTGATACCTTCCTTCTTACTTCCTTAGCCTTAATAATAAAGAAATATTTAATCTTTCTTACTCTTTAAACATTCCACTTCACAAAAATATTAACTTAACATCAAAGTGTCTTGCACGTACACCTCCTTTCTCAATCATCATTCTAATTAATCTAATCAAGTAAGGTCATATTCATTCATCAAAATTTCAACTAATTCTTCAATTATCTTAACTTTTTTTTTTTTTTGAAAGTTCAATTATCTTAACTATGCAACTCCATATCATCATCATTATTATAAACTATTCTTTGTATTGAGTGAGGTTTATGGGTCAGATTCTACGGTTCCCACAATATATTGCAAACTTTGAGCCGTCCTTATTGCCAGAACGTACATTCTGTCTGATGTCTCCATGCATATTTCTTTATCATATTATATATTGCACATCTTGAATTTATTATTATTTATGCCATATTGCTATAATTTACAAACACTAATGTTATTTTGACAACCAAATAGTTGTCCAACAACCACATAACATGGAACCCGCCACCTTTTTGCTATTTTTTATTATTTTTGGTCTGCTTCGATTTACGTGCATAGAAAGAAAAAATTGATTGTCTACAAGAGACAATTTTTTTGGGTGTTCAAATAACACTCCTCATTTACAAATTACATTAATGCAACATGATCATCCATATCATATATTTATTATTTGTGTGGGTACATGTGCACATGACTATCTTGGCCATGATGGATGTAATGTCCCCTTCATGAAGTGATGTGGCCTCTAATGTTTCCCTATATAAAGCCCAACTTCCCTCACACAATAATCAATTCATCTAATAATTAAGCCTTTTGTTACATAAATATTCTCTATTCTTTCTATTATTGTTCATCTTTTTCTCTTCTTGTTCAAAGTTTGAACTACAAAATTAAACAAATTTAATATAATTTGTACCAAAATATGGCTTCTCAAATTTGTGAAACTTTGGCTTATGATATGGAAATCAAGGGTGATCTTCTCATTTCATTAATGGAAGAGTTACCATGTGATGAAAATGATGATGAAAGGTTAGATAGCTTGATAAGATCTTTTGAGGCTGAAATAAGTGAAAACAAGATGGATGGTCATGATGATTCAACATGCATAGGATCACAATTGAAGAACAATTTTGAAGAATATTATAATGAATCATGGAACATAGGACAAGTAGAAGAGGAGGGACATGACTTTGGGGTTGAATGGGTGGATATGGATTTGATATCATCCTTCCAATTTGATGAGGGGAGTAATTGGGAGGATATTGAGTCTTTTGGAGATGAGAATGAAGTCATGGTTGATCATTTAATAGTTTGTGATGATGGGTTTCATATGGAAGAACATGGTTACAATTCCTTTTGGCAAGATAATTATGAGATGGGTTTGGTGCATTAATTTGCTACTATATGTCTAGACTATAGTTATGTTGTAATTAACTCTCAATTTTTATTTTTATTTTTGCTATGTGTAATTGGTCTTTGATTATATATGCAAAAAGAGTTAATGAATTTGGGTTCAGAAAAAAAAAAAAATTTTATTCCTATTCTTTTTTTTAAAAAAATCATATCCCAATCCATAAGTGCAATCAGACAAGAAAAAACTGTGATTTTTTTCTTTGAAAGTATATTACTCTAAGACAAAATTTGTTTTTAAAAGTATACTTTTGAAGTGTATGCGAAGATGATAATAATAAAGTATCTAAAAAAACAAATGACCGTAGAAAATAAAATTTGTATCCGAAAAGAAATAAGTAAAGTAGTTAAAATAAAAAAATAAAAAAAATTAAAAACACACATGACTGTTGAAAGGGTTTTGCAACAGTTTGGTTATGTCCAAACAATTTCAAGACATTCACATTGCTCTGCTCCTCTCGTCACTAGTCCACAACAGATTGACCAACAATTCAACCAGTTTTTTTGAGTTAATCAATGACAACCACAACGAATGACGTCGAGGCTTGGCTCCTTAGATGCTAGGCTGTCGTGTTCTCTATTTGTGGCTCATTGTGCCTAATTAAATGATGTGGTATATGAATATCAAATCCTCGTATCGAAGCATTGCTAATAGGAAATCCACCTAGGCCAGATGAGTTGGATTCTATGTGCGGGAGAAGGAAGAAGTTGTGCGGACAAGAGGACAACATACTTGGTCGCTTCAATGGGTCAGATTCATCAATATGTATCGGCACTGCAGGCTAGCTGAGGGATACCATAGGACTCTCGTCCTTACATTATTTTGCAGCAGATCGAGTGGGAGACTAAGATGTCGTCCTTTTTTCGGAGGAGGGGTAGAGGGCTTACACAGTGATCTTGTGTGTTTGTAATAATTTTCAAATAATTTGTTTTCAATGGATAATAATATTATAGTTTTGTTTGGATACTTTTTATGATTTATGTATGGTTAATTTATTACAAGTTGTGTTTATATGTTATTTTAAGCATTTTAATATGTTTGCATGCTTATGCATTAAAATTTATCGAAACAAGTTCAATAACACATGAAACAAAACTTGTTCAGTTTTGGTCTCAGAGTTTCGCTGGTTAACTGGCGAACTACAATATGGTTTGTTTTATACCTAGCAAATTGTTTAGGGTTTTGTTGGTCAACCGGCGAATCCTATAACATAAATAAGAAAAGGAAATGTAATGGTGGACAATTTGAATATAAAGATTTTTATTAACAGATTAAATAGAAAAATTACATCAAAAATATATTTTTTACAACATAAACTTACTCGAAACAAAAAATATTAGACAGAAAGATTACATCAAGTTGGACACTCCATCCAACATCTCAACTTCCAATTAGATATGACAATGAGGACATATATAGAATCTCCCTCCGAGAGATAAGAAAAGAGGTGATATTCATTTTCAGGTGTTAAATGGATGAGTTTGGCCTACAAGTCCCACTTCTGAGTTCCTTACAATAGGCTTGCACTTAGCTGGTGAATCTTTTGTTTTCAGTCTTGTAGAAACCCATTTAACTGTTTCCAGCCGTTTCGATTAGTCATATATAATGTAAGAGTCTCTCATCGATTACCATAATATTCTCAACCATGATCTTTAACACTGATATGAACAATATGGGTAACCAACGACAAATTATGATGTCATTACAAATGAAACAGTGAAAATATAACAAAAGATAAAAATTGGAAGAATGTGAGAATGAAAAAAAAAAAAAGTTAACACGATAGTCCCCTTTTATAGAATTCACTCAGGTTTGTGATTGGTGAGTCTATGTCTCAACCGCACACGTGACCAATCAAAATTGGCCACGCATTAGAACAATTTGACTGCAAAAAGATCTTTTTAACTGCCGAGAAGTTCACTAGTTAAAATATATGAACTCAATTTTTAGTGTAGGTATGGAACGATTTTTTTCCCAAATTTTATTATTTTACACACGCACTATCTAACCTGCGAGGGGGTTAAAATTCGAATCTGAGAGGGCGCAAAAAGAAAAAGTCAAATAAAATAAGCAAGGATGAAGGCCTTAAAATAGTTGTAGAAAAATTCTCTTCCCATTCCCCACGTTTCTTTCTACAACCTAGAATTACATTTTCGCCTTTAAATAAAAATTTCGAAACGTGTTTTTTGAATTTTTTTGCCTTGAATAAAAACCTCAGAATGTATTTCCTTTTTTTTTTTCTTCCAAATTTGAACAGGGAAAACTTCGGAAAACGCGTTCCGAAGTTTTTACTTAAGGTCAAAAATGGAATTTTTGGGAGTAGAAAAAAAATCGGGGGTGAGAAGAGAATATTTCATAGTAAATCTTGAATGCAAGCCCAATCCATGATTTTAATTCGATTGGATCAGTCATGAATTCTCATGTTCGGGTCAAAGATCCGACCCATTCTGTGCAAGCTTCACAATGTATATATGAAATGAAACATCGACAAAATCTTCATTCACGAATCCAAGGTTCAGTTCAGAGTCAGACAACAACGTTGGTAACTCAATTGTCTTTCATTTTCATGGTAGATTGCTTTTAAAAAAATTATATATTCTTTTATTTTTGTTTTAAAAAAAAGTAGTGTGTGTGCAAGTATGGTAATGAAGATTCATTCATGGCTATTGATCTTGTTTCAATAGTTAATTGCCCAGCTTATTGCTGTTGGTGGTTTTCTTTTCCAAGATTTGATGTGATGTTCACCTTACTCATCTGATACCTTCCTTGCACTTCATCAACTTTTCATTTTAATTTCCCAAAAATATTACATACTTTGTTATTGTTAGTTAGTGTTTGAACTATTTGAATCTTATTTTTTTGTTGATGTTAGCTTTTGTGGTTTTGAATGGTGAAATTAGTGTTAGATTCTATTTGGATTAATTTATTTGAACTTATCAATGCCTATTTGGATTGCCTTATTTTTGAGTTTATGCAAAACAATTTATGGAAATAAATAAGCGTTTATATATTATTCATAAGTTTGTCAATGTAGTTTGTGAAAACACAGCTTATGAAGATACAATATTTGCTAGTGAGACTGAGAACTTATGAAGTTTATTTATTTGCATAAATTATTTTACATGAGCTCAAAAATAAGCTAATCCAAAAGGCAAAACTTTATGAGAATGTTTTGCAAAACTTATGAAAACAACTTTATGACATTCTTCATAAGCTTTTTTCAACTTATTTTTATAGAGCTTATAAAAATAAGTTCCCATCAGAACTTATTTTTATAAGCTCTACCAAGATAACTTATGAAAACAGCTTATAGCATATACAAAAACTATTTTATTTGATATGCTATAAAAATAGCTTATGTGAGCTTATACATAAGCACTTATCATGATAAGTGTTTGCGCTATAAACTATAAATAGCATGTTTATCAAAATAGGGTCTTAAGTTTATTTACATGGACAGTTAAGAAAGTGATGAATAAAGCAGGTACTTCTGATGTATGGTTTGACACATCTAGTATTCATTGATTCTCTTGGCGCAACTTACTTTATTGTAGTTGTGCAGGGAATCTTCTGGATTGTGTGTCTATATGATTATATATTCAACTGCTCACTGATTCGTTCACTGTCCATGTTATTGCTTATATAATGAATATTTAATCAGAACTTGTGCTTAATTTTGATATGCGCTTAGGCAAATTCTACATCGTATAGTACCACTTCAATACGTGGTTTATCATTAGCAGGTACTTATCATTCGAAACTCCAATGATGACAAACGTTTCTTTTGTACATAGAAATTTGCTGTCTTACTCATCATGTTGACTTAGATCGGTGTTGGTTTGACAAAAACAAAGGAAAACGAAATGTGTATCTCAAAACTTAACACATTCGTTTTTTCTTGGTTTTGTCAAACCGATACCAATTAGGCCACTCTCTCTGCAATAAAAACAAAGGGACGACACCGATTGTTGTTAGAGTTTTGGATGATATTTAAGTATTAGTCCACTCTAGAATCCACCATGATATGTGATTTGCAATCTTATTTAGTTTAGCTACCAACTCTTGATGGTGTAATGTTTTATGACAGCACACTTGAAGATGTGAGTTTTCCTTTGCTATTCTGTTACCACATTAGATTTAGTGTTATTGTTTCATTTCACACACCAAAATCATTCATAAAGCATTTTCATCATATGATGTTTTATCACAAATAATGTTTAATAATTGAAATCTTAAGCCTGGAATTACCTTCTACAAAAGCACTCTCACAAACTGGTGTCAATGCATATTGACATTGTATATACATATAACATCGGCCATTTTAGAGGAGCCTTGTCCTAAATTTGTTGTATGCCCCCAACCAAAATTTCTTTCAAGCTGTTCAATAACTTTGCAGTCAGCATGTGAGTTTGGAATTCTGCATATGAGAATCTTGCATGGAAGCTTTTCAATCTGCATAGTATTTTCAACTACATGCCAAAACCTGGTTTCATAAGTTCTGGTTCAATTTTTTAAACCTTGGTGAGTTGTGTGTCAATAAGACAACAACAAAACTGTTTACAAAAAGATTAAGATCAAATGGTTTAATTTTCCATTAAATCATACTTTTGTTTGATGTTTGAGAAAAAAAATGCCAAATTGAGAAAGTGTAATTTTGCACTTTATTTTTCTATTATACCCTTTTTTGGAATATATTATACTCTAATTTTAATCACAAAAAAATTCCTATTTTTTTGCACACACTTTATCTTTTCAAAAAACTAAAACCACAACAAAATTAATGGCGGATCGTAACAAACCAATTTTTTGTTTTTTTAAACAAAAAAAAAAAATAGTTTTTTTGACAAGATATATACTTCATCGGAAGAATAGAAAGGAAAACTTATTTAATGAAAAACAAAGGCTAGAAAGAATAGGACAACTATCCATTCAAATGAAGTGTGAACCAATTTTAATACGAAAAGTCAAGAATTATTTAGGCATGAAATAATACTTATTGTGATTGGGTTGTAGTCACATTTTTATTTTTAAAGTAGAGTATTTCCAAAGTTCATGTGTTCTAAAAATTCTCGTATTTTCAAGTAGTAGTCACTTTGAGTTTCTTAATGTTGTGTAACAAGATTTTCAACAAACATGCAAGAAAAAAAAAAACCTAAACAATAAAAAGATTATACGAAGAAGTTTAGTAAAAAAAAAATACAATAAAAATATTATATGAAGAAGTTTAGTAAAAAATAAAGATACAATAAAAAGATTATATAAAATTTAGTCAAAAAAATAATTAGGAAGGAGGGTATAATAGACAAAATATAACCTTAAATTATCAAAACATCAAACAATTTTCTAAAACATCAAACAAAAAGGAACGGAGGGAGTATTAGGTGAATCGGTTACGATGGTTTTACATACACAAGTTAGGGGATATATTAGGAGTTGAAGTTGTGTATCCTTGTCAACGTAGGTTTGTTCAATTAGTAAGGATTCAACTCAAATTCCTCGAACACCTTGGTTTTGAAGGTTGAAAAACACACAAGAAGGGGGGGGGGGGGGGGGGGGTTGAATTGTGTGTTACTTTTTCTAAGTTAAAACAAATTGCAGCGGATAAGGTATAACACACACAATATATGAGGATAGGGTTAGAGAGAGATGCTCAGAATTTTTATACTGGTTCCTCCCACTAACAGGAGTAGTCCAGTCCTCTTGTCCTTCACAAGAGATTTCACTATAATCACTCAGATTACAAATGCTCAAGCACTAAGCAAGAGACTTCAAACTGCTCAAGCACAAAGCAAGAGACTTCTAACTGCTCAAGCACAAAGCAAGAGACTTCCAATGCTCAAGCACAAAGCAAGAGACTTCCAATGCTCAAGCACAAAGCAAGAGACTTCCAATGCTCAAGCACAAAGCAAGAGACTTCCAATGCTCAAGCACAAAGCAAGAGACTTCAAACTGGTTTTAATGTTAATAAAGATAAGAGATTAACACTTGATATACAATCAGAGGTGTTTACAAAATACAACGCAGTTACAAGACTAACTTAGAAAATTATCACAAAGTTTCTAAGTGTTTGATAGCTTCAGAATTTGACAGAGTTTCAGCACGTTCAGAAGCTTAAGTCTTGATTCCATTTCTTCACAAATCTTCTTCCTTTTATAGATGATAAAATGAACGTTGAAGATTATAGCCGTTTGAAGAATTGAGACGCTCCTTTGTATAGATCAGTGAGCTTATTAGCTGTT
This sequence comes from Trifolium fragiferum, assembly GCA_954870985.1. Lineage (NCBI taxonomy): Eukaryota > Viridiplantae > Streptophyta > Magnoliopsida > Fabales > Fabaceae > Trifolium > Trifolium fragiferum. The sequence continues at coordinate 18,660,654 of OX940789.1, forward strand.
CTGATTTGCAGTAGCTTAGGAGCTTAACGTTTACTACAAAATGAGAGATTCCTTTTGGCTTTTGATATTTGAACCTTGGTGAAAGCCAAATAAGGAAATAATCGTTTCTGAAGCCTGACTTGAAAAGGACCTTTCCATGGTCAAACCTTTTCATTCTTGGTTTCTGCGTTTGGACTTAGTCAGGCACAGTCTTCAATAAAATTGTACTCTCAAATGTAGCTTAACACTTATATCTGACGAGCCTTCAGATTTTGATAGGCTCAGAATTACTTGTTTCAGATCTGGTGAGCTCAGATGTTCTTCAGATTTTGATAGGCTCAGAATTACTTGTTTCAGATCTGGGGAGCTCAGATGTTCTTCAGATTTTGATAGGCTCAGATTTACTTGTTTCAGATCTGGTGAGCTCAGATGTTCTTCAGATTTTGATAGGCTCAGAATTACTTGTTTCAGATCTGGTGAGCTCAGAAGTAATTCCTTCAGAAATTCTAAGGTTCAGATAATAACTTCAGAGTTTCACAGGCTCAGAATTACTTGCTTCAGATCTGGTGAGCTCAGAAGTAATTCCTTCAGAAATTCTAAGGTTCAGATAATAACTTCAGAGTTTCATAGGCTCAGAATTACTTGCTTCAGATCTGGTGAGCTCAGAAGTAATTCCTTCAGAAATTCTAGGGTTCTTTAGTACGCAAATTTTAACTTTTAATCCTGCACACTGAATTAAATTATTAGTACTCCAATTTAACCTTAAATACATTGTTATCATCAAAATCAATTAAGGAGATACAAAATCATAATTTTGTTCCAACAATCTCCCCCTTTTTGATGATGACAACTATATGTATTTAAAATCAATTGTTGTTGTTTTTATTTAACATCTTGACTTCAGGTTCTGAGGTTTGCAAGCTCCCCCTGAGTCTGATAAGCTTCAAAAGTTTATCAATGATAAATATAAAACAGTCTAAGAGTAATATTTAATGTCAAATATAATTTCATATATTCTACCTTCAGAATTAGAGGTTTGCAAGCTCTATTTCTTCAGACTGACAAATATAAGATATGGTTTGCAAGCGTATCTTATATTATATGAATTTATGTTGGACAAAATTTATTACTCCCCCTCATTAAAAGTTTAAAAGACTTTAATATAACTTAACAAGAGTAGAGTTCAGAAAATGTGATCTTTAGAGCTTCAGAAATAATTTCACTGCCATAGGAAATGAAATAATATTTTCTCCCCCTTTGTCATTATCAAAAACGGGTCAGTCAAAGCACAAGTTACAGGGTAGTAAATGCACACAGGAAACAACCACCAGCAGTAAATGCATTCAACGGTAAAAGGGAATTGTTAAGTACCATGGTGAAACAGGGAATTGTTTCAGAATGAAGACGAGTTTCTTCAAGATCTGAATCAGTTCCAGGAAAAGGTGGAGTGGTTTGAATGGATGAGGGGTTTGGTTCAGAAGTGGTTGGCTTAGGAGATGAAGTCTGAAGGGGTTCAGTTTGGGATTCAGCAGGGACTTCAGAATTTTGAACATTTGAGGGTTCAGATTGGTCTACGTCCATTGCTATTGGGGTAGACTCAGAATCTTTAATAGGAGATTTCTGAGGGAATTTAGGAGTGTCAGAAATGGTTATAGTGGAAGTTTCAAAATATTGAAAACGTGAGAAGTGATAGTGACTAGTGTGTAGTTAAGTGATTATAGTGGAAGTTTCAAAATATTGGGGAAACAAGATAGTGACGTAATGGGGGCTTGGCAGTTACTTTTAATAAAATCATCATTAGCTCTCCTTCATTACCCAGCGGTTACTAGACACGATGGGAAGTTACACAGATAAGTAGTGTTTTCAGAAGCCAGCTGTCAGTTAGAGAAACTGAGTGGTCAACTAACACTTAGAGTAGGTATCTGAGTCACAAGAAATCATATTTAATAATAAATAATTCTGATTGCTTCAGATGAGAGAGTGCTTCAGAACCTATATAATAGTTTCTGAGCCGTCCAAACTTCTGAGGCCCTTCAGAACCAGTTTATTCATTCAGAGTTAACAGCATTCAGAGATATCATTCAGAAATAAAAACCATGTTCAGATTTTTCTTGATAAAATCGAAACGATCAATAGCAAGAGGTTTGGTAAAGATATCAGCCCATTGATGCTCAGTATCAATGAATTGAATCTTAATTACTCCCTTCTGAACATAGTCTCTAATGAAGTGATGTTTGATCTCAATGTGTTTAGCTCTTGAATGCAAAATAGGATTCTTAGACAAACAGATAGCAGCAGTATTATCACAGAGAAGTGGTATACTACTTATCCTTATCTGATAGTCCTCCAACTGATGTTTCATCCAGAGCAATTGCGTGCAACACTTAGCAGCTGAGATGTACTCTGCTTCTGCTGTAGATAGAGCAATAGTTGCTTGTCTCTTACTAGCCCATGATATAAGGTTTTCACCTAGAAATTGACAGTTTCCACTAGTGGACTTCCTTTCAATTTTATCACCAGCATAGTCAGCATCACAGAATCCAATAAGCTGATAATCTAAGGATTTCTTATAAAGTAATCCAAGATTAGTGGTTCCTTTCAGATATCTAAAGATTCTCTTAACAGCAGTTAGATGAGACTCTCTAGGATCTGATTGAAATCTAGCACACAAGCATACACTGAACAAGATATCTGGTCTAGATGCAGTGAGATAAAGGAGGGAACCAATCATACCTCTATATAATTTCTGATCTACTTTGCCTTCAGATTCTTCCTTCAGAAGACTGCTAGAGGGATGCATAGGAGTTGACATTGGTTTACAATCTTCAAGACCAAATTTCTTCAGTAAATCCTTTGTGTATTTGGTTTGATGCACATATACTCCTTCTTTTCTTTGATTGATTTGAATTCCCAAGAAGAATGTTAGTTCTCCCATCATACTCATTTCAAATTCATCCTGCATAAGCTTAGAGAAATTCTTGCAAAGAGAAGCATTAGTTGAACCAAAGATAATATCATCAACATAAATCTGAACAATCAAAATATCAGTTTTTAAGGTTTTTCTAAAGAGAGTGTTATCAACATGTCCTTTTTCAAAACCATTTTCTAGAAGAAATATACTTAACCTTTCATACCAAGCTCTTGGAGCTTGTTTCAAACCATACAGAGATTTCTTCAATTTGTAAACATGATCAGGACACTTTATATCTTCAAAGCCAGGAGGTTGTTTAACATAGACTTCTTCATAAATTACTCCATTCAGAAATGCACTCTTAACATCCATTTGAAATAGAGTGATGTCATGATTAACTGCATAGGACAAGAGAAGTCTAATTGCCTCAAGTCTTGCTACTGGTGCAAAGGTTTCAGTGAAATCTATGCCTTCTTGCTGACTATAACCTTGTGCAACCAGTCTAGCTTTATTTCTGACAACTTCTCCCTTTTCATTTGACTTGTTTCTGAATACCCATTTTGTTCCAATAATGTTCTTGTGTTTGGGTTTTGGTACCAGATCCCAAACATCATTTCTTTCAAATTGATTGAGTTCTTCTTGCATTGCAACAATCCACCCATCATCTGAGAGTGCTTCTTCTATGTTTGTGGGTTCAATTAATGAAATTAACCCAACTAGGGATTCATCCTCTTTGAAAGCAGATCTGATCTTTCTTGGGCTATCCTTGTTACCAACAATTAGCTCTTCAGGATGAGATGATCTATACTTGAATTTACTCTTAGGTGGAGCAGGTGTCTGAGAGGGTTCAGTTTCTGAAGGGTCTTCAGTTTCAAGGCCTTCAGAGATATCTTCATTTTGAGTCTCAGATGGATATACAGCAATGGAGAGATCTTCACACTCAGAATTTGAGGAAACTTGAAATTCTGCAAAAGTCTCAGCTTGCTCTGACATTTTATCGCCAGGCTCTTTATCATCAAATCTAACATGTATAGATTCTTCAACTGTGTGAGTTTCAGAATTATACAATCTGTATGCTTTTGAGCGTTCAGAGTAGCCTATAAAGATACCCTTATAAGCTCTAGCATCAAATTTCTTTCGATAGACCTTGTTGTCTAGAATATAACAAGTACATCCAAACTGATGAAAATAAGAAATATTTGGTTTTCTTCCTTTGAACAGTTCATAAGCAGTTTTGTTCAGAATAGGTCTGATGTAGATTCTATTCTGAACATAGCAAGCAGTACTCACGGCTTCTGCCCACAAGAACTTAGCTAGGTTAGACTCAAGCATCATGGTACGAGCCATTTCTTGCAAAGATCTATTCTTTCTTTCTACAACACCATTCTGCTGTGGTGTTCTAGGAGAAGAGAATTCATGGATTACTCCATGCTCTGAGCAGAAAGATTCGAAAGAGTCATTTTCGAACTCTCCCCCATGGTCGCTTCTAACCTTCAGAATCCGAAGATCCTTTTCACTTTGTATTTGTGTGCAGAAGTCACTGAACACCACAAGTGCTTCACTCTTAGAACGTAGGAATTTCACCCAAGTCCATCTACTGAAATCATCAACCATGACCAATCCATATTTTTTACCATTGATAGAGGCTGTCGAAACAGGACCAAACAGATCAATGTGAAGCAATTCTAAGGGTCTGGAAGTAGAGACAATGTTTTTAGACTTGAATGAAGTCTTAGCAAATTTTCCTTTTTGACATGAGCCACAAAGTGCATCTGAGTGATAATCAATGTCAGGCAAACCACTAACAAGCTTTTGTTTGCTAAGCTTAGAGATCAACCTCCAGTTAGCATGACCAAGACGCTTGTGCCATAGCCATTTCTCATCACTCAGAGACAAAAGACATATAATCTTTTGGTCAACCAAATCAGAAAAGTTTACTTTATAAACATTGCCAACTCTCATTCCCTTGAATACTACAGATTTGTCAGAGTCTTTTGATACAGTACATGATTCCTTATTAAATGTAACAACACACCCATTGTCACAAAATTGACTAATGCTCAATAGATTGTGTTTAAGTCCATCAACTAACCAAACATCTTTAATGGAAAGAGAAGAATTACCAACTGTACCTGTACCAATGATCTTCCCTTTTTGTTTTCCTCCAAATCCCACAGAGCCTCCCTCTTTCAGAGTTAGGGTTTGGAACATATGCTTTTCTCCCGTCATATGTCGTGAGCAACCACTGTCCAGGTACCAGGGCTGCTGTTTTACCTTTCCTTGCATGAGCATCTGAAGCAAACATTATTTCAGATTTTGGTACCCATATTCTGATGGGTCCTTTAGAGTTAGTCTTCTGAATAGTATTCCTTCTTTGTTTTCTATGATCAACACAAGATCTAGAATTAATTAAGCTTTGACAAGAATGTTTAGGCTTAATTTGATTCTTGGATTTTGATCTGGAGTATATCACAGTTCCAAAGGTCAAGCAAGGATCTGAAGTAACTTTACCTTGATTTCTCAGAGGTTCAGATGACTTCTGAGCCTTAACTTGAGAACTTTTGGACTCAGAAATTTTAGGTTCAGAAGAACTTGGAACTTCTGAGTCTTTGGGTTCAGGTTCAGAACCTCCTTCAGAGTTGGATGCCTTCAGATCAAGTGTACCACTTTTAACAAAGGTAGAGAATAATTCAGGTGGAGTATCATCCTCACTATATGATTTTAGAGGTTTATCCCAGTTCTTAAACCGAGAATAACCAATGCCTTCACCATAGTTACGAGTCATATGATAAATCATGGAAGCCATTTTACTCCTATTGAAGGTACAACGAATAAATTCGTGAAGAGCATCTTCATGATCATCATTGAGCTTGTCTGCCAAGACATAGTTAGATTCAACATGACAAATACGAATGTTTAACGATTCATTTTCATCATAAAGAATCTTGGCATCCTTTTTCAATGATTCATGAACATTCTTCAGAATTTTGTGTTGACTTACTATACGAGAGTAATGTTTCACGGCAATCTTAAGAGAATCAATTAATTCAGATTTAGTCATGTTAGAGTATACCTCATTTTCATCATCTGAGTCATCTTCAGAATCTCTATCAGAGTTGTTACCTTCAGAAGTTCTTGCCATTAAAGCCAGATTGCCTTCTTCATCATCTTCTCCTTCAGAGTCATTCTCAATGGTCTCCCAAGTGGCTAACAAACTCTTCCTTACCTTTTCTTTGTACTTTTCTTTCCCAAAGCTCTTATTCTTTCCTTTGTCCTTGGATGACATTTCTGGACAGTCCGCAATGAAGTGTCCAGATTTCTTGCAGTTATAGCAGTTGTTCAGTTCTTCCTTTTTGTCCTTTGAAAAGGAACTTCTTGAGTTGTTTCCTTTGTTTGGAAACCTTTTGTATTTCTTGTTCCATTTCTGAAACCTTCTAACCATTAGTGCCATTTCTTCATTCTCAGAATTTTCATCCATCATATCATCAGAAGTTTCTTCCTCTTGTTCAGACACTTTGATCTTTGCAGCTTTTGAGGAAGTCTGAACAGAGCTTAGAGCCAAGGACTTCATCTTCTTGACAGGTTCATCTGACATAAGTTCTAGCTCATGACTTCTGAGTGAGCTTATTAAATCTTCAAGAGTCACATTGTCCAAATCCTTGGATTCCTGAAAAGCTGTAACTTTTGGTCTCCATTTGGAAGGTAAGCTCCTCAGAATTTTCTTCACGTGATCAGATGCAGTGTAGCTTTTCTTCAGAACTTGAAGACCAGAGACAAGGGTTTGAAACCTTGAATACATGGTTTCAATATCTTCATCTTCCTTCATTCTGAACAGCTCATATTGATGAACTAATAAGTTTGCCTTAGCTTCTTTGACTTGCTTATTTCCTTCATAGGTGGAACATAGAGAGTCCCAGATAGTTTTGGCACATGACTTGTTGGATATTTTTAAATACTCAGCATGAGATATTGCACCAATAAGCATATTCTTAACAGTATGATGCTTCTTATACTGTTTCTTCTTTTCAGCATCAAAGAACTTTCTGTAGGTATTTCTTACAACACCTTCATCATCCATGTGTTCAAAATGTATACCATCTTCAATGATATCCCATAACTCATCATCGGTCCCAATGATGTAACTATACATCTTGGTTTTCCAGAAAGGAAAAGTAGTAGGATCACTGTTGAAGTAAGGTGGTTTGTCTCTGTGATTATCACTGTTCCTTTCCCTATCATAGTTGTGAGGAGGTGGAACAGCAGAGTGATCAGGTCCAGAGGAAGCAGAAGGAGAGGTAACACCAGACATGTTTTTCAACTAAGTACCCCTAGATCTTTTACTGTTTCACTGTTAAGTGAAGAGCAACAGACCGGAGCTCTGATGCCAATTGAAGGTTGAAAAACACACAAGAAGGGGGGGGGGTTGAATTGTGTGTTACTTTTTCTAAGTTAAAACAAATTGCAGCGGATAAGGTATAACACACACAATATATGAGGATAGGGTTAGAGAGAGATGCTCAGAATTTTTATACTGGTTCCTCCCACTAACAGGAGTAGTCCAGTCCTCTTGTCCTTCACAAGAGATTTCACTATAATCACTCAGATTACAAATGCTCAAGCACTAAGCAAGAGACTTCAAACTGCTCAAGCACAAAGCAAGAGACTTCTAACTGCTCAAGCACAAAGCAAGAGACTTCCAATGCTCAAGCACAAAGCAAGAGACTTCCAATGCTCAAGCACAAAGCAAGAGACTTCCAATGCTCAAGCACAAAGCAAGAGACTTCAAACTGGTTTTAATGTTAATAAAGATAAGAGATTAACACTTGATATACAATCAGAGGTGTTTACAAAATACAACGCAGTTACAAGACTAACTTAGAAAATTATCACAAAGTTTCTAAGTGTTTGATAGCTTCAGAATTTGACAGAGTTTCAGCACGTTCAGAAGCTTAAGTCTTGATTCCATTTCTTCACAAATCTTCTTCCTTTTATAGATGATAAAATGAACGTTGAAGATTATAGCCGTTTGAAGAATTGAGACGCTCCTTTGTATAGATCAGTGAGCTTATTAGCTGTTCTGATTTGCAGTAGCTTAGGAGCTTAACGTTTACTACAAAATGAGAGATTCCTTTTGGCTTTTGATATTTGAACCTTGGTGAAAGCCAAATAAGGAAATAATCGTTTCTGAAGCCTGACTTGAAAAGGACCTTTCCATGGTCAAACCTTTTCATTCTTGGTTTCTGCGTTTGGACTTAGTCAGGCACAGTCTTCAATAAAATTGTACTCTCAAATGTAGCTTAACACTTATATCTGACGAGCCTTCAGATTTTGATAGGCTCAGAATTACTTGTTTCAGATCTGGTGAGCTCAGATGTTCTTCAGATTTTGATAGGCTCAGAATTACTTGTTTCAGATCTGGGGAGCTCAGATGTTCTTCAGATTTTGATAGGCTCAGATTTACTTGTTTCAGATCTGGTGAGCTCAGATGCTCTTCAGATTTTGATAGGCTCAGAATTACTTGTTTCAGATCTGGTGAGCTCAGAAGTAATTCCTTCAGAAATTCTAAGGTTCAGATAATAACTTCAGAGTTTCACAGGCTCAGAATTACTTGCTTCAGATCTGGTGAGCTCAGAAGTAATTCCTTCAGAAATTCTAAGGTTCAGATAATAACTTCAGAGTTTCATAGGCTCAGAATTACTTGCTTCAGATCTGGTGAGCTCAGAAGTAATTCCTTCAGAAATTCTAGGGTTCTTTAGTACGCAAATTTTAACTTTTAATCCTGCACACTGAATTAAATTATTAGTACTCCAATTTAACCTTAAATACATTGTTATCATCAAAATCAATTAAGGAGATACAAAATCATAATTTTGTTCCAACAGGTTTGAATCCTGATGTTGATGTAAGGACCTTGTAAGTGTTCTCTAAGTTTTGAGACTTTCCTCGACTCTTGTGAATATTCAGGACCCAACTTGTCTAACCTTTTTTTCTATATATGTTATTTCCTCATAACATATTCATTCTGTTTTTGTTTTAAGTTTTAATTTATTCAGCACAATATTTCTTTTGCATTATATTTTTATTGTTTGTGTTGGATATGCCTTGAAATCTCAAGATTGAAAGTCGGAATATTTTAGATTTTGTGAAAAAATATATATTTTTGGAGAATATTTGACTTGAATTGTGTTTGTTTTTAAATAGGATATATTTAAAAACAATATGAGATTTGGTTTTATTTTAGAAGATTGTCTTTTAAAATAAGTAGGCATATATTATTCTGTAAATAGGAATTGTCTTATTCATAGAAAAATTGAGTGAGAGTGACAAAATGTAGAGAGTCGGGGTTTGCCACCACAAAAGGCTAGAGTTTTGTATCCTATGGCAAATTATTCTAATTGTGGGAATTTCTTGTAAAGTGATGACTATTTGATTCTAGAGAACTTTCAGGTGCTCTCTCCCCCAGAGTAGGTTATTCCGAACTGGGTAAATAAATTGGTATCATGTTTTTTATCTTCTTGTCGTGTTTATTGTTTGAATTAGTGCATCATCATCTCTATCATGTCCTTATATTTTGGTTGCTTGTGATGCTTGTCCCATACATCAAGTTCTTTTATTGCTGTGAGTTTAGTCGAATTCGCAACAGTTTGAATTGAGAAAGAGAAAGAAATATAGAGAGATAGATACAATAAAATGTTGGAGAGAGATTAAGAGAAATTTTGCTTTAGAGGATCCAATTTCTAAGTTTTGCATATGTTCTCCTTTCAAATCGGCTGTAAGCTTCAGTGGGAGATTGATTTTAAAACTATACTGCAACTTCAGAAGAGCTAGCTGAAGGGTCTAAAGGAAGGTATTGGCATAAAGCTTGGTGTCTCAAAAAATGATGGTTAAGTATTTCTATAAGTTAGTAGGAGCCGGTGTTTTAAAAATCGGACCATACCGGCCGGTTGAACCGATCAAACCGCGAACCGGAGTCTGGCCGGTTTGGTTCATTAGTTGGATCGCTATTACAATCAGGTCGCTCGGAACTGGGAAAACCGGCAGTTTGATTGCATTTTTTTTTTTAAAAAAATCACCAAAACGTCATTTTGATTTTATTTTTTTAAAAAAAAGAATCAGAAAATTGGAAAATAAAAAATAGAGACAAAGTGCGACTACTGCAAACAGAAAATTAGAAATAGTGCGAACCCTAAAAAAGAAACCATGTCTACAATTCAATCTTCATCGTCGCAGCCACTCGCCGCCGCCGCCACTCGCTGATTCCGTTCTTTTTCCTCAAACCGGTGAGTGTTTCAACTTGAATTACTATTTATCATATTGTGTTTTTTAATTTGTTTCATCATTCATTCATGTTTTGCTTTTATAAAATTGATGATTGTTTTTTAATGTTCTTGCTTCTATAAAACCCTATTACTTTGTTATGTTCTGTTCATAACTTAATTTTTTTTATTTAGTTTCTTCAAGTTCAACCCCTAGTTTATGGATTTTGTTAATAAAAATTGTTTCTTTTATGTTTTTACTTTGTTTCTATCATGACTTCTGTTAATAAAGATTGTTTCTTTTATGTTTTTAGTTTAAACATTGTTTCTATTATGGATTATGTTATGTTCTATTTGATTAATTTCAATTCCAAGTGTGTGGCTGCTTCTGATATCATCATGTATATAGTTTACTTTTATATTGTTGGTTCTGATTATCATCACGTATATAGTTTAATTTAGACAACTTTGAAATGTTCTTAACTAAAACCAAAATCAGAATCTTTCTTTAATATATAGTATAGTATAGTAGAGTATATAGTCGATTATACATTATACTATAGAGCTTGATTTCCATAACACAAGTGACTTGAGAAATTTCATGACCTGCAAATACAAACAATATGAAACAACTTATTTCATTATAAAAAAAATATTCAACTACTATATAAACAATGAAAAATAGCAAGGCCATGTTTGAATAAATATATTAATTAAGCGTTTATAGCATCATATATAAGGCTTGAAATATAAATAGTAACTACATTTTATGCTTCGTTTCTAAGATTAGGAGTAATAATTTAATTTCTTTTTATGCTTCATTACTTACTTTCATATTGCTTTTTTTTTTAATTTGGTTTGTGTTTATAGTTAAATGGCATCATCTGGTTTAATAACTATAGTTAAATTTATATTACATTTTATGCTTCGTTACTTATCGGTTTAATAACTATAGAGTATTTTTATAGTGACCGGTTCATTCTACCGATTTATCCGGTTTGATCAGGTTTAGTCATGCGGTTCGACCAGTGACTCAGATGATGCCATTTAACAATAAACACAAACCAAATATATATAAAAAAAAAAAAAAAAAAGCAATATGAAAGTAAGTAACGAAGCATAAAAAGAAATTAAATTATTACTCCTAATCTTGGAAACGAAACATAAAATGTAGTTACTATTTATATTTCAAGCCTTATGATACTATAAACGCTTAATTAATATATTTATCCAATCCTGGTCTTACTATTTTTCATTGTTTATACATATTATTTTTATAATTAAATAAGTTGTTTCATATTGTTTGTATGTGCAGGTCATGGAATTTCTCAAGCCACTTGTGTTATGGAAATCAAGCTCTATAGTATAATATATAGTGGACTATATACTCTACTATACTATACTATATATTAAAGATAGATTATGATTTTGGTTAAAAACATTTTAAAGTTGTCTAAATTAAACTATATACGTGATGATATTCAGAATCAACAATATGAAAATAATCAGAACCAACAATATGAAAGTAAACTATATACGTGATGATATCAGAAGCAGCCACACACTTGGAATTGAAATTAATCAAATATAACATAACATAATCCATAATAGAAACAATGTAAAAATAATAATAAAAAAAAACTTTATTAACAGAAACAATGTAAAAACATAAAAGAAACAAATTTTATTAAAAAAGCCATAAACTAGAGGTTGAAATTGATGAAATCAAATAAAAAAAATTAAGTTATGAACAGAACATAACAAATTAATAGAGTTTTGTAGAAGCAAGAACATTAAAAAACAATCATCAATTTTATAAAAGCAAATGATGAAACAGATTAAAAAACACAATATGATAAATAGTAGTTCAAATTGAAACACTCACCGGTTTGAGGAAAAAGAACGGAATCAGAGAGTGGCGACGGCGGCGAGTGGCTGCGACGATCAATATTGAATTGTAGACGTCGTTTCTATTTTAGGGTTCGCACTGTTTCTAATTTTTTGTTTGCAATAGTCGCACCTTATTTCTATTTATTATTTTCCAAATTTCTGATTCGTTTTTTTAAATAAAAAAAAAAATCAAAACGACGTCGTTTTGGGGATTTAAAAATAAAAAAAGATACGCAATCAAACTGTCGGTTCACGTAAACCTCCTGTTTGCCGATTTTCCCGGTTCTGAGCGGCCTGATTGCAACTGCGATCCAACTAAAAAACCAGACCGACTAGGCTCCGGTTCGCGGTTTGACCGGTTCGACCAGCCAGTCCGGATTTTAAAACACTGCATTGAACTACCCGTTATTTGAATTATTGTCGAGTCTACGTTTCAGTTTGTTCAGTTCTAGACATGGTGGGATGTGTTAAAAAGTTTCACATCGGATATGAGATGACATTAACAAGTGTTTATAAGCAAATAACAATTCTCACCTTACAAGCCGATTTTATAAGAATGGGTTATGCTCATACTTATTTCTAATAATCTATTACAAAAAGAATCACCATCCAACCAAGAATCAAACCAAAGAAGAGTAGTTTCCTCATTACCAACTACCCTCACCAGCCTATACCGCCACTCTCCTTCACAAACAACAAATTGCGCTAGCATTGTGATGCCAAACCTCCCAACGGATTGGATCTTTCAACCCTTAAAACCATACCTAGCCAATAGTCACCAGCACCTTAAACCACAAACCCCTTTGATCAACAAGTAATATCTACCTCCACTTTCCTAACAATGCTAATATAAATTTTCTCATCCTTTGAAACTCCAATCCGCCATGCTCCCTATCCGAGCACACAATATTCCAATTATCCCAATGAATTGTTTTTATGTTCTTCACTCTCCCCAAAAAAATATTAACGTGAGATTCAATAATAGAAATAATACATGATGGAACCTTAAAGAAAGAAAGAAAATAAACTAACAAAGAGGACATGACCGATTTTAGCAACACCAAGCGATCTCCCATAGTTAAATTTAAACTTTTTCAGCCGAACAATCTTTTTCTATAATTAGTTTTCTACAATCGGGTGTGCCAAAAGAAAAGTTTGCGAGATATGGACAACTCTTTTTACAATGTGGCAAACCAAAAGTCTAATTAATTGAAAAAATCCTCTCCGTCAACACCATAATTCAAATGATAGGAACATTGCAATATATAGTACTGAAATTTAAATCCATAATTTTCTACTTATTTATTAAGGGATGCAATTCTAGTCATTATCCTACTTAGAACAAAAAAAAAAATTATAATTTTTTACTGTGGAATTTACTATGCAACCGTTGTAGATTTTTAAATGATTTAAATATTAAAATGGTCTCGAAAAATATGAAAATATTTGATTCTAGTTGTTGTAGAAAAAATAAAAAAATTTAAGCTTTACAAAGACAAAAAAACAAAATGTCCTATATTTTTAAGGATTTAAAAAAAATTACAAATTTTTTTTTATCAAAATTCAACATATTCTCTCATCTTTAGGGTCCGTTTGGTTAGGAGTTAATTTTGGAGGGGAGGGGAGGTGAGGGAATATTATTAGTGAATTGTGTTTGGTTCAATTTTTAAGGAGAGAAGGGGAGGTAATATAAGACCATTTTTGCTTCCCCCCAAATTGGGGGGATTTAGAGGGGAGGTGAGGTGAGAGAAAATAGATTGTTACAATTTTAATTATGTTGACATAATTATCCTTACATTTATTTTTAAATACCAAAACTATCCTTACCATTTAACTTAATTATAATCAATTGATACTCCTTTTTATTTTTTTGCTAACATAAAAAAAACCTAATACTACATGTAATGTCATAATACTGCATATACTAATCTGTTTTTTTTTTCTAATTTCTTTTTTTCGTTGTATGAGTATTTTTTTTAAATTTTTTTATTAGGTTGATTTTTTATTTATTGGTAATTACGTTGGTTTTTTTTTTTTTTTTATAATACATTGGTTTTATTTAGTTACATGCATTATGTTGTTTATATATAATATATATATACAAAACATTTTACTCCTTACTAGAAAAAAAAAAAAGAATACAACATTTTTCCGTCATATATATTATTATAAAATTATTATAAAAATATAAGGATAAAACTGTAAATTAGTTATAAAATTCATCATCTTCCTTCCCCTCTCTCTTTTGAACCAAACATATATTTAATTACAATACCTCCCGCTTCCCTTCCCTCCATTCCCCTCCTCTTCATTAAAATCCCTCCCCTCCCTCCCTCCGGTTTAATCTAACAATTACCGTCACAGTAGAGCCAGCAGAGATCATCATCAATAGTTTCATTATGAGCAGTAAAAAGTAAAAAAGAAAAAAAAAAAAATAATTAGCAGTGAACAATAAAAGGGATGAAAAAATGGAACGACGGCGACAAGATCCACCAACCGCTAACAGACGAAGGTCGTTGTGGCGAACTATGTCGACACAAGGCTCTGCCACCACCGGCGACACCGCAAAAGCCATAGTTGCCGAACAAATATCACAGACTGTGCAATCCACGTCAAACCTTCTTCATCTCATGCAACACTCTTCTCCTGCTCAGGTACTCTCTTCTCTTCCTCAATTTCATTCTAATTCAAATTCAAAATGCACCGAAACAATAATTGATTCTGATTATAATTCTGATTCCAATTGATTTTAATTGAAATTTGATGTTTAGTGAACCTATTAGGACGTTGAAACGTGATTATTGATTTTTTTTTTTGTTTGATTTTTAGGGTTTTGATTTTTTTATTTTTTTTTGTAGGCTAAACTTGTTAAGCTTACTAAGAATCTATTGGCAAAGGTTTCTACTATTAAGAATACAGAACAGGTAATTGCATTGATGTAAGATGGTTGGTGAATTTGAGAGAATATGTAATGGTTTATGTTTTGTTGTACAGGTTTTAGAGCAGTTGCCTCGGGTAATATCGTCGCTCGATGCACATATGGAAAATGGGTTGCAAAAGTTAGTATCTTTTGTTTGTCTAATTGATTAATGATTATCAGTATGCTGTATTATTATGATTATATGTGTGTATATTTTGAACTGAAGCCACATTTAGGCTCTGTTTGGCAAAAAATAGCAGATAGCGGATAAACTAGCTGATTGAATTTGTAATGTTTGGTAAAATTAGTAGTTGAGCTAGTTTAGAAATATGAAATGATGTAAAAAGATTGTTTACTTAATATTTTATTTTTTTCAAGTAAGTTGATAGGGGTAAAATTTTCAGAAAAAATGATAAGTTATAAGCTAATTGAATTAGATTATCAAAATAAGCTATAAGCTAATAAAAATAAGCCAGAAGGTCGTGAGGAAAAAATGATACCAAACAGATTGTTTTTCTTCCATATGAGCTTATAAGCTATAAGCTCAAAATTTGGCATTGTCAAATAGAGCCTTAAAGTGTTACGATTATTAATGAAATGAGGGTTAACTTTTCGTTATTATGTTAGAACTGTTATATTCATCTTGATTGTATATTGTATTACTTGATGGCTTAGAAGCAGTGTTATCAATCACGGAAAATAGACGTTGGTACAAATTCCATTACACTATAGCGTTGTAGCATTTCTATAGCTGCTATTTGATAACACTTTAAATTGCGGAACAATAGCTGTCTGTTCAAATTTTGCTATGCAGGCCGCTATTTGACATTAATCAAAAGGCATCACAGTTTTCTTTTAATTTTTTATCAGTGTTTGATATCATTTTTCAATATGGCTGATTTGAGTTGCAAATTTGTAGTGTTCCACAACTGAAGACTGTGGTTCAGTTACTTGCAAATATGGAAAGTAGCCAGCTTAGTTCACTATCCCGAACCCATGTTCTTGAGAAGGTATGGATATAATAGGTTTGTTGCTTATGTAGTTATGAATATTTGGCTTATGATAAAAACTGATGTTTACGTTATGGAGCATATGTTATAATGGAGGAAATCTAGGAATACAAGAAGCGTTTTTTAAATTTTTTTGCCTTGAATAAAAACCTCAGAATGTGTTTCCTGATACTTTTTTTTCCAAATTTGAACTAGGAAAACTTCGGAAAACGTGTTCCGAAGTTTTTACTCAAGGTCAAAAATGGAATTTTTGGGGGTAGAAAAGAAATAGGGGGTGTGAAGAGAATATTTCATAGTGAATCTTGAATGCAAGCCCAATCCATGATTTTAATTCGATTGGATCAGTCATGAATTCTCATGTTCGGGTCAAAGATCCGACCCATTCTGCGCAAGCTCCACCATGTATATATGAAATGAAACATCGAAAAAATCTTCATTCACGAATCCAAGGTTCAGTTCAGAGTCAGACAACAACGTTGGTAACTAAATTGTCTTTCGGTATCATGGTAGATTGCTTTAAAAAATATTATTATTTTTGTTTTATAAAAAAAGTAGTGTGTGTGCAAGTATGGTAATGAAGATTCATTCATGGCTATTGATCTTGTTTCAATAGTTAATTGCCCAGCTTATTGCTGTTGGTGGTTTTCTTTTCCAAGATTTGATGTGATGTTCACCTTACTCATCTGATACTTTCCTTGCACTTCATCAACTTTTCATTTTAATTTCCCAAAAATATTACATACTTTGTTATTGTTAGTTGGTGTTTGAACTATTTGAATGTTATTCTTTTGTTGATGTTAGCTTTTGTGGTTTTGATTGGTGAAATTAGTGTTAGATTCTATTTGGATTAACTTATTTGAACTTATCTGGTAATGCTTGTTTGGATTGACTTATTTTTGAGCTTATACAAAAGAATTTATGGAAATAAGTAAGCATTTATATATTATTCATAAGTTTGTCGATGTACTTTGTGAAAAAAAAGCTTATGAAGATACAATATTTGCTAGTGAGATTGAGAACTTATGAAGTTTATTTATTTGCATAAGTTATTTTACATGAGCTCAAAAAATAAGCTAATCCAAAAGGCAAAGCTTTATGAGACTGTTTTGCAGAACTTATGAAAACAACTTTATGACATTCTTCATAAGCTTTTTTCAACTTATTTTTATAGAGCTTATAAAAATAAGTTCTGATGGGAACTTATCTTTGTAGAGCTTATAAAAATAAGTTACCATCAAAACTTATTTTTATAAGCTCTACCAAGATAACTTATGAAAATAGCTTATAGCATATACAAAAACAATTTTATTTTATTTGATGCTATAAAAATAGCTTATGTAAGCTTATACATAAGCGCTTATCATGATAAGTGTTTGCGTGATAAACTATAAATAGTTGTTTATCAAAATAGGGTCTTAAGTTTATCTACATGGACAGTTAAGAAAGTGATGAATAAAGCAGGTACTTCTGATATATCGTTTGTCACATCTAGTGTTCATTGATTCTCTTGGTGCAGCTTACTTTATTGTAGTTGTGCTGGGAATCTTCTGGATTGTGTGTCTACATGATTATATATTCAACTGCTCACTGATTCGTTCACTGTCCATGTTATTGCTTATATAATGAATATTTAATCAAAACTTGTGCATGTGCTCAATTTTGATCATAGTTCCTGCTTTTGATATGAGCATAGGCAAATTCCATATAGTATAGTACCACTTCAATGCGTGGTCCATCATGAGCCGGTACTTATCGTTCGAAACTCCAATGATGAGGACAGTTGTCTGTTGGACATAAGTATTTGATGTCTTACTCATCATGTTGACTTGATCGGTGTTGGTTTGACAAAAACAAAGGAAAACAAAAATGTGTATCTCAAAACTAACACGTTCGTTTTTCTTGGTTTTTTCGAACCGATACCAATTAGACCACGCTCTCTGCAATAAAGACAAGGGGACAACATCGATCGTTGTTAGAGTTTTGGATGATATTTAAGTATGAACTTAGTTGTATGTGTTTTGCAATCTTATTCAGTTTAGCTACCAACTGTTGATGGTGTAATGTTTTGTGACAGCACAATTGAAGATGTGATTTTCCTTTGCTATTATGTTTTCACTTTAGGTTTAGTGTTATTGTTTCATTTCACACACCAAAATCATTCATAAAGCATTTTCATCATATGATGTTTTATCACAAATCATGTTTAATAATTGAAATCTGAATCCTAGAATTACCTTTTGCAAAAGCACTCTCACAAACTGGTGTCAATGCATATTGACATTGTATTAGTTAATCATCTCGCATATACATATAACATCGACCATTTTAGTGGAACCTTGTCCTAAATTTGTTGTATCTCCCCAACCAAAATTTCTTTCAAGCTGTTCAATAACTTTGCGGTCAGCATGTGAGTTTGGAATTCTGCATATGAGAATCTTGCATGGAAGCTTTTCAATCTGCATAGTATTTTCAACTACATGCCAAAACCTGGTTTCATAAGTTCTGGTTCAATTTTTTAAACCTTGGTGAGTTGTGTGTCAATAAGACAACAACAAAACTGTTTACAAAAAGATTAAGATCAAATGGTTTAATTTTCCATTAAATCATACTCCCTCCGTTGCTTTTTGTTTGATGTTTGAGAGAAAAAAATGCCAAATTAAGAAAGTGTAATTTTGCACTTTATTTTTCTATTATACCTTTTTTTTGGAATATATTATACTCTAATTTTAATCACAAAAAAATTCTTATTTTTTTGCACACACTTTATCTTTCCAAAAAATTAAAACCACAAAAAAATTAAAGGCGGATCGTAACAAATCAATTTTTTTGTTTTTTTAAACAAAAAAAAAGTTTTTTTGACAAGATATACTTCATCGGAAGAATAGAAAGGAAAACTTATTTAATGAAAAACAAAGGCTAGAAAGAATAGGACAACTATCCATTCAAATGAAGTGTGAACCAATTTTAATACGAGAAGTCAAGGATTATTTAGGCATGAAATAATACTTATTGTGATTGGGTTGTAGTCACATTTTTATTTTTAAAGTAGAGTATTTCCAAAGTTCATGTGTAAAGTAGAGGATTTTTAAAATTCTTGTATTTTCAAGTTGTAGTCACTTTGAGTATTTTTAATGTTGTGTAACAAGATTTTCAACAAACATGCAAGGAAAAAAAAAAGAACAAAACAAAAACAATAAAAAGATTATATGAAAAAGTTTAGTAAAAAAAAAAAAATACAATAAAAAGATTATATGAAGAAGTTTAGTAAAAAATAAAAATACAATAAAAAGATTATATAAAATTTAGTCAAAAAATTATTAGGAAGGAGGGTATAATATACAAAATATAACCTTAAATTATCAAAACATCAAACAATTTGAAATATTTTTTTTTATAAAACATTAAACAAAAAGGAACGGATGGAGTATTAGGTGAATCGGTTACGATGATTTTTGCAGGTTCAAACAGGTTTTACATACACAAGTTAGGGATATATTAGGCGTTGAAGTTGTGTATCCTTGTCAACGTAGGTTTGTTCAATTAGTAAGGATTCAACTCAAATTCCTCGAACACCTTGGTTTGAATCTTGATGTTGATGTAAGGACCTAGGGAAATTCTAACATGGACCACTTCTTCAAGTGGTCCATGGTGGACCATTAATGAAAAACCCTATAACGAATACGAATTTTACAAAATCCACCGTTGGATTGAAAGTTTATATCATATAGATCATCTATAGAAAATTTTAGAAAAATTGAAAATCATTTGATATGTTATTGAGGGTTGGGTTATGGTACATAAGCCCAAGCTTATGCACCGTACATAAATTTCTCACGCCCCCCCCCCCCCATATTGCTACGCGCGCCCCCCACCTGCTACTCCCCCCCCCCAAATTGCTACGCGCGCCCCCCATTTCTAGCCCCCCCAATTTCTGCTTTTTTTTTTTTTAATTTCTACCGCATCCCTCAGTTTTTTTTTATCACGCTTTTAATTTTGATTGATTGAATTTTATTTTATTTTATTGATTAGGGATAAAATTCAGAGTATTATGTATGGTTAATTATTTTAGTAGTTAGTTTTAAACTAAAATCATGCAAAAACCATTTATGCTGTAGAACGGTTTCAAAAATGTGTACTCCAAAACCATTTGTGCTGTGGAATGGTTTCAGAGACCTGTACTCCAAAACTCTTTAATGTACTTAATTATGTCAATTAAATGATTTTAACCGAAACCATAAGTATAGCTTAATGGTTTCACTAGTGTTGTATATGAAAACCAAAGTAGTTCTCTTATGGTTTCAAATAAAATATTTATATTTAATTTAAAATAAATATTATAACTGAAACCATAAGTGTGACTTAATGGTTTCAGTAGTGTTGTATGTGAAACCAAAGTAGATCTCTTATGGTTTCCAGTAAAATATTTTTCAAAACCAATTTTTGCTATGGAATGGTTTTAGAGATTTGTACTCAAAAACCATTTGTGCTGTGGAATGGTTTTCAAATATCTGTACTCCAAAACTATTTAATGTACTTAATTATGTCAAAATCATTTTGCTGTTGAATGATTTTAGAGGGTTATATTCTAAAACTATTGGATGTACTTAATAGTTTTTATGTTAATTGTGATAAATTAAACCATAATTATAGTACATGTTTTAGTATGTAATTTTAAATTAAAATATGGCTATATATTATTAATCATCCAACACAATTAATTGAAAAATTTGCTCTTATAGTATGTACTTCAAAGGAACAAAAGTAATTATTTAATTGAAAATGAGAATACGCTAGAAATCTAAAAAAAAAAAAAAATTGTGTCAAAAAAAAAAAAAACTGGGGGGCGCATGTAGTAATATGGGGGGGGGGGGGGGGGGGGGGGGGGGTAGCAATGGGGGGCGCGCGTAGCAATGGGGGGCGCGCGGAGTAAATGGGGGGCGCGTGGAGTAAGATCCAATGGCTGGAAATGACTTATGCACCATGCATAAGGATGACCTTATGTATAATAACTTTGGCCTGTTATTGAGTTCCATCAAGATTAAAGGTTTATTAAATACTGTAAATCTTGATAAATCCCAATAAAATATCAAATGATTTTTAATTTTTTTAAATTTTTTTTATGGATGCTCTATATGATATAAACTTTCAATCTACCAATAAATTTTGTAAAATTTGCATTCGATAGATCATTTGTCCACGGTGGACCACTGGTGAAGGTGGTCCACCGTAGCATTAGCCTGTAAGTGTTCTCTAAGTTTTGAGACTTTCCTCGACTCTTGTGAATATTCAGGACCCAACTTGTCTAACCTTTTTTTCTATATATGTTATTTCCTCATAACATATTCATTCTGTTTTTGTTTTAAGTTTTAATTTATTCAGCACAATATTTCTTTTGCAATATATTTTTATTGTTTGTGTTGGATATGCCTTGAAATCTCAAGATTGAAAGTCAGAATATTTTAGATTTTGTGAAAAAATATATATTGAGTGAGAGTGACAAAATGTAGAGAGTCGGGGTTTGCCACCACAAAAGGCTGAGTTTTGTATCCTATGGCAAATTATTCTAATTGTGGGAATTTAATTGTGGGAATTTCTTGTAAAGTGGTGACTATTTGATTCTAGAGAACGGACAGGTGCTCTCTCTCCCAGAGTAGGTTATTCCGAACTGGGTAAACAAATTGGTATCATGTTTTTTATCTTCTTGTCGTGTTTATTGTTTGAATTAGTGCATCATCGTCTCTATCATGTCCTTATATTTTGGTTGCTTGTGATGCTTGTCCCATACATCAAGTTCTTTTATTGCTGTGAGTTTAGTCGAATTCGCAACAGTTTGAATTGAGAAAGAGAAAGAAATATAGAGAGATAGATACAATAAAATGTTGGAGAGAGATTAAGAGAAATTTTGCTTTAGAGGATCCAATTTCTAAGTTTTGCAGATGTTCTGCTTTCAAATCAGCTGTAAGCTTTAGTGGGAGATTGATTTTAAAACTATACTGCAACTTCAGAAGAGCTAGCTGAAGGGTCTAAAGGAAGGTATTGGCATAAAGCTTGGTGTCTCAAAAAATGATGGTTAAGTATTTCTATAAGTTAGTAGGAGCCGGTGTTTTAAAAATCGGACCATACCGGCCGGTCGAACCGATTAGACCGCGAATCGGAGTCTGGCCGGTTTGGTTCATTAGTTGGATCGCTATTACAATCAGGCCGCTCAGAACTGGAAAAACCGGCAGTTTGATTGCATTTTTTTTAAAAAAAAAATCACCAAAACGTCATTTTGATTTTATTTTATTTTAAAAAAAGAATCAGAAAATTGGAAAATAAAAAATAGAGACAAAGTGCGACTACTGCAAACAGAAAATTAGAAATAGTGCGAACCCTAAAAAAGAAACGATGTCTACAATTCAATCTTCATCGTCGCAGCCACTCGCCGCCGTCGCCACCGCCACTCGCTGATTCCGTTCTTTTTCCTCAAACCGGTGAGTGTTTCAACTTGAATTACTATTTATCATATTGTGTTTTTTAATTTGTTTCATCATTCATTCATGTTTTGCTTTTATAAAATTGATGATTTTTTTTAATGTTCTTGCTTCTACAAAACCCTATTAATTTGTTCATAACTTAATTTTTTTTATTTAGTTTCTTCAAGTTCAACCTCTAGTTTATGGATTTTGTTAATAAAAATTGTTTCCTTTATGTTTTTACATTGTTTCTATTATGACTTCTGTTAATAAAAATAGTTTCTTTTATGTTTTTAGTTTATACATTGTTTCTATTATAGATTATGTTATGTTCTATTTAATTAATTTCAATTCTTCTGATATCATCACGTATATAGTTTACTTTCATATTGCCGGTTCTGATTATCATCACGTATATAGTTTAATTTAGACAACTTTGAAATGTTCTTAACTAAAACCAAAATCAGAATCTATCTTTAATATATAGTATAGTATAGTAGAGTATATAGTCCACTATACATTATACTATAGAGCTTGATTTCCATAACACAAGTGACTTGAGAAATTCCATGACCTGCAAATACAAACAATATGAAACAACTTATTTCATTATAAAAAAATATATTCAACTACTGTATAAACAATGAAAAATAGCAAGGCCATGTTTGGATAAATATATTAATTAAGCGTTTATAGCATCATAAGGCTTGAAATATAAATAGTAACTACATTTTATGCTTCGTTTCTAAGATTATGAGTAATAATTTAATTTCTTTTTATGCTTCGTTACTTACTTTCATATTGCTTTTTTTTTTTTTTAATTTGGTTTGTGTTTATAGTTAAATGGCATCATCTGGTTTAATAACTATAGTTAAATTTATATTACATTTTACGCTTCGTTACTTACCGGTTTAATAACTATAGAGTATTTTTATAGTGATCGGTTCATTCTACCGATTTATCCGGTTTGATCAGGTTTAGTCATGCGGTTCGACCAGTGACTCAGATGATGCCATTTAACTATAAACACAAACCAAAAAAAAAAAAGCAATATGAAAGTAAGTAATGAAGCATAAAAAGAAATTAAATTATTACTCTTAATCTTGGAAACGAAACATAAAATGTAGTTACTATTTATATTTCAAGCCTTATGATGCTATAAACGCTTAATTAATATATTTATCCAATCCTGGTCTTGCTATTTTTCATTGTTTATACATATTATTTTTATAATTAAATAAGTTGTTTCATATTGTTTGTATGTGCAATTCATGGAATTTCTCAAGTCACTTGTGTTATGGAAATCAAGCTCTATAATATAATGTATAGTGGACTATATACTCTACTATACTATACTATACTATATATTAAAGATAGATTATGATTTTGGTTTTGGTTAAAAACATTTTAAAGTTGTATAAATTAAACTATATACGTGATGATAATCAGAACCAACAATATGAAAGTAAACTATATACGTGATGATATCAGAAGCAACCACACACTTGGAATTGAAATTAATCAAATAGAAAATGACATAATCCATAATAGAAATAATGTAAAAATATATATATAAAAAAAAACTTTATTAATAGAAACAATGTAAAAACATAAAAGAAACAAATTTTATTAACAAAAGCCATAAACTAGAGGTTGAAATTGAAGAAACCAAATAAAAAAAATTAAGTTATGAACAGAACATAACAAATTAATAGAGTTTTGTAGAAGCAAGAACATTAAAAAACAATCATCAATTTTATCAAAGCAAATGATGAAACAGATTAAAAAACACATTATGATAAATAGTAGTTCAAATTGAAACACTCACCGGTTTGAGGAAAAAGAACGGAATCAGAGAGTGGCGACAGCGGCGAGTGGCTACGACGATGAAGAGTGAATTGTAGACGTCGTTTCTATTTTAGGGTTCACATTGTTTCTAATTTTCTGTTTGCAATAGTCGCACTTTATTTCTATTTATTATTTTCCAAATTTCTGATTCGTTTTTTTTTATAAAAAAAAACATCAAAACGGCGTCGTTTTGGGGATTTAAAAATAAAAAAAAGATACGCAATCAAACTGTCGGTTCACGTAAACCTCCGGTTCGTCGGTTTTCCCGGATCTGAGCGGCCTGATTGCAACAGCGATCCAACTAAACAACCAGACCGGCTAGGCTCCGGTTCGCGGTTTGACCGGTTCGACCAGCCGGTCCGGATTTTAAAACACTGCATTGAACTACCCATTATTTGAGCAAACTATTATTGTTGAGTCTACGTTTCAGTTTGTTCAGTTCTAGACATGGTGAGATGTGTTAAAAAGTTTCACATCGGATATGAGATGACATTAACAAGTGTTTATAAGCAAATAACAATTCTCACCTTACAAGCCGATTTTATAAGAATAGGTTATGCTTATACTTATTTCTAATAATCTATTACAAAAAGAATCACCATCCAACCAAGAATCAAACCAAAGAAGAGTAGTTTCCTTTCCTCATTACCAACTACCCTCACCAGCCTATACCGCCACTCTCCTTCACAAACAACAAATTGCGCTAGCATTGTGATGCCAAACCTCCCAACGGATTGGATCTTTCAACCCTTAAAACCATACCTAGCCAATAGTCACCGGCACCTTAAACCACCAACCCCTTTGATCAACAAGTAATATCTATCTCCACTTTCCTAACAATGCTAATGTAAATTTCTTATCCTTTGAAACTCCAATCAGCCATGCTCCCTATCTGAGCACACAATATTCCAATTATCCCAATGAATTGTTTATGTTCTTCACTCTCCCCAAAAAAATATTTACGTGGGATTCAATAATAGAAATAATACATGATGAAACCTTAAAGAAAGAAAATAAACTAACAAAGAGGACATGACTGATTTTAGCAGCACCAAGCGATCTCCCATACTTAAATTTAAACTTTTCCAGCCGAACAACCTTTTTCTAATTAGTTTTCTACAATCGGGTGTGCCAAAAGGAAAGTTTGCGAGATATGGACAACTCTTTTTACAATGTGGCAAACCAACATTCTAATTAATTGAAAAAATCCTCTCCGTCAACACCATAATTCAAATGATAGGAACATTGCAAAATATAGTACTGAAATTTAAATTCATAATTTTCTACTTACTCCCTCCCTTCCTTTTTATAAGAAACAATTTGAAAAAATTACACATACCAATGAAATACATTGTAACTAGTTCTTTTCATTTAATATTCTTATAAATTTAAACTTATTCCATTTATACCCCAATTTAATTACTATAAATTCAATCAACTTATTTATTTTTAATATTTTCTTTCATAATAAATAAGGACATAAGTGAAATACAACATTTAAAACATTTGAAAATTATTCAAAATTTCTTATAAATAGAAACAAAAAAAATTTCACTTTTGTTTCTTATAAAAAGGAACGAGGGAGTATTTATTAAGGGATGCAATTCTAGTCATTAAACTACTTAGAACAAAAAATCTTTATAATTTTTTACTGTGGAATTTACTATGCAACCATTGTGGATTTTTAAATGATTTAAATATGAAAATGGTTTCGAAAAATATGAAAATATTTGATTCTAGTTTTAGTAGAAAGAAAATAAAAAAATTTAAGCTTTATCAAAATTCTCCATATTCTCTCATCTTTAATCTAACAATTACCGTCACAGTAGAGCCAGCATAGATCATCATCAATATCATTGTCAGTGTCGCAAACAAAATAACAGTTAGAAATTATGAGCAGTAAAAAGTAAAAAAGAAAGAAAAAATAATTAGCAGTGAACAATAAAAGGGATGAAAAAATGGAACGACGGCGACAAGATCCACCAACCGCTAACAGACGAAGGTCGTTGTGGCGAACTATGTCGACACAAGGCTCTGCCACCACCGGCGACACCGCAAAAGCCATAGTTGCCGAACAAATATCACAGACTGTGCAATCCACGTCAAACCTTCTTCATCTCATGCAACACTCTTCTCCTGCTCAGGTACTCTCTTCTCTTCCTCAATTTCATTCTAAATTCAAATTCAAAATGCACAGAAACAATAATTAATTCTGATTATAATTCTGATTCCAATGGATTTTAATTGAAATTTGATGTTTAGTGAACCTATTAGGACGTTGAAACGTGATTATTGATTTTTTTTTGTTTGATTTTTAGGGTTTTGATTTTTTTTTTTTGTAGGCTAAACTTGTTAAGCTTCCTAAGAATCTGTTGGCAAAGGTTTCTACTATTAAGAATACAGAACAGGTAATTGCATTGATGTAGAATGGTTGGTGAATTTGAGAGAATATGTAGAGTGTATGTAATGAATAGTTTGTGTTTTGCCGTACAGGTTTTAGAGCAGTTGCCTCGGGTAATATCGTCGCTCGATGCACATATGGAAAATGGGTTGCAAAAGTTAGTATCTTTTCTTTGGATAATTGATTAATGGTTATCAGTATGCTGCATTATTATCATTATGTGTGTCAGTGTGTGTATTTTGAACTGAAGCCACATTTAGGCTCTGTTTGGCAAAAAATAGCAGATAGCGGATAAACTAGCTGATTGATTTTGTAATGTTTGGTAAAATTAGTAGTTGAGCTAGTTTAGAAATATGAAATGATGTAAAAAGATTGTTTACTTAATAATTTATTTTTTTCAAGTAAGTTGATAGGGGTAAATTTGCAGAAAAAATGATAAGCTAATAAAAATAAGCCATAAGGTCGCGAGGAAAAAATGATACCAAACAGATTGTTTTTCTTCCATATGAGCTTATAAGCTATAAGCTCAAAATTTGGCATTGTCAAATAGAGCCTTTAAAGTGTTATGACTATTAATGAAATGAGGGTTAACTTTTTGTTATTATGTTAGAACTGTTATATTCATCTTGAATGTATATTGTATTACTTGATGGCTTAGAAGCAGTGTTATCAATCACAGAAAATAGACGTTGGTACAAATTCCATTACACTATAGCGTTGTAACATTTCTATAGCTGCTATTTGATAACACTTTAAATTGCGGAACAATAGCTGTCTGTTCAAATTTTGCTACGCAAGCCGCTATTTGACATTAATCAAAAGGCATTGCAGTTTTCTTCTTTTAATTTTTTATCAGTGTTTGATATCATTTTTTCAATATGGCTGATTTGAGTTGCAAATTTGTAGTGTTCCACAACTGAAGACTGTGGTTCAGTTACTTGCAAATATGGAAAGTAGCCAGCTTAGTTCACTATCCCGAACCCATGTTCTTGAGAAGGTATGGATATAATAGGTCTGTTGCTTATGTAGTTATGAATATTTGGTTTATGATCGAAATTGATGTTTACGTTATGGAGCATATGTTATAATGGAGGAAATCTAGGAATACAAGAAGCTGATAAGAGGGCATAACAAGGCTTCGTTGCCTTGACAGCAAAGTCTTTGTTGTTCATCTGATTAAATTTGCGTTTATAATGAACTTTTATCTGTCAGAGAAGAAAGAAAGGATGGACTTACTTTTTAAGAAAATCATGTGTGTGTGGTCAACTTCAATTATGAATTTGGTTTTACGTGTGTGACTGATCATTCAATTGTTTTCCTCTATCAGGAACATGAATCAGGAAACCAATCTCAAGAGACGGATTAATTGAACTTCCGTTGTTTGGGAGTTTGACCTCTGATCAATTCGTGCAGAATTTTTGGAAGCTTCGGACTGATCATCTTTGATTTCATCATAGCAGCTATATTTCTTCTTCTGTCTATCTGCAAATCAAATAACAAAGTTCTGTCCCACCTTCTGATACCGTAAATAGTTTCAACTGTAGAAAGCTGTCAATATTATCACTTTTGACAATGTGCTTAGTTTTCAGACTTGGAATCTTGTTCAATGAGTTCAAGGTCAGGTTATTAATTGATAGATAACAAATGTCAACAAATGTATGTGTACACATTTTCAGCTTGTGTTTTTTGGTTATTCAATTTTGATGAACTGAACCTTTGCCAATTGTTTGGTGCAAAGTGATGCATTGTTTATATCACTGCTAAACTCAGTAGTCATTTTATATCACTTCTACTACCTAAGACTATCCCAATGTCTAGTATACTTGTACTTTTTATATCACATATCCGACTCCTTTAAAGCGAGTAATATCAAACATTACTTAATAAATCATGGTGGTGTTGTTACAAGCACAATCCTTAATATATTTTTTTTCACTTAAACTTTATTCACAGTATCCAAATCCATTATATCACTGCTAAATCCAATGGTAAATAGGTCTTTATCCCCTGCAAAATATGCGAGTTTTGTATTTTCTCCCTGTAAAAAAAAGTTGCAATTGCCCCCCTGTAATATGAAAATTTCATCATTTACCCCCCTAAGTCGACAACATGGATGCTGACGGGACAAAATTAATGATGTGGCATGCCTATGTGGTTTTTTCTTAATTTTTTTATTATAAAAATTAGTGTCATGAGATAAATAATGCCACTTAATATGGAAGCCCCTTATATGGACCTTAAATTTAAGGGATCATTGGTGGACCTTAATAAATGACTTGCTATAGCCTGGTATCATTATAAGGGTGCCAATCTTGTGGGGTCTGCTTGCATTTTGTGTATTCCTCATTCAATACTCTTTCTTTCCTTCCTAAAATTCCTCCATAACCATAGTTCATAACAATGTTGTCCCTTCTTTGAACACAAACTGTATTTTTTTTTTAACTCATCTTGTGCCACAACCCATAGCATATTAGTTTTCTAACTCATTCACAAATAGCTATTTCCAGGCCAAAGATAGATCTTAAATTTTAAAATCAATAAACCGTGTTTTTTCCTCATTTTAAGCAATATTCTTATGGTTTTTCTAAAAATAAATAAAAAATAGTTAATTGCTTACAATTACATGCCCAATGCATTTCTTCCTAAAAAATTAATCTCATAGTTGTGTAGGTGTTAACTACAATGGAAGCTTTTGTTTCAAAAAAAAAAAACTACAATGGAAGCTTCAAAGGTGAGTTCTTTTAAAAGGGTATAGATTGAAGCTTTAATTTCCCTTTCTAAGGTACAACTATAAGATTTGCGAATAGAATTGAGATAAAACTATTAATAGACAAAACTTTAAAATAGTATAATTATGTGTTGTTACAGTTCATTCGTCAATTGAAACTATGAACCAAATTTAACTAAAATCTATATTATGAATGCAAGAGTTTCCCACTGGAGAAAGAGGTGATGGTCTCGTATATGAACAAAATGCTGGTCCCACAAAATTGGTACCTTTTATATTGGTGACCTACTATAGCAGATGGTCTCGTATATGAACAAAATGCTGGTCCCACAAAATTGGTACCTTTTATATTGGTGACCTACTATAGCAAGTAATTTATTGAGGTCCACCCATGGTCCTTTAAATTAAGGTCCATATTAGGGGCTTCCCACTTAATATTATTATTAATTTTTTTTTAAGAAAAAATAAAAAAATGCCATTTAATATAATTATTAATTTTTTTTAAAAGAAATCTTTTTTAAAAAAAGAATAAAAAATCTGTGAAAGAAATTCATCCCTCTTCTTGTTCCCCTTCTTCATCTTCAAAACCAATAGCATCAAGTGGCAGAGCCAAACTCAAATTGGCATAATTCAGTTTCAATCGCAAAAGCAGAGCCAAACTCAAATTCCTCTCTTCGACATTCACTTTCTTCCTTTGCTTCTTTTTCTCAATTGTTGCCGCTGCTTCCACCGTCATCAACCCTACTTCCACAGTCATCAACCCTACTTCCAAGGATACTATCAATTCCTTTTTCAATTTCATCTTCCAATATCGATTTGCAATCAAATTCCTCTCGAGAATCACGTTCCAGTACTTCATCAGAATCCACCACTCTCTTTTCCAAAATCTGCTTTTCTCGAACGTTGAAAAAGTCTGTTTGAGAATCGCTTTTATTTTCAAGCTGAAAAGTGTTTCCATTAAACGGTAATAATAACGGTTCAAGAAAATTGTTGTTGTAACATTCCGTTATTAACGGTTTTGTGAATTTGAAGATGAAGAAGAGGGAAGAATTTCTTTCCCAGATTTTTTTTTATTCTTTTATTAAAAAAGATTTCTTTTTAAAAAATTAATAATTATATTAAGTTGCATTTATTTTAAAAAAATTAATGATAATATTAAGTGGCATTATTTATCTATATGGCACTAATTTATTTAATAAAAAATTAATGAAAAGTCACATAGACATGCTACATCATCAATTTTGTCCCGTCAGTATTTATGTTGTCGACTTAGGGGGTAAATGATGAATTTTTTATATTACAGGGGGTAAATTGCAATTTTTTTTACAAGGAACAAAAACAAAACTTGCCTATTTTGCAGGGAATAAAACTCACTAATTTTTTATGACATTTTAAGCTGATTTTGCATTGTGAAATGCAATCTTATTTAATGCAATACATAAAATCTTAGATCCTGATTTGGGTAAACCCAATATAATCATAAACTGTTTCTGCAGCTATAAACTCAAGCTATAGTATGATTTGATTAAGGGGTTTTTTTGCACGTATTTGTAATAGATAGTCATGCAAAGATCCTAAATCCTGCTATCTGAAGACAACTTATGGGATAATCTTCTATGTTTAAGTTGGTCCTTTACATTACTAATGTTATAATAAGATAATTTTTTCCGTCAAATTTTAAATTAATTTTGTTTAAAACTTTTACTTAACACCCTCCTAAATTATCCATATATGCAACTTTGTTAGCCACATGGTTGTTTGTTTGAAACAAAAACTTGACTAAAAGGATTTACTATCATAAGAAATTTGCTATCTAAGGCCCCAAAAATCCTAAAATACTCCTGAGTTAGTGGATAAAAAATTCGTCGTTTGCGTAATGAATTCGAATTGAAAAAAAATTTAAAATAAAAGATCAAATTGAAATATAAAATAAACATAAGAGATCAAACATGTCATTAAGCTACCAATCAAATTGATTTCAAACATCAGAGAATTGTCTAGCTAAGTGGTTTTATAATAACAATTATTAATAAAATAAAAAAAGGACAAGAGAAGACCATTTTACTCTCACATAGCTAAATAATTTTGCAATTAATAGATAAAGGTGTTTTTCTTATATCAATGTATGTTAGAGGACTCAATAATTCTAACCTGCCATTTCTTAATTATTACAGTAATTGTTATTGTTCTTTTAGCTTTTTTGTTTTCGTTTCAAGGCTCGTATAGGGTACAAAAGTAGTTCAAATAACACTGCTTTTGTTTACCTTTGGATTGAGCTGCCCCATGGGTTCATATGGTGAACACTCCACACCATATATTCCCCTTCCTCCAATCTTCTCACCCCAAAATTTGAAATAACCAATAGAGCCACATCTTCGGAAAAGTATATTCTATATTTTTTTTAGTTTGGTCATTTCTCATTGTTGGTAATCGAGTTTCTTGCTTTGTTTGGAAATCGATTGATTGTATTATCTTGCTGTTTTATGTGGTTCTTCTTGTAAATTTTCATAGTTCTCCTTAGCACATTTTGTGTTGATGAGTCTACTTATTTCTGTGATTTTTATATATGTATCTCATTTTTTGTCAGTTCAAAAAATAAAATTAATAGTTGATAAACCACAAAAAAGCAAAAAAAATATTTAAGAAAAGGGGAGAAAAAGTAAATAAATGACATTTTATATTGTTAAGCACGGGATACTAGTGTCAGAACTATTTTTTTTTTGAACAAGCCAAAATTATATATATATATATATATATATATATATATATATATATATATATATATATATATATATATATATAAACAAAAGGACAGTCTCCCCAGCACAAGATGTGCCAAGAAAAACTACCATCGATTACAAAGAGTCACAGATATATACAAAGAGATAACCAAAACAAATCATACAAAGCAAACAAATCATGCGAGGCCCAGACACAAGAAAGGACTAGACCACCAGCTATGACAGTTAGAAGCTAATGTAACATGAGATGCCTTCAACCACCGAAATGAGAGGAGCTTGATCTTGTCTAACAACTGAGAAATAGAGCTGGCTGAGCCTCGGAACACCCTATGATTTCTCTTCGTCCACACAACCCATACACATGCGAGCGAAATGAGCTGCAGAAAGGAGCGTCGAGCCCGTGAAACACCTGCTGAAAAGGTAAACTGGACCAGGTGATCACGTAGGGAAGTGAACTCCACCACCGGTATGCCAATCCACGAACGCACTAACGCCCAGATGGAGCCAAAAGTACCACAGGAGAGAAAAAGATGATGTGTTGACTCTGCATCGCCACACCCCGAAATGCACTGATGAGTTGATGAAGGTATTATGCCGCGCGTGACCAGGTTGGTTTTTGTGGGCAACCTGTCACGTAATAACCGCCACGCAAAGATGGAGACCTTCAACGGAACTTGAGGGTGCCAAATAAGAGTATATGCATCATCCATAGGAGATGTAACCTGAGAAGTCAATATCTGATAAGCTCCCCGGACAGTGTAGCCTCTGTCAGGGTCAGGCTGCCACTGCCACCTGTCTGGAGACTTGTCCTGCAAAGAAAGGGTAAGCAATAAAGATTGACACTCCCTTAAAGAATTTCTTTGCTATTTCATTGGGATATTTAATGTACAAATTCAAATTCTTTCGGGGACAATTATAAAATGATCATTGGTACAACTAGAATTAATAAAAAGAACAATATTTAAGTGCAGGTTGATTTCCTTTTTTTTTTTTACATAATGATTTAAAAAAATAAAAAATCATTTGAAGAAAAATATGTGAACAAACAATTAAGCATGACATCTGTTTTGAACGAAAGTTTCTCTTCCCACCCCCCATGACTCTTTTTAACCCCCCAATATTCCAATTTTACCCCTGTACAAAAACTTCGGAATGCGTTTTCCGAAGTTTTTCTAGTTCAAATTCATCAAAATTTCGGAAAGTACATTCCGAAGTTCGTATTCTAGGCAAAAAAAACTTCGGAAAACGCGTTCCGAAGTTTAAAACTAGGGGCAAAAATGGAAATCCGGGGGGGGGGGGGGGGGAAAGAGTGACGGGGGGTGGGAAGAGAACCAAACCAGGCTAAGATCCAATACAAACGGCCCAAACGCTCTGAGATTCAACCCAAATCTACTCTTTAAGGGAAGTTTTTCATACAAGCCAATGGTAATAGACATAATGTTCCTCTCTACGAAGCACCGACACTTCTATGATTAGGCGTGTTGCGGTGTCCGATACTCGTATGACACTCGAACGATACTTGTCGGATAGGTGTCTAAAAAAATATTTTTTCCTTACCCTGACACTCCTTAGATCGGTGTCCGACACCTGTAAGACACCCGTATAAACGTGTCGGATAAGTGTCTTAAATTTATTTTTTTTCTTTGTTTCGACTCTCCTTAAACATATTTACAATGATTAAAGATGTGTCGAAACAATAATGTTGATTGATGAGGGATTAAAGAGATTACATTATTTTAATTTTTTTTATAGTAGATGAATGAATAAAGGTCAAATGTACTATCATATATTCTCTTAAAACTTTTTTTAATAAAAAATTTGTTCAACTTAGATGCATATGTATGTATTTTGGTTTTAAATTTAGATTTTTTAAAAACATAAAGCGGTGTTGGTGTCGTATATTTCTTACATTAGCGATGTCGAAATGTCTGTATCATGTCGTGGTGTCCGTGTCAGAGTCTGTGCTTCATACTTTCTCTTCACCCTTGCAACTAATACACCCCATACTAGAAGAAGTTAATAAAAAACAAAACAACAAAGAAAGTGTGCTTCCTGATAATCGTCTATCGACTTTAAAATGCAAGCCAAATTCAAGAAGAAAAGAAATTCTTCAGAGGGATCCGTTTTTTTAAGGTCCTAAATTGATGAATAATAGTGTCGCCTCTAGCCTATGAAGTCCCGATACGGGACATGATACCGATACGCCGATATGTAAAAAAAATTAAAATTCCCAATCCGATACTGCCGCGATACGTTATTAAAAAATTAAATTTAAAATTAAATATATAAATATACAATATATAAACATGACTAAAATCAACAATATTAATAATTAAAAGCAGAAAATATCTAGTCTTACATCAGAATTTTGGGAAAAGCTCAAATGTTTAACAACCTATTATATAGTAGGACACCATAATTTTTCTTTTGAAAAGTAAAAAATTATATTGACAAAGAAAAACCACAAGAAGTGCTAAAGATACAAACAAACATCGGATATTGGGACGTATCAGATATGTATCGGGTATTACTTTTTTATTTAAAAATAATAATTTAACCGATACTTTTCCGATACGAGTATCGAGACGTATCAGAAGAGTATCGAGTATTATTTTTTTATTTAAAAATAATAATTTAACCGATACTTTACCGATACGAGTACCGGAACATATCAAAAGAGTATCGATATCGAATACGTATCAGACACAATACATCATCAATTTTTGAGTATCGGGACTTATGTGCCTCTAGCTTGATTGATATGTATGCTCTCATGGTAAATTTTTTTTTTTTTTAATTTTATTAACATTAATATTAAACTAATATTTCAAATACTATAGATTTTTTATATTCAGTCAATAGGTCTTATAAAAATCGACTTTGAATTGGTCTTTTCCTATATTTTCATCTCATCCCCCAACTCATCAGCAATAAAGACCCCATCCATTATTTATAGAAATTTACTTTTGCCACCCTATTTATAGAAATTTACTCATTCATTATATTATTATAATATTACATTTCAAAGAAAATTACATTTAATTATTATTACATATCAAAGAAAATTACATTAAATAAAAGTCTATTCTATTATATTGATCATAGTGATCAATCTTCCTAGGGTTGGCGAAAACCCAAACCGCAAGGGTCGCCACCACCTCCGTCGTATCCACCGCACTGCCCCTACCCCTTGGGAAAACCCAAAGGCGATTTAACTCCGATTAATCATAATGATCTTAATAGGCCTAAAAAAATTCCTCGCTGATTAACATAATGATCTCAATCTCATCATAAAAAAAAAGCCTAACATCATTATGATTAATCGGCGACGGACAATGAGACCGTTTACGCCTAAATAAACAAAAATTACAAAAACTAAAAATAAACAAAAAATCTAAAATGAGAACAAATGAAAGATGAGAGAATGAGATGAATAAAAAATTGAAAGGAAATGTTAGAATTTATAGAATTATTGGCTGAATTCTATTGGCTAATGAAAGTAACAACTTCAACATCATTAGCCACAGACCTTTGACTGTTGCTGTCACCAAATTTTTGAAAATCGACCATCCGTGCCCTAAGCCACGGACGAGTAAAAGACAGGCACCTGCCTTATTGGCCAATCAAACGCCTTCACCCTTGTTGACCATTGACTGCTGATGTAGTATTTTTCTATCAATCAAAAGTAAGTATTTATATATCGTCTCCTCAGGAACTAGTGCGATATCATAAACCGTTCAACGTCGATTATCATTTTAAGTTAAAGATTAATTTGATTGTTTGTTGAAACCAAAAGAGCTTAATTGCGAAAATAAAATATGAAACTAATAAGGCTTAAAACATGTTAGGATTAGAGTTCGTTGACCAAGCATCACATATATTATAATAACCACATATACGATATCTAGCTTTTAATCGATATTATCACGTATCTTTTGACAATATTATTTATGTCTAAATAATATTGTGAGTTCTATTGCATCGTTTGATTGTCGATTTCTCAAACTATCAAACGATCCAATAGTCGATCATATCATTTAATCGACGATTTCTCAATCTATTAAATGATTTGAAAGCATGAAGCTTAGAGACTCAAAAGTGATTATCAAGACATAAATCCCATGTCTAGGCTTTATGTTTTGATAGATAATTATTCTAGATCAAGATTCAAAATTATTTTTCAATAACAATTTAAATCAAACATAATCATAAAGTGCAAGAACAATATCAATATCAAATTAAATGCTAGAATTATATATTAAAGATCAAAAGATTACATGTTTAGCTTGATCAAGTACCTCTAATCCCAACAATGGAGATTTAGCTACTCATTGTCATGGTAGCCATGCAAGATTGAAACAAGAAATGAAGATTCATGCACAAACTTGTGATTTCTCCACAAATATGGAAGAATCCACCTTCTATCACTCTTACTCTTTGTTTCTCTCTCCAAATTGCTCTAACTTCTCTCTATGATATTACAAGATATCCCTAAAAAATGACTGAAGTGGCCTTTTATAATGGTTTTGTTCTGATGAACTCGCCAGGGCGAGCTGCTTACTCTCCTTGGCAAGTTGATGTTACTTCACCAGTGGGTTTCTGCCACGTCATCTCTAAGGATTTTTAGCCGCATTCGCTCGCCTCGCGAGTAATTCACTTGCCATGGCGAGTTGTCTCGCCTTCCACTCGCCTTGGCGCTTTGAGGGCGAGTTACCTTGGGTGCTCTCTGCTTTTGCTCGCCTTTGTGCTTTCCATGGCAACTTGAGGGCTAGTTACCTTGGGCGCTCTCAACCTTTGCTCGCCTTCGTGCTTGCCATGGCGAGTTAACTTGTTAATTTTTCTTTGTTTTTCTTCTTTGCTTGGTGTCTTGACTTTAAATTCCTGCACAAATGGATAGAGTAAGATATCAAAAGCGTAATAGGGCAATTATACAATTTCTCTCGGCTTTTCCCTAAATAACTTGCAAGACAAGTAACAAAAGTGCCTTAAATGTAAAGTGAATTTAACTACTTTTTGGCACTTATCAACTGCTGCAAAGACCAATGACCGTCGTTCATCCACGACTTAAGGCGCAAACTGCAGCGTAGGGTGTCCGTATCATAGGGCACGAATTTGTCTGGGCACAAAATTTTTTGTGGCCAGGAATGCACCACCACATGTATAAAAAGGGGGTGGTAGGTGTTTTCTTTCACTCATCCATTCATTTACATATTTTTAGTTTAAAAAACAAATGAAAAATTTAGATTTTCGTCCAAGTAAAAAACATAAACTAAGTCGTGGATGGACGGAAACCAAAAGTAAATTATTTAAAAAGCATAAACTAAGCAGGCACAAAATAGTGTAGTAGGTAATTATAATTTTTATTAAATCAGACACAAAAACTATATCAATTTGACCGTTACTTTCACGATTTTCATTTCCAGTCAAATAATTATATTAATATTACATTATAAAAAAAAATAGAAAATGTTCTCCAAAAGGTACCCCCTGCCACTTTTGCAGGACAAGGTTTTCCAACATGCTTCTGACAAGCGAATCAGCAGCACTGGAACTTCCCATTTTTGAACCCATATATGGAAATTTGGTAGTTTCTTCTTCGATTAGTCATAGAGTACCCAATAATTAGGACACAAAAGTCGCTCACACCGATTAGCATAGAGCACCCAACTATGTTAAATAAATACATCGGTGGGTGTTCTATGACTAATCAGCGGATGTAACACTCAAACCCGTATTTAAGAAAATACTACCTTTATAAAAATATTATTCAAATTGCGCAACGGAAAATAAAACTTGATTTATAAAATTGGTGGTTCAAGTATTACAAGCTTAATCAAATTTAATTACTAACAACTTTAATTAGTAAAATACCGTTATACAAAATATTTCTAAAACTCGATACATCCTCAAATAAATAAAAATAAGTGATAAAGACTCTATATACATTTAAAGAACCCTATCCCCGTGTCATGATCAGAGCGGAGCTTCACCAACGACTCGGTCACAAACATAACCTGAGAACCTGAACCCCCAAAGGTTCAGCACATACACAAAACAGAGGGTTAGATAATATAACCATAAAAGGAACTAAGTGCAAGAACACACTTAACACTTAGGACATAGTATGCTCATGTCTACATAGCTCAATACATAAACATACATTAATATCATGTCATACAAATCTCATTATTATAAAAGTATAACACATCCCAATAATATCACATTTCCTAATCAATAATCAAGTATACACATATAATCATCAATTATCAATCATTCATCACATATCTCATAATACATTTACTCACTTAAATTAAGGATTGCCAATCAATGTCAATTACCAAGTATCACATTTAATCACATATTCCTAATGCAACTAATGTCAATTACATAATGTCATGTCACCCTAGACATAACTATATGCATGTGGTACCCGCATCGAGTTTTGAATACACAAGTATCCTTCGCATCAAGTCAGTTTTAAGTCTTGGAGGACCATCGCTCGAGTCAGTTTTAAGTCATGGTGGACCATCGCATCGAGTTGACTCATGGATGCATGAATGCATACATACCAAACAATGATGATAACTCTATACATTTACATATGAATAATAGGACACTCCTCCTAATATTCCCTCTCATGTTCGCATCAAATCTCATCATCATATTATCATTAAGGTATACATTCAAGCAAAACATAACAATACCTATTAACTAACTTAATCATAAGTCATCATCATCAATTTATTATCATAACACATCAACATCATAAACTCGTCATCATACATAATAAATCACAATCTTAACTCAACGCACATAATCATCATAATTAATCATCATTTATGAGTTCGCATCATAATCATATACATCACCAACTTAATACAACATCTTCTCAATTTATATATAATCCAAACACAACACATTGTTAACTAATCTCTAATCATCATATATCATTAGTTAATCCACTTGCATCATTAACTAAGTCTTGCACCTCATAAATCATCATACATATCACATACATTACCTAAGGTTCACTTCATACTTCAAGTAAACAATTACTAAACCAATCATGCAACCATAAGCATATTACTCAGATATCCTCAAAATATAATCAATCTAATCCTATAATATGTTATAAGATCATAAGTTAATCATGGTATAAGCATATATATCATTTATTCAACAAAAACACTTTTCAGCACAGTTAAGTTTCGCCCTGGCGAGCTCAAGGCGAGTTCATAGCGAACTAACTCAGAGAGCAACAGCTTAACTCGCCACCAACTCGCCATGGCGAGTTCACCAGACAGGCTACTCGCCACCAGCTTGCCACGGCGAGTGCACCAGATAGGCAGCATTCTCTTCTTCGGATTTTTGATGAAAAACCCTCAAATATCAAAATTCCAACATACCAATTCAAAAAGGTGATGACTTTAAACATATATAAGCATAATAAACATGAAAGTACAACCTTTAACATCATCAAACATCATTTCACATCAAATCATAGATTTTCATGTATTAACTCATAAACCCCATTTATCACATAATCAATCAAAATCAAAGTTCAAGTAATCAACTTAATCATGTATTTCATATAACAATCACAAGTAGAAGCATATTATACATGAATCATTATCAAAGCTTCAATTATAAACACCTTCCCAAAACCCAAAATGAGTGAAGAGAGTTTGGGTGTGGAGTCATAGATAAACTCCCCTCTCTTTGATCACTCACAATTATATTATATAAACCTCTTACCTTCGATTGAAGCTTTACATCTCTAAGCTCTACACTTTGACTCCATTCTACATCTTCAAGCTTGATTCTTCTACACTTCCTCTCTACCTCCCTTTCTCTCATTTTTGTGAGAAATGAAACCACAACACTACTCCTCATAAAAATTACTCCTTTATATACTCTCCACTTAGGTTAGGGTCAATTTCCTATGTTACCCTTAATTTCTCTACAAATCCCACTCACAAATTCAACTTTACTCA
Organism: Trifolium fragiferum; assembly: GCA_954870985.1. Lineage (NCBI taxonomy): Eukaryota > Viridiplantae > Streptophyta > Magnoliopsida > Fabales > Fabaceae > Trifolium > Trifolium fragiferum. The sequence goes on from OX940789.1 coordinate 18,700,787, forward strand.
TACCACTAATTACCGTACTATTTACTCAATTGGCACTACTTCCTCCCCAAGATACTCTATCCTTTTAGATAATAACCAAAGTGTCATTCTTATCTCTACACAATCCACTAACTTATATCAAATTACTACATTAACCTTAATTCTATCACAAACTCTTATTCCTTCTAATTAAGCCCAATACTCATAAAAGTCCATTACTAACAAACATAAATGTAACAACTAATTAATGCATACAAAACACATAAATTAATTAAATAAAGTCAATCAATCAAATATATATATATATATATATATATATATATATATATATATATATATATATATATATATATAAGATTTGGGGTGTTACAACTCTCCCCCACTTAAAGATTTTCGCCCTTGAAAATTACATGATCCAATCAATCCCATAAGACCATTTCATCCAACTTTCCAATAAAATTTCCAAATTCTACACATTATCAATTTGACAAAACTAGTTTATTCAATCAACACGATTTTCGTTTACCATTAACAAGAGATTAAGGCTGATCAATTCCTTAATTTGCAAATAAGTATCCGATAACCATGATGGTAGCATAAACCATCTTTACCAAACTTCAAATATGTTTTCTTAACAAGAACTTTCTATCATAAGTATCCTTCATTCCTTCACACTTCAAAATAATCATTATCTTCAAAGGGACATTCGTAGCTTCATACTTTCCATAAACCCTTATTCTCAATTTCGATCTCTTGATTTCTTTCTTAATTCGTATACTTCATGTCTAATTCTTATCCAAACACGTTCCAAATTTCATCATCTCATATCCATTTGCCAAGAAGGTCATCCAAATCCTCTTAATAACTATAGAGCTACTTCCTTAATGACACAACTAATTCTTTCACATTAGTTTTCATACTTATGTCAAATTCCAACACAATCTCTAATCCCCAAATTATCGCTTCACGCTCATCCTTCCCATAGTTTCGACAATTATACCTTAATAAGAATAATCAACTTCATTCCGGAAAATACTTCCTCTTTAATACTTCGTAACTTCTCAATTTTCCGTAAGTCCTAACTTCTTTCTTTAATCCTTAGCTTCGCCAAATTGCATATCCATATATAAATCTCATTCCAACCACTCCATTGATGACACAATTCCAACAATCTATACCAAAATTATTTGCATCAAATTTCTAACATAACTATGTTCTTTCCAAATTATCTCTTACCTAACTTTTATATTTCTTAACACAAACAATTCCACTTTGATTTCTTCCTCTGAGATACTCTCATTCAAATATATCTTAAGTCAACCATCAACTCACACATTAATGCTATGCCTATCTCCCTTACACTAAGTTCCACTTATAATCTTTCTATTTCCCATCGTCTTTTCCATACTCAATCCTTTTTCCGATAGACAATTACTTAATAATTTCTCAACACGTCATCCAATGGCTAACTTACTCATCCATATCTTCCATTAATAACATTTCATACTTAACTTTGTCTCGACTTCCAAAGTCTTACGTGAACATTTCCAACATACCCTTCTAATTAACGATCTCATCGTTTTGATTCCAACGACAACCTTATCTTAAAATTTCCTTTGAACTCGATAAATCCAACTCACAATTTCCCTCTCTTAGAATCTCGTAATTCCGTTCTCATCTATTTGAGGTTCACTTCTTTACTTTGACAACTTCGCACCGGTCGGTCCATTAAATCCAAATCTACCTTCTAACTTTCTCAAATCTCTTCAAGAATACGGCTCACTAACTTCATCATACTTGACTTACACTTCTAAGTGTCACCTCCTATTTCGACTCACATTTCTGAACTTGTTCACTTAACTCCAATTCTTTCGTCACAAAAGCCGACATCTGCTATCACGTTAACTCAACTCAAATGACAACTCAATCCAAAATATAAATCCTTCGAATTCTAACAATTTCCTCATGCTACTTATTCATCTCTATTTGGTCAACCAATACTCCGAACTCTTGCGATTGTCGAATACCTCCACTTTCGAACCATACAAACAACGCTTCCAAAATTATCGAAACACTTTGTGTAACATCCCACTCTTTCAATTACCTAATTAATTTTATTAGAACCTTGTCTAATAAATTAATGTTAATTAGTGGTGATTAATTGAATCAAGTCTTGGGAATTAAGTATAGGGGAATGTTAACTTGTGCCCTTAAGGGCACATGTTAAGAACACCAACATAGAAAAAATTTATTACAACTTGTGTATTATTCAATTGTCTAAACATTAAATTCTCTATAACATTAAATGTACATTTCTATCTTTAGGTAGCTTATCATGTGCCCTTAGGGCACATGTTAACATGACCCTTAAGTATATTATGTGTAAAATTAGGAACTCTAATTGAACCTAAACTACACATTAGTATAATTAATTTTCACTTGTAATTCAATTAATTCTAAGAAGCAAATTCTCTCCATTCACTCCACCCTCTCTCACGCCCCCAACTCCCTCTCACTCACCTCCCCACTAATTCCTTTCCACCAATACAATCACATGCATCATAAAAGGGACAAAACTTAAGTGAGAAATCAGAAAAACTCTTCCCCATTACCCTTCTCTCTCACGTGAAACAACAATACCTCTCCCTCCCAAGAACTCTCACACCCTCACTCATCTTCTCATTTTAACCCTCAAATTCTCATTCAAACTCTTGAAGCAAATCACACATGCAAACTCCCCATCATCATCCTTGAGTTTCTAATAGGTAAGAATCATAGTTAGAAGTTGCTCAAACTCATTCTCTCATATTCTTAAGTTCAAAACCCTTTTCATCAAATTGAAGCTTTGAAAAGTGTTGGGAATCAAGTGAGAAATTAGTAAGTTGTTCTATCTTTCATTTTTCATTATCTTGGCCAAAAGACATAATTTTTAAAGATGAAATTCTGTGTTGACATGTTGAGTACATGCATGTGAGAGATTGGATATTTTCTTCATGATAGTGGTTGAAGAAATTAAGAAGATTTGAATGGAGTATTTGAAACCCGTGTTCTGGACAGCCCCTCAGTAAAACGGTAATTTCTCACTCTCTGAAGCTTTGATTTTAATTCCGTTTGTTGGTATGGAAAGCTAACTCAATTCCGGTCTTTTGGAGACCAATTTCATGAATTTTGGCCCAGTAACGAAGTCTGTACGAATTTTTGAAGTTAGATGTTCATCACAGGATTTTTACAGAATTCGTAATGGAAACAGGACCTCTGGTAAAACAGTCATTACTCTCTCCTCGTAACTTTGTTTGGAACGATTCCTTTTCCAATAAAAAGCTAACGAAATTCCCTTCGATTTGAGTACCAATTTCATAGGTTTTAATTTGGTAATGAGGTCTGGAGATGTGTTCAAAGATGGGGTTTTGATGTTGAGAGTTTGGCTGCGGGTTCTACATGATTCAAGTCCTATCATCAACACTGTGTGTTCGTCAAACGAGGTGGGTTCTTAGGCTAGTGTAGTTAGAATTCCCAAAATTATATACTTTGCATGTTAACTTAGGAATTAGGAACTTGTTGTGTGAGGGGAAATAGCTCATAATTTTCCCTCCGTTCTGTCCTATATTATATGTTTTACATTACTGCACTGTTACAAATGAGGATTGTAGGTATTTCTCTTTTAAATTGATGATTTTCGTAAAACAGGGGTCTCTCTGCATGAACTCACCATAGCGAGTATCAAGCGAGCATGCATGGCGAGCTGGGTTTCTAGGCTGATGAAACTCGCTATGGCGAGCTCCTGCTCGCCTAGCGAGTTGATTTAGGTCAGGACCTATAATCTCGTCATGGCGATCTGGCTTGCTCGCTGTAGCAAGCTAAGTACAGAAGGTCACTATCTTTCCATTTATTTCTAAAAACCTCATACTCGTTTTATATCCTCATATGTCTCAGATAAATTGCAGTAATCTAAATAATATAATGTTAAACAGAATGTTAATCACAGATAATCATTAGGGCTTGACTTAGGGAATTTAGAAATGATGTATGCTCCCCGGGTTTTGGGAAATTATGGTAGTATGAATTAAATTAGTATCAGTCAGTTATGTGCGATTTGTAACATCGCTTATGGACTTCATTTCTGAAGCTTCCATCAGAAAACTTTGTGAGCTGTATGCCGGAACGCTTTCTGTTCGCGGACAAGGCAGACCTCTGAGATATGCTCACTTCAGAGTGTCCTTGCGGTTAAAATCAATAAGTTATTATCTGTGATCCACTTTTATTTTTATGCTTTATGATATTATGATATGAATATGTTATGACTGATTAGGTGCCCCGGCGTAGTCGCCATTAGGAGGGTAGTAGGACCCACTGAGACTTAGTAGTCTCACCCCACTCCATTTATTTTTTTTAGGTAGACAGGTTATTTCGGAGCAGGGACCAGGTTGGACCTGATGATTGGAGCTGAGCTTGGATTGTCAGCTTAGAAGACTTAGTCTTCTTCCTTGTTTTATTTAGCTTGTTATTCTGTTGTCAATTCATTCCGCTGTTTGTATTGAATAAACATATTGTTATTCTAATGATAATGTGTTATTCAGTTAATTCTATGTAATTTAATGTACTCGGATTTCAATTATGTATGCTTCGACTAAATATTCTAGACAATTTAGTCGGGGTGTTACACTTTGAGATCCTTCTCTTCAATCAATTCCGAAATGAACTTCACTAACGCATAAACGCTCTTCTCCGGGTATCTCTATCTATCTTATTCTCATACACTCAACATATCCGAGGATTATAACCTTCTCCCCCATTTATCTCAAACCCATCTACAATCATTTATTGGAACTCCCGATTCTCACATCTAATTGTAGGCTCCTACGGTTCTAACTTATTCCTCTCAAAAGAAACTACTATCGACAGTGTTTGCGCACATGTCGCATGCAAGGGGTAAACTACAAACATCTATCTAAGATTGCACAAAATCAAATTAAAGCATTTCATACAGAAGTTCAAGTTACATGCATCTTCTATAGATCTTAAAAATTAAGAATCAATTCAAGACAAGAAAAGATGAATATTACATAACAATCAATTCCGAACAATCTAATAGTTCACATATATTAAATCATATCGTGCGAGATAACAATTAACTTAGCATCATAGTTCACATGGTGAAACAAAACAATTGAATATGTGCATCATGTTATCAATTCTATCATAATGGAAATAGCATAATCATCTATTACAACCTATAGATAATAAAAGAACAAATTAAGTTTCATAATGATAATTTAGCACATATCATATAAAATAACCATGCATCAAACATGTCTAATAATTCTACTCATCTTATTTCTATAAAAAGTTAATTCCATTTACTCAAAGAAATAATTAAACTTCAACAAACTCGCATCATGAATAATTAAGACTAGTCCTAAAATGATCACATGTCATAAGGGACTACGCACAAATCATACATACATGAAAAATTCATATAAACTTTACTTCAAATAATCACATTAAATTATCAATTCAATTATCATATTCAAGTCATATCAAATCACGTACATAGAAATTATTCTAATATCCTACATCTATTCACTCAACAATCAACGATCAATGATAATAAAACATGAATCATTGAATAACAATCAACCATTCAATCATTAGTTTCGCATATACTTTAATCAAAATTTGCATATAACACAAGTAATCTTGTACCTAAGCAACTAGATCAAAGCATCATTCATCATCAATTATGCACAATTATATCATGTTATAATCACTCACTCATCATAGAATCATAACAAATAACATCATGTCAAAACCATACAAAGATTATAGCTTTAAGCTCATACAACTATTATAATCATAAAATCACATCATTCGTCATGAATTATTATCAAGGAACACATAATCACTACTCAACTCGATAACTTATAACTAAGATAATTATCAATCGCATCAAGTATTCACCAAAAGAATAGATAACATAATCTAATTCATACCTCTCATAGTTCATGAATAGACAACATCAAGTAAATTCATAAAACCAACGTATCACAACTTATCATCATTTATGAAACAATAATTCATAAATCAACACAAAAATATGAGTGTCAAGAATTAAGTAAACCATCATGCGACAAAATTCAAGAAACTAATCATACATTTGAAAAAAAAATAGCAAAATAGTGACTAATGTGCAAGTGTAACTTAACAATTAAATCAAAAGAATCACAATCAATCACACAAACACACAAGTGACTCTATGCCCACTTAGTCTGAATGCACAGACCTGCTCTGATCGACACTTAACTCATACGGTCGAAGATAACCGGAGCTCTGATACCAAATTGTAACACCCAAACCCGTATTTAAGAAAACACTACCTTTATAAAAATATTATTCAAATTGCGCAACGGAAAATAAAACTTGATTTATAAAATTGGTGGTTCGAGTATTACAAGCTTAATCAAATTTAATTACTAACAACTTTAATTAGTAAAATACCGTTATACAAAATATTTCTAAAACTCGATACATCTTCAAATAAATAAAAATAAGTGATAAAGACTCTATATACATTTAGAGAACCCTATCCCCGTGTCATGATTAGAGCGGAGCTTCACCAACGACTCGGTCACAAACACAACCTGAGAGCCTAAACCCCAAAAGGTTCAGCACATACACAAAACAGAGGGTTAGATAATATAACCATAAAAGGAACTAAGTGCAAGAACACACTTAACACTTAGGACATAGTATGCTCATGTCTACATAGTTCAATACATAAACATACATTAATCTCATGTCATACAAATCTCATTATTATAAAAGTATAACACATCCCAATAATATCACATTTCCTAATCAATAATCAAGTATACACATATAATCATCAATTATCAATCATTCATCACATATCTCATAATACATTTACTCACTTAAATTAAGGATTGCCAATCAATGTCAATTATCAAGTATCACATTTAATCACATATTCCTAATGCAACTAATATCAATTACATAATGTCATGTCACCCTAGACATAACTATATGCATGTGGTACCCGCATCGAGTTTTGAATACACAAGTATCCTTCGCATCAAGTCAGTTTTAAGTCTTGGAGAACCATCGCTCGAGTCAGTTTTAAGTCATGGTGGAACATCGCATCAAGTTGACTCATGGATGCATGAATGCATACATACCAAACAATGATGATAACTCTATACATCTACATATGAATAATAGGACACTCCTCTTAATATTCACTCTCAAGTTCGCATAAAATCTCATCATCATATCATCATTAATGTAAGACCCGTAATTCCACGGTACCTTTTGCGTGAGGAAAATAAGTAATGACTAAGAAATTTACGATTTTTGGTTAAGTGTTTTGTGAGTATCGTCGTAATAATAACACGTTTGCTGAGATGGAGCTTGTTTTGTGCTCGTGTGCTGGAAATGCACAGACTTTTGGTCCTTAGTCTTTAATTATCTATGAGAACGTTTCTATGTTTTCAGAATTTTGAAATTCGACTTTCTTCGCTTTTTGGAAAAACGAGTAGAAAAATGTACCCGCTGTTGGAAAATTTACGGTCTCTATTTTCCGTCAAATTTTAATTAGAGACTTTATATATCGGCATGAGTTAGAATACGACCTCAGAATATTTTTAGAGAGTGAGGAAGAAAATCACAGTTGAGGAAAAAGATTTAGCGATAATTTTTGAAAATAGTTTACGAAGGGCGTTTATTCCGTAGATTTTATAATTTTGTGATTTTCGTCGGTTAGCGAGACGCGACTCGTTTAAGCGCGAACGCGGAGAGTGAGCGAGCTAGTAGGAATATGATCATGAAAATATCTAGATATTTTCAAAAAGTAATCATTGCAACCATTTGATCAAAGGGCTAGGGATTAGTTAGAAAACTTTTACAATTTGATCTAAGGGCTCAAAATTACCTAGGCTATTTTGGTGAGACTTTGTATCTCACATGATCAAAGAAAAATCAAAATCCACTCCCTTCTTTTCTCTCACTCGGCCGAACCCTCTCTTCCTCACCCTCACCCATTCAAATTTTCAAATTCCTCCTTCAAGCTTTGATCCTTGTTGCTAGGATCTTGGAGTTGCAAGAATCATCATCATCTTGAGGTAACTAACCTCTTCTTTCCCTCAAATTGTTCATGAACCTCTTAGATCTAGGGTTTATGTTCTTGATAGTTTCTTGCTAAAAATTGTTTAATCTTGGTTAGAAGTACTTAGAAGTTGTTATTAAGTGATGAGCTAACATGTTTAGGCTAGTGTGTGTTGATTTCACAAGATTGATTAGGTTCTCTAGAGTTTTGTGAGTTAGAGTTTTAAGAAAAATTTGAAATGAGCATAACCTTGAGTAATTGATATGTGATTTTATTTTTGATGCTAGTTTTGAGCTTTGTGACCAAATGGATGTTGGATTATGGACTTTGTTTTGAAAAAAAACAAGAAAAATTTATTTTGATGTTCTTGAGAAAATTTGATGAACATATTTTAGGAAATTTTGTTTTGATTCTCAATGTAGTTTGATTGATCAATTGAAATGATTTTGGGAGTTAGTAGAATACCATTAGGGTTTTGAATTGAGAAAGAAATTGAATGTTGGCCTTTTATTGTTGTTGGCCGTGGCATGTTTATGAAGGAGAAGGAAGAGTTTTCAAAATTTGTTCTAAGTCAATTAAGTAGACATATCCTTGGTTTTAAAAGAATGATTGAACATGGTTTTGTTTGGAAAAGAAAATGAGAAATTGTGGCTCAAAGAACCAAATTTAATTTTGTCAAAATTAGTAGTTTGATCTAAAATGTTGTGGATTGTTCGGGTAAATGATTTTGGGGTATTATGAGATATTACTATGCTTTCGAAAATGAAAAAAATTGGATGGAGGTGTGTTTTTGTTGATTTGGCCGAGGCCTAAAGAGGGAAATAGGTGAAGAGTTTCAAAAAATTTCTAAGTCCACAATGATGAGAAAATGATCATGATATTGATAAGTGATCATAGGTTTTTAAAAGAATGGTTATAGGGTTTTTAGTTGGAAAGAAAACTTGTAACTTGCGACGCAAGAAAACTATGATTTCTTTGAAAATATTTTTGAAGAGTTTTAGTTTGTTTTCAAATGGTTTTGTTGTATGAAAATGAATTCTTTGAAGTTGGAAACTATAATGGGTCTTGGTATGCTTTGAAAATAAAACGAATTTCATATAGCAGAAATAGTATATTTAACTTCGTGAATTTTTAATCACTATGGGGAGAACTCGTAATCACTATCCGAGAGTGTTAGAAAGTACCTTAGACCCCTCTAGATTTTTGGGTTTTGGTTTTGTTTCGATAGAATACGGTGAGAGTATTTTATTGATGTTACGCTGCTTATATTTTAGGTAGCGCGTATCGTAGAGTTGAGCGAGAAATAGTTGTGGAAGCTTGCCGAGGTAAGGGCACCTTTATTTCTGTCTTACTTTTCGTTAATGGCATGTGTGTATGTTTGTTGTTGTGGTGTGTTTTGAATGCTTGGCATGTATGAATTATGTATTCTCGAGACGAGAAGTTGTTTAAAATACATGCGTATGTTTTATATATGATTTGCGAATATATGTATTGGTACGTGGGGATGATTACATATGTGTATGTATATTGATTGTTGCATGAGCATGTATGGAACGTGTATGTCAGATGGAGACTACACGGGTGATTTGTCTGTGTGACTTCACCAGGGAGTTTGTCTGTGTGACTGCCCTATATATGCTGAAATAAAAAGTATGCTCATGCATTTCATAGTTGCGTGTAGGGGTGTGGATTTCCTGTGTGGGCCCACCTAAGCACCGGGTGTTTGCCTGTGTGACTCACCTAATCCTGCGGGATTTTATTGAGTTGGTGATTTGTCTGTGTGACTTCACCGGTGATTTGTCTGTGTGACTTCACCTGCCCTGCGGGGTTTAGTAGGTGTGCGACAGCCAGTGATTGGTGTCCACATGAAGCCTACGACTCTCTGCGGAGAGGTTAAATTCCGGAATTCATGCATGTGGCAGCCAGTGATTGGTGTCACGATCATGTAGAGTCTGCATTGATAGGCTATGTGTGCATTTGAATTACAATGCTTGTTAAGAAGAAAATGATAAATGTTTATTTGCTTTCCATATTTGGTATTTGTATTATGTGGTACTTGTGGTGACCCTTACAATGAAACATGAACGGGTTACCCCCACCTAGACGATGGATTCCTGTCCGAGACCGTGAGTCGTGAGGACGACGGTGGCTTCTTGAGCCCTCAGTGATCGAGTGGCGTGGCAGATCATATTTGATTGTGTGCCGGTGTGTCTTGTACACCGTGCCTTTGGTTATGCGTAATATTCTGACTCTTTGGATAATTTTATCTGAATACTTATACTTGTGGTTTAGACGGTTGTCTTTTGTACTGTAAATATTCAGCTACACACTTTGCTTCTCGAAAGCACTCTTATGTATGATTAGTACTATGCCGATGTTTGGGATGTACCAATATATAATTAGTCCATTTGTATGATTAATGCCGGCTCATCACAAGATTTATGCGCGCTCTGTTTGTTTTGAAAAAAAAAAATATAATGCCCCTTTTTGGTCTTTGAAAAACGGGGTGTTACAATTAAGGTATACATTCAAGCAAAACATAACAATACCTATTAACTAACTTAATCATAAGTCATCATCATCAATTTATTATCATAACACATCAACATCATAAACTCGTCATCATACATAATAAATCACAATCTTAACTCAACGCACATAATCATCATAATTAATCATCATTTATGAGTTCGCATCATAATCATATACATCATTAACTCAATACAACATCTTCTCAATTTATATATAATCCAAACACAACACATTGTTAACTAATCTCTAATCATCATATATCATTAGTTAATCCACATGCATCATTAACTAAGTTTTGCACCTCATAAATCATCATACATATCATATACATTACCTAAGGTTCACTTCATACTTCAAGTAAACAATTACTAAATCAATCATGCAACCATAAGCATATTACTCACATATCCTCAAAAAATAATCAATCTAATCCTATAATATGTTATAAGATCATAATCTAATCATGGTATAAGCATATATATCATTTATTCAACAAAAACACTTTTCAGCACAGTTAAGTTTCGCCCTGGCGAGCTCAAGGCGAGTTCATAGCGAACTAAGTCAGAGAGCAATAGCTTAACTCGCCACCAACTCGCCATGGCGAGCTCAACTCGCCACCAACTCGCCATGGCGAGTTCACCAGACAGGCTACTCGCCACCAGCTTGCCATGGCGAGTGCACCAGACAGGCAGCATTCTCTTCTTCGGATTTTTGATGAAAAACCCTCAAATATCAAAATTCCAACATACCAATTCAAAAAGGTGATGACTTTAAACATATATAAGCATAATAAACATGAAAGTACAACCTTTAACATCATCAAACATCATTTCACATCAAATCATAGATTTTCATGTATTAACTCATAAGCCCCATTTATCACATAATCAATCAAAATCAAAGTTCAAGTAATCAACTTAATCATGTATTTCATATAACAATCACAAGTAGAAGCATATTATACATGAATCATTATCAAAGCTTCAATTATAAACACCTTCCCAAAACCCAAAATGAGTGAAGAGAGTTTGGGTGTGGAGTCGTAGACAAACTCCCCTCTCTTTGATCACTCACAATTATATTATATAAACCTCTTACCTTCGATTGAAGTTTTACATCTCTAAGCTCTACACTTTGACTCCATTCTACATCTTCAAGCTTGATTCTTCTACACTTCCACTCTACCTCCCTTTCTCTCATTTTTGTGAGAAATGAAACCACAACACTACTTCTCATAAAAATTACTCCTTTATATACTCTCCACTTAGGTTAGGGTCAATTTCCTATGTTACCCTTAATTTCTCTACAAATCCCACTCACAAATTCAACTTTACTCATACCACTAATTACCGTACTATTTACTCAATTGGCACTACTTCCTCCCCAAGATACTCTATCCTTTTAGATAATAACCAAAGTGTCATTCTTATCTCTACACAATCCACTAACTTATATCAAATTACTACATTAACCTTAATTCTATCACAAACTCTTATTCCTTCTAATTAAGCCCAATACTCATAAAAGTCCATTACTAACAAACATAAATGTAACAACTAATTAATGCATACAAAACACATAAATTAATTAAATAAAGTCAATCAATCAAATATAAAATATATATATATATATATATAAGATTTGAGGTGTTACAACTCTCCCCCACTTAAAGATTTTCGCCCTTGAAAATTACATGATTCAATCAATCCCATAAGACCATTTCATCCAACTTTCCAATAAAATTTCCAAATTACACACATTATCAATTTGACAAAACTAGTTTATTCAATCAACACGATTTTCGTTTACCATTAACAAGAGATTAAGGCTGATCAATTCCTTAATTTGCAAATAAGTATCCGATAACTATGATGGTAGCATAAACCATCTTTACCAAACTTCAAATATGTTTTCTTAACAAGAACTTTCTATCATAAGTATCCTTCATTCCTTCACACTTCAAAATAATCATCATCTTCAAAGGGACATTCGTAGCTTCATACTTTCCATAAACCCTTATTCTCAATTTCGATCTCTTGATTTCTTTCTTAAAATCAATCAATCAAATATTAAAAAAAAATATAAGATTTGGGGTGTTACAGCGGAGGACTATGTGCCCATTTGCACGTCAAATGACAAAAATAAAACATACTAAAAAAACTAAAAGAAGAAACATGTATAAGAAGAGAGGTGGGACAGGTGTGAGCCTCTGCATCACCGAGTTTGCCATTTATAGGCACTTTGTTCGTCCATGTGGCCAATTAAAATTGACCACACAATAATCTGTGGCTTAAGACACGGATGATTGGTGAAAATTACTCAAAAATTACTAATTTTTACACATCCATGGCATAAGGCACAGAAGGGTATTTTGGAAAATTCGTAGGGCGCGAGAGCAACCCATAAGGTGGCAAAAATAATTATCAATTTTTCTTTGTTATCAACACATTGGGCTTTGTGCCCAATTGTATTCTGATCTTGCTTCTTGATAAAATTTGTGTTTGTGTAAAATTTAATATTATTTTAATAAGGAAATTTAAAAAACTATTTAATTCTTTGAGACTTTAACTATTTATAATCATTTTCCATGTATATTGTTTTATAATTTTTTTAGAAAAAGTTATTAAATAAAATATTAAAAACTACAAAGTTTGTTAGGTTTGTTATACATTTTCTATAGATTATTAATTTCCTTTTATTTCATGAATTTATATTTTTTAAAAATGGGTAAATAGGTATTTACCCCCCTGCAAAATAGGCGAGTTTTGCGTTTGCCCTCTGTAAATTTTTTTTGTAGGAATACCCCCTTGCAATGTTTAAAATTTTTTTTGGTAGTGTATTTTACCCTCCTATGTTGGGGAAAAAATATCGGCAGAGGGGTAACAAAAGAGTATTCCTACAAAAAAAATTTCAAGGAGCAAACACAAAACTCACCTATTTTACAGGGGGTAAAGACCTATTTACCCTTAAAAAATTATCTTATTATTTTTCCCTTCCACAAGCGAGGCCACGTGTCATCTAAAATATGACAACATCTAAAACGAGAAGGTGCAACAAAAAAAATGAAAAGGTATCTATAGAGTGCTCAAATCCAATGCTCTAAAAATTAGGGATTTTAGAAATAATATAAATTGTACAATATTGATTACAAGACTATGATGCAATATTTTGAATTTGTTTTGGAAATATGATGATATGATTAAAGGAAATGTATAAAACTATTTAAATCGTTGAGACTTTAGTTATATATTTTTTAGTAAATATAAAGTTTTCTAAAAATAAATTTAGAAAACGTTATCAAATAGTCAAAATACATTTAGAAAAAGTTATCACATAAAATAAAATATTAAAAAGTATTATTTGATGATAAAGTCAGTCAATTTTGGTATATATTTCTATAGATAATAAGTTTCTTTTAATTTAATGAATTTTCATTTTTAAAAAAATCACTTTATTATTTTCCTTTCTCCAAGTCAGGCCACATCCAAAGCATTGCAGCATCTAAGATAAGAAGATGTAAACACAAAAGTGAAAAGGTGTCACTATAGAGTGCTCTAATCCATTGCTCCAAAGTATTGGATTTCTAGAAGAAGTAATATGGACCTTATGATCTTCATCATAAGACTACAATGTAAAATTTTAAATTGGTTTTGAAAATATGATTATGTCATTTTAAAATATGAACAATCAGATCTTAATCAAACATATTTATTTATTATAGATCTAATGGTGGGATTTCGATGTTCAACCCTTTTAAAATATAAACGAGTCAAATAATCTAGATGGTTCTATTCTATATTGGTCAAATGATTCTAAGCAATAATAAAATAAAATGGTATTCTAAACTTAAAATCTATATCGTCTAATTTCAATCGAACAATCAATATTTGTCTAACTATCTTAATTTGCGTGCTCACATGAATTCCTACATATAGAGGATCTGAGTCTCTATTAGCCCACAAATATCTTATGTTGATTGCCTATAGCAGCGTTGTCACTATATAAACTCCTGTTTGTCAATTTCTAATCACCATTTTTACTGAAAATTATCAACCTTCTCTATCTTTCTTATAGTCTTGTCCAAAATCAAATTTCTACACAATCAGAATGGTAACGTATACTCATTTAAATTACAATGTCAAGTTTAATTCTTTTTATTTTTCGTTTTTCTGATTACAATCATTGTGTTTGCTGTTAGGATATGACGCATGTGCCTTGGTTAGAAAAGTTGTTGGCAATCACAACATTTTTTACAACTTGTGAAGTTCATCCAAACGATCCCAAAAATGAGTGTAACAAGTTCTGCATCGATTGCATTGACAATCCATTATGTGGATCTTGTGTAAAATCTCATCACACAGATCACAATGTAATTCAAGTGAGTGTTGTTAATAAATCGATAGTCAGATCTATATAATATCTCCATAATCTATATATCTTTATGTTATATCCATTTCTCTTACTTTTATAGTTGTTACATTCAAGCAATTTTAATTAATTTTTTGACTTTGGAATATAAATTTGAACCTTGAAACTTGAAATTATAAAATAGATAAGGAGATCATCGTATAATGAAGCAGTTAAGACGACTGAAATTTACAAGCACGTGGACATCCTTGGAATTCAAACATATGTGATCAATAGCTCTACAGTTGTATTCTTAAATAAGAGGACTCGGCCCCATCCTAAGAGGAGCAATATTGGTAAAATTGGTCACCTTAGCAACTCTCTTTGTAAGACATGTGATAGAAATCTTGTGGATTCTTCTTGGTTTTGCTCTTTAGCATGCAAGGTAAATTGTTTGTTTTGATCTCATTTATTTGTTCTCTTTATCATATAAACTAAAATTGTGTCATGTTATCTAATTGAGAATGTAATCGGTGTTTATTTTTTCTATTGATATTTAAATCAAACAAAATATGGTGCTTAAATTTGGATAGTCTTTCGGTGGTTATATTGAGTATGTGATAGATAATATTTTCTTATGAATTACAAAGTACTCTTTGTAGTTTTTTATGGTTATTTTTGTTTAGTCTGCAAATGAATTATTTTATGGTTATTTATTTCACTTTTGGAAAAATATAAAAGAGAATTGACTTTGAATATGATAAATTAGAATGTGTAATGAAATAAATTATATTATTGTTAAAATATTTTTTAATTGAAATAAAGAGTGTTGGTTACAATCCTAAATTGAACGGAAAAATTAGAATGGAATTTACTTGATGTTTTTTTATATATTAAATTTTAATCAGTTCAAATTATAAAACTAGTATATTTTATTCCATTTCATTTGTTTATATCAGTCAAATCGGAAGCAAATAAAGACATTATAATTTATTTTTTTTCATCCATTATGACAATTGTACTTTTGTTTTTTAAATATAATTAATTAATATTGCATTTTGTGTTTATGATACAAGTTTGAATATATAAAGAAGAATGAAGGATTTTCAGTAAACCCAAAAGAAATGGAAGAAATGGAAATATTGCTAGAGAAATCGATCAAGGTATCGCCACAAAAAGAAAAAGCTAAAAGTTCTCGTGAACAAAATCTAAAACGAAAAGTAGATGAAGCGGGGATTGATGAAGAAAATGATAACGGTGAAGAGAAAGAAGAAGATGATGAAGGCAACAAAGAAAGTACCCTTCATGTTAATCGTCCAACTTCATTTCGTAAGCCAAATTCGAGAAGAAAGGGAATACCTCACAGGGCTCCTTTTTTTTAATGTCATTTATCATCGAATAGCGAAATTATATTATTGTCTAGTGATGGATAGATCGATATGTATGCTTATGTAATGACAATAAATTACTTATGAACATTTGAATTTGTCAACAACCTTAAACTAATAATTGAAACATCACGGATTTTCGATATCCAATAAATAAGTAATTTGACAAAAAAAAAATTGTTTCTCCTCAAATTTATTTTTTTACATATACACACACTATAACACTTAAATTATCTTACATTGGAAAATAATATTTAAGTACACTTAAGTTGTTAACTCAATGAAAATAATTTAGCCTTATAATTTTATGGTACGAGTTCGAATCCCATCAGGAAAAATTGTATAATGATCATTGGTTCCACTTGAATTAATAAAAATAATGATATTTAAGTGCAGACTTTATTTTCTTTTTCCTTGACATAAGTTCCGCTTGAATTAATAAAAATAATGATATTTAAGTGCAGACTTATTTTATTTTTCCTTGACATAATAATTTAAAAAATAGAAAATCATTGGAAGAAAAAATGTGAACTAATTAATGTTATTGAGATGAGAACAAAGAAACAAGCTTGGCCTCAATTTTGGATTGGGCCCATGCCCAATACACAATGTGCAAGCGCTCCAAGATTCGAGAATTTCTTTTAGCATGCACCCTCCTTGTTTACTCACGAGTGACAGGCCCTGATAAATTATAAAAGTAGCTCTGTCTGCTGCTTTATAAATTATAAGACTATCTACAATGGTTTCAACACTCAACACTCACTTTTATATTTCACATTATCTTATCTTTCTTCCACCTAATAATTCAACACTCATTCAACTTTTACCCTCTTCAATGGTTTTTCATTTAACACTCTACCCTACCAAGATTAAGATTAAGCTAGTGAAAAATGTGATTTTTTTCCTATGTCAAAATCAAATGAACCAAGTCTTTATTTATAGAGAAGAAAAAAAATTATGAATTTTGGTAAAAAAAAAAATTAAAAATTAATTTGCAATGAAATAATTGAGTTCAAAGTCATAATTGGATAAAAATTCGAGAAGCCAATCAGAGCAAGACAAATGTTCCCCTGGTTGTGTTTCAACTGTGTAGAAAGTTTTTAACTTCTCTCTTTTCCATGTCACTTTCAACAACCTCATTGGATAACATTGCCTTGTTGAAATTAAATTCAACATCATATTCAACTCCTCATTGTACATGGTTTAAAGTAGCTCTGTTCGCAACTTAAATAGTGGATATATTTCATTCCATAAGTAGCGGATGAGTAAAAAAAAAAAAATCCACCAACATTTAAGATTTAACACCTCAAAAGACACAGCGAGAACATGTGAAATTTCTTTGACACATGGTATCAACGAATTCTAACACTATCTCTCCTCTCATATATATATATATATATATATATATATATATATATATATATATATATATATATATATATATATATATATAGGGTCTTGCTAACAAGTGCACCTGGTGCACTCTTTAAGCATACTATTTAAAGAAATATTTTAATTCAAAAGGTAAACAACACAATTTCCAATGCGGCAATGCGTTGACTTTATATATTCATATAAAAATTCTATACAAACTTACTATTTAAGGGATTTAAAAAGTACACCAAGTGCACTCTTTAGCATTTTCGTTGATACCATGTGTCAAACTTTAATTTAACACAAAATTTAAACCATCTATTTTTTTTAATCAAAGGTTAATAATATTTTCCTATATGAACTCATGTGTGTATCTATTTAGGAGATTTCTTATTTTTCGATCGAATTAATTTTTTTTTTTTTTATAAGCATAAAATTTGACTTGTTGTTCACTACAAGAATATTGGTCATTTGTCAGAGGCAACGCCTCAGGGAAACGTAAAAAACCCCTGGGAAACAATTGGACATAAATATCAATTTCAAACTATGCTGATAAATATTCATCTAAAATTTTTGAGTTTAGGAATCAATTGGACATATAGATTATAAATCATTGAAAGCAAGTGCATATTTGAATCATCAATCATGGTATCAGATATCGTTGTACGCAAAAATAGTTGTTATATTTGGGAAACAATTGGACATAAATATCAATTTAAAACTATGCAGATAAATATTCATCTAAAATTTTTGAGTTTAGTAATCAATTGGACATATAGATTATAAATCATTGAAAGCAAGTGCGTATTTGAATCATCAATCATGGTATCGAATATCGTTGTATGCAAAAATCAATAGTCATTATTTTTTTTGGGGTATCAATAAAAGATATGGGGTGCGTTTGATCTGCTAAAAATAAAGGATTGGACAGGACAACTTTTATTGTACTCTGTTTGATTCAGAAACTGATTAAGGGACTGGACAAAAGAGGCAGTAAGGGACAGGACAAAAACAAGATTTTTTGTCCCCCACTAAACCAAAGGACAACTTTTTGTCCATAGTACAACTATAAAAAATACGAAAATATCCATTTTATTTTCGAATATAAAAAATATTATTTCTCTATCTCTCTACATTACAATTTTGTCCTGTCATGTATTCTCTTGTTCTGTCCTGTATTGTCTTGTTCTGTCATGTACTGTTCTGTCCAGTACTTACTGATTTGCAAATCAAACGGACCCATGGTTGTTTAATTAAGATTGAGAATTTGAGATTGATGCAAAGAAGTATGCTTTCATCGATGAAGAAGAATAGTAATGTTGGGGGAGATTGAATAACACCAAGTAAATTTTTACAAATCAAATTTTTTATGTAGAACAACAAATCAATTTTTTATGCGACCGGAAAATAAGGAATATCCTAAATAGATACACACACGAGTTGATATAGGAAGCTATTATTAGCCTTTGATTAAGAAAAATATACGGTTGAAATTTGATGTCAAATTAAAGTTTGACACCTAGTGTCAACGTATCCTAACTCATATATATATATATATATATATATATATATATATATATATATATATATATATATATATATATATATATGCTTTTTGTTTAGAAAATTGAAAGATAAAAATAGTAAGAATACATCTTCATCCTTGTTTACATCCATCACCACCCATAATTTCCAATAAAATAGGGAGTTATAGTTTTTTTTTTCTTTTAAAAAAAAGTTATGTTGTTTTCTTGCAATTCTTATATGGAATCCCCCGTAACATTTAACACTCCTCATATATATATTCAGGATCCGTTAGTGTGAAATAGGATATTCTTATATGAGAGTGAAAGGAAGTGATTTCAACCATTTGATTAGAATAAAAGGTTGATATTAAAAGTGAATTAGATGTTCCTATTTTCATTTAATTCACCTAAAACTTTTTTGTTTTCTTTCAATACCCGGTGTCGCCCCGCCGCATCAATAGAACTTAAAGAGTTAAACGTTAAACCTCCCAATCTTTCAATCTCCCATGAAGGACAACATTAATAGTATCAGTAACATGAATATGTAACAAATCATTAAACATGATGTGTAAATTGGTGGTTCCATGGTCACATTTATAAATATGTTTTTCCAATCCATTGATTTAATATATTTATAGTTTTGAAACAAAATTAAAGTTGGTAATTCTTGCCGACTACAATTGATTTAGCTTTTGACAATAAAACATGAATAGAGATTTACTGGATTTGTTGTATAAACCAACAATGAATAAACAGGACCTGGGTAGAATACTCCTTCAACCAAAAGGGATTTAAAAAGCAACGAGGATTTGTGTTGTGCAATATAGATGGAAGAGAATCGTGAGTATTGAGAAAATCGAAGTGGCAAAGGAAGAAGACGACAATCAACACGCCGAGAAAATCCACAATTGGAACAAGAGGTTTGGGTGAATTGAATGAAAAGAGGAACATCTAATTCACTTTTAATTTCGGCCTTTTATTCTAATCAAATTCGCACTTGCTTTCAATGATTTATAATCTATATGTCCAGTTGATTTCTAAACTCAAAAATTTTAGATGAATATTTATCTGCATAGTTTGAAATTGATATTTATGTTGTTTCCTAAATATAACAACTATTTTTTGCGTACAACGATATCCGATACCATGATTGATGATTCAAATATGCACTTGCTTTCAATGATTTATAATCTATATGTCCAATTGATTCCTAAACTCAAAACTTTTAGATGAATATTTATCTGCATAGTTTGAAATTGATATTTATGTCCAATTGTTTCCGAGGGCTTTTTTACGTTTTCCTGAGGCTTTGCCTCTGACAAAATGACCAGTATTCTTGTAGTGAACAAACAAGTCAAATTTTATGCTTATAAGAAAAAATCAAATTTTTATTCGATCAAAAAATAAGGAATCTCCTAAATAGATACACACATGAGTTCATATAGGAAACTATTATTAACCTTTGATTAAAAAAATAGACGTTTAAATTTAGTCTTAAATTAAAATTTGACACATGGTGTCAACGAATTCTAACACTCTCACTCCTCTCTCTCATATATATATAACAACTTAAACCAGAAGAGGCGGTATTGGTGTGTGAGATGACGAAGAATTTGGCACTCCAAGAAATGTTCTATCCATGATTAGTTATAAAAGTTCAACCAGCTAGACGAATATCAAGCATGTCTGCAATCCGTGCCATAGATATAAAAAGTCAGTTCGGAGAGAAAGAACAAAGATGCAACAAATATTGAAGTGTCTAATTGATGTAACCTACACATATAGCTACATGTTGTGTACCGGTACCGAAACTGTATGTGATATTTTTTGGGCCCATACAGATTCAATTAAGTTGTTCAACACTTTCTCCACTGTGTTTGTGATGGACTCCACTTACAAGACCAACAAATACATACTACCATTGCTTGAGTTTGTTGGTGTCACTTCTACTGAGATGATGTACTTTGTTGCCTTTGCTTTTGTGACGTTAGAAAAGGAAGACAACTTTTTATGAGCTTTAGAGAGGTGTCACGATCTGTTGAAATGTGAAGATAATCCCATTGTAGTTGTGACTGACCGAGACCTTGCACTGATGAATGTTGTTGATAGAGTTTTTCTCAAGTCCAAATGCAAAGTCAAAGAAGATACAAAAGACAAACGGAAACTAATCCGGAGAAAACATATGCGGATTTTGTCCTTATGTTCAGAAAAGTGTGTGTACAATTTCCAAATTTGTTGAATACGTGGAGAGTACTATTCTGGGAAAGATGAAGGAGAAACTAGCAAGGCCTTGGACTGACCGCGTCATGCATCTTTGTCGGTTTCACATCACCAGGAACGTGAAAGAAAATTGCAACGTCAAATGCAGATTCAAAGAAGATACAAAAACTAAACAAACTAATATTACTAAAAAAAGAAGCAGAAAAAGAAGCGGAAGCTGTGTGAGAGAAGAGATAATTTATTTAAAAAAATAAAAAAATTAGGGTGCTCTGATTGACTAATGTCATATCATGGCTGCACAAGTGGCCAATTGAAATTGGTCACTTGGCAGACCTTTGATTGAGGAAGGAGACTTGACCACCGCCCAATCTGCAAGACAGGTAGCAGACGGGGTTTTCAAAATTTCTCCAAATTTTCTCGTTTATATAACGTTCACGCGCTACTTAAGTAGTGGAAGAGTAAATTAGAAACGAGTAGGGCGCCAAAAGTAATTTTCCCAAGATTCAACAGAAATTTACCTCTCAACGGAAGCTTCTCAAACAAGCCAAGGGTAACAAAAATGATAGTTTATGTACACACCCATTGTAGCTAGTACACTCCACACACGTTCGAAGAGGAAGAAGAAATTAATAAAAAAGAAGACGACAAAGAAAGGGTACATCATAAGGCACCTCTTTTTTAATTGTCTATCAACTTCAAAACACAAGCCAAATTTAAGAAGAAAAGAAATATCTCATAGGGCACCTTTTTTTTAAGGTTCTAAATCTATGAATAGTAGTTTAATTTTATTTTGATATATATATGTTAACATGATAATAAATTAATTTTATTTTGTTAGCAATATTTAACTAATATTTCAAATATTATAGATTTTCTATATTAAGTAAATAGGTCTTTTTAAAAATTGACTTTAAACATTGTTGTCTTTTTTTATAATATTTTTATCTCATCCACCAACTCATTATCAATAAAGGTCTCTGCTGCAAAAAAATTATCAATAAAGATCCTTTTGATAATTCATATATCTCAGATGACATTCAATTGAGTTTTCGATACAATATATATATATATATAAACAAACTATTTTACTTTCACATAACTAAATAATTTTGCAATTAATAGATAAAGATTTTTATCTTATATCAACTGATGATCAATAATTCTAACTTGCCAACGAAATTGAAGTTTAACTATTATAATAATTGTTGTTGTTCATTTAGCATTTTATTTTTGTTTCAAAGCTTATATAGGGTGCAAAAGTAATTCAAGTAACACTGCTTGCTTTTGTTTACCTTTCAATTGAGCTGCCCGATGGTTTCTTATGGTGAACACTACACCATATAGTCCCCTACATGCAATCTTCGCACCCCAAAATTTGAAATAACAATATTAAATATTGTGTTGATGTGAAGTGTTAAGCGTCAAAATAATGATAATATTTGATAAAATAAATGATAAAAATGGACTAATTTGACGGTAATTTGAGTACGCCAAGGATTGTTTTGATAGAAAGTAAATCAAGACATAAACTTATTTGGCAGTAAGTAAAATAAATGTTCACGAAGGAACAAAATTGATAAACATTTGACGTATATAAGACCTAATTTGAAATATTAAAATAGTCAGAGACTTATTTCAGAGCGTGTTACAAAA
Organism: Trifolium fragiferum; assembly: GCA_954870985.1. Taxonomy (NCBI): domain Eukaryota; kingdom Viridiplantae; phylum Streptophyta; class Magnoliopsida; order Fabales; family Fabaceae; genus Trifolium; species Trifolium fragiferum. The sequence continues at coordinate 18,723,925 of OX940789.1, forward strand.
ACAAAACCAATTTTATAGTTTATTCGATATAAAATAATACAAAGTTAACCAAAGACTTTGAGTCCAAATATATAATTCTTTATTACTTTTGGCTATGTTAATGTAAAAACGATTCTTATTAGCTTATGACGTTTAGATGATTTGGATAAAAATTGTTTTTTGGTGTGCAATTATTAAAATAGATTTTAATACAGTCTTTTAAGTGAGCAATTCTTTTTTAAAGGTAATTTACAATGATGATGTCATGTTATGTTCCATAAGTGTAGTTTTGTTGATAACTACTAGAGAAATTATTGTCGGGGTAAAAATTTCAATCTCGAATTTTCAAAAACATTTGTGTGGACCGACAAATTTTCAAAATCCATGAAGTGTGTCTTGATTTCGTGAAGCTTAAATTAATGTGGAAACTTGTCATGGTTTCAGATAACTCAAAATGTTGCAACATATTCAAACATAGGCTAAAGTAAACATGGAAGTTAGCAATTCATGCTTCGACGAAAATCGACTTTAGAAGATAGAATTGCTTTGATTTTATGCAGTCCAAATATTTTTGTAAAATAAAAACTCGCAATAATTGTTAGTAAACACAAGTTGAGATCGTTACAACGTTGACCCAAACAAATTTTTCTCTTGTTTGGTCAAAAAGTAATGAGGAGAAACCAACATGATGCAACGTAAATAAATGTTGATAATTTTAATGAGTGCATATGTAAAGATGCATACCCTCTCTATTATAAAATATAATTAAAAGTTGGCCAACAAAAATGAATATATTTAGCCTAAATTTTAGACAAATACATTCATTTTTATTGACCAACTTTTATTTATATTTTGTAATGAAGGAAGTATAAGAAGATGCTAACTCTACCATTAAAAAAAAAGTAAATAGGCTTATACCCCCTGTAATGTAGACGTGTTTTGTTTTTTCCCCTGTAAAATTTTTTTTGTGACTCGCCCCCTGTAATGTTGAATTTTTTGGACTCGCCCATTGGATGCACTTTTAAATCGGTTATTTTGTTCAAACAGATTTAAAAAGTGTTGTTTTTTAAATCGGTTAATCTGTTCAACCGATTTAAAAAGTGCAAATTCCTTGCACCCAAGGGGGAAAACCAAAAAAATTAACTTTACAAGGGGCAAATCACATCAAAAAAATTTACAAGGACAAAAAACAAAACTTTCCTATATTACAGGGGGTAAAGACCTATTTACCCTTAAAAAAAACAACAAAAAGTTGTTAAATCTAAATGAATTTTAGTTTACTTGAATGTTGCTCGTTTCTAATGATATTTTATAGATTCTAGACAAAATGTGAAAAAGTAATTTATTTTAATAACACAAGTAATAACAAAAAAAATAAATCAAGCAAAATAATAAACTAAACCTTGCAGGAAAAAAAAAAAAGCAATAATCTATACACTTTACAAATCGGAACCAAAAAAATTTCACTATAGATTGCAATGAAGCGTGCCACGTCAGTTCGATCGGCATCTTAATGGAATATTCCAATTTGTTAGTTTTAATTCTTTTAAATCGCCATCTTCACTGTTCATTTTCCCCTAAGGTGGCAATCTACATGGAATAGGTTATTGACAATTACTGTTTGTGTTCAGATTGTTCAATGTATTGGGTTATATTGGTGGCTGGTGGTGAAGCTTACTCGTGTAAGCTCTTATGGTGGAGGTGTATATGGTTTGGTGATCTTCCCTCCTAAACAGGATCTCTTTGGGTTTGAATTTTAAATTCTGGGTATGGTTATAGATTTAAGTATCATTATAATCTTGGTAGGATGTCTATAAACTGGGATGATTGAAGATTTATTTTCTCACCAAAATTTTCCTTCTTGTCTTTGATTTTTGGATTTTGAAATGTAAACCCAATTTGACATGTTGTGTGAGGTTCTTCCTGTCTAAGGTTCATTAATGGCGTTGATTTGTTTGCGATATCCATGAGGTGGTTGTTGAAGAAACCTCCATGGCTGCGTCTGCACGAGGATGTGATTACTTTAGTTCAACAAATCCTAGAGAAGCCAAGAACAATTTGGGTATTGGATAAGTTGTATTCACTTTTAAACCTATCAATTTTACTTTGTTCTATTTCAATTTTATGTATGCCCACCATGTGTTTGATAAAATTACATATTTGCGACAGTTAAAATGTATGATTAAATATCATGTTCAATGCCAAGAAAAATTATAAACCTAAAACTATACGTTGTATACTCTTTTTTCCTACTGCACTTGTCTGTGCTTTGTCAAGGATTGGGGACATGTTGATTTTATATGAGGTTATCATTTTTTGTAGGATTATAAAACCACTTGCTTCAAGGTGTGCGAAATTCAGGTTTAAGTCGCTAACAGAAGAAATCATTAGCAACTGAGTATTATATTATACATCTGCAAAGAAGAGGGAATCCACCTTGATGCTGAGGTAGTAGCTTTAGGCTTAGAGCTTAGGCAATGGTTGTGTTATTTTTAATGGTTTTGATCCTTTGTCTGTAGAGGTTTTGATGGCATCATAGCAGCCTATTTTAAGTGTCTTTTGGCTCTTTGCTTCTATAGGGTTTTTCAACCCTAAGTACTATTTCTCATGGAGATCTTCGTTGTAAGTTATGTTACTTCTACATTAATGATATTAGAGTTTATTTTTCCTATATTTTTTTATGATGTATAAATGAGCCACTTTACTTTGAATAATCTATGTGTGCATGTCTTACATGGCTATGCTTTCGACATGTCTTATTAGTGCTACTTATTAGGAAATAGACAAAACCATTATTTATGGTAAGTTACTAAGAAATATTTTTCTGGTGTTATAGTTGGTTATTTGTATTCAGTATGTTCTCATTCTTTTTGTTTTCGGATGCTGGTTCAATAATTAAAACAATTGGAAAGATAATGTAGTGGAAAGTCAATATGTGCTATAAGTGGGAGAGTTCAATTGTAGGAATGCATGCTTTCAATTTTTTTTTCTTTTCTAATGCTGACTTGAAAATTAAATTCAATTGTAAGACGGTGAATCAGAGATTTCATACATATTGGGCTAATAAGAGGGGTTGCCTATGCTTAAAAAGGGAGTTGGTTGATTGGTTCTCACCCAGCCGATATGGGACTTTTGTTGTTTCTGCCTTAATAATCATATTCTTCTATTAACATTGGAGTAATCCGCCAAATTAGTCCCTGACTCTGTAAGACACTCTCAAAAATGTGACATTAAGTGGGTTCACATCTCTTTTAGACACCCTAAAACATTTAAAAACTTTGGTAATGGAAGAAATGAAAATAATAAGAAATGGAGAGGATACCAACTCGTGGCATGATCGATCTCACTCCCACATGAATTCTAGCAATTATATAAACATAGAATGATTTGAGTCTTATATGATTTAATTCTTAGTATATGACATGATAAAAGCATTTGATTACTCTCAACACTACTATTAATAAGCCATATTGAAGATTTGAATATCTTATCCAAATCCAAAATTTGTAATTTCATGGGATTTTAATTTCTAGGCCATAGCTATCTTTACCTTCATATACATGTTGTTTATTGGTTTCATTACGTGAATCTACAAAATTTTGTTTATTGTCAACATTTTTTTACCTTCAACATTTTGATTATTGGTTCCACCTCATCATTTCAATTTTTTGGGACATATTTAATGCTTTGCTTATAAAATTGGTTAAGATGTAGTTTTTATTTCTTTTCTATTCTCAAACTTTACACCCAAGTCTCACAAAAATACCTATAATTAGGTCTTATTTTAAATTTCTCTTCTCAAATCATTTGTCTATAAATATGTAAACTCTATGTTATCTTTGTTCAATGGACTATATGATTTCTTACTTGCTTAAAACCGTGTTCCATAAGCATGTAGAAATAATACTCACAAATGTTCTTCAATTCTATAAGTTTCTTTTAATTTATTTGTTTCTTTTATATAGAAAAAAAATATATACTTATAAACAAAAAATCATCCGTAAGAGAGCACGGGTTTAAAAAACTAGTAAACATCAAAAGTATATGTAAAAAAACAAAACCACAAAAGTATATTGTAATAACACCCGAAAGTTAATAATTTTACAGAACATAAAATTTATCGCTTTATAAAACATAAATGGAAAAAAGGAGGTGTTCTATAGTAAAGAATTGCAAAACTTGTCTTATTTAGTTTGTTGTTTGCAAATTAATCAGACTAATCAAAGTTAGTATAAATTTTGTTATAATTATTAGAAATTTACTTTTCGCACCCCCGCATGTCTCTTTCACCCCCAAACTTCTCAAAGTACCCTCCTCGCTACGTACGCAGTGAGTGTGAAAAATGACAAACACACTCGCACCTTATTTCGCTACCTACATAGCGAATTATGTACTGTTGGAGTTCGCTGCCTAAGCAGCGAACCTGTCGGCAGTTAAAATTTTTAGTCTCTCGTGCAGTCAAAAATTGTTGCCACGTGGCACCACGTTTAACTACGAACGCAATTATTTTTTAACGGAAGAGACTAAAACAAACAAGATTTGCAAATTCAAAAATATATTTGTAACAAAAAATGTATGTATATATATATATATATATATATATATATATATATATATATATATAGGGACTAAAATAAAAAATTCACGAACATACAAAAACGAAAATGATATCTAAACCTTACGTTTGATGCGCAGGATAGTGAGACAGGATATGATAAAATTATCCTATCATACTTCAATCCATTGTTTGGTGCACTAATAGGAAAGGATAAATTAAACCTACTCTTATCCTTTCCTATTGCTCCTTTGTTATTTTAATCCTTAATTTTTGGATAGTGAGGCACCTTCTTCGATTCCCACTGCCAGCAACTTTATACATTTATTTGTGAAATTTATCTTTTATGCTATACACATTATTTTCGTAACATTTTAAAACCTTTTTTTTTTTAATATTCCTATAAGTTATTTTACACTCATTTTAAAACATTTTTATGCTATACACATTATCGATGTAAGTTATTTTACACTTTTCTTGTAATTTTTTTTGTTGATATTTTTTTTTTCGAACTTCAACCTTCTGTATGTTATTTTACACTTTTTTTTTGGAAAAATAGTCTTTTTCCTAGTTTGATTTTTGTTGAAAATTGTCTAGTACTTTCATTACATATTTTAATTAATACTAATTAAAAAAATTAAAACTATTTTTATTATAAAAAAATGCATTTATTTTACAAGAATAATTTTTATATTTAAATATAACATGTGTCTTATTATCATGTCAATATAAAATGCATTTATTTCTTCATGATAAATTAATGCTATCATGTGTCTCTTATCATATGCGTACCAAACACATGACATGATATGTGTTTATCCTGTCATTATTCTATCCTATCATTATTCTGCTTTTTATTCTATTCTACTCATATCATATCCTGTGCATCAAACGAGCCCTACAATATGGAAGTAACTCAAGTAAGTACTATGTTTAAGCACTACGCAAGAAACACGACGAGGTTTATAAAGACAACCGGACCATGTTTCTTGTTGTCTGACCAATTTTCTACTTATTTGATTCCAAATTGATATGAGCTTCATATAGTGGTTCCCACCACTTTCAGAGGTTAAAATTCCTTTAAAATGTACCACAAAAAAAATCCTTTAAAACAAAGATGCATCAAAAAAGTCATAGAAAACATGAGGTTGTAGTGACTAATGCATGAGACCAATTATAAAATGAAACAGTAGGTCGGAAACAAAGGAAAATATATCCCAAAAAAAAAAAATACAATATAATAAACAGCCTCTTGTTTTTTACTAATTATTACGAGATCGCCGGAGTTAAAAAAAAAAGTTACCGTCTTATAATTCGCACAGTCGAAATGCATGTCAAAAATAAATAAAAAGAATTAATTTGAATAAGACAATATTTGAATAAAATGAAATTGAAACCTCATTCACAAGTCAAATTTGCAAAGTATCAACACAATAATTAACTTTCTCTACACAAGTGAATTTTAGTTTAACCGTTTAAATCATATCTTAAAGACCAATAATATTCTAAGAGAAAAAGATTCACCAACAAAAAAAAAAACTAAAAGAGAATTAAATACAAAATAATAAACAACCTCTTGGAGTACAAGATGGCCGGAGTTCAAACAGAAAATAAATAATTACCGTCTTATAATATGTAGAGTCGAAATAGCTGCTAATCCTCCTCCCTGCGTTGCAACATCATTAGAGACCACCACCATCGAATCAACATCGAAATTCACATGACTATATAGTCATGTTTGCACGTAATCTTCAATCATTCATAACTCACTAAAGTTCAGCCACATATGCACTTCACACTCTCAAACCATTGGAAAATCTGAATATACAAATAGTGCCCTCTCCTCTAAAAGCACATTCACATCGTGCAACAATATGCCGCTCTTTGCCACTCCATTAGTATTGAGTTTTATCCAATCAATGTCCGGCGGCCAACAACATTGCTCAACTTAGTAAAAGCACGCACTATCGTGAGTCTAGTAAACAGGGACGGAGGCAGGTAGTGTGGGCACCTGCCTCCACAAATATTTTGAGAACTTTTTTGATATACTAGTTCTTATATATTTTGAGTGCTGATATTTTAAATAGTCTACCATATTCACACCATCACCAATTAAAAGTAAGCTCAACAACCCGTGTTTAAATGAAGATTTTCTCTCTAAATATACAGGGTTGGGGAGGGAGTGCAAAGAGGAAGAGGTTGAGTTCGCTTATCCGCAAAGAGGCGTTTGATATTTGTTTTCTTCAAGAAACAAAAAAAAAGGCAACTTGGAGGATTACATGATACACAGTCTTTGGGGTCATAAGGATGTCAATTGGATGGCTCAAGATGCAGACAGTCTATCAGGGGGCTTGTTGATTATTTGGAACTCTGATACTTTCAAACTTTTGAGCAAATTCTCGGGAAATGGTTTCTTGGGTATTCAGGTGGAGTATAAAGGTAAGGTTGTGAACCTTATTAATATATACTAACCTTGCAACATTGCCGGCAAGAAAAAACTCTGGGATTATTTGTTGGCTCTAAAAAATCAGTATGGAGGAGGGGAGTGGTGCCTAGGAGGAGACTTAACGCAGTGCTAAATTCATCGGAAAGAAAGGGAAGTAGTGCTGATTGTAGACAAAGAGAAAGAATTTTGTTTTATCGATTTTTGGAGGAGATGGAGGTGATAGATGCTCCTGTCTTAGGTAAGAAATTCTCTTGGTTTAGTGCTGATGGCAAATCAATGAGTCGATTAGACATATTTCTATTGTCGGAAGCTTTTATCTCTATCTGTGGTATTTCTGGCCAATGGATCGGAGATCGTGATATCTCATATCATTGCCCCATTTGGCTTTTAGCCTCAATCACTAATTGGGGGCCGAAACCGTTTAGGGTCATCAATGGTTGGTTGGAACTTCCTGAGTTCTTTTCTTTTGTGGAGGAATCATCAAGGGCGGCCCTGAGCATGTGCAGGTGCTCTATAGTGCCGGGCCTCCAATTTTTAGGGGTCTCAAAAAATAATATTATGTGGTAATAAGTCTTTTATAAAAAAAGATAATTCAAAAAAATAAAAATAAAATACCTTAATATTTTTTTAATTTATTTTTGTTGCATCGATTTAAAGTGGCTAGGTGTATGTTTTAGAAAAATAAAATAAAATGAACACAAAAAAAAGTTTGTCCCGTCCCAAACATAAACTTCTATATTTTCTCCTTCTTTCTCCCACTAATTAGAATATGATTATTTTATATTTGGATTTTATATTTTTTTAATTAAAAAATATATTTTTAATATTCAGTGCAGGGCCTCCAAATTGTCGGGACCGACCCTGAGAATCATGGAAGGGTTTTGAAGTGCATGGTAAGAAGGCTTATGTATTGAAGGAGAAATTTAAATTGTTAAAAGATTGCCTTAGAAAGTGGAATAAGGATGTCTTCGGAGTACTTGATCTTAATATAGAGCAAACAGTGAAAGAATTGAATGACATTGAAGGGATGAAGGGAAGAGATGGTTTGGAACTAGAGATCACTAAAAGGGACGGATTAAATAAAGAGTTTTGGCATCAACTTCACTTCAAGGAAAGTCTACTAAAACAAAAGTCAAGAATGCAGTGGGTTAAAGAAGGAGATTCGAACTCAAGGTACTTCCATGAAACCAGCAGATATAGGCGGCGCAAGAATCAAATTGTGGATTTAAAAGATAGTGACAATTGGATTCAAGGAGTGATGGAGGTTAAAAATTTCATAAAAAAGTACTTTGATAACAATTTTAAGGAGAGTTGGGAGAGTAGACCGAATCTCAACGGGATTCAATTTCATTCTTTGTCAGAAGAGGATAACCTTGTATTAACAGCCCTTTTTCCATTGACGAAGTTAGAGAGGCAATTTGGAGTTGTGACAGAAACAAATGCCCAGGTCCAGATGGTTTCAATCTTAACTTTCACAAGGTTTGTTGGGAGATTATCAAAGGCGATGTTATGGATTTTTTGACCGAATTCCATGTGTCTGCAGTCCTTCCAAAGGCTATTACTGCTTCTTTCTTGACTCTTATACCTAAGAAAGATCATCCGCAAGGTTTATAGGAATACCGACATATATGTTTGATATCTAGTTTGTATAAGATTTTATCCAAAATGTTAGCAAATAGATTGAAGAAAGTGATGGGAAAGTTAATCTCAGATGTTCAATCGGCCTTCTTACCAAACCGACGGATTTTGGATGGTGTTCTAGTGGTTAATGAGATATTGGATTTGGCAAAAAGAAAGAAAAATGTTTGCTGTTTAAAGTCGATTTTGAACGGGCTTGTGATATAGTCAATTGGAATTTTTTTGGAGTATATGTTGGTTAGAATGGGTTTTACAGAAGAGTGGAGGCGTTGGATTAGAGCTTGTATTTTCCAGAGTTCCATGTCTGTGTCAGTGAATGGCAGTCCTACCGAAGATTTTATAGTTTTATAATTGATAAGGGTTTGAGGCAAGGTGATCCGTTATCACCCTTTCTCTTCTTGATTATAGCTGAAGGTCTCACGGGTCTAATAAATAAAGCGGTGGAGAATGGTAGTTTTCAAGGTTATAAGGTTAGTAACGACATTAGCTTTCATACCTTACAATTTGCCGATGATACTATCATAGTAGGCGAGGGCAATTGGAATAACCTTTGGGCTATAAAAACGGTCTTAAGAAGTTTCGAGTTAGTCTCCGGATTGAAGGTCAATTTTTTCAAGAGCAAACTTTATGGCATAAACCTTGATGATTCTTTCCTTGACGCCGCTTCGTCTTTTTTACATTGTGGTGTGGATTCTATACCTTTCTGGTTCCTTGGTATTCCGGTAGGAGCAAACCCGCAAAGAAAGACTACTTGGTCACCAATTTTGGAGTCTATGGAGAAAAGACTAAGTGCTTGGAATGGACGCCATCTATCCATAGTAGGTAGAGTCACTCTTATCAACTCGGGTCTATCTAGCCTACCACTTTACTTTTTCTCTTTTTATAAGGCACATGTGTGTGTTATTAATGAAATTGTACGTATTCAAAGAAGATTTAAGTGCAGACTTATTTTATTTTTCCTTGACATAATAATTTAAAAAATAGAAAATCATTGGAAGAAAAAATGTGAACTAATTAATGTTATTGAGATGAGAACAAAGAAACAAGCTTGGCCTCAATTTTGGATTGGGCCCATGCCCAATACACAATGTGCAAGCGCTCCAAGATTCGAGAATTTCTTTTAGCATGCACCCTCCTTGTTTACTCACGAGTGACAGGCCCTGATAAATTATAAAAGTAGCTCTGTCTGCTGCTTTATAAATTATAAGACTATCTACAATGGTTTCAACACTCAACACTCACTTTTATATTTCACATTATCTTATCTTTCTTCCACCTAATAATTCAACACTCATTCAACTTTTACCCTCTTCAATGGTTTTTCATTTAACACTCTACCCTACCAAGATTAAGATTAAGCTAGTGAAAAATGTGATTTTTTTCCTATGTCAAAATCAAATGAACCAAGTCTTTATTTATAGAGAAGAAAAAAAATTATGAATTTTGGTAAAAAAAAAATTAAAAATTAATTTGCAATGAAATAATTGAGTTCAAAGTCATAATTGGATAAAAATTCGAGAAGCCAATCAGAGCAAGACAAATGTTCCCCTGGTTGTGTTTCAACTGTGTAGAAAGTTTTTAACTTCTCTCTTTTCCATGTCACTTTCAACAACCTCATTGGATAACATTGCCTTGTTGAAATTAAATTCAACATCATATTCAACTCCTCATTGTACATGGTTTAAAGTAGCTCTGTTCGCAACTTAAATAGTGGATATATTTCATTCCATAAGTAGCGGATGAGTAAAAAAAAAAAAAATCCACCAACATTTAAGATTTAACACCTCAAAAGACACAGCGAGAACATGTGAAATTTCTTTGACACATGGTATCAACGAATTCTAACACTATCTCTCCTCTCATATATATATATATATATATATATATATATATATATATATATATATATAGGGTCTTGCTAACAAGTGCACCTGGTGCACTCTTTAAGCATACTATTTAAAGAAATATTTTAATTCAAAAGGTAAACAACACAATTTCCAATGCGGCAATGCGTTGACTTTATATATTCATATAAAAATTCTATACAAACTTACTATTTAAGGGATTTAAAAAGTACACCAAGTGCACTCTTTAGCATTTTCGTTGATACCATGTGTCAAACTTTAATTTAACACAAAATTTAAACCATCTATTTTTTTTAATCAAAGGTTAATAATATTTTCCTATATGAACTCATGTGTGTATCTATTTAGGAGATTTCTTATTTTTCGATCGAATAAAATTTTTTTTTTTTTTATAAGCATAAAATTTGACTTGTTGTTCACTACAAGAATATTGGTCATTTGTCAGAGGCAACGCCTCAGGGAAACGTAAAAAACCCCTGGGAAACAATTGGACATAAATATCAATTTCAAACTATGCTGATAAATATTCATCTAAAATTTTTGAGTTTAGGAATCAATTGGACATATAGATTATAAATCATTGAAAGCAAGTGCATATTTGAATCATCAATCATGGTATCAGATATCGTTGTACGCAAAAATAGTTGTTATATTTGGGAAACAATTGGACATAAATATCAATTTAAAACTATGCAGATAAATATTCATCTAAAATTTTTGAGTTTAGTAATCAATTGGACATATAGATTATAAATCATTGAAAGCAAGTGCGTATTTGAATCATCAATCATGGTATCGAATATCGTTGTATGCAAAAATCAATAGTCATTATTTTTTTTGGGGTATCAATAAAAGATATGGGGTGCGTTTGATCTGCTAAAAATAAAGGACTGGACAGGACAACTTTTATTGTACTCTGTTTGATTCAGAAACTGATTAAGGGACTGGACAAAAGAGGCAGTAAGGGACAGGACAAAAACAAGATTTTTTGTCCCCCACTAAACCAAAGGACAACTTTTTGTCCATAGTACAACTATAAAAAATACGAAAATATCCATTTTATTTTTGAATATAAAAAATATTATTTCTCTATCTCTCTACATTACAATTTTGTCCTGTCCTGTATTCTCTTGTTCTGTCCTGTATTGTCTTGTTCTGTCATGTACTGTTCTGTCCAGTACTTACTGATTTGCAAATCAAACGGTCCCATGGTTGTTTAATTAAGATTGAGAATTTGAGATTGATGCAAAGAAGTATGCTTTCATCGATGAAGAAGAATAGTAATGTTGGGGGAGATTGAATAACACCAAGTAAATTTTTACAAATCAAATTTTTTATGTAGAACAACAAATCAATTTTTTATGCGACCGGAAAATAAGGAATATCCTAAATAGATACACACACGAGTTGATATAGGAAGCTATTATTAGCCTTTGATTAAGAAAAATATACGGTTGAAATTTGATGTCAAATTAAAGTTTGACACCTAGTGTCAACGTATCCTAACTCATATATATATATATATATATATATATATATATATATATATATATATATATATATATATATATATATATATATGCTTTTTGTTTAGAAAATTGAAAGATAAAAATAGTAAGAATACATCTTCATCCTTGTTTACATCCATCACCACCCATGATTTCCAATAAAATAGGGAGTTATAGTTTTTTTTTTCTTTTAAAAAAAAGTTATGTTGTTTTCTTGCAATTCTTATATGGAATCCCCCGTAACATTTAACACTCCTCATATATATATTCGGGATCCGTTAGTGTGAAATAGGATATTCTTATATGAGAGTGAAAGGAAGTGATTTCAACCATTTGATTAGAATAAAAGGTTGATATTAAAAGTGAATTAGATGTTCCTATTTTCATTTAATTCACCTAAAACTTTTTTGTTTTCTTTCAATACCCGGTGTCGCCCCGCCGCATCAATAGAACTTAAAGAGTTAAACGTTAAACCTCCCAATCTTTCAATCTCCCATGAAGGACAACATTAATAGTATCAGTAACATGAATATGTAACAAATCATTAAACATTTTCCAATCCATTGATTTAATATATTTATAGTTTTGAAACAAAATTAAAGTTGGTAATTCTTGCCGACTACAATTGATTTAGCTTTTGACAATAAAACATGAATAGAGATTTACTGGATTTGTTGTATAAACCAACAATGAATAAACAGGACCTGGGTAGAATACTCCTTCAACCAAAAGGGATTTAAAAAGCAACGAGGATTTGTGTTGTGCAATATAGATGGAAGAGAATCGTGAGTATTGAGAAAATCGAAGTGGCAAAGGAAGAAGACGACAATCAACACGCCGAGAAAATCCACAATTGGAACAAGAGGTTTGGGTGAATTGAATGAAAAGAGGAACATCTAATTCACTTTTAATTTCGGCCTTTTATTCTAATCAAATTCGCACTTGCTTTCAATGATTTATAATCTATATGTCCAGTTGATTTCTAAACTCAAAAATTTTAGATGAATATTTATCTGCATAGTTTGAAATTGATATTTATGTTGTTTCCTAAATATAACAACTATTTTTTGCGTACAACGATATCCGATACCATGATTGATGATTCAAATATGCACTTGCTTTCAATGATTTATAATCTATATGTCCAATTGATTCCTAAACTCAAAACTTTTAGATGAATATTTATCTGCATAGTTTGAAATTGATATTTATGTCCAATTGTTTCCGAGGGCTTTTTTACGTTTTCCTGAGGCTTTGCCTCTGACAAAATGACCAGTATTCTTGTAGTGAACAAACAAGTCAAATTTTATGCTTATAAGAAAAAATCAAATTTTTATTCGATCAAAAAATAAGGAATCTCCTAAATAGATACACACATGAGTTCATATAGGAAACTATTATTAACCTTTGATTAAAAAAATAGACGTTTAAATTTAGTCTTAAATTAAAATTTGACACATGGTGTCAACGAATTCTAACACTCTCACTCCTCTCTCTCATATATATATAACAACTTAAACCAGAAGAGGCGGTATTGGTGTGTGAGATGACGAAGAATTTGGCACTCCAAGAAATGTTCTATCCATGATTAGTTATAAAAGTTCAACCAGCTAGACGAATATCAAGCATGTCTGCAATCCGTGCCATAGATATAAAAAGTCAGTTCGGAGAGAAAGAACAAAGATGCAACAAATATTGAAGTGTCTAATTGATGTAACCTACACATATAGCTACATGTTGTGTACCGGTACCGAAACTGTATGTGATATTTTTTGGGCCCATACAGATTCAATTAAGTTGTTCAACACTTTCTCCACTGTGTTTGTGATGGACTCCACTTACAAGACCAACAAATACATACTACCATTGCTTGAGTTTGTTGGTGTCACTTCTACTGAGATGATGTACTTTGTTGCCTTTGCTTTTGTGACGTTAGAAAAGGAAGACAACTTTTTATGAGCTTTAGAGAGGTGTCACGATCTGTTGAAATGTGAAGATAATCCCATTGTAGTTGTGACTGACCGAGACCTTGCACTGATGAATGTTGTTGATAGAGTTTTTCTCAAGTCCAAATGCAAAGTCAAAGAAGATACAAAAGACAAACGGAAACTAATCCGGAGAAAACATATGCGGATTTTGTCCTTATGTTCAGAAAAGTGTGTGTACAATTTCCAAATTTGTTGAATACGTGGAGAGTACTATTCTGGGAAAGATGAAGGAGAAACTAGCAAGGCCTTGGACTGACCGCGTCATGCATCTTTGTCGGTTTCACATCACCAGGAACGTGAAAGAAAATTGCAACGTCAAATGCAGATTCAAAGAAGATACAAAAACTAAACAAACTAATATTACTAAAAAAAGAAGCAGAAAAAGAAGCGGAAGCTGTGTGAGAGAAGAGATAATTTATTTAAAAAAATAAAAAAATTAGGGTGCTCTGATTGACTAATGTCATATCATGGCTGCACAAGTGGCCAATTGAAATTGGTCACTTGGCAGACCTTTGATTGAGGAAGGAGACTTGACCACCGCCCAATCTGCAAGACAGGTAGCAGACGGGGTTTTCAAAATTTCTCCAAATTTTCTCGTTTATATAACGTTCACGCGCTACTTAAGTAGTGGAAGAGTAAATTAGAAACGAGTAGGGCGCCAAAAGTAATTTTCCCAAGATTCAACAGAAATTTACCTCTCAACGGAAGCTTCTCAAACAAGCCAAGGGTAACAAAAATGATAGTTTATGTACACACCCATTGTAGCTAGTACACTCCACACACGTTCGAAGAGGAAGAAGAAATTAATAAAAAAGAAGACGACAAAGAAAGGGTACATCATAAGGCACCTCTTTTTTAATTGTCTATCAACTTCAAAACACAAGCCAAATTTAAGAAGAAAAGAAATATCTCATAGGGCACCTTTTTTTTAAGGTTCTAAATCTATGAATAGTAGTTTAATTTTATTTTGATATATATATGTTAACATGATAATAAATTTTGAGAACAACATTAGTATTGAGTTTTATCCAATCAATGTCCGGCGGCCAACAACATTGCTCAACTTAGTAAAAGCACGCACTATCGTGAGTCTAGTAAACAGGGACGGAGGCAGGTAGTGTGGGCACCTGCCTCCACAAATATTTTGAGAACTTTTTTGATATACTAGTTCTTATATATTTTGAGTGCTGATATTTTAAATAGTCTACCATATTCACACCATCACCAATTAAAAGTAAGCTCAACAACCCGTGTTTAAATGAAGATTTTCTCTCTAAATATACAGGGTTGGGGAGGGAGTGCAAAGAGGAAGAGGTTGAGTTCGCTTATCCGCAAAGAGGCGTTTGATATTTGTTTTCTTCAAGAAACAAAAAAAAAGGCAACTTGGAGGATTACATGATACACAGTCTTTGGGGTCATAAGGATGTCAATTGGATGGCTCAAGATGCAGACAGTCTATCAGGGGGCTTGTTGATTATTTGGAACTCTGATACTTTCAAACTTTTGAGCAAATTCTCGGGAAATGGTTTCTTGGGTATTCAGGTGGAGTATAAAGGTAAGGTTGTGAACCTTATTAATATATACTAACCTTGCAACATTGCCGGCAAGAAAAAACTCTGGGATTATTTGTTGGCTCTAAAAAATCAGTATGGAGGAGGGGAGTGGTGCCTAGGAGGAGACTTAACGCAGTGCTAAATTCATCGGAAAGAAAGGGAAGTAGTGCTGATTGTAGACAAAGAGAAAGAATTTTGTTTTATCGATTTTTGGAGGAGATGGAGGTGATAGATGCTCCTGTCTTAGGTAAGAAATTCTCTTGGTTTAGTGCTGATGGCAAATCAATGAGTCGATTAGACATATTTCTATTGTCGGAAGCTTTTATCTCTATCTGTGGTCTCACGGGTCTAATAAATAAAGCGGTGGAGAATGGTAGTTTTCAAGGTTATAAGGTTAGTAACGACATTAGCTTTCATACCTTACAATTTGCCGATGATACTATCATAGTAGGCGAGGGCAATTGGAATAACCTTTGGGCTATAAAAACGGTCTTAAGAAGTTTCGAGTTAGTCTCCGGATTGAAGGTCAATTTTTTCAAGAGCAAACTTTATGGCATAAACCTTGATGATTCTTTCCTTGACGCCGCTTCGTCTTTTTTACATTGTGGTGTGGATTCTATACCTTTCTGGTTCCTTGGTATTCCGGTAGGAGCAAACCCGCAAAGAAAGACTACTTGGTCACCAATTTTGGAGTCTATGGAGAAAAGACTAAGTGCTTGGAATGGACGCCATCTATCCATAGTAGGTAGAGTCACTCTTATCAACTCGGGTCTATCTAGCCTACCACTTTACTTTTTCTCTTTTTATAAGGCACATGTGTGTGTTATTAATGAAATTGTACGTATTCAAAGAAGATTTTTATGGGGTGGAGGAGTGGAAAGTAATAAAATTTGTTGGGTTAGTTGGGATCGTATTTATCAACCAAAGGAAAGAGGAGGGTTGGGAATAAAAAACATGGAATCGTTTACCTCGTCACTATTGTGCAAGTGGAAATGGAGATGCTTGGAGGATAGAACGGCTCCATGGTATAACTTATTGTATTATAGATACGGTTCTTTTGTGGCGAACTTTTTGTATAATGAAGGAAAAGAAAGTCTTCATCGCGCATCGATTTGGTGGAGGGATATATGGAGGTTGGGGAATGAGTTGGAGGGCGGTTGGTTTGGTAGTACCATAAGTAGTTCATTGGGAGAAGGTAATGAAATTTCTTTTTGAAAGGAAAAATGGTTAGGACCAACATCTTTGCATGACTTGATCCCGATTTTATTCAATCAAACATTGCACCCCGACAACACTGTAGCTTCGATGGGGGAGTGGCACAATGATGTGTGGGCATATGACTTACGATGGGCTATTGAGTTGGACGATATGGAGGCCGCAACAACAGTTGATCTTATGTTATTGCTAGACCAGGTTCGGCCACATCGATTGGAAAAGGATAAACGTCGATGGAAAGCTCAAAAAATGAGTTATTTTTCAGTCAAAACAACTTATGAAATTGCGTACGGCAGAAGCCACGGAACTCCGATTCTGGATGCGAACATGACAACATTTTTGAAGAATCTTTGGCTCACTAACGTACCGTCGAAAGTGAGTATATTTGGTTGGCGTTTGTTGATTGAAAGACTACCAACAAGGGAGGCTCTATACAATAAAGGTATACTCACAAATATGTTAGACTACTAGGCTTATCACTTAGAAGGGGGGGTTGAATAAGTGATCCTTGAAACAATGAGGTTTTTAAAAAATAATGTTTCAATTTAATCAAGCGAGCGGAAGAGCCACCGGATTGGTAGTCTACGCACCGATTGACCAAAAGAAAAGTAGTATTAAGCCTTGAACAATTTTGTGAAAAGATACGAAAATGTTCGAGTTCAGAATAAATTGAAATTAAACAATTTTAAATTCAGTCACAAGCAAGTTACAAATCAATATTCAAATCAATCACAATCAAGCAAGAATCAATTGAATTTTTGTGAACCAATACGAACACCAAAAATTCAATTGATTAACAAATTAACGAAATTATGAAATTCAAAAGAGAGAGAGAGAGAGAGAGAGAGAGAGAGAGAGAGAGAGAGAGAGAGCACGATGTGATTAGGGAGTTCCCCGGATTGCGCGTCGTCCACGCGTTTGTCCGAGTACGTCTCCCCCCAAATAACCAAACGGGTTATTTGAGAGTTTATAGATCAAAAACTTGATGAACAAAAAGAGTGCACAGTTTACAATTGAATCTTATAATCCTATAACGACACAAAATGTAAACTAATGCGAATAACCTCGACACACAACGAAACTTCGCCCTCTGATTCCAACGATCCACCTTGTGCCAAACCGCACCCGATCGTCCAGCTGAGTCCTTCGTTTCTTGTTGTCGAATCCTTCAAGACACTCACGATCTTGAATCACTTGAGAGAAACACTAGAACCTTCGTCACACAATTCAACCCGACTACGATTCTGATTCACCGCGAACCGTATCGAACGTTATCACACAAAAACACAATCTTTATTGAATTGATCCCATACTCAAAATACAATTTGATTGCAATCCTTGATGAAGATGATGAATTTCTGATGAATCAAACCTTTGATGCAAATTCTCACTCAATTTGTATCCAAAGCGTTTTCTGAACTTTCTCACTAGTTTCCTCTGGGTTACAATGACACACCACATTGCTATTTAAAGAGAAAATAGAATTGAGCAAATTTGGGCAAAATTTAACATACATGTATCGATACAAATGATGGTTTGTATCGATACAAAACCCTTTGACCAGCGTTCAAATTGAAAATTTTGACCTATGTATCGATACAAACACGTATGTGTATCGATACATATATCAGTTTCTTGAAATCTTGACTGATATGTATCAAATCATGCAAGCATGATTCGATACATCAAGCACTTACAGGTTTTCTGAGAAGCAGAGGTGTGTATCGATACATGCAAGCATGATTCGATACACAGATGACCTTCTATCTCTGAGTGACCACTTTTGTATCGATACAAGTGATATATGTATCGATACAAATTGCACAAAATCAGTCTGAAGTAATTTCAGGACATTTGTATCGATACACATGTTTATGTATCGATACATAATACCTAAAAATCAGTTTTTCAAAGTTTTAAAAAGGTTTCACGCTGTCAAGTCATTTGTAATGTTGCCAAAATATGTTCTACTCTATTTTCATGTGTTTTGACAATTATTAAAACATGAGGATGAACTGGTGCACTTACATTCTCCCCCTTTTTGATAATTGTCAAAACTATGCATAAGCTAACTAAGCCTATACCTAATATGCAAATAAAATAGCAATATGTATACAGACGCAATTAAACACCAAGGCTAACAATAAGCACGCTCCCCCTGAGTTGATGCCATAATGCGATTGTCATAGTAGATAATATTCAAGACACTTTAGCTTTTTATCCTTAGCTTGTGCATCCAAATCTCTCCCCCTTTGACAATATCAAAAAGAAGAAGAGAGTCTATTAGAAGTATCAAGTTCAATCAATTTTGACCCAAGTCATATCGTGCACTTACATTTGTCGAAATACACATATATGATAAAAGTTCCTAACCAATTTAAATACATACAAAGATATGCCAAAATATATCAATGACGAATACCAAATATCATGACAAACATGGAATGTAGAACAACAAACCAAAACCAACGCATGAATATCGTAACACATCGACATTTTTAACCAAGTAACATATCCAAATATGGGACGAAATAAACTAAGCAATGCAACAAATGCATAGACATAACATGATTATCCATACAACAAAATTATCCAAAATAACAAGTTATACAAAACCAAAATGAATGTTGTCCAACCATGACAACATTAAAATTATCCGTACAACTATATTGAATAAGCGAAGTCATAAGCAATTTTTATGACTTCCAAATAACATGTATGTATGAAACATATATAATCAACAAGGTACATACTTATGCATGTGAGCAAAAACAATACCAAAGCACATTATAACATGAGAACACATGTTAAACCATATATGCATGATAAGACATTCACATAAATGAATCAAAGTACCAAAATTAATCATATGAAAATATATGTGTATGTATGCACAAAAAGTCACATATAAGAACAAAACAAGCATATACAAGCCAAGTATGAACTTAATATGGCATTTGTAATGATCTTTGTCAAATCCCCATTTTAAACATATGAGTCTCAAAAACTTATAAATATTTTTGAGCAAAATTCTTGGAAATGGAGGATTAGACAACTATCAATGCGAATATCATATTAAGGTGAAAGTTATATGTATATGAAACCAATTTACAAATGTTAAGTAAAAAAAAATAAAGGTAAGGGTAGAGAATAGAATCTTCCCTTAAGTGTTAAGTGGAGGAAGTGATCAATTTCCACAACTTTGTAAGTGTTGAGTTGAAGCTTTTCTCATCATTTTCCTTGTTCATTAGTCTTGAACTCCATTGTTGTCGGTGTCTATCGTCAATGGTTCAAGACGTTTTCCTACATACTTAGACATTTGAAATAGGTCCCCAACTCATGTCGGGTCCTAGTTGGTTAGTAGCAACATTATTGCTTAACTTAGGTAACCATTGCATTTTGCCTTTAGGTACCAAGGTTTTTCGAGCATGGCATTTTGCAATAGTATGACCCTTGTCACAACAATAATGACAAACGATATGAGGATTACTTTTATTAGGATCATTTTCAACAAATTTATACTTTTTATTTCTAGGTTTTAACGATTTGTTGAATTTAGATGGATCAACCGCAAAAGTAATCTCCGGCTTGGATGATTCTTTTAGCTTATCTTGTAACTTTCGCAAGTCTCTATATAAGTAAAAGCATCCATCACATCCGGTTCTATCGTTACCGTAACTATTATCATGACTTGCACTTGACCTTTCTAATAATGATACCTTGAAAGTTTTCAACTCTTCTTCCGTTTCGGAAACTTTCTTTTCAAGAGCTTTGTTAATTTTTATAATTTCTTTTAATCGTTTGAAAGCTTTCCTAGTTTCACTACATAGATCCTCAAACGCACTTTGCAAATCATGATATTCTAACGAGGTATATGAGCTAGAGGGATTTTGGTTTACCTTTTTGGGAGCTTTATCCTTCTTTTTGTGATGATGAGTTGTGAGGCATACATTAGCCACTTCGCCTTCATCACTTGAACTAGAGCTTGATGATGAATGAGATGAAGAGCTACTCCTCTCCCATGCAACATAAGCTTTCTTTCCTTAACTCCTCTTTTTGTTTGAAGATGTCTCCTTCTCTTTTCTCTTGAGATTAGGACAATCCGGCTTGTAGTGACCAACTTGGCCACACTCATAGCATATGCCTTTCTTGGAGTACCTAGCGTCTTCATTCTTCCGGCGGTAACCACTATCTTTCCGAAACTTCTTAAGATTGTCATCGGAATGTCTTATCCCATTCTTTCTCACATACCTATTGTAGCGTCTAACGAAGAGTCCCATTTCCTCATCATCAGAATCATCTTCGCTTGAGCTACTTTCCACATGCTCAACCTTTTTGGACTTTGAGGCTTTTAGAGCAATTGACCTCTTGTCCTTTTCTTTTTCATTTTCATGGTGTTTTTCCTTTTTCTCACCTTTCTCATGCTTGTCCAACAAACTAAGCACTTGTTCATGTTCCGTTAACTTACCAAACAGTGTTGTGAGGCTCAATGTGGTAAGATCATTCGCCTCTTTGATTGCGGTGACCTTAGGTTGCCATGACCTATTAAGACACCTCAAAATTTTGTTAGTAGCATCTTGATTAGTGATTGGTTTGCCTAGACCATGTAACTTGTTGGTGATTTTAACAAATCGTTGTTGCATATCCGCGATGGTTTCACCATCTTGCATATGGAACAACTCAAACTCTTGGGTTAAAGTGTTTATTTTCGAAATTTTGACCTCATTAGTTCCCTCAAAGTGAGTAACTAATGTATCCCACATTTCCTTAGCCGTAGAACAATGCGACACATGATAAAATTGTTCAATCCCAAGGGATGAAATAAGTATGTTTTGTGCCTTTGCATCGTAATTGACCTTTTTCTTTTCATCATCCGTCCATTGTGCCATAGGCTTATTTATGACAACACCATTGGGGTCGGTCATTGTTGGAACAAATGGACCGTCCTCAATAGCATTCCACACTTCACCATCAAAAGAATTGATGTGAATGCGCATACTACTTTTCCAATAGTCAAAATGATCTCCATTGAATATAGGAGCCCTATTATACGCCCCTTTCGGTGCGAAAGCCATGTTTTCTAATAATTGGCACAATCCACCGAATTTTGTAAACAAAATTTAACCGGGATCGTGATACCACTTGTTAGACTACTAGGCTTATCACTTAGAAGGGGGGGTTGAATAAGTGATCCTTGAAACAATGAGGTTTAAAAAAAAATAATGTTTCAATTTAATCAAGCGAGCGGAAGAGCCACCGGATCGGTAATCTACGCACCGATTGACCAAAAGAAAAGTAGTATTAAGCCTTGAACGATTTTGTGAAAAGATACGAAAATGTTCGAGTTCAAAATAAATTAAAATTAAACAATTTTAAATTCAGTCCCAAGCAAGTTACAAATCAATATTCAAATCAATCACAATCAAGCAAGAATCAATTGAATTTTTGTGAACCAATACGAACACCAAAAATTCAATCGATTAACAAATTAACGAAATTATGAAATTCAAGAGAGAGAGAGAGAGACACACGATGTGATTAGGGAGTTCCCCGGATTGCGCGTCGTCCACGCGTTTGTCCGAATACGTCTCCCCCCAAATAACCAAACGGGTTATTTGAGAGTTTATAGATCAAAAACTTGATGAACAAAAAGAGTGCACAGTTTACAATTGAATCTTATGATCCTATAACGACACAAAATGTAAACTAATGCGAATAACCTCGACACATAACGAAACTTCGCCCTCTGATTCCAACGATCCACCTTGTGCCAAACCGCACCCGATCGTCCAGCTGAGTCCTTCGTTTCTTGTTGTCGAATCCTTTAAGACACTCACGATCTTGAATCACTTGAGAGAAACACTAGAACCTTCGTCACACAATTCAACCCGACTACGATTCTGATTCACCGCGAACCGTATCGAACGTTATCACACAAAAACACAATCTTTATTGAATTGATCCCATACTCAAAATCCAATTTGATTGCAATCCTTGATGAAGATGATGAATTTGTGATGAATCAAACCTTTGATGCAAATTCTCACTCAATTTGTATCCAAAGCGTTTTCTGAACTTTCTCACTAGTTTCCTCTGGGTTACAATGACACACCACATTGCTATTTAACGAGAAAATAGAATTGAGCAAATTTGGGAAAAATTTAACATACATGTATCGATACAAATGATGGTTTGTATCGATACAAAACCCTTTGACCAGCGTTCAAATTGAAAATTTTGACCTATGTATCAATACAAACACGTATGTGTATCGATACATATATCAGTTTCTTGAAATCTTGACTGATATGTATCAAATCATGCAAGCATGATTCGATACATCAAGCACTTATAGGTTTTCTGAGAAGCAGGGGTGTGTATCGATACATGCAAGCATGATTCGATACACAGATGACCTTCTGCCTCTGAGTGACCACTCTTGTATCGATACAAGTGATATATGTATCGATACAAATTGCACAAAATCAGTCTGAAGTAATTTCAGGACATTTGTATCGATACACATGTTTATGTATCGATACATAATACCTAAAAATCAGTTTTTCAAAGTTTTAAAAAGGTTTCACGCTGTCAAGTCATTTGTAATGTTGCCAAAATATGTTCTACTCTATTTTCATGTGTTTTGACGATTATTAAAACATGAGGATGAACTGGTGCACTTACAAAATATTCTTGAGAGATGTTGTGTTTTTCGTTTCAAGGATGTTGAAGATATCAATCATATATTTTTAATTGCAACACGTCAATTCAAATTTGGCAAGGAGTTTTTCGGCGGATGGGAGTTAATAGCATCCCTTTTGTCGATATCCAAAATCACTTCTTTATCTTTGGAAATTTGATCGAAGGAAGCAACAACAAGAGGCACCGTCATATTATTTGGCTAGCTACGACGTGTTGTTTATGACGTACGCGTAACAATATATTATTTCGGGGAGAGTTGGTCAATGTTCCTTCTTTAGTGGATCAAACCATTTATATTGCTTGGTTTTGGTATATAGGAAGGGGAAGGACCAAGGATAATGTAACTTTTTCTGATTGGTGTAAGGGTCCCTTAGATTGTTTACGATAATTGTTTTCATTTTGATGATTGTTCTTGAATTGTAAGCGTTGAATAACCCTTATACTCCTTATAATTCAATTTTGCTTATAAAAAGAAGTGTTAAATATGTTTTTAATCCCTACTTTTACGTGAGTTTCGATTTTTAGTCCCTACATTTTTTTTAATTATATATTTAGTCCCTACATTTTTTTTATTATATTTTTAGTCAATTTTTTATGACTAGGATAATAGAATTGGCCACATATGATAACTTAAATTGACAAGGATAACATTTGCATCGAATGATCTGACATCTATATGTCATCCTATGTGGCTGATTTTGTCATCAAAGTCACAAAAAATTGACGGTATGGACTAAAAATGCAAATGACGAAAATGTGAGGACTAAAAATATAATAAAAAAAATGTAGGGACTAAAAGTCGAAACTCACATAAAAGTAGGGAATAAAAACATATTTAACCCTAAAAAGAAAAAAGCTTAATAGATCTTTCGGTCCCTATATGTTCGCGAATTTTTGGTTTTAGTCCATGTGTCTTGTTTTGTTGCAAATAAGTCCCTGAATGTATAACTTTTTTTGGTTTTAGTCCCTAAAGTCAAAATCCGCAGGAAAATTTGCAATTTTCGTGGAAATTTTCCTTCATATTTTCCTGCGGATTTTAACTTAAGGGACTAAAACCAAAAAATGTTGTACATTCAGAGACTTATTGGCAACAAAACAAGATATGGGGACTAAAACCAAAAATTCGCAAACATACAGAGAGCAAAAAATCTATTAAACCTAAAAAGAAAGTAAGCTCAATTCTATCCATCACACACAACACACACCTCACATACACACACACCTCACATACAAAAGATAATTAAAAGATTTTATTTTATTATTAAAACATATAATTCAACAAATCCATTTCCTTTCAGTAAAAGTAGGATCCATAATTGTCAAATTAGTTCCTGGTTTTGGTAGAGTGCTCTTAAATAATTCTTGGAGATTATTAATATTTTAAAAATGTTATTGGCTTTGTTAAACTGACAAATTATCTTATATTTAACCACTTAATATTAATTAGGTCGTTATATTTTAACAACTTACTATCAATATGATCTATCTATTTAACCACTAACTTTTAATTTAGTTTATAACATATTTTCTAAAAAACTAATATAAATAAAGTTTGAAAAAGTATGAAACTTTTTTTAATATATTAATAATCTTAGAGACCTACTTGAGAGAGCCCTACAAAGTTAAGGATAAAATTTGTGGCTTACTCGTATTTTCCACCACACCTTAAAATGAACAAACTCACACTCACTTTCACAATCTCGACTCCTTCCTCTTTCCATTTTTCATTATTGTCTTTCTCGCTTTATACTATATTTATATTCTCTAGTCTCTTTAATCTTCCCTTTTTTTGTCAAAAAAAAGTCTTCTTCCCCTTTTATTCTTCTCTCTTCATTCATTGTTGATTTTCTAAGAGGTAAACACCTTAATTTATCGTCGATTTTAATTTTACATTTTCAATCATATGCATTTTTATTTTTAATTTGTTTATTAATATAATGAGAGTAACATCTATTATTACCTTGCTTTAAAAAAAACTATTATTACCTTGGTTGAACTTAAATTTGTATGGCTAAACTACACATTTGGTCCCTTACGTTTATTTTAGGATTCAATTTAGTCTCTTATGTTTAAAAAGTTTCAATTTGGTCCCTTACGTTTATTTTAGGTTTCAATTTGGTCCCTTCCGTCAGTTTTTGCACATGTGGCAGACGGTTTGCTTACGTGGCAGACGGTTTGCACACGTGGACACCTGGACACGTTGACACGTGTCCAATTGAAACAGTGGAATAGTAAAATCTGACGGAAGGGACCAACTAATGCAAACGTTGATAACGTAAGGGACCAAATTGAAACTTTTTAAACGTAAGGGACCAAATTAAAACCTAAAATAAACGTAAGGGACCAAATATGTAGTTTTGCCAATTTGTATTATTTGTGAAAATTTCATTGTTAAGATTTGATAGTGCTTAATTGGGATTATTGCATATGATGTGAGTTCTATTAGTGTAGTGTATTGTATAATTTTAAACATACATGGAGCGTCCGGGGGTTGAAAACCTACATTTTAATCAGTTGAGTCAGATTGAGAGTGGGAGCTTAACCAAGCCTTTCTCTGAGGCTGAGGTGAAGGCAACTGTGTGGGATTGTGATAGCTTTAAAAGTCCGGGTCCGGACGGAGTTAATTTTGGTTTCTATAAAGACTTTTGGGATGTCCTACGGGGTGATGTTATGCGCTTTATCTCTAAGTTTCATCGGAATGGAAAATTGACTAAAGGTTTAAATTCCACCTTCATCGTCTTGATCCCTAAGGTTGATAGTCCCCAAAGACTTAACGATTTTTGGCCGATTTCGCTTGTGGGCAGCCTTTATAAGATTTTGGCGAAAGTTTTAGCGAATAAGTTGCGCCTTGTGATCGGAAGTGTGATCTTCGAGTCTCAAACCGCGTTCGTGAAAAATAGATATATTCTTCATGGTATTCTCATTGCGAATGAGGTGGTGGATGAGGCGCGGAGGTCAAAAAAGGAACTCATACTTTTTAAGGTGGATTTTGAGAAAGCCTATGATTGTGTGGACTGGGGTTACCTGGATGCTGTTATGGGGAAGATGTCCTTCCAGGTTCTGTGGCGGAAGTGGATCCGTCAGTGTGTGGGTACAGCTACTGCGTCTGTTTTGGTTAATGGTAGTCCAACTGAGGAGTTCCCCCTCGAGCGGGGACTGAGACAGGGGGATCCGTTATCTCCTTTCCTTTATCTGTTGGCAGTCGAGGGACTAAATGTGTTGATGAAGGCTATGGTTACGCAACAGTTGTTTACAGGTTATAGTATTGGTGAGTAGGACTCTGTGACGGTGTCGCACCTCCAGTTCGCTGATGATACGCTTCTGTTGGGGGTCAAAAGTTGGGCGAATGTCCGGGCTCTTCGTGCGGTTCTGGTGCTTTTTGAGACTATGTCGGGCCTGAAGGTGAATTTCAACACAAGCATGCTGGTTAGGGTTAACATTCTGGATTCTTGGTTGAGCGAAGCCGTATCTGTCCTGCGCTGTAGAGTGGGAAAAATTCCTTTTATTTGGGACTTCCTATTGGGGGTAATCCGCGTCGTTTGCATTTTTGGGAACCGTTGGTGGCTCGATTAAAGAATAGATTGTCTGGGTGGAAGAGTCGATTCCTTTCTTTTAGTGGTCGTCTGATTCTGCTTAAGTCTGTCTTGACATCTCTCCTTGTCTATGCTCTTTCCTTCTTCAAAGCTCCCTCAGGTATCATTTCTTCTATCGATTCTCTTTTGATTATTTTTTTTGGGGGGGGGAGTGAGGACTCTAGGAAAATCTCTTGGGTTACTAGGAAATCCATTTGCTTGCGAAATGAGTATGGAGGTTTGGGGGTTAGGCAATTGAGGGAGTTTAATTTGGCTCTTCTAGGTAAATGGTGTTGGAGGCTGCTAGTGGATAGGGATGGAATGTGGTTTCGAGTGTTGGCAGGCCGATACGGGATGGAGAGAGGCAGGATCCGAGAGGGTCTTCTTGGTGGAGAGAGATAGCTCGAATTAGGGAGGGATGTGAGACAGGGGATATATGGTTTGAGGAGCATGTTTCGATGAGGGTGGAGGACGGGTCAGATACTTTATTCAGGACTGATCCCTGGATGGATGATATCCCTTTGAGCGAGCGGTTTGGTCGCCTGTTTGACTTAGCGGAGACCAAACAGTGTACGGTGGCTGAGATGTCCTCGCTAGGGTGGGGAGCAGATGGGGAGGCCTGGGTGTGGAGGCGGCAGCTGAGGGGGTGGGAGGAGGAGGAGCTGAGAGAGTGTCAGTGTTTATTGCTTACCCTTTCATTGCAGGACCAGTCTTCAGATAGGTGGCAGTGGCAGCCAGACCCTGATAGAGGCTATACTGTCCGTGGAGCGTATCAGATTTTGACTACGCAGGTTTCAGCTTCCATGGACGACGCAGACGGTCTCATTTGGCATCCTCATGTCCATCTGAAGGTTTCCATCTTTGCGTGGCGTCTTTTTCGTGATAGGTTACCCACAAAAACCAACCTGATCACTCGAGGCATATTATCTACCGCAGCTCATCTGTGTGCTTCGGGTTGTGGAAAGGTGGAGTCAGCACACCACTTGTTTATCTCCTGCGACACTTTTGGTTCTCTCTGGGCGTAAGTGCAGTCGTGGATTGGCATCCCGGTGGTGGAGTTCACTTCCATGCGAGATCATTTTGTTCAGTTCACACTCTCAGCAGGTGCCTCTCGGGCACGCCGCTCCTTTTTGCAGCTCATTTGGCTCACATGTGTATGGGTTTTGTGGACGGAGAGAAACCATCGGTTATTCCGAGGCTCAGCTAGTACTATTTCTCAGATGTTGGACAAGGTCAAGCTCTTTTCTCTTAGGTGGTTGCAGGCGAATTGTGTTACCTTAGCTTCTAACTACCATAGCTGGTGGTCTTGTCCTTTACTATGTGTGGGCCTTGTATGATTTGTTTGTGATTATTTTTCTGTATCGTTATGTGACTCGTTGTAAACTTTGGTAGTCTACCTTAGCACACCTTGTGCTAGGGAGATTGTTTTTTATATTATATCTCATTTTGGCTTGTTCAAAAAAAATTTAAACATAGTTTTAATTTAGTAAACCCTTTTTTTTTTCTAACAATAGTCAATAAGCAATGGAAATTTTTTTCAAAATATAATCTAATTCACAACACTCATCAACCTAATTCTTAAGCACTTGATGAATGTGAAGTAATAAAATTAAATCCTTTCATATAAAAAAAAAAAACTTTATATATTTGATGCCCCCATTATTGAAATTTTTTGGCTTGTCACTACTTGTAAATATTGCTCACGAAGCTTGAAGCATTGTGAAGTACTCATCATGTATTGCAGTTGTTGTTTGAAGTTCCAAATTATTTAGATTTTCAATATATTAAATGTATAAATATATTTGTGAACTCTAATTCTTTAAACAAACATCTAGGATAAGATTTAAATCCTTTAATAATATTTATATTGTATGATAAAATTGCTTTAACTAAATCAAGCCTACGTTTTATACATATGATCTTCTTCTTCGCTTTTTTTTTTTTCCTTTTCTCTCCTAACTCTTTATCTCTTAATCTCTCTCTCTCTCTCTCTCTCTCTCTCTCTCTCTCTCTCTCTCTCTCTCTCTCTTCATTAAAAACAAAAATTATGACAAAAAAAGAGAAAAACTAAAATTAAAAGAGAGATAAAGAGTTAAGAGAGAGAATGAGAAAAAAATGACGAAAAATGATTAAATTTTATTTTACGATGTTTGTAAAAAGCATATTATACTATTAAATTAAGTCTGATGTTATAAATTCATGTTCTAGGCAATATTAAATGTATGTACAAATGTTCATAATGAATGTTGTACTTCATCTTTTAAAGAAAAACCATGTCTGATTAAATTGAGTAGGTATATTGAATTCATGTTTTATGATTGAATTGCATGGATAATTCAACATATTGATGGTTTATTTTTTTTATAAAAAGAGTTTAAAAGATATGTACTAGTGATTTTTTTTACTGACAATCAATAAAAATATTTCAATTTTCAATATCATATTAAGAAAGCGGGATTAAATGGAGTGACGTAGCAGAAAATATGAATGTGATTAGTTGACAATGAAAATTATTTTACACTGTATGTGAATATTCTTTTTTCTTTATAAAAAAGATAAAAATAGAATAAAACAATTTTTTTAATCAAATAGATTAAAACACTTTTTTTTATTAAATAATAAAATCAAACGTTTATAGCTCAAAAATAATGGAATTTCATAATGAAAGAATTATCCTTCTAAATTGTCTTTTCAAAATCTACCAATATTCTAAAGAAACATGCATTCACAAAAAATAACCTAATACTATAGTAACTATTAGTTTTTACATAAATTCATAATCTATGTTCTTCCCTATATTATAATATTAACAAAAGCATCACTTTGTTTGTCAAAAAAAAAAAAACAAAAGCATCACCACAAGAATTCAATGCAAGTTTCGTTTGATGTTAACTGATAGGTAATAGGTTTATCCTCTTTTATTACCAACAGTCATAAAATATATAGAGATTAATTTTTGTACCATAAAATTAGTTTCTAAAATATATCCACATATATTTATGCGTCCCGATTTAATTGAATCCATTTATAAAAGTTTTATACACTTTCAATATATATAAATTCGGTCGCGATTTAATTGAATCCATTTATAAAAGTTTTATACACCGTGAGTTATTATGCATAAGGAATATCCTTATGTATGGTGCATAAATAAATCTCCACCATGCATGCTTTAGTGCATTTCATTGATCAAAAAATATAATTGATCAAAAAAGCATTGGATGGTGGAAATTTATTTATGCACCATGCATAAGGATATTCCTTATGCATAATAACTCTTGCCCCGTCAATATATATAAATTCGGTCTTGCTAACAAGTGTCTTCGGAATACTCTTTAAACATTTCATTTAAATAAATTTTTTATTTAAAAAATTAAAAATACTATTTCTCAATGCATTGATTTTACGTATTTCCATAAAATTTTTATTAAAAACTTATTATATAAGGTGTTAAAGAGTGCCTCGGATGCACTTGTTAATATTTTCCATATAAATTAAATCTTAAAATTGATGACGTCTGATTCATTAAGAAACAAAATTTTTGATTTAAGAAATCTAGTGTCACTCAATAATACTTAGATGAAAATGGTGCGGATCACTTGTAGCCTAAGCATGCAAAAACACTTAAGAGAGTTTGTCAGCCATTAGACCCCAAAAAATTCGAGAGAATAGTTTCTTCAATTGTATACAGAGGATATCGATTTACGCAAAAGAAAATCTAGTGTCATCTTGAATTTAATAATTTGTAAAAAATCCTTGAAAGTATTCTAAAATAATTTGTAAAATTTCATCAAATCCATTTCATACTTTTTATGCGGATAGCATTTTTCAAACTTAAGATATATTGCAAAATAATAAATTATAAAAAATATAATTCCATTTTGAGATAATTTAAAATTTAGACATTTATTTATTACATTATAAAAGAAAAAGAAAAAAAAAACATCTTTTAGTTTCATATTTTTTTGACAGAATTTAATTTTGTATATTATTTTAGGCTTTGCCCTCTTTTTTTTTTTTTAAAAAAAAATAATTTATTACATTGCAAAAGATTAATCAATTCTATTAAATCCGTCATGAAAGTGTTATGTACATGACCATAATATATACTATTTGGAAATTTTGTTGGGTCACGTTAACTTGTGCCATTAGAGCATATGATAAAGTATATTTATATGAAAAGTTTATATTTAATAAGTTAAGAAATTTAATGCATCAAAAATAAAAACATAAAAAATTCCAAACCATACTTTTTTATATTTGTCTTGTTATCATGTACTTTAAAAGCATAAATTAACATTTTCCTTTATTTAAATATGAATATTTTTTTTTTTTCAAATTAATGACTAAAATTTCAACTTAAAGTCAATAAACAACATGTTCAAAGTTTGAACAAGACATTTCTTTATAGATTTTCTTGTTGACAATGATAAGATTTTGTTGACAGTTTTTCTTAGATTTTCAAATTTTTTTTAGTAAAAGTTTGTATTTTTGGTCTATATACTACTGTAATTCTCAATCTCCTACTAGAATTTTCACAGTCATCAAATAAAGAACTAATAATTATATATATATATATATATATATATATATATATATATATATAGAATAATTACATATGAATAAAAGATAGACGTGCAACAAGTTGCGCCGCTAAATCTTTTTGAATAGCAAAACTTAATCTTTGAAAAACTATATTCATAGACTTAGGCAACACGACATGACTATGCATGAGCTTTTGAACTCTTTTCAAAAGAGTTACAACCTCTGGTGCTAAAAAGCCAAAAGTGTCGAATGCAAATGATAAAAAAACGTGTTGATTGTCAGAGCATGCTTTCTCATGTTTGGCAATTTTGGTTGAAGCAGCTTTGAGGGCTGCCCGTCCCATAGTAATATCTCCGACCCCCAGTCCCACGAGGGGGTGTTGGGTATGCCTTGAAATCTCAAGATTGGAAGTCATAATATTTCAGATTTTGTGAAAAAATATATTTTTGGAGAATATTTGACTTAGATTGTGTTTGGTTTTAAATTGGATATATTTAAACACAATATTGAGAGATTTGGTTTTATTTTAGAAGATTGTCTTTTAAAATAAGTAGGCATATATTTTTCTATAAATAGGGATTGTCTTATTCATAGAAAAATTGAGTGAGAGTGACAAGATGTAGGGAATCGGGGTTTGCTACCACAAAAGGCTAGGGTTTTGAATTCTAGGGCAAACTATTCTTGGGATCATCTTGTGGGGCACCTTGGGTAGTCTAGGTCAAATTGAGTCTCCTGGCCACGGAAAGAGATTCGGGTTTTGGGTAGAATTAGGGTTGTTAATTCCTTGTACCCAATTGTGGGAATTTCTTGTAAAGTGGTGACTATTTGATCATAGTAGAACGGAAGGGCTGCTCCCTCCCCCAGATTAGGTTCATTAACACTGAACTGGGTAAACAAATTGATCGTGTGTTCTTTTCTTCTTGCCGTTATTGTTTGAATTATTGCATCATCGTCTCTATCTTGTCCTTATTGTTTTGGTTGCTTGTCACGCTTGCCCCACACATCAGTTTTTATTGGTGTGAGTTAATCGAATTCACAACAACTGGCGCCCACCGTGGGGCAAGGGGATCAGTTGATTCAAGTACCATGGGTTTGAAGGAGGATATTGAGAGGTTCACCGGGAATAACGACTACGGGTTGTGGAAGGTGAAGATGATGACGGTGTTAATTCAGAACAAGGGTTGAGGCGTTGAAGGGAGAAGCACGATTGGAGAGGTCTTGCTTATCACAAGGGGATGGTTGGTGTACTTTGGTGGAATCTCAGTTTGAGGTGGAGTCTCCCAATAGTGGGAGGTATTCAACATTGACTCTCGGGTATCTAATCGGAGATAGGGAGGAGAGTGGTTGTGTTGAGCCAAAGGGGAACCATGGAGGCCTTGTGGGAAAAGTTTCAATTGTGGCTGAAGAAGTGCAAGACCTTGAGAAGATCTTCAGGGAGGCAATTGAAAGCAACCTTGATCAAACTTGGGAACTTGTAGGACTGCTAGAGATAGTCGGGTGCAAGGGGAGTTTTATGTTGCAGCTTGTGGAACCGCCTAAAATTCCAAGGTGGGTTCGGAGGCAAGCAATACTTCGAGAGGACGGAAGGCATTTCGGGGGTCGAAGGGTGGTGAGGCTTGTAGGGCTGTCCTAAAATTCGTGGATAGTCGGAGGCATGCAATACTTCAAGAGGACAGACAAGTTCAATCCGGGGACTGAAGGGGTACGGTAGAGCTTCTTGAGCTATCCAAAAGTCGGTGATAGCAGGGGCACAAGCGTTTCTTCGAGAGTACGGAACTGAACACTCCGGGGTTCGAAGAGGGAGGCGGTAAATCTTGTGACTACCAAAAATCCTATGGTAGTGGGATGCAAGATCTTCATTAGAGCGGAAGGCATTTCGAGGGATGAAGGGAAAGAGGCAATGCTTGCGGGAAGCAAGTGGAGGCTAACGCCTAGGTCATGGTCTTGACCGGTGATCTTGGATGAAGATTCAAGATGGAGAGAGCAGCGCGGTGGTTGAGTGGATCACCATCGATTTAAAGGCAAGGTGGAGAATTGTTGGATATGCCTTGAAATCTCAAGATTGGAAGTCATAATATTTCAGATTTTGTGAAAAAATATATTTTTGGAGAATATTTGACTTAGATTGTGTTTGGTTTTAAATTGGATATATTTAAACACAATATTGAGAGATTTGGTTTTATTTTAGAAAATTGTCTTTTAAAATAAGTAGGCATATATTTTTCTATAAATAGGGATTGTCTTATTCATAGAAAAATTGAGTGAGAGCGACAAGATGTAGGGAATCGGGGTTTGCCACCACAAAAGGCTTGGGTTTTGAATCCTAGGGCAAACTATTCTTGGGATCATCTTGTGGGGCACCTTGGATAGTCTAGGTCAAATTGAGTCTCTTGCCCACGGGAAGAGATTCGGGTTTTGGGTAGAATTAGGGTTGCTAACTCCTTGTACCCAATTATGGGAATTTCTTGTAAAGTGGTGACTATTTGATCATAGTAGAACGGAAGGGCTGCTCCCTCCCCCAGATTAGGTTCATTAACACCGAGCTGGGTAAACAAATTGATCGTGTGTTCTTTTCTTCTTGCCGTTATTGTTTGAATTATTGCATCATCGTCTCTATCTTGTCCTTATTGTTTTTGGTTGCTTGTCACGCTTGCCCCACACATCAGTTTTTATTGGTGCGAGTTAATCGAATTCACAACAGGGGGGAAACTCCAATCAAATCTACACAAGCATGTTTCCCACATATCCATCCATACACCAGAACATCCGCTGGCCGAAGTGTCGATCTTCCTTCTTGTGGGTCTGTCAAGAAGTTCACTGGTGCCTCTTTCTTCACAGAAATTCATGCATGCTTAAAAATAACAAACAAAACATCTCTGACCAGATCATGCCTGTATTTGAAACCTGGGAGCTCCCTGCAATGAACTGCATACTCCCCAAAAGTGTCGAGGCATGCTTTCCGACAAACAGGGCAAACTTCATCCTTAGGAAATAACGAAATCATGAGGCGATATCTAAGGATGGTACGATACTCAACGGGGGACATATGTTGGCCTAACCCATCTATGGGAATAGCGAGAAGAAAGTCTTGAGCATGTTTCGTTTTCAAACATCCAAAAACTGCTTTTTCTCTTGTGGTCATGTTAAAATCAACTTCCATGTCTTGAACAATCTTACCAAAAAGGGCACTCGCCAAAACATGTTGGGCTTTAGGGGGGACGGTGTCCTTGCTAGCAAAATTGCTAAAGTCAAAAGTCATAATCGTATTCCGAAGACCGTTCAAAGCATTGTCAAAATCCAAGTCCAAACCACATACTCCGCTGTCTCTCATGATATGATCCTGCAAAATCCAAGATTGGGCCCTAGAAGCCACAAAGGCATATGAGGTGGCCTCTACTGCTGAATACAAGCCTAACCCCCCAAGCTTAATGGGTAAAGAAGCAAGCCTCCATTGTAGGTCTCCAAAGAACGGACCTCCCCCAACCACAATATTTTCAACCGCTGCTCGTAACTCTTTATCAAACAAAACAGCTGCATCCTCCATGTAAATTGGTTGACACATCCTGAGACCGAAAAAAAGTTTGGCGATACCCATGCATGAACGAAGTAGAAGGAGCTCACTTTGTGGATCTCTTAACTTGGGAAGAAGACGCATTAACTCAACAGCTCTAGCAGCTCTCTTCATGGCCACCTCCGCAATAAAACCTCTATCTCGACTAACAGCACCTCCGAGCAATTTCACCCCAGACAATGGCCTTCCAATGTTCGAAGGGAACAACCCCTTACGTAGTTTACTTCCATCACAAGAAACTCAACCCACAGAGAAATAGATGGACATCTCACTCTCACCTCTTGTAACAGTGCCGACCTATCAACCATGTTGAAAGCATTTGAGAAGTCGATTGTGAGCATAGCCAAAGAACCATCTCCATGTCGTTGACTTAGTACCCTGTTGACACTGTGTAAAATAGCCTCTGCACCACTTGATATTCCTACCCTAAATTGAAAATCATTAAGATATTTAGCCATATCTTTTCCGACTCCTTTCATAGCAATCTTGGATACTAAACGCCTCCAAATAGTACCTACAACAATAGGTCTTATCCCACCATCAGGCTTTAGTAACGGTGTCAAGGGTGCAGAAGCTACAAACTCAGCCAAACTGACTGAACATCTTCCTCCAAGCCATAAGTTAACCACAAGTGTGATAGCATCTAAAAGGTCTCTTGCCACATGAGAACCTTCTCCACACATCGCATCTAACAGGTGTTGGGCACGCAATCCATCTCTGCCACACGACGTTCCTTTCGGGAACGATTGAATGCACTTGAGAACAGTGTCAACTTCCGCCACAAGGGGAGCTTCAGTAAACATCATGGTTGGTGCAGAGGGAGGTGGCATGTACGGGTGTTTCTCCTCCAAAATTCTCATAATGTCTTCATTGTAGGGGGCTACTCCGGATGATCCCAACACTTTCACAGCGGCTGTGAAGTGCCCATCTGCAACTTTACGAAGACATTGCTTGATGTTAGTGTTAATCTTGTTATTCTCCTCCTCAAAATTTTCTCTTCCAGAACCTTGACTCTCTTGACCTTAATTGCTCAACACACCATCAACTAATTTAGCAAGACCATCTGGTTCTCTCCATGTAGCCAAACACCCCAAAATGTGATGTTGCTGCAAGGACTTCCTATTCCCAGACCTACGATCTCGCCTAGTCTGAGGCTTTACCACCTGTAACGTGCATCGAGGAAGAAGTAACAATTGAACCCAAGCACCTACAGAACCAGGCGCAACAACCACCTTGTAAAGAGCTTATTTCAATGCTTGAGAGAACGCAAGACGACAACTATGAGGTATACTCTTCACAGTCAATAACTTCACGTATCGTACTTTTCCGCTCGTCATCACATAGGTGTAGTGACTTACAATGAGCAACCAAACGATTAAAACCTTTACTTCCGTCCCTACCATCCAAACAACAATGAAACCCCCGAAAGGGACAATGAAAACCTCCTATTTAAGTGGAATCCATTGGACAATGCAAAATTGTACCTCACCACTACACAAGCTAGATTAGTTATGACCGGACGCAAAGATAAAAAGTTTCATGAAAAAGTTTCAAATAAAATAAACCGTAAAAAAATTTGAACAAATAAAATTAACAATCTTAGTACATCCACACATGGCTCTACCAAGAATATATTTAACAAAAGATGTAAAAAAAATTGAACTTTTTAGTACCCAATATATATATTATTAGGCATTGTGATTTCTAAATAATATTCATTTAAAATATAAATTTAAAAAATATTATAACGAATACAAATTTTATAAAATTTATTGATACATTGAAAATTTATATTATTAAATAAATCACCCATAACTTTTAAAAATAAAAATAAAAATCAGTTGATATGTTATTAAAGCTCATCATAATTAACGATATTCAATAAAAATCAATAAACTGTTAATTTTGATCGATCTTAATAACATATTAAATAATATTAATTTTTTTTTTTTGTAAATAATCAATATAATAGAAATTTTTATTCAAAAAATAATCTTTATAAAATTTATATTCATTTATAATAAAATACTTTTTACAATATGTGCACCGTAGAAGACTTCAACAAGTCTTGCCAAAGCCTATTTTGGTCCCAAATTCCAACTATGTTACCACTGACATTGTAATATTCGGAGCAAAAGACTGTCACAGCTCTGTCACATCACATGACTCAGATCAAAAAGTTTATTATTTTAATATTATTTTTATTTTTTCTCCTTCATCTCCCAATTCAAAATTTATTCGTCTCTCTACTCTGACCAACAACACAATTATGCTCTTATTAATGCATCACCCGTACACGTGTCACCTTTAACAAATCATTGGGAACATCATAAAACCATGTCCCACAAACTTCATCAACGGTCAGAAACACTTCGAGATCATCAACAGCTGATCTATTGCCACGTGTAAGGTTCTTGATTGGAACTCATGTACCTTGTTACCGCAGGTTAGAATATCCCTTAAAACGTTAAAGAACAAAAGAGTGTGGTTGTAGTACTAAGAACAGGAAGGTGTTTTTTGTTTTGTTGAAAGAAAAAGGAATCTTTTTGAAGGTTAAAAATGAGAGTAATGAGGTGAAGTGTTGGTGGGTTTTGCTCAGATTTCTTCAATGTTTTGAAGGTTTGTTCAAAGTTTTTATCTTGCATTGTGTTTGTTTGGTGGGTTGTGTTGTACTTGTTTGGATCTCAGGTTTGAGATAATGTCTTTATCTTTTCTGGGTTTTTTCTGTCATTTTTTGATAAACAAATTTTTTTTAGCTACTGGTTTGTGGAACAAAAGGGTATTCTTTGTTTTTGGATTTGTTTTGTGGGGTTGAAATTTTTATTTATTTGGAAATAATTAAAAAAATGATTTTTTTTTTGGGGGTGGTTCACTGGTTTCTTTAGTTGAAAGCATCTTTTTTTTGGGTGTGTTTACCTTAAATGGGTATTGTTTTGTTGAATATAAAATTGGTTCTGTGGGCACACAAATGTAAGAGATTGGTTGTTTTGTTTTTAAATTGAAAAAAAGAATGTTTCCTTTGCTTTGTTATGTGTAATCATTACTATTTGACTATTGACATCTTGTGTGTAGTGTTGAAATTGTATTCTTAATTTGTGTTTCTTGTTTTGTTGAACTTGTTGATGTAAACATTGGAAATCTTGAACTATGTATGTGGCATTCAAATTTCTTGTCAAATGTGGAAGTAATTTTCTCCGGTTTATTTATAAGATTGGAAAGATAATTTCTCATCCTGCTGTTTATGTTGGTACTACATTGTAAAATGAGCAAGCATACGCATTTCGGGAACTCTCTATGTATGCTTGGTATCACGGTGAATATGTCAGAATCTTTTACATGTTGAATTGGTTATTTCTGTGATGTGTAAGCAAGGATAGTTTCAGGTGATTTAGTTGGTTTCTTAAAGAAGGAGAATAGAGCTCAACAGTTTCTACTTTCCACTGTTTTAACACTGTTATATAAAGTTCCATCATCATAAATATATCCAAAAGAAGCGCATAAGATTGAGTTGTGTTTCTTGATTCCATTTTAAATAGATTGAAAATGCTATAGTAAATCGTTTATACATTAAGTTATTGATTTATTATTTGGAAACCAGCCCTACATAGGATTTGCTTTTATTTACTTATTTGAGCTTATCTACTGGCATAAACACTTATGAGTCTGTTAAGTAGAGCTTATGGAAATTGGAAACATCGTGTGATTTGTTTGTAAGTTGTTTTAAGCTTATTTTCATAAGCTCTCCAAGATAGTTTATGAAAACAACTTATAGCTTTTTCATGAAATAACTATACTTAAGCTCTTCTAAGTTAATGTTCGGTTATTGTATGGCGTAGTTCACTAAACTAAATAGCTGAAACATGACAGGTTTGAATGGCAGGTTATGTTACTATCTAGATGTTGTTTACTTGGACTTTTATTAGGGGGGATCACAACCTGATTATTGACTTGGGAGGAAACTGGACATGAGTATGCTTGTGGGGATATGCTCGAACCGCGTGAATCTGATATTCCTGTCCTGTTTCTGGTGCTGGTTGTACTTCCTTTGGTGGCTTATATCTTACTTGGAAAATGGAGTGAGACTGCTAAGAAGAGAAATAGGATAACGTTACTTGCTCAATTGGCTGCCGAAGAAGCTTTTAAAGCCGAACAAAAAATGTGTGTTGCTGACGTAATTCCCCCTCAACCTCAAGTTTATTATTCTCCTTCAAAAAATGAACTTCATCATGAGTGTGCTAGGTGTTCCGCTCCGGCTAAAACTCGCTGCTCCAGATGCAAGTTTGTTAGATACTGGTAATTCTTTTAACACATTGTTGCTATGAATTTGTTTTCTTTTTCCCTTTTCTCTCTCATGGATACAATGACGAAGCATGCTTTGAATTTTAAACACGATGTCTGAATTGGAAATAAAGGTAAATATCTAGGAATTAGATTAATTACTACAATGAGGAAGTTATTGTTTTCAATTGTTGACATAATGAAATGGAAATAGAGAATCTGTTTGTTGTATTAGTTACTCTTTCTGTCACGTATTCATAAAAGCGGGGTGACTAGACGTGTTATATTTTGTCGGGGGTATTTGACGTAACATAAATATTGCAACTTTACTATCTATTCTTTTAATGATTCACTTCTTTTATAACATTATTGTTATGGAAAATTTTCTGTTTGGCGTTAAGATTATTACTTCTTAAAATTTGAGCTGTAAGTGGTTTGCAGCTCAGGGAATTGTCAAATAATCCATTGGAGGCTAATTCACAAACAAGAGTGCCAGCCATTGGAAACTCATAATTCAAGCTCGTTTCCTATGGCCGTTTCGGTTGAGGAATTCGGTCATGGAAATGGTTTTTATGAAAATTTAAACAATCCCTACTTTGCTCACAATTTGAACCAGACTTTAAGGGTGCACGAGCCTTTGGACAATTTGGTTCACCCTCCGAACGGCACTGCCGCAGCTTCTGCTACAGCTGATTTTTCCTTATTTAACGGTTCTTCTCAACCTTCCACTTTGGAGAGAAGACCTTCACATAAATCCAACAGAGAGACTCGGCGAAGAGATACTGGTTCAATATATGAATCTTCTATTGAATCTTCTGATTTTAAAGCTACCAATTCTGAGGAGTCATTTATGCGACAGAAGGTTTACTTGTTTTACTTTGATATATCAAATTGGCATACACTAATCAATATTGAACTCTGATCATTATGTTAAATTGTTGCTGCAGTCAAGAAATAGTAGCGATGATTCTGTGTTGGAGGAAGGAACTTCAAATTCAAATGTCAATTCAAATGGCGTTGGAGTTTATATTTATGAACAAGATGGTTCAAGAAACACAATGCATGATGAGGATGATATCTATCAAAGTCAATATGAAAATGCATTTGCACCAAGAAACAATTTTGGATGCTCCAGTGTGTCTAGCGCTGCAAACAATGGTGAAGGTGTAGAAGAATTTGAAACAAACATCGTTACAAATGGAGGAAATGTAGTCAACGAGGTAAACCATCATTCTGATGAAGCGGCACAACACAAATGCTCTCCTGAATTGACAATTAAAGGAAGTGCAAAGGCCAAAAAGCAATCCCATCCTTCATCAAAGGTCAAATGTTCTAAATCACCAAAGTCAACTTCAAAGACGTC
Source organism: Trifolium fragiferum (assembly GCA_954870985.1). Taxonomy (NCBI): domain Eukaryota; kingdom Viridiplantae; phylum Streptophyta; class Magnoliopsida; order Fabales; family Fabaceae; genus Trifolium; species Trifolium fragiferum. The sequence goes on from OX940789.1 coordinate 18,764,703, forward strand.
AATAGATTTTTGTGGACCGGAAACAGAGAAGAAGGGGAAGAAAATTCCAGATGAACCAAGTTAGTACTGTGGACCCTTATATTCTCTACATGTTGTCTTGTTGATGATTCCTATAATTTGAGTTCACTTTTGTTCTATGTCTTGTTGACCATCATGCAGAAGTTGCTGGAAGTAGAGGTACTATCCCTTTACATGGTATCAATGGAGTGTCGAGCACTGGACTTATGAAAATGATGGGTTTAAGGAAATCAACAAAACATTCTGTACTAGCCTCCTCAGAAGGCAATGGAGTACGGTGCAAAAAGGCAAAAAATATAAAGGTTAGTTTTTTAGAAGATGCTTTCAAATTTTAACGCTTGTTGTCCTTCTAATTGAAAAGTACTTATTATGCCCAATTAAACACCGAAACATCAGATTGAAGGTGTGTCTGATGTCCGGTATGTCTCAGTGTCTGATACTGACGCTTCATAGATTGTGACATAGGGTAGATATAAATGTCGTTACTAACAAATTAATGTCTTGATCATGTCTCAGATGTTGTTTCCTTATGATGAATTTGTAAAGATTTTCCAGAGTGAAGTCTTTGGCGTATGGCCCAGGGGCCTTGTTAATTGTGGGAACAGGTAATACTATATTATGTAAAATCTCATTGTTCCTTTTTGGTGTATTTAAGTCAATAGTTAAATCTGTTTTTTCTTTCTCTATTTTGCAGTTGCTATGCCAATGCTGTATTGCAGTGCTTAACTTCTACAAAGCCTCTTGTCGTTTATTTGCTTTATGGATCACATTCGAAATCCTGTATTTCCATTCTCTCCCAATCTTTCCGCTTAAACAATAATGTCAACTTGCTTCAAGTGCATTTTTTCATAGAAAATTTTCTTCTTTTTCATTTAGGTTGTGCTAAAGATTGGTGTCTAATGTGTGAGTTAGAGCAGCACATGATGGTTTTGAGAGAAAATGGAGCTCCTTTATCTCCTAGTCGGATACTTTGGCACATGCGGAGCATTAATTGCCACATGGGCGATGGAAGTCAAGAAGACGCACATGAATTTTTAAGGTCTTTTGGAATTAATGCCTATTTGTGTGTATTCAGTATTTTGTCATAACTCTATTTCCATACCTGAAATTTTCCTCGGTTCATAACCTCCATCTTCTTAACCTTGGTTGCCCAATGTGCTTACTAAATACTTGGTTGGTGACTTGGTGTCATTCATGCATTTTGGTTGATGATATAAACTATAGTCATTAGGAATGAATGTACTTATTGTAAAAAAGGTATAATCTTGCTTTAGCTGGTTTTTGTCCATGAAACACTTAACACGCACACGACACTGATACCAACACATAAGCATCTGTATTAATTTAAGGAAATGAAAATGATTAAATTAAATGCAACTTCATATGTTGGTGTTAGACACCCGAAATGTCAATATTGCGTAAGTTTTAGAATGTGCGGAGAAGAACTATATAGCCAATAGCTAACTCCACCTAGTAGAAAAGGATTTTATTGTTGACTGTAATATTTCCGTGTTTGGTTGAAACATGCATAGTCAATGGTAAAATTATATTTGGTTTATACAGGCTTCTAGTTGCATCGATGCAATCTATATGTTTGGAGGGACTTGGTGGTGAGAAAAGGGTTGATCCTAGATTACAAGAAACAACTTTTATACAACATACCTTTGGTGGTCGTCTTCAATCCAAGGTATGTGTAACACTTTGTCACGTGATTTTATTCTCTCTATGGCTCTAAGTCCTTGACTCTAGTGCCCTTAACTTCACATTTTTTTGATGTCATAGTGAAATTTTAATATCTACAGGTTAAGTGTTTGAATTGTAGTCATGAGTCAGAAAGGTATGAGAACATTATGGACTTAACATTGGAGATATTGGGTTGGGTTGAGTCACTCGAAGATGCACTGACTCAGTTTACTTCCCCTGAAGATTTGGACGGAGAAAATATGTACCGGTGTGGAAGGTATGATCATTTAAGTTTTCTATTGTCTGTGAAGCTCCGATATAGACACGGACCGAGGATACAATACGGACACCGTTAATAATTTGAGAAAATTGAAGTAACTGAATGTTCTTACCTGCGGTTTAGTTTGTTAGCTTTTTTACTTCCAATTAAGAGATGTCATCTTTGTTTATACGTTTTGAACTAGGTGCACTGCATATGTTCGAGCTAGAAAGCAACTGAGCATACATGAGGCCCCTAACATCTTGACCATTGTTTTGAAGAGATTTCAGGTAAATCACTTCTTTTGTAAATTCATTTGTTATTTTTAAATCTTCTTTGCTTGAAATGACGAACATATTCTTTTGTCTTGGTAGTTGTTCTTAGTGCTATTTATAGCTTGGTTGATAGCGGTGTTAAAGTTACTTGCCATGTAATAATGATCTAATATGATAGTTCAATATTCTGCGACCATACAAACTTATACAGCTAAATTAGTTCTAATATATGTTTATGGTGATGAAAACTTAGTTCAATATGTGCTTCACCAATATCTATTATTTGTTGTTAATCTCTTCTGGAATTTGATACATAATAATGTTTTGAATTCATCATTTTCTATATATTAACCCTTTGAAATATCTTTTGTTTGGGTCTATGTCATCAGGAAGGAAGATACGGGAAAATTAACAAGTGCATAACTTTTCCTGAAATGCTAGATATGATTCCTTTTATGACTGGGACAGGCGATATTCCTCCACTATACGCCCTTTATGCTGTTGTTGTGCACCTCGACACACTAAATGCATCTTTCTCTGGACATTATGTTTCGTATGTAAAAGATCTACAAGGCAATTGGTTCAGGATAGATGACACCGAGGTAACGTTGTTTTCTTGTTTGCGATCATTTTGTGTATCAATCGGCAGTTTCTTTCTCATATGTAGCTGAGTTACTCTCCTTAAAGCATAAGCTGCCGAGAGAAATTGCATGAACGGTTTATTTATCCAACAGTAATAGTTTTTTTTGTTGCTTAACATTTTGTATTAATATCTTGTATATTTTATGGATATGGACGAAATTATGCATTCAGTTTCTGATATTTTTTCCAACTTATGTCTTATTAACAATATTTTATACTTGTAATTTGCTTGATTTTTTGTTGTTTGATGGTTTCTTAAATTCTTAGATTATCTAAATTTAACAGGTTCAGCCAGTACTAGTCAATCAGGTGATGTCAGAAGGAGCATATATCTTATTCTACACAAGGTAGAGACTCGGTCGCTGCCGCAGTTTCTTATAATTCGTTTTCTTTTTAGGCATTCAAATATACATGATATCACTTCACCAAGATTTGTGTTCAAATACACATGAAAATTGTGGTTAATGTTCAGTGATGATTAATGATCCACTAAATATAACTAACCATTCAAATTGTTGTCGAATTTTGTTGCTCCATTGTGTCAAAATAACACAACTCTTATTTTATCGAATGCGGTACATATGCTTACTTCAGGCTTTAACTCTTTGGTTTTTGGTAGGTCTTGTCCCCGTCCTACGGTAGAATTCACTGGGAAAGCCGCACCGCAATCAGTGTCTGATTCATCAAAGCACCATCCATTAGAAATGCAGAAGCCTTCTAAACCCGGACATAGCCGACATGTAAGTCAAAGTTTTGTCTCTGAGCCTTCACACGATGCAAGGCCGGAAATCCCAGCCCACCTTCTCGACACCTATAACGGCTTTCTTAAAAGAAGCACCAATCGAAATGTCCATCCAGTAATACAAACTTACGCGGAAAACATCAGGCACGAGTTTTCAGATGTGACATCAAGTGACTGGTCCATTTTCACAAGCTCAGACGAAGCTTCTTTCACAACTGAGAGTACTAGAGACTCTTTCAGTACCGTAGACTACGGCGATTCCTCTTCCAACATGGATCCAATTTCATCTCTCTTCAATTACACACCAGAAAACAACTATATGAAGATTTCATATAGTAGGCCACTAACAAGGTTCTTGCCGAAAAAGGGTCATATCGAAAGAGTGCAGAAAACAACTATATGGGAATCCTAACTGGTTATATGATTAGATGGAGTAGGTGCTATGCTTCAAAATTTTCAATATTTAGTTGATTGAGGCATATAGCTCTTTTAAGCACATATGTATTTTATTTTTATTGATAATTGTAAAGATGACGGCGGTGTTCCTAACAGACTATCTATTAATGCATGGAAGTCTTTTTCTCGGAATTTGGATTTTCTGCAGTCGAAAATAGTATTACGCACTTACTGCAGTCGCTGCATATCGCAAATGTTGGATAGATTTTGACTTTGTTAATTGAATTTGATTTGTTTAAGTTAGAATGTGAGTTGTCTGATCTCTATCTAACGGTTAATATTGGCTGACTGCAATGAATGCGTTTTCTTGCTGCAATGAATTAGGTCCATACGTAAATTGGTTTTGAGATTTGTGCTTAGGTTAAATATATTATAATTATATTAACTAGTTATTCTTTTTTGCATATCTTTTTGCATTTGATGATAGGCAAGTCTTATTCTTTATGATATGCACCAATTTAAACTCCTGTTGGTTGATAAAGAAATGTATTTAGGCCTTGTTTGTATAAATAATTTAAGCACTTATAGTACAACCATTACATAAGATACTCAATACTTTGTTTTACACATTTCAGAAGCTCTAGTTATAACTTTTTTGTATAAAGATTATGTAGAGTAGTGAAAATGTTTCTTGTTTTCACTCACATTTTGCATGCTGTTCATTTTCAATATCAAACAAGAATCATATCTCATTGACCTTATAATATATTCAAAAGGACCATTGTATTGTGCTAGAGTGAAAACATAATCATAACCAACTCCGGCTTGAGTTGAAATCCTCTCCATTTAACGGACGCTTTCATTTGCGACGAATCAGTGCCAGCAATACTAGCTTTCAATGCAGCAACTTCCACCACAACAATTGAATCATTTACAACTTATAAATGCACCAAATTGTCTTGCTCTCCATGTTTATCATGATTATTTTGTTGGGTCAAGATTTTTGATCAAATGGGTCTTGGTTAAGAGTTTCTCTCCCCCACCCCCTCCCACCTTTTTTTCCCCTCGAATTTCTTTTTTTTTTCTCCTGAATTTTAATTTCGGAACGCATTTTCCAAATTTTTGCCTGGAATACGAACTTCAGAATATGTTTTTCAAAGTTTTGTTGAATTTAAACTATAAAACTTCGGAAAACGCGTACCAACATTTTTATTCAAGACAAAATTTGAATAGTTTGTAAATATGAGTTTTGAACATCCAATTATTTAAATTATTATTTCAATGAGGAGATATCATAGCTCAATCGATTTTATCTAATATAAAATGTAATAATGCTTTATTATTTTTAAGAATAATTTATCTAATAAGAATATTTTTTTTTTAGTTCATAAATCATATCTCAACTGACAACAATGTCAATATTATTAGGTCTGCGAGTTTCTAATTCATATATCTACCAAGAAAATATTTTTAACAATTAATCTTTAATTTAATATTATTTAATTTTTTTTTGTAAAAAAACACTATTTTAAATGTATTATTATTTTCAAATATTTGTTATAATGGGTGAGGTAACAAAATTAATACAACAATTCTAATTTATTATATATAAGGAAAATGCTAAACAATGCACCAGAATGCACCTGGTGCATTGGTTAAAATCTTTATATATTCAAGTCCTCTTTTATGACATGTAACAATCTTTATATATTCTCCATTCCTCTCTCCTTCCAATAATTTAAAAATTTATTGTAATTTCATAAATACTAAATTTTCTCATATATTTCATTATTTTTTCTATTTCTTTTGTGTGTAAATCATGTAATCTGCGTGTCCAACTGCAACTATTAGTTTTTCAAACTCGTGGAATTTAAATGGACGGTAAATTTTCCCTAAAAGTTTCAACACTGCGTATTAAGTTAGAAGAGACATGCGTCATCTCTTCTAAACGTTCTTAGATAATATATTTTTATTCTCTCTAATCTAATCTAACAATCTCGCTAATTAGAAAACTTGAAATCTACTTGTCATCTATGCAGACACAAGTTATGTTTGAAATATCACAATGATCATAATTCAAAAACTATTTTATGTATTTTAATTAGATTTTAATAAGTTAGATCTTTAGCTTAAATTAATGAGATTTTTTGATAAGGAAGATCATGGATACAATTTTATTGAATTAAGACACTTGAAATTCTCCACATTTTGTGTTTCAAAATTTTATAATTTATATATAGAATATATAAATATACTAGCTACTAATATTATAAAGGCAAATGTTAACAAGTGCCCCCGGGACACTCTTTAAGGCTTTATATAGTAAGTTTTTAATAGAATTTTTATGGGAACGCGTAAAGTCAACGTATTGGAAATTATAATGTTTATTTTTTTGAATAAAAAATTTCCTTAAATAGAATGTTTAAAAAATACCCCGGAAGCACTCGTTAGCAAAACCATATTATAAAAGATGTAATCAATAATTCTCAATTTATTTTACATAATGTATAATTTAATGTGTGGGACTTTGTTTATCTTGGGAACCTCTTAATTATTCTCATGCATTTAGCTGTAGATAATGTTGACACCTATCATTATTGAGAATTAGGTACAAGCATGCCTAACAAAATTAGTTTAATCAGGAAAGCTCCTTGATGTAAGCTTGGTATAAATTAAAGCACACAACTTGAGCTGACAATATGCCAATCATTCGATTTGAGAGCCTGGAGTGCATTCATTATCCATGTTTCAGTATCTAACTTGACTTACTTCCTTTCATATATGCTGACTAAATAAACCCACTAATAATGCACCTTTCTATTTTAAAAATTCAAAAGCCTAATTATCTTAATCTTATCTTAATTATAATAAAAGTTATGTTTAACACCTACTAAAATTCTAATTAAGCTCTTAACTTAACTCTAATTTTTCTCTCCTAAACCACTATTAATTAATACTCTCATCTAATTTCTCTCACCTAAATTTAAATTTTGAATTAGTCATTTGCTATGTATTGAAAATAACACATTTCTCTCACCTAAATTTGAATTTTGAATTAGACATTTGCTATGTATTGAAAATAACACATAAAAGTTATGTTTAGTACCTACTAAAACACTAATTAAGCTCTTAACTTAACCCTAATTTTTCCATCCTAAACTACTATTAATTAATACTCTCATCTAATTTCTCTCACCTAAATTTGAATTTTGAATTAGTCATTTGCTATGTATTGAAAATAACACATTTCTCTCACCTAAATTTGAATTTTGAATTAATCATTTGCTATGTATTAAAACTAACACATCACTAAATGATTTTATTTGCAATTAATTTTGCACTACCATTTCTGAATCAAATTATTTTGATTCAATATGATTTCAATTTTATGGTATCCTCTATTTTTATTAATTTATTAGTATTGTTTAGTTTCATTTGTACTCTTTGTTTTAAATTTCAATATATTTATGTTTAGATTTCATTTTGTTTTTTATTTGCAATTTTAATTATAAAAATTTAAATAGTATATCTATCGTTCAACTAAATCCGTGCAACGCATGAGTCAGAGTCTAGTTGTAAAAAAATCTAAGTTCTACTTTGAATAAAAATAAAGTATATAGTCCATAAATATTAAAATAATTAGATTATATGTCATGATCAGAGAGTTTAAGTCCTAATCTCTTCACTTTATATATGTGATTTAATAAATTGTAATTTCCTCTATTTTAAAAAAAAGATAAAGCATAAAAAATTGATAAAGAATGTGCTTCTTTTAATAGCAAAATAATATTATTTATAAAATGAAAAAAATTACAAATGAAAAATCAAAATACAAAAATATCAGAAGTACACACCACTAACGCCTAAAAAACACTACTAATGTTATTATGATATACTTTTATAACACAAAGTTTACACACATATTTTACTATTACTTTATATCTTACTGTTCCTTTATTTTTTAAGGGTTAAAATGACAAAAATACGCTTGTGTCATATTTATGTATGAAATTGTGTATCATAATAACATTTCTCAAAAAACACACCCAAGCATACAAAAAGGCACAACAATACCGAAAACTAAACGGCTCTAATCTTCCACCGCAAGAAGATCTAAAAACTTCTCAAGAGAGAAACAAGGATAAACCTCACTTTAAAAAGAGAAAACCATATGTACTCTGACAGCTTTGGTAAAATGCACCACCACGAGAATGGATCTCCTTAAGTGTACTTTAGGATAATTTTTTTTTTCAAACCATTAATTTGGGAGAAGAGAGAGAAAAGAAAAAGCAAAAAGATAAATTTAATGGTGATGATTTAACAATTGAGACAATTGAGGAAAAAAAATTGAGAGAATCCATTCTCCTACATTAACTTGGAATTTTGCATGGAAGATGGTATTTTCTTGTGTTTTTTTTCCTTTTTTTTTATGAAAAAGGGTTTAAAATATTTTATTAATAAGAATGTCTTCAATACAATGTGAGTTAAACATGTGGCTACCTTATAAGACTATGCGCAACCTCATTTATTTATCATGTCATATATATATATATATATATATATATGGGTAAATAAGTTTTTACTCTCTATAAAATAGACGAGTTTTGCGTTTGTTCCCTGTAATTTTTTTTTGTAGGAATGTTCCCTTGCAATGTTCAATTTTTTTTTTGTAGTATATTTTATCCACCTGCCGATTTTTTTTTCCCAACATAAGGGGGTAAAATACACTAAAAAAAATTTTGAACATTACAAGGGGATATTCCTATAAATTTTTTTTTTTACACGGAGCAAACGCAAAACTCACATATTTTGCAGGAGATAAAGATCTATTTACCCCATATATATATATATATATATATATATATATATATATATAACATTCATAGCAAACATGTATAAGATTTAAACAAAGATACATACATACGAATATAATTCACGTACGTAACGAATTCAATAGTTGTCTAGGATGTTTGAATTCAATAGTTGTCTTGGGTGTGACCACTTGTAGGAAGAACAATTTGAATTCTAATCTTTTTAAGAAGAATGAACACCTTATTATTTTCTAATGATGAATTAGGTTTACTTTTTTTATTGAGTACTAAATGAATTAGGTATACTTTAAAACCGAAATATTTGTCTAGAGAAACCGCTTTATGTTAAAGTCTAACTATGAACTAATATGCATATACATAGTTATCTTGCAACTAAATTTGCAAACACTATGCACACGTTTTTATATGTTATTATTATTTTTTTGTTTCTTTGTATAGATCAACATAAAGCTTTAATGTTATATTTGTATTGTATCTCATTATTTTTCTCTCTTGCTTTTTTTTCTTCTTCATGTACGCTCTCTCTTTTCTCATATATACGCTTCTTTGACTTATTTAAAACAATTCCACGGAAGCCAACCCTATTGCCGCGTACCACCTCATTCTCTCCCATTTTTTGGCCACTATTGGCCGCCTCTTGATAAACAAACCGATCAACCTCTTCATTCTGAGCTCGGAGCAGCTTCCCCAGTCACCACCACGTTGAAAATTGTCTACGTCGAATCAGAGTTCTCTTCTTCTACTCTACAAGAGAGAAAGATTACTACTTTGCTTTGATTTTATGCCCCTTTTACCATTGCATTTAGGAATCTTGAAATCTTCAATTTGCTGAGGCAAATTTTTTTTTTGTTCTTTTTTTTTTATTCTTTCTATTTTTTGAGTTTTTGCTTTTTGTTTCGGTTTTTTTTTTTTTTTTTTTGCAAAACGAATCTATGCCTTTTTTGTAGCTTGAGGAAAGTTTTTTTTTGGTTCTTTCTATTTTTCGAGTTTTTACTTTTTGTTTCGATTTTTTTTTTTTGCAAAACGAATCTATGATTTTTTTTGTAGCATGACCTTGTGGAATTAACTGGAAATTGTTATTTTTTTGGTAGATTATCCAAGAAAAGTAGTAATCAGATAAAAGTGAAAATTCAAATACAATTGCAAATGTAGTTTACAAATAAATTTGTCATAATGTTTAATACTTTGTTATCCTATTTTTGTGATTTCTATGTAATTTTAATGGTTATTATGTCATGATATTAATACTGTTTAGTTCCATTTGTATTGCCTATTTTACATTTCAATATATTTATATTTAGATATCATTTTGTTTTTTTTTTATTTGCAATTTTCATTATTTGCAAACACTATGCACACGTTTTTATATGTTATTATTATTTTTTTGTTTATTTGTATAGATCAACATAAAGCTTTAACGTTATATTTGTATTGTATCTCATTATTTTTCTCTCTTGTTTTTTTTTTCTTCTTCATGTAATCTCTTTTCTCATATATACGCTTCTTTGACTTATTTAAAACAATCCCACGGAAGCCAACCCTTTTTCCACGTACCACCTCATTCTCTCCCTTTTTTTGGCCACTATTGGCCGCCTCTTGATAAACAAACCAATCAACCTCTTCATTCTGAGCTCAGAGCAGCTTCCCCAGTCACCACCACGTTGAAAATTGTCTACGTCGAATCAGAGTTCTCTTCTTCTACTCTACAAGAGAGAAAGATTACAACTTTGTTTTGATTTTATGCCCCTTTTACCATTGCATTTAAGAATCTCGAAATCTTCAATTTGCTGAGGCAAGTTTTTTTTTTGTTCTTTTTTTTTTTATTCTTTCTATATTTCGAGTTTTTGCTTTTTGTTTCGGTTTTTTTTTTTTTTTTTTGCAAAACGAATCTATGCCTTTTTTGTAGCTTGAGGCAAGTTTTTTTTGGTTCTTTCTTTTGATTCTTTCTATTTTTCGAGTTTTTACTTTTTGTTTCGGTGTTTTTTTTTTTTTGCAAAACGAATCTATGACTTTTTTTGTAGCTTGACTTTGTGGAATTAGCTTGAAATTGTTGTTTTTTTTTGGTAGATTATCCAAGAAAAGTAGTAATCAGATAAAAGTGAAAATTCAAATACAATTGCAAATGTAGTTTACAAATAAATTTGTCATAATGTTTAATACTCTGTTATCCTATTTATGTGATTTCTATGTAATTTTAATGGTTTTTATGTCATGATATTAATACCGTTTAGTTCCATTTGTATTGCCTATTTTACATTTCAATATATTTATATTTAAATATCATTTATTTTTTTTTTTATTTGCAATTTTTATTATAAATATAAAAATTTAAATTGTATATCTATCACTCAACAAAATCCGTGCAACGCACGGGCCGAAGTCTAGTTATTTTCTAATGATGAATTAGGTTTACTTTTTTTTATTGAGTACTAAATGAATTAGGTATACTTTAAAACCGAAATATTTGTGTAGAGAAACCGCTTTATGTTAAAGTCTAACTATGAACTAATATGCATATACATAGTTGTCTTGCCCCTTAATATAGGAGTGTTTGATCTGCAAGAAAATAAAGAATCGGAAAAAGCAACTCCAGTTGTATTGTGTTTGAATGTAAAATTATTTCAGAGCAAGAATCTTCTCATAGTGATTTTATATTTTTTTTCGAAGAAGAAAAATAATGCCTATACTCTATACTAGAGTCGTACCACTAATCAATTCTTTTTCTCTTTCATTGCTCCAAACATACTAATATTAGCACTGATGTAAATGGAACTCGTGACTGGATAAACTGAAAGCTATTTTATCATAAACTATCTTGACAAACTTATAATAATATATAAAAATTGCATAAGCCCAAATATAAGTTAGGCCAAACGAACCCTTATTAACGGATCAAACGCACCTTACATGTTTATTCCATGATATATTTTTTTAAACTAATTTTTCCATCTTAAATTATAAGTCTTTTTTGGTATTTTTACTCAAACCAAAAATAATTTTTTATGCGAAAGAAATGTTTAAAATTATTAATTTGTAAACTAAAATTCATTAATGATATGAAAAAAAAAATTTAAGACTCTTTAAATCTAACACTAATGAGAGATATAACTAATGAACCGATCATCGTCAATATACGAGTTCAAGAATCAACAACACTTCTGTTAACACTTTTTTGCAGTAAAATAACTACTAATAATTTAAGACATGCAATGTAATATGATATAGATTTCTTCCTAATCTTCTTCCAATAATGCTGGTAGTTGAGAATGTACGGTAATTGAGACCCTAGCTATTATAAACTACTCCCTCCGTTTTAAAATAATTGTAGTTTACGCATACCAATGCATAATTTTAATCACTAATATTTTTATTTTTCTTTCATGAAAAATTATAAATATTTAATAATATGAAAATATTCAATGAGACAAATCAAATAAGATCTCATATGATAATATTTGTCTATATATATTACTAGAAAAATACGGTCAAAATAATTGTCAACAGTCAAACTGCATCAATTATTTTGAGACGTCGGAGGAAGTAATAGCTTTTGACTATTAAAAGATCATAACCAAACATGCCAATGCCAAGTGAAATCTTGAAATATTTGCTACATGTGTGGTGGATATCTTGTCTATGGTACCTGAAGGACCAGCTTGGATATCATTTAAGAGCAAATAGGAGCTTGCAAAACAAAGGCTCACATGGTTTGTTTAGTCTAAAAGTGTTGATGCATTCTTTGACAATATTAGTATACCATTTCATTTTATTTTAATCTAAAATAAGAAATATAATGTATTTTTACATTTGATTAAAAATAAATACTTCTTTTTATTTTAATTTTAGAGATGAACTCATTCAAAAACAAAGTCAGGAATTTAGATTAGGGGACCAAATTTAATAGTATAATTTAGTAAAAATAAATAAATTAAATGAACAACAGGTACAAAAAAATTAACAAATGAGTAATTTTCAACCAAACAGAAAGTTTCAGTTTCATATGTAGTTTGCAGTTCACCATTGCATTTACCAGAAAAAAATAATATTAACATTGACAATTATATTCAAAGTTTGAAAACAAAATTATGAACATTGGCCACTTCTTGAGATGATCCAATAAGAAAAAGCTCGAATTGATGGATGAGTCATGCAATGCGCATAGTATGGATAAGGACATTCTTGAAGAGTGAGAGTTTATAAACCATTTAACTTTCTAAGCATATTACTAGCTCCATCATATCTTTGACCTATAACATTTTGAATGTTAATATAATATGGTGAGACACTTAGTGTCGAACAAATCCTTTCATTAAGAGCGAATGATATATGGATTTGGATCCACTACTATAATTGCTTCACGCAGTTACATGCATTAAAAGATCTCAGTCCACTGCTATAATTGTTCTACTAGTCAAATTTAACATTTTTTTTTTTAACGAAAAATATATTAATAATTAGGTCTATGCACAAGACGGACACCGAAAGTAAACACAAAACCACATCTAATCCAGATCTTCCTCCTAATCCCATAATCAGTAACAAAAACCCACCAAACTGTGGGCTTCCTCCTAATCTCATAATAAAAAAGACACCCCTTAATTTCCAAGTCACCAGAGAAGACATGAGCCCAAAAAGTTGCCACCAAACAGTAACTCTCAATCTCGAGTCAAATTTAATTATTTAACTTCAACCATAAGTTTTGATCATACGGTCAAAAATACTTACTGCGTCCGGTTCTTTATATCTGGTTGCTATTTATCGCATAGAAGTCGATTGTTTGGTTCCTCCTCGATATAGGCGTCGCTGACCGCTTTCGAATCTGTTGAGATTCGCAGTTTCTCTCTTGAGTTGCTGATGGTTTCCAAATCTGCTGAGATTTGCAGGATGCTTTGTATCTGGATAACCTTGTCCTCGTTGATGCTGATTGTTCCTTGGGTTTGCTGAGAACTGTACGCCTCGGTTCTCGTTATTTCTCGTCGGTTAGCTTTTCGCCTTAGGAGCTGGTTCTGGATGCTGATGGGCCGATTGCTTTTGATTCGAGATCGGGAGTTAATGTCTAGTTGTGGCAACTATCTGGGCTGAGTCGGTGACTGCTCGGGTATTCGGAATTCTGAGGGGTGCCTTTCTCATGGTGGTACATCTGACGTTGCCGAGAGATGCCTGCCTGGGGGTTTTCGTTCTACTTTTGTCTGGTTAGCGGTTCGTTTGATGAAGCTGGTTCGGGATACTGATGGGCCGAGCACTTTTGATTCGAGTTCGGGAGTTAGAGTTCAGTTGTGGCAACATTTTAAGCGGGATTGGTGACTGCTCTGGTAGTCTTGAATCTGAGGGATGCTTTGCCGTGTTGGGATTTAGGAGTTGTTTTTCGATTAGGTGATTGTTTAGGAGTTTTTCTCTTTTAGATGTTCCACATATATACGGCACCTATGTTTTTGTGTTCCTCTTTTATCGGTCTCTGTTTGTCTTGTGCAGAGACTTGATTATTAATAAAATTTGCCATTAAAAAAAAATAAAAAAAATACTTACTGCGTCATACAGTAACTATGTGTAATCTAAACCATGGATGCTATGGTATTTTGCGCACATATATGATATCCAAGAAACTCTTCTTGACATATCTATTCTTATCAACAAATGTAACAAACAACTGATGTATTCTTTCACTTGTAGATTTGATTTCAACACAAGCTTCATCTCCAAGTAAACAAAAAAAAAAGTTGTCAATCTTTTCTCTAATTTCATTTTGTACATCCTAACAAAGCTTTAATATAAGAAGCTTTCTTTTTCTATAGGTTGGAAAATGTATTTTAAATTTTGTGGGGAATTTTTCATGACTATTTCGTCTAATTCTTTAATATAGGAAGCCAAAGCTTTCAAATTTGAATAAAATTTCCTAGATTTCTATAATCCTACTCATTCATCACGTCCTCTAAAAACATTTAATGTTTACAAAGATAAAATATAGGGACTACAATATATAATAGTTCATATATACTATTAATATTATATGATAATTTGTTTTTTAAATTTGAGGGAAACTGTGACCTCTGCCGGTCCTCTTCTACCTCAATCCCTAAACTCATTTATAATCTGTTGCGAATTCGATTAAATTCACACCAATAACCTTGATGTGTGGAGCAAATTGAACCAAGTAACTATATGTTGATAGAGTTGATGATGCTATAATTCAAGAACAATAATAACAATGAAAGCGGTAAAGAACACAGTCAATTTGTTTACCCAGTTCGGTGTTAATAAACCTAATCTGGGGGAGGGAGCAGCCTACCTTTTTACTATGATCAATGAGAAACTTTCACAAGAAATCCCAAATAGGGTTACAAGAATTAGTCCTAATTCTACCCTAATCCCGAATCTCTTCCCGTGACCAAGAGACTCAATTGACCTATCTACCCAAGGTGTCCCACAAGATGATCCCAAGAATAGTTTGCCCTAGGATTCAAAACCCTAGCCTTTTGTGGTGGCAAACCCCGACTCTCTACATCTTGTCACTCTCACTCTCTCAATTTTTCTATTAATAAAACAACAATCTCTATTGATAGAAAAATATATGTCTACTTATTTTAAAAATAATCTTCTAAAATAAAACCAAATTTCATATTGTTTTTAAATATATTCTATTTAAAAACAAACACAATCTATTTTAAAACAAAACAAATCCAAGTCAGAATATCCTCCAAAAAAATATATTTTCCATAAAAAATCTCCAAACCAAATCGCACCCGTGCCTGGCACCATTGGCAGAGGCCAACATCACTTTCTAGACCTCTCCTGGCGCCCGACGACGAAAGACCTGCGCCCCACGCAGTAGGCAGATTTTTCCAGAATTTTCTTACTTCTTGTTACCGAGATTTTAAGGCATATCCAACATAATCTTCTTTTTATCTTAATTAGTTCATATATACAAAGCTTAACAAATTATGAAAGCAATATACTACAAAAAAATATAAGAAATTGTGAAAACAATAATATTTTTTCAAGTTAAATTGTAGTCATTTTCCTAACAAAAAAGAAAAGTTTGTGTAATGTTTATTGTGATTGAAAACCAAAAACTTGTCGCCTACATTTGATGTATTTTCTCAATCAAAAGATATATATATATATATATATATATATATATATATATATATATATATATATATATTGGGTCCTTCTAATATACTCCCCATAAATATATATATATATATATTATGGGGAGGGATCAAATTACACCATGTTACACCGCTCAATAACGCTTTAACGCATTTAAATTTTACGAAATCCACCGTTGGATTGAAATTTTATATTATATAGATCATCCATGTTAAGTTTTACGAAAATCTAAAATAGTTTGATATGTTATCGGGACAAATCAAAATCAACGGTATTCAATAAAAATGCAAAAACCGTTAATTTTGATTGCTCTCAATAACATACCAAACAATTTTAGATTTTCGTAAAACTTAACATGAATGATCTATATGATATAAACTTTCAATCCAACGGTGGATTTCGTAAAATTTAAATGCGTTAAAGCGTTATTGAGCGGTGTAACATTAACGGTATAACATTACTCAAATGTTACATCGGTGTAATTTGATCCCTCCCCTATATATATATATATATATGAGTCAGGATCCGTTGACATCAAATAGTTTGACACCAAATGTTACACCTCTCAATAACGTTTTAACCAATATAAATTTTATAAAATCCATTGTTGGATTGAAATTTTATATCATATAGATCATTTGTGTAAACTGTCAGACAAATTCAAAATCATTTGATATGATATTGAGACATATAAAGATTAACGGCATTTAAAAAAAGGCCAAACCGTTAATTTTGATGTATCTCAATAACATATCAAATGATTTTAGATTTGTCTGACAATTCACACAAATGATCTATATGATATAAACTTTCAATCAAACGGTGGATTTTATAAAATTTATATCGGTTAAAACGTTATTGAGAGGTGTAACATTTGATGTCAAACTATTTGGTGTCAACGGATCCTAACTCTATATATATATATATATATATATATATATATATACACACACTTGGACATATATTAGATAAAATATGAATCCAAAGATGATTTTTAATCGTAAACTGTTTACCGTTCGAAAAACATAACATGCACAATGGGGCCATGGAAAGGAATCTGTGAAACGCATGCACAACCAAAATGATGACAAACATTGAATCAGCGTGGAAAGAATTGTGTGATCCAAATACAAGTAGAACAATAAGTAGGAAAATAAAAGGATCTTGTTTTAAAGTTGCATGTTAAGCAATAGTATTACTTTACTATAAAAATACTATAAATATTGATAGTAGTATTATTTTGTGTTGATAATAATTATAGGGTCATGCCGGGGTACTTGTTAAGCATGTTAAAAGAGAAAATAAAAAATTAAAATAATTATAATAAAACAACTTTTTATACTTTTGAGACATTGAATGCACACATTTCAAAATAATTTTTTTATATTAACATGTTTAATTAGTGGCTCGGGGATACTATTTAGCATTTTTGATAATTATAAGGCTAATTATAATTATAGGCCAATTCTAATATGGACCACTTATTCAAGTGGTCCATGGTGGACCAACGCTATAACGAATACAAATTTTACAAAATCGACCGTTGGATTGAAAGTTTATATCATATAGATCATCCACTGAAAAAATTAGAAAAATTGAAAATCATTTGATATGTTTTTGGGACTCATTAAGATTTACAGTATTTAATAAACCATTAATCTTTATGGATCTCAATAACATATCAAATGATTTTCAATTTTTCTAATTTTTTTTATGGATGATCTATATGATATAAACTTTCAATCCAACGGTCGATTTTGTAAAATTCGTATTTGTTATAGTAGTATTGACCACTTGTGTACGGTGGACCACTTGATGAGGTGGTCCATCATAGCATTGACCTATAATTATAAGTTGTAAAGACTTTGATTGTTGATTGGATGAGTATGAGATGATTAGTCGATATTGGAATAGTAACCCACGTTGGATAATTCATGTTTTGATACAGCAGATAGATAGATAGATCTTCAAACGTGGCATGTGAATTGTGGAGTGTTAATATTTTTTTTAAAATTTATTAAATAATTAATATATTTAGTTTATAAATATAATATTTTTTTAAAAAAAAAATTAAAAGAAAAAGAAACAAAATTAAAAAGAAAAAGAAAAACTAATAAAAAAGTTCATATTATGTCATTTCTTTTTAAAGAAAATCCTTTTAAAAAAGAAGTGTGAATCAAAAAGTAAGCATTAAAAGAAGGAAAGGAAGAAAAATGAAAGAAAATTACGGAAATGAATGAATAAATCTAGACTAAAGTTAGTCTAAATTTATTTATTGATTTACGTAATTTTCTTTACTCTATTTTTCTTTCATCTCTATCAAACGGAGCCTTAAATTTATAAGCGAAAAAATCTACGTATTAATATACAAATTAGACGAATTATATTCGATAAATATAAAAATGATATTTTCTAACAAATAAAAAAATTTATTTTAAAAATCAAACAATTTTCAATTTTCAATATGTGCATGGTAAACACATTTGGCTGATAGATGACTCGTGAGTGAGGAGTGAGCACATGCCGCCACCATAGATATGATATGACACACTTCTTCTTGTTGATCAATTTAGAGATAACCCTTTTGCCACCTCTAATTAGTGGCAGTGGATCTTTCATTTCAGTGTGACCTTTCAATTTTGAGCACGCATGTCGGCAAATTTCTTCACGTTAACTTCAGTTTCACAAGATCAAATCGAACTTAAAGATGAAAGAGTGTCAATAAGCTCAAACATTATGGTTCATAAAGTTAAAAGTTTTCATTTATGATTACAAAGCTTATTAACACATATGAAAGAAATATCAAGGAAAAGAGCGTAGATTATTAAAATTCTATTTGCACGTTCTTATGGTCAATAACACAAAAATTTATATGTTGCAGAGCAATAATTAGAAAATTGCTAACTTATCAAACATTTAACTTAATATTTTCACAAAAACCATGTCATTTCCCCACATCAAGATTTTTATTTAGTCAATCTAGGTCTAAATTTCACAAAAAATTTCAACAATCCATAGCAAGGTAGAGTTTGAGTTTTATTGAAAGCATAAACATAAAGGACTTAATTAAAAACTAAAGGTAATACCTCAATTTTCATAATTATTATTTATTCGGATTTAATTAAAGGGTCTTGTTAACTTGTGCCCTAAGGGCACATGATAAGGTATCTTTATATGGAAATGTTGCATTTAATAAGTTAAGAAATTTAATGCATCAAAAGTAAAAACACACAAAATTCCAAAACATAATTTCTATATTTGTCTTGTTATTATGTGTCTTAAGGGCACAAGTTAACATTCTCCTTAATTAAATATAGGAGTCTTTAGCCATTGTTAATAAGTCAATTAGAGTAGAAGCAGGTGGCCTAGTGAGAAGCTAATAACTAGAATTAAATAGTAAGTGGTGAATTCTAATACTTATTCGGGGTCACGGTCAGGTGGTGGATCGGGAGTTTTGGTCCGTTCTCCATGTTGGGGGTGTTCTGTTCTTGCTCGGTGGTGTTCTGGGGTTGCTTATCCTCCGCTTCAGTTGTGTTGCTCTCCTCCTCCTCCGTCGCCTCTGTTTTCGTTTCTTTTTCCACCGGCGGTGAACCCGCTGCCGTTTGCTCAGTGGGTGTTTTAGGTTTCTCGTTTTTGGTGGTGGAGTGGTGAAGCTGAGGTTCGTTTTGCTCAGTGGTGGTGGTGGTGGAAGGGTGCGACGAAACCTTGGTGGTGGTGGTGGTGCGTCGTGGCTGTTAGTGGAGGTGGTGGCCTCTGTTTAGGCGGTGGGGTGGTGGTGGTGAAGCTGTGGTGGTGGTGTTGCTGTTGCTTTTGTTTAGGTGTTGTTTGGTTTTGGTGTGCTGTTTGGTTTTTGGTGGGGATTGTTTGAAGGTGTCCTGTCAGTGGTGGTGGTGGACCGAGGTGGTGTTTGGCTGAGGCTTTTTTCTTGGTCCTGGAAGTTGTCCTGGCGCGCCCGAAAGGGTGGGGTATGTAGACACTCCATGTTGACGGATGTTGTCGTTTTATCGTACCTCCGGAACGTATTGGTGATGGAGAGGTGTTGGATGGTTAATGCCGCGTGTAATTGGTTTCTCCTGATACAAGAGTCTCTGACCATTTTCAAATCTGGTGAGATTTGCAGGACTCTTGGAGTCGCTGAGGGGTGTTCAAGTTTGTTGAGACTTGCAGGTCTCTGGTATCGGGTCGAACTCGACTGCATCGGGTGTTGACTGTCGATTCTCTGACTACCGGGGTTCCTCAACCTTTGACTTTCGGGGCTACTTTCTGGGTCTGATGGGCCAAGTAATTTTAATTTGAGTTCGGAAGTTAGTGCCTAGTGGTGTCTCCTAGGGTCGGGTATGCGTTTTCTCTGGTGGGTTTAGCGGATCATTATTGGTGTAAGGATGGATTGGGGTTTTGATTAGGTGTTGGTAATTGTGTTATATTACGTTACCTTATGTTGTATGTTCCACGACAATTCCTTACACTTCTTGTGGAGGAGTTGTTTTTAATAAAATTTAGCCGTTTCAAAAAAAAAAAACTTAGTGGAAAAAGAAAAAAAGAGAAATAGATATTAGTGGAAATTAGAAGTTAAAATTTAATTTGTAAAGGCACATGATAAAAAAAAAAAACAAAGCCTTAAGTGGAAAAATAAGAAAGTGAGGAACAAATAGCTAGTAGAGCTTTAGTAAACTGGACATAAAAGAGGATAAGAGTAAGAAAATGACTATTTAGGTCCTCCTACTTGCTCTTAAGGCCCTCTAAAATCCCAAAATACTTTTGAGGTAGTGGTTAAAAAATTCGTCATTTACTTAATAAAATTCGTCGTTGGCACAATATTTCGTCAGGTAGACAACTAAATATAGGGATAAAGATATTGACACAAGATTTCGTCAGGTAGACAACGAAATTGTGGTTCGGTAGTTTCAAGACGAAAGTAGTGGTTCTTGCGCAGGAATCATATTTGACCAATGTTTAGACATATTTCGC
Source organism: Trifolium fragiferum (assembly GCA_954870985.1). Classification (NCBI taxonomy): domain Eukaryota; kingdom Viridiplantae; phylum Streptophyta; class Magnoliopsida; order Fabales; family Fabaceae; genus Trifolium; species Trifolium fragiferum. The sequence goes on from OX940789.1 coordinate 18,785,628, forward strand.
TGCGTACTCAACAAAGTTGATTATTAGAGGCATTTTCGTCACTTTAAGGGGCGTGAGAGTAAACATAATGGGCCTAAATTGCAATTTTCTAAGAGTAATAATAAGTCTATGTAATGTTTTAGTGAATTGGGCTAAGGGAGGTGTATACAAGGAAATTCAAAATAAAAAGGTGCAACTAGGAAATAAAGATTTATAATACTCAATAAAAATATATAATAAGTAAAGTTTGGCGTGCTTCACTTCACAAAGATATCAAATGATATAAATTTTCAATCAATCAAACAATTATGAAATTTTTTTGAAAGATTATGTAAAATTTATATTAATTGGCTAAAATGTACTTTGTTTTACGGCTAGCATGTAATTATGTGCTATAATATTAATAAAATATTATATTAGTATATTTTTTTTTTGACAAATATATTAGTATATTTTTGGTCAGATAATTTAGTGATTAAATATTTCATCTTTAATAAGATGAATAAGTGAAATGTCGAAAATTTGAACTCCGTCTTCTACATATACAATAATGATGTTCCTATTAACTGAAATAGATATTATATTCGTATATAAAACATCATAATCGTGACATGAATATAACTGGCAATTATCGGGTCCAAAGCTTTTCATAATGTTGACTTAACATGCTTTTGAACCCCACAAATCATTGATCTCAAATAACTTTTTGCTCAGTCAATGCAATTGTTGCCTTCATATGGAAAACCTTTTGTGTGAGAGATCATTCATTTGAATTCTAATGGACATAAATTTTAATGTACATGGGGCATACATATCTCATGCAACTTCCAAATTAAAGTTGTGTTTGTCATAAATAAATGGTTTAGAATTCGATTTGAATCTATGGTTGAATTGGTCAAATTGAAATATAATTCTATACGGTTAATTAGTTTGATCATATTTTAAACATAAAAGTCTCATTATCGGCAGTCGAAGACGACTGACGCTTCTTTAACTTCTAGCTTTTATTGTTGATGATCGAGGCCCTTATTTTGTTTGGGAATTGTCTGATTATTATATTTTTCTATTGTTTTATGTGAACTTTCTTGTAAATGTTTGTAGGCTTTCTTAGCACACCTCGTGCTGATGAGTCTATCTATTTTTGTGATATATATATATATATATATCTCGTAATATTATATAAACATTAATTAACAGAGCTGTCTTTAATTCATGTGTCACATGTACTATGATATAGGACCTCATAAAAATAAGTATTTTTAATTACAAAAGTTCAAAAAGATTTTGTGGACTTCTAAAATGAGTGATTTTTAATTACAAAAGTTCAAAAAGATTTTGTTTTATTGTGAATAATTTTTTTAGACGGTTTATAATTTATTATTTTACTATAGGTTTATCAAATAGAGAAGCGTGTGATAGATATTGTCTTGTGTATCAAACTTTTTTATATTAGTGAAAAAAGTTATTATTTTTTAATATTATTGATTTATTTATAATTTAAATCGATAATAATTTTTTTTTGTTTTTTGTTTTTTCTTTTATTAGATCTTATTTTTAATAATCCTACTAGACCTCTAAATGCGGCCTATTTTTAATAAATCCAGAAGACCTCTAAAAAATCAAAGGCGTCCCCTTTAATTAGTCATTACGAACTAAAAACAATTATTTTATTTTTAAAATAAAATTATATGATTTTTGTATAACTCTTTTCTGTTAGTTAGTATCCCTTAGCTATACCAACTGAAGTAGGTTACATGTGATGGTCGATTGAAGGTGACAAATATGGTACAAGTCGTATATTTAAATCGGGACCATATAAAATTCTTCTTTCTATTCTTTACAATAGGATTTATTAAAAGAGAATCTTAAATGGTCGTTGAATGTCAAGGGTCAACATCAAAGTTGAACCAATAATGTAACCAACTAATAGCTAGTGGATGAGTTCTTACGTGCCCTAATTATTGAGACGGTGTACCATGCATAAAAAAGATTCTCAGTTTCTATAATTTTAAGGAAAATATTAAAAGAATAAACTTTTATGTTATATAAATGATGTATTTATTATTACGATAAGTGTTTGATTTATATTTCCAAATTAAAATTTTGCTATTAGCATGACTATAATTAAATTATTATATTTATTACAAGCATCACTTTAAATTTTATCATTCTCAGAAACACTTATTAGTTATTAGCAAGACTTTTTTTTAATCTATTTCTTTTTATTTTATTTAATCTATTTCTATAAATGTACATTTGTTATATTCATTAAATTTGTGAACAAGATGCATAATTAATTGATAATAAAGTTTCAAAGTCTTGTGACAGGAGGACTATTATATCGAGTATACTAGAAATAGGAGAAAAATTGGGTTAGATAATAAAGTCCAACATATTGATGTTACATATTATAAGGAAGCTATATATATTAATTAATTTGTGGGCACACCATATGCCTAGCTTGCAAAATTAATTTGATAGCCACAGTATATAATTTGATTGCATGATGCAAATTCATTGTACTCATAAAAAGTGATAGAGATTGAAGATATAGATGGGGTAAGCCGTACATGGTTTTCTTCAATAAATAGTTTAAACAAATAATGGCTGGTTTTAATCATATGTAATTTTACTGTTCAAATAGTTAATTATCTTTACTGTAAGAACCAAATCAATGACTCAATAAACTCAAAGAATATTGGTTGAAGTTTTTTTCCTATGTTCAAATTAAATCTAGACCGAATACAATCAATCCAACTCTCTTTATCGGTTTGATTTTGTTCAAATTTTGTGAGAATAGATTGCGATGAGGTTGGAATTATTACATAAGTGTTGGAAGGTATGTTGTTTCCATACTTCACCCTATATTGTACTTTCATCTTACTCTCCATTCTTTACAAAATATAAGTAAAAAACTATTTTTTAGATTCATTGTAGAATTAATGTATTGGACAATATATTATCTAAATACATCAACTATACAATGAACCTGCAAAATAGTTTTTTACTTATATTTTATAACAAAGAGAGTATATTGTATTTATAGTGATTTGTGCGATATTAATTTCGTTCAATAATTAATGTGGTTTTAAGTTACGATGGAGTTGAGTTTGAGATTTTCTATTTTGGTACAAAAGTTGAGTTTGATTCTATTTACACAAATATAACAAATAAGAAAGGTAATGAAGACAAGGTTGAGATATTAGAATATTACATTCACCGATATGCTCTTCAAACATTCAATATTTCTAAATAATGTAAGCCACTAGCTAGTTTTTGTTGAGTAAAATGATACTCCTTACTATTCTCATTCACAAACTAGCCTTATATAGGCAACATACAAGTGGTGGTTACAATTGCTTAACTAACAAGTAACTAACAAGCTAAGCCAAATATCTATTAACTAAGCCTAGCTGAGGCGCGCGCGCGCGCCTATGACATGCTCAGGCCTTGCCTGGCTCAGCACGCGCCTAGCATACATGCAAGAGGCCTAACAAATCCTCCCCTAAACTGAACACTTCTTCACAATCAGTTTACAACCTCCAACTTCTGAACTCCAAGCTTGTCTCTGTGTCTACAGAAGCTCTCAAGGCTCAGAGCTTTTGTCATAATGTCTGCCACTTGATCCATGGATGAGCAATGCACCAACTGTATAACCCCATCCTTAGTGAGATCCTTAAGAAAGTGAAACCTCACATCTATGTGTTTGCTTCGACCATGCATCACAGGATTTCTGGAAAGCTTTATAGAAGAGCTATTGTCACAGTTGATGATGACACACTTATCTTTTCTTCCTTTGTCAATCAAGCTCAATATCCTGGCCAACCAAATACACTGATAAGCACTGTTAGCTGCAGCAACAAACTCAGCTTCTGTGGTAGACAAGGTCACAATAGGTTGCTTTTTAGAACACCAAGATATAGCCTTGGTTCCAATCATGAATACAAAACCTGAAGTACTTCTCCTATCATCAATGTCACCTGCATAGTCTGAGTCTGACCATCCAGTCAATACACTTCCTTTGCCTCTTTCATACCAAACTCCATGACTGGTTGTTCCCTTTATATACCTAAGAATTCTTTTCACAGCTGCCATATGAATTTCTGTAGGTCTCTCCATATACCTGGCAACTAGGCAAACTGAGTAGGCCATATCTGGCCTTGTAGCCAGCAAATACATAAGACAACCAACCATTTGCTTATAGTATGTTGAATCACTAGGCTTGCCTTCTTCATCTTTCTTTAGCCTACAGCCTGGCACAATGGGATTACACACACTGTTGCAGTCACTCATGCCAAACCTCTTGAGTACTTCAACAGCATACTTTTGTTGGTGTATGAAAATACCATGTTCATCTTGCTTCACTTCTACTCCTAAAAAGTACCTCATCCTGCCCAGGTCAGTCATGACAAAGTTTCTTTCCATGGAATGCTTAAAATCATCAAACATTTTCTGATTATTTCCTGTGAATATCAAGTCATCCACATACAGGCTCACAATTATAGTTTTTCCCTCCACATCATGTTTCACAAAGAAAGTATGTTCATGAGGGCATTTCACAAATCCTTCATGATTGAAATAGGACTCTATCTTACTATACCAAGCTCTTGGTGCTTGTCTCAGGCCATATAGAGATTTCTTCAGCCTATACACTTGATCCTTTCTGTTACTTTGATACCCTAGGGGTTGCTCCACATATACTTCTTCTTCCAACTCACCATGTAAAAATGCACTTTTAACATCAAGCTGAAACACAAACCAATTGTTAGCTGCAGCTACTGCCAAAATTGTCCTGATTGTATCCTATCTAGCAACTGGTGCAAACACTTCATTATAGTCAATGCCATACTGTTGAGAGTAACCCTTGGCTACAAGCCTAGCCTTGTACTTGTCTATCTTCCCTTGTTCATTATACTTTGTTTTGTAGATCCATTTCACACCAATCTTCTTAGCATGTTTTGGTAATTCAGTTAGCTCCCAGGTGTTATTCTTTTCAATGGCCTCAATTTCTGCATCCATGGCTTTCCTCCATATATCATGCTTGGCTGCTTCTTCATAAGTAGTTGGATCCTCTGATGGAGTCTACACAACTAAATTTTGTAGAGATTGGCTGGCTTTATAAGCTTCATCTGCTTCAGTAATGAAATCATCTAGATATCCTGGTCTTTTTGAGATTCTCTTGCCCAGAGCCTCCCCTTCATCATTACTATCATCTTCAGAGTCAAGTATCATATCAGGCATGGTTTCATCATCATTGTTAGGCTCATAATCATGATTATCAGCTGTCTGTGCCTCCTCAGTATCTTTGTTACCATGGTTGCTTGTGGAACACTCTTCATCATCAATTAATGATTTGGAGGTGTTACTACCTTCAACTTCCTTCTTGTCCCAATTCCATTGTCTACTTTCATCAAATTTCACATCTTTGCTTACAATTATTTTTCCTTTGACAGGATCAAACAATTTGTAGGCCTTCGATTCTTCACTCAAGCCCAAATGCACACACACATTGCTCTTGTCATCAAGCTTCTTTCTAAGATTGTCAGGGATATGAACATAGGCTATACAACCAAATACTCTGAGGTGACCAACTGAAGGTTTTCTTCCACTCCAAGCTTCTTTAGGAGTAACATCTTTGACTGCAAATGTAGGGCACCTGTTGAGAATGTAGACTGCTAGGTTAACTGCTTCAGGCCAAAATTTCTTAGGGACATTTCTATCACCTAACATGCATCTAACCATATTCATTATTGTTCTATTTTTTCTTTCAGACACCCCATTCTGCTGAGGTGTGTAGGAAGCTGTGAGTTGCCTTCTTATGCCATTTACATCACAGAATTCATTGAATGCTGTGGAAGTATATTCTCCTCCTCTATCAGTCCTAAGACATTTAATCCTATTCTTAGACTCAGTTTCAACCAACACCTTGAATCTTTGAAACATGATTAAAGCTTCTGACTTTTCACAAAGGAAATATACCCATGTTTTTCTAGTAAAATCATCAATGAATGTGATCGAGTACCTTTTTCCTCCATTTGATTCAGGATTTATTGGTCCACAAATGTCAGAGTGAATCAATTCCAAAGGCTTTTCTGCTCTCCAGGTGCTCTTCTTTGGAATAGATTCTCTTTGTTGCTTGCCCTTCATACAATCACCATATTTCTCTGCAGGTTCCTTCAATTTTGGCAGACCAAGCACCATGTTTTTGCTGACTAAAATTCACATGCCTTTGTAACTCAAATGGCCATATCTTTGATGCCATAACTGGCTGTCATTTGTTGTTGTCAATTTGAAGCACTGGGGAGAAATTACTGGGGCTTTGATCAAATACATACGATTTAGAGACATGTGTTGACATGATGATACCTTTGCTCTCATGGTATACCTTGCACATATCATCTTTGAAGATCACAGTCAAGTTCTTCTGTTGCAATTGACCTATGCTGATCAAGTTATTCTTTAAGCCTCGGAAGTAGTAAACATTAGAAAGGACCTGAACATACCCTCCAATGTGAAGCTTAAGGTTTCCTTTGCCTTCAACAGTCATCTTTGAATCATCACCAAGCTTCACAGAGTCTTTGTATGTGTCATCATAGTCAAACAGCCAGTCCTTGTTCCCAACCATGTGATTGCTGCACCCAGAATCCAAGAACCATAATTCATGCTTCACATTACTTTCTTGGCCTTATCTAGCTTCATTTGTCAGTAATTCATCTTGTGCCATGAGCAAGATTTCTTGCTCTTCATCAAATTCAGCATAATTTGCTGTATCCTCTTCCCAACTAGGGCATTCAGATTGAAAATGCCCAAGTTTATGACATTTATAGCACTCAACATCTCTTTGTTGAGTTTTACACCACCTCTGCCTCCTCTTCCCCCTCTTCCTTCTCTACCTCTACCTGAGCCTGAGCCACGACCCCTAGATCCCCTACCACCATAGAAAACATTGAGAATTTGTTCTTCTTCTCTCAGGTTCTTCATTCTTTGCTCATGCACGAGCAAGCTACTTTGTAGCTCATCAACAGACATTATTGTCACATCATTGGATTCTTCAATAGAGCAAACCACATAATTGAACCTAGATGTTAATGAGCGAAGAATCTTTGAAACCAGGCTCTGATACCAGATGTTGAGTAAAATGATACTCCTTACTATTCTCATTCACAAACTAGCCTTATATAGGCAACATACAAGTGGTGGTTACAATTGCTTAACTAACAAGTAACTAACAAGCTAAGCTAAATATCTATTAACTAAGCCTAGCTGAGGGGCGCGCGCGCCTGTGACATGCTCAGGCCTTGCCTGGCTCAGCACACGCCTAGCATACATGCAAGAGGCCTAACAGTTTTGGTCTAGTATCATGAATTTGAATAGTATGTATGAGATTTTAAATTTGATCTTCAAAGTTGATCTTGACAATTCGAAGGTCTGTGTCGAATAATAAATTGAAACTGGATTCCTAATAAACAAAAATGCACAAAATTTACAATGAATAACTATCTATTTAATTTATAAATAACATCAATAACATAAACATAGTCGATCATCTTTAAAATAAACTTAAAATAGGCATTCATCACTTTTGCTTCCTAATTAATATGTAGAATTATATGCTTTTAGTATTAAGTAATATAGAACAAAACAATGGATCTATCGAAGGTCCAGGATCAAGCAGCAGACACTGCAGCAAAGGCTGCCGCTGTTAAGGATCCGTATCGAATTATAATCTTTTTTTAGTTTAGGTCTACACATATATTCCTCTTTTGTTTTTCGTGATTGTTTAAATTGGACTATATATCTCTACTTAAAATACAAACTTTAAGGCCCTTATATTTAGAGGCCCCAAGACTACAACCCTCTTTGCTCTGCCTCAAGGCAAATAGTGTCGATCATCATTAACTCTATTATAAACAAAAAAAAAAATAGATAGTAATGATGAGACATTAATTGTCTTGTTTAAACTCTGATTTGTCATATGATTATCCTAAACAATTTTATTATTAATAACATGTTGACTTGTTCATCTTCTTATTTTCTTTCACCCAAAATTGACACCCCCAAAGAGTTTATTTTAAAGATATGGAAATCCGATATCATAATTCCCATTTCACCATATTTTTATGTCTCACTCAATCTCAACTTCAAGCTCCATTCATGGCTGCTGTGAGTCCCCACCAATGGATTTAACACATTTAACATTGCTACCTGTCATTTTCAATTATGACTAAAACTTTCTCCCTCCCTTCATTTAGAGAGTTACTCTTACATACATATTATAAAATCATCCATTCGTACACGAAACAAACGAAATATTTTTATCTAATCGTACCAACTAATTAGTGTTGATAATACATATTCAAGTACGACTTTAGCTAAATGAGCTAAAATAATTTAGAATGTGGAACCCATCCCTATCAATTTATTAATTAGTGACAATTTAATACTATATTAAGAAAGTAATTATGCACGTACGTCTAGTCATGTTTGCAATGCGTATAATAGACTTTAACGCAAATAGTTGATGCACAATATGTGTGTGTTTTTTATAAGTAAAAAATTGAATTATAAAAAATATAAGAAGTATTTAACTCTTACAATTTAATAGGACTTCCATTAAATGCATTAGAGACATTCTTATTACACCAATAAAAAAAAATGTACGTTTTATTTGCTACATATCGTCTCTCTAAACCAAAATAAAAAAAAATATGATCTAGACATGATGACACAAAAGATGGTGCACAATGTCAATGTGTGCGTGTGATTATTGTAAACTACTATAAAGTACCGATTTCAATTTCAAATAATAAAAATATTCATGATTGTGTTATATTATAATAATTATAATAATATTACTTTGAAAAAAATAATAATTATAATATTACTATGATAATAAAAAAATTATAATATTACTATGAGTTTCATCATATTTCATTTAAGGTTTTGTTATACAGGATTGGATTATAGCTAATTAAATAATTTAGATATTAGTAAAATGTATTATTTGACTATTTTTATTCTCGTAAAAATAAATCTTTTTTTTGAACAACGACTATTTTTATTTATTAGCTTAAAATGTCTCAAAAACTATATATATATATATATATATATATATATATATATATATATATATATAGCTCATAAAAGGCCCAATTAACTAACAATTCAAATAAAGACAAACTAAAATAAATTCTAAATTAATATAAATTTTTAAATTATTATTTAATATAATTCTATTTTCTATCATTTTAACACATAAATTAAAAAATTATATTAATATTGTAGATTTTATAAATAAAAAATGTATATCTTCCTAGATTATTAGTATCTAATTGCTCATATTAACTTCAAAAATATATGAAAGTGAGATTAATAATAGGTTTTTTTGTCAATGAGATTGATAATAGTTAATTAGGGGTATACTAAAAATTAATAATTGGTTACTGTAAAACAAATAATAGAAGGAAAGATAAAGTTTGAAAAAAATACATAACAAATTAAATAAAAGATGGTCCCCCACCATGCATGGGGAAATATGAAGAATGTTTAGCAAATCTTGGAAAAAAGCAAGTCAAGACCGAATTGGATTGCATTGCATAAGAAGAAAATAATGACTTGCCCTTACACACAAAGGCACTCACGGAAGGACCCCAACAGTGATATATAATTCATATTTTTAGACCTGTCATCTCTGTTCTTCTTCCAATATTCAATTACACTTCGGTCCTTTTTCATTTAACCCTTATAATATAAATAAATTCAATGAAATGTGAAATATCCGGTTTTTTTTTTCAAACCGGGTATTCTCTGCGCGCAATTGCAGAGACTAATCTCTCGAGCATTTTGAGACTTAAATAGGTGACAAACTCTTCCTAAAAGTTTTAACACTGCTGCATATTCAAGTTAGGGATCGAACTCAGAACCTTGGTTAAGTTAGAAGAGACCCGCGTCATCTCATCTAAGTGCTCTTTGATAGTGAAATATCCGTTTGAAATTTTAGAGTTCGTCAAATATTTTTATAAAATTTAAAAATTGTTTAATACACTTATAAATTTATAAGTCGATCAAAAATACCCTCGGCTCCGTTTGTAACACTTCGATTTTTAGAGATGATTATTTAATTAAAATTTAATTAGTTTTGTTGTCTTTATATGTTAATTGAGGTAATTAGTGTGGTAAAGTTATTGTATTAGAGAGAGAAACCATATAGGAGTAATAGAATTTACTCAATTAGTAATTAAATTAAGAAAAGAAAAAGAAGGAGGAAATAGTAGTAGGAAAAATAAAGATTTTTGGAAATATAAGGAAACAATGCGATGGAAAATCATTAAATAGAATTTTAGAGGATTTTTGATAATTTAAATGAGGAAAAATAGTTTCATGGAGAAAATAAGAATTTAGAAGAAACTAAGAGAAGGGAGGTGTCAATAGTAAGCATGTGCAACACGGGGGGGTATGAGTAGTAATATAATATTGTAGTGTTTTGTAAAAAGGGATGTGAGGATAAGACTGTGTGGTTCTTAGTAAAAAACAGGGGTGATGTTAGCAATTTGTTTATGATTTCTTTTAGAAAAAAAGTAATCTAACTATTTATGTATAAATCGAAAAGAAAATTAAGGGAATCAGGATTAGCAAAAAACACAAAAACATAGAAGACTTTGGAGAATGGAAATTTGTTAAGAAGTTGTGTAATGAATGCATGTTTGCATATTATAGGAAAGCACATGCATAATCGTTTTTGAGACCTTTCATGTGATTGGAGTGAATCACAAATATTTCGAGGAGGGGTTATTCATACAAAGAAACTACCAAGGGGTCATTTTTATGTTGTATGGGAAGCTCTATAGGATAGGAGATGATACACCATACTTGTTGGATCTTTGGATAGTTGAATTTTTTACTAGTTCGAAATAGAAGATATTATTTTAAGAGTGAACAAACTGTGTAAGCTATCCACACTAAGTCAAAAAAAAAAAAAAATCAAAATGAATGTCATATCTTGTTTACAATATAATATTAAATTAATTTGTTTTTTTGCTGAAGTTATTTCTTTTTAGTCTTGTCGTCTTTTTTTTTTCTTTTCTTTTTCTATTACAGATTCAATCATGCCTTCTTATTAATACTCCTAAAATATTATTACTACTTTACATTTATGCTAGTAAAAAGATATACACTAGTCTCCGTGAGCTTGGCTCAGTTGGTAGAGACATCGCACTATATGTGCAGGAGCCTGGGTTCGAACTCGGAACACTCCACTTATTTACCTTTAAGGTGGATTTTCTAGCCACTAGGCTACTTGACCAAAAAAAAAAAAAATATACACTAATAGTTAATACAAATAATTTGGTAAAACATTTATTCACTTTTTATGTATTTATTATGTTTCTTAACATATGTATAAAAGTTAAACAATATTCAATTAATAATTAATTGATTTAAGTAGTACGAAGTTTGGGTCATTTAGAAGGTAATCATAAAATTTTATCATTTATTTTACCTTACAAAATAATTCTATTAATAGAAAAGAATCTATATATTACCATATATAGATTCTTCAATGGAAATTAACCACCATAAAACGTCATTATAAATTTTGTATCCATATTTTCTTTTTTTGGTAAAATTTTTGTATCCATATTTAATAACCTAAAAAAAATTAATCAACATTCATTTTGAAATGAATGGAGTGTATATTTTGATGAAAAAATAAACAAAGGCAAGTGACAGGTTCAAGATATTATCCATGATGCTTCTATGATATTCCTTTGCACATGTTCAGGGAAACAAAGGTATCGGATATAATTCAAGATGCTCAAAATCTAACATGGATAAATTCAGTGTCCATATTGTTCAAAAGTAATGTAACATTTTTCTGACCTGGACGAATGTTTCAAACTTTTTCTCAAATAATTAAAGAATAAATATATTCCATGACGATCCTTCTTTGGAAATTTGAACATTACCTTGGGTATGTATATAGTCCTCCATTTCTTATTTTTTAACAAGTTATATATATATATATATATATATATATATATATATATATATATATATATATATATATATATATATATATATAATACAAGTAAACCTCTCAGCAAAATGCGTGCTAAGGAGGGCTACACAAATTTACAAAAAGATTCCAACAAGAACAATATGAAAAATACAATCAGTCGATGTTCAAACAAAGCAATGAGTTCGACCACCATAAATGAAAGTGCGTCACTAAAGAAACATCTGACGCCTGCATCCACCGGTAGAGGATATTTTGACCTTGTCTAAAAGTCAAGACACAGAGCTAGCTGAATTCCTGAAGACCCGCTGATTCCGTTCATTCCACACACCCACACATAGGCAAGCCTGACAAGATGGAGAAAGGACCGACGAGCCCGGGGCCCACCGGTTGAAGCCGTGAATTGAACGATATAATCTGGGAGACTGTAGGCATCCACCACCGAGAAACCAATCCACGACCTGACTAGAGGCCACAGAGACCCAAAAGTACTGCACGAGAGGAAAAAATGTTGAGTTGTCTCAATGCTGCCACAACCTGTCACATACAAGTGGAGATTTGGAGAAAGAATGCCCCGAGTAACCAAGTTTGCCTTCACAGGCAACCGATCATGCAATAGACGCCACGCAAGAATAGACACCTTCAAGGGAACCTCCATTTCTACCATATCCTTTATATATAAAATAATTTTTCAGTTTTAAAATTAATTCAATTATTAAGATATCCAAATTTATATTATAGATTAAATATATTAATAATTGAATGAATTTTAAAATTATAAAATTGGAGAGAATACATATATTATTCTACACATATTTATCAACAATTCTCACTAAATAAAATTGGAATGACCTCAATAAATTAATGAGGTATGATTTAAAAAGTCATTAAAGATCATGTGTGGTTTACATCTTCTATCATTCTTTCTCTGAGCATACGGCCCAAGGTTGATGAAAAGGTACAGAAAGAAAAGTCAAGAAACAAAGTGTTGTTTATATGTGCTGGAGTCTATAGCCAAGTTGCGGTGATCAAGAGGTGCAAAATGGATATGTAAAGAAAGAAAAGTGCAAAATAGATTGAGTGTATCAATCTTTCAAAAAAGATAAGTATGTCAAATTGACTCATTTTATCGTGGCACCCTCTAATATTTTTAAATTAATTTTTAAAAAGAAAAAACCTTTTTTAGGAAAATTTGCATCTCCAAATTTAAATTGTCACGATGTAAACTCTATGGGTGGTGGTATGATGAGTGTTCCCCTCCACATCACTGTTTTACCCACTTTATTTTTTGGTGATTCTTTGTGTTTATGGTTTCAGGGTTGTTTATAATCCGGCTCGGGATTAGTTAATGAACCCGCTCGGGACTATAATAATCTCATCCGGCAACACTGTTTAAATCCTTCTCGAGCTTTTGCTTATAAACTCGTTCGGGGCTACACATCCCTGTTCGAGCTTTTATTGGTGGTCGTTGGCATCGTTCCTTGCCTTGGTGGTTCTGTTCATGATCTATATTGTTGCAGCGTATGGTTGTACGGTTGCGTTTGGTTGGTCGTCACGAACATCATCTGACTCTTATTCTTAGATCAATTCTGTCGAATTGATTGTCTACGGAAGATTTGGCTAGAAACGACTGTTGTTGCTTGATGTTAGATTGATATAGTGAGTTGTTGGTGTGTAGTCATGTCTCTGTGTTGACGGTCGAGCTTGCTCACCACTCTCAAAATTTGGATTCGATTCGTTCCATACCATCGTTGATTTCAAATTATTCTTACTATCCTCGTCATTCTTCGATTTGATATTGGACTTTTAGGTTCGAAAGAATCATTGATTGCTTGTTGGTGTTGCAAGAAGTTGTTGGTTCTTGGACTTGTTCTGTGTTGACAGTTGGGCATTCATACCTCTTATTAGTGTTAGACTGAAATTGACGTTTGACGTTTGTGTCGTCTTAAACTGTTTATGTTAACCTATGCAGTGCGTGATACTACTGGATTAGGTTTTATGTCCTCCTTGTAACATCCCGAGCCTTCGGCGATTTCGACACTGTCAGCTCACGATCTTCTCCACCCCTTTCTAGTGTAATTTTTGCCTTCCGTAAGAATCGAACCATGTACTCTGGGGTACATGTTCAATGCATTTCTCCCTATTAAATTAAGCATTAATCACCATTGAACAACTAACGATTGGTATAAATGATGAATTTGATTGCCATCTCTAAAACAATACTAACATTAATTCTAATATTTTCCATTTATATAAACAAAATTAAGAACTCTATTATTGATTTGAGTTTTTTTTTTATTTTTTTAAAGTTTATATAACGGAGACTAATATATACGGATAGTACTATTGTATAACTGTTTTACACTAACTTTCAATCATATATGTCATCATATGTTGCAATGTAATACTATTTCCTAAAATTATATATATATCGACAGAAAATAAATTTAACTAAACATATATACCAAATAATTTATATCTATTATCTATATAAATATTTACTTTTCTTACTATATATATAACTTTTTACTTTTCTTACTATATATTTTTATAAATATTATGGGCCAAATATTATAATTATATTAACTTTGAAGAATTTTGTGTGATAAAATAGTAGGAGAGAGAAGCCTTTTTAGAAAATATTTTTGTAGACAATAGCACAAGAAAGTGACAGGCATATAGAATAGTTTTTGGTTCTGCCACATTCAAATGAATCAAATTATAAAAAAATTAAACAAATATTTCAAGCACATTGTATTTGGAAACAAACCCTGTGTATTTTTTAAACAATATGAGGAATATAGTTTATTGGTGAACCTATAAGGGTATATAGCTATATATGTCCTTGCTTTTTACTACAAGTAGAATGTTTCTGTGCATGTTACATGGTTGTGACTCATATGAATGCATATCATACACTGAATTGCCTCACAAATGAATAGATTCATGCATGATAAGTGATTATCCCTCACAAAATCACTTAATTAAAAGTAATTACATTGGAGTTAAGTTTGTTTTTATTTTTTTACTGCAATTACATTTGAATTATTGACAAATATAAAATGTGTAAAAAAATTTAACTGCGGTTCAAACCTTAGTTCCTGTTATATTATGGAAGTCGATATAATTTATTCCTATAGATTTAATTTCCATTTGTCAATTTCAGCATTTCTATATTGGTTATGTTACCACAAAAACTATGAAATTATTTCACCTATATTGGATGAATACCAAACTCCATTTTGAGGGAAAAATAAAGATAACAATGAAGAAAGATAAAAATGGTAATGAACACCTTATTAGAGGAATCTAATTTGATGTGACTATTTCCTTTTAATTCAATGTAATAATAAGTTGTCATTTGTAGTATATTTTAGTGGAAGGAAAACCAAGTAAATAATGCTTAGGTAGGTGATGAGTAGACTTCTATTTATGCAGGATTGTGATAGCCATACCATAAAAATAATGTGGGTAATTTCAAAAGAAAAAGGTCATAAAGTCTAGATCTCTAAATTGTGAGATTTTTTTTGACAATTACCGTGTGGAATAGGATTATATGCTTAAATTTTATGGGTTTTTATTAAATAATGTTAATTTCAATTTATCTCAAATGATTTTTAATTTTTTTAGAATAAACTATGAATAATTGATATAGTATAAATTTTCAATTATTGAATAATGAATTTTGTAAAATTTATATTCATTATAGTAAGATTCGGAATTTATGCACCAATGAAAACTTTGTGAACTCTTCCATGTTAGACTTGGCCACAATTCTATCTTAGTTGATAATTAATTATAAGAAACTAATACATTAAAGTAACATAAAAAAATATTAAATAAATAAGAAAAAATAAAATGAAATGGGTCTGGCTGACCCATTAGCCCTCATAACCTAAATGGGGTCAGGTCAAACTCATTAATGTATAGTCTAATAATAATTGGTCAGAATCAATATAACTTATATATATAGTTTGGTCCACCGGACCGAACTAGACAAGACCAATCCATTTGACAACTCTAAATACAACATATTGTGATTGTTGTAAACTTTAAAGTAAAAAATTATTTTCTACTTAATAATAAATCATCGTTATAGAACCGGTTAATGTAGTAAAAAATGTCAATCTCTAGAATTCTAATGTTTTATAGTTTTTCAACATAAGATTTGATTCCTTGCCAAAATCATTATTCATTTCTTTCTTTTTCCCTATACCTTTCTCACACTACCCCACAATTTTTGTGTATAAATAGCCTAGAATCCAAACCATTTTTCTCAAGCAACATTTGCTCAAAGCCTTATAAAAAAAAAACTCTTCTCTTTTCATTCACTAACTCACCAAAATCTCTTCAAACACTTCTCTTCTTTTCTTCTTTTTTCCTCTTGCTTCACTTTTAGTAACATCCTTAAATGTTGTTATCCAAACCAACAACAGAACAATTCACCTATGTTAGGAACAACAACATGTCTACTACATTTTCATCATCAATTCCTCTTGTTGACCTCTCAAAACCAGATGCAAAGAATCTCATAGTAAAAGCTTGTGAAGATTTTGGTTTCTTCAAAGTCATAAACCATGGAATCCCTATGGAAGCTATGTCTCAATTGGAATCTGAGGCCTTCAAATTTTTCTCTCTGCCTCTAACAGAGAAAGAAAAAGCAGGGCCTGCAAATCCATTTGGGTATGGTAACAAAAAGATTGGACTCAATGGTGATGTTGGTTGGGTTGAATACCTTCTTCTCACCACCAATCAAGAACACAATTTCAAACTTTATGGAAGAGACATAGACAAATTTAGGTAATAAATATCATTAAATTAATCTAAATTATAAACTCTTGAATGAAATAAAATTTGTCTTTTTTTTATTTATTTATTTTAACTGTCTAGAAATAGGGAACGGATTCCTGCTGTTACATGGCAGAAAACTGTAACAAATAAGAATTGTCTAATCAGAATCGTATGACTGAGTTCATTTTAATAATTTTTACTTTTAAGACTTAAGACAAAAGGTTATCAGAGGATAAATTCTGATAATCCGAAATTCAGCCGAGAGTTAATTAAAATTTGATTAAAAAAATTGTATTTTATAATTTTTTCTTTTTTTATTTGTAGGTGTTTGTTGAAAGATTATAAGTGTGCTATGAGGAATATGGCATGTAAAATACTTGATTTGATGGCAGAAGGGTTAAAGATTCAACCAAAGAATGTGTTTAGCAAGCTTGTGATGGATAAACATAGTGACTCTATTTTTAGGGTTAATCATTATCCTGCTTGTCCTGAATTAGCTGTAAATGGTAAGAATTTGATTGGGTTTGGAGAACATACTGATCCTCAAATTATTTCACTTTTGAGATCAAACAACACATCAGGATTTCAAATTTCTCTTAAAGATGGAAGTTGGATTTCAGTTCCACCTGATCATAGCTCCTTCTTTATCAATGTTGGTGATTCTCTTCAGGTACAATACAAATTAATCATGATTGCTTGCATAATATTTTTTTATTAATCAAAATGTTACTAATGACTATTTTATAATATTTCTTATGAAGATTTGAATTTGGCACATTTAGGTTACAAACCTAAGCCTATGCTATTACTCTCTCCGATCTTAAATATAAACAAAAGTCAAAATATATTTCATCTAAATTTGGATCAAATACATTTTGACTTTTGCTTATATTTAAGATCGAAAGAAGTATATATTTACATAATATATATGAAATAATAAATAAATTATATGTATATATTTTCTTATTTTTCTTTAATTTATAAGGGACAAGTAAAATAATTTTTTTTGCATGTGGATAAGGTTTTCATTTTTTATTTGCTTTTTGAAAAACGTGTGTTGAAAATTGAAAACTTTGGTTGACTTATTATACACCTGGTCATTCAACTTTCTGTCTCCCACCTTTTCAAAACACCATGAAATTCTCAAAACTAAAAAATAATTGCAAAAGGTTTTCTTTCATGTGTTGTGTCAGTAGTATAAGATACTCCACACTCTCCTTATCATAAGCAATTTTTTGTACTAAATTCATCTATCTTTATATGGATATTACAAAGTCCTTCAAATAATGTTTTTATTTAATAATTTGAAATGAGTCATATATATATATAATATGCAAGGGAGTTGTCTCATGATTTGAATGTGATTATCTTTATGATTAGACTAGTACGCTAACTTGGTTTTTTTTTTGGTCATGTTTTATTAACATGTTCTAACTTTTGGTTTGGACGGTGCATCAAATATTAGGTTATGACTAATGGGAGGTTCAAAAGTGTGAGACATAGAGTGTTGGCAAATGGGATCAATCCAAGGCTCTCAATGATTTACTTTGGTGGACCACCTTTGAGTGAAAAAATAGCACCATTACCTTCACTCATGAAAGGAAAAGAAAGCTTGTATAAAGAATTTACATGGTTTGAGTACAAGAATTCAACTTATGGTTCAAGATTGGCTGATAATAGGCTTGGAAATTATGAGAGGATTGCTGCCTCCTAATGCAAGAGAATTATAGTTGTGGTTCATTTGTCAATACAAATGGGGATGCAATACATATACTAGTATAATTAATATAAAGGGTTTTGTTTTATTTTAAGTTTTTTCTTTGTGCTACTTTAAGGTTACAATTATAAGTCATAACGTGTCATAGATTCTTGTCAACAACAAAAAAAGTGACATAGATATGATTAGTATTTATTCCCTTTTGTTTCAATACTCATGTAAGTACTTTTTCTAAGTAAATGAGATTGGGTTTGTATTAATAATTTACCATGTGCTTGACTTGGGTTTATCTCTTTTGAATGTGGACTTGAATCAATATAATAGTTGGGTTTATCTCTTTTGAATGTGGACTTGCATCAACAATATAATATAGGATTATACTAATTAATTTCTCTAAAATATTAAATAAAAAATTTATAAATGTTGTATTGAAAACAGACGACAAAATCATAAGAAAAAATAAATCAATCGATGTAAAAAACATTTATTTAGATAAAGAACGAGAAATGAAATGAGATAATTTTCATTCAATCAAAAAATATACATGCCATGGAAAACAAATTCTCTTTTGTAACTGTGGCAACACAATTACAGTTTCAACAGACTGATGCACTTGATATTTAGAGTATGAATTATTACTTTACGACAGATTGGTGCACTTGTCATTCGTAGTCAGTTATATTGAAAACAGACGACAAAATCATAAGAAAAAATAAATCAATCGATGTAAATGAAAAACATTTATTTAGATAAAGAATGAGGAATAAAATGAGATAATTTTCATTCAATCAATAAGTATACATGCCATGGGAAACAAATTCCCTATTGTAACCGTGGCAATGTAGTTACAGCTTCAACCGTTCGATTTGAATGAATGACTGTAATTTTTTAAAACATATATATATATATATATATATATATATATAATTTGCCCCGTCCGATTTCAAATCAATAATAAAAAATAATTACTACTTATAACTTCGTGATATTACTACAACAACAAATCTTAAGTTCCATATAATGTGGTGAGTATAATTTTTTGCAAGATGTTTTAAAAGAATTTGTTGAGAAAGAAAAAATTGTGAAGAAAAGATCTTTCAACTAACCAACATTTGATCTAGAAAAAATCCCAAAACTCCAACACTTTTAATATATAGTACTAAAAAATCCATAGAAGTGATAGTAGCACATGGAGTTTATCAGAATATCTTGTGGGTTCATTTCCTATTGGGACCATCCTTTGATCTTTGGTTGGAATATTAAAACCGTGGGCATTGTTGTAGCACTACTAGGCCCAAAACAAACCGCGTAAGAAGAGAGAGACTTAACGCAACAGTTTCAAGAGTGATGACATGTTCAATTTCTTTAACACATTTGGTTGGATTGAAGAGATGGAGGGTTGTGGTAAGCAATGATTGGATATAGAGACCTCAATCCAAGTTCTTGGAAAAACCTATTTCCCAATGATAAGATCATATAACCCCTAATTTTGGATGCATGAGTTTTGTCCACGGCTCCCTTTTTCAAATTAAAGTGACATATGGTAGTACTATTTTTTCTTTATTGTTTTGTAGGCCTATGGCGGTACCGCGGTCCGCGGCTTCTAAATTAAGAAGTGTCATGTATGGTCTATGATTGACTGATGACCGTTTAAAACTTTAACGGTGGTCATTTGCGTATATATTACTCATTGTCATGATTAAGATCAATAGTTCAAATTATATAAATTCAACATTAAAACAAAAATTATTGTAAAAAAAAAAAAAACAACAAAACAAAAATTAATATAGATGCTTAAAACTGAAATTGTATTTAATTTTTAATTTTTTCGAAACAATATTGAACAATCCATTATATCAGTCTTAAAGATGTAGATAACTTAAAAATGTTATGTACTTGAAGGTGACAACATCAATTATCCTTTTGAGAAATTCCTAAACATCACTCAAGTGTATACCACGTAAAACACTTTCTCACCTCAAGATATTAGCATTTTGTCTTTCATATTTAAAAGAAATTTTTTTTTTTTAAATTCCTTGGAAGTAAGAAAAATTCACCTTTTTTCTAAACTAAAGTATCATCAATAGGGGATTAATCTCCGCAAGACAATTGAAATTTTAATTAAGTGGCTAATCTATCCCCAATATATATATATTTTTAAATGCATTGCGAATTCGGAACCAAATAATTAAGAGCCTAAGTATTTTATTTTATTTTGGTACAAAAGAGCCTAAGTATCTATTGCTACTATTACATATGTTGCTAAGCAAAACTTCCTTTAATAATTGCGATTATCTTGTTTTATTTAGAAGTAATAATACACTTTTTAAAGTTGCCACTATTTTTGTTTTTTAGTTTTAAAAATTGTGGGATGATTTGCAATTTTTTATTACTATTTATCTTACAAGTTCTAGAGTTAATTACACTTTTTCCCGTACCATTTGGATGAGTTTTGATCTTCCCCTATTATTTTTATTTTCATTTTTGAAATTGCACCATTTTAATTTCAAGATATTTTTATTTTTTCGTAGAATCTATGGTATTTGATTGTATTAAATAAATGGTGTGGCAAGCGAGTTTGGGTTTCATTCATTTGTTATTCCTCCATTTATTCTTCATTTGAAGAGACAAAGACACATTAAAAATTAGTGGGGTCCACAAATTAGTGGAACTCACTTTTTAATGGGTCACATTAATTTTTAATGTGTCTATCTCTCTCCAAATAAAAAATAAATGAAGAGACAAATGGAAAAAACTCAAATCCGTGGCACGCTATCCATGTCAACAATTTGTAATGATTTGGCATTTTTTTAATGTCAAACTCAACAATTTTAAAAACTATCAACTTTTTTTTAAAGATAAAGGTGAGCTACAACATCACCAATATATTAAGAAAAGAAAAAAGATACAAAAGAGAAGGGGGATTAGACCAAACCCTTCAAGGAATATAAAATCTAAATAAAGGAAGGTCTAATATATTATGATTATAAGTCTGCAAAATCTCCCTAGAGATTACATTAAACCAATTGAAACCGGCAGAGACTAGTCATAAGGAGGCTAATTAATTAATTTGTCAACTAAGGCATTTCCTTCTCTATAAATATGAGACAATGCGAAATTCATGTCCTTAATCTTATGCATACAATTGTTCCATCCGTTTCTTATCAACGAAGGCGTCATTTAGAAGACTTGTAGACAAAGGGTGACCATCACTGAATTTGTTTCTATTCAAAGATTTCTCCAACCTTTGTCATGAGCAATTTCAATAGCATTCATTACTCCAAATAGTTCAGCATGAAAAGTAAATAAAAATCCCAAATTCACATTGAAAGCACCTAAAAAGTGAACAACGTGATCTTTAAAGACTCCTGCACATGAAGCTTGTCCTGGGCTTCCAATAGCAGCTGCTCCATCTGTGTTGCACTTGACCCATGCATCAATGGGAGGCAACCATAACAAAGGATTAATAACACTTTTATCTTCCTGTTATTTGGGCGAGTTTTGATTTTTCTTCTGTAAAATGCCACCGAGATTAAAAATGACAAATATATATATGGTCGGGAATATTATTTTTTATCGTGAAAAAAAGACTATTACTCTTTTTTTTGGAGAATTAACACTATAAAAACTTTTTTACCCACAATAAATCAAAAATTAAACTCTTGATAAAATATAAGGGGGGTTTTTCATGTAAGCTCGAGTTTTTTTTTGGTTTTTCATGCAGAATTGATGGCGATTATTCTGGCTATAAAAATGGCTTTAACGAAAGGCTGGTTGAGATTGTGGGTGGAAAGTGATTCGCAGGTGGCTATTCACGCTTCCAAGGACCATTCTATTATTCCTTGGGTCCTTCAGAATCGATGGCACAATTGTTTTACATCAAATGCATCTTCTATTTTCCCATATATATAGGGAAGGCAACTCTTGTGTGGACAAACTAGAGAGTAATTAACAATTAATTAGTTTTTTTAAGATAAAATATTTAAAAGAATTCAAATAAATTTTTTAATCAGATTTTATTGAACTCCAAATTATAGAGAAACATTTTTCAAAAATAAAAAAATTAACACTAAAAAAGAAAATAAATAATATATGGGTTGTAGTGTGCCAACAGTCTCACCTAACAAATAAAATAAGCATAGTAAGAAGAGATAATGATTGCTTCTTCTTGATCAATGATCATATCACTTGTCCTTTCCTCAATGTTGTCCATTTATTTCTTGAAGAGTCTTTGACCAATATATATCCATTTTTGAGCACATGAAGAAAACGGTGGCACACTACACAAGATAGTGACTGATCGATCTCGTGTGTGTCTACCTCGTGTGCTAGAAAATTACATTTGCTTTCAATCGTCATGAAAATGAAAATGCAATGAAATTAAAATAGACATAGAAACATTATCTTTTGTGTTTAGGAATAAGAAAGGAAAATGTTAATACATATATAGATGTAACTATATTTTCTTAGAATTTGTGTATTATATTTTTTAAATATTAATTTTTTTTTTTGTATTAATGTATTTAACATTTTAAATATTGAATTGTATTTATGTTTTTTTAACAAACCAAAATGAAATATATATATTAAATCAAAGAAGTCTCTTCCGCACAAAGTGTGCCGAAAAGACTACCAGAATTTACAGATAGATAGTTCGAAAATAAACGTAAAACACTGTTAACCAGTTACATCATGCCCAAACAAGTAAACGGGCTCGACCACCAGCTGTGAAAATTAGAAACCAAATTACTATTTGTTATCTTCAACAACCAATAAGAGTGAAGCTTAACCTTGTCTAGCAACTGTGATAATAACTGTTCAGAGTTCTAAAAAAGACGACTATTTCTTTCGTTCCAAATGACCCAGACACACAAAAGCCAAATAAGCTGGAGAAAGGACCGACGCGCTCGGGATCCACCAGATGAGTAAGAAAACTAAATTAAATGATCAACCAAATTTTGTGGATCCACCGAGGAAAATCCAATCCATGCCCGAACTGCTGACCAAAGACAACTAAGGATAGGACAGTAAATAAATAAATGTTGAGCTGTCTCCAGGCCACCACAACTAGCCACACATGACTGAGTATCTGGAGGGATGATACCCCGAATTGCCAAATTTGACTTAGTTGGCAACCTGTCTCTCAATAATCTTCAGGCAAAAACAGACACCTTCAAGGGGACCTGTTTGTGCCAAATAAGATCCGCTACGCCGTCCAGAGAATCAGGAGGGTGGGAAGTCAATAACTGATATGCTCCCCTGACTGTATACCCTCTGTCCGCATCGAGTCGCCAAAGCCACCTAACTGGAATCTGGGCCTGCAAGAAAAAGTCATAAAGCAAAGTCTGACACTCCCTCAACAGCTCCTCCTCCCACGCCCACAACTGTCTCCTCTACACCTATGCCTCCCCACTGATGCCCCACCTTAACTGAAATAGCTCGGCCACCATCCTCGACCTATGCATCGACAAATAAAATAAGCGCGGATACCTCACACATAAAGGAGTCCCATCTAGCCACGGATCAGTCCAAAAGAAAGTCTTTGTTCCATCTCCCACCCTGTTCATAACATTTTCTCCAAACCAGCTCCCTCCTAGACCATCTACTCCATCCCGGATCCTCATAATCTCCCTCCACCATGAAGAGCCACTTCTCCCCCCCCCCCCTCCCCCGCTCTCAAGCACCCTCTCTCTAGCCCATAGCGAGCTGCCAACACCCTGAACAATAACCCCCCACTGTCCACCAACATCCTCCAGCACCATTTACATAGAAGTGCAGTATTAAACTCCCTCAGCCGCCAAACCCCCAACCCTCTAAACTCTTTACGCGTACAAACAGTGTTCCAACTAATCCAAGATGTTTTCCTATTTTCCTCACCCCCGCCCCAAAAGAAATTATTTAAAATAGAATTAATAGAAGATATAGTACTTGAGGGAGCTTTGAAGAAGGAAAGGGCAAAGACAGGCATAGAGGTCAAAACAGACTTTAGGAGAACTAGACGACCACCGAACGAAAGGAAACGACTCTTCCACCCTGATAGGCGATTTCTAATGCGAGTTAATATCGGTTCCCAAAAAGCCAGACGTCATGCATCGCCACCAATAGGAAGGCCTAAATAAAGGAAAGGCATCTTTCCAACTCTACAATGCAAAGCGGTCGCCGCCGCGTTCAACCAAGAATCAACGATATTAACCCCAACTAGCATGCTCTTGTGGAAGTTCACCTTCAATCCAGACATCGTCTCAAACAATAAAAGAGTGGCCCGCAGAGCTCGAAGATTCCCCCAGCTTTTGTTTCCTAAAAGTAACGTGTCATCCGCAAACTGGAGGTGAGAAATAGAGATGGGGTTTTGCATTCCAATGTTATACCTCGAGAAGAGATGGTTCTCAACCATAGCTTGCATCAAGACATTCAAACCTTCCGCAGCTAATAAGAATAAGAAGCGGGACAACGGGTCCCCTTGTCTTGAGCCTCTCTCTAAAGAAAATTCTTCTGTGGGGCTACCATTGACTAAGACTGAAGCTGATGCCGTGAAAACACACTCTCGTATCCATTTCCACCACAAGACCGGGAAGGACATACGGTCCATGACAACGTCTAAATAGCCCCAGTCAATCGAGTCATAGGCTTTCTCAAAATCGACCTTAAAAAGCAACAACTCCTTCTTGGTCTTTCGAGCTTCATCCACCGCCTCATTCGTGATAAGAATCCTATCCAGAATCTGCCTATCTTTTACAAACGCCGTCTGAGACTCAGAAATCACACTACCTATCACCATACGCAGTCTGTTAGCTAAAACTTTTGCAAGGATTTTATACAGACTTCCCACCAGAGAGATGGGCCGAAAATCATTCAACCGTTGAGGGCTATCAACCTTGGGAATAAGAGTTATAAAAGTTGAGTTTAATCCATTTTAAAGTTTCCCATTCCGATGAAATTCAGTAATGAAACGCATAACATCTGCCTGCATCTTCGGCCAAAAGTCCTTTATAAAACCAAAATTAATCCCATCAGGTCCTGGCCTTTTATAACTATCGCAATGTTGGGAAATCATATCATAAACAGAGATAATGCGCAGCGGAATTTTAACAAAATTTCCCATCAATGGATCCTTGTGAATGAACATGATCAGGGTTTAAATTATTACATTTAGTATAGCAAATCCTGTGCTCGAAAATTGATCACAAGCGCCACGAAATCGCTCTCCTGAAGGGAAGAACCTTTAAATCACAAACAAGATGATCACGAGCGTTGATGAAGATCACCGCCGCCTCTAACTATTCCACATGGACAGTCACCTTCAATAGAGTGCTAGCCCTTTATGTTTGAAGGCTATGCAAGAATATTGAGAGAGAGAGAGAGAGAGAGAGAGAGAGAGAGAGAGAGAATTATTTTAGGATTCACAATTCTAAAATATTCTTATGCCTTTTGTGTGTTTCCTTGAGTAATGACAAGAGGTCTCTATTTATAGATATTTCTTGTCTTATGCATTAAGACAACTCTTGTCTTGTGCACCAAGACATCTCTTATTGGGCAAAGCCCAACAAGAAACAATGTCTAGGGCGCGCGCCCCCCATGAGTGGTAGTACTCATGTGCGCGCCCTCCCACCATAACCTATGGTGTTCTTGCTCGTCTAAATTACCGTGATACCCTTATCACATTGCACATACACCGTACCTTACGGTGTTCCTTTAATTATCTCAATATTAGACTGTCCTTATGTGTGTGACCCTTGTAGGTTTCCATAACGTTGGCAATTATATTAAATCATTTATTTAATATAATAAACAATGAGCGGTATCTAGCAACACATCATTGCTACCCAAGTTATGAGAAATTAACATGTGATCAAAACATAACCTTTAGTGATAATACATGCGTGTATAATTACCCCTTTGCTTTTTATGTCTATATTGAACACAAAGCATACTTGGTGTCATCTTTGTCCAGTTCAATATTGGGCCCATGACATTTATCCTGTTATGCAGGATTGACAAATTCCATCTAGGTCACTACTGTCCCTCAGCATGCTTTGTGAAGTACTCATCAACTGCCTTTATGGTTATCCTGTTACGGACAACGTTAGATCAGCAACAAAGTACTTGACTCCACATCTAGGGCACAAAGTGGTTTCAGGTCTAAGGGCGGTTTATACCATTATCACCATGAGAGTAACTTATGACACTTCCCATAACTTTGCATGTAGTACTCTCATAGCGGGTCAATAAGGTATAAATATTACTCCTAATATTTCTTATACCTATGTCAAGACTTGATAACTCCTTATCCCATGATCCATGAGATGCGATCATCAGTCTATCTTCATAAATAGTCTTTATGCTTTAAGGTTATCCCTTTTCACCTTAAAGCTTGACTGTGGATACTTTTAAGAATAGCGTCTTTATGTCTAATGTAATCTCATGATTAAGTCACACTTAATATTAAACGGACTTTCTATTTTAGGGACTTCATTATTTTGAACGTTACAAACATAATAAAGAAAGGCCTTATGATTTATATAAAATATATAAATCAAGTTGCAATACAAAATCAAATACTATCAAAATAGATTGGCTTTTAGGGCTTACTCCAACACGCAATCCCATATCGCTGAATTTACCTCCACTACTGAAAAAGGTTTAGTCAAGTTACCACCTTCCAATATGGTCAGACTTTTGATTTGGAGGTTATCCACCCCAGGCCTATCCATTGTACTTGCCTTGAAGTGGGAGGCAAAGTGCGTAAACACAGCCTGACGAATAGGCTGCACCCCTTCCAAAGTAGCACCATCCACCTGGATTAATGAAATAGCATTACATCTCTTGCCACTCGCCAAAACAGAATGAAAGTATTTAGTATTCGCATCACCCTCCTTAAGCCAAAGGGCACGGGACTGCTGCCAGCATATACTAGCACTTCTACGAGACAAGGAGTGTATATCTGATGTTATCCCATGCAACTCTGCAATCTCGGTTTCCGTCAAAACCTCTTCCCCCCCTTGCCCTCTATAACTGAATGATGCACCTTCAAGGAGTTTATCATATTTGGCAAATTTTGGGAGTGTGCCTCATGCCACTCTTTAAGAGCCAGCTTAATTAACTTAAGTTTCTCTTTCAAAATAAAACCTCCCCAACAATCAATCTGCAGGGCAGACCACCTTTCGCGCACGAATTGATGATAGCCAGGTATGTCCCTCCAACATTTCAACATTCGAGATGGTCGGGCCCCCCAGTTTTCCTCATTTGCCTCTAAAACCAACAGGCAATGATCTGATAAACCTCGCAACTGTGCCACCTGAATACAATTAGGCCAAGTCAAACACCACTCCTCGGATAGCAGGAATCTATCCAGGCGACTCATTGAAAGACCATCGCCCCTATACCATGTGAATTTACGACCACTCAAAGGAAGATCAATCAATCCAGCACCATCAATAAACTGATTAAAGGGAATGTGATCCGACGAGCGAGGCCCTCCCCGCGAAGAGCGTCGCTCCTCAATGCTCCTTACCGCATTAAAATCTCCACACACACACACACCCTCTCCCCGTTCAGCATCTGAATTCTCACCAACATAGAGTCCCACAAAATTTGTTTCTCTCCCGCATTGCATGGCGCATAAATGTTTGCCAAGTAGAATTCCTCGCTAGATTTTAGAAAACGGTCGTGACACCACAAAACATGCTCTCGACTTATCGACGACCACACCTCCACCTCTGAAGTATCCAACACCGTCAGAAGACCTCCCGAAGCCCCGACAGACGGGCGAAAAGAGAAAGTCTGGGATGAGCTACCCCATAAAGAAGAACACAATAAAACGTCACATGTGGCCAGTTTTGTTTCTTGGAGTCAGACTATAAACGGTTTCTTTTCCCCCACCAGGCGGCGAACCTCCTTCCGCTTCTCCATCCCCCCCAGACCCCTAACATTCCAAGACAAGACCTTCATTGTTCGCCACCCGTCCCCCGCGCTACATCAGCATTCGTTTGATTACCCTTTCCGGCCCTAACCAACGCACTGAATCTATTAACATTATCACTATTAAACTTCACACCGATGGCCTTCCCAAAGTCCCAAACATCTTCAAGTGTCGTTTTGTCGTTCCCGTGCATGGCCACCCAATTCGTCCAGTCATTATTCGTTGATGCCGATGAAGCTGCCTTTGCGGACTGTCCTAGGCTTTGTCCTTCACAGGATCGAGATACCTTATTCCTTCCCTTGCGGCCTCTAACCTTCCTCTCTAAAATTTTTAAAACCTCCTTCTGGTCTTTGCAAGGGAGTCGTGCCACTTTTTTAAGAATTAAGTGACGGAGCATACTCCCTTCTTTACTTTTCTTATTGACAAGAGTCTCACATCTGCCCTTACCTGGGTGTTCCACACCCTTTTTCCTCTTTTTAGCAGAGAAAATAATCCTTGCGTCCCCATAATTGTTATCATGCAGCCACTCCAGGCTCCACGGTCCCGAGCCAATGGAACAAGTGGCTCCTGGCGGACAAGACTTTGTACGCTTTTTGAGGTGCACCCTTGCACCAGAGCTTGGTCTCCCCCCCAAAGCTGGGGCGTGATTAGATGAAGCGGTAATGTTCTCCCGGTTGGCCTTGGGCGATGCGTCCGATGATATTGGTAAAGCTACAGGTTCCAAAATATGCTTCACACGCTCCCCAGCTGGACCATCCACTGTATTGGTGGGACCTCGATCGAATGAACTTGACACTTGCACAACAACTTTTTCCGGACTATCTGAACTATTCACACTCACAGGCTGCTTATGTTTTACCATATGGGTATCATCCTCTTGCAACCTTACATTGTCCTCCTCCCCCCTCTCACCCTCCAAATCATCTGCTAACATGTCAACTAACATGTTGACATTGTTACTAGCTTTCGGGTCTCCGTTCGCCGCCTCAAAATCTGATTGGATATTTTCCATGTTGTTTTCTTCATCAGACAGACAAGCATCTTCCCCTAGATCCACACCCCACTCCTCTAGAATCATGACTTCAATTAACGCCCCACCTACCAATAATTTATCCGTGCACTTAACAATCTCCACCTTAGACGTAGCTATCAATATCCTGGCGTAGTCGAGCCTTACCTTATCCACGGTGCATCTATCCGCGCACAAATACCTACCACAATCAAGGACACAAAGCTTGAAAAAATTATCATTCCATGCGTTGAGTGGGATGCCGTACAACCGGACCCACGCACCCCTCTGTGTGGTGGACACCTCCTCCTTACTCCATCGAACCCAGTTCGAGAAAACCATTTTGAAAAAGTCTTTCGCACCGTCAATAATAGTCAATGTTTCGACTTCAGAGGTACTGCAGATGAGAACTTTATGTTGTTGTTATTATTATTATTATTATTATTATTAAATACTCACTCCGATTCTTATAGTTTACGAAAAAGTTAACTTTTAGATTTATGGAATGATTAATATATTTGGTCTAAAATATATACGAGATACATTAAACATTTTATGAATTTAAAAAGTAAATAATCTCTTATATTTAAGAGTAAAAGAGATATATATTTATAATTTTAAAACTTTTAACATGTATTTTTAAGGCATATGAGTAACATAATATTCTATCATTCGTATATATTCAGCCTATCTAAAATTAAAAGAAAAAATTGATTAAGAAAAATTAATATAAATCAAATACATTAATTTTTTTTAGATATAATAAAAAAGTTGTTTACCAAAAAAATAAATTGAAACATTATTCTTATGTTTCTCTCTTTTATTAATCATCACATTCCCATTCACCTTTCTTTCCACACCTCCTTTTTGTTTATTGATTGTAATATTTAGCTTAAAATAAGCATTGATATTAGGAGTTTTAATAAGAAAAGATCAATGCTTAATAGTTTGAAAATTTATTCAAACTAAAGTTTACTCTAAAATAAGTGTGAAATGTTTACATAATAGTGGGGATTAGGATTTAGCAAAGTAGTTGTCATTCTAGTTTAGAAAGTAAATAACTTTATTATTTTATTTTTTTAACGTAAAAAAAACTTTATTAGTAGATTTTCTAACAAATTTAGATAAGAAACTAAAATACGTAAGCATTCACAAATTAAATAACTAAATTAGTATATAAATTTTTTGAAAATATATTCTTACAGTGTAATATAATTTTATGTTAAAAAAAATTAATTTTTTTTATAAAAGTTTTAAATGAAAATTTAATTTGAATAGTTATTCTTAAAATGTCATTTTATTATTAAAACTTTTTTTGGATATCAAAATTTTAAAAAATAACTTTTTTTGAAGCTATTTCAAATAGATTTTTTCAAAAATCATTTGTAAAGTAGAACTTTTTGTAAAAATTAAGATTTTAACTATGTTTTGATCTTCAATAATGTACGTTTATGTTATATAAGGTTAAAATTAATGTTTGACATTTATAAAAAAAAAATATAAAAAAACTTATAACATTTTAAAAAATGATTTTATAAAATCTATTTTTAAAAATAAAAAAAATCATTTTTTTAAAACTAAACTAAACGCACCCTATGGGTATTTTTTTTTTTTTATATAATGACTAAGGATCACTAGAAAATAACCCAAAAAAACACAAACCGGCCAGCAATAGAAATACTTCCTCCGGCCACATTTATAAACAAAAGTCAACTAAAATTTTTGGCCTCAAATATAAGCAAAAGTCAATAAATTCAACTCTATTTAATTTTTTTTCTTCCAAAAATACCCCTACAATACATAGTAGACTTCTAGTCATGGGAATATGAAAAGAATGTATACTTCAATAAATGTTAGTGATCATTACTTGGAATACCTAGTTGTTAATAGACTGCTATAAGGTTATTTTAGGAATCACAATAAAAATTTAACATAAAATTAAGCAAAAAGTAAGTTTCTTAATAAACGTGTAAAGTGGAATCTTTGCTTAAAAAAAATGACCGAAAAGAGTATACTCTATATGGATGATTAAAAATTCATTATTTCATTTGTCAAAAGAAAATCATTACTTCAATAATATTTTCTTGATCATAAATCTACACCTGATCCCAATACTTTTCGCTGCAAGGACAAAGACAGGAGAATAGGAGTTATTTTTAAATGCATTATCATTTATCCCAAATATATAAGATGATAAGATCAAGTTATAGTGTACACACTCCTTTGTCTTTAAGTCAAAAACTTATTTACCATAAGAAGATATAATTTTGATTATCATCCAATAATATGTAACATATGTTGTGCCGGGGTAAATTAAAATACCAATTAACGTATGATACGATAGTAATTTGGAAATAAAAAAGTAACCTATTACTTTTAAGATTTAAAAATATTGTGTGCTAAATAGATGCAATGATGAGTTAGTGATAAAAGTAAGATTGATCTTAAGATGCAATCATGAGCTAGTGTTTACAAAAGATAATGATTACACTAGATGAGATATAGCGATAAGATGCATCATGATCATGGGACAGTGCTTAGTTTAGTTCAAAATATCATAGTACTAAAATGGCATGATTAATGATGCTGATATAATTGATTGAGTAAAAAAAATGATGTTATAATGAGAATTGTATGATCTCAATTTTTTCTTTTCATCTATACTTTTCTTCACATTAATGTTTAATTAATCGATCATTATCCCTTCTAAAAACTCTGATCTTCAATATTAAAAGAAAGTAGTGTGATATGGCACGGGAAAATAATATATATATATATATATATATATATATATATATATATATATATTTATAAGAGAAATAATTTAAATAAAATTTATGGTCAGTATAATAACAAAAAACATATGACAAATTAATGGTCAATATTTAGAAAATCAAATTGAGTTTGCTTAATTTAACTAAGTAATTTATATAGGTCCATATAAATTACAAAGAAACCCATATAAATTACAAAAAATGGGTCCCGTATTAATATATGAATATAAATATAGTCATTTTATAGATTACAAAAAGTAACACACGCCTCATATAATTTATAAATAAAAAAAAATAACAGTCCCTGTATTAATTTATGAATTTTTTAAACGTATTAATTTATGATTAAAAATATAAACTTTTCTATAAACTTTATAAGGAAAAGCCTAAAAAAAAGTTAAATTAATCTCAGAATATATATAGTAAAATAAATATAAAATATCGCACCCAAAAAAAAAATATAAAATAAAAATAACCTAAACAATTACTCCAATTTTTCATATATTATTTAATTTTCACATCAATACCCTCCGAATAAAATAAATAGGAAACCCGTATAACTTATAAAAAAAGTATATATATTCATATATAAATAAAAATATCTTTTTCAAATTAATATATGAATATAAATATCGGTCCCATATAAATTATAAATAAAAATGACTCCTTGTTAATATTAATATATGAATATAAATACAAACGTCTTATAAATTAAAAAAAAAAAAGGTTTGGTATAAATTAAAAAAATAAAAGAAAAAGAAAAGCATAGGACCCGTAATACAAAAAATAGGCTCATGTTATATATGAACCAAACAAATAGATATAGTTGATGGAGTTATTGTGTTAGAAGAAATCAAACTTTATCAATTAATTATAAAAAAAATAAATTGATAAGGAACAAAGAATAAGTGGAGATTTATATTAAGTTGATATTTTTGTTAAATACGAACAAATCTATCAAATAATCATGTATGAGGATCATTGATCACGTATATGTTATAGCAGGTATTAACTTGTCATCAAATTGTTTGATTTTAGTTCCATATTGAAAATTAATTTTATACACATGATCAGCCGATCGATGGTTCTACATGATCCTATATTAGTGGCAACACTAAAATTATTTATGGAATACACATGATCCTCGTTGAATTCTTTTACATATTTGTATATTAATGTTCGTCGCGCGAACCGTGGCATGAATCTTTTCACTATAAAAAACACGAAAGAAAAAACAATAGTTAGAACAATAATTACTAAAAAAAATAGATATAAAAAATGTTGTAAGTTAACCTTCTTATCCATCAAAATTATTTCTAAAGAATATGGCAGTTTATCTCTATTCATGACCTTAACAAACTGCATACGAACAACTCTAATCAATAGATTTTCATGTTTCTTTTGAATGAGTTATTTGAGAAATTGAGTTATATTTTGGAACCATTTTCAAAAATTCGAGTAAATAAATAACAATGAAAAAAATTATATATAAAAAAATAACTAAAGAGAAAAGAATTGAAATTTTTTGAGTTTTAGTGTTCAGACAAAGATCATATATATATATATATATATATATATATATATATTGATCAAAATCATTTCTAGAGAATATGACAACTTGTCTCTATTCATATCCTTAACAATCCACATACGAACAACTCTAATCAATACATTCCAAGGTTCTTTTGAATGACTTATTTCATAAATTGAGTTATATTTTGGAGGCATTTTCTTAAAAATTTGAGAAAAAAAAAATCAAAGAGAAATAACTAAAAGCAAAGACAAAAGATTTAGAAATTGGTGAGTTTTAATGTTGAAACAAAGATTTATAAAATGGGAATGGGAGAAAAATAGTGAGTTTTACTTACCAAAGTATGAAAGACTCAAAATATATGAACACCTATAAATGTATTTTGATCAACAACTCTCAACTTGAACTTAAGGCATATGAAAAGTAAAAAATGCTGACCAGTGTAAGCATTCATTTTCTATGTTAATAGTTTTTTTTTGGCCTTTATCCGATACTCATATTGGCATCCACTATTTTTGTTTGGGGTGGCAAACACTCACATTTTTTCTCTTCATAGTTTTAGATGCTTTTGCATTAAATAGAGACAAAAGATCACCCAAAAGGAGGAAAGCATTTCACACGGATTTTACAAATGTGCACTTACTACTGACTTAGGTATGGTAATTAAGTAACATATTTTTCGATGCCTGAAATTATATTTTGCTCTTAATAATAATTTCATTCAGTTTAAATGTTTGATTGTAAACAGAAGAGTGAAAATAGAAAGGTTTAGGGTCATATTAATATAAATAATTTAACTTAAATAAAAAATTAAATTTACACAAAATTATTATTTAAAATTTATATACATTAGCTAAATAGAGAATGCGAATTACACAGTAAAAAATGCATATCACACAAACGGACACGGTGGCCCACTAAACAAAAATGATCGAACTAGCAGACACTAATAATAACAGGATAAAAAAAAGGCGGACTGACGGACACAGGAGTGCCCGTCGGGACGCTAGTATATTATAAAATTAGTTTTTGTTGTTTGAAAAAGATATAATTCTTTTAAAAAATGCATGCACGAAAATTAATAATAATATAATTTATTTATTACTGTTATATATATTTATAATTTATTATTTCAATTATATTATAATAATTATAATTATATGTTTGAAATTTTATTATTTGAATTGAATGAATTGAATTTGAAATATTTCATTTTTTGAAGTATGCATTTAATACAATTTTGTGAGGATGAATGTGAGGAAATCATTTAAAAAAGAAAACATTAAATGAGACCTTAAAAAATAGGTCTCGTTTGTATAATATAAAGATGATGATTTTTGTCGAACCAAATGTTTGTGTGATGATCACAATTTTTTTTTTTTTGTTAAACCAAAAAAGGTGCTAGCAAAGAGCTAGAACACCACAAAATATATTACATAAATTATATGCTATGATATAAAGTAAAGTAAAAAACATAATATATATTACATTGAGTGAATAAAATAAACTACATTACATAAATTATTCCATGTATATTGCACAGTTGAAATGGGCAACTCCATACACAAATAAACAAAGAACAAATTTGAGAAGAATGGTAGACTAATGAATCCGAATTTATGATAAATAAATCATAAAAATTAAAGTTGAAAGTTGCTTCTTATCGACATCATTAATAAGATCGGCAAAAAATTTAAATAAATAAATAAAAAAGACAAAATCTTCATTGATATGAAATGAAACTTGCTCCAAAACTACTCATTGTGTGTATATTCATCCGCTAACATTTTTTTTTATAACTTCCACAACATGACCATCAAGTTAAGAAGAAGATCTTTCATATCCTGAAATAAGGAAGTAATTTTGAATTACATAATAGGTTCTATTACATAACAATCACAATTGAGACAAGAAGAAAAACATAGATGAATTAAAAAGAATTGTAATAGTAACTAACGAATAAATAACAAATAAAAATATAAACAAATGATAAAAAGAAAATAACTAAAGATAAAAGAGTTAGAAAATTGTGAGATGTAGTGCTCCCACAAACATTATATATAGAGAGAAAAAGTGGACATATAAGTAATTTTATCTTTAATATACAATTAAACACATTAAAGACAAATATATTGATTCCATTTTTACTTTTAAAAATATGTTATGAAATAAGGCATACTTTATTCTACATGAAAAAAATGCATATAAGTAAATGTAAGGCATATTCCATTTTTTTATACAATAAATCAAATATGAAGCAATATATTAAGGGACCCTATATAAATTTAAAATTGGGAATATGAACTACTTATTCTTTCTACGTGAGCATATAAATGTAAATTTATGGGACCCTATAAAATATTAAGTTTTTATATCATTATTTGATAAAGAAAAAATTATGTTTCAAAATTTAAACTATTTATGCTTATTTAATTAATAAGAAAAAAAATAAATTTTTTTAATTTAAATTTCTTAAATAAAATTAATATTTTTTAGTTTTCTTAAACTATTTAATAATATCTTAATATTTGGATTTACCCAATACATAAAATTTTAAAGAAAATCAACAATCAAACACACAACTTTTTGAAAGAAGAAGCACAGAATCTGATAAAAAATTTAATGCTCAAAAATAAATGCTCATAATGCAATGCCAAAATAAAAGTTGAATAATTTATAAATTTTAAGTTAGGCTACTTGACCAATAGTCATTTATTTATATTAATTCACTAAAAAAACATAAAAATCAATGTAACATCCCCAAATTCTAAATTGCCCAATTGATTATAATTAGAGTTTGTCTAATTATTAAAAATTAATTAGAGGTGATTAAGTAATTAAATCATGGGAATTAAGAGTATTATGTGTACTAATTAGGGATTTAACTAAACCTAAGTCATACACTTAAACACTAATCCCGTAAGTTTAAATTAATTAAGCCAAGATTCAATTTCCCTCCCATGACTCACTCTCTCCTAATTTCTACACATCACTTACCACTATGACTCATGATTCCACTATGGCTTTGCTATACAACTCCACATGCAAAAACCAAAGCTCTTCACTCACTCAATTCAGAAAATCTGAGCAGCCCAACCTCTCTTTCTCTCCTCTTCTCACGTGAAACAACAATCATACCCTTCCAAACATTTAAATTTCCTTAAACACAAAGGCTTGTCTTATACCCACCAATCTCCTTTAATAGCACCACACAAAATATCAGAGATTCCTACATCTTGTGACTCAGAACAGAGGAATCCATCTGCAGCTCACTACCTCCATTTTTCCAAGCCATCACAAGAGCAATTCAACAACAACCTCATTCACCTATTTCCAAACCAATAGGATTACATGCATGGCAAGCTACAGACCAAATTATACACTGTTAGTCATTAGGAATCTCACTATATAAACCCCTAACCTCACTCAGTCTTGATCATCAAACAATCTTCCATTTCCTTAGAGCAAGGGTTTCAAGTGTCAAGTGTTCCAATTCTGTCCAGAGTTCGTGGGATAGAGCTAGGAGGGTTGCATTAGCCGTAGAAGAGCCCAGGAGCAAGTTAAAGCTTCTATTATCAGGTGGGTTCTTAGTTAGTTAGTTTAGATTCCCAAATTATGAAATCTTGCATGTTCACTTAGGAAATTAGGGATTAATTGTGTGAGGAGAATTAAACCCCAAGTTCTCTTCTATTCTGTCATATATTATATCTATTATGTGTTTGCACTGTTTTATTTGAGGATTGTGGATTGTTCTTTTGAAAAATCTTTGAAAATTGTAAAACAGAGTATTTTCTGCACTAGCTCGCCATAGCGAGCTACTGGCGAGTGAACAACTTCTGGGCTGATGAAACTCGCCATGGCGAGCATTTGCTCGCCTAGCGAGTTGATTTAGGCCAGACCTTGTTAGTTCGCCATGGCGAGTTGGTGACTCGCTGTAGCGAGCAATGTGCAGATTGACCTTTTATCTTCAACTTCTGAAAATTCAACACTCGTTTTATATCCTCGGATAATTCGGATATTTTGCAGACTACATAATTAATATAATGTGGTACAGGAAGTCAAACACAATTGGAATCTTAGGGAATAACGTAGGGAATTTAGAATTATGTATGCTCCCCGGGCTTTGGGAAATTATGGTAACATGTAATTAATTTAGAATCAGTCAATTATGTATGTGATTATATTATCCTGTGTGGACTTCGATTTAGATGTTCTATTAGTAAAAACTTTGTGAGCTGCACGCCGGAACGCTTTCTGTTCGCGGACAAGGCAGGCCTCTGAGACGTGCTCACCTCAGAGTGCTTGCGGTTTAAAATCAACAAGATTAATCAGTGTTACACCTTTATTTATTTATGTTTCTGGCAATATGATATGAATTATGATACGACTGATTAGGTGCCTCGACTTTATAGCCTTTAGGAGGGTAGTAGAACTCACTGGGACGAAGTGACTGTCTCACCCCACTCCCTTTTTGATATAGGTAAGACAGGTTATTTCGGAGCAGGGACTAGGTTTGACCTGACGATTGGAGCTGTGCTTGGATTGTCAGCTTAGAAGACTTAGTCTTCTTCCTTGTTTCTTTTAGCTTGTTGTTCTGTTGTAGTTTCTTCCCGATGTTTGTATTGAACATTATAATATTATCTTAATGATATTGTAGTATTCAGTTATATTTCTTTTAATTAATGTACTCAGATTCCAGTTTTTAATGTTCCGACTAAATATTCTAGATATTTTTAGTTGGGGCGTTACAATCAATTTAAATGGATCATGCACGGAAAATAATATTAAATATTTTATAATCTATATCTGTGTAAAATATTAGTGAGATATTATTATTTATTTTTAAACTTTAATTATTTAAATGTGAATATATATTAATGATATACTGTATTATCATTTCAAATCATATCAATTGAACTATAAACATTTTTTAAAAAATTGTTTATTTATTTCAATTAATTTAAAAGAATTGATTTTGTTAGGTTATGGACGAAAATTAATATAAAATATTATATAATATACTTTTTTGAATTATTTATTTGATGTAGTTTTTTGACAATTATCTTTTTTTTTTTTTTTATATATAATTTTGACGAAATATTTATGTTTTTTTTATAGAGACATAATATTTTATGTTATATTTTAGCGAGAGATTAATATAAATTATTTTATAATTTATATATATTTTACAAATTCTTTCATTTTTTAGACTTATTAGATTTTATTTAAAATAATCTATTTAATTAAAATTAATTTTTCTAGTAAACAAATCATGCAAGAAAATTTATTTATAATATTATTTATTTATTTGGACCTAGTATTATTTTTATTTTAATCATGTACGAAAAACAAAATTATTTGAAGTTGAAAACAATAATAATTTGAATATTTTAATCATACTTTTTAATTATAATTTGAATTTGAATTATTTCCATTACTTGAATTGTTTCCTTTATTGAATTGTTTCCTTTATAATGCAAAATTAAATACAAAATTATAAGAAACAATGTGGTGAAGGCAATCATTTAATGAGACCTTATAAAATTGGTCTCATTTGTATAGTACTAGCATAACTGACCCGTGCTAAGCACGGGATAATTTTTTTAAAAAAATGTTATTTATTTTTTTATTTTAAATTATTGAATAGAAAAATAGGTTTTTTTTTTTCAAAATACAAATTATTCTAAAAATATGAATTGAATTTTTTTATGAATAAGTGTAACATATATCAAATTAAGTTATCTCGTGTTAGAGAAGATTTTGAATTCTTACTCTATTTTGATTTTTGTTATTTTTTAATCTTTTATGAGATTCATTTTAAGTAATTTATTTAAGTATAAAAATGATATAGGTTTAAATATGTTAAAGGGGCACAACGGAGTGGAGATTGATTCTCCACTCCCTGTTTTCTACCACATGCCATTTTCTTCCTGTGTCCATCTTCATAAGTCTTTGTAAGGAACTCATCAACACAAAAATAGAGTAGAAAGTGATACATCACTCATCGTTTTCCACTATGGAGCACATTTTTTCCCGTTTCCATCTACCCGTATCTTTTCAATATCTGGTCCCCGTAAAAAAGAAGTAAATTCTATATTATTATAAGATGAGTATCATTATAGATTTGTTAAAAAAATTATATTAAAATAGATAATCTAAAATAAAGCTCAACTATTTTATATGAGAAGATATTTGACTTAACTTATCATAAAAATTAAGGAAAATTAAATTAATTTGAAATTTTATATATGAGTATAATTAATTTATATGTATGTGTATCTATAATTAATTTATATATGTTTTATTGATAAAGTCATATTATTCACAGCGTGACAAACTCAATTTCAAGTCTCAACATAAGATAGATGAATTTATTTTCTCATAGGTTATTACTTTTTTTTAAGCAATCATATGTTTTTTTTTACTAAATAGTTTATTCCCGTGTCTAATATTTTAAGTTTTATACTTAAGGAATATTAGTATTTCTTAAATAAAAACATGAAATATATAGTTTATATTAAACACTCACTCATTTACATGTAAAATGTTCATCCCGTGTACACAAAGACCAATTTATCATACCCTCGTGTCCGTAATCTCATAAAAAATTATTCATTTTCTTATAGGTTTTTACTATATTTAAGCAATTGTAGGTTTTCTTTTGTAATACTATTAATTAATTTATTGCCGGATACTCTCATTAAATAATCAGAAGCTTTTTTTTACTATAAATAGATAGAATTGAAATGCATTAATTATTAATTATTGTGATTCAAACAAAGAAACCAAAAAATTTAAGTAGCGAAATCTTTCATTGTTTCTTCTATGTTGTGACACAATATTATTTTGCCTCTATAACACCCTTGGAAATAAATAAAAAGTAGTATTAAAAATGTTATCACAAACTAACCGTGAAGAGAAAACAAATATTGGAAAATAAAAAACAAAATAGTGTCGATAAAAAAAAAAACATTGTAAGAGAGGAAATCTTGCACTTTTGCATAAACTTATCAAGATTTGGTTCGGCTCAATTCTGTCGCAGTACACAATCTTTATTTTTCAGGGATATCAAGTTGTTTTAAATTATCAATCTTCAATCTTTACTTATTTGAATCCATAATAATATGTACACAAAAAAAAATTGAACATTGAGAACCAATCTTCACAAATATTCTCAGCAAGCTTGAGAACCCAAACAAAATAAATAAAAATATATACAAAACAATCAATGGTATAAATAAAGAACAGTACATCAACATATATTTGATTAAATTTTGATTTGTCTCTACCAAAAGTTTTTTTTATTTGTCTCTATATTATCCATTTGCACAAAACCATTGTTCGAGTATGTCTCCTTTGGTGCAGTAATAGAAGCAAATAATCAACAACACAAAAAACAAATAGAATTAGTGAGCAATGAAATTCAATAATATATTTTAATTGGGTTAGCATGAATTTAAAAAAACCTCTATTGTCTTCAATCTCTATGAAATAAGAATATGAGAAATAAAAGAAACATATGAAGGAAAGAGTATGAGGATTTTGTGTGAAAAATGTATGATTCTAATATCCTAGTAGTAAACCATAATTGGGTTCATGATTGAATTTGAGCCCAAGTTATGTAAAAGAAATTGGAGGGAATAAATTAAAAATCCAATTTTGAATTTGAACATGAAAAATTGAAAATGGAAATAGGAAATAGGTTTTCATGAAATTTTATTGTGAAGATATGATGTATTATATTGAATTGATTGTTGATTATATTGAATTGATTTGAATTGATTATGGCGTAAAAAATCATAATATGTAATATTGAATTGAATTGATTATTGAATTGACTTGTATTATAATTGATTACAATATAATTACAATTATAATAATTATGATTATCATTGACTTGAATAAGGTAATATGCATATGGCGTAAAAAATCTTCACGATAGTTAGCAATGTATAAGTTAATATTGAATTGATTATTGAATTTTAATGTATTACACTTATAAGGTAATATTGACTTATAATATATTTTTTATTTTTATTTTTTATTGTTGCAGGCAAACATCATAATGATATTTAGGAATGTACAATATACCAGCCATTGGATATATTAGTACAGGTGAATCATGTTTAAATTATATATTCTTTGTACTATTTGTAATTTATAGAAGATATATAGATGTATTATTTTTGTAAATTATTTCCAATTTTAGTAAAATATATATAGATGTATTATTTTTGTAAATTAAGACATTTTTTGAAATTATTCCAATGTACGGTTTTAAATTATTCACCATATACATGTTTTTTTTTGAAAAATACAATATAATCAATACGGTTTTCATGAAAATTATTTTCGATTTATTCAATAGGATTTTTTTTATTTAAAGAAATAAAAAAAAATAATATCGATAATCATTAATGATAGTCATTAATATTTGTCATTAATATATGGTTTCGATAGGGATTCGTAAATATAAATATATATAGATATAGATATAGATATAGATTATTTTCGATTTATTCAATAAGAATTTTTTTTATTTAAAGAAATAAAAAAAAATAATATCGATAATCATTAATGATAGTCATTAATATTTGTCATTAATATACATGTTTTTTTTTTTTAAAAAAAAATACAATATAATCAATACGGTTTTCATGAAAATTATTTTCGATTTATTCAATAGGAATTTTTTTTATTTAAAGA
The DNA here is from genome assembly GCA_954870985.1 of Trifolium fragiferum. Classification (NCBI taxonomy): domain Eukaryota; kingdom Viridiplantae; phylum Streptophyta; class Magnoliopsida; order Fabales; family Fabaceae; genus Trifolium; species Trifolium fragiferum. The sequence goes on from OX940789.1 coordinate 18,828,067, forward strand.
AATAAAAAAAATAATATCGATAATCATTAATGATAGTCATTAACATTTGTCATTAATATATGGTTTCGATAGAGATTCGTAAATATAAATATATATAGATATAGATATAGATATACATGTTTTTTTTGAAAAATACAATATAATCAATACGGTTTTCATGAAAATTATTTTCGATTTATTCGATAGGAATTTTTTTTATTTAAAGAAATAAAAAAAAATAATATCGATAATCATTAATGATAGTCATTAATATTTGTCATTAATATATGGTTTCGATAGGAATTCGTAAATATAAATATATATAGATATAAATTATTTTCGATTTATTCAATAGGAATTTTTTTTATTTAAAGAAATAAAAAAAATAATATCGATAATCATTAATGATAGTCATTAATATTTGTCATTAATATACATGTTTTTTTTTTTAAAAAAAATACAATATAATCAATACGGTTTTCATGAAAATTATTTTCGATTTATTCAATAGGAATTTTTTTTATTTGAAGAAATAAAAAAAATAATATCGATAATCATTAAAGATAGTCATTAATATTTGTCATTAATATATGATTTCGATAGGGATTCGTAAATATAAATATATATAGATATAGATATATAGATAAGCAAATAATGTAAAGAAAATGAAGCAAATATTATGTTTTTTAAAATTATTATAACAAAAATAATTGTATAGATATTAAGCAAATATATTTTTAATTCTTTTATTTACGTGTTCAATATTAATCACTTGAAATTGTAAAAAAAAATCATGATTATTTATTTTTTTATTAAAGAAAATCGAAATTTATTTAAAAATAAAAATATTTTCTTTTAAACAAAATCAAATTATTTTAATAATTATATGTTTGAAATTTTATTATTTGAATTGAATTTGAATTGTTTCCTTTTTAATATAGAAATTGAATGAAAAATTTTGAGAATCAATGTGAGGAAAACATTTGGAAAAACCATTAAATGAGTAATATTTTCTAGGAATGACATATTGATTTGTTTGACCATAATTAGTGTTTTGCATATAAAAGGTATATTCTCATATTATTAATAAATTGTAAAGATTACTCAACAGTTTAATATTATTTTAATCATTAATAAATAATAAGTAATTCTTTATTGATATTATTTTATTATTCATATTTCTATATGATTTGTAATTTTTAAATATAATTAATATACTAACTTATATAATTTATAATCATTTAATTTCGCCAATTAATAGTATTTTCTAAGTATAATTATGCATTTTTTTTAAAAAAAAAACTCATTATTTATTTATTTTGTTATGAAACAAAATCCAAATTTTTTTAAAAATAAAAAAATTCCTTTTAAAAAAAAATCAAAATTTGTAATAATTATATGTATGAAAGTTTATTTATTTATTTATTTTTTTAAAAGGGTGCTTAGCAAAGAGCTAGAGCACCAAAATATATATAACTAAAGAGAAGGATCAAATGGATGGGACCAAACCAAAACTCCATTAACAAGGTAAAATCCTAAAATTGGACAAGCCCAATTTGTTCTTAGACAAAGCATCACTAATGAAATCAGGAGGATTATGCCAAAACCTAATAGAGGATAGCTGAAGGCCATGATTTGCTAAAGAATCAACAGCAGCATTGCCTTCCCTATAGATGTGAGAAACAATAAAATTCATTTGCTTGATCAAGACTAGAGCATTGTGCCATCTGTTTCTTAAGGACCAAGAAACCAACTTGTCAGGATTCTTAAAAGCTGAGACTACTAGCTCTGAATCTGTCTCTAACCAGAGATTTAACCAGTTCATACTATGAGCCACCTCTACAGCTCTCAAAGCCCCTTGAAGCTCAGCAAGGTAGGAAGAAGTGAAACCAAGAGGTTCAGAGAAACAAAGCAGACAATTAGCATTATTATCTCTGAACAAACCACCACAGGAAGCCTCACCAGGGTTACCTTTGGCTGCACCATCTATGTTACACTTTATACAATTAAAAATAGGAGGATTCCAAACAACTTCTATAACAGTATTCAATCTTGGTTGATGAATGGTGACATTAAATTTTTTCAAAATTGTAAAGTCCCTAATAGAATTTGATGCTACTTTCTTAGAGTTATTACCAGATAGAGCAGTGTGAGAAGTGATCATGGAAATAGCAGTGCAAACAGTAGTTCTCTTATCCTCAAACCTAGCTTGATTCCTGACAAACCATATAGTGTTTATCAAATTAATGATGGCAGCAGTTACAGTAGTTTTACACTGAGGGGACCAATTCAAGTCAATTAATTTCCACAAGTCCTCAATGCAATTAAAGTTTAGGGTTAGCTCTAAACACTTTACCAACCAAGACCAGAGCTGTAAAGCAAACTCACACTCAAAGAAAATGTGCAGAGAAGATTCTATGTGCTTGCAGCAGAGAGTACACATAGAAGGAAGATAACAGCCTCTAATGAGAAGATTTTCATCTGTAGGAACTTTGTTATGCATCAATCTCCAAACAAATAGAGATTTTGAAGGGGGAATATCACAATTCCAAATTACCTTGGCCCATGGAAGCTCTTGAAACTGAGGAATCTTGAAGGAGTAAGCATCCTTAAGATGCAAGTTACCTGAATCTGAGTGAATCCAAAGGAGCTGGTCTTCAGGATTATCAAGAGGAATAATAACCCTTTGAATCAGAGAGCCAATGTTGAAACTTTGAAGAAGCTGAAAAGGTAAATTCCAAGCCCCATTGAAGATATAATCACTCACAGTTGAATGCAAGTTCCGACTTATATGAGAAGGGATACTAAAGAAGTCTACAAGAATGAAGCCACACCAATTATCATTACAGAAATTAATGTCCTTACCATTGCCTAAAAGCCATATAGAATTCTCCAAGATGATTGAGTACTCTTCTTTGACACTACTCCAGATGGAAGAGTAGATATGGTGTTGTATCATTTTCTTATCTCTAAAAGCTCTATCTCTAAGCAATCTTGCCCAGCTGCACTGAGAATGAAGAATTGACCAACATAACTTGAGATTTGAAGCTTTATTCAAAGCAGAGAGAGATCTCAAATTCAAACCACCTTGAGCAATATGCCTGCATAACTTCTTCCAAGACACAGTTACCAGCTTCCTCTTATCAGGGTCTCCACTCCAAATGAAATTTCTTATGTTTTTCTCCACTTCTTTGATCAAGGAAACAGGCCAAGAATAAAGAGTGATGCTGTAAATCATCATGCTCTGAATAATAGACTTAACTAATTGAACTCTACCAGCAATAGAGAGCAAAGAAGCTTTCCAAGCTGACAATTTCAACTTAATTCTGTCAGCAACAGGTTGTAAATGAAAAGTTTTAGGTTTTCCTTTGAAAATAGGCACACCTAAGTAAGAGTAAGGAATAGAACCCAATTTGAAATTGAGAAGCTGAACAATAAGATTCAATCTTCCTTGTGTTATGGATCCTGAGAAGATTGTTGATTTAGCATTGTTTATCTTCTGACCTGATTCCATAGCATAGGAATCAAAAAGGGCTTTGAGAGCTTTGAGACCAGCTAACTTACCTTTGCAGAAAATCATTAAGTCATCAACATAGAAAGTATGTGAAGGCACCATGTAATTCCTTGTTCCTCTAATGAGATCCAGTTTGCCATCAGAAACCAACTTTGTAATATTTCTACTTAGAACATCCTCAGCAATACAAAATAACAAAGGTGATAGAGGGTCACCTTGTCTAACACCTCTAGAGCAAGTGAAGTAGCCATGAGCCTTACCATTTATGGAAATAGACAAGAAAGCAGATTGAAGGATGACATGAATCCAATTACAGAAAATGTCATTGAAACCAAATTTCCTGAGAACATTTAACAAGAAAGGCCACTCTAAGGTATCAAAAGCCTTTGAAATGTCAACCTTCAGGGCTAAGTTACCTCCAAATGATTTGTTATGAAGAAGGTTGGTGGCTTCAGATGCAATGCATATACAATCCCTGATGTTCCTATCCTGAACAAAACCTCTTTGCTCTTCTGAGATGATTGAAGGAAGAATTGAGGCCAACCTATCATCAATGATTTTGGAAATAATTTTGAATTTGAAATTTGCCATAGCTATAGGCCTGTAGTGATCTATTGAGGAAGCATTGTCAGATTTGGGTAGAAGAGTAATAATGTTGGAGTTAAAACCAGGAAAATCCAACTTGAAGTGAAAAATTCCAACACAACATTAATCACATCCTGATGAATAATATCCCAAAAGTGTTGGAAAAAATAAGCACTAAAACCATCAGGGCCAGGAGCACTGTCTTTGTTTAAGGCAAAAACTGCAGTTTTAATTTCTTTGTGTGAAGGCAACATAGTGAGAATTGAGTTCACTTCATCTGTGACCAAATTTGGAATGACTTCCTCAGCAAACAACTGATCCTGCAAAACAAAGTAGAAAAAAGATTTTTATAATGATTAACAATATGATCTGCAATCTGGTTTTGATTTGTGAGCACTAGTTCACCATCATGAAGGGTGGTTATGGTTTTGGTGGTGGCTTTGATTTTGGCTAATTTGTGGAAGTATTTAGTGTTCCTATCTCCTTCTAAATGCCAGTTAAGATAAGCTTTTTCTTGCCAAAAACATTCTTGCTTGTTCAAAGCATCTTCAAGAATTTTGTGAGCCTCTAATTCTTCAGAAAGAAGCAAGTCAGAAGGGCCAATGGTTTGGATTTGGTTTTGGATAAGGTTAAGATTCAGCTCAGCAGATGACACCAACTCATGAACATTCCCAAATGTTTCCTTATTCCAAATTTTCAACTTGTCTTTCAGCAATTTTAATTTTTTTGATAAAATGAACATGGGGCAACCATAGAAAGTAGATTTCCAACAATCCTGCACAATCCTTCTACAGTCAGAATGAAGAGTCCACATTTTCATAAACTTTAATTGAGAGGCAAATTTAGTGGTTGAAGTTTGAAATTCAAGTAAGAGGGGGTAATGGTCAGATTTGTGCTTTGTAAGGGTTGAAACAGATAGGGAGTTACAAAGATCAAGGAAGGATTGGTTACATAGAGCTCTATCAAGTCTTTTCTCAGTGAAATTGAAACCTTTTCTACCATTGGCCCAAGTAAATTCAGCACCCTTGGTAGGTAAATGAAGAAGATTAAAAGTATCAGACCAAGTTTGAAATTCCACCATTGGTAGTCTAGCAGGGCTAAGTCTGCCTCTTTGTTCATGAGCCCCTATGATGGCATTGAAGTCACCAACAAAAAACCAAGGCAAGTTAAATTGAGCTTGAAGATTATTTAAGGTAGTCCATAGTTGTCTTCTTACTATATAACTAGTACTAGCATATACAACAGAGATAGCAATAGGTTTGTCATTGTCATTGATGGAAAAGGTAACATGTTGGCTATCAGAAGCAATAAGAGAAGGATTTAACTGCTGTTTACAAATACACCATAAGTTAGGTAATAAGTTGTTTCTATTGTTCAAAGCAAAAACTTTCAAGTTGAGATTCAATAACCATCTCCTGGGAAGATCTTCAATCTTCATCCAAGGCTCAGCTATGAAGATAAAGTCAGGGTGATGAAGCATAATAAGTCTTTTCAAGGCTAGTCTTGTAGGGGAGTTAGACAAACCCCTTAAATTCCAAAATATGCACTTCATTTGAAAGGTTTAAGGTTAACCTTGGATCTGGTTGCATAAGAATCTTTGCTAGATTGAGTCTTTTTCTTTTGTGCCTTCTTCTGGTTCTTTGTGAGTTTTACTTGAAAATCCTCCTCTCCTAGAGTTTGAGCTTCAACTGCAGCTAGTGGATTAGCTTCCTGCTCCTCTAATTCTGCCATATTGGCCCAAGATTCTTTGAGAAACACCATATCTTTCTGAACTCTTTCTGGTGTTGGAACAAGTTGAGTAAGAGTTGTCATAGTTTCATCTCTTTGAAATTGGGTGGCATCTACAAACTCAGAGGTATGTGAACTTTGATCACTATCATAATCTTCGTCAACAAAGCCCTCAGGAGTTTGTTGGGAGAAGGCTTGACCTTCAGCTAACAGACCATCATTGCTTTGCCCTTCTCCACTGACAAGCCTGGGAGAAGGTAAGGGTAGAGATTTGCTAAGGATAGTGTTATGAGATTTGCTTTGAACTTCATCTCTAACTGGACTTTGAGAATGCAAATCAAGGGGCAAAGATTTGCTTTGTTGAATGAGTTCCACATTTTCATCAGAAACATTATTGAGAATATTGAAAGGATTTTGGTTTTCCACAGCAGCAGGCCTGGCGCTTGACTGGGGCCTAGCATTAGAATTCTCACCACTATGAGCCTCAACAAGAAGTGGTTGAGATTTACTTCCTTCAACCTGGTTGGTGGATACAAGCCCCCCCCCCATTGACCACATTACCATCTTTGGTTTGAACATACCTCTTCTCAGGTCTTTCAAAATTCTTTTTCTTAGACTCAGCAACAGGTTTCCCATTTTCTTGATATTGCAACTTTTTGCACGCGTCCATGCTGTGGCCAACCATTTTACAGTGATTACAAAATTCAGGGAGGTTCTCATAATCTAAATCCACGAAGAAAGCATAACCTTTTCTTTCCACTAGGACATTATACCTAAGGGTTTGAGTTAAGTCCATATCCACCAAAACCCTAGCGTATTGGCCAAAGGTTCGTTCAAACATAGACTTGGAGGCTAAGGCATCAGTACAAATGGGAGTGCCAATACTACTAGCTATCGCAAAAAGGATCTTTGGCCTCCAATACTCCTGAGATAGACCATACAACCTTACCCAAACTTGGGCAGTTGTATTTCTTTGAACATTAGGATTAAAATCACCCGACCAAGCAAATAACTTCAAAAACCCAGGATCTAGGTTCCATGAAACAACAGATCTTACTCTCCTAACATCTTCTAGGGAAGAGAAACAAAATTCATAATAACCCTTACCTAGGAAAGAAACTCCCCAACGAGAAAGATCCTTCCAAATCAAGGATAACTTCTTTTTCAAGTCAACGATAGTGAGCGGCATCGCTCCTTTAGGCCAGATGATTCTACCATGCAAGTTGTGTTTGTATGCTTCCATACCAGCGATATACTCCTCTTCTGGGATAGCTACAGATAAACGATCACCTTTAACACAGGTGGTAGGGAATTGAGAAAAGGGAATATCACAAATGTTTGAAAGAGCTTGAGCAAAGGTTTTAGTAGTTTTAGGGTTTGATTTTGGTTCCGATTGTGGTTTATTTGAGTCATCTAGGCAGGGCCAGGGTATTGCGAATGCATGCATGATGATCGGAGCAAGGAAAACGGTGAAGGAAGGAAGGCGGTGGGGTTACCTAACGGTGAAGTAAGGTTGATGGTGAACAGTGCATTTTTCTCCAGAGCACTCAGGGGTTACATCAAAAATCCAATGTTTGAAAGTTAATTATTTGAAACAAAAGTATATAAAATGCATATTCATATATTATTAATAATTAATAAATTGTAAAGATTCTTCAACAAACTTTAGAAAGAAGAAAAGAATCTCATAAAAATTAAATACTTATAATACAATACTAAAATAACCTTTGAAAATTTTATTAATTTTTAAATAATTTTGTGAATTTCGTGAATTATTAATATTAAAAAAATAATATAAAAAAATTTCGTGAATCATTAACATAAAAAAATAATGAAAAATAATTTCATGAATTTCGTGGATTTTTAGAATATATTTTTAATTCTTTTATTTATGTTTTCAATATTAATCACTTGAAATTATAAAAAAAAATTCATGATTATTTATTTTGTTATTAAAGAAAATCAAAATTTATTTAAAAATAATAATAATAGATGGAGGGTTAATACTATACAAATAAATATAGGCCAATTTCAATAAAATATAATTCTTTATAATAATTATATGTTTGAAATTTTATTATTTGAATTGTTTCCTTTTTAGTATAAAAATTGAATGCAAAATCTTGAGAAGCAATGTGAGGAAAGCATTTGGAAAATGCATTAAATGAGACCTTATAAAATTTGTTTCATTTGTATAGTATTAATATTAAGATTAAGATTGACTTTTTAGATTTATTGATATATCAATGTATCTAAATAATGATATAATCTAGTTACATTAATATTTTAATGTTATATTATTAAGAATCGGAGAAGTAATAAATATGAAATAAATTAGGGTTTTAGTTCACGTACTTATTGTGTGTGTATATATATACTGATCATTATGATTGTAAAAAAATAATAAGCATGAAATATTTAAATTTTTTTAAATTAATTGGTTATTATCATGGTCAAAAATCTTTTTTTTTTTACAATCAAAAACTCATATCATTTCTTTTTTTTTTTTGGTTTTCACCACCAGTTGAATCTGGTTCGGGGGTCAGTTCTGGCATCAAGTGGTTCCAGCCCCCTCCCGATTGCAGTTGCGGGGGGATCGAACCGTGGTCCTCCCTACCAAGTTCAGCGCCAATCACCACTGAACCAACTAACGATTGGTAAAACTCATATCATTTCATTATTCAATAAAGGTAAAATACAAAGAGGTAACGTCTCACAAATACATCGACTAGCCCAAGAAATGGCCACTCTAGTAAGTGTATGGGCGACCATGTTCGCTTGTCGCTTGATAAATTTTACTAAAACCTTTGGATTATGATTAAGTACATTCTTAATATTACAGATAATCGAACTATATTCCGATAGACCGTTGCTTGAATTGTGGATTGCATCCACCACACTCTTTGAGTCAGTTTCAAAAATAACATGTGTGATGCCTTGATCTTCCACTTGCCTCAATGCTTCGAATAATGCGTGCGCTTCTCCTTCAACAATAGAACAATTACCTTCTTTCCATGAGGTGCCAGCCACTACGAAATTCCCGATATGATCACGTAAACACCAACCAACACTTGTCTCTTAGCTTTAGAGATGCAAAATAGAAAAACACAAAATAGCGGCTAGGGTTTCATAGAATACCAATAGCTTAACTTCTTAAAATATATTACAAGACAATATATAATATTTACTTAATGGACTACTAACCTAAAAGCCCAATAACATAAAGTCCTATTATCTAACACTTCCCCTCAAATTCATGATGCATCAACATGAAGCATCGGGAGTTTGTCAAACAAGAAACAAAAAATAAATTCAAAACATCTTATTCTAATACTTCCCCTCAAGCTAAAGCTTACTAAGCTTTAAGCTTGTTACAAAATTAACCTCGAAAATAAACTAAATAATTCAGCTTCAGATTTCAGATTGTGAGTATTCCCCCACCGGATTCAGACTGTGAGTGTTCCCTCACCGGATTCAGACTGTGAGTGTTCCCTCACCGGATTCAGACTGTGAGTTTTTGTTCACCAAACAAATTCAAATTGCGAGCACACACTCAACAAACAGATTCAAACGTAATCGGACATAACAAAACAAATCAAATTAAACCAAACATAACCAAACAAACCGAAACCAAACAAATTGGATCAAATCAATTAAAATCAAACTAAGTCAAACAAAACAAACCGAAACAAGTCAAATTGAATAAAACTGAATGAGACCAAAATGCATGTTCTTTCAAACCGTAAACCAGATGCATAAACAATGGCTTTAAATATCCAATATACTTCCAAAGTAGAACAAAAGTGGAGGCACCAGAAGGTAACGGCAATAACATAAACAATAGAAAGAATAACCAAAACGCAATCATACCCATCAATATAATCACCACTTAGCCTTTTCCATATCACCATGAGAAACAGCATCAAATCCAGGAAAAACAATTGCATTACACCTTCAATCTTCTCCCTCTATTTTGGCAGAAGCACAACAACAAATACAGATCTCAATCACAACAAAAATCAAACCAAACTCATTCTTCAAAACAACGAACAATTTTCTTTTTCCTTTTTCAAAAGACAGACACTACAAATTAAACTAAATCAATCACCAAAGAGCAAAGCACATATATTCCCAAATTTTTGGGAATCAACAACGGAAGCGATTAGTGGTTCAAGGCGGATCAAACCTTGCTCTCGATACCATGTTAACTTTAGAAATGCAAAATAGAAAAACACAAAATAGCGGCTAGGGTTTCATAGAATACCAATAGCTTAACTTCTCAAAATATATTACAAGACAATATATAATATTTACTTAATGGACTACTAACCTAAAAGCAAAATAACATAAAATCCTATTATCTAACAGTCTTGTTCATGCCTTGATAAAATCCTGCGTCAACATTGCATTTCTTCCAACCCATAGGCGGTTTATGCCACATTAAGCTATGTTGTTGCTGACCTGAACCGTGTCTGCCATGTTGCTTTTGTTGAACTAACATCCATTCCTCCCATAAGTGACAAAACTTGATGCCTAAACTCCTTCCTGGCTCTTTTGATCCGTTCCAAATCATGTTGTTACGGTTACTCCACAAAGTCCATGTTAATAAAGCAAACCTTCCAGCTGTGTAGTTATCCTCCTCTTTGCAAATAGCCATAATTAATTACTTTGCTGTAACATACTTTTGTAGGCGTGATGTAACCACTTGCTCTATACCCGCTACTTGCCTTGCTAAAACGCTGTCATGACAACAAAACAGAAAGTTCCAATCGTCTTCAACATAATGATCACAAATAGGACAATTCAACGGACAATTTACACACCTTTCTTGTAGCCGACGGCGTGTTGGGAGGCATCCCCTACATATTCTCCAAAGAAGGTTCTTTGCTTTTGGAGGAGCATGAATTTTCCAAATACAACTCCAATCCTCTTTTTGAGTCAAATTCTCCAATTTTCCTGTAATATTAATCATCAATTTGTAGCCACTTTTGACACCCAAATCAATTTATCATCCTCAACCATATCAAAAAGAGGAATAGCAAGAATATTTTTAACAACATCCGTCGGGAATAAATTCTAAATTTTTTCTTTATCCCACACTTTCATATTAGGTAACATAAGCTCATTAACAGTAATATTATGCGCACCTTGTATTTGGGGAGATGGAATCCAAGCCCCATCATGCTTTCTAATCCATGGCTCGCTCATGACTTTAATCTTTGTCCCATTACCAATTATCCACCTACATCCATTCATAAGAATTTGACGTGCTTTCCAAATTCCACGCCAAGCATAGCTCGGATTATGGCCTAAATTAGATTAAAAAAGAGAGCATTTTGGGAAATACCTTGCTTTGTACAATCTGACCACTAATGTGTGAGGCTTTGTCATGATGTTCCACCATTGTTTAGCAATCATAGCCAAGTTAAAAGAATGCAAGTCTTTAAATCCCATACCTCCTAGTGCTTTCGGATATGCCATACGGTCCTAAGCTATCTTATACCTTTGTTATTTGTACCGCCTCCCCACCAAAAAGAGTTCATCATCCTTTCAATTTTCTTAATCGCGGCTTCCGATAAAAGATAGACACTCATCACATACGAAGGGATGGCTTGAAGGACAGATTTGATCATAATTTCTTTCCCCGCCTTAGACAAAGCTCTTCCTCTCCAAGAATTTATCCGTTTCCAGATCCTGTCTTTAATATAAGTAAAGATGTCTCTCTTCTTTCTCCCTATCATAGAAGGAAGTCCAAGGTAGGTCCCGGTGCCTAGCTAGAACATGTCTGACTCCCATGATTCTGTCGAAAACCTTTTAAACGATCAATTATTTACAATATTTGCCAAATCATTAAATACTTTGTTTGGAGATATTCTTTGAGTCTGGCTGTGATCATAGGTGCAACGTACTCGATTCACTAGAAAATTTTGATTTTATTGATTTCAATGTGTATATATTTTTCGTAATTTTATTTTTACTTCATCAACTCAATCCCTTATTCAAAATCTACAATTTTGTAGCTTGTGCAGTAAATGTTTCAAATCTTGCATAGATATGTCTCGCAGAAGGTGCTCTATGTGCATGAAATTGATCATAAGGTATTCATAAAGTATTTTATTTTATAAAATAACAAATTCGACGGTCTTTTCAAATAATTTTCATTTATTGCAGTCATGGAGAAGTTGAAACAAGGGAAGAAATTGATGATTTAAATCGACCAAAAAATTTAAATACACAGTCTAATTGTTGGTGTACAAGGTGATGAATCAATGGAATAGTAAGAAGAGGACAAAGACAGCAGCCACAAAATATGAAAGGAAGAATTAATTGCATTGATAAAAGAGTAGCTATTTATACAAAGAGTAAAGTTTGCCACATAGGCCCTAAAAATAAAAACTTAACAGACAAGTTCAAAAAGTACTTAACATAGTAAATACTAAAATACCCTTAAATATAAATTACTTCTAACACCATCCCTTAATTTATATTTAGACAAAACTGACAACACCAATTCCATCCCTCAAACGAAGAAATTGATCAGTTTTGATAGCCTTTGTCAACACATCTGCCAGCTGCTTCTGAGTGCTACAGTGCACAACTTCAAGCACTCCATTCTGAACCTGATTCCTCAGAAAGTGATACTTGGTCTCAATATGCTTGCTTCTTCCATGCAGCACTGGATTCTTGGCAAGATTGATTGCAGACTTGTTATCAATCATCAGCTTCAGAGGCTTGTTTACCTTGATCTTCAGATCCTGCAGTAAGTTCAGAAGCCACACAGCTTGGCATGCAGTCACAGCGCCTGCAATATATTCAGCTTCACAGGTTGATAGAGCAACAACAGGTTGCTTCTTGGAACACCACGAAATAGGACCTCCCAGAAATTTAAATAAATATCCAGAAGTGCTTCTTCTATCAACTCTGTCTCCACACCAATCAGAATCTGAATAACTCAGAAGTTCTGATTCAGTCCTTCCTTCAGAGGGAAATAGCACTCCATGCTTCAGAGTCCCCTTGATATACCTCAGAATCCTGACAGCAGCTTGGTAATGGGACCATTTTGGTTTACTCATAAATCTGCTAACCATTCCAACTGCAAAACAAATATCAGGTCTGGTATTACACAAATACCTCAGAGAACCAACCAACTGTTTGAAGGTTGTAGCATCCACATCTTCTCCATCAGAATCGGAATCCAACTTTTGATTCGTATCAGAGGGTGTGATAGCAACTTTGCAATTCTCCAGCTTAAATCTCTTCAGAAGCTCAAGTTCATACTTCAACTGATGCAAAATGATTCCTTTCTCAGAATATAGAAATTCCATCCCTAGAAAGTAACTCATTTTTCCAAGGTCTGTCATCTCAAACTCATTCATCAGAACCTTCTTGAACTTAGCTATCTCTTGTTCAGAACTTCCTGTCAGCAATATATCATCAACATACAAACATACCAGAATCATATTGCCTTCTGAAGTGTGCTGAACATAAACACCATACTCCAACTCACATTTCTGAAACCCTTGTTTCTTGAAAAATGAATCAATCCTCATATTCCAGGCTCTGGGCGCTTGTTTCAATCCATAGAGGGCTTTATGCAATCTATACACCATCCTTTCCTGATTCTTTTTCTCAAAACCAGGAGGTTGTGACACATATACCTCTTCTTGTAATGGACCGTTCAGAAATGCAGATTTCACATCTAAATGCATCAGAGGCCAATTCCTGTTAGCAGCTATTGCAATTACCAGTCTAATTGTTTCGTGTCTTGCTACAGGTGCAAACACTTCAGAGTAATCTAGTCCAGGTTTCTGCAGAAATCCTCTTGCTACTAACCTCGCTTTGTGTTTGCCAATTGATCCATCTGGCTTTAGTTTCTGCTTGAAAACCCATCTGACGCTGATGGCTTTCTTGCCTTTTGGAAGTTCTGATAGCTTCCAAGTCTTGTTCCTCTTTATAGCATCAAGTTCTTCTTTCATGGCCTGCAACCAGACTTGTTGCTTAAGAGCATCTTCTGTGCTCACAGGTTCAGAATCTACTAACATTGCACACTGAATAATTTCTCCCTCAGAGTCTACTTCAGTGTCTTGCAACATTTCAAATCCTGCAAATCTACTTGGGATGCTTCTGATTCTCCGTAGCCTCTGAACTTGTTCAGAAGCACCTTCAGAAATTCTTTCTTCAGAATTTTGACCTTCAGAATTGTCTTCAGAATTCTGACCTTCAGAATTGGCTTCAGAATTTTGACCTTCAGAATTGGCTTCAGAATTCTGACCTTCAGAATTAGCTTCAGAATTCTGACCTTCAGAATTAGCTTCAGAATTCTGACCTTCAGAATTGGCTTCAGAATTCTGACCTTCAGAATTGGCTTCAGAATTCTGACCTTCAGAATTGGCTTCAGAATTCTGACCTTCAGAATTGGCTTCAGAATTCTGACCTTCAGAATCGTCTTCAGAGTCAGAGTCAGATTCAGAATCACCATCAGACTCAGAGTCACCATCAGAGTCATCTCCATCTTCTGAATCATCTTCAGAGCCTTCAGATTCTGACTCAACTTCAGAGCCATCCTCTGAGATTCTCACATCAGAATTTGATTGGGACTTGTTCCAATCCCAAATTTCAGATTCCTTCACAATGACGTCTCTGCTGAATTCAATTTTATTAGTCTCTGGACAATAAAGTTTGTACGCACCTGTACTGTGGTACCCCACCAGTAACATTACTTTGCTTCTATCATCCAGCTTCTGTCTTCTAGCTTCTGGAACATGTTTATAGCATACAGATCCAAACACCTTCAGATGACTAACACTTTGCTTCTCTCCAGTCCACTTCTGAATAGGAACTATTTCCTTCAGCTTCTTCGTTGGACATCTGTTGAGCACATATGTTGCAGTGGCAACAGCTTCTCCCCATAAATGATGAGGAAGCTTCTTCTCTTTCAGCATGCTTCTCACCATATCAAGCAAAGTACGATTTCTTCTCTCAGCAAGACCATTGTGTTGAGGAGTATAAGGAGCTGTAACCTCATGCTCAATTCCGTTCTCCTCACAGAAAGTTTTAAACTCATTAGAATTAAACTCACCACCACCATCAGTTCTGAGAATCTTCAGCTTCTGACCACTCTGTTTCTCAGCCTTCACCTTGAACTTCTGAAACTCAGCAAACACTTCATGCTTGAACTTGATGAGTGTTACCCATGTCATCCTTGTGAATTCATCAACAAAAGATACAAAATACTTGTTTCCTCCAAGTGAAGGTACTGGAAATGGTCCACACACATCAGAATGTACTACTCCCAAGGCATGTTTTGCTCTTGGAGCTACTTCTGATGCAAACGGCAGTCTTGGTTGCTTCCCTTTCATGCACACCTCGCATGATTTTTCAGGCTTCTTGATTATAGGAATTCCATGTACCAGATTCTTTGACTTCAGATGCCCCAAGCTTCTGAAATTCAGATGACCAAATCTTCTGTGCCACAACTCACTATCCTTCTCAACACTTGTTGCACTAAGACATTCAGAGTCTGCAGTTCTAACATTCACCTTGAATGTTCTGTTCCTTCCCTGTTCTGACTCCATAATCAACTTCTGATTACCGTCATACAGCTTCAGAAGATTGTCTTCAATAGTAACTGAAAAACCTTTCTCAATCAATTGACCCACACTCATCAGATTGCTTTTCATGCCTGGTACATACCACACGTTCTGAATCAATGCTGCTTTCCCATTGTTCAAAATGACTTTGACATTTCCCATACCTTCAGCGTTGAGGTATTTATCATCAGCACATCTGATCTTTGTACTCTTTCTAGAGTCAAAATCAACCAACCACTTCTTGTTTCCAGTAAGATGGTTTGAACACCCTGTATCCATATACCACCACTCTGAATTCACATCATCAGATTCAGAAGCCATTAGTAAAACAAATTCACTATCAGAGTCATCAGAACTTCTGGCTATATTTGCTTCTTCTGACTTTCTTTCTTTGTTTGACTTGCACTCAGATGCAAAATGGCCAAACTTCTGACAAGAGTAACACCGTACCTTTGTCTTGTCTTTTCCTTTCTGAGCATACTTCTGCTTTCCAGAAGTTGAGGTTTTTGGATTCTGAGCTCCATCAGATCTATTCTTGGCTTCTGACCAAGGCTTTTTCTGAAGCTTCTTCTCAGAGGCTGCTTTCAGAGCATGCTGCTCTACTTCTCTTTCAGAATTTCTCTCAGTTAGACGCAACTCTTGTGCTTCTAGACTGCTCTGTAACTCTTCTATTCTCATGGTTTCCAAATCTTTGGAATGTTCAATAGATACAACAATGTAATCAAACTGAGGGGTAAGGGATCTCAATACCTTCTCAATGATTACTTGTTCTGAAAGAGTTTCTCCACAAGCTTTCATCTCATTAGTAATCAGAATTAGTCTGGAGATGTACTCACAAACCTTCTCATTGTTCTTCATGTTGAGATTCTCATACTGTTTTCTGAGGGTTTGAAGCTTTACCTTCTTTACTGACGCATCACCACCGTAACACCTTGTCAGAAGATCCCAAGCCTCCTTCGCCGTCACTGAATCAGCAATCTTCTCAAACACACTCTCATTCACACACTGATGAATATAGAACAACGCCTTCTGATCCTTCTTTCTTGTAGCTTTCTGCGCCTCTTTCTGCTCCTCTGTTGCATCTGCTGCAACAGGAACGTATCCTTCAGTGACAAGCTCAAGCACACCTTGAGCACCGAACAATACAAGCATTTGTTTCATCCAACGATTCCAGTTTTTGCCATCAAACACTGGAAGCTTGGTACTCATGCCACCATTTCCGTTCATCTTTAAACCTTGTACAGTACACTCAAAACTCACTAACACTCGTGTTTCCCAATCCCACAAAATCAGAAAAAGTGATTCTGTTCAGATTTTTGTTCAAGATTCAACACAAATCAAGAACCAAAAATCAAACACACACAACTCACGTTTCACTCGTGTTTCCCGTGGATTCTAACCGGAGCTCTAGATACCAATTTGTTGGTGTACAAGGTGATGAATCAATGGAATAGTAAGAAGAGGACAAAGACAGCAGCCACAAAATATGAAAGGAAGAATTAATTGCATTGATAAAAGAGTAGCTATTTATACAAAGAGTAAAGTTTGCCACATAGGCCCTAAAAATAAAAACTTAACAGACAAGTTCAAAAAGTACTTAACATAGTAAATACTAAAATACCCTTAAATATAAATTACTTCTAACACTAATATGGTACTTTACATTTGTTTTTTTTTCAACTAATAACGGATATATTGGTTGATGGACATTGATGTTTTTTTTTTTTTTTTTTTTTTTGATGTTTTGTTAAGTGTTCCTGTTACTAGACGGTTATGTGTTGTTTTATACTATGATGTAAAAAAATTATTAAGATAAATAGTAAATTTAAAATATAAACAATAGGTAATATCAAAATAATAGCAACAATAGAAGTTATCTAAATGTGATATAATATAAATATCAAATATGTGTTTATACATTTAAAAAAAATAATATTTATACACCACATTTGAAGTTACTTTGTTATCTTCTTCATTAATATGGGTTAGCAATATTTTTAGCACATTCTTTAAAATAACTTTGAAAAAAAAATGTAGAACGAAAAATAAAAAAATACTATTTATCTCACTTTACCATATAACATCCTTAAATCTATATTGTACAAAAACCATCTCAATTACTCCTATATCGTAAAATTTTAAATCAAAATACTCTAAATATTCCAAGGCATGTACACAAACACTTAAATACTAAAGTGTCTGACTTAATTAGTGATTTCAAGTGGATCATCCCCTCGGATATTGCTGTTGCTTCCCCATTTTGGTTGATCAAATAAATGCAGTGGTAATGTCCATAAATTTAGCTGAAGATAGATTGGTATGGAAGCACTCAAAGAATGAGTTTCTATCTTCAAAACAGGCCTTCAATTTTTTATATACCGTCAACACAGTCTCGGATTTACGACGTGTTAATTTATCAAAGATTATAGATTTATATACATGCTTATGTTTATTTGGCTTCCTCACTAAAGTAAGATTATAAATTTAATCTTTATAATTAAGAGTAGGGGTGGCAAAACGGGCATGCCCGCCCCGTTTAGGCCCGCCTCATTTAAGTCCGTCCAAAAACAGGGTGGGGCGGGCCAACTTAGGTGTGCGGGCTTAAAATTCAAGCCCGCCCGTTTATTGGCGGGGTTGCGGGTTGGCGGGCATGCCCGCCAAATACTTTTTTTTTTTTTTTTTACAATTTGAATTACAACTCACAATTCAATGTTAAAAAAATATTAAACAGGTTGAATTATAATAACTTCACAATTCCTTACAATTCTTACCTCCTATTTTTAAACTAACAATAATACTATAATAGGGATAATTAAGAGAAGATTGCAGCAGAGAATAGAGTTAATTAAACTAAAAGAAACATTAACCAAGTTAATAAGCAATTCCTTATAATTACGTTTAATTAAACTAACAAATCATCAACTAAGTTAATAAGTACCCCTTACAATTTAAGATAAAACGATAAATACTAGAAATGAGTGGAAAAACGGGCATGCCCGCCCCATTTAGGCCCGCTAAAAAACGAGGTGGGGCGGGGCAGGCCAACTTAAGGTAGCGGGCCTAAAACCTCAGCCCAGCCCGCCAAAAATTGCGGGTCAAACGGGTCGGCCCCGTAGACTCGGCCTGTTTTGCCACCCCTAATTAAGAGCATGTATATTATAAATTATTAAGTTAATTCCAAGTTTCAACATATCCTTTTGTTTTCGTGTATGTAACCATCATCTCCATAAACTTTTATCAAAATACAATTATCCCAACAAAAGGAATAGTTATTTATTTGAGAGAGATAGATGTAAACGTTTCAGTTTCTATACACAGTGGGTTTTTTTTAAAAAACGTGTAGGTCAAGTTTGTCAATTGGGCCAAAAAATTTGAAATTGTGCCAGAAAATTTTGAAGAGGTAAAAACTCGGAAAAACATGCAAACTCGTCTGAATGGACCCAGAAAATTTTGAAATTGGGCCAGAAAATTTAACATGTCAATTAGCGTTTTTACACCGAGTTAACTCGGTTAAATTTGTTTTTTCTATGATTTTACAAAAAAATCGAGTTCACATGTAAGTAAACATATTTTTCACACCTAAACTCATGTTAATATGCGATTTTAACAATCATGGTTGTGTTACCATATCTACTTTTATGCTTCAAATATCTTACTTATGAAGTCTAATGCTAACGGTGTAGTATTTCTCAAAGAAACGATCCCTTATTCCTTATTAACCACGTGTTTGACTTGCCAATTGATGGGAGTTAGACAAAACTAATGTTTTTAGTTTTGCCTAATAGTTGTATTGTGGCGTCATTTTCTTGATACTTGAGTGATTTGTTAAGATTGGAGAAAATGAAGAAAAGCTTAGAAAATCTTTAAGATAGTAAAAATCATAAAGATTCATATTGATAAAAGATAATAAAATAAGGTATACAATTAATGTTCTTATAGAGAGCAATTTAAGACTTAACTAACTAATTATCCAATAACAAACTAATTGAAACTCTAACTAACTAATGGAAACTTCTAGAAAATTATCAATATTTTTAACGGCCTTCCTCAAACTCAACATTGGAAAAATTTTCAATTTGAGTTTGAATTGCAATCATTCTCAATCTTGAAAAATACAAACTAAATTGCATTGCTGCAAACAAACAAGTAACCAATTATTTCAACAAACTTGACATGAATCCACTTCAGCAAGTAACTTCAAAAGGGACACATATATATCAGTAACAGAAATGAATTCATATATTAACCTTCAATGATTGAGTCATGTTAAGTGCCCACTAGTCAAACGGAAGCATAAGGATAATACCAACTTGTGAGGACACTAATTCATAACTTTGCTTTAGCCATATACTAACACTTGCAGCATCAAAACAATACACAACCATCAGGAAGTTACAAGCTCAAAATGGTCTTAAATCTTCACAAATGAGACAAACCAGTAGCAAACACAAAAGGTCTTCAAACAAGACCAAATTTCAACACTTATAGGAAGCATATTGCACTAGTAAGAAGCAAAACAGTGACTTAAGTGCTCTCATGAAAGCAGCAACAGAAACAAACTCAAGGGCCAAGGCAACTCAAAATGAAATAAGTGTGCATATGATACTTGAAGCAAGTTCCAAACCAAATCCTTCACTAGAATCATTATCTCCAAACAAAATTTCCATCTTTGTTAACAAAACTTGGCAGATAGCAAAGCCTAACTACTATGAAGTGTAGAATGCTACCAATATGCCCCAAACATCCATGCAATGTTTGAACTAACTGTTGGTCTGCCAAGTCCCTTGTAATCTAGGAAACCAAAAATTGTGACAAGGCCAATTGTTATTGTCCAATGGATGAGGGAACCAATAATCCCATGCCAAGTTAAGCAATAAAATGGCTCAAAAGAATTGTCAAACAAGAACTCAACCACTAGCACCGTGTTTGGATCTAACTCAAATGATTCACTTACATCAATTAGACCAAGGATCAAAAGAATTGCCACATGTGAGTGTCGAAAGAATCAATAAACCACCGGTGATCCAAAATGGATTGTAACCTTTGGCAAGAAACAGTAATTGAAGCTCAAATATCTTCCACAATTGACTTTCAACATGACACACTACCCAATTGAGTAACCAAAATTTTCATCAACATAATGCGATTGCCACCGAAATAGTTTCTGAAGCCATAAGCAACTAACAATCAAACAAGCTTGAACAATGTTGCAGAACTAACTTCTATATTTGTCTCCCTCAAACTCATAATAGTAAGAGAATTCTTAGTAAAAATAAAGGCCAAACCAGCTTGAAATTTTTTTGCAGAACTAACTTCTATATCATTTTGTCTAGAATCTTAGAAGTAGGCCAACAATGCTAACAGAAAATTCATGACATAAAATCCAATGGAATGGTAGGCCTATGTCTTATGTACCATTTTTCCATCTAAGCAAAGTAAGAAGCATTGAAACCTATCTTCATACAAAACTTCTCACAAACATCTCGTGAGCATTATATTACCCTAGCCCCACATCTAAAGAGCAGATATACATAAAACTAAGAACTGAGTCTGAAGATCATCATTGCAAGAAGCATACATTCAAATTCTAAGAACATAAAAGCATCAAAATGAGAGGAATACCAAAAGTTGCAGAAATTGGTCTTTCCTTCGGGATCAAATACAATAATTGCACGATCTGTTTTGCCATCACTGTGAGATTGATGTTCACGATGAAGGATTTCTACGTAATCATCAAGAACCTTCGCGACGGAAAGAAAATCAGTTTCACCGCCGGGATAAAAAACAATCTTGAAGACAAGAACTGTGTTGTTGATGCGGCGATTGACAACAAACACTTTCGGACACGTAACGAAAACAGAATTTGCAGATCCTATATTGCAAAACGAATTGACTGAGAAGTTGACAAGCGTCTCTTTCTTCACATAAATTCATACACGTCTAAAAATATAAATAAGAACATCTCAAATTGAGTTATTTGAAACCTAGAAGCTTCCTACAATGAGTTGAGTGCTCCCCAAAAGTATCTAACCACGCCTTACGACAAATAGTGCAAAACTCATCGTTTTGTGTAGATATTACTCCAAATGAATGCAAATAGAAAACTGGCTTAGTTTAAGGGAGGGTGGGGGGAAGTGGGGCAAAACTTGTTTAGTGGATTCATTTCATCAAGTTTGAACTCTAATTAAAGTGCGAAACATGTTCGAAACCTAGAATGCGAGCAAAATATTTTAGTAAATTAGTAAGGTGTACGAGAAAATAAGGTGACATCAAAAGAAAAACTCTTAGAATTAAAAGGTATATATATATGTAATGTAATAATCATCACTGTCTTGTAACTTGGTATATGTACTTCACAAGTCAAAATAATAAGTTACTCCACTTTAAGAAATAACAATCTCCCACTCTCACCTTTCTTAGTATTACTATAATCATAATTTCATCTATCATTATAAAATTATTTCAAAGAGCTTCTCCCCCATTAGTTGGAAAGTGCTATTTGTTATCAATTATCAATATGACACACTAATATATTTATAATTTCATCTATCACTAATAATACACTTATTTAAGGTATTATGAAAAGATTGAAAAAGGGCTAAAACCATTACATAAACCATCTTTCAAAAGTTCAAATCACTAGCACTATAACTTACATTGATCATGCAATAGTAACAAAACTGTACAATCTTAATGGCCATTATAATTCAACAATAACAACTAAACAAGATAATACCAGAAAGATTCATTAACAAATAACAACAGTAAGAAACTGCTTTTTTTTATTTTTTTATAGATACTAATAATGCTACCACATAAACATGGCCATAGTTAAAATACTACTCATCGGAATCATAACGAGTTTGACAAAATTACAGTAACACCCTGATTATGTTGAAACTCTAAAGTACTAGCTTTTATAGAGAATCATGTGACACATCATGATTCTGCCAAACTCACCGTAAATCGAAACGGTTGCCAAAATCACTTTTGGCCTTTCTTCTTCCATAAATCACCAAACATTTTAATACCAGAACCCTTCTTTTTTCCACCATCATCCAAATCATCAACCATACCAGGAGACCCTACATATCCATGATACCTTCCAACACCAGGTGTCTCAAATGTTCCTCCACCAAAGTGCTTATCCATTGAACCACACCTTTCAGGAACTCTTGCAGCAGAACTCATATCAAAACCTCCTTCAAGCACTGCAGCTGCAGCATCTGCTGCTTTTCTCCATTGTTCTGTCTGCACTCTCAGCTTCTTCATTTCTGATTCTAACCCTTCCTTTTTTTCTTCCACAAATTTCAACTTCTCATTCAGCTTCTCTTCATTTCCTTTACTAGCTTCCAATTCGTCACTCAATTGTTTCATCTTCATTGTCGTTTCGTCTTCTTTTGTTTCATAAGCATTCACTTTCACAACTTTTTCATTCAGTTGATTCTTCAGATCATCATTTTCTTTACTAATTGATTCAAGTTCCTTCTTTTTCTCTTCCAAACTTGATTTCAACGACGCTATTTCATCATCTTTTAGTTTTAGTTCATCCACAAAAGGCTTCTCTGGCTCTGATATTGCTGGTTGAATTTTAGTTTTCTTATCAAATTCATCAACTGGTTTTCTGAATTCAATTTCCAACTTTTCGATCGGAACTTCAAACACATCAGTCTCTTGTTGATTTTCATCATGTATAACAAATTCTTGAAGTTTGATTTCAGCTTTGTTATTACATTCTTCAACATTCTTTGAAATGTTCTTTTTCTCTTGAAACTTTTCTACTGATTCAGCTTTCTTAACAAGTTCCTCCTCAGCTTTTTTCTTTTCAGCTTCTGCAGAAGATAATTGATCCTTCAAATTTTTCAACTCTTGTTGGGCCTGACCAAGCTGTGATTCCAAATCCGCAATTCGAGTTCCGAGCTTCTTCTGATTTACTGTCTCAGATTGAGTACCACCTCTTGAAGAACGTCGGTCACCTAGCTTCGGACTTCGGACAGTAACTGGTCGATGATGAGATGGATCTGAGTCCGAACTTGATGTTCGAAGTGCATGAGTACCTCTTGGAGACTGCCTCTGAGGCAAATCAGTTCCCCTATTTTGGAAAACAATAATTTTTAACATATTCATAAAATTACATATAAAAACAATAATCACAAGAGTTTCAAAACATCACGTTGCTACCGTGATTTTGTCAAGCTTCAAAGCTTAATCCTATGTTTGGTATCAGGGTGAATATGCCAGAACCAATTTTCCAAAAACTACATAGTATAGCTTTTCAAAAATCATGGTAGCACCGTGATAACAACATACACTAACTTTTGACAAAATCATGGTAGCACGTCGTGATTTTGCTAAACTCACTGTCAATCGAAACATGTTTGTTGTTTTATAACATGATTAGTAGCAAGGAGATCAAATAATTACATTATAACAAAAAGCAGAAATAATTACCTTGATCTTGGCATTTGATATGCTTGATGATAGAAAGTGATAGAACAAAAAAACTTCAAAGATTTTTTTAGCTTAAATAGAATCTCACTTCACCTGCTAAAAGTAACAAAAATACAAAGTTAAAATGAATGATAAAGTAAACTTCATCATAGCTAGCACACACTTGAGACAAAATTTAGATGCAGAATAAACATTATAATAAATTTCACTAACTTTCTTCAAAGAAAATGGACCCTTTTCAAGTTAATATCAATTAGGCTCTAAAATTAAATGTAAGAGATAGAAGGACAAAGAAAAACATGAATAGCTATCTATATTTATTATGGTTCTTGAACCAACACTATCTCATAAAGAAGACAACTCATACAAAATGTGACTGATAAACTAAAATGGTAATTCATTTAAACACAAGAAATCCAAGAATTTATCTTACACTAGAAACTATAAAGGTATTGATGACCCTTTTGGAAAAATCAAGAAGAGCAAAAGAATAAAACAAATGAATGAAGATATATGTCCCACATCACATTGGTCCTGTGTTCTAAACAATGACATGTAATAAAAGTATATGCTTTTAATACCACCCTTAAGAGAAAAAGCATGTAGTGTCAGAAAGTAACTTTATGCAGTGCTTTTTGCTTTGTTTATAAGTGAATAAGTGCTGTAACTGTTGCATGGTTTTGCAGTCAGTAAATCCAACATTATACTACCAACATTTTTCCATGAGTTATTGGATTGAGATCGTTGACGGTTATTTAATCGCATCCGTTGATTTAAGATTAGATGGTATAAATTTCATATAAGATTCATCTATTTATACAATCTCTCATCAATTTGATTAAGATCGGATGTCAGTGATCACGTAGTTACTGCACCAAATCTGATACCTTTAATATCTAGTGTCAAAATAAATTAGGACCGTTTAATTATAGAAAAGTAATTTTGATTTTTAATAATTTAGAGATTATTAAGAAAAGTAGAAGTAATTTTGTCAGTTTAGTGTTTATTATAAAGAACATCTTTTTTTCATAAAAAAAAATAAAAATAATTATGTATAAAAAATGGTAGGTGTATTCAAGAACAATTGCAAAAAAACAACTTATTTGAAGCAATTTTTTATATATTTTTTTCTTCTGATTCTCATTTTCCTGAAAAGCTGTAACAAGTAGATAAAACTACTAAATGTGATTATTTGAAAGAACAAAAACTATAATAAACAAGCCCTTAATCCTACCACACAAAAAAAGGAACAAAGAATTCATGTGACCATATGAATATGTCCATGATAATACTAGCAAATAAGTAACATTTTGACTTTCCCATAAATTGCATTAGGCCCACCATACATTCAAGTTGGTACATAATGGATTCAATAGGGAAATAGATTTAAAAAGGTAATATCATATATTTTAATCGATCAAAACCATTAGATGAAGATTAACGATTCAAATTTAAGTAAAATATGAAACGTCTGATCTTAATAAAAAAGGTTATGTAGTGAATGTGTGGTATTGTTAAAACAAGTAATAAAAATACATACAATATAAGCTGTCTAAATGCTTTGCAATCAATACCTACTAATAGTTTGTTCAAGTTTCTCTTTATGATCCAATCAATAGCTTTGCAATGATGAACCTAACAAAAACATCAAATGTTAGATTCATCTGAAAACATCAGAAGAAAAAGGGATCATTATAACGCAAATAACCTTATTAAGGAAATTATGTAATTGAAGAAATTACTTGGTCTATGTAACTTATTGATAAATTTTTTGGTCAAGGGCATGCAAGTGTATCATATAGAAGAGTAGGTAAGAAAATTATTGTAGGAAATCAATATTAAGATTTTGTTTCATTGAAAAATAAATTGTACATCCATCACATACCGTAAAAAATTGAAAAAGTAATGTTGGAGTCCGCACAAACCATATTTGAGGTAGGACGATCGTCCTAGGTCCATGAAAATAAATCTAAAATTTGAGCTCAAAGTAAAAAAAATTAGGGCGAAGAGGGCTGTGCACAAAATTTTCATTTTTCGATTAGTCTCTACAAATTACAAAATTATAGACTTTTTGGTCCCTAAACTAGGAAAAAAAATATGTAACTGTATAATTTATAAGGTCTAAAATGTGAATTTAAAAATTAAAGGTTAAATATATTTTTGATCCTTACAAAATGATAACCTTCTAAATTTAGTCTGTTGGGTTTTTAGGGTGTTCATGTGGAGCATGATGTGTGAACATCAGGATCCACACCTGGACACCCTATTAAAATGCGCTTTCTGTTATTTTTCCACGTGTGATCTTTTAAAAAGATTTGTTTTTGAAATAAACTCACGCCTACTTGTGCGCCAAGGAACAAAATAATCTTTCATGGTTCTGTTTTATTTTATTGGCCGACTTTGATAAAAAAGATTTAAAATAAATATATTTTGATAAGGATTAAATTTATCTCAAGGGAAATTTATGAAGGTCAGCTCGTCAAAGCCCATGAAGACTTGTTCTATATAAAGGAAGACTGAAGACATTATTATGAACAAAAAATAAGAAGCTAAGTCTACAAATTGAGTCTTAGGGTTTTAGTCTTTTATTTGTTCATTTTTATTTGTGAGCCTTCACTTGGGTCATGAGTGTAATCTCTTGTGATCTTCTCCAAAGCCTTGAAGAGGGGAGTTAGATTGTTCACACTCAAAACCTTTAGGTATGAGTGTGTAGTGTTTCTAGGAGTGTGTCACCAAACTGAATTTGTTATTAAATCCTTACTAGGTAAGGTTGAGGGGGAGTGAGCAGAGATTCTCATATCTAGGAGTTCATAGGTAGAATTAGCATGAGTAGTGATTAAGTGATAAGTTGTAAACGGGGGAATTTAGCTTTGAATTGACACTACCATAGTGGATTCATCCCTGGATTGGTATTCTCCAGAGTAGGTTGCTGTTTGCGCTGAACTGGGTTAACAAACTTTGTGTGTTGTTTATTGTTTCCTGCTCTTTTAAATTGTTTCTTGTTCATCAAGTTCAGTATGTCCACAATGTTGGCACATTAAGCTACACATTATACTATTCCAAAGGTGTACACATTGTGCTGGACATTTGACACCAGAATTTCAATTGGCATCAAAGCAGGCACCCTGCCTGTTTGAGGGTGAGCTCCATGGAAAATACTTTCTAAAAACATGGACAAGGATGGAACAATGGTCAACAAACTACCTCTTTTGGATGGGACTAATTATGACTACTGGAAGTCAAGGACGATTGCCTTCTTAAAGTCACATGACAGTAGAACTTGGAAAGCTGTGCTCAAAGGATGGGAGCATCCCAAGGTTCGTAGGGGTGTGCATGGTTTAAAAACCACACCACACCACTCCAAATTTATGTTTTGGTTTAGGATCCAAAACCATTTTAATAAAAAATTGGTTATTATATAAAACTAATTTGGATATGGTTTCTAATCGGTTCAGAACCAATTAATAACCGATTCGTAATAAAAATTTGGTTACTTACTTGAACTAATTTTAAATCAATTTTTTCCTTTATATTTTAATTTTTTTATTATTGATTTAAAAAAACAAATTTGTTTAATTTTAAAAAGAAAATATAATTTTATGAAATTAATTGGTTTATAATCAACTCAAAAAGATTTTTCTTTTCTAAGCCCAAACATATTTCAAAGCCTAAAAAATCTAATTTTATCTAAGCCAAAAAAATGCTAATTTTTTAAAATAAAAACACTAAAAAAATGATTTTTTAAATTATTTAAAAAATAATAACTATTTAAATAAAATAATAATAAAAATGTTAATTAAATAATTTAATATTAGTGGTGGTTGGTGGTGGCCAGCCGCCGGAGCACCATCACCGACCACCGTGCCGGTCACCGGAGCTCCGCCGTCGGTCACCGGAGAACCACCCCCCAGCCCCCCTCCACCATCTTTTAAATTATTTATTTATAAAATTATATATTAATGATATTAAATTTGAATGTTTGGGCTTTTGTGCAATTGAGCCTCAATTTCAAAATCAAATTGGTTTCGGTTTAGAATTGTTTTTTTTTTAATTGGATTGGTGTGGTTTTTTTTTTTTAAAATGGATTAGGATATTAAATTTGGATATGGTTTGGTTAGTAATTTGGTTAAGGATAACCATATTTTTTGCACACCCCTAGGTTCAAGATGCTAATGGTGTTGATACTAATGTACTCAAGCCATAAGAAGAATGGACTACTACAGCACTTGGAAACTCCAAAGCTTTGAATGCTATATTCAATGGCGTGGACAATAACATGTTTAGGCTGATTAAACAATGCACAATTGCAAAGAATGTTTGGGAGATACTTAGGGCAACTCATGAAGGCACTGCCAAGGTAAAAAGCTCAAGACTCCAACTTGTCACCACAAAGTTTGAAACTCTCAGAATGAAGGGGGAAGAGTCAATCTATGACTTTCACATGAACTTGCTTGAAATAGACAACTCCTTTGAGGCTCTAGGAGAAAAACTGTCTGAAGAAAAGCTTGTAAGAAAGATGTTTAGGTCTCTGCCTAAGAGGTTTAACGTGAAAGTCACAGCAATTGAAGAAGCCCAAGACATTGCCAGTATGAAACTTGAAGAACTTGTGGGCTCTCTCCATACTTTTGAGATGAACTTAAGTGAACAGTCTGAAATGAAGGGAAAAGGTATAACTTTTGTATCTAGTGTTGACTAAGAGGAAGAAGCTGATGAATCAGATGAAGATCTATCAAATGATATAGTTCTAATAGGAACACAATTTAATAAGCTTCTAAGAAGGGTGGATAGAAGACAAAGGAATGTGAGGAACATCCAGACAGTCATCAGTAAACAAGGAAACACCTCAACAAAAACCAAGACTGATGACAAGCCAGTTCAGGGCAAGGGTGTTCAAATGAATGTGAAGGTTATGGTCACATAAGAACTGAATGTGGTACTTATCTGAAGAAGCAGAAAAAGGGCCTAACTGTATCATGGTATGATGAAGACTCTGACAATGAGTTAGAGAATGTAGCAGCAAATCATGTTAGTGCCATGATGAGTGTATGTCGTTCTGATAATGATTCTGATGATGAAGAACTCACTTTTGATGAACTAGCCTCAGTTTACAAAAAACTATGTATCAAAAGTGAGGAAGTGTGCAGAACCAATGAAGAGCAGAATGTGATTATCAGTCAACTTGAGACAGAAAAAGTACAGCTGCGTGCCAAAGTAACTAGTCTTGAAAGTGAAGTCAAGTTACTATCAACCAATTTGGGTAATATGACAAAATCTGTTAAGATGGTCAACACTAGTATTTTCATTTCGTTTCGTTTCATGTTACTAGCATTTCTGTCTCTTTAAGCTTTTCTTGACATTGCTGCTTTGGTATATTTCTAGGCTCTTGGGTTGTTGCTCTCCCCAAGCGTGAAGCCTTAACTAGGTTAAAGATCTTAAGGTAACTGTGAGGCTAAATTGTGCTATAATCGCCTACATTTCGGCCGAATTTATTTGTCATTTGGCTCAATATTATGGCCTTGGGGAGAATTTCATTGCTATTGAGGCCGACCTCGCCTTTCTTATGGGCGACAATATCGTGCTCAGAGATCAGATTCAAGACATGAAAGAGAAACTTTTCGCGTTGTTGAAAAAGAAAGTGAGGTGCAAGAATACATTCAGATATGGGTTTTCAAGATTTCGGAGATGTAACACCCAACCCGTATTAATTAAAATATTACCTTTAGAAAATATCTTTCAAATACGTAACGGAAAATAAAACTCGATTTATAAAATTAATACGGTTCGAGTACTACATACTTCATTAAAATACAACCAATAACTTAATTAGTTAAAACATGACTTGAATAAATACATTTCAAAATGATACAACTTCAAAATAATAATAAAAATCAAGACTCTATGTACATATACATTCTAAGGATCCCTATCCCCGTGTCATGATCAGAGCGGAGCTTCACCGACGACTCGGTCACAAACATAACCTGAGAACCTGAACCCCCAAAGGTTCAGCACATACACAAAACAGAGGGTTAGATAATATAACCATAAAAAGAAACTAAGTGTAAGAACACACTTAACACTTAGGATATAGTATGCTCATGTCTAACAATTCAATTCATAAACATACATTAATCACATGTTATTCATATCTCATAATCATAAAAATACAATACATCATAATAATAACATCATCAATTATCAATCATTATTCACACATCTCATAATACACTTAATCATGCTATTAAGGATTATCAATCAATGCTAATTACCAAGTATCACATTTAATCACATAATCCTAATGCAACAAATGTCAATTACTCATGTCATGTCACCCTAGACACGACTAATGCATGTGGTACCATTTCATCAATTTATTGGAAAACTTATTCCAATTATATTTTAGTCAACCGCAGCTACTAAAATATCTGATATACTTTAGAGCTCATCTAAAATATCTGCTCAACATACATATATGAATGCATGAATGTACAATTACCAAACATATGGTTTACATATTTTAGTCAACCGCAGCTACTAAAATATCTGCTATACTTTAGGGCTCATCTAAAGTATCTGCTCATCATAAAAAGGATAATATAATCCATATCTATTCTAACACTTATTGTTAAAGAATACATCTCCTCTATTAATTAAATCACATTAATTAATCTTCTCAAGTTATCACACATTCATGATCATCATCATCATAAAGCATCATCATATATGTTATTATTCAACATAATCCTATTTCAAGATATATAATTATCATAGTTAATCATTGTACAACTAAGATACACCTTCATAATTCAATTATATACATCATCACCTAGGCATGATATTATAAAAAATCATATCACCAACACATACATAAGCATGCTATTATCATAATCCTATCATAATTCAATAACATATTTGTCATTACATATCGAATCATCATTTAAATGCTCATATTCAATCAATCATGTTATCTATAATCAAAAGATCATAATTAGAACATGTTATAAGCATACAACTCATTTAATTCAACACACAATTCTTCATTCCAATAAATCCCTCATTCCATAGACCGTTGAAGACAGGAATTTCTGCAGTATTTTAAGTAGTATTATTAGTAGTAAAATGACCAAGACAGGCCTAAATATCAACAAAAACTTGAAGAATCGAGAAAAAGCTTCAAGACAAGGTGAAGAAACGCAAAAGATAAGAAAAAGCCCAAAAATGAAGAAAAACAGCTCATCGTGTCACGATGGCTCCCAACGTGACACGATGAGAGCTGCTTGCTCGCCAAGACAGAATCAATTATATTTTTGAAGAGAATATTAGCATCGTATCACGATGGCTCACAGCACAATACGTTGGCTTTGCTTGGTGATCATGCAGATCAAACGCACAGGATTAATTATAATTTTAAACTAAATCTTCTCATCGTGACACGATGGGCTTAGCGTGTCACGATGGCTTGCTGAGGCCCATTACGAAAAGTATAAATAGAGCCTCCAAAATTCATTATTTTTCATTCAGAAATAGAAGAACTTTCTATTCCTTTTGGAGAGAAGTTCAGAGGAGCTCTAAGGGCATAGTTTTCGCAGGTATGATTCTTTAGGCTTTTTATAGTTAGATTCTTGCAATTTAATTATGTAGTCTTTTGTAATAATTCGTTAGGTTGTGGTGGAGAAGATGAACTCCCCGATGAATACTTGGGTCATGTAATTGAGTCAAAGTTATAATAAATCGTCTTTATAAATTATTATTTGTTATTTGTTTTCTTGCTTTAATATCGTTAGTCAGAATCTTGGCTGGATAAACGGCAACGTCTTAGAATAAATAATTATGGTTTACTTTAATAGTAGCATATTAGGGTTCTCTCTATTATTTGTCCGGAACTAGTAATGAATAACACTAGGTTAAAGGAACGACAAAACAATCTTGAACTAGTTATGACTTAATAATTAGAGGAAGAATCAGGAACTAGTTGTAATAAACAATTAGGACTGAATAACTGTAACTAAGATCTAGGGATATTAAATGGTCGATGGTCATAATGCATGTTTGTAAATAACTCTACCTAGTAATTTAGGGTATGTGACAAAGCGAGGTTAGGCTCTCGTAGGTACCTTAGTTGCAAAAGTAGTGGGACTTTGCCTACATAGTGTAGCCGTAAGGTGCTACTAAAACAAGGATAGAATCGACGCCCGATAATAGTACGAATGACTATGTTATACACCGATTATACCAAGTATGAGGGAGGGAGTAAGTTTAACCACCATACCTATCCTCTATGTTTTTGAATCAAACCTTTTATTTTTCTTGCAACGCATATCGCTCTTTTATAAATTAAAAACCTTTTTCCAAAAACCAAAGCGAATGCAAAAACTAAACGAACTAGAATAGCACTAGCGAAGGTTTGACACGATCCCTGTGGATACGAACTCATTCTAGACACCTGGAGTGTGAATTATTGCTCTACGACAAACTGGTCCACTTGTCAGAACGTAGTCAAGCTTTTGGCGCCGTTGCCGGGTGAAATTTTGTTCTCTGGCAGGACATAGGTCGTACACAATGTCTAGGACAATGTGTCTGCAGTCCAGATGTCTTAGACAACTGATTATGAGGATCACGACTTATTGCAGTACTGGAGTAAATAAAAGCAATAAAGAACACCAGTTATTTGTTAACTCAGTTCGGCGCTAAACAGCCCTACTCTGGAGGATACCAATCCAGGAAGTGAACACTACTACTCCGAATCAATACTTAGTCTTACAACCACACCAAACACCTTTTGGCATGTATGCCTTTTCTTAATCCTAGTAATCTTGTACTCAAGGGCTAACTCCCACTAAATATGAGAACCTACCCAACTCTCTCTAATCACTAATCCCAAGTGACGAAACTTTAAACTTCTCAGTTTAAAAGACTTAGTTGAATGACAACATTCAACGACACAAAGCTTCAAAGTATCAAGAACAATACTAAGAGCTACTAATGCTTTGCACAGTGGGCACAAAGCTTTGGAGTTACAATCTTCAGTTATTGTGGGTTGTGTTTTAAGCTCTATGTTGAGTCCTTTATATAGGCGTGCAGGTCTTCAGATAATCTTCAATCTTTCAGATGCACTCCAATAAGAATTAGTTTTAAAACAAACTTGTTTTAAAACAAACTCCACAAGATAAAGAATTAATCTCTATCCACAAATTAAATACGAATCCAATCATATCTAACACTTAATCTCTATCCACATAGTGGATTCATCCCTGGATTGGCATCCTCCAGAGTAGGTTGCTGTTTGCGCTGAACTGGGTTAACAAACTTTGTGTGTTGTTTATTGTTTCCTGCTCTTTTAAATTGTTTCTTGTTCATCAAGTTCAGTATGTCCACAATGTTGGCACATTAAGCTACACATTATACTATTCCAAAGGTGTACACATTGTGCTGGACATTTGACACTTGCCACCAGAATTTCAATTGGCATCAAAGCAGGCACCCTGCCTGTTTGAGGGTGAGCTCCAGGGAAAATACTTTCTAGAAACATGGACAAGGATGGATCAATGGTCAACAAACTACCTCTTTTGGATGGGACTAATTATGACTACTGGAAGTCAAGGATGATTGCCTTCTTAAAGTCACTTGACAGTAGAACTTGGAAAGCTGTGCTCAAACTGGTCCACTTGTCAGAACGTAGTCAAGCTTTTGGCGCCGTTGCCGGGTGAAATTTTGTTCTCTGGCAGGACATAGGTCGTACACAATGTCTAGGACAATGTGTCTGCAGTCCAGATGTCTTAGACAACTGATTATGAGGATCACGACTTATTGCAGTACTGGAGTAAATTAAAGCAATAAAGAACACCAGTTATTTGTTAACCCAGTTCGGCGCTAAACAACCCTACTCTGGAGGATACCAATCCAGGAAGTGAACACTACTACTCTGAATTAATACTTAGTCTTACAACCACACCAAACACCTTTTGGCATGTATGCCTTTTCTTAATCCTAGTAATCTTGTACTCAAGGGCTAACTCCCACTGAATATGAGAACCTACCCAACTCCCTCTAATCACTAATCCCAAGTGACGAAACTTTAAACTTCTCAGTTTAAAAGACTTAGTTGAATGACAACATTCAACGACACAAAGCTTCAAAGTATCAAGAACAATACGAAGAGCTACTAATGCTTTGCACAGTGGGCACAAAGCTTTGGAGTTACAATCTTCAGTTATTGTGGGTTGAGTTTTAAGCTCTATGTTGAGTCCTTTATATAGGCGTGCAGGTCTTCAGATAATCTTCAATCTTTCAGATGCACTCCAATAAGAATTAGTTTCCTGAAGAAGCGGGAGACGAAGATTACTTTATCTGTCTCTGAGGAAGTCATGGAGTCCAGAATGCTAGTCATCCTTTGCAACCATTCCCTGGCTTTAGCGGGGTTATATTCACCATACAACTCTGGAGGGCTCATTCTACAAAACTCTCGGAAGGCAGCGCTCGACCCCAAGTTCTGAGGACGGGGAGCATTCATGTGCTGCTGAAACATGGCCATAAACTCCTGGTGCTGTTGCGCTTGTTGGGTTTGAAACTGCTGATGTTGATGCATCATCTCTGCCCACATGTTGGCGTTAGCATCTCCGAACAGTTCTGGTTCCTCCTCTTCGTTCTGCCTTCTTGGTGGCCTTCCAGGTCCTCGTCCTGCTCCAGACATTATGCTCTAACTGCCAATATCAAGTCAAGTTAGCTAGGCTTAAAGTGACATGACACCTAGAACGTATGTAGGGAACCTAGACAACTACTGGGATTGGAATCAATTATAACACCCCATAGATAAATCTAATGAACTCACGCAAGATCTGAATCGACCTGCTCTGATACCAATTATAACACCCCATAGATAAATCTAGAATAATCATGGAATATTATTAAAGGTACTGAATTCATTATTATTACAATAGAAGTTTATTGCACACACAGGTGCCAAATACACGAGAGTACAGATAAATAACAGCGGAAACAAAGCAACACGATTAGAAAGTGAAGAAAGCAAGAAAGTCTAAAATGCGATCCTCCAAACAGCAGTAGCTACTCCACAACACAGCTTACCTAATCCACCTGTTTTCCTGTTTCAAATAGGGAGTGGGGTGAGACAGTCACTTCGTCCCAGTGAATCCTACTACCCTCCTAGGCTATAAAGTCGGGGCTCCTAATCAGTCATATCATAATCTATATCCATAGCATAATTATCATAAGCAATAATATAAAGGTGTAACACAAAGTTTATCTTGTTCATTTTAAACCGCAAACCCTCTAAGGTGAGCACGTCTCAGGGGTTTGCCTTATCCGCGAACAGAAAGTGTTCCGGCATAAAGCTCACATAAATTTTCTAATGGAACATCTAAAACGAAGTCCACACTGATAACATGTTCATGTAATTAATCGACTGATCACT
The DNA here is from genome assembly GCA_954870985.1 of Trifolium fragiferum. Lineage (NCBI taxonomy): Eukaryota > Viridiplantae > Streptophyta > Magnoliopsida > Fabales > Fabaceae > Trifolium > Trifolium fragiferum. Next base: position 18,863,345 of record OX940789.1, read on the forward strand.
AAGTTCTTAACATGCTACCAATAAATTCCCAAACCCGGGGCGCATGCAATATTCTAAATTTCTTAAGTTATTTTCCTAAGAGTTCAACTGTAATTGACCTTCTGTTTAACATCAATTTATATACGTTTCTGCAGAATATCAATCTTTAACGAGGATATAAAACGAGTGTTCCATTTATCTTTGAAAATAAGAAAAAGGAGTCATTTCTGGGCTTGCTCGCTACGGCGAGTTACCAAGCTCGCCATGGCGAACTTACGGGTACTGGCCTAAACAACTCGCTAGGCGAGCAGATGCTCGCCATGGCGCAGTTCTTCAGCCCAGAACCTGGAGCTCGCCATGAAGGCTCGCTAGCAACTCGCTATGGCGAGTTCATGCAGAATTGCCTCTGTTTTGCGAAAATCATTGAATTTTATAAATAACACCTACAATCCTCATGCAAGACAGTGCAGTAACATATATTAATTGATATAGAACAGGATAGCATGAAATTTGGGAGTTAATTTCACACCTACAGTTATTCCTATGAATTCCTAAATTTGCATGCATTTTCATAAATTGGGAAAAACTAGCTAAACTAGCCTAAGAACCCACCTGGTAATTGAGCTTTAACCTTTAACTAAGCTCTACAGACAGCTACAGAGCTTCCTAGCTAGCCCCACGAACAGAAAGACCAGAATTGGAAACTTGAACACTTGAAACCCTCACAAATTGAGCTACGAATTTTGATGGAGTTGAATGATGAATTGAGCTGAAGAGTGGAGTTATTTATAGTGTTGAGCTCTGGTGAAACTACAGTACATGATTTGGGGTTATTCTTGGGCTGTATGTAATGTTATTGGTTTAGGAAATGGTGGGAAAAGAGGTGTTGTTAGCTTGTGTCATGTGAGCACTTGGGGAGATGAAATCACTGAGTAGCAGAGCTAATTCTCAGCTGATTTTAGGGTGTGGGAATCTCTGTAACTAAGAGAGTTTGCATGTGATAGTAAACAACAAGTTTCATGTGATAGTGGTGAGATTGGAAAGTTTGGACTTATGCATATTGTTGTTGTTTTGGCGTGAGAGGGAAGAGGAGAGTGAGAGAAATTGCTTCAGTTTGCTTGCTGAGGTTAGAATGAGTGAGAGAAGGGTGGTTTGCATGCTAATGAGGTGAATTAAGCCTAGTGGAACCATGACTCATGGTTATGGTGAGGTGCTAAGCTTACAAAGAAGTGAGTCATAGTTGTGGTTCACTTAGCAAGAGAATTTGAATTTTAGTAAGGTTGATTAAATTAAATTCATGAGTTTAAGGTTTAGTGTGTAGTATAAAGTCAAGAGAAATCATTAATCTTACACTCTTCACACTTAAATCTTATGACTTAGTAATTCAACCATTCCTAATTAATTTCAATTTTAATAGATTATTCTAATTAAAAGTAATTAGGCAATTTAGAAATTGGGGATGTTACACTATCAGCGATTAATTGAGTTCTTTTGGGGGCGATCTCTTCACTTTCTGTCTCTTCCCCAATCTCTATGACTTCTAGGGTCTCAAAGACTTCTTTTTCTTCTTCAGAGACGAGTTTCTCCTGTGCACCCTTTGGATCTTCTTTTATTGGATGTTCTTCAGATATCATGCCTTTAGATGTTGAGACATTTGTTTCGACATCCTTGATGTTGAGGTCGGATGTCATGACATCTTCTTCACCATTCTTCTCAATCTCTGTTTGAGGCTCAAGATTTTGGTTTTGAGTAGCCTCTTTCAGAGATAATTCTTCAGGAGTTTGATCTTCAGCATTCTTTGGAGACGATAGGGCTTCTAGCGGAGATGCCTCTTTGGGTTCTTCACTATGTGTTGGATTAGTGAAAGGCCCGACCAATGTGCTGCTTCTCCTCTTCCTTGCTGTAGTTCTTCTTCCTCTGGGAATAACCAATTTGTCAAGATCAACCTCTTGTTGATTGGCAGTTGAGCCTGAAACCCTAGCTGGATCACTAGGTCCTTCACCTTTGTTGATTGCTTAGTTGTTTGAGCTCATTGTGATTTCTTGACTCATGTTTGTTCAGAGTTTCTTTGAAGAAGATTTCTTTTGAGAGGTTTTGAAGGATGTCATACCAGATGTTGAAGCGTGTGTGATAGCACAAGTAATGATCTTGGTGGCTTTTTATAGATGGAACTAGGTAGTATGTTACCTTGTTTATTGTGCAGAAGTAATGATGATTAACATTATAATCTCTCTGCACGCCACCCTGTCACTTAATGTTCTACACGCTTTTGGACGTGTGGAACTCTAGAGTTCCTTTCCCACGTTCAGGTTGAAATGATTCAACTTCCTGACGAGTGTACAGATGTTGGGACATCTGGTAGAACATCTGGTCATTCTCTTCCTTGACTGTCTAGCAAGCTATTTTTGGACTATTGTTGGGAGGAGTCCACTTATAGCATTTGTCCTTTGCCTTGACACCTTTCATCACTACCTTCTGATTATTAGCAATAATGCACTCAGAGTTGTTGAAGTACACATCTAGTCCTTGTTCACATAATTGACTGATGCTTATCAGGTTTGTAGTGAGTCCTTCAACTAGTAGAACCTTATCAAGGTATGGTGAGCTGGGATCTCTTAGCTTGCCTATACCTTTAATTCTACCTTTAGCACCATCACCAAAAGTAACACATCCTTTGGACTAAGGCCTTAATTCCTTAAGGTATTTCCTATCTTCAATCATGTGTTTGGAGCATCCACTGTCAAAGTACCAGTCTTCATATGAGGATAGCCTGATACAAGTATGAGCCTTTAGTCTTGAATCTTCTTTTGGCCTCCATACTTTCTTGACTTGAGTCTCCTGGCACTTTACTTGTTGAGCAAGAATCTTCTTTTCAACCTTCCTTAGTGATCATTATCTTTGAGGATAGCCATGAATTTTGAAGCATTCTTTCATAACATGTCCAGACCTACCACAGTGATCACATCTATTGAAAGCTCTTCTATTTTGGGAGTATAGCTTTTTAAGATGTGGTCTTGGTATGTGCTTCTTCTGCTGCTTGTGAAGCTGACCTATGTTCCCATTCTTTTTGTGTTGAGCAGGATATTGAGACATGTGGCTTGACATCTTCCTTTTTGTTTGGACAGACTGTTGAGACTTGTAGTCTATGATCCTGTCTTTGTGTTTAACAGGATGTTGAGACATTTGGCTTGACATCTCCTTCTTGGTCTGAACAAAGTACTGAGATGTGTGGTCTATGATCCTGTCTGTGTGTTGAACAGGATGTTGAGACATTTGGCTTGACATCTCTTTCTTGGTCTGAACACAATGCTGAGATGTGTGGTCTATAATCCTGTTTGTATGCTGAACAGGATGTTGAGACATTTGGTGTGACATCTCTTTCTTGGTCTGAACATAGTGCTGAGATATGTTGTCTATGAACTTGTCGTTGTGTTGAGCAGGATGTTGAGACATTTTCCTTGACTTCTGGTCCTTAGGTTTATGTAGAGGAGGAGTTATCTTTTCTGGAGCAGATTCAACCTTTCTGAAGGGATGATCGAATCCTAATCCAATCATGTCTGCAGCTATTTTTTCAGATTCAAGGAGCTCATCCTCTGAGTCAGAATCATAGTCTAGACAACTCAAAGATTCAGTCATGCTTTTGAGTTTAGACACTAAAAAATTGCATTCTTTCCTCAGAACTGCTCGTTCCTTATGCTCCCTGATAAGTCTCTCAATGATTTCATCTTGCTCTAATATTTTAGCAGTGTATCTTGAAGGGTCGAGAGGTTCTTCATTGTTATCACTGCCTTCAGTGTCTGTGAAGCTTTTGAAGCTATCATTGCTGCTTGTTTCAAATATCCCTGAGAATGCGTTGTTTATGTCTTCATCTTCACTTTCATCCTCAGAGTCAGAGAGAATTGCAGTCAATCCCTTTTTCTGTTTTCTAAGAAAGTTGGGACACTGTATTCTGATATGCCCAAAGCCTTCACATTCGTAGCACTGTACCTCTGTTTCTTTTTCAGAGTTTGTTTCTTCTTTTGACATGTTTTGTGTCTTGTTGTTGGACATCTTGTCTGGGACATTTGTCCTCCACTTAGCTCGGACCCTGTTCACAGAATTGTTGAACGTCTTGGTCAATAGAGCAACTGCTTCTGATAGACAATCTTCACTTTTGCTTTCCTCGGATTTGAATGCCAAATTCTTCACATTCTTTTCAGGTCTATCTTCAAAGGTCATCTCAAAAGTTTGTAATGAGCCAATGAGTTCATCAACCTTCACCGTGCTCAAGTCTTGTGATTCTTCAATAGCAGTTACCTTTATAGTAAATCTCTTAGGAAGTGATCTAACAATTTTTCTGGCTAGTTTCTCCTCAGGTATCTTCTCTCCTAGAGCAAAGCATGAGTTTGCTATGTCTCAAACTCTAGTGTTGAATTCTGATATTGTCTCATCATCCTCCATCTTTAGATTTTCGAATTTTGAAGTGAGAAGTTGTAGCTTTGACATTCTAACCTTGGAAGTTCCTTCATGAGCAGTTTGTAGAATTTCCCAGGCTTGCTTAGCTTCTGTACATGTGTTGATCAGTTTGAATATGTTTTCATCAACACCATTGAAGATAGCATTGAGTGCTTTAGAGTTGCTATTGGACTCAGTCTCCTCTTCTGGGGTCCAATCTCCTTCACCTTTTAATAATGAAGAACCATCTTCTGCAGAGACTATTGGGTGATTCCAACCTGTAATAATTGCCCTCCATGCTTTTTGATCCATGGACTTGATGAAGGCAATCATTCTTCCTTTCTAATAGTCATAGTTTGATCCATCCAGAACTGGTGGTTTGTTTATTGATCCTCCATTCCGGTCCATCTTGAACAAGATTTTGTCTCCATGGAGCTCACCCAGCAGGTTAGGGTGCCTGCTCTGATGCCAATTGAAATTCTGTTCTCTGGTAGGACAAATGTCGTACACAATGTCTAGGATAATGTGTCTGCAGTCCGGATGTCTTAGACAACTGGTTAGACAACTGATTATGAGGGTCACGACTTATTGCAGTACTGAAGTAAATAAAAGCAATAAAGAACACCAGTTATTTGTTAACCCAGTTCGGCGCTAAACAGCCCTACTCTGGAGGATACCAATCGAGGAAGTGAACACTACTATTCCGAATCAATACTTAGTCTTACAACCACACCAAACACCTTTTGGCATGTATGCCTTTTCTTAATCCTAGTAATCTTCAACTCAAGGGCTAACTCCCCCTGAATATGAGAACCTACCCAACTCCCTCTAATCACTAATCCCAAGTGACGAAACTTTAAACTTCTCAGTTTAAAAGACTTAGTTGAATGACAACATTCAATGACACAAAGCTTCAAAGTATCAAGAACAATACTATGAGCTGCTAATGTTTTGCACAGTGGGCACAAAGCTTTGGACTCACAATCTTCAATTATTGTGGGTTGAGTTTTAAGCTCTATGTTGAGTCCTTTATATAGGCGTGCAGGTCTTCAGATAATCTTCAATCTTTCAGATGCACTCCAATAAGAATTAGTTTTAAAACAAACTCCACAAGATAAAGAATTAATCTCTATCCACAAATTAAATATGAATCCAATCGTATCTAACACTTAAAATTAATAACAAACTTTATCATTAATCCTAATCTCAGCTTGTTACTTAAAGATTCGCGCCTTATCCAAATTTGAACAAACATGCGTGCTTAATGGATAAACATTATCTTTTTAGCTGAACTAATTCAAGATGGCCTACCCATATGTCTTGGGACATCTTGTTCGACATGTTGCCTAAACATGCTCTGAACCCAGTGACAAGATGTCTAGGACATCTTGTTCAACATGTTGCATCTGCACATCTTCAATATGCACAAGTGGTTTAGACTTAATTACTTCAGCATTGGTGCTTCAGTTAAGTCACTCTGACCTAGTTGTTTTAGCCTTATGATGCAGCCAATCTTAGAAGAACTACACCGAGGATTTTGTTCACAAAACTTTGTTAGAATTATTCTAGTTTGTCAAAAAAAATTAAAAAAATACAAAAAAATTAAAAAATCAAAAATCTTGTTAATGATTGTGAATTTAGAACTGTGAAATTCTGGCTAAGGCGAAGTCAAGGTATTTAAGCGATCCTAGTGATCCACCTTACTTACCTAGGAATTTTCATGGTGACAAAGACGTATGAAACAAAACCAAAAATATTTATAAATATCTTTTCCAGTGCTACTGATGGTATTCATTTGTTGTGCTTGATAAACAAATTTCCTGGAGTTTGAGTACTTCGACTAGCCAGAGAAGGAGCTAAGGAAAAGACTGAGAGCTCTAAAGCTAGCAGAATCCAGTAATCTTGAGAAAGAAGGAGAGCCTACCACCAAAGCCATGGGGGACGAATAAAGAATCACTATGGGAGATTACTGCAAGAGGACTGATAATGATCAGATCTTACTGGGGTTCCAGCCGGCACACCCAGCTAACTTTGATATCAAAGGTAACGTTCTTACAGGTTTGCGGGAGAACCAGTTCGACGGCCGCACCAACAATGATCCTTGGGATCATTTGTCAAAGTTTTCAGAGACTTGTTAGATACAAAAGGTGCTGGATAGGGGTGTACATGGACCGGTTTGGGTTGGGTTTATGCAAAACTAAAATCCGAACCATATAGGGTACTCCGGATTGGGTTGAACAAAATAACCACCCACTTTAATATTGGGCCGGGTTGGATAAATCCATTTATTTCCGGGTTGGGTTGAATGGGTTGTGTGGGTTACCCAAATTTTAAATATTTTTATTTATTTTTTAATATTAAAAGACTAAATGACGAATAATCATTTTTTTTTTTTTATAAAAATGACTCAACTTTTTATTTTCTTAAAAAATAGTGTAACATATTTTCACTACTTTTTTAGCATCATAAAATGATAATATCATCATCATATTGTTACTTTTAAATGTGACAAAAAGAAGTGGAAAAGTGAAGACAGGATGATCAGAGAATACGTTAAAATTGTGATGTACAGAAGAGTAATGCGTTTGCCGTATGAAATAAACACGCATACAACTTATTTTGGAAATTTGAGTATTGAACTAGAGGTTTTTCTCTTTTAATGAAGGAAAATATTTAATATTAATATGAAAATTATTTTAAAAAATCATAGCACTACAGATTCAGTGGGTTAGTGGATTTTTTGAGTATGGGTTGGGTTTTGCCCGAAACCCGATTTTATTTATGGATTTTTCATTTTGAAATCCATACAAACCCAATACCCGATCCAACCCACTTTTTTAGGTTGGATTAGGTGGGTTTGAGTGGGTCAATTGGGTTTACCCAACCCATGTACACCCCTAGTACTGGAAAATGTCACAGAGGACCAGAAGAAGATGCGGTTGTTTGCTTTTTCTCTTATAGGTCCAGCAAAAGACTGGCTTCAATGTTTGCCAAGGGGATCAATCACCACATGGAAGGAGCTTGAAGATAAGTTCCTTGAGAGGTTCTTTACTCACACTTTATTCCAGAAGCAGAAGTCTGAGATCCTGAGTTTCAAACAGCATGAATCTGAAACGCTGTGTGAAGCTTATGAACGCTTCAAATTGCTCATGAGGAGGTGTCCTAACCACAACATTAGTGCTATGGAGCATATGCAGATATTCACGGCAGGTATGAAAATGCAACATCGCATGATACTCGATGCCTCGGCTGGTGAGTCTATCATTGTAACATCCCCAAATTTCTAAATTGCCTAATTAATTTTTAATTAGAATAAATCTATTTAAATTGAATTTAATTAGGGGTGGTTAATTAACTAATTCATAGGACTTGAGTGTATTATGTGTTTGGTTAGCATCTTAACTCTACTCATGTAATTAATTGATTAACACAAAGATTTGAATTTTTCCCTCTTTGATGACTCAATTCTCCACTAACCTCAAGTTATCACTACAAGCCAACACCTCATGACATGAGTGAGTCATGGTTCCACTCAATTAACCCACTCTTAGCTACATGCAATCAAAACCTCTCATTCACTCCCTCCAACTCAGAAATTCTGAAGCATTAAGCTCCCTCTTTCTCTTCTATCTCACGCAAAACAACAACAACAATCCCACCATGTAATTCCAATTTTCTCCATTACCAATAACTCACAAGTTTGGCTTCTTCTCTCACAAGCCAAGCTAAAATTCTCAGAGATTCTCCATTGCATAAACAACATTAAACCAGCTCTGAAATCTTCAGTAAATTTATCTGCTCTAAACCCTCACATGACACAACACAACAACCTCCTTCACTTCACCTCAAAACCAACCAATGCTAGTACATGCATGCCCTGAATTGAGCCAAACCCAGTACTGTACATACTCTGTAATAACTACTATAAATAGCCTTCACTTCAGCTGAGAAATCATCATTCAATTCACTCAATTCGTAGAGCAAGGTAGAGGGTTTCTAGAGTTCAAAATTCCAAATTCTGGTCTTGCTGTTCGTGGCTAGCTAGGGGGTTGCTGTAGCTGCTTTAGGAAGCTCAGGAAGCAAATAAAAGCTTCAATCCAGGTGGGTTCTTAGGCTAGTTTAGCTAGTTTTTCCCAATTTATGAAAATGCATGCAACTTAGGAATTCATAGGTAATAACTGTATGTGTGAAATTAACTCCCAAATTTCATGCTATTCTGTTCTATATCACTTAATTTATGTTTCTGCACTGTCTTACGTGAGGATTGTATGTTTCTGCATGAACTCGCCATAGCGAGTTGCTAGCGAGCCTTCATGGCGAGCTCCAGGTTCTGGGCTGAAGAACTTCGCCATGGCGAGCACCTGCTCGCCTAGCGAGTTGTTTAGGCCAGTACCCGTAAGTTCGCCATGGCGAGCTTGGTAACTCGCCGTAGCGAGCAAGCCCAGAAATGACTCCTTTTCTTATTTTCAAAGATAAATGGAACACTCGTTTTATATCCTCGTTAAAGATTGATATTCTGCAGAAATGTATATAAATTGATGTTAAACAGAAGGTCAATTACAGTTGAACTCTTAGGGAAATAACTTAAGAAATTTAGAAGTTTGTATGCGCCCCGGGTTTGGAAATTTATTGGTAGTATGTTATGAACCTAGTGATCAGTCAAATAAAAACATGTTTATGTTATCAGTGTGGACTTCGTTTTAGATGTTCCATTAGAAAATTTATGTGAGCTTTATGCCGGAGCGCTTTCTGCTCGCGGATAAGGCGAACCCCTGAGACGTGATCACCTTAGAGGGTTTGCGGTTTAAAATGAACAAGATAAACTTTGTGTTACACCTTTATATTATTGCTTATGATAATTATGCTATGGATATAGATTATGATATGACTGATTAGGAGCCCCGGCTTTATAGCCTAGGAGGGTAGTAGAATTCATTGGGACGAAGTGACTGTCTCACCCCACTCCCTATTTGAAACAGGAAAACAGGTTGAATAGGTAAGCGTTGGTCTTGGAGTCGCTGCTGCACTTGGAGGATTGCATTTAGTTTTCATGCTTTCTCACTTTCTTATCGTGTTGTATTTTGTTTCCGCTGATAATTCCTGTACTCTCATTGTATTTGGCACCTGTGCGTGCAACTGAACTTTGTTGTAATAATAATGAATTCTGTTATCAAATATAATATTCCATGATTATTCTAGATTTATCTATGGGGTGTTATAATCAAAATTAAGACTTATGCAGAGACCAAGGATCTGGTTGAACAGATGTGCCAAAACGAATACAACATGAGTCATGACAGGAGTGAGAAGACACCTGGAATCATCAAGGTGGACAAAGAAATTGCTTACAAAGTAGAGAAAGAGCTGCTAAAGAGGCAACTTGCTGAGAAAGAGAAAGAGGTAAAAGAAGCTAGTGTGAAACATGTGGAAGAAGTCTGTGACTTCTGCCTAGAAGATCACCGAAACGGGCAGTGTTTGCCAGGAGGTAAAGAGCAAGTGAACTATATGGGAAACAACTACAACCCAGGTTGGAGTAAGCACCCAAGTTTACGTTGGGACCAGACCGGAAACCAAGCTCAAGAAGCACCTCAACAAAGAAAACCATCTCCTTTGGAGGAGTTACTCACAAAGTTTGCAAGCATGAGCAAGACAAATTTTGAAAGCATCCAGAATACAGTAGCCAACCTGGGGGCGACCATCAAAAGTCTTGAAACCCAAATTGGTCAGCTGTCCAAACTGGTAAGTACTCATGTTTCTAAAGACATTGCAGGTAATACGGTGGACAACCCAAATGAGGAGTGCAAGGCATTGAAAGAGGCGAAGCCCGAACGCGACCACGATGAGCAAGAAATGCTCAATTTCGCAGACTTCGAAGAATGGTTCAATATGCTAGGGCTGACTGTCGAAGAAGCCTACGACGAGTTCGTAGGGGAACTAGAAGAATACAGAGAAAGCCTAGCAAGAGGACCAAAGCTGCCACCCAAAAAGAAAGATCCTGGAAGCGTCACCATGGTCTGTCAGATTGGGGAAGAAGGAGTCAATGCATTATGTGATGTGGGCTCAAGTGTGAATGTCACACCATTATCCTTGGCAGACAAATTCAAGCTCAAATTACCAACTGCAGGTACAGCTAAAGAACTCATATTAGCTAACCAATCAACCATTTGATCAGCAGGTACAGTAGAAGATGTCCTGGTGAAAGTCCAAGACTTGGTTTTTTCAGTAGACTTCATGATCTTAGACATTGGAGAAGATGAAGAACATCCCATCATCTTGGGAATGCCATTCATAGCCACTAGCAGGGCCATTATTGACATGGATCTTGCTGAGATGACACTAAGGAGTGGAGAACAGGTAATCACTATTCCAACTTCCAAGACGAACAGGGACGAATGCTGCAAGCTCGAATGGAAGAATGAAGAAGCTAATGAGACGCTAAACAAGCGCTGCTTGGGAGGCAACCCAGGGTTATTATCTAAGTATTTCTAATTCAGTATTTTGTTTCAGTAATTTCAATTCAGTATTTGCTTCAGTTTTTTTTAATTCAATAAAATGTACTCAGAATTCCAGCATGTCACATTCATCTATTAACAGTCCCTGTCTTACAAAAAAAATTAAATAATTGTTGTTGTTTATTATCTTGTGCATGAGAAACTGTTATAGGTAATATTGCAGCGAAGTAAGTTGTAAATGCTGATGAACTGAATTTTGCACCTTAACACAAACACCAAAGGTGAATGCTCCGAAAAGTAGAAGTTCGGAGGACAATGAGACGAGTGATGAAGCGGTGTCTGCAGATAAGTGTCCACGCCTTCAGATACCTAAGCTGACGAAGTGTCAAAGTAAGTATTAAAGTTTATCGTTCCATAGAGATTGTAGTGGATCAATCACGGTAATCGGGATCATACGCGAGTAAAAATTGCAATTAAATTAAAAAGGGGGGATTTGTTTGGAATATTGGTTTCTTTGGAAAATAACGGAAAATTATTAGGGTTCTTAAGTCAAGAGAGAAATCGATTGGATCTTTTCGGTTCACCCAACTACTATTGTCTTGGTATTCCATGCATGCTAACAAATTACGAACTTAGTTTCACGATTCGATTAAATTAAATAACTATGTCCAATGTCTTGGTACATAATCCTTTCAAATTGATTATCAATCCCTAATGTCTTAGGATGACCTATAATCAATTGAGGTTTTTGCCCTTTAACCTTTGAATTCTCAATTAACAAACCGATATGTCTAAAGTGAAAGTTAATTGAACAACTATCACTAGGTCAATTGATTCGCTTCTAATGTCTTAGTAAACAAACAATTATAATCATCATACAATTCGCGACGTTGTATAAAGCATTAAGAATAAGAGATAATTGACTGAAACTAACTTCGTAATTCGATTAACACATCATATGAAATACATGGTTCAAAACAATAGCAATAAGGATTCCCTAGGATCCAATCTAGAAGTTTAGTTACGCATAATTAAAGCAATAACATAAAATAGAGTATAAGAATTCATTACAAAATAAGGAACCCTTGGCTCTGGACTTGCTCTCAAGAATCGCCTTTTTCTCGCCATCAAAATCTCTCCAAGAATGAGGAGAAAATCTAAATTTATAGACCTAGGGTTACGGGCCTGCGCCGCGCGCCAACGGCAGACTTGACAGGGCGATTTAGGCTTCTCTGGGCGCGGCGCGCCACATGTCCGGCGCGGCACGCCATGCAGTCTTTTTCTCCTTTTTTTCCTTTCGTTTCTTGTGCTCCAAGCAATCTTGTAATGATTCTTTTTCTCTTTATTTCTTGCATAGTGCATAATAAAAATATACTACTTTGCCTTGAATTTGTTGTAAAAATCATAGTAATGACGTGATGTCATCATAAGCCAAGTGAGAATTTGAGCCAAATATTTCCAACAGGTATTACCAATTTCTTTCGATCTATGAGAGTTCCGCACTCTTGTTTATTTTTCAGAACTTGCTCCAATTCTCTGTAACTGGTTGATTTATTAAATCATGCATTGAGGCAATTTTTTTATTATAACTTTGAGCCTTTTTCAAGCCACCCTGATAAATATTATTATCCTTTGCTAACCACTTTGAGCCGTAAAAAAATATCCTTTTTCTTTCGGTGACAAACCACGATACAAGCCTATAGACCAGAAAAACAATGAATTACCCTCTTTTGGAGTTAGGTAATAAGTTCTCTGATCATAGCAACAATCAATATTTGGGGTTGCTCATGGAACTAGCAACAATTCAAGTTTGGGGTGGGTATAAAGAGAACTATCACTACAAAAAAATGAAAAAATAGAAAAAAGAGACGGGAAAAATCCCTAAAAAATAGTCTTTACAAAAAAAATAAGAAAAGAGACGGGAGAACATCAAAAATCCCTAAAAAAAAGTCTCTACAAAAACAGTGATAGAAAAAGAACCACAAACGTCTCTCTGGTTATATTCTCTAAAAATACCAAAATTAAAAAAGGTACCCTATGGAATAAGGTTGCGTACACAAAAAGGAAACAAAGTAGTACTTAACTCCAAGTTTAGCCTACTTATCCCAAAAATGTCCTATCTTGACCCTAGCCACGTTATAACCCTTAGAGACCTCCAAAAATGCATATTTATTAAATTTTGACAGGTTACTTAGAATTCTTGCAAGCATATGGTAAAATGGCAGGTTGTGCGATGATTGAGAGTGACCGTTTCAATTTCGAGCGAAAATGTGAGTGAAAGAAAAGGTTGAACACGGACTCTCGTAGACACTTGTCAGACTCGCTACTATCAACGTCTCCTGAACTAAGCAGGACTGAGCATTGCACACTACGGTAAGAATCAGCGGTACCATTGCTGAACAAGTAAGGGTGTGAAATTCCTATCATTTTTGTTTATTTCTTAACTCGCCAACGATCTTGTCTGACAGCATGTTACTTAAGGACAAGCAACATTTTAAGTTTGGGGTTGTGATGACAGGAATTTCTGCAGTATTTTAGGTAGTATTATTAGTAGTAAAATGACCAAGACAGGCCCAAATATCAACAAAAACCTGAAGAATCGAGAAAAAGCTTCAAGACAAGGTGAAGAAACGCAAAAGACAAGAAAAAACCCAAAAATGAAGAAAAACAGCTCATCGTGTCATGATGATGGCTCCCAACATGACACGATGAGAGCTGCTTGCTCGCCAAGACAGAATCAATTATATTTTTGAAGAGAATCTTAGCATCGTATCACGATGGCTCACAGCGCAATACGATGGCTTTGCGTGGTGATCACGCAGATTAAACGCACAGGATTAGTTATAATTTTAAACTAAATCTTCTCATCGTGACACGATGGCTTGCTGAGGCCCATTACGAAAAGTATAAATAGAGCCTCCAAAATTCATTATTTTTCATTCAAAAATAGAAGAACATTCTATTCCTTTTGGAGAGAAGTTCAGAGGAGCTCTAAGGGCATAGTTTTCTCCCCTTACGGGAAAACTAACTCGGCAAGGTATGATTCTTTAGGCTTTTTATAGTTAGATTCTTGCAATTTAATTATGTAGTCTTTTGTAATAATTCGTTAGGTTGTGGTGGAGAAGATGAACTCCCCGATGAATACTTGGGTCATGTAATTGAGTCAAAGTTATAATAAATAGTCTTTATAAATTATTATTTGTTATTTGTTTTCTTGCTTTAATATCGTTAGTCGGAATCTTGGCCGGATAAACGGCAACGTCTTAGAATAAATAATGAGGGTTTACTTTAATAGTAGCATATTAGGGTTCTCTCTATTATTTGTCCGGAACTAGTAATGAATAACACTAGGTTAAAGGAACGGCAAAACAATCTTGAACTAGTTATGACTTAATAATTAGAGGAAGAATCAGGAACTAGTTGTAATAAACAATTAGGACTGAATAACCGTAACTAAGATCTAGGGGTATTAGATGGTCGATGGTCATAATGCATGTTTGTAAATAACTCTACCTAGTAATTTAGGGTATGTGACAAAGCGAGGTTAGGCTCTCGTAAGTACCTTAGTTGCAAAAGTAGTGGGACTTTGCCTACATAGTGTACCAGTAAGGTGCTACTAAAACAAGGATAGAGGGAAGGAGTAAGTTCAACCGCCATACCTATCCTCTATGTTTCTGAATCAAACATTTTATTTTTCTTGCAACGCATATCGCTCTTTTATAAATTAATTTTTTTTTTCCAAAAACCAAAGCGAATACAAAAACTAAACGAACTAGAATAGCACTAGCGAAGGTTTGACACGATCCCTGGGGATACGAACTCATTCTAGACACCTAGAGTGTGAATTATTGCTCGACGACAAACTGGTCCACTTGCCAAAACGTAGTCAACCATATACTAATAATTCCTCATTACTAGGTTTATATTCATCTAATCATGTTATCCTTTAATCAAAAGATCATAATTAAAACATGTTATAAGCATACATCTCATTTTATTAAGCTTGTAATAAACTCTGATTCAGGCACCCTCGCTAGGCGAGCACCAGCGAGCTCCCAGCGAGCAAAGGCGAAGGGCACTCGCCATCACTCGCTACAAGTCGCCGGGTGAGCACTCATCTGGACAGGATGAACAGCAAGAACAAAAATGCTCTCGCTAGCACATTCATACAGCTCGCCGGGCGAGCAGTACCCAGAAAAATTGCTCTGTTTCGGGTTCAGTTTGAAATCCATTAAAAATACTATTTTTCCACATATAAATCTATAAAGTTGATAACTTTAAGCTTATAACATCATTAGCAACTTAGAAGTACAACTATAAACATGATTTAACACCAAAAGACAAGAATCATGAGATTATTCATACATTTATTCAAAATTTCATAACAACATAATTAACATACAAGGTATAGATTTTTCCCATATTAATCCATTTACCAAACATGAATAATTATCTAGAATCATTCAATCAATATTAAATCACATAGATAAACACATTCCAAAACCCTTTTCTTCCCAAAACCCAAAATGAGTGAAGAGAGTTTGGGTATGGAGTCATAGACAAACTCCCCTCTCTTTGATCACCCAAAATTATATTATCTAAGCCTCTTACCTTGATTGAAGCTTTAAATCTCTAAGCTCTACACTTGGACTCCGTTCTACCTCTTTAAGCTTGGTTCTTCTACACTTTCTCTCTACCTCCCTTTCTCTCATTTGTGATAAATGAAAATCACTACTCTACTCCTCATAAAAACTACTCCTTTATATACTTACCACTTAGGTTAGATTCAAATCCCTATATTACCCTTATTTTCTCTACAAATCCCACTCACAAACTCAACTTTACTCTTACCACTAATTCCCGTACTATTTACTCAATTGTCACTACTTCCTCTCCAAGATACTCTATTCTTTTAGCCAATGACCGAAATGCCATTAATTCCATTACTCTTTCTATTAATAGCTAAAACCATATAATTAATATTAATTAATTCCCAAATAAAACATAACCAGCTAATAACTTCTAATTAATAAAATTGGGTCGTTACAACTCTCCCCCACTTAAAAAATTTTCGCCCTCGAAAATTGCACGACTAAAACAACTCGAATAAGACCACTTCATCCCATTTTCCAACAAAATTTCCAAATTCCACACATTATCAATTTGACAAAACTAGTTTATTCAATCAACACAATTTTCGTTTACCATTAACAAGAGATTAAAGCATAAACCATCTTAATTTGCCAATAAGTATCCGATAACCATGATGGTAGCATAAACCATCTTTACCAAACTTCAAATATGTTCTTTTATCAAGAACTTTCCATCACAAGTATCCTTCAATCTTTCATACTCCAAAAGAATAGTCGTCTTCAAAGAAACATTCATAACTTCATACTTTCCATAAATCCTTGTTCTCAATTTCGGTTTCTTGATTTCCTTCTTAATCTGTATACTTCATGTCCAATCCTCATCCAAACTGAAATTACGTTCTCTGGCAGGACAGATGTCGTACGTAATGTCTAGGACAATGTGTCTGTAGTCCAGATGTCTAAGACAACTGGTTATGAGGATCACAATGTTATTGCAATACTGAAGTAAACAAAAGAATTAAACAACACCAGTAATTTGTTAACCGAGTTCGGCGCTAAACAGTCCTACTCTGGAAGATACCAATCCAGGAAGTGAACACTACTACTCCGAATTAATACTTAGTCTTACAACCACACCAAACACCTTTTAGCATGTATGCCTTTTCTCAATCCTAGTAATCTTCTACCTAAGGGCTAAGTCCCCCTGAATATGAGAACCTACCCAACTCCCTCTAATCACTAATCCCAAGTGACGAAACTAAACTTAACAGTTTAAGACTTAGTTGAACGACAACATTCAACGACACAAAGCTACAAAGTATGAAAGAACAACACTTAGAGCCACTTGATCTTTTGCACAGTGGGTACAAAACTTTGGACTCACAATCTTCAGTTATTGTGGGTTGAGTTTTAAGCTCTATGTTGAGTCCTTTATATAGGCGTGCAGGCCTTCAGATAATCTTCAATCTTTCAGATGCACTACAATAAGAATTAGTTTTAAAACAAACTTGTTTTAAAACAAACTCCACAAGATAAAGAATTAATCTCTATCCACAAATTAAATACGAATCCAATCGTATCTAACACTTAGAATTAATAATAAACTTTATCATTAATCATAATCTAAGCTTGTTACTTAAAGATTCGCGCCTTATCCAAATTTGAACAAACACGCGTGCTTAATGGATAAGCATTATCTTTTAAGCTGAACTGAGTCAAGATGTCCTACCCACATGTCTTGGGACATCTTGTTCGACATGTTGCCTAAACATGCTCTGAACCCAGTGACAAGATGTCTAGGACATCTTGTTCAACATGTTGCATCTGCACATCTTCAATATGCACAAGTGGTTTAGACTTAATTACTTCAGCATTGATGCTTCAGTTAAGTCACTCTGACCAAGTTGTTTTAGCCTTATGATGCAGCCAATCTCAGAAGAACTACAATCTCCCCCCTTTGGCAAATTATGGCTAAAACAACCACAAACCACTTTGTTGAATGTGCACTCTTCAGTCTTCAATCTTCAAATTCTTCAATCTTCAAATTGATCTCTGTTTTTGCAATCTTCTGTTCTGAAATCTTCAGGTCTTCTAGGTCTTTGATCTTCAGAAACTTGCGTGTCTTCAATTTTCATGATTTCTTCAATCTTGAATGTGTGATGAATCTTTTCTTGTATGAGACAGTCTTAGTCTTGTCTTCATATGATCCATTACAATGAATTTTCTAAGTCCAGGAATGAGATACCTAGTGACTTAGTGAACCAAAGTCTTGAGTTGCAACGGAAAGTACTTAATCAGAGTAATCAAGACTCACTAGACTTACAGAAGATGAACAGAAAAGGAAAAATACACAAAGTACTTATTTTCCTATACCCAGGGTCTGTTCTTCAAACTTCTTCTGCTTCCTCTTGCTCAGCTTCAGCTTGAGCATCTCCAACTTCTTCTTCATCTTCACCTTTCTCCATGATGGACTTGATCAGATTGTCCACATGGGTCTTCCTTGTTGTGCTGACCTTCATGGTTTCTTCCAAGGTTTTTGAGATCTGTCTTAGTTCAGCCAGAACATCACTCTTGTTTGCTCTAGGCATGGAGCCTGATGCTTCAGCATGTTCCTTCATCTTTGGAAACACAATGTCTGGGACATGTGTAAAAAGCTTGTAGTCAAAACTAAGAACTTGAGGTTTCTTGGTTGAAATTTCATCAAGGTACAAGATGTTTGGATACTGCCGTAAAATCATTCCAGTTATCAGACAGGGGAATGCAATTGGCAGCTTCACCACATATGTGTCAGCATGCTTCATGGTTTGACAAAAGACGTGATCACCAAAGTTGAGCTTCTTCTTCGTTCCTATGAGGAAGATCATCTTTGCTAGCATTGGAGTGATCCCCGAACCATGGTTGATTGATGCCCAGTTTGCTGCACCAATCCTATTGAGGACTGCATACTTCACACTAAGGGTGCCAGTAGACAATAACCCCTTCTTAGGCCATTCATTCACTTGATCTCCAGTAATCTCCTTAGTAATCTCTTCCAAGAGATCAGCTTCATCAGTCTCAGTTGAAGTGTTTCTCCCAAGGTACTCATTGATGGTGGCAGGGGAAAACTTCACATCTCTTCTTCTGACTCGAACCGTCCTAAACTCCTCACTTCCTTCACTGCAAGCACTAATAATGTTGACTATGAACTCCTTTACCAGCATCTCATAGCAGTTGCCCAAGTCTTTGATTGTTCTCATCAGCTCAGCAGCTTCTAAGAGTTTGACAATTTCTTTGCACTCTAGAGCATCTTGATGGAGCTCTCTTTCTTGAGCAATCCTCCGTTGATAGACATACCTCCATTTTTGAGCATTTTCCTCAGACTGGAAAGAGACTATGTCCATTGGGGCTGGAGGGATGTTTGCAGGAATTCTTCTTCCTCCAATTCTTTTCTTCCCAGAGGTCGTGATGTCTAGGACATCTGCTTCGACATCAGTGTCAGAGTCACTGATAGCAACAACCTGCTTCTTCTTCTTTGAACTCTTCTCTCTAGTAGCTTTCTTCTCGGCTTTTCTCTTCCCTTTCTTCCCAGTGACAAGAGTCTCCACTTGCTTAGACCTATATGTCTTAGCTTTTCCTTTGACTGGAATGCAAATGCGTATTCCTTCAATTTCCTTTGAGCTTTCTTCTTCAACACTTTGATGTGTTTCACCATTTTTCTTCATCCCTTGAAGAATCTTGGCCAGGGGGACCTCATCTTCATCTTATTGATCTTCTTGCTCTTGATCTTGAACCTTTTCTTGTTCAGAAGTTGAAGCGAGACCAGATGTCGAAGCATTTGGTTCGACATCAGTTTTTGGAACCTCTTCTGAAGGCATAGTTTGATCCAAGTTAGGATCCTCTTCATGAGGTTCTGAGAAGATGTTAGTGGTGGTTTCTGATGGAGGAACTTCTTTGGTTGGTGAAGAGATCTGCTCAGTAATCTTGACTTGATGTTCATCAGTTGATGCTTCATCAGATGGCTTGACATGTGGTACTTCTGAAATCTTTTGTGATTCTTGATTCTCAGAAGGTTGATATTCAGGTTTTGTAGACTCTTGTTCATGAATTTTTTCATTCCTAGTTGCATGAGCACGAGCTTTCATCTTTTTAGGGTTCTTCTTCTTCTTTGAACCTTTGGACTTTTCTTCTTGATTGCGCCTTCAGTTGGAGCAATCATGTTGATTGGTACAGCGTTGGTGATAACCCCTTGTTGATCAACGCATAGGTCTGCAACCCTAGGCATTTGAGAGGATTCCTCTTCTGTTTGCGTCTTTGAATCATCTTGATTTGAGATGAAGCAAGACCAGATGTCGAAGCATTTGGTTCGACATCAGGTTTTGGAACCTCTTCTGAAGGCATAGTTTGATCCAAGTTAGGATCCTCTTCATGAGGTTCTGAGAAGATGTTAGTGGTGGTTTCTGATGGAGGAACTTCTTTGGTTGGTGAAGAGATCTGCTCAGCAATCTTGACTTTATGTTCATCAGTTGATGCTTCATCAGATGGCTCGACATGTGGTACTTTTGAAATCTTTTGTGATTGTTGATTCTCAGAAGGTTGACATTCGGGTTTTGTAGACTCTTGTTCCTGAATTTTGTCATTCCCAGTTGCATGAGCACGAGCTTTCGTCTTTTTAGGGTTCTTCTTCTTCTTTGAACCTTTGGACTTTTCTTCTTGATTGCGCCTTCAGTTGGAGCAATCATGTTGATTTGTACAGCGTTGGTGATAACCCCTTGTTGATCAACGCATAGGTCTGCAACCCTAGGCATTTGAGAGGATTCCTTTTCTGTTTGCGTCTTTGAATCATCTTGATTTTAGTTGTTGTTCTTGGATGATTGTTGAGACATTGTTGCAGAGAGTTCTTTGAGAAGAATGAGTTTCTGATTTTTTGAGAAGGATGTCAGACAAGATGTTGAGACGTTTGGTAGTGTCACATATAAGGTCTTAGTAGCCTTTTATAGATTTATTGAGAACTTAAGGCTACCTCTTTTTACGTGCAGATGTTTAATGTTTCTTTACTCTACACGTTACCTCTATAATGCCTATGACACGTTTTTGAGCGTGTGAATACCCAGAGGCACTCTTACACTCCCAACCAAAATCTCTTCAGCTTCTTTTCCGTTGTACAGATGTTGGGACATCTGGTGGGACATCTTGTCAATTTCTTCCTTGGCAGACAAGCAAGCTATTTCTGGACCATTATTTTGAGGTGTCCAAGTATAGCATTTATCACTTGACTTTATCCCTTTCATCACTACATCTTGATCATTAGCAATGGTGCATTCATGGTTTTTGAAGTGCACTTTTAGTCCTTGTTCACATAATTGACTAATGCTAATCAAGTTTGCAGTGAGACCTTCTACCAGTAGAACATCATCTAGGCATGGAGTGTTTGGACCAACTAGTTTCCCAATGCCTATGACTCTACCTTTAACTCCATCACCAAAAGTAACACTTCCTTTTGAATGAGACCTTAATTCTCTAAGGTATCTCTTATCTCCAGTCATGTGTTTAGAACATCCACTGTCAAAATACCAATTTTTATGTGGAGATATTCTTAGAGGAGTATGAGCCTTTTGAGGCGGTGTTGGCTTACATACTTTAATCAGAACTTCCTTGTGCTTCACTCTTTGAGGTAGGATCTTCTTTTTGTTCTGACTTTGTGACTTAGGCTTCTGAGGGTAGCCAGGGAGGTAGAAGCATTCTGAGATTGATGTCTAGTTTTTCCACAATGTTTACATCTTTTCAGTGGTCCCTTATACTCTTTGTATTGAGGGGACACATGTTGAGCATGATGTTGGGACATGTGGTCTGGCATGTGCTTCCTTTGTTGAGCTGGAGGCTGAGACCTTTGTTCAAACATTTTCTGCTTGTGTTGAGTCAGATGATGTTTCTTTGTCACCTGTTTCTTTTGTCTAGCAGGTTGTTGAGGTTTGGATCCTGTCTTCTTATGCTTGTGCTGAGAAGGATGTTGTGACTTGTGGTTTAACATCTGGTCCTGAGAGCCATTCTTTGGGGGAATTTTCTTCTCAGGAGCTTTGTTGTAGTTGTCATACCCTACCCCTTCTTGTCACTTGGGTTTCTACCAAGCTCAAGAACTTCTTCAAGCATGTCAGTTCCCTTGTTTAACATTCTCACAACTGTTGATGCTTCTAGTGCCTCCTTTTCTTGTGCGAGCAAGGTGACTTGTTTTCTCAATTCAGCTGTTGATGCCTCTAGTGCTTCCTTTTCTTGAGTAACTTTCTCCATCTCCTTATCTTGTCTTCTTATAAGTTCACAAGATTGTTCCCATTTAATGGTGAGATTATTGTATTTCTCATCCAATTCTTCTTGTAGGAGATCTTCATTACTAGTACTACTGCTAGTATCAAAAGTTCCAGTGAAGGCTTTATTTGTTGTTTTTTCTTCTTTCTCTTCCTCAGAATCAGATAAGGTAGCTGCCATTCCCTTTTTCTGTTTCCTGAGAAAGTTGGGACATTCTTGTCTGATGTGCCCCTTTCCTTCACTCTCAAAGCACCTTACCTCTTTGCTTTCCTCAGAAGTGTTTTCTTCCTTGGTCTTGTTCTGTGACTTGATGTTGGACCTCTTGTCTAGGACATTTGTCCTATACCTAACTTGTAGCTTATTCAAAGATCTGTTAAAATCCTTTGTAAGGTAAGCTAATGCCTCTGATAACTCATCATCATCTTGGATTTCCTCAGATTTAAAAGCCAAGTTCTTCATCTTCTTCTCTGGTTTATCATCCAGAGACATCTCAAAAGTTTGTAATGAGCCAATAAGTTCATCAACTTTCATTGTGCTCAAGTCTTGAGATTCTTCGATTGCAGTCACCTTCATGTTAAATCTCTTAGGCAGTGATCTAAGGATTTTCCTAGCTAGTTTTTCTTCAGGTATCTTCTCACCTCGGGCAAAGGTTGAATTTGCTATATCTCGTATTCTAGTGTTGAACTCAGATATAGTTTCTTTATCCTCCATCCTCAAGTTCTCAAATTTTGTGGTGAGAAGTTGCAGCTTTGACATTCGAACTTTGGAGGTTCCTTCATGTGTAGTTTGAAGAATTTCCCAGGCTTTCTTGGCTTCAGTACATGTGTTGATTAACTTGAACATGTTTTCATCAACACCATTGAATATGACATTGAGTGCTTTAGAGTTGCCACTTGCCTCAGTCTCTTCTTCTGGACTCCAATCTGCCACTCCTTTTAGACTTGTGGAGCCATCTGCTGCTGTGATTATTGGATGATTCCACCAAGTGATAATTGCCCTCCATGCTTTTTGATCCATGGATTTGAGAAAGGCAACCATTCTTGCTTTCCAATAATCATAATTTGATCCATCTAAGACTGGTGGTCTGTTGATTGATCCTCTCTTGTCCATCTTGAACAAAATTTATCTCCCTGGAGCTCACCTAGCAGGTTAGGGTGCCTGCTCTGATGCCAATTGAAATTCTGTTCTCTAGCAGGACAGATGTCGTAGACAATGTCTAGGACAATGTGTCTGTAGTCCAGATGTCGAAGACAAATGGTTATGAGGATCACACGTTATTGCAATACTGAAGTAAACAAAAGCAATAAACAACACCAGTAATTTGTTAACCCAGTTCGGCGCTAAACAGCCCTACTCTGGAGGATACCAATCCAGGAAGTGAACACTACTGCTCCGAATTAATACTTAGTCTTACAACCACACCAAACACCTTTTGGCATGTATGCCTTTTCTCAATCCTAGTAACCTTCTACCCAAGGGCTAACTCCCCCTGAATATGAGGACCTACCCAACTCCCTCTAATCACTAATCCCAAGTGACGAAACTAAACTTTATAGTTTAAGACTTAGTTGAACGACAACATTCAACGACACAAAGCTACAAAGTATCAAAGAACAATACTTAGAGCCACTTGATTTTTTGCACAGTGGGTACAAAACTTTGGACTCACAATCTTCAGTTATTGTGGGTTGAGTTTTAAGCTTTATGTTGAGTCCTTTATATAGGCGTGCAGGTCTTCAGATAATCTTCAATCTTTCAGATGCATTACAATAAGAATTAGTTTTAAAACAAACTCCACAAGATAAAGAATTAATCTCTATCCACAAGTTAAATACGAATCCAATCGTATCTAACACTTAGAATTAGTAACAAACTTTATCATTAATCCTAATCTCCGTTTGTTACTTAAAGATTCGCGCCTTATCCAAATTTAAACAAACACTCGTGCTTAATGGATAAGCATTATCTTTTAAGCTGAACTGGGTCAAGATGTCCTACCCACATGTCTTGGGACATCTTGTTCAACATGTTGCCTAAACATGCTCTGAACCCAGTGACAAGATGTCTAGGACATCTTGTTCAAAATGTTGCATCTGCACATCTTCAATATGCACAAGTGGTTTAGACATAATTACTTCAGCATTGGTGCTTCAGTTAAGTCACTCTAACCAAGTTGTTTTAGCCTTATGATGCAGCCAATCTCAGAAGAACTACACAAACCATGTTCTAAAGTTTATCATTCCACCTCCATTTACCAGAAGGTTTTCCAAATTCTCTTAATAACCATGAAACTTTATTCTTAATGACACAACTCTACCTTTCACACTAATCCTCATACTTATGCCAAATTCCAACACAATCTCTAATCCCTAAATTATCGCTTCACGCTCATCCTTCCCATAGTTTCGACAATACTACTATACAGGAATAACTAACCAACTTTGTTTCGAAAATTACATCATTTTTAAAACTATATAACTTCTCTGTTTTTCATAAGTTCTAACCCTTAGCTTCGCCAGATTGCATATTCATACATGAATCTCATTCCAACTACTCACTCGACGTCTCAATCTCAATCATTTGATACTAAAATTCCTTGCATCAATTTTCCGACATAACCACGTTATTTCTAAATTATCTCTTACCTAACTTTTGTATTCCTTAACACAAACAATTCCACTTTCACTTCTTCCTTGGATATACTCTCATCCAAATATATCTTTAGTCAACCGTCAACTCACACACTAATGATGTGCCTATCTTCCTTACACAAAGTACCACTTTTAATCTTTCTATTCCTCATCATCTTTTCTATACTCAATCCTTTTCGGATAGACAATTACTTAACAATTTCTCAACACGTCCTCCGATGGTTAACTTGCTTATTCCATATCTTCCATTAATAATCACTTTACACTTATCTTCATCTCGACTACCAAAATCTCATGTGAACATTTCCAACATACCCTTCTAATTAACGGTCTCATCATTTTGATTCCAACGTCAACCTTATCTTGAAATTTCCTTTGGACTCGATAAATCCAACTCACAAATTCCATCTTAGAATCTCATAATTCCATTCTCATCTATTTGAAGGTTCACTTCATTACTTTGACTGATTTCGCACCAGTCGATCCATTATATCTAAAACCACCTTCCAATTCCTTCAAATCTCTTCAAGGATACGGTTCGCCAACTTCATCATACTCAACTTACACTTCTAAGTGTTAACTCCTATATCATCCTCACACTTCCGATGGATCAACGATCATTCCTCCTCGCGTCTAAGACCCACATTTTGTCAACTTGTTCCTTCCGTTCAATCATCTCCGAAACAAACATCACCAACGCGTAAACGCTCTTCTCCGGGTATCTATATCTATCTTATTCTCATACACTCAACATACCCGAGGATTATAACATTCTCCCCCACTTATCTCAAACCCATCTACAATCATCTATTGAAACTCCCAATTATCACGTCTAATTGTAGTTTTCTACGGTTCTAAACTTATTCTTCCCAAAAGAACTAATATCGACAGTGTTCGCGCACATGTCACATACAAGGGGTAAACTACAAACATCTATCTAAGATTGAACAAAAGCAAATTAAAGCATTTCATATAGAAATTCAAGTAACGTACAAACTCAACTTTATTACCCTTATTTTCTCTACAAATCCCACTCACAAACTCAACTTTACTCTTACCACTAATTCTCGTACTATTTACTCAATTGCCACTACTTCCTCTCCAAGATACTCTATTCTCTTAGCCAATGACCAAAATGCCATTAATTCCACTACTCTTTCTATTAATAGCTAAAACCATATAACTAATATTAATTAATTCCCAAATAAAACATAACTAGCTAATAACTTCTAATTAATAAAATTGGGTCGTTACATGAGACACATGGATAACTTTGTGGGGATTGGTAAAGATATTACCGTCGGTTCCTCAAAGAAGGCGTGCATGCTAGATGCTTGGGCTACTGTCTTAGCTCGGTGCCTTATTCGCATTTTGTTATGTTCCTCATTTAGTAATAAGATGGTGTTTTGGTTTATTTTTCCACTTTGGCTAAGGTTTATTTTCCTTATAAAGTCTGATTTGGGTTTAGTCCGATTTGGGTGCTAAAGTCCGATTTGGATTTATTCCAATTATGAATACGATTTGGCCTCACATGGGCGCCAAATTTTCTTACTAAGGTTATTTATGTGAATTTTCTAGTAAAAAAATAATGTTGAGCTAGGGTTTAGTCTGCTAAGAGTATTGAACGTATCATTCTTGAAAGAAGTGAATCTGTATATATAGGCACCCCTCGCCCTAGGGAAGTAGCGGTCGTGCCTCCTTAATTGGAGAAATACATGAGCTCATGCCTCCTTGATGGGAGTAGTTGAGCTCGTGCTCCCTTGATTATCGGCCCATGTGACTTATATGACCAAGCTTAACATTTTTGTATGACTTGGTCCATATTTATCAGTCCTGGGGCAAGTGCTCCCTTCTTACTGGGCCTTTTGTCTTCTGGGCGTGGCGGGCCCAACGACCAAGAAAAACTCGCCCTGGCAAATGACCATTTGCAAGGAGTTATATTTTAAGTCTGTAATTGCATTTAATGAGCATTTTTTTTTTTGACTTAATGAACATTTGCAAGGAATCATATTTTAAATGCAAACTGCATTTAATAAGCGTCATTATTCAATCATCTAAATTCAAAATTCAAATTCAAATTTAAAAAAAGGGAGGTAGTTTTGGGTCTTAGACTTAATTACTCTCCAAATTCAAATTTCGAATTCAAAAAATTGAGGGAGTTTTGGATATTTTAGGGTTTGTAATTAGGATTTTGTTTTAGGGTTACAATTAGGCTGAGTTTGTTTCTAGTGCGTCATAGAAAGACGTTGAGCAATTAATGAGCATTTGCAAGGAATCATATTTTAAATGCAAACTGCATTTAATGAGCATCATTACTCAATCCAAATTCAAATTTAAATTTCAAATTCAAAAAAAGGAGGTTGTTTTTGGTGTCAGACTTAACTACTTTTATATTAATTAAGATTCAGATAAGATAAAAATAAAGATGGCTTGAGATATGAAAGAGACTTTTTTTCTTCCTTAGTTAGTTGTAAGAATATATTGGTAAATGAAAAATAATTAAAGTGCATTTAATTGCTCTTATATTTTCAAGGCATCTAATTGATATGCTTTAGGTGGGTTGTATTTTCAAGGCATCTAATTGCTGCTATTGAAAAATTCGAATAAATTTTTTTAAAAAGAAATTTTTTTAAATAACTATTGCTACTAATTTTGGGAAATATACATATCTTTAGTAATTAAATATAGGCCAAAGGTATTAAGGTGTCTTTTAAATTTTATGTTTGTAACAATTATGTCATCTAATTTTGCATTAATTATCATTTTTTATTTATAAAATGCATTAATTAAATTTTTAAATTAACTTTGATTCAATGTATGAAATAATATTCCACAAATAAACCAAATAATAATAAATAATAAAATTATAATGAATTTATGGAATTAAATTTTCTATGCATATACACATATCGTCATCAATTAAAATTTCAAATCAATAGTTGATCCCTTTGACCAAATATTAATAATAATGTTGTTTAGGTAATAAAATGTTAAACTATTATGAAAAAATCTATTTTAAATACATAATATATTAATTAAATTTTCAAATTAACAATTGATTCAATTGACGAAAGAATAATAATAAATGGGTTTGACTGCAATATGTGGTTTTTGCTTATAAAAATCAAGGTCATTTGACAACATTATAAAAGAAGAAGAAACTAAAAGTAGGAAGAAGAAGGTGAAGAAAAACATTAAAAAAAAGTGAGTTATGGAGGAAGAAGTAGATTTGATTAGTAACCTTCCTGATGGTGTTCTAACTTCTATAATTTCTCTACTTCCGGGAATGGAAATTGTAAGAACAAGTGTTCTTTCCAAGCATTGGGAAACAGTGTGGAAGTATTCTTCCCACTTAAACTTTGATCAAAGACAAATGTTGAAGTCTTGGATCGAAATCTATATTCAAAATTCTGAACCTAACCATCGTCTTCGAATGGCTATGGGTCGTAAGGTACACTGTCATAAATATCATATAAAAACACTTGTGTTTTTTACTCTAAGATTTCAGTTTTATTATTATATTTTTAGGAGTTGATCTTTTCTAGTCCCTCCATACGTCCATACAAGCCATTAGATTAATCTACACACAAAAAGCTTTTTTTCAATAGTTAGATTAATCAAATGGTTCATATTTTGATGGAGAGTAAATCAGAAAGGACGACAGAAAATCTAATTCATATTTTTTATTCCACTTTTCCAATGAAATAGATGAATTTCAATCCTAAAGGATTTTAATATATAATATACATGATTGTAATATATGCATGACAGATATTTCCTGAAGAGGAGGCATTTTACGATATAATTGCTGAAGCTGCCTTTTTAATTGAATCAATTATGAACAATCATATTGGTCCATTAAAAAGTTGTAGAATTCTACATATGTCTGAAAGTTGTGCAAGTGGGGAAGTTCTGCGGTGGATGAGGATGTTACTGAATAAAAGTGTGACTAAGGTTTCATTAGAACGTGAATCATTCGATTTTCTTGAAGAAATGATAAGTTCGACCTTAATGGATAATGCATTGACCCTCGATTTACCTTTCGAGGTTTTCTCAAATTTCGAGGTTCTTGAGTTGAAGAGTTATCATTTTAAAACTACACCCTACTCTAATCCCCAACAACTTTTGAAAACCCTTACTCTTAATAAAGTGCGTATTGTGTTAAATAATTTTCAAGATATTCTCTCTTGTTGTTTGTGTCTTGAAAACCTTACCCTTGAGAACTGTAATTTCTTCGGAAATGAGGTTAATATCGTAAGCCAGAGTCTCAAATTTATTAAAATTTGTAATGTGAATGAACGTAAGATTTGGGTTTATGGAGTTAACGTTGAATTCATTGAGATTGACTCCATTAACTGTAGTCATGAAAAGCTGATTTTTGAGACGCCAAAACTACATGTTCTATGTTCCTACAATGATGTTAACAAGATTGGTCCAGATTTTATTTTGACTACAAGGGATATAATTGAAATTTGCTGTGGCATTTCGGTGAGTCTTTCTTCTACTCTCTACTATATCATACTTAAAAGATCATCAATTTCAATAATTTTTTTGTTTCATTCCTACATTATATTTCTTTTGATTTCATATAGTCTATCCCTTGATGCAAATCTGATATAATAATAGCCTTGTTTATTATATTTTGGAATAATTCACTTGTTGTTTAGGGTAACTATTTAATGCTTAGACAAGCGCCTATAGGTAACCTAGTATATATGTCATCAACACTATAATGAATAGTAATAAATGTTTCCCCATACTGCACATATTTCATAGGTGAAAACAAACTCTTTTATCCAATTTGATCTATTGTTTAAAAAAATGTTATGTTAAAAAATAAATTGATATATCTTAGATTTTTGAATTAACACAGATATATGTTATTTAGATTGATGAGTATAATTGATTAAATTTTACAACATCCAAAGAATTATTTTAAATAATTTTAGCCTTGGATGTATCTACAGAATGTAACATTACCATATTTTTTTAACATTTATATCTATTTGTTTTATAACTATATTTCTTTATTGTGTTAGGTTCCTCGAAGTTCAACTATGAGAAGTATATTTGAAAATTTGGTTACTCTTTGTCTTGATTTAGATTTGAAAAATACTAGAAATTCAGTAGCTCTTTCTTTTGCATTGAAATCCTGCAACCAACTAAAGAATCTTCAAATAAATAGTCAGGTACTCTTAGTTAGATTTATTCAATTATTCAAATTCTAAAAATGGTGTGCAATGGATATCATGCTCACAACATTTTTTTTTTTTTAAATTCATTGTGATCAAATTTGACCATGAAGTGACCATAAATCACTATCACGATTTAAAGTATATTTCACTATATTTCTAACATTATTTTTTCTTATATATATACTCTAGGTCAATTGGGATCATATATAATGATAATGATAATGACTTTGTTACTTATCACGGAGGTTTGTTTTGGCCAAAGAGGAAGCCTATCTTCTGACATTGTTTTTTCTTAAACATATACTCTAGGTCAATTTGGATCATGATGATAATGACTTTGTTACTTACCATGGAGGTTTGTTTTGGCCAAAAAGGAAGCCATGTAGGTGCATCAGCTACATCCTAAAGTCCCTTATAATAAAAGGATATAAAGGTGGAGAGTTTGAAGTTGAATTCGTTAAGTACTTAATATTAAACGGTGGAGTTTTGGAGAATATTACAATTTGGTTTTTGGATGACTGCTTATGGGATGAAGTCGTGGCAAGTGTATGTTTGCAATCATATCCAAAACTTTCCCCTAAGCTGTCCATTGATTTCAAACCTGGGAGTGAGTATATCAGAAAATATGGTTATGGTGTTAGCTTTAATAAGTGGGTAAGAACTCTAAAATAAAGTGTTTGATGCAAATGTGTTTTTGTTGTCATTAATCTCTGGTTTAGACCTTCAGAGTTATTATTAGACTTATGTTTGTGGTACTACTAACCGAAAGTAGTAGTAGTAGTAGTAGTAGTGTTTTTCGTTTGCCGGTTTTGTATTTAAGATTTTCATTTAATATTTTAGTATTTTGAATTATCATATGTTCTCATATTCTCTAAATACCTAGTTAGTTAATGTTATTGCAACTTTCAAATTAAACAAGTCATATTGTCGGATACAAAAAAGACATCAACCAATGAAAAAATTAGACCCAAAAAATTTATTGTTTGAATATTTTCATGAATAAATGAAAAAGTGTCTCAATTAGAAAAATTAAAAACAAATGTTTCATTTTTCTAATAAGTACTTCTTTGTATATATAATACCAAACATAGAGAGAAATAAAAGCACGAAATTGACTTGGACTTCGTAGTACTTTAAATTCAAAATAAAGAGACATAATCGATTTATAGAGTTCTACCATTTCGTCCTCGCTTTGGGCTACATCCTCCTTCTCTAGTGAGTGACAAGCCACCGGTGAAACCTTCCACTATTGAATCTTGCAAGTTTACAAGGGAGTCTTTATAACAAATTTAGAGCTACAATTTTTTCACCCAAAATCCTAGCCTGAATCCTTGATCTTGACTCCAATCTATGGCCTCAACCTTGCTTTTAAATTCTGTAGTAACCCATGGTCTTCAAGTGTTCTTGTTAGTGTTTTGTGTGTTGGTTGCTTTTTGGTAAAACAAAGTATACTACAATGTTTGATACAATGTTTCAACATCCGGATACTAATTCAGGATATGCTGAAAGCGCGCCTCTTTAATGCGCTGTTGTTTATTTATGGAATCCACGCCTTTATTCCAAGCTCCTATCTCGTGTGCATGGTCAAAGTATCTCAAGCATTTATTTCACTATCGTACCTCTGTGCTCTTCTTAAGGATACTTGTGACTCTATGTGTCTAGGTGAGCTGGAATTGTTATAGAAGACTTGAAGCCCAACATGTGATGAAGCCCATTATAGACTTTGTATTTAAGCTACATTGTAAACCTAGTTAAGGTTACGTGTGTATATTGTATTTCAGAAAAACAGTGTGTCTAGGGTTTTCAAAGTGTTTTGTGTTGTGAGCCTATCTTGTGTTATTCATATACAAGACTAAGACTTAGTTTGGGTTGTAATTGTTTTGTACTTCTCCTAAGCTTTTAAGCATGGAGATAATGTGTCTCTGAAAGTGTTTTGAAATCTTATCATTGTGTTAGATACAATCACAAGGTACGTGGTTGTGTAGGAGGTGAGAAGGGTTCTCAAACTTAGGAGTTCCTAAGTTGAAGTTGCATAAGATAGTGTCTAAGTCATAAGTGTAAACTGGTTGTTTGCTGAGAACTTAGGATTAGAACTATCATAGTGGATTTCTCTCCTGGATTGGTATCCCCCAGATTAGGTTGCTGTTGTGCACCGAACTGGGTTAACAAAGATCCCTTGTCTTTTACTTTTGTGTTGATTTAATTTTTTATATCTGTCTGTCTGTGAATGTTCCAACATTGCACTCAACATCTTTAACGTTGGAACATTGCATCGAACATCCTACTTCTGCGTGGTGGAATTTCAATTGGCATCAGAGCAGGCACCCTGCCTATTTCTAGGGTGAGATCTAGGGAAATTAATTCCTGATATGATGGAGAAGGATGAAGGATTTGTTAACAGACCACCACTACTTGAAGGTGGAAACTATGACAACTGGAAGTCAAGAATGGCTGTTTTTCTGAAGTCCATTGATTCTCATGTTTGGAGAGCTGTCCTATCTGGGTGGGAACATCCAGTAGTCACTGACAAAGATGGCAATAAAACAGGAGTACTGAAGCCAGAACTTGATTGGAGCAAGGAGGAACAAGATCTGCCTACCTACAACTCAAAGGCTATAAATGCCATATTCATTGGAGTAGATAGAAGTATGTTCAGACTAATTAAAAAATGTGTTGTTGCAAAGGAAGCTTGGGACATTCTGGAGACAGTGCATGAAGGAACCTCAAAGGTAAAAATGTCTAGGCTCCAGCTTCTCACCACAAAATTTGAAAGTCTGAAAATGAAGGAGGATGAAACTGTTCATGACTTCTACATGAATATTCTTGACATGGCAAACTCCTTTGATGTGCTTGGTGAGAAGATGACAGATGCTAAGCTGGTAAGAAAGATTCTCAAATCCCTGCCAAAAAGATTTGATATGAAGGTAATTGTTATAGAGGAGGCTCAGGACATCAACACAATGAAAGTTGATGAGCTAATTGGATCCCTGGAAACTTTTGAGCTGGCTATAAGTGAAAGAGGTGAAAAGAAGAGTAAGAGCATTGCCTTTATGTCTAACACAGATGATGGTGAATCTCTAGAAGATGCAGATGAAAATGATGGATTTGCTGAAGCATTGGCCATGATTGGTAGAAAGTTTAAGCAAGCTTGGAAGTAAGCAGATGGGAGACAAAGACCAAATGGGCAGAACATCCGATTCAACATCAACACTCAGTCAGACAAATTCAAGAGAAACAAAGGAGATGAGAAGCCATCCCAATCTAAAGGTGTTCAGTGTCATGAATGTGAGGGGTTTGGACACATTAGAACTGAATGTGCCACTTATCTCAAGAAACAAAAGAAAAGTCTAGTTGTTTCATGGTCTGATGAAAGTGATTCTGAAGGGAAAAATGAGTCAGCTAAACATGTGACTGCACTGACTGGTGTCTGCACTTCAGATGCTGAATCTGAGGATGGAGATTTATCCTATGAAGACCTCTTTGCCACCTACAAAGAGCTGTATGAGAAGGATGTTGAAATCTGCAAGACTCTACACAAGCAGAAGAAAACCATCAACCAACTCATGACAGAAAGAGATGAAGGACTTAAGAAGATCACTGAGCTGACAGATGAGGTTACCCTCTTAAACTCTCAACTGGAAAATACCTTGAAGCAAGTAAGGATGTTGAATACAGGGATAGAAGTTCTTGAAGAAATTCTAGACTCCCAAGAACAAAGAAAGGGCAAAGGTATTGGCTTTAACTAAAGAAATATGAACAACAATCAAGTCAGGAAGGTAGAAAAGTTTGTCCCTGCTGAAAGTGAATACAATCCTACAACTGGTACACAAATGTTGAAGCGTCCTATTCAACATCATGGTTCATCACCTAGAAGAAGACCCAGAAGATGGGTTTGTCACCACTGTGGTAAGAAAGGCCACATTAGACCCTACTGTTTCCAACTATATCGTTATGCCAAGTGGTATCATCAGGAGACAGAAGAAGGAGCTCATCAAAATGCTAAGACATGGAAGCGAAAGAACAAGGAAGTTGCTGCTTTGATAGCTCACATTGCTCTGAGAGCATCCTCCAAAGATTGCTGGTATTTTGACAGTGGATGCTCTACGCATATGACTAGTGCTAATGAATATCTTGAAGAGATCAAACCATATGCAACCAGTTATGTCACTTTTGGAGATGGTGCTAAAGGACAAATTGTTGGAATAGGGAAACTTAAAAAAAAGGGACTGCCCAGGCTTGACAATGTTCTACTAGTGAAGGGACTAACTGCTAACCTGATTAGCATTAGTCAGCTGTGTGACCAAGGCTTGAAGGTGAACTTCACTCAGTCTGAATGTGAGGTAATTGATGAACATAACAAAGTTTTAATGAAAGACAGAAGATCCAAAGACAACTGTTATTTGTGGACATCTCCAGATGAACAGGTGAATCTTGCCTCTTGTCTAATGAGTAAGGAAGATGAAGTCAAACTATGGCACCAAAAATTGGGGCACTTGCACCTGAGAGGTATGAAGAAAGCTATCACTGCTGGAGCCATAAGGGGACTGCCAAACTTAAGTATTGAAGAAGGTAAGATCTGTGGTGACTGTCAAATTGGAAAGCAGACTAGAATGTCTCATCAAAGGTTGGAACATCAGGTAACATCCAAGGTACTTGAACTCTTACACATTGATCTCATGGGACCTATGCAAGTTGGAAGCATAGGGGGTAGAAGGTATGCCTTAGTGGTTGTTGATGATTATTCAAGATTCACCTGGATAAATTTTATACGAGAAAAGTCAGATAGCTTTGATACTCTCAAGAATCTCTGTCTACAACTTCAAAGGGAAAAGGACTCAGGCATAGTAAGAATCAGAAGTGACCATGGTAGGGAGTTTGAAAATGTCAAGGTTGCTGAATTTTGTGAATCTAAAGGGATTAAACAGGAGTTCTCCTCACCAATTACTCCTCAATGGAATGGGTTGGTTGAAAGAAAAAATAGGACACTACAAGAGTCAGCCAGAGCCATGCTGCATGCCAAAAACCTTCCATATCATTTTTGGGCTGAAGCAATGAACACAGCCTGTTATGTTCATAACAGAGTAACTCTAAGGAAAGGGACATCATGCATTCTCTATGAGTTGTGGAAGAATAGAAAGCTAACTGTGAAACACTTCCACGTGTTTGGAAGCAAATGTTACATTCTGACTGACAGAGAACAAAGGAGAAAAATGGAGTGATGAAGGAATTTTTCTTGGGTACTCAACAAACAGCAGGGCTTACAGAGTCTACAATTCCAAAACTCAAGTCATGATGGAATCGATCAATGTAGTAATAGATGACCTGTATGAAGAAAAAGGTATAGATGTCGAACAGGATGTTGAAGCATCACTAGAAACTAAAGCTGGCACTGAAGTCAAAATTGATGCTGGAGAAGCAACTATTGATAGAAGCTCCTCAATCAACAAAGGACCTTCTATCAGGGTTCAGAAGAATCATCCTCAGGACCTTATCATAGGTGATCCTCAAAATGGCATTACTACCAGAAGATCAAATGAGGTAATTAGTAATTCTTGTTTTGTATCTTTACTTGAACCAAAAAATGTCAAGGAGGCACTCACTGATGAATGCTGGATAGAAGCAATGCAAGAAGAACTTAATCAGTTTAAAAGAAGTGATGTGCGGGATCTAGTTCCCAGACCTGCAGAAGTGAATGTAATTGGTACAAAATGGGTGTATAAGAACAAGTCAGATGAAAAGGGAATTATAACCAGAAATAAGGCCAGATTAGTGGCTCAAGGTTACACTCAAGTGGAAGGACTTGATTTTGAAGAAACCTTTGCACCTGTGGCCAGATTGGAGGCAGTAAGGCTACTATTGGGAGTTGCTTGCATTCTTAAATTCAAGCTATTCCAAATGGATGTAAAAAGTGCCTTTTGAAATGGATATCTACAGGAAGAAGTTTATATGGAGCAGCCCAAGGGCATTGTAGAAGCAGATTTTCCTGATCATGTGTACAAACTCAAAAAGGCCCTATATGGGTTAAAGCAAGCACCTAGGGCCTGGTATGAGAGGTTGACTCAATTCTTAGTGACTCATGGAAACAGGAAGGGTGGTTCTGATAAAACCCTATTTGTTAAGGAAGAAGAAGGTAAACTTATGATAGCTCAAATATATGTGGATGACATAGTCTTTGGTGGGATGTCGCATCAGATGGTCCAACATTTCATTTCCCAGATGCAATCAGAATTTGAAATGAGCTTAGTGGGTGAGTTAACATATTTTCTTGGCCTACAAGTCAAACAAATGGAAGATACCATATTCATCTCACAGAGTATGTATGCTAAGAATATAGTAAGAAAGTTTGGGATGGACAGTGCCACACATAAAAGAACACCTGCACCTACACACCTGAAGCTTAGCAAGGATGAGAATGGAATATCTGTTGATCAAAGTCAGTACAGGAGTATGATTGGAAGTCTACTGTATCTAACTGCTAGTAGACCTGACATCACATTTGCTGTTGGAGTTTGTGCTAGGTATCAGGCTGATCCCAAAGTTAGTCATCTAGCTCAAATCAAGAGAATTCTGAAATATGTCAATGGAACTAGTGACTATGGAATTCTGTACACTCATGGTGAAGATTCCAAGCTAATTGGCTATTGTGATGCAGATTGGGCTGGTAGTGCTGATGATAGAAAAAGCACCTCTGGTGGTTGTTTCTTTCTTGGTAACAACCTGATCTCATGGTTTAGTAAGAAGCAGAATATATAACAGCAGGAAGCTCATGCTCTCAACTCTTATGGATGAAACAGATGCTCCAGGAATACATTGTTGAACAGGATGCTCTAACATTGTTCTGTGACAATCTCAGTGCCATTAACATATCCAAAAACCCTATACAGCATAGTAGAACTAAACACATTGACATCCGTCATCATTTCATTAGAGATTTAGTTGAAGATAAAATTATTGTGTTGGATCATGTGAATACAGAGGAGCAAATTGCTGATATTTTCACTAAGGCCTTGGATGCAAAACAGTTTGGGAATTTAAGGGGTAAATTGGGCATTTGTCTGCATGAGGAATTATAGCAATTAAAGAAGTTACAGCGTGCAACCGCTATTTGTCTCTCCCACATTTTATTGCACGATTTCTTAGTAGAATCATATCAAATAACTTCTTTCCTTTTAAAAACCACATATCCCACGTTACCTACCCCTTCTTTACACTCTCACACTCTCTCAACTTCCTACACCACTAATCCTAATCCTGCCGTCTCAATTTCTTTTCACTCTCATTCCCTCATCAAACACGAACTTCACCTCTTAACCATCATGTCTTCTTCCACCAAAAACATCGCTTCCACTAACGAACAAGATCAAACCTCCATTCCCCTACCTTCCCACACCAACGCTCCCATGGATGTCAAACCCATTACCACAATCTTGCCTGAAAAGCCTGTACATGCAACACCATCTAAGTCTGTTTCAAAGAAAAAGAAAAAGGGCGACACCCTCAATCCTGGATCAAAGTTCTTTTCAAAACCGAAAAGGGGTCAATGTAAAATCAACTTGACCATGGAAGATCTGCTTCTGAAGGATGATCCCTTCAATATCAAAGCAAAATCGAATGTTGAAACATCCAGTCAAGTGGAGAAAGCCATCAATGTTGAAGCAGCATCTCTCAAACCTTTTGACAAGGTTGTCTCTTCCGATCCTGAAAAAGGTAATTTTGTTGAAACCCTGAAATCTCATGTTCCTGAATCTGATGAAAACATAGGGTTAGATGCCTTAAATTCAGCAATAGACAAGATGAATGTTGACTCTGCTGGAAAGAACACTGCTGAGAAAGGGAATGATAATGTTCATGAAACCCTTGAGATTCCTGCTGGTATAGAAGATGTTGGACCGGATGTTGGAACATCCTTGGGCCAACATGGTGAACAGCAAATTGTAGCTCCTGCTGTCACTGAGAATGACTCTGGCTTTCACACAGCCAATGAGAATGAGAACCTGTCAACTCACTCTGTGAGCAATACTGCTAAGCAAGCTACTCCTTAGGGAACTGTTGAAATTGAGACTGATCCAGAAGAAACCTCTGTCCATCAAGAAGCTGAGACTCTTGTCATTGAAGTGGAAGAATTGGAGGATGAAATTCTTATCTCTCAAGCGTTTGGCATTGCCAAGAGACTAAGAAGTAGCAAAGGGAAGGTTGTCCCTAATGTATCTGAAACACCCAGGACTGTCAAGAAAGGTACAGGGAAAGGTGTAATGATTGGTCCCAAGAAGGGTTGGAGTAAGGTTACTCCCAAGGTCTCTGCTGCTAAGGGAAAGAAGAGAAAAGCTGTTGTCTCTAGTGAATCTGAAGAGGATGTTTCAGAAGATGTGTCAAACATCCAAGTTACCTATTCTAGTGTGAAAAAGTCCGCTACAAAGGAAATGCCCACTATTGTTAAGGATGTCCCTACTGACAAGATCTCCTTCCACAATCCTGCTTATAGACATAGATGGAAGTTCATCTTTCATAGAAGATTGGCTTTGGAAAGGGAATTAGGTGATGATGCTTTGAAAATGAATGAGGTCATTGATCTAATCAGGACAACTGGGTTATTGAAAACTGTGACCAAGTTGGGTGAGTGTTATGAACAGCTTGCCAAAGAATTCCTGGTGAACATTGAAGACTGTGATGATCCAGTTAGCTCAGAATTTCAAACTGTATGGGTGAGAGGAGAAAGGATGAAGTTCTCTCCTGAGGTGATTAACAAGTTTTTGGGCATTGATGCTAGTACATGCACTAAGCCCACTGTGTCTGAAGATGAGATTTGCAAAGTGATATCTGCAAATCAGGTGAAAGCATGGCCTAAAAAGGGAAAAATTTCTGCTGGGAAATTATCTGTTAAGTATGCTATTTTTAACAGGATTGGTGCTTACAATTGGGTCCCTACAACCCACTCCTCTGATGTGGCAAGTGTGCTTGGTAGAATGATCTATCTCATTGGAACAAATCACAAAACTGATTTTGGGGAATATATTTTTGAACAAACTGTGAAACATGCTAAGAGCTCTGCAGTGAAACTCCCTATTGCATTTCCCACACTCCTCTGTGATATCATACTGGACCAACTACCTCAGATCAAATATCCTTCTGATGTTCCTAAGAAGAGGGAATCTCCTCTGTCTTTGCATTACAAATTATTTGGAAAACATTATGTGCCAGACATTGTTGGAGCATCTGGTTCTGCAGCACCTACAGGGGTCATGACTAGACAGGATATCATAGCTGCACTCAGAGATATTGTTACAGTGCTGGATGAGAAAAAGGCTCAGTTTGAACTTATGATCCTGGCTCTAGAGCAGAATGCTGGTAATGTTAAAGCTGGTACTGAAGAACATGCTGCTAAGGTTGCCAATGACAATGTTGCTGGAGAAGAGGATGCATGAACTGATGTGATTGGTGGGACTGATGATGAGAATGCTGATGAAGCTAGTGATGCTGAGGCAGAATATGAGGATGCTGGAGAGTCCAATGCAAGCAGCTTTGAAGACTAGCTTGTTACTCTTTGAGTTTTTGATGATCTTGTTTTACCTTTGTTTTTATTCCTGACATTGGTTTGTTCTAATGGGCTCAACCCTGGATATTTGCTTTGGTTTCTGTCTGTTATATTATCTGGTACTCTATGGTTCTTTAATCTATGCCCATCTATGGCAAATTTTATGACTAAAAAGGGGGAGTAATTATGTTGATTATCTGTGTGTGCAAATGTTGGATGAGATGTTGAAACATCTGCTACCCAGCAGATGGTTGTTTTGAGGGGGAGTAGAGATACCTCCATGTGAATCAGGTTGATGATATGACAAGATTGAGGGGGAGCACTCTCTATATTCTTTACGATGTTGAAACATCGCTAGTTATTGCGTTGAATGAATGGATCTAGGTCAAGAATTTGTTGTTTTGCTTCTGCTGTTATTTTTGCCTCTGATAAATCTGTGGAATACTATTAGCTGCATGACTGCCTTATGATTTGTGTGCTTGTGTTGATCTAAGGACTTATGAACTAAGTATTCTACTGCTTGTCTGTATGATCCTAATTTGTTTTAGCCAAAAATTTCGCCAAAGGGGGAGATTGTTAGTGTTTTGTGTGTTGGCTGCTTTTTGGTAAAACAAAGTATACTACAATGTTTGATACAATGTTTCAACATCCGGATACTAATTCAGGATATGCTGAAAGCGCACCTCTTTAATGCGCTGTTGTTTATTTATGGAATCCACGCCTTTATTCCAGGCTCCTATTTCGTGTGCATGGTCAAAGTATCTCAAGCATTTATTTCACTATCGTACCTTTGTGCTCTTCTTAAGGATACTTGTGATTCTATGTGTCTAGGTGAGCTGGAATTGTTATAGAAGACTTGAAGCCCAACATGTGATGAAGCCCATTATAGACTTTGTATTTAAGCTACATTGTAAACCTAGTTAGGGTTACGTGTGTGTATTGTATTTCAGAAAAATAGTGTGTCTAGGGTTTTCAAAGTGTTTTATGTTGTGAGCCTATCTTGTGTTATTCATATGCAAGACTAGGACTTCGTTTAGGTTGTAATTGTTTTGTACTTCTCCTAAGCTTTTAAGTATGGAGATAGTGTGTCTCTGAAAGTGTTTTCAAATCTTATCATTGTGTTAGATACAATCACAAGGTACGTGGTTGTGTAGGAGGTGAGAAGGATTCTCAAACTTAGGAGTTCCTAAGTTGAAGTTGCATAAGATAGTGTCTAAGTCATAAGTGTAAATTGGTTGTTTGCTGAGAGCTTAGGATTAGAACTATCATAGTGGATTTCTCTCCTGGATTGGTATCCCCCAGATTAGGTTGCTGTTGTACACCGAACTGGATTAACAAAGATCCCGTGTCTTTTACTTTTGTGTTGATTTAATTTTTTATATATGTCTGTCTGTGAATGTTCCAACATTGCACTCAACATCTTTAACGTTGGAACATTGCATCGAACAT
The DNA here is from genome assembly GCA_954870985.1 of Trifolium fragiferum. Classification (NCBI taxonomy): domain Eukaryota; kingdom Viridiplantae; phylum Streptophyta; class Magnoliopsida; order Fabales; family Fabaceae; genus Trifolium; species Trifolium fragiferum. Next base: position 18,903,908 of record OX940789.1, read on the forward strand.
CCTACTTCTGCGTGGTGGAATTTTAGTTCTTCCTTGTGATCTTGAGACAATTCAACCCCTTGTATCTCCTAAAACTCAAATGCAATGATCCATCCACTACCTTGAACCTTGATGTATAATGAAACTCAACATCTCCTTAATTGAATGACACGAAATTCCACTTTTTTCTTTGCTCAACTATCCTTGTTCAAGATCTACACAATTTCTAATATCCCTCAAAGAAAAGCCACGGATAGTTGATTTTTTTCGATGAAGGACTCAAAATTGTTTCCAAATTTGAGAAAAAGAGAGAAATGTTTTGAAATTTTTTAGAATTAGTGAATTTATGATAGTAAATTTAATGGCGGAAATTTCCGCAAATAAATTCATCCAAAAGCATAAAGCTGATTCCTTACACATTATGGCGGAAACTTTTGCCATAAACTTATAAGACGGGTTCCCACACTTTGTGGCGGAATATTATGCCAATAACTTTGATTTGTTTTTTTTTTTTAAAAAAAAAACTATTTTTATTTGTTTCTAAATTAATATTAATTAAATATAAAAATAAAATTTGTTTTTTTTTCTTGTTCTAAAACAAATAACAAAAATAAAAACTTATAAACATAAAATTAGTCAATCACAATAACTTTTACAGTTATAATTTATATTACGTACTTGGTATGCCGAGTAGAGTCTGACTTCGCGCTTTAGCAAATAACCTCCCAACCACACGACAACAACGTCTAGCGCACGGATTAACGCATATGCCAACGAACATTCCTACATTAAAATCATAAATTATTATTAAAGACTGTATGTATAACTAAATATTTTGTACCATTAGGTGAAAATCGGTAACTACAGGCTATAGTGACGGCAAAATTTCGTAGGTATAACTAGATGTTTTGTACCAACGATTGAAAATCCGTAACTACAGCCTATAGCGACGGTGAAATTCCGTAGGTACAACAAATTATAGGGTAGAAAAGTTTTTTACCTACGATCTCATGATGTCATTAAAAGTCAAATTTCTTGTAGTATAATAATTTAAATTAAATATTGCAATAATAGACTAATATTTTTTTATGAAAATTAATAGACTAAACTTTTAAAAATAATACACTAAACACATACAAGAATATATGCATTAAATTGTTGGAGTGCAATGAGAAAAAAAATTGGAGTGAAAGAGGTTGTTAATGTGAAATGAGAAAGTTAAGAAAGAGGTTGTAGTAATTTAGAGAGAAGTTAAAGTGATTTTAGATGAAATTTAGTGACATATGAAGTTGTAGCGAATGAAATGAAAGAATGCGTATATATAGAGGGAAAGAGAATGCGGCCGTTGGGCATATTCCACAGGCCCGACCCTGAGGGTAGGCAATGAAAAATATTTTCTCTACCCCAACAATTATACGCTCCACCCCTACAATTTATAAATAATTCCAATTATATCCTTTTAGCCATGTGATTTCACCCCCACAAAATATTTCCGTAACAAAAAAGTTGTTTGTCGAAACTGTATACCGGAACAGTTGGAAAAAGTTTTCCGGGATTAAAAACTGTATACTGGAACAGTTGGAAAAAGTTTTCTCGGATTAAAAATTGTAAACCGGAACAGTTAAAATATTGGATCTACACCATAACTGTTCCGGTAGTCGAAACTGTTGGAACAAAATTATGATTTTGTATCTCCTTAATTGATTTTGATGATAACAATGTATTTAAGGTTAAATTGGAATACTAATAATTTAATTCAGTGTGCAGGATTAAAAGTTAAAATTTGCGTACTAAAGAACCTTAGAATTTCTGAAGGAATTACTTCTAAGCTCACCAGATCTGAAGCAAGTGAAACTCTGAAGTTATTATCTGAACCTTAGAATTTCTGAAGGAATTACTTCTGAGCTCACCAGATCTGAAGCAAGTAATTCTGAGCCTATGAAACTCTGAAGTTATTATCTGAACCTTAGAATTTCTGAAGGAATTACTTCTGAGCTCACCAGATCTGAAGCAAGTAATTCTGAGCCTGTGAAACTCTGAAGTTATTATCTGAACCTTAGAATTTCTGAAGGAATTACTTCTGAGCCCACCAGATCTGAAACAAGTAATTCTGAGCCTATCAAAATCTGAAGAACATCTGAGCTCACCAGATCTGAAACAAGTAATTCTGAGCCTATCAAAATCTGAAGAACATCTGAGCTCACCAGGTCTGAAACAAGTAAATCTGAGCCTATCAAAATCTGAAGAACATCTGAGCTCACCAGATCTGAAACAAGTAATTCTGAGCTTATCAAAATCTGAAGGCTCGTCAGATATAAGTGTTAAGCTACATTTGAGAGTACAATTTTATTGAAGACTGTGCCTGACTAAGTCCAAACGCAGAAACCAAGAATGAAAAGGTTTGACCATGGAAAGGTCCTTTTCAAGTCAGGCTTCAGAAACGATTATTTCCTTATTTGGCTTTCACCAAGGTTCAAATATCAAAAGCCAAAAGGAATCTCTCATTTTGTAGTAAACGTTAAGCTCCTAAGCTACTGCAAATCAGAACAGCTAATAAGCTCACTGATCTATACAAAGGAGCGTCTCAATTCTTCAAACGGCTATAATCTTCAACGTTCATTTTATCATCTATAAAAGGAAGAAGATTTGTGAAGAAATGGAATCAAGACTTAAGCTTCTGAACGTGCTGAAACTCTGTCAAATTCTGAAGCTATCAAACACTTAGAAACTTTGTGATAATTTTCTAAGTTAGTCTTGTAACTGAGTTGTATTTTGTAAACACCTCTGATTGTATATCAAGTGTTAATCTCTTATCTTTATTAACATTAAAACCAGTTAGAAGTCTCTTGCTTTGTGCTTGAGCATTGGAAGTCTCTTGCTTTGTGCTTGAGCATTGGAAGTCTCTTGCTTTGTGCTTGAGCATTGGAAGTCTCTTGCTTTGTGCTTGAGCATTGGAAGTCTCTTGCTTTGTGCTTGAGCATTGGAAGTCTCTTGCTTTGTGCTTGAGCATTGGAAGTCTCTTGCTTTGTGCTTGAGCATTGGAAGTCTCTTGCTTTGTGCTTGAGCATTGGAAGTCTCTTGCTTTGTGCTTGAGCATTAGAAGTCTCTTGCTTTGTGCTTGAGCAGTTTGAAGTCTCTTGCTTAGTGCTTGAGCATTTGTAATCTGAGTGATTATAGTGAAATCTCTTGTGAAGGACAAGAGGACTGGACTACTCCTGTTAGTGGGAGGAACCAGTATAAAAATTCTGAGCATCTCTCTCTAACCCTATCCTCATATATTGTGTGTGTTATACCTTATCCGCTGCAATTTGTTTTAACTTAGAAAAAGTCTCACACAATTCAACCCCCCCCCCCCCTTCTTGTGTGTTTTTCAACCTTCAATTGGCATCAGAGCTCCGGTCTGTTGCTCTTCACTTAACAGTGAAACAGTAAAAGATCTAGGGGTACTTAGTTGAAAAACATGTCTGGTGTTACCTCTCCTTCTGCTTCCTCTGGACCTGATCACTCTGTTGTTCCACCTCCTCACAACTATGATAGGGAAAGGAACAGTGATAATCACAGAGACAAACCACCTTACTTCAACAGTGATCCTACTACTTTTCCTTTCTGGAAAACCAAGATGTATAGTTACATCATTGGGACCGATGATGAGTTATGGGATATCATTGAAGATGGTATACATTTTGAACACATGGATGATGAAGGTGTTGTAAGAAATACCTACAGAAAGTTCTTTGATGCTGAAAAGAAGAAACAGTATAAGAAGCATCATACTGTTAAGAATATGCTTATTGGTGCAATATCTCATGCTGAGTATTTAAAAATATCCAACAAGTCATGTGCCAAAACTATCTGGGACTCTCTATGTTCCACCTATGAAGGAAATAAGCAAGTCAAAGAAGCTAAGGCAAACTTATTAGTTCATCAATATGAGCTGTTCAGAATGAAGGAAGATGAAGATATTGAAACCATGTATTCAAGGTTTCAAACCCTTGTCTCTGGTCTTCAAGTTCTGAAGAAAAGCTACACTGCATCTGATCACGTGAAGAAAATTCTGAGGAGCTTACCTTCCAAATGGAGACCAAAAGTTACAGCTTTTCAGGAATCCAAGGATTTGGACAATGTGACTCTTGAAGATTTAATAAGCTCACTCAGAAGTCATGAGCTAGAACTTATGCCAGATGAACCTGTCAAGAAGATGAAGTCCTTGGCTCTAAGCTCTGTTCAGACTTCCTCAAAAGCTGCAAAGATCAAAGTGTCTGAACAAGAGGAAGAAACTTCTGATGATATGATGGATGAAAATTCTGAGAATGAAGAAATGGCACTAATGGTTAGAAGGTTTCAGAAATGGAACAAGAAATACAAAAGGTTTCCAAACAAAGGAAACAACTCAAGAAGTTCCTTTTCAAAGGACAAAAAGGAAGAACTGAACAACTGCTATAACTGCAAGAAATCTGGACACTTCATTGCGGACTGTCCAGAAATGTCATCCAAGGACAAAGGAAAGAATAAGAGCTTTGGGAAAGAAAAGTACAAAGAAAAAGTAAGGAAGAGTTTGTTAGCCACTTGGGAGACCATTGAGAATGACTCTGAAGGAGAAGATGATGAAGAAGGCAATCTGGCTTTAATGGCAAGAACTTCTGAAGGTAACAACTCTGATAGAGATTCTGAAGATGACTCAGATGATGAAAATGAGGTATACTCTAACATGACTAAATCTGAATTAATTGATTCTCTTAAGATTGCCGTGAAACATTACTCTCGTATAGTAAGTCAACACAAAATTCTGAAGAATGTTCATGAATCATTGAAAAAGGATGCCAAGATTCTTTATGATGAAAATGAATCGTTAAACATTCGTATTTGTCATGTTGAATCTAACTATGTCTTGGCAGACAAGCTCAATGATGATCATGAAGATGCTCTTCACGAATTTATTCGTTGTACCTTCAATAGGAGTAAAATGGCTTCCATGATTTATCATATGACTCGTAACTATGGTGAAGGCATTGGTTATTCTCGGTTTAAGAACTGGGATAAACCTCTGAAATCATATAGTGAGGATGATACTCCACCTGAATTATTCTCTACCTTTGTTAAAAGTGGTACACTTGATCTGAAGGCATCCAACTCTGAAGGAGGTTCTGAACCTGAACCCAAAGACTCAGAAGTTCCAAGTTCTTCTGAACCTAAAATTTCTGAGTCCAAAAGTTCTCAAGTTAAGGCTCAGAAGTCATCTGAACCTCTGAGAAATCAAGGTAAAGTTACTTCAGATCCTTGCTTGACCTTTGGAACTGTGATATACTCCAGATCAAAATCCAAGAATCAAATTAAGCCTAAACATTCTTGTCAAAGCTTAATTAATTCTAGATCTTGTGTTGATCATAGAAAACAAAGAAGGAATACTATTCAGAAGACTAACTCTAAAGGACCCATCAGAATATGGGTACCAAAATCTGAAATAATGTTTGCTTCAGATGCTCATGCAAGGAAAGGTAAAACAGCAGCCCTGGTACCTGGACAGTGGTTGCTCACGACATATGACGGGAGAAAAGCATATGTTCCAAACCCTAACTCTGAAAGAGGGAGGCTCTGTGGGATTTGGAGGAAAACAAAAAGGGAAGATCATTGGTACAGGTACAGTTGGTAATTCTTCTCTTTCCATTAAAGATGTTTGGTTAGTTGATGGACTTAAACACAATCTATTGAGCATTAGTCAATTTTGTGACAATGGGTGTGTTGTTACATTTAATAAGGAATCATGTACTGTATCAAAAGACTCTGACAAATCTGTAGTATTCAAGGGAATGAGAGTTGGCAATGTTTATAAAGTAAACTTTTCTGATTTGGTTGACCAAAAGATTATATGTCTTTTGTCTCTGAGTGATGAGAAATGGCTATGGCACAAGCGTCTTGGTCATGCTAATTGGAGGTTGATCTCTAAGTTTAGCAAACAAAAGCTTGTTAGTGGTTTGCCTGACATTGATTATCACTCAGATGCACTTTGTGGCTCATGTCAAAAAGGAAAATTTGCTAAGACTTCATTCAAGTCTAAAAACACTGTCTCTACTTCCAGACCCTTAGAATTGCTTCACATTGATCTGTTTGGTCCTGTTTCGACAGCCTCTATCAATGGTAAAAAATATGGATTGGTCATGGTTGATGATTTCAGTAGATGGACTTGGGTGAAATTCCTACGTTCTAAGAGTGAAGCACTTGTGGTGTTCAGTGACTTCTGCACACAAATACAAAGTGAAAAGGATCTTCGGATTCTGAAGGTTAGAAGCGACCATGGGGGAGAGTTCGAAAATGACTCTTTCGAATCTTTCTGCTCAGAGCATGGAGTAATCCATGAATTCTCTTCTCCTAGAACACCACAGCAGAATGGTGTTGTAGAAAGAAAGAATAGATCTTTGCAAGAAATGGCTCGTACCATGATGCTTGAGTCTAACCTAGCTAAGTTCTTGTGGGCAGAAGCCGTGAGTACTGCTTGCTATGTTCAGAATAGAATCTACATCAGACCTATTCTGAACAAAACTGCTTATGAACTGTTCAAAGGAAGAAAACCAAATATTTCTTATTTTCATCAGTTTGGATGTACTTGTTATATTCTAGACAACAAGGTCTATCGAAAGAAATTTGATGCTAGAGCTTATAAGGGTATCTTTATAGGCTACTCTGAACGCTCAAAAGCATACAGATTGTATAATTCTGAAACTCACACAGTTGAAGAATCTATACATGTTAGATTTGATGATAAAGAGCCTGACGATAAAATGTCAGAGCAAGCTGAGACTTTTGCAGAATTTCAAGTTTCCTCAAATTCTGAGTGTGAAGATCTCTCCATTGCTGTATATCCATCTGAGACTCAAAATGAAGATATCTCTGAAGGCCTTGAAACTGAAGACCCTTCAGAAACTGAACCCTCTCAGACACCTGCTCCACCTAAGAGTAAATTCAAGTATAGATCATCTCATCCTGAAGAGCTAATTGTTGGTAACAAGGATAGCCCAAGAAAGACCAGATCTGCTTTCAAAGAGGATGAATCCCTAGTTGGGTTAATTTCATTAATTGAACCCACAAACATAGAAGAAGCACTCTCAGATGATGGGTGGATTGTTGCAATGCAAGAAGAACTCAATCAATTTGAAAGAAATGATGTTTGGGATCTGGTACCAAAACCCAAACACAAGAACATTATTGGAACAAAATGGGTATTCAGAAACAAGTCAAATGAAAAGGGAGAAGTTGTCAGAAATAAAGCTAGACTGGTTGCACAAGGTTATAGTCAGCAAGAAGGCATAGATTTCACTGAAACCTTTGCACCAGTAGCAAGACTTGAGGCAATTAGACTTCTCTTGTCCTATGCAGTTAATCATGACATCACTCTATTTCAAATGGATGTTAAGAGTGCATTTCTGAATGGAGTAATTTATGAAGAAGTCTATGTTAAACAACCTCCTGGCTTTGAAGATATAAAGTGTCCTGATCATGTTTACAAATTGAAGAAATCTCTGTATGGTTTGAAACAAGCTCCAAGAGCTTGGTATGAAAGGTTAAGTATATTTCTTCTAGAAAATGGTTTTGAAAAAGGACATGTTGATAACACTCTCTTTAGAAAAACCTTAAAAACTGATATTTTGATTGTTCAGATTTATGTTGATGATATTATCTTTGGTTCAACTAATGCTTCTCTTTGCAAGAATTTCTCTAAGCTTATGCAGGATGAATTTGAAATGAGTATGATGGGAGAACTAACATTCTTCTTGGGAATTCAAATCAATCAAAGAAAAGAAGGAGTATATGTGCATCAAACCAAATACACAAAGGATTTACTGAAGAAATTTGGTCTTGAAGATTGCAAACCAATGTCAACTCCTATGCATCCCTCTAGCAGTCTTCTGAAGGAAGAATCTGAAGGCAAAGTAGATCAGAAATTATACAGAGGTATGATTGGTTCCCTCCTTTATCTCACTGCATCTAGACCAGATATCTTGTTCAGTGTATGCTTGTGTGCTAGATTTCAATCAGATCCTAGAGAGTCTCATCTAACTGCTGTTAAGAGAATCTTTAGATATCTGAAAGGAACCACTAATCTTGGATTACTTTATAAGAAATCCTTAGATTATTAGCTTATTGGATTCTGTGATGCTGACTATGCTGGTGATAAAATTGAAAGGAAGTCCACTAGTGGAAACTGTCAATTTCTAGGTGAAAACCTTATATCATGGGCTAGTAAGAGACAAGCAACTATTGCTCTATCTACAGCAGAAGCAGAGTACATCTCAGCTGCTAAGTGTTGCACGCAATTGCTCTGGATGAAACATCAGTTGGAGGACTATCAGATAAGGATAAGTAGTATACCACTTCTCTGTGATAATACTGCTGCTATCTGTTTGTCTAAGAATCCTATTTTGCATTCAAGAGCTAAACACATTGAGATCAAACATCACTTCATTAGAGACTATGTTCAGAAGGGAGTAATTAAGATTCAATTCATTGATACTGAGCATCAATGGGCTGATATCTTTACCAAACCTCTTGCTATTGATCGTTTCGATTTTATCAAGAAAAATCTGAACATGGTTTTTATTTCTGAATGATATCTCTGAATGCTGTTAACTCTGAATGAATAAACTGGTTCTGAAGGGCCTCAGAAGTTTGGACGGCTCAGAAACTATTATATAGGTTCTGAAGCACTCTCTCATCTGAAGCAATCAGAATTATTTATTATTAAATATGATTTCTTGTGACTTAGATACCTACTCTAAGTGTTAGTTGACCACTCAGTTTCTCTAACTGACAGCTGGCTTCTGAAAACACTACTTATCTGTGTAACTTCCCATCATGTCTAGTAACCGCTGGGTAATGAAGGAGAGCTAATGATGATTTTATTAAAAGTAACTGCCAAGCCCCCATTACGTCACTATCTTGTTTCCCCAATATTTTGAAACTTCCACTATAATCACTTAACTACACACTAGTCACTATCACTTCTCACGTTTTCAATATTTTGAAACTTCCACTATAACCATTTCTGACACTCCTAAATCCCCTCAGAAATCTCCTATTAAAGATTCTGAGTCTACCCCAATAGCAATGGACGTAGACCAATCTGAACCCTCAAATGTTCAAAATTCTGAAGTCCCTGCTGAATCCCAAACTGAACCCCTTCAGACTTCATCTCCTAAGCCAACCACTTCTGAACCAAACCCCTCATCCATTCAAACCACTCCACCTTTTCCTGGAACTGATTCAGATCTTGAAGAAACTCGTCTTCATTCTGAAACAATTCCCTGTTTCACCATGGTACTTAACAATTCCCTTTTACCGTTGAATGCATTTACTGTTGGTGGTTGTTTGCTGTGTGCATTTACTACCCTGTAACTTGTGCTTTGACTGACCCGTTTTTGATAATGACAAAGGGGGAGAAAATATTATTTCATTTCCTATGGCAGTGAAATTATTTCTGAAGCTCTAAAGATCACATTTTCTGAACTCTACTCTTGTTAAGTTATATTAAAGTCTTTTAAACTTTTAATGAGGGGGAGTAATAAATTTTGTCCAACATAAATTCATATAATATAAGATACGCTTGCAAACCATATCTTATATTTGTCAGTCTGAAGAAATAGAGCTTGCAAACCTCTAATTCTGAAGGTAGAATATATGAAATTATATTTGACATTAAATATTACTCTTAGACTGTTTTATATTTATCATTGATAAACTTTTGAAGCTTATCAGACTCAGGGGGAGCTTGCAAACCTCAGAACCTGAAGTCAAGATGTTAAATAAAAACAACAACAATTGATTTTAAATACATATAGTTGTCATCATCAAAAAGGGGGAGATTGTTGGAACAAAATTATGATTTTGTATCTCCTTAATTGATTTTGATGATAACAATGTATTTAAGGTTAAATTGGAATACTAATAATTTAATTCAGTGTGCAGGATTAAAAGTTAAAATTTGCGTACTAAAGAACCTTAGAATTTCTGAAGGAATTACTTCTAAGCTCACCAGATCTGAAGCAAGTGAAACTCTGAAGTTATTATCTGAACCTTAGAATTTCTGAAGGAATTACTTCTGAGCTCACCAGATCTGAAGCAAGTAATTCTGAGCCTATGAAACTCTGAAGTTATTATCTGAACCTTAGAATTTCTGAAGGAATTACTTCTGAGCTCACCAGATCTGAAGCAAGTAATTCTGAGCCTGTGAAACTCTGAAGTTATTATCTGAACCTTAGAATTTCTGAAGGAATTACTTCTGAGCTCACCAGATCTGAAACAAGTAATTCTGAGCCTATCAAAATCTGAAGAACATCTGAGCTCACCAGATCTGAAACAAGTAATTCTGAGCCTATCAAAATCTGAAGAACATCTGAGCTCACCAGATCTGAAACAAGTAAATCTAAGCCTATCAAAATCTGAAGAACATCTGAGCTCACCAGATCTGAAACAAGTAATTCTGAGCTTATCAAAATCTGAAGGCTCGTCAGATATAAGTGTTAAGCTACATTTGAGAGTACAATTTTATTGAAGACTGTGCCTGACTAAGTCCAAACGCAGAAACCAAGAATGAAAAGGTTTGACCATGGAAAGGTCCTTTTCAAGTCAGGCTTCAGAAACGATTATTTCCTTATTTGGCTTTCACCAAGGTTCAAATATCAAAAGCCAAAAGGAATCTCTCATTTTGTAGTAAACGTTAAGCTCCTAAGCTACTGCAAATCAGAACAGCTAATAAGCTCACTGATCTATACAAAGGAGCGTCTCAATTCTTCAAACGGCTATAATCTTCAACGTTCATTTTATCATCTATAAAAGGAAGAAGATTTGTGAAGAAATGGAATCAAGACTTAAGCTTCTGAACGTGCTGAAACTCTGTCAAATTCTGAAGCTATCAAACACTTAGAAACTTTGTGATAATTTTCTAAGTTAGTCTTGTAACTGAGTTGTATTTTGTAAACACCTCTGATTGTATATCAAGTGTTAATCTCTTATCTTTATTAACATTAAAACCAGTTAGAAGTCTCTTGCTTTGTGCTTGAGCATTGGAAGTCTCTTGCTTTGTGCTTGAGCATTGGAAGTCTCTTGCTTTGTGCTTGAGCATTGGAAGTCTCTTGCTTTGTGCTTGAGCATTGGAAGTCTCTTGCTTTGTGCTTGAGCATTGGAAGTCTCTTGCTTTGTGCTTGAGCATTGGAAGTCTCTTGCTTTGTGCTTGAGCATTGGAAGTCTCTTGCTTTGTGCTTGAGCATTGGAAGTCTCTTGCTTTGTGCTTGAGCATTGGAAGTCTCTTGCTTTGTGCTTGAGCATTAGAAGTCTCTTGCTTTGTGCTTGAGCAGTTTGAAGTCTCTTGCTTAGTGCTTGAGCATTTGTAATCTGAGTGATTATAGTGAAATCTCTTGTGAAGGACAAGAGGACTGGACTACTCCTGTTAGTGGGAGGAACCAGTATAAAAATTCTGAGCATCTCTCTCTAACCCTATCCTCATATATTGTGTGTGTTATACCTTATCCGCTGCAATTTGTTTTAACTTAGAAAAAGTCTCACACAATTCAACCCCCCCCCCCCCCCCCTTCTTGTGTGTTTTTCAACCTTCAGAAACACAACCTTCAATCGTTATCCGGATCTATATTATTTTGTGTCTTCTCAAGGAAAGGAAGAAGAAAGGTATTACTAAATTTCTCAAACACAACAAAAGCTGCAAGTGATTGTGCCACCAACAATTTCAATATCAAAGAATCATTTTTTCAAAATTAACAGTGCATTATCTCTACAACTAGTTTTCCAACATCTGTAAAGGATCTTGATGACTGGTTTTTTATTTTTCGGTGTTCCCTTTAAATTGTTCCCAACAACATATTGCTCAACAATTTGCTGGATCGAGCTTTAATAGTCAAAAACTTGATGTGCATAATTGGATTATTCAATATGAAGCGCCTGTAACCTTTAAAGCAGTTTTTCCTTCGAAAGACTCATCCATGGTGGGTGAGTGGTGGAAACACAAGATCTACTCTTAAATTTGGGTTTAGATTACAAATTGAATAACATGAAAATGTAAATTGGAACTTTTTGTCAAGTGTTCCGGTAGACTTGTGTGATTGGAAAAACTTAAAGTTTTCCGGTTTGTTAACCGAAAACCTACTATCTTTTCTCTCATGTATGTACCGGAAAACTTTGATAATTTATTTCAAAAAATTGCAGAGTTTTATTTTATATACAAGGGTAGAATGGACAGTTCAATTAGAATGTTGGGGTAAGAGTATAATTGTTGGGGTATAGAAAAAAATTTCCGTAGGCAATGAATGCCATGACCTAAGGCCCATTATTTTTAGGGGCCCAAAATATTTTGTTATAGCTACCTACTATTATTGAAAATAACAAATGAATTATATTTAAAGAAAGAAAACATACTATTATAAAAAATAATTATATTTAAGGAAAGAAAATATGATTAAGCCTAGGAAATAGGTGTTATTTAAAATGTGATTGGGGTCCAATTTTTTTTATACCGAGTAAATAATTAGGCATAATGGTATGATTAAAATAGAACCCCGCAGAGCAACAAAAAGACGGCACCACTTATCTTTGTTCCTAATTCTGATCGAGTTTGTTTTGTTTTGTTTTTTCTTTCTAATTCTAGCACTCTTATAAGGTTTTTTTTTTTTTAAATGGTTCTTGTAAGGTAGGTTAGAATGTTATATGTTTTTCTTGTTTAGGTTTTGGTGTTGTTTTATTTTTTGTGTTCTTAATTTTATTAACAAGCTATTTAATTTATTTTGTACAAATTGTTAATAATTAACATGTTATGTTTTGCATCCAATTTCAACCATTTGGATCTTAAGATTTTTCAATTGTTCTTTGAAGTCAGCATGCTACTTCCATGTGCTATTGTTTTCTACTTGAGGTTTTTTTTTTTGTTTCTCTCTGAAGCTTAGAAGATGTTGCCTAAGAACTATTTATATGGTAGTGAAAAAAAAAAAAAAAAAAGGAATACCTAATAAAATCACAACAAGGGGCTCTTGAAAATTTTGTTTTCAAAAAGGTAGATATCCAAGAAGTATGAATTAATGTTATTATATTAAATGAAAGAAATTTTTTTTTTTTTTTTGCCTAAGGCTCAAAAAATGTCAGGAACGGCACTGCTATTCCACTTGTCGGAAATTTTCGCCAGTAACCATTTAAGGTTGCAAACTTCCTGGTAGAATTTTCCGTTAACAAGAATATCTGTCAGTTTCAAATTTCCTAGCTGAATTTTCCGTCAGTAACACACAAAAAGCGGCCAGTAACTTTTTGCCAGCATTATTATTTTATTTTATTTTCCTTATATATTATCTAGTGGAATTTGATTATTTTCTGGCGAAATATTTTACCAATAACTTTGTGGCGAAAATTTCTGCCAGTAAGTGAATTTAAATTCTGTTTGAAAATAATGAATTTCTTGTATTGAATACATCATAATCAGGATTAGGATCATGACCATGATCATGTATGAATCTAATAATAAATCAAAGAGCCATACAAAATTAATTCAAATAGCCAAAAAATCAATTTTTCTATTTTTAACACACATGAATCGAGTCATAAATTTTGAGACCTTCCATGAAAAGCTTAAGAGATCATAACTTCCAATTTTTTAGTGGATGAATTGAATCAAGGAATCTACTAGCACTCATGAATCGATTCATCTATAACTAAAATCAGGATTTTTAATTTTCAGACTTGCATGACTCAATTCATGGAACCTGAAGGTAGCCATGACTCGATTCATGAAGAACTAAAATCTGAATATTTCAATATAATTATGAAAAACATTGATATTTTTACATCTAATTGATTCATATAATTATGAAAAACATTTTCTGTCATTTTGGACATGTAAAATAATTTTTGTAACACAAAGTTATAAACTTCAAGCCATTGGTTGAAATACTCTATCTTGAGAAAACAAAAAAGAAAGGCTAAAAGACATCATTATAAAGTAGACATATTTCTTCTTAAAAAAATAATGATAATTTTGAAATAAAACATTCACGATCTTCTTAGATCAAAGTAAAGTTTTTCTAAAATAAAACATTCACGGTCAAAATGCAATGCCCTATTTATAAATGATCTTCTCAATAAAAAATTTATGAACATAAGTCAGACACTATGTCGAAAGAAACATAGTGGCAACCTAAACGGATAACATAATTTACCAAAATACATATATGTTTGCTTCTCTCTATGATACTTCATCATATGGTATGCTACTTCACTCTCTAATATTGTATCATATACCAACCTTAGAAGTCGCGTACTTCTCTCAATGATATTGTACCACGATCTTTATATACAGATGACCATATAATGACACTTTAAATTATGCATACGCACCAAATATTACATATCATTTTGCATCTGTAAAATTAAACATATCAATATATTTAGAATCTTGTGTAAGACATGAGCATGTATTGTTTTGATAATGTCCTTACTCAAAACAAAAAGTACATGTGTCATTCCCAGGTTTTTTCTCAAGGAACAAATCCAAAAGTGTTATTCTTTCAATAATTTAAGAAGAATTTATTGAACTTATGGTATATTCAATTCTCTAAATATTAAATTCTTTATATAATTAAATATTATAATTTTATCTTTAGATATCTTAACATATGTCCTTAGGGTACAAATTAACATGACGCATAATTTAAATCAACACTAGTGTGTATATCCCTGCGGGCACGAAAAAACATTTAGTCAAAAAAACATATTTAATTTTATTTTACAGATAAAAAATTCTTCAAAATTTGAAGTAAAAATATTTTTTGAAATAATATTAAAACACATTAGTAGGAAAACAGTACCAAAATACATAATTTTTTATGAAAAAAATACTAAAACTCATAATGAATCACACAATTAATCAAACAAACTCCAAGAAAGACAGTTTATATTGAAGAAATCAAATTTTAAGGACACATGTTAAAAAAATCTAAAGGAAAACTTTTATATTGAAAAAATCAAATTAATTTTAAATGCTTAGAGCATACACATCGGTGGTTTTCTCACTGTGTCTACACATATATCAACAATAGGAACGTTCCTACACTATCCATCGTTCCTCTGTCCCACAACGCTTCTACTTGCTACTTTTCTCAATTTTTTTCATTTTTTTATTCTTTCAAGTATAAACATGAGATATAATGTGGAGTCATGTGGGGCCCATTTTAGAATTTTTGATGACTTGTATGAATATTTAAAAAAGGGGGTCATGCTAAATAGTGTTCCCAGGATACTTATTAAGCATACCAAAAATAGAAATAAAAAATAAAATTAATATTGATAAAATAACTTTTTATATTCTCGATGTATTAAATCCACAAATTTTGAGACACATGATTTTCATATTTATATGTTTAACTAGTGCCCCCGGGGGAACTGTTTAACATTTTTCTTTAAAAAATGTAATTGAGTTGTATATATAATTGAGAGGTGTGAGTTCCTTGGATAATGATGCTCTTAAGCAATTAATTTCAGTGTTTCTAAAAAAACATTTTCATTTATTCAATTGAAGCTGAACTCTTCTCCATTACTCCATTCGGCCTCATATATAAGCAAATTTAAAAAAAAAAAGCTCACCCTTTAAGAAAATGTCTAAATCCATTTAAGTCATATGGTCTTTCTAATTTTACCCCTATTTTTTGCTTTGAAAGCTGTTAAAAACATGGGATTAAATGGATCCCACAATGGAGAACTCCACTTTTGAGTACTTAAATGGATCCCACATGGACACATCACTAATTTATTATTTTTTAATAATAGTACCTAATAGGTACTCAATCCCTCCAATGGAGCACTTTTTAAAAAGTTTTAAAATGGGTCTCATCAATAACTCCACATCATTACAATAATTTATTATTTAATTATCTATTTTATAATATAAATTGATTGAATGATAAAATTAGTATGTACTATTTTTTCTATAATTCGAAAAAATAATTAAAATACGAAATTTAATTTAAAATAATATTGCCAAATTTTAATAATGACATAATTAAAAAATAATTTAAAATAACATTACATAATTTTAAAAACATTGTGAAATATAAATTAAATGATAATTTTGATAGAACGAGTAGAAATATAAATTAAATGATAATTTTATAATAACATTACATCATTTTGGTTTGGATCCATTGTGAAATATAAATTAAATGATAATTTTGATAGAATGGGTAGAATCATTCAAAAAGAGCATATTGATTTATATGATATTTTCTCTAACGGTAAACAAAGCACAACGTCTATATATGGTTGACATTAATTTTTATTTTTTTTATAGAAAAATTTTGCAAGAGAAGAGAGAGTTGAATGAAAATAATATTTTAATGAAAAATAATGTGGGTCCAGGAGGAGAGAGAGGGTTCTTATTTTAGAAGTAGTATCTAATAGGTACTCAAATGGGTGGTACTCCAATGGTAGTACCTAATAAGTACCATGAGTACCTAATAGGTACTACACCATTGGAGATGGTCTTAGAATAGTGATATTAAATGTAATAATTATAGATGATTTTTGTTTATATTTGAGAATTTCAATTTTTTTATTTTGTTGTTTATATATAAAATCGAAGGAAGTATCAATTTGCAGCCCAATTTTAATGCAATCACAAAAGGAGTGTTGCTTCCTCCAAGAGAACTAACGGAAGTATAGCTCTTCGATATGCCAAATTACTGTAACAATTTTATATCTTCGACTTTGCAAAATTTCCCCGTCAAATTTCGTATGGTACAATTTCTTTATTGCAATCCACTTCTGTCCACCTTGATAAAAAGAAAATTTTTTTCCTACCCCTACAATTGTATCTCTACCCCTACAAATTAATTTATTTTTCATTTTTACCCTTATTTTTTGGTAGAATAATTTTACCTTTTGTTATTTGTTTAAAATAAGTTTTACTTATAGTGACAACCAATTTAGTTTGAAATAATAAACCGAATTAGTTTAAAAAAGAAGTGTTCCGGTAAGCAATAATGAACCGATTTACTTTGAAAAAGAGTACCGGTATGTAAAAAGAGTACCGGTATAGATGGATATATGGGTAAGGAGATCCATATTTTATAACTTATAGTGACAGACAAAATTGTCACTAAAAGTCAAATTTAGTTTGAAATAATAAACCGGATTAGTTGAAAAAGAAGTGTTCCGGTAAGCAATAATGAACCGGTTTACTTTGAAAAAGAATACCGTTATAGATGGATATATGGGGTAAAGAGATCCATATTTTTAACTTATAGTGACCAACAAAACTGTCACTAAAAGTCATATTTACTTTGAAATAACAACCAGATTCGAAAATGCATAGACATGCACAGAAGCTGTTTGATGAAATGCCTCAGAGAAACTGTAACCGTTTTGTGCTTTCTCTCCATGCTTTGTTAGCTGCATTGAAGATTTGTTAGCTTACAAGCATTTTGCAAAACCTTTTATTCTAGATTTTGAGAGGCTTCAAAATCAACTTCATTAGAAATAAAAAATATTGTCATGATAAAATAGTGTTGAACTTGTCAACTATAATAATTAACCATATGAAGATATATTTATAACTGTAACACCCTTATTTTTGTTCTTTAGATTTAGGATTCTGAATGCTCAGGTGCATTTGGTTTGTTATGTGGTTAAATGTTTGAAAGTTGTATATTTGAGACAAAATAGACTACTCACTTTTGATCATGTTCTCTCACTATAGACTACTCACTTTTTATCCGACAAAATATTCGGCATTGAAGCTAAAAATATCAAAGCACGGAACGATTACAGTTTCTCTGAGGCATTTCATCAAATAGCTTATGTGCATGTCTATGCATTTTCAAATCTGGTTATTATTTCAAAGTAAATACGACTTTTAGTGACAGTTATGTCTGTCACTAGTTAAAAATCTGGATCTCTTAAAGCATACTTCTATACTCATCTATACCGGTACTTTTTCAAAGCAATCCGGTTCATTATTACTTACCGGAATGATTCTTTCTCAAACTAATTCGGTTTAATATTTTAAATTAAATTTGATTTTTAATGACAGTTTTGTTCGTCACTATAAGTAAAATTTCTTTCAACAAAAGGTAAAATTATTCTACCAAAAAAATAAAAGGTAAAAACTGAAAATATATTAATTTGTAGGCGTAGAGATATAATCGTAGGGATAGGAAAAAGATTTTTCTGATAAAGATCATACCATCAGCAAAATCTTTAATATACCAAATTCAATATTCATCGTTCATAAAAGACTTTTATTTTAAGGGTTTTGGATCTCATGAAAAGACTAACTTTATCAATAACCTTGTGCTTCAACCATAGAAGAATAATATAAAAATGAAAATAAATATGTTCTTTTAAGAGAAGAAAGAAAGCTCTAAAATAGAACAATTATAGCACTTCAATTCAATCCAATCCAACATAATCAAAACAAGAAATTTAGTCAGACAAAAAGTTTACCTAAATTGCAGGCTTTAACTTAACTCTAGAGATTATAGTGAATCTTCTTTAAATTTGAGCTACTTTTACAATGTGATTCAATCGGTCAAGAAAAATATATCATACTTCATACAAATAGTGTTGTTCATAAAAATTGATCAAAAATAAGAAAGTACACAAAAACATTGTTGCAATGCTTGAAATTGTTGTTTTTAGAAGTGCGCGATGTGGAAAATGTTAAAATATACTTCCACTGTTATCAAATATAAACAAAATTTTTATTGACCAACTTTTACTTATATTTTGTAACTAATGAATATAAACTATGTATTAGAAGATAATGAACCCATTTTCACTTTGAAATTCATGCACCGTTCAAAAGGAATTTGAAGCCCTCTATGCAATTAAGAACAATGAGATGAATGAAAATTGATGTAGAAAGTTGAAGAGGTGTACTAGCTTTAAGAAAAAACCAAAAAATAGAGGTCTTTCCAAAGTTTTTTTTTGTATGTTTTCAAAATCTGATTGTAGTTTTCCAAACCTTTTTTTGAACGGGGGAAAGTAAATTTAATATAATAGATAAAAATATAATAAAATAAAATTTAAATTAAACAAATAAAAAATAATTAATATTTTAAATAAATAATTATAGAATTATTACTATTAATAGAAACTTTAAATTTGCTAATGACCCTGCTTGTTTGACTAACTAGAATAAATTACCCGTGCGAGTTAGTTTTTACTTATAAAAATATAAATTATTTTATATTACATCAACTTTTTCTATAGTATTTTAATGATAATTAGAAAAAAATGTATATTTTATTAATAATAAATTTTTTAAATGTACATTTGATTATCCTATTTTCAAAGGTTATAAATTTATTTTTTTGCGTTAATATTTCAGTTGCTGTGAGAAATAATTATTCCACCAAAGAATTAAAAGTGTATATTAATTTCTATACGCCTTGGCCAAGGATCAAATCTTGGACCAAATTTTGATTTTTTTCTTTGTACGTTCAAATTTAAAATTTTGAAATTTTAAAAATTTCCACTAATATAATCTATAAGAACCGAACTTCAAACTCTAGACTCTCTATTTCCGTACATTGAATTTAGCCACTAATATAACCTATAGAACTTTCATCCTGTGTATAAAAATTCGGATGCTCCATCCATCATAAATATATCTAACAGAAATTTAGATATATTTTTTTTTTGTAATTAGACAGTATAATACTTCATTCAATTATTCTATTATTTAAAATTCTACTCAACTTAATTAATGTAAGATTCACACTCAGAATTTATATTAAACATCATTCATATACTTGCAAAAATGTTATCCCCTTGGGCCTATGAATATAGCTTAATATATCTAGAGAACCTTCATTCCATTTATAAAATTTGGATCCTCCACCATTATAAATATATCAGAAATGATGATATATTATTAATAATTTTTTTTGTGGTAATTACACAATATAACAGATAATATTTATCCCGTTATTCTTATATTTAAAATTTTATTTAATTTCATATACACTTTTAATATTTTAGTGGTTCTATGAAAATAGCTCAACCGTTAAACTTACAGGGAGGTAGTGTAAAAATACAATATTTTTAGAATGCATGTGAGACTATTATTTATACCTTCAAACACATTATTTAGTATTAATAGAGTGTGGCTTTTATATTTGAAATTCTATTCTCTGGCAGGACAGATGTCGTACACAATGTCTAGGACAATGTGTCTAACAGTCCAGATGTCTTAGATAACTGGTTCGACAACTGGTTATGAGGATCAAACGTTATTGCAGTACTGAAGTAAATAAAAGCAATAAACAACACCAATGTTTGTTAACCTAGTTCGTTGCAAACCATACATACTCTGGGGATACCAATCCATGAAGTGAAAACTACTACTCCGAATTAATACTTAGTCTTACGACACATACCAAACACCTTTTGATATGTATGCCTTTTCTTAATCCTAGCAATCTTCTACCCAAAGGCTAACTCCCCCTGAATATGAGAACCTACCCAACTCCCTCTAATCACTAATCCCAAGTGATCAAAACTAAACTTTGCAGTTTAAGACTTTGTTAAACAACAATGTTCAACGACGACAAGCAACTAAATATCAAGAACAATACTTAGAAGCTACAGATGCTTTGCACAGTGGGTATAAAGCTTTGGACTCACAATCTTCAGTTATTGTGGGTTGAGTTTCAAGATTTACATTGAGTCCTTTATATAGGCGTGCAAGTCTTCAGATAATCTTCAATCTTTCAGATGCACTACAATAAGAATTAGTTTTAAAACAAACTCCATAAGATAAAAGATTTAATCTTTATCCACAAATTAGTTACGAATCCGATCGTATCTAACACATAGGATTAATAACAAACTTTATCATTAATCCTAATCTCAGCTTGTTACTTAAAGATTCGCGCTTTATTCAAATTTGAAAAGATACGCGTGCTAATGGATAAGCATTATCGTCTAAGTTGGAACTGGGTCAAGATGTCCTACCTACATGTCTTAGGACATCTTGTTCGACATGTTGCTTCAACATGCTCTGAACTCAGTGACAAGATTTCTAGGACATCTTGTTCAACATGTTGCATCTGCACATCTTTAATATGCACAAGTGGTTTAGACTCTATTGCTTTAGCATTGGTGCTTTAACTAAGTCATTCAGACCAAGTTGTTTTAACCTTTTGATACAGCCAATCTCAGAAAAACTACAATATCTACCAAAAAAAAAAAGAGTGTGGCTTTTATTTAGACTTTCAAATATATTATTTATTGGTTAGAATTTATTTAGACTTTTAAACATATTAATTATTATATATTAATATAGTGTGTAATGTATCTAAGAGAAATGAAGACCAAAAAAATGAAACAAAAAATAGACTCTCGTACCCATTTTAGGAAAAAGAAAGAAAAAAAAAAATCTCAACTTATTCATTCTTGATTTACAAAACATAAACACAAAAATGAAAACAACTCATTCTATATTATCGGTATCAATTTTGGTAAGCTTTATAAACATGTCACATAAGCAAATATTTAGCTGCATTATGAATTGTTCCTCAGGAACTTATAACACATGTCACGTAAATTATTTTCTTAATTAATATTTGACAACAACTGTTGTCTAATTTTTAAAAAAGTTGGAAGTTCATAGTTAAAGTTGCTTTCTAATTAAATGAATTTTACACATAATAGATATGACCAATCAACATTTTAATAGAAAATAAAAAAATTATTTTTAGAGATGGCACATCATCTCAATATTTGCTTAAAATTAAAAGTTAAAAATGAGAGAGCTTTATTAGGTTGACGCATCAGCAAATTGTAGTAAAACATCTGATACTTAAAATATACCTGAACCAGATGACTACCCTGATTGATAAACTGAATTCCTGATACTCGAGAGTGTATCTGTAGAATTCCACACATCAGAGATTGACATTGTGTTAGTATTAATTTACTGATAAATTGTCAAAACAAATAATCATAAGAAGCTATTATGTTTAATGAATTCTCATTTGTGGTAAGTTCCATTGATTTATAATATATATTTTATATTTTATTGTTGTAGGCGCAAATGATAGTTAGCTTCTCTTTCTATTATTTGTACTATTTGTAAATAAGTATATTTTTGTTCCAAAAGATATAAAGGAGAAGTTATTACAGGTCATTTGAATATCTGATTTTTATTGACTATTCCGTAGTACATTAAGTAATAATTAAGTAATATAAATAAGAAGATGAATCATCTACCAATTCTATATATTAACAATAGAAACCCCTTCATGGAGTACTATAGAGTGCCATTTTGAGCCATTTTTTGAAATCTTGCCTTCTCCTTCGTCCAGCCCCTGTAGCATTTCGAAAATTTGATTTTTTCTTTCAATTGGGAATCTCACTTATGTCCTTCATCACTGTAAGATTGATTCTATTCTTATTCTTATTCTGATTATATTCTTATTCTTATTCTTATTCTGATTCTGATTCTGATTCTTCCTTATATTCATATTCTGATTCTTCCTTAACATGTTCTTCTCCCTCCCATGTTTCCATCCCATCGCAGCTTCACCTTATAAATACCCATCAATGTTGTGCCTTCATCATTTGGAAGTGGAGCTTGTTGTTGTTCTTCTATGTTTCTCTGATGCATTAGAATTTACTTATCTACTTCAATTTTATGTTGTTCTATTTCAATTTCATATATGCACACCATCTGTTTGATAAAATGTTGTTGTGAATTCTCATCAAAATTAGAAGCTATGGTGCAATAAGTCAGTCGAGAATGTTGATTTATTTTAGAGTTATTGAACATTATGGTGAAATTTTGGCGATTTTGTTTGTTAAATTTTGTAGGAAACTTGATTTTTTACCTTTCGTATTTATTTTGTTAATTTGTGTTTGAGAGCTTTGATAGTGCTTTTGTGACCTTCTATGTTTTGTTAATTGAACTGATGCTTTGATATTATTATCTCAAACCTATGTTTTCATCTTATTTTTTCTCTTCTATATTTTTTTGTACAGTGACAAACAAGGAGAAGTTGATTTGGGCCGTTGGTATTTAAGGTATATTACTAAATCCTATTGTTCTATTGTTTACATTTTGATTACTCTAAACGATAGACATGCTTTAAGTTTCTTTTAAAGAATCACTAAATCAATTTTTTTAAAATTAAAATGAATCACTGACATCATATTGATTAATTGACTATGGTGAATTCAAATAGCACGAGATTAGGGTTATCCAAAAATTAAAGGGAAAAGTTAAGGTATAGCAACAAAAATATTGATATCTAATTAGAGAATAGTTTATCAATAGGATGAGAGTGATTCTTCCTTATCATATCAATTTGAACTTTGTATGAAATTTAAGTTTATGCAAATGACTATGGTGAATTCATATAATATGTGGAGGTTCTCTTTAAATAGTCACCTATGATTGAGATCGGTAGTACATTTGTTTAACATTTCACATGATCTATTAATTAGGCAAGCAAGTGCTTTTAAAGCAAAACCAAATATTTCAGAGTTGGTGGATCATATATATAGTTCGCATGTGTTGGGGTTTTGGTTTATATATATGGAGGTAAGTGAAACTAAGTTTAATCAACTTTGTAATCTATTGATGAGTTTGTAATTAATCTAATCAGTGAGGTTGGGTTTTACAATTTATTTGCGAGATTACAAATTTTATTTAGTTATAATATTTTATATTAGTTTTTATATTAGTATCATGTAATTTGTAGTTGTCCTCTGTATCTGTTATTGTTTCGGTCAAATTTTGTATCACTATTATTTGAGGTATTGTTTTTTGAATGGCACTACAAGAAATATGATTTTTAGCAACAACTTTTTTTGTTATAAGTCGCTGGCAAAATTACCTTTAGTTGTTTTGCCAGCGACTTGTAACAACTTTTAACGAAAAAAGTTGTTGCAAAAAATCATATTTCTTGTAGTGTGGGTGTTTTACATATTTTATGGTTGCTTAAACAAAAATGCAGAATAACTAAAAAAGACTAAATATTTATGGTTGATTAAATATTTAATAACTAAATCTGAAGTAGGAATATGAATAAGAATAACAATAGTGACAGAATATTATCAGATTATTATTCTTAAATTAAAAAAAAAAGACTAATCATACTTTTAATATATAATGCCTAGGAAATAGATAAAGAAGTTAATAAGAATATGTTGAATAATGTAATAGTGTATTGTATTCGGAATTGGATCAATTATCTCTCATCGCTTTATCTCAACAATTAATTCTAACCATTATTATAAATATACGGATAAAAAGATAAAAACGCCTCCATAAATAGAATCAAAATATAACAATTTAATTTTCTTATTTGAAATTTATCTTTTTTTTTAGTAGTATATGTAACATCCCGCAATTTTATCCATCTAATTAATTTTAATTAGAGCCCTGTCTAATAAATTAAAATTAGTTAGAGGTGATATAATTAAATTAAGTCTTGTGTTATGTGTAAAAAATTAGAATTTCTAAATAAACCTAATTAACACACTAACACAATATCTCATAGACTTATGATTTAATTGACTCTAAGAAATCAATTTTTCCCTCTCATGACTCAATTCCCACTCATGCCACTACTCCCTATCCTTGAGACACCTCACACATTGACTCACCTTCCACTTTAGCTTGTGAGCAACACCTCACCTAGTACATGCACACTTACTAAACCTTGTGACTTGTTCATTTCCAATTCATTTCAGCAAAATGGAAACCCATAACACTCTTTTCTTTCTCTTCCACGAGCCAACAACAAAGCCAAGGCTCCCAAGGCGCACATTTTCCTTCTTTCTCATCTTATTATTTATTCACCCACAGCCAAAGTATTGAAACATCTCTTTATATCACTTCCATGAGCTGCATCAAGCTCTGCAACTATGCAAGCTTTTAATCAAGGAATCAACACTGAGCTAGCATCTCTCCATTCTTCAAACTCACCAACTAAACCAAACAACAACCCCAAATTCATTCTTGTCTCTAGACCTATAGAAATGTATTGCATGCAACCAGAGCTTTGAACAAAACTCTACTGTCTTTTCCCCTCAGTAAACCTTCTATATAAATTCCTGAACTCAGAAGATTCAAGCATCATAACACACTTCTATTCCAAGGGTTCAAAGTTCATCATTCCTTCCAAATTCCAAATTCTGTCAATAAGGGATTCGTGGGCTGTAGCTGGGAATTTTGGTAACTGCTGTAGAGCCAAGGAGCAAGGATTAAAGCTTCTTTACAGGTGGGTTCTTAGGCTAGTTAGTTAGTTTATTCAAATTTCATGAAAATGCATGTAACTTTAGGAATTATTAGGTATAGCTGTGTGTATGGAATTAGCCCCCAAATTCCACTCTATTCTGTTCTATGTTGTTATTTTTATAATTCTGCACTATCTCAGACAAAGATTGTAGGTGAAACCTTTAAATTTGATGATTTACGCAAAACAGAGGAAATTCTGCATCAACTCGCCATAGCGAGTTGCTAGCGAGCCTTCATGGCGAGCTGAAGGTTCTGAGCTGAGGAACTTCGCCATGGCGAGCTCTGGCTCGCCTAGCGAGTTGTTTAGGTCAGGACCTGTAAGTTCACCATGGCGAGCATGGTAACTCGCCGTAGCGAGCAAGCCCAGAAATTACTCACTTTTTCACTTTTCAAAATATTTGTTTCACTCGTTTTATATCCTCGACTGAGATAGTTATTTTGCAGTCTTATGAATTACATAATATAGACAGGAGGTCATCACAGTCGGACTATTAGGGATTAACTTAGGAAATTTAGATTATGTATGTTCCCCGGGTTATGGGATGAATATGGCAGTATAATACAATTTAGAATCAGTCAATTATGTATGTGATCATATTATCACGCGTGGACTTCGTTTTAGATGCTCCACTAGTAAAACCTTGTGAGCTGCACGCCGGAACACTTTCTGTTCGCGGACAAGGCAGGCCTCTGAGACATGCTCACCTCAGAGTGCTTGCGGTTTAAAATCAACAAGACTAATCAGTGTTACACGATTATTTATTTATGCTTATGATGTTATGTTATGAAATAAAATATGTTACGACTGATTAGGAGCCCCGGCTTATTAGCCTTTAGGAGGGTAGTAGAACTCACTGGGACGAAGTGACTGTTTCACCCCACTCCCTTTTCGATATAGGTAAGACAAGTTATTTCGGAGCAGGGACCAGGATGGATCTGACGATTGGAGCCGAGCTTGGATCGTCAGCATTAGAAGACTTAGTCTTCATTCTTGCTTTTATTTATCTTGTTATCTCTCTGTAGTTTTTTTTTTCCGCTGTTTGTATCAAATATTCAGTTATTATCTTAATAATAACATATTATTCAGTTATTTCTTGTATAATTTAATGTACTCAGATTCCAAATTTTAATGTTCCGACTAAATATTCTAGACAATTTAGTTGGGGTGTTACAATATATGATTTACTTAATTCTTATATTTTAGAAATTACCATATAAAATAAAAAATGATCCCTTGATAAAAAAAATAAAAAATCAATCCATTTGTATTGACTTAAGAAACAAAAGGGATATATATATTTTTGGCGAGGATGATGTTTGTAAGCTCTGGCAATAATAAAGTAAACAATGGAAAAATCAACAAATGATATGCAGATTCAGAGACATTATATGGACATTGACATGTACACTCTAGTAATAATTTTAAAAAAATAACATAATTCAATGTAATTATAATTATCGATGTCCGACATCAATACATATTCTACATAAACACACCTAATTTAAAAAGTATCCGTGCTTCATAGACTGTAGTAGTATTGTACATTGTGTCAAAAAAAAAGTAGTAGTGTACATTCAATTAAGAATAATCATACATGTACACACATGAAGATCTGATCTGGATCGACTGCATGTAACTGTTTCACACGCCTTTACATGCAGCAAAGGTAAATGATCTTAGGCTAATTTTGATCGGATGATTATTGTACAAGTAATCAAATTTCCATTGGTAAACAGATGCTTTAATCTTGGCATATATTTAGGGGCGGTGGTAACTGAAGTTGAAAAGTGAAAAGGATTAGAGAAAATTAATTGGGTACATGTGTTGTTTAAAAGTGACTTTTAATTTTAACCTTTTGATTTTGATCCAAAGGCTATTAATTATTTTCACCATTCTCATATATCTTTGTCATTCTCATAGGATATATTATATATATATATATATATATATATATATATATATATATATATATATATATGAGAGAGAGAGAGAGAGAGAAATTATCTCCGATGTAAAATTTCAACTGTGGATTAATATTTCTATATTTGTTTATGTGACAATCAAATATAGTTTTTATGAAAATTACTTAGATATATAACATACACTTAAATGTTCTTTGTTATTTTTGTATCTCTTTTGTTTCAAAATAATACTCATTATTAAAAAATAAGTGTTGGATATTTAAGAATAAGAATACAAAAAAATAATAAAGATATTGGAATAACAATAACAATAAGAATAATAAATGAGAATAATAATAACAATAAAAATAACAGAATCTTATTTCAAATATTAAAACTATTCACAGTTTAAATATTTAATAACTAAATCTAGAGTAAGAATAATAACAATAATGACAGACTCTTATTCTTATTCTTCAACAATAGGATTGTTAGAATCAAATCTCTTACTTGTGAGAATATTCTGATTTTTATTCTTCAATTGCAATCATTATTTTTTTATAGATTTTTATTCCTTTGGATTCAAAAATTAACATTTGAATTGCTAATAAGAGTACTGTAAAGAGCCAAAATCAAACATTTTTTGAAATGCTTCAATCTGCTTCATTCAACTACTATTTATTCCCACCATTGTAGGGTTTCAGCATTGTTTCTCTTTGTATATTCTTATTCTTATTCTTTCAATCTATCATGTGGTGGGTTGTTATTCCTTATATTGCTTATTTCTATTTCTTATTTGTTATTTTAGTTTATTCTACTATTTCAAGTAGGTTATATTATGATTCTTTCAACTATTTATTTTTGAAATTTATTCTTTAAGGAAATCTGCAGTTTTCGTGGAGATTTTCCTGCAGATTTTGACTTTAGGGACTAAAACAAAAAAAATAGTACATTCAGGGACTTATTTGCAAAACAAGATACATGGACTAAAACCAAGAATTCGCGAACATACAAAGATCAAAAGATCTATTAAGCCTTTAACAAATTATAAAATTCACGATGGTATGAAGATTTATTTAATATGTTACGTCAAAAGAGGTTGTTAGTTGTGTATGAGAGTTTTAAAGTATATTTTTGGAATAAGATGTTTAATGATTTAATGTTCCTCGCACTAAGACTAATAAGAATTTTTTATTTTTAGCAAAATAATAATAAAATTTATAAATTTGATTTTTTTAACATAATTTTTTCAATAGGATTGTTAGAATCAAATTTCTTACGTGTGAGGATATTCTGATTCTTATTCTTATTCTTCAATTGCAATCATTATTGTTTTATAGATTCATATTCCTTTGGATTAAAAAATTAACATTTGAAGTGCTAACTTGAGTTATTTATGTCGGTGAGGTAGTGTTTCAAGCATACACTATAAATAGTTTGTGCATAAAAATATTGGGTGTGAATTTCCGAATTAAAAAACAAAAGTGTATTATGTTTTTTAAATTTTACAAATAATAGAAATGAAACTAATTTTATTAAGATTTAATAAGTATATTGTCAACCTTATAAGAGATTTTTAACATATGTAGTTCGAAAATTGAGTTAGTTTGTTAGTTTAAAATAGATACTATATTATTATACCTTATTTGTGGTTCATATATGCAATGCAATCTATTTTTGAAATATTGCTTTTACTTATTGAACAATATGTTTATCGTTGTTTAAGATATTTAATTTAATTTTTTTTTTTTTTGACGAAGATAAACTTATAACATTTCATTCATGATAATATTTTGGATACATGTAGGAATATCAGTAAAGATGTGGAAACTAGGTAAAGATGGGGCTACATTTGCAAGAGCATGAGCGGCCTCATTTGCTTGTCTCCTAATAAACTCAACATGAGAGTTTATAAAATAAGAATTAAAAATTTGTCTGCAATTACTAACGATAGCACCAAGCTCGGAGATGTCTACTTTCTTACATTGAAATTTGTCCACCACCCTCTTGGAGTCAAGCTCAAAATCTACATTAGGCAATTGTAAATCTTGTACCCATTTCAAAGCAAGGAGGAGTCCCATAGTGTAACACCCCGATTTTCAAAGACCAAAAAGGGGCATTATTTTTTTTTTTTAAAAACAAAACAGAGCGCGCATAAATTTGTGACGAGCCGACATTAATCATACAATAGGACTAATTATCTATTAGTACAACCCAAGCATCGGCATAGTACTAATTATACATAAAAGTGCTTCTAAGAAGCAAAGTGTGTATCTGAATATTTACAATCCAAAAGACAACCGTCTAAATCAAATGTATAAGTACTCAAATACAATTTATCCAAAAGAGTCAAAATACTACGCCAAACCAAAAGCACGGTGTACAAGACACACCGGCACACAATCTAATTAGATCAGCCATGCCACTCGATCACTGAGGGCTCAAGAAGCCACCGTCGTCCTCACGACCCACGGTCTCGGACAGGAATCCATCGTCTAGGTGGGGGTAACCCGTTCATGTTTCATTGTAAGGGTCACCACAAGTAACACATAATACACATAACAATTATGGGAAAAACGAATAATAACACATAACAATTTCACATCACATGCATAATATAATTAGGTGTACACACAGCCTATCGATGCAGACTCTACATGATCGTGATCACCTTACCCGGGACTGTTTCACATGCATGAATTCCGGAATTTAACCTCTCCGCAGAGAGTTGTAGGTCCAACCTACTAATAATCAATAAAATCCCGAGGGATTAAGGTGGATCCACTCACGCAATCACACCTCGTGGTCCACTCACGCAACCACTTATTAGACTCAATAAAAATCCCGCCGGATTAGGGTGGGTCCACTCACGCAACCGCACCCCGTGGTCCACTCACGCAACCACGTACTATGAATGCATGAGCATACGATTCCCCATATATGCTAATGCAACAAATACATACCTTTCAAGCATATGTAAATCAAACACAACAGTCATACATATAATTCCAATCATATGTAGACAACCATAAATATTCATACATATATTTCCAATCATATGTATTCAACGCACGTATTGTAAGCAATTTCTCATCTCGAGAATACATCACACATACATGTCAAGCACACAAACACATCACATCAACAAACATATCGTCATGCCAATAGCGGAAAATAATGACGGAAATAAAGGTGCCCTTACCTCGGCAAGCTTCCACAACTATTTCTCGCTCAACTCTACAAATCGCGCTTCCTAAAATTTAAGCAGCGTAAAGTCAATAAAATACTCCCATTGTATTCTATCGAAACGAAACTAAAACCCAAAAATCTAGAGGGGTCTAAGGTACTTTCTAACACTCTCGGATAGTGATTACGAGACCTCCCTATATTGATAAAAAATTCATGAAGTTAAATACACTATTTTCACTACACGAAAATATTTTCGTTTCAAATCAAACTATGAAATACTTTTTTTTTTTAACATCAAAGCAATCAATTCCACACACTAAAACCATTTGAAAACAGCCCAACAACTCTTCGAAAAATTTCACCGAAAATAAAGTTTTCTTGCAACACAAGTTACAAGTTTTTACTTCTCGAATAAAACAGCCATAACTCATTCAATTTTTATCCGATCGAGACGAGCCATACGCCAAAATCTTCGTCTCAAAAAGAAGAATTAAATGGTCAGGTTTCTAGGTCACAAAAACAATTTTAAAATGACCAGAATACCCTTCAAAATTTCGGCCAGAAATGAAATCACACCCTAAATCATTTTTCTTTCATTTCAAAAGCATAGCATTAACCAATTAGTTCCCAAAATTATTTAATTGATCAAACAAAACATTTCCAAAACATAATCCACAATTCAAAATAGTTTTCACAAAAATTCTCAAGAACACACAAAATATTTTTCTTGTTTCTTAAAACAAAGTCACTTTCCACACATCCATTTTCATAAAAGGTTCAAAAGCAACATCATTTTCACAATCAACAACCAACAACTCATGTTCTTGATCAATTAGGAATTTTCATCAAACCCTAACTCACAAATCTCTTGAGAACCTAATCAATCTTTGGAAATCAACACATATAAGCCTAAACATGTTAGTTCATCACTTAAGAACAACTTCTAAGCAATCCTAACAAACATTATACAACTTTCTAGCAAAAACCTCTCAAGAACATAATCTAAAAATCCACTAAAATTCATGATTTTGGCTAGTAAAGAGAAAGGAATGGATCAAGTTACCTTAGAAAAAACTTCTATGTAACTTCCCCTTGATGTTCCAAGCTTGAAATGAGATCAAAAGGTGAAGAAATGAAAATTTGTGAAGGATTGGAAATGGAAAAGAACTCACGGCAATGAGAAGAGAATGAGAGAGTTGTGTGATATTTTTCTAAGTCAACAAAAGCCTAACCTCCTTACTATTAACTTGTCTTGTTGCCTAATGGCCTTTGGATCAAATACTAAAATGCCATGATCAACCCTAGCCCTTGGATCAAATACTTGGCCAACTAGCAATCTAACATAAATATCTAGATATTATGAGCTTGCCAACCCAACTCGCTCAGCTCTCACGCGCCGCGACGAACTAAACTTGCAAAAATAGAAAATCCACGGAATAAAAGTCCGTCGTAAACCGTTTCCAAATATTATCACTAAATCTTTTTCCCCGACTGTGATTTTCTTCCTCACTCTCTAAAAATATTCTGAGGTCGTATTCTAACTCATGCCGATATATAAAACTCCCATATAAATTTCTACGGATTTCGGAAATCGTAAAAATTTCCAACAGCGGGTAAGATTTCGACTCGTTTTTCCAAAAACAAAGAAAAACCAAAACTCGTAATTCTGACTTCGCAGAAATGTTCCCATAGCCAAATGAAGACTATGAAACAAAAGTTTGTGCCTTTCCAGCGCACGAGCACAAAATAGGCTCCAACTCAGCAAAAATGCTATTATTGCGACGATACTCACAAAACCACTAAACAAAAGCCCTAATATTCTAAGCCAATACTTATTTTCCTTACACAAAAGGTACCATGGAATTACGGGTCTTACATTACTACCCTCCAAAAAGAAGTTTCGTCCTCGAAACTAAAGGTAAAAGTAACAACTCAACAAGTCATTACTAACACTGACACTGGCACAACCGTGCACCTATCGCAACCCTCAACAAGGTCGCATTGGTTCCAAACTCTAGACGCAAAGCTAGACATCACACAACGAGTTCACCACTCAAAAACTAACCTCACTACGAAGGTTCACAACTCTTGTTCTCAAAGGTCCTAGGTCAACACGACAAATTTCCAGGGTCACCTTTTTCGCCTCCGCGACATAGCCGTTTCCAATAAGTCCACGCGAAGTGGTGACTGGCTACCCACCAAAAAGAAACACTTAAACTCTCTGCGCACCACCAAAGTTAGCAAAAACTAGTCAATTCCAGTCAACACGACTCCGTCTATTATTAACAAGAGATTAAGGGTGATCAGTTCCTTAATTTGTCAATAGATAGCCGACAATCATGATGGTGGCTTAGACCATCTTTACCTAACTTTAATAATCCTCACTTCTACTCGTGCTCAAGGTCATCTGAGGCACAAGGTTCCAACAATTCCTTCGAGGTTTCCTTAATGTATTCCTCAATCACTTACTACCTCGATCTCGGCGACGAGCCACAATACTCAAAACACAACACTTAAAATCTCATGCTTCCACACACGAAACATCCATTTAGTATCATTAAAATCAGTAAGGACAAGGCCACCATGGCAAGTACCACCCATACCATTATACTCCGAAAGAAGTTGTCATCTCTATACAACTTCACCAATATCTATAAGTCCTTAATTTTTTCTTTAATCTCGTAACCGTGTTGAACTGTACACTTACACTTTCAAATCTCGTTCTAATCATAAGCTTAATGACAACATCCCAACATCCGGTTGGTGATTATAACTCCTCAAATTATCTTGGCGCATGCAAGACGATACCATCTACTTCACTGTGACTCCTTTTATACAAATCTCAAATTCTCAAAAATTCAATCTTTCAGGTGTCCACATATTTTCCAAACTAATACTTAGCTTAACCTTGCCTGCTTTAGCATAAAACATTTCTCCTCGTTGACTGCCATCATTGGCACAAACCATTTTACATCGTATTCCCATTCTATTTCTAAACTCTCTTGAGTTTCTTCCTCTTATCATTAAATTCTCTTCTTCTTAAAAGAGATCGTTACTCTTTCGTTCTTAATCATTCCAACATCTTATCCTGGGTGTAAATTCCTACATCCAAATACATCTAGAGTCATTTCTCACATCAACTAACATAAGCCACATCTCCATGTGCTTCTCCATCACTGTAGCTCAACTGTCCATTTTGTTAATTTCCGAAGACCTTTATTTTCTTAACGTGCATTTTCTAATATGCTACTACCCTCTTCATCATAACGAGTAAAATGAATCTCAACCTTTCTAGTTTCAACAACTTTTTCGTTCTATACTCAATTTTTCTCATTAGATAATTGCTTAACTCTTTACGAGATACAACATTGTAATCCTTCCTACCATTCCTTTGAAACTATGTTGTCAACGTTATAAATTCTATAAACTCCAATTAGGTCATCCTCAACACTCAAGTGATTTGCAACTTCCAAGTTCAACAACTACCTAGAGTTGGTTTCCAGACAACCAAGACCTCCATCTTGTTGATTCCAAACAACATCTTTAATTCTTCGCACCCAATCCAAATACTCTCCTTCCATATAATTTTGTATCATAACAAACATACTCTTCTTCATTAAACCAAAATACCTAATCATCATAACTATCTAAAGTTATAAAGTATGTTCCCACCGGGAATCAATCCCTAAATCTCAAGTTCTTGCTAACCCTACTTTTTCATCTATACACTCATCGATTTCTCACTCACTTATAACTTTTACTAATGATCATCTCTTTACAGATAGTTATCCCTAAGCTTATCATCTTAAGGTCACTATAATTCACCTCCAAATTGACTCATCTTACTCATCTATCAAGCCACTGAACACTTATCTCAAATATTAACGCTTGACCTTTCAAGAACAACTACCTAAGCACAACACTTTAATATGATTTCAACCTTAATACGTCCGATACCCAAATCAAACTCTTGAATCTACTCCTCAAGAACTACAATTACTTGTCTTACCATCTTGATCCATCCATTAAATCCTAATATATAGTAAAAGGCCTTTCTTTATAGTAATCCTCACTATCTCAATACTCTGACGAATGAATCCTCGTCTAATCACAACTTGATATTTCTAGAAAATTTCCAAATATTGTCGTCCATGACCTGAATTTCTTAACATTTGGTTACCTCAACTCCTATGATTCCATAATTTCAAGGTACTACTTGGTCCTTCAACCCTCTTGGTCGATCGAAATCATTAACTTAAATGCACATCCACACAGGATCTCTACTCAATCTTGACTAATCCCCTCAAATTACTCAATAAGTCTCGACTAATCACTTAAGAATTACTCAATATGTTTACTTTCTCTTAGAGTTTAACTGTTAATAATTAACAGTTCTAACTTACACTGTTACAATTCTCTAGGTATTTCAATACCATGCACCTCTAGTATCACATATCATCGACATACCACTCACTTTCCAATGTTGAACTCCTCATTCTTTACCTAAATATCTCTCCAAATCCATCTTTAACCAAAAATCAATCACCTATAGTTTTATCTCACATAGATATCTATACTTACTATCTCACGAACTACATATATGTTGTCACTTATCAACGTGATACTTGGTCTCCTACCTTTAATCATCACGAGCTTCATCCATAATAATCTCATTTTCGAATCTAGTTTATCTCAAACTCTTAACTTAAACCCTTATGGTACCCATTGTTCGTGTAACCGTCTTCTAACACCACTAAGTTCACTGACTCTTGACGTGCAACACACTTTAATTGCAATACGAATCACCCAAATGATTATCCAATCATCGTAATTAAATCCAACTGACATCTCTGCCTGGTCCACAATTCCACCGTGGCTGCATCCCCTTGACAACCGACGGACTTCATCAGTCCCGCCCTAACTCACCCGACGGACATCCAATACCTTCTTCAAAAGGTCGTCCCAATCTAATCCTTACTTACAATCCTTTATCAATACAACGCCCACTCGTCCATACTCAGCACATCCGAGTTACAACGACCAATGCTACTTCCAATTCATGACATTACTACCAGAACTTTCTTGTAGTTCTTGTTCGCCTCAAGCCCATCCTCCTCGAACCACTCCGTCTAAGGAATTCAAAGACACTGGTCGACTAAATTCGACCAATGCTCGGGGGTTCCAACTATTCTACTTACTAAAGCATCACTCCCTAAAGTACTTCAGTAAGAAACAGTCCAGTGCCTGAGCATATCCCATGCCAGACTCAAGATAAATAACCACATAACCCACAACACAACAAAAACCGATCGCTAGAACTAACACAACTCTAGCTATAATCTGACTGACTTTGGACTAACCACTCTACGACACACTTTCCCTTTGATGATCTAAAGCCGGGCTCTGATACCACAATGTAACACCCCGATTTTCAAAGACCAAAAAGGGGCATTATTTTTTTTTTAAAAACAAAACAGAGCGCGCATAAATTTGTGACGAGCCGACATTAATCATACAATAGGACTAATTATCTATTAGTACAACCCAAGCATCGGCATAGTACTAATTATACATAAAAGTGCTTCTAAGAAGCAAAGTGTGTATCTGAATATTTACAATCCAAAAGACAACCGTCTAAATCAAATGTATAAGTACTCAAATACAATTTATCCAAAAGAGTCAAAATACTACGCCAAACCAAAAGCACGGTGTACAAGACACACCGGCACACAATCTAATTAGATCAGCCACGCCACTCGATCACTGAGGGCTCAAGAAGCCACCGTCGTCCTCACGACCCACGGTCTCGGACAGGAATCCATCGTCTAGGTGGGGGTAACCCGTTCATGTTTCATTGTAAGGGTCACCACAAGTAACACATAATACACATAACAATTATGGGAAAAACGAATAATAACACATAACAATTTCACATCACATGCATAATATAATTAGGTGTACACACAGCCTATCGATGCAGACTCTACATGATCGTGATCACCCTACCCGGGACTGTTTCACATGCATGAATTCCGGAATTTAACCTCTCCGCAGAGAGTTGTAGGTCCAACCTACTAATAATCAATAAAATCCCGAGGGATTAAGGTGGATCCACTCACGCAATCACACCTCGTGGTCCACTCACGCAACCACTTATTAGACTCAATAAAAATCCCGCAGGATTAGGGTGGGTCCACTCACGCAACCGCACCCCGTGGTCCACTCACGCAACCACGTACTATGAATGCATGAGCATACGATTCCCCATATATGCTAATGCAACAAATACATACCTTTCAAGCATATGTAAATCAAACACAACAGTCATACATATAATTCCAATCATATGTAGACAACCATAAATATTCATACATATATTTCCAATCATATGTATTCAACGCACGTATTGTAAGCAATTTCTCATCTCGAGAATACATCACACATACATGTCAAGCACACAAACACATCACATCAACAAACATATCGTCATGCCAATAGCGGAAAATAATGACGGAAATAAAGGTGCCCTTACCTCGGCAAGCTTCCACAACTATTTCTCGCTCAACTCTACAAATCGCGCTTCCTAAAATTTAAGCAGCGTAAAGTCAATAAAATACTCCCACTGTATTCTATCGAAACGAAACTAAAACCCAAAAATCTAGAGGGGTCTAAGGTACTTTCTAACACTCTCGGATAGTGATTACGAGACCTCCCTATATTGATAAAAAATTCATGAAGTTAAATACACTATTTTCACTACACGAAAATATTTTCGTTTCAAATCAAACTATGAAATACTTTTTTTTTTAACATCAAAGCAATCAATTCCACACACTAAAACCATTTGAAAACAGCCCAACAACTCTTCGAAAAATTTCACCGAAAATAAAGTTTTCTTGCAACACAAGTTACAAGTTTTTACTTCTCGAATAAAACAGCCATAACTCATTCAATTTTTATCCGATCGAGACGAGCCATACGCCAAAATCTTCGTGTCGAAAAGAAGAATTAAATGGTCAGGTTTCTAGGTCACAAAAACAATTTTAAAATGACCAGAATACCCTTCAAAATTTCGGCCAGAAATGAAATCACACCCTAAATCATTTTTCTTTCATTTCAAAAGCATAGCATTAACCAATTAGTTCCCAAAATTATTTAATTGATCAAACAAAACATTTCCAAAACATAATCCACAATTCAAAATAGTTTTCACAAAAATTCTCAAGAACACACAAAATATTTTTCTTGTTTCTTAAAACAAAGTCACTTTCCACACATCCATTTTCATAAAAGGTTCAAAAGCAACATCATTTTCACAATCAACAACCAACAACTCATGTTCTTGATCAATTAGGAATTTTCATCAAACCCTAACTCACAAATCTCTTGAGAACCTAATCAATCTTTGGAAATCAACACATATAAGCCTAAACATGTTAGTTCATCACTTAAGAACAACTTCTAAGCAATCCTAACAAACATTATACAACTTTCTAGCAAAAACCTCTCAAGAACATAATCTAAAAATCCACTAAAATTCATGATTTTGGCTAGTAAAGAGAAAGGAATGGATCAAGTTACCTTAGAAAAAACTTCTATGTAACTTCCCCTTGATGTTCCAAGCTTGAAATGAGATCAAAAGGTGAAGAAATGAAAATTTGTGAAGGATTGGAAATGGAAAAGAACTCACGGCAATGAGAAGAGAATGAGAGAGTTGTGTGATATTTTTCTAAGTCAACAAAAGCCTAACCTCCTTACTATTAACTTGTCTTGTTGCCTAATGGCCTTTGGATCAAATACTAAAATGCCATGATCAACCCTAGCCCTTGGATCAAATACTTGGCCAACTAGCAATCTAACATAAATATCTAGATATTATGAGCTTGCCAACCCAACTCGCTCAGCTCTCACGCGCCGCGACGAACTAAACTTGCAAAAATAGAAAATCCACGGAATAAAAGTCCGTCGTAAACCGTTTCCAAATATTATCACTAAATCTTTTTCCCCGACTGTGATTTTCTTCCTCACTCTCTAAAAATATTCTGAGGTCGTATTCTAACTCATGCCGATATATAAAACTCCCATATAAATTTCTACGGATTTCGGAAATCGTAAAAATTTCCAACAGCGGGTAAGATTTCGACTCGTTTTTCCAAAAACAAAGAAAAACCAAAACTCGTAATTCTGACTTCGCAGAAATGTTCCCATAGCCAAATGAAGACTATGAAACAAAAGTTTGTGCCTTTCCAGCGCACGAGCACAAAATAGGCTCCAACTCAGCAAAAATGCTATTATTGCGACGATACTCACAAAACCACTAAACAAAAGCCCTAATATTCTAAGCCAATACTTATTTTCCTTACACAAAAGGTACCATGGAATTACGGGTCTTACACATAGCTTCACCAATATCAACATCAACTACAGGCGAAAACCATTATGTTTTGGCAAGGACAAAACGGCGTTCATCATCCCGAATACACGTGCCAATACCTACCTTGTTGCGAGCTTGCGAGAATGAGGCATCAATATTACATTTGAAACGCCCCACTTGCGGTTTTTTCCAACTCAACAAATTATCATGTTGTTGTTGCTCAACTCTCATAGTAGCTCTAAGTTGTGCATTTCTCCAATCATCTAGCAAATTTGCTCCTCGTTCACAAACAAAAGAGATCAGTTCTGATGTATTCCTCCAGATTTTATTATTTCTTTGTTTCCAGACACTCCAAATTAATACCAAAAACAAAGATGTTTGCTCTTGATTCAAAATCTGCAGAACCGAAAAAATGAACCCTGAGATGGTATTTGTAACCTGCATCTGTTGATGAATAATATGCCAAAAACCCATTGTCATCCAAACTTGTTTGACATTACTACAATCACAAAATAAATGAGAACTATCCTCAACTGCCTCATTGCAAAAAACGCAGCCACTGGGACAATTTACTCCTTTTGGTTCAGTCGGAATCTAGTTGGTAGGCAATTCCTACAAATACGCCAGACTAAATTTTTCACCTTTGGAGGAACCTTGGCCCTCCATATTAAATTCCACTGACCATTTACCTGGAGTTGTGTAGTATCAATTGCATCCTCAATACAATACCTGTAGGCACTTTTAACAGTATACAACCCATCTTTTTCAAACCTCCACTTAATCTTATCTTCAATAACCGAATCAAACAAAGGGGTTTTGAGAATTTTCTTTGCAGTGTTAATGTCAAACATGTCATGAATTAAATCAACATTCCAACTTTTAGAGTCATTCATGAGCAAATCAGCCACAGATAAATTGTGTAGTACCGGATCTAAATGAGGTGGATATAATATAATGGAATTATCATCCATCCAAATATTATTCCAAACTGGGACATTATGACCTGAACCTATGCACCATTTATACCCTCCACGAACAATAAATTTAGCACTCCAAATACTTCTCCAAACATAGCTTGGGTTGTGACCAATACCTGACTCAAGAAAATCACTTCTAGGAAAATATTTAGCTTTGAAAAGTCGAGTGATTATATTACCTGGATTAGACAATAATTTCCAAGCCTGCTTACCAAGCATTGCAAAATTAAAAGCAGAAATGCTTTTGAAACCCAAGCCTCCGACATTCTTGTGCATCGCCAGTCGATCCCACGAGAGCCAATGAATACCTTTGGATTGTTCTTTGTTATGACCCCATCAAAAAGAGTTCATCATCTTCTCAGTTTCGTCGACAAGTGAGGATGGTAGCAAGAAAACACTCATGACGTAAGAAGGGATAGCCTGCAAAACTGATTTAATAAGAACCTCTCTTCCTGCCTGAGAGAGACATCTACTGCTCCATGAATTAATCTTTTTCCATATTCTATCCTTTATGAATTTGAAGGTTGATTTTCGACTTCTTCCAACCATCAAGGGTAAACCAAGATATTTTCCAGTTCCCAACACTTGCTGCACACCCAAAATATTTGCAACAGAGTTTTTTACCGTGGTGGAAACTGGAAACATTCCTGCTGCAAAATATTTCAGATTTTTGCAAATTAATTGACTGGCCAGAAGCATCTTCATACATAGATAAAATATTTTTCATTACCAATGCTTCATTGTCTGAAGCACGAAAGAATAAAAAACAATCATCCGCAAAAAATAGATGAGATATAATCGGCGCATTTTTGCATATCTTCGCTCCATGCACATCACCTCTATTTTCGGCTTTTCGGATGAGTGCCGACAAACCTTCAGCACAAATAATGAACAAATAAGGAGATAATGGATCCCCTTGACGCAACGCTCTGCCTGGGACAATAGGGCCCACTGTGCTGCCATTAACAATAACTGAATAATATACTGTTTCGACACACAACATAATCCAAGAAACCCACTTATGCGAGAAGCCCATAACGACCATCACCTCTTTGAGATAGTCCCAGTCGATGCGATCATAAGCCTTGCTGATGTCAAGCTTGAGTGCTACATATCCTATTTTACCTCGTGTTTTAGATTTCATGTAGTGCACAATTTCAATAGCCGCCATTGCATTATCTAGTATGGATCTTCCAGGAACAAAAGGTGATTGATTTTCAGAGATGTATTTGTCAAGCACCCCTTTCAGTCTATTTGCAAGAACTTTAGCTACGATCTTATACAATACATTACACAAAGCAATGGGTCTCCAATCCTTCATAGAAGTTTGAGTCTCACCTTTAGGAATTAAAGCAATATTAGTTGTATTTAGGCTAGGTGGGAAGGTTCCTGACTCTAACCAGTTACAACCTGCTGCATAGATTTCATTACCACAAACATCCCAGAAGTGTTGGTAAAAACTTGGGTTGAATCCATCTGGACCTGGACACTTGTCTGCTTGCATAGAGAAAATAGCTTCCTTGAACTCATCAATAACGAACGGAGCCGTTAAAGCTGCATTATCATCATTGGTTATTGAGGATGTAATAGCATTTAGCACCATATCACGAGAACTATTTTGTTTTTGAAAGAGTTCAACAAAATAATTTCTTGCTATAATGTTCATTCCATCGGTTGAATTGCACACCGTTCCATTCACATCTTCTAAGGAATTGATCCTATTTACTTTCCTTCTGGAAGTTGCGGCCGCGTGAAAAAAGCGAGTATTTAAATCACCATCCCGATACCAAAAAGTCTTTGCTCTTTGTCTCCAAAACCAATCATCTTTAACAAGAAGTGAAGTGAGTCGCTTCTTCAACGCATTGAAATAATTGATATTTGATGCATCAACCTGAGTCCGAGTTCGCTCCAACTTTTTCCGACATTGCTCTATCTCTTTGCGCAAGTTCTGGAAATTCTCTTTGCTCCATTTAGACATATCAGCTGCACATTTATCAAGTTTAGTGACAATATTATTTTCATGAGAAACTTGCCAGCACCTACGAACATAAGAATCAAATTCCGGCTCCACCAACCAAGCATTTTCAAATTTAAATTGCATATTTGATCTACCACTTGTCTTCACCGGTTCACAAAGCAAAAGAAGAGGGTAATGATCTGAAGAAGTGGCTGTTAAGCACTCTAAACGAGCATTTGGAAACAGTTGGTACCAAACATCACTAACCAAAGTTCGATCAAGCTTTTCCTCAACTGCACGATCTGTACCTAGGCTTTTAAACCATCTATATTGGTAACCTTCCATTTGCATGTCGATCAGCCCTGCTTCAACAACTGCCTCCCGAAAGCCATTAATCAACCAATTTTGTCTATCAGCTCGGCCTTTTATTTGTTCATTTAGTTTATTATTGTATTATGTATGATTTTCGTTGGACTAATCTGTAATATTAAAATTCGAAATATAAATTATTTAAATTATTTATGCGTTGGAAAATTATTTTTTGTTGATTAACTTATACTAACAGATATATCTTCAAGTAACTCTTTTTTATGATGATTGGACGTAATTACTTTTCGTTTAATATAACATTTTTTATTTTTATCCCAATCAAGATATTCAAATTTTAAATATAATAATAATTAGTTCATAACGGTAACCTGCACCCCCAACACTAATGTTCACTGGTAAATAGTAAACACTATTTATCTATAAATATCTCTCCATTTTCTCGGTATACTCATGCCTTATTTAATTTAATTTTCAAGTAATGGCCAATTACCTTCTCTTATTTACCACATTCGTCACTATTTTTTTTCTTTATGTTAGTTATTATCCATTATGAAGAAATTGGTGGGGTGTTTGTATTTTTTATATTTGTATTGTATTTATTTTTGTTGATCGTAGCTTGGATGATGGATAGGTAATTATATTTGCACAGCTTAGTACTCTAATTTTTATATGTTGTATTATTCCACAAAATAGATTATGTTTGTTGATGTCCATCATCTTCTATTTGGCTGTCAGCAATTAAGATGTGATGTTTCTAAGTTTGAAATTATCATAAGGAATTTTTATTTGAGTTTTTATATTAAGTTTCGTATCTTATTGTTTATTGTTGTTTATAAGTTTTAAAAAAAATTTAATTGTTTAAGATGTAAGCTGAATGGATGAAAAAGTATTTAATCATATATCTGTTTTTATGATTCTGTGATATTTGTTATCTATGTCATTATGTAATTTATATTTATTATAATAGAAGATATTAGTAATAATTTTATTTTACATCTACACAATGCTAAGTGAATATTGTATAACGGATATATTCATTCTTATATAAGGAACCTTGATTTGTCATTTCTTTAATCGTAAATCAAATCTACTCATATCACACTTTTTATTAATAATGTCTAAGGTTATTCTTTTCGTCATCACTTCTCTCTCTTTTATTCTCTTATTTAAATTGATCTATATGCTTGATGAAATAAGTTCAATTTTTTTAATAATGACAATAATTGTTGTTCTTCCTCTTTTAACTCTTGCATGGATTGTTCATTATGTTTGGATAATATGATTAAGTTATTTTCTATATTTAAATTTTAATTATGACAGAGTTTTTATTATTATCTATTTATTTTTATACAGAAGCATATTTATGTTTATATATATTTCAAGTATTATTATTATTAAGTAATAATAAGTTTTTAATAGTTCATTCGTATACAATATTTTCTATTAAAAGGTGTGTCCCGTTGTCTTTACTAACATTTTAAGAGTTAACGGAACTCTTTTGGGTTTCATGTTGTTGTTCGCTTATGGGTTTTTTATAGGAAAGTTCAAGAAAATAGCAAATTGAAGCAAGATATCTTAACCACCTGATAATGATGAATCAACAATATTTACTAATTATAGATAAAACCGTTTGTTCATGTTATATGTTTGTTGCCCGACATTAGTACTTATTCACTTTAAATCGAAAGTAATAGTTGCTGTCCAACTTCATCACTTTCATATATTGCTGCCTCAGATAAATGATTAGTTACTTGTCGTTATTCAGTTTCAGATTTATAATATATTTAATGCCCCTTGAGTTTGTCATCTACAAGATTACAATGGAAGAAAAGTGAAGTAGTATTCGGTAGAAAAATAATAATTTCGGTTTTGAAGAAAAGGGAAACAGGATCTTCAACCATGGTGGTGGTCGGAATTGATAGTGGTGGTCGTGTTTTGGGGTGGTCTGGTGGCTGACTTTTTGGATGGTAAACTATTTGTTCAACCCATCATTGGTGAATTCCCTCTTGCCACTGAAGTTGATTTCATTGTCTCACCAAAATACACACTTAATTGTACCATTCCTATTATTTTTGTAACCTGATATATGTCGATTTTCATTTTTTGTGTGGCTATGAAGCTGGAAAATTTACTCATGAGCCAGGATTTATTCTCATTCCTTGAACAAAATGTAATTGAAAATTGTGTTAGAATGGTCCGCGAGTGGTGAGACAAGGAGTTCAAGGGTTTTCTTGATATCATTGTTGTGGAGATTGATTTGGCAAATCACACCGGTTATGTTTAACTAGATATGTGGTTATGGTTATATTTTTTTGACTAGATATGTGGTTGTAATTCAAATTTGAAGGGTTTATATGTTAAACTAGGGAAAATGTTGTGGTTTGACTACAATTTGTATGTTACATTCGGCATATATTTTGTTGTTATCATGATGTTTTTTCATGGAGTTTATTAA
This sequence comes from Trifolium fragiferum, assembly GCA_954870985.1. Taxonomy (NCBI): domain Eukaryota; kingdom Viridiplantae; phylum Streptophyta; class Magnoliopsida; order Fabales; family Fabaceae; genus Trifolium; species Trifolium fragiferum. The sequence continues at coordinate 18,948,353 of OX940789.1, forward strand.
ATGGCGTTCAAACTATACTAACTGGGGGCGAATTTTATGTTATTTTTTTGTTTTCAAATTTCTATCTTCTGTCACCAGTGCCATCGATATGTTTTGCAATCATACCTTTTTTTTATTGACAAACATGAAAATTTCAAAAGTATAAGATATTAATCTCATTTAATGACCTACTATTATAAGTCTATTTTGGCATGACTACCTCATATGAACATAATATTCAAACTCTATAATTTGACCATATATTTAGCTATATTGTACATATTCTATTTGCCGAGTTTTCCAAAAAATAATCGAATGTAAGAAATTAGTTTAGTCTAAAATACTTGGAGGTAAATAGAAAGTTTTGTCAACGGTCTTTTTTCTTAGTTTGTTCTTACCAATATAAATTGGAGTAGTGTATTTAGCATGATATAGGATATGCCATCTTTAAATAATAATTATTAACTTTTAATCCCTTGATTAAATTATATTTTAATATTATATATATATATATATATATATATATATATATAGAGAGAGAGAGAGAGAGAGAGAGAGAGAGTGAGAGAGAGAGAGAGAGAGAGGAGGGATCAAATTACACCAGTGTAATTTTAAAATTGTTACACTCATTAATATCCGTTGATTTTATTTTGATCCAATGACTATTAATGAGTTACTAATATATAAACTCACAAGATTCTATTAATAAATTAAAGGATCTTCTTTTCCTTTTTTATTCTTATACTCTCCTTTCCATTGATCTTATTTTAATCTTGTGACTATTAAATACTCCCTTCTAACACTCACGTGCTCCCATTAAAAATTCACCTTTTTTTTACTCTCTTTTTTCTGCCGCCATATTCCGCCGAAAGCTCTTTCTTACAAGTTGTTGGATGCGCATTGTTCACTCATCATCAACGTTGCTCAAACTTTGGTTATCATCTATTACTTTTGTGCATAATTTTATATCTAACTAGTGTTTATATCTAACTGATCCCTATACCTTTATAATTAGTGTTTATATTTAACTGCTCCCTCACGAGTTAAAGTCCATAAGTCTGTATATGGTCAATGAACAAGTCAATATACACTACCATAGTAATAATTCGTTAAATTTAATGAAAAGCGTCTGGTAGTTTGTTCTTTTTCATTGTAGGTGAGTAAAGGTGAGCTAGAGTCTTTTGTATTGTTAATCATAAGTTGTTTCCATCTATCATTGCTTTTCTTTGGTGAATTGTACTATCCGAATCAGAACGTGGTAAATTTTAAAGATTTATGTCAATGTGAATTTCACTAGCAACTCCATTAATGATTTTTGTGAAAGTGACATACTATAATAATGAATTAGTAATATACAATTTCAATTCATTTGTTATGGGCTGTTATTTGGTTAGATAGCATGAGATGTTCTTCACCTATGTTGGTGTATTTGTTTATGGGAGGTCTATTGCTTTTTGTATCGGTTGCTTCCTTTGTATTTAACTTGTTTTTGAGTAGTGTTTTTAACATTTCTTGTGCTAAATTTATTCTTTAATAAAGTTTTTTTGTTTTAAAAAAAAATATATATGTTGTGTAATAAAAACAAAAAAGGAAAAAAAAAGGATGGTGTAAGAATAAAAAAGGAAAAGGAGATCCTTTAATAGAATCTTGTGAGTTTATATATTAGTAACTTATTAATAGTCATCGGATCAAAATAAAATCAACGAATATTAATGAGTGTAACAATTTTAAAATTACACTGGTGTAATTTGATCCTTCCTATATATGTATATATAAAAAAAAATTTAACCATAAATTAATTTGTATAAGTTTATTTGTATGTATACATTTAGAACATTTTTATTATCCATCTAATCACCATGAATGTTGCGTAAACATTGAATACATTGATGTCTTTTCCAACGGTACCATCTCAAACCTATTGAAACTATGTGTTGAGTAAATAGAAATTTTTTGTCAAATTCGAAATAAGAATCTGAATCTCATCATTGTACTTTAATTCGTATTATTTATGAGTCAATGTATTCTCATGCCTATTCGAATTATTATTAAATTATATTTATTAATATTTATTTGGTCAATAGATTATTTAATAGTAAATATCATGTTTTTAAATTTTGAAATAAGAATATTATTGTATTCCTTTATTCTTATTCTTATTGGCATTCTTAATCGTTTTTCTTATAGTCACATATTTGTATTTTTTTAAATAGTTTTAATTATGATATATCACTTTATCAATTTATTAGTTCATTTTCAACATTCTTTATATTTACTTACCTTATAAGGAATTTAAATCTGATACGTATTCATTGTATGTAATTGTCATTTATTTTGCATCTATTTATATAATATTTTTATTGTAGTTTCAATTATAAGTGTACTTTTTCTATCATGACTTTATTATATTAAATAGTAGCATCAATCACTCCAAGGACTTTAGGTTGTTTGAGATCACTACTCGGTGTTGAGTATCTAAGTCACACGTTCATCCCTTACTTTATACACAATCTTAACTTAATTGTGAAGTGAGTATTGTTTCTAATTTTTACCAAAATGGGTGAGGCCAATAGTGTGATTGAGTCCAAAATCAATTTCAAGTTAAAAAATGTATTATATGCAATACCACTAAACAAAGCATGTTTATTACTTCAAAATCATAGATCTATATATTTCCCCCAGCATAGTCGATGATTTGCATCAAACTTCTTATTTCATTCCAAAATTTAAGCACAGACGATGAATCGATTTCAGCATAATGCTATAAATTATTTAACAAAAATATTGAGGATCACCTTAAACATTTTCGAAGTTTTCCCAATAATTTTGAAGTTAGATTTGATTACTAAGATACTAGATGTTTCTCAATAAAATCTATCAAATAAATATTTGGTTAGAACCGTGCATCGCACGGGTCCTTACACTAGTTATACTACATTAAAGTTGATAAATAGGTATAGTACAGGTGAATCATATACCAATTATATTACATTAAAGGTGAATCACGTACAAAAATGTTAAATGAATATTTTCGCAATAAGTAGTACATGTGAATCATGTACCAATTATATAATAATTTAACATTTTTGTACATTGAATATATATAAAATTAATTTTTTCGGAATATATTTAATATTTAAATATATAATTGGAATTGTTTTCATATTATTCTTTGTACTATTTGTACTATATATTGATATATTTTTGTACTATATAAATTGATATAAAAAAGTGAATTCTAATTATTATTATTATTACTACAATATATTGATATATTTTTGTACTATATAAGAAGGATGCATGCTCAACAAGAAGCAAAAGCATTAGTTGATCTTGCTGAAGATTCAGATGAAATATATAAGTTCATTATGTCTGAATTGAGTCATACTCGTATGTTAGCTATTACGATGAAGAAATCCATAACGATGGAATTTCTCCTTTGGAATCTAGCAAGAATGATGATCAAATTTGTTTGTCAGATGAAGAAAGTGAACCACCACATATTAGAAACCCACGCATATAACAAACAAAAGGGAGAAAGAAGGATGGAGAGAAAATCACTCAAAATTGTAGATTCAAGGGTGGACTTGAACAATCATTAGATAACAAAAGAAAATGTACTGTGTGTGGTGAACCTGGTCACAATACTAGAACTTGCAAGACAAGAAATCAAAATGCAGGTTTATGAAAATGGTTGTGCTTTTACTGATGGAGACTTGCCCTTCCGTTACTTAGGGATCCCCCTCACTAGCAAGACACTATCCATACATCACTACATGCCTTTGGTGGATAAGATTGTGGATCGTATTCGTCATTGGAGTGCCAAATTGCTTAGCCATGCTGGTAGGCTTCAATTAATAAGGAGTGTTACCTTTGCAGTCACAAACTATTGGATGCAATGTCTACCTATCCCAAAGGCTGTTCTTCACAAAATTAATTGCATTTGTCGTTCTTTCTTATGGTCTGGTGGGGCAACAGTTACCAAGAAAGCTCCAGTGGCCTGGGATCATGTGTGTACTCCCATAGCCAATGGTGGCCTTGGTCTCATCTCCCTTGTGGAATGGAATCAAGCTAACTTGGCCAAGCTATTATGGAATATCAATAGTAAGGCTGACAGTTTATGGATCAAGTGGATCCATAGCTACTATGTCAAGAATGATTCTATTATGACTATGCCTGTGACGCACTCTAGCTCTTGGATTTTCAAGGCAATTCTTAATCAGAGAGAGGCCCTCACACAGCTTCCTGGCTGGCACACTTTGAGAAGCAAACTCATCACAAGGCAAGTTTATAACTCATTGCGAGGTGAATACCCTGTCATGGCTTGGAAAGCAGCTATGTATGAGAACATTGCCCGACCTAGAGCACTCTTCATATTCTGGTTGGCTTGCATTGGCAGACTGGCAACTAAGGACATGTTGAGGAAATTTGGTGTGACTGTTGATATGCAGTGCTGTTTTTGTCCTGAAGAGGAATCCCTCAATCATCTCTTCTTTGGATGTCTCACTTTGAGAAGTATTTGGTACAAGGTTCTGACACGGTTACATTTTGATCATATACCCTTGGAATGGAATGAGGAATTATCTTGGATCACCGGCATTAGTAAAGGTAAGGGTTGGAGAGCCAAGCTTTTGAAAAGTGCTGCAGCTGAGGCCATTTACATGATCTGGAAGTATAGGAATGATATTTGTTTTGGTAATCAAGTACATAATACAAATATAGTAGATGACATTATTAAAAATATATTTGTATTATGTACAGAGGATGGATGTTTCCTAAGCTTAGAGGGCATATTGCTCAGTTACTTCTCTAGCTTAGTTTCCTCTTTTCCTTGTCCTGTTTTGTCCTCCTAGTTGGTTGGATCTTGGATCACCTTGTACATACTTGGTTTTTTTGAGTGGAATAATATTTCTTGATTCCAAAAAAAAAAATAAAAAATTGGTTGTGCCAACCATTGTTCTGTTTTTCAAGCTAAGACGTTATCTGTTTTCCGTGTCTTATTTTTGGTGTGATGTGCGGTGGCTTTTCTGTGTTCGCGTGGGAGTTGGAATGCTTTGATCCTATTTTTTGTATTTTTTGTTAGTGGTGTTGTGATTGTTTTTGTTTTTTTTTTTTTTTTTTTTTTTTGTGTGGTGGCTCTTTCCACTTAGAGCTTTGTGAACAAGGCCTTGTGCTAATGTTTTATTAAGAACATGAACTGATTTATATGTTTAATTCAAACTATGTTTAATTCTTGCTGTTTAATCCGAACTTGTGACTTGTTAATTGTATACTTTTTTTTTTTGGATGTATCATCCTCTTTATCAAATATTGAATAGAACAACATTTTACCCTTTTAATCCCAAAATATTTTTCAGGAAAAGAAAATCAAGGGAAGAAGAGGTGGCAAAATATTTTTAAGATTATTACTTTTCCTTATTCAAAAAAAAAAATAATCAAAGGAGATGAATCATTTGTGTTCATAAATAATGATTTTTTTTAACACAATGAATTATTATAATTAATTCATTATCTTCTATTTAAAGTATATTTTGATCATTTTCATGTGTGATAACAAAATAAGTCTCACCTTATGTATCATCCTCAATCAATCTTAGCCATTAATTGATATTAAAATCAAAGGCCGAGATGTGGAGTAGCTTTTATGACTTACACCCAGAGTCAATAGATTCCCCATATATATATATATATAATTACACCAGTGTAACATTTGAGTAATATTACACCGCTCAATAACGCTTTAACGAATTTAAATTTTACGAAATCCACCGTTGGATTGAAAGTTTATATCATATAGATCATTTATGTTAAGTTTTATAAAAATCTAAAATTGTTTGGTATGTTATTGAGAGCAACCAAAATTAACGGTTTTTACGTTTTTATTGAATATCGTTAATCTTGATTTGTCCCGATAACATATCAAACGATTTTAGATTTTCGTAAAACTTAACATGGATGATCTATATGATATAAACTTTCAATCCAACGGTAGATTTCGTAAAATTTAAATTCGTTAAAGTGTTATTAAGCAGTGTAACATTACTCAAATGTTACACCGGTGTAATTTGATCCCTCCCCTATATGTGTGTGTATATATATTATTTCATAGTGTTAGTAATCTATAGTTTTTAAATTATTCCCAATATACGTTTTTTTATATTTTTTTTTATATGTAATATGTATTTATGCTTTAATAAAAATAAATATATTTTTTTTACAAATTATAATCATTAATGCATAGTCATTAATGTTAGTTATTAATACTATTGATAAAAGTTTCATTTAAAATTTTCTATAGGGATTCGTAAATATATATTAATATATAGATATACATTTTTTTTATATGTAATACTAGCATAACTGACCCGTGCTAAGCACAGGATAATTTTTTTTTTTTTTAAATTTATTTTTTTATTTTAAATTATTGAATATAAAATTAGGTTTTTTTTTAAAATCCAAATTATTCTAAAAATATTAATTGAATTTCTTTATGAATAAGTGTAACATATATCAAATTAAGTTATCTCGTGTCAGAGAAGATTTTGAATTCTTACTCTATTTTGATTTTTGTTATTTTTCAATCTTTTGTGAGATTAATTTTAAGTAATTTATTTAAGTATAAAAATGATATAGGTTTAAATATGTTAAAGGGGCACAACGGAGTGGAGATTGATTCTCTACTCCCCATTTTCTACCACATGACATTTTCTTCCCGTGTCCATCTCCATAAGTCTTTGTAAGGTACTCATCAACACAAAAATAGAGTAGAAAGTGATACCTCACTCATCGTTTTCCACCATGGAGCACATTTTTTCCTGTTTCCATCTCCCCGTATCTTTTCAATATCTGGTCCCCGTAAAAAAGAAGTAAATTCTATATTATTTTAAGATGAGTATCATTATAGATTTGTTAAAAAAATTATATTAAAATATATAATCTAAAATAAAACTCAACTATTTTATATGAGAAGATATTTGACTTAAATTATCATAAAAATTAAGGAAAATTAAATTAATTTGAAATTTTATATATGAGTATAATTAATTTATATGCATGTGTATCTATAATTAATTTATATGTATTTTATTGATAAAGTCATATTATTCACAGCATGACAAACTCAATTTCAAGTCTCAGCATAAGATAGATGAATTTATTTTCTCATAGGTTATTACTTTTTTTAAGCAATCATATGGTTTTTTTACTAAATAGTTTATTCCCGTGTCTAATATTTTAAATTTTATACTTAAGGAATATTAGTATTTCTTAAATAAAAACATGAAATATATAGTTTATATTAAACACTCACTCATTTACATGTAAAATGTTCATCCCCGTGTATACAAAGATCAATTTATCATACTCCCGTGCCCGTAATCTCATAAAAAAATATTCATTTTCTTATAGGTTTTTACTATATTTAAGCAATTGTAGGTTTTCTTTTGTAATACTATTAATTAATTTATTGCCGGATCCTCTCATTAAATAATTATAAGCTTCTTTTTACTATAAATAGATAGAATTGAAATGCATTAATTATTAATTATTGCGATTCAAACAAAGAAACCAAAAAATTTAAGTAGCGAAATCTTTCATTGTTTCTTTAATGTTGTAACACAATATTATTTTGCCTCTATAACACCCCTGGAAATAAATAAAAAGTAGTATTAAAAATGTTGTCACAAACTAATCGTGAAGAGAAAACAAATATTGGAAAATAAAAAACAAAATAGTGTCGATAAAAAAAAAAACATTGTAAGAGAGGAAATCTTGCACTTTTGCATAAACTTATAAAGATTTGATTCTGCTCAATTCTGTCGCAGTACACAATCTTTATTTTTCAGGGATATCAAGTTGTTTTAAATTACCAATCTTCAATTTTTACTTATTTGAATCCATAATAATATGTACACGAAAAAAATAAATTGAACATTGAGAACCAATCTTCACAAATATGATCTCAGCAAGCTTGAGAACCCAAACAAAATAAATAAAAATATATACAAAACAATCAAGGGTATAAATAAAGAACAATACATCAACATATATTTGATTAAATTTTGATTTGTCTCTACCAAATTTTTTTTTTATTTGTCTCTATATTATCCATTTGCACAAAACCATTGTTCGAGTATGCCTCCTTTGCTGCAGTAATAGAAGCAAATAATCAGCAACACAAAAAACAAATAGAATTAGTGAGCAATGAAATTCAATAATATATTTTATTTGGGTTAGCATGCATTTAAAAAAAACCTCTATTATCTTCAACCTCTATGAAATAAGAATAAAAGAAATAAAGAAACATGAAAGAAAAAGTATGAGAGTTTTGTGTGAAAAATGTATGATTCTAAGATCCTATTTATAGACTCTAGTAGTAAACCCTAATTGGGTTCATGATTGAATTTGGACCCAAGTTATGTAAAAGAAATTGGAGGGAATAAATTAAAAATCCTATTTTGAATTTGAACATGAAAAATTGAAAATGGAAATAAGAAATAAGTTTTCATGAAATTTTAATGGGAAGATATTATGTATTATATTGAATTGATTGTTGATTATATTGAATTGATTTGAATTAAATATGGCGTAAAAAATCATAATAGATAATATTGAATTGAATTGATTATTGAATTGACTTGTATTATAATTATAATAATTATAATTATCGTTGACTTGTATAAGGTAATAAGGTAATATGATGTAAAAAATCATAATAGGTAATATTGAATTGAATTGATTATTGAATTGACTTGTATTATATAATTGATTATAATTATAATTATAATTATAATTATCATTGACTTGTATTAGGTAATATGGCATAAAAAAATTTCATGATAGCTAGCAATGTATAAGGTAATATTGAATTGATTATTGAATTTTCTTGTATTATACTTATAAGGTAATATATATATATATATATATATATATATATATATATATATATATATATATATATATATATATATATATATATATATATATATTTTATTTTTTATTGTTGCAGGCAAACATCATAATGATATTATTTAGTAATGTACAATATACCAGCCACTGGATATATTAGTACAGGTGAATCATGTTTAAATTATATATTATTTGTACTATTTGTAATTTATAGAAGATATATAGATGTATTATTTTTGTAAATTAAGACATTTTTTGAAATTATTCCAATATACGGTTTAAAATTATTCCCAATATACATGTTTTTTGAAAAATACAATATAATCAATACGGTTTTCATGAAAATTATTTTCGATTTATTCAATAGGAATTTTTCTTTGATTTAAAGAAATAAAAAATATAATATCGATAATCATTAATGATAGTCATTAATATTTGTCATTAATATATGGTTTAAATAGAGATTCGTAAATATAAATATATATAGTGTTGGATAATTTGGATATTTCAATAGTTTAAATTATGATAATTCTTGTGATTATTTTAATTACTTTTATTTGAGAAATCAATCTTAATTTCAACAGAGTATTCACGTTTTGTAACTACTTTCCTATGGTCTTCCTAATTAATAGCCTCTTTTATCCTTAATTGAGCTGATGGTGCACTTGCACATATCAACATTCCTTAAACTCATGCTCCTATTTTATAGGATTAGCCAAGACTAAGTTTGGAACACGTTGGTAACTGGTTCTGCTACATATATGGCCTGTTTTTTACGTTGAAAAGTAGAGCACATATACAGTTTTTGAGCAACTATATACAAAGGGTTTTTTTATAAAATAAGACCAGAGCTTACTTCAAAAATAAATAATTTACTAAGTGCCTGAGTTACCGACCTAGTTGATATTCTCGTGTATTGATAGCCTCGGCATGTTTATCGTTGAGAAGAACCGGTTGTATTATGGGGGAATTGCGGAATATCTACGGATAATTCCTTAGTTCAGTGATTACACGCCTCCGGTTATTTAGCGTTATTAATCTTCAATCATCCGCAACAACATATATATATAGATATAGATATAGATATACATGTTTTTTGAAAAATACAATATAATCAATACGGTTTTCATGAAAATTATTTTCGATTTATTCAATATGAACTTTTCTTTGATTTAAAGAAATAAAAAAAAATATATCGATAATCACGATATGTATTTATGCTTTAATAAAAATAAATATATTTTTTTTACAAATTATAATCATTAATGTTAGTCATTAATACTATTGGTAAAATTTTCCTTTAAAATTTTATGTAGGGATTCGTGTGTGTATATATATATATATATATCTATATATTGTTATTTCCGACTGAAGAGGTGCTCAGTAGAAGCATAACTAACCTAGTCTCTCAAGGAAGGCTTCATCTGATCAAGGCTACCAAAAATGTAAATGTACCTTCTCACTCTTTTTATGATGATGATTTGATGATTTTTCAAAGGTAACTTGTCTTGCTTGGCAGCTCTTAAGGAACTTTTTGATAGCTATGCCCTAGCTTCTGGACAGGTCAATGAACACTTCTAAATCAACAATTTATGTTGGTTCCATTACACAGAGAAGAATGAATACCATTGTTCAACTTTTGCATTTCAAGATTGGGTCCTTACCTTTCAATTATTTGGGTGTTCCTATCTTCAAGGGAAAGCCTAAAGCTATTCACCTCCGGCCAATTGCAGGCAGGATTAAGTTGAAATTGTCGGCATGGAAAGCTTCTCTCCTCTCAATAGCTGGGAGAGTTCAACTAGTCAGATATGTTATACAAAGTATGCTAACTTATAGCATTTCTCTATACTCTTGGCCAGTCTCCTTTCGTAAAGACCTGGAGAAATGTATTCGAAATTTCATTTGGAGTGGTGATATAGACAAGAGGAAGTTAGTCACGGTTTCTTGGGCCAAGGTTTGCAGACCTTTATCTCAAGGTGATTTGAATCTCAGGTCACTCACCAAATTGAACACAGCTTGTAATCTTAGGCTTGGTTGGAAGTTTTTCAACTCCAATGCAGACTGGGTTGTTCTTCTTAGGGCAAGAGTTTGGAGAAAGAGGAGGGCCATTCAGCATCACATCTTCTCTTGCATTTGGAGTAGTATTAAAGAAGAAATAGGAGTAATTTTTGACAACTCTCTTTGGTTGCTTGGCAATGGAGAAAATATCAATTTTTGGACAGACAATTGGTGTGGAGTTACTTTAGCAGATCATCTCAACATTCCTCAACAAGTTAGGGTTTCTTTGACTACAACAGTCAGTGACTTCATTGTGAATGGAAGTTGGAGTTTGCCTGCTCCCCTCATTCACATGTTCTCTAATCTTCCAGCTCTTGTTAATAAGGTCATTATCCCTCTAATGCCTTCACAAGATAAGCTCTTATGGCAACACACTGATTCAGGAGACTTGGAGATGAAGCAAGCTTATGAGTTCAAAATGCAACAGTTTCAGGAGCTGCATTGGCCAAGATTGATATGGTCTCCTAATATTCTTCCTTCCAAAGCTCTTCTAGTTTGGAGGTTAATGTTAGGGAGATTACCTACTGATGAAAATTTGATTCTAAGAGGCTGTGCTATACAATCTATGTGCAATCTTTGTCAGGCTTATGCTGAATCATCTCACCATCTTTTCTTTGAATGCGAATTTGCAATAAAACTCTGGTATTGGGTTAGCTGGTTGCTTAAACATGACCTTGCAGTTTACTTCAATGGAGGATATGTAGAAGCTTTGTGCCTTAGGTTGGTCTCCTCAAAGCAAGGTTACAATCACAGCAGCAATAGTACATCTTTTAAATGTAATTTGGCATGTTAGAAATCAAACCCGTTTCAATAATATTCTCATCTCTTGAAAGTCTGCAATATCCATGATCATATCCAACACCTGTCTCTCTGGCAACAAGACTTGTAAGCAGTCTACGAACTCAATACGTGACTTTACTTTCCTCAAAGCTTTCAAGATTACTCTCCATCCTCCAAAGGTTCCTGTTCTGAAAGATGTTTGCTGGCATCCTCCATTGTTTCAATGGGTGAAATGTAACATTGATGGAGTTTCTAATGGTAACAGAAGGGCTTCTTCATATGGTGGTTTATTTCGCAATCATGAAGCTGATTTTTTATATGGCTTTGCTGAGCCTTTAGGTTTTAATTCTTCCCTGGTAGCTGAATTGAGTGGAGTTATGAGAGCCATTGAGATTGCTTTTCATCATAACTGGAGTCAATTGTGGATAAAAACTTATTCTAGTGCAGTGGTGGCTGCTTTCTAAAACCCTAGTAAACCAGTTGCTTGGTTCTTAAGAAACAGATGGCAGAATGTGATGTTATTGAAGCAACAATTGAATTCTGTGATAACTCATATCTATATGGAGGGCAACCAAGTAGCTGATCTCCTGGCTAATCATGGTTTGACCCTTTCTTCTATGATTACTTGGACTGAAGTACCTTCTTTTCTTATTGATTGTTTAGCTCGCAACAAGCAGGGTTCTCCTGACTTTCGTTATTGTTTATCTTAGATGGAGTTTTAGCCTAGTCCCCTCCTCTTTGTAATCTCTCTTTTTAATTTCAATAATTTTTGTGGTAGTTAGCTCTTTGCTTTCTATCTCTTTGATCTTAAAATATATATATATATATATATATATATATATATATATATTATAGTGTTAGTAATCTATAGTTTTTAAATTATTCCCAATAAACATTTTTTTTATATTATTTTATATGTAATATGTATTTATGCTTTAATAAAAATAAATATATTTTTTTTACAACTTAAAGGGACAAAATTTAATTCTCATAACAACACAATATTTTAATTTGACTTTAATTTTTATTTTTCCTTTTGCCTTTTTATTTATCATTTATTGAATCTATGTAGCTAGTACAACAACCAAAAAAAAACTTTGAATTTATTATAATAAAAAAAAAAGTTGTTAGATGAGTTCATACCAAAAAAATTGTTCTGATCGATACATAGCACAACATATAATTAAAAAAAAAAAACTATGAAGTCCCGATACTTTAATAATGGTCAAGTATTGTGTCTAATACGTATCTGATACCGATACTTGCCGATACCTTCGATACCCATATCGGACAAGTATCGGACGATTAATATTATTTTTTAAAAAAAATAAATGACAGATACGTGTCGGATACTGCTTTGATATATGTATTAAAGAAGTATCGAGCAATTAATATTCTTTGATGATGAAAACAAAGGAGATGAGACTGATACAATTTGTATTCCTCTTAAGAAGTAGATGTTAAAGTATGATGTTCATTATGAATAATCAACTATGTATTTTTTTGGATACTACTAAGATGCTTTTTTAGATAATATTAATCATGTACTTTTTGGATACTACTTAACCTAAGATATGTAATTGTCAGTTGTTTGACTACTTAATTTGAATGTTAATTTATTATCATTAGGTTATATATTTTGCATTTATATATTTAATTTTGTTGGGTTTTTATATGTTGACTTCATTTTGCAAAAACAAGATGCTAGTCTGATGAGGAGACAAATGTGGCACACATCTGTCCACAACACTGCTAGCTGATACTAGTTGGATTTGAAACCCTAATACGCACCCTATAGCGCGCCGTTTCTTTGAACCCTTGTTTTCCTTTGCTTCAGGTTTAGCTTGCAGGCGAAGACAAGAAAAGATCTCCTGACTTGCTGAAGACATCGTATGAATATTTGATTTTAAAATATATGACAATATATTTTGAAAACAAATCTTTTGGTTCAAGAAATATTTTCTCAAGAGATCTTACAAGCCTTCTCCAACAAGGAATTTGAAGCCCTATTATTTCTTATAGTTCAAGCAGCTCAAGGCTATAAATATGTGATGACCAAGACCTAGTTTCTTAAGAGAGTCTAGCCGTATTTGCTTATTAGGGTTTTAGTGTGTTAATCGAGTCTCTTTGTGATCATTTCTTGCATTGTCTTAATGCATGTTAAGGACTGAGTTTTATTGAGTTGTATGTGTAATCTTCTCCAAATCTTTTAAGCAAGGAGCAAGGTTTGTGTGTGTTATCACATGAAGCCTTTAGGCAAAATGTGTTTTGTGTGTCTAGGAGAGTGTCTCCACCAACTGAATTGTGTTTTGTACCCGTAGTGTAGAGAACAGTGTGGAGGAGCATCGTTATTAAGGAAGTGACCTGGGCTGGTCATATCTATGTTAGGCCTAGGTAGAATTTGCACATATAGGGATTGAGTGAGGAGTGTTGACAATTGTTAGCCTCTGAATCAGTACTATTATAGTGCATTTATTCTTGGATTGGTATCTCCTAGAGTAGGAGAAGTTTCGTCCGAACTGAGTTAACAAACACCTTGTGCAACTCTATTTTTACAGCTTTTTCTTGCATAGTTAAATGTTCTGTTATCCTTTGTGGAGACAAGTGTTGAAACATCTGTCCCAACATCCAACGTTGTCTGGACAGGTTTTGGAACATCCGTCAACACATCTGTCTAATATGAGTGCCAGAATTTCAATTGGCATCAGAGCAGGCACCCTGACTGTACTTGGGTGAGCTCCAGGGAGTATTTTTTGGAAATATGGAACAGGGAGGAAGATATGTTGACAGACCACCACTTTTGGATGACACCAACTATGATTACTGGAAGTCGCGTATGGTGGCTTTTCTAAAATCTATGGATAGCCAAACTTGGAAAGCAATTATCAAAGGTTGGGAACATCCTGTTGTGAGGGGCACAACTGAATTGAAGCCAGAAGAGATCTGGTCTAAGAAAGAAGATGAACTTTCTCTTGGAAACTCCAAAGCATTGAATGCACTATTTAATGGTGTGGACAAGAATATGTTCAGACTTATCAAATAATGCACTGTGACAAAAGATGCTTGGGAAATCCTCAAGACTACTCATGAAGGCACTTCCAAGGTTAAGATGTCAAGATTACAACTACTTACAACAAAATTTGAGAATCTTCAAATGAGAGAAGAAGAGAGTGTTTATGACTTTCACATGAATGTAATTTATTATGTTAATCAATTTTATTTCCTTGGTGAGAAGATTCCTGAAGAGAAGCTGGTAAGAAAAATTCTTAGGTCACTCCCTAAGAAATTTGACATGAAGGTCACAGCCATTGAAGAGGTTCAAGACATATCTAGTTTGAAAATTGAGGAATTGGTGGGTTGTTTGCAAACCTTTGAGCTTAGCATGAATGAAAGATATGAAAAGAAAAATAAAAGCATTGATTTTGTCTCAAAAACTGATGATGATGGAGTGTTAGGTGAGCTGGATACCAAGGAGAGCATCTCAGAGGCTCTTGTCCTTATTGAAAGGCTATTTAAAAAGGTTCTAAGAAGGATAGATGAACAAACCAGGACAAATGTGGAGTACACCTGTCTCGATATCAGTAAAAATGGCAGCACTCAAAGGAAACCAAAAGCTGATGAAAGACCAAACAAAGGCAAAGGATCTCAATTTCAAGAATGTGATGATGAGACAGCAAAACATGTGATGGTTTTTACAGGAAAGTGTAATTATGATAATGAGTCAACTGATGAAGATTCTTGTGATGAAGAAGGTTCTTACAAAGAGTTGTGTAGAAATAATGAAAGTCAAAAGAACCTCACACTCGAGTTACAAGCTGAAACAAATGATCATTTAACCCAAATTTTAAGTCTCAAAAATGAGGTAACTCTATTAAACTCAAAACTTGAAATATTGGGTAAACAAGTAAGGATGTTGAACTCCGGAACTGATTTACTAGAGGAAATCTTAGAAGTTGGGCAAAAGCCTAGTACCTTAAGGGTATTGGCTTTAATCACACATTCGTGAATAAGCAAAAACAACCTCCAGAAAGAAAGTTTGTTCCTGCTAAAAAGGTGTATGATCCCACAATGTCGAGACAAATGTGTCATCATCCTGGACAATATCAAGAGCCTAAGTTTAGAGATAAGTCCAAACCAAGAAACAAGAAGAAAACATCTTGGAAATGTCACTATTGTGGTAGATATGGTCACATAAGGCCATACTGTTACAGATTGTATGGATATCCCCAGACTCATGTTCAACCAAAGGTTAATAGTAAGACTGCTCAAGGTATGAAAGAATGGAAATCCAAAGAGGACTGTTCTGCTGTAATCTCCATAGCAACTCACATTACTAATGTTCTAGCAACTGCCGCAAAGAAGAATGAAACTAAAACTTCTACTGTGAAGAAGGGAACATATATGCCTGTAAGTGGTTCTACCTCTGCTTCTAGTAATGTCCATTTTGGTACTGTTGGAATAGTGATTTTCCTTTTGTTGTCAAGAAACCCCACACTTTGACAAGTTTGTATCTTGACCCCATTTACCCTAAAACGGTTGAACCAAATGTCAATACTTATCAAAAAGGGTTTGTAGTTTCATATATTGAAACCTTGAGTGAATTTGTTACTAAAGCCAGGTCACCAGTAAAGCCTAAATCTGATGAAACTTTGGGACAACCTAGTTTAAATGCGGCTATTGAATGTGTCAATATGTCACCTACCAAGGTTGTTGATATTGCTATTGACTCGATCAAAGAAACTCTACAGGAGTCGAATGTTGTGCCAGATGTCCCAACATCTGTGGCCTTGCCCTGGGACAAATGTGTGCTCAAACTTGAGCTTGTATTTATCTTGAAGACTGAAGGACAGAGGTGGTGACAAATGTAGTCACATCTGGTGATGCATGTGCTCTCTGCACTAGCTATGGCGTTGCTTGTGCTTTCTACACTTTCTTAGTTACTAAGAATTTATTTTTCTCAGGATGTCAGGAATCTATCTTTCCTGTACCACTCTTTGTGGGAAATTACTATGTAAGGGACTCAATGTTCCATTTAATCAATTGTACGGAGTTTATTTCTCCATATGTGAATCCATTATGAGAGGCTAGTTCTCTCTAAGTGTTGTGTGAGGCTAGTAGAGTTCATTTCTGCTGCCTCTGATATCTTGTACGTTACTTAATGTAACTATGCAAAATGTGGTATTCCTTCCCTATCAAGTAACTTCGTCAAAGTTGAAGGAAATTGCTAAAGATATCTCTCCAGAAGATGCCAAGGTTGTTTTAGCCAAAATTTGCCAAAGGGAGAGATTGTTGGGTTTTTATATGTTGGCTTCATTTTGCAAAAACAAGATGCTAGTCTGATGAGGAGACAAATGTGGCACACATCTGTCCACAACACTGTCAGCTGATGCCAGTTGGATTTGAAACCCTAATGTGCTCCCTATAGCGCCGTTTCGTTGAACCCTTGTTTTCCTTTGCTTCAGATTTAGCTTGCGCGCCAAGACAAGAAAAGATTTCCTGATTTGCTGAAGACATCATAGAAATATTTGATTTTAAAATATATGACAATATATTTTGAGAATAAATCTTTTGGTTCAAGAAATATTTTCTCAAGAGATCTTACACGCCTTCTCGAGCAAGGAATTTGAAGCTCTATTATTTCTTATAGTCCAAGCAGCTCAAGGCTATAAATATGTGAAGACCAAGACCTAGTTTCTTAAGAGAGTCTAGCCATATTTGGTTATTAGGGTTTTAGTGCGTTAGTCGAGTCTCTTTGTGATCCTTTCTTGCATTGTCTTAATGCATGTTAAGGACTTAGTTTTATTGAGTTGTATGTGTAATCTTCTCCAAAGCTTTTAAGCAAGGAGCAAGGTTTTTGTGTTTAGCACTCAAAGCCTTTAGGCAAAAGTGTGTAGTGTGTATAGGAGAGTGTCTCCACCAACTGAATAGTGTTTTGTACCCGTAGTGTAGAGAACGGTGTGGAGGAGCATCGTTATTAAGGAAGTGACCTGGACTGGTCATATCTAGGTTAGGCCTAGGTAGAATTTGCACATGTAGGGATTGAGTGAGGAGTGTTGACAGTTGTTAGCCTCTGAATCAATACTATTATAGTGGATTCATTCATTGATTTGTATCCCCCAGAGTAGGAGAAGTTTCGTCCGAACTGGGTTAACAAACACCTTGTGCAACTCTATTTTTACAACTTTTTCTTGCGTAGTTAATTGTTCTGTTATGATTTGTGGAGACAAGTGTTGAAAAATTTGTCTCAACATCCAACGTTGTCTAGACAAGTGTTGGAACATCCGTCAACACATCTGTCTACTGTGAGTTCCAGAATTTCAAATTTTAAATTTAATTTTTTATATAACGTACTGCGGTCGTATCATATCACGAATTTTAAAAAATTGCTCATATCGTCATATTGGTATCGTATCACGTATATGGGCTTCATTGAATATAATAGGATTAGGATAGATTTTTTTTTTTAAAAAAAAAAAAAAAGCAAAAAGAAGGTAGCTAATTGCTAGGCATCCCAAAATATACATTAAAAAGAAATGCATATACAAATGGTGGGACTAAGCCAAGACTTCATTTAAGAAACACAAAATCTAAAATTAGATACACCAAGTTTGTTTTTTACATAGCTATCTGTAATAAACATAGGTTCTTTATGCCAGTAAGCACTTCCTCTGTTCTTTTTTAAGTGTCTAAAAACATTGGATTTAACGTTTCTATTTAACAGTTTATTTGATGTTTTAAGGGTACGATTTGTCAATTGTACGATTTGTCAATTAATCTTATCTGTTTCAATAAAATTAATTAATAATATATATTTGGAAAACTAAAGTTTTTAAAAAAAAAAAAATTGGTACAGAACATATTAATTTTTTTTTTTTACAATATTATTAAATTTATTGGAAAGAGAAAGTGTGTGCAAAAATTAGGAATTTATTGGTGGATTAAAATTAGGGTATAATAGGAAGATAAGGTGCAAAACGGACACTTAAAAAGGAACCCGGGAGTAATCTATCTATCTATCTATCTACTATATGTAAAGCAAGCTTTTGATTTGCTTATGTGTCAGCCTAATAAAGCTTCTCCCATCTTTCCTTTTTTCTAAGCAATAGTTGGTGCTTATGTGGCATTTTCATTTTTCAAAATAACAAAATCTTTTAATTGCTTATGTGTCATCACTAGAAAACTTTATTGTTTATGTGTCATCTATAATTAACTAACACTATTATAATGTTGTTTTTATGTTGTTATAATCTATCTATCCTTTGTTTTCATCACTAGAAAACTGAAGGATCATCCATTTTAATGTTGTTTTTATGTGTACTTATTTTGAGTTTTTTGCATTCTTTTGGTTTCCTTCACCTATTAATTAATTGAATTGAATTATTAACTAGCACTATTATAAAAAAAATGTTATGAAAGGTGAAAAATCATCCATTTTAATGTTGTTTTTTTGTGTACTTATTTTTTGTTTTAAACTTTTCATTCTTCTTAACATTTCAATCCCACTATTAAAAAAACTATTGTGAATTAGCTATTATATATGTCATTATGTATAATCCCTCCTCATACATGAGCATGTGAAATTTCTATTTGGAACTTGATTTTGGATCATCATCGTTTTACTCAAACAACTATCTGAATGGTGCTCTTAAAATTTTGTATTTGCTTTCCTAATAACATTGAAGCTCAAGCCACTCTATATATTTAGATTAACCAAATCTCTTTTATTTATTTATTGTTTGTTAGAATTTTAAGATTTCTTTTTTATTTTATTTCATAATATTGTGGATATTACTATCATGTGAATGAGGTAAAGAGGATAAAGAAGACTTCTATTATTTTTCATTTCGTTCTTATTTTGTAATCTCTAACGGGTGTCCTTTTTTTAACATTGTCTCTCCATTGTTTTGATTTTAAAGTCAATTATTTTCATTGATTTAGTCATTTGATGGAATGTTATATTTATCGTCTAATATTTTGCGAATTTTAGAATTGCTACACTAAAATTATATTTATATTATATTTTCTCACATTCTTTTTCTTCCCATTTAGTGTCTATGATGATAGGTATCACTCGCGTAAAACAAAAGGTATATATGTCACTTCATACATTGTATATATGCTAAAACTTCTAACTTCGTGTTCTAAATTTTTCATTCATAATAATTATGGAAAATGTCTTTTAATAACTGTAAATTATGTCTTCTAAAATTGAATTATGTTTGCGGTAAGAATCAACATGCTAAAACTTCTGACTTATTGTTTGCACTTATAAAATTGTTTGTTCTATTATTTTTCTTTATCTAATAATATTTGTTATCCAACAAGAGTTTCTTTGCAATGTTCTTAAGCAACAATGGAGGAGTAATGGTAGAATGTTGTGCATGGAAGCAAGATTGTAGTAATTAATTCCACACTTCTTACTGAAACCTGGAATCATAGGGATTATATATTATGTAGGTATACCTACATTTTGGGATGGTTTTGATGTTTATGATGTAAATTATAACTATCACCGATGACACAAAACATTATTCACTTCTTTTATCTTATAAAAGAAAGTTTGAGTTGCTCTTATAACTTCATTGTGACGACGTGACACTAAAAAAAGTTTTCAATCATCTCTTTTAATTAAATCATTTTAAGGAGTTATCTTGCACTATGTCAAATTATTTTATTTTATTTAGTGGTATAACTTCTTAGAAATTATGGTCACCAAATCCATAAATAATTATTTTTAAAAACAAGAATGCTACGATATTGAAAGGTTGAAATCAAGCAATGTTACGTGTTTTTTTAATCAAAATTAATAGGTGATAATAAAGAGAAAATGTAAATAATTATGTATAAAATAAAAAGATGTGTACTCCTTCATCTTTACTATCATTCATGAAAATGAAAGTGGTGAAACAAATTTTAACTAATAAATTGGTCGGTTACATAGTACAAAAATAATAATTATATAGAAAATAAAAAAAAATTGTGTTCTCCTTCATCTTACTATAAATAATTTTTAAAAAAAATTTACAAAATAATTTGCAAACTCTACTAAAACACTGTCATCACTTTTAATAAATAATTAAATATAAAAGAAAAAGTAATGCATTATATAACTTAATATCAATTTAATATTTATTAACTTCTTAAAGAGAATAAATCAAGAATGAAAAAATTAATTACTAGGGATCAAGTACCTTAATAATATTTTATGATATATGTTTATTTTGAGAATTGCCTTTAATTTGTGTATATTTTCAAGTAATGAGTTTTTTTTTTTTGGTTTAGAAGGGAAGACAAAGTTTGACACATATTTTAATTCTTTTAGTTTTAAACCTAAATTTGGTGTAGTTAAATAAAAAATTGCAATAGTGTGGTTTGTATTAAGGTTGCATTTTAATAATCAATTGTATAAAAGTTGTTAAATTTTTAATTATTGAAGTCAAACTCAATAATTAGTATAAAAATATTAAATGGAAAAATAAAATGATAAATAAAACATTATGTAATGATAATATTTCAAATTTAGTCATAAAATATAATTATTAGAGAATACTAAAAGAAGAAAATAAAGAGGCAATATGAATCATAATTACATGGTATACTACCTTATGATTTTGATATTAAATTATTATAAAAGATGGATATTTAAAAAATAACACACACTTTGTCAAAAAAAAAAAAAAAAAACACACACACACACAAACCTTTGCAATACTATTTTTTTACTATTCCTTAACTCTTATTCTTTAATTATGATTATTCACTCACTCATTGTATATTGATGCAAAGTTTTAATTTGCAAGTTGGATAGTTACAATTTTAATTAATTTCTATTGTCTAATTATTATATATTTTTTTACAATAATTATTATATTTTATTTAAAAATAACTTTATCATACCAATCTTTGAACTACTCATTTTTTTCTTCTTTCTATCTATCTATCTATCTTCTATCTATCTATCTATCTATCTACTATATGTAAAGCAAACTATTTTTTACTTATGTGGCAGCCTAATAGAGCTCCCTCCTTTTTTCCTTTTTTCTAAGCAAAAGTTGAAACTTATATGTTATTTTTCATTGCACACTTATTTTCAATTTAATAGAAATAACTCATGACATTGTATATTATATGGATCCACTACATTGATTAAATATTTTAATGAAAAAAATTATTTTATAGTAACCACATTTTTAATATAAGGAATTGCAATCCATACATTGATTAAATATTTTAATGATAAATTATTTTATAGTAACCGCATTTTTAATATAAAGAATTGCATAAGTCAAATGAAATGAAAGACAAAACATTAATATATGTAAGAAAGGTACTCAAAGGTTGGCAAGATTGTTTTTTTCCAATCTTTATAGCAGTACGGTTTAAAAGGAAATCCAAAATGTAAAAAAACTAACAAAAGCCAAAAAGTTATCAAAGGTTAGCAAGATAGATAGTATATGAATAATGAATAAATATTGTTCACATTTCTTTTTATAAGTTGTACATTTTTTTTTTGTCTTTGTGTTTGCAGATCTCAAATTCATTTTGTGTCTCAATCAACATAAAAAAAATAATCAAAAAAGGTAATTGAAGAAATATTGCATTTTGTTTTCATTTTCTAGATCTTGAGGATTATTTTTGTGTGTGTGTGTGTTGGCATATCACAATTTCTTTCTTTGTGTCTCGATCAACATGAGAAAGTCCTATTGTGCCTTCTTAAATATTATTTTTTTTGTCTTTGTGTTTGCAGATCTCAAATTCATTTTGTGTCTCAATCAACATAAAAAAATAATCAAAAAAGGTAATTGAAGAAATATTACACTTTATTTTCATTTTCTAGATCTTTGATAAAAAAAAAAGACAATAGATTTACAACCGAAGCAAAAAATACCAACCTCTTTCTTAAAAATTTTATGCTAATCATTTGTTTTAAAAATTAACTTACATTTATTTCTCATTATATAGTTATGAAATTTCTTAAAGAAATTAAGAAATATAGAATACTATAATTATAAAGTTCACAAAATATTATTAATTTATTATCATGAAATGTTTCCACTACATATTATAAAATATCAAAGTTCTAGTATTTTAATTTTAATATTCCATATAATACATTAAAGAATGAAAAAAAAATAGTATAAGAATATTAAATGGAAAATTAAAATGATAAATAAAATATTATGTAATGATAATATTGCAAATTTAGTCATAAAAATATTTATATTTATAAAAATAGTGAGAACAAATTAAATTGATAAAAGGTCAATGAGAAGTTGTAAGTTACAAATGAAATATATTGATTAGTTATATTTTTTGTTCTCAAACAAATGAAATATTGAATGGACAATGTAACAAAAAACGTAAACAGGACCAATTTTGATTCCATATAACTAGAAGTGAATACTAAAAGAAAAAACTAAAGAGGCAATATGAACCATAATTACATAATACTAACTCATGATTTTCATATTTAATTATGTGTAAATATATGATTTTATTTACGACAACTACATGTCGATAGTATACAATATGGATTTTGGGTCTTTGTCACTTTCTTCAAACAACTCTTGAGTAATACCTTTTCAATCATGTATGGTAGTTTAGTCATACTTTTTTAATTGCTATTATATAAATTGAATATCATGTTATTTTCTTGAATAAATAAGTTATGAAATAAAAAATTTAATCAAGTCCGTGCAACGCACGGGTTTAATACCTAGTATACTATATGTAAAGCACACTTTTAATTTCTTATGTGTCATCACTAGAAAACTTCATTGCTTATGTGTCATCTCTACAAAACTAAAAAAAAATTGTATATTGTTTGCATTTTTTTAGTTTCCTTCACCTACTAATTAATTGAATAATTAACTAACACTATTATAAAAAAATGTTATGAAAGATGAAAGATCACCCATTTTAATGTTGTTTTTTTGTGTACTTATTTTGAGTTTTAAACCATTCATTCTTCTTTACCTTTCAATCCCACTATAAAAAAAACTGTTGTTCTGAATTAACTATTATATGTATATGCCAAAATGTATAATCCCTCATCATACATGGGCATGTGAAATTTCTATATGGAACTTGGAAGGGTTATTAGTGTTGTTGTAGAAGAAAGGTAATTTTCTAAAATTTTATGATCTCATTGTGTCTTTCTTCGTCTTCTTTGAAATATATAGTGATAACATGAAAATCGTATGCAATAATAATTCTTATCACAATAACATGAAAAGCCAATCCTAACATACACATGACTATGTTTATATGAAATAAAATTTTATCTTCTATACATTCTTGCTATAACATGCATCATGGCTTGCATGATGGTTTTTATCTTCTTCTTTCTTTTTGTTTTTATTTTAATTTTTTAATTCATCAACTGACTAATAAAGAGTTTATTGTTTTCTTAGATTGATACTTT
Organism: Trifolium fragiferum; assembly: GCA_954870985.1. Lineage (NCBI taxonomy): Eukaryota > Viridiplantae > Streptophyta > Magnoliopsida > Fabales > Fabaceae > Trifolium > Trifolium fragiferum. Next base: position 18,972,501 of record OX940789.1, read on the forward strand.
TATTTTTAATTTTGCTCTCAATTTGTCTCCATAACAAGTAGAACAACGAGGATTTTTTTTTTTTTTTTGTGTTTGCAGATCCCAAATTTATTTTGTGTCTCAATCAACATCAAAAGAAAAAAAAATCAAAAGAGGTAATTGAAGAAATATTGCACTTTGTCTTTTTTTAGTATCTTTAGGGTTATTTTTGTGTGTGCATTTGCAGATCATTTGTCTCGACCAACATCATCAGAAAGTCCTATTGTGACACAATGCCATGTCTTCTTGAATATTTTTATTTTATCATGTGTGTTTGCTAATATTGGTCTATTAAATTTTCATTGTTTAGTTTTATAATTCGATAATAAGATGTTGAGTGAAATTGATAATTTCAAATATTTTTAACTATTTAATGGATCTTTGTGTATTATTATATTAATACAATGTCAGTTTCAACTTTTGTTTAAGTGACAAAATTATATCCTATCCAATTTATGTTACAGAACCATTGCTAAATTGCATAATATAGAACTTATTTTCACTTACAAAATGATGATATTCAATATACAAAAACATTGTTCCAAACTTTTTGAATAATCAAACATTTCTTTAATAATTATTATTAATATTATTATTTGAGTACCATTGTTGATTCCCTATATGAAGAAGAATATGTTAACTCATTGTAAAACAACATAATTATGAAAGGGAAAAAAAACTAAATATCATGGTTGAGATCATGCATCACTTTCTCCAAACATTTATTGGGTGGTGCGTATTCTTCATTTTTTTACTATGATTTTTGTTTTTCTTTCTTACATTTCATATATGTCTTGACTAATCAATTGATTTCTATAACATGATATGAACTAAAGTTACTTTATTATATTGATGGGTCAATTGGCTTGAAAATCATAAGCTTGAGTAAATAAGAGAGATATGTATCTTTGTAAATCGAAAAAGTTTCGCACCTTCTCTAAAATTCTTTTAATTTCTATATCATCCAATAAAGTACCACAAGTATTGCATATTTTCTTAAATAAGAAAAATTGTAAATTGCTTGGACGAGAGTAAGATTAAGCAGTTACACTATATGATACATAATTTTAAAGGAATTGAATCAAAAGATGAGAAAGATTTTTAAAAAATCACTAAAGATAAATTACATTTTAACAAGAGTTTATTCAAAAGTGATACTAAGATAAAAAAAATATATCATGAATATACCAAGAAGATCCACAAAAAATGAAAGATTCTTACCTATAATTACAATATTAAGATAAAATATATATCTCTTAATGCTTATGTAACTGTTTTGTTCTTTTGCAATTTTTGACGAGCACAAAATATGTTTCCATAAACTTTTGACCTCATTGTGTAAGAGTGAAAATGTTTTCTTAGAAGAAGTGAAATTAACTGTTTAAGTATATAAAACGTGTTTTTTTTTTAATGTAAAAGTTGTCTATTTAGTTTCTTAACATGTGTACTAAGGAAACATGTTAACATGACCCTTTATATATTGTATGTTATGTTTTCTTTAATCGATAAATATTTTAGACCAAGTTACTTTAGTACTTTCCAATAGCTTTTGTGATAAGTAGTAACTATTTAGGATCGTCTTGAAAATACATAAACAATGTGACCCTGACCATAACATGCCGGTGAAAGCAACACTATAAAGTTCTTGACCCAAGAACAAAGGATAATTCTCACAATATAGAAAATTCTCAAATTGATTAAACTTCAAATTGTTGTTTGAGAAGTACATGAGATTCTTATATATAGTCTAATCTTAAAATAGTAGAATTTATTTCTTACAACATGCATTTACCATATGCATTTTCATTACCTAGAAAATACGCACTAAACATGATTATAAATTTTCACTAACCATTATAATGACTTAAAGCACTTCCTAGTAGAAAGCATTTAGAGATGCTAACAGATCATTTAAAAATTCATCCATAAAATAGAACAAAAATTGCATATAAAGTAGACAAAATGGGGCTTAATTGCTTTCTATTTAGTCCAATTAATATAATTAAATTTAAACCACAAATCAGCCAATGAATGCTTATTATCATGTGAATATTCTCATCCAAATTATGTTTTCAAGTTTGGATCGAAAAATCTTTATCCAGTTGATCTTTATGATAAGCTTCTTTCCACATGTTTAGTGAACTCATGATCTAACCGTAAGCTAACAAAATTTTCATTTTTTGTGCATTTTATTTAAGCCTCCTTTCACATGCTTAGTGAACTCATAATCTCATTGTTTTGTTCTAACAATATGACAATTTTATTTGAGCACAGTGACAACGAATTTTTTTGGTAATATTGTGACTTTGAAATGAAGATTAAATCTTTGTTTAACACATATATTGGTTTTTTCTACGCATCATTTTAATAATGCTGTAATTTTAATTTGAAATATATTTAGAGGGATTCAAATTAAATATATTTAAATGTCCAAAATACTACTTAGGCATGCATGACAAAGTTGTTTTGAAAGGTCTTTGAATATTTAGTCTAATGTATTTAGTTCTATTATATAAAAAACCTCTTTGATATAGAAAATTTATTCACTTAGAAGAATATACAATTAATTAACATGTCCTCTTATTCTTATAAAGCTCAAAACAAATATCTTCCATTTTTTTTCATATAAAATAATAATAAAGAGATTGGACTATAATTAAGATAAAGATAGAAGTCAAGAATTGAGAATTAAGAGATACTGAAAATGATAATGTAGATAATATATTAAAATAATCCACTATTTTTTCCACAAAAGCTAAAAATATAAATAAATAAAAAATTAGACTAATTAATTTGAAGAGATATATAAATCAAACCCAGAAGAAAAAAAAAAGATTAATAAAACAAATTTTTAATATAATACGTTATTCCGCTGCACTTCTATTGATTTCTATACACTATAAATGATAGTTTTAAAAAAGTAGCTTTTAAGGTAGACTCTAATGATTTCTATACACCTAATTGATTTCTATTGCAATTATATTGATTTCAAATGTTATTTAGATAGTTTTTAAGTCTTAAAATAGCAGAGTTAAATACAACTTTAAACTATATTTCAAATTTTAAGAACCACAATATAATTATTTAACAATATGCATATTAAATTTTTAAAAAATTGAATACAGATTATTTTCTTAAATAAGCGAATTATAAAATAAAAAATTTAATCAAGTCCGTGCAACATACGGGTTTAATACCTAGTGTTTTGTAAAGTAAGACCATGATTAGCAAGTGTATTTGTAATCTATGTAATTTTTTTTAGCAAGTGTATTAGCAACTTGGTTTCCTTCCCTGAATATATGAGTGACAATACATTTCATTTTCCTGGAGAGAATCATTATATTATGTCATCTATTTTTTAAGGACCAAGGTATAATATCAGCAGCATTGCTAAAAGCTAGGACCATTGATGGAGAGTCTATCTCTAGCCACAGATTATGCCAATTGAACTGATGGATAATTTCTATAGCTTTGATAGGACTACATAATTCAACTTGATAGGAAGTAGACATTCCTAAAGGTTCGACAAATCCAAGGATGAAGTCAGCTGCATTGTTTCTGAATATGCTGCCATAAGAGGAAAGGTCAGGGTTACCTTTGGAAGCTATATCAATATTGCATTTCGTTCAGGTAGGCAGACGGGTGTTAAATAAAATTTATTTGATCACAGGTATTCTAGGATGATGAATTGTAACTTTAAAATGCTTAAGCATAGTGAAATCTCTTATGGAATCGAAAGATACTTAGCTAGTATTGTTGCCAGACAAAGAAGTACTAGCAATTATCATTTAGTTAGCATAATGCCAACTAATAAATTTGTTGTTAAACCTAGCCTTGTTTCTAGCAAACCATAAAGCATTGAGTAATTGATTAGTGCAGCAGTGACTACAATCTTACATTGTAAAGACCAATTCAAATCACAAATTTTTCAAATGTCATCCATAGAGGTAATTTGCAGCACTAAATTAAGACAACTAGCAAATCATGATCAAATTTTGATTGCATAAGCACATTCAAAAACTATATGAAAAGTAGATTATTCATGACAGCTACACATATTGCACATAGAGGGGATAGAACATCCTCTTACCTTAAATTCTCATATGTTGGGATTTTGTTTTGCATGAGCCTCCATGCTCAATGGGATTTAGATGGTGGAATATCTGAGTTCCAAATAGCTTTGGCCCAATCAAGGTCTTGAAGCTATTGTAGCTTAAAATGATAAACTTCCTTGAGCTGTAAGTCACCAATATCTGAATGCTTCCATATAAGCTTATCCAAAGAAGCCTCCAAAGGAATAGTCACTTGTTGAACAATGCAGACAAGATTTCTAAAGTGTTTATGCATCTAAGGACAGAAAAACCATTGGCTATTGAGGATGTAATCACTAACCATATTCAATTCATGCATATAAACATATCCATGCATGCGTTCAACATTTAAATGGGAAATAGAACACAGATGCTATATTGATATCAAATTTGCATAAATTTAGCAAACTGTATAAGTTAAAAGAAGTGATAATGGTACTTATCTCTTGTTGTGAATATCTAGGACTTCACAAGTAATGTCATCTACTTCAAAAATTGCATTTATTATTTAACCACAAGTAAATCATAAATCGAACATTATAGATCGAACCTAAAGATTGTTGGATCTTGTGTTGAGGTTTGCTACAAATACTTGAACAAGAAGATGATGAAAAACATGAATTGATTCGTTAAATAAAGTAATTTCCAAGGATTTAGTGAATGCTTGTCAAAAAGGAAAAGAAAAAATAAACTAGAGTACTGTATTTTAAACCAAAAAATGTTGTTTCTATTACAAAACCTCTGAAGCTTCTTGTAGGAGAATTTCCAAATATACTTGAAAGGATGCGATGGTTAGTTTGAAACAAAGTGTCTCTTGGTATATGTTGGGTTTTTGTGTTGCAATGTTCTAGCCAGATGTTGGATCACATGTCCTGACATGTGAGTACGACATCTTACATCAGGTGTTGTACCGTATTTCACATTCTTGGAGAGATGTATTTTTGCGTAATATCTCTAAAGATTTGATTGAAGAATTATTTACATAACTTGTGCTCCAAGATGCGTGTGTTTTTAAAAGCTTCCTTTGTCGGTTTAATGCTGCCATATATTTGAATTATATTTCCAAAATATATTTTGTGAAGATTACTGCAGAAAATATAAAAGATTTGTTTCAAATATATTTTTGTGGTTCAAGGAGATTGTTACTGGAAATATATTTATGGATAGCAAATATATTTATGGAAGGAATATTTGATGCAAGTATATTTATAAAAAAATATATCTTGCTTCTAGAAGATTGTAGCTGAAAATATAATTATTGCCAACTGGAATTGTTTAGCCCATATGAAGTAAAGTCCATTCAAAATCATGGCTATGTAAATGAAGACGTAAAATCTAATTTACTACCAAAGCCATTATTTGAATAACAGTCTTTAGGGTTTTAGTCTATGCACTGTTATTTGTGAGTCACTCTTGTAGCTTATGATACTATAGAGTTGGACTGTTTAGTTGAGCTGTGATTGTGAATCACTCATAAGCTTTTAAGCAAGAGTGGATTTTGTTTAATTGGAGTATGTCTCCTCTTTGATTGTTGCTTTTGTAATCATGGGTTGCGTGATTGAGGGAAAGTGAGAAGAGTCTCATATCTATGAGTTCCTAGGTAGAAATATCACAAGTAGTGATTAGGTGTGAAGATAGTAAACCTCGGGTTATTTACATAGGGCTTCAAACTAATACTAATTTAATGGATTTCCTTCTTGGCTTGGATGCCCCTAGAGTAGGTGACATTGCACCGAAGTGGTAACAAATAACTTGTGAAATTTACTTCCTGCAGTTTATTATAACTTGTCTATTATGCTTTCTATTGTTACGATGTCTTGACATTACTCTCGACATTTTGTATTCTGGTGTCTCGACATCGTACACGACATCTATTACTTGTGTGCCAGAATTTCAGTATAGTGTTACAATCTTTTGCGAACAAGAGTGAATCATTGTATTGTTTCAAATTAACTTTGTTGAAAACCTTTCAAGATTTTCTACCCTTCAACAATTGGCAGAAGTTTCTTTATATATATATATCTACTCATGAGGCAGAAAAACACATCAGAAAATCATGTTTCTACGAGTATAATTCTATTTAAAAGATTCTAATTCATTTCTTCTTTGCTCTAGTGCATGAGAGTCATTGAAGAAACTTTATTCTGTAAACTATCATTGATCGAGATGCTTGATATGAGCATGCAATTCATATAATGGTTTCCAAAGTATCCTAAAAGGGATTCTCCCATTAACCCTTTTCCATCCGGTATACATAAACTGGTGGGGACAAATCAAACCTAAAGCTTAGTGTTATACACACGCTTTGAAATTTATATGCAATGCTCAACACATTGTCACATATATAATTGGTTAATACTTAAAAGATTGTGTTTAATTTCGTCAACTAGGACAATATGTTTAATAGTAGTCGTAGAGGGATTTCCCACAACTCCATCTCCAAGAATCGTACCTTAATTGTTGTCACCATAACAGACTTACACGCATTCTTTATTTTTAAACTTTATGAACATAGATGCATATTCTGTCATGTGTCTTGAACATTTGTTGTCTAGGTATTGACCCCTTTTCGAGGATTCAAGACCATCCTACAACATTAGGTGGTACGTTTAGGTCGCCGACTAGAGTTGGATCATTGAGGTTTAGTGCTTAACATAGGACCTTTTGGCACCCACACCATTAATCCTTTGGGAACTTTAAGTTTCCTAATTTCACATTGGGGTATTTTATGAAGGTGAGAAAAATATGTCACGTATTTTCTGTATATATAGGTGTCCCTTGCCCTAGCGAGGTAGCGGTCGTACCTCCTTAATTGGAGAAATAAGTGAGCTCATGCCTCCTTGATAGGAGCAGTTGAGCGAGTGCTCCCTTGATTATCGGCCCATGTGACCTATATGACCAATCTCATCATTTTTGTATGACTTGGTCCATATTTATTCGTCCTGGGGTGAGTGCTCCCTTCCTTATTGGGCCTCTCGTCTTATGGGTGCGGCGGGCCCAACGACCAAGAGAAATTCGCCCAGTCAAATGACCATTTGCAAGAAATTATATTTTAAATGTTTAATTGCATTTAATGAGCATTATTGTTCTCTCTAAATTCAAAATTCAAATTTTGAATTTAAAAAAGCGAGGTAGTTTTGGGTGTTTTATAAGGATTGTAATCAGGGTTTTTGTTGGGGCTACAATTAGGGTTAAGGACGGACTTAAATAAGGTTGAGTTTGTTTCCGACGAATCATAAAAAGACCTTGAACAATTAATCAGTATCTGCAAGGAAGTAATTTTAAATGTGTAACTGCATTTAATGAGCATGATTATTCACTCCAAATTCAAATTTTGAATTCAAAAAAGTGAGGGAGTTTTAGATATTTTAGGGTTCTTGATTAGGATTTTGTTTTAGGGTTACAATTAAGCTGAGTTTCTTTCCAGTGCGTCATAGAAAGATGTTGAGCAATTAATGGGTGTTGTGGGCCCAACAACTAAGAGAAATTCGCCCAGTCAAATGACCATTTGCAAGAAATTATATTTTAAATGTTTAATTGCATTTAATGAGCATTATTGTTCTCTCTAAATTCATGTAACATCCCACTCTTTCACTTACCCAATTAATTTTATTAGAGGCTTATCTAATAAATTAGAATTAATTAAGGGTGATTGCATTAATTAAAATCATTGGATTTAAGTGTGATATATGTGTAAAGTTAGGAGTTTTGTTTGAAACTAACCTACATATCGATACACTACCTACTTCCTTTATGATTTAAAATTAACACAAGAGAGTTAATCCTCCCTCCCAAATCTTTCTCTCCCTCGTGATCTCTCTCTCTCACTCTTATGATTCATTAAATCACTCAAACTCCTACCCAAATGAGTCACCTCTATGACTCACTATCCAATTGCTTGACAAGCCTACACCTCACTCATGAAGCATGCAAGGCCTAGTGACTCATTGCTCCACTCAACACAACTCTCTCTCACATATAAACCCACTCCTCTCACATTGCATGCAAGAAAAACATTAATTTTTTTTCAGCAACTGAGAGCTCTCAAGCTCTCTCTTCTTTCCCTTCTTCCTCGTGAGAACAACAACAATAACTACAAGTTTCAAGCTTCCTTTTTCCACAATAAATCCATGGTTGATCTCCCTTCCCTTACACTACCACAAAACCTAACCCATGATAAGTTCCTGCATGCAAAAACTCCATAAACAAAGAATCACCTTAGAGCTTCCAACTCTTCATTTCTCAAGCCTTGTGATTTAGTAAGACAACAACTAACCCATAAACTTTCCCATTCAATTCAAATCCTCAAATCTCAAACACACACTTGAACTCTGTTGACTGCATGTACATTACCTTCAAAACACGAATCCTTGATCACTGGGCATGCCATATTTGCTAAGGAATAGTGGAAAATGGGAAAAATGGCAAACCTCGTTCCTCAGCCTGTCAAGCTCGCCGTGGCGAGCTGAACCACTCGCCTAGCGAGTTCAGCAGCGAATTGCTGCATGTGTCTCTGTTCGTGCAATTTCTTGAGTTCGCGGGTATTTCTGAGGATTGCTGTAGCTGTTTAGAGCCCAAGGAGCATGTTAAAGCTTCTTTTATCAGGTGGGTGCTTAAGTAGTTTAGATGATTTTTCCCCAAATCAAATAATTGCATGTTAACTATGAATTAGGAAATTAATTGTGTGAAGTGAATTAACTCCCCAAATCCCCTTACATTCTGTTCTGTATTAATTATTTCATGTATCTGCACTACCTCAGAATTTGATTGTAGGTGTAACCCTTCAAATTGGTGATTTTTTTTGTAAAACAGGGCATTTTCTGCATGAACTCGCCATAGCGAGTTGCTAGCGAGTATTCATGGCGAGCACCAAGTTCTGGGCTGATGAAACTCGTCATGGCGAGCACTGCTCGCCTAAGCAAGTTGATTTAGGCCAGGACCTGCAGTTCGCCATGGCGAGCTAGTTAACTCGCCGTAGCGAGCTAAGTGCAAAAATGCTTATATTATTTTATTTCTAAACTATTTTTAAAGGCACTTGTTTTATATCATCACTGAGATAGATAACTTGCAGATATATATAAATTAATTAATGTTCAAACAGGAGGTCAACACAATTTAGGAATTTAAGGAAACAATTTAGGATTTTAGAACCATGTATGCTCCCCGGGCTTTGAAAAATTATGGTAGCATGTAATTAATTTAGAATCAGTCAATTATGTGTGTGATTATAATATCACGTGTGGACTTCGTTTTAGATGTTCCACCAGTAAAACTTTGTGAGCTGCACGCCGGAACGCTTTCTGTTCGCGGACAAGGCAGGCCTCTGAGACATGCTCACCTCAGAGTGTTTGCGGATTAAAATCAACAAGACTAATTCTGTGTTACACATTTATTTATTATGCTTATGATAATTAAGTTATGAAATGGAATATGATACGACTGATTAGGTGCCCCGGCTTTATAGCCATTAGGAGGGTAGTAGGACTCACTGGGACGAAGTGACTGTCTCACCCCACTCCCTTTTCGATATAGGTAAGACAGGTTATTTCGGAGCAGGGACCAGGATGGATCTGACGATTGGAGCCGAGCTTGGATTGTCAGCTTAGAAGATTTATTCTTCTTCCTTGTTTTAGATTAGCTTGTTATTATGTTGTTAACACTTCCCGATGTTTGTATTGAATATTATAAATATTACTCTAATGATATTGTAGTATTCAGTTATATTTGTCTTAATTAATGTACTCAGATTCCAGTTATTAATGTTCCGACTAAATATTCTAGATAATTTTAGTTGGGGCGTTACAATTCAAAATTCAAATTTCGAATTTAAAAAAGCAAGGTAGTTTTGTGTGTTTTATAAGGATTGTAATCAGGGTTTTTGTTGGGGCTACAATTAGGGTTAAGGACGGACTTAAATAAGGTTGAGTTTGTTTCCGATAAATCATAAAAAGACGTTGAACAATTAATCAGCATCTGCAAGGAAGTAATTTTAAATGTGTAACTGCATTTAATGAGCATGATTATTCACTCCAAATTCAAATTTTGAATTCAAAAAAGTGAGGGAGTTTTAGATATTTTAGGGTTCTTGATTAGGATTTTGTTTTATGGTTACAATTAGGCTGACTTTCTTTCCAGTGCGTCATAGAAAGATGTTGAGCAATTAATGAGCATTTGCAAGGAATAATATTTTAAATGCAAAATGCATTTAATGAGCATCATTATTTAATCTAAATTCAAAATTTAAATTCAAATTTCAAATTCAAAAGAAGGGAGGTAGTTTTGGGTGTTAGACTTAACTACTCTCCAAATTCAAATTTCGATAATTCAAAAAAGTGAGGGAGTTTTGGATATTTTAGGGTTTGCAATTAGGATTTTGTTTTAGGGTTACAATTAGGCTGAGTTTCTTTGCAGTGCGTCATAGAAAGATGTTGAGCAATTAATGAGCATTTGCAAGGAATAATATTTTAAATGCAAAATGCATTTAATGAGCATCATTATTTAATCTAAATTCAAAATTGAAATTCAAATTTCAAATTCAAAAAAAGAGAGATTGTTTTCGGTGTCAAACTTAACTACTCTCCAAATTCAAATTTCGAATTCAAAAAAGTGAGGGAGTTTTGGATATTTACAATTACCTGAGTTATTTTCCAATGTGTTATAGAAAGATGTTGAGCAATTAACGAGCATTTGCAAGGAATCATATTATAAATGCAAATTGCATTTAATGAGCATCATTATTCAATCTAATTTCAAAATTCAAATTTCAAATTCAAAAAAAGGGAGGTATGAAAGGGACTTTTTTTTTTTTAAATTAAGAATAAGATAAAAATAAAGATGCCTTGAGATATGAAAGGGACTTTTTTTTCCTTAGTTTGTAGTAAGAATAAGAATATATTGGTAAATGAAAAGTAAGTAAAGTGCATTTAATTACTCTTATATTTTCAAGGCATCTAATTGATATGATTTAGGTGAGTGTATTTTCAAGTCATCTTTTAAATTTTGTTTGTAACAATTATATCATGTAATTTTGCATTAATTATTATTTTTTATTTACGAAATACATTAATCAAATTGTTAAATTAACTTTGACTCAATGTACCAAATAATATCTTACAAAAAAAACCAAATAATAATAAATTATAATGAATTTATGGAATTAAAATTTCTATGCATATACACATATATAGTCATCAACTAAAAAAATTTCAAATCAACAGTTGATTCCTTTGACCAAATATTAATAATAATGTTTTTTAGGTAATAAAATGTTAAACTATTATGAAAAAATCTATTTTAAATACATAATATATTAATTAAATTTTCAAATTAACAATTGATTCAATTGACGAAAGAATAATAATAAATGGGTTTGACTGCAATATGTGGTTTTTGCTTATAAAAATCAAGGTCATTTGACAACATTATAAAAGAAGAAGAAACTAAAAGTAGGAAGAAGAAGGTGAAGAAAAACATTAAAAAAAAGTGAGTTATGGAGGAAGAAGTAGATTTGATTAGTAACCTTCCTGATGGTGTTCTAACTTCTATAATTTCTCTACTTCCGGGAATGGAAATTGTAAGAACAAGTGTTCTTTCCAAGCATTGGGAAACAGTGTGGAAGTATTCTTCCCACTTAAACTTTGATCAAAGACAAATGTTGAAGTCTTGGATCGAAATCTATATTCAAAATTCTGAACCTAACCATCGTCTTCGAATGGCTATGGGTCGTAAGGTACACTGTCATAAATATCATATAAAAACACTTGTGTTTTTTACTCTAAGATTTCAGTTTTATTATTATATTTTTAGGAGTTGATCTTTTCTAGTCCCTCCATACGTCCATACAAGCCATTAGATTAATCTACACACAAAAAGCTTTTTTTCAATAGTTAGATTAATCAAATGGTTCATATTTTGATGGAGAGTAAATCAGAAAGGACGACAGAAAATCTAATTCATATTTTTTATTCCACTTTTCCAATGAAATAGATGAATTTCAATCCTAAAGGATTTTAATATATAATATACATGATTGTAATATATGCATGACAGATATTTCCTGAAGAGGAGGCATTTTACGATATAATTGCTGAAGCTGCCTTTTTAATTGAATCAATTATGAACAATCATATTGGTCCATTAAAAAGTTGTAGAATTCTACATATGTCTGAAAGTTGTGCAAGTGGGGAAGTTCTGCGGTGGATGAGGATGTTACTGAATAAAAGTGTGACTAAGGTTTCATTAGAACGTGAATCATTCGATTTTCTTGAAGAAATGATAAGTTCGACCTTAATGGATAATGCATTGACCCTCGATTTACCTTTCGAGGTTTTCTCAAATTTCGAGGTTCTTGAGTTGAAGAGTTATCATTTTAAAACTACACCCTACTCTAATCCCCAACAACTTTTGAAAACCCTTACTCTTAATAAAGTGCGTATTGTGTTAAATAATTTTCAAGATATTCTCTCTTGTTGTTTGTGTCTTGAAAACCTTACCCTTGAGAACTGTAATTTCTTCGGAAATGTGGTTAATATCGTAAGCCAGAGTCTCAAATTTATTAAAATTTGTAATGTGAATGAACGTAAGATTTGGGTTTATGGAGTTAACGTTGAATTCATTGAGATTGACTCCATTAACTGTAGTCATGAAAAGCTGATTTTTGAGACGCCAAAACTACATGTTCTATGTTCCTACAATGATGTTAACAAGATTGGTCCAGATTTTATTTTGACTACAAGGGATATAATTGAAATTTGCTGTGGCATTTCGGTGAGTCTTTCTTCTACTCTCTACTATATCATACTTAAAAGATCATCAATTTCAATAATTTTTTTGTTTCATTCCTACATTATATTTCTTTTGATTTCATATAGTCTATCCCTTGATGCAAATCTGATATAATAATAGCCTTGTTTATTATATTTTGGAATAATTCACTTGTTGTTTAGGGTAACTATTTAATGCTTAGACAAGCGCCTATAGGTAACCTAGTATATATGTCATCAACACTATAATGAATAGTAATAAATGTTTCCCCATACTGCACATATTTCATAGGTGAAAACAAACTCTTTTATCCAATTTGATCTATTGTTTAAAAAAATGTTATGTTAAAAAATAAATTGATATATCTTAGATTTTTGAATTAACACAGATATATGTTATTTAGATTGATGAGTATAATTGATTAAATTTTACAACATCCAAAGAATTATTTTAAATAATTTTAGCCTTGGATGTATCTACAGAATGTAACATTACCATATTTTTTTAACATTTATATCTATTTGTTTTATAACTATATTTCTTTATTGTGTTAGGTTCCTCGAAGTTCAACTATGAGAAGTATATTTGAAAATTTGGTTACTCTTTGTCTTGATTTAGATTTGAAAAATACTAGAAATTCAGTAGCTCTTTCTTTTGCATTGAAATCCTGCAACCAACTAAAGAATCTTCAAATAAATAGTCAGGTACTCTTAGTTAGATTTATTCAATTATTCAAATTCTAAAAATGGTGTGCAATGGATATCATGCTCACAACATTTTTTTTTTTTAAATTCATTGTGATCAAATTTGACCATGAAGTGACCATAAATCACTATCACGATTTAAAGTATATTTCACTATATTTCTAACATTATTTTTTCTTATATATATACTCTAGGTCAATTGGGATCATATATAATGATAATGATAATGACTTTGTTACTTATCACGGAGGTTTGTTTTGGCCAAAGAGGAAGCCTATCTTCTGACATTGTTTTTTCTTAAACATATACTCTAGGTCAATTTGGATCATGATGATAATGACTTTGTTACTTACCATGGAGGTTTGTTTTGGCCAAAAAGGAAGCCATGTAGGTGCATCAGCTACATCCTAAAGTCCCTTATAATAAAAGGATATAAAGGTGGAGAGTTTGAAGTTGAATTCGTTAAGTACTTAATATTAAACGGTGGAGTTTTGGAGAATATTACAATTTGGTTTTTGGATGACTGCTTATGGGATGAAGTCGTGGCAAGTGTATGTTTGCAATCATATCCAAAACTTTCCCCTAAGCTGTCCATTGATTTCAAACCTGGGAGTGAGTATATCAGAAAATATGGTTATGGTGTTAGCTTTAATAAGTGGGTAAGAACTCTAAAATAAAGTGTTTGATGCAAATGTGTTTTTGTTGTCATTAATCTCTGGTTTAGACCTTCAGAGTTATTATTAGACTTATGTTTGTGGTACTACTAACCGAAAGTAGTAGTAGTAGTAGTAGTAGTGTTTTTCGTTTGCCGGTTTTGTATTTAAGATTTTCATTTAATATTTTAGTATTTTGAATTATCATATGTTCTCATATTCTCTAAATACCTAGTTAGTTAATGTTATTGCAACTTTCAAATTAAACAAGTCATATTGTCGGATACAAAAAAGACATCAACCAATGAAAAAATTATACCCAAAAAATTTATTGTTTGAATATTTTCATGAATAAATGAAAAAGTGTCTCAATTAGAAAAATTAAAGACAGATGTTTCATTTTTCTAATAAGTACTTCTTTGTATATATAATACCAAACTTAGAGAGAAATAAAAGCAAGAAATTGACTTGGACTTCGTAGTACTTTAAATTCAAAATAAAGAGATAGAAAGGGGACACAATCAATTTATAGAGATTTACCATTTCGTCCTCACTTTGGGCTATGTCCTCTTTATCCACAGTGTTAAGCCATCGATGAAACTTTCCACTATTGAATCTTGCAAGTTTACAATGGAGTCTTTATAAGAAATTTAGAGCTACAAATTTTTCACCCAAAATCCTAGCCCGAACCCTTGATCTGGACCCCCAATCTATGGCTTCAACCTTGCTCTTAAAGTTTGCAGTAACCCAAGGTCTTCAAGTGTTCTTCCTTGTGACCTTGAGATAATTCAACCCCTTGAATCTCCTAAAACTCAAATGCAATGATCCATCCATTACCTTGAACCCTGATGTATAATGAAACACAATCACTCCTTGAATGAGACCAGATTCCACTTTTTCCTTTGATCCTTGAACAATCCTTGTACAAGATCTACACAATTTCTAAGATCCCTCAAAGAAAAACCACGGTTTGTTGATTTTTCTCACTCAAGGGCTCAATATTGTTTCCAAGTATGAGAAAAAGTGAGAAATGTTTTGATAAATTTTAGATTTAGTGAATTGTGATGCAACGTGTGTGAAACATAATCACTACAAGAAAATGCCTATTTATAGTTGCGGAAATTATTCCTCAAGAAGAGCTAATTTTCGCCAGAAAGTGTTAATTTACTAGCAGAATCGATCTGCCACTAAGTCGTGTCCTAGTAAATTTACTAGCGGAAATTTCTGCCAATAATTTTATCCATAAGCATAAAGCTGATTCCTTACACTTTGTGACAGAAATTGCTATCAGAAACTTATAAGACGGATTCCCACACTTTGTGGCGGAATATTCTGCCAGTAACTTTGATTTGTTTTTTTAATTTAAAAAAAACTATCTTATTTGTTTCTAAATTAATATTAATTAAATAATGAAATTAAATTTAATATAAAACTAATTAAATAATTAAAAAAAATTATTCGTTTTTTTCTTGTTCTAAAACAAATAAAAATAATAAAAAACTTATAAACATAAAACTAATTAATAAAACAATATTTTATCATGATTGCTCTCAAATTAGTCATATTTTATCATGAAGTGACCATAAAATGCTATCATGATTTAAAGTATAGTTCACTATATTTCTGACATTGTTTTTTCTTAAACATATACTCTAGGTCAATTTGGATCATGATGATAATGACTTTGTTACTTACCATGGAGGTTTGTTTTGGCCAAAAAGGAAGCCATGTAGGTGCATCAGCTACATCCTAAAGTCCCTTATAATAAAAGGATATAAAGGTGGAGAGTTTGAAGTTGAATTCGTTAAGTACTTAATATTAAACGGTGGAGTTTTGGAGAATATTACAATTTGGTTTTTGGATGACTGCTTATGGGATGAAGTCGTGGCAAGTGTATGTTTGCAATCATATCCAAAACTTTCCCCTAAGCTGTCCATTGATTTCAAACCTGGGAGTGAGTATATCAGAAAATATGGTTATGGTGTTAGCTTTAATAAGTGGGTAAGAACTCTAAAATAAAGTGTTTGATGCAAATGTGTTTTTGTTGTCATTAATCTCTGGTTTAGACCTTCAGAGTTATTATTAGACTTATGTTTGTGGTACTACTAACCGAAAGTAGTAGTAGTAGTAGTAGTAGTGTTTTTCGTTTGCCGGTTTTGTATTTAAGATTTTCATTTAATATTTTAGTATTTTGAATTATCATATGTTCTCATATTCTCTAAATACCTAGTTAGTTAATGTTATTGCAACTTTCAAATTAAACAAGTCATATTGTCGGATACAAAAAAGACATCAACCAATGAAAAAATTAGACCCAAAAAATTTATTGTTTGAATATTTTCATGAATAAATGAAAAAGTGTCTCAATTAGAAAAATTAAAAACAAATGTTTCATTTTTCTAATAAGTACTTCTTTGTATATATAATACCAAACATAGAGAGAAATAAAAGCAAGAAATTGACTTGGACTTCGTAGTACTTTAAATTCAAAATAAAGAGACATAATCGATTTATAGAGTTCTACCATTTCGTCCTCGCTTTGGGCTACATCCTCCTTCTCTAGTGAGTGACAAGCCACCGGTGAAACCTTCCACTATTGAATCTTGCAAGTTTACAAGGGAGTCTTTATAACAAATTTAGAGCTACAATTTTTTCACCCAAAATCCTAGCCTGAATCCTTGATCTTGACTCCAATCTATGGCCTCAACCTTGCTTTTAAATTCTGTAGTAACCCATGGTCTTCAAGTGTTCTTGTTAGTGTTTTGTGTGTTGGCTGCTTTTTGGTAAAACAAAGTATACTACAATGTTTGATACAATGTTTCAACATCCGGATACTAATTCAGGATATGCTGAAAGCGCGCCTCTTTAATGCGCTGTTGTTTATTTATGGAATCCACGCCTTTATTCCAAGCTCCTATCTCGTGTGCATGGTCAAAGTATCTCAAGCATTTATTTCACTATCGTACCTCTGTGCTCTTCTTAAGGATACTTGTGACTCTATGTGTCTAGGTGAGCTGGAATTGTTATAGAAGACTTGAAGCCCAACATGTGATGAAGCCCATTATAGACTTTGTATTTAAGCTACATTGTAAACCTAGTTAAGGTTACGTGTGTATATTGTATTTCAGAAAAACAGTGTGTCTAGGGTTTTCAAAGTGTTTTGTGTTGTGAGCCTATCTTGTGTTATTCATATACAAGACTAAGACTTAGTTTGGGTTGTAATTGTTTTGTACTTCTCCTAAGCTTTTAAGCATGGAGATAATGTGTCTCTGAAAGTGTTTTGAAATCTTATCATTGTGTTAGATACAATCACAAGGTACGTGGTTGTGTAGGAGGTGAGAAGGGTTCTCAAACTTAGGAGTTCCTAAGTTGAAGTTGCATAAGATAGTGTCTAAGTCATAAGTGTAAACTGGTTGTTTGCTGAGAGCTTAGGATTAGAACTATCATAGTGGATTTCTCTCCTGGATTGGTATCCCCCAGATTAGGTTGCTGTTGTGCACCGAACTGGGTTAACAAAGATCCCTTGTCTTTTACTTTTGTGTTGATTTAATTTTTTATATCTGTCTGTCTGTGAATGTTCCAACATTGCACTCAACATCTTTAACGTTGGAACATTGCATCGAACATCCTACTTCTGCGTGGTGGAATTTCAATTGGCATCAGAGCAGGCACCCTGCCTATTTCTAGGGTGAGATCTAGGGAAATTAATTCCTGATATGATGGAGAAGGATGGAAGATTTGTTAACAGACCACCACTACTTGAAGGTGGAAACTATGACAACTGGAAGTCAAGAATGGCTGCTTTTCTGAAGTCCATTGATTCTCATGTTTGGAGAGCTGTCCTATCTGGGTGGGAACATCCAGTAGTCACTGACAAAGATGGCAATAAAACAGGAGTACTGAAGCCAGAACTTGATTGGAGCAAGGAGGAACAAGATCTGCCTACCTACAACTCAAAGGCTATAAATGCCATATTCATTGGAGTAGATAGAAGTATGTTCAGACTAATTAAAAAATGTGTTGTTGCAAAGGAAGCTTGGGACATTCTGGAGACAGTGCATGAAGGAACCTCAAAGGTAAAAATGTCTAGGCTCCAGCTTCTCACCACAAAATTTGAAAGTCTGAAAATGAAGGAGGATGAAACTGTTCATGACTTCTACATGAATATTCTTGACATGGCAAACTCCTTTGATGTGCTTGGTGAGAAGATGACAGATGCTAAGCTGGTAAGAAAGATTCTCAAATCCCTGCCAAAAAGATTTGATATGAAGGTAATTGTTATAGAGGAGGCTCAGGACATCAACACAATGAAAGTTGATGAGCTAATTGGATCCCTGGAAACTTTTGAGCTGGCTATAAGTGAAAGAGGTGAAAAGAAGAGTAAGAGCATTGCCTTTATGTCTAACACAGATGATGGTGAATCTCTAGAAGATGCAGATGAAAATGATGGATTTGCTGAAGCATTGGCCATGATTGGTAGAAAGTTTAAGCAAGCTTGGAAGTAAGCAGATGGGAGACAAAGACCAAATGGGCAGAACATCCGATTCAACATCAACACTCAGTCAGACAAATTCAAGAGAAACAAAGGAGATGAGAAGCCATCCCAATCTAAAGGTGTTCAGTGTCATGAATGTGAGGGGTTTGGACACATTAGAACTGAATGTGCCACTTATCTCAAGAAACAAAAGAAAAGTCTAGTTGTTTCATGGTCTGATGAAAGTGATTCTGAAGGGAAAAATGAGTCAGCTAAACATGTGACTGCACTGACTGGTGTCTGCACTTCAGATGCTGAATCTGAGGATGGAGATTTATCCTATGAAGACCTCTTTGCCACCTACAAAGAGCTGTATGAGAAGGATGTTGAAATCTGCAAGACTCTACACAAGCAGAAGAAAACCATCAACCAACTCATGACAGAAAGAGATGAAGGACTTAAGAAGATCACTGAGCTGACAGATGAGGTTACCCTCTTAAACTCTCAACTGGAAAATACCTTGAAGCAAGTAAGGATGTTGAATACAGGGATAGAAGTTCTTGAAGAAATTCTAGACTCCCAAGAACAAAGAAAGGGCAAAGGTATTGGCTTTAACTAAAGAAATATGAACAACAATCAAGTCAGGAAGGTAGAAAAGTTTGTCCCTGCTGAAAGTGAATACAATCCTACAACTGGTACACAAATGTTGAAGCGTCCTATTCAACATCATGGTTCATCACCTAGAAGAAGACCCAGAAGATGGGTTTGTCACCACTGTGGTAAGAAAGGCCACATTAGACCCTACTGTTTCCAACTATATCGTTATGCCAAGTGGTATCATCAGGAGACAGAAGAAGGAGCTCATCAAAATGCTAAGACATGGAAGCGAAAGAACAAGGAAGTTGCTGCTTTGATAGCTCACATTGCTCTGAGAGCATCCTCCAAAGATTGCTGGTATTTTGACAGTGGATGCTCTACGCATATGACTAGTGCTAATGAATATCTTGAAGAGATCAAACCATATGCAAGCAGTTATGTCACTTTTGGAGATGGTGCTAAAGGACAAATTGTTGGAATAGGGAAACTTAAAAAAAAGGGACTGCCCAGGCTTGACAATGTTCTACTAGTGAAGGGACTAACTGCTAACCTGATTAGCATTAGTCAGCTGTGTGACCAAGGCTTGAAGGTGAACTTCACTCAGTCTGAATGTGAGGTAATTGATGAACATAACAAAGTTTTAATGAAAGGCAGAAGATCCAAAGACAACTGTTATTTGTGGACATCTCCAGATGAACAGGTGAATCTTGCCTCTTGTCTAATGAGTAAGGAAGATGAAGTCAAACTATGGCACCAAAAATTGGGGCACTTGCACCTGAGAGGTATGAAGAAAGCTATCACTGCTGGAGCCATAAGGGGACTGCCAAACTTAAGTATTGAAGAAGGTAAGATCTGTGGTGACTGTCAAATTGGAAAGCAGACTAGAATGTCTCATCAAAGGTTGGAACATCAGGTAACATCCAAGGTACTTGAACTCTTACACATTGATCTCATGGGACCTATGCAAGTTGGAAGCATAGGGGGTAGAAGGTATGCCTTAGTGGTTGTTGATGATTATTCAAGATTCACCTGGATAAATTTTATACGAGAAAAGTCAGATAGCTTTGATACTCTCAAGAATCTCTGTCTACAACTTCAAAGGGAAAAGGACTCAGGCATAGTAAGAATCAGAAGTGACCATGGTAGGGAGTTTGAAAATGTCAAGGTTGCTGAATTTTGTGAATCTAAAGGGATTAAACAGGAGTTCTCCTCACCAATTACTCCTCAATGGAATAGGTTGGTTGAAAGAAAAAATAGGACACTACAAGAGTCAGCCAGAGCCATGCTGCATGCCAAAAACCTTCCATATCATTTTTGGGCTGAAGCAATGAACACAGCCTGTTATGTTCATAACAGAGTAACTCTAAGGAAAGGGACATCATGCACTCTCTATGAGTTGTGGAAGAATAGAAAGCTAACTGTGAAACACTTCCACGTGTTTGGAAGCAAATGTTACATTCTGACTGACAGAGAACAAAGGAGAAAAATGGATCCTAAAAGTGATGAAGGAATTTTTCTTGGGTACTCAACAAACAGCAGGGCTTACAGAGTCTACAATTCCAAAACTCAAGTCATGATGGAATCGATCAATGTAGTAATAGATGACCTGTATGAAGAAAAAGGTATAGATGTCGAACAGGATGTTGAAGCATCACTAGAAACTAAAGCTGGCACTGAAGTCAAAATTGATGCTGGAGAAGCAACTATTGATAGAAGCTCCTCAATCAACAAAGGACCTTCTATCAGGGTTCAGAAGAATCATCCTCAGGACCTTATCATAGGTGATCCTCAAAATGGCATTACTACCAGAAGATCAAATGAGGTAATTAGTAATTCTTGTTTTGTATCTTTACTTGAACCAAAAAATGTCAAGGAGGCACTCACTGATGAATGCTGGATAGAAGCAATGCAAGAAGAACTTAATCAGTTTAAAAGAAGTGATGTGCGGGATCTAGTTCCCAGACCTACAGAAGTGAATGTAATTGGTACAAAATGGGTGTATAAGAACAAGTCAGATGAAAAGGGAATTATAACCATAAATAAGGCCAGATTAGTGGCTCAAGGTTACACTCAAGTGGAAGGACTTGATTTTGAAGAAACCTTTGCACCTGTGGCCAGATTGGAGGCAGTAAGGCTACTATTGGGAGTTGCTTGCATTCTTAAATTCAAGCTATTCCAAATGGATGTAAAAAGTGCCTTTTGAAATGGATATCTACAGGAAGAAGTTTATATGGAGCAGCCCAAGGGCATTGTAGAAGCAGGTTTTCCTGATCATGTGTACAAACTCAAAAAGGCCCTATATGGGTTAAAGCAAGCACCTAGGGCCTGGTATGAGAGGTTGACTCAATTCTTAGTGACTCATGGAAACAGGAAGGGTGGTTCTGATAAAACCCTATTTGTTAAGGAAGAAGAAGGTAAACTTATGATAGCTCAGATATATGTGGATGACATAGTCTTTGGTGGGATGTCGCATCAGATGGTCCAACATTTCATTTCCCAGATGCAATCAGAATTTGAAATGAGCTTAGTGGGTGAGTTAACATATTTTCTTGGCCTACAAGTCAAACAAATGGAAGATACCATATTCATCTCACAGAGTATGTATGCTAAGAATATAGTAAGAAAGTTTGGGATGGACAGTGCCACATATAAAAGAACACCTGCACCTACACACCTGTAGCTTAGCAAGGATGAGAATGGAATATCTGTTGATCAAAGTCAGTACAGGAGTATGATTGGAAGTCTACTGTATCTAACTGCTAGTAGACCTGACATCACATTTGCTGTTGGAGTTTGTGCTAGGTATCAGGCTGATCCCAAAGTTAGTCATCTAGCTCAAGTCAAGAGAATTCTGAAATATGTCAATGGAACTAGTGACTATGGAATTCTGTACACTCATGGTGAAGATTCCAAGCTAATTGGCTATTGTGATGCAGATTGGGCTGGTAGTGCTGATGATAGAAAAAGCACCTCTGGTGGTTGTTTCTTTCTTGGTAACAATCTGATCTCATGGTTTAGTAAGAAGCAGAATATATAACAGCAGGAAGCTCATGCTCTCAACTCTTATGGATGAAACAGATGCTCCAGGAATACATTGTTGAACAGGATGCTCTAACATTGTTCTGTGACAATCTCAGTGCCATTAACATATCCAAAAACCCTATACAGCATAGTAGAACTAAACACATTGACATCCGTCATCATTTCATTAGAGATTTAGTTGAAGATAAAATTATTGTGTTGGATCATGTGAATACAGAGGAGAAAATTGCTGATATTTTCACTAAGGCCTTGGATGCAAAACAGTTTGGGAATTTAAGGGGTAAATTGGGCATTTGTCTGCATGAGGAATTATAGCAATTAAAGAAGTTACAGCGTGCAACCGCTATTTGTCTCTCCCACATTTTATTGCACGATTTCTTAGTAGAATCATATCAAATAACTTCTTTCCTTTTAAAAACCACATATCCCACGTTACCTACCCCTTCTTTACACTCTCACACTCTCTCAACTTCCTACACCACTAATCCTAATCCTGCCGTCTCAATTTCTTTTCAGTCTCATTCCCTCATCAAACACGAACTTCACCTCTTAACCATCATGTCTTCTTCCACCAAAAACATCGCTTCCACTAACGAACAAGATCAAACCTCCATTCCCCTACCTTCCCACACCAACGCTCCCATGGATGTCAAACCCATTACCACAATCTTGCCTGAAAAGCCTGTACATGCAACACCATCTAAGTCTGTTTCAAAGAAAAAGAAAAAGGGCGACACCCTCAATCCTGGATCAAAGTTCTTTTCAAAACCGAAAAGGGGTCAATGTAAAATCAACTTGACCATGGAAGATCTGCTTCTGAAGGATGATCCCTTCAATATCAAAGCAAAATCGAATGTTGAAACATCCAGTCAAGTGGAGAAAGCCATCAATGTTGAAGCAGCATCTCTCAAACCTTTTGACAAGGTTGTCTCTTCCGATCCTGAAAAAGGTAATTTTGTTGAAACCCTGAAATCTCATGTTCCTGAATCTGATGAAAACATAGGGTTAGATGCCTTAAATTCTGCAATAGACAAGATGAATGTTGACTCTGCTGGAAAGAACACTGCTGAGAAAGGGAATGATAATGTTCATGAAACCCTTGAGATTCCTGCTGGTATAGAAGATGTTGGACCGGATGTTGGAACATCCTTGGGCCAACATGGTGAACAGCAAATTGTAGCTCCTGCTGTCACTGAGAATGACTCTGGCTTTCACACAGCCAATGAGAATGAGAACCTGTCAACTCACTCTGTGAGCAATACTGCTAAGCAAGCTACTCCTTAGGGAACTGTTGAAATTGAGACTGATCCAGAAGAAACCTCTGTCCATCAAGAAGCTGAGACTCTTGTCATTGAAGTGGAAGAATTGGAGGATGAAATTCTTATCTCTCAAGCGTTTGGCATTGCCAAGAGACTAAGAAGTAGCAAAGGGAAGGTTGTCCCTAATGTATCTGAAACACCCAGGACTGTCAAGAAAGGTACAGGGAAAGGTGTAATGATTGGTCCCAAGAAGGGTTGGAGTAAGGTTACTCCCAAGGTCTCTGCTGCTAAGGGAAAGAAGAGAAAAGCTGTTGTCTCTAGTGAATCTGAAGAGGATGTTTCAGAAGATGTGTCAAACATCCAAGTTACCTATTCTAGTGTGAAAAAGTCTGCTACAAAGGAAATGCCCACTATTGTTAAGGATGTCCCTACTGACAAGATCTCCTTCCACAATCCTGCTTATAGACATAGATGGAAGTTCATCTTTCATAGAAGATTGGCTTTGGAAAGGGAATTAGGTGATGATGCTTTGAAAATGAATGAGGTCATTGATCTAATCAGGACAGCTGGGTTATTGAAAACTGTGACCAAGTTGGGTGAGTGTTATGAACAGCTTGCCAAAGAATTCCTGGTGAACATTGAAGACTGTGATGATCCAGTTAGCTCAGAATTTCAAACTGTATGGGTGAGAGGAGAAAGGATGAAGTTCTCTCCTGAGGTGATTAACAAGTTTTTGGGCATTGATGCTAGTACATGCACTAAGCCCACTGTGTCTGAAGATGAGATTTGCAAAGTGATATCTGCAAATCAGGTGAAAGCATGGCCTAAAAAGGGAAAAATTTCTGCTGGGAAATTATCTGTTAAGTATACTATTTTTAACAGGATTGGTGCTTACAATTGGGTCCCTACAACCCACTCCTCTGATGTGGCAAGTGTGCTTGGTAGAATGATCTATCTCATTGGAACAAATCACAAAACTGATTTTGGGGAATATATTTTTGAACAAACTGTGAAACATGCTAAGAGCTCTGCAGTGAAACTCCCTATTGCATTTCCCACACTCCTCTGTGATATCATACTGGACCAACTACCTCAGATCAAATATCCTTCTGATGTTCCTAAGAAGAGGGAATCTCCTCTGTCTTTGCATTACAAATTATTTGGAAAACATTATGTGTCAGACATTGTTGAAGCATCTGGTTCTGCAGCACCTACAGGGGTCATGACTAGACAGGATATCATAGCTGCACTCAGAGATACTGTTACAGTGCTGGATGAGAAAAAGGCTCAGTTTGAACTTATGATCCTGGCTCTAGAGCAGAATGCTGGTAATGTTAAAGTTGGTACTGAAGAACATGCTGCTAAGGTTGCCAATGACAATGTTGCTGGAGAAGAGGATGCATGAACTGATGTGATTGGTGGGACTGATGATGAGAATGCTGATGAAGCTAGTGATGCTAAGGCAGAATATGAGGATGCTGGAGAGTCCAATGCAAGCAGCTTTGAAGACTAGCTTGTTACTCTTTGAGTTTTTGATGATCTTGTTTTACCTTTGTTTTTATTCCTGACATTGGTTTGTTCTAATGGGCTCAACCCTGGATATTTGCTTTGGTTTCTGTCTG
This sequence comes from Trifolium fragiferum, assembly GCA_954870985.1. Lineage (NCBI taxonomy): Eukaryota > Viridiplantae > Streptophyta > Magnoliopsida > Fabales > Fabaceae > Trifolium > Trifolium fragiferum. Next base: position 18,997,724 of record OX940789.1, read on the forward strand.
TTATATTATCTGGTACTCTATGGTTCTTTAATCTATGCCCATCTATGGCAAATTTTATGAATAAAAAGGGGGAGTAATTATGTTGATTATCTGTGTGTGCAAATGTTGGATGAGATGTTGAAACATCTGCTACCCAGCAGATGGTTGTTTTGAGGGGGAGTAGAGATACCTCCATGTGAATCAGGTTGATGATATGACAAGATTGAGGGGGAGCACTCTCTATATTCTTTACGATGTTGAAACATCGCTAGTTATTGCGTTGAATGAATGGATCTAGGTCAAGAATTTGTTGTTTTGCTTCTGCTGTTATTTTTGCCTCTGATAAATCTGTGGAATACTATTAGCTGCATGACTGCCTTATGATTTGTGTGCTTGTGTTGATCTAAGGACTTATGAACTAAGTATTATACTGCTTGTCTGTATGATCCTAATTTGTTTTAGCCAAAAATTTCGCCAAAGGGGGAGATTGTTAGTGTTTTGTGTGTTGGCTGCTTTTTGGTAAAACAAAGTATACTACAATGTTTGATACAATGTTTCAACATCCGGATACTAATTCAGGATATGCTGAAAGCGCACCTCTTTAATGCGCTGTTGTTTATTTATGGAATCCACGCCTTTATTCCAGGCTCCTATTTCGTGTGCATGGTCAAAGTATCTCAAGCATTTATTTCACTATCGTACCTTTGTGCTCTTCTTAAGGATACTTGTGATTCTATGTGTCTAGGTGAGCTGGAATTGTTATAGAAGACTTGAAGCCCAACATGTGATGAAGCCCATTATAGACTTTGTATTTAAGCTACATTGTAAACCTAGTTAGGGTTACGTGTGTGTATTGTATTTCAGAAAAATAGTGTGTCTAGGGTTTTCAAAGTGTTTTATGTTGTGAGCCTATCTTGTGTTATTCATATGCAAGACTAGGACTTCGTTTAGGTTGTAATTGTTTTGTACTTCTCCTAAGCTTTTAAGTATGGAGATAGTGTGTCTCTGAAAGTGTTTTCAAATCTTATCATTGTGTTAGATACAATCACAAGGTACGTGGTTGTGTAGGAGGTGAGAAGGATTCTCAAACTTAGGAGTTCCTAAGTTGAAGTTGCATAAGATAGTGTCTAAGTCATAAGTGTAAACTGGTTGTTTGCTGAGAGCTTAGGATTAGAACTATCATAGTGGATTTCTCTCCTGGATTAGTATCCCCCAGATTAGGTTGCTGTTGTACACCGAACTGGATTAACAAAGATCCCGTGTCTTTTACTTTTGTGTTGATTTAATTTTTTATATATGTCTGTCTGTGAATGTTCCAACATTGCACTCAACATCTTTAACGTTGGAACATTGCATCGAACATCCTACTTCTGCGTGGTGGAATTTTAGTTCTTCCTTGTGATCTTGAGACAATTCAACCCCTTGTATCTCCTAAAACTCAAATGCAATGATCCATCCACTACCTTGAACCTTGATGTATAATGAAACTCAACATCTCCTTAATTGAATGACACGAAATTCCACTTTTTTCTATGCTCAACTATCCTTGTTCAAGATCTACACAATTTCTAATATCCCTCAAAGAAAAGCCACGGATAGTTGATTTTTTTCGATGAAGGACTCAAAATTGTTTCCAAATTTGAGAAAAAGAGAGAAATGTTTTGAAATTTTTTAGAATTAGTGAATTTATGATAGTAAATTTAATGGCGGAAATTTCCGCAAATAAATTCATCCAAAAGCATAAAGCTGATTCCTTACACATTATGGCGGAAACTTTTGCCATAAACTTATAAGACGGGTTCCCACACTTTGTGGCGGAATATTATGCCAATAACTTTGATTTGTTTTTTTTTTTTTAAAAAAAAACTATTTTTATTTGTTTCTAAATTAATATTAATTAAATATAAAAATAAAATTTGTTTTTTTTTCTTGTTCTAAAACAAATAACAAAAATAAAAACTTATAAACATAAAATTAGTCAATCACAATAACTTTTACAGTTATAATTTATATTACGTACTTGGTATGCCGAGTAGAGTCTGACTTCGCGCTTTAGCAAATAACCTCCCAACCACACGACAACAACGTCTAGCGCACGGATTAACGCATATGCCAACGAACATTCCTACATTAAAATCATAAATTATTATTAAAGACTGTATGTATAACTAAATATTTTGTACCATTAGGTGAAAATCGGTAACTACAGGCTATAGTGACGGCAAAATTTCGTAGGTATAACTAGATGTTTTGTACCTACGATTGAAAATCCGTAACTACAGCCTATAGCGACGGTGAAATTCCGTAGGTACAACAAATTATAGGGTAGAAAAGTTTTTTACCTACGATCTCATGTTGTCATTAAAAGTCAAATTTCTTGTAGTATAATAATTTAAATTAAATATTGCAATAATAGACTAATATTTTTTTATGAAAATTAATAGACTAAACTTTTAAAAATAATACACTAAACACATACAAGAATATATGCATTAAATTGTTGGAGTGCAATGAGAAAAAAAATTGGAGTGAAAGAGGTTGTTAATGTGAAATGAGAAAGTTAAGAAAGAGGTTGTAGTAATTTAGAGAGAAGTTAAAGTGATTTTAGATGAAATTTAGTGACATATGAAGTTGTAGCGAATGAAATGAAAGAATGCGTATATATAGAGGGAAAGAGAATGCGGCCGTTGGGCATATTCCACAGGCCCGACCCTGAGGGTAGGCAATGAAAAATATTTTCTCTACCCCAACAATTATACGCTCCACCCCTACAATTTATAAATAATTCCAATTATATCCTTTTAGCCATGTGATTTCACCCCCACAAAATATTTCCGTAACAAAAAAGTTGTTTGTCAAAACTGTATACCGGAACAGTTGGAAAAAGTTTTCCGGGATTAAAAACTGTATACTGGAACAGTTGGAAAAAGTTTTCTCGGATTAAAAATTGTAAACCGGAACAGTTAAAATATTGGATCTACACCATAACTGTTCCGGTAGTCGAAACACAACCTTCAATCGTTATCCGGATCTATATTATTTTGTGTCTTCTCAAGGAAAGGAAGAAGAAAGGTATTACTAAATTTCTCAAACACAACAAAAGCTGCAAGTGATTGTGCCACCAACAATTTCAATATCAAAGAATCATTTTTTCAAAATTAACAGTGCATTATCTCTACAACTAGTTTTCCAACATCTGTAAAGGATCTTGATGACTGGTTTTTTATTTTTCGGTGTTCCCTTTAAATTGTTCCCAACAACATATTGCTCAACAATTTGCTGGATCGAGCTTTAATAGTCAAAAACTTGATGTGCATAATTGGATTATTCAATATGAAGCGCCTGTAACCTTTAAAGCAGTTTTTCCTTCGAAAGACTCATCCATGGTGGGTGAGTGGTGGAAACACAAGATCTACTCTTAAATTTGGGTTTAGATTACAAATTGAATAACATGAAAATGTAAATTGGAACTTTTTGTCAAGTGTTCCGGTAGACTTGTGTGATTGGAAAAACTTAAAGTTTTCCGGTTTGTTAACCGAAAACCTACTATCTTTTCTCTCATGTATGTACCGGAAAACTTTGATAATTTATTTCAAAAAATTGCAGAGTTTTATTTTATATACAAGGGTAGAATGGACAGTTCAATTAGAATGTAGGGGTAAGAGTATAATTGTTGGGGTATAGAAAAAATTTTCCGTAGGCAATGAATGCCATGACCTAAGGCCCATTATTTTTAGGGGCCCAAAATATTTTGTTATAGCTACCTACTATTATTGAAAATAACAAATGAATTATATTTAAAGAAAGAAAACATACTATTATAAAAAATAATTATATTTAAGGAAAGAAAATATGATTAAGCCTAGGAAATAGGTGTTATTTAAAATGTGATTGGGGTCCAATTTTTTTTATACCGAGTAAATAATTAGGCATAATGGTATGATTAAAATAGAACCCCGCAGAGCAACAAAAAGACGGCACCACTTATCTTTGTTCCTAATTCCGATCGAGTTTGGTTTGTTTTGTTTTTTCTTTCTAATTCTAGCACTCTTATAAGGTTTTTTTTTTTTTTTTAAATGGTTCTTGTAAGGTAGGTTAGAATGTTATATGTTTTTCTTGTTTAGGTTTTGGTGTTGTTTTATTTTTTGTGTTCTTAATTTTATTAACAAGCTATTTAATTTATTTTCTACAAATTGTTAATAATTAACATGTTATGTTTTGCATCCAATTTCAACCATTTGGATCTTAAGATTTTTCAATTGTTCTTTGAAGTCAGCATGCTACTTCCATGTGCTATTGTTTTCTACTTGAGGTTTTTTTTTTTTTGTTTCTCTCTGAAGCTTAGAAGATGTTGCCTAAGAACTATTTATATGGTAGTGAAAAAAAAAAAAAAAAAAAAAAAAAGGAATACCTAATAAAATCACAACAAGGGGCTCTTGAAAATTTTGTTTTCAAAAAGGTAGATATCCAAGAAGTATGAATTAATGTTATTATATTAAATGAAAGAAATTTATTTTTTTTTTGCCTAAGGCTCAAAAAATGTCAGGAACGGCACTGCTATTCCACTTGTCGGAAATTTTCGCCAGTAACCATTTAAGGTTGCAAACTTCCTGGTAGAATTTTCCGTTAACAAGAATATCTGTCAGTTTCAAATTTCCTAGCTGAATTTTCCGTCAGTAACACACAAAAAGCGGCCAGTAACTTTTTGCCAGCATTATTATTTTATTTTATTTTCCTTATATATTATCTAGTGGAATTTGATTATTTTCTGGCGAAATATTTTACCAATAACTTTGTGGCGAAAATTTCTGCCAGTAAGTGAATTTAAATTCTGTTTGAAAATAATGAATTTCTTGTATTGAATACATCATAATCAGGATTAGGATCATGACCATGATCATGTATGAATCTAATAATAAATCAAAGAGCCATACAAAATTAATTCAAATAGCCAAAAAATCAATTTTTCTATTTTTAACACACATGAATCGAGTCATAAATTTTGAGACCTTCCATGAAAAGCTTAAGAGATCATAACTTCCAATTTTTTAGTGGATGAATTGATTCAAGGAATCTACTAGCACTCATGAATCGATTCATCTATAACTAAAATCAGGATTTTTAATTTTCAGACTTGCATGACTCAATTCATGGAACCTGAAGGTAGCCATGACTCGATTCATGAAGAACTAAAATCTGAATATTTCAATATAATTATGAAAAACATTGATATTTTTACATCTAATTGATTCATATAATTATGAAAAACATTTTCTGTCATTTTGGACATGTAAAATAATTTTTGTAACACAAAGTTATAAACTTCAAGCCATTGGTTGAAATACTCTATCTTGAGAAAACAAAAAAGAAAGGCTAAAAGACATCATTATAAAGTAGACATATTTCTTCTTAAAAAAATAATGATAATTTTGAAATAAAACATTCACGATCTTCTTAGATCAAAGTAAAGTTTTTCTAAAATAAAACATTCACGGTCAAAATGCAATGCCCTATTTATAAATGATCTTCTCAATAAAAAATTTATGAACATAAGTTAGACACTATGTCGAAAGAAACATAGTGGCAACCTAAACGGATAACATAATTTACCAAAATACATATATGTTTGCTTCTCTCTATGATACTTCATCATATGGTATGCTACTTCACTCTCTAATATTGTATCATATACCAACCTTAGAAGTCGCGTACTTCTCTCAATGATATTGTACCACGATCTTTATATACAGATGACCATATAATGACACTTTAAATTATGCATACGCACCAAATATTACATATCATTTTGCATCTGTAAAATTAAACATATCAATATATTTAGAATCTTGTGTAAGACATGAGCATGTATTGTTTTGATAATGTCCTTACTCAAAACAAAAAGTACATGTGTCATTCCCAGGTTTTTTCTCAAGGAACAAATCCAAAAGTGTTATTCTTTCAATAATTTAAGAAGAATTTATTGAACTTATGGTATATTCAATTCTCTAAATATTAAATTCTTTATATAATTAAATATTATAATTTTATCTTTAGATATCTTAACATATGTCCTTAGGGTACAAATTAACATGACGCATAATTTAAATCAACACTAGTGTGTATATCCCTGCGGGCACGAAAAAACATTTAGTCAAAAAAACATATTTAATTTTATTTTTCAGATAAAAAATTCTTCAAAATTTGAAGTAAAAATATTTTTTGAAATAATATTAAAACACATCAGTAGGAAAACAGTACCAAAATACATAATTTTTTATGAAAAAAATACTAAAACTCATAATGAATCACACAATTAATCAAACAAACTCCAAGAAAGACAGTTTATATTGAAGAAATCAAATTTTAAGGACACATGTTAAAAAAATCTAAAGGAAAACTTTTATATTGAAAAAATCAAATTAATTTTAAATGCTTAGAGCATACACATCGGTGGTTTTCTCACTGTGTCTACACATATATCAACAATAGGAACGTTCCTACACTATCCATCGTTCCTCTGTCCAACAACGCTTCTACTTGCTACTTTTCTCAATTTTTTTCATTTTTTTATTCTTTCAAGTATAAACATGAGATATAATGTGGAGTCATGTGGGGTCCATTTTAGAGTTTTTGATGACTTGTATGAATATTTAAAAAAGGGGGTCATGCTAAATAGTGTTCCCAGGATACTTATTAAGCATACCAAAAATAGAAATAAAAAATAAAATTAATATTGATAAAATAACTTTTTATATTCTCGATGTATTAAATCCACAAATTTTGAGACACATGATTTTCATATTTATATGTTTAACTAGTGCCCCCGGGGGAACTGTTTAACATTTTTCTTTAAAAAATGTAATTGAGTTGTATATATAATTGAGAGGTGTGAGTTCCTTGGATAATGATGCTCTTAAGCAATTAATTTCAGTGTTTCTAAAAAAACATTTTCATTTATTCAATTGAAGCTGAACTCTTCTCCATTACTCCATTCGGCCTCATATATAAGCAAATTTAAAAAAAAAAGCTCACCCTTTAAGAAAATGTCTAAATCCATTTAAGTCATATGGTCTTTCTAATTTTACCCCTATTTTTTGCTTTGAAAGCTGTTAAAAACATGGGATTAAATGGATCCCACAATGGAGAACTCCACTTTTGAGTACTTAAATGGATCCCACATGGACACATCACTAATTTATTATTTTTTAATAATAGTACCTAATAGGTACTCAATCCCTCCAATGGAGCACTTTTTAAAAAGTTTTAAAATGGGTCTCATCAATAACTCCACATCATTACAATAATTTATTATTTAATTATCTATTTTATAATATAAATTGATTGAATGATAAAATTAGTATGTACTATTTTTTCTATAATTCGAAAAAATAATTAAAATACGAAATTTAATTTAAAATAATATTGCCAAATTTTAATAATGACATAATTAAAAAATAATTTAAAATAACATTACATAATTTTAAAAACATTGTGAAATATAAATTAAATGATAATTTTGATAGAACGAGTAGAAATATAAATTAAATGATAATTTTATAATAACATTACATCATTTTGGTTTGGATCCATTGTGAAATATAAATTAAATGATAATTTTGATAGAATGGGTAGAATCATTCAAAAAGAGCATATTGATTTATATGATATTTTCTCTAACGGTAAACAAAGCACAACGTCTATATATGGTTGACATTAATTTTTATTTTTTTTTATAGAAAAATTTTGCAAGAGAAGAGAGAGTTGAATGAAAATAATATTTTAATGAAAAATAATGTGGGTCCAGGAGGAGAGAGAGGGTTCTTATTTTAGAAGTAGTATATAATAGGTACTCAAATGGGTGGTACTCCAATGGTAGTACCTAATAAGTACCATGAGTACCTAATAGGTACTACACCATTGGAGATGGTCTTAGAATAGTGATATTAAATGTAATAATTATAGATGATTTTTGTTTATATTTGAGAATTTCAATTTTTTTATTTTGTTGTTTATATATAAAATCGAAGGAAGTATCAATTTGCAGCCCAATTTTAATGCAATCACAAAAGGAGTGTTGCTTCCTCCAAGAGAACTAACGGAAGTATAGCTCTTCGATATGCCAAATTACTGTAACAATTTTATATCTTCGACTTTGCAAAATTTCCCCGTCAAATTTCGTATGGTACAATTTCTTTATTGCAATCCACTTCTGTCCACCTTGATAAAAAGAAAATTTTTTTCCTACCCCTACAATTGTATCTCTACCCCTACAAATTAATTTATTTTTCATTTTTACCCTTATTTTTTGGTAGAATAATTTTACCTTTTGTTATTTGTTTAAAATAAGTTTTACTTATAGTGACAACCAATTTAGTTTGAAATAATAAACCGAATTAGTTTAAAAAAGAAGTGTTCCGGTAAGCAATAATGAACCGATTTACTTTGAAAAAGAGTACCGGTATGTAAAAAGAGTACCGGTATAGATGGATATATGGGTAAGGAGATCCATATTTTATAACTTATAGTGACAGACAAAATTGTCACTAAAAGTCAAATTTAGTTTGAAATAATAAACCGGATTAGTTGAAAAAGAAGTGTTCCGGTAAGCAATAATGAACCGGTTTACTTTGAAAAAGAATACCGTTATAGATGGATATATGGGGTAAAGAGATCCATATTTTTAACTTATAGTGACCAACAAAACTGTCACTAAAAGTCATATTTACTTTGAAATAACAACCAGATTCGAAAATGCATAGACATGCACAGAAGCTGTTTGATGAAATGCCTCAGAGAAACTGTAACCGTTTTGTGCTTTCTCTCAATGCTTTGTTAGCTGCATTGAAGATTTGTTAGCTTACAAGCATTTTGCAAAACCTTTTATTCTAGATTTTGAGAGGCTTCAAAATCAACTTCATTAGAAATAAAAAATATTGTCATGATAAAATAGTGTTGAACTTGTCAACTATAATAATTAACCATATGAAGATATATTTATAATTGTAACACCCTTATTTTTGTTCTTTAGATTTAGGATTCTGAATGCTCAGGTGCATTTGGTTTGTTATGTGGTTAAATGTTTGAAAGTTGTATATTTGAGACAAAATAGACTACTCACTTTTGATCATGTTCTCTCACTATAGACTACTCACTTTTTATCCGACAAAATATTCGGCATTGAAGCTAAAAATATCAAAGCACGGAACGATTACAGTTTCTCTGAGGCATTTCATCAAATAGCTTATGTGCATGTCTATGCATTTTCGAATCTGGTTATTATTTCAAAGTAAATACGACTTTTAGTGACAGTTATGTCTGTCACTAGTTAAAAATCTGGATCTCTTAAAGCATACTCCTATACTCATCTATACCGGTACTTTTTCAAAGCAATCCGGTTCATTATTACTTACCGGAATGATTCTTTCTCAAACTAATTCGGTTTAATATTTTAAATTAAATTTGATTTTTAATGACAGTTTTGTTCGTCACTATAAGTAAAATTTCTTTCAACAAAAGGTAAAATTATTCTACCAAAAAAATAAAAGGTAAAAACTGAAAATATATTAATTTGTAGGCGTAGAGATATAATCGTAGGGATAGGAAAAAGATTTTTCTGATAAAGATCATACCATCAGCAAAATCTTTAATATACCAAATTCAATATTCATCGTTCATAAAAGACTTTTATTTTAAGGGTTTTGGATCTCATGAAAAGACTAACTTTATCAATAACCTTGTGCTTCAACCATAGAAGAATAATATAAAAATGAAAATAAATATGTTCTTTTAAGAGAAGAAAGAAAGCTCTAAAATAGAACAATTATAGCACTTCAATTCAATCCAATCCAACATAATCAAAACAAGAAATTTAGTCAGACAAAAAGTTTACCTAAATTGCAGGCTTTAACTTAACTCTAGAGATTATAGTGAATCTTCTTTAAATTTGAGCTACTTTTACAATGTGATTCAATCGGTCAAGAAAAATATATCATACTTCATACAAATAGTGTTGTTCATAAAAATTGATCAAAAATAAGAAAGTACACAAAAACATTGTTGCAATGCTTGAAATTGTTGTTTTTAGAAGTGCGCGATGTGGAAAATGTTAAAATATACTTCCACTGTTATCAAATATAAACAAAATTTTTATTGACCAACTTTTACTTATATTTTGTAACTAATGAATATAAACTATGTATTAGAAGATAATGAACCCATTTTCACTTTGAAATTCATGCACCGTTCAAAAGGAATTTGAAGCCCTCTATGCAATTAAGAACAATGAGATGAATGAAAATTGATGTAGAAAGTTGAAGAGGTGTACTAGCTTTAAGAAAAAACCAAAAAATAGAGGTCTTTCCAAAGTTTTTTTTTGTATGTTTTCAAAATCTGATTGTAGTTTTCCAAACCTTTTTTTGAACGGGGGAAAGTAAATTTAATATAATAGATAAAAATATAATAAAATAAAATTTAAATTAAACAAATAAAAAATAATTAATATTTTAAATAAATAATTATAGAATTATTACTATTAATAGAAACTTTAAATTTGCTAATGACCCTGCTTGTTTGACTAACTAGAATAAATTACCCGTGCCAGTTAGTTTTTACTTATAAAAATATAAATTATTTTATATTACATCAACTTTTTCTATAGTATTTTAATGATAATTAGAAAAAAATGTATATTTTATTAATAATAAATTTTTTAAATGTACATTTGATTATCCTATTTTCAAAGGTTATAAATTTATTTTTTTGCGTTAATATTTCAGTTGCTGTGAGAAATAATTATTCCACCAAAGAATTAAAAGTGTATATTAATTTCTATACGCCTTGGCCAAGGATCAAATCTTGGACCAAATTTTGATTTTTTTCTTTCTACGTTCAAATTTAAAATTTTGAAATTTTAAAAATTTCCACTAATATAATCTATAAGAACCGAACTTCAAACTCTAGACTCTCTATTTCCGTACATTGAATTTAGCCACTAATATAACCTATAGAACTTTCATCCTGTGTATAAAAATTCGGATGCTCCATCCATCATAAATATATCTAACAGAAATTTAGATATATTTTTTTTTTTTGTAATTAGACAGTATAATACTTCATTCAATTATTCTATTATTTAAAATTCTACTCAACTTAATTAATGTAAGATTCACACTCAGAATTTATATTAAACATCATTCATATACTTGCAAAAATGTTATCCCCTTGGGCCTATGAATATAGCTTAATATATCTAGAGAACCTTCATTCCATTTATAAAATTTGGATCCTCCACCATTATAAATATATCAGAAATGATGATATATTATTAATAAATTTTTTTGTGGTAATTACACAATATAACAGATAATATTTATCCCGTTATTCTTATATTTAAAATTTTATTTAATTTCATATACACTTTTAATATTTTAGTGGTTCTATGAAAATAGCTCAACCGTTAAACTTACAGGGAGGTAGTGTAAAAATACAATATTTTTAGAATGCATGTGAGACTATTATTTATACCTTCAAACACATTATTTAGTATTAATAGAGTGTGGCTTTTATATTTGAAATTCTATTCTCTGGCAGGACAGATGTCGTACACAATGTCTAGGACAATGTGTCTAACAGTCCAGATGTCTTAGATAACTGGTTCGACAACTGGTTATGAGGATCAAACGTTATTGCAGTACTGAAGTAAATAAAAGCAATAAACAACACCAATGTTTGTTAACCTAGTTCGTTGCAAACCATACATACTCTGGGGGATACCAATCCATGAAGTGAAAACTACTACTCCGAATTAATACTTAGTCTTACGACACATACCAAACACCTTTTGATATGTATGCCTTTTCTTAATCCTAGCAATCTTCTACCCAAAGGCTAACTCCCCCTGAATATGAGAACCTACCCAACTCCCTCTAATCACTAATCCCAAGTGATCAAAACTAAACTTTGCAGTTTAAGACTTTGTTAAACAACAATGTTCAACGACGACAAGCAACTAAATATCAAGAACAATACTTAGAAGCTACAGATGCTTTGCACAGTGGGTATAAAGCTTTGGACTCACAATCTTCAGTTATTGTGGGTTGAGTTTCAAGATTTACATTGAGTCCTTTATATAGGCGTGCAAGTCTTCAGATAATCTTCAATCTTTCAGATGCACTACAATAAGAATTAGTTTTAAAACAAACTCCATAAGATAAAAGATTTAATCTTTATCCACAAATTAGTTACGAATCCGATCGTATCTAACACATAGGATTAATAACAAACTTTATCATTAATCCTAATCTCAGCTTGTTACTTAAAGATTCGCGCTTTATTCAAATTTGAAAAGATACGCGTGCTAATGGATAAGCATTATCGTCTAAGCTGGAACTGGGTCAAGATGTCCTACCTACATGTCTTAGGGCATCTTGTTCGACATGTTGCTTCAACATGCTCTGAACTCAGTGACAAGATTTCTAGGACATCTTGTTCAACATGTTGCATCTGCACATCTTTAATATGCACAAGTGGTTTAGACTCTATTGCTTTAGCATTGGTGCTTTAACTAAGTCATTCAGACCAAGTTGTTTTAGCCTTATGATACAGCCAATCTCAGAAAAACTACAATATCTACCAAAAAAAAAAAAAGAGTGTGGCTTTTATTTAGACTTTCAAATATATTATTTATTGGTTAGAATTTATTTAGACTTTTAAACATATTAATTATTATATATTAATATAGTGTGTAATGTATCTAAGAGAAATGAAGACCAAAAAAATGAAACAAAAAATAGACTCTCGTACCCATTTTAGGAAAAAGAAAGAAAAAAACAAAATCTCAACTTATTCATTCTTGATTTACAAAACATAAACACAAAAATGAAAACAACTCATTCTATATTATCGGTATCAATTTTGGTAAGCTTTATAAACATGTCACATAAGCAAATATTTAGCTGCATTATGAATTGTTCCTCAGGAACTTATAACACATGTCACGTAAATTATTTTCTTAATTAATATTTGACAACAACTGTTGTCTAATTTTTAAAAAAGTTGGAAGTTCATAGTTAAAGTTGCTTTCTAATTAAATGAATTTTACACATAATAGATATGACCAATCAACATTTTAATAGAAAATAAAAAAAATTATTTTTAGAGATGGCACATCATCTCAATATTTGCTTAAAATTAAAAGTTAAAAATGAGAGAGCTTTATTAGGTTGACGCATCAGCAAATTGTAGTAAAACATCTGATACTTAAAATATACCTGAACCAGATGACTACCCTGATTGATAAACTGAATTCCTGATACTCGAGAGTGTATCTGTAGAATTCCACACATCAGAGATTGACATTGTGTTAGTATTTCACTACAAGAAATATGATTTTTAGCAACAACTTTTTTTGTTACAAGTCGCTGGCAAAATTACATTTAGTTGTTTTGCCAGCGACTTGTAACAACTTTTAACGAAAAAAGTTGTTGCAAAAAATTATATTTCTTGTAGTGTTTACTGATAAATTGTCAAAACAAATAATCATAAGAAGCTATTATGTTTAATGAATTCTCATTTGTGGTAAGTTCCATTGATTTATAATATATATTTTATATTTTATTGTTGTAGGCGCAAATGATAGTTAGCTTCTCTTTCTATTATTTGTACTATTTGTAAATAAGTATATTTTTGTTCCAAAAGATATAAAGGAGAAGTTATTACAGGTCATTTGAATATCTGATTTTTATTGACTATTCCGTAGTACATTAAGTAATAATTAAGTAATATAAATAAGAAGATGAATCATCTACCAATTCTATATATTAACAATAGAAACCCCTTCATGGAGTACTATAGAGTGCCATTTTGAGCCATTTTTTGAAATCTTGCCTTCTCCTTCGTCCAGCCCCTGTAGCATTTCGAAAATTTGATTTTTTCTTTCAATTGGGAATCTCACTTATGTCCTTCATCACTGTAAGATTGATTCTATTCTTATTCTTATTCTTATTATATTCTTATTCTTATTCTTATTCTGATTCTGATTCTGATTCTTCCTTATATTCATATTCTGATTCTTCCTTAACATGTTCTTCTCCCTCCCATGTTTCCATCCCATCGCAGCTTCACCTTATAAATACCCATCAATGTTGTGCCTTCATCATTTGGAAGTGGAGCTTGTTGTTGTTCTTCTATGTTTCTCTGATGCATTAGAATTTACTTATCTACTTCAATTTTATGTTGTTCTATTTCAATTTCATATATGCACACCATCTGTTTGATAAAATGTTGTTGTGAATTCTCATCAAAATTAGAAGCTATGGTGCAATAAGTCAGTCGAGAATGTTGATTTATTTTAGAGTTATTGAACATTATGGTGAAATTTTGGCGATTTTGTTTGTTAAATTTTGTAGGAAACTTGATTTTTTACCTTTCGTATTTATTTTGTTAATTTGTGTTTGAGAGCTTTGATAGTGCTTTTGTGACCTTCTATGTTTTGTTAATTGAACTGATGCTTTGATATTATTATCTCAAACCTATGTTTTCATCTTATTTTTTCTCTTCTATATTTTTTTGTACAGTGACAAACAAGGAGAAGTTGATTTGGGCCGTTGGTATTTAAGGTATATTACTAAATCCTATTGTTCTGTTGTTTACATTTTGATTACTCTAAACGATAGACATGCTTTAAGTTTCTTTTAAAGAATCACTAAATCAATTTTTTTAAAATTAAAATGAATCACTGACATCATATTGATTAATTGACTATGGTGAATTCAAATAGCACGAGATTAGGGTTATCCAAAAATCAAAGGGAAAAGTTAAGGTATAGCAACAAAAATATTGATATCTAATTAGAGAATAGTTTATCAATAGGATGAGAGTGATTCTTCCTTATCATATCAATTTGAACTTTGTATGAAATTTAAGTTTATGCAAATGACTATGGTGAATTCATATAATATGTGGAGGTTCTCTTTAAATAGTCACCTATGATTGAGATCGGTAGTACATTTGTTTAACATTTCACATGATCTATTAATTAGGCAAGCAAGTGCTTTTAAAGCAAAACCAAATATTTCAGAGTTGGTGGATCATATATATAGTTCGCATGTGTTGGGGTTTTGGTTTATATATATGGAGGTAAGTGAAACTAAGTTTAATCAACTTTGTAATCTATTGATGAGTTTGTAATTAATCTAATCAGTGAGGTTGGGTTTTACAAATTATTTGCGAGATTACAAATTTTATTTAGTTATAATATTTTATATTAGTTTTTATATTAGTATCATGTAATTTGTAGTTGTCCTCTGTATCTGTTATTGTTTCGGTCGAATTTTGTATCACTATTATTTGAGGTATTGTTTTTTGAATGGCACTACAAGAAATATGATTTTTAGCAACAACTTTTTTTGTTATAAGTCGATGGCAAAATTACCTTTAGTTGTTTTGCCAGCGACTTGTAACAACTTTTAACGAAAATAGTTGTTGCAAAAAATCATATTTCTTGTAGTGTGGGTGTTTTACATATTTTATGGTTGCTTAAACAAAAATGCAGAATAACTAAAAAAGACTAAATATTTATGGTTGATTAAATATTTAATAACTAAATCTGAAGTAGGAATATGAATAAGAATAACAATAGTGACAGAATATTATCAGATTATTATTCTTAAATTAAAAAAAAAAAAGACTAATCATACTTTTAATATATAATGCCTAGGAAATAGATAAAGAAGTTAATAAGAATATGTTGAATAATGTAATAGTGTATTGTATTCGGAATTGGATCAATTATCTCTCATCGCTTTATCTCAACAATTAATTCTAACCATTATTATAAATATACGGATAAAAAGATAAAAACGCCTCCATAAATAGAATCAAAATATAACAATTTAATTTTCTTATTTGAAATTTATCTTTTATTTTAGTAGTATATGTAACATCCCGCAATTTTATCCATCTAATTAATTTTAATTAGAGCCCTGTCTAATAAATTAAAATTAGTTAGAGGTGATATAATTAAATTAAGTCTTGTGTTATGTGTAAAAAATTAGAATTTCTAAATAAACCTAATTAACACACTAACACAATATCTCATAGACTTATGATTTAATTGACTCTAAGAAATCAATTTTTCCCTCTCATGACTCAATTCCCACTCATGCCACTACTCCCTATCCTTGAGACACCTCACACATTGACTCACCTTCCACTTTAGCTTGTGAGCAACACCTCACCTAGTACATGCACACTTACTAAACCTTGTGACTTGTTCATTTCCAATTCATTTCAGCAAAATGGAAACCCATAACACTCTTTTCTTTCTCTTCCACGAGCCAACAACAAAGCCAAGGCTCCCAAGGCGCACATTTTCCTTCTTTCTCATCTTATTATTTATTCACCCACAGCCAAAGTATTGAAACATCTCTTTATATCACTTCCATGAGCTGCATCAAGCTCTGCAACTATGCAAGCTTTTAATCAAGGAATCAACACTGAGCTAGCATCTCTCCATTCTTCAAACTCACCAACTAAACCAAACAACAACCCCAAATTCATTCTTGTCTCTAGACCTATAGAAATGTATTGCATGCAACCAGAGCTTTGAACAAAACTCTACTGTCTTTTCCCCTCAGTAAACCTTCTATATAAATTCCTGAACTCAGAAGATTCAAGCATCATAACACACTTCTATTCCAAGGGTTCAAAGTTCATCATTCCTTCCAAATTCCAAATTCTGTCAATAAGGGATTCGTGGGCTGTAGCTGGGAATTTTGGTAACTGCTGTAGAGCCAAGGAGCAAGGATTAAAGCTTCTTTACAGGTGGGTTCTTAGGCTAGTTAGTTAGTTTATTCAAATTTCATGAAAATGCATGTAACTTTAGGAATTATTAGGTATAGCTGTGTGTATGGAATTAGCCCCCAAATTCCACTCTATTCTGTTCTATGTTGTTATTTTTATAATTCTGCACTATCTCAGACAAAGATTGTAGGTGAAACCTTTAAATTTGATGATTTACGCAAAACAGAGGAAATTCTGCATCAACTCGCCATAGCGAGTTGCTAGCGAGCCTTCATGGCGAGCTGAAGGTTCTGAGCTGAGGAACTTCGCCATGGCGAGCTCTGGCTCGCCTAGCGAGTTGTTTAGGTCAGGACCTGTAAGTTCACCATGGCGAGCATGGTAACTCGCTGTAGCGAGCAAGCCCAGAAATTACTCACTTTTTCACTTTTCAAAATATTTGTTTCACTCGTTTTATATCCTCGACTGAGATAGTTATTTTGCAGTCTTATGAATTACATAATATAGACAGGAGGTCATCACAGTCGGACTATTAGGGATTAACTTAGGAAATTTAGATTATGTATGTTCCCCGGGTTATGGGATGAATATGGCAGTATAATACAATTTAGAATCAGTCAATTATGTATGTGATCATATTATCACGCGTGGACTTCGTTTTAGATGCTCCACTAGTAAAACCTTGTGAGCTGCACGCCGGAACACTTTCTGTTCGCGGACAAGGCAGGCCTCTGAGACATGCTCACCTCAGAGTGCTTGCGGTTTAAAATCAACAAGACTAATCAGTGTTACACGATTATTTATTTATGCTTATGATGTTATGTTATGAAATAAAATATGTTACGACTGATTAGGAGCCCCGGCTTATTAGCCTTTAGGAGGGTAGTAGAACTCACTGGGACGAAGTGACTGTTTCACCCCACTCCCTTTTCGATATAGGTAAGACAAGTTATTTCGGAGCAGGGACCAGGATGGATCTGACGATTGGAGCCGAGCTTGGATCGTCAGCATTAGAAGACTTAGTCTTCATTCTTGCTTTTATTTATCTTGTTATCTCTCTGTAGTTTTTTTTTCCGCTGTTTGTATCAAATATTCAGTTATTATCTTAATAATAACATATTATTCAGTTATTTCTTGTATAATTTAATGTACTCAGATTCCAAATTTTAATGTTCCGACTAAATATTCTAGACAATTTAGTTGGGGCGTTACAATATATGATTTACTTAATTCTTATATTTTAGAAATTACCATATAAAATAAAAAATGATCCCTTGATAAAAAAAATAAAAAATCAATCCATTTGTATTGACTTAAGAAACAAAAGGGATATATATATTTTTGGCGAGGATGATGTTTGTAAGCTCTGGCAATAATAAAGTAAACAATGGAAAAATCAACAAATGATATGCAGATTCAGAGACATTATATGGACATTGACATGTACACTCTAGTAATAATTTTAAAAAAATAACATAATTCAATGTAATTATAATTATCGATGTCCGACATCAATACATATTCTACATAAACACACCTAATTTAAAAAGTATCCGTGCTTCATAGACTGTAGTAGTATTGTACATTGTGTCAAAAAAAAAGTAGTAGTGTACATTCAATTAAGAATAATCATACATGTACACACATGAAGATCTGATCTGGATCGACTGCATGTAACTGTTTCACACGCCTTTACATGCAGCAAAGGTAAATGATCTTAGGCTAATTTTGATCGGATGATTATTGTACAAGTAATCAAATTTCCATTGGTAAACAGATGCTTTAATCTTGGCATATATTTAGGGGCGGTGGTAACTGAAGTTGAAAAGTGAAAAGGATTAGAGAAAATTAATTGGGTACATGTGTTGTTTAAAAGTGACTTTTAATTTTAACCTTTTGATTTTGATCCAAAGGCTATTAATTATTTTCACCATTCTCATATATCTTTGTCATTCTCATAGGATATATTCTATATATATATATATGAGAGAGAGAGAGAGAGAGAGAGATTATCTCCGATGTAAAATTTCAACTGTGGATTAATATTTCTATATTTGTTTATGTGACAATCAAATATAGTTTTTATGAAAATTACTTAGATATATAACATACACTTAAATGTTCTTTGTTATTTTTGTATCTCTTTTGTTTCAAAATAATACTCATTATTAAAAAATAAGTGTTGGATATTTAAGAATAAGAATACAAAAAAATAATAAAGATATTGGAATAACAATAACAATAAGAATAATAAATGAGAATAATAATAACAATAAAAATAACAGAATCTTATTTCAAATATTAAAACTATTCACAGTTTAAATATTTAATAACTAAATCTAGAGTAAGAATAATAACAATAATGACAGACTCTTATTCTTATTCTTCAACAATAGGATTGTTAGAATCAAATCTCTTACTTGTGAGAATATTCTGATTTTTATTCTTCAATTGCAATCATTGTTTTTTTTATAGATTCTTATTCCTTTGGATTCAAAAATTAACATTTGAATTGCTAATAAGAGTACTGTAAAGAGCCAAAATCAAACATTTTTTGAAATGCTTCAATCTGCTTCATTCAACTACTATTTATTCCCACCATTGTAGGGTTTCAGCATTGTTTCTCTTTGTATATTCTTATTCTTATTCTTTCAATCTATCATGTGGTGGGTTGTTATTCCTTATATTGCTTATTTCTATTTCTTATTTGTTATTTTAGTTTATTCTACTATTTCAAGTAGGTTATATTATGATTCTTTCAACTATTTATTTTTGAAATTTATTCTTTAAGGAAATCTGCAGTTTTCGTGGAGATTTTCCTGCAGATTTTGACTTTAGGGACTAAAACAAAAAAAATAGTACATTCAGGGACTTATTTGCAAAACAAGATACATGGACTAAAACCAAGAATTCGCGAACATACAAAGATCAAAAGATCTATTAAGCCTTTAACAAATTATAAAATTCACGATGGTATGAAGATTTATTTAATATGTTACGTCAAAAGAGGTTGTTAGTTGTGTATGAGAGTTTTAAAGTATATTTTTGGAATAAGATGTTTAATGATTTAATGTTCCTCGCACTAAGACTAATAAGAATTTTTTATTTTTAGCAAAATAATAATAAAATTTTATAAATTTGATTTTTTTAACATAATTTTTTCAATAGGATTGTTAGAATCAAATTTCTTACGTGTGAGGATATTCTGATTCTTATTCTTATTCTTCAATTGCAATCATTATTGTTTTATAGATTCATATTCCTTTGGATTAAAAAATTAACATTTGAAGTGCTAACTTGAGTTATTTATGTCGGTGAGGTAGTGTTTCAAGCATACACTATAAATAGTTTGTGCATAAAAATATTGGGTGTGAATTTCCGAATTAAAAAACAAAAGTGTATTATGTTTTTTAAATTTTACAAATAATAGAAATGAAACTAATTTTATTAAGATTTAATAAGTATATTGTCAACCTTATAAGAGATTTTTAACATATGTAGTTTGAAAATTGAGTTAGTTTGTTAGTTTAAAATAGATACTATATTATTATACCTTATTTGTGGTTCATATATGCAATGCAATCTATTTTTGAAATATTGCTTTTACTTATTGAACAATATGTTTATCGTTGTTTAAGATATTTAATTTAATTTTTTTTTTTTTTTTGACGAAGATAAACTTATAACATTTCATTCATGATAATATTTTGGATACATGTAGGAATATCAGTAAAGATGTGGAAACTAGGTAAAGATGGGGCTACATTTGCAAGAGCATGAGCGGCCTCATTTGCTTGTCTCCTAATAAACTCAACATGAGAGTTTATAAAATAAGAATTAAAAATTTGTCTGCAATTACTAACGATAGCACCAAGCTCGGAGATGTCTACTTTCTTACATTGAAATTTGTCCACCACCCTCTTGGAGTCAAGCTCAAAATCTACATTAGGCAATTGTAAATCTTGTACCCATTTCAAAGCAAGGAGGAGTCCCATAGTGTAACACCCCGATTTTCAAAGACCAAAAAGGGGCATTATTTTTTTTTTTAAAAACAAAATAGAGCGCGCATAAATTTGTGACGAGCCGACATTAGTCATACAATAGGACTAATTATCTATTAGTACAACCCAAGCATCGGCATAGTACTAATTATACATAAAAGTGCTTCTAAGAAGCAAAGTGTGTATCTGAATATTTACAATCCAAAAGACAATCGTCTAAATCAAATGTATAAGTACTCAAATACAATTTATCCAAAAGAGTCAAAATACTACGCCAAACCAAAAGCACGGTGTACAAGACACACCGGCACACAATCTAATTAGATCAGCCACGCCACTCGATCACTGAGGGCTCAAGAAGCCACTGTCGTCCTCACGACCCACGGTCTCGGACAGGAATCCATCGTCTAGATGGGGGTAACCCGTTCATGTTTCATTGTAAGGGTCACCACAAGTAACACATAATACACATAACAATTATGGGAAAAACGAATAATAACACATAACAATTTCACATCACATGCATAATATAATTAGGTGTACACACAGCCTATCGATGCAGACTCTACATGATCGTGATCACCCTACCCGGGACTGTTTCACATGCATGAATTCCGGAATTTAACCTCTCCGCAGAGAGTTGTAGGTCCAACCTACTAATAATCAATAAAATCCCGAGGGATTAAGGTGGATCCACTCACGCAATCACACCTCGTGGTCCACTCACGCAACCACTTATTAGACTCAATAAAAATCCCGCAGGATTAGGGTGGGTCCACTCACGCAACCGCACCCCGTGGTCCACTCACGCAACCACGTACTATGAATGCATGAGCATACGATTCCCCATATATGCTAATGCAACAAATACATACCTTTCAAGCATATGTAAATCAAACACAACAGTCATACATATAATTCCAATCATATGTAGACAACCATAAATATTCATACATATATTTCCAATCATATGTATTCAACGCACGTATTGTAAGCAATTTCTCATCTCGAGAATACATCACACATACATGTCAAGCACACAAACACATCACATCAACAAACATATCGTCATGCCAATAGCGGAAAATAATGACGGAAATAAAGGTGCCCTTACCTCGGCAAGCTTCCACAACTATTTCTCGCTCAACTCTACAAATCGCGCTTCCTAAAATTTAAGCAGCGTAAAGTCAATAAAATACTCCCATTGTATTCTATCGAAACGAAACTAAAACCCAAAAATCTAGAGGGGTCTAAGGTACTTTCTAACACTCTCGGATAGTGATTACGAGACCTCCCTATATTGATAAAAAATTCATGAAGTTAAATACACTATTTTCACTACACGAAAATATTTTCGTTTCAAATCAAACTATGAAATACTTTTTTTTTTTAACATCAAAGCAATCAATTCCACACACTAAAACCATTTGAAAACAGCCCAACAACTCTTCGAAAAATTTCACCGAAAATAAAGTTTTCTTGCAACACAAGTTACAAGTTTTTACTTCTCGAATAAAACAGCCATAACTCATTCAATTTTTATCCGATCGAGACGAGCCATACGCCAAAATCTTCGTCTCAAAAAGAAGAATTAAATGGTCAGGTTTCTAGGTCACAAAAACAATTTTAAAATGACCAGAATACCCTTCAAAATTTCGGCCAGAAATGAAATCACACCCTAAATCATTTTTCTTTCATTTCAAAAGCATAGCATTAACCAATTAGTTCCCAAAATTATTTAATTGATCAAACAAAACATTTCCAAAACATAATCCACAATTCAAAATAGTTTTCACAAAAATTCTCAAGAACACACAAAATATTTTTCTTGTTTCTTAAAACAAAGTCACTTTCCACACATCCATTTTCATAAAAGGTTCAAAAGCAACATCATTTTCACAATCAACAACCAACAACTCATGTTCTTGATCAATTAGGAATTTTCATCAAACCCTAACTCACAAATCTCTTGAGAACCTAATCAATCTTTGGAAATCAACACATATAAGCCTAAACATGTTAGTTCATCACTTAAGAACAACTTCTAAGCAATCCTAACAAACATTATACAACTTTCTAGCAAAAACCTCTCAAGAACATAATCTAAAAATCCACTAAAATTCATGATTTTGGCTAGTAAAGAGAAAGGAATGGATCAAGTTACCTTAGAAAAAACTTCTATGTAACTTCCCCTTGATGTTCCAAGCTTGAAATGAGATCAAAAGGTGAAGAAATGAAAATTTGTGAAGGATTGGAAATGGAAAAGAACTCACGGCAATGAGAAGAGAATGAGAGAGTTGTGTGATATTTTTCTAAGTCAACAAAAGCCTAACCTCCTTACTATTAACTTGTCTTGTTGCCTAATGGCCTTTGGATCAAATACTAAAATGCCATGATCAACCCTAGCCCTTGGATCAAATACTTGGCCAACTAGCAATCTAACATAAATATCTAGATATTATGAGCTTGCCAACCCAACTCGCTCAGCTCTCACGCGCCGCGACGAACTAAACTTGCAAAAATAGAAAATCCACGGAATAAAAGTCCGTCGTAAACCGTTTCCAAATATTATCACTAAATCTTTTTCCCCGACTGTGATTTTCTTCCTCACTCTCTAAAAATATTCTGAGGTCGTATTCTAACTCATGCCGATATATAAAACTCCCATATAAATTTCTACGGATTTCGGAAATCGTAAAAATTTCCAACAGCGGGTAAGATTTCGACTCGTTTTTCCAAAAACAAAGAAAAACCAAAACTCGTAATTCTGACTTCGCAGAAATGTTCCCATAGCCAAATGAAGACTATGAAACAAAAGTTTGTGCCTTTCCAGCGCACGAGCACAAAATAGGCTCCAACTCAGCAAAAATGCTATTATTGCGACGATACTCACAAAACCACTAAACAAAAGCCCTAATATTCTAAGCCAATACTTATTTTCCTTACACAAAAGGTACCATGGAATTACGGGTCTTACATTACTACCCTCCAAAAAGAAGTTTCGTCCTCGAAACTAAAGGTAAAAGTAACAACTCAACAAGTCATTACTAACACTGACACTGGCACAACCGTGCACCTATCGCAACCCTCAACAAGGTCGCATTGGTTCCAAACTCTAGACGCAAAGCTAGACATCACACAACGAGTTCACCACTCAAAAACTAACCTCACTACGAAGGTTCACAACTCTTGTTCTCAAAGGTCCTAGGTCAACACGACAAATTTCCAGGGTCACCTTTTTCGCCTCCGCGACATAGCCGTTTCCAATAAGTCCACGCGAAGTGGTGACTGGCTACCCACCAAAAAGAAACACTTAAACTCTCTGCGCACCACCAAAGTTAGCAAAAACTAGTCAATTCCAGTCAACACGACTCCGTCTATTATTAACAAGAGATTAAGGGTGATCAGTTCCTTAATTTGTCAATAGATAGCCGACAATCATGATGGTGGCTTAGACCATCTTTACCTAACTTTAATAATCCTCACTTCTACTCGTGCTCAAGGTCATCTGAGGCACAAGGTTCCAACAATTCCTTCGAGATTTCCTTAATGTATTCCTCAATCACTTACTACCTCGATCTCGGCGACGAGCCACAATACTCAAAACACAACACTTAAAATCTCATGCTTCCACACACGAAACATCCATTTAGTATCATTAAAATCAGTAAGGACAAGGCCACCATGGCAAGTACCACCCATACCATTATACTCCGAAAGAAGTTGTCATCTCTATACAACTTCACCAATATCTATAAGTCCTTAATTTTTCCTTTAATCTCGTAACCGTGTTGAACTGTACACTTACACTTTCAAATCTCGTTCTAATCATAAGCTTAATGACAACATCCCAACATCCGGTTGGTGATTATAACTCCTCAAATTATCTTGGCGCATGCAAGACGATACCATCTACTTCACTGTGACTCCTTTTATACAAATCTCAAATTCTCAAAAATTCAATCTTTCAGGTGTCCACATATTTTCCAAACTAATACTTAGCTTAACCTTGCCTGCTTTAGCATAAAACATTTCTCCTCGTTGACTGCCATCATTGGCACAAACCATTTTACATCGTATTCCCATTCTATTTCTAAACTCTCTTGAGTTTCTTCCTCTTATCATTAAATTCTCTTCTTCTTAAAAGAGATCGTTACTCTTTCGTTCTTAATCATTCCAACATCTTATCCTGGGTGTAAATTCCTACATCCAAATACATCTAGAGTCATTTCTCACATCAACTAACATAAGCCACATCTCCATGTGCTTCTCCATCACTGTAGCTCAACTGTCCATTTTGTTAATTTCCGAAGACCTTTATTTTCTTAACGTGCATTTTCTAATATGCTACTACCCTCTTCATCATAACGAGTAAAATGAATCTCAACCTTTCTAGTTTCAACAACTTTTTCGTTCTATACTCAATTTTTCTCATTAGATAATTGCTTAACTCTTTACGAGATACAACATTGTAATCCTTCCTACCATTCCTTTGAAACTATGTTGTCAACGTTATAAATTCTATAAACTCCAATTAGGTCATCCTCAACACTCAAGTGATTTGCAACTTCCAAGTTCAACAACTACCTAGAGTTGGTTTCCAGACAACCAAGACCTCCATTTTGTTGATTCCAAACAACATCTTTAATTCTTCGCACCCAATCCAAATACTCTCCTTCCATATAATTTTGTATCATAACAAACATACTCTTCTTCATTAAACCAAAATACCTAATCATCATAACTATCTAAAGTTATAAAGTATGTTCCCACCGGGAATCAATCCCTAAATCTCAAGTTCTTGCTAACCCTACTTTTTCATCTATACACTCATCGATTTCTCACTCACTTATAACTTTTACTAATGATCATCTCTTTACAGATAGTTATCCCTAAGCTTATCATCTTAAGGTCACTATAATTCACCTCCAAATTGACTCATCTTACTCATCTATCAAGCCACTGAACACTTATCTCAAATATTAACGCTTGACCTTTCAAGAACAACTACCTAAGCACAACACTTTAATATGATTTCAACCTTAATACGTCCGATACCCAAATCAAACTCTTGAATCTACTCCTCAAGAACTACAATTACTTGTCTTACCATCTTGATCCATCCATTAAATCCTAATATATAGTAAAAGGCCTTTCTTTATAGTAATCCTCATTATCTCAATACTCTGACGAATGAATCCTCGTCTAATCACAACTTGATATTTCTAGAAAATTTCCAAATATTGTCGTCCATGACCTGAATTTCTTAACATTTGGTTACCTCAACTCCTATGATTCCATAATTTCAAGGTACTACTTGGTCCTTCAACCCTCTTGGTCGATCGAAATCATTAACTTAAATGCACATCCACACAGGATCTCTACTCAATCTTGACTAATCCCCTCAAATTACTCAATAAGTCTCGACTAATCACTTAAGAATTACTCAATATGTTTACTTTCTCTTAGAGTTTAACTGTTAATAATTAACAGTTCTAACTTACACTGTTACAATTCTCTAGGTATTTCAATACCATGCACCTCTAGTATCACATATCATCGACATACCACTCACTTTCCAATGTTGAACTCCTCATTCTTTACCTAAATATCTCTCCAAATCCATCTTTAACCAAAAATCAATCACCTATAGTTTTATCTCACATAGATATCTATACTTACTATCTCACGAACTACATATATGTTGTCACTTATCAACGTGATACTTGGTCTCCTACCTTTAATCATCACGAGCTTCATCCATAATAATCTCATTTTCGAATCTAGTTTATCTCAAACTCTTAACTTAAACCCTTATGGTACCCATCGTTCGTGTAACCGTCTTCTAACACCACTAAGTTCACTGACTCTTGACGTGCAACACACTTTAATTGCAATACGAATCACCCAAATGATTATCCAATCATCGTAATTAAATCCAACTGACATCTCTGCCTGGTCCACAATTCCACCGTGGCTGCATCCCCTTGACAACCGACGGACTTCATCAGTCCCGCCCTAACTCACCCGACGGACATCCAATACCTTCTTCAAAAGGTCGTCCCAATCTAATCCTTACTTACAATCCTTTATCAATACAACGCCCACTCGTCCATACTCAGCACATCCGAGTTACAACGACCAATGCTACTTCCAATTCATGACATTACTACCAGAACTTTCTTGTAGTTCTTGTTCGCCTCAAGCCCATCCTCCTCGAACCACTCCGTCTAAGGAATTCAAAGACACTGGTCGACTAAATTCGACCAATGCTCGGGGGTTCCAACTATTCTACTTACTAAAGCATCACTCCCTAAAGTACTTCAGTAAGAAACAGTCCAGTGCCTGAGCATATCCCATGCCAGACTCAAGATAAATAACCACATAACCCACAACACAACAAAAACCGATCGCTAGAACTAACACAACTCTAGCTATAATCTGACTGACTTTGGACTAACCACTCTACGACACACTTTCCCTTTGATGATCTAAAGCCGGGCTCTGATACCACAATGTAACACCCCGATTTTCAAAGACCAAAAAAAGGCATTATTTTTTTTTTAAAAAAACAAAACAGAGCGCGTATAAATTTGTGACGAGCCGACATTAATCATACAATAGGACTAATTATCTATTAGTACAACCCAAGCATCGGCATAGTACTAATTATACATAAAAGTGCTTCTAAGAAGCAAAGTGTGTATCTGAATATTTACAATCCAAAAGACAACCGTCTAAATCAAATGTATAAGTACTCAAATACAATTTATCCAAAAGAGTCAAAATACTACGCCAAACCAAAAGCACGGTGTACAAGACACACCGGCACACAATCTAATTAGATCAGCCACGCCACTCGATCACTGAGGGCTCAAGAAGCCACCGTCGTCCTCACGACCCACGGTCTCGGACAGGAATCCATCGTCTAGGTGGGGGTAACCCGTTCATGTTTCATTGTAAGGGTCACCACAAGTAACACATAATACACATAACAATTATGGGAAAAACGAATAATAACACATAACAATTTCACATCACATGCATAATATAATTAGGTGTACACACAGCCTATCGATGCAGACTCTACATGATCGTGATCACCCTACCCGGGACTGTTTCACATGCATGAATTCCGGAATTTAACCTCTCCGCAGAGAGTTGTAGGTCCAACCTACTAATAATCAATAAAATCCCGAGGGATTAAGGTGGATCCACTCACGCAATCACACCTCGTGGTCCACTCACGCAACCACTTATTAGACTCAATAAAAATCCCGCAGGATTAGGGTGGGTCCACTCACGCAACCGCACCCCGTGGTCCACTCACGCAACCACGTACTATGAATGCATGAGCATACGATTCCCCATATATGCTAATGCAACAAATACATACCTTTCAAGCATATGTAAATCAAACACAACAGTCATACATATAATTCCAATCATATGTAGACAACCATAAATATTCATACATATATTTCCAATCATATGTATTCAACGCACGTATTGTAAGCAATTTCTCATCTCGAGAATACATCACACATACATGTCAAGCACACAAACACATCACATCAACAAACATATCGTCATGCCAATAGCGGAAAATAATGACGGAAATAAAGGTGCCCTTACCTCGGCAAGCTTCCACAACTATTTCTCGCTCAACTCTACAAATCGCGCTTCCTAAAATTTAAGCAGCGTAAAGTCAATAAAATACTCCCATTGTATTCTATCGAAACGAAACTAAAACCCAAAAATCTAGAGGGGTCTAAGGTACTTTCTAACACTCTCGGATAGTGATTACGAGACCTCCCTATATTGATAAAAAATTCATGAAGTTAAATACACTATTTTCACTACACGAAAATATTTTCGTTTCAAATCAAACTATGAAATACTTTTTTTTTTTAACATCAAAGCAATCAATTCCACACACTAAAACCATTTGAAAACAGCCCAACAACTCTTCGAAAAATTTCACCGAAAATAAAGTTTTCTTGCAACACAAGTTACAAGTTTTTACTTCTCGAATAAAACAGCCATAACTCATTCAATTTTTATCCGATCGAGACGAGCCATACGCCAAAATCTTCGTCTCAAAAAGAAGAATTAAATGGTCAGGTTTCTAGGTCACAAAAACAATTTTAAAATGACCAGAATACCCTTCAAAATTTCGGCCAGAAATGAAATCACACCCTAAATCATTTTTCTTTCATTTCAAAAGCATAGCATTAACCAATTAGTTCCCAAAATTATTTAATTGATCAAACAAAACATTTCCAAAACATAATCCACAATTCAAAATAGTTTTCACAAAAATTCTCAAGAACACACAAAATATTTTTCTTGTTTCTTAAAACAAAGTCACTTTCCACACATCCATTTTCATAAAAGGTTCAAAAGCAACATCATTTTCACAATCAACAACCAACAACTCATGTTCTTGATCAATTAGGAATTTTCATCAAACCCTAACTCACAAATCTCTTGAGAACCTAATCAATCTTTGGAAATCAACACATATAAGCCTAAACATGTTAGTTCATCACTTAAGAACAACTTCTAAGCAATCCTAACAAACATTATACAACTTTCTAGCAAAAACCTCTCAAGAACATAATCTAAAAATCCACTAAAATTCATGATTTTGGCTAGTAAAGAGAAAGGAATGGATCAAGTTACCTTAGAAAAAACTTCTATGTAACTTCCCCTTGATGTTCCAAGCTTGAAATGAGATCAAAAGGTGAAGAAATGAAAATTTGTGAAGGATTGGAAATGGAAAAGAACTCACGGCAATGAGAAGAGAATGAGAGAGTTGTGTGATATTTTTCTAAGTCAACAAAAGCCTAACCTCCTTACTATTAACTTGTCTTGTTGCCTAATGGCCTTTGGATCAAATACTAAAATGCCATGATCAACCCTAGCCCTTGGATCAAATACTTGGCCAACTAGCAATCTAACATAAATATCTAGATATTATGAGCTTGCCAACCCAACTCGCTCAGCTCTCACGCGCCGCGACGAACTAAACTTGCAAAAATAGAAAATCCACGGAATAAAAGTCCGTCGTAAACCGTTTCCAAATATTATCACTAAATCTTTTTCCCCGACTGTGATTTTCTTCCTCACTCTCTAAAAATATTCTGAGGTCGTATTCTAACTCATGCCGATATATAAAACTCCCATCTAAATTTCTACGGATTTCGGAAATCGTAAAAATTTCCAACAGCGGGTAAGATTTCGACTCGTTTTTCCAAAAACAAAGAAAAACCAAAACTCGTAATTCTGACTTCGCAGAAATGTTCCCATAGCCAAATGAAGACTATGAAACAAAAGTTTGTGCCTTTCCAGCGCACGAGCACAAAATAGGCTCCAACTCAGCAAAAATGCTATTATTGCGACGATACTCACAAAACCACTAAACAAAAGCCCTAATATTCTAAGCCAATACTTATTTTCCTTACACAAAAGGTACCATGGAATTACGGGTCTTACACATAGCTTCACCAATATCAACATCAACTACAGGCGAAAACCATTATGTTTTGGCAAGGACAAAACGGCGTTCATCATCCCGAATACACGTGCCAATACCTACCTTGTTGCGAGCTTGCGAGAATGAGGCATCAATATTACATTTGAAACGCCCCACTTGCGGTTTTTTCCAACTCAACAAATTATCATGTTGTTGTTGCTCAACTCTCATAGTAGCTCTAAGTTGTGCATTTCTCCAATCATCTAGCAAATTTGCTCCTCGTTCACAAACAAAAGAGATCAGTTCTGATGTATTCCTCCAGATTTTATTATTTCTTTGTTTCCAGACACTCCAAATTAATACCAAAAACAAAGATGTTTGCTCTTGATTCAAAATCTGCAGAACCGAAAAAATGAACCCTGAGATGGTATTTGTAACCTGCATCTGTTGATGAATAATATGCCAAAAACCCATTGTCATCCAAACTTGTTTGACATTACTACAATCACAAAATAAATGAGAACTATCCTCAACTGCCTCATTGCAAAAAACGCAGCCACTGGGACAATTTACTCCTTTTGGTTCAGTCGGAATCTAGTTGGTAGGCAATTCCTACAAATACGCCAGACTAAATTTTTCACCTTTGGAGGAACCTTGGCCCTCCATATTAAATTCCACTGACCATTTACCTGGAGTTGTGTAGTATCAATTGCATCCTCAATACAATACCTGTAGGCACTTTTAACAGTATACAACCCATCTTTTTCAAACCTCCACTTAATCTTATCTTCAATAACCGAATCAAACAAAGGGGTTTTGAGAATTTTCTTTGCAGTGTTAATGTCAAACATGTCATGAATTAAATCAACATTCCAACTTTTAGAGTCATTCATGAGCAAATCAGCCACAGATAAATTGTGTAGTACCGGATCTAAATGAGGTGGATATAATATAATGGAATTATCATCCATCCAAATATTATTCCAAACTGGGACATTATGACCTGAACCTATGCACCATTTATACCCTCCACGAACAATAAATTTAGCACTCCAAATACTTCTCCAAACATAGCTTGGGTTGTGACCAATACCTGACTCAAGAAAATCACTTCTAGGAAAATATTTAGCTTTGAAAAGTCGAGTGATTATATTACCTGGATTAGACAATAATTTCCAAGCCTGCTTACCAAGCATTGCAAAATTAAAAGCAGAAATGCTTTTGAAACCCAAGCCTCCGACATTCTTGTGCATCGCCAGTCGATCCCACGAGAGCCAATGAATACCTTTGGATTGTTCTTTGTTATGACCCCATCAAAAAGAGTTCATCATCTTCTCAGTTTCGTCGACAAGTGAGGATGGTAGCAAGAAAACACTCATGACGTAAGAAGGGATAGCCTGCAAAACTGATTTAATAAGAACCTCTCTTCCTGCCTGAGAGAGACATCTACTGCTCCATGAATTAATCTTTTTCCATATTCTATCCTTTATGAATTTGAAGGTTGATTTTCGACTTCTTCCAACCATCAAGGGTAAACCAAGATATTTTCCAGTTCCCAACACTTGCTGCACACCCAAAATATTTGCAACAGAGTTTTTTACCGTGGTGGAAACTGGAAACATTCCTGCTGCAAAATATTTCAGATTTTTGCAAATTAATTGACTGGCCAGAAGCATCTTCATACATAGATAAAATATTTTTCATTACCAATGCTTCATTGTCTGAAGCACGAAAGAATAAAAAACAATCATCCGCAAAAAATAGATGAGATATTATCGGCGCATTTTTGCATATCTTCGCTCCATGCACATCACCTCTATTTTCGGCTTTTCGGATGAGTGCCGACAAACCTTCAGCACAAATAATGAACAAATAAGGAGATAATGGATCCCCTTGACGCAACGCTCTGCCTGGGACAATAGGGCCCACTGTGCTGCCATTAACAATAACTGAATAATATACTGTTTCGACACACAACATAATCCAAGAAACCCACTTATGCGAGAAGCCCATAACGACCATCACCTCTTTGAGATAGTCCCAGTCGATGCGATCATAAGCCTTGCTGATGTCAAGCTTGAGTGCTACATATCCTATTTTACCTCGTGTTTTAGATTTCATGTAGTGCACAATTTCAATAGCCGCCATTGCATTATCTAGTATGGATCTTCCAGGAACAAAAGGTGATTGATTTTCAGAGATGTATTTGTCAAGCACCCCTTTCAGTCTATTTGCAAGAACTTTAGCTACGATCTTATACAATACATTACACAAAGCAATGGGTCTCCAATCCTTCATAGAAGTTTGAGTCTCACCTTTAGGAATTAAAGCAATATTAGTTGTATTTAGGCTAGGTGGGAAGGTTCCTGACTCTAACCAGTTACAACCTGCTGCATAGATTTCATTACCACAAACATCCCAGAAGTGTTGGTAAAAACTTGGGTTGAATCCATCTGGACCTGGACACTTGTCTGCTTGCATAGAGAAAATAGCTTCCTTGAACTCATCAATAACGAACGGAGCCGTTAAAGCTGCATTATCATCATTGGTTATTGAGGATGTAATAGCATTTAGCACCATATCACGAGAACTATTTTGTTTTTGAAAGAGTTCAACAAAATAATTTCTTGCTATAATGTTCATTCCATCGGTTGAATTGCACACCGTTCCATTCACATCTTCTAAGGAATTGATCCTATTTACTTTCCTTCTGGAAGTTGCGGCCGCGTGAAAAAAGCGAGTATTTAAATCACCATCCGGATACCAAAAAGTCTTTGCTCTTTGTCTCCAAAACCAATCATCTTTAACAAGAAGTGAAGTGAGTCGCTTCTTCAACGCATTGAAATAATTGATATTTGATGCATCAACCTGAGTCCGAGTTCGCTCCAACTTTTTCCGACATTGCTCTATCTCTTTGCGCAAGTTCTGGAAATTCTCTTTGCTCCATTTAGACATATCAGCTGCACATTTATCAAGTTTAGTGACAATATTATTTTCATGAGAAACTTGCCAGCACCTACGAACATAAGAATCAAATTCCGGCTCCACCAACCAAGCATTTTCAAATTTAAATTGCATATTTGATCTACCACTTGTCTTCACCGGTTCACAAAGCAAAAGAAGAGGGTAATGATCTGAAGAAGTGGCTGTTAAGCACTCTAAACGAGCATTTGGAAACAGTTGGTACCAAACATCACTAACCAAAGTTCGATCAAGCTTTTCCTCAACTGCACGATCTGTACCTAGGCTTTTAAACCATCTATATTGGTAACCTTCCATTTGCATGTCGATCAGCCCTGCTTCAACAACTGCCTCCCGAAAGCCATTAATCAACCAATTTTGTCTATCAGCTCGGCCTTTTATTTGTTCATTTAGTTTATTATTGTATTATGTATGATTTTCGTTGGACTAATCTGTAATATTAAAATTCGAAATATAAATTATTTAAATTATTTATGCGTTGGAAAATTATTTTTTGTTGATTAACTTATACTAACAGATATATCTTCAAGTAACTCTTTTTTATGATGATTGGACGTAATTACTTTTCGTTTAATATAACATTTTTTATTTTTATCCCAATCAAGATATTCAAATTTTAAATATAATAATAATTAGTTCATAACGGTAACCTGCACCCCCAACACTAATGTTCACTGGTAAATAGTAAACACTATTTATCTATAAATATCTCTCCATTTTCTCGGTATACTCATGCCTTATTTAATTTAATTTTCAAGTAATGGCCAATTACCTTCTCTTATTTACCACATTCGTCACTATTTTTTTTCTTTATGTTAGTTATTATCCATTATGAAGAAATTGGTGGGGTGTTTGTATTTTTTATATTTGTATTGTATTTATTTTTGTTGATCGTAGCTTGGATGATGGATAGGTAATTATATTTGCACAGCTTAGTACTCTAATTTTTATATGTTGTATTATTCCACAAAATAGATTATGTTTGTTGATGTCCATCATCTTCTATTTGGCTGTCAGCAATTAAGATGTGATGTTTCTAAGTTTGAAATTATCATAAGGAATTTTTATTTGAGTTTTTATATTAAGTTTCGTATCTTATTGTTTATTGTTGTTTATAAGTTTTAAAAAAAATTTAATTGTTTAAGATGTAAGCTGAATGGATGAAAAAGTATTTAATCATATATCTGTTTTTATGATTCTGTGATATTTGTTATCTATGTCATTATGTAATTTATATTTATTATAATAGAAGATATTAGTAATAATTTTATTTTACATCTACACAATGCTAAGTGAATATTGTATAACGGATATATTCATTCTTATATAAGGAACCTTGATTTGTCATTTCTTTAATCGTAAATCAAATCTACTCATATCACACTTTTTATTAATAATGTCTAAGGTTATTCTTTTCGTCATCACTTCTCTCTCTTTTATTCTCTTATTTAAATTGATCTATATGCTTGATGAAATAAGTTCAATTTTTTTAATAATGACAATAATTGTTGTTCTTCCTCTTTTAACTCTTGCATGGATTGTTCATTATGTTTGGATAATATGATTAAGTTATTTTCTATATTTAAATTTTAATTATGACAGAGTTTTTATTATTATCTATTTATTTTTATACAGAAGCATATTTATGTTTATATATATTTCAAGTATTATTATTATTAAGTAATAATAAGTTTTTAATAGTTCATTCGTATACAATATTTTCTATTAAAAGGTGTGTCCCGTTGTCTTTACTAACATTTTAAGAGTTAACGGAACTCTTTTGGGTTTCATGTTGTTGTTCGCTTATGGGTTTTTTATAGGAAAGTTCAAGAAAATAGCAAATTGAAGCAAGATATCTTAACCACCTGATAATGATGAATCAACAATATTTACTAATTATAGATAAAACCGTTTGTTCATGTTATATGTTTGTTGCCCGACATTAGTACTTATTCACTTTAAATCGAAAGTAATAGTTGCTGTCCAACTTCATCACTTTCATATATTGCTGCCTCAGATAAATGATTAGTTACTTGTCGTTATTCAGTTTCAGATCTATAATATATTTAATGCCCCTTGAGTTTGTCATCTACAAGATTACAATGGAAGAAAAGTGAAGTAGTATTCGGTAGAAAAATAATAATTTCGGTTTTGAAGAAAAGGGAAACAGGATCTTCAACCATGGTGGTGGTCGGAATTGATAGTGGTGGTCGTGTTTTGGGGTGGTCTGGTGGCTGACTTTTTGGATGGTAAACTATTTGTTCAACCCATCATTGGTGAATTCCCTCTTGCCACTGAAGTTGATTTCATTGTCTCACCAAAATACACACTTAATTGTACCATTCCTATTATTTTTGTAACCTGATATATGTCGATTTTCATTTTTTGTGTGGCTATGAAGCTGGAAAATTTACTCATGAGCCAGGATTTATTCTCATTCCTTGAACAAAATGTAATTGAAAATTGTGTTAGAATGGTCCGCGAGTGGTGAGACAAGGAGTTCAAGGGTTTTCTTGATATCATTGTTGTGGAGATTGATTTGGCAAATCACACCGGTTATGTTTAACTAGATATGTGGTTATGGTTATATTTTTTTGACTAGATATGTGGTTGTAATTCAAATTTGAAGGGTTTATATGTTAAACTAGGGAAAATGTTGTGGTTTGACTACAATTTGTATGTTACATTCGGCATATATTTTGTTGTTATCATGATGTTTTTTCATGGAGTTTATTAAATGGCGTTCAAACTATACTAACTGGGGGCGAATTTTATGTTATTTTTTTGTTTTCAAATTTCTATCTTCTGTCACCAGTGCCATCGATATGTTTTGCAATCATACCTTTTTTTTATTGACAAACATGAAAATTTCAAAAGTATAAGATATTAATCTCATTTAATGACCTACTATTATAAGTCTATTTTGGCATGACTACCTCATATGAACATAATATTCAAACTCTATAATTTGACCATATATTTAGCTATATTGTACATATTCTATTTGCCGAGTTTTCCAAAAAATAATCGAATGTAAGAAATTAGTTTAGTCTAAAATACTTGGAGGTAAATAGAAAGTTTTGTCAACGGTCTTTTTTCTTAGTTTGTTCTTACCAATATAAATTGGAGTAGTGTATTTAGCATGATATAGGATATGCCATCTTTAAATAATAATTATTAACTTTTAATCCCTTGATTAAATTATATTTTAATATTATATATATATATATATATATATATATATATATATATATATATATATATATATATATATATATATATATAGAGAGAGAGAGAGAGAGAGAGAGAGAGAGAGAGAGAGAGTGAGAGAGAGAGAGAGAGAGGAGGGATCAAATTACACCAGTGTAATTTTAAAATTGTTACACTCATTAATATCCGTTGATTTTATTTTGATCCAATGGCTATTAATGAGTTACTAATATATAAACTCACAAGATTCTATTAATAAATTAAAGGATCTTCTTTTCCTTTTTTATTCTTATACTCTCCTTTCCATTGATCTTATTTTAATCTTGTGACTATTAAATACTCCCTTCTAACACTCACGTGCTCCCATTAAAATTTCACCTTTTTTTTACTCTCTTTTTTCTGCCGCCATATTCCGCCGAAAGCTCTTTCTTACAAGTTGTTGGATGCGCATTGTTCACTCATCATCAACGTTGCTCAAACTTTGGTTATCATCTATTACTTTTGTGCATAATTTTATATCTAACTAGTGTTTATATCTAACTGATCCCTATACCTTTATAATTAGTGTTTATATTTAACTGCTCCCTCACGAGTTAAAGTCCATAAGTCTGTATATGGTCAATGAACAAGTCAATATACACTACCATAGTAATAATTCGTTAAATTTAATGAAAAGCGTCTGGTAGTTTGTTCTTTTTCATTGTAGGTGAGTAAAGGTGAGCTAGAGTCTTTTGTATTGTTAATCATAAGTTGTTTCCATCTATCATTGCTTTTCTTTGGTGAATTGTACTATCCGAATCAGAACGTGGTAAATTTTAAAGATTTATGTCAATGTGAATTTCACTAGCAACTCCATTAATGATTTTTGTGAAAGTGACATACTATAATAATGAATTAGTAATATACAATTTCAATTCATTTGTTATGGGCTGTTATTTGGTTAGATAGCATGAGATGTTCTTCACCTATGTTGGTGTATTTGTTTATGGGAGGTCTATTGCTTTTTGTATCGGTTGCTTCCTTTGTATTTAACTTGTTTTTGAGTAGTGTTTTTAACATTTCTTGTGCTAAATTTATTCTTTAATAAAGTTTTTTTTTTTTAAAAAAAAATATATATGTTGTGTAATAAAAACAAAAAAGGAAAAAAAAAGGATGGTGTAAGAATAAAAAAGGAAAAGGAGATCCTTTAATAGAATCTTGTGAGTTTATATATTAGTAACTTATTAATAGTCATCGGATCAAAATAAAATCAACGAATATTAATGAGTGTAACAATTTTAAAATTACACTGGTGTAATTTGATCCTTCCTATATATGTATATATAAAAAAAATTTAACCATAAATTAATTTGTATAAGTTTATTTGTATGTATACATTTAGAACATTTTTATTATCCATCTAATCACCATGAATGTTGCGTAAACATTGAATACATTGATGTCTTTTCCAACGGTACCATCTCAAACCTATTGAAACTATGTGTTGAGTAAATAGAAATTTTTTGTCAAATTCGAAATAAGAATCTGAATCTCATCATTGTACTTTAATTCGTATTATTTATGAGTCAATGTATTCTCATGCCTATTCGAATTATTATTAAATTATATTTATTAATATTTATTTGGTCAATAGATTATTTAATAGTAAATATCATGTTTTTAAATTTTGAAATAAGAATATTATTGTATTCCTTTATTCTTATTCTTATTGGCATTCTTAATCGTTTTTCTTATAGTCACATATTTGTATTTTTTTAAATAGTTTTAATTATGATATATCACTTTATCAATTTATTAGTTCATTTTCAACATTCTTTATATTTACTTACCTTATAAGGAATTTAAATCTGATACGTATTCATTGTATGTAATTGTCATTTATTTTGCATCTATTTATATAATATTTTTATTGTAGTTTCAATTATAAGTGTACTTTTTCTATCATGACTTTATTATATTAAATAGTAGCATCAATCACTCCAAGGACTTTAGGTTGTTTGAGATCACTACTCGGTGTTGAGTATCTAAGTCACACGTTCATCCCTTACTTTATACACAATCTTAACTTAATTGTGAAGTGAGTGTTGTTTCTAATTTTTACCAAAATGGGTGAGGCCAATAGTGTGATTGAGTCCAAAATCAATTTCAAGTTAAAAAATGTATTATATGCAATACCACTAAACAAAGCATGTTTATTACTTCAAAATCATAGATCTATATATTTCCCCCAGCATAGTCGATGATTTGCATCAAACTTCTTATTTCATTCCAAAATTTAAGCACAGACGATGAATCGATTTCAGCATAATGCTATAAATTATTTAACAAAAATATTGAGGATCACCTTAAACATTTTCGAAGTTTTCCCAATAATTTTGAAGTTAGATTTGATTACTAAGATACTAGATGTTTCTCAATAAAATCTATCAAATAAATATTTGGTTAGAACCGTGCATCGCACGGGTCCTTACACTAGTTATACTACATTAAAGTTGATAAATAGGTATAGTACAGGTGAATCATATACCAATTATATTACATTAAAGGTGAATCACGTACAAAAATGTTAAATGAATATTTTCGCAATAAGTAGTACATGTGAATCATGTACCAATTATATAATAATTTAACATTTTTGTACATTGAATATATATAAAATTAATTTTTTCGGAATATATTTAATATTTAAATATATAATTGGAATTGTTTTCATATTATTCTTTGTACTATTTGTACTATATATTGATATATTTTTGTACTATATAAATTGATATAAAAAAGTGAATTCTAATTATTATTATTATTACTACAATATATTGATATATTTTTGTACTATATAAGAAGGATGCATGCTCAACAAGAAGCAAAAGCATTAGTTGATCTTGCTGAAGATTCAGATGAAATATATAAGTTCATTATGTCTGAATTGAGTCATACTCGTATGTTAGCTATTACGATGAAGAAATCCATAACGATGGAATTTCTCCTTTGGAATCTAGCAAGAATGATGATCAAATTTGTTTGTCAGATGAAGAAAGTGAACCACCACATATTAGAAACCCACGCATATAACAAACAAAAGGGAGAAAGAAGGATGGAGAGAAAATCACTCAAAATTGTAGATTCAAGGGTGGATTTGAA
The DNA here is from genome assembly GCA_954870985.1 of Trifolium fragiferum. NCBI lineage: Eukaryota > Viridiplantae > Streptophyta > Magnoliopsida > Fabales > Fabaceae > Trifolium > Trifolium fragiferum. The sequence goes on from OX940789.1 coordinate 19,037,312, forward strand.
CAATCATTAGATAACAAAAGAAAATGTACTGTGTGTGGTGAACCTGGTCACAATACTAGAACTTGCAAGACAAGAAATCAAAATGCAGGTTTATGAAAATGGTTGTGCTTTTACTGATGGAGACTTGCCCTTCCGTTACTTAGGGATCCCCCTCACTAGCAAGACACTATCCATACATCACTACATGCCTTTGGTGGATAAGATTGTGGATCGTATTCGTCATTGGAGTGCCAAATTGCTTAGCCATGCTGGTAGGCTTCAATTAATAAGGAGTGTTACCTTTGCAGTCACAAACTATTGGATGCAATGTCTACCTATCCCAAAGGCTGTTCTTCACAAAATTAATTGCATTTGTCGTTCTTTCTTATGGTCTGGTGGGGCAACAGTTACCAAGAAAGCTCCAGTGGCCTGGGATCATGTGTGTACTCCCATAGCCAATGGTGGCCTTGGTCTCATCTCCCTTGTGGAATGGAATCAAGCTAACTTGGCCAAGCTATTATGGAATATCAATAGTAAGGCTGACAGTTTATGGATCAAGTGGATCCATAGCTACTATGTCAAGAATGATTCTATTATGACTATGCCTGTGACGCACTCTAGCTCTTGGATTTTCAAGGCAATTCTTAATCAGAGAGAGGCCCTCACACAGCTTCCTGGCTGGCACACTTTGAGAAGCAAACTCATCACAAGGCAAGTTTATAACTCATTGCGAGGTGAATACCCTGTCATGGCTTGGAAAGCAGCTATGTATGAGAACATTGCCCGACCTAGAGCACTCTTCATATTCTGGTTGGCTTGCATTGGCAGACTGGCAACTAAGGACAGGTTGAGGAAATTTGGTGTGACTGTTGATATGCAGTGCTGTTTTTGTCCTGAAGAGGAATCCCTCAATCATCTCTTCTTTGGATGTCTCACTTTGAGAAGCATTTGGTACAAGGTTCTGACACGGTTACATTTTGATCATATACCCTTGGAATGGAATGAGGAATTATCTTGGATCACCGGCATTAGTAAAGGTAAGGGTTGGAGAGCCAAGATTTTGAAAAGTGCTGCAGCTGAGGCCATTTACATGATCTGGAAGTATAGGAATGATATTTGTTTTGGTAATCAAGTACATAATACAAATATAGTAGATGACATTATTAAAAATATATTTGTATTATGTACAGAGGATGGATGTTTCCTAAGCTTAGAGGGCATATTGCTCAGTTACTTCTCTAGCTTAGTTTCCTCTTTTCCTTGTCCTGTTTTGTCCTCCTAGTTGGTTGGATCTTGGATCACCTTGTACATACTTGGTTTTTTTGAGTGGAATAATATTTCTTGATTCCAAAAAAAAAAATAAAAAATTGGTTGTGCCAACCATTGTTCTGTTTTTCAAGCTAAGACGTTATCTGTTTTCCGTGTCTTATTTTTGGTGTGATGTGCGGTGGCTTTTCTGTGTTCGCGTGGGAGTTGGAATGCTTTGATCCTATTTTTTGTATTTTTTGTTAGTGGTGTTGTGATTGTTTTTGTTTTTGTTTTTTTTTTTTTTTTGTGTGGTGGCTCTTTCCACTTAGAGCTTTGTGAACAAGGCCTTGTGCTAATGTTTTATTAAGAACATGAACTGATTTATATGTTTAATTCAAACTATGTTTAATTCTTGCTGTTTAATCCGAACTTGTGACTTGTTAATTGTATACTTTTTTTTTTTGGATGTATCATCCTCTTTATCAAATATTGAATAGAACAACATTTTACCCTTTTAATCCCAAAATATTTTTCAGGAAAAGAAAATCAAGGGAAGAAGAGGTGGCAAAATATTTTTAAGATTATTACTTTTCCTTATTCAAAAAAAAAAATAATCAAAGGAGATGAATCATTTGTGTTCATAAATAATGATTTTTTTTAACACAATGAATTATTATAATTAATTCATTATCTTCTATTTAAAGTATATTTTGATCATTTTCATGTGTGATAACAAAATAAGTCTCACCTTATGTATCATCCTCAATCAATCTTAGCCATTAATTGATATTAAAATCAAAGGCCGAGATGTGGAGTAGCTTTTATGACTTACACCCAGAGTCAATAGATTCCCCATATATATATATATATATATATATATATATATATATATATATATATATATAATTACACCAGTGTAACATTTGAGTAATATTACACCGCTCAATAACGCTTTAACGAATTTAAATTTTACGAAATCCACCGTTGGATTGAAAGTTTATATCATATAGATCATTTATGTTAAGTTTTATAAAAATCTAAAATTGTTTGGTATGTTATTGAGAGCAACCAAAATTAACGATTTTTGCGTTTTTATTGAATATCGTTAATCTTGATTTGTCCCGATAACATATCAAACGATTTTAGATTTTCGTAAAACTTAACATGGATGATCTATATGATATAAACTTTCAATCCAACGGTAGATTTCGTAAAATTTAAATTCGTTAAAGTGTTATTAAGCAGTGTAACATTACTCAAATGTTACACCGGTGTAATTTGATCCCTCCCCTATATGTGTGTGTATATATATTATTTCATAGTGTTAGTAATCTATAGTTTTTAAATTATTCCCAATATACGTTTTTTTATATTTTTTTTTATATGTAATATGTATTTATGCTTTAATAAAAATAAATATATTTTTTTTACAAATTATAATCATTAATGCATAGTCATTAATGTTAGTTATTAATACTATTGATAAAAGTTTCATTTAAAATTTTCTATAGGGATTCGTAAATATATATTAATATATAGATATACATTTTTTTTATATGTAATACTAGCATAACTGACCCGTGCTAAGCACAGGATAATTTTTTTTTTTTTTTTAAATTTATTTTTTTATTTTAAATTATTGAATATAAAATTAGGTTTTTTTTTTAAAATACAAATTATTCTAAAAATATTAATTGAATTTCTTTATGAATAAGTGTAACATATATCAAATTAAGTTATCTCGTGTCAGAGAATATTTTGAATTCTTACTCTATTTTGATTTTTGTTATTTTTCAATCTTTTGTGAGATTAATTTTAAGTAATTTATTTAAGTATAAAAATGATATAGGTTTAAATATGTTAAAGGGGCACAACGGAGTGGAGATTGATTCTCTACTCCCCATTTTCTACCACATGACATTTTCTTCCCGTGTCCATCTCCATAAGTCTTTGTAAGGTACTCATCAACACAAAAATAGAGTAGAAAGTGATACCTCACTCATCGTTTTCCACCATGGAGCACATTTTTTCCTGTTTCCATCTCCCCGTATCTTTTCAATATCTGGTCCCCGTAAAAAAGAAGTAAATTCTATATTATTTTAAGATGAGTATCATTATAGATTTGTTAAAAAAATTATATTAAAATATATAATCTAAAATAAAACTCAACTATTTTATATGAGAAGATATTTGACTTAAATTATCATAAAAATTAAGGAAAATTAAATTAATTTGAAATTTTATATATGAGTATAATTAATTTATATGCATGTGTATCTATAATTAATTTATATGTATTTTATTGATAAAGTCATATTATTCACAGCGTGACAAACTCAATTTCAAGTCTCAGCATAAGATAGATGAATTTATTTTCTCATAGGTTATTACTTTTTTTAAGCAATCATATGGTTTTTTTACTAAATAGTTTATTCCCGTGTCTAATATTTTAAATTTTATACTTAAGGAATATTAGTATTTCTTAAATAAAAACATGAAATATATAGTTTATATTAAACACTCACTCATTTACATGTAAAATGTTCATCCCCGTGTATACAAAGATCAATTTATCATACTCCCGTGCCTGTAATCTCATAAAAAAATATTCATTTTCTTATAGGTTTTTACTATATTTAAGCAATTGTAGGTTTTCTTTTGTAATACTATTAATTAATTTATTGCCGGATCCTCTCATTAAATAATTATAAGCTTCTTTTTACTATAAATAGATAGAATTGAAATGCATTAATTATTAATTATTGCGATTCAAACAAAGAAACCAAAAAATTTAAGTAGCGAAATCTTTCATTGTTTCTTTAATGTTGTAACACAATATTATTTTGCCTCTATAACACCCCTGGAAATAAATAAAAAGTAGTATTAAAAATGTTGTCACAAACTAATCGTGAAGAGAAAACAAATATTGGAAAATAAAAAACAAAATAGTGTCGATAAAAAAAAAACATTGTAAGAGAGGAAATCTTGCACTTTTGCATAAACTTATAAAGATTTGGTTCTGCTCAATTCTGTCGCAGTACACAATCTTTATTTTTCAGGGATATCAAGTTGTTTTAAATTACCAATCTTCAATTTTTACTTATTTGAATCCATAATAATATGTACACGAAAAAAATAAATTGAACATTGAGAACCAATCTTCACAAATATGATCTCAGCAAGCTTGAGAACCCAAACAAAATAAATAAAAATATATACAAAACAATCAAGGGTATAAATAAAGAACAATACATCAACATATATTTGATTAAATTTTGATTTGTCTCTACCAAATTTTTTTTTTATTTGTCTCTATATTATCCATTTGCACAAAACCATTGTTCGAGTATGCCTCCTTTGCTGCAGTAATAGAAGCAAATAATCAGCAACACAAAAAACAAATAGAATTAGTGAGCAATGAAATTCAATAATATATTTTATTTGGGTTAGCATGCATTTAAAAAAAACCTCTATTATCTTCAACCTCTATGAAATAAGAATAAAAGAAATAAAGAAACATGAAAGAAAAAGTATGAGAGTTTTGTGTGAAAAATGTATGATTCTAAGATCCTATTTATAGACTCTAGTAGTAAACCCTAATTGGGTTCATGATTGAATTTGGACCCAAGTTATGTAAAAGAAATTGGAGGGAATAAATTAAAAATCCTATTTTGAATTTGAACATGAAAAATTGAAAATGGAAATAAGAAATAAGTTTTCATGAAATTTTAATGGGAAGATATTATGTATTATATTGAATTGATTGTTGATTATATTGAATTGATTTGAATTAAATATGGCGTAAAAAATCATAATAGATAATATTGAATTGAATTGATTATTGAATTGACTTGTATTATAATTATAATAATTATAATTATCGTTGACTTGTATAAGGTAATAAGGTAATATGATGTAAAAAATCATAATAGGTAATATTGAATTGAATTGATTATTGAATTGACTTGTATTATATAATTGATTATAATTATAATTATAATTATAATTATCATTGACTTGTATTAGGTAATATGGCATAAAAAAATTTCATGATAGCTAGCAATGTATAAGGTAATATTGAATTGATTATTGAATTTTCTTGTATTATACTTATAAGGTAATATATATATATATATATATATATATATATATATATATATATATATATATATATATATATATATATATATATATATATTTATTTTTTTTATTGTTGCAGGCAAACATCATAATGATATTATTTAGTAATGTACAATATACCAGCCACTGGATATATTAGTACAGGTGAATCATGTTTAAATTATATATTATTTGTACTATTTGTAATTTATAGAAGATATATAGATGTATTATTTTTGTAAATTAAGACATTTTTTGAAATTATTCCAATATACGGTTTAAAATTATTCCCAATATACATGTTTTTTGAAAAATACAATATAATCAATACGGTTTTCATGAAAATTATTTTCGATTTATTCAATAGGAATTTTTCTTTGATTTAAAGAAATAAAAAAAATAATATCGATAATCATTAATGATAGTCATTAATATTTGTCATTAATATATGGTTTAAATAGAGATTCGTAAATATAAATATATATAGTGTTGGATAATTTGGATATTTCAATAGTTTAAATTATGATAATTCTTGTGATTATTTTAATTACTTTTATTTGAGAAATCAATCTTAATTTCAACAGAGTATTCACGTTTTGTAACTACTTTCCTATGGTCTTCCTAATTAATAGCCTCTTTTATCCTTAATTGAGCTGATGGTGCACTTGCACATATCAACATTCCTTAAACTCATGCTCCTATTTTATAGGATTAGCCAAGACTAAGTTTGGAACACGTTGGTAACTGGTTCTGCTACATATATGGCCTGTTTTTTACGTTGAAAAGTAGAGCACATATACAGTTTTTGAGCAACTATATACAAAGGGTTTTTTTATAAAATAAGACCAGAGCTTACTTCAAAAATAAATAATTTACTAAGTGCCTGAGTTACCGACCTAGTTGATATTCTCGTGTATTGATAGCCTCGGCATGTTTATCGTTGAGAAGAACCGGTTGTATTATGGGGGAATTGCGGAATATCTACGGATAATTCCTTAGTTCAGTGATTACACGCCTCCGGTTATTTAGCGTTATTAATGTTCAATCATCCGCAACAACATATATATATAGATATAGATATAGATATACATGTTTTTTGAAAAATATAATATAATCAATACGGTTTTCATGAAAATTATTTTCGATTTATTCAATATGAATTTTTCTTTGATTTAAAGAAATAAAAAAAAAATATCGATAATCACGATTTGTATTTATGCTTTAATAAAAATAAATATATTTTATTTACAAATTATAATCATTAATGCATAGTCATTAATGTTAGTCATTAATACTATTGGTAAAATTTTCCTTTAAAATTTTATGTAGGGATTCGTGTGTGTATATATATATATATATATATCTATATATTGTTATTTCCGACTGAAGAGGTGCTCAGTAGAAGCATAACTAACCTAGTCTCTCAAGGAAGGCTTCATCTGATCAAGGCTACCAAAAATGTAAATGTACCTTCTCACTCTTTTTATGATGATGATTTGATGATTTTTCAAAGGTAACTTGTCTTGCTTGGCAGCTCTTAAGGAACTTTTTGATAGCTATGCCCTAGCTTCTGGACAGGTCAATGAACACTTCTAAATCAACAATTTATGTTGGTTCCATTACACAGAGAAGAATGAATACCATTGTTCAACTTTTGCATTTCAAGATTGGGTCCTTACCTTTCAATTATTTGGGTGTTCCTATCTTAAAGGGAAAGCCTAAAGCTATTCACCTCCGGCCAATTGCAGGCAGGATTAAGTTGAAATTGTCGGCATGGAAAGCTTCTCTCCTCTCAATAGCTGGGAGAGTTCAACTAGTCAGATATGTTATACAAAGTATGCTAACTTATAGCATTTCTCTATACTCTTGGCCAGTCTCCTTTCGTAAAGACCTGGAGAAATGTATTCGAAATTTCATTTGGAGTGGTGATATAGACAAGAGGAAGTTAGTCACGGTTTCTTGGGCCAAGGTTTGCAGACCTTTATCTCAAGGTGATTTGAATCTCAGGTCACTCACCAAATTGAACACAGCTTGTAATCTTAGGCTTGGTTGGAAGTTTTTCAACTCCAATGCAGACTGGGTTGTTCTTCTTAGGGCAAGAGTTTGGAGAAAGAGGAGGGCCATTCAGCATCACATCTTCTCTTGCATTTGGAGTAGTATTAAAGAAGAAATAGGAGTAATTTTTGACAACTCTCTTTGGTTGCTTGGCAATGGAGAAAATATCAATTTCTGGACAGACAATTGGTGTGGAGTTACTTTAGCAGATCATCTCAACATTCCTCAACAAGTTAGGGTTTCTTTGACTACAACAGTCAGTGACTTCATTGTGAATGGAAGTTGGAGTTTGCCTGCTCCCCTCATTCACATGTTCTCTAATCTTCCAGCTCTTGTTAATAAGGTCATTATCCCTCTAATGCCTTCACAAGATAAGCTCTTATGGCAACACACTGATTCAGGAGACTTGGAGATGAAGCAAGCTTATGAGTTCAAAATGCAACAGTTTCAGGAGCTGCATTGGCCAAGATTGATATGGTCTCCTAATATTCTTCCTTCCAAAGCTCTTCTAGTTTGGAGGTTAATGTTAGGGAGATTACCTACTGATGAAAATTTGATTCTAAGAGGCTGTGCTATACAATCTATGTGCAATCTTTGTCAGGCTTATGCTGAATCATCTCACCATCTTTTCTTTGAATGCGAATTTGCAATAAAACTCTGGTATTGGGTTAGCTGGTTGCTTAAACATGACCTTGCAGTTTACTTCAATGGAGGATATGTAGAAGCTTTGTGCCTTAGGTTGGTCTCCTCAAAGCAAGGTTACAATCACAGCAGCAATAGTACATCTTTTAAATGTAATTTGGCATGTTAGAAATCAAACCCGTTTCAATAATATTCTCATCTCTTGAAAGTCTGCAATATCCATGATCATATCCAACACCTGTCTCTCTGGCAACAAGACTTGTAAGCAGTCTACGAACTCAATACGTGACTTTACTTTCCTCAAAGCTTTCAAGATTACTCTCCATCCTCCAAAGGTTCCTGTTCTGAAAGATGTTTGCTGGCATCCTCCATTGTTTCAATGGGTGAAATGTAACATTGATGGAGTTTCTAATGGTAACAGAAGGGCTTCTTCATATGGTGGTTTATTTCGCAATCATGAAGCTGAGTTTTTATATGGCTTTGCTGAGCCTTTAGGTTTTAATTCTTCCCTGGTAGCTGAATTGAGTGGAGTTATGAGAGCCATTGAGATTGCTTTTCATCATAACTGGAGTCAATTGTGGATAAAAACTTATTCTAGTGCAGTGGTGGCTGCTTTCTAAAACCCTAGTAAACCAGTTGCTTGGTTCTTAAGAAACAGATGGCAGAATGTGATGTTATTGAAGCAACAATTGAATTCTGTGATAACTCATATCTATATGGAGGGCAACCAAGTAGCTGATCTCCTGGCTAATCATGGTTTGACCCTTTCTTCTATGATTACTTGGACTGAAGTACCTTCTTTTCTTATTGATTGTTTAGCTCGCAACAAGCAGGGTTCTCCTGACTTTCGTTATTGTTTATCTTAGATGGAGTTTTAGCCTAGTCCCCTCCTCTTTGTAATCTCTCTTTTTAATTTCAATAATTTTTGTGGTAGTTAGCTCTTTGCTTTCTATCTCTTTGATCTTAAAATATATATATATATATATATATATATATATATATATATATATATATATATATATATATATATATATATATATATATATATTATAGTGTTAGTAATCTATAGTTTTTAAATTATTCCCAATAAACATTTTTTTTATATTATTTTATATGTAATATGTATTTATGCTTTAATAAAAATAAATATATTTTTTTTACAACTTAAAGGGACAAAATTTAATTCTCATAACAACACAATATTTTAATTTGACTTTAATTTTTATTTTTCCTTTTGCCTTTTTATTTATCATTTATTGAATCTATGTAGCTAGTACAACAACCAAAAAAAAACTTTGAATTTATTATAATAAAAAAAAAAGTTGTTAGATGAGTTCATACCAAAAAAATTGTTCTGATCGATACATAGCACAACATATAATTAAAAAAAAAAACTATGAAGTCCCGATACTTTAATAATGGTCAAGTATTGTGTCTAATACGTATCTGATACCGATACTTGCCGATACCTTCGATACCCATATCGGACAAGTATCGGACGATTAATATTATTTTTAAAATAAAATAAATGACAGATACGTGTCGGATACTGCTTTGATATATGTATTAAAGAAGTATCGAGCAATTAATATTCTTTGATGATGAAAACAAAGGAGATGAGACTGATACAATTTGTATTCCTCTTAAGAAGTAGATGTTAAAGTATGATGTTCATTATGAATAATCAACTATGTATTTTTTTGGATACTACTAAGATGCTTTTTTAGATAATATTAATCATGTACTTTTTGGATACTACTTAATCTAAGATATGTAATTGTCAGTTGTTTGACTACTTAATTTGAATGTTAATTTATTATCATTAGGTTATATATTTTGCATTTATATATTTAATTTTGTTGGGTTTTTATATGTTGACTTCATTTTGCAAAAACAAGATGCTAGTCTGATGAGGAGACAAATGTGGCACACATCTGTCCACAACACTGCTAGCTGATACTAGTTGGATTTGAAACCCTAATACGCACCCTATAGCGCGCCGTTTCTTTGAACCCTTGTTTTCCTTTGCTTCAGGTTTAGCTTGCAGGTGAAGACAAGAAAAGATCTCCTGACTTGCTGAAGACATCGTATGAATATTTGATTTTAAAATATATGACAATATATTTTGAAAACAAATCTTTTGGTTCAAGAAATATTTTCTCAAGAGATCTTACAAGCCTTCTCCAACAAGGAATTTGAAGCCCTATTATTTCTTATAGTTCAAGCAGCTCAAGGCTATAAATATGTGATGACCAAGACCTAGTTTCTTAAGAGAGTCTAGCCGTATTTGCTTATTAGGGTTTTAGTGTGTTAATCGAGTCTCTTTGTGATCATTTCTTGCATTGTCTTAATGCATGTTAAGGACTGAGTTTTATTGAGTTGTATGTGTAATCTTCTCCAAATCTTTTAAGCAAGGAGCAAGGTTTGTGTGTGTTATCACATGAAGCCTTTAGGCAAAATGTGTTTTGTGTGTCTAGGAGAGTGTCTCCACCAACTGAATTGTGTTTTGTACCCGTAGTGTAGAGAACAGTGTGGAGGAGCATCGTTATTAAGGAAGTGACCTGGGCTGGTCATATCTATGTTAGGCCTAGGTAGAATTTGCACATATAGGGATTGAGTGAGGAGTGTTGACAATTGTTAGCCTCTGAATCAGTACTATTATAGTGCATTTATTCTTGGATTGGTATCTCCTAGAGTAGGAGAAGTTTCGTCCGAACTGAGTTAACAAACACCTTGTGCAACTCTATTTTTACAGCTTTTTCTTGCATAGTTAAATGTTCTGTTATCCTTTGTGGAGACAAGTGTTGAAACATCTGTCCCAACATCCAACGTTGTCTGGACAGGTTTTGGAACATCCGTCAACACATCTGTCTAATATGAGTGCCAGAATTTCAATTGGCATCAGAGCAGGCACCCTGACTGTACTTGGGTGAGCTCCAGGGAGTATTTTTTGGAAATATGGAACAGGGAGGAAGATATGTTGACAGACCACCACTTTTGGATGACACCAACTATGATTACTGGAAGTCGCGTATGGTGGCTTTTCTAAAATCTATGGATAGCCAAACTTGGAAAGCAATTATCAAAGGTTGGGAACATCCTGTTGTGAGGGGCACAACTGAATTGAAGCCAGAAGAGATCTGGTCTAAGAAAGAAGATGAACTTTCTCTTGGAAACTCCAAAGCATTGAATGCACTATTTAATGGTGTGGACAAGAATATGTTCAGACTTATCAAATAATGCACTGTGACAAAAGATGCTTGGGAAATCCTCAAGACTACTCATGAAGGCACTTCCAAGGTTAAGATGTCAAGATTACAACTACTTACAACAAAATTTGAGAATCTTCAAATGAGAGAAGAAGAGAGTGTTTATGACTTTCACATGAATGTAATTTATTATGTTAATCAATTTTATTTCCTTGGTGAGAAGATTCCTGAAGAGAAGCTGGTAAGAAAAATTCTTAGGTCACTCCCTAAGAAATTTGACATGAAGGTCACAGCCATTGAAGAGGTTCAAGACATATCTAGTTTGAAAATTGAGGAATTGGTGGGTTGTTTGCAAACCTTTGAGCTTAGCATGAATGAAAGATATGAAAAGAAAAATAAAAGCATTGATTTTGTCTCAAAAACTGATGATGATGGAGTGTTAGGTGAGCTGGATACCAAGGAGAGCATCTCAGAGGCTCTTGTCCTTATTGAAAGGCTATTTAAAAAGGTTCTAAGAAGGATAGATGAACAAACCAGGACAAATGTGGAGTACACCTGTCTCGATATCAGTAAAAATGGCAGCACTCAAAGGAAACCAAAAGCTGATGAAAGACCAAACAAAGGCAAAGGATCTCAATTTCAAGAATGTGATGATGAGACAGCAAAACATGTGATGGTTTTTACAGGAAAGTGTAATTATGATAATGAGTCAACTGATGAAGATTCTTGTGATGAAGAAGGTTCTTACAAAGAGTTGTGTAGAAATAATGAAAGTCAAAAGAACCTCACACTCGAGTTACAAGCTGAAACAAATGATCATTTAACCCAAATTTTAAGTCTCAAAAATGAGGTAACTCTATTAAACTCAAAACTTGAAATATTGGGTAAACAAGTAAGGATGTTGAACTCCGGAACTGATTTACTAGAGGAAATCTTAGAAGTTGGGCAAAAGCCTAGTACCTTAAGGGTATTGGCTTTAATCACACATTCGTGAATAAGCAAAAACAACCTCCAGAAAGAAAGTTTGTTCCTGCTAAAAAGGTGTATGATCCCACAATGTCGAGACAAATGTGTCATCATCCTGGACAATATCAAGAGCCTAAGTTTAGAGATAAGTCCAAACCAAGAAACAAGAAGAAAACATCTTGGAAATGTCACTATTGTGGTAGATATGGTCACATAAGGCCATACTGTTACAGATTGTATGGATATCCCCAGACTCATGTTCAACCAAAGGTTAATAGTAAGACTGCTCAAGGTATGAAAGAATGGAAATCCAAAGAGGACTGTTCTGCTGTAATCTCCATAGCAACTCACATTACTAATGTTCTAGCAACTGCCGCAAAGAAGAATGAAACTAAAACTTCTACTGTGAAGAAGGGAACATATATGCCTGTAAGTGGTTCTACCTCTGCTTCTAGTAATGTCCATTTTGGTACTGTTGGAATAGTGATTTTCCTTTTGTTGTCAAGAAACCCCACACTTTGACAAGTTTGTATCTTGACCCCATTTACCCTAAAACGGTTGAACCAAATGTCAATACTTATCAAAAAGGGTTTGTAGTTTCATATATTGAAACCTTGAGTGAATTTGTTACTAAAGCCAGGTCACCAGTAAAGCCTAAATCTGATGAAACTCTGGGACAACCTAGTTTAAATGCGGCTATTGAATGTGTCAATATGTCACCTACCAAGGTTGTTGATATTGCTATTGACTCGATCAAAGAAACTCTACAGGAGTCGAATGTTGTGCCAGATGTCCCAACATCTGTGGCCTTGCCCTGGGACAAATGTGTGCTCAAACTTGAGCTTGTATTTATCTTGAAGACTGAAGGACAGAGGTGGTGACAAATGTAGTCACATCTGGTGATGCATGTGCTCTCTGCACTAGCTATGGCGTTGCTTGTGCTTTCTACACTTTCTTAGTTACTAAGAATTTATTTTTCTCAGGATGTCAGGAATCTATCTTTCCTGTACCACTCTTTGTGGGAAATTACTATGTAAGGGACTCAATGTTCCATTTAATCAATTGTACGGAGTTTATTTCTCCATATGTGAATCCATTATGAGAGGCTAGTTCTCTCTAAGTGTTGTGTGAGGCTAGTAGAGTTCATTTCTGCTGCCTCTGATATCTTGTACGTTACTTAATGTAACTATGCAAAATGTGGTATTCCTTCCCTATCAAGTAACTTCGTCAAAGTTGAAGGAAATTGCTAAAGATATCTCTCCAGAAGATGCCAAGGTTGTTTTAGCCAAAATTTGCCAAAGGGGGAGATTGTTGGGTTTTTATATGTTGGCTTCATTTTGCAAAAACAAGATGCTAGTCTGATGAGGAGACAAATGTGGCACACATCTGTCCACAACACTGTCAGCTGCTGCCAGTTGGATTTGAAACCCTAATGTGCTCCCTATAGCGCCGTTTCGTTGAACCCTTGTTTTCCTTTGCTTCAGATTTAGCTTGCGCGCCAAGACAAGAAAAGATTTCCTGATTTGCTGAAGACATCATAGAAATATTTGATTTTAAAATATATGACAATATATTTTGAGAATAAATCTTTTGGTTCAAGAAATATTTTCTCAAGAGATCTTACACGCCTTCTCGAGCAAGGAATTTGAAGCTCTATTATTTCTTATAGTCCAAGCAGCTCAAGGCTATAAATATGTGAAGACCAAGACCTAGTTTCTTAAGAGAGTCTAGCCATATTTGGTTATTAGGGTTTTAGTGCGTTAGTCGAGTCTCTTTGTGATCCTTTCTTGCATTATCTTAATGCATGTTAAGGACTTAGTTTTATTGAGTTGTATGTGTAATCTTCTCCAAAGCTTTTAAGCAAGGAGCAAGGTTTTTGTGTTTAGCACTCAAAGCCTTTAGGCAAAAGTGTGTAGTGTGTATAGGAGAGTGTCTCCACCAACTGAATAGTGTTTTGTACCCGTAGTGTAGAGAACGGTGTGGAGGAGCATCGTTATTAAGGAAGTGACCTGGACTGGTCATATCTAGGTTAGGCCTAGGTAGAATTTGCACATGTAGGGATTGAGTGAGGAGTGTTGACAGTTGTTAGCCTCTGAATCAATACTATTATAGTGGATTCATTCATTGATTTGTATCCCCCAGAGTAGGAGAAGTTTCGTCCGAACTGGGTTAACAAACACCTTGTGCAACTCTATTTTTACAACTTTTTCTTGCGTAGTTAATTGTTCTGTTATGATTTGTGGAGACAAGTGTTGAAAAATTTGTCTCAACATCCAACGTTGTCTAGACAAGTGTTGGAACATCCGTCAACACATCTGTCTACTGTGAGTTCCAGAATTTCAAATTTTAAATTTAATTTTTTATATAACGTACTGCGGTCGTATCATATCACGAATTTTAAAAAATTGCTCATATCGTCATATTGGTATCGTATCACGTATATGGGCTTCATTGAATATAATAGGATTAGGATAGGTCTTTTTTTTTAAATAAAAAAAAAAAAAAAAAAGCAAAAAGAAGGTAGCTAATTGCTAGGCATCCCAAAATATACATTAAAAAGAAATGCATATACAAATGGTGGGACTAAGCCAAGACTTCATTTAAGAAACACAAAATCTAAAATTAGATACACCAAGTTTGTTTTTTACATAGCTATCTGTAATAAACATAGGTTCTTTATGCCAGTAAGCACTTCCTCTGTTCTTTTTTAAGTGTCTAAAAACATTGGATTTAACGTTTCTATTTAACAGTTTATTTGATGTTTTAAGGGTACGATTTGTCAATTGTACGATTTGTCAATTAATCTTATCTGTTTCAATAAAATTAATTAATAATATATATTTGGAAAACTAAAGTTTTTTAAAAAAAAAAATTGGTACAGAACATATTAATTTTTTTTTTTTTACAATATTATTAAATTTATTGGAAAGAGAAAGTGTGTGCAAAAATTAGGAATTTATTGGTGGATTAAAATTAGGGTATAATAGGAAGATAAGGTGCAAAACGGACACTTAAAAAGGAACCCGGGAGTAATCTATCTATCTATCTATCTACTATATGTAAAGCAAGCTTTTGATTTGCTTATGTGTCAGCCTAATAAAGCTTCTCCCATCTTTCCTTTTTTCTAAGCAATAGTTGGTGCTTATGTGGCATTTTCATTTTTCAAAATAACAAAATCTTTTAATTGCTTATGTGTCATCACTAGAAAACTTTATTGTTTATGTGTCATCTATAATTAACTAACACTATTATAATGTTGTTTTTATGTTGTTATAATCTATCTATCCTTTGTTTTCATCACTAGAAAACTGAAGGATCATCCATTTTAATGTTGTTTTTATGTGTACTTATTTTGAGTTTTTTGCATTCTTTTGGTTTCCTTCACCTATTAATTAATTGAATTGAATTATTAACTAGCACTATTATAAAAAAAATGTTATGAAAGGTGAAAAATCATCCATTTTAATGTTGTTTTTTTGTGTACTTATTTTTTGTTTTAAACTTTTCATTCTTCTTAACATTTCAATCCCACTATTAAAAAAACTATTGTGAATTAGCTATTATATATGTCATTATGTATAATCCCTCCTCATACATGAGCATGTGAAATTTCTATTTGGAACTTGATTTTGGATCATCATCGTTTTACTCAAACAACTATCTGAATGGTGCTCTTAAAATTTTGTATTTGCTTTCCTAATAACATTGAAGCTCAAGCCACTCTATATATTTAGATTAACCAAATCTCTTTTATTTATTTATTGTTTGTTAGAATTTTAAGATTTCTTTTTTATTTTATTTCATAATATTGTGGATATTACTATCATGTGAATGAGGTAAAGAGGATAAAGAAGACTTCTATTATTTTTCATTTCGTTCTTATTTTGTAATCTCTAACGGGTATCCTTTTTTTAACATTGTCTCTCCATTGTTTTGATTTTAAAGTCAATTATTTTCATTGATTTAGTCATTTGATGGAATGTTATATTTATCGTCTAATATTTTGCGAATTTTAGAATTGCTACACTAAAATTATATTTATATTATATTTTCTCACATTCTTTTTCTTCCCATTTAGTGTCTATGATGATAGGTATCACTCGCGTAAAACAAAAGGTATATATGTCACTTCATACATTGTATATATGCTAAAACTTCTAACTTCGTGTTCTAAATTTTTCATTCATAATAATTATGGAAAATGTCTTTTAATAACTGTAAATTATGTCTTCTAAAATTGAATTATGTTTGCGGTAAGAATCAACATGCTAAAACTTCTGACTTATTGTTTGCACTTATAAAATTGTTTGTTCTATTATTTTTCTTTATCTAATAATATTTGTTATCCAACAAGAGTTTCTTTGCAATGTTCTTAAGCAACAATGGAGGAGTAATGGTAGAATGTTGTGCATGGAAGCAAGATTGTAGTAATTAATTCCACACTTCTTACTGAAACCTGGAATCATAGGGATTATATATTATGTAGGTATACATACATTTTGGGATGGTTTTGATGTTTATGATGTAAATTATAACTATCACCGATGACACAAAACATTATTCACTTCTTTTATCTTATAAAAGAAAGTTTGAGTTGCTCTTATAACTTCATTGTGACGACGTGACACTAAAAAAAGTTTTCAATCATCTCTTTTAATTAAATCATTTTAAGGAGTTATCTTGCACTATGTCAAATTATTTTATTTTATTTAGTGGTATAACTTCTTAGAAATTATGGTCACCAAATCCATAAATAATTATTTTTAAAAACAAGAATGCTACGATATTGAAAGGTTGAAATCAAGCAATGTTACGTGTTTTTTTAATCAAAATTAATAGGTGATAATAAAGAGAAAATGTAAATAATTATGTATAAAATAAAAAGATGTGTACTCCTTCATCTTTACTATCATTCATGAAAATGAAAGTGGTGAAACAAATTTTAACTAATAAATTGGTCGGTTACATAGTACAAAAATAATAATTATATAGAAAATAAAAAAAAATTGTGTTCTCCTTCATCTTACTATAAATAATTTTTTAAAAAAATTTACAAAATAATTTGCAAACTCTACTAAAACACTGTCATCACTTTTAATAAATAATTAAATATAAAAGAAAAAGTAATGCATTATATAACTTAATATCAATTTAATATTTATTAACTTCTTAAAGAGAATAAATCAAGAATGAAAAAATTAATTACTAGGGATCAAGTACCTTAATAATATTTTATGATATATGTTTATTTTGAGAATTGCCTTTAATTTGTGTATATTTTCAAGTAATGAGTTTTTTTTTTTGGTTTAGAAGGGAAGACAAAGTTTGACACATATTTTAATTCTTTTAGTTTTAAACCTAAATTTGGTGTAGTTAAATAAAAAATTGCAATAGTGTGGTTTGTATTAAGGTTGCATTTTAATAATCAATTGTATAAAAGTTGTTAAATTTTTAATTATTGAAGTCAAACTCAATAATTAGTATAAAAATATTAAATGGAAAAATAAAATGATAAATAAAACATTATGTAATGATAATATTTCAAATTTAGTCATAAAATATAATTATTAGAGAATACTAAAAGAAGAAAATAAAGAGGCAATATGAATCATAATTACATGGTATACTACCTTATGATTTTGATATTAAATTATTATAAAAGATGGATATTTAAAAAATAACACACACTTTGTCAAAAAAAAAAAAAAAAAAAACACACACACACAAACCTTTGCAATACTATTTTTTTACTATTCCTTAACTCTTATTCTTTAATTATGATTATTCACTCACTCATTGTATATTGATGCAAAGTTTTAATTTGCAAGTTGGATAGTTACAATTTTAATTAATTTCTATTGTCTAATTATTATATATTTTTTTACAATAATTATTATATTTTATTTAAAAATAACTTTATCATACCAATCTTTGAACTACTCATTTTTTTCTTCTTTCTATCTATCTATCTATCTTCTATCTATCTATCTATCTATCTATCTACTATATGTAAAGCAAACTATTTTTTACTTATGTGGCAGCCTAATAGAGCTCCCTCCTTTTTTCCTTTTTTCTAAGCAAAAGTTGAAACTTATATGTTATTTTTCATTGCACACTTATTTTCAATTTAATAGAAATAACTCATGACATTGTATATTATATGGATCCACTACATTGATTAAATATTTTAATGAAAAAAATTACTTTATAGTAACCACATTTTTAATATAAGGAATTGCAATCCATACATTGATTAAATATTTTAATGATAAATTATTTTATAGTAACCGCATTTTTAATATAAAGAATTGCATAAGTCAAATGAAATGAAAGACAAAACATTAATATATGTAAGAAAGGTACTCAAAGGTTGGCAAGATTGTTTTTTTCCAATCTTTATAGCAGTACGGTTTAAAAGGAAATCCAAAATGTAAAAAAACTAACAAAAGCCAAAAAGTTATCAAAAGTTAGCAAGATAGATAGTATATGAATAATGAATAAATATTTTTCACATTTCTTTTTATAAGTTGTACATTTTTTTTTTGTCTTTGTGTTTGCAGATCTCAAATTCATTTTGTGTCTCAATCAACATAAAAAAAATAATCAAAAAAGGTAATTGAAGAAATATTGCATTTTGTTTTCATTTTCTAGATCTTGAGGATTATTTTTGTGTGTGTGTGTGTTGGCATATCACAATTTCTTTCTTTGTGTCTCGATCAACATGAGAAAGTCCTATTGTGCCTTCTTAAATATTATTTTTTTTGTCTTTGTGTTTGCAGATCTCAAATTCATTTTGTGTCTCAATCAACATAAAAAAATAATCAAAAAAGGTAATTGAAGAAATATTACACTTTATTTTCATTTTCTAGATCTTTGATAAAAAAAAAAAGACAATAGATTTACAACCGAAGCAAAAAATACCAACCTCTTTCTTAAAAATTTTATGCTAATCATTTGTTTTAAAAATTAACTTACATTTATTTCTCATTATATAGTTATGAAATTTCTTAAAGAAATTAAGAAATATAGAATACTATAATTATAAAGTTCACAAAATATTATTAATTTATTATCATGAAATGTTTCCACTACATATTATAAAATATCAAAGTTCTAGTATTTTAATTTTAATATTCCATATAATACATTAAAGAATGAAAAAAAAAATAGTATAAGAATATTAAATGGAAAATTAAAATGATAAATAAAATATTATGTAATGATAATATTGCAAATTTAGTCATAAAAATATTTATATTTATAAAAATAGTGAGAACAAATTAAATTGATAAAAGGTCAATGAGAAGTTGTAAGTTACAAATGAAATATATTGATTAGTTATATTTTTTGTTCTCAAACAAATGAAATATTGAATGGACAATGTAACAAAAAACGTAAACAGGACCAATTTTGATTCCATATAACTAGAAGTGAATACTAAAAGAAAAAACTAAAGAGGCAATATGAACCATAATTACATAATACTAACTCATGATTTTGATATTTAATTATTATAAGAGATGAATTTTAAAAAATAACATACAAACCTTTGCAATACTATTTTTTTTACAATTCCTTAACATACTTATTCTTTAATTACGCCTTTTCACTCACTCATTGTATATTGATGCAAAGTTTTAATTTGCAAGTTGGATAGTTACAATTTTAATTAATTTCTATTGTCCAACTATTATATTTTATTTAAAAATAACTTTATCATATCAACCCTTAAACTATTTTTTTTTTCTATCTTTAACTGTTGTATGTGTAAATATATGATTTTATTTACGACAACTACATGTCGATAGTATACAATATGGATTTTGGGTCTTTGTCACTTTCTTCAAACAACTCTTGAGTAATACCTTTTCAATCATGTATGGTAGTTTAGTCATACTTTTTTAATTGCTATTATATAAATTGAATATCATGTTATTTTCTTGAATAAATAAGTTATGAAATAAAAAATTTAATCAAGTCCGTGCAACGCACGGGTTTAATACCTAGTATACTATATGTAAAGCACACTTTTAATTTCTTATGTGTCATCACTAGAAAACTTCATTGCTTATGTGTCATCTCTACAAAACTAAAAAAAAATTGTATATTGTTTGCATTTTTTTAGTTTCCTTCACCTACTAATTAATTGAATAATTAACTAACACTATTATAAAAAAATGTTATGAAAGATGAAAGATCACCCATTTTAATGTTGTTTTTTTGTGTACTTATTTTGAGTTTTAAACCATTCATTCTTCTTTACCTTTCAATCCCACTATAAAAAAAACTGTTGTTCTGAATTAACTATTATATGTATATGCCAAAATGTATAATCCCTCATCATACATGGGCATGTGAAATTTCTATATGGAACTTGGAAGGGTTATTAGTGTTGTTGTAGAAGAAAGGTAATTTTCTAAAATTTTATGATCTCATTGTGTCTTTCTTCGTCTTCTTTGAAACATATAGTGATAACATGAAAATCGTATGCAATAATAATTCTTATCACAATAACATGAAAAGCCAATCCTAACATACACATGACTATGTTTATATGAAATAAAATTTTATCTTCTATACATTCTTGCTATAACATGCATCATGGCTTGCATGATGGTTTTTATCTTCTTCTTTCTTTTTGTTTTTATTTTAATTTTTTAATTCATCAACTGACTAATAAAGAGTTTATTGTTTTCTTAGATTGATACTTTTATTTTTAATTTTGCTCTCAATTTGTCTCCATAACAAGTAGAACAACGAGGATTTTTTTTTTTTTTTTTTGTGTTTGCAGATCCCAAATTTATTTTGTGTCTCAATCAACATCAAAAGAAAAAAAAATCAAAAGAGGTAATTGAAGAAATATTGCACTTTGTCTTTTTTTAGTATCTTTAGGGTTATTTTTGTGTGTGCATTTGCAGATCATTTGTCTCGACCAACATCATCAGAAAGTCCTATTGTGACACAATGCCATGTCTTCTTGAATATTTTTATTTTATCATGTGTGTTTGCTAATATTGGTCTATTAAATTTTCATTGTTTAGTTTTATAATTCGATAATAAGATGTTGAGTGAAATTGATAATTTCAAATATTTTTAACTATTTAATGGATCTTTGTGTATTATTATATTAATACAATGTCAGTTTCAACTTTTGTTTAAGTGACAAAATTATATCCTATCCAATTTATGTTACAGAACCATTGCTAAATTGCATAATATAGAACTTATTTTCACTTACAAAATGATGATATTCAATATACAAAAACATTGTTCCAAACTTTTTGAATAATCAAACATTTCTTTAATAATTATTATTAATATTATTATTTGAGTACCATTGTTGATTCCCTATATGAAGAAGAATATGTTAACTCATTGTAAAACAACATAATTATGAAAGGGAAAAAAAACTAAATATCATGGTTGAGATCATGCATCACTTTCTCCAAACATTTATTGGGTGGTGCGTATTCTTCATTTTTTTACTATGATTTTTGTTTTTCTTTCTTACATTTCATATATGTCTTGACTAATCAATTGATTTCTATAACATGATATGAACTAAAGTTACTTTATTATATTGATGGGTCAATTGGCTTGAAAATCGTAAGCTTGAGTAAATAAGAGAGATATGTATCTTTGTAAATCGAAAAAGTTTCGCACCTTCTCTAAAATTCTTTTAATTTCTATATCATCCAATAAAGTACCACAAGTATTGCATATTTTCTTAAATAAGAAAAATTGTAAATTGCTTGGACGAGAGTAAGATTAAGCAGTTACACTATATGATACATAATTTTAAAGGAATTGAATCAAAAGATGAGAAAGATTTTTAAAAAATCACTAAAGATAAATTACATTTTAACAAGAGTTTATTCAAAAGTGATACTAAGATAAAAAAAATATATCATGAATATACCAAGAAGATCCACAAAAAATGAAAGATTCTTACCTATAATTACAATATTAAGATAAAATATATATCTCTTAATGCTTATGTAACTGTTTTGTTCTTTTGCAATTTTTGACGAGCACAAAATATGTTTCCATAAACTTTTGACCTCATTGTGTAAGAGTGAAAATGTTTTCTTAGAAGAAGTGAAATTAACTGTTTAAGTATATAAAACGTGTTTTTTTTTTAATGTAAAAGTTGTCTATTTAGTTTCTTAACATGTGTACTAAGGAAACATGTTAACATGACCCTTTATATATTGTATGTTATGTTTTCTTTAATCGATAAATATTTTAGACCAAGTTACTTTAGTACTTTCCAATAGCTTTTGTGATAAGTAGTAACTATTTAGGAACGTCTTGAAAATACATAAACAATGTGACCCTGACCATAACATGCCGGTGAAAGCAACACTATAAAGTTCTTGACCCAAGAACAAAGGATAATTCTCACAATATAGAAAATTCTCAAATTGATTA
This sequence comes from Trifolium fragiferum, assembly GCA_954870985.1. Taxonomy (NCBI): domain Eukaryota; kingdom Viridiplantae; phylum Streptophyta; class Magnoliopsida; order Fabales; family Fabaceae; genus Trifolium; species Trifolium fragiferum. The sequence continues at coordinate 19,059,961 of OX940789.1, forward strand.
AACTTCAAATTGTTGTTTGAGAAGTACATGAGATTCTTATATATAGTCTAATCTTAAAATAGTAGAATTTATTTCTTACAACATGCATTTACCATATGCATTTTCATTACCTAGAAAATACGCACTAAACATGATTATAAATTTTCACTAACCATTATAATGACTTAAAGCACTTCCTAGTAGAAAGCATTTAGAGATGCTAACAGATCATTTAAAAATTCATCCATAAAATAGAACAAAAATTGCATATAAAGTAGACAAAATGGGGCTTAATTGCTTTCTATTTAGTCCAATTAATATAATTAAATTTAAACCACAAATCAGCCAATGAATGCTTATTATCATGTGAATATTCTCATCCAAATTATGTTTTCAAGTTTGGATCGAAAAATCTTTATCCAGTTGATCTTTATGATAAGCTTCTTTCCACATGTTTAGTGAACTCATGATCTAACCGTAAGCTAACAAAATTTTCATTTTTTGTGCATTTTATTTAAGCCTCCTTTCACATGCTTAGTGAACTCATAATCTCATTGTTTTGTTCTAACAATATGACAATTTTATTTGAGCACAGTGACAACGAATTTTTTTGGTAATATTGTGACTTTGAAATGAAGATTAAATCTTTGTTTAACACATATATTGGTTTTTTCTACGCATCATTTTAATAATGCTGTAATTTTAATTTGAAATATATTTAGAGGGATTCAAATTAAATATATTTAAATGTCCAAAATACTACTTAGGCATGCATGACAAAGTTGTTTTGAAAGGTCTTTGAATATTTAGTCTAATGTATTTAGTTCTATTATATAAAAAACCTCTTTGATATAGAAAATTTATTCACTTAGAAGAATATACAATTAATTAACATGTCCTCTTATTCTTATAAAGCTCAAAACAAATATCTTCCATTTTTTTTCATATAAAATAATAATAAAGAGATTGGACTATAATTAAGATAAAGATAGAAGTCAAGAATTGAGAATTAAGAGATAATGAAAATGATAATGTAGATAATATATTAAAATAATCCACTATTTTTTCCACAAAAGCTAAAAATATAAATAAATAAAAAATTAGACTAATTAATTTGAAGAGATATATAAATCAAACCCAGAAGAAAAAAAAAAGATTAATAAAACAAATTTTTAATATAATACGTTATTCCGCTGCACTTCTATTGATTTCTATACACTATAAATGATAGTTTTAAAAAAGTAGCTTTTAAGGTAGACTCTAATGATTTCTATACACCTAATTGATTTCTATTGCAATTATATTGATTTCAAATGTTATTTAGATAGCTTTTAAGTCTTAAAATAGCAGAGTTAAATACAACTTTAAACTATATTTCAAATTTTAAGAACCACAATATAATTATTTAACAATATGCATATTAAATTTTTAAAAAATTGAATACAGATTATTTTCTTAAATAAGCGAATTATAAAATAAAAAATTTAATCAAGTCCGTGCAACATACGGGTTTAATACCTAGTGTTTTGTAAAGTAAGACCATGATTAGCAAGTGTATTTGTAATCTATGTAATTTTTTTTAGCAAGTGTATTAGCAACTTGGTTTCCTTCCCTGAATATATGAGTGACAATACATTTCATTTTCCTGGAGAGAATCATTATATTATGTCATCTATTTTTTAAGGACCAAGGTATAATATCAGCAGCATTGCTAAAAGCTAGGACCATTGATGGAGAGTCTATCTCTAGCCACAGATTATGCCAATTGAACTGATGGATAATTTCTATAGCTTTGATAGGACTACATAATTCAACTTGATAGGAAGTAGACATTCCTAAAGGTTCGACAAATCCAAGGATGAAGTCAGCTGCATTGTTTCTGAATATGCTGCCATAAGAGGAAAGGTCAGGGTTACCTTTGGAAGCTATATCAATATTGCATTTCGTTCAGGTAGGCAGACGGGTGTTAAATAAAATTTATTTGATCACAGGTATTCTAGGATGATGAATTGTAACTTTAAAATGCTTAAGCATAGTGAAATCTCTTATGGAATCGAAAGATACTTAGCTAGTATTGTTGCCAGACAAAGAAGTACTAGCAATTATCATTTAGTTAGCATAATGCCAACTAATAAATTTGTTGTTAAACCTAGCCTTGTTTCTAGCAAACCATAAAGCATTGAGTAATTGATTAGTGCAGCAGTGACTACAATCTTACATTGTAAAGACCAATTCAAATCACAAATTTTTCAAATGTCATCCATAGAGGTAATTTGCAGCACTAAATTAAGACAACTAGCAAATCATGATCAAATTTTGATTGCATAAGCACATTCAAAAACTATATGAAAAGTAGATTATTCATGACAGCTACACATATTGCACATAGAGGGGATAGAACATCCTCTTACCTTAAATTCTCATATGTTGGGATTTTGTTTTGCATGAGCCTCCATGCTCAATGGGATTTAGATGGTGGAATATCTGAGTTCCAAATAGCTTTGGCCCAATCAAGGTCTTGAAGCTATTGTAGCTTAAAATGATAAACTTCCTTGAGCTGTAAGTCACCAATATCTGAATGCTTCCATATAAGCTTATCCAAAGAAGCCTCCAAAGGAATAGTCACTTGTTGAACAATGCAGACAAGATTTCTAAAGTGTTTATGCATCTAAGGACAGAAAAACCATTGGCTATTGAGGATGTAATCACTAACCATATTCAATTCATGCATATAAACATATCCATGCATGCGTTCAACATTTAAATGGGAAATAGAACACAGATGCTATATTGATATCAAATTTGCATAAATTTAGCAAACTGTATAAGTTAAAAGAAGTGATAATGGTACTTATCTCTTGTTGTGAATATCTAGGACTTCACAAGTAATGTCATCTACTTCAAAAATTGCATTTATTATTTAACCACAAGTAAATCATAAATCGAACATTATAGATTGAACCTAAAGATTGTTGGATCTTGTGTTGAGGTTTGCTACAAATACTTGAACAAGAAGATGATGAAAAACATGAATTGATTCGTTAAATAAAGTAATTTCCAAGGATTTAGTGAATGCTTGTCAAAAAGGAAAAGAAAAAATAAACTAGAGTACTGTATTTTAAACCAAAAAATGTTGTTTCTATTACAAAACCTCTGAAGCTTCTTGTAGGAGAATTTCCAAATATACTTGAAAGGATGCGATGGTTAGTTTGAAACAAAGTGTCTCTTGGTATATGTTGGGTTTTTGTGTTGCAATGTTCTAGCCAGATGTTGGATCACATGTCCTGACATGTGAGTACGACATCTTACATCAGGTGTTGTACCGTATTTCACATTCTTGGAGAGATGTATTTTTGCGTAATATCTCTAAAGATTTGATTGAAGAATTATTTACATAACTTGTGCTCCAAGATGCGTGTGTTTTTAAAAGCTTCCTTTGTCGGTTTAATGTTGCCATATATTTGAATTATATTTCCAAAATATATTTTGTGAAGATTACTGCAGAAAATATAAAAGATTTGTTTCAAATATATTTTTGTGGTTCAAGGAGATTGTTACTGGAAATATATTTATGGATAGCAAATATATTTATGGAAGGAATATTTGATGCAAGTATATTTATAAAAAAATATATCTTGCTTCTAGAAGATTGTAGCTGAAAATATAATTATTGCCAACTGGAATTGTTTAGCCCATATGAAGAAAAGTCCATTCAAAATCATGGCTATGTAAATGAAGACGTAAAATCTAATTTACTACCAAAGCCATTATTTGAATAACAGTCTTTAGGGTTTTAGTCTATGCACTGTTATTTGTGAGTCACTCTTGTAGCTTATGATACTATAGAGTTGGACTGTTTAGTTGAGCTGTGATTGTGAATCACTCATAAGCTTTTAAGCAAGAGTGGATTTTGTTTAATTGGAGTATGTCTCCTCTTTGATTGTTGCTTTTGTAATCATGGGTTGCGTGATTGAGGGAAAGTGAGAAGAGTCTCATATCTATGAGTTCCTAGGTAGAAATATCACAAGTAGTGATTAGGTGTGAAGATAGTAAACCTCGGGTTATTTACATAGGGCTTCAAACTAATACTAATTTAATGGATTTCCTTCTTGGCTTGGATGCCCCTAGAGTAGGTGACATTGCACCGAAGTGGTAACAAATAACTTGTGAAATTTACTTCCTGCAGTTTATTATAACTTGTCTATTATGCTTTCTATTGTTACGATGTCTTGACATTACTCTCGACATTTTGTATTCTGGTGTCTCGACATCGTACACGACATCTATTACTTGTGTGCCAGAATTTCAGTATAGTGTTACAATCTTTTGCGAACAAGAGTGAATCATTGTATTGTTTCAAATTAACTTTGTGGAAAACCTTTCAAGATTTTCTACCCTTCAACAATTGGCAGAAGTTTCTTTATATATATATATATATATATATCTACTCATGAGGCAGAAAAACACATCAGAAAATCATGTTTCTACGAGTATAATTCTATTTAAAAGATTCTAATTCATTTCTTCTTTGCTCTAGTGCATGAGAGTCATTGAAGAAACTTTATTCTGTAAACTATCATTGATCGAGATGCTTGATATGAGCATGCAATTCATATAATGGTTTCCAAAGTATCCTAAAAGGGATTCTCCCATTAACCCTTTTCCATCCGGTATACATAAACTGGTGGGGACAAATCAAACCTAAAGCTTAGTGTTATACACACGCTTTGAAATTTTTATGCAATGCTCAACACATTGTCACATATATAATTGGTTAATACTTAAAAGATTGTGTTTAATTTCGTCAACTAGGACAATATGTTTAATAGTAGTCGTAGAGGGATTTCCCACAACTCCATCTCCAAGAATCGTACCTTAATTGTTGTCACCATAACAGACTTACACGCATTCTTTATTTTTAAACTTTATGAACATAGATGCATATTCTGTCATGTGTCTTGAACATTTGTTGTCTAGGTATTGACCCCTTTTCGAGGATTCAAGACCATCCTACAACATTAGGTGGTACGTTTAGGTCGCCGACTAGAGTTGGATCATTGAGGTTTAGTGCTTAACATAGGACCTTTTGGCACCCACACCATTAATCCTTTGGGAACTTTAAGTTTCCTAATTTCACATTGGGGTATTTTATGAAGGTGAGAAAAATATGTCACGTATTTTCTGTATATATAGGTGTCCCTTGCCCTAGCGAGGTAGCGGTCGTACCTCCTTAATTGGAGAAATAAGTGAGCTCATGCCTCCTTGATAGGAGCAGTTGAGCGAGTGCTCCCTTGATTATCGGCCCATGTGACCTATATGACCAATCTCATCATTTTTGTATGACTTGGTCCATATTTATTCGTCCTGGGGTGAGTGCTCCCTTCCTTATTGGGCCTCTCGTCTTATGGGTGCGGCGGGCCCAACGACCAAGAGAAATTCGCCCAGTCAAATGACCATTTGCAAGAAATTATATTTTAAATGTTTAATTGCATTTAATGAGCATTATTGTTCTCTCTAAATTCAAAATTCAAATTTTGAATTTAAAAAAGCGAGGTAGTTTTGGGTGTTTTATAAGGATTGTAATCAGGGTTTTTGTTGGGGCTACAATTAGGGTTAAGGACGGACTTAAATAAGGTTGAGTTTGTTTCCGATGAATCATAAAAAGACCTTGAACAATTAATCAGTATCTGCAAGGAAGTAATTTTAAATGTGTAACTGCATTTAATGAGCATGATTATTCACTCCAAATTCAAATTTTGAATTCAAAAAAGTGAGGGAGTTTTAGATATTTTAGGGTTCTTGATTAGGATTTTGTTTTAGGGTTACAATTAAGCTGAGTTTCTTTCCAGTGCGTCATAGAAAGATGTTGAGCAATTAATGGGTGTTGTGGGCCCAACAACTAAGAGAAATTCGCCCAGTCAAATGACCATTTGCAAGAAATTATATTTTAAATGTTTAATTGCATTTAATGAGCATTATTGTTCTCTCTAAATTCATGTAACATCTCACTCTTTCACTTACCCAATTAATTTTATTAGAGGCTTATCTAATAAATTAGAATTAATTAAGGGTGATTGCATTAATTAAAATCATTGGATTTAAGTGTGATATATGTGTAAAGTTAGGAGTTTTGTTTGAAACTAACCTACATATCGATACACTACCTACTTCCTTTATGATTTAAAATTAACACAAGAGAGTTAATCCTCCCTCCCAAATCTTTCTCTCCCTCGTGATCTCTCTCTCTCACTCTTATGATTCATTAAATCACTCAAACTCCTACCCAAATGAGTCACCTCTATGACTCACTATCCAATTGCTTGACAAGCCTACACCTCACTCATGAAGCATGCAAGGCCTAGTGACTCATTGCTCCACTCAACACAACTCTCTCTCACATATAAACCCACTCCTCTCACATTGCATGCAAGAAAAACATTAATTTTTTTTCAGCAACTGAGAGCTCTCAAGCTCTCTCTTCTTTCCCTTCTTCCTCGTGAGAACAACAACAATAACTACAAGTTTCAAGCTTCCTTTTTCCACAATAAATCCATGGTTGATCTCCCTTCCCTTACACTACCACAAAACCTAACCCATGATAAGTTCCTGCATGCAAAAACTCCATAAACAAAGAATCACCTTAGAGCTTCCAACTCTTCATTTCTCAAGCCTTGTGATTTAGTAAGACAACAACTAACCCATAAACTTTCCCTTTCAATTCAAATCCTCAAATCTCAAACACACACTTGAACTCTGTTGACTGCATGTACATTACCTTCAAAACACGAATCCTTGATCACTGGGCATGCCATATTTGCTAAGGAATAGTGGAAAATGGGAAAAATGGCAAACCTCGTTCCTCAGCTTGTCAAGCTCGCCGTGGCGAGCTGAACCACTCGCCTAGCGAGTTTAGCAGCGAATTGCTGCATGTGTCTCTGTTCGTGCAATTTCTTGAGTTCGCGGGTATTTCTGAGGATTGATGTAGCTGTTTAGAGCCCAAGGAGCATGTTAAAGCTTCTTTTATCAGGTGGGTGCTTAAGTAGTTTAGATGATTTTTCCCCAAATCAAATAATTGCATGTTAACTAGGAATTAGGAAATTAATTGTGTGAAGTGAATTAACTCCCCAAATTCCCTTACATTCTGTTCTGTATTAATTATTTCATGTATTTGCACTACCTCAGAATTTGATTGTAGGTGTAACCCTTCAAATTGGTGATTTTTTTTGTAAAACAGGGCATTTTCTGCATGAACTCGCCATAGCGAGTTGCTAGCGAGTATTCATGGCGAGCACCAAGTTCTGGGCTGATGAAACTCGCCATGGTGAGCACTGCTCGCCTAAGCGAGTTGATTTAGGCCAGGACCTGCAGTTCGCCATGGCGAGCTAGTTAACTCGCCGTAGCGAGCTAAGTGCAGAAATGCTTATATTATTTTATTTCTAAACTATTTTTAAAGGCACTCGTTTTATATCATCACTGAGATAGATAACTTGCAGATATATATAAATTAATTAATGTTCAAACAGGAGGTCAACACAATTTAGGAATTTGAGGAAACAATTTAGGATTTTAGAACCATGTATGCTCCCCGGGCTTTGGGAAATTATGGTAGCATGTAATTAATTTAGAATCAGTCAATTATGTGTGTGATTATAATATCACGTGTGGACTTCGTTTTAGATGTTCCACCAGTAAAACTTTGTGAGCTGCACGCCGGAACGCTTTCTGTTCGCGGACAAGGCAGGCCTCTGAGACATGCTCACCTCAGAGTGTTTGCGGATTAAAATCAACAAGACTAATTCTGTGTTACACATTTATTTATTATGCTTATGATAATTAAGTTATGAAATGGAATATGATACGACTGATTAGGTGCCCCGGCTTTATAGCCTTTAGGAGCGTAGTAGGACTCACTGGGACGAAGTGACTGTCTCACCCCACTCCCTTTTTGATATAGGTAAGACAGGTTATTTCGGAGCAGGGACCAGGATGGATCTGACGATTGGAGCCGAGCTTGGATTGTCAGCTTAGAAGATTTATTCTTCTTCCTTGTTTTAGATTAGCTTATTATTCTGTTGTTAACACTTCCCGATGTTTGTATTGAATATTATAAATATTACTCTAATGATATTGTAGTATTCAGTTATATTTCTCTTAATTAATGTACTCAGATTCCAGTTATTAATGTTCCGACTAAATATTCTAGATAATTTTAGTTGGGGCGTTACAATTGGTATCAGAGCAGGTCGATTCAGTATCGGACCTTGCCATGAGTCATTACAATCCCTTCCTTAGTAGTACGGACCTTTTAGAGTCTGGACTGTTTACGCTGAAACCATCGCGTGCTGAGTCTGATCAACTCAGTATTGTGCATGGTAGGCAGGGTATTACGGTCGAGAACCGAAGTGGACCACGGTGGTTAAGTAAGAATATCGTAGTAGAGATGTAGTTCAGAAGCAATTGTTGGCGAGAATTCTCTCTAACCGGATGTTAGAGCCAGAATAGTTAGGATTGAAGGAGTAAGAACAGTTCGATGAGAGTACTAATCACTCGAAGAAGAATTGTTCAGGGAAGCACGTAGATGTGTAGACCATTTTAGTATCCAACCGACACCATGTGTCAGGTAAATTCCCCGGACTTGAGAGTAACCATACCTCCCGGTGAACATGTTTACAAGAAACATGTGAGCCAAGTTAAACTCAACCCTCAGTAAATCAAGACTTTTCCTAAATACCTAGTCTTACCTTTCAGCCGCGAGATTTACCAGTGCTGTTAGATCTATTTAGTACCATACTAGAGAAACCAAGTTGGAATATTCGTCTGAGAACTTCCTAATAGATTAGCCTATAGGAAGACAACTCGTAATGCCTCCCTAAGAATAATTTAGCTTTTCAACATAGTAACTCGTATTCCTACCATACCGCTAGAAGTCAGGATCTGTTTAGCATAACAAATAGGATTTGTTTTCCGATACCAGCTTAGGTCAGTTAATTAGCCAAAAACTTTAGGGATCAATCTTGATTAGCGCAATGATTGGGAATCATTTTACAACACCATTTGGATACCTAAGATAGTTCGAGAGACACCAACCTTGAGTAGAAGAAATCAGAGTTGAACCGAAGTAGCTTCTCTAGGTAGCAACCAATATTTATACTTCACCATTAGAAGTGGACATTAACAGATAAACTAATTAGGAGTTGCACCTTATGAATTAGATTACCTATGTAGCCTTGTTAGGTATAGTTAATCACTTATAGTGAACCAGTAACTTAGTGTTCCAAGCTACCCAGCAATGAATATAGAATTTAGTCAAATTAAACCACCTTTGATTAGCGGCCTCTTACTTTTCAGCTTGTCATGTTACCACTTAGGAAATTATTATAGGATTAGTAAGATAATCTCAGCCTTAGTACCAAATCACTAGCATTCAAACCTCGATCTATTTAGCAAAAATCAGGAGTTATCATTAGCACCTTCCGTCATCTAGATCAATCGTTGATCCCCTTTGTGAGTTACCTCGTATCAAAAATAACTAAGTTGGATTTATCCTTTACCAACTATTCAGCACTTGTAACTGTTCTGACCCTAGAGTTAGAAATCTATTAGAGTTAGTCAAGTTTCCTCTAAAGGTGTCTCAATACTGTGTTTTGAGCTGGAACCCATAGAATTCAAATTCCAAATTCATGATCATACCTTCGAATCTTGCCAAGCTAAATTAGTCGAACCAAACTATGTTGGATTGGATATCCATTAGACATGAGATCATGGAGCAGGTTCATTCTCTAACTTGCCCGATTATGTCTTTGACAAATAGCACCTTCTCGTACCCTATCATCTGTTAGTCGTAGTTATCCCTCGGAGTAAGTAAAGGGTAAACTTTCCAAATTCCTCGACATAGGCCAGTTAAACTGACATTGTGAGATTTTGCTTACAAGTAATCCCGTACATTCTTTTCAGCCTTTTCAGTTACACTGTTAGTAATTAAATATAATCTGTGGAATCCAGTTATCTGGAAAGGACACGTGTAAATTCCGTTCAAGCTTTCACTCATATTATCGATCTTTTAATCAGTATCCTCAGCCAATTATCCGCCGAATTATTCTGTTCAGTGTCAGTATCAGTTAATCGTATAGGTCTTTGTGCACCTAAACGACCCATCATTATTTCTAGTGCAATAAGTAAAACTTCGGAGTCTTATCCGCTAATTTTCCAGTTAGGTTTCAGATCTTTCCAGTGGAAATAGGAGTTTGTAGGAATATTAGTATCTAGGTACCTCATCGAAACTATTCTTGGAATCCACGTTTGACAATTTCGTTCTCTGCCGACTGATTTAGTTTCTCGATACCTTATTAACGATAAATTCAGATCATGGTGAATCAATTCCCCGTGTAGAGTAAAAGGGTTTCCTCGTTGCAGACCCAACTCATACACTGGCACATTGATTAATTGGGACAAGGATTTAAATTCAATTCCTGTGTTGAAAGTGCAAACCCTCCGTGTTCAGTTAACTATCATTAGAATCCAAACGCTTTAGCTAGATTCTTTTATGTCAGTATATCAGTGAATCATCCAACCAATCTAACCGTATCCTTGAAGGAGGATTCGAATCTCAGTTATTGACATGTAATTGTATTACTCGATCACAGTGTTGTGCTAGGATGGATTGAAATGGTAGGTGGAAAATTCTGTAGTACTATGGACTCGGTTGCAGATGAGTCTGACTCATTGGCGAAAGGATCTATAGTGCTTAAGCGTTCTCCACTCATTTTATATTTTGATTAATTCTAGAGTTTTTATACGGCACTATGAGACAGTGGTACATATGACGTGTCACGAGCTGCAGTGTTCGGAATTGAGAAAAACCGAAGAGAAAATTTTGGATTATTAATGTCAACGTTTAGACTAATCCCATTCCGCTATTCATATAGCGACAACCAGGCCAGATACCGACCGGTGGAAGTGTAGTGTGAGACAATAACAAGAACGGTATGTTAAGGCATCGTGGACATGTTGGACTGTAGTAACGAATGGAAGATGCAGTCATCATCCACTCCCATAATTTCAGACAAACATGCCTTGTGGATTTAGCCAATGCAAGACGTAGTAATGATAGAAGTTAATTGGAAAAGAAGAGATGGTGCGTTATTGTGTTAGGCAATTTGGAATAAGACCGTGATGACGTAGATAGAAAGAATGACTATGAGTAGTCGGATCAGAGTGCGCAGCACTAGAGTAGACGTACACCAAATTGGACGAATAACTCTTGAGAGAGGAAAGTTTTATTCCAAGGAATAAAGGTAATCAAGTATTCTTGAGAGTAACACCAAAGTTGGTACTACGAGGTGTTCTCAAACAAAGAAATTCTATCCGAAGTGTATAAGATCTTATCAGATCCTTCAACGCGTCGGTCCTGTAACCTATCAGTTAATTCTATTTCTATTCAGGTCAGGGTTGCACGACGTGTTTCATGTGTCTTAACTTCGGAAAGCCATTCCCGATCCTTATCACACTTTAGAGATTGATATTCAGTCAGCCTTAACTTATCAGCCGAATCCAGTTCGTATAGTCGATTGTGAAGTTAAGATCCTTCGGAACAAGAGAATTTCAATAATCAAAGCCGGATGAGCTCAGTCTCATAACGACTAACCCACTCAGGAACAGAAAACTGTCATGAGAGAAGTTATTCCTATCTTTCCTAAGGGTAAATTTCTGAATTTCAAGGACGAAATTTCTTTAAGGGGGGTAGATTGTAACATCCCACTCTTTCACTTACCCAATTAATTTTATTAGAGCTTTATCTAATAAATTAGAATTAATCAAGGGTGATTGCATTAATTAAAATCATTGGATTTAAGTGTGATATATGTGTAAAGTTAGGAGTTTTGTTTGAAACTAACCTACATATCGATACACTACCTACTTCCTTTATGATTTAAAATTAACACAAGAGAGTTAATCCTCCCTCCCAAATCTTTCTCTCCCTCGTGATCTCTCTCTCTCACTCTTATGATTCATTAAATCACTCAAACTCCTACCCAAATGAGTCACCTCTATGACTCACTATCCAATTGCTTGACAAGCCTACACCTCACTCATGAAGCATGCAAGGCCTAGTGACTCATTGCTCCACTCAACACAACTCTCTCTCACATATAAACCCACTCCTCTCACATTGCATGCAAGAAAAACATTAATTTTTTTTCAGCAACTGAGAGCTCTCAAGCTCTCTCTTCTTTCCCTTCTTCCTCGTGAAAACAACAACAATAACTACAAGTTTCAAGCTTCCTTTTTCCACAATAAATCCATGGTTGATCTCCCTTCCCTTACACTACCACAAAACCTAACCCATGATAAGTTCCTGCATGCAAAAACTCCATAAACAAAGAATCACCTTAGAGCTTCCAACTCTTCATTTCTCAAGCCTTGTGATTTAGTAAGACAACAACTAACCCATAAACTTTCCCTTTCAATTCAAATCCTCAAATCTCAAACACACACTTGAACTCTGTTGACTGCATGTACATTACCTTCAAAACACGAATCCTTGATCACTGGGCATGCCATATTTGCTAAGGAATAGTGGAAAATGGGAAAAATGGCAAACCTCGTTCCTCAGCCTGTCAAGCTCGTCGTGGCGAGCTGAACCACTCGCCTAGCGAGTTCAGCAGCGAATTGCTGCATGTGTCTCTGTTCGTGCAATTTCTTGAGTTCGCGGGTATTTCTGAGGATTGCTGTAGCTGTTTAGAGCCCAAGGAGCATGTTAAAGCTTCTTTTATCAGGTGGGTGCTTAAGTAGTTTAGATGATTTTTCCCCAAATCAAATAATTGCATGTTAACTAGGAATTAGGAAATTAATTGTGTGAAGTGAATTAACTCCCCAAATCCCCTTACATTCTGTTCTGTATTAATTATTTCATGTATCTGCACTACCTCAGAATTTGATTGTAGGTGTAACCCTTCAAATTGGTGATTTTTTTTGTAAAACAGGGCATTTTCTGCATGAACTCGCCATAGCGAGTTGCTAGCGAGTATTCATGGCGAGCACCAAGTTCTGGGCTGATGAAACTCCCCATGGCGAGCACTGCTCGCCTAAGCAAGTTGATTTAGGCCAGGACCTGCAGTTCGCCATGGCGAGCTAGTTAACTCGCCGTAGCGAGCTAAGTGCAAAAATGCTTATATTATTTTATTTCTAAACTATTTTTAAAGGCACTTGTTTTATATCATCACTGAGATAGATAACTTGCAGATATATATAAATTAATTAATGTTCAAACAGGAGGTCAACACAATTTAGGAATTTAAGGAAACAATTTAGGATTTTAGAACCATGTATGCTCCCCGGGCTTTGAAAAATTATGGTAGCATGTAATTAATTTAGAATCAGTCAATTATGTGTGTGATTATAATATCACGTGTGGACTTCGTTTTAGATGTTCCACCAGTAAAACTTTGTGAGCTGCACGCCGGAACGCTTTCTGTTCGCGGACAAGGCAGGCCTCTGAGACATGCTCACCTCAGAGTGTTTGCGGATTAAAATCAACAAGACTAATTCTGTGTTACACATTTATTTATTATGCTTATGATAATTAAGTTATGAAATGGAATATGATACGACTGATTAGGTGCCCCGGCTTTATAACCTTTAGGAGGGTAGTAGGACTCACTGGGACGAAGTGACTGTCTCACCCCACTCCCTTTTCGATATAGGTAAGACAGGTTATTTCAGAGCAGGGACCAGGATGGATCTGACGATTGGAGCCGAGCTTGGATTGTCAGCTTAGAAGATTTATTCTTCTTCCTTGTTTTAGATTAGCTTGTTATTATGTTGTTAACACTTCCCGATGTTTGTATTGAATATTATAAATATTACTCTAATGATATTGTAGTATTCAGTTATATTTCTCTTAATTAATGTACTCAGATTCCAGTTATTAATGTTCCGACTAAATATTCTAGATAATTTTAGTTGGGGCGTTACAATTCAAAATTCAAATTTCGAATTTAAAAAAGCGAGGTAGTTTTGTGTGTTTTATAAGGATTGTAATCAGGGTTTTTGTTGGGGCTACAATTAGGGTTAAGGACGGACTTAAATAAGGTTGAGTTTGTTTCCGATAAATCATAAAAAGACGTTGAACAATTAATCAGCATCTGCAAGGAAGTAATTTTAAATGTGTAACTGCATTTAATGAGCATGATTATTCACTCCAAATTCAAATTTTGAATTCAAAAAAGTGAGGGAGTTTTAGATATTTTAGGGTTCTTGATTAGGATTTTGTTTTATGGTTACAATTAGGCTGAGTTTCTTTCCAGTGCGTCATAGAAAGATGTTGAGCAATTAATGAGCATTTGCAAGGAATAATATTTTAAATGCAAAATGCATTTAATGAGCATCATTATTTAATCTAAATTCAAAATTTAAATTCAAATTTCAAATTCAAAAGAAGGGAGGTAGTTTTGGGTGTTAGACTTAACTACTCTCCAAATTCAAATTTCGATAATTCAAAAAAGTGAGGGAGTTTTGGATATTTTAGGGTTTGCAATTAGGATTTTGTTTTAGGGTCACAATTAGGCTGAGTTTCTTTGCAGTGCGTCATAGAAAGATGTTGAGCAATTAATGAGCATTTGCAAGGAATAATATTTTAAATGCAAAATGCATTTAATGAGCATCATTATTTAATCTAAATTCAAAATTGAAATTCAAATTTCAAATTCAAAAAAAGAGAGATTGTTTTCGGTGTCAAACTTAACTACTCTCCAAATTCAAATTTCGAATTCAAAAAAGTGAGGGAGTTTTGGATATTTACAATTACCTGAGTTATTTTCCAATGTGTTATAGAAAGATGTTGAGCAATTAACGAGCATTTGCAAGGAATCATATTATAAATGCAAATTGCATTTAATGAGCATCATTATTCAATCTAATTTCAAAATTCAAATTTCAAATTCAAAAAAAGGGAGGTATGAAAGGGACTTTTTTTTTTTTAAATTAAGAATAAGATAAAAATAAAGATGCCTTGAGATATGAAAGGGACTTTTTTTTCCTTAGTTTGTAGTAAGAATAAGAATATATTGGTAAATGAAAAGTAAGTAAAGTGCATTTAATTACTCTTATATTTTCAAGGCATCTAATTGATATGATTTAGGTGAGTGTATTTTCAAGTCATCTTTTAAATTTTGTTTGTAACAATTATATCATGTAATTTTGCATTAATTATTATTTTTTATTTACGAAATACATTAATCAAATTGTTAAATTAACTTTGACTCAATGTACCAAATAATATCTTACAAAAAAAACCAAATAATAATAAATAATAAATTATAATGAATTTATGGAATTAAAATTTCTATGCATATACACATATCGTCATCAATTAAAATTTCAAATCAATAGTTGATCCCTTTGACCAAATATTAATAATAATGTTGTTTAGGTAATAAAATGTTAAACTATTATGAAAAAATCTATTTTAAATACATAATATATTAATTAAATTTTCAAATTAACAATTGATTCAATTGACGAAAGAATAATAATAAATGGGTTTGACTGCAATATGTGGTTTTTGCTTATAAAAATCAAGGTCATTTGACAACATTATAAAAGAAGAAGAAACTAAAAGTAGGAAGAAGAAGGTGAAGAAAAACATTAAAAAAAAGTGAGTTATGGAGGAAGAAGTAGATTTGATTAGTAACCTTCCTCATGGTGTTCTAACTTCTATAATTTCTCTACTTCCGGGAATGGAAATTGTAAGAACAAGTGTTCTTTCCAAGCATTGGGAAACAGTGTGGAAGTATTCTTCCCACTTAAACTTTGATCAAAGACAAATGTTGAAGTCTTGGATCGAAATCTATATTCAAAATTCTGAACCTAACCATCGTCTTCGAATGGCTATGGGTCGTAAGGTACACTGTCATAAATATCATATAAAAACACTTGTGTTTTTTACTCTAAGATTTCAGTTTTATTATTATATTTTTAGGAGTTGATCTTTTCTAGTCCCTCCATACGTCCATACAAGCCATTAGATTAATCTACACACAAAAAGCTTTTTTTCAATAGTTAGATTAATCAAATGGTTCATATTTTGATGGAGAGTAAATCAGAAAGGACGACAGAAAATCTAATTCATATTTTTTATTCCACTTTTCCAATGAAATAGATGAATTTCAATCCTAAAGGATTTTAATATATAATATACATGATTGTAATATATGCATGACAGATATTTCCTGAAGAGGAGGCATTTTACGATATAATTGCTGAAGCTGCCTTTTTAATTGAATCAATTATGAACAATCATATTGGTCCATTAAAAAGTTGTAGAATTCTACATATGTCTGAAAGTTGTGCAAGTGGGGAAGTTCTGCGATGGGTGAGGATGTTACTGAATAAAAGTGTGACTAAGGTTTCATTAGAATGTGAATCATGCGATTATCTTGAAGAAATGATCATAAGTACAACCTTATTGGATAATGCATTGACCCTCGATTTACCTTTCGAGGTTTTGTCAAATTTCGAGGTTCTTGAGTTGAAGAGTTATCATTTTAAAACTACACCCTACTCTAATCCCCAACAACTTTTGAAAACCCTTACTCTTAATAAAGTGCGTATTGTGTTAAATAATTTTCAAGATATTCTCTCTTGTTGTTTGTGTCTTGAAAACCTTACCCTTGAGAACTGTAATTTCTTCGGAAATGAGGTTAATATCGTAAGCCAGAGTCTCAAATTTATTAAAATTTGTAATGTGAATGAACGTAAGATTTGGGTTTATGGAGTTAACGTTGAATTCATTGAGATTGACTCCATTAACTGTAGTAGTAGTAGTAGTGGTGGTGTTTTTCGTTTGCGGGTTTTGTATTTAAGATTTTCATTTAATATTGTAGTATTTTGAATTGTCATATGTTCTCATATTCTCTAAATACCTAGTTAGTTAATGTTATTGCAACTTTCAAATTAAACAAGTCATATTGTCGGATACAAAAAAGACATCAACCAATGAAAAAATTAGACCCAAAAAATTTATTGTTTGAATATTTTCATGAATCAATGAAAAAGTGTCTCAATTAGAAAAATTAAAAACAAATGTTTCATTTTTCTAATAAGTACTTCTTTGTATATATAATACCAAACTTAGAGAGAAATAAAAGCAAGAAATTGACTTGGACTTCGTAGTACTTTAAATTCAAAATAAAGAGATAGAAAGGGGACACAATCAATTTATAGAGATTTACCATTTCGTCCTCACTTTGGGCTATGTCCTCTTTATCCACAGTGTTAAGCCATCGATGAAACTTTCCACTATTGAATCTTGCAAGTTTACAATGGAGTCTTTATAAGAAATTTAGAGCTACAAATTTTTCACCCAAAATCCTAGCCCGAACCCTTGATCTGGACCCCCAATCTATGGCTTCAACCTTGCTCTTAAAGTTTGTAGTAACCCAAGGTCTTCAAGTGTTCTTCCTTGTGACCTTGAGATAATTCAACCCCTTGAATCTCCTAAAACTCAAATGCAATGATCCATCCATTACCTTGAACCCTGATGTATAATGAAACACAATCACTCCTTGAATGAGACCAGATTCCACCTTTTCCTTTGATCCTTGAACAATCCTTGTACAAGATCTACACAATTTCTAAGATCCCTCAAAGAAAAACCACGGTTAGTTGATTTTTCTCACTCAAGGGCTCAATATTGTTTCCAAGTATGAGAAAAAGAGAGAAATGTTTTGATAAATTTTAGATTTAGTGAATTGTGATGCAACGTGTGTGAAACATAATCACTACAAGAAAATGCCTATTTATAGTTGCGGAAATTATTCCTCAAGAAGAGCTAATTTTCGCCAGAAAGTGTTAATTTACTAGCAGAATCGATCTGCCACTAAGTCGTATCCTAGTAAATTTACTAGCGGAAATTTCTGCCAATAATTTTATCCATAAGCATAAAGTTGATTCCTTACACTTTGTGACAGAAATTGCTATCAGAAACTTATAAGACGGATTCCCACACTTTGTGGCGGAATATTCTGCCAGTAACTTTGATTTGTTTTTTTAATTTAAAAAAAAAAAAAATATATCTTATTTGTTTCTAAATTAATATTAATTAAATAAAGAAATTAAATTTAATATAAAACTAATTAAATAATTAAAAAAAATTATTAGTTTTTTTCTTGTTCTAAAACAAATAAAAATAATAAAAAACTTATAAACATAAAACTAATTAATAAAACAATTATTACACTTATAAAATTTATATTACTTACTTGGTATGCCGAATAGAGTTTGACTTCGCGCTTTTGCAAATAATCTCCCAACCACACGACACGAATAAACTAAACACTTACAAGAATATATGCATTAAATTGTTGGAGTGCAATGACAAAAAAAATTTAGTGAAAGAGGTTGTTGTGAAATGAGAAAGTTAAGAAAGAGATTGAAATAATTTAGAGAGAAGTTGAAGTGATTTTAGAGACAATTTAGTAACAAATGAAGGTGAAGGGAAGATGGAATGAAAGAATGCGTATATATAGAGAGAGGGAAATAGAATTCCGACCGTTGGGCCTATTCGGCTTACTGTCTGAAATTTCCGACTGTAACCATTTAAAGTTGCAAACTTCATGGCAGAATTTTCCGTAAAAAAGCATTTCTGTCAGTGGCAAATTTCCTGGCGAAATATTCCGCTAGTAAGCATTTAACTGTTGGAAAAAGAACAAACTTTCTGGTGGAATTTTCCATCAACAAGCTGCATATCCGTCAGTGGCAAATTTCCTGAAGGAATTTTCCGTCATTAACACACAAAAAGCGGCCAATAACTTTCTGCCAGTATTATTTATTTTATTTTTTTCCTTATATATTTTCTGGCAAAATATTTTGTCAATAACTTTGTGGCGAAAATTTCTACCAGTAAACAATTTTAAATTATGATTGAAAATAATATATTTCTTGTAGTGAATAAATCATGATCAGGATCGTGACCTTGATCATGTATAAATCTAATAATAAATCAAAGAACCATAATCAAATTAATTCAAATAGCCAAAAAAATCATTTTTCCTATTTTTAACACGCATGAATCAAGTCATAAAATTTGAGACCTTCTATGAATCGATTCAAAAGCTTAAGAGATCATAACTTTCGGTTTTTTAGTGGATGAATCGAATCAAGGAATCTGAAGGCATTCATGACTTGATTCATCTATAACTAAAATCAGGATTTTCAATTTTCAGGCTTGCATGACTCAATTCATGGAACATTGAAGGTAGCCATGACTCAATTCATGAACAACTAAAATCTAAAATTTTCAGTTTTCAAGAGTAAAATTCCAAGTTTTTCAAGCTAACCACATTGATATTTTTATCCAATTGATTCATATAATCATGAAAAACATTTTCTCTCATTTTGGACATGTAAAATAAATTTTGTACCACAAAGTTCTAAACGTCAAGCCATTGATTGAAATACTCTATCATGAGGAAACAAAAAAAAAAAAAAGGCTAAAAGACATCATTATAAAAATAAACGAAAGTAGAGAGTGTAACTACAAAGCAGGCATATTTCTTCTTAAAAATATATATATATAGACTTTGAAATACAACATTCACGATCTTCTTAAATTAGAGTGAAGTTTTTCTAAAACAGCGATCAGAATGCAATGCCCCATTTATAAATAGTTTTCTCAAAAAAAAATTTAGGATGTTAAGTAATATGCATTATACTCTTATCAAGATTATCATGTAAAGATATAGCTTCGACAATCATGGATTTGCCTAACAAAAACAATCTTAGGTAAGAAAACAATTGTACCTAAACAATCAAACAGTTATCAAGCAATTGAAAAAAAGAATGGAATGAAACAAACTTTTGTATAAAAAGGTCATGTATCGGACAATTATACATTATGAGTGAAACTGCTACTTATATTAGTACAAACATATAGTACCACGTTTTACGAACTCAATCATCATCATCATCATCATCATCAATGCACACCCACTCTTTTTAATGAAAGTGTCCATTAGCAACATTTATCTTAGGTTTATTTAATAACTTTTTAGTTTCTTTTGCTAACACACACCTATAAAATAAGTGGATGTATTATAGCAAATGTTTATAGGAGTTGTTAACTTACACCCTCTTATTTTTTAAAAAGGATGTTTTAGTAGCATGCATCTCAAAATGTATTTTATTACTTTTTAATTATAACTTGCTAATACGCACCTTCTAAATATATGATCAAAAGGCATGTGCAAATTTATTATATTATCATTAAATCAATAACTCACGTCATATCGTGCAACACACACTTCACTTCTATATAGGGGCGAAGCCCGGTATATGCATTGGGGGTAGCCATGAAAATGTTAGTATAATTATAGGAGAATTTCATTTCGCACTCCCTGAGTTTCCTCAAGCACCCCCTGAAATTACCAAAATACCCTTGCTCGCCACTTAGGAAGTGAACGCTATTCGCTCCTTAGGCAGCGAGTGTATAAAATATGTGAATGTTTAGCAAAACTGAAGGGGCGCCCACCCCCAAGCACATTTTTAAAATTTACACATCCGCTACTTGGAAGTACACTCATATATTTACACGTCGCCACCTAGGAAGTGAAATGTTACCTTTTATATATATATATATATATATATATATATATATATATATATATATATATATATACACACACACACATACACCTTCAGACACAAACAGTACACTCATTTACCAACTTTTTTTTCCCTCTTTCAAACCTCCAAAAAAATTGCGATTTTACTCATTTTGGTGTTAGGAAGTGACAATAGCCCCACAAACATCCAAACGAGTTAAATGCAAAGGTAATGTCACTCTAAAACCTTCTCAATTCGATTTCTAAAGCATTTCATTTTCACCACATCAAACACTTGATATTGGTCGAGTTCGCTGCCTAGGCAGCGAGCATGCATGGGGATTTTCGCTAATTTTGCATGTTGTAGAAACTCTGTTTTAGAGGATTTGTTTTAGGCAATTATTAGGAATTGTGGGACTAAATATAGCATGTTATTTTACCCGAATTATAGGAAATGTTATGGACGATTCAAGTGGAGTTAAAGAGGACGAAAATGTTATGCACAAAGTTGGTATTGAGTTGGGCAAACGTCCTATTGTGGCCGAAGAAGAAATTAATGTTGAAGAAAAGTCGGCGGGCTAACAACCTAACAATGATGTGGTGCCTCGGGAGGTTGTTGTAGTTCCTGTAACGACCCAAATTTGATTATTAGGAAATAATTGATTAATTAGTGTTAATTAGCTTTTTATGGTTTAATTGTGATTAGTTAATATTTGTTATGTAGTTTTTATCCATTAATAGAAAAAGTAGAGAATTGAGTAATAAATAGTAACACTAGTTATTAAGTAGAGTTATTATGATAGAATGGTTATTGGGCTTTTGATAATGGGTTTGGATTAGGTTAGTGGGGGTACTTTGGTATTTTTTGAAGATTTAGGTTAAGTTAGTGGAATGAGAAGTAGAGTTGTCATACTCTTATCACAAGAAAGAAAGGAGGTAGAAAGAGAAAGAAGAGAAGATAAGAGAAGAGAGGAGTAAAGCTTGAAGGTGAAGGACTAGAGAATCCATCTTCTTGAGGTAAGAGAGTGGTTATAAATTCTAAAAGATGGTTCATAGAGAGGGGAGAAGTACTCTTCTCCATTCCCAAACTCTCTCATCTCTAGGTTGGGTTGGGGTTTTGGGAATGTGTAAACTTTTGATTGATTGGATTGTTGATGAATGAATGTTATACTATGTATGAATCATTGAACATGTTATATGAATAACTATGATATTACACTTTCATCAATGTGTTGTTGTCATAAGCGAACTTGTATGATAAATGGATTGTTGTTGATAAATGGGTTTGTTGATTAAATGGGTTGTATGATTAAATGAGTTCAAAATCTTCCATTTAAGTTGTTTGTGAGTTCGAATAAGTGTTTTCACCCATATATATATATATATATATATATATATATGTATGCTTGGAATCTGTTGTGTAAAAGTTATTAGGTTCAAATAAGGCCCTGTTTGGATTTGCTTATTTTTGAGCTTATGCAAACAACTTATGCAATATAAATTAGGTTTTATGCTATTTTATAAGTTTAAACTGGTGAAAATTGTATTTTTATAAGTTATTTTATCATAAACTACCTTCACAAACTTATAATAATACCTAAAAATTGTATAAGTTGTTTGCATAAGCTCAAAAATAAGCTGATCCAAACAGGGCCTAAGTGCTTTTGAGTTGAAGAAGTGATTTTGGTTTGAAAAACGTAAAGAAGGGGTCTTATACGCAGTAGCGGTTTTATATGCAGTAAGGGTTTTATATGCAGAAAGGGTTTTACATGCAGAAGGGGTTTTGCATGCAGAAGTGGTCTTATATGCAGTGGGGGTCTTACATGCAGAAGGGGTTTCAGTGGTCAACAATCAACGTGGTTGACCGTTGACTTTTGTGTTGACTTTGACTTTTGTCCAAAAATATATTTTTCATGATTTTTTCGAGTTGAGTCCATTTTTTATGTTAGTTTTTAAAGATCATGTTTGGATTATGTTGTTTTGATGTAGAATTGCAATACTTTGTTAATTGAATTAAGAACTTAGTATATGTAATTGAGTTGGAATTAATGAATTGATGAGTAATTATTGAAGTATGAATTGATATCCATTTTGGATGATTATATTGTGATATGTTTGGATTCTATATGAGCTTATTGAGATGATGTTTATGATAATGAATTGAGATGATGTTTTATGATGATGAATTAAGTTTGTGATTTTAATGACTTAATTGTTGATGTATTATGATGTGGGATTCTTGGGTTATGTTATCCAAGGCATATGATGATGAAGATAGATTAATTTATCCATATTGTGATGATGATGAATTGATGAGATTATCATATGTTTGATATGTGTACATTCACGTATACATGTGCACTATGGTAACGGAGAATTGGATATAAGTTTATCCAAATGGTAACGGAGAAATGGTACCACATGCATTTAGTTATGTCTATGGTGACATGACATGAGTAGTTGACATTAGATTGCATTAGGAAATTGTGCATTACTAATTGTTAATTGGTAATTGATTTTATTAAGTAATTGTGATTACTTTCCTACGATTGGTGTGACTATTTGATGGGTGTTTACCTATGTGGCAATGAGTAGAATTTACATATATATTATGTAGATCGAGATGTATGAAACTAGATATGTTAGTTATCTAGTTATGCCATGTTAATAAATATAAGTTTACCTTATTCTTACATTTGATTTGAATTTGTAACTAACTCTCTGTTTTGTGTACTTGAATGGTTTGGGACCAAGTTCTCAAATGATGTGTTTTCGGTGAAGCTCCGCTCTGATCATGACACGGGGAAAAGGGTTCATATATGTATATATGTATATAGAGTCTTGGTCTCTCATTTTAATTTCTTTAAGGATGAATATAATAAGAAAGGGTTTTGTATAACGGTATTTTACTAATTAAGTTATTAGTAATTATTTTGATGAAGAATGTAATGCTCGATCCATTACTTTTATAATTCAATTTTTAATTAAAGTGTAGAAATAATTAAATAGCGGGTTTGGGTGTTACAGTTCCTCCTAAAGTCGATTTACGAATCCAATTCACCACGAATAGGAAATTTGAGCAACGTGCCGATATGCTAAAATAGGTTTGTGCCTTATCAGAAGAGTTAGGCTTTGTGGTTGTGATTGCAAAGTCCGATAATGGTGGAAATGGTCGGAAAGGCAACGTTGCTCTTGCATGTCAAAGAGGCGGACAATATCGGAAGTACGCCAAAAAGAATAGGGAGGCGAAGACAACTTTGGAAGGTGATTGTCCGTTCAAACTAGAGAGTTATTTGTTGAACAACTGATGTTGGAGTCTAAACGTCGTGAATGCTGAACACAATCACGACATGACTAAAAATTTCCAAGGTCATAAGTATGCCGAGCGGCTTCGTCCGGAGGAGAAGGAACTTGTCCGAGAAATGGCAACTAATATGGATGCACCGAGGATTATCTTGTTGACATTATAGAAGAGTCGAAAAACATCGGCTACAACCACAAAACACATATATAATGTAGTTTATAGAATGAGTATCGAGGTCCAAGGACAGAGTTGCAGCATCAGATGAAGTACTTATCATGAACTCGACATACAAGACAAGTTAATACTGAATCCCGCTACTTGAGTTTGTTGGTGCGACCTCTACCGGAAAGACGTATGCCAATGCTTTTGCTTTTTTGATGTCAAAGAAGGAGGAGAATTTTGTATGGGCATTACAAGGCGTCTGCAATTTTTTGCGATGTCCAAATGATTTGAAGGTCATTGTCATCGATCGTGACCCGGCTCTTATGAAGGCGATTGACAATATTTTTCCAAAATGCACTGTCTTACTGTGTCAGTACCACATTCAGATGAATGTGAAAGCAAATTTTCTATAAAAAGCAAAATTGGGGAAAAAGGTGAGAAGCGGCGAGGTGTGGCCGAATGTGAAAGCAGCATGAAATAATATTGTGGACTCTGCATCAAAGGAAGAATAAACTTCTTCCTTGAACACGATTAAAGAAAGATATGCACATTGGTCGGCATTTATTGAGTATGTTGAGACTACTATTTGGTAATACCACCATAAACAGGGTTGAGTCAGCTCATGCGAGATTAAAAAGATACATCTGCAATAGTTTGGGTGACATTTCCAAGAATTGGGGAGAGATCGATCTGATGTTGTTAAACATGTATGGTGAGCTACATAAGGATTTTCAACAGAGCATCATATTTAGAGATGAGAGATGGAAGGGAGTCGTGCCGTGGTAAAAATTTCAAGGAAATGTTTCGAGAGATGCATTGGGTCAATTAGTGGATGAGTTTCGTCGAGCTAAGGTGATTGGAACGGATAAGGAGAAGTATGGATGTTTGCTAATTTCAACAATGGGTTTGCCGTGCGCGTGCGCACTTGCCAAAACCGTCAGAGAAGGAAAACCAATAAGATTGGCCGAAATTCATTGTCATTGGAAGAGATTGACATTTGACACCATCAAATTATCCAAAGACGATGATGCGGATTTATCCCTCATGATTGAATGGGAAGTTTTACAGGTATAATAACTTAATTTTTCTATTAATGTCGACAATATATGATTGGTTATATGTGCTATTTTTAATTATCACTTAACTAGTTAAGTGCATTAAATGCAAAACTGTGCATTTGATACATGCTCTAGTTCTGTTACTGGTGTAGTTCGCTGCCTGGGTAGCAAACTTTGACGGGTGTTCACAGTCCACGCAGCGAAATATACTGGGACAGACAATTTGAAATAAATTATTTGCTTTCCATTATACAAGCTAGATTCGAAAATTCCGATCATGACATGAAGGTCCATCTGAAAGAAATGTTCAGACAATTTGTCTATCCGGAGACAACATCGATGTGTGCACCTCCTAACCAAGTGAAAAGTAAAGGTGCACCAAAGAGTTGGTCGAAAATACAAAGATTAACTCAGGAAGAAAGATCTACATAGCGTTCTCTGTCTTTAGCTGAGCATGTGGAGTCCCAATGTTCGGATGTGACACAAAAAGGTGCAAAAAAAAAACAAGAAAGTCTTCAAATCCAGCATCGAAAGACTCTTGCCCAACTTGAACGAGTTGGCCCTCTTCATGCACCAGTACTTTGAAAATATCATCAACATGAAAGGTAACGGACACTGTGGATTTCGTGTTGTTAGTGGTCTACTCGTAGATTCCGTTGATTCCTACAATTTGGTCCCCCTTGATTTGTCCATTGAATTGAAGAATAAAAAAGAAAGATATTTACGGATCTTTGGTGGTGAAGAAAGATTCCAACAAATCCAACACGCTTTGGTTCCGGGACCTCCCGGTACTGCGGCACCTGAGGAAAAATGGATGATGATGCCGAACATGGATTTTTTAGTGGCCCAAAAGTACAACATCATAGTTGTTTTATTAACTCGTCATGGGTATTCGAAAACATATTTCCCGTTAGAGGGTGAGCCTCCGAAAAATAGAGACAAATTAATGTGCCTCGAGTGGGTGAATAAAGACCATTTCATGCAAATATACTTGAAGTCGGATAGTCTGATACCTCAAACTAGTCAGATGTGGGATCAATATCATTGAATAGCGATAAACATTGGCCCGATAGATATGTGTCTCGAATGGGACTCTACAACAATTTAAAACGTGCTCACGGTGGTATAGTGGTTGAAGATGAAAAAAAATCTCAACGTCCTAAGGTGGTTGTAGACGTTGAAGATAGTTTTGTGCTTGAACCGGTGGATCTATTTAAGGATGATTATATTTAGTTTAGTTTAAAAATGTAAAACGTCAAAGTAAACACTCTAACAAATTTTTGCTTTATTTTTTTGATGTAAAATGGTTAGAGTACATTTTGTAATTAATCACTCATTATAATATATACGAAGTGATATTTTACTATTATCGAATTATTTGTTTTATATTAAATCAACATTTCTTAAATTTTTCAAAAAAAGAAAAAACTGTCAAACTTGGAAAGGTTATTTCTCTGTTACGAGTATAGTTCGCTGCCTAGGTAGTGAAGGCTATGTATATTCGCTTCCTGAGACGCAAACATTTTGGGGGGTTTTGCTACGTAGGCTGCGAACAAGTATATATTTTGCAGCCTGAGCAGCGAACTACATCAGTTACAGAAACGAAAATGAAAAATGCAGTAAACAAATTGCAATGCAAAGCAAAATTAACAACAATATCATTTATTCTTTATTACAACCATAAAGATGGGTACATTAGACAGAAATAATACATTTTAAGCCTCTTAATCCCAGGGTAAAAAGAACCTAGAAGGGCAATATTTAAATATAAATAATACCTTGCTGAGATAGCTTTCTTGTAAGGGGAGAAAACTATGCCCGTAGAGCTCCTCCGAACCTCTCCAATAGAATAGAAAAGTTCTTCTATTTCTGAATGAATTACAATTGAGGAGAAAAGTTCTATTTATAGTTTTTAAAACGGGCCTCAGCAAGGCGTCGCAGCCATCGCAGCCACGATAAGCCCATCGTACTGCGATGGCAAGATTCAGTTCAAAACTATAACTGATCTTGTGTATTTCATCAGCTTAGTCGCCAAGTTATGTCATCGTACTGCGATGGTGTCCATCATACTACGATGAAGTACGTTTCTTCACTTTTTTGGCTTTTTCTTGTGTTTTGTGTATCTTTGCTTTGTCTTGATGCTTTTCCTGTATTTTGTAGGTTGTTCTTCATATTTAGGCCTGTCTTGGTCAATTTATTACTAATAATACTAACTAAAATACTGCAGAAATTCCTGTCATCACAACCCTAAACTTAAACTGTTGCTTGTCCTCAAGTAACATGCTGCCACACAAGATCGTTAGCGAGTTAAGAGATAAATAAAGATGATAGGAATTTCACCCCTTACATGTATTCAGCAATGGTACCGCTGATTCTTACCGCAACGTTTATGCTCAGTCCTGCTTGGATCAAGAGACGTTGATAGTAGCAAGTCGGACAAGTGTCTGCAAAAGTACATGTTCAACCTTCTCTCTCTCTCTCTCTCTCTCTCTCTCTCTCTCTCTCTCTCTCTCTCTCTCTCTCTCTCTCTCTCTCTCTCTCTCTCTCTCTCTCTCTCTCTCTCTCTCTCTCTCTCTCTCTCTCTCTCTCTCTCTCTCTCTCTCTCTCTCTCTCTCTCTCTCTCTCTCTCTCTCTCTCTCTCTCTCTCTCTCTCTCTCTCTCTCTCTCTCTCTCTCTCTCTCTCTCTCTCTCTCTCTCTCTCTCTCTCTCTCTCTCATTTTCGCTCGAAATTGAAAGGGTTACAACCTGCCATTTTACCATAGGCTTGCAAGAATTCTAAGCAACCAGTCAAAATTCAATAAACATGCATTATTTGGAGGTCTTTAAGGGTTATAACGTGGCTAGGGTAAATGTAGGACATTTTGGGGATAATTAGGCTAAACTTGGAGTTAAGTACTACTTTGTTTCCTTTTTGTGTACGCAACTTTATTCCATAAGGTACCTTTTTGATTTTGCTATCAGAGAATAAGAACCTGAGAGACGTTTGCGGTTCTTTTTCTATCACTATTTTTGCCTTTTGGCTTTTTCATTTTTTGAAGAGACCTACTTTTTTTAGGGAATTTTTGATGTTTTCCCGTCTCTTTTTCATTCATTTTTTTTTTATTTTGTATAGTGATAGTTCTCTGTACACCCACCCCAAACTTAGATGTTGCTAGTTCCATGAGCAACCCCAAACTTAT
The DNA here is from genome assembly GCA_954870985.1 of Trifolium fragiferum. Taxonomy (NCBI): domain Eukaryota; kingdom Viridiplantae; phylum Streptophyta; class Magnoliopsida; order Fabales; family Fabaceae; genus Trifolium; species Trifolium fragiferum. Next base: position 19,088,243 of record OX940789.1, read on the forward strand.
GTTGTTGTCAAGATCAGAGAACTATTACCTAACTCCAAAATAGGGTAATTTATTGTTTTTCTAGTCCATCAGCTTGTAACGTGGTTTGTCACCGAAAGAAAAGGGAAATATTTTTTTTATGGCTCAAAATTGGCTGCCGGAATTTGGCCGTTGGGCCATGATGAGCAGTTAATGCTCATCATTCCGGTGGTCGGCCGTTACAGAATGCAGGATTCTGTAACGTTGGCTGACGGGGAGGGTGCCCTTCTGGAGGGCAGAGCCTTTGGTTTTAAGGGGACTTGGACTTAGAAGTCCAGTCCATAACAGAAGCCCCCCAAGTCGTTATGCTCGTTCACGAGTATGATGACTTTCAACTTTGGCAATAAGCCTTTGTTCGCGCATACGGACAACGAAGATCATGAACTCGTTCGTTATCAACGAGTACCGTTGTACACGAGGATCATGGATTCATTTGTTCGTATCGCGGAGCTCATAATGAAATATTTTGCGAGGATCCTAAAGTTTTTTTTTGCGTTCATCTAGCGTTGGCAGTTTCTCTGTCCTCGTGGGAAGCTATCGTCGAGGGAGAAAACGTTGATCGATTTTTTATCCTCGTGGCTTCGAGGATCGTTTGGATTTATTGGCTCTTAATCACGACGATATTCAAGGATTTTGGTTTCAAGGATTTTGACTTGCCCTCATCCGTTGAGATTCTCTCGATGATTGTGCCATTAATCACGACGATATTTTCGTGGAGATTTTCTCGGATTCTGCGAGATTTTCGCGTTCAGTGGATGTGACCTGAAAGGACAAACCGCTTCGTCTCTAAGCGCCACGTGTAAAGGCAACTCTAAACGTTTGAGTGCCTAGGGTCGTAGCTTCTGTTCACGAGGTCGTTTCTGAACCGTTGGATTTTGGCGCCTTTTCGCTTTTATGATGATTTAACCCAAAGCGTTGGATCATTCTAGATCACAGCCCTTGGATCAAAGCAACGCATCAGATTTGGGTGGCATCGTTCTGTTTTGAACGGGTGCGAGAGTGTTGCGTTAAAAACACACTTAGAGCAAGTGTACTCTATAACAGAAGTAGTATAAAAGATTATCGCATCCACAGAGATTAATTAACAAGTATCAAACTACTTAAGATTAATTATTATTTAAACTAATCGATGAGTTGTTTGCTTATAGTAGTGATATGACTAAATAGCAAGTAACAAGACTAAAAATGCAAAGATGAAATTAACAAAGAGAGGTCTAGGGTCATGGTTTCACTTGTAATATTGATTCTCTATGTCTAGTTCCACTTGAATTCCTTTATTTTAAACTCAATTACCAATCCCTTTACTAAATCTATTAATCCGTTTGGTCATTCGTGATTAATATTCTTTCTCCTAAATTAACCCCTTGTTTGGTCATGCAAAGATTAAATTCAAGAAAAGCATAAAGTACAAAAAGGTTAGATGATTGGAAGATTAAAATTAAGGTTTGGTCATGCAATGATTCTAATCTCATTTATCCTATAGGTCCACCAATTAACTGCAGTAAGATCTCTGATCAATTAATTGATTGTAAACATTCATAGGTTTGATCATTCCTAATTATGTGATAAAATCAATAGGATAAAATTAATTGAACTAAAAATAGAAATTCAAATTAGTACTAGAACATATAACTAAGACATAGCATAAAGAAACTCAATTACAAGATCCACCATAAACCCTAGAAAATATTTAGCTATTCATAGTGAAGAACAACAATAATAAAGTAGAAATTCATGAAATTAAGAGTAAAGAATAACCCTAAAATACTTCAATTGCAAATTGATATTCTCCCTCTGTGTTGTTCAACCTCTGCGTCTCCAATTATGCTCTCTATGTACAGCGTGATCTCTCAAAATCGTTCCCCTCTATCTCTTTATAACCATCCTTACTTCATGTGTAAGCACCCTTGAATCTTCAATTTGCAAGTTGTTGTTGTGTTTGCCGCCTTTCCACTTGATTTTGAGCTGTCAGTCATTGTTCAATTTGTAATCCCTCTTTTTGTTCTAATTTAACCGACCTGTTACTTGGTTTCATGCTTCAGCCTTCTCTTCAATTCCAATATGTATATGCCTTCCTCATTTGATTGGGCCAACGTGAGTTACCAATTGGGCTTGCTTGTGTTAATCCATTTTGCCTTTTGTGTGTAGAGAAGTCTTTAATAGCTTCTATTTACTTAACTACATGAAATAAGATAATAAGATAATAATATTATTAATAATATTAATAATAATAGTAATAAATAAAATAGTATATCTCAAGTTTAGTTTTAAGTGATTCAACAATTGAATTTGCATCAATTTTATATTTTCTTCACTTTTGTATAATATAGATCAAATCAAGTAATTTATTTATATAATAATAAATAATTACTCTAAATTAATACAAAAATATCTACATATAATACACTAAATTAGAGTTTATCAACTCCCCCACACTTAACATTTGCTTGTCCTCAAGCAAATTTCCTGGCTTAAAACATTTTTCAAAGAGATAATAGAGATAGTCAAATGAGAGACCAAAATTTATAAACAACAATGACAGACAATATAAAATATATGGAGTAGTCAAGATTGCCCAATTAGAGTCTTATATGTCCATGAAAACTACCTTTAAATGAACAAGGACACTCACTCACAATCTCTCAAAGTGTTTAGGGACTAGGCAATAAGCACTCAAGTTTCCACAAAATGCACATTACCATATGCTTGTAAGTTGACCAAATGTCCACTAAATAGTCTACATGCATGCAAAAGATGGGGTCTTAAGGGTTGTAACAGGGCCATGGTTAATTCGTGCAAGGTGGGATATAAGAAGGAAAAAAAAAAAGGATAATCAAAGGGTTAATAAATCAAGAAACAAATAGTAACCTTTGAAACATATATGGAGCTCCTATCTATTTTTACAAATTTGCTCATACTCCAAATTAATATTTTTCCCTTCATTTCAAACAAGAGTGTATACTCTTTTTCTTTTCTTTTCTATTCTATTCTTTCTTTTCTTTTTGCAATACTCTTCTTTCTTTTGAAGAAAATGTTCAAAAATATCAAACAAACCACTTCTTTTCTTTTTCCCATTTTTTTCTATGAAGCTCATAAAACAATTGAGCAACTCAAATATGACTTTTTTCCAGCTCAACACAATACATGAACAACTCAAATATAGAACAATTCACTTTTACTTTCAATAGTTTGCTCCATTTTCAATTTCAAATGGTTACCACAAAAAAAAAAATATATATATATATATATATATATATATATATATATATATATATATATATATATATATATATATATATATATATTTGATCATATCTAGGTACCAAAGAATAAATAGTCAATAAGCTCAAAGTGGGCAACTAAGGATAATTTCAAAACAATAAAATTAAAGGCCACAAAGAAATACCTAGAAATGCCCCAACATTTTTCACATGATGCAAATCAATTTTCGCTTTAAAATGGTCACAAGACAAGTTCTAGAATATAACAAAATGGGAATCACACTCATAGAAAGAGAAGGGGTAAACATTTATAATTCAAAATAAATCCCCTTATACAGGCTCAAATCTCACATATAAAAGTTGGTTCACAATAAGATAGTCAAGACGGAACATTATGCTAATTATTAGCTACCTAAAGACAACTCCATTATCACAATTTGAACATGTCTATCAAATAAAATTTTCAAAGGTCCCTCAAAGGCATAATCTCTATTTTTCAATCGTTTAGCACAATTCAATCAAAACAAGCCAGAGAAATGCGACTATTTAGAACTAGCAAATGTCAAGTGTCAAAATATAAATCCCCCCCCCCCCCCCCCCCACACTAGTTCAAAGCATGGTTTTCAATAGAAAATATTCAGCTAAGCACAATAGTAAATAAGTGAGAGAGAGAGAGAGAGAGAGAGAGAGAGAGAGAGAGAGAGAGAGTAAAAGTAACTTCCCTGAGAGATGTTGCAGACCTTGAACATAGAGGCCGAGTTCCCTAAACGCAAAATAAAGCACACCAAAATAATAAAATTAGAATAAACTAAAAAATAAATAAATAAATAAATAAAAAATAAACACAGGTTGCCTCCTGCGAAGCGCTTAGTTAACGTCGGTAGCTCGACACTTGATATGTTAGGGTGGCCAAAATGAAACGGAAATCACATCATCCTTTTGCTTCTGTTGATTAGGGAGAAATTCCATGAACTTTTGATACAAATGATACGGAGTCCATTTTCTCCCCAACTGATTGTGACTTAACAAGGCACAAATGAATTCTATGGCTTCACCAATTACATTCACCACTATGCTAGAATCCTGCAAAATAGAATTTGTTTCCATAGGGCCCTGCATCCTTAAGTCACTAGAGTAATTAGTAACAACCACATTGTCAAAATACGAAGAAATAAAATGAGAGAAATTTTCAACAGAATTTAGAGCTTTCAACACATCCTCCTCCTTACCACACCTTAAACTTACCTCTCCCTCGTGAACCTCAATTACGACATCACTCATAGTTAATAGAATTTGACCCAAAATGATCGGGGACTCCAAACTTTCTTTTTTATCTTGAACCACAAGGTCTTGTTCTTTGCAATTGCTCTCTTCAGTAAGAGCTTCTTCACTTTCTATGGACATTAGTACTTCATGTCCAAGCTCTTCATCTAAGTTTACACTACTCGTGAGAGTGATATTTTCAGCTTCTTCCTCTTGCTTGGACTCAACATGAGTGGATATTGAATCTTGAAGCCTTTGATAAAAATCATACATAGTACTTTGCTTCAAGGTTGTACGTGTCTTATTGATATTTGGCTCCTCCATTGGCATTTGCGACCAACGCCGTAAGCAAGGCGGTATATAGTTAATGTCCAAATTTGGAGGGTGAGGATCATGTTGGTCTTCATTAGGGAGAGTGACACAGTCATCCAACAAATTTTCTATTTGACAGTCTTGACTATCATGCCTCAAAAAGATACAATTTGTACAAGAAGGAGGGGTACATGTCTTCAATTGCCTCCTAAGAGCTTCCAATTTAGCTTCCATGATGTGTTCTCCTATGGTTTTCCTTTTAGGTGCGGTTCGTTCTTGATTGATATTTGGCTCCTCCATTGGCATTTCTGACCAACGTCGTAAGCAAGGTGGTATATAATTAATGTCCCTCATAAAAGTGTGAGGATCCTGTTGCTCCCTATTATGGACAATCTCACCATCATCCCAAAGATTTCTTGTTGGACATTCTTCACTTCCATGCCCCACCAAACTGCAACATTCACAAAGAGGAGGCGTAAGTAGCTCTAATTGCCTTTTGAGAGCTTCCAATTTAGACTCTATGATATGTTCTCCAATAGTTTTCCGTTTAGGTGTGGTTCTTTCTTGATAGCCCATAATGTAATCTGTCATTGTTTTCTTCTCGACCATAATTTCTTTTAATTCCTACAAAAACAAAAATAGACTACAAACAGACTCCTAAGAGCAGACAAGTATGCACAATGATATTAATAGTGGAAAATGACAAATAAACTTATATAAAATAAAAACAGTGAAATGTCTAAATTAATAAAAAAATCTTTTTCATTCAATATTGTTAAATTAATCCCCGGCAACGGCGCCAAAAACTTGTTGCGTTAAAAACACACTTAGAGCAAGTGTACTCTATAGCAGAAGTAGTATAAAAGATTATCGTATCCACAGAGATTAATTAACAAGTATCAAACTACTTAAGATTAATTATTATTTAAACTAATCGATGAGTTGTTTGTTTATAGTAGTGATATGACTAAATAGCAAGTAACAAGACTAAAAATGCAAAGATGAAATTAACAAAGAGAGGTCTAGGGTCATGGTTTCACTTGTAATATTGATTCTCTATGTCTAGTTCCACTTGAATTCCTTTATTTTAAACTCAATTACCAATCCCTTGACTAAAACTATTGATCCGTTTGGTCATTCGTGATTAATATTCTTTCTCCTAAATTAACCCCTTGTTTGGTCATGCAAAGAGTTTAAATTCAAGAAAAGCATAAAGTACAAAAAGGTTAGATGATTGGAAGATTAAAATTAAGGTTTGGTCATGCAATGATTCTAATCTCATTTATCCTATAGGTCCACCAATTAACTGCAGTAAGATCGCTGATCAATTAATTGATTGTAAACATTCATAGGTTTGATCATTCCTAATTATGTGATAAAATCAATAGGATAAAATTAATTGAACTAAAAATAGAAATTCAAATTAGTACTAGAACATATAACTAAGACATAGCATAAAGAAACTCAATTACAAGATCCACCATAAACCCTAGAAAATATTTAGCTATTCATAGTGAAGAACAACAATAATAAAGTAGAAATTCATGAAATTAAGAGTAAAGAATAACCCTAAAATACTTCAATTGCAAATTGATATTCTCCCTCTGTGTTGTTCAACCTCTGCGTCTCCAATTATGCTCTCTATGTACAGCGTGATCTCTCAAAATCGTTCCCCTCTATCTCTTTATAACCATCCTTACTTCATGTGTAAGCACCCTTGAATCTTCAATTTGCAAGTTGTTGTTGTGTTTGCCGCCTTTCCACTTGATTTTGAGCTGTCAGTCATTGTTCAATTTGTAATCCCTCTTTTTGTTCTAATTTAACCGACCTGTTACTTGGTTTCATGCTTCAGCCTTCTCTTCAATTCCAATATGTATATGCCTTCCTCATTTGATTGGGCCAACGTGAGTTACCAATTGGGCTTGCTTGTGTTAATCCATTTTGCCTTTTGTGTGTAGAGAAGTCTTTAATAGCTTCTATTTACTTAACTACACGAAATAAGATAATAAGATAATAATATTATTAATAATAATAGTAATAAATAAAATAGTATATCTCAAGTTTAGTTTTAAGTGATTCAACAATTGAATTTGCATCAATTTTATATTTTCTTCACTTTTGTATAATATAGATCAAATCAAGTAATTTATTTATATAATAATAAATAATTACTCTAAATTAATACAAAAATATCTACATATAATACACTAAATTAGAGTTTATCAGAGAGCATGGAATTCCTCTATATATAGAGAAGAGGAGGGATTTTTGAAGTTTCAATTCATTTATCCATTTTAGCTTCTGCGTTTTCAAAGCTCTCTCCCTTCAACTTCTTTTTGCTTATCTCTGGAGATCCAAGCCTACACCATCACCAAGACTCGTCCTTTCCTACTCCAAATCACTAATCAAGTAAGTGTTTTCACTTTGTCTTGCTTTTACTGTGATTGTTTGTTAGTTTTATTTTTATGGAGTTTTCATCCTCTTAGCGTTGTGTTTAGGGTTTGTAAGTGGTGGTTAACACCCTCTACCCCCCTCAAAAATGGTAGTTTTAGTGTGAAAGACTAGAACTTTAGTAGTTTTTTGTCTTCCGGCACGGTGGTTGTAGGCGTTTAAACGCCTTTACGATTTGTATTTTCGCTATTGTGGCTCTGCAGTTTTGATATCATAGCGACCATTTAAGCGCTTTTATTTCGAGCACTCATAAGTAGAAACGAGTGCTCGATAGATTTTAGCTTAGTCGTTGATACGTTAAGTGTTCCCAGAGTCCTCGCTACTTTCATATCACGACCACTTGGCTATTTTCTTCGTTGTGCGAGCAACATTAAGGATTTTTTCGAAACGCATATCCACGCCCTTTCACTTGAACGGCGGTGGAAGGGTGGATTTGATATTTCAAAGAGGTCGAATTCACTTTTTCTATTCCTCGTCTTTCTGGTTTAAATGGCGGAAGAGCCCTCGTCGTCGAATGTTAACTTCAACGACGAAGGAGATCCTTTGCCCGTAGAAACCCAAGATGAACCTGAGGTGCCGAAATCCTCGGAACCTACGGATGAGCGACCTCTTATTACGGCTGATACTGAACCCGAGGACTGGGTTGCGGATGAACCACGGTTGACGCGCTCGAAGTTTTCTGGGCAGCCAGATGGGGTAGAGATTCAGGACTCTTCAAAGTTATTGAAGATCCCCTAATGACAACTGGGAGATCATCGTCCCTGGGAAGCGTCGTCGCATTTTCCATGATTTTGGGTTCGCGCATTTTTCTATGTATCAGATTGCGTTTCAACATTTTGGGTATAGGTTGCCCTTTCTGGATTTTGAAGTAGCCGTATTTCACCATCTAATGGTCGCTCCTTCACAACTGCACCCAAACTCTTTGGCCTTTTTGAGGGCCTTTGAGATAGTCTGCAGTCACTTGGATATCGTTCCGACCATTCCCCTTTTCTTCTTTGTGTTTGGACTTCAACGCTCAAAACCCAAAGGGGACCTATACAGGCTAGGTTGGGTGTCGTTTAAGAAGACTCGTCGTTTGTTCTATATGTACGAGGAGTCTTTAAGACCCTTTAAAGATGAGTTCTATATTGTCCGTCCCAAGAATGCTCAGGGTTGGGCGGATGTTATTGTTCCTGGCCCTGATCGAGATGAGAATGGGAACGTCGTTCTTGGGGAGAACGGGCAACCTGTTTTGGTTGATTATGGAAAGTTCCATTTTCGCTGGGAAGTGGAGCATTATCTTGTGCCCGCTAAGAAGTTCACTACTCCGAAGGAGGAGTTAACTCCCGAAGAATGGGAGGACTTCTTGAAACTACAAAATTTTGTCAAGAGTTTTAAGGGGAAGACAGTAATTGACGAGGAGGGTGTCCCCTATCTCGATGATGAAGGGAATCCTCTAACGGTTCCTCGTTATATCAACGTGAAGAAGATCCTTGCCTGTGCGACTCGTGCTGAAGACGAGGAAGCTCTTAGTATGCCTGTTTACATGACTTTGTTTTTCACTTATATGATTTACTTGTCAATGTTTATTCTTTTTATTGCTCGTACTAACGGTTGTATGTTTCCCTTTCTTTGCAGTCAACATGGTGAGTGCTCAGGAGAAGCTCCGTCGTGCTAACAAGGCCAAAAATGCTCGCAAGGGCGATGATAATGCCAATGTCGTCCTTCCTCCTCCAGTCGCTGAAAAGCGCACCACTGAGTCGACCAGCACTGATGCTCGTCCAACCAAAGTGCAGAGGACTGCCACAGGTGGGGCAGGAGGTTCCGTTCGCGGCAGCCCTCACTTCTTGCCCGAAATTGGGGTTCCTGCTGGTCGTTTCGTCGTGCCTCCTGTTTTCACTCATGGAAACCTGCTCGATAAAAATACGGAGGTCGTGATAGATGAGGTCGATCAGGCGATCATCCATGATATGGGACCAGTGGCTTTGAAGGCAGAGTTGGCCACTGCAACTGTTGCTGCGTTCAAGCTCATCGAGATCGCCAACTTCTTAAATGGTCGTGAAAGCCGCTACCTGAGCGATAGGGATAAGCAGAAGAAGCGTGCAGATGACCTGGGTTTGAAGTTGGGTGAGACAGAGGCTACCTATGAGGATTACAGGAAATGGCGACGACACTGGTGACCAGGGAGCGGGAGTTGGAGGATTTGGCGAAAAAGTTCAAGGAGCTGGAAGTCACTTGCGCGCAGCTGGATGCTCGTAACAAGAAGTTGGAAAAGCGAGCTGAGACTGCTCCTTCTGTTTGCAGCGAGGAAGAGGATGATGTTGACCCTCAGGGATTTTACCGAAATTCAAGCCGCGCCGACCTTATTAAGAAAATTGCTGAGTGTGAGAACTCAATGGTCGAGGTTGGGCATAGCAGTTTTGTCAATGCTGTTGCTCAACTCAAAGTCTTGAACCCGGGGGTAGAGCTCGTGGAAGCTGGCCTTGATGAGCTCAAGGAAGTCATCGATGGAGTCATTGCCTCTCCTCCTCATGCTGAAGATTGATGTTTGGATGTTTAAATTTGTGCTGGCGTTATGCTCGCCTTTTGGCACTTGGGCGTATGTTTGCCTATTTCTATTTTGAATCGTTTTGTTGGGCAGTCCTCGAGGCTGCCCTTTGTTGTAACTAAGTACAATTTCCTTTAAATGCATTTCATGATTTGGCTATATTTGCCTTTTCATTATGCTCGTATTTTTGTTACCTTTATGGGCGTATGTTTTTTTTCTTTTTTTTTTCTTTTTTTTTTTTTTGAATATTTGAGTGGCTGTTGCACGAGATAGAATGTATCTACGAACACCGTGCTCGAGTAGTTTGGGGAACTTGCTCGAGTGTTTGGATTGGGTTTCCAAACGAGTAGCGATGATAGAATCGTCGGAGATTTTATCCTCGCTGCCGGAGTGTCCCATCGCGAGCTGGGCATCTGTGCCTTACGTGTACTTGCGATGATGGGGCTCGTTTAGAGTAGTTCCTCGTCAAGACTAGTTTTGATAAAACTTGGCTTTTTCCTTCTTTTAGATTCATTGCCCGTACCTAAGCAATCCTCCGTTGTAAAGGCCAAACCTCTCGTCGTTAGAGTTGGTTTTAGCCCGCTAGCGAGTCGTCGAATACACGAGACCTCGCTAACTGTAATATTGCTTCAATTTATCCGCATTCCATGTTCTAGGAATTTCTTCGCCGTATAAGTTTTCGAGGAAATAAGCCCCGTTATCCGTTTTTGCTCGGATTCTGTAAGGGTCTTCCCAGTTAGCGGCGAGCTTGCCTTCACGAGAGTTTTTTTGGTTTCGCCGTAGGACTAAATTGCCCACTTCGAACTCCCTTTTAATGACTTTCTTGTCGTGTCGAGCGGCAATTTTTTGCTTCAATGTGGCCTCTTTGAGGGTTGCTCCATGTCGCAACTCCTCGACCAAATCGAGCTCTTCTATGAGTAACTCGTTGTTTGTTTCTTCATCCGGAGGATTTTCCGTTCGTCGAGTTGGCTCCCTTATTTCTACGGGGATAAGAGCTTCAGTTCCGTAAGTTAATCGGAATGGCGTTTCCCCCGTGGTCGAGTGTGGTGTGGTTCTGTAGGACCATAGCACGCTGTATAGTTCCTCGACCCACTTACCCTTTGCCTCGCCTAGCCTTCGCTTTAAGCCTCGCAAAATTACTCTGTTGGCCGCCTCGGCTTGGCCATTTGTTTGGGGGTGCTCGACGGATGTAAAGTGATGTGTCACTTTCAAGTTGATGAGAAACTCTTGAAGTCTTTTATTTGTGAATTGTGTCCCATTGTCTGTTACGACGGTATGTAGAATTCCAAACCTTGCGAGGATGTTTCTTTTGAAGAAGCGAAGAATATTGTGGGACGTGATTTGGGCGAGGGGTTCAGCCTCTATCCACTTCGTAAAATAATCTACCCCGACGATTAAATACCTGTTTTGACCAGGTGCTCGTGGGAATGGTCCTAAAAGGTCTAACCCCCACCATGCAAACGGCCATGGGGACGATAGAGACTTCAACTCGTTAGGTGGAGCTAAATGCATGTCCCCGTGTTTTTGGCACTTGTCACATTTCTTGACGTGCTCTTTGGCGTCCGTTTGCATGGTTGGCCAGTAGTATCCTGCTCGCAGCGCTTTTCGTGCGAGTGATCGTCCACCAATATGTTGCCCATTGATTCCTTCGTGTATCTCCTGTAGGATGGATTCCACTTTCTCTTCCTCGACGCATTTCAGTAATGGGGTTGAAAACCCTCTTCTTAAGAGATGGCCGTCTATCAAAACATATGAGCACGCTCTTCTTCTGACTTTGACTGCCTCTTTAGGGTCGTCGGGGACCATTCCTGAGGCGAGGAATTCTCTCACGGGGTTTATCCAACTGTTGGCATATGATATTCACTTCGAGAGCTTTCTCAATGCTCGGCCTTTGTAATGTTTCTTGCATAAGTGATTGATTCCTCCCTTTCTTCTTTTTGGTGCTCGCGAGTTTTGAGAGGACGTCTGCCCTTGAGTTATGCTCTCGAGGAATGTGTTGCACAGTTGACTCTTTGAACTTAGCCAACTTTTCTTGTATAAGGGTTAAGTATTCCGCTAGATGCTCATCTTTAGCTTGATACTCCCCGTTTACTTGGGATGCGACCAGTTGGGAATCTGTGAAGATTGTGATTTCTTCTGCGTTCATGTCCTCGGCTAATCGCAATCCTGCTAGGAAAGCTTCGTATTCGGCTTGATTATTGGTCGTTTGGAATGACAGCTCCAGTGACACTTCAATGAGGACTTCCTCGTCATTTTCTAGGATTATTCCTGCTCCGCTTCCTTTGGAGTTGGAAGATCCATCAACGTATATGGTCCATTTATTTTTGCTCGAGGTTGCTGGCGAAGTCATTTCAGCGACGAAGTCGGCTAGCACTTAGGCTTTCAGAGCTTTTCTGCTTTCGTAGGTTATGTCGAACTCCTATAATTCTAACGACCACTTCAGCATTCTCCCGGCCATGTCGGGCCTTTCGAGCAGCTGTTTTATTGGTTGGTCGGTTCGCACTACGATCGAGTGTGCTAAGAAATAATGTCTTAGCTTCCTCGCAGCGACGACTACTGCCAACGCTGTTTTTTCGATCTGTAAGTATCGAAGCTCTGGTCCTTGCAAAGCTTTGCTGATGAAGTATACTGGCTTTTGTCCCTACTCGGTTTCTCGAATTAATACTGCGCTTATGGCTTCGTGAGCCACGGCCAGATATAGGAATAAAGTCTCGCCCATGATTGGACGTGTTAAGACTGGAGGTTCGGATAGTGCTCGTTTCAAGTGTTGGAGAGCGTTTTCGCATTCTTCCGTCCACTCAAAAACGGATTCTTTTCTAAGTAGTTTGAAAAGAGGCAGCGCGTGTTGAGCGGATTTAGCGACGAAGCGTGCTAGAGCAGTCAACATTCCATTCAGGGATTGTATTGACTTCTTCGAGTTCGGAGTAGGGAAATCGAAGAAGGCTTTGCATTTTTCGGGGTTAGCTTCAATTCCTCGTTCTGTTAGATAGAATCCGAGGAATTTGCCTGCTTTTACCCCAAACATGCATTTTTCCGGATTAAATCTCATGTTGTACTGTTTTGCTCTCTCGAACACCTTTCTTAAGTGGGATACATGATCGATTTCCTGTTCGGATTTAACGATCATAGCGTCCATATATACTTCGAGCATATCTCCTATTTCATTTCTGAATACTTTGTTTATCATTCTTTGATAAGTGGCATCGGCGTTTTTTAGCCCGAAAGGCATTACGTTATAGTAATAATTGCCCGATTCAGTCATAAATGTTGTTTTCTTTTTATCGATTTCAGCCATTTTAATTTGATTATATCCTGAATAAGCATCCATAAACGATAGTAGTTTAAACCCTGAGGAATTATCTACGAGTTTATCTATGCTAGGTAAAGGATAAGAATCTTTAGGGCAAGCCTTATTGAGATCGGTGTAGTCAACGCACATTCTCCACTTTCCATTAGATTTTTTAACCAATACAACATTTGACAGCCATGTAGTGTATCTGGCTTCAGAAATAAAATTTGCCTCTATGAGGTCTTTTACAGCTTTTTCAGCAGCCTCCGCTTTTTCAGGAGACTGCTTCCTACGTCGCTGAACTACAGCTCTAGCCCTAGGATCTATTGTCAACTGATGACAAGAGACGTCTGGGTCGATTCCGGGCATCTCTGCAGCATTCCAGGCGAACAGCTCAGCGTATTCCTTCAAGCAAGCTTCCAATTGCCTCTTCACCAGCTCGGGCATATCAGCGCCAATCTCGATTCCTCGAGAATAGTCATCGTTCAAAGGGATGATCTCGAACTCGCCATCGGGAATAGGGCGATGCACCTTTTTCGCGATGGGGTCCTCCTCGTCTTTCAGCTCTTTCTCGTTGATGCGTGCATCCAAGTCCACAATGTCATTTGCTTGCAAGGCGTTCACAACGGGCAACTTGTGATCAGTCTTCTTCTTCGGAGTAAGGAGGGAACTCATATTCTTCGCAGCGGCTTCAAAACACTTCCTCGCTGCAGCTATATCTCCGTTCAGAGTGGCGATTTTGCCATCCACGGTGTAATATTTCATCTTCAAGTGGATGGTCGAGGATACGGCGAATAGGTTCGCCAAAGCAGGCATTCCCATGATGCAGTTATAAAGAGACGGGCAATCCACGACCAAGAACTGGACGTTGATGGATTTGGTCGCCTCTCCCTCTCCGAAGGTCACAATTAAGTCCACATACCCCCATGGCTTTATGGTTGCTCCATTAAATCCTTGCAAGTCAGCACCTACATATGGAGCGAGGTTCTTCTCCGTCAATTGTAGAGTCTTGAACAAACCAGCGTACATCACATCACACGAGCTTCCTTGATCCACTAAGATCCTTCTCACATCAAAGTTGGCCATCCTGGCCCTTATCAGTAATGGAATTTGGTGGTTAGGTGAGCCTCCAGGGATCTCCTCCTTGTAAAATGCCAAGGGCATAGATCCTTCCTTTGCTTCTGTCGCGAGGACAGGTTCCAGCGAGCAGACACTTTCCAATTCTTCAAACTTTCTTTTCAACGACCCTATAGTAGAAGTTCCAAATCCTCCTCCTGAGATTACCAGCGATCCCATATGAGCAGCTAGATGTTCGAGCAAGTCTTCACCTTCTTTGTGCTCGGGGAGAATGAAGTCATCGGGTCTTGAGATGGCGTAAGCAATCTGCATGTTGCCGTTGCCCGCCCTCGATTGTTGTTGCGCCTCTCTGGACGGTTGACCGGCCTCAGGTTCTTTTTCCCGCCCCTGACGTTCCTCTTTCCTGAATTTTTGGAGAAGTCCTTTCTGCAGCATGATTTCGATCGCATCTTTCAGATGAATGCAATCCTCGGTCACGTGCCCGTAACTTTTGTGATATCGGCAGTACTTAGACTTGTCCAGTCCTGGTTTCACGACCAGTTGCTTTGGGGCGCGAACTCCATTTTTCTTGAACTCAGCCATGGACATTTCTGCCAGAATTCGCTCGCAAGGAGCGTTCAGAGGGGTATAATCCATGAATTTGCTTCGGGGAGGTCTTGGCTCCCTTTGTTCTCTTATTCTTTCTTTTCCCCTCTCATTTCCTGCTCGAGAGGGTCCAGTTTCTTCTTGACGTTTTGGCTTTCTTGCGTCAACAGCGACTTGCTTCTCCTCGTAAGCTATGTATTTTTGTGCTTTTTCGAGGAAAGCGTCCAAAGTTCTAACTTCTTCAATTCCAATTGCCTTAGCGAAATCGCTGGACGGGCGCAGTCCTCGCTCCAGCAGATATAGCTTCATCCTGTCATCGGTCCGTACTTCGATGGCAGCCTTGTTGAACCTATCAATGTACTCTCTCAGGGATTCGTCGTCTTTTTGGACGATCGCTTCGAGAGTAGCTTCAGTCTTGGGGTGCTTCCTGGAAGCGGTGAAGTGTGTAGTAAAGAGTCTGCACAGCTCACCCCATGAATCGATGGACCCTGGTGGCAAATTCTTGTACCAAGCCATTGCTCCCTTTCTCAACGTAGTGGTGAACAGCTTACACTTTATAGATCCTCGAACTCCTCTGTAGTCGAGGACAGCTTCAATGTTCTTGATGTGGTCGTCTGGATCAGTAGTCCCATCACAGGTGTCCATTGCCGGTGGTTTTTCCAACCCCACGGGCAATGGTACCCTCATGATCCTGTCAGAAAGAGGCCCCATATGCCTTTCCTCATCACTTCGTGGAGAACGATGATGATGGCGAGGAGGAGAATGATAGTTTCGTCCAGTTGATCGCGCGGGGGATCTCCTCGCTCCAGCAACTTTTCTAGCAGGGCTTATACGGCTTCGAGTCTCGTATGCCCGTGGTGATCTTGACCTAGTCCTCGAGTCCCGTCGAGAGGACTCTCGCCGCCTATAGCTGCTCGTGATCGCTCTTGTGTTGCGCGACTCTTCGACAGCCTCGATGCGACGATTCTGCTCCCTGATAGCTTGTCCCTGGTTGTTGACGGTGGTCAGCAGTGCGGTCATGATGTTCTCTAGGGTAGCTCCAGGGGGAGGAATGGGTACGACCAGAGAGTTGGTCTCGTTGGTAGGCTGGTAGGTGGGGTCTGTTTCCATTTGGGATATGACCACTCCGTTGGTGTTGTTATTGTCAGCGTGGTCGTTGAGCATGTGGTTGGCTGAATGCTCTGATCTGCTGTTCTCGGCCATTCTTAGCTCTTTTGTGTTTTTTGGTAGTTTGAAGGTTTTGTTCTTTTCAGAAAGAAGGGGAAAACTCTAAATTCCCACATACGGCGCCACTGATCTTACCTGATCATAATGGATGGCCGGCAGCAGCGGTGGTTCAGCAAGCCCCTTTGTTGAAGCGAAAGGGGGGTGTGTACCTGTATACACTCCGACGCTCAAGTCAGTGAAAGTTGTATAGCTCAAGGTTTTCAAGGTGGTAAAAACGTACCTGACTCCTCTGATATAAGGAGTATATATATCCCCAGCACTGGGCTAAGGCCCTTAATTGGCAGTTAATGCCCATTAAGTGGCTGTCGGAATTTGGCCGTTGGGCCATGATGAACAGTTAATACTCATCATTCCGGTGGTCGACCGTTACAGAATGCAGGATTCTGTAACGTTGGCCGACGGGGAGGGTGCCCTTCTGGAGGGCAGAGCCTTTGGTCTTAAGGGGACTTGGACTTAGAAGTCCAGTCCAGAACAGGAGCATTCACCTTTGGTATTTCTGTGAAGGCGTGAAATTCGGATCATCAAAATCCATAACTTACTTCGCTATAATCTTACCTATAACAGTTTCTCATGCACAAGATATTAAACAGCAAAACAGTTATTTAATTTTTTTATAAGTTCTAATAGGGGGTTAATAGATGAATATGACATGCTGGAATTCTTTAGTACATTTTATTGAATTGAAAAACATTACTAAAATGAAAATTACTGAAATTTTAAATACTTATCCTTGGGTTGCCTCCCAAGTAGCGCTTGTTTAGCGTCTCATTAGCTTGACGCATTTCCTGCATTACAGAGGATAGGTTCGCATGTCTCTTGTTGTGCTCTCCTTGTTCACTCTCCGAGCACTTACCATCTTCCATTTTTAATTCTCGCAATTCTGGCAGGAACAGTTCAGCTTCACCATTCCCTCAACTATGTCTGTTGGCGGCTTATTTTTTAGGTTAGTTTAATAGAGCGCAGTGTCTTCACCCCAAACTTGTATTAATGCATGACTTTCATTTAGACGCTTTCTTCACTAGGAAGAATTTTGTTCTTCTGAGATGACTTAGTGACTGATTCTCCTGTTTGCAAGCGTTCCATTCCTGATGGTTCTTCCTTCTCATGTCATATTCTCGAATGGTTCCCTTGGTACCGAAAATATTTTCTATTAAAGCCCTTTATTTGCTTCCTGAAAGGTTCTTTGATTACTGTTCTTCCGGAAGCATTTTAGTCCAATGATCCTCCTGATCATAGACCGTTCTTTTGCAGCTTTCTCTTTTACAATTTGCTCTGGTTCCCCTCCTTGGGAATTTCAGTGAGAATTTTGTCTTTAATTAGCTGTTTCCAGCTTCTCTTGCCCTGGGTACCTGTCTACATGCAATCAACAAATACCTTAGTAGCATGGGAAAATATATTTTTGGTTTTGTTTCATGTGTCATTGTACCCGTGAAAATTCTCAAGTAAGTGAGGTGGATCACTAGGATCACTTAAATACCAAAACTTTGCCTTAGCCAGAATTTCACAGATCAAAATTCACAATCATTAACAAGATTTTTTTTTTTTTTTTTTTTTGTATTTTTTAAAATTTATTGACAAACTCAAATAGTTTTATCAATGCAAGTGTATCAGTCTGTCGTCGAGTAATAATTCACACTCTAGGTGTCTAGAATGAGTTCGTATCCACAGGGATCGTGACAAAGCTTCGTTAGCGCTATCTGAGTTCGTGGTTTTGCATTCGCTTTGGTTTTGAAAAAGGTTTTTAATAAAAAGAGCGATGCATGCAGAAAAGTAAAAGTTTTGATTCAGAAACATAGAGGATAGGTATGGCGGTTGAACTTACTCCCTCCTTCATACTTGGCATGATCGGTGTATAACATAGTCATTCAGATTATTATTCGGCGTTGATTTTATTCTTGTTCTGGTAGTACCTTACTATTACTCTATGTAAGTGAAGTTTCCATATATTCGCAATCAAGGTACCTACGAGAGCCTAAGCTCGCTGTGTCACTAAACCTTATTACTAAACAAAGTTATTCGAAAAACATGAATTATGACCATAAATCATCCAATGCCTCTAGATCCTAGTTTCGGGCTGTTCAGCTTCTAATTGCTATGTCGCAACTAGTGCCTGATTCTTCTTCTAATTGCTTAGTTCACAACTAGTTCAGGATGTTACCGTCTCTATTCCTCTAGCATATTTATTACTAGTAACGGACAAATAATAAAGTAAACCCTAATATTTCTATCAAAGTTAACCCTAATATTTATTCTAAGGACGGTCCCGCTTATCCGGCCATATTTCGGGCAACATCGTTAAAGTGCAAGAAAATAAATAACAAACATAATACTGAATAATATTTTATTATAACTTTGACTCAATCACATGACACAAGTATTCATCGGGGAGTTCATCGTCTCCACCACAACCTAAGGCATCTATTACAAAAGACTTACATAATTAAGTTACAAGAATCTAGTAAGAAAAGCCTAAAGAAAACATACCTTGCTGAGATAGCTTTCCCGTAAGGGGAGAAAACTATGCCCGTAAAGCTCCTCTGAACCTCTCCAATAGAATAGAAAAGTTCTTCTATTTCTGAATGAATTACAATGGAGGAGGAAAGCTCTATTTATAGTTTTTAAAACGGACCTCAGCAAGGCGTCGCAGCCATCGCAGCCACGATAAGCCCATCATACTGTGATGGCAAGATTCAGTTCAAAATTATAACTGATCCTGTGCATTTCATCAGCTTGGTCGCCAAGTTATGTCATCGTACTGCGATGGTGTCCATCGTACTGCGATGGCAAGATTTTCTTCAAAAATATAATTTCTGATTTCTTAGCAAGCAAGCAACTCCCATCGTGGTACGATGAGAGCCATCGTACTACGATGAAGTACGTTTCTTCACTTTTTTGGCTTTTTCTTGTCTTTTGTGTATCTTTGTTTTGTCTTGATGCTTTTCTTTGATTCTGTAGGTTGTTCCTCATATTTGGGCTTGTCTTGGTCAATTTATTACTAATAATACGACCTAAAATACTGCAGAAATTCATGTCATCAAGTGCAAAAAGAAACCGGGGCAGATAGACAGAAATAATACATTTTGTAGCCTCCGATTTAATTGTACCACCTACCTGCCCGGTACCATGGGACAATCCCATTTGTGTGGTCCCAATTACAAGCTAGGTATGACTCATTTGGATTAATCATATCATATTGATCTTAATTTGGACACAAAAATCCCTTGTGGATGAACATATTGTTCCCAACCATGGTGACTTAACAACATCGGTAGGAACAATATGGTTAATCCACAAGGGACCATGTGCCCGATAGAAACTAAAAAACACTATAAACTAACTACAAAACAAAAAAAAAAAAAAAAAAAAAAAAAAAACACTAACAAACTATAAAAGGCAAAAATATTAAAGTTATGAGAGAAAGAGGGAAAGAAAGAAATGGTAAAAAAAATATGGCAAATAAGGTGCCTATTTATAGAATTCTTGATGAATTTTGATTGGCTAGTGCATTGCCACAACCACACACATGGCCAATCACATTAGACCACGTGTCATCCACTTTTGACTGCATGGAGAACTGATTTTTTGACTACCTACTAGTTCGCTACTTAGGTGGCGAACGTTCTGTCTAGATAGTTCGCAGCGCAGGAAGCGAATGGTGTTTTCCCAATTTTGTCAATTTCACACACCCGCTGACCAAGTAGCTAGGAGGGTAAAAGTAAAAACTCTCGGGGGTAAAAAAAATGTTGGGGTGCAAAAAGTAAATCTCTACTTATAATTAGTTACCTCAATAATATATGTGTAGCCACCACAAAAGAGTTCATGTCAAAAATTAATAGAAATAAATAATTTAAAGATATTCTTTTCTTTGATGGGTGTATTTTATTTTATTTTTTGACAGTTGTAACTCTCAACTTTATTAACAATAAAAATGGGTAAACGATGTGTGAGTTTAATTTCAATGGATTACCACTTCTTCTAAGACAAAAAAAAAAAAAAAAAAAAAGGTAAAAGAATATTTCAAATATATTTTATTTTGTTTCAGTATATTTGACACCCTCTTTAAAAAATAGCAAGATTCGCCGCTGCTTGTATATTATAGAGCTAGCCACTAAAGCAATGGTGAAATAGGCTTTACGAAAATCCTTTCTTCCTCTCAAATCTAGAGTGAACAACACGGACTACTGTTTGGAATCATAAATTTTTTTCTTCTATACATAAGTATGATGCTGCAATTTGATCATTGTAATACACAAAAACAAGGAGGTACCTTTACCTATTATATCAATAATTACTCAACCTAATCATTCATTAGGTGTTCTGAATGATAAAATATGGGAAACGGAACAAGTAGATTTTTTACTTTTTTACTTATTATTCTCAGATGGCTTTGAATGAGCATGGACAAGTATAAGGGAGAAGAACAAAAAATGGTGTAGTAATACTTAAATGGTCGATTGCAACAATGACAACATTATTCCAACACTTAAATGTTGGGATGTCTTGCTCTACCCATCTACAGCTTTGCACCCTGTGATGTCGCTGCAACATTGAACTCTATTGTTTGTCCCATGGTTTATATAAGGATCATGTTAAACAGTGTCCTAAGACAATAATTAAGAAAACAAAAACAAATGTTTTAAATAAAACATTCTTTTTTAAAATTGCTTCACCATGAGATTTGTGTGGTAAAAACTTGACACCAGAACTAACCTCCGAACCAGATTAACTAGTTCACTGACCAGATACTGGTGGTAAAAACTTCCAATTAGGTCAGATTTGGCTACACGGTATAATTTATGTTATAAAGTTCTGCCAGGTACAATGTTTAGAGATAAATCAATAACCTCTAAATCTTTCTTAATGGTGGTTTTCCCTAGAGTTTGCTTGACCTCCCTCAGCCTATAATTATTGAACAATCTCCACATTATTGGTCTTTTTGCATGTATCCTCCAACATGGACAAACTACCTATGACAAGACTGCCATTTCTAAAATAGAGGTACTCTAAATTTCTATCTAACAATTGCATATCTAAATCCTATCTTATGTTGTGCAACAAAAACATGCATGTCACACCATCTTTTGGGTATGATCAGCAACCATATTTAGAACAAAGATGAAAATAAAAATGCTCAAATTTGACCTTTGGTGTACACTATAGTTATCAGAAGAGCTTTGTATTTCCACCTTTGGTGTACACATAATAGCTACTAAAACCAGTTAATTAAAAACAGTTCAAGAAGAATAGTCTTGTATTTCTCCTATCCTTATAAGTGTGAAAGCAAAAGCAAAAACTGCAGAGGAGGGTGAGGAAGCTTCATTGACAATCATTATTTGAAATCTAATATTTCCCTTAGGTACACAACAATACCAAATCCACTCATTCATTTAGCCAACACACTACAGTAACATAATAGCATTCAAAATAAGCTCACTTTAGTGGAAAAAGTAAAAGTGTAAAATATTTCAATTATTGGGAAGAAAATTATCTAGTAGTTATTTACAAATATCAAACAATGTCGTATTCAATCAAGAAAAATGTCCAATGACAGACCGTTTAAATGCAAATTCCTTGTAGAGGAACAATACACAATATTGTTGAGTGAACTTTGTGAGTCTCCCCACTTTTAAAATGCCCTACTCCTACCAATAGGAAACGAAATCTAAATAACAATTCACTCGATAAAGGGCTGTATTAGAAAGTGTATTGCTAGGCCTAGGATTGCACGTAATCTTACTAGTTTACCAAAGTTCATTCGTACAATTTATGCAGAATATCCCAGGTGTTTTTAAGTGTCACCCCGTAGAGTTTAACTTCATTCAAGATCTAAATGAATGGAACCAATGATGAATTATACTGACATAGATATTTAATTTCCTTTCTTGTCCAATACATGTCTAAAACGCGCCACATATTACTATAAGAATTAAAAGAGATTAATCAAAGACAAAAACTATTTACAGAAAACCAATGAGAGAGCAGGGAGACAACATCACACAGTAAAAAAAATATGGCATTAAGCAACAACCTTTCATCAACTTGAATCATTAGTTTTCCTTGACATCTATATATATAAATTCGTGTGAAAAGAGAATCGCTACCTGATCCTTGACCAAAATTGCACACAATGTGTGACTTTTGCTCAAATTCCAAACTCAGGACCCGGCAGGCCACATAGTCAAGGTAAGCATCACCAATTTAAGAAAGATTGAACCAAAGTACCTTGACCAAAACTATTGCCATGAAGCACTCTGTCCACTAGGCATGGCTCGAGCTTCGGCTAAAGAGACAGCCATCGCCAGCATCATCTGCTCCTCAAAACTCTCGGGAACAATGGGGTCTGTGGCACTTTGAAAGCTTCCATTAATGTCATTAGACTGTGACAATGATGACAGTTCACCATGATCTTCTGCTTCAACGGAGTTTGCATAGCTAGTTGTTGTTTCAGCTACCTGTGATCCATGATCTATGCTCCATTCACCATGACTTCTGATCATTGTCATAGCATCATCAGGTGGCCCCTCATTCAGGTTTCCTGAGGGTGAATAACTAACCATATCTCTTCCAAGCCTGTTATAAAACCTTCTGGAACCCGGTGGCATGTTGAATGATGATGAATTTTCATTGTTGGAGCTTACAGATGATTCCCCAGACATTTGCTGACGCTCAGCAAGAGCTGCAATGGCACAAGCAAGACCCCCTGATGGGGATGAGGATGACCCTGTCTGTGAAACCATGGGAGACGAAGCATAATGATCACCAGCTACGTAGTGGCCAGAAGTAGCATCAGCAAAAGATAAATTTCTCTGCCTTCCATTCTCCTGTAATTTTAATGCATACATTTTGAGTCAATCATAATCAACATCACATATGAACATATATTTAGTAGTATTAACGGATTCAGGTTTGCTGAACCTTGCACATGGCAGCATATCCACCATTGAATTTCATAATAGGAACATATTCATAGTTTTACCTTATGCTTTGAATGAGGAATATGCTGTAATTTATAGAGTTCACAGTGCTATAATGCTATTGACTTTGGAATGTTTTTGGAGCTGACTAGATGCCAACTTGTAGGCAAACTTTACGGAAATAAACACAACAAGCCGAAACATATGTTGATTTTAACTTGCTAAAAAGATGTGACTGAAATGCACAAGCTATAAAGAAATTTAAATGTAAAGGATTTTTCTTTGTATTGTTTGGAAGTCAATATTCATATTTCTTTCATCCCAAGCTCAACTCTGGACATTATATATTTATCTCATCCCAAAATCACAGTTTAGAAGCAAATAATAATAATAATGACAAAAACAGATAATCAACGCCCTTGGAAGAATTTGCTTCTTTTTTTAATCATCGTGATACAGAACTTGAGCAAAATAAACAGAAGCTGAACAATTTCAAAATTGATTGAAAATAGGCGCCAACAAAAGACCATATAGTACATTGTTATCCCCCAAAAGATTTTAAATCAAGTTGTGAGCATGTTCAAACAAAATTCTTTACCTGAATGGAAAGCCAGATTGCTTCCATGACCATAATGTCCTCGAGATCAACATCAAATTCATCATCTCTGCAGTTTACCACATAAACAATTGGCAAAAAATATAAGGTGCGCCCAGAAATTATAATTTCCAAAATGCAATACATAAAAGAATCATGCCCTCGTGGCCATACATAAGTGGACGCACCTATTTACTACTTATTTAACAAGACATTGACTTAAATGGACAAACAAAAAATGATGGGGTTCCACCTACAGTGTTGTGTGTATATAACCATCACAAGTGAAATTAGAGAGAATAGAGTTTTCTCTTCAGCTAGATTTTTTAAAAGAAATATAGTGCAGTGTTAAATAAAGGCTATATTAATGCGGATGTCATTAGCCTTGCATTAGCCATTGGAGATGCAATAGAAGACTATCATTAATGCAATTATCGTCAATACCACTTGTGTTGGCACAAAAAAATAAGCCCCTACAATATTAGATCTTCATTTCATAATTCAAAATTCCAAATCAAAACAGCTGATGAATAAGAAGCTAAAACAGCCTGCAATCCAAAACAACTCTCAAAACCAACAAACTTAAACAATGACCGTAGTCATAAATACAACTCACAAGAACCAGAATAACGTGTAACCCAGCGCTATACTTTCATTAACAAGCTTTAATATGGGGGTTTAGTTATAAATGCGGCTTAGCTGTACTCAGAAGTCAGAACGCTCAAGGAATTACTTGAACTCAGCATCTTCCAGCAAGATTTTCGGCACATAATTATAATTATTATTCAACATCTGGCTAATATTCATACATACATCTCTAACTCAGCATCTGGCTAATATTCATACATACATCTCTAACTCGGAGACCCAAGCAATATGAAGTGTTCCACCCATTTATGGATTGAATTCAGCTTGCATATAGACTTGTGCACTTCAAATAATTAAATTTAGATATGTTATGAGTACATTACTCCTTTTGAACTTATTGGTTGAAAGAATTGTCTAAGCCTTGGCAAAAAACCATAGATAGTTGACTAATATTAATATTCACACTAGATCAAAAGGAATATTATGTCTCGTTTCATAACGGACTCAATACTTGATGAGGCAAACAGCATAATTAACAGATCAAATATCCATAAGTTGGTGCAAAAACAATGGACACAGAAATGCTAAGAGACATAATAAGAAAATTTTGGGGGATTCGTAAAGAGAAGTGAAGCCTGTCATACCTATTGGCCCTAGTGGCAGGAGGT
This sequence comes from Trifolium fragiferum, assembly GCA_954870985.1. NCBI lineage: Eukaryota > Viridiplantae > Streptophyta > Magnoliopsida > Fabales > Fabaceae > Trifolium > Trifolium fragiferum. The sequence goes on from OX940789.1 coordinate 19,112,978, forward strand.
GGTCTAACCATTGGTGTGGCACACGAGTCTTGAGAAGAGACGATTTCATCAGGTTCAATGACAGAAGTTGAAGATTCAGCCACTACAAAAACCGAAACAAAATAATTTATGCAACTAGAGTTTGTCACATAGACACATCACAGACAGACAAAATCCAGAACTGTGATTAAAGACTACCTGCATTTGAACTGTATTCAACATCTGCAACAGTCACATTCACATTTGAAGAGCTTACTTCTAATCTTTTATGCATTCTTTCCTCTTCATCCTGAAGTTCCTGTTTCCGCATCCTAATCTTTGCTTCAATAACACGCTGCTCCTCCTGAATATTATGAGTATGCATGCAATATTTTATTCACTATAAATTGTTTTTTGGAAACTGCATTTCAAGAGACAATAATAATGGAAGATAACAACTTACAATCTGTTCCAATCCCTTCTCTTCTTTTGATTTTACACCACGATACTCCACAGCATAGTTTGCTGTTTTACAGAAGGGACATCTGGTGCTGTTAAGGCAAACAATTATTCTAGACAGACAAAAGCAATAAAAAAGTCGCAAGACAATCAATTTTAAGTTAACAAACAACTAGTAATACAGGATACTGTGTAGGGCGAGTTGAATTTGGGACTTTCATCTGCAAAAAACACTCTGATAAAAGGAAATCAATCAGGTTGCATACAAATGTGTATATATATATATAACATGTTTATATAGACAATCATTACCTGTACAGATGCTTTTTGTGCAACACCTTGATCGATTTAGACTTGGATAATACTAAATCAACGAAAAAACAAAGCACAGTGGATTAGTAAGATTAGAAAAGGAATGTGTTCACATTTAGGAAATTTTAAAGAAACAAGTAAAAACAGCCTATGATGCTTAGTGCTCCTCCTTTTATTCAGATTAGCAGGTTTATGTAAAAGAGCTCAAAGTTGCATCCTTCATCAGTTTGGCTCGATGAAAGAATAAATTAAACCCCCAAGGTGATAGATCACATGTCAAATTTGGATTGAAAAAATGCAGAGTTCAATTGACTAATTTGATCATATTTCAAAAACTTACTGTAACTGTATAGTTATGGTAAGTAATAGAAACCATACCAGAAAGCAAATTGGGCACTCTTCACGGTCGCAGGCAGTTTCCTCATCTCCGGGATAGCAAGGTGCTAGCTTTGATTCAAGGATTAGCTTCCTCAGCTTCTTCTGATCCACATCTTTATGATTATACAACCCTTGTGGACGTGTATATTTTTCATCTACCACTTGTCTCCTCCTTCCGAGTTTATTACCCATTCAACAATATTTGGTTCTTCCCGTCTACCGATTATGTTTTGAATTCTTCAACAAGATAATACAGTACAACAACAAAAGTAACAAACTATAACTATATAAAAATTGTTCACTGTTCCATATCACCAAAAGCACAATGCTACAAAACCAGATTGTATTATCACATACTTAAATAGCCCAATCCCCAATATATAATACAATTAAAAAACTAAATCAAAAGAATCTTTCTTGTTAACATATTGACATTGTTGCAGACACTCTTTCCAAAAGCCCTGCAGACAAAGTCACCTAGAAGAAGTAAACAAGGGGCAAACAAAATTCCAAAGAAAACCCAAATGTGCACACTTAGCAAATGGCAATAGAATCACTCAAATGCTTAAACTTTCTAAAAATTCAAATAACTCATCACTAAAAGAGGCAAACAAAATTCAAAAGAAAACCCAAGATCACACACTATGCAAATTGCAATTGAATTACTCAAAGGCTCAAACTTTCTCCAAATTCCCACAATTCATCACAAAAATCACTAAAAGGGGGAAACAAAATTCAAAAGAAAACCCATAATCACCCACTTTGAAAATTGTAATAGAATCACTTAAAGGCTCAACTTTTCTCCAAATCCCCACAATTCATCACCAAAATCACTACTTCCACAACACTCAACAAAACTAAAAAAAAAAAAAAAAAAAAACCAAAAAAATCCCAAATCCAAAACACAATCTTGTAATTCCAATGCAGCAAATGATTTCAAAAATTAAACTAAATTCATTAACAATTAACAATTTAATAACACACACAACAAACTCTAATTCGAAACAAAATTGAATTTAACAATTGACAATCAGTAACAATAACAACACCGAGAACCCTAATCACACCAATAAAAAACTCAAATTGAGAAACCACACGAACAATGGCATAATAAATTCAAGCGGAAAAAGGAAAAAGAGTACCAATTGTTGTTGTTTAGTACCAAATTTGACAGTGTAGAAGAACAAACAAGTAAAATTTTTCAAGTACGAAGAAGAAGTTTGAGAAGTTGAAAAGGTTTGAAGAGTGAAAGAAAAAGACGTAGAAGGAAGAAAAGACAAGGAAATTGGGAATCGGGAAACGAACCTTAAATGGATTGCAGAAGAGAGAGAGAGAGAGAAAGAAAGGGTTTTGTAGAGAGAGAGAGAGAGAGAGAGAGAGAAATGGGGAAGAAAGGAAAGAAGGAGTATTTGAGGAGAAAAGAATAATTCTATTTCTTCTTCCATTTACCTCTCTATGCAATGCCAATGTCATTACACTCAACTGCTTTCACGCGCTTTTCTATTCAGTGATTTTCACCCGCCATTTAATTTTATAATTAGTAGACTTCGACCCGTGCGTTGCATAGATTTTGTTGAGTGATAGATATACAATTTAAATTTTTATATCTATAATAAAAATTGCAAATAAAAAAAAACAAAATGATATCAAAATATAAAAATTTTGAAACGTAAAATAGGCAATACAAACGAAACTAAACGGTATTAATATCATGACATAATAACCATTAAATTACATAGAAATCACATAAATAGGATAACAAATTATTAAACATTATGAAAATTTTATTTGTAAACTACATTTGCAATTGTATTTAAATTTTCACTTTCATTTGATTACTACTTTTCTTGGATAATCTACAAAAAAAACAACAATTTCCAACTAATTCCACAAAGTCAAACTACAAAAAAGTCATAGATTCGTTTTGCAAAAAAAAAAAAAAACACCGAAACAAAAGGCAAAAACTCAAAAAATAGAAAGGATCAAAAGAAAGAACAAAAAAATATTGCCTCAAGCTACAAAAAAAGGCATAGATTCGTTTTGCAAAAAAAAACTAAAACAAAAAGCAAAAACTCGAAAAATAGAAAGAATAAAAAAAAAAACTTGTCTCAGCAAATTGAAGATTTCGAGATTCCTAAATGCAATGGTAAAAGGGGCATAGAGAAGAGAACTCATATTCGACGTAGAGAATTTTCAACGTGGTGGTGACTGGAGAAGTTGCTCTGAGCTCAGAATGAAGAGGTTGATCGGTTTGTTTATCAAGACGCGGCCAATAGTGGCCGAAAAATGGGAGAGAAGGAGGTGGTACGCGGCAAAAGGGTTGACTACCTTGGGATTGTTTTAAAGAAGTGAAAGAAGCGTTTATTTGAGAAAAGAGAGAGCGTACAGTAAAAAGAAAAGCGAGAAAGAAAAATAATGAGATACAATAAAAATATAGCATTAAAGTTTTATGTTGCTCTATACAAAGAAAAAAAATAATAACATATAAAAATGTGTGCATAGTGTTTGCAATTTTAGTGAGAGAAATAAGGAGGTCATAAATACAAAGAAACAAAAAAAATAACATATAAAAATGTGTGCATAGTGTTTGCAAATTTGGTGAGAGAAATAAGGTCATAAATAAGTTGTTGGGGTGATCATTAAGAAAGGGATTAGGAGGGAAAAAATATAGGGTTAAATGGTTGCTAAACCTTACTTTTATTAAGATAAAGATAAAGATAAAGATTAAGATTAAAATAAGATTAAGATTAAGATTAAGATAAGATTAAGATTAAGATTTTTTCCTATATATTTTTAAATAAAAATAAAACAAAAAATACATTTTTTGAAGAAAAAAATATAATTTTTTTACAAGGATAAAATAAAGATATACTAATATAACAACACAGTGAAAGATATTTATGGGTTAGGTTGGGCCGAATTTAGTCAAACTTGTTATTTAATTCGATTAAATATAATTGACTTAGATTGAGTGTGAAATATGTATTTTTACGTTAAGTTTGAACTGATTCAATCTGACAGTGAGTGAATTGGGTTGTGTTGATGGGTGATTAAATTTAGGAAAATGTTAATATGTGCCCTTAAGGCACATGTTAAGAAGATAAATGTGGAAAATATTTATTGAAGCATGTACACTATTCAATTATCTAAGCATTAAATTTTTTGTATTATTAAATGCTACATTTCTATTTTTAGGTAGCTTATCATGTGCCCTTAGGGCACAAGTTAACATGACCTTTAAATTTAAATTATTTAAATTTTCTAAACAAATATATATTGTTTTATAGTTAAATGTTACTCGTTTTTAAAGAGTATTTAGTTAAATGGAATTCTATTTTATAAAAGTTTCAAAATTTAGACAAAATTTTATCGCACTTGAAATTTCATGAAAAACTTTGAATATAGTATCAAAATTTAAAATTTTAACACATAAAAATATTAAACTATAGGGTTAAATAGCGAATTTCAGTTTACTCTCCTACTCTTTTAAGTTTCTTTTTAATGTTTAACGGTAAATTATCAATATATCTCCGAAAAAATTGTCTATTTTTTCCCACCTCTCCATCAAATACACTACGATCTCTTTAAATTGTCAAAATAGGCTTGACCCTAGAACCAACAATGACCGAGTGGAATGAGTCATACATGTTGTTGACCAAGGTGTCACATTTTAATCCAGGTGTGAAATATCATTTGCTCCAAAATATTGGTGTCATTTTTATAAGTGCTTGAAAGCCTTTATATTTATTTCTTTGATCTTTTGCATCTTCCCCTGTAGGTATAAGGATAAGGCAAGTTTGTAGGCTTCCACATATTCCTATAATTATTTTTCAAGAAATTTCTTCAACTTCTTCTCAAATCTATCATCCAGAGACATCTCAAAAGTTTGTAATGAGCCAATAAGTTCATCAACTTTCATCGTGCTCAAGTTTTGAGATTCCTCAATAGCAGTCACCTTCATGTTAAATCTCTTAGGCAGTGATCTAATAATTTTTCTGACTAACTTCTCGTCAGGTATCTTCTCACCTAAGGCAAAGGATGAATTTGCTATATCTCATAATCTAGTGTTGAATTCAGATATAGTTTTTTCATCCTCCATTCTTAAGTTCTCAAATGTGGTGGGGAGAAGTTGTAGCTTTGACATACGAACCTTAGACATTCCTTCATGGGCAGTTTGGAGAATTTCCCAGGCTTGTTTGGCTTAAGTACATGTGTTGATTAGCTTGAACATGTTTGCATCAACACCATTGAATATGGCATTGAGTGCTTTAGAGTTGTCACTGGCCTCAGTTTCTTCTTTTGTGGTCCATTCTCCTGCTCCTTTTGTGCAACAATTCATATGTCTTAGACAATTGGTTCGACAATTGGTTTACTAGGATCAATATAATACTGAAGTAAATAAAAGCAAGTAAACAACACCAATATTTGTTAACTCAGTTCGATGCAAACCACACATACTCTCGGAGATACCAATCCAGCAAAGGAAAACCACTACTCCGAATTAATACTAAGTCTTACAACGCACACCAAAAACTATTGGCATGTATGCCTTTTCTTAATCCTAGTATTTTTCTACCCAATGGTTCACTCCCCCTGAATATGAGAACCTACTCACCTCCCTCTGATCACTAGTCCCAAGTGACTGAACTAAACTTCACAGTTTAAGATTTGTTGAACAACAACATTCAACAACAACAAATAACTAAACCTTAGAACCTAAGTTTTAGAAGCTACTAATACTTTGAACAGTGGATACAAAGTCTTGGACTCACAATCTTCAGTTATTGTGGGTTCAGTTTCAAACTTAATGTTGAGTTATTTATATAGGCGTGCAAATCTTTAAATATCTTCAATCTTTCAAATGCACAACAATAGGAATTTAAGTTTTAAAACAAACTCCATAATATAAAAAATTTGATTTTAATCTTTATCCAATAATTAGTTACGATCCATAATCGTATCTAACACATAAGATTAATAACAAATTTTATTATTAATCCTAATCACAACTGTTACTTGAAGATTCGCGCCTTATGCATATTTGAAAAGATACGCGCGCTAATGGATAAGTATTATCTTCAAAGCTGTAACTGGGTCAAGATATCCTACCCACTTGTCTTATGACATCTTGTTCCAACATGTTGCTTGAACATGTTCTGAAACCAGTGACAAGATGTCTTACACATCTTGGTCAACACGTTGCATCTGCACATCTTCAATATGCACAAGTGGTGTAGACTTAATTGTTTTCGCATTGATGTTTTAGTCAAGTCATTCTGACCAAGTTGTTTTAGCCTTATGATGCAGTCAATCTCAGAAAAACTATATTTTGAGATTTGAAAAAATTCAAACCCGAATCAAAACACATCGACTCGGAATTTGTCGTCAAAGTCACTTATTTTGGGATGCTATAATATTTTGTCGCTTATTATTATGGGAAATATTAGTATTCTATAGTTTGGAATGTTATAATATTTGCCGATTATTTTTTTAGAGTTAATTAAGTTTTTCGCACCTAAAAAATTACCAAATTTTGTTTTCATCCATGTAAAAAAGTTACTTGTTTTCGTCGCTACAAATTTTTATGCACGTAGATTTAAAAATTCTTTAATTATTCTTAAACTTTAAATTTTTTGAATTTTTATTTCTAGCATGTTTAGGATAATGTAAAATGTTTCTTTACAAAAACTTTAAAAATTTTAAAATGAAAAGAATTAAATATAAATATTTTAAATTTCAAAAGATAAAAATAAAAGTAATGAAAATATCAATTTAGAAATCAAATTTTGACTTTCTTAAAAATAATATCATTCAAAAAAACACATTAATTTAACAGCAGAAACTAAAATGGGTGCATAATTTTTTTGTAGAAAAAAATAATTTATAGAGACAAAAAAATAATTTGATAATTTAATCAAGTTGCTTAGGCTCAAGTGGCAAGAAGCTCCTTCCAAGGACGTATCCAGGGAATACCAGGTTCGATTCTCATGGGGAACAATGTTTGATCAGTGCACATGCCTCTACGCATGAGTCAGATTAGTCGCCCATCTTTGGTGGGTCGGAAATCGGTGCTAAAGCAAAAAAAAAAATTGATAATTTTAGAAATGAAAAATTTATTTACCTCTTTTATCTGTATTTATGATAGTTATTTTCTGTATTTTATATGTATCTGTGAAAAATATTTACACATTAACCTGCTTGTGTCAGATATGTTTTTATGCCTCCTGTTCTCATATCATCCGCCTTACACAAAAATAACATAAACTGGACCATATGACTTTGCAAGGTTCAATTAGGGATGTCAACGAGGCAAGGATATAGTGGAGCATACTTTACCATTCTTTGTCCTACCATCTCAAGTGTTTTCCATCCTCGTTCACATTCCTCATTTCGAGGAGTATTCTTCCTCCATCTCCATCCCCATGAATCCCTACATTTTATGGGGAGATCCATCAACATTAAAATAATATATCAAATTTCTATTATTTTCAATTAAATTATTTGTAAAAATAGTAAAGTTTAATTATAAAACAAATAAAAGTATTATTGTGAGTCTTGTGATGGTAATAAATATCATATATAAACAAATGTATACACATATTGTGTGAAAATATAATTAAAAAATTTATAAAGTACTTAAATATACATTTATAAATGTTATTTTAATAAGGTTTTCGAGGACGGAGTCTCCGCGGGACGGGATAAAATATTGTTCCCATCCCCAAACCTCTTTCAAGGGGGACTCTTCATCCCCACGGGAAATTTTTTTCCATCTTCGGTTCCCTAAACGGGGAAATCTCCGCAGGGACCCCATTTACGAGATAATAAAAAAGAGCTTCTTTTTGCACCCTCCCGAGTCTCACACACGCACCTTCTAACATACCCAATTTACCCCTTCGCCTCGCTACTTAGGATGCGAATGTGTAAATAGCAAAAATTGGGGGAAAATAGTTTAGTTTCTAGATAGCAAATTGCAAACTGGGTTCGCTTTCTAGAATGCGAACCTTATAAAAAAAAAAAATTATTTTTATCCTTTACACCCTTCTCTCATCTCCTGTCAAATAACTTTGAATGAAACAGAGTTCACAAGTTAAAGTGTGAACCATTCATTTACCTAATTTTCTATTTCCTATCAAACTTATCAACTCTTGTAGCCTTGATACATATCTATAATAAATATAAATGTAAACCTCGTCATATCAAATAAGTAACAATTCAGTATAGTTATTATTACGGTGTGTGTGATCGATCGATAATATCACAACCGCTCCAGTGGCAAATTAAAATATAATACAAGATAGTGGCCACATTTTTATAAGATTGACTAGTTAAAGTGTAAATAAAAGTGTAAACTGAATTTGCATTCTAAATAGCGAACTGTGTATCTGATCGCTTTTAGATAGTAAGGGGGTATTATGATTATTTTAGAGAGTGAGAAATGAAATTTATGGGGCGCGAAAAGTACATCTGATAAAACAAATTATGTACAACAACTAGTTTGACACCAAATGTTACACCGCTCAATAAAGCTTTAAAGAAATCAAATTTTACAAAATCCATCGTTGGATTAGAAGATTATATCATATAGATCATTCATGTTAAGTTTTATAAAAATCTAAAACCGTTTAATATGTTATTGAGAATCGTCAAGATTAACGGTATTCAATAAAAACGCATAAACCATTAATCTTGACGAGTCTCAATAACATATTAAACGATTTTAGATTTTTGTAAAATTTAACATGAATGATCTATATGATATAATCTTCCAATCCAACGGTGGATTTTGTAAAATTTGATTTCGTTAAAGCGTTATTGAACGGTGTAACATTTGGTGTCAAACTAGTTGGTGTCATTTGATCCTGACCCATATATATATCATTAGTACATGATAAATTTTACAAAATATAAAAAAAATTACTTAAAAATTTATATGAAGTGATTTCTTCGAGCATTTTGAAATGCAAAATCATTGATAAACCCATCAACATCAATGTCGGCAACATATCTTTCTCAATTGACAAAGTTGCCAAACCGTTCAATCTTTCTTATGATATTGATGATCTTAGGTAGCATCAATGCACATAGACTTAGATTTCAACTTTTTATTGACCATATTAATAGCAAATAAAATGTCGTATCAAATAATGATACCAAGCTAAAATTCAAAACTTTCTAGTGCATTAATCAAACTCTCTGCCTAATTATTCTTTAATAATCCTACTAATTATACCTAATCATATTTTCTACCAATATTGGCCCTTTAATGATATTTTCTTTAATAATCCTACACATGTTTCCTTGGCCTAATCAATTTTTTTTTCTGTTAAATATTATTAATTTTATTTTTTTATATTAATAGGTATGTATAAAAAATTTTGGGCCCCTTAAAATATTGGGCCTCAGGCCGTTGCACCCATTGCCTACCCTCAGATCCGGGCCTGCATGCACCCAGGTCTCAACTCAAAGGCAGATTCAATACATATGATGCTTTTATAAATGTGAGGGGAAAGGGTACGTACGAGTGATCCAAGAGATTAAGGGTTTATTTGTTATAGATTTTTTGAAAATAGATTTTTATAATATAATAAAATTTTGTGTGAAAAAAATTTACAAAGAATTTTTTTATAAAAGCTTCAAATGAAAATTTGGTTTGAATAGTTATTCTTAAAATGTCATTTTAGACATTTCATCATTTTATTAAAACTTTTTTTGAATATCAAAATTTCAAAAAAATCACTTTTTTTGAAGCTATTTCAAATAGATTTTCATAATAATCATTTTTTAAAATACAACATTTTGTAAAAATTGAGATTTTGACTATGTTTTGATTTTCAATAATGTACATTTATGTTATATAATGTCAAAATTAGTGTTTGAATTTAGAAAAAAAAATATAAAAAAACCTATAATATTTTGAAAAACGGTTTTATAAAATCTATTTTCAAAAATGCAAAGAAAAAATATATTTTTTTAAAGCTAAAACAAACGCACCCTAATTACCATTACATTGATCCCCCCAATGATTGTTATTAGGATCGGTAGAAGGGGTTGAGGGAGAGTACGTACACTTAGAGAGAAGAGAGACGAGGATCGACCCTGCGGGGTTCTAGCTTCATCGATCGACACTCTATTTATGGTAGTTGGTGTCGTTGAGCGGTAGAGAGATGAGGATCACGCCGAGGTTCTCAATGGGATGAAGAAAAGGATTTTGAGATAGAACTTTCGTGTTGTGTTCATGAATGGAGAATTTGAATATCTGATTCGGAAGAAGATTTTAGGGTTTGTCATAGATAACATATAACAAATAGAAGAATTATAAATATTTTATTTATGTAAAATTGAATTGGAACGAATCACTTTATATCAGAACTTCCTCCCGAACCAAATTATACAGTCCAATGAGTCGGATACTAGTGGTGAAAAAAATAAATTGAATTGTAATGTTTTACATACTGCAATAAAACATAGGACATGGATATAATTATAAATGAACCAAGTAAAATATAACAGAGAATATGAACTTATCTATCTAATTATCTGATAGAAAGTGGTAAATTATAGTGTTAATTGTTCCAATTCGAGAAGAAACCGATCTCCATAGAAAGGGAGAAAAACTAGAATTTTCTTATCGAATCATTTCTTATTCCTTCATTCACACTATATCATAGGCAGAGCCAACAATGTTAGAGAGCCTGGCAGAATTTTAACCGCAGACCGTAAATTCATATGTGACATAATATATATATATATATATATATATATTTTTTTTGAAGCAATGTGATATAATATATAAATAGTCATAAATTGAAGTAAAAAAGATTTGTCATTTTTTCAATAAAAATACAATTTGAAATAAGAAGAATGAAACACCCCACATATTTGTCTAGAATAATAGTGGAATTATTATTATTGATAACTGAGTACATTATTATTACAATAGAAATTATGCACACGCAAGTGCCAAATACATCAGATAGTTCAGGAATAACAGCGGAATGATAAGATAGCGACACTGAGAGATAAACAAGTTCAACAAAACACAATAACAAGACATCAAAAGAAAGCATGAACAATATGTCATCCAAAGCACAGCTACGAGCACACCAACCAGCATACATTTAGCCAACCTGCTTATCTGAAAAAAATTGAATGGAGTGGGGTGAGACTACTAAGTCTCAGTGGGTCCTACTACCCTCCTAATGACGACTACGCCGGGGCACCTAATCAGTCATAACATATACATTTCATAACATTATATCATAAAGCATAATAAAAGTGTATCATGTAACACCCTAATCTTATATTTTATTATATTTGATTGATTGATGTTATTTAATTAATTGGTGTGTTTTGTATGCATTAATTAGTTGTTACCTTTATGTTTGTTAGTAATGGGCTTTCATGAGTATTGGGCTTAATTAGAATGAATTTAAGGTTAATGTAGTAATTTAATATGAGTTAATGGATTGTGTAGAGATAAGAATGACACTTTGGTTATTATCTAAAAGGATAGAGTATCTTGGGGAGGAAGTAGTGACAATTGAGTAAATAGTACGAGAATTAGTGGTAAGAGTAAAGTTGAATTTGTGAGTGGGATTTGTAGAGAAATTAAGGGTAATATAGGAAATTGACCCTAACCTAAGTGGAGAGTATATAAAGGAATGGTTTTTATGAGGAGTAGTGTTGTGGTTTCATTTCTCACAAAAATGAGAGAAAGGGAGGTAGAGAGAAAGTGTAGAAGAATCAAACTTGAAGATGTAGAAGGGAGTCAAAGTGTAGAGCTTAGAGATGTAAAGCTTTAATCTAAGGTAAAAGGTTTAGATAATATAATTTTGGGTGATCAAAGAGAGGGGAGTTTGTCTATGACTCCACACCCAAACTCTCTTCACTCATTTTGGGTTTTGGGAAGAAAAGGGTTTTGGGAAGGTGTTTATCATTGAAGCTTGATAATGATTCATGTATAATATGTTTCTACTTATGATTGTTGTATGAAATCCATGATAAAGTTGGTTACTTGAACTTTGATTTTGAATGATTATGTGATAAATGGGTTTTATGAGTTAATACATGAAAATCTATGCTCTATGACATGAAATGATGTTTGATGATGCTTTAAGTTGTACTTCTATGTTTAACATGATTTTATAAGCTTAAAGTTGGTAACTTTCTGCATTGAGTTTTGGATGATGGTTTTCGAGTGGATTTCATCCAAACCCGAAAACAGAACATTTGCTTCTGCGCAGTGGTCGTCCGGCGAGCTCAGCTCGCCCGGTCTCGCCCAAAAACTGGAAAATTCTTACTTGAGCTCGCCCAGGCTCGCCCGGCGAGGTCCTCTGGACAGCAAAAACTGTTTTGCTTGTTTTGATGATTCTGGAGTCGTTTCAAATCCGTTTTCGATGCCGTTTGTTTCTATGGTTAGCTATCGAAGAGTACTTGAAGTAGGAAGTCTATTTTGCAGTGTTTGAGACTTTGATTAATTATGTGCATGTTGATGAATAGATGATGAATTAAAGTGTATGTTCATGTGTGAATAAGAGATAATAATTAATAATGATTTGTATGCTTATAACATGATTGAATTATGATATTATAACATATTATAGGATTAGATTGAATATATCTTGAGGATATGTGAATATTATGCTTATGGTTGCATGATTGATTTGATGATTAATAATTTAAAGTATGAGAGGAACTTTATGTAATGTATATGATGTATGATAATTTATGAGGTGTGAGACTTAGTTAATGATTCATGTTGATTAACTAATGATATGTGGTGATTAGAGATTAATTAATAATATGTTATGTTTGGATTCTAAATGAATTAAGATGATGCTTTATTGTAATGAATTGTAATGATGATGTGTTGATGAGTTGATGATGATAAAGAATTGCAATAACTTAATGGTTGATGTTTGATATGTGCTTGAATGTATGTCCATAATGATGATAATATGAGGTGGATTGAGGTGAATATAGGCTATGTGGTACTATATTTTATGATGTGATTGTTTATAGTGTCATCATATGTGGTGTATGTACATTCATGCATTCATGAGTCTATTTGTGGTGAGTCCTTCATGACTTGAAACTGAAAATATTTGTGGTGAGTCCTTCATAACTTGAAACTGAAAATGAGGTGAACGGGATATATGTTTATCCTAATATGAGGTGAATGGTACCGCATGCATATAGTTATGTCTAGGGTGACATGACATGAGATTTGTGACATTAGTTGCATTAGGAATATGTGATTAAATGTGATACTTGGTAATTGGCATTGATTGGTGATCCTTAACTTGAGTGATTAAGTGTATTATGAGGTGTGTGATGAATAATTGATAATTGATGACGTTGTGTATACTTGTCTATCGATTAAGTATGTATTATTATGGTGATGTGTTGTACTTTTATGGTAATGAAATATGAATAACATGAGAATAATGTATGTTTTATGGATTGAGTTGTTAGACATAAGCATGATATGTCCTAAGTGTTAAGTCTGTTCTTGCACTTAGTTTCTTTTATGGTTATATTATCTAACCCTCTGTTTTGTGTATGTGCTGAACCTTTGGCGGTTCAGGTTCTCAGGTTATATTTGTGACCAAGTCGTTGGTGAAGCTCCGCTCTGATCATGACACGGGGATAGGGTTCTCCAAATGTACATAGAGTCTTTATCGCTTATTTTTATTTATTTAAGGATGTATCGAGTTAGAAATATTTTGTATATTGGTATTTTACTAATTAAGTTGTTAGTCATTAAATTTGATTAAGCTTGTAATACTCGAACCACCAATTTTATAAATCAAGTATTATTTTCCGTTGCGCAATTTGAATAATATTTTTATAAAGGTTGTATTTTCTTAAATACGGGTTTGGGTTTTACATATCACAGATTATTAGTCTTATTGATTTTAACCGCAAGGACACTCTGAGGTGAGCATCTCTCAGAGGCCTGCCTTGTCCGCTGAACACGAAGTGTTACCGGCATACAGCTCACAAAGTATTTCCTGATGGAAGCTTCCGAAGGAAGTCCATAAGCGATATCTCAATTCGCCTATAACCGACTGATGCTAAATTAGTTCATACTACCATAATTATCCCAAAACCCGGGGAACATGCAAACTTAATTCTAGGTTATACCCTAAATTTCAGAATTATGCTTGACTTCCTGTTAAACATTAAATAAATTATATAACTGCAAGCTATCTATCTCAGTGATGATATAAAACGAGTGCCTTGAAAATATTTTAGAAAATGAAATTATAGGTTTTTCTGCACTTAGCTCGCTATGGAGAGTTACCCAGCTCGCCATGGCGAACACGCAAGTCCTAGCCTAAATCAACTCGCGAGGCGTGCAGACGCTCGCCATGGCGAGTTTCATCAGCTCAGAACTTGGTTGCTCGCCATGAGTGCTCGCTAGCAACTCGCTATGGCGAGTTCATGCAGAAAATACCCTGTTTTACGAAAATCATCAATTTTTACATGTTACACCTACAACCAACATCTGAGATAGTGCATAAACATAATATAAGTAATATAGAACAGAATAGAAGAGAAATTGGGAGTTATTTCTCCTCACACAATTTATTCCTAAAATCCTAAGTGAACATGCATTTTTCATAAATTGGGGAAACTAACTACTCTATCCTAAGAACCCACCTGGAATGAAGCTTTAAACCTTTATTCCTGGGCTCTTCACAGCTACCAATCTCCCCAGCAAGACCCACGAACTGACAGAACAGAATTTGGAACTTGACAACTTTGAAATCCTTCTAGCTTGCTCTAAGAATTGGAATGTAAAGGATTTCTGATGACTCAACAGTAGTGGTTTGGCTCTGGTTAAGACATGCAAGCATTATTAGTGGTTGGGAAAGGGGTGGAATTGACATGGTTGTTGTTTTGTTTCATATGAGTCCTTGGAAAGATGGAAGAGCTGAGTTTCAGGTTGGATTCCTTGCAGAAGAGGAATCTCTGATATGGTTACTGTTTTGGTGTAGTGTTTGAAGAGATAAAAGACATACATGTGAATTGGTTGGATTGGAAACTTTGGCCTCTAGTGGTGTTGTTGTTGTTTGGGCGTGGGAATAGAGGAAGAGAGGAGTTTCCTATGTGTTCCTAATCAGCTGATGAGAAATGAATGAATGAAGGAATGGGTAGACTTTGCATGTATTCCTTTCTAGTGGAATTATGATTCATGACTTTAGGATGATGTGTTGAGTCTAAGAGAGGGTGAGTCATATGAGGGAGGGAAATTTTGAAATCTTAGTGTTAATTAATCTCAAGGTAGAGTTAAGGTACTAATTGTGTAGTTTAGATTTACTTGAGTTACTAATTCACACACATAATACCCTTAATTCCCATGAGTTAATTGATTAATTACCTATAATATTAATTCTAATTTAATTAGACAATCTCTAATTAAAATTAATTAGGTAATTTTAGAATTCGGGTTATTACAGTATGTTAATGAGTGTTACCATAGCATTACTCTATAACTTATTTATATTAGCTTATAATTTATTTTGATAAGTTAATTCAGTTAGTTTATAATTATTGTTTTTTATTTTAATCCCCCCTATTACCTCACTTAAGAACTTAATTATTAATAAACATATTTCTTTATGGCCTTCCATATTTATAAATGATAGGATCAATTGCTAATTTTACCCA
This sequence comes from Trifolium fragiferum, assembly GCA_954870985.1. Classification (NCBI taxonomy): domain Eukaryota; kingdom Viridiplantae; phylum Streptophyta; class Magnoliopsida; order Fabales; family Fabaceae; genus Trifolium; species Trifolium fragiferum. The sequence goes on from OX940789.1 coordinate 19,128,764, forward strand.
ATAATATAAATTCAATTTGTTATTCGTTGTTTTTTGACAAAAAAGGTCAAAGTTCATTATTATAAAAATAAACTGTATAACTTAAAATAATATTCTACATAAATATACCGAGTGACTTGAAATCATCAATAATAAACTATAAATTAATATTTGCACTAATACTTAAATTAATATGTGTGTCGAGTTCCTTATAGTCATGAATAATCACTACTAGAAAAATCGCTTTTAGCAACCGATTTAGTGACCAAAATATTTCGGTCTCTTTAGCAACCGAATTAGAGACCGATTTTTCAAATGTCAAAGTAAAAAAAAATTAGTCGCTAAATCGGTCGCTACGTAATTATAGAGACCGATAATTAGCGACCACAAAATCGGTGGCTATAGAGACCGAATTAGCGACTGTTATTTGAAGTTCAAAGCCAAAAAATTTCGGTCGCTATAGAGACCGATAATTAGCGTTTGAAAATCCATCGCAAACTTTTTGTTTGTTACAAATCACTAAAAAAAAGTTAATCAAATATTTATAAATTCTTATGCTTTAATCTTTTTTTTCTTAAATAAGGATTCACCTTGGTCAAAATAAAAATATCATTGCTCAAATTTTAAGAAACTTTTCAGATCTACATTACATCTTTTAGAAAATTTCTTTCACAAACTGAATCGTTCAAATTTTCTTCTTTCACAAACTTTTCAGGTCAACATTTAGTCAATTTTTTTTTCACAAACTGAATTGTTCTTCATCGATCATAAATATACAAAACGAATGTGAGAAAGAAAGAAACATAAGTAGAAATTGGAACTGGAAAGAAACGAAACCCTATTCTTTCTCCGTCACTGTGAGTTTTTCTCCTTCGATCTCGATTTTAAAATCACAGATTGTTCGTTCTAGCTGATTTGTATTGTTTTAGTTTTTTCATGAACGAACTACGATCCTTCTGTTTCAGTCCCAATCCCGTTAACATTGTGTATTTATGTATGTGTTGATTTTGTGCTTTCTCGATTCTATGGTGAGTGGTGGATTGCTGAGTTTTAGGGTTCTATGGGGATGGACAGTGGAACTGGTTTTTGGTGAAGGAGTTGGGTTTTCCTAGGTGAGTGACTATGGAGGTCACATATTGTGAATTGGAGAGAATGCGATTTTTATTTTGGGAATTTTTTTGTCACAGCTTTTGTGTTATAGATGATTGCAGTTTTTTGTGTAGTTCTCTTTGGATACGAGTCTCTATTCTATTGTTGATGGATCTGGCTAGTTTGATATTTTTAGGTTAATTATGATATTCTTAGTTTCACTTTCTGCTTATATCATATAAAACTCTTGTTATGTCTATTTTAAATTTTTCATGAATATATACATATAGGTTTGATGGGTTGAAAATTTTGCATATGTTAAGAGGTAAGACTTAAAAGAGTGATGTTTGTGGGAGATTCCTTGAACAGGAACATGTACAATCTTTGGTATGTGCTTTGAGAGCTTCTCTTAGAGATAAGAGCAGAATCTATTAAGTTTTAGGACGCCGTGAGTTCAGGTTTAAGGTTTCCTTTCTTTCAAATTCAAGGTTCAAAAGAATGTGCTAGTTGTTTCTAATAAGAAATTTTATAGTGCATGTTTTGTTAAGGTTAATTTGTTATTGTGTTTCTGCTGTTGTTGTGATGTTAATTAGGATTATGAATGCTCCATAGATTTTGTGAAATCACAATTTCTTTTTCAAGAATGGAAAGTGGCGCCGACACATAATGGTGGAGTTCCTCAAAGAGAAACTCTTAGGCTTGACATGATTCAAGCTTCTAAGTCTTGGTATGATGATGCTGATATAATCATTTTCAACACAGGACATTGGTGGAATTATGACATGACCAAAAATGGGTAACAATGAACAAAACAATTCTGCTCGGAAACCATTTTTTTTTATTATTGGTAAGTTAGTTCAAAGGCTAACTAGTAGAAATTACTTTCAGGAAGGTAATCATGTCTATGAAAGATTAGAAGTTTCTGAAGCACTAAGAAAAGCATTGAAGATAGATTCAGTTGTGTGTGGACATGCCTTGAGGTCAATAATTTTACATAAATTTTCATGGGAATGTGTTCTACAAGTTATGGACCATTTGGTGATTCAAAAACTGAATGCAGACTAGAGAAGAAAGAAGCCAAAAAAGGAGGAAGTTATTTTGATAAAGTCAGAAAATTTGTGAAATTGTATATTTTTAGCATGTGCACCATACTATATGTCTCTGTAGATAACAAAATCCAAACTACTAAGGTGACGTCATCTTCTATTTGAATTGTATAGATTGCATTGAATCATTTCATATGAAGTCTTGGTGTTTTCCTTTTTATTTTTTGTCATATTTATTGTTTCAAACATTTTCCTCTTAAATGACAGAATGAACTGTCTGCAATCTTACGATTTGGAGCAGAAGAGCTTTTTAAGAAAGAAACAATGAACTATGAAAGCCTCTAAGGTGAAGAAGTTTTGCTAGTTTCAACATTGCATTGATATGCCCTTGAAGTACTGGATAAGGAGTTAGCACAACATGTGGTTTTTTCTCCGCAATATTACTCATCTTTGTTTTTTTTGTATGCAATATGTTAAAGTGTGTATAGTCTTTGCTTTAAATGTGAGAAAAAAAACCAACATATATTAGCTTTGATATGCAAGAAAAGTATAAAGGATAAGATAAAGGAAAAACAAACTGAGAATATTTTTTAGAGATGAATATTTGACTTTCCTCATATTGTGTGGAGTGCATTTACTAATGGACTGGTCATAGTAACTGGTAAATTATCTCATTCAAGAATAAAATTTGATGGTAAATCATAGTAGTTGGTAAATTATAATAAATCCATTCAATTTATTTTTTCTAATTATTTATTTACTTTTTAACTTGATTGTACTATATGATTCTGTTTTTATTTAACAGAGGTGAGTCACTGTCAATTATGTTCATGCAAGAAGGTATGAACTTTTTTCAAACTTTTTAAGTTGTGTCAACATGTTCTAGAAATAAGAAGTGTAAATGGATAGTGATGGATTTGTCTTTAATTACATTGTTAAGTGTTAGTGATGAAAATTTTAGTTATCCCTTTATTTTTTGTCTCTAATTTCCGTCATTATTTTAACCTTTTCTAGTAGTGTTAGTAATTTGGGCGCGCGATAACTTAAACATAGAAAGCTAGAAATGACTCTTAAGTATGAATATAGATGAGAGTTTTGAAAGAGATGAAAAGGTTGAAGAGAAGATAAATGAAGAACATGGCAATGAATTATTAAGTTCATTTAAGGTAAGATATATAAACAGTAACATGGATTTGTTGTTTAAATTGTTCTAATTATGCGTTTCTTTTTCGCAATGACTTTTTCTTTTTAGTAGGGGGAAGGATATATTTCGATAGGATGAGGAATTAATAAGTTGTTTCTCCTTTTCTATGTGCAGGTTGCCAATTTTGCAATGATGAAGATGGTGCTAGTTTATGGAGTTGTTGGATAAAGCCTGATGCTTGCATTTCAAGCAGAGGTTTGATCTTGTTCTTTTATTGATATATTATGGAGTCGTTGGATAAGAGATTTAACATGAACTCTAAAAATGTGATATATTTAATTTTTAGAGTTAATGTTAATTTTCACAACTTAAGTATTGTAGTATTTAATAATCAAATGTCTTGGTCACAACTGAAAAATCCCACAACAGAATATAATCTATAATTTATATGTGTATATGGTCTATTTTAGTTTTTCCTACTCCCAATTCTCATTTTACCATTATGGTGTGCCTTGTTAATTGTTTTATATGTGTGCATTGTGTTTGTGTTGATTCTCATTTTTTCCTACTCTCAATTCTCATTTTACCATTAGGGTATGTTTTACAACACATATGTTAGATCACGAAATTCTTGATTTCATAAAGTAAATAATCGAAATTAGTCTTAAGATTTTTTGTTTTTGTGAGTAGTTGGAACTTGGAAATACATAGTTCAGCTTCTCTGTATATGAAATGTTTTAGACAATACATTTTAAGTTTTTCTTAATGCATGATTGTTTTCCAAGATCCAAGTTGGAAAGTGTATTTAATCACGTGTGATTATGCACACATTTTTTGTAAATCAGATAAGATTGGTATCTCATGTTTTGAACTATTTTTTTTTCCCAATAGTGAGTTGATACATATTTTTATCTAAATATTTAAGTCTAGCTATGAAATATGTTTATTCTTTTGCATTATTAATTTATGATAAAGGGTGCGTTTGTTTTAGCTTTAAAAAAAATAGATTTTTCTTTGTATTTTTGAAAATAGATTTTATAAAATCGTTTTTCAAAATATTATAAGTTTTTTTATATTCATTTTTTCTAAATTTAAACACTAATTTTGACATTATATAACATAAACGTACATTATTGAAGATCAAAACATAGTCAAAATCTCAATTTTTACAAAAAGTTGTATTTCAAAAATGATTTTTATGAAAATCTATTTGAAATAGCTTCAAAAAAAATGATTTTTTTGAAATTTTGATATCTAAAAAAAATTTCAACAAAATGATGAAATACCTAAAATGACATTTTAAGAATAACTATTCAAACCAAATTTTCATTTAAAGCTTTTATAAAAAGTTTCTTTGTAAAAATTTTTTACACAAATTTTTTTTACACTATAAGAATCTATTTTGAAAAAATCTATAACAAACGCACCTAAAAACTTAGATGCATTTGGCTTGTGATCTACTTTTGATTTGTCCTCGAGTTTGCTAGAATGTGTAATATTGGAATGTGTACATTTAATGTAAACGAGAATTGTCCGGAATGTGTACATTTAATGTAAATGAGAATTGTCCACGAGTTCTGCAGGTTCTGTGTGTTGCTGGCAATGGAGGATGTTATTTTGCTGTTGTTAGGTTGCTATTATGCTGTCCAGGTTGTTGGCCATGGATGGTTTGTTTTCCTCTAGGTCTGTAGTCGATTTGGGAGCCTCACAGTTGGTTGATTTTTGGAGTTTAGGTGATATAGTAAGCGGCACTGTTTTGTTCTAGTTGGTCCTAGCTTTCTTTTCTGGTTTTTGAGACTTAATGGTGATGCTATTTGACTCTGGTAGTTCTTCTTTATGGAGCTATTAGAGTTGGGCTTTTAGTTTCTTTATTTGCTCTTGTTAGTTGCAGAATTGTCTTGTTAGTGCAACATATGTAACATCTAATAAGAGAAAATATATTGAAGTTCATTGAGTTAACCAATATTCTTCTTACATGTTAATGTCACCACTCTTTGTGTTTGAATGACTTATGATAACTTAGTCTTAGTTATGTTTTGGATTGATATTTTTTTATATGTATTTGGTGATATTTAAATATATTATGTTTATATTGGTGTGTTCGTGTTTAATTATTTGGTGTTTATAGTTAATAAGGATGTATAATAATAATAATAATAATAATAATAATAATAATTATTATTATTATTATTATTTTAAAAAAATTATTAGAGACCGAAATAGAGATCGAATTTATCACAATTTATTTCCAAATCGGTTGCAAATGGTAGGGAAAGTAATTACAAATCAGTCACAAAATCGGTCGCCATAGCGTCGGACAAAGCATCGCAAATCACGTCACAAATTCAGTTTCTAAATCGGTCGCTATGTTCGGTCGCTAAATTCAGTTGCTAATTGGGTCGCTAAATATCGGTTGCTAATTGGGTCGCTATAGATCAGCGACCAGGCCGGTTGCGACTGATTTTAATCGGTTGCTATTTCCGTCGCTAAAGTAATTAGCGACCGATTTTCATCAAAATCGGTTGCTAATTCGGTTGCTAAATGCGTGTTTTTTTGTAGTGAATAAACTCAAAATTAATATTTACATTATTATTTGTACAAATACGTATACAAAATTACTTAAAATAATTTATAATATAATTAAATTAATATTTAAAAAAAAAAAAATTCGACCAATCCCGGACACGTGCCCGGGCAAGCCGGGCTCTAGCTCCGCCTATACACTATATACAACATTTAAATAGAATACACAAATAATTTCCTATAACTATATTTCAATATTAACTTCCTATTAAAATATATTAACTACCTAAAACATATAAAATATAATTAATAAGTTATATTTTAAAAATAAAATACATAACAATTTTAAATAATCATATCAATATCCGATTCGTTTGTTATAAGTTAACTTATCAATTATTTTTTATTTTTTCAAACATAGTCTAAAAATGAATAGAAAAGTTAATTTGTAACTTCTAAGCTCAGAAAAGAGTTACATGAAATTTCGACTCGATATGGGGGTGTAATATTTGCAAAATCGGAAGAGATAGCACAAGTGAGAAAAATTGGTTTGTGAACTGTGCCAAAAGATCACTTGGTCATGGAGAGAATATTTGAAAATTGCTTAATAGGTCCTCCTACATTACTCTCAAGCCCCTTATCGTGACTAAAATATTCTTATAAAGAGTTTTGTAAGCTATGATATGAAATAATCCAATTTTATAACCTAGGATACTAAACAATGTTAAACACCTAAATGTCCGGCAAGTCTGTCTTGTTGGAGACATCTGCGTGTAAAAAACACAATTTTGTATCCTAGGATACGAGATAGACATTTTTTTAATTTTTTTTAAAGTTTCAGCCCGTATAATACGAAATACTTTTTTTTTTAATACGCTCAAATTTTGTATCCTAGAATAGGAAAACGCTTAATTTTGTATCGTAGGATACGAAATCCTGGGTTTTAGAGTATTTCGTATCCTAGAATACGAAATGATCACTTGCTGCAATATGTTTATTTTGTTCATTTTTTTCTTGTATTTGCATTATGCATTTGTTTATGTATTATGTTTGTGATGATTTTGATTGTATTATTTGATATATGAAGGTGTTTAGATAGCCGAACCTCCGGTTGAATATTGAAACAAAAAATTGATGAAGCCGACATTGCTAAAGATATAATTGTTTCACCCGGCATTACTCAAGTTATTGTTGTTGCATCCGGAATTACTCAATTGATCAACCTAATGTCGTGGAACCTTGTTTTGATCAACCTAATGTTTCCGTTAACACCGCCAATTATTTTTTTAAATCCAAAAAATATAAGGTTCGAAATGACTTGATCGATTGGTGTCAACGTAAGGCTGCAAAAGTCGGATTTACTATTGTGATTGGGAAATCTGATAACGGTTCTGATCGAAGGAAAAAGTATTTTGTATCATAGAAAAACGAATTTAAGCGTTTTCGTATCCTAGAAAACAAAGTCAAAATTTTCGTATCCTAGAAAACAAATTTAATCATTTTCGTATCCTAAAAAACAAAGTCAACGTTTTCATATCATAGAAAACAAAATAGTGATTTTTGTGGTTAAATCGGGAACTAAAACAAGCTTCCACTACGTTCATAGCCATAAATCACAATTTCGTATCCTAGGATATTAAAAAATGTTAATTTCATATCCTAGGAACAAAACTATCCTGATTTCAAAAGTGAGGGTATTTTTGGATTTTTGTGGAGTCTAAAAGCAACAAGAGGATCTAAAAAGCAATTTTCGAATATTTTATCTTGTGGGTAGATTTTTGGAATGGTGAAAATGCTTTTTGTCACAAGTTCTCAGACTTATATATTGCCAAAAAAAAGTCATCATTTTATATAATTATAATAATTAGCAACATCGATATACAAAATAACCAAAAGTACTTTTTTTTAACGGCAAATGTTCTAATCAATATATATATATATATATATATATATATATATATATATATATATATATATATAGTAATAGGTTAAAACAATAGTAAAAAAAATTAAAATAAATACATGTAAATGTTTTATTGTGCACTAGTGTATATATATACACTCAAAATGAAGTATATATATAAAAAAATGAAATACAAACATATTATACAAAAATGAAAATTAAGTTAATTAATCAGATTATCAGACCACATCTCGTTTATAAGTGGCATGTCATTAAGAAGTCTATCAAACTCCTTAAAAGACACATCACTCATAAAAAAAGAGCCATCCCCACTTTGATTATGCTTCTTCTTCTTCTGAGATTTTTCAACTTTTGCTTCTGCATCAGAATCTTTACCAGTGAGTTTCTGCACAACAGATTTGAAACTTGTTGCATCAGTTTCTACATATTGTGTGTTGATGATCACAATCTTCACAGGATTCATGATCCTACTGCTTCCACCACTCGTCATAAAGAAGTAAAGAAGAATAAGTTGATTTTTGTCTAGAATGACTTAAATTGGTATAAAAGAAGAAGCAAAGTGTTGATAATTTGGATTGTATTGAAATTTTAGTTCATTTGTGTATTTATTGTGTTTCTTGGGTTGGCTTTTTCCTATCATTTATATTTTTATATTTGAATTTATATTAATATATATATGGGTGAGGTAGATTTGAATAATGGCAAAGGTCAAAGAAATCTAGATCATATGATTTGACCGTTGTGTTTATTTATGGAAGACAAAGAAACTTGCCATTTCTTTTGGACAAATAAACTAGAATATTTCATCTGCTTACTCATTTTTGGACAAAAGCATGTCACTATTTGCCTACAAATTTTAGTTCAGAGTTAAAAATGTTGAACTGTTAAATCAAATATTATGATCGGAGTATGAACGTCGATCGTTCTATTTTGCATGTATGAGTTTATAATGACATATTATTTCAGTTATTTATATAAAGAAAATGACGATTTAATTTTTACCAGTATGGGTAGCTCAATAAGGGTAGCTATAGGGACGTTAACATGATAATTCATAAAGTCGTAGTTCAATTAGTAGTTATTAGTAGGGATGACAAAATGAATGGATTGGATAAATTTGGATTTAGATACTAATGGATGGATCAAAATAATTCATTAACATTTATTCAAATATTCCGAGTTTGGATTAAAAAAGTTCCTAATTTTTTTGGAGAAAAAAGTTTCGATTTCAGTTAAACACAATTTCGAGTTTTTTTCGGAATAAAAGTTTTCGATCTTTTTTCGGAAAAAAGTTCCAATATTTTATTTGGAAAAATAATTTCCCAATTTTTCCAGAAAAGTTTTTGATTTTTTTTGGGGAAAAATTTCAATTTTTTCGAAAAAAAAGTTCCCAATGTTTTCGAAGAAAAAAGTTTCGATTTCAGATAAAATATTTAAAATAGTTTTTTTTTTTATTAAAAAAATGATCCATTGAATCGTAACAAAAAATAATGATCAATTGGATTTCTAAAAATTATTAAATAGATGGATTAGTACTTTTTTTTAAGACCGAACACTTTTTAGAAGGGTTCCAGATTTGAATATCAGAATTCAATTAGACCGAACACTTTTTTTTTTTTTTCTTTCTAATTTACCCCTTTATAATATTTTTAATAAGATTTAGTTCAAAGATATTGATGGCCAAATTTTACATCGTGAACCCATCATAGATAATTATATAGCTTTTAACCAACCCTTGATAATTTGTGTTATTTGCCCAATAACTAATAAAAAGAAGTAACATAATAAGTAAGTTTGCATGTGATACCAACAACTAACTTGTTTTTAATATAGTTTGTTTTTATCGATTGATGAGTAAATATCCCTAAATTATGAAGAGGTATATAAATTAAAAAAAATAAAAATTAATGGGATAAATTAAATATACAATAAATAAATAAAATAACTTTATAAAACTCTTACAGAAATTAACATTTCTACCAAAGAGCTACATCCCCAAAGATTGAATATGCATGAACAAATCAAATCAGTCTTTTGTTCTTTTTGCTAGGGGTGAGCATCGGTCGGGTTCGGTCGGATTCGGGCCGAAAATCGTCAAACCGATAAAAATCGCGACCTCTTAATTTGGACCCAATTCCGACCGTTTACGTCTTCGGTTTGTTCGGATTCGGGTAATACGGGTGACGGGTCCGACTGGTCGGTTTTAACGAGTTAGATTGAAACGTTGTTGTTACATTTAAAACTTCATTGTTCAAAAAAATATTTGTTTTTTGACAATTCGTTCAATATTTCGTACATAATGCAACAAAAGATACAATAAAAATGATGAGATGAAGTTAATTTGTTTCAAATTTATAAATTCAACGACAATAATAGATAGTAGACGAGAAGTAAAAATTAAGATAAATCTAAAATATTATCTTTCACATCTCATTTATCAATATATATTACAAGTTAAAGCTCGTAAAATACAACATTTTTCTCCTCTATCAAAGATAGATAAAATTAACAAAATGAAGAGCATATGATATTAAGAGAGAGAAAAGGTGCTTGAAACTAGAAAAAAATTAATTTGTATTTTAGAAATTATTCGGTCGGTTTCGGTTATGAATAGACGGATTATTAGAGACCTGCACCCGCCCGTATACAACCGTTCATGACCGATTTTTCACAATTGTTGACCCGAGACCCAACCCGCACCCGACCGAGTGCTTCCACATGTTGGCGATTATGTCGTTTTCGAGTCGGGTTGCGGGTTTGTGCTCACCCCTACTTTTTGCAATAATAGCTTGATCCACAGTAGATTTTATTATTGATATTTTTTAAAATATTAAAAGAATTTCCAATAATAGCTTGCATAATGCTTCTTTGCAATTGCAACTGAGCTACTGCTTACATCATGCTTTATGAAGGTATATAGATATAGATTATAGAGTAATTAATATAAATGTATGACATGTGAAATGTAGAGATTTTTTTTACAATTACAAAAATATTATATTATTTTCATTCCTCAACGTCAAAATCAAATCAAATGTTTGGTGTTAAACTAGAGAATTAGTTTGTTACTTGTTATTCAAGTAACTGCCTTACACTTAGTCTCTAGGCCTTAACGGATTCTGTTATGAGTTGTAACTTCCATAGTTAGTTAGAGTCTAAACATAATGCTATATAAGCTTGTGATACACATCGTACAATTCAATTTTTTGGTGAATAAATAATCGTTTGAGTTTCTTCAAGTTTTTAGGCTCGATATGTGCACATTGCTTGTAAGCTTCACATTGTCTCAACAATGGTGTTTGATCTTACATTTTCACATTTGGTGACCGGCAATGATCTTTATGCTAGCTCCAGCTAAGGTATGAGATACAAAAATTGGCTTGTCACTTAATGAAACTTAAATGTTTGAATAGTGTGTTAGTAACAACTTACAATCATCAATAATAATGGCCAAAGTTATTATGCATAAGACTAATATTTATGGGAAAATCAGTAACTGAATTATTAATCATGTAATTAGTGTATTTTAGCATAATTACATGTTGTTCTTGAAAATGAGCAGGTAGTCATAATTACATGTTGTGTTGGTGCTATATATGAATGAAAAAGTATCTCGCCTTTTGCAATCTTGACAATTTTGGTATATAATTGACAATTTTTTTATGACAGACTCTTGAGCACATAAGTGTTGGTCAATCGGTCAACTCTTTAGAGGCCTTTGCTTCTCAGCACTGCACGAGGGAGTAACGTCAAGAAAATCTCTCTAGATACAGGATTAAGAAGACAAGGCGAAACTTTGGGAGGAAAATCAAGGTAAATATAGAATGAACTAGTTATAAGAATGTAATATTGTTTAAGCTGTGTTGGTAGAAATTGATCATTGGATTAACCTAATTCAATGCTCAATTTATTTTCTCAAATGCAAAACCAATTCATCGTTTACATTATTAATAAAAGACTTTTTAATAGAGTGTCATACATGAATTTGAAATTTTTTAATGTTTAATGTTGATGAAATTTAAGTAGATTCATCGTGTAACCTCCAATGAATTGTAATGTTGATGAATTTTTGAGTTGTAGTTCTTCATATTAGTGGATGAATTGTGATGTATCATTATCAGCATCATCATCATTATTGTCATCTGCTTTAAATTAGATGCAACCATTATTATTGTTAAATGGTTTCCAGATGTTATACAGTACAACCATTAATATTGTGCAATGGTTTTAAGAATAACGATTGTCTATGTAAATGGTATTTAAGTATACAACTGTATGCATGGTTATTTGCTTGTTGTTTCAGTGGTTAACTTACTTTTAAATGATCGTCATTTATAAGGATTGTTGCTATTTTCAATGGATTCGACATCCACTTCATCTGAAATTAGCCCATTGGTTGTTGTTGAAAGTTCAGACACACATGCTGATAGTTCAAGAACAAGTTCTGATAGTTTCCAATGTTACCCGTTTAGTAAAAAAGAAACTTGGAAGTCTCTTGCTTTTAAATCTGTTGAAGAGGTTGAAAAATTTTATGGTGATTATGCATTTAACAGTGGGTTTTCAATTTGGATTTTGTTGAAATTAAAAAAGAATTCACAGAATAAGCCATATGATAAAATACATTATCTACGTTATGCTTGTAACAAACAAGGTTACAAGAAAGGAAGTTTGATTGATCCGAAGAACAAGCCAACATCAGAGAGTCCGGTTGTTGTTGAATTTGAGAAAGTAAAAGAAAAACCTGAGGAAAGGTTTGGTTGTACAGCTGGGATATCTTTGAAGTTGGATGAAACTCTGAATGTCTATAAGATATATAAATGGGATGTGCCTCATTGTCATATGTTACATAAACCGGAGCATGGATGTTACTTGAGATCATTTAGAGAAGTCAATGAAGTGCAAGGACAGCTCGCTGTAATAAATTCTAAAGCTGGAATGTCGATGAGAACTTCTTATGAAGTTATGGGTCAGGGAGTTGGAGGCACATATAATCTCCCTTTTCGATTTTCGGATTTAAAGAATTATCTGATGACAATTCGTCAAAAAGAGATGCTGGTTGGTGAGGCAACTGTGATTCAAGAATTTTTTAGAAATGAAGCTCTGTCGAAACCATCCTTTTATTATGATATTCAAGTTGATGATGCGGAAGACATAGCTAGTATTTTTTGGGCAGCTTGATTATGCTTTATTTGGTGATGTTATCAGCTTTGATACAACTTACCGAGCCAAATCAGTATCGCCCATTAGGTTAGTTTTTTGAACTTCTCTCAAGTTTTAAATTAGTGTTTGCTTTCATTATGCTATAAATTGTGTTGCCATGGATAATATAGGTAAGTTGAACATATTGAAACCATTTGACAATAATAATGGTTCCCGTGTATAACATATTGAAACCATTCAACATTAATAATGATTTCCAGCACAATAATATATAATTATTAGTTCCATCATTATTATCATCTAACCAAATTTGTTGTGATGTTATCAGAGGGTGTTTTCTTATATGTTTCTTATAATTTGGGGATTATATGTCTCTTATAATTTCTAATGTAGGCCATTGGTAAACCATTTAACCATAGTTATGGTTTAATGTATAACATATTGAAACCATTTAACAACACTAATGGTTTTGCGATACTGTAATTTTTATATATGATTTTTTGGTTCTGATTTGGTTCATTTACATTTCAACTGCATTCATGGGCTTTGACAATCATCGTAAGAGTGTTTTATTTGGTGTTGTCCTTCTGTATGATGAGACCGCAGCAACTTTCAATTGGTTGTTTACAACATTCTTGAAGTGTATGTCCAATAAGAAACCACAGACGATATATACGGACCAGGCTACTGCGTTGTTGAAGTCAGTTCCAAATATTTTTAAAGATGTTTTTCATGGACTTTGCTCATGGCATATTGCAGAGAATGCAAAGAAAAATCTCGGGTCTCGTGCAAATAGTACTTTTTTTGATGAGTTAAATAATTTGGTTTCAAATGTAGACACTGAATCAGATTTTGACTACAACTGGGATCAGTATGACCTTTCCTTCAAATACTATTATGAAGAGGACACAACTCAAATGTCTGCCTTCAATAAGGTTTTCAAAGTTTTTACAATTGAACAGGTTGATGAACCTGATGAATTAGATGGTGTTAATTATGATGATGCTGGTAATGATGGGCCTTTAAATCGTGATGTTTTGGATGAAGAAATTCCTGAAAACCTTTCCCCAAATTTTGAACATCATGATCGACTTGATGAAAGGGTTATGACAATTGATATTAGGAGCAAACGTATTAGATGCACATGTCGTATGTTTGAGAACAGGGGTTTCTTATGTCGACATGTTTTCAAAATATTGGAGTTCTTAGGTGGTTCTGTGCAATATCATGGTTTGAAGACAATACCTGCAGAATATGTGTTAAAGCGTTGGACTAGAGATGTGCGTTAGTCTGTTGATAAGTTGAAATCTACCATAAATGTTGCCACTGAAGGCACGACTCAAGCACAACGATATCAACAAATTTGTGATGTTACAGTTCAGCTTTGTACATGTGTTTGTGTAGATCCTGAGGCTTCTCAAATTTCTCTTAACGGTGTTCTTGAAGCTGGTAAGAATGCAGAGGAGTTGCTTATTTCTAAAGGTATTCATACAGATCCATCTTCTGTGACGCCATCTAAGTCTTCCAATACAGCCGCTGTCAATGAACCATCTGATGGGGTAAAGTCTACTGCTCCAAAGTTTAAAGCAAGACCAAATCTAATTAGATCAAAGAAGCGACTTAAAAGTGATTATGAATTGGCTAGAGAACACCAGAAATTCTATATACAGCGGAAGAGACAACAGAGAGAGGATGAGGCTTTAATGGGAAAAGAGGATACTGATTGATATATTTACATTTGTTAATTTTTTTTTTTCATCTTATAAGTTTGTACTAGAGTTTCTTACAAAACCATTAGACTTGTATTAATTGTACTTGGTCATTTCATGTTTTTTGTTGGTATGTATTGATGATTAGACATATATTTTATTTGTTGGCTCAATGACATAATCTAAGATACATCACAGCTTCAAATAAAATGGTTATATCTATGGCTATTTAAATTCCTAATAGGTTCCTGAAACCATTAAGTACATCAAATGGTTTCCAAATGTTATCCACTGAAACCATTAAGTACATCCAATGGTATCCAAATGTTACACAGTAAAACCATTATTATTGTTAAATGGTTTCCAGATGTCATCCACTGAAACCATTAATAATGTGAAATGATGTCGACATAAGAAACTCCTATTATCAAACATGTCGAATAATTAAATGTAATCAAATAATTGAATTTCTATATTTTTACTAAACTTACTTTGTAGATTCATTGTAAACTTGATGTATCTAGACAATACTATTGAGTAGATACATCAAGTTTACAATGAATCTAAAAAGTAGATCTTATATATATGACAAGAGGGAGTAACACAGAAGGCTATAGTGTAGAATATTGATATTATATATAAATAAATCATATAATTAAGTAATTTGTTAATTTATTTGGTGTAATTTTTTATCACTATTATTCAATTCTTATAACATGGGAGGCTATAGTATCAACTATTGATATTATATATAAATAAATCATATAATCAAGTAATTTGTTCCTCTGTTCCGTGTCATTTCATTGTAATAGTTAAAAAAAATTTCAGTCTTTTATTGTTCAATTTTTATCACTCTTTATTATTCAATTCTTATAACATGAGAGACTATAATATAGACTATTGATATTATATATAAATAAATCATATAAGTAATTTGTCCTCGGTGCGATAGCACGAGTCTAATTTATCCAAGCTTTTATACATTTTCAAAATCAAATATACATTAATAATTTCTTAAAAAAATCTCTATATTTAAATATTATTGAAAAACATCTATTGTTAAATATAGAAAGTACCAGTAAAACCATTATGATTGTTAAATGGTTTTGGAAGAGAACTGTCTGAAACCATTTATTGTGCATAATGGTTTACAAAGTACCTGCTCATTTTCAAGTGGAATATTATTAAACAAACTAAATTTTACCATACAAACTCAATCAAAAAACAAAATTAAAGGTAATCCATAAATTCATCAACAACAAAAGTTACATGTCAGGTTCAACTTGCTAGCTTTTGAAGCTTTTTTTTATAGTACCCAAATAAACAACTAAATTTTGCCATACAAAGTCAATAAAATAAAAAGTCAGAATTAAAACTATTCCATAAATTCATCAACAACAGATTCATGTTCAACTTGCTAGCTTTTGAAGCTTTTTTGCATGGTATTTTTTTGTTTCATTCTCCACAAGATTTCTTTTGCAATTGCTTGTGTCACTTAATATTGTTGAAGAAATTCCAATCCCGAGATCCATCATCCTTGCGACCTTCACATTTTTTTTTCATTTTGGGTCAACCTTTGAAAGAATCCAGTTGCATGTTGTCACCTGCCCATTCAACAAGGAATTTCATGCAGAAGACTCCACAGTTGTCTTTATCAATTTGATTAGGCATCTTTGGTGAATCCCACTTAAATGTGGTAAACTTGAAGGGCATTCGGATCTTTCTTCGCTTATACATTTCTGCCACAAATACTTACACCTTGTTCAGCCAGATATCAAACATATCCTTGTATACAATGGGTGCGCCATTCTTCGTGTGCAAATTTTCTCCATTCAAGCTGTTGAGGAATTCGAATTTTTGGCTCTTCAAATTCACTACGAAGCACACATAATGACTTCCCGGGTCCCCAATTAAAACTGGCGTCATGATCTGCAGCTCCAATGAGAAAACTATTATTTACTATTTGTAATGCGTTAAATGTGAAAACTATAGTATATGTATTCAGTTCCAAAGAAAACTATTATGTACATCAAATGGTTTTGTAAGACAAGTCACTGAAACCATTCTTTGGGCAAAATTGTTTCACACATACAACACCAATAGTATTTCAGACTATTACTGCAGATCCAAGCATGCACTAAAATTAAACACCATATGAACTGAAACTTACATATTCTAGGCTGTTAGGGTCAATGGTCTTCCAATCCATGTATTTGAATTTGCTTGGTCTCTCGATGAATCTTGTGAATGCAGCTGGGTTATTTTTGTCAAAGGCACCAGGTTTTTCCAGGTCAGCCTGTTTATATAAGAATAAATCAGTAAAATCAATTATTCAGCTTAATGAATAAAAGAAACCATTAAAATTTATGGAATATAATGCAGACATAGTTAATCATGGGTGTAACCAGTCTTGTCATCTTGTCTCTTTGCTGATTCCAGTTTAAGCAGTTGACCCAGACATTGATCACGAAGCATGACACCCATTCGTCTTGTTGCAGTGACCACAAGTCTCTCCTTTCCAGAGAATAATTATGAGCCTTGTTATCGCAGCAGTACAAAAGCTCATACCTATACAATTATCAAGCATTTTAGTAGTTGTAGTACTATAAAGATGATTTCACCAAGCATTATGCAGATAACAAATATATATGTAGTTCCAGAGAAAACCATGTTTTACATCAAATGGTTTTGTAGGGAAACTTTCAGAAACCATTCATTGTGAAAAATGGTTTTAACACACAAACAGCCAAGATAAAAACATAGTTCAAAAGAACAGCTCAAAAACCAAATAAAAGAACCACTTTGGCAAAAAAATCAACATTACTATAATTAATACTCATCAGACTTACAGTAAGCTAAATAAGAAATTGTTTTCACTTACTTATCAAGCTTCGGGCTCCAAGCATATGTTGATAAATTTTTTTGCAACTCCGTTGCAGTAGACTCGTGGATTGCGTCATCATATGGGCTTTCAAGGTACTTCGATTTCTTCACCGCCCGTCGACGCTCAAGGTATGTGCTATCAGAATAAAACATATTATGCTTCTTTCTTTTCTTTGTCGTGACATTGTCCAAGTTAATTATTTCATCTGGCAACACTAACTTTAATGGAGTTGCACTGTGAAATAATGATACATAATAATGTTATTTTTGTATAATTTAATTAATATTGTTATTGTGCAGAATTTAATTAATCAATTATAAAGTACAATTATCACATTGCTTGATTCTTACTCTATAACAATGTTTGAGTCACATTATGTAGGCTTCTCCCCATGCATCACATCTGGATCTGGTACCAACACAAGTGCAAGGCTTTGATTGGGTTCTTTCTTCGTTGAATCATTATCAAAAAACTCAGGGTACTTCAAGATTGTTTCCTGTGTCGCTGAAACTGGATTCTCTGAAGCATTTGTTGTTTCCTGTGTCGCTCAAACTGGATTTTCTGAATTATTTGTATTGAATCTAAAACCATTAAAAAATATTTTAGTTTTTAGACATCATGTATCAAAACCATTGACAAACACTACCATTGACAAACATTTTAAAAGTTATGGTTTAAGAAGGATTTTTAAAACCATTAGCTTGTTATTATAGTTTTACACATCATAAATGAAAAACCATTTCTTACGCTACATTCGAAGGTCCAAAAAACTATGGAAACTTCAAGATAGTTTCCTGTGTCAATGTTATTCCCACATTGCATGCTGCCTTCACTGAATCATCAATCATCTTCGCATCAATCTCAACTTCTTCATCATTGTCATTTTCATCATTGGTTTTGGTATCTTCATCTTTATTCAACCTGAAACCATTAATCCCTTGTAAAATAAACATAGCATAAAACTAAAAAAAAACACATTGAAATGAACAATGAAAAAAAATGTAGTCTATATATGCAGTTATACAGTAAAACCATTATTTACATCAAATGGTTTTGTAAGGAAACTTTCTGAAACCATTCATTGTGAAAAACTCAGGGAACTTCAAGATCTTTTATATTAGATGATGTATATTTCATTTTCATTTTTACCAATCATAATCATAATATAACTTAAAACTCATACAATAATTACCTATATATATGACTTAAGAACCATTCTACAAGCAAAATGGTTTTGGAGTACAACTATCTGAAACCATTGTACCAGCAAAATGGTTTTAAAGTACAACAGTCTGAAACCATTTTACCAGCAAAATGGTTTAACAATATGTTAAGACTTAAAATTAAATGCAGTACCATCTTCTGCTTGAGTGCTTGTTTGTGGGATGAATGATTCACCCTGAGCCTGTCCAGCATTAAAAGAGCTCATATCATCAGTTTTTGGTACTTTCTCCTCCTTATCAGTACTTGAACTCTGTTTCTCCTCAGTTTCATGTACTTCCACCACCTTCTCAGTACTTGAATTCTTATTCTCCTAAATTTCAGGTACTTCGACCCCCTTCTCAGCACCTGAACTCTTATTATCCTCCTTCTCAGCTTCATTGGTTGTGCTTGTTTCTTCTGAAACTGCATCATTCAAGTGAGACAAATTCTTCGGAGACTTTTCAGTACTTGAAGTGTTACTCTCTTCAGTTTCAGATTCGTTGGATTTGTCTAATGGAACTGGTTCAAATTTTCCAGAAGTTGAAGCATTTGGCTCAGCTATTCTCCAATACAGATACACTACATGTATGAAACAAAGGCCGATGACTGAAAAAAACAAGCAAAATTGTTGAAAAGAGCAACCGCATTCTGTAAGTATTATAAACTTACATAGAAAAGATTAATTAATGGTTTCTACATTAACATTATATGAATATCATTAATTTTCTCTCACCTTAGATAGTGGACAGGTATCTGCATCAAAACAAATTACAAGCGGAACATCTTCGGTGCTATGTAGTCTTTTGACCTCAGCTGTCAATCCATTATCCAGTCCCATAAGCTCATGCACCTTTTGAAGGTCTTGGTTTGCCGTCTTGATATCCCAATCATGAAGCGATGGCCGTTTGTATTTTCCTGTCAGGAATGGGCTTCTCTTCCCCATTTTCTCCATGTAATTAATCTGTAAAATAATTAGCATCATCATAATCTGCAAAATAGTTTTGTAAGATAACAGTCTGAAACCATTGCTTGTGCAAATTGGTTTCAGACATACAATCCAAAGTAGTGAAATTGAATTAAGTACCTAAAATTAAGTAAACACGTCATCTATGAAACATTACAACAGACACATAATACATGACACTAACAAGTCGACACCAGAAATAATTTTAAAAAATGAAATAATAAAATGTAACAAGTATAGACTAAGAAATAGAGTGTGAAGAAATTAGATACCCCATCATCACCACCATATATATTCTGAGCAAAGTTTAGTGTTGATCTGCTCCCCCGCCATTGGGAATTCATACACTCTATGCACATCTTCTTCTTTCAATGGGAGCACATCCGTCTTGCTCAGTCTTATCCACATATTCTCCTTTTCGAAGTGTTTGACAACCCATTCGACCAAAAATGTGTGGATTTTTGTCCATTTACATATATGGACCATTCCTCCAAAGCCACTTTCGTTCAAAATTTGAATTATCTCGTCTTTTTTTCTTTTTCCATCTATTGACTTCATAAGGTCATAGATTTTAGGTATGCTAAGCTTGTCCCTCAATCGCTGATCGACATCCAAGTCTTTCTTTGCATTGTCGTCATCGGAACTTGCTTCATCAGATTCTTGTCCGACATTTTGTTGTTTTCTTTTCCCACGATTTTTTTGATCAGGCTTCTTTTCCATCTTCTTACCACTCTTATTTGCATTTTTGTCATCTAAACTTCCTTCATCAGATTCTTCTCCAGAAGATTGTTGTTTCCTTTTGCATCGGTTTTTCTGATCTGGCTTCTTTTCCATCTTCTTACCATTCTTTTTTGCATTGTTGTCATCTGAACTTCCTTCATCAGATTCTTCTCCAGCAGATTGTTGTTTCCTTTTGCCACGGTTTTTCGGATCAAGCTTCTTTTGCATCTTCTTACCTCTCATATTTGCTTTGTGATCATCTGACCTTTCTTCATCAGATGGTGTAAGTCCAATACTGAAATTTGAAATTGGCCCTAGGTCCTTAGATTTGCTAGCCTAGATCAAAGAAAACAATTACCAGCATCAAATGGTTGTGGTGTAAAACTTTCTGAAACCATTCTTTGTGTCAAATGGTGTTAGACAGTATATTAACAATTTGTAACTTTTTAAATTTGATATTCTATATCATTAATTACTAATCATTCAGAAAGAGACAGGCTTGGATATTGTATATCATTAATTAACTATAAACACCATTCATTCTTTTTCTTTTGTACAATTTCTTTTTATTAGGGAGAAAACCATTAGGGAGAAAATCATTTCTTTTTATTATGTACAATTAACTATACAATATGGCATGTGTTGTTAATGATCATCTTATGGTTTTGGATCACAAGTCTCTGAAACCATTCCACACTAAAACCATTTCCAACTAACATATTATTCCTGAGAGATTAACCAAAACATATTAATAATATACTTGAGACGTTAACTTAAAGAAAACAATTACCAGCATCAAATGGTTTGAGTATAAAACTTGCTGAAACTATTTCTTGTGCCAAATGGTTTCAAGCAGTATTAACAAGTTCACAATGATCACACTCTACTCAACCACTGAAACCACATTTGACTCAATTCCATCAATTATAAATTGCACAATCCTATAAAATTCAACAAATCTCCAACCCTAAGTCACAACTAAGTCACAACAAAATTGAAAACACAAGTTTAAATAAATTGTTAATGTAGGTATTAATAGATGATTTCAATTACTTTCCAAACTGAACCATAAAACCATTTTCAACAATTTTAGCAACAAATCAACTAGAGAATCACAATAAACTTTAAATTAGAAGTAAAAATAAACTGTAAATTTAGGGTTACAAAGATGCTTTCCATTAATTTCCAAACTCAACCATAAAATTGTTAAGTTATTTACGAAAATGAGAAGGAAAAAAGTTGTGGAAGAAAACCTGTGTTGTATTTTTCATTTTCTTTGTTGAAAACGATTTCTTCATTTTCTGTGTTGCTTCCATAATAGCTTGCGACGATGATGATGATGATGACGTGTTTGAGTGATTGTTTCAGTGATGATGACGACGGTGATGATTGACGATGGATGATTCCGGCGACGGTTTCTAATAAATGCAGTTCAAAAATAAATGGAAGTGAAATAACGGTTGTTTTCCGTTTGTTTTGTTTTGGGCTGGGGTGTATGAGAAAAAAAGGGTGGTGTATCGATGCAATTAGCTTGGGCAGCGCGCTAATGGGCTGGACTTATGCACGCTGCATAAGGTTTCCTTATGTATAGTAACCGGATCCAATAATAATAACACCAAATTCAGTTTAGTCACTTGTATCATTTATGGCTTGAACCACCAGTAAACAATCTAATTCCATATGTTCACTTTCGTTATACCAAGCTCTTCAAGTCAAAGAACGACCGTTTTTAGTGCATGTGCTTCCGCTTCCATAAGAGGAGATAATGTGAAATGTAGAGATATAATAAATATATAATTTATAAAAAAAAAAAAAAAGCGTAGCTTAGAGATTAAACTCACACACTTTGAAGTGGAATGAAGTGTAGAATCTTGGGTTCATATAACAACTAACATTTAAGCTATATTTATATAGAATTTTTTGGAATGGCAAATATAATATTATATTAGAAAGAAAAGGACAAAAAATAATCATAATATAAACACAAGAAGAGGTACCGGTAGTACACACAACACAACTATCTAAATCTAGTTTGAAAAAAGAGAGCCAGAAAAAAAAAAAAAAAGAACAATAGACATAGATACCTCTCGAACACGCACCCAGTCAACAAAACACAAGAAGGCCAAACAAAATCTCTCCAATACCTCAAATACGAAAACACCCGTCTCATGGGTAAAAGCAACAAAGATCAACCACTAAAAAAAATGACGACAAGTGGACCACCAATCAACAAGAAACACCGATACCCAACTCCACATTCCAAGAAACTCTAACAAACCCAACACATAACGAGGTTCATGCTCCACTCATAAAAGGAACAAGATGTGCTAGAATTTTTACCTATGTATTTTTTCTAAGATGGAAGTTTCACCGTATCTACTATATATTCAACAAAAAAGGTTCCCTCCGAAAACATTAAATCATTTGGGAAGTTTTAGATTGACCATACAATAACATGCTAGATTGACAATCACCCTAGGCCACCTACCCATCCCCATGACAAAAAAAACTCTCAAAACGCCCAAGAATACCCGAGATCGATGACACAACCTCAAAATCCAACCACCTAACAAATATCATACCGAATTGTTGAGATATGGCTACATGAAACAACCAGATGCTCTACCGATTTTAACCCTAACCCATAAAGGACATAAAAGGAATCACCACCTTCTGTAATCACTCAGCGTCTATAAGGATTTTGTCAAGTTGATAACATATCTTAAAGAAGCTGCCAAGAAAAGACCGCACGCTATTTTTGAAGGAGCCTAAATTTTCCACATCTTAGACATAAATTTTGATTCCTCTGCGAGAAATAAACTTCATCTACTATGATTTGACTTAAATTAAAATATATAATTTGTTTGAGTAAGTATTTTACAATGCAGAATTTAAATTAGTTATTGAAATTTAGCCCGATAACTCATTGATTGAGAATAGATGACCTCCTGTGCAAAAATAATTTGTTTGATTTAATTTATTTATTTTATAGAAATTTAATTATTTTATTATATAAGTTGCTATTCACAAATTAAATGGATGATCATGATTCCACTTGAAGAAAATTTGACTAAAGAGGATCCTCTCTCTCATTGATCTGACAAATATTATATTAACTTGACACTTTAATTGAGATAATGACTAATGACTAGTCCAAATTTTAAAACATAAAAATGCAAAGGAGTTTCTTGACTAAAAAAATATGCAAAGGAGAAAAATGGTTAGGTACATAATTTTTTATAAAAGTATTTAATCATATAGTAAAATTTTGTAATTCTAATATTTATGACTATATAATATAATGTTTATTATAGCTGAGTTAAATTCATGAGAACCTATAAAAGTTACTTCTTTTTTTTATGGTACAATAAGAGTTACAACTTTATCTTTATATATTATTATTATTATTATTATTATTATTATTATTATTATTATTATTATTATTATTATTATTAAGGAAATGTTAACTTGTGTCCTTAAGGGCACATTTTAAGAAGATAAATGTGGAAAAAATTTATTGAACTTGTGGTGTATTACATTCTCTCAGCATTAAATTCTTCGTATCATTAAATGTTATACTTCTATTTTTAGGTAGCTTAACATGTGCCTTAGGGCACAAGTTAACATGACCCTTATTATTATTATTATTATTATTATTATTATTATTATTATTATTATTATTATTATTATTATAAGTTACTTTTTTTTTTTTTTATGGTACAATAAGAGTTACAACTTTATCTTTATATATTATTATTATTATTATTATTATTATTATTAATTTTTAAGTTCTAAATAATTTACAGCCGGTTTAGATCTGCCGATGGATTATAATTACGAATTTAAATGAATAAGTAGCTGGACTCTTCAACTAATGAATGTTCCATAGAAGAATGCATCAATACCCTTCTTCACTTTTCTTAAGTCAATATTTTGTTGTTGAAGGGACCCTTAAATCAACTATTTATATATAAAATATTTATTTGTAAACTATTGCAGATGAAACGATCCAGTCTAAATTATTATTTGTACCCATATTCTCTTATTTTATAAACACTATAGTTTGATCATTGAATTAGTTAAAGTGCTTATGACAGATTTAGTCATTGTAAATAAATTCAACAATAACATAGGAGACATCAAATGTCGTTTAAAATATGCCCTTCCATGATATAACCAATATTTCCCGTTATTATCTCACTCGACAAAATTAAATAGATATAGTCATGTACGCAAAAGGGTTGGTACGTAATCGTGTAATACAACTCTTCTATATATTAAAAAAACTTGAGTAAAGTCGATACTCAATGTGTCATCGTGAGAATAATTCAATTGATAAGAATATTGCATGTAATATGAGATGTGCCAAAATAATTTAATGGTGATGTATTTTAGAACGGCTATCAAAAGCAAGAGACTTTGATTATAATTGATAACCAAAAAAATGAAAATTGAGAAGAAAAAGTGAATAAATGATTAAAATCAATTTTAAAATAGCAAGAGTATGCATTTTTATTTCTTGAATTTTATGAATATTGACAAATGTGTTCCTAATTTTTAACATTAAAAAAAATCGATTGTCTAATATAGACCTGGTTAAAAGTATACTTATTTTGTCCCATGAGCCTAACTCAGTTGGTAGGACATTTGCACGTAAAGTGCAAGGATCGGGATTCGAACCCTGATACGCCCACTTATTTATCTTTAAAGGGTGAAATTCTAGCCACTAGACTATCGGAAGAAAAAAAAAGTATACTTATTTTAAAAAAAATTATTTTATGATTAATTATCTTTAATGGGTGAAATTCTAGCCACTAGGCTACCTGAACAAAAAAAATACTTATTTTAAAAAAAATTATTTTATGGTTAAAGTTTTATATATATATATATATATATGACTGAGATTCAAATCTCTATTTTCTATATACATACATAATGCAATATTCCTACCAACTAAGCTCGAGAGAAGTTTTTCTAATATAACAAAGTAACAAACAAATGTAAGCTTTTTTAATCTAGAAGACGCGCATGAGACAGCTAACATTGTTTCACTCCTTTTGTCAATACGCGATGTTAATTAAGAACCAAAGAAACATTGTCGGTTAAGACAAAAAATATTCTCCTCACCTGACTTTAGTATAAGTTTATCTAAGCTGGAAATTTAGAACACGTGCTTTTAATTTATATATAAAAATAATCTTATTAAAAAAATTTATAAAAAATAATTATTTACTACTACAACAACGGTAGCAACGTGAGTTGAGATCCTCTTCATTTTTCATTATTTTCATTTCTTTCATTACCAAAGTTTTTAAATGTTTTGGGGTGTATAAAAGAGATTTGGGCCCACTTAATGTCACATTTTTGCATTTATATTTTCAAAACTATATAATAATGGAGAAAATGGAAAGCATAGGAAATGGAAAGCACCACAGATTTGTATATGCATGTACTTTGACAATTGGCAAAATTACACGGCAATTTATTTTTTTTTATTTTTAACATATTAGTTTTTTATTATTTTGTCTTATTTAAATTATTTATCTATTAAAATATGTACAAGTTTTTTTTCTTAACATTTTGTCTCATTTGAACATATATATTCAAAGTTTAAATATCATTTTCGTGTCCTCGTAAGTTCGCAAATTTTTTGTTTTAATCCATGTATCTTATTTTGTTACAAATTAAAACAAAATTATAATGTAAGCATGCATTTTCTTTCTATCATAATTAAGTATGATTTTGGTCCTTCATTTATAATCGGATCAACTTAACTTGATAATCATAGCGACCACATGTGCAAACATCTGATAAATCAGCGTTTTTGTAACGGTAACAGACAGCAGAGACTAAAACCAACAAATTTTGTACATTTAGGGAATTATTTGCAACAAAAAAATATACAAGGACTAAAACAAAAAATTTACGAACATACAGGGACGAAAATGATATTTAAGCCTATATTCAAATTTCAAATTACATGATTCGATTATCATAGAAGACAAAAATTCTACAGAGGAGAGTAATGAAGATCGTGAGGTTCATAAATTCTAGAAAACATGTACTGCCGCCGGTGCATCACCTATTTAAACCGGTTCAAAATATCTTAAATTGAAAATTTTCTAAAGTACAAAAACATTTTGAAAAACTTTGTAAACCTAAAATTGTCTTATCCAAATCAATTTATTTTAGGGTTAAATATGTTTTTAGTACCTACTTTTATGTGAGTTTCGACTTTTAGTCCCTATATATTTTTTGTCAATTTTTTATGACTAGGATAACAAAATTGACCACATAGGGTAACTTAAATTGATTATAATAACATTTGTTGATTTTGTTATCCAAGTCACAAAAAATTGACGATATGGACTAAAAATGCAAACGGCGAAAATGTAGGGACTAAAAATATAATAAAAAAAATATAGGGACTAAAAGTCGAAACTCACATAAAAATAGGGACTAAAATCATATTTAACCTTTTATTTTAACACTATTTTTTTTTTGACAAGTTTTAACACTATTTTTAATATCATTCAAAACAAGCAAGAATGCATGTACATTTACATTTGATCTCCCTTTTGATGATGGCAAAAATTTACATCATAACTTCATAAGAAAAAAAAATTGCAAAAATTTCTCTAAGAGAAATCAATACTCAACAAAAGGTAAACAAAATCAAACGATGCATAATGCTCCCTTGAGTTTGTGCCGATTTTGCGAAACAATCTCAATCTTGATTCACTAATCTCTTGCTTTAGCCTTCTTCCACTTTGACATTATCAAAAAGAAATGAAGCACAAAATACAAAATATCTCATTCCGAATCAATTTATGAAATAGTTAAATTAACAATGCACTTATATTTATCGAAATGTATCATTCAACAAAAATTCTCTAAACATAAATAAGCGCTAAAATGAACAAAACAATAATCATTCATAAACCAAATGCATAGATATAATAGTTAATAATTGTTCATAACATGACTAGAAGCCCAAAGAAAATAAACAAGCCAAAGTACATAATGTCATTACATATACTTAATGCGAAATAAAGTAAAAGATATGCCAAATGAAAAACAATAAAACATATGAGATGCTAAATGAAATAATCTCATGCATCATCGTCACCACTATAAACCAGGTACGCTGTTAGAAGTCACACATCGGATATTAGATGACCTGAATAAGTGTTTATAAAGTAGAGGCAATTCGATCACTTTATAAGCTGGTTTTGTGAGGATGAGTTAGGCCTAACTCTCAATTCTAAGATGGTATCAAAGTCTCTCAGCGATCCACTGGGCCGCCTGGTAACGGGTATTCGACAAGGCCATCCACCATTTATATCCACGCACCAAACCCAATAGTGTTGGGCGTGAAGGGGTGTGTTAGAAGTCTCATATCTAATATGAGATGGCTTGAATAAATGTTTATAAAGTAGAGACAATCATCACCTTATAAGCCGATTTTGTGAGGATGAGTTAGGCCCAACTCTCAATTCTAAGAGTTATGAATGATTTTCAGGTAAAAAGGAGCAGAATTTGGGGTTTTTAATTTTTATTGTAGTTCAAGGAATGGGTATGAGGAGCACTCCAATGGTGAAAATTAGGCAATGGTTGACAATGAATGGAGAGTTGTGAAAAGTATTGGTGAATCATCATTGACAGCAAGAAAAGAACTTGAGAGAAAACTTCTAAAGGAAGAAGAAGAAGAATCAAATATTATTGCTCACAAAACTTGTCTTTACAATTGTGAATGACTCTACAATATATACAACTTTGATTCTACTCATAACCAACTAAAATGACAGTTAGGAATTGGTTACAAAACTCTAACAAACTTAACCAACTAAGTTGTGTTAGTTTTGCCCAATAACTTGTTACTCAAGTAACTAGTTGAGAATTGACTTGTGTTGTCTTAACTTCATCTTTAACAAGAGTTGTATAGGTTCAACCTTGTATCCCTTAGGGTTTTGACACGGTTTCATTGAACGTGGTAGGGTGTAGTGCCTTACCATGCACTAAAATGAAGATGAGTGGTTGAGATTATTTGTAATTGATAAAAATGTAAAAAAAAATGAGTAAACACCGGTTCAAAACTTGTATGCACCGGTTCAAAGTGCTTTTTAAAAAAGTTGTACCGGTACAACGTGTACCGGTTCAAGATCATATTTTTCAAATTCTAGAAATCTTGTATCAGTACAAAGCAGATTTGTACTGGTTCAAGTTCCTCTTGTTTTCAGAAACATTTGCTTGCACCGGTTCAAGAAATCCTCATGCACCAGTTCAAGAAATGTTTGCTTGTACGAGGGTTATGGTGATGACCTTTGCCAGTTATTAATTCTTCAGTGTGAACCACCTCATCTATCTTTGCTTTAAATTTGTACCTTCAAAGTGATTTTGCATAACATGTTTTTAATGTATGTTTTTGAACTTTGGTTATCAATATTGTTTCTGATCGGATGTTGTTGGGTTTTTAGGGTGCTGACTTCATTTGGCAAAATAAAGCTTAAGTCCATGATGCACATCTGGACGCCCTATTAAAACGCGCTTTCTTTTATTTTCCCATGCGTGATTTTTTGAAAAGATTTGTTTTTGAAATAAACTCACGTCTGCTTGCGCGCCAAGGAACAAGATAATCTTTTATGGTTCTGTTTTATTTTATTGGCCGACTTTGATCAAAAAGATTTGAAACAAATATATTTTGATAAGGATCAAATTTATCTCAAAGAGAAATCTATGAAGGTCAGCTCGTCAAAGCCCATGAAGCTTGTTCTATATAAAAGAAGACTGAAGACTCATTATTTATTAACTGAAATCAAGAAGCTAAGTCTACAAATCGAGTCTTAGGGTTTTAGTTCTTTAGTTGTTCATTGTTATTTGTGAGCCTTCACTTGAATCATGTTTTGATACAAGTAAAGACTGAGTTTAATAGAGTTGTAATCTCTTGTGATCTTCTCCAAAGCTTTGAAGCAAGGAGTTAGATTGTTCGACACTCAAAGCCTTTAGGTATGAGTGTGTAGTTTGTCTAGGAGTGTGTCTCCAAACTGAGTTTGTTATTAAATCCTTACTGGATAACGTTGAGGGGGAATGAGCAGAGGTTCTCATATCTAGGAGTTCCTAGGTAGAATTAGCACGGGTAGTGATTAGGTGATAAGTTGTAAACGAGGGAGTTTAGCTTTGAATTGATACTACCATAGTAGATTCATCCCTGGATTGGTATCCTCCTAAGTAGGTTGCTGTTTGCGCCGAACTGGGTTAACAAACTCTTTGTGTTGTTTATTATTTCCTGCACTTTAATTTGTTTCTTGTTCATCAAATTCAGTATGTTCACAATGTTGGCATATTAAGCTACACATCATACTACTCCCAAAGTGTACACATTATGCTGCACATCTGACACTTGCCACCAAAATTTCACATGTGATAATATAAATGCTTGATATTTTGATCCTTGTACTTCGTCTCACTTTTGATTAGATAACAATACAAATCAGAATCATGAATGATCTTAAATCAAAATAGTTTGTTATAATTAAAATTATGGCTGACAAGGAATCGGGGCAATTTGAATATAATTCGAAACTCAACTCGACAATTAACTTGTTAATAGTTTGTGAACCAAACGAGTTGAGTTAAATATAGTTTGACTATTTTAGTGGTGATTTTTTTATTCGTTTTTTTTTTCCGTATTTTTTTTTTAACAGTCTCTACTACATATTTTATATTGGAATTTGAAAGAGAGAATTTTAATTTACTCTTTCATAATTTGAGGATATTTATTCTTTAACCAATGAGAACTAATCTTGTATGTGTTTCCCACAAATTTGTTACAATTAGTTGTGAAAACCACATATAAAACTACTTGTATGACTTGTTCCCATTGTTTGAAGGATAAATACCTTCAAATTATGAAATGGTGGAAAAGTAGTTACCGCTTAAAAGGGGTAGAGTGTTTTAAAAATATTTTTAACTTTAGTGATGAATTTTGTATTCATTTTTGTCTGTATTATTTTTGCCTCTATTACTTGTTTTAGTTTTGTGTGATTTTGTACTTTTGTTTTTGAGTGTTTATATCTGGCGTCCTAATATTTTGTAAAATAAAATATTGCAGTTTTTAATTTTTTTCAAATCCACTGTTAAAGGGTTTTAGACCCATTATTAGGACGCTTCATGCAGGAGTAGTTCTTAGAAGAGAATTTTTTTTCTCATCCTATCTCTTTATTCGCGCGTCCTACGAATTACTAAAATATTTTATCAATTCTTTTATAACATCTACTACCTAAATAACGAATGACATTTATAAAATATTCTCATTTTCATAAAATTCGCTACTTAAATAGTGAAAAGATAAAAATAAAAATACATATAATACGCGAGAAGTATATCAGAAAGAAAAAGTAAATCTCATCCTTAAATCACCAACAAAACATGCAATTTTCTTTTCTTTTTTATTTTCAATATCAAATTCAGCTATTTCTCAAATGGACAACTTTAAAAATGAATCTCCAAAGTCACTTTCCTACTTGAGTCACAGTTAACAACGATCGTTCTGAGTTAATTAATAACATATTACTAATACTAGATTGCTAAAAAGGAGTATTACAGCTCTAATAACATTTACCAAAACAAGTTATATATAGTCTAAAAATATTAATACATGTCATTTATCTTTCATCTTGCCGACATTCATAAAAGAAGCATATTGATCATTATAGAATAAATTCCATCTTTTGCCAAAAGGAATATCACATATCACAAAAGGATAAGGTAGGATTGATGCTTCTCATCTTCTATAAAATAAATATTGATAAAAAGTTTTCATTTTTAAGATAAATATTGATGAAAAGTTGTGTTAGAATATTTATACACATTCTTTACCTATAGGGGGGGGACCTTAACTTTTTCCACTCTTCTCAATACGTAGCAAAAACGCAATAGTTCTATAATTAGTGTTATTTTCACTTGTCCATTCAAATGTACCCCACTTATTCTCAATAAAGAATACTAGTACTAGTAATATTCGTCATAACCATAATTTTATTATGGTACAACCCTACCAAATATTTTAAAAAATAAAAGATGGTTCTATTATTCTTATTCATTTTTACATATTTGCTTACCTAACTTTCCAAATTGAGGCAATTCAAAAATCATATTTCTTCACAATAATATATGCAAAAATGGACTCTACCATCAAACTAACTACACTTGGTGAATCATAAACGTTGAAGATCAGACGGTTCATATTTCAAGATGCTTTTAAATCTTATTTGCCAAATTTAAGAAATGAACGGTCTGATTTTCATCAAACGACTCTTAGCGTAATGAATGCACGATTTTATATTTGCATGTAATCCAAATCAATATGCTTGGATTGACTTATTTTAGTTCATCTATTCAGGTAAGCTAAAATCATTTGCGAGAACTTATGAAACAACTTAAAACATGTTCATATGTTGTTTGTAGCTTACTTTCATAAGCTCTCTAGGATACCAAAAATAATTTATTATATGAAAACAGTTGGACTTTATTTTAACTTTTTTTGGATAGGAAGAGTTTATCTTTTTTGTTATAAAGTTTATACTTGCACCTATATTGATAAGTGGTTATATTATAAACACCTAGTTAAACTGTTTATCCAAACAAAGCTCTCTAGATAGAGATCTAGATTATGTGCAGTGTGACTGCATGCAGTCAAAAAATCTGGATTGTCCAATCAAGAACGGTAAGTTTATATTTTAAGATTTGAACTATCTGATCTTAATCGGACAGTCCATATATGGTCGACTGCACTGCAGTCTATTTTCTGACCGCACACCAATCCCAATCCCTAGTTAGATGCTAGTTCACATCACAACATATTATCGCAACACCGTTAAACATTCAAACCGGTGAAAATCATGACTAGCTCCAAATAAACAAGTAACTGAAACTAAATAACTTAAACGTAGACATGGTAAAATAGTTTAAGGGCAAGACTGGGGGTACCTAGAAAGTTAAGTTAGAGCAGAACATCTAAAGGCTCTGGCAACAAAAAAGTAACAACAGTTGCGACGGAAAAAGATGGAAATAACTGAAACAAAAGGCAATTTCACTGCCCTTTCCATACAAGTCTCAACTGGAAAGTTGACTAAATATCCTCTCAAGTCTTGGTTGTACTATGTCGGATCGGTTAACGCGATACTGGACGAGCGACCCTTGGCCTCACTGGAGTCTTTGAAGGACTTACCCTACATAATGCAAACGAAAAAATCAAATACGATCAAACTAATTCACATTCATGTTGAATTGAAACTATCATAACAAAAACTATCTTCTGGCAATGGTACCAAACCTGATAGGTTGAGTTCCCAAGAGCATGCCGCTACAGTTAAGTGCAACGATGGCACTGTCTGCCTACTCAAGAAGAAAGAAAAGACTGATCAATATAACGGTTTCACTTGCGCTAAGTTAACATAGTAAATTAATAATGGCAGTACCAGCACATTGGAAATGATATAACTTAAATATTTAAAAGTTTTACAAAACAGGAGACAATTTTTTATGATTCCATATGTAACCGAAATTTTCACTTATTTCAAAAGTCCGTACTTAATTAACAACTACGAGTCAAGAAGACAAAGAACATGGAAAAGACAGTTAGGTTGCAAACACACTTTGTAAACCAATTAATACTAGCAAAGTTGAAGAGTAATGCAGACAATCGATAGAGTATTGACTTGTAATAGTATATTGAAGACTTACAATTGCAAATTCCACAAAAGCAATTCGAGTTGAATGCACTTGGTCCCCCAAAAGCCTTAAGCGCGTAACCTGTGAAACGAAAAGGCATTGTCAACCAACATTGAACTTTCGAGATAAATAATTTTTAGCTAATAGCATGAAATAATTATTTATGGTCTAACCTCGCCGCAAGCCGATTCAAAAAAATTCTTCACTTCAGCTTGAGAAATCTGCAGTCAGATATTTGAAGGAAAATTTAACAATTCATCGAGAGATTCCACTCCAATAATACATAGCTGCATTATGTTATCTCGATAACACATCAAAATGGCTAATCGATCCAAGAGCTACTTATTAACCACTCTTCGAATCTTGTTAACCAGTCTAACAGTTAATTATTCCTAAACTAAAAATAGTTTTAACAAAAATATCCGTTACAGATAATTTTCTGAAAATGAAATATAATGATATACCTTTTTGTCAATATTTGTACAATAGACGGTCCTGGTACACATTTCCCGCTCATCATCCGACTGCACATTAAAAAAGGGTTAAAATATTATGATTTTCTTTTCGATCGAAATTTATAGCTATATAGAAAGGAACAAAAGAATTCATACCCTAGGGAGGAATGTAGGATTCACAGGAAGGATAGCCGTTTTCGAAGGAAGGACCCTGACTGGATAGTATCCAAGCACAGTACCACCAAGGTTCAAAGCAGCCCTTGCTCCATCTGTTGATGTAAATTCCATCATAAAAAAAATAAATAAATAAATCAGTTGAAAAATAATTGAAGACTGATGAGAGTAAGATTTGCAGGACAAAAAACTTACGTTCATCTGAAAACTCGACAAAAGCAAAACGAAGAACTGAATGCGGATCACCACAAATTCGGCAATCAATGACCTTCAATTCAAATGGTGCAAATAAAATGTTATATTAATTTAAATACAGTGATGTTTATAATAGAGATTTATCTTTCAAAAATTTAGATACTATGCAAGAAAAGAGATACTTCAATACCAATAAATGCATCAAATATTAGGTCACATTTTACTTTCGCATGATGTTCTGCAAAGTTTAACAAAGATCGCGATTTGTCAAATAGAAAGGTAGGGTTAGATATGGTTGTTTATCCTATATATAGTATGGTCGAGTGCCCGACAGAAAATTGTTAGTTCGATAGCGGACAAAAGGCTGACAATTCATAGAAGTTAAAGGAAAGTTGTTGTAATTTATATATAAATGTTCAATAATAAAAGTTACCCAAATTAAAGACATATCATTAACAATCCAAATTACCATCAATCAAAAGACATAATTAAAATGTCAAACAATGTATGTTAAAATTGTGTCTTAACAAGCATGATCGCACAATCCTCCAGTGTTGACTTGGTAACAGGATCATCGTTGAGTGGGATCGTCATAGGATTTCCGCTCCTACGTGTGGAATCATGAGATCGTTGATCCGTTTCGATCTTGAGAGGGAGGGTCGGATTTCACAACACGGTTCATAAAAGACTGCATTTAAGGGTTTGGAACAACATATCTTGGTCAGATTTTCGAGGGCCTCTGCGGAAAACACAATGCCGCCATTATCGTTTTGTGAATCTTCATTGTGTGAATCTCTCTGCCTTCCTGACTCCCATGTATCTGCGATTCCAAGCTCTCTGCCTCTTGTGATGCAAAACTTCCATCTTCTATGTGTGCATGCTTGTGACCGGTGTTATCGATTGCAGATGGTGAAAATTTCGCCATTTTAAGCCACCATAAAACGACATGGCACTGCCATATTTAACAGATTGGCCATGACAGCCGATATTTGACAACACTGCTTGTGATCGTGTGTTTTTTGTATAGTGACTCTAGACGCAGCTTTTGGGAAGAGTGTGTGGAAATAGGAAAGCGACAAAAATCCACGTAAGAAAGTAGTATCATAATACTCACATATCATCAATGTTCAACATATGGAACAATTGGAGAGGTGAAGTTTTAGAAACATAGGAAAGATAATATCAACCATCATAAAACAAAACTTAACGGAAAAAATAATAATGCAATATCAATACCCTAGTTGAAAATTATGAAGCAATGTAACAGTTTGTACCTATTGTAAGCAAAATAAAAAGATAAGCTAACCAAGCCATCAACGAATACTCGTAACTTACTTGTCCACAATTGGTGAATAAGGCTGCAAGCCGCTCCTCAGTAACCTAAACCACGAGAAGACAGTGTTTAAATAATTCAGTTTTCTATTATCATAACTGAATATTAAACACACAATATCAACATAAGCTTTTATTCATGCCATTCTCAGTTCACTTACATGCTGATCGATATCAGAAACATATACGGTTCTTCTAACGCTGTCTTCCCTTTGAGCCTTTAGTGATCTTCCATTCACCCTTCTCCTCCCTTGAGTAAAATTGTTTCTCCTCTGTAAGACGACAATGGCAATTGTTTAGTAAACAGAAAGAGAATGACCGCATCAGGATGAACTCAGACATAAATTGCTAACTCATATTCTCGACATAATCATTTCAATAGATACATACACCAACTTTCACATAAATGATAGCACAAGCTATTGTAACATAACGGAAAAAGTTATTACATAAAGTAACGTAAACTGAAAATACGTTAAAGAAACCGGTTTGCTAATGAAATCAAAATAACGACAAAAAGTAACGACTGTGGTTTAAAATTGTAATCACAATTACATTGTTATTACCAGAATTGTGGAAGATTACGTACAAAATGAGACCACAAATGCAATCACGATGCAGCAACCACGAATGTAGTAAACATAAATTACAAACAAATAACATACACAAAATTCCATAAACAATGCATATAACTACTATCAAATGTCAGACATAATTTAGACCTAAAATTCACCAATGCATATATAGACCTATGACGCACAAACACAAACACTAACATGTCGAAACCGATATTAATTTAAAAAAAAAAAAAAAAAACATAATTCAACGGAATCATACGTGTCAGTGTATTCAGTGTATGACCCTAACGCATGTCCAACATCAGGACACGCCTAATCCGAAGAGTGCTTCATATATAGACTCTTCGTTTCAAGTCTAATTTGCATCATGCAATATTTCCCTTTGAATAAGATGTTAAAGTTGGATTTTTCCAACACTGATAATTTTTTCCTTATCACAGTTAACAACAATTCATGATGCATGGTTTCTCTCCTACTTTCTTGCATTGAATTGATTAAAAATTCAATCTTTACCAAATAAAAAAACAAAACTGCAAGAAAATTTTCAATCAAGTTATAGGTTTCCACACACAATTCACACTGGAAATATCAAGACAAAATCCAAAACAAAAATAAAAAATTCCAACCAGCACAAGCACAATCAAACTGAATGTGAAACAATTAAGCCAAAACCATCACAAAAATAACCACAAAAAAAAAAAAAAAAAAAAAAAAATTTAAAGAAAAAAATCTAAAGAAAGGATCAGAGGAAAAACAATCATTCATACCCTTCGATTATTTTGGTTATTATCATTAGCAGATGGCTTAGTATTAACCAAAAAATTGTTAGGAGTAAGCAGATTATAACCCTGACGAGTCTGATCATGATTAGGAGAATAAGAAGAAGGAAAAAACTCCTTAGCCAAAGGATTCAACTTTGTGAACATGTCAACAAGTTTCTGAACACTGAATTCAGATTCAGCTTTTGGTTTTGAGTCCATTTTGTTAGCATCAGCTGAAATGTCAGCAACAACCGTAGCCATGGATGATGAAAAATCAAAGACAAACCCACAAAAACCCACAAAAAGTTTAAGCTACAGAAACAAAAAAGATTAAATTTTGAGACTGGAAAATGAAAAGAGGAATTTGAGGAAATGAAGAGAATCTCTTATTTATAGAAGCCGAGAAAAATTAATTAAATAAAAATTTAGAATTTACATAAGAAGAAATGTGATCAGGTGATTTTATGAGTACCCAGTTTGAGAAAAAGCGAAAATGAGAAAAAATCACACTTTTTATTATTCTTGGAAATTGGTTTTAGAAAATATTACATTGACCCAGAAATGGAAGCAAAGAGAATTAGGGTTTTTAGATGAATCATCTGAGAGAGAGAGAGAGAGAGAGAGAGAGAGAGAGAGATAGAAGAGAGAGTTGGTGTTTGGAATAACAAAGGCTTTGGCTTTAGCTTACACTCTCTTGGCCCTTCCTTGTATTGTGTGGGTTTTTGTTTTTATTTTATTTTTTTCTTTTTATTATTTTGAAAATATTGTTTGCTTGCATTTGATCTTGCAAAATATAAATATCGGACATAACATCATAGGGTAGTATAAGACATGACAAAATTTTAAGATATTGAATAAATTTTGTATTGTATGATGTTTGATGGATAAAAAATTATTTCGATATTTTAGACAATTTATACAAAGAATAAAAAATTGTCTCGTGGTTTAATGAGGACAAGAATTTCAATTTTTGTCTTGTCCCTTAGAGCATCTCCAATGGTGATACCGTTTTGGGTATCATACATCATTAAAAAGTGGTCCCTACAATGCCATATAGTATTTATGCAACTCATACGTGTTTTGCTTCAATGGTGATACCACTTTAGGTATCATACATTATTAACAAGTTATTAATTCTATTTAATTCGATTATACAAAAAAATGTAACATTAAATTGATGATACGGTATTTAAGGTATCGGTATCATCAATTTTGATACCCTCTATGACATGTCATGGAATTCCAATGATAAAAAAAAAAAAAAAATACGAATCATTAGTCTATGATAATCTTATTAGAAATGCTCTTAGTACTCGGTTCATCTAGTACTAGAAACAGTTTTAAAATTAAACAAATACATTGCATCTGAAATTATTCTATGAAATCTCTTATTTTTTAACATATTAAACAAACTACTCATCTTTATTTTACAATGGAGCTAAACATCGATATCTAAGATATTATCGCTAGATCAAATACTTACATTTAATATAACAAACTAACAAAGTTGGGGACCAAAATGTAGGCTACAAAAATATACTAGTTAGCTTTTTTTTTTTTTTTTTTACAGAAATATACTAGTTATTAGTTACTTATCATAATAAATAGTTTGTTTTTTTTGTGACGGCATAATAAATAGTTAGTTTGTCTTTTTTAACGCATAATAAATAGTTAGTTACTACTTAGCATAATAATTCAAAATAAAGTAATTATAAATAATGCAAAATAAAGTAATTATAATTGTTCTGTGAACATAGTTCAATTGGCAGGAACATTGCAAATTATTACGGGAATTGGGGTTCGAACACTGATACTTCCATTTATTCATTTTTAAATGTGAAATTCTAGTTATTAAACTACTTGACAAAAAAAACTAACTATAATTGATTAATAAAAATTAGGTTGTTTGTAAAAGAAAAAAATTAGATTGTAAAAACCGACCAATATAAGTTTAGTAGAAGAGATTGAGCTTTTACAAATTACTTGAATAAGATTTTTTAGCAGAGGAAACTTTTTTTTTAAGCAAGTGTTGGAAACTTATGAGAAACTCAAAAATGTTTGGTTGTAAAATATATCAATGCATAAAAACTTTTAAGTTGTTTTTACTTGCTGACAAGCTTGTAAGTTATAGTTTACATTTATGGTTGCTCACTAAAAAAATTATCTATTTTTAAAGGATTTTGAAATATATGATTCTCACATATTAAAAATTTCAAAGGATATATCTTTCTTCATCATATGATATAAAGTAGAAAGTATAGTAATATCAGCAATCCTCTGATTCTCAATCTATCTCTTTTTCGTTCATTCTTTTTCATACTCGTTCTCGATGGTAATATGGTAGAGAAACTTTTATGGAAGAGACAGAACAATTTTCCATTAGTTAGCAACTTCCCATCAAGTTGCATATATTTATAGAAATTCACTTGCATCTCTTCATGAATTCTTGCATCATTTACATGAATATTCACACTCTTTCACATGAATATTCACATCATTTCATAAATACTTCCACTTTTTCACGTTAATAACGGCATCTTTCCACATGAGTCACCATAAATTTATTATAATAATTAAATTATTCTTACATTCTTCCGCTTGACTCATGTGACTTTTAACAATACATCAATCATAATGTGCATCAATGAACCTTACATGCATTGGTTTCATCATACATCATAATTAAGAATATAACTAATAAGAGTCATGGAGGTTGTATATTAGTTAATCGACATATTCCATTCCATGTACTACTATATTAGAAATTCTTCTCAATATGACCTTAAGTTAAAAGGTGCAAAATGGGTTCAAACATAATATCATTATCAATAACTTAATTTGTTTTTAACATATCATTAATTGCATGAACATATTAATAGAAAACAAAAGGTATCAGAAACATTACATTAGTGATCTTCAAGTGTTAACATACATCAATAAAACATCACAATACATTAATAGCTATAATGTCCATGTTTTCTACATGGCCACCAATTAATTTCGGTGGTAACCATTTCGTCAAAGGATCAACAATCATTAACATTTTCAATTGTACACTTTATGTTTCTGAACTTCTTCTCTAAAGTATTTCAATTCCATATAATTAGTCCCTTTAATTTACTTGTCGCTTTTCGAGAAGAAGACTGCTGCAGAATTATCACAATAATTTTTCAGCGGCTCGACAATTATGTTGGAACAAAGTTGGTTCTAACGTAACCCAATTAAATTTTGACGATAACAATAGTATTAATATACAATAGGGTACACTTATAATTTACTATAAGTGTGCAGATATATAAGTTAAAATTTTATATGCACTAATGAGTACGAGAGAAGTTCTGATACGCATTTAAAGCATGCACCAGAAGATGACTTGGACAAGTTCTGAAGTTAACACCAGAAGATGTAACTACCAGAAGCTGCATGTCAAAGTCAATCAAAAGTTCTTGTCATCAGAACCTGTGTTGGAAACACAAGATTCTGATCATCACTGAAGATAGCTGAATTTGTTAGAAGAATATTCAAAACGACTATCATCATTTTGGCAAATTCAAATTGGAGAATTATGTCATAGTACAATACCGTTATCCTCACGCTGAAAGCGACGTTTGTACCTTGTGTACTATCTTCATTACCTGATATGGGTGAATATTCGAAATCAAGGGTGAAAAAGAAGACCATTACTTGATTTGGCTAAACACGTCTATGAGAAGAAGAACAGTACATCTCCAGTTGGCTATTTTCACTATAACGGATTCAAAATCATACGCCATTACCATCTATAAAAGGAGGAAGAATTTGAAGTTTCAAAGTGTGACAACTAACTAAGAAAAGTGTTGTTATTCTGGTGAAATCTACAGAGCACAAAAACACTTTGAAAAATACAACTTGAACTCAATTCAAAACTCAAGACAAACAGCTTCAGCTTCTGATCATCTCGGTAGTTGAACTTTAGTATTCTTTTATTAGGATTCTAAGAAAAGTCTTGTTGTAAGTTGTATTCATTTGTTCAGAACATTGATATAATTATCAAGTGTTCAAAACTTGTAACTGTTTCTTTGTAAACTGTTTAGAAGTCTCTTGCTTGTGTGTTTGAGCATTGGAAGTCTCTTGTAAGTTGTTACTTGAGCATTGGAAGTCTCTTGCTGTGAGCTTGAGTAAATTGTAATCTTGTGTGATTATAGTGAACTCCCTTGGAAGTGCAAGGGGACTGGAGTACTCTCGATTTGTGAGAGAAACAAGTATAAAAACTATGTGTCTATCTATCTTTCTCTCTCTCTCTCACTCACTCTCTCTCTCTCTCTCTCTCTCTCTCTCTCTCTCTCTCTCATCTTTACTCTGTTTTAGAAGGTATTGTGTTTTAACTCCGCTGCATATTCTGAAAAATAGAAAAACTTTGAAGAAGTTTTCAAAAACTCCCAAAACACAATTCAACCCGCGTTCTTGTGTTTTTCACACCTTCAAATTATTGTCGACAAGTCCAAGTCCTAAAATAAATTTACGTAGCCGATTAGTGCATGCAACAATGACAGACTGCTTCACACTCTTTCATTATCTCAATCCTTCATACAAAAGATATAGATAACCAAATGTTTACTTTCTTGTATCCATATTCGGAAAAGTCTGAATCTGAATATCCAATCATTCAGTTCCAATGCATTCTTTTAACATTGCGTGAGACTAATTTTGTCTCCTTTCTGTTGGAACCATTCTAAATCTCTGTAAAACTTTATTGATATATGCTTTGTGAAACAAGCCTAACAATTCTTGTAGTCTATCTATTAGACTATTATTGTATTTGATTAGCAATAGTTATATTTGATTAGTCAATGATTGTATTTAATTAGTCATAATTGCATAGGAAACTCTCTTTGTAAATAACCTAACACAATGTAATGGAAAGACAAGGCCTATTATTCTTACATGGTATCAGTAAGCATTAGGTATTGATCCTAACCTCTCCCTGCCGCCGCCAGCCTTCTGATCATCCTTCTCAATAGCTTTTAATATGTCTTACTTCTCAAAAGTCAGCGGCAATCATCTTCTTACTGCCACCGACTTCTTTGTCTACTACATATATTTTTATAATAATTCTGCTGAACTCAATTGCATCCCATTTTTATATACCAACAACCTCTTCTTTTATATCCTATGGTGGCAAATTCTCATTGTACCACATATCCCTCTTGTCAAAATCATATACCTCTTCTTTTATTCACCGCATATCACCATTTCATCACTAATATTTGATTGTGTCCTTCACACTCATATTACTTCTATTTTCGAGAAAAAAAAAGTTATATTTCTTTCACTTGTACCCATTTGTTACTATCGATCGTATAATCATCATGACAACCGAACATTCATCTTCCTCCTCCTCTATCAACAACTCTGCTTTCACATCATCTCTTAATTACACGACCTCGGTCACTCTCTCGCAACAACACAACAACCGCAGAAACAATGGTAATGGTTGTGGTGGCCGTAGCACGGGTAGAAGAAACGGTTGTGGTAGAAGCCGTTCTCAGCCTCAACAACATCAGTGGCCACAGTCTCGTTATCAACAGGCTCAGTTTCCATATCATCAGCATATGTGGACCACTACCGCTTATTCTAGACAACAGTAGCAATGGGAATATCCATGGCAGCCATGGGCCATTCGACCGTGTCAATATACGACGACTAGTGTTTCCCATCAACAATCAGACATACTAGGTCCCAATCCCCAGCAATCTTCTTACGCTCCGAATGACGTTCAGGCCGCTATGCATACTTTCTCCATCTCTCCTCCTGATGATCAATGGTACATGGACAGTGGAGCAACCTCTCATATGACGAGCAATGGAGGTAATCTCACATCTTATTTTAATATGAGTAATAATATTACTGTTGGAAATGGTCATCATATTCCTGTTATTGGTTGTGGACATGCATCTTTAACCAATTCCCTAAACTTAAAAAATGTCTTATATGCACCGAAACTTATAAAAAATCTTGTTTCTGTTAGAAAATTTACAATCGATAACGATGTATCTGTTGAATTCAATCCTTTTGGTTTTTCCGTGAAGGATTTTCATACAGGAAAACTTTTAATGAGATGTAATAGTTCCGGTGACCTTTACCTTATCCCCACAAGACCAAACACAACAACATTACCACCATCTGCCTTTACCGCTTCATCTACTGAGTTATGGCATAGTCGTTTAGGACATCCATGTGCTCCTATTTTAAATTCTCTTCATCAAAACAAACTTTTAATATGCAATAAGTTTCGAAATGGTTTCTTCTGTCACTCTTGTCCACTTGGGAAACAAATAAAATTGCCTTTTTATAATTCCTTGTCATTTACTTATATGCCCTTTGACATCATGCATAGCGATCTTTGGACTTCTCCGGTATTAAGCTCCGGAGGACATCATTACTATGTGTTATTTCTTGATGATTTTACTGATTTTTTATGGACTTTTCCAATCTCAAACAAATCACAAGTACATTCCATTTTTTTTCCAATTTTGTGCTTACATCAAAACACAATTTGAGCGTGCAATAAAATGTTTTCAATGTGATAATGGCAAAGAATATGATAATGCTCTCTTTCATAAGTTTTGTGAACTAAATGGAATGTCCTTTAGATTCTCTTGTCCTCACACATCCCCTCAAAATGGAAAAGCCGAAAGAAAAATTCGTACAATCAATAACATAATTCGAACCCTCCTTGCTCATGCTTCTATTCCACCAGTTTTCTGGTACCATGCCCTTGAAATGGCTACTTACCTACACAACATACTTCCAACTAAGAAACTCACTCTCCAATCACCCACCAAAATTCTCTACCAAAAAGACCCGTCTTATTCACACCTCCGAGTATTTGGATGTATATGTTATCCCTTAATTTCGTCCACCGCTAGAAACAAACTCCAACCTCGGTCTACACCATGTGTCTTTCTTGGATATCCGTCTAATCATAGAGGTTATAAGTATTACGAATTGTCAAGTCACAAAATTATTATCTCCCGGCATGTTCT
This sequence comes from Trifolium fragiferum, assembly GCA_954870985.1. Classification (NCBI taxonomy): domain Eukaryota; kingdom Viridiplantae; phylum Streptophyta; class Magnoliopsida; order Fabales; family Fabaceae; genus Trifolium; species Trifolium fragiferum. The sequence goes on from OX940789.1 coordinate 19,172,361, forward strand.
TTTTGAGGAAACTATGTTTCTCTTTTCCACTATGAATGCTCCTAGTACGACTAACTATAACTTCTTAGATGATGACATGCACACACTTCTTACCTCACAAATGTACACCACACCTCCACCAACCGCCTCTCCCGACATAACAGTCACCCAACCACCATCACTAGAAGCCCAACAAACTCCTCCCCCTCAAACCATGAACTAAACAACCTCTCCCATCTCAATCCAACAGCCCACACCCACGGCTCAAACACCTCCTCCTCTCAAACAACGACCTCACCTACACAAACAACACCTACCACCTCCTATTCTTCAACTCAGACACATATTTCCCTTCCCGCATCTTACTCACCTCAAATGACAACCCGAGCACAACATGGAATTTTCAAACCCAGTAATCTTTTCAACCTACATACACTAACCCATCAATCTATCTCTCCTTTACCAACAAATCCTATTAATACATTAAATGATAATGTAGTTCTTCTGAGATTGGCTGCATCATAAGGCTAAAACAACTTGGTCAGAGTGACTTAACTGAAACACCAATGCTGAAGTAATTAAGTCTAAACCACTTGTGCAAATTGAAGATGTGCAGATGCAACATGTTGAACAAGATGTCCTAGACATCTTGTCACTGGGTTCAAAGCATGCATAGGCAGCATGTCGAACAAGATGTCCCAAGACATGTGGATAGGACATCTTGACCCAGTTCAGCTTAAAAGATAATGCTTATCCATTAAGCGCGCGTGTTTGTTTTAATTTGAATAAAACGCGAATCTTTTAGTAACAAGCTGAGATTAGGATTAATGATAAATTTTGTTATTAATCATATGTGTTAGATACGATTGGATTCGTATTTAATTAGTGGATAGAGATTAAATCTTTATCTTTGTGGAGTTTGTTTTGAAACAAGTTTGTTTTAAAACTAATTCTTATTTTAGTGCATCTGAAAGATTGAAGACTATCTGAAGAATTGCACGCCTATATAAAGGACTCAACATAAAGCTTAAAACTCAACCCTTGAGTAGGTTCTCATATTCAAGGGGAGTTAGCCCTTGAGTAGAAGATTACTAGGATTAAGAAAAGACATACATGCCAAAAGGTGTTTGGTAGTGTTGTAAGACTAAGTATTGATTCGGAGTAGTAGTGTTCACTTCCTGGATTGGTATCCTCCAGAGTAGGGCTGATTAGCGCCGAACTGGGTTAACAAATCACTGGTGTTATTTATTGCTTTTATTTACTTCAGTACTGCAATAAATCGTGATCCTTATAAACCAATTGTCTAACCAGTTGTCTAGGACATCTGGACTGCTGACACATTGTCCTAGACATTGTGTAAGACATCTGTCCTGCCAGAGAACAGAATTTCAATTGGTATCAGAGCAAGCACCCTAACCTACTGGGTGAGCTCCAGGGAGACAAAATCTTGTTCAAGATGGACAGGAATGGAGGATCAATAAACAGACCACCAGTTCTGAATGTATCAAACTATGACTATTGGAAAGCAAAAATGATTGCCTTCATCAAGTCCATCAATCAAAAAGCATGGAGGGCAATTATCACAAGTTGGAATCACCCAATAGTCTCTACAGAAGATGGCTCTTCAACATTAAAAGGTGAAGGAGAGTGGACCACAGAAGAGGAAACTGAGGCCAATGGCAACTCTAAAGCACTAAATGTTATCTTCAATGGTGTTGATGAAAATATATTCAAACTAATCAACACTTGTACAGAAGCAAAGCAAGCCTGGGAAATTCTTCAAACTGCTCATGAAGGAACCTCCAAGGTCAAGATGTCAAAACTACAGCTCCTCTCCACGAAATTTGAAAATCTTAAGATGAAGGATGATGAGACTATATCAGATTTCAACAATAGGATTCGAGATATAGCCAACTCGTCGTTTGCTCTGGGAGAGAAAATACCTGAAGAAAAGTTGACAAGAAAAATCCTTAGATCCCTACCTAAGAGATTCAACATGAAGGTAACTGCAATTGAAGAATCTCAAGACTTGAAAACAATGAAGATGGATGAACTCATTGGATCACTACAAGCCTTTGAGATGGAATTCGATGACAGATCAGAAAAGAAAATCAAAAACAAAGCTTTTCTGACTAAAGAAGAATCAGACGAAGACAACCTATCTAGAGCCATAGCCCTAATAAGCAACGACTTCAACAGGTCTTTGGCAAAGCTAGGAAAGAACAAGAAGCTAGATGTCCCAGTCATCCGGTCCGACATCAAGCCTCAGAGGAAAAACAAAGATCAATGCAAGACATGTCAAGAAAATAGATGTTCTGAGTGCAAAGGATATGGACACAACATACATGAATGCCCTAATCATCTGGAAAAACAACAGAAGGGTATGAGTAGCACTCTGTCTAAAGAACCTGACACAGAAATCAACCTTGCATTCACCAGTAAATGCATAACAAAAGAGGACCCTTCAGAAAATCTCTCACCATGGAACAAGGAAGAAGAAACAGGTGTGATACTACAACAGAGAAGATTCATAGATTCTCTTCTTCATGAAGGACTAGTCAAAAATGATATCAAGGAACAAATCTCTCTGCTAAATACAAAACTCACAGAGATTGCTCTATCAATAAAAATTCAGAACAACAGTCCAAAATCATCAAGGAAGCAGAGAAAGAAGCACATGTCGAACCACATGTCCCACCATTCAGATCAGAACCAAAGATCAACTAAAGACAAGATTCAATCCAAAAGCAGAAAGAAGATTTGTCATCACTATGGGAAAGAAGGACATATAAGGACTTTTTGCTTTGAGCTATATGGCTTCCCCAGGTTTCATGAACAATTTTGGAACAGACACACAGCTAAAAGCAAGCAAAGAACTCCCTAAGCAAGCTTACTTGTCTAATAGCTCATACATCACTCAGAGTAACCTCCAAAGATGATTGGTACTTTGATAGTGGATGCTCAAAGCACATGACTGGAGAAAAGACCTATCTTCAAGAAATAAAAAATTATTCCAATAGCTATGTTACTTTCGGGGATGGAGCTAAAGGAAAAATAAAGGGGATAGGAAAGTTGAATGGACCTGAATTACCAAGCCTTGATAATGTTCTCCTAGTAGAAGGACTTATAGCTAACTTAATAAGCATAAGTCAGCTATGTGACAAAGGACTAAGAGTCAGCTTCAACAACTCTGAATGTATTGTAACTAACAAAGATGAAGAGGTTATGAAAGGGTCAAGGTCCAAGGATAACTGTTATCTATGGCAATCTCAACACAAGAGTCGGAACGTCTCATGCATGATAACTAAGCAAGATGAGACTAAGCTATGGCATCAAAAGTTGGGGCATCTAAATCTCAAAAGTATGAGAAAACTCATCACAGAAGAAGCAGTCAGAGGATTGCCTAAACTCAAGATAGAGGAAGGCAAAATATGTGGAGAGTGCCAGATTGGAAAGCAAACCAAGATGTCACACAAGAAGGTTCGACATACGGTCACCACAAGAAACCTAGAGCTGCTTCATATGGATCTTATGGAACCTATGCAAGTTGAAAGCTTGAATGGTAAAAGATATGTTCTAGTATGCGTGGATGACTACTCAAGATACACATGGGTCAAATTTATCAGAGAAAAATCTGAAGCTTTTGATGTGTTCAAGGAACTGTGCTATCTCATTGAGAAAGAACAGGGAAGTGAAGTAATCAGAATAAGGAGTGATCACGGGAAAGAATTTGAAAACTCAAAGTTTTCAGAATTTTGTGCTACCAAAGGCATAGAACAAGAGTTCTCAGCTCCGATCACACCACAACAAAATGGAGTGGTGGAAAGGAAAAATAGAACCTTGCAAGAATGCACTAGAGCCATGTTGCACGCCCAAAAACTACCTTATCACTTCTGGGCTGAAGCTATGCACACTGCGTGTCACATACACAAGAGAGTGACTCTAAGAAAATGGACAAAAGCAACCCAGTATGAATTATGGAAAGGAAGAAAACCAACAGTCAAGTATTTTCATGTATTTGGTACTGTGTGTTATGTCCTAGTTGATCGAGAGCAAAGAAGAAAATTGGATCCTAAAAGTGATGAAGGCATCTTCATGGGATATTCAGCAAACAGTAGAGCATACAGAGTATACAACAAACGCATCAAGACAATCACAGAATCCATCAATGTCGTGTTCAATGATACTCCTGAAGAACCACTCACTGTAGAAGAAGAAGAAGATGATGATGATTCTCCTGAGCCATCAAGTGATCAACCAAATGTCCCGGACATCATGCCAGACAGTCCAACAACTGAGCCAAGTACTATATCTCCTAGGTTCAAGGGATCATCCACAAGACTTCTGAAGATGAATCCAGTTGATAACATCATATGAAATCCAAGTGAAGGAGTCATCACCAGATCCAGAGATCAAATAGCTAACTCATGTTTCATATCTTCAATTGAACCTAAAAATATCAAAGAGGCACTGAGTGATGAGTTCTGGATAAATGCAATGCAAGAAGAATTGGAACAATTCACAAGGAATCAAGTATGAGAGCTAGTTCCAAGACCTGAAGAAATCAATGTGATAGGAACCAAATGGGTGTTCAAGAACAAATCAGATGAGCATGGTACTGTTACAAGAAACAAGGCCCGTCTAGTCGCTCAAGGATACACACAAGTGGAAGGGGTGGACTTTGATGAAACATTTGCACCAGTTGCTAGGCTTGAATCTATAAGGCTGCTACTAAGCATCTCGTGCACAATGAGGTTCAAACTTCATCAGATGGATGTTAAAAGTGCATTTCTAAATGGATACCTACATGAAGAAGTCTATGTAGAGCAACCAAAAGAATTTGTAGATTCCAGCTTCCCTGAACATGTTTACAAATTGAAGAAGGCTCTATATGGATTGAAACAGGCACCTAGAGCATGGTACGAAAGATTGACTGAGTTTTTGATCAACAATGGGTACGTCAGAGGAGGTATAGATCAGACACTGTTTGTGAAGAAGAATCTAAAAGAGATTATGATCGCCCAAATCTATGTGGATGACATAGTCTTTGGAGGCACGTGTGACCAGATGGTGGAACAATTTGTTCGACATATGAAGTCTGAGTTTGAAATGAGTCAAGTAGGAGAACTAACTTACTTTCTTGGCCTTCAAGTTCAACAATCAGAAGACACTGTCTTTATATCACAAAGCAAATATGCTAAAAGCATTGTGAAAAAGTTTGGACTAGAGAATGCCACACATAAAAGAACTCCAACAGCTACTCACATCAAATTGAGTAAAGATGAGAATGGAGTTGATGTAGATCAATGCCTCTATAGAAGTATGATATGGAGTCTTCTATATCTAACTGCTAGCAGACCAGACATAGCCTTTGCAGTAGGAGTTTGTGCTCGATATCAAGCAAATCCCAAGACTAGTCATCTACTACAAGTGAAGAGAATCATCAAATATGTCAGTGGTACCTGTAATTATGGAATGCTCTACTCATACAATGCAAATCCTACTCTTATTGGATATTGCGATGCAGATTTGGCTGGAAGTGCTGATGACAGAAAAAGCACCTCAGGAGGTTGCTTCTTCCTTGGTGAAAATCTCATCTCATGGTTCAGCAAGAAGCAAAACTGTGTGTCACTATCCACTGCTGAAGCTAAATACATAGCTGCAGGAAGTGCCTGTTCACAGTTACTCTGGATGAAGCAATTGTTGACAGAATACAATGTCCAACAAGATGTCATGACATTATACTGCGACAACATTAGTGCCATCAACATATCAAAAAATCCTGTTTAACACAACAGAACAAAGCACATTGATATTCGGCATCACTTCATCAGAGAACTTGTTGAAAAGAAAGTGGTTACTCTAGAACACATAGCCACCGAAGAACAACTAGTAGATATCTTCACAAAACCCCTTGATGCAGTCCGATTTGAACAATTAAGGAGTGCACTAGGCATCTGCATTCATGAAGGTCTGTAGATTTCTACAGACCAAAAAGGGCATGCAACCATGAAAAGATCTCATGCACGCCTCCAACACGAGACAGAAACAAGACAACAATCCAACACTACCTGTCTTTGTAAGTTTTGTGGTCTACCAAATGTCCTAGACATTGGAGACTTTGACATCCGGCACTTGAAGTGCTACTTTTGTATGCTGTTCGCTCTATTATTAATCAATGAAATATTTTCCTTTAACCTTTGACAAATTATGGTAAAAAAGGGGAGAAATAATTGATAATAGAAGAGCTATTTGGCAAGTAGAATTACTCTCTTGCTTTACAGATGAATAATAGCAAGCTTTAAAAAAAATTTAAAACTAAAAAGCTATGCTAAAACAAGTGTGCAGAGCAAAATTTAATGCTCAATACGAACCTCTAAGAAGTCTAGTGAGTCTTGATCACTCTGATTAAGTACTTTCCGCTGCAACTCAAGACTTTGGTTCACTAAGTCACTAGGTATCTCATCCATGTACTTAGAAAATTCATTGTAATGAATCATATGAAGACAAGACTAAGACTGTCTCATACTAGAAAAGGTTCATCACACATTCAAGATTGAAGAAGTCCTGAATATTGAAGACACACAAGATTCTGAAGATCAAAGACATTGAAGACCTGAAGATTTCAGAATTGAAGATTGCATCAACAAAGATCAATTTGAAGATTGAAGAATTTGAAGATTGAAAACTGAAGAATGCACATTCAACAAAGTGGTCTGTGGTTGTTTTAGCCATAATTTGCCAAAGGGGGAAATTGTAGTTCTTCTGAGATTGACTGCATCATAAGGCTAAAACAACTTGGTCAGAGTGACTTAACTGAAGCACCAATGCTGAAGTAATTAAGTCTAAACCACTTGTGCATATTGAAGATGTGCAGATGCAACATGTTGAACAAGATGTCCTAGACATCTTGTCACTAGGTTCAGAGCATGCATAGGCAGCATGTCGAACAAGATGTCCCAAGACATGTGGGTAGGACATCTTGACCCAGTTCAGCTTAAAAGATAATGCTTATCCATTAAGCGCGCGTGTTTGTTTTAATTTGAATAAAACGCGAATCTTTTAGTAACAAGCTGAGATTAGGATTAATGATAAAGTTTGTTATTAATCCTATGTGTTAGATACGATTGGATTCATATTTAATTAGTGGATAGAGATTAAATCTTTATCTTTGTGGAGTTTGTTTTGAAACAAGTTTGTTTTAAAACTAATTCTTATTTGAGTGCATCTGAAAGACTGAAGACTATCTGAAGAATTGCACGCCTATATAAAGGACTCAACATATAGCTTAAAACTCAACCCACAATAACTGAAGATTGTGAGTCCAAAGCTTTGTGCCCACTGTGCAAAGTATTAGTAGCTCTTAGTATCGTTCTTGGTACTTTGAAGCTTTGTGTAGTTGAATGTTGCCATTAAACTTTGTCTTTTAAACTGTGAAGTTTAAAGTTGTTTCGTCACTTGGGATTAGTGATTAGAGAGAGTTGGGTAGGTTCTCATATTCAGGGAGAGTTAGCCCTTGAGTAGAAGATTACTAGGATTAAGAAAAGACATACATGCCAAAAGGTGTTTGGTAGTGTTGTAAGACTAAGTATTGATTCGGAGTAGTAGTGTTCACTTCCTGGATTGGTATCCTCCAGAGTATAGTTGTTTAGCGCCGAACTGGGTTAACAAATTACTGGTGTTGTTTATTGTTTTTGTTTACTTCAGTATTGCAATAACGTGTGATCCTCATAACCAGTTGTCGAACCAGTTGTCTAGGACATCTGGACTACTGACACATTGTCCTAGACATTGTGTAAGACATCTGTCCTGCCAGAGAACAGAATTTCAACTGTTGACCTTAGTAATGGCTAGATAAGTTTTTAAAATACATAGTCATGAGGTTAGATTTTCTAAGTATGGACTATAATTAAGGGAATGAACAAAGAACATGTTTTGGGGAAAGGAGTTAGGAAAATAATGTATAAGCATGGCTAGATATAAAAGTGATGGGGCGTTACATAATTATGTATAAAAAAAATATAATAAGTCCTTGTGCCAACTACTGGAAGGACAATAAAGGGTTCTTGTGCCTAAAACTGGAGGAACATGTGCTGTGTAGGGTGCTCTACTCGGAGTAACAGGTTGGACTCATTACAAGTGAGATTCCGTCAGGTGAAAAGGTAGAGTAACACCTAAAGCACTATAAAATTGAACCTAAGTAATGTCCCCTGCATATAATGATCAAAAAGCCTATGTAAGCATGAAAAGAATAGCTCCTCCCTTAGGCAAGTCTCTAAGCTCAAACCATGAACCTATAGGAAAGAAAAAGATAACTTAAGTCTTGACTATGTAGTTTTAGAAAAGGATCTTGTCATGTCTCTGGTTGACAGTAGGATATCAGTTCACACACACACGCATGGTTATTATTGATTTTTGAATTGCAAGAATTATGTCAATCTTTGAAATACAATCTGAAGCTTGAAGCTTATGATCTGAATGTGCTGTTGTCATGTCAATAAGATAAGTAGCCTCACAAAGTCTTTGCTTTCTACCGCATTACCTGAGGACAGGTAATAGTTCAAGTTTGGGGGTGTGATAACTCACTTTATGTGAGTATTATTACAGCTTTTTACTTGCTCTGTTACCTGCTAATATGGTTTTGAATTCAATTTTTAGGTTTATTTTATGCCATTTATGAGTCTAGCATGTATTTAAGATTTTTATGTAATCTCTTCATATAAAGAGAGCTCTAGAGTCATTTGGTGTCAAGACAGACCACTGGACCACTAAAAAGGTTCAAGAGCCAAGGCAAATGATAATTACAGTCAAGACAATCATTCCGTACAACCACAAGAGGCGGCTGACCAGTCAACGCAGTCAAAAGCCGCCACGTCAGATGAAGAATACGAACGGGCGCTAACGCGAGGAAAGACAGCTGGCAGATTTCCCATGTGCAGATTGTGCTGTCATTGTACTAATCATTGGGGGAATATGCTTTATTCCTTTGGGCTGTCTTTTCCTCGGATTTAGGGAGGCCCATGATCCAAGAGATTGTCCTATATAAAGGTGCCTTAAACCCTAAAGTTAGCATATGCTTATAGAGCTCAGCCGTTGTGAAGAAAGAAGAACCCTAAGATGTTCATGGTGCGCCGCTGCTGCTGATAACTGAAGTCTAGTCTGCTGTTGGACTTGGAGCTTGAGACATCAACTCTAAGGCCATCTCAGTTGTAGGTTTACATTTAAGAATTCACTTTTACGTGTAATCTTATATCTTTGGTTGTTATGGTTTCTATGCTCATCATGAGCTAAACTCTTAATGTTGAAATTATGTGAAGTTTAATTGAAAGTTTAATATGTTTAAGTGATGTGATGTGTGTTTGTATGCTCTTTTAGTTCATTTGTTATTTTGCTGTATATTCATATCTAGGACTGATCAACTTAGGTTTGAATACAAGTTTGTTATTAAGAGACATCTAATAATGAATGGATTGAATGAACTAATGTGGTTAAGTGAGGTATAGACATATATTCTCTACTTGAAGTCTTAGACATAAGCTTTAGGGCCATAGTAAGAATACAACCACGTGTTTTCTGAACTGTAATGAAGTAAGTTTGACCTAGACATAGGATTCATCTTATCACACATTGCATTATCCAACGTTGTAGACATACACCATAAGGCAAGAGTTGCTTGCAGGAGTCTTGCCTACACTTATCTCATCACACACATATTAAGCTGGATATTAAATGGATCATAAGTTCAACATGCTTTCACAACTGTTTTCTCACACTCTTTTAATCAATTGTTCCTTTAATTTATTTGCAACCCTAAATTGTTATTTTGTTACTTTAATCACTCATAAGTGTAAAACTAATTGAACTAATCTTGGAGCGAGATTTCCTTATCACAATCCTTGTGGGAACGATACTTTTTCTTATTACTTGTGCTACAGATAAGACTGTGTATACTTGCACATTGCGAACAATTATATCACACCTAACAATCGCAACAGAAAGCCATCCTCAGCAAGGTAATTTTTTTCTTAGGTTTTTCATTATTTTAATTCTTGTAATTTAAATTACGTTATCCTTTGTAATAGATCCTTAGGATTGTGGTGAAGAATTTGAACTCCCCTATGAATATTTGGAGTCTTTGATTGAGTCAAAGTTATAATAAATGTTTTTTAGTACTATTTGTTTTATTTACTTTCCTACATTAATAACGATTCCGAAATCCTGTCGGATGGAGGAAAAGCTCACAGAATCGATTATTAGGATAAACTAATATTTGTCCCGAACTAGTAGTAAATATATTTATGGGTATAGAGACAGTAACATCATGAACTACCCTCGAACTGAGATGAGTAGAGGAGGAATCAGGAACTAGTTGTCAATTGAGCAATTAGAAGTTTAACAGTCCGATACTAGGCCATAGACGAAATTGTCGATGGCATAATTCGTATATATAAATAACTCAAGTTGTAGTTAGGGTATGTGACAAACGAGATAAGCACTCGTAGGTATCCTAGTTATAATTTAGGGAAACTTTATATATATTAGGCAATAGTAAGGTATTGCCACTTCAAGAATATAATCAACGCCGCTTGTTAGGCTAATTAACTATGTTATACATCGATCATGCTGAATAGTAGTAGGGGAGGAACTCCAAACCACCATACCTATCCTCTATATGTTTGTTTCAATTTTACTTTTCTGCAAGCTTATCGCTATTTTTCATAAAAACTTTTTTAAAAACCAAAGCGAATGCAAAACCGCAAGCTTATATAACGTTGGCCATGCAATTGGCACGATCCCTATGGATACGAACTCATTCTAGACACCTAGAGTGTGAATTATTACTCGACGACAGACTGGTGCACTTTTCAGACTGTAGTCACCATGAAAGACGAATATGATGCTCTTATTGAAAATAAGACGTGGGAATTAGTTCCTCGCCCCTCTAATGCTAATGTTATTCGAAGTTTGTGGATTTTTAGGCACAAAAAGAAATCTGATGGTTCTTTTGAGCGATGCAAAGCTCGGATTTTAGGCACAAAATTAAGTTTGATATAAACTTACAAATAGGATTATCCCTAAAGGATAAAGATCTGGACAGATCTATAATCTTTAATTATAAATTAGAAGATTCAAAATTTATGAAAAAAGGAAATCATCCATTTACGATATGCTATAGAATTAATTATGGTTTAAGTAATTCACACCATAGTATAGAATTTACAGGAAAAGATATAATTCATATTGATGAATTAACAGGAAAAGATATAATTCATATTGATGAATTATTCACCCCAATAGTAACGTTAGAGTCACCTATATTCAAAACCTTGGCAAGGAAGAGTTGCTTATTAATAGAAGATGACAAAAATCTGTTTGAAGAAACAGAAGAAAAATCATTAATTAGAAGCCAAAGTCTTATGGTAGCACCCCTGAAAAGAGATTTTGAAATCTCAGAACTAAAAGAATTACATAAGCTACAAAGCTCAGTAGCAGAGTTGTCCTTACAACTCGAAAAATTAGATAAAAGAATCTAATTAACTTCCGCAACTTGTTACACTTTCTAGTAATGAATTTAGCGAAAGAAAGAAGAAATCTAAACCATTATAGGAAAAGAATTCAAAAATTAGAATTCGAATATAAATGTTTAGAAAACCTGCTATATATGGATAAACCTAATGTTAATCCAAGAATAAAGGCAAGATTCATAGAAAGAAAGAAACTATTGTCTAATTATAGACTTTTAGTTCGAAATACGAAGAATGAACTTCAACGTTTATCTTACAGCTAACGCGCGAAACTCAGCACGAAACTCTGGTATCAGAGCGCGAAATCTCGATCCTAGGATAAGAGAAACTCACACCTTTAGATCTTTGAGGATACACAGAAACGCAACTATGGAACTATACCATATAATTATGATTTGGTGGGACCAAATAAAGACTTTACTCCTATTGGTCTATTCAAATGACTTTTCCAATATTGTCAAAATACCAACTATACCTTAGAAGCTCCCATCCAAAATGCATTATAATTTATTGTTAACAGTGTCCAGGGTCAAATAAGGATGCTTGCATTTCTTTCACATTAATTAGGACAAAAAGTATGTGTTTATGATTTTTTTTTGTTTTTTTCAATTTGATTTGTGGAGCTACTATATATGGATGGTTTGCTGTTATGGAAGAGGGAATGGTTGGCAATGTATCCAACACTAGAGGGATAGAGGCAATGCAAGATTATACATCTAACATGTAGTGGTGAATATTGGACAACGACAAGAAGGAGTGCAAACTTCTGTTCAAAATTGCTTTTCTTACATTGTATTTGTATATGTATATGGAGCAGATTTGATGTAACACTTTTTATTTTCGGAGTTTATTAGTTCAATAATGGATAAAATAAGAGTAATGATATTTAAACGATTAAAGATGATAACTTTTTGAAATTTTTTCAAAGCTAATACTTTTGCTTAGATGATTGAATAGTATACATGTTTTAATAAATGTTTTCCATATTTATCTTCTTATCATGTGCTTTAAGGGCACAAGTTATCTTCTTATATGAAAGATGCTATTTGTTATGATAATTTGTTTAAAAGTTAAGGATTTACACTTAGCAATATTTTAAAAGATGGTGTCATTTTAATTATCTTTTTTAGTGGAAAAAATTATAGGGAATAATATATGTAAATAAGAGTGGTAATTTATTCTTGACATTCTTTTCTTTAGATTTGATTGCAAAAATATGTCACCAATAGAAACTGATTGCACTTACACAGGAGAGTTCTCCACTAATCAAAATATTTAAGAATGTGGATTCACCATTCAAAAAGAAAAAACTTAAAAATGTGGATAACCATGCGATGAGTCTAAACTATTTTAAATGCAATGCTTCTCTCTTAAATAAATTTTATAAATTTAAAAGAGTGATCGTAACTATGTATATATACAAATCTATTATACTTACGCGGCAAATTATCCACTTAAGAGATAATAAGATACAAAATATATGTAAAGCTTTAATACTTTCACTACCTGGAGAGACTTATACACCTATTAAGGATTAGTGAATACATTTGAACTTTGCTATTAACCCCTTAGCTAGCACTATAATATATCATATACTAAATTATAAATCTGGACTTAAAATATTAAAATTATATGTTTTTAAAACATATAGCGTCGAGATTTAATTTTCTACTCCTATTTTTATTTATTTTTGTAGATTAAAAACTAATGATTTAATTTATTATTTTGCAGTTACAGAACTTAGAAATGATAATAATAAGTAATGTGATTCTTCTGTGTAGACTTTTTATACCACAACTTAACGTGATGCCTCGTGATGCCTTGATTTGAAGAGATATTTAAAAAATTCAATTAATTATTATGCAAAAGAAATAAGTTGGTAGTTGGTGATGATGAAATTTTTTAATTAACTATTATATACATTGAAAAAGTTGTTGATAAAAAGTTTAAATCATACGGAAAACATATAGTTGATGTTGATAAAAAATTTAAATTAACTATTATATACAAGGGAAAAGTTTTTGTCGTCCACTATTTTACATTTTTATGTCACAATTGTTGATAAAAAATTTAAATTAAATCTCAAACACAGGAGAAGCTGATAAACTTTTAAATTAACTAATAGGCTAAATGCATCTATATGTCCTTTAAGTTTAACATTTGTAACAGATAGGTCCTTTAAGTTTTTTAAGTAACAGATAGGTCCTTTAAGTTTTTGAAGTAACAAATAGGTCCTTTAAGTTTGTAATTTGTAGCATTTAAGTCCTATTTTTTAAGTAATTGAGGGACTTAGATGTTACATATTACAAACTTAAAGGACCTATTTGTTACTTTAAAAACTTAAAGGACTTATTTGTTACTTAAAAAACTTAAAGGATCAATCTGTTACAAACATAAAACTTAAAGGACTTATGAATACATTTTGCCTAACTAATATATACTAAACAAAATATAACTCTTAAACTTTTATCTTTATCAAACATTTTATGTATTATCGCCAATGCTAATGATTATATTTAATTATATCAATATATAGTATTATGTCATATAATCTTAGTCGTTATAATATATACCAATTTGTTTAATTCATTTTATTACAACTTTTATTTTATTATTCATCCTAAATAAAGTTGATTATATACGATTAACCTCATTTGAAATAATTTTTTTAAAAAATCTATATCACACCCCATGAAATATAACGCGCCGAAGGCGCGTCCTGTGCGTACGCACGGGTATGCAGCTAGTTGTTTGATTAAAAATAAATATTTAAGTTGGAGAACTTGAGTTTAATTTTTGTGTGAATAATTTTTTGTTAGATTTTACTTATCTCGTGGTTGAACTCTAAATTATCGAGCACTACAAGAAATATGATTTTTGGCAACAACTTTTTTCGTTAAAAGTTGTTACAAGTCGCTGGCAAAACAATCAAAGGTAATTTTGCCAACGACTTGTAACAAAAAAAGTTGTTTCTAAAAATCATATTTCTTGTAGTGGAGTTCTTGTAATACCCATATTAGAATAAATAGGATTTTTGTGATTATTTATTTGAATTTATGTGATTTTATTATTTATTGGATAATTATGTTTTGGGAAAGTTAAAGGGTATTTTACTAATCAAATAGAATTATTAAACTAGTTGAGAGCCCTTAATTAATTTAGTGAGAGTTAATTAATTAGAAAGTAAATGAAGTTAGTAGAACTAATGGTTAGTTATGTGATTAAATGGACTTATTAGATGAATGGGCCAAGCCCAAGAGTAAGTAAATGGGTAAGAAGGGTATAAGTGGTATTTTAAGAGAAATTAGGTTTATGAATAGAGTAGAGAAAATAGAATTATCATAAACTCATTTTCAAAGAAGGAGAAAGAGAGAGAAATGGAGAAAGAAACCAAGTAAAGGGAGAAGAAGAACAAGAATAGAAGCAAGAGTAGGAAGCTAGATATTTCAGAAATTGATAAGGTATGAGAGTAGTATTTGTGTTCTAGAGTGATTAAGGGAAGAGGAGAAAATCTATTTCTCTCCATCTCAATCTTCCCTCACTCATTTCTCTTTGAGTTGGGATTTTGATTTAAAAAATGATGACTTTCTAATAGGGTTAGAATCAATGAACCTTTTACTAAATGAAATCACGAATTTAGGGCTTAAAGAAAGGGAATTTGTAGATGTTTGTTAGGGATTTTGTGTTGTTATGAAGTTTTGAATAAATGTATGAAAAATCTCATGATTCTTGCCTTTTGGTTGTTGATTCATGTTTCTGGTTGTACTTCTATGTTTTAAATGATATTATATACTTAAAGTTACTACCTTTATGTATTTATATGTTGAAAAATTAAGTTTTTAATGGATTTGAACTCAAACCCGAGAACAAGGGTGTTTTCAGGGGACTGCTCGCTGAGCGAGCAACATGAATGTGGCAGCGATGACGTTTTTGTTCTTGTCGTTCTTCCTGCCCATAAATGAGTGCTCGCTGAGCGAGCCATAGTTTCGCTAAGCAAGACAACTCGTTATGCCTCGCTGCTTCTCGCTAGAAGCGAGGAACTCTCTACTTGTTCTCGCTACGTCTCGCTGCAATTCTCGCTAGGAGCGACGAGCCTTCGGACTTGCTCTCGCTGAGCGAGGATCCTTGTGTAGAACTTTATGATGTGATGATTAGGATGAGATGTATGCTTATAGTATGCTTAGATTATGATCTTATGATTATGTAATAGCTTATGTGAATGGATTATGAGTACTTGAGTGATGAATTGGCTTATAATGTTAAGTGTGTTGATGAGCCATGATGAACTATGATAATGGTATGCTTATGTGTGTATGATGAATTGAAGAGATTAATTAATGTGATTTAATTAATTGAAGAGATATATCTTTAATAAAGTTATTGAGGTACGTAGATTGTGATATCCTTATAGGATGAGATGATTAAACCATATGTTTGGTAATCTTACATACATGCATTCATCTATGTATGATGAGAAGATACTTTAGATGAGCCCTAAAGTATAGCAGATATTTTAGTAGCTGCGGTTGACTAAAACATAATTGGAATAAGTTTTCCAATAACTTGATGATGAGGTACCGTATGCATTTAGTAAAGAATGCTAGGGAGCATTACATGAATGTGACATTAGTTTGCATTATGGGATTAAGGTGAACATTTATGTGAACTAATTGGTACTTGACATCATTGTTGGACCTTAATTGCTTTGTGTTAGTTCTGTATAACTTGATCGTTGGTACTTGAATTATATGTTATGTTTATATCTTATTGTATAGTCTTGTATCTTATCTTGATAAATGTGTAGTTCTCCTATTACTTAATATGTAAATGCATAGTATTCGATATACTTGCACTTATTTCGGAATCCCATACTAACTCTCTGTTTTGTGTAATTTATGGGCTTTTGGGGATTCAGAGGTGCAGAGTATGGACTTAGCATCCGTGGAGTAGCTTTATTTGAGATTTTAGCTACTAGTGGTAAGGAGACAAACACTATGCTTCTCCTAGTTTATATCTTATGTAGTTGGGTTGTAATAAGTTAAAACGCTCTGATATTTGTAACATCGAGTCGGTTAGACATTTATTTCCTTATTCGATCTATTGAGCATGAATCTTTTATATTCCTATGACCTTGCTTATGTTATATCCATGACTTGTTTATATGGATAATTTGAGGTATTATTAAACTATGTTTTGGAACTTATAGTCTATGTATGTTCAATTATGACATATATGTTATGTTCATTTAATTTCGTTGCTAGGTAATGAACTTACCTATGGTGCATGCATGTTTTAATTAAATGTACACCTTGATATTTTATTTATTTAATAATTGTAAGTTAATAATTATATGTAAGGGTTAGGGTGTTACAGTCCTTTTCCCCGAGAACCAGATGATTAATATA
This sequence comes from Trifolium fragiferum, assembly GCA_954870985.1. Lineage (NCBI taxonomy): Eukaryota > Viridiplantae > Streptophyta > Magnoliopsida > Fabales > Fabaceae > Trifolium > Trifolium fragiferum. The sequence continues at coordinate 19,189,270 of OX940789.1, forward strand.
AAATAAATGAATGAATATTTGATTGGTGTCTTTTTTAGTGACAGAGTAATAAACTATACTCCCTCCGTCCCATTTTATTTGAGCCAGTTGACTGCCTCACGTTTGCCAATGTAAAACTTTAACGATTAATATCTTTAATTGTATAATAGTAAAAATTATAAAAATTTGATATTTTGAAAATATAAATCGAGACGAATCCAACAAGATCTTATATGCTAATATTTATTTTTATTTATGAATAGAAAAATAGAGTCAAAACGAGATATATGAATAGTGTCTACAGTCAAAATGACTCAAATAAAATGGGACGGAGGGAGTAGTATAATTAGTCAAATATGTTAAAAATAAATATAAAAATTCAATTAATTTCTTTTTTTAACCAAAAACACAATTTAATTTCCAAACATCTAAAATTGAGCATTGGATTTTGATCTATTAAATAAAATGTTTTTGCCTCAATCATCAACCAACTATAGCAAACATTTGCGTAATTATTTAAGGGTAAACAGCTATTTTGATTTTGACATGCACGATGCACTTCCATATAATAATCATTGAATATATTAAAATTATAAAAACATATTTAAATGTTGCTTTTTTTTTAGTAATTTTAGTTATTTAATGTGTCTTTGATTAATTAGTTTAAACGTCGAATATGTTTTTAGCTGATTAATTTAGTTAATCAAACTACAAATAACAAAGGCATTTGAAATAGTGTTTATAATTTTGATACATTAATTTAGAGACTATAATGGTAGTGTATCACATATTCAAATACAAAAAATATAGGTTTGGATCCTCCCATACTCTTTTGGTGCTGCCCTCTCTCCTTTTGCTCATCTAAGGATAATGATTTATAAAGAAGGAAAAAAATAGTTTAGGAGAGAGAGATAGAGAGAGGGATGGAGGGAGGGAGGGAGGGGGGAGAGAGAGAGAGAGAGAGAGAGAGAGAGAGAGATGAATAAATGATTGATATTGACTTTAGGTCGGGCTTTGGAGAAGGAGTGAATATAGTTAAAGATTAATGTAATGCATCCTTGATGACTTGAGTGAGAATTAGTGGCTAACATGATCTTCAATGGTGGATATCTAGATTGAGTTAATTATATTGTTGTCTTCTGCATAAAATTGTTATGCATGTATTTCGCTAATCCTAAGCTCAATAAGACTATAAGAAGGTGCCTTCAATGGCTAAGCGAGCAGCTACACACCATTTCGCTAGGCAAGCCATAAGTGGCTAAGTGAGTTGATGCGATTTCAATCTTAACACTAGACGAATACCACCTGAAAGTATATTTCCGGAGAAGAGCAAAACAAAGAAAGAGAATATTAATCTTACTATGTATAGTAGTAAACATGGGGGGTGCACTGAAATAAACTAGCCTAGGTGCTTTCAATATGAGCTATTTCTTTTGTTAAGAAAATGATGGGCTATTTCTTTGATGGGTTATTGTGAATTTGATTCGTAAAGGTGGGATTTTCTTCTTGCACCTCTGGGAGTTCTCATTCGCCTTTGGAATTTTCAAAAATACCCCCTCGCTATTTAAGTAACAAACTCGAGGGGTGCAAAATATGGGAAAAAATAGCCGCATTCTAGAATAAGAACCTTATGAATTAGGGATTAAAGGAAGGGGGATATACAAAAATATAAAATTTTATAAGATTCACATTCTAGAATGCAAACTCATAGCGAACTATTTTTTTCTCCAATTTTTGCTATTTATAAACTTGCATTCTGCGTTTTGAGAGGGTAAATATTGAAAGATCGGAAGGCGCATGTTAGACTCAGAAGGTGCGAGAAGAAGGACTCCGTAAAGGTTCCTCTTCTAATGCTTTCATTTACGTTTTTTTAGCAAATAAAAATTAGAAAATATAATTAATTTTGTTGATCATATTATAAAAATTATTCTACATAAAAGTAATAATTCATTGATCTGTAGATTAGAATTTTAATTTCTTATTGGTCTGTAGATTATTTTTTTCTGAAATAAATTATATTATGATTGGAGAGAAATACTTAGTGTTTCGATTAAAATATTAAGTATTTCTCTTCTGTAGATTATTAATTAAATTATATTATTTTAACACTTCATTTTTTACTTTCTTTTCTATTTTTTTGGGACAATTGTGAGTTCATTCCCATGTAAGTGTTCAATCTGTTAATTTTTGCAAAATAATCTACAGACCAATAAGAAATTAAAATAATTTATGTAGAATAATATAATTTATTTCAGTTCATTAATGGAAAAATATACAGACCAATAAGAATTACAAAGTGTTTCGATGTTAATTTATTTCTGAAATAATTTTAAAATAATTTACAGACCAATAAGAAATTTTAAAAAGTAGATAGATTAAATTTTAATTTACCTTTATTTCTGTACATAGATTATTTTAATTCATTGATCTTACAAAGTGTTTCGATGTTAATTTATTTCTGAAATAATTTTTTTCTCCGTAAGTGTTCAATCTGTTAATTTTTGCAAATTTTAATTTTAAAAAGTGTACATCGAAACACTTTGTAAGATGTTTCAGTTCATTAATTTTTAGGAATTTCAGATTTGAAAACTCTAATAGTGTTTTTGGTTAGTTAAATTTTGCAAATTTCAAGTTTAGAAAATGTACACTGGAATAATTTATACGAGTGTTCATTTGTTAACTTTTACAAATTTCAAATTTTTAAACCGGAACACTAATAGAATGTGTTCCGGTTTGTCAATTTTTACGAATTTCAATTTTGCAAACTGAAATATTATTAGAAAGTGTTCCGGTTTTAATCTGTGAAAACTTAGTCTCTCCTTTTCCTTCTAGTAATATGTGTGTGTGTGTGTGTAAATGTATAATTATATGGGTGTAAGGTAAAATTTTCACATACATACTAATAACATGGGCCTCGAGATGTTGGGTCTCATCATTGTTAGGGAGTTTTAGTAGAATTTTGCTTTTTTGCCTCCTTGTTGCTCCCACACCCCCTATATATCCCAAGATACCCCACTTTTGAACCCAAAATACTTTGCTTTCAAGGATACGAAATTAACATTTTTTTCATATCCTAGGATGCAAAACTGTGGTTTACGGCTATAAACGCAGGGTAAACATAGTTTAGGACCGAATTTACCTACAAAATTCATTGCTTCGTTTCGTAGGATACGAAAACGATATGTTTGTCATGGTTTCAGATTTTGCATTACGAAATTGAGTTATTTGTATCCTAGGATACGAAACCCTTCTTAAGGGCATTTTGAAATTCATTTTGATAGCAAAATTTAGAAAATCATGAAATGAAACCTTAGATTTTATTTTATTTTTGAAAAAAATATTTCAGAAACTACGAGACGAAACCCTGTTATTTAGTCGCAGACGTGCCTATCGAAGAAGAGCTTACCATGATTTGCACTTGTTTGACATGGTTTCGGATTTTACGTGAAATTGAATTATTTTGTATCCCAGGATACGAAATTCACTTTGACAGTAAATTTCGGAACACCATGAAACGAAATCATTTTTTTTAAACAAGACAAATTTTGGAAACTACGAAACAAAACATGTTATTTAGTTGCAGACGTGCCTATCGAAGACAGGCTTACTAGGATTTGCCCTTATTTGACTTGGTTTCGGATTTTGCGCGAAATTGAGTTATTTTGCATCCTAGGATACGAAATCCTTCTTAATGGCATTTTGTAGCGTAGGATACGAAATCCAATTTGACAACAAATTTTGGAAAATCATGAAACAAAACTTTAATTTTTTTTTTAAACAAGACAAATTTCGAAAACTATTGCACGAAACCATGTTATTTAGTCGCATACGTGCCTATCGAAGACAGGCTTACCATGATTTGCCCTTGTTTGACATGGTTTCGTATTTTATGTTACGAAATTGAGTTATTTTGTATCTTAGAATACGAAACCCTTCTTAAGGTAATTTTGGCCATGAAGGGGGGTCTAAGAGTAATATGGATGTTGATTTGTTTATTTTTTCTTTTTCTATTTGATGGATGTTCTTTATTTTGATAGAATAAAATTTAAGGTGAACATGTGATGCTCGATGATCGTACCTTGATCAAAGTCAATCTTTGTCATGTGGTGATCCTCTTTAGCTCCAGTGAGTGGAGGAGAGGTTGTACCTGCAGGTGTTCCGACGCTTAAATCAGTAAAAACGTGAAGTAAATGTTTTAAGAGAATAAAAATGTTGTTATCAACTCCTCTGAATAAGAGGAGTATATATAGCTGCAAGCGCTGGGCCAAGATCATTGATGAACATATCGATGCTATATATCAATGTCTGTTGAAAAACGACGCTGAGAAGCCATGATTGGCAGTAAATGTCAATCATTCCAATCTCGACCGTTACATAAGGCATAGCTTTCTTAATCGTTGAGCAGGAGAAGCCATTATTGGGCTTTCTATCAAATGTAATGTAAAGAGGGTTCTGTACAAAGAGTTCAACTATTTTTTTTTTTTTTTGTCTCTATTATAGGCTAAATCAGCGAATAGACGAAATTATCAAAAACATAAAATAAAATAGTACTGCCGTATAGAGAAATACTTACAAAGAGAAAACGGTGATTAAGACCTGAGACAAATGTGTAGTTGAAATATCTCCATTATACCAAATTTCGTAGAACTTTACTCCCTCCGGCCGTTTTTATAAGTAAAAGTTATTTTTTAGGTTCATTGGAGAAGTAATGTATCTAGTATATATTTAAGACTAAATACATTACTTTTTCAATGTATCTAAAAAGCAACTTTTGCTTATAAAAAAGGCCGGAGGAAGTACATTGAAAGGAAACCTCTAATATGTAACGGTACTATTACTAAATAAAAGCGTTTTGTATATTCGATTCGTCAATATGTTTTCGTCTGGAACACCGTTAATTCGAAATATTCTTGTTGAGAATTTCCACATGTGGGAATGTTCTTTGGCGGTGCATGCATTAAGTTTTTGTTTTTAAAAAAAAAAAATTAAATCTATAATTTTATAGTCATAGTACGGAAGCTAAATAAATATGAGTCATGTCTTAAATATATGGATGGATAAATACAAACAAACCATAAGTGTGTCTGAAAGCAATCTTGAAATGTAAAGAGAGATGGCTTGTGATTTTTTCTCAATCAGGACTCTTATGTCCTAAGTTCTCTTCAGATAAAGAGAAGAGGCGACATGCCTTATATACGGTATATTGGGGACCATAACTTTTATATAATATGATGATTCATTAGGGTTCACATTATTCCCAAATAGATCATCCTAACATCCATTCATATTGAGTCCATATCAATTAATTAAATAATTACTGAAATATATATTTAATTAGCCTTTTTTTTACTTAATTTGATGACTAATCAATTAAAGCCCCTAATCAATAAATAACTAATATAATTAATAAAAATATTTGCCCACCTAATATTATCAGAATATAATAAAATATTTCAACAAATAAACATAATAATAATAATAATAATAATAATAATAATATGATAACTGTTCAAAAAAAAATAATAATGATAATGTCCCACGAATTTAACTTTGTTGATAGAATATTGGATTATATAATGCAAGCTCAATTATATATATATATATATATATATATATATATATATATATATATATATATATATATATATACTGTAAGAATTATTCTCACCTATAAAAATATATACAAGTCATTTCTTATCCAAACACCCAATACAAAACTTTTAATACTACCTTTGGTCCTTAATATAAGAATATATTTACATTTTTTACACATTAAAAAGTTGATATATTTGGTATATGATATAAACTAAATACATCTAATTTTCAATGTATTTAAAAAGTAAATATTTTCTTATATTTAGTTCATACATGTTTATTACATGCAAAGTCCCTACTAATTATACTAAACGCTCATAAATATTTTTTCCTTACTAATACAATATTTCTACCAACTCAAATAAGCTCTCGACTCATATATTTTATTTTTATTAGTGTTAAGTAAGTTTTTTTTTTTGGGTACATACTACATAATGTAAATTTTTTTTTTTTGTAAGTGTTGTAAAGTTAGTTTATACTTCATCCGTTTCAAAATATAAGTTGTTTTGAGAAAAAAAATTGTTCCAAAATATAAATCGCTTTGCATTACCAATGAAGTATTTATTGCTCTTTTTTTCTATTATAACCTTAATTATTTATTTCTCTTTTTTCTTTCAATTCTTCAATTTATCTTTCCAACACAATTATTGTATGACAATTAACTCATAATTTTTCCTTTCCATACAACATTAATTACATTTCTTAACGACATATATTTTGAAACGGAGGGAGTGCAAACATAACAACATTGCATATTTGGTTTTTCTTCTGATGATAATTAGCAAAAACATCTTTTTTTGATTCATGTATCTTTAAACATCACATAGTCACTACTCGTGTCGTTTCGTGAAACAAAGTAAGAGAAGTGTGGGGTTTGAATTTGTTCATCTTTTAAACATAGTACAAGTCGGTGGTGCTAAATTAATTTGTTGTCGAAACGTGCGACGCGGTTCAACGACGACATTTTCCATTTTGTAACGTGGCGTTAACACAATGGTTTCTTTACTTTCTTTGACGGCATGCCGTTTTACTATGACTAAGATTTTTAATTGCGACTCAATTCGTTTGGTTTTGAAAAAGACTAAATTTGACGCCAAATATGGTTTGTTTGTCTTTTTTCTGCCTTTTACCTTTTTGTTGATGTGCTAATTTACGAATTAGAATTTTACATTTGTTTATTACACTCATCATTTTGATTAATCCATGAACGTTAACTTTCGAAATTATCATAAGAGTATTGCAAATGTATTCTAAAATCACATATTAAAAAACCAACAGTAAACTTTTTATATTGATAAGTATAATAATTTAGCTTTTTAAATAATTGAATACTTAACTTTTGATACAAATATTTCTTTATTATAAAGAGGGCAAAAGTATGTAAATATTTTATATTTCTTCATTAAATTCATAATATATAGGTAGGTACAAAATTTTCACTAATGACTTTGTTGAGAAAATTGTAAAGTACTAAAAATAAATTATTTTCTTTTAACTGAATTTTTTTTACACATTGAAATTAAAAATTATATATCCGATTATCTACTTAAAAAATCAAAACTTTTAACACTCAAATTAATTCATTATTGTTATTATTACAAAAAGAAAAGGAAATAAAGATGAGAGCATGCGTGTCTGATTGACTGATTGGTTTCATATCGGTGACTGCTATATATCCATGCGTTAACAAATATTAAAGGTTAGTGACTTTTTGTTTTCATCTAGAGTTGATTGAGTCATATTGATAATAATATAGTTGATTGAGTCATATTGATAATCTAATCATCACTCAGATTCAGATTTTTTTTTGGTAATTTCTAAGTTTTTTTTATCTATATAATATAATAATCTAGGAAAATGCTAACTAGTGCCGGGGGCACTAGTTAAGGATACTCAATATAGTAAAATTGCATTGGTATTTGTGTAGTCAATATCTATAAAATATAAAAATTGTTGTTTTCAATATAAAATTTTCCTTTTTTGTGTCCTTAACTAGTGCCCCGGGGGCACTAGTTAGCATGACCCAATAATCTATAATGTATTGTAAGATAGTATAATATAAATGAAGAGGGATCAAATTACACCGGTGTAACATTTGAGTAATGTTACACCGCTCAATAACGCTTTAACGAATATAAATTTTACGAAATTCACCGTTAGATTGAAAGTTTATATCATATAGATCATTCATGTTAAGTTTTATAAAAATCTAAAATTGTTTGGTATGTTATTGAGAGCAATCAAAATTAACGGTTTTTGCATTTTTATTGAATACCGTTAATCTTGATTTGTCCCGATAACATATCAAACGATTTTAGATTTTCGTAAAATTTAACATGGATAATCTGTATGATATAAACTTTCAATCGAACGGTGAATTTCATAAAATTTAAATTCTTTAAAGCGTTATTGAGCGGTGTAACATTACTCAAATGTTACATCAGTGTAATTTATCCCCCCCAATATAAATATAGGCTTAATTGCATTTTTTGTCATCTTATTTTGTCAAATCTGCGATTTTGGTCCCCTTATTTTAAAATCAAACATTTTAGTCTCCCTATTTTGATTTTTGTTGCACTTTTGGTCCCCTACCATATTTTTTAACCAAATGGTAACCAAAACGCTTACGTGACAATATATATGGCAAATACAAATGTAACGTCAACAAATATTATTATTTTAAGTTTTTAATTTCCAATATGAAAAATATTAATTTTTAAAAAAAATTGAATTATTTTTTTAAAAAAAATCTGAATAACCAAAAAATTTAATTTTTAAAAAAATCTGAAATATTAATTTATTTAAAAAAACAAATTTTTTCAAAAAAATATAAAAAAAATATTAATTTTTTAAAAAAATATCTGAAAAATTATTTAATATTTCAGTTTTTTTTCAAATAATATTTTATTTTCAGATTTTAAAAAGAAAATAATAATTTCAGTTTTTTGAAAAACTAATATTTCTGATTTTTATAAAAATTAATATTTGAAATATTATAATTAAAAAAATCTGAAAATAGAAAAAAATTAAATTTATTTTAAAAAAACTTTAAAAATTAATTTATTTTATTTAAAAAAAATCTGAAACATAAATTTTTTAAAATAAATCTATAATTTTTTTTTAAAAAATCTAAAATATTAAATAAATTTTCAGATATTTTTATAAAAAATTAATATTTCGGTTTTTTTAAAAATTAATGTTTTTTGTTTTTTTCATTTTATTTAAAATTAAAAATGTTGGTTTTTTCCTAAAAATAAATTAATATTTCAGATTTTTTAAAAAAATTATATTTTTTGGTTTTTCAGTTTTTTTGTAGAAAAAATTTAGTTTTTTTTTTTTTAAAATTAATATCTTTCATATTGAACATTAAAAAATTAATATTATAATTAAAATATTTGTTGATGTGGCACTTTTATTTGTCACATGAATTGTCACGTAAGTGTTTTGGTTGCCACTTGATCAAAAAATGGGGTGGGGGACCAAAAGTGAATCAAAAATCAAAATAGTTGAAATAGAATGTTTGATTTTAAAAAATAGAACCAAAATCGTATATTTGACAAAATAGAGAGACTAAAAATGTAATTAAGCCATAAATATACGATCTTGGCCCTCTCAATTTCATGATACCTATTATTTTTAGTATATTTTGATCTTTTCGACCAAAACTATATTATTATTTTCTTAAACAAAATTTCTTGTTAGTTTTATTCTCTTTTATCATTTAGGGATGAATGTAATCAATTCAATGACGACCTACATTTTTATTTATATATATATATATATATATATATATATATATATATATATATATATTAATATTTATGTTTATTTTCTTATGATTTATATGAGAATCTATATTATTATTCTTTTTTATATAACTAGTTTTGAGACCCGTGTGCATTCGCACGGGTCTATCGATTTTTTTTTATAAAATATTGTTAAAATATAAGTGAGCTAGTGTATTAAAAAAAAAATGACGTTATTTTGCTATTTTTTGTAAAACTTATTAAATTAAGTAAAAAAAAATTTTAAAGCAATTGTCCTGTGTATGATTTTTGTGTAATAAATTATAATTAATAATAACAAATATTTATTATTCAATTGTTTTTTTTATTAAATCAATTATCCCGTGTATGATTACTTTTTTTATTAAAATAATTGTTTCGTGTATTATTATAATATATATTCATCAACAATTGTTCCGTGTATTATTATAATAATATATTATTCAATTCATTTTTTTATTTTATTTTTTTGGTACAAATTCCTTTTTTTTATCAAAGCAATTGTCCCGTGTATGATCATTTTTTTTTATTAAAGCAATTGTCCCGTGTGTTATTATAATATATATTTACCCCTTAATTATTAGTATAATATATATTCACCAATAATATACTTCTCCTGTATTTTTTATATAAGAGTAAACAAAAATAGAGTTGATTTTTTCATAATAAATATAGAGTACAATTTAACTATAATATAGAAAAATAGTAAATTGGAAAATATAATTTATTTTTTTATGAAATAGAAGATTTGAAATATTTTTAAGAATTGATTTAGACAAATTAAGATTTTTAGTAGTAATACCTTTAATATATTAGGCCCGTTTGAACTTGCCTTATTTTTAAGCTTATGAAAATACTTTAATATTATAATTTATACTCGTAACAGCGGTTATCATACTATTTTGGACCGGATGTCGGTCCGGTTCACGGTTAAACCGGTCGAACCCGCCGGTCCGGTTTTTATTACATTGGTTAAAATAGATTGGATTATTTTTAATTTTTTTTATAAGTGATTTTAGTTGTTATTTTTATGGAAAGATTTCTTTTATGCTTTTTTTTTTTCTTTTTTTGTTTGTTTAGAGATGTGGTTTTTAATACTATTTTTATAAGAAGATTTATTTTATGCTTATTTTTCTTTCTTATTTTTTTAATAGTTGTTTCTTTTAATATATTGTAAGTAGATAATAGTAGTTTTTTTAATATATGAGTGACAAATATTTTTATGAATGCTTATCTTCAGAAGTGTTTTCTAATGCTATTTTTATGAGTATATTTCTTTTATTCTTTTTTTTTTATAAGTATATTTGTTTTATGCTTATCTTTGGATTTTTTTTGTTATTTTTGTTTTGTATCTTTTTTTTATGAGTATATTTGTTTTATGGTTATCTTTTTTTTTTTTGTACATATCTTTTTCTCAATTTAGAGTTAAAATGACATTTAATGGCATAAACGGTGAAATATTATTAAACATACTAAGGACAAAATAGATTTTTTAGTAGAAGTTTCTTTTAATATATTGTAAATAGATTTATTTTAATTAAATTTTTTTGTTCCTATTTTTGAAGTTAAAATAGATTGGATTATATTATCTTTATTTTAGAAGTGGTTTTCTTTGCTATTTTTATGGAAAAATTTCTTTTATGCTTATCTTTCTTTCTTATTTTTTTTATTAGTTTATAGTTAAAATTATATTTTAGGGCGCAAAACTCGAAACACCGTTAAAAGTGATAAGGACAAATTTAAATTTTTAATAATAGTTTCTTTTAATATATTGTAAGTAGATGAAACCTATATTATTACTCATATATTATGCACACGAAGTGCCTCAACGTTCTCTTCATTATGCATGAGGAAAGCACCAAATTGATATGTAAGATAAAGAGCACTCTTCGAGTCAGTGCCACACTTCAAGGTGAATTTTTTTTTTTCTACACCAATAATCATTTCTATATCCCTACAAATTTTTAAATATTCCTATTTTACCCTCAAGTTACTATTTATATAATATTCTTATTTTACTATTTTTACTATTTTATTTTTTTTGGTTATTTTTCTGAGATGGTATAGCAAAAGCGATCCGGTAAGTTTATAACGCAACCGGTATGTTAATTTACCGGTACACTTTTTAAAAGTATACCGGTATTCTCAATTTTCCAAAATACACTGGTACACTTCAAAAAAGAGCACCGGTGTAGTAAATTTTGCAGAACATACCGGTACACTTTTAAAACTGTACCGGTATGTTGTTTCGAAGACTGTACCGGTACCGGTGTTGTTTATTTTTTTTTTAATTTGAAAACTTTATTATTATTTTTTTTATTTGAAAACTTTATTATTTTATTTTGTACAACAGATATGGCTCAAACTGGCGAAGCAGATCAAATATCAGTAGATACCACCGCTGTTTTTACGACTAATGAAAAATTTAATACACGAGATGCTGTTATAACACGGGCTCAAGATGTTGGAATTGCCAATAAAGTGAGTATAATGATTATTAGGTCAGATACAAAGAACGGAACAAGAGGAAGAAATGACAAATTGATTTTGGGCTGTGAGGTGGAAAATATGACTCTTCGAAAAGTTCTACGTCAACAGCATCAAAAGAATGTAATCGTCCATTCAAAGTTAGAGCCACACCTTCAACAGATGGTTCGGGATGGAAAGTTCAGGTTAAATGTGGAGTTCACAACCACGGACTACCTGATCAATATGCAGGTCATCCTTGTTTCTCTTATTTGTACTGCTATTTTTTTCATAATATATTATATTTATCATTGCCATTCAAAAAATAAAAATAAAAAAATATGCAGGTCAACAAGTAATTTTGACTGACAGGGAGCTTGCTTTGATTAATGCAATTGAAATTGTATTTCCACATACTGTAAATTTGCTTTGTATGTGGCACATAAACAAAAATGTGAGTGGAAGATGCGGCGTACATGTAAGTAAGGATATGCAAGAGTTAGTGAATAATTTGTGGCAAAATATTGTACGTAGTACAAATGAGGCGGAGTATCATCAACGGTTGAATGCGCTTGAGCAAGCATGTGTTAATTCAAGTAAGTTTTTTGACTATGTTAGTAAGACCTGGTTAACCCCTCAAAAGGAAAAATTTGTTGCAGCATGGACCAATAAAGTGATGCATTTAGGAAACACAACGCTAATAGGTATGATTATGTCAATTTCAAAATTGAATTTTTTTTTCCATTTAATTAACTTTTGTGTGGAATTTAATATTTAGAGTCAAGTCATCACATTGGAAATTGAAGCAGATGTTGGGAAACAGCAAAAGTGACTTATTCAAGTGTTTGGCATCCATGGATGACAATATAATTCTTCAAGTTGCCAAAGTGAATGCGTCATTTCAAAAAAAAAATTATTATACGGAGCCCCTACATAGCAGTCCGTTTTTTAAGAATTTAAGAAGCTTTGTGTCAAGAGCCGCTATGAATCTAACTAGTATGTCTACCCGTGCGATGCACGGGGCAAATAATCAACCATTTGTGAGTAAGAATTTATGTTGTTTTGAAAAGAAATCAACAATAAGAAATGATCATATTTTTACATTTTTTTTTTATTTTACGCAAATTGCAATCACTTTTTTTTCACAAATTGAGATCACTTTTGCAGTAACAACTAAAATATTGATAAAATGAACACCGATAATTTTATTTTATTTTTAAAAATACTTCTAGTTAAGAGCTATTTTATTTCATAAAATGTGGCACCTTATTAATTAGATATTATAAAAATACCTTTTCAATTTAGTTTATTTTTCATCCAAGATACAAAGAACAATACTTACATTAAAATATTTTATGAAAATTATTTTCCTGTCACGCAATCGGATAAGTAGCCCAACATTTTGCATGAACAAATATGAAACCCGTATAAGCAAGCTAGTGAATCGAAGAAAAACAATTTTATTGTTGCGATACTAATGCAATAAGAGTAGTGACCGAATAGCTATAATAATCTTTTTCTTTTGACAAAACGATGTAACCTAATAAATAATATTTACGGTTAAACTTTCATAGGAATATATATTTTTCACTTAAAAAATAAGAATATATACTAATAATCAAGAATATGATGAAGAATCCTCTGTTTTTGTTTGAACTTCCGATAAAGTTAGATTTAATAATTAAATGTTTTGATGTAGAATGTTAAGTGTCACGTGGACAATAATATCACATAATTTTAGTTTTAGGTAGTTAATTGTTAGTTTAAAACAATAATTATTTGATAAAAATTGATAAAATTAGGGACTAATTTGGTCACAAGGAAATGTCCATGATTATTTTGATAAAAGTGGATGAAGATAGAGATTTACTCCTTCCGTTCCTTTTTATTTGTCGTTTTGGAAAAAAATTTGTTTCAAATTATTTGTCGTTTTGATAATTTAAGGTTATATTTTATCTATTATACCCTCCTTACTAATTTTTTTTTTTATTGACATTTTATATAATCTTTTTATTGATTTTTTTTTGTGGTTTTAAATTTTTAGAAAGAGAAAGTGTGTGCAAAAAAATAAGAATTTTTTTGTAGATTAAAATTAGGGTATAACATATTCCAAAAAAAAGAGTATAATAGGAAAATAAAATGCAAAAATACATTTTCTTAATTTAATATTTTTTTTTCTCAAACAACACATAAAAAGGAACGGATGGAGTATTTCACAGCAAGTGAAATAGATATTCACAGAAGAACCATATTGAGAAACATTTAACAAAGATATGGACTAATTTAAGATATTGAAAAAGTTAGAGACTTATTTAAAAGCGAGTTACACATCTACAAATTAATTTGAGATATTAAAAATGTTAGAGACTTATATTTGGTAGCGAGTAGAGACATGAATCAATTTAATGTTAGAGACTTATATTTGTAGAGAATTGTTCAAAACTATTTCCTTATTGATTGGGAAAGCATTGGAAATATCAAATTCAATAAATATAAAGCCAAATTTGAAAGCACTTGAAGTGCCCAAGACAAATGCGTACGGTATGATGCTTAAATTAAAAGTCAATGATATTACAAATTTGCCCTTCATTTAGGCGGACAAAGTGGGAGGGAAAATATGATTAGCAATATTTTACTTTAATATATTAATAAGGATCGTGTATTTTATTTTAAAATATTAAGGATTTCTGTGGAGTTTCGGAGAGTTGGCATTGTTGGAACTGATAAGGACATTTGTGGTTGTATACTTAAGTCAACATGTCAGTTACCTTGTGCATGTGAATTGGGTGGGTATACAATGAGCGGTGAATCGATACCACTAGAGGCAATTCATGGTCATTGGAAGAAATTAACTATGGAGGAACCATTAGAGGATGACACAGATGATGGATATGAGTTGGACATGAGTCATGCAATAGATGCAATATGGAGTCGATTTCGATCACTTGATACTGTTGGTAAAAGAGCGTTAAATAGTAAAGTATTTGAACTTGCTTATCCAAATACAAGTTCCTTGTGTCCACCGCCTGAAAAAATTAAAACTAGAGGTGGAGTGAAGAACAAAGATAAAGGCAAAGCACCAGTGGGTTATGATGTGTATCGTGATCCGTCATTCTTTGAGCATGTTGAAAGAGATGAGCGTGAATCACAAGGTGCATCGAAGAGGGTGTGTATACAACCATCACAGTCATCTCAGAAGCAACCATCTCAATCATCTCAGAAGCAACTATCTTAGTCATCTCAGAAGCAACCATCTCAGTCATATCAGAAACAACCATCTTAGTCATCTCAGAAGCAACTATCTCAGTCATCTCAGAAGCAACCATCTCAGAAGCAACTATCTCAGACATCTAAAAAAAAAAATTTCAGAAGTATTTGTCACAATTTCCAAAGCATATACATCCACATGTTGCTGACATTATTGAAGTCATTGCAGATGGAAATTGTGGTGTTAGAGCTATTGCATCTTTACTTGGTTACACGGAGGATGTTTGGCCCATGGTACGTTGAGAATTAGACAATGAATTGAAAAGTAATATCAGTTTGTACCAAAAGTTATTCAACGAACGTATACAACTCGTGAAAGAATCGTTGCAGATATCAGGATTAGGCGCTCAGTCAAAAGATAGATGGTTCACCATACCTGCCATGGGTTACTTGGTTGCAAATAGGTATAATGTCATTTTGGTCACTTTGGGTAAACCTAGCACGGCTTTCTTTCCTATGATGAGATCATATTCCCCTTCAGCAAGATTTTTCTGTATCGGTTATGTCGATAGAAATCATTGGGTTCAGGTAAATATGAATTTAAACTTAAACATATTAATTTTCAAAATAATAATTATGTTTTATTTTCTACGAACTTGAACTTATTTTATTTTTCTTACAGGTAAATATGAATCCAGGATTTCCGTTGCCCGATGTGAACCCTGATTGGAAAAAATATTGTTCAGCTGAAGCAGAATCTTGGATCGTAAAATTAACCAGACGTCTACAATTTTGGCAACTTTTAAATCCTCCGGTTAATCATCCTCGTGGTGTTGTGGATGTTGTTTGATTTTGAATCTTAGTTTAATTTTGAATCTAAATTTGATACTTTTAGTTGTTTAATTTTATGACAGATGACATATTTTATATACACATCATCAATCCTTTTTAGTAAACTTATATTAAAGATTATTACACGTAGCGTCATGTGATTATTTGCTTTTTTTGTTTGAGTCGTGTGATTATTTTAGGACATGAAAATAATTTACATAAATAAGCAAGTGCAAGAAATAACTGCAACAAAAAGTTCACAAAAGTAGATAAATAAGTATACAAGCACATGCATCAAGGCACATAATGAACAGGATCAACCTCTACATCTTGACAAATATCCAGTGCCATAAAAAGATCTATAAAGGCGTCTTCTTCTCTATGAGCGTCTATCTGAGTGATATATCTCTCCAGCGCAGAAGCAGCTTCCTGTCTCCAATAATGCTCGCCTCGTGGTGCATATCTTGTTGGTGCATCCTCTGGTATCAGATCATCTTGCTGTGCTGGCTGTTGTACTGGCACATACTGGGGAACTGGCTGTACTCCATGTGGTCCATCAACAGGGCGACATAATCTAGGATGTGACACCGTATAGTACCAATGCAGATAATCATCTGTAGCCTCAGCAGCATATGTCGCTGCACGTGTCGCCTGAAGGATCTGATCAACAGAAATTGAACTAGCAAAGTTTTTCACAAGAAAGGGGGAGTTTGAATTGTGAACCTTTAAAAATGACCTATTAAAAATTAATGGACAAACACTTTGACAAAATAAAGTGTTAGAATATTCTGAGAACGTTTGTTAGTTATACGTGGTAAGGCAGAGAACGTTCTCAGATCAATCTCAGAATAATAACACAAGCAAATAAATTATATTGTGTGTGTTGTGAATGCATAAATGTAAAGAGATAAGGGAAGAGAGAAACACACAACAATTTATATTGGTTCACCCCTTAACTTATGGGTTATGTCCAGTCCTCACGCTCCTTGTGAGTTTATCCACTATGAGATGCTAACGATCCCAAAAATACAACCTTTCTTCTTGCAATCTTCAACCAAGATCCAAGATCCCTTTAAGCCCTACAAGCTTAAAGATACCCTAGTCCTCCAGACTAGTAAGGGTATACCAAACCACTCAAACAGTACAGCCCTATTGACTTGAGTGAACCTTTTACGAAGTATGATAATAAGGTTTCTAAGCTTTAAACAAAACTCACTAAGTGAGAAGCTTAGAGAAGTAAAACTCTCAAATCACTCAAAAGAATTTATACTAATCCTAGTATAGAATTACAGAGAAGGAGTGAAAGAGATCAAAGAAGAGCTTGAGAAAATAGCTTGTATGATGATAACAAGTTGGTAAAGTTGTAGTAAAAGCTCTTGCTCTTCAAGGTCACCAAAGGGCTTTATTTATAGCTGAGATATGTCCTTTCCTTGCTTGGTGACAAAGTATAGCCGTTTGCAACGGATATATGCCTGAAGCTTCTTCAATAAGATGACACCTCATTAAATTTAAAAGTTGCTGGGCTTCAGAGAACGTTCTGAGATCGTTCTCGGATCTGAGCTTTGTCTTTGAATCACAAAGGAGCATGGTAGATGAGCTGTGATTGATTCAAATGAGCTTCTTCAGCAAGAAAAGCCGTTGATGATCTTTTAGGCATGTGATGCACAGCTTCCAAGGAGATTGGATATTTAAATGTTATGAACAACATTCTCCAAGAACGTTCTCCAATCTGGTTTCATGATGAACTTGTTCTTCAAGCCAAAACTCTCACACATGTGAGATGCCAGCTGCTACTGATCAGGTGTGTAGCTTTAAGGTACGAACCAACACTATTCACTTGTACCTTCGTCCTCAAAAGTCTTTGGAGAGAGAGGATTTGCATGGGAGAATGTTCATTAAAGAACTTCATAAAGTACACCTTCACTCATAGCTTCAAATTTGTTGTGCACATCTGATTGGTCCATGAAAAATCTGTCTATGATCAAAATGGACAGCTTGTGATCTTGTCTCTTGAAATAACTTCACTTGCACATGCTTATTCCTCAACATTGACCAAAGTGGAAAGCTTCACATTTCTTCATAAAAATTCTTTGCCTTATTTGATATGTGAACTGTTATGATCTTGTGAGTTACTACCCTGAAAAGTGCTTCCTTGTCTTTGTACAATGTTCACTTTAAATAAAAAAGTGATTAGTCTTTGAAGCTCTTGTTCTTGATTAATATGAGCGTGAAATCCTGAGAACGTTCTGAGATCGTTCTCCCAAACGTGTTCTTATTCAAAATAAATGAATAATCTTGATATAAAAAGCTCAATTAATCCTGTCTTATTAAAACACTCACAAGCACTTGTTAGATAACAAAAAGATCAGAATTACATTAAAATATAATTAAGATGTTTGTTATCTTTAAAAAATCAAATTGGGATTTTGCCTCAACAATCTCCCCCTTTTTGATGATGACAAACCTCTTGAATTATGTTTTAAGAGGAATTCTGATTATATCAAATAAGTACAGAAATTTTTGCAATTGTACTAGTGTTTTAAATTTATCAAGCTCCCCCTCAATTCAAGCATTCAATTTCAATAAATATAAAGAATTGAGAAAACACAAATTGAACCATAACATATTATCATTAATCATCAAGCTCACAAAGTGAGGATCCAAACATGGTGTACAACACAAGATTAATGCAAAAAGGTTCAAAACAAGAAATTTAAATCCTAGTTTAGAAATTTAAAACATAGTAGGAGAAGTTCCTATTAGCAAAAAGAACTTCCCAAAATATCTTATCCTCTAAACAAGGTAGATTTTTAAACTTAAACTGAAAAACTAGCATAACTTAAATACTTAAAATTCTAAGCTCCCCCTAGATTAATCAGAACATGTTCTCCCCCTTTGTCATCATTGAAAAGGTGGGAATCACTTAGGAACAATGGGGCTAGAATCATCACTGGATGTGGAGTTCTCAGGTTGTGGAAATGGATTAACAACAGGAGGAGGATTTGGTGGTGGTGCAGTGAGGTTAAGCTGAGGGCAAACATGAGTGATCAACCAATCCCTTAAAATTTGAAACTCAAGCATGACATACATAAGCATGCTGTTCTGAATTGTCATTGCTTCAAACAACTTAGCAATGTCTTTTCTAGTCTTGCTCAAATCCTTTTCCATTTTTGATCTCTTGGCAGGCCTAGGGTCAGCTGAAGGACCAAGTGCATCCTTATCAGGGTTAGTTTCAGAGCCAATATGCTTGACCATGCTATCAATGGCTGCAGCATTTGCTAAAGAGCAAAAAGAATCCAGAGTGGCAAAAGAAGCAGGCAGAGATGGAAGAGAATCAGTGGAAAGCAAAGTGGAAGGAAACTTGGAAAAATCAGGACTTGTACCAGCCATATTCTTCATGAATTCAGAGCTAAGAAATGTGTGGAGGCTGCCTTGTGATGAAGACATGAAAGGTGAGAACACAGTAGTGTTAGCAGGATTGGTGGTGGAGAAAAAGGCTTCAAGGGTTTTACCAGTCTTGGGTGGTATAGAGGTTTTAAAACCATGAGTGAATGGTGTTCCAAAGTGCAAGGAAGTATCTAGATGAGATGGAATGGATTCAGCGGTCATTCCAATGTTTGTTCCTGCACTATCTCCAGTTGGGAGAACGTTCTCAGGATGTTCTCCCAGTACATCAGCTAGGATTTCCAATCCATCTTTTTCCATAGTCTCTCTCTTTCTTTTTCCTAGTTCCACAGTCTCCTCAGAAATAGTTTCCTTTTTCATGTGATGGAGACAAGGAAGTAGTGAATGGTGAATGGTGTTCCAAAGTGCAAGGAAGCATCTAGATGAGATGGAATGGATTCAGTGGTCATTCCAATGTTTGTTCCTGCACTATCTCCAGTTGGGAGAACGTTCTCAGGATGTTCTCCCAGTACATCAGCTAGGATTTCCAATCCATCTTTTTCCATAGTCTCTCTCTTTCTTTTTCCTAGTTCCACAGTCTCCTCAGAAATAGTTTCCTTTTTCATGTGATGGATATTCTTAAGGCTAAAAGGAGTACATGCATTGTCAATCCTTTGATTGGTTTCATCAATATCATACATCCTAAATATCCTAGTCAGGATCATTCCATAAGGCAAAGCTACCTTCTTAATTCCAGAGTTTGCAGCATGAATCGTGTGTTGAATGATAAGATAAGGTAAATTGAGCTTAATACCTTTGGACAGATGATACATGATGAGAAGATCATTCTCAGTTACCTTGTCTTTGCTTCCAGTCCTTAGGAAGATTGAATGGAGACAGATGTTGTGAAGGATTTTGAATTCTTTCTTCAAAAAGGAAGAAAAAGGGTTTTCCCTTTGAGCTCCTTGCTCATTAAACATCTCCAGTATTAAGGCTTCTCTATTCACATCCAACTTAGAGAACCAATTCCCTCCATAAATCTCTACTCCTTCCAATGGAATTTTCAGCAAATCAGAAATAATGTTGGGGTCCAGCTGAAGCTCAATTCCTTTGATGTTGGTGATGATCAAATTCTTGTCAGGATGCACATTAGCATTGTGATATAATGCTTGAACCAATTGTGGTAACACTGATTCTTTCAATTTGAAGAAGTTGGTCCAACCCAAGTGTTCAGTGTACTTTAGCAGATCAATACCTCCTTTTGCTAATTCTTCAAACTCATAGATTCTTCCAGCAGGAGCAGGCTTGACTTTCCAATACTTGTCAAAATTCTCTTTGTCATCAGGGTGAATAAGAGGAATGGGAACAAACTTAACTTTTGGTCTTTTCTTCTTAGAACCAATTTTCTCTTTTCCCTTTGAAGTTTTGAAAGCAGATGAAGGTTTCTTAGGAGGAAGGGAGGATTTTTTGGTTGAAACAGGAGATGGTTTTGGTGTTGGTTTAACCGGAGCTGACTTAGTTGAAGTAATAGCTTCAACATCCTCTGTTTCTTCAAGCTTGAAAGAAAGGGGATTTGAGAGAGTCTTCTCAAAATCCACATCATCATCATCAATGATGTGTACAGTGGTGTCTTTAACAATCTTTCTTCCAGTACCAATCCCAGATAAAATACGAGCTGATCTCCTAACCTTAGAGGAATCACCAGATTTTGATTTTGCTTTGGAAGTGGATTTGGTTTTGGATGAAGATTTTGATTTGGATGGAGATTTAGAAAGGGATTTTGAAATGGATTTGGTTTTTCGTTTCTTTGATTTGATGGAAACAGGTGGGGTTTCAGCTTGGCTTGGCACGATTAGGGTTGGATTAGGAGTAATGGTGCCATCATCATTCAGAGGTTCAAGAGTTTCAGGGTTGTTCTGGGTTTGAACAATATCTTCATGATGATCATTCTCAGAAGGTTCTGAGATCGAATCAGAGACATGATCAACTTCAGGAAGTGTTTGCATGTGGTCAGAAATCAATTGATGGGTTTGCTCTAAGTTTGATTGAGGCGTGTTGAAGCTTTCAGAGGTGGGTTCTGGAGATTTTGGTGGAGATGATTGATTGTGAGGTGAAGGAGGAGGTGACGGTGGTGGTGAAGGAGTTGGAGTAAGTGGTTTAGCATTCTTGCGTGCAACTTGCTTAGTTCTTGCCATTGAATTTAGAAAAAGAAATTCTGGGTTGATTGTAAAGGATAGAAGTGAAAGATGAGTTAATGAGATGAGAGATAAAAAGGACGGGTAGCTTGGAGAAGAGGAAGAGATTTGGTAGCTAGGTTGTACTTTGAATAGTGATCAAGTGTACTTGGTTTTGAGAAAAGGTAATTAGGAAAGAGATGATGAGTTTAGGGAGGTAACCGTTGTGAGTAATGGGAGAGCCAATCCTAATTTTTTCTATTTTTATGCTCTAACAGTCAAAAATAATAAACTTAAGCTAACAGAATATGAAAGGTTAGCGCGTACCAAATTTTGGGAATCAAACATAGCACAAACAAGAGATCGTTCTCAGAACGTTCTCTAAAACATGATCAAACATACAAATTAAATCTGATTGGGATTTTTGATGATTTTCAATTTTTCTTTAATGTAATTAAAACGATCCTCAACCAATGGTTTTGTAAAAATATCAGCTAACTGATTTTCAGTATCAATGAACACTAAAGCAATATCCTTTTTGTTCACATGATCACGAATGAAATGATGTTTGATTTCAATGTGTTTTGATCTTGAATGCTGAATAGGGTTCTTTGACAAATTAATAGCACTAGTATTATCACAAAGAATTGAAACATTTGTGTACCTTAAAGAGAAGTCTTCAAGTTGGTTTTTGATCCATATCACTTGTGAGCAACAATTTGATGCAGACACATATTCTGCTTAAGTTGTTGAAAGTGCAATGGTATTTTGCTTTCTACAACACCAACTGACAAGAGCTTCACCAAGGAATTGACAAGCTCCACTAGTACTCTTTCTTTCAACTTTGTCCCCAGTATAATCAGCATCACAATATGCTTTGAGATCAAAATGTGTACCCTTTTTGTACCATAACCCAACATCTTGTGTACCAACCAAGTATCTAAAAATTCTTTTCACAGCAATCAAATGGGATTCTTTTGGTGATGATTGGAATCTTGCACAAAGACCAACTGAGAACACAATGTCAGGTCTACTTGCAGTTAAGTACAAAAGAGATCCAATCATTCCTCTAAATTTCTTTTCAGACACATTCTTCCCATTCTCATCTTTGTCCAAACTTGTTGATGGATGCATTGGAGTTGACATGTTTTTGGCTTCATTCATCTTGTATTTCTTGAGAAGATCTTTAATGTATTTTTCTTGACAAATAAAAATGCCATCTTCATGTTGCCTGATTTGCAAGCCAAGAAAGAATCTAAGTTCTCCCATCATGCTCATCTCAAACTCACTTTGCATAAGATTAGAAAATTTTTCACACATTTTCTCATTAGTAGCACAAAATATAATGTCATCAACATATACTTGAACAATGAGTAAATCATGATTGTTTGTTTTTCTAAAAAGTGCAGTGTCAATTTTTCCTCTAGAAAAACCATTTTCAAGTAAAAAGGTACTTAATCTTTCATACCAAGCACGTGGAGCTTGTTTAAGTCCATAAAGTGCTTTGGTAAGTTTGAAAACATGATTTGGTTTATTTTGATCAACAAAACCTGGAGGTTGGTGAACATAAACTTCTTCATTTAAGAAACCATTTAAAAATGCACTTTTGACATCCATTTGAAAAAGTTTAAGACATTTATGAGATGCATATGCAAGCAAAATTCTAATAGCTTCTAACCTGGCAACAGAAACAAAGGTTTCGTCATAGTCAATGCCCTCTTGTTGGTTATAACCTTGAGCTACTAGCCTTGCCTTGTTTCTTACCACTTTACCATTCTTATCTAATTTATTTCTAAACACCCATCTAGTACCAATGATTGAGTGATCTTTTGGTAAAGGTACTAGATTCCATACTTCATTTCTTTCAAATTGTGAAAGCTCTTCTTTCATTGCATCAATCCAAGATTCATCAATAATTGCTTCATCAATTGTTCTTGGTTCTAGCTGAGAGATCAATCCCAGATTGTTCTCCAAAATTTGCAATGATCTCCTAGTTCTTACACCATGTTCAGTATTTCCAATAATTTGATCTGGTGGATGATTTGTAACTATCTTCCAAGTCTTAGGAGGTGCTGGAGATGTAGACTCTTGATTTGGATCATCATTTTGATTTCTTATAGTCACATCTTCTTCATCATCAATTTCCATTATACTTGGTTGATCTTCAAACTCATCAAATTTGACATGCATACTTTCTTCCATGGTTTGAGTTCTCAAGTTATAGATTCTATAAGCCTTTGATGCTAGAGAATACCCCAAGAAGATTCCCTTATCTGACTTCGAATCAAACTTGCCTAGGTTGTCTTTGATATTCAAGATATAACAATAACAACCAAAGATGTGAAAGTAAGAAATATTTGGTTTTCTATCTTTCCAAAGTTCATAGGGTGTCTTGTTTAAAACCTTTCTGATGGTCACTCTATTTAAGATGTAGCAAGCAGTATTGATAGCCTCAGCCCAAAAATACTTTTCAACATTTGATTCATTAATCATTGTTCTCGCCATCTCTTGTAGAGTTCTATTTTTCCTCTCCACAACCCCATTCTGTTGAGGTGTTCTAGGACAAGAAAAATTATGAGATATACCATTATTATCAAAGAAGGTTTCAAAGAGAGTTTTCAAATTCTCCTCCATGATCACTCCTTATGGAGACAAAAAGCTTCAAAGGACTCATCTTTGTGTTTTAGAAAAAGCACCCAAGTGAATCTTGAAAAGTCATCAACAATGACAAAACCATAGTTCTTACCACCAAGACTTGTAGTTTTGACAGGTCCAAATAAATCAATGTGTAGCAATTCAAGATGTCTTTTAGTTGAAATAAAAACTTTAGGTTTAAAGCTACTTTTAACTTGTTTTCCTCTTGTGCAAGCTTCACATACTTTATCTATATCAAAATTGATCTTGGGCAATCCATTTACCAAATCAAGCTTAGAAAGTTTAGACATAGTTTTCATACTAACATGACCAGCCCTTTTATGCCATATCCATTTATCTTTATCAAGAGAAACAAAACATGACTCAATGGGTAAATCATCTAAGTATACTACATAAACATTCTTAATTCTTGATCCACTAAACAGAATTGTTTCACATGAAGATTGCTTAATTTCACATGTGTTGGTTTTAAATATAACTTCAAAGCCATTATCACATAATTGACTAATGCTTATCAAGTTATGCTTAAGACCTTCAACATAATGAACATTATCAATCTTAGCAGAACCAACCTTACCAATAGTACCCATGCCTTTGATGTGAGCCTTTTCATTGTTTCCAAAAGTAACAGATCCACCATCCTTTTCTTCAAATGTAAGAAAGCTTTTTCTATCTCCAGTCATATGTCTTGAGCAACCACTGTCCAAGTACCATGGCTTTCTCTTGATTGCTAGAAGACACTCCTACATTTGAGTTGAATAAGTTTTTAGGTACCCATAGATTCTTGGGTCCTTGATTGTTAGTGAAATCTTGTTTATAAGGCCTTCTCCTATGTTGATAAGGTGTTCTTCTATGAGGAGGTGCATGGAATTTCTTTCTAAGAATGTTCTCTGGTTTTAGAAAAGTGTTGTTCTCTAGCTTTCTTTTTAAAACAGAATGATTCAATGTGTCCTTCCTTTTGACAAAAATTACACTTATATCTTTGAGTCTTCTTTCCTTTCTGAGGATGAAAAAAGTTTTTATATAATTTCTTCTTTTAGCTAGGATCATATCCTATACCTGCTTTATCAATAAATCCACTTTGTGATCTTAAGATCTTATCAAAAGTTTTTGTAGAGCTAACAAATTTTGTTAGATCATTCTCAAGTTCAGAAACTCTTTTTCTTAAAACTTCATTTTCCTTTTTAACTTTTGAACATTCTTGAACATTCTGATCTTTCCTAATTTCCTCAATTTGCTTAGACATATCTTTGTGAGCATTTTGCATGTTATCAACCATTCTTTTTAAGATAATGTTTTCAGCTTTATATTCATCTCTTTCATTGTTAGCCTTAGTTACTTCATCCCTAAGTTTACCATTTTTTTGATTTAACATCTGAGTATCATATAGTAAATTATCAAAGAGATGTTCAAATTTTTGACAAGATGAACAAGGTTCAAGATTTACCTCATTTGTTACTGAATGTGTCATGAGGTACACATTTGCTTGTTGTTCTTCTTGTTCCTCCTCTTCTGGTTCTAGATCATCCCAAGTGGCCATCATGAATTTCTTCTTAAAGAATAGTTTCTTTTGATTTGGACATTGCCCAAATTGCTCACATCCATAGCACTTGATCTTGCTCATATCTATTTCTGGTTTGGCTCCACCTCTCTTGTATTGAAAGGTTCTTTTGAGTTGGTTTCTTCTCTGCATTAGTCTTTGAATTCTCCTTGAGAAAGAGCCATTTCTTCACTGTCATCTTCTTGGATTGCTTCATCATTCTCCAGACTGTTTTCATCAATCTGAGAACATTCTCTAGTTTGAGTATCCAGAGCAATCATCTTTTTCTTCATTGGTTTGTCTTCTTGAAGAATAGATTCATGAGCTCTCAGAGATCCAATGAGATCTTCAAGTTTCATTGTTGATAGATCCTTTGACTCAGTGATTGCAGTTACAATGTGTCTCCAATTCTTTGTGAGACACCTAAGAAGCTTTCTTATTCTTTCATGAGTGGTATATGTTTTGCCTAAGGAGTTGAGCTCATTTATGATGATTGTGAATCTTCCATACATTTGATCTATTGATTCATCTTCTTGCATTTCAAAGAGCTCAAACTTCCTTACACCAATATCAATTCTAGTCTCTTTGACACGACTAGTTCCTTCATGGTGAGTTTGAAGAGTTTCCCACATTTCTTTGGCAATTTTGCACTCCATGATTCTATCATACTCTTCTCTATTCAAAGCACTCTTAATGAATAATTTTGCTTTGGTATTTAAAAGTACTCTTTCAGATTCTTGACTGGACCATTCACCTGGTGTTTTTGGTGTAGTAGTATCCTTGACCATTGGCACATATTCTCCAACTTCAATTACTGACCACATGTTGTTATCTTGTGATCTGAGAAATAATTCCATCTTATCTTTCCAGTAGTAATAGTCATCTCCTTCAAATAGAGGTGGTCTATTTGAAGATCCTCCTTCAGATATGAACTTTCCACCTTTAGACAGTACTTCCTTCCTAGATCTTTCCTCTTAGCACTTGTTAGATGCTTTTACTTAAGAGGCAGGCTCTTGATGTCAATTGAAGTAGCAAAGTTTTTCACAAGAAAAGGGGGGGGGGGGGGGGGGGGGGGGTTTGAATTGTGAACCTTTAAAAATGACCTATTAAAAATTAATGGACAAACACTTTGACAAAATAAAGTGTTAGAATATTCTGAGAACGTTTGTTAGTTATATGTGGTAAGGCAGAGAACGTTCTCAGATCAATCTCAGAATAATAACACATGCAAATAAATTATATTGTGTGTGTTGTGAATGCATAAATGTAAAGAGATAAGGGAAGAGAGAAACACACAACAATTTATACTGGTTCACCCCTTAACTTATGGGTTACGTCCAGTCCTCACGCTCCTTGTGAGTTTATCCACTATGAGATGCTAACGATCCCAAAAATATAACCTTTCTTCTTGCAATCTTCAACCAAGATCCAAGATCCCTTTAAGCCCTACAAGCTTAAAGATACCCCAGTCCTCCAGACTAGTAAGGGTATACCAAACCACTCAAACAATACAGCCCTATTGATTTGAGTGAACCTTTTACAAAGTATGATAATAAGGTTTCTAAGCTTTAAACAAAACTCACCAAGTGAGAAGCTTAGAGAAGTAAAACTCTCAAATCACTCAAAAGAATTTATACTAATCCTAGTATAGAATTACAGAGAAGGAGTGAAAGAGATCAAAGAAGAGCTTGAGAAAATAGCTTGTATGATGATAACAAGTTGGTAAAGTTGTAGTAAAAGCTCTTGCTCTTCAAGGTCACCAAAGGGCTCTATTTATAGCTGAGATATGTCCTTTCCTTGCTTAGTGACAAAGTATAGCCGTTTGCAACGGATATATGCTTGAAGCTTCTTCAATAAGATGACACCTCATTAAATCTAAAAGTTGCTGGGCTTCAGAGAACGTTCTGAGATCGTTCTCGGATCTGAGCTTTGTCTTTGAATCACAAAGGAGCGTGGTAGATGAGCTGGCAGTGAGCTGTGATTGATTCAAATGAGCTTCTTCAGCAAGAAAAGCCGTTGATGATCTTTTAGGCACGTGATGCACAGCTTCCAAGGAGATTGGATATTTAAATGTTATGAACAACATTCTCCAAGAACGTTCTCCAATCTGGGTTCATGATGAACTTGTTCTTCAAGCCAAAACTCTCACACATGTGAGATGCCAGCTGCTACTGATCAGGTGTGTAGCTTTAAGGTACGAACCGACACTATTCACTTGTACCTTCGTCCACAAAAGTCTTTGGAGAGAGAGGATTTAAATGGGAGAATGTTCATTAAAGAACTTCATAAAGTACACCTTCACTCATAGCTTCAAATTTGTTGTGCACATCTGATTGGTCCATAAAAAATCTGTCTATGATCAAAATGGACAGCTTGTGATCTTGTCTCTTGAAATAACTTCACTTGCACATGCTTATTCCTCAACATTGGCCAAAGAGGAAAGCTTCACATTTCTTCATAAAAATTCCTTGCCTTATTTGATATGTGAACTGTTATGATCTTGTGAGTTACTACCCTGAAAAGTGCTTCCTTGTCTTTGTACAATGTTCACTTTAAATAAAAAAGTGATTAGTCTTTGAAGCTCTTGTTCTTGATTAATATGAGCGTGAAATCCTGAGAACGTTCTGAGATCGTTCTCCCAAACGTGTTCTTATTCAAAATAAATGAATAATATTGATATAAAAAGCTCAATTAATCCTGTCTTATTAAAACACTCACAAGCACTTGTTAGATAATAAAAAGATCAGAATTACATTAAAATATAATTAAGATGTTTGTTATCTTTAAAACATCAAATTGGGATTTTGCCTCAACAGAAATATCATAACCGGCCCGATCTCTATCAATAACAGCAGTGACGGGAGCTGAAGATGGTGGTGGTGGTATATACTGTAAGAATCCATATTGCCTAACACACTTCTCAAGCAAATGAGGAACTACCGCACAACCACACAGATAACCACTATACATACAAATCGGGTCAAAAGGCATAATACCCCTGTGATCTTCAAACGGACGCCAAATCACATCAGACGGGGTCAGTGCATCCATGATCGGTCGATACTCATGAACCTTCAGTTTCCCCTGCCTATATACCCATCGCATAGCTCGAGGGAAACCGGGTGCATTACAATTAAGTCCGGTATCCGCCTCCACCCGCCGACCAAGGCCAGGGAAATACTCGTGAATCCAACACTGTTACAACAAAAATAAAAAATATGTCTATGCAACGAAAAAATATATTAAATATTATAAAAAAA
This sequence comes from Trifolium fragiferum, assembly GCA_954870985.1. Lineage (NCBI taxonomy): Eukaryota > Viridiplantae > Streptophyta > Magnoliopsida > Fabales > Fabaceae > Trifolium > Trifolium fragiferum. The sequence continues at coordinate 19,218,146 of OX940789.1, forward strand.
AATGATCACATACTAAATTACATTCTTAACATGCAAGATGCATACAAAAATGTCCTTAATTAAATAACATCTACAATATCGAAAAAGAAATATTACTTGTAGAAGTGTCGCATACCCTGCAAAAGCCTTTGTGGAGAACATGGAGGCATCATTCAAGTTATCATATAAACAAACTAAAGCAGCACTGGCCCAAGAATATGTATGGTATGCAGATAAATCTCTAAACATAGGCAGCCATTTTGCATCCACGCGTGTGTAGCTTTTATCCGTAAAAATAGTACATCCAACCAACAACAGCATCCACGCCCTACCAGCAAAAACAAATCTCCCGTGGTGGCAATTCATCTTATAACACTCATATAGCCACTGCTGAGAAAAATATCCACCCCTCTGCGATGAAGTTTCTTCGAATGCACTATCATAACTGACCCCCAACAACTCTTCTGCAAGTGCTGCAGCTTCTTCCATGCTAGCTGATATCGGAGTGTAAAAAACACCCCTAATAGGCAGATGCAACAGACATGCCACATCGTCAAGTGTAATCGTCATTTCACCAAATGGCATGTGAAAGGACGATGTCTCCGGGTGCCACCTCTCAACAAATGCTGCTAAAAGGTTTGGATCAACTTTTTTCAAACTCGTCCGCTCGAGCCAGATCAATCCAGACATATTCAACCAATTTTCAATAAGTGGTGGATGTTGATCAGGAACCCAACCAACTATCTTCGCTCCTAAAGATGCTATCCTCAAAAGTGGACGTTCCTGTATACATTACAAAAAAACATTATCAATAATATTTCAACACCAATATTGATATAACTTCATCAATATAACTTAACAAATAATAACAAAACAAACAATTGAGTACCTGACCAAACCATGTATGACGAGAGATATGCTGATCGTATCGTGTCAGAAGCCTCGTATCAATGGGTCCTCAAGGCCAGCCCACAGTCGCAGGCTACTCCTGTACAGACTGCTCCTCTGCTTGACGCCCACAAAAATCTCCATGGCTGGACCCTCCCTTGCGTCGAATTCTACCATCTCGTCCTCTGGTGCGCACCACAGAAGAAATTTTTTTTTAATTTTTTGAAAAAAAAAAAATCTTTTAACACAAAATACGCATCGACACAGTTAGAACTGGACCGGTATGAACATACATACCGGTACAGTCATAGAAAAATGTACCGGTATGAATATGCATACCGGTGCAGTTATACACAAGTGTACCGGTATGAATATTCATACCGGTGCAGTCAAATCAACTGTACCGGTATGCAAATTTACAAACCGGTATAGTTTTTCCATGTGTACCGGTAAACTTACTTTCTCTGCTCTCGGTATAGTTTGTTTGCAAATGGTAAAAGTGATAAATTTTTTCACTATTTTAATTTATATATGAGGGTATTTTAGTCATTTCAATTTCAAATGTTGGGTATACAAACAATTGTTGGGGTAGAAAAAAAAAATTCCTTCAAGGTTTATTTACTAAATATTTTTTGATACCTAGTCTCTAGATATTTATTTATACACAAAGGCCTCGTTTGAATTTGCTTTATTTTTGAACTTATGAAAATAATTTATGCAAATAAATAATTTTTTATGTTGATTTAAATTTACAAGTTTTTATCGACAAAAATTGTATCTTTATAAGATATTTTCTCATAAATTACATTGAAAAGTTTATAATAATACGGAGTACATAAAAACTTATTTATTTGCAAAAGTTATTTTACATAAATTCAAAAATAAGTCAATCCAAACATCCAAAAATATGAAATTGGATTCCTATTATTACCCTAGCATAACAAAACTAAGATAAAAATGCATTCCTATTTTAAATCGATTAAAACAACTTGGTTATGCTTATTGTTACTAGAAAGTAACTGAACTTTTATTTTAGCATCGCCATGATAAAATCGCAGATCCATGTTGTTTCTTACGACGTTGAGGTTCAAACTTATGTGTTGTTGACATTTGTTGTTCTATTTCCTCTTCGATGAACTATGCGTAAGCCCAATCTATTGCCTATTATTGAATGGGTCCAATATCCAACTAGCTACACTCATTTTTTACCAAAGCTATCACAAAGTCACGTGTCAAAAGTATTAATTATTTGTACAAAAAAAAAAAAAAGTATTAATTATAACAAGGTTAATAGCAACTAAAAAAAGGTTAACTAACTACTAACCTCTAATTATAAAAAAAACCACTCTATAGTCATGTCCTACATAAAGCACAAACAAAATAACCAGACACATGTACTAGTTAAGCCAATATAAATGCGCTGAAAAATTGTGTAAGAGAAGGACGGTTGATTGACATTTATGAGATAAAAAGCATTGATCCATTAGACCCACACAAAGACATGATAAAAAGATGGGGGTGTGATCACATGTGCGTAGTAGGGTTTTGTTTTCGGTCAAAGGAGTTGACACTAGAAGACACATTTCACAAGTGTCTTCCTAACAGGGTCTTTCTGTGTTTTGATTGGATTAGCATCCATAGAATATACATCCACTAAAAGTTATGCACTTATAAATTTCCTTTTTATCAACACTATTGGTTTGAAAGTAGTCTTATAGGGGGGGTGGGGGTAAAAGGTTTGTCTCTTTCTCACTTGGTCACACTCTATCTTTCGGTTATTGTAGACCCTTTTTTTTTTTTTTTTGGTACAAATTTGTAGACCCTTTCTATAACCCTTATCCTAGTTTATTATTATTGTTCATGGAATGACTTGATACAGACATATGGTCATTTATTGTACAATTTTATCTTGATGTTATCACATAAATGTGTCACATGTAGAAACAAATTTTTTACGGTAATTAGTCAAACGCAGTTACAACATCAATCGTTCATTTACAATCAATAGCCATAATTAGTTTAAGAATAACTATTCACACAAAATTTTTATTTGAAGTTTTTATAAGAAGTTTCTTTATAAATTTTTTTTACATAAAATTATATTACACTATAAGAATATATTTTCAAAAAATCTATAACAAATAGGTCCGTTATGTTGCGTGTAGGCTTATTTATTGGACCTTTGTTATATTTGAGGTTTTCTTAGTTGAAAATTATTGGAACCATTTCCTTTGTAATTATGTAATGGTAGAACACGAGGTTTTGATGAAGCTAGCACATGCAAATGTTTTGTTTTTTCTTAAAAAAGACAAGATAAAGCTATATCTCTATGTTTGAATGAAACCTATATTATTGTACGATAGTTTGTTGAAGTGGATAATTAAACGTGGAGTGCTGCTTGTTTAATTATAGAAAAGAGTAACAAGTTCAATTTGATTGCTACTTCTTTCTTGTTTTGTTATTTCAAAAGTGTTTGGTGTTTGAGTTTGGATATTTGAATGGATAAAGGCTTCGACAATTTAAGGTAGTATTTTTTATGAAATTTAATGTTAGAGCATTCTATAAGATAAGGAGAACACAAAATCAATGCAAAAAGCATGCTTATAACAAAAAAAAAAGTATTCTAAAGTTCTTAAATGAGATCGTCTTATAATTTAACCAAGTTTTAGGATTAATTCATAATTTAGATATGCAACGGTGTTAAAATTCTTAAAAAGAATTTATCATTCATTTAGGTCCCACAAAATTCGAGAATTAGTCTTTATAGTTACGCACAAAGAATATTAGATTTACAAAGTAAAAAACAAGAAGATGAAAAATGCATTATACTTGGAAATTACTCGGGATTGTTAAAGGTATACATATAAATACAATATATTGATTTGTACAATTAATAAAAGTTTTATTTAATTCCCGGCTAAATTCTAAAATATTGAAGTCTATTTTCTTGCGAAATATCAAACGGTTAATAAAATAAAAGTAATGAAACTTTTATTATTTATTATGTTTTATTACAAATATTTGAATATTTGAATACATATGCAAGGCATTAATATTATATTTTGAATGAGAAGTGTTCTTGTGTAGAACGTAGGAGGTGTGTATTTGCTAATGGTTTTTGAGTTCATTGTTGTCTTTAGTCTAATTTTGCTATATCTTTAAAATGTTTTAGGGGGTTGTATTTATAGGTCCATAGAGAAGCTTGGTAACTTCTCCATGATCCCATGATCCTTGAATCCGATATTGAAGCTAATGGGGTGTAACATTCGCGCCAATCTTCTTCAGATCATGGGGAAAACCTGTTTTTCACGTGCTTATTAAGTGAGTGGGGTTGCATTGGGCCTGGACGGACGAGCAATGGGCTTGGAGCGCTTCGTATCGGGTCGGGCGAACTGTTTTCATAGATAATGGACTTGAAGCGATAATGGGCTTGAAGTAAAACGGACCTGAGCGAACCGGACCGGTACAAGAAGACATAAATATTATTGAATAATATCTTTATGTAAAGTGCGACCCCATTGTACTAAAAACTATCTTGTCAAATGACATGTTTATGCAGGAGTGATTCTTTGATAATGTTGGAGATTGGCCTAGTTCTTTAGTTGTTTTACTAGCTGGTTTATCTTGTCTGTGTCATATCATAGCTATTGCAGGTTCCTTCTGTTGCATAATTTGCACTTGCAGGCCTGCTGGTGTAGTGTTGTAATTTGTATCTTTTCTATTGGCATGCACATTTTCTTTTAAGACGGATGGAGTATATATTATGCTCTCATGCCATTGCTATGGTGGACATATTTGCTAAATATTGTTAATTTTAAAATATTTCAATAATATATTAAATGATTTTTAATTTTTTTAAATTTTTTATGAATGACATATATGATATAAACTTTCAATTCAACGGTAAATTTTGTAAAATTTATATTCGTTATAACATTAATTAGTCCACCATAGACCACTTAAACAACTTTTAGAATTTCTCTATGCTCTCAATGTTGAATGAAACTCTCTAAGTTGGCTAGTACTTGAATGTTTGTGTACAGTGTAAACATATGTGTACATCTGACGAGTTGTACATTTTCATGTGAATGTCTTCACAATGTTGGAAGGCAGGAATAATATATCAAATGGTAGTGGGCCAATAGATCACAAGGGGCAGCCGGATGATCATATATATTGGATCAATGGGATATGTCGATTGACCACCTTTGTCAAGAAACTTTTAATTTATGTAGCCAGTCAAACCATTGACTCTGATACTACTGTTGTGTCATGAGGGGACAATCAATGAATCATTCACGTTGAGTTTAAGAACAACTATATAAGTGAGAGTTGAACACCACATATTTATCCAAAATCTTAAGACATTAAATTTACTCATCTCATTTATAAAATGTTCAAACTCTACTTTTTTAAATAATGTAAAACTTAATTCACCTCACGATTGCTACAACAATGGCAAATACAATTTAAAATTCACATATACAACTATAAAACTTAATAATATTTATATTATCAATTACATTAGACCTAATTACTTACATTATATCGGCAAATTAGAAACCAAATATTAGGTTTTTACTTTGTCATTCATGTGTTGGAGTTGAACAGAACACAACATTATAAGGCAAATTGGGATCAATACAAGTAGGCCACTTGTTCTATATTTGTTGCAAATTCGATTAATAACACACACTAATAATTTTTGATGTGTGGAGCAAATAGAACCAAGTAACCAAAATATGTTGATAGAGTTGTGTTGCGTATTTTAGGTGTGATATAATTGTTCGCAATGTGCAAGTATACACAGTCTTATCTGTAGCACAAGTAATAAGAAAAAGTATTGTTCCCACAGAGATTGAGATAAGGAAATCTCGCTCCAAGACTAGTTCAATTAGTTTTACACTTATGAGTGATTAAAGTAACAAAATAACAGTTTAGGGTTGCAAATAAATTAAAGGAACAATTGATTAAAAGAGTGTAAGAAAACAGTTGTGAAAGCATGTTGAACTTATGATCCATTTAATATCCAGCTTAATATGTGTGTGATGAGATAAGTGTAGGCAAGACTCCTGCAAGCAACTCTTGCCTTATGGTGTATGTCTACAACGTTGGATAATGCAATGCGTGATAAGATGAATCCTATGTCTAGGTCAAACTTACTTCATTACAGTTCAGAAAACACGTGGTTGTATTCTTACTATGGCCCTAAAGCTTATGTCTAAGACTTCAAGTAGAGAATATATGTCTATACCTCACTTAACCACATTAGTTCATTCAATCCATTCATTATTAGATGCCTCTTAATAACAAACTTGTATTCAAACCTAAGTTGATCAGTCCTAGATATGAATATATAGCAAAATAACAAATGAACTAAAAGAGCATACAAACACACATCACAACACATCACATAATTTCAACATTAAGAGTTTAGATCATAATGGGCATAGAAACCACAACAACCAAAGATATAAGATTACACATAAAAATGAATTCTTAAATGTAAACCTACAACTGAGATGGCCTTAGAGTTGATGTCTCAAGCTCCAAGTTCAACAGCGGACTAGACTTCAGTTATCAGCAGCAGCGGCGCACCATGAATGTCTTAGAGTTCTTCTTTCTTCACAACGGCGGAACTTTATAAGCATCTATCACCTTGCAGCATATGCTAACTTTAGGGTTTAAGGCACCTTTATATAGGACATTCTCTTGGATCATGGGCCTCCCTAAATCCGAGGGTAAGACAGCCCAAAGGAATAAAGCATATTTCCCAATGATTAGTACAATGACAGCACTATCAGCACATAGGAAATCTGCCAGCTGTTTTTCCTCGCGTTAGCGCCCGTTCGTATTCTTCATCTTACGTGGCGGCTTTTGACTGCGTTGACTGGTCAGCCGCCTCTTGTGGTTGTACGGAATGGTTGTCTTGACTGTAATTATCATTTGCCTTGGCTCTTGAACCTTTTCAATGGTCCAGTGGTCTGTCTTGACACCAAATGACTCTAGAGCTCTCTTTATATGAAGAGATTACATAAAAATCCTAAATACACGCTAGACTCATAAATGACATAAAATAAACCTAAACATTGAATACAAAACCATATTAGCAGGTAACAGAGCAAGTAAAAAGCTGTAATAATTCTCACATAAAGTGAGTTATCATACCCCCAAACTTGAACTATTACCTGTCCTCAGGTAATGCGGTAGAAAGCAAAGACTTTGTGAGGCTACTCATCTTATTGACATGACAACAGCACATTCAGATCATAAGCTTCAAGCTTCAGATTATATTTCAAAGATTGCATAAATATTGCAATTCAAAAATCAATAATAACCATGCGTGTGTGTGTGAATTGATATCCTACTGTCAACCAGAGACATGACAAGATCCTTTTCTAAAACTACATAGTCAAGACGTAAGTTATCTTTTTCTTTCCTATAGGTTCAGGGTTTGAGCTTAGAGACTTGCCTAAGGGGGGAGCTATTCTTTTCATGCTTACACAAGCTTTTTGTTCATTATATGCAGGGGACATTACTTAGGTTCAATTTTATAGTGCTTTAGGTGCTACTCTACCTTTTCACCTGACGAGATCTCACTTGTAATGAGTCCAACTTGTTACTCCGAGTAGAGCACAGTACACAGCACATGTTCTTCCAGTTTTAGGCACAGGAACCCTTTATTGTCCTTCCAGTAGTTGGCACAAGGACTTATTATTATTATTATTATTTTTTTTTTATACATAATTATGTAACGCCCCATCACTTTTATATCTAGCCATGCTTATAGATTATTTTCCTAACTCCTTTCCCAAACATGTTCTTTGTTCATTCCCTTAATTATAGTCCATACTTAGAAAACCTAACCTCATGACTATGTATTTTAAAAACTTATCTAGCCATTACTAAGGTCAACAGTTATCAATCAGTTGTGCATAAAAGGTGCAATGGTTATTACATCAAAAATCCGAGCAAGAATTTCCAAAATTTCAACAATCCTAGACTAAATTCACTTATAACCTTAAAACTCAGTTGTCATGTCAATAGAATGTTTAGCCAAACAATTTAATTGTGATCTGACTCTCTAAAACGGACAGACTCAATTTATTTGACTCATGCCTCTCCCCCAAACTTAAGCTAAACAGTGTCCCCACTGTTGACAAGGGAAGAGACAACAACAGACAAAACAGACAACCTAAAAACCAAAAACATAAAATAAAAGACAGGGTAAGACATATACCACTCAGGCAAGATGCCTGGCGCTTTTCCTGGTTCCAGCAGCGTGAACCTTAGGCTTTCTCTTCTTGGTGCCAACGACGTTGGACACCCCTTCATCAGCTTCCTTCCTTTCTTCATTCCTTCCTGCTGAGACAGATGGCTCAGGATCGGCACCCACAGGCATATCAGCTTTTGCCTGTGGCACAACTTTTCTCTTTGTTGTGCGCTTTTTCCTTAGAATGGACCCAAGGGTTTGGGACTCATTGTAACACCCCAAAATTTAGAACTACTTATTTATTTGGAATTTGGCTTATTTTAATTATCTGGTTAGTATTTACGTAATTGTTTTGACATGTGTAGTCATTAAAAAGCGAAATAAGGAGGTTGAGGAGGTGCAAATTAGAAAATCCGTAGAGAAGGAAAAAATTAATTATAAAGGTATCTTTTTGTGAAAATATATTTTTGACCACAAAAATTAGAGATATATTTTAATTTCAAATATTTTAAAGATATGCTTTAGGAATATATTTTTGTAACAAATATTTTGTTGAGAAATATATTTTTGGAAGATATTATCAAGATTTAAAATTGAAACAAATTTCATGATTATCTCTTTTCTTTGGAAAAAAGAAACCTAAGCTTTTTCTATAAATAAGAGTAGCTTGAAACAATTAGGATTTACCACAAAAAATTGCAAAGAGAAGAAGGAGAGCGGAGAAGAAAGATCTACAAATTCGAGGTAAGGGGGTGAGATTGTTTACACATAGGGCTAGCGTTAACCATAAGAGTAGTCGAGGGGACCTTGCCCTCCTTCCCATTCCCTTTTCTTTTCCCTTTTTATGATTTCCTTTAATTATTATTGATATTAAATCATTGTGATCAATAGCTTGTTTATGTGATTAATTAAATTTTATCTGGCATGATAAATTTATACTAATATGTTTGATTGCTTAAAGTGTTTTGATTCGGTCTATGAATTATTTTATTTGTTTTCCTCTTTACTTGCCTGATATGTATACTTCCCATTCGGTCCCTCGTATACATGTTTATGTGACATATTTTTATATAAGTCCATTATATAGTATCTTAGCTTTGTGTATGACTTGAATAGAATGAATTTTCTTGCTAATTATAATTGACTTACTCTTAATATATCATCCCTGGAATAGGACCACAAATCAATGAAAGAGTATGCTAAACAAATTCCTGCCTTAGTGACTCCAGATGCTTGTATGATATATTTTCTTGTATGATACTAATCTTGCGTAATGACCCTTTTAGCACAAATTTTGAAATACTGGACACATAAATAATTTATATTAATTATTTTGAGAATAAATTTTATTTTGAAATATCGTTAACAATAGCTAATGATTGGTTAATTTTGTTCTTAGTATTTGTCTAGTAGTTTCAATCAGAAATAACATATGCATGGTTTTTCTTCTAATTGATTCAAGGATTGCATATTAAAAATCTTTTCTCAAATTTGTTTGTGTCTGTCAGCGTATGTTATCCTTTTATGGTAAAATCCAATGAAATTGATTTGGTTTTCAAAAGATATATTTGTGGAGGTTTAATTGATGTACTTAATTTACTTAATTGGTGTTGAGTTTAATTGGGGTCGAATTATTTGGTCTTGAGTCTCTTGAGAACTAAATATTGTAGTTGTGTCGAATAATGATGTTGAGTTATAATATAGTAATATTGTAGCCAGATATGGCAATGAAGTAGTAATATTGTAGCCAGATATGACAATGAAGTTGTTAGCTACGATGTAGCAATGAAGTAGTAATGTTTAATATTAATGAAGTTGTTAATGATGTTGTGATAGTGGTTACATTTATGAGTTGTGTTTTCTTATGTGTTTGATCGTCCCAAAGGATGATATTTTTGTATTTATGTTTTCCCTATTCTTGTGCGTTAATACACCGATGCTTGTGTGAATGTATTCTCACCCCTTGCGTTTTGTCTTGTCTGGCTTGGCCCTGCGATTGTAAAATCGCAGTATCTACAGGTTGTCGAGTTTCGAGTTCGTGTCAAAGGAAGCCCGCTCTAATTGTGACACTTGGGAAGAAGTCTTAGAGTCTAGGATGTTTTGCTACTTTATTGTTAAAGCTAATGTATTTTATTAGAAAATAAGTTACTATATTTTATCTTTATAATAATTTTTAAATAATTTTGATATTGGGTCCAATTTTCTAGTTCTTCTATTCGCTGTGTGATGTCCCTTAAAAGAAATTTTCGAAAAAGTAGTTTTTAAATTAAATTATTATTAGTCTCGAGTTCGGGGCGTTACACTCATCCACAGCTGTCACCTTTTCCGTCGTCGCCAACTTGTCTCCACTAGGAACACTAGCAGCAACATGATTCTCTACTTCCAGCTCAGGGATCCTATCCTCTTCATCTGCCTGCTCAACAGGCTTATCAGTAGTAGTCTCATCAGAACTATGGCCTTGTCCTTCTGGCCCTCTTTCTTCTTCACTCATCTTCACTTCTTCAGATACGTCCTCCAGTTTCTCATCAACCTTCACACTAGCACTTGCCTCATCATGGATTTCTCCTTCTCCAGGGTTTTCTTGAACAACATCCTCTAACAACACCTCTTGACTGGCCAGAAGCTTATCAGAAGCTATCTCTGGCTCAATTAGATGGTCTTCTTCAAGCAACTGCTGATTTGACTCAACTGCGGGCTTAATGGGGGCTTTGCATGAAGAGACAAGGTGTGTCTCTTCTTCCACAACTTGCTTCTTCTTTCCAGACTTTGACTTCTTTTTCTTCTTTCTTTTCTCAGCCTTAGCAGATGGCTCCGGCTTATCTGCACTTGGCTCTTCCTCAGGTTGAACTTCTTCTTCCGCAACAATGGGCAAAATCTCTCTAGGGAATGGAGGTACTGGTCCAACATGCTTCTCTGCAGGCAGGCAATACTCAAACTGCGGCTCCATCCAATGACTGAATTGATCATTCCAAGCATAGAAGACTTGCATATCCCTTTGCATCTTGGATAGCAGAGCCATGACATCTGGAAAACTAGTGGCAGCAGGAGCAGCAGGCAACTGCTGGCTTGACTTTCGCCCAGTATTTCCCTTTATCAGAGAATCATTGTTGTAGCTTTGAGAGGCCATGGTTGAATGTGGTGATGGAATTTTGGAAGTTGGAGTATTTTTGAGAGAGAATAGAAAATTGAGAAACTTAGAGAAAAATAGGATTTGTGAAAGTATTTTAGGGTTGAGAGAGGGGTAATTATATAATCGTGGGTGAAGATGAATAATTGGAGTAAATCTTAGCAAAGATCCATTGCAAAATAATAAACCGGTGAGGTAATTGAGGTAATGATGGCAGTTGAAAAAGTAGTGGGTAGCAGTTACAACCGGTCACTCTATCGAAAAGCATTAGTCACATCCGGCGTGTGAGATAACTAGCCTGACACGGCTATAATTATCGGACAGGTGTCAATAATCAGTGTCTGGTGCTTTGACAGCTAATTTCCACAAACTCTTCAATGACTTCATTAAGGAACCTCCACGTGACTTGACACTTGGTGCTCACAGCGCGCACCCAACAAAGCATCAGTCATCTACAGTCAAGACTGTGATGCAACAAAGTTGACTCCAATCATCTTTCCTTTTCTGAAACAAACGAAAACTAAAAACAAAAACAAAAACTATTTACATTAGTAGTCTGGGGTGCCTCCCAGCAGCGCTTGGTTTTACTAAGTCCTCAGCCAGACTTGTAACCATAAATCAAACTTCATCAAGGGTGGTGGTGACTCTAGACCTTGAGTCATCACCCCAATAGTGTTTTACTCTTTGACCATTAACTTTAAATTCTTTTCCAGTTGACTCATCTAAAAGATCAACAGCCCCATAAGGATAAATTTTCAAAAGTTTGAATGGGCCCGACCATCTAGATTTCAACTTTCCAGGGAACAACTTCAATCTAGAATTAAAAAGTAATACTTGTTGTCCCTCAATTAAAACTCTTTTTTGAATCTTTTTATCATGCCAAGCTTTGGTTCTAGCTTTATATAACTCAGCATTCTCATATGAAAACATTATATGCTCCTCCAACTCATTTAGTTGCAGCAGTCTTGCCATACCAGTTGCCTCATAGTCAAAATTCAACTTTTTAGCAGCCCAAAAGGCTTTACATTGAAGTTCAATTGGTAGGTGGCAAGCTTTACCAAAAACTAATCTGAATGGGGACATTCCCAAAGGTGTTTTATAAGCTGTTCTGTAGGCCGACAGAGCATCATCCAAGAGCTTAGACCAATTCTTTCTAGAAGGGTCTACCACTTTTTCTAAAATTCTTTTTATCTCTCTATTGAATAGCTCTGCTTGCCCACTAGTCTGAGGATGATAAGCAGTGGCAACTCTGTGTTTTACCCCATATTTGGCCAACAACTCCTCAAATATTTTATTGCAAAAGTGAGAACCTTCATCACTGATGATGGCTCTAGGAGTGCCAAAACGGGTGAAAATATTCTTTTTCAAAAAGTTGGTTACCACTCTAGCATCATTAGTGGGGGTAGCAATTGCTTCAACCCACTTGGAAACATAATCCACAGCTACAAGAATGTATAGATTGCCAAAGGAATTAGGAAATGGTCCCATGAAGTCAATGCCCTAAACATCAAATAATTCAATTTCCAAAATGTTGGTAAGAGGCATCTCCTGTCTATTGGAAACATTACCTATCCTCTGACATCTATCACATTGTTTCACAAATTCATAAGCATCTTTAAACAGGGTAGGCCAGAAATATCCAGATTGCAATACCTTAGCAGCAGTTCTAGTGCTTCCAAAATGCCCACCATAAGGTGCCGAATGACAATTAGTCAACACTAGACTTGCCTCTTGGCCTGCTACACATTTTCTCAATATTTGGTCAGCACATTTTTTATAAAGAAAAGGTTCATCCCAGAAATAATCCCTAGCTTGATGGAAAAATCTTTTTCTTTGTTGGGAATTAAGTTCTAGTGGAACTACTTTGCTAACTAAATAATTGACAATGTCAGCATACCAAAGAGTCATATCTCCAGTTATCGCAAGTAATTGCTCATCTGGGAATTCTTCCTTAATCATATACCTTTCTTGATTCTGCACTTCATCTGGGAGTCTTGACAGATGATCTGCCACTTGGTTTTCTACTCCATTCTTATCTCTGATTTCCAGATCAAACTCTTGTAAAAGCAAAACCCATCTGATTAACCTTGGCTTGGCATCCTTCTTTGCAATGAGGTACTTGATGGCTGAATGATCAGTGTAGACTACCACCTTGGTACCAACCAAATAGGATCTGAACTTATCAAAGGCAAATACCACAGCCAGCAATTCCTTTTCAGTTGTTGTATAGTTGAGTTGAGCTTCATTAAGTGTTCTACTTGCATAGTAGATGGAATGAAAAGTCTTGTCTTGCCTCTGCCCCAGCACAGCTCCAACAGCATAGTCACTAGCATCATACATAAGTTCGAATGGCTTGGTCCAGTCAGGTGAAATGATAACTGGTGTCGTGACTAAAGTTGTCTTCAGAGTATTAAAAGCTTTCATACAGTCTTCATTGAAATCAAATGGAACATCATGCTGCAACAGTTGGCATAAAGGCTTTGTAATCTTAGAAAAATCTTTGATAAACTTTCTATAGAAACCAGCATGACCCAAGAAACTTCTAATTCCTTTTACATTTGCAGGGGGAGGTAACTTCTCAATAACTTCTATCTTGGCTTGATCCACTTCTAATCCCTTCTTTGAAATTCTGTGCCCTAACACAATACCTTCTCTGACGATGAAGTGGCATTTCTCCCAGTTGAGAACCAAGTTGCTCTCTTCACATCTGATTAACACTAGTTCCAAATTGGAGAGGCAATCATGAAATGATTCTCCAAAGACAGAAAAATCATCCATGAAAACTTCCATTGCTGATTCAATTAAATCTGAGAACAATGCCATCATACACCTTTGAAATGTAGCAGGTGCATTACAAAGTCCAAATGGCATTCTCCTAAAAGCAAAAGTACCATAGGGACAAGTAAAAGTAGTCTTCTCTTGATCTTCAGGAGCTATGGCTATTTTGTTGTAACCAGAATAACCATCTAGAAAACAGTAGAAATCCTTACCAGCCAATCTATCTAGCAGTTGATCTATGAAAGGCAAGGGAAAATGATCTTTCCTTGTGGCTTTGTTCAGCTTCCTATAGTCCATGCAGATTCTCCATCCAGTCACAGACCTTGTTGGAATCAATTCATTCTTATTGGCAACCACAGTCATGCCTCCTTTCTTTGGTACACATTGAACAGGGCTTACCCACACACTATCAGAAATAGGGTATATAATACCAGCATCTAACCATTTAATGATCTCTTTCTTCACTACTTCCTCCATGATGGGGTTGAGTCTTCTTTGGCATTCCACACTATTCTTAGCATTGTCTTCCAGCAGGATTCTATGCATACAAACAGTTGGACTAATCCCTTGAATATGTGCCATTTGCCAAGCTATGGCCTTTTTGTGTTTTTTGAGCATGGCCAACAGGCTTGACTCTTATTCTTCTGTCAATTCAGCAACTATGATAACAGGTAACTGCTGACTAGTCTCCAGGAATGCATACTTCAAATGACTTGGTAATTGTTTCAGCTCCAGAACAGGTTGCTTCAAAACTGAGGGGATATTCACCTCTGGTCTTCTTTAGGAATCTCTAAAGCTTCATACTTGTCAACCCAAAGTGCCTTGGGCTGAGTTGGATCTTCATCTTCATTAACTTCTTTTGCCAATTCCTTGTCTTCAAGTACAGCTAACTAATTTTCCAATGGGTCATGCCTCTTTTCAAATTATTTTTGAACCAATGAATCCCAGCATTGCAGTAAGGAAACATCTTCTATCTCTTCAACGGGGTACTTCATTGCTTTCAAAATGTTGAATGTGACTTCTTGAGCATTGACTCTCATTGTGAGTTCTCCTTTCTCTACATCAATTAGTGTTCTGCCAGTTGCAAGGAATGGCCTTCCCAATAAAATAAGGGTATCATCATCAGCATTGAAATCCATTATGATAAAGTCAGCAGGGAAGACAAACTTGTCTACCTTTACTAACACATCTTTAATTTTGCCTTGAGGGTAACATAGACTTCTATCTGCTAACTGAAGTGTCACTGTGGTAGGCCTTGCAGCTCCAATTCCCAATTTCTTGAATATGGAAAGTGGCATAAGATTGATACTAGCTCCAAGGTCACACAGTGCCTTTCCAATATAAACATCACCAATGGTGCAAGGGATGGTAAAAGAACCAGGATCCTTCAATTTGGGTGGAATTTTCCCTTATACCATTTGGCTGCACTCTTGAGTAAGTGCTACAGTTTCAAACTCACCAATCCTCTTCCTCTTTGTAAGCACATCCTTCATAAACTTAGAGTAGTTTGGCATTTGCTAAATAGCTTCAATGAGAGGAATGTTGATATGCAATTGCTTCATAATCTCAATGAACTTATCAAATTGCTTTTCTTCTTTGGCTCTTCTTAGTCTCTGAGGAAACGGAGGTGGTGGTCTTTCTATTTCTAAAACAGGGCTACTCTTGGTAGTAGCTTCAGGGGCAACCAGAGTCTTGTCTTTTGGTGACTCAGGTGCTTTTTCAAGACTTGTCTTCTTTGAACTGACAGCAGGGGATAACTGTTGATTTGACTGTGAGACAGTTGAGTCTTCAGCCAACCTTTCTTGAGCATCTTCAATTTGAATTGTCCCCATGCTTGGTCCTTCATACTCTGTTCCACTCCTCAAAGTTATCATCTTGCATGTTTCTTTGCCTTTGTCTTTTAAGGTAGAAGCAGGTGTTTCAGTAGTGCTGGGCAAACTTTCACTTGGTCTTTGAGTAAGAGTCGTGGCTATTTGACTCATCTGATTCTCCAGATTTTTTATACTAACTCCTTGGGCTAAAATTTGATTCTTGGCTTCAACAGTGAAATTCTTTGTCTCTTGCATGAAATTCTTCAGTATTGTCTCCAGTTGACTACCAGGCTGTTGAGAAAAACCTGGGGGTACAACAGGTGCTTTTTGATGAACTTGTTGATTTTGTGCATTTGCCCAAGAGAAATTAGGATGGTTCCTCCAACCAGGATTATAACGATCACTGTAAGGATTGTTATTCTTGTTGAAATTATTGACATAGTTGACTGACACAGGGTTTGCAGGACATTCTTCATAGAGGTGAGCTCCACCACAATAAACACAGGCTACTTCAGTTAAGTCTGTAACTACTTTGACAGGTTCACTGGCAACTGCAGGCAAGGCAGGTGGCGTGAGTAAAGTCTTCAACATGTTGTGCATTTGAGCAACTTGAGCAGCAAGGGCTGTTGTTTCACTAACTTCATGGACTCCAGCTGGCTTCCTTGATTGAGTAGGAGCAGGATTTGCTCTGGCTGTAGGCCATTGATAGGTGTTTGCAGTGATACTCTCTATGAGATCAAAACCTTCTGTGTAGGACTTGGAAAGTAAGGCTCCTCCTGATGATGCATCCAACATATTTCTTGAAGATGGCACTAAACCATTGTAAAAAGTTTCAAGCTGAATACACACAGGAATACCATGATGTGGACACTGCCTTAACATCTCCTTATACCTTTCCCAAGCATCAAACAAAGTCTCATCCTCTCCTTGTCTAAAAGAAGTGATATCATTCCTCATCTTTGCATTCTTGACAGGAGGGAAATATTTAGCTAAGAACTTTTCAGCTAGAGCATTCCAAGTAGCAATGGAATTAGGCTCTAGAGAGTTTAGCCAACCTTTAGCTCTATCCCTCAGTGAGTAGGGAAAAAGCCTTAATCTGAAAGCATCATCCGTTATTCCAGGTATTTTGAAGTTATTAGCTACCTCAAGAAATTGCTTCAAGTGGAGTTGAGGATCTTCAGTAGCAGCACCAGAGAATTGACCAACAGTTTGAAGCATTTGGAACATCATTGGTTTGAATTCAAACTGAGCAGTTGTTGTCTCAGGTCTTACTATCCCAGTGTTCATAGCATTTGGATCAAAAACGGCATAATCCCTTATATTCCTTCCTCGGTCATTAGCAATACCGATAATGTCAGGCATGTCTCCTGGCTGTTCTAGATCTGTCATTTCTTCTTCTGATTCTGAGTTATGAAAATCTTCTTGCTCCGCTAGATTCACTCCCTCTTGGTTACTTATTCTATTACGCCTTAGAATTCTGAATGTTCTTTCAATTTCAGGATCTGCTCTGAATTCTGGTGATAAAAACCTGTGCATACAATTTTCTCGTACACCTGTCTTAACACCACTTGACAGAAAACATATTAAATCTCAAATAAGCTAAAAAACTAATAAACTAAAAATGGAACTAAATTTCGCACAATCCCCGGCAGCGGCGCCAAAAACTTGTTGCCTATTTTAGGTGTGATATAATTGTTCGCAATGTGCAAGTATACACAGTCTTATATGTAGCACAAGTAATAAGAAAAAGTATCGTTCCCACAGGGATTGTGATAAGGAAATCTCGCTCCAAGACTAGTTCAATTAGTTTTACACTTATGAGTGATTAAAGTAACAAAATAACAGTTTAGAGTTGCAAATAAATTAAAGGAACAATTGATTAAAAGAGTGTGAGAAAACAGTTGTGAAAGCATGTTGAACTTATGATCCATTTAATATCCAGCTTAATATGTGTGTGATGAGATAAGTGTAGGCAAGATTCCTGCAAGCAACTCTTGCCTTATGGTGTATGTCTACAATGTTGGATAATGCAATGCGTGATAAGATGAATCCTATGTCTAGGTCAAACTTACTTCATTACAGTTTAGAAAACACGTGGTTGTATTCTTACTATGACCCTAAAGCTTATGTCTAAGACTTCAAGTAGAGAATATATGTCTATACCCCACTTAACCACATTAGTTCATTCAATCCATTCATTATTAGATGCCTCTTAATAACAAACTTGTATTCAAACCTAAGTTGATCAGTCCTAGATATGAATATATAGCAAAATAACAAATGAACTAAAAGAGCATACAAACACACATCACATCACTTAAACATATTAAACTTTCAATTAAACTTCACATAATTTCAACATTAAGAGCTTAGCTCATGATGAGCATAGAAACCATAACAACCAAAGATATAAGATTACACATAAAAATGAATTCTTAAATGTAAACCTACAACTGAGATGGCCTTAGAGTTGAGGTCTCAAGCTCCAAGTTCAACAGCAGACTAGACTTCAGTTATCAGCAGCAGCGGCGCACCATGAACGTCTTAGGGTTCTTCTTTCTTCACAACGGCGGAACTTTCTAAGCATCTATCACCTTTCAGCATATGCTAACTTTAGGGTTTAAGGCACCTTTATATAGGACATTCTCTTGGATCATGGGCCTCCCTAAATCCGAGGGTAAGACAGCCCAAAGGAATAAAGCATATTCCCCAATGATTAGTACAATGACAGCACTATCAGCACATGGGAAATCTGCCTGCTGTTTTTCCTCGCGTTAGCGCCCGTTCGTATTCTTCATCTTACGTGGCGGCTTTTGACTGCGTTGACTGGTCAGCCACCTCTTGTGGTTGTACGGAATGGTTGTCTTGACTGTAATTATCATTTGCCTTGGCTCTTGAACCTTTTCAATGGTCCAGTGGTTTGTCTTGACACCAAATGACTCTAGAGCTCTCTTTATATGAAGAGATTACATAAAAATCCTAAATACATGCTAGACTCATAAATGGCATAAAATAAACCTAAACAATGAATACAAAACCATATTAGCAGGTAACAGAGCAAGTAAAAAGCTGTAATAATACTCACATAAAGTGAGTTATCAAGTTGATGATGAAATAATTCAAGAACAAATAAAGATTGATAAACAACACAAGATGATTTGTTTACCCAGTTCGGTGTTAATGAACCTAATCTGGGGGAGGGAACAACCCTTCCGTTCTACTATGATCAATGAAAACCTTTACACAAGAAATTCCCAAATAGGGTTACAAGAATTAATCTTAATTCTACCCTAATCCTGAATCTCTTCCTGTGACCAAGAGACTCAATAGACCTAGCTACCCAAGGTGAATCAAGAACAATTTGCCCAAACCCCAAGGATTATACAAAGAGCAATCCTCTTTAAAACCTTAGCCTTAATTGACGGCAAAAACACTAAAATTCCCTTAAAAAACATCAGAAAACACAACTTGTATATATAGACCTCGCGTACCCGCGCCTGGCGCCACATGGCCCGCGCTTGGCTCAAGTAGCAGAAGCTACAACCATAACTAGCATCGCACCTGCGCCCGTCGCCAACATCAGAAGCTCCACCTGTTTTTCTGAGTTTTCAAGGCAACACGCAACAATTCTCTACCTTGCCTTTAAAACAATGGTGATGTCAACTTCACACCAACCACCGTGCTGCTCCCTCCATCTTGAACTACTATTCAAGATCACCGGTCAAGTCGAAGTCCCACTTGAACCTTGACCTCTTCCACTTGCTTTCAACAACCCTTGCTAGAATCACAAGTTGTACCTCCAACCCTTCATCCCTCGGAATGTCTTCCGCCTCATGAAGGTCTTGTCTCCAACTACCATAGGAATTTTAGGTAGCCCTACAAGACTCACCACAACCTCTTCAGCCCCTGAAGTGATCAAACTCGTTATCCTGAAGATACGCTTGCATCCAACAATCATCAGCCTTTTGAATAGTCCTACAAGCTCCACCACACCCTCTTCGACCCCTGGAATGCCTTCCGTACTCTCGAAGACTTGTTTGTTCCCAACCAACCCTGGAGGTTTAGGTGGTTGCTCAAGCTCCGACATCAAACTCTCATTCTGCTCCACTACCTCAAGTAGCCCTAAAAGTTCCCAATTTCTACTATCGGTGTTCCCAATTGCTTCCTTGAAGTTTTTTAATAGGTTTTTCACTTCTTCAGACTCAATTGGAACATACCCCACAAGGTCTTTACAGTCATACCCAAAATGGGTAACACTGTCGCTCTCCTCCCTATCTCCTGCTAGATAGCCAAGAGCTAATGTTGGTTCCCCTCCTCTAGTCTCACTATCGGAAGACTCCACCTCAACTTGAAACTCCACCAAAGTCTTAAATCCAATACTAACACTGTGAACTCCATCTTGCAATTTGCAAAACCACCCGACTTGATCAGAAACAACCCCAAAATCCCATAACTCAATCACGTCATGAGAGCCACTAAAGTCTAGAGTCTCACTCTCCTCTAGTTCCAAATTCGACACCACAAGTGCCCCCGCCCTCTCATAACTCCCCTCTTCGGATGAACCTTCCCCAACATGCACGGAATGATTCTTCTCCTTCAATTCCGGACAATCCCTCTTGAAGTGACCTTTCTTTCCACAATAAAAAGAGCTCCACCCGTCTCCTGACTTCGTCGAATTACCCCTACCTCCACTTTTTCCTCTTGAAACGTTTAAGGCATCTGCACTGTTTTCCACCTTCAAGTTTTGAAACTTAGTCAAATCTTTGGTTCTTAAGGCTGCTTGAACTTCGTCCAAGGTAATAGTGTCTTCCTTGTCATAAAGCATTATATCCTTGAAACTTTCATAGGAATTAGGTAAAGCACATAGTAGGTGAAAGGCTTTGTCTTCATCTTCTAGGATCACATCAACATTCGCCAAATCATCCAAGATTTTGCTGAATTCCGTGAGTTGCTCTGTTATGGGTTTAGTCTCTACCATTCGAAAAAATTAAAGACGTTGCTTCATGAACTGCCTATGTGCCAAAGACTTGGTCATGTATAGTGAATCAAGTTTAGCCCACATAGCCGCAGCCGTCATTTCCTTCGCTACTTCTCTCAACACCCGATCTCCAAGACACAAGATGATTGCACTCAAGGCTTTCTCATTCAACTCGGTCTTCTCCTTGACTGAGAGATTAGCCGGCATATGTGCTTCTCCCTTTAACGCCTCAACACACTTGTTCTGAATCAACACAACCCTCATCTTCACATTCCACAACCCGTAGTCGTCACTCCCGGTGAACTTCTCAATATCATACTTCGAACCCATGGTAATTGATTATCGATTTGATCCTTGCCCCACGGTGGGCACCAGTTGCCGTGAATTTGATTAATAACTTGCACCAATAACCTTTGATGTGTGGAGCAAATAGAACAAAGTAACCAAAATATGTTGATAGAGTTGATGATGCAATAATTCAAGAACAAATAAAGAGCGATAAAGCACACAAGATGATTTATTTACCCAGTTCGGTGTTAATGAACCTAATCTGGGGGAGGGAGCGGCGCTTTCGTTCTACTATGATCAATGAGAAACTTTACACAAGAAATTCCCAAATAGGGTTACAAGAATTAATCCTAATTCTACCCTAATCCTGAATCTCTTCCCGTGACCAAGAGACTCAATTGACCTAGTTACCCAAGGTGAATCAAGAACAATTTTCCCAAACCTCTAGGATTATACCAAGAGCAATCCTCTTTAAAACCCTAGCCTTAATTGACGGTAAAAACTCTAAAATTCTCTTAGAAAGCATCAGAAAACGCAACTTTCATATATAGACCTCGCGTACCCGCATCCGGCGCCACATGGCCCGCGCCTGACGCAAGTAGCAGAAGCTTCAGCCATAACTAGCATCGCGGCCGCGCCCAGCACCAACACTAGAAACTCACCTATTTTTCTGAGTTTTCAAGGTAACACGCAACACTATTTGATGTTCCTCAGTTTATGGCCACACTTTCACCTTACCATTCTAATCCAACGTTCCTCACGATAACTAAGAAAAATGGTTTCCTCATGTTTACTTTGTGAAAATGTCTTCTATTTTAATTTTTAAAAAACATGGTTAATTTTACTTGCTAATAAAGTTATGCTTGATTCGTACAAAAATAAAAAGATATGTTATTCTTGAAGTGAATAATCATATGTATTTTTAGGAAATAATAAAAAAAGTCAAAATATTATTTTCAATAAAAAAAAAAAAACCTCACCACTAACTAGTTTTTCTTCTTCTTTCCATCGCAATTGTTCATATTACCAGTCTAACATCTTATTATTGTTAATAAGTTAAAATAAAATAATGTTGTAATCTACATATTGTTTGTTTTAAGGGAAAGTAAGAGGAAAGAAATTGGAAAGAAGGAAAGCACAAATTCCAACATATTTTCCTTTGTTTTGATGCAATGGAAAGTTGGAAGGAAAGATTGATTTAGGCATGGGACCCACAAAAATACGTTCCGCTTGTGGAGAGAAAACTTGCTCATGCATTCATCTTTTGGCCATGTACCTTTTTACCCTTTGTTTGTCGCATATAATATTAGTACTTGAACTTTTTTTAACTATTATGTTATTAAACAAAAAATGGTTTCACAAGTCTCGATAAACAATTATAGTATTCCATTTATGTAAAATAAATTATGTACTTCTTTTATAAAAAAAATATGTATTTAACTCATTTATATGTAGGGTTAAATATGTTTTTAGTCTTTACTTTTATGTGAGTTTCGACTTTTAGTCCCTATATTTTTTTTATTATATTTTTAGTCCCTACAATTTTTTAATTATATTTTTAGTCAATTTTTTATGACTAGGATAATATAATTGACCACATAGGATAACTTAAATTGACTAGAATAACATTTGCATATAATGACGTGACATCTATGTGGCTGATTTCGTTATCCAAGTCACAAACAATTGAAGGTAGGGACTAAAAATGTAAACGGTAAAATGTGGGGACTAAAAATATAATAAAAAAATGTAGGGACTAAAAGTCAAAACTCACATAAAAGTAGAGACTAAAAACATATTTAACCCTTATATATATAAGGGTATTTATGTAATTGAGTAAAAATATATCTTTCTTTTCTCTCGCTTTCTTTTCACTTTCACTCCTATCAAACAATAAAAAATCATTTCACTTTTCTTTCACTATCCAAACAAAGCTTTACACCATGTTTGGTTTAAGAGAAAGAAGAAGGAAAGAAAGAGGAAGGAGAAAAAAATGAAGGAATATTCTACTTTCCATTGTTTGGTTTGCAATCAAAAAGGAAAGGAAAGAAAGATTTTTGGTGGGACCCACAAAAATTGTGTTCCTCCCAATAGTGGACGGAAAGTAGTGTCATGCATGCTTTTTGCATGAAATGACCCATATGTCCAAAAGATTAAAAAAACTTACATATTTTAAAATTTTTGTCCAATCACATTTTGTTTTTAGTTGAGGATAAATTTGTCATTTTATATTTACATATCTTTCTTTCCTCTTACTTTCTTTTCACTTTCACTCAAATAAAACAACCTTAAAATCATCCCACTTTCTATCAATTTTCCATTAACTTTTTTTCCTTTAACATTCTTTCCTTCAACTTTCTTTCCTTTAACTTTCTTTTCTGATCCAAACACACCCTTAGGTTCTATGGAGAGTTCATTATGATTTTTGAGAATCAAAGCCCAAAGTCAGCTACAAAACAAGTGACCCAAAACTAGCCACACATGTTCTGAAAGTAAAACAATGTGAGGGCCCCAAAATTGAAAGGAGGCATTAAAATGGGCCCACCAAACGTCAAGCCCACTTGGGCTTTCTTTGAGGATTGGCGTCAGCCTTGTGGTACTATTTGATGTTCCCCCAATGGAGTGGGAACTGGGAACCAAATCATGAAATTCTCTTTTTACCTTTGAACTTATATTTCAGTTTTGTTTTTTTAAATTATTTTTCTTACATTATTTGCTGGATAATAAAGCTCATCATCTCTATTTTATTTTTGAATAGGACATGGGCAAAGAACGCATACTTTTCAAAAACATTTTTTATTTTCATGAATGAAATTCAAATGTAACTCTTTTTTTTTTTTTTTTTTTTTCATGCTCCAAACAAGAATATATATATATATATATATATATATATATATATATATATATATATATATATATCGGGGAGGATCAAATTACACCAGTGTAATATTTGAGTAATGTTACACCGCTCAATATTATTTTAACGAATACAAACAAAAACTACCGTTGGATTGAAAATTCATATCATATAGATAATTTATGTTAAGTTTTACAAAAATTTAAATTCGTTTGATATATTATCGAGACAAATCAAGATTAACAGTATTCAATAATATCAAATATGTTTTAGTTTTATAAATTTAAATCAACAACAAAAAAAAGTGTGTTGAAATTGTTTTTTTATAAGCACAATTCTTTTGAATTGTGAATATGAGACGACTTTTTACGAGATAGACTAAGAATTTTTTGTTTTCGAATTCGCTAGTTTGTTGGCTTATACTTTTCATTTCAGTGTTCCTCTTGGGATAAGGTCTAGTCCCCTCGGCTTGTTTAGGAGTGCAAACATAATTGATATGTCTAACAAATTCTTGATGCCTAGATGCTCTTGCCTTATCTAAAAAAATCCCGAATATATTACAATTATTTTTTGTTAATTTTCTTAATTCATTAGTAATTTTATTTTTGTTGAGTTAATTACAATTATCCCTCTTAAAAGATACTTTTACAATAAAATATACTTAAATTACACGACTCTTACTTTTTATGTTTAAAAATTTACACATTTCAAACTTCTAAGATATAATTATGTACCAAAAAAACTTAATTCAAGATGGAAAAAAATGCATTGGAAGGTCATACGCTCATACATGTATATAAGAGTATAAAATACATATATAAAGGATTACATATTTGTATTACACTTAACTATTAACTATGGATAGAGTTTGACGTTGAAGTATGAACATATATTAATGGGGTGTGTCACTACAAGAAAATCAAGATTTCTTGACGAATTTGTAAAATATTTTGTGAAGGTCCAAGTCCTCTATAAGTTTGCGACGGCCCAAGCCGTCACAAATGCTTGAAAATCCGTCAAAAAATTAAAAAAAATAATAGTTTCATTTGAAAAATCCGTCCAAACGTTACTGACGGCCTAGGCCGTCGCTAAATAACACGTTTCTGACGGACCAAGCCGTCACAATGTAATGACGGAGTTTCCGACGGCCTAATGCTTAACGAATTAAAAAAAATAGGCTGTCCATGCGGATCGAAACAAGTCTCTTCTCATTCAAACTCTTGATACTTCTCTCTAAATTTCATTTACACAAATCCTTCATACTTTTCAACTTCTTTTCATTTACTCTTCAAACTCTTCATACTCTTCATTTCATTTACACAAATCCCTTCTCATTCAATTTTTTTTCTTCAACTTCTCTCTAAATTTGTCCAACATCTTCATACTTATTCTTCATCTCATTTCATTCACATTCACAATTCTTCTCTCATAATATTTTTGTTCTTATTCAAAACTTCATCATCTTTTTGTTCTTCATCAAATTTTTTCCAACATCTCTCTAAAACTTCTTCAAAGCTTCATCATATATAAATCTTCATCATATAAAATATTTTTGTTCTTCAAAGCTTTGAATTTTTAATAGATTGTAAGTGTTTTCTACTACTTTTATGTTAATATCATTGTTTAATATTATGATATATGGAAAAAATTATTGTTTGAGGATATAATTTTCTTTGTTAAGTAATTTCAATTATCTAATTTTTTAATTTTAATATAAATAACATAAGTTAGTTTATGTAATGACTATTAGATTTGAAATATAATGTACTTTTTATTATATTTAACATAAGTTAGATTTAAAATACTTGTAATATAATGTAGTTTTTATTTTTCAAAATAATAAATAAATTTGTTTTAAAAAAAATTAAAGATTAAATTTTTTTTTAAAAAATAAATATTTTTTTTAAAAAAAAATTCGCCAGATTTAGCGACGGCTTAAGCCGACGCTACCTGAAATTTCCAAATTTGACCGTTACCCATTAGCGACGACCTCAAGCCGTCGCAAAATCCGTCCGGTCCATTACTGACGGCCTGGGCCGTCGGAAAATTTACCGACGCCCGTTTTAGCGACGACCAATGGCCGCCAATAACATATCACTTAGCGAGGGCTTTTGGCCGTCGCAAAATGCCGTTTTTCTTGTAGTGTGTGTATGGTGGACTATGGAGTTCTTCTTACCATGTGAGAATAATGTTGAATTTCAGTGGTATACCCTCGAAACGGGCATTTGGTGGCGTGTAAGGGATTGCCACCTACACCTATATTTCCACATAGAGACCTCTATCACTTTTCTTTCTACTAGTAAATTCTAAGTATATTATATATTCAAAGTGTTTTTTTGATACGCGTTAAATTAGGTTTGTCGGAAAATTCTAACATCGACCACTTCATGGACCACTTCTTCAAGTGGTGCATGGTGGATCATTCATGAAAAACCCTATAACAAATACAAATTTTACAAAATCCACCGTTGGATTGAAAGTTTATATCATATAGATCATCTATAAAAAAATTTAGAAAAATTGAAAATCATTTGATATGTTATTGAGATCCATCAAGATTAATGGTTTATTAAATACTGTAAATCTTGATAAATCCCAATAAAATATCAAATGATTTTCAATTTTTTTAAAATTTTTTATGGATGCTCTATATGATATAAACTTTCAATCTACCAATAAATTTTGTAAAATTTATATTCGGTAGATCACTTGTCCACAGTGGACCACTTGTGAAGGTGGTCTACCGTAGCATTAGCCTAGGTTTGTCACATATTATATTATACAGTGTTTTGGCCAACCTTCTTTTAGAGTTAGCCTGTTTTGATTTTTATAATCAAATCATTTTATGTGTAAAAGATTGAAAAAATGGAACAATGCACGGATAGCTTAAAATAATTTTGTATTGTTATTTAATACTAAAACTATGTATTTCGTCAAAATAGAACAATATATGGAGGAATAACTAATTTATACTCTAACATAACATGTCCATTAAACTCTTAAACATTCGTGTTTAATTTTTAAGAGAGGTAGCATAACATAACCCATTAAATAAAAAAAAAAAAAAAAACTCATACTGAATCGATAATAATTAATCTATAACTACCCTAGACTACATTGAAGTCAAAGATGCTAAAGAAAGTCTTCTTTGAGATAGGGAATTGCTAAACCAAAGTCATAAAACATGTTTTGGATTAAGATTTTGTTTCAATCTACAATACCGTTGGTGAGAATTGTCCTAAAAAAATTCATATTCAACATATTCCTTATGAGACTATTAACAAAGATCTATTATTTTTAAGCTTAAAAATCAAATGGTTGGTTAAACTGACAATTCTAGGTTACTCATATATTTTTTATCATTGATGTCTTATATCTCTTAATTTACCTTGAAATAATTTTTTTTATTATTTGAAAAAAACAATTGATTGTAATTTTTAAATGACAAGTCATTCATTGTATTCTTTACTAAAAAAAATGACATATTTGCTAAAAAAAAATGACATATAATCTTATATTTTTTATCCCTAAAACATGATCCGACTTATTTTTGCATAAAATGTTTGCAAACATTAAAAAGATTATTATACATATACCGTAAAAAAATTATATCCAAAAAGTGAAAAACTCTAAATTAAATAAATTTATTCCTCACTAAACTGCCTATTTATTTAACCAATCGTTAGTTGTTTCAATGGTGATTGACGCTGAACTTGATAGGGATGATTACGGTTCGATCCCCTGCAACTGTGATCGGGAGAGGGCTGGAACACTTAATACCAGAACTGACCCCCGAACCAGATTAAATTGGGGTTAAAACAAAAAAATAAATAAAAATAACCTATTTATTTACTTTTTTTTTGTTATGACACATTGCATGTAATTAAAATGATTTTTTTTTAATTACAAAATAACATCTCTCTCTGTCTCTCCTTTTATAAAGAAACAAAATTAATCTATCATTTGAAAAGTTACTTCTACCACATCTCATTTAAAACTATTTTCTTATAATTTTTATATTCTAATTTTTTTAAAAAAATAAAAAAAAACCAGATGCAATATTTTCAAAAGTGATTTTTTATAAAAAAAAAAAATTACTTTTTTTTAAAATAAAAGTTATAACCAAAACCTCAAATCTATCATTAACTTTTAAATCCAATTTCTTATTTTAAAAAATCCGAGTCAACTTCTACAAATTCATTTCTTTACAAAAAAAAGAGTATCCCGCACTCTTGTTTTCATCTCCTATGATTGTGCACTCTATAATACCTCCAACAATCTTTCCATGCTCATCTTTATTAGTGCCACCTTTGTGCAAATGCATGAACAAGATCAAATATATCAAAGGTCTCTTTATTTTCTTGAAGCTTGTAGCCTTAATTTCCATGTGCATGTAGGGCATGAAACAGAAACAACCATGCATGATTGGTAGATTTTATAATAATATAATATAAATAGTTTGTTTGACAAATATGTTAGTTGGTGAGGACAATAGGTAGTTTTTTCTGGTAAATCAGTTGCTTAGACCATGTAATGAGGAAATTTATCAATTATTTTTCTTTCGGTTACTTTTCAATAACAAGTGGAAGCACTAAAATTTCAAACTATCATGTGGACATTTTAGTCTCGGATACATATTAAATTACTATTCATTCATGTGACCTAAGGTCTTTAGCATTTGTATTCCTCACCTTTATATTTTTAAATTAGAAAATAATTGTTGGGCACATTGGATTGAACAATGGTAACAAAAACAAATAATAATAAAAAAGAGATGTAATAATATTTAATATTTGGAGAAAAACAAAGTTTGAAGAATATTGCATGATGCGGATCCCAACTGCCATACATTGGTTGGGCCCTAGCAGTTACTAGTTTTGGATTAGACTAATCTTGCCATCAAGGGTGCAAAGGGATTATTAAATGCTTATTGGAGAAGAGATTAAATAGTTGTTACTTTTTAGTTAAATAAATAAATTATTTTATCATTATTAGTAACATAGCCGCACCAAAATAATTTATTTGTAAGAGTTTGCGTCTTGATAATCTTGTTTTAAGAAAAGTGGGGGTTGACATTGATGTGACTTTTCTTAAGAAAAGATGAAGATAGAGCGCAATAGGATCAGAATCGTCTATTGTAAATGTTCAGCATAATAGTCGATTTTGGTCGTAGATTTATAATTTCATGCTTTAAATTTATTTACAGTTTTTTGACAGTTTAATGTAGTATTTAATTTCCATCTTTTATATTTTATCAGCCAGCCAACAAAAATTTTACATTCACAAAGTAACTATGTTGAATCTAAATTCACGCACATTAATAAGAGTATTTGCGATGAAGCTTTAACTTTTGAATAATCTTTTATTTTTCAAACTTTTGGGTACTTAAATGAGTCTAAACTTTCATTTTTTTAATGTTTGAAAATAATTATGAATTAAATAACATTTATAAAATTCGTATTCGTTATATTGTTATACATTCACTTGTGTACCATTTGTAAAATGTGAAAAAATATTGAATTAAAAGAAAAGACTCTCTTCTTTTTTATAAATAGCTCAGTGTGATTCATATAATTGCAAATTGAATTTGAAACCTTACTATGAAACTATTAGTTATGAAATCAACAACTAAACTTTCACTTTCTTAATGTTTGGAAATAATTATGATATAAGAAGGTCGGTTACTTTTGGTTCAGTTTGATTTTTGACCCGAACTAAGAAAAACTGAAATCATCAACTTTGTTTGAGACGATTATACCCTTACTATTTCATTCCTCAAATTTTAAGGTAACGAGTTTCTTAATAAAGAAAAATGTTATGGGTTCAACTCCATTCCTCTAAAAGAAATAGCCATTTTTCCGTATCATAATAAATATGTGGTTTAATTTGCTTTTGTCTAAAAATAAGTATTTCGTTTGTATTACCTTCGTCATTCTAAATTATAAGTCAATTTTTTCAATAGCATAATAAATATTTCGTTTGTATTACCTTCGTCGTTCTAAATTATGAGATTTTTTTATATATATTTGACATGTTTAATTCTAACTTTTCTTATTATAAGATAAATTATTAGTATTAAGAAGGGGTATATATTTAAAATAAAAAGTTAGTAATTTGGAAAAATATTTATATCATGACACAATTTTTTTTATATTTGATCTAAATGTACCGCGATCTTTATTTTTAGGTCATATCTCATATAATTAATGGGTGACAGTTGACACATCTTTCATTCTCACAACTAATCAGATATCTAAAGTGTGATTTGAAAAGTCTAATTAATAGGTAGTCCGGTCAATCTTGGATAAGAAGGCTTTAATAATAGTATATATACCATCTTAAACTTTAGCTTAGACTTAGTATTAGTTTTTTTAAGCAAATTTTAAATGTATGCATTAGGTTTTTTTCTAATCTTTGGTAAATCAAGCGTCACTCACGTGGAAGACAACACATTATAGTATTGACTATTGAGTTGAATCTCCTCAAACTAAAATGTCACATCAAACCCCAAATTTCTCCACAAGTTTATATTTTCTCACCAAACAATAAATTTAATCAACTAGTGTTGAAACTCACTTGTTCTTTTTCTTCAAATCATTCATCGTGTTCCATACAAAATGATAAAAATTTATATAACTGTTAAGCATGTTCAATCCATGTGCACACATGAAAGATCTCTAGTTATAGCAAATGATTCATGATGCATGGTCCCTCCCATGTGTAAGTCAATCCTTTAGCACAAGGGGTTCAAACTCCAAACAAATTATGTTCTATGATTATATAGGCCGGCAATTATTTCTTGAACTCCACTTGATCCATATATTAATTGATGTTTAGCAACATTAATCATCATGCTTATGGAATTCAATCATTGATCATTGTTTCCTTTATATACAAACCAATTCTTCCAAACATGGATTTGATTCTTCAACCTAACCATTTATATATTTTGTTGTATTACTTTAAATTTTTAATTTATTTATAAATTAATTAACAATGAATTGTTGTGCATTTCATGTGCAGAGGTTGCAATGCTAAATATATAAATTACATTCTAAATTAATATTGAGTACTTAATTACACTTGCAAATAAAATATATCTATGAACATGTCTGCATTGCTTGGTTTACTCGTGATCTTAAAGGCTTATGCAGGTTATTAATCACACAATCCCCCTTTATGTGGAGTTTGGATCCTCTCTCCCATGACATGTTTGTCCCATTTGGATAGAGAAAATTGTTAATTAAGGTATCATGCACTCCAAATTAAATTTATAAGAGAAGTATAGAGAGATCAACTTTGATATTCAACATGTTTAATATTAAGAAACATACTGAATTATACCTAGCCATTAATTTATTAACAACACTAACTAACTTTCCAGAGATTTATCTAACTATCATATATTTATGTTGGCCCCTCAAGCTAATAATGATATGATCACAATCGGTTAGAAATATAAAAATGTGAGAGAGGGAGAAATGGTTATTCTTAGAATTTAGGCCGAGCTTAGCTCAATCTTATAAAACTGACGTATAAGGTGATAATCGCCACTATTTATAAATTCATGATTGAATCATCTCATTTAATATGAAACTTTTAACATATCTTCTCACGCTCGACACTATTTAGACTTAGTGTATTGATATAGATGATGAGTGACTCGTTAACGGAAATCGGATAGTAGGTGGTCCAAGAAACCTTGGAGAAGACTTTGATACCATCTTAAAAATTTGGATGGCTTAACTCAAACATAAAAATCTGATTTGTAATAAGGTAAGGAATATCTTTACTTATAAACATATCTTCAAGATGTTTAATGTAGGACTCTTAACACATCCCTCACGCCTAACACTGTTAGGCTTTGTGCATTGATATAAATGGTAAGTGGCCTAATAAATTTTGGAGGAGGTGATGTTACGATCTTAGAATTTTGTGTTGGCCTAACTCATCCTAAAAAACCGATTTATAAGATATGTTTTGCCTCCGCTTACACACATATTTTTAGGCATCTCTAAACCAATGTGGTACTCTTAACACTCTCCTTCTCATGTTCGTTACTATTATGTTTTGTTGATAGATATAAATTGTATGTGATCCAATAGCAGAAATCTGATAGCAAGTGGCCAACAGATCTAGGAGAAGGCTTTGATAAAATATCAGAATTTGAGCTTACACGACAAAAAATATAATTTTTTGCAACAACTTTTTTCGTTAAAAGTTGTTACAAGTTACTAGCAAAACAACCAAAGGTAATTTTGCCAGCGACTTGTAACAAAAAAGGTCGTTACAAAAAAGGTATAACTCAAACTTTAAAAAGAATATGTAAAGAGAGGATCTCGCCCACTTATAAACATATATTTAGATATAGAGTTTAGGATGGGTTTTAGTGTTATCTACAGATTTAGTTGGTTAGTTTTGCGGTATTCAAGCTCTGAGGGGTAATACTAATATGTTTATAAAGTTTTTGGTTTTTGTCTGTCATTCGGTTGTGTGGTTTATTTGTAAGGCTCGAAATGAGGTATTTTTTTCTAGAAAGACTTTCTTTGTCAAGTTGTTGGTGAATATATGATTTTATACGTTTTACGTCCTTAAAATTATTTAGAATTAATAGATGTTTATCTCCTGCAAAGTAAGCGTGTTTTGCTTTATCCTCTGTAAAAAGTTTCTTTAAGTTTCCCCCTTGTAAAATATTTTTTTTTTTGGTTTTCCTCCATGGATGCACTTTTTAAATATATTTTGCAAGGGGGAAACTTAAAAGAATTTTTTACAGGGATAAAACAAAATACGCCTACTTTACAAGAGATAAAAACCTATTAATCCAAGTATTTTTTGCTAATTACTCGGGACATCCTTGTACCTTCTATTAGTGGCCGATGTAGATGCGGTTTAACCAACAAATGTGAGGGTTGATAAAGATGATTGAATGTTGATGTTTGGTCATTATGATTACATATTTTTCTACACTCTCTTGCTGCTACCCCCGACTTGGAGAGGAAGTGTATATCACCAAAAACGCACATATAATTGAAACATCAAGCATTAAGATCATGTTACCGACACTAGCAACACCTATGAAATGCGGACACAGATATGGATATCGGACACAACATGGACACTGATATGTTGACATCGATACTAATTTGAGAAAATTACATAATTCAATGTAATCATAAGTGTCGTTGTCATGTCATTGTCCTAAGACACGCCTAATACGAGAAGTGCAAGTGCTTCGTATATCAACACTAACTAACCCTAAAAGTTATAATTAACATATATATTCTCTATTTTGATCTATTTCAAATAAAAACATTTGCGTAATATATATTATTTTCATGATAAAGTATAAGTAAAAATTATCTTTTTAAGTTCATTGTATAATTAATGTATCTGATCTATAATATAGACAAAATATTTTAATAGTTTAATTTTACAACGAACTTAGAAAAGTGAATTTTACTTATATTTTGTCACGGATAGAGTATATCATTTTGCACCATAAAATGCAAAATAAATATACATTAATGAAATCAAATTTTCTACCACCGATAATCTAACAATCATGCAATCAACATACATTGATGGTCCATACATCGAAATTAGGCAATCTAAATTTTAATACAAATTTTAATCATCAACTGTTTAATTTGGTTGAGGTCAGTTATGACATCGAGTGATTTTTTCCCTCTTTCGATTGCAATTGCGGAAAATCGAACCGTAATTTTATCTATCAAATTTAGCGTCAATCACCACTAAATCAATTAACGATTAATTATTTAAATGAAAAATTTAACCCTCTGATCTATATTCAACAATTATTAATGTATCAAATGCATTAATAAATATGAAGTCCACTTCGTGTACTTTTCTTATTTTTTCATTATAAATCTCTCTGCCGTTTCTTGTGGAAATCTGATGAAAAAATAATCAAGCCAATAATCCCCAAGTTAAGTGGGTCGGTTTGTTTGTTGAGTACGTAAGAGGAGCATTTGAGTATCCGCGTTTTTTCAGCAATGAGATAAATCATTATATCTCAGGATATATAATGCGGCAACCTAATAGTTATTTTTTTACACAACCTAATATTATTATACATACGAAAATATTTACATATATCCTAAAAACATCTGTTAAAGAATAAAATTTTATCTTATAAAATGTGTATTCATTTTTTCAAAAAATATAAATATTAACTTTTATGATAAATTTTTACTGTTTTAATATGAGAAAAAAGATATAAAATAATTTTACACTATCAACTAATCACAACTATATTTTTCGACATATCACATTATTTAATTCCACTTTCTTAATATGACATGACAATATGGCATGTTGAGCCATTCTTATTAGTTTTCATGATAAAATTAATTTACATTTACAGTTCATGTCATTTAAATTCTTTTAGAGCACATATTAACATAATCTTTATACAAATCATAAAATTTTACATTAAAAAAATAATTGTAATTCACAAAAAAAATGTCATAGTCTCACACCATGTTATAACCACATTATGGTGCTTGCAGAGAAATATGATTTTTTTTAATCAAATTTAAAGGCAAACCAATCATTAGATGATTCGGTGGTGATTGATAAAACTGTAAAAATGGATCGGGCTTTCGGGCCGGCCCAATAGCCCTTTATTTTTATACGGGTCCGGCTTTTTAAAAAATTGACCCGGCCTTATTCACTACAAGAAAAAGACGATTTTGCGACGGCCAAAAGCCCTCGCTAATGGCTAAAAGTCGTCGCTAATTGCTCATTTCCAGACGGCTTGTAAAAACCTGTGGCCGTCGCTAAAACGCTCGCCGGTAAATTTCCAGACGGCCCAGGTCGTCTGTAACGGACAGGACGGAATTTGCGACGGCCTGAGGTCGTCGCTACAGGCTAACGGTCACATCCAGCTCTACTGGTAACGACGGCTTAAGCCGTCGGTAAAATTGATGTAGCGACGGTTCAGGTCGTCGCGAAATGATGATGGACTGCTCCAGCTGACAAGCGTTGACTGATTTGCGACGGCTTAGGCCGTCGCTAAATCTGGACGGATTTTTTTTAAAAAAAATTGAATATTTAAATTTTTTAAAAAAATTAAATATTTAATTTTTTTAAAAAATTAATATTTAATATTTTTTAAAAATTAATATTTACTTTTATTATTTTGAAAAATACAAATTAACATAAAAATAAATTTAATACATATTAACACATAAAATTAAATATTTAAAACAACAAAAATATAAATTAAAAATTCAATAAGGAAATACGATAATTGTCTCGAATTACAAACATAATAGATAATTGTCTCAAATTACAAACATAATATTAAAGTACGATAATTATCATGAAATTACAAACATAATACGATAACTGTCTCAAATTACATAATAATTAAAATAGTTCTAAAATAAAATACGACAAACTCTATCAAATTATTAGAAACATTCATTAAGCACTTCTTCCCCTTGCGTTTGTTCTTCCACCGCTTCCACCGCTTGTTCTTCCACCACTTGTTCTTCCACTGCCTTCAAAATTCACACCAGCTTGAACATAGCCACGACCTTGAAAATTTCCACCACCTTGAAAACGAAGTCCGCCTTGAAAATTACCACCACCTTGAAAATTATCTTGACCACTTTGAAAAGATCCACCGCCTTGAAAACTCGGAAAATTTGCATTACTTCCGCCAGCTTGATCATTTGGATTCCATCCGCCTTGAAAATTTGCATTACTTCCGCCAGCTTGAACATTTGGATTGCCTCCTCTTTGAAAATTTGAATTCCCTCCGCCTTGAACATTTGGATTCCCTCCGCCTCCATTCCAAGAAGTATTTTGAAAATTATTTGAAAGACCGGAAGTGTGAAAGTCATCTCCAGCTCCAATTAACTCATTGAACAAACGATCATCCTGAAGACCAGTCAAAAAATCATAATTCTGCGACGATGATTGGTTGCAAGGAACATTACCAGGATACTCTTGCTCTTCCCCTGCTTGAGGTTCGGACTCGTTTCTTCTGCCTTCAATTTCGGCTCTTAGCCGCTCTTCCAATTCTTGAAACCTCCGTTCATATTTAGCTTCAATCCGCTTTTCAAGTTCTTTCTCTTTTTCCTCATCAGTTTGATATCGGGATGTAGCTATGCTAGCAGTACTGTTACGCGAGTCACTTGAAACATCCATATATCCTGACGGCGTCTTCTGAATGAACGAAGATGTGCTCCCTTGACCCTGGATACGACCATGATGCTTTCCCCCAGAAAATTCCACAAATTTGTCAATTATCATATTGTGCCTAACATCTTCACTTATCCGCTGTGAAGGTGGAAGGGCAGCCTGAGTAGCATCGAGCTCCGCAATATATACCTCAATCAAGTCCTACAAAAAATAATAATTAATTAACTCATAATTAATACTCAATTATTACTTTCTAAAAAAAAACCAAGCAATTATTAAATGATGATTTATAAATAATACTCACATGGGCTTTGGTATTATCCCAAGTTCCATCCTTTCTTTTATGCAACATTTGATTCATATCAGCTAAGGTTGGTACACGTCCATGTTGCCTTTGAAACCTTATGCGCATGGTGCCAGATGACGTGGAACCACCAGTGTCGATGCTCGCTTCAGGCTACTGAGCTCTGTTTTGTTTGTTTCTTTCGCACTTGGCCTTGTAATCTGGATCATCCCATTTACGACACAACTCCGTCCATGTATCGCCCGGGCCAATCCATGCAGGTGGTGCCTTACCCTCATAGTAAAGCTTTCGTGCATCCGACATAAAATTGTGACAACTTCTTCGAGCACTTTGTGTCGAAAATACTGATGATTTTAGCATCACTCCATTCATTCGACCAAGTACATTTAGACTACAAGTGAAAAAAAATATTAGTCCACTAAAGTAATTTATTATTTCAACTTTGAGAAGTTGACCTATAACTTACTCTAAAAGCATCATAAAATCTTTGCCACGCCAAAGTATCTCCAATTCTAGTTGTCTTAATCTCTCCCCACGTCAACCATGGATGTTGGTAGTTTTGACGAATTAATGTGGTAAGAGCAGCTGAAGTTGGCTTCTGTGGTTGAAAACTGCACAATATAACATAAGTTAGATGAATTAAAATTAAACATGTATATCATAATGTTATGAAATTTATAATTAAAAAACATTCTTACTCATTTCCATATGGTTTAATAATGATTCGATCATATCTATCAACCATTAAAAATTCAGCGGGATCCTCGAGGTCGGACTGGCGGATCGGTACATCAGGAAGCTCTCCATCGAGTGTCTGTTGTTGGGACGATGATCCGGTCGCGGGAGTAGTAGTCGCCCGTGGTTTCAGGGTTGAGTTATGAACAACTCTCCGCTTAAGATCACGCGGTTTAACTTTCTTACTTTGTTGGGTCTGAGTTGGCACAACAGGTTCTTCTTGATCGGCCATATATACACAAAACATAGTTGATACAAAACATTGATATAAAAAGACATAATTATTTATATTAACGAATAATATAGTGTTGAATACATAAATATTTATATTAATAACAACATAGCATAGCTAGTGCTAGATACATTCTTAAACACATAAATACTTATTAATAACGACATAGCATAGCTAGTGCTAGATACATTCTCAAACATATAAATACTTATTAATAACGACATAGCATAGCTAGTGCTAGATACATTCTTAAACACATAAATACTTATTAATAACGACATAGGCATAATTACTAATTATCGTCATCCCAATCTGATACAACTTGGTCAACTTGACACTCATCTTCTTCTTCCACACTATCATCATCCTCTTCTTCAACATCACCATTCTCGGGCACTTCTTCTGCTTCTCCTGTCCCGATCGAAAGACGGTTGAAAGGTTCAACTTCAATTGCTTCGTTTACATTGCCCATCTCATCGAGTTGATATGGTTCCGCTTCTTCTTCTATTCC
This sequence comes from Trifolium fragiferum, assembly GCA_954870985.1. Classification (NCBI taxonomy): domain Eukaryota; kingdom Viridiplantae; phylum Streptophyta; class Magnoliopsida; order Fabales; family Fabaceae; genus Trifolium; species Trifolium fragiferum. Next base: position 19,256,018 of record OX940789.1, read on the forward strand.
ATCTTTTTCAATTCGACCCCTTGGTTTTGTCGTTATTGCGGCACACCACCCTCGCTTGTCAGTTTGTGTTGATGGATAAGGGACATAGTAAACTTGTCTGACATTATGAGCTATAGCAAATGGATCAAACGGTTGATATCTTCTATTCATTTTTATGTCCACGGTGTTAGTCTTTGAATTATACTTTGTACCTCTGCTCGATGGATCAAACCAATTACAATAAAACAATACCACCACTTTATTGTAATCAAGAAAATTGTATGAGATTTCAATTATGTTCTCAATCACACCGTAAAAGTCATTCTCACCATTTTCAGTTACCCCTTTCATACACACTCCACTATTGGTCGTTTCTTTTCCTTCTGTCCAACTATGTGTATGGAATTTGTACCCGTTGACAAAGTAGGTGTGCCATTGTTTAACATTTGACACCGGGCCATCAGATAAGTTTCTCAAGTGTTGTATCATAGGGGTTGGTTCTAAATGGTACACATGTTGTCTAAACCAATTTGGAAAAAACTCATGTATACTCGCAGAAGATTGTTCCGGAGTTATCCCCTCGGATGTCAAAAATAACTCTAAGTATGGCTGAACTTCGGTACAATTAATCAACACATGAACATGTGCTAATTTTAATACCCTTTCACCAGGAAAATAAACTTTCTCCATGCCAGCATGTCGCCCAGGCAAATTGAAAACCGATAAGTTTAATGGATGGATAAAACTTTCATTGCCATTTTCGTTCCTACGAGGTCTTCCAGACAATGTGTCTTTGAAATAAAGAGAACAAAAGTGAATGGTTTCACGGTGTAAATAAGATGCACAAATTGAGCCTTCAACTTTAGCTTTATTTCTCACTGCACGTTTGGAATCTCCCATGAACCTTTCAAATGGATACATCCATCTATATTGAACAGGTCCACCAAGTCTAGCTTCATATGCAAGATGCACTACAAGATGCTCCATGGAATCAAAGAATCCAAGAGGAAATATTCTCTCCAACTTGCACAATATCATTGGAATGTCACTTTCCATCTTGATCAAATCGTCTTCTCTCAATGTTGTTGAACATAAATTCTTGAAAAATTAACTAAGTTCAATAAGGGGATTCAAGACATGTTGTGGTAAAGAACTAAATGCAATAGGGAGTAAAGACTGCAAAAAAACATGACAGTCATGACTCTTCATCCCACGCATTTTTCCATTGTCAACATCAGCACATCTTGCCAAATTTGACGAATAACCATCGGGCATCTTGAGCTCTTTTACCCATCGACAAACTGATTTTGCTTCATCAGCAGATAAAGTGTAGTTCGCACGAGGTTTTAGGATTCTGCCATTGGGTGCAGTCTTCAACAACAAGTCATTACGTTTGCAATACAACGCAATGTCTTTTCTTGCATTATCATTATCTTTGGTTTTTCCTTTGACATTCATTACAGTGTTGAATACGTTTTCGAAAACATTTTTTTCAACATGCATAACATCAAGGTTGTGACGCAAAATGTTGTCTTTCCAATACGGCAGATCCCAAAAAAATACTCTTTTTTGTCCAATTGTGCGATTGCCCGTAACCTCGCGGTTTTAAAGCAACACCACCAACTACTTGTACATTTGGCTTATCTTTAACTTTATCCCAAATTTGTTCCCCGGTCAAATACCGAGGTGGTCCTCGGGTTTCAATCTCGCCCTTAACAAATGCATTTTTATTTCTTCGAAATTGATGATCAATAGGAAGGAATCGACGATGACAATCAAACCACGTAGCTTTCCCACCGTGTTTCAATGTAAAAGCTTTTGTGTCTTCCATGCAATACAGACATGCCAACTTACCATGTGTCCCCCATCCAGACAGCATTCCATAAGCAGGAAAATCATTGATTGTCCACATCAAAGCTGCCTTCATTATGAATTTTTTTTTGTGACTGATATCATATGTCACAACGCCTTCCCACAATCTCTTCAAATCATCAATCAAAGGTTGCAAATAGATATCAATACCAGCAGTAGGACTTGACGGCCCGGGTATTACAGCAGCTAAAAACATGTAAGGTTTTGACATACACATTTCGGGCGGAAGATTGTATGGGGTAACAATAACAGGCCAACATGAGTATGGAGTGGCTGATACTTGAGTATACGGAGTAAACCCATCGGAGCATAAACCCAATCGAACGTTTCGAGGCTCCGAAGCAAAACCAGGATTAACTTGATCAAAATACTTCCACGCAAGACCATCAGAAGGATGTCGCAACTCACCTGAACTTCTTCTTTTTTCAACATTTTCAGAATGCCATGTCATTTTTGTTGCGGTTTGCAATGATGCATACATCCTTTGCAACCTCGATACTATGGGTAAATAGAACATAGACTTTCTTGGTACAGGTTTTCTCCTTCTTGACTGCGAAATTCTTGTTCCACAATATCTTGGTTCTTGACAAAATTTACATTCAACTAAGTCACCATCACTTACACCAAATTCGTTGTCATAGAACAACATACAGCCATTGATGCAACAATCAATTCTCTTCACCCTGAGACCTAGCTTCGACACTAGTTGTTTTGCCTCATAATATGTTTGCGGCAAATCATCACGGGCAGAGATGGGTGTTGTTTCGAAGCACAATTTGGCAATCAAATCCATGGCTAATTCTGGAACTAGATAATTAGACTTTAAACCCAAAAGTTTAACGCACACTGTCAACTTCGACTCTGTAGAATCTTCAAACAATGGTGCATTTGTATCTTTTAGAAGTTTAAAAAATCTCTGGGCTTCAACATTCGGAAGTTCATCTCCATATTCATCATCCTCGGCCGGATCATTGTTTACCACATTAAACCCAAGAGCATCTTCTATCATATCATTCATAGAGGCAAATGGATAATGCTGATTATAATTTTGTGGAGCTAATACTGTTGGTGCAGCTGCTAATACTGCTGGTGCAGCAGTACTACTTGACGAACCATCTTGATCTGAGGGAAATGATTCTCCGTGACTTGTCCAAATCCAATAATTAGGTTGGAATCCATATTTGACCAGATGAAACTTAATTTCATCTTCGCCGCGGAATCGTATACATTGACATTTCGCACACGGACATCTAATTCCCCCCTCATTCATTACAACGGGCCTCTGTTTTACGCTATCAATAAATAACTTAACCCCTAATTTAAACACTTCTTTAACTTGCCCTCTCTTTCCATCGTCAAATCTATCATACATCCACCAACGATCCATGTCTGGACATAAATAGATATTATATATTAAATTGCGACTCTTTTTAATATTTGCTTTTTTCAACTATCATAATATATATTAAATATTAAGTATTTTACATAAACCTAACAATTATTATATATTCACATTTATGCTCTTAATTTATATTTAAAGTAAAAAATGTGTTAAAAAAAATACAACATTCTCGAACAATAATTTTTTCTTTATAATAAAAATATATTATATGACAAGACAAGTGTTTTAAATATATTGATTATTTTGTTTAAAAGTAGAATATAGGATAAAAATAGTTATATTGATTATTTGTTTTACAATAAAAAGTACATTAATTATATTACATGTATTTTAAATATAATTGATTACTTGTCTTTAAATATAATTAAAAATATGGTTACTTTGAGCCGAGTAAAAATCTTATAATTAAGTATTTTTCCTAAAACTAACATTTATTATATAATCTAAATTATGTTTAGAATTTATATTCAAAGTAAAAATTAGTTAACAAAAAAAATATTATAACCTCAAACAATAATTTTGTCTTTATAATAAAAAGTTGATCATATTGTATTCTCGACCATTAAATTTTTTTATAATAAAAAGTACATTATATTACAAGCTATTTTAAATATAATTGACTACTTTTCTTTAAAGTAATAAAGGATACAAATTAAAAATATGTTGCTTTGAGCCGAGTTAAAATCAAATAATTAAGTATTTTTCGTGAAACTAACATTAATTGCATGATCTAAATTTGTTCTTAATTTATATTCAAACTAAAAAATTAGTTAACATAAAAAATATTATATCCTCGAATTAATGCAATAGTTTTGTATTTATATCATCTTAAACAACAATTAATTTTTTATATCATATTAAACAAAAGAAAATATTATATATATTCTAAATGTAAACACCAAACTATAAAATTATAAAAGAATAAATATAATAGACTAGTTTTTTTTTTGACAATACGGCACTTATATATATATTTAGTTTATCAACAACTTTATTAATTGATAGTATACAAGAATAAAAATTCACTTTTAATTGATAGTTACTAATATTTTAATTAGAATCAAACTTTTTTTCTTGTAACAACTAGTGGAAATATCATGGATAGCCACAATAATATATGTCAATATATGTACATAAATACCATCATTTCTCAAATTAATTATTTTTTTCTTTTATTTTAATCATGCTATAAAGTTGAAAATTAATTCAAATAAAAAAATTATATAATCAAAATTATGTTACTTACTTGTTGTGCCGGGTAGTGTCAGACTTCAAGCTTTCAAAACTAAGCTTCCAATAACTCTAACCCACGAATCAAACAACATTCTCTAACTCAAAATAAAAAAATATATAAAACTACTGTTAGCAAAAAATTCACATATGATTAAAAAAAACTGAAAAAATTAAACTTAAGTAAATAAAATTATACTTACTTGTTATGTCGAGCAATGTCTATATATTAAACTCCCAAACACAGCAAGAGGAAGAAGAACACTACATTTTCTGCATTATTTTTTTTTTAATAAATAAACTATTAATATAAATTCGTAATATAATTTAAATATAAACATAAAACAATAAATTTTGAAACTTGCTAAGTAGTAGAAATCACTTACATTTTATTAAGACATCAAAAATTGATGAAGAAAAATGTAATATGAGGAAGATATGTTGAAGGATGTTAGAGAAATTTAGAGAGATTTTGAACAAGTTTTAAAATGAGAAGAGGTTTGTGTGCAAAATGAAATGAAAGTGTGTGTATGAATATATGTTGAGCTCCTTTGAACACATACCCGTTAATCCTTTGAAAAATGGTGAGACTTGATCAAAAACGTAGACCAAAGCCTTGAAAACCGCTGCTGCAGGCTCTCACTCTGCCCAAGACTGAACGGCTCTTTTTTTTTTTTATTCGTCCAGTACACTGCGACGGCCCAAACCGTCGGTACCTCCGTCCGTTTTTTGGGACGGCTTGGACCGTCAGAAAATGTCTCAATTGTGACGGCTGGAGCCGTCGGTATATACACAACGAAAAGCGCTCTGAATAATAGTATTTTTTATTATTGCGACGGCTTTATACTCCATTATAGACGGCCAGGGCCGCCAAAAAGTTAGAGAGGGCCAAGGCCGTCGCTACCCATTTATCAAATTCGCCAAGAAAACATGGATTTCTTGTAGTGATTGGGCTGGCCCCTTGGGCCTATCTTTTTAATGAGTCATCATGGGCTGGCCTCATGGGCTTTTGGGTCGGCCCCTTAAAGAGTTAAAAAAAAAATTATAAAAATAATTTTAGTTAAAAATAAGGAGTTTTAGTTATCATAAAATCTTTAGATAAATAAGTAACAAAAGATGAGATTTGTTAGTTAAGAGATAATTATTAAATCAAATTTATTATGATTATCATTATTTGAAAAAAAACTAATAACAACTTAATCAATCATTATAAATTGAAATGTATTAGAAAAAAATTAATCAAATTATAATTGGTCACGAAATAAAAGAAACGTGATATAACAACCTTCGAACACTAGATGTAATGTATTAATACTTGTGGTTCGGTTCATTCATATAGATATAATAGAATTTATTTTTGTAAAAAAATTTGTCAAAAAAAAATGTCGGGCCGGCCAATCGGACCACATAGCCCTTTGCGTATCGGGTCAGGCTAGGTAGGTTGGCCATGAGGATTAACGGACCGGCCCACTTAAGTCCTTTTTTATGTCATGGCCCTGAACTTGATAGGGAGAATCACGATTCGATTTCATGCAACTGCGATCGAAAGGGGATCGAAAGGGGGCTGAAATTACTTGATGTCAGAACTGACCTTCGAACCAGATTAAACTGGTGGCGAAAGCCAAAAATAAATAAATAAATTCAAAGGCAAAATGTTAATATTCAAACTCTAAAAAATGATTCAAATATGTACCTCTACTATTTTGGTAAAAACGATTTTATAATAATAAAAAGTTGAGAATAATTTGTAAAAAAATTAACAACAAAAATTAATATTTTTATCAAAAAACCTACTAAAAATACGAGAGTACGTCCACTTTTAGACCATATTCACAATAGGTGACTCCATAAAACAAAAATAATAATTTGAACAAATATTTATGCTTTCTTTTTACATATTATTTTTTTAAAAAATGAGATATTCATCAAATAATTAATGATACAAGCCTATATGTATGTAAAAAAGATAAAGATTATAATAGATTTAATTTATCATTTCATATATATTAATGCATCAAACAAGAAATTTAAATAAGATAATATAATTTTAGTTAGGGTTGGGAACAGGCCAGGCTTTGACAGGTCTGAGCCTGACCTACGATTTTTCTTTAGGCCTAAGCCTAGTCTATGGCCTATCAAATGGTATTTTTTTCGATCTTGCCTATGCCTATTTAAAGTCTGGTCTGGTCTTGTAGCCTATTTAAAAGCCTATGTTACATAAAGGTCTTTATATAACTTTTTTAAATATGCTAATTAAAGAGGCCTTAATGTCTATTTCATATTTAAATTATTTTTTAAAACCTAAGCCTATCTTCCACAAAAAAGAAAAAAAAAAAACCTAAGCCTAAGCCTATATCATATATAAATAATATTTATTATATAAATAATAATTATAAAATATAAACAGGCCAGACCTGCCTATCAGGTCTCGCATGCTTTTTTAAAAGCTTATGCCTGTCATTTTTATAAATAGGTCAGGCCAGGCCAAAGGCCCCTGGAGGTTTTAAAAACTAATAGTTCTCAATGTTTTTTCCTAAACTACCCATTTATAATTTGAGAGTATTTATTCACTAATCAATAAAAACAAAACATATAAGTAGATTTGCATATAATACATATAATTAATTTATAATTAACTTTTATTTGCATGTGATACCCACATTCAAATAATTTGACAGTATTATCTATTAACAAATAAAAATAAAACCAAATAAATAGATTTGCATGTAATATTCATATACAAATTTATATATGTAGCTTAATAGTTAATATCATCGATAAATGATAAATAGTTTCAAATAATGAATAGATAGAATAAGTCTCACCGGCTCACTATCTACCAAAGACTCTTAAAATACTTGCATTATGTCGATTACCAGATAAGGAAAAATAAAATATAAAATAGTAGGTTAGTCGTGTGCTTGTGCAAGAAAATAAAAGTTTTCTCATGCTGTGATTTTTTATTTTTTTTAGGAACCTCGTGCTATGTTTAATCATTAACATACCTGCCGACTATTTTCACTTTTCATAATTCCTTAACGAATGGAATATCTAATTAATTAATTTGGTATGACTAAGGTTCGGCTTGTGGGGTCTTATTTAATTTAAAAATCAAAATATAACTCATAACATGTAGAATTTTTTTTTTTTTTTTTTTTAATCTTTATAACATGTAGAATATATAAAAAGTTAAAAAATTAAAAATTTATCTATATATACTAGTATTTTTTTGAGCATACATTGAGATGGTGCGCACGTAGGGGTATCAATATCATCCATTTATCCATTATCCATCCAAATCCATCAATTTTAAATTCATCCAGTTCATCCATTAGATAATAAAATTGTTAATGAATTGGATTCAATCCATCCATTTATCTAAATGGATGGATTTGATCCGTCCACCAATTTTTAAAAATCCAATGGATCATTGTTTTTTGTTATTTACAATCCAATGGATTATTTTTTCATAAATAAAAAAAAAACTAATTTAACATATATTATCTGAAATCAGAATTTTTTTCCCTCAAAAATAAAAAAACGACCGAAAACTCCAAAAATCTGCCGAAAACCCAAAAAAACACCCGAAAATCCAAAAATCGGCCGAAAACCTAAAAAAGACTTGAAAACCAAAAAATCGGCCGAAAAACCAAAAATCGACTGAAAACTCAAAAAAATTGGCCGAAAACCCAAAAAACACCGGAAAACTAAAAAAACGGCCGAAAACTCAAAAAATGACAGAAAAACCGAATATCGGCCGAAAACCCAAAAGAACACCAGAAAAACCCAAAAATCGACCGAACACTAAAAAAATCGGCCGAAATCCCAAAAAAACATCGGAAAACCAAAAAATATCTTAAAACTTAAATAATCGGCCGAAAAACCGAAAATCTGACGAAAACCCAAAATCGTCCGACAGACCTAAAATTGGCTGAAAAACCAAAAGACGCCAGAAAATCCTAAAATCGGCCGAAAAACTGATTTTAGGTTTTCAACCGATTTTTTGGATTTTCGGTCAATTTTTGGGTTTTCAGTCGATTTTTGGGTTTTCGGGTGTTTTTTAGGTTGTCGGCCGATTTTTTAGTTTTCGGGCGATTTTTGGTTTTTCGGCCGATTTTTTAGATTTTCGAGTGTTTTTTGGGTTTTCGGCTGATTTTGAGTTTTCTGCCGATTTTTTGTTTTTCGGCTGATTTTAGGATTTTCGTGTGTTTTTTTGGGTTTTCGGCCGATTTTTGGTTTTTCAGCCGATAAAATCGTAAAATCGACCGAAAAACTGATTTTAGATTTTCGGTCGATTTTTTGGATTTTCGGCCGATTTTTGGGTTTTCAAGCAGCTTTTAGTTTTTGACCAAATTTTGGATTGATATTTTGGATTTTCGGGCGTTTTTTGGGATTTCTGCCGATTTTTTGAGTTTTCGGCCGATTTTTGGATTTTCGGGTGTTTTTTGAGTTTTCAGCCGATTTTTGGTATTTTTGGGTTTTCGGCCGATTTTTTGTTTTTCAGCCCATTTTTTGTGTTTTCGGACGATGTTAGGATATTCAGAGTAGTTTTTTTTGTTTTTCTACTGATTTTTGGTTGTTCGGCCGATTTTTTGTGCTTTCGACCAATTTTTGGTTTTTCTGCTGATCTTAGGTTGTTCGGCCGATTTTTTGCGTTTTCGATCGATTTTTAGTTTTTCAGTCGTTTTTTGATTTTGAATTAATTTTGTTGGATGGATTGGATATCCATCCATTAAATTGATGATAATAGATGGATTGGATGTAGTTTTTTTCTAAATGAATGGATTGAATTTGATTTTTTGATCTCATTTTAATGGATGGTTAATGGACAAATGAATTACTTTGATCTATCCATTAACAATCCAATTTATCCATTTTAACACCCCTATGCACACGCTATAGTTAAATACAAAATTCCTGATCCATCTACATAGTAATATTTTAAAATTTGGGGATAGAAAAACCAACAAACTCGTTAATCACATCATCAAAAAAAAAAAAAAAAAAAAAAAAAAACTCGTTAATCATTTGAAATATAGTGATTAGATCATTGATTGAATGCGTAACATGCACAAGCAGCCGACACGTTAGTTGCTTTAGATTGTTCATGCATTAAACTAATTTGGGGAGTATATGGAAAAAATGCTCATTTTTTTCAAATCAGTTATAAAGGTTTTGTAAGCGTCATGTGTTAATATGTGTCTTTATGTTCCGGGTGATTCTAACATAGACATATCATTTAATGAATATGACACAACTGTGTATTTTTAAACATAACACATAATGTGTTGGTATATTATTTGACATATATATAAAGTAACTTTATATTGACAGTATATATAAATTAAATTCTTTAAATTTTAGCTATTTTATATAATTCGTTAATTATTTAAGTTTTGTCAAAAAAAAAAAAGAAAAACAATAATAATTGATATATATTGGTAAAAAACAATAATAACTTATAAGCCCATTTATTTGTAGTAAATAAATGTGAGTTTTGGGAGTTTCTTCATGGACTTAAATTTGTTTATGAAAGAGGTTTAGAAAGATTGAGCTGCATATTAATTTCAATGTAGTGGTGCAGTCACTACATAATGTCCGAGAGGTTGTGTTGTTGGTTGGAAAATATTCAAAAAATTTGTCTTATGCTTGCAAAGAATTGAGAAGTCAAGATTTACCATTCTTATTGTGAGGTGAATGTTTGTGTTGGTGCCTTTGCTAATTTGGATTGTGATAATGATTTGAGGTTACGAGTGTATGAACATATAAGCCTAAAATGAGTTCATTGTTGTTAGCTGATCTTATTATAGAGATAATTATCTAATGAAATGTCAAATACCCTCCTGAAATTTCAAAATTCGTCAAATAGTCCTCTGAAATTATAAAACATAAATCAAATACCCCCCCTTCATCTGTTAACTCCGTCTATATTGATGACATGGACCTTAATCAACAACAACACTCAATGCTCCTTCAACAGCAAAAAGATCCACATCAACTCAAGCAAAATCCAGCAAAGCAAAACCCCAAATTGATCGAAAAACCCTAATTTATTCACCACTCGTTTCACCGTGATTCTGTTTCCGAGTTCAGTTTCTCGAATTCATCGTACCGAGCTTCACACAATACTGATTTTATGCGTTTTTGGAGTTTAACTGGTGGTTGTCACATACTCAGTTAATGTCCACTTCATCAAAATAGTCGGAGTTAACATACGAAGGAAATATTTGATTGACGTTTTATAATTTCAGGGAGATATTTACCTATTTCCAAATTTCAATGGAGTATTTAACGAATTTTGAAATTTCGGAAGATATTTAATATTTCACTCGATAATTATCTCTAAAATCGTCTCTTTGTAGGATTTTTTTTTAACTTTGGTCCTTTTTGTATAAACAAAAAAAAAGTGTGAACATAGAATTATCTCTCTTTCTAACAAATAAAATATTTATGTATATAATACGAAGTATATTATTAGTAGTACTTGGGTAAGTATGAAATCTTTCTGTTGCAGATACGCCTAAATATAAAATAAATAATTAAATTATATTAGGGAAGCTGCATATCTCCTAAATAAGGTGTAAATTAATTTTTTTGTAGCTATATACAGTAGACCTATAATAATATTAGGGAAGTTATTCCCAATGGAACTCTTCATTTTTGAATATTTATATGAGTTTCACGTGTTCATATTATTTATTTAGAATTTTTAAATAAATATATTTACAAAGCACTCAATTTATCCAATTCGAGACTTCTTAAAAAAATTAAATGGATCTCTACTAATAACTCTATATCTCACTAATAACTCTACATATTTTTAAATGGATCACACCAAAATATATAGTACGGATTTTTTTTTTTTTTGAAGCAGGTATGGATGCTTATTTAAGAAGCAATATGTCAAATTGTATTTTGCCCCAATAAGAGTACCTACTAGATACTAATACATAAAAAATAGGTAAAATACTTTGGTAATAAATTTAATTTTACGTTTGTAATAGATAGATTTTTAAGTTTTTTAAGTAACAAACAAGTCATTTAAGTTTTATGTTAGTAAAGGTCCTTTAAGTTTTTTAAGTAACAAATAAATTGTTCAAGTTTGTAATTTGTAAATTGTAACATCTAGGTCCTTCCAATTATCCTCTGTTACTTAAAAAAATAGAATCTAGACGTTACAAATTACAAACATAAAAGATTTATTTGTTACTTAAAAAACTTAGAGGACCTATATGTTACAAAATGTAAAACTTAAAGGACCTATAAGTGCATTTTGCTAAATGAAGAAAAGAGGCAAAAATGAAGAAAAAATAGCACTTTTACATCTACCCACGATCTAGAGAAAAAATTGAAGCAAATCTCATGCGTCCATCATGTCACGATCCATCAAAATAGAACCATCGTGCCACAATTGCGTGATTTCCTTTGTGTGTTTTTCACTATAAATAGATTCGAAGCCACAAGGATTTGCCACACTAAAATTGAGAGAGCTGAAGACGATAAGAGTCACTACAAGGGTCAAGGAGAGTAAGCTTCCACAATTGAGAATTCTTTTCAAGTGTTTTAATTGTGGTTATAATTCATATAATAATATTCTAAACTTTTTTGTTATGATAATTATGTCGATGAATAGCTAAAAGAGTTTAGAAAATTATATGAATTATAATCTTCTCCTCTAATTTCAGATTATCTTTTATTTTCTTGTTATTATTACTTTTATGCTTATTGAAATCACTCTGATATCTCCTCAATCTTATTTTTCTACTTAAATATATTTTAACTGAATTGCAGAATTAGCAATCCATGTAGAGACAAACGTTTTTACTACTTTATTACTTTACGATGTTAGTACCCTTGCTAAAATATTCAATCGTCAAATAATGGCTTTGTTTGACTCAGAGTTATGTACAGATGGTTGTGGAGTTGTTGAAACCTCTAACCACTTGAAATTTTGGGTGTGACTTTTCTCAATCCATTTGGAATAAAATTCTTGTTTGATTAGGTGTTCATGGACCGCTTTCAAATGCCATTTTTATCATGCTTTGCAATTTTGTAATGCTTATTTGTTTCTAATAAAGGTGTTCGGACATATATTCAAGTGATGTGGTTGACTTGTAGTTGGAATCTCTAAAAGGAAGAAATAGTAGAATTGTTTGCACAAAAAGAATCTTCGTTCGACAACGTGTGAAGGTGAAATTGTTAATTAACGTGGTGGTGATTAAAGACTAAAAAGAAAGACTCTAAGTTCAATTTGAATATATGGTGATTCAATCTCATGACTTGTGAAGGTGAGAAAAATACAAGAAGCGGGTTGAATTGTGTTGGCTCTCCAAAGTCTTTAAGTGTTTGATTAGTTTAAAAAGAGTGTTTGTGCAACAGTTAAAATAAGCACAAACAGAGGAAATAAAGATATGAACACAAGATATTTTTATACTGGCTCCCCCATAATTTAGGAGTAGTCCAGTCCCCTTAATTTTCAAGGGAGTTCACTATAATCACATTTGATTACAAGTGCTCAAGCACAACAGCAAAAGACTTCTAATGTTTAAGTCCTATGACAAGAAACTTCAATGCTCAAGATCAATTGTTGAAATTCTGGTGGCAAGTGTCAGATGTGCAGCACAATGTGTACACCTTAGGAATAGTATGATGTGTAGCCTAATGTGCCAACATCGTGGACATACTGAACTTGATGAACAAGGAACGATAAAAAGATGCAGAAAACAATAAACAACACAGAGTTTGTTAACCCAGTTCGGCGCTTAAACAAGCCCTAATCTGGAGGATACCAATCCTGGGATGAATCCACTATGGTAGTATCAATTCAAAGCTAAACTCCCCCGTTTACAACTTACCACTTAATCACTACCCGTGCTAATTCTACCTAGGAACTCTTAGATATGAGAACGTCTGCTCACTCCCCCTCAACCTTACCCAGTAAGGATTTAATAAACAAACTCAGTTTGGAGACACACTCCTAGACAAACTACACACTCGTACCTAAAGGTTTTGAGTGTTAGATAATTAAACAACCTTGCTCCATACTTCAAAGCTTTGGAGAAGATAACTAGAGATTACAACTCTATTAAACTCAGTCCTTACTTGTATCAAAACATGATCCAAGTGAAGGCTCATAAATAACAAAGAACAATAAAATACTCAAGAACTCTAAAGATCTTCAATGTGTTTCTTGGTTGCTTTGTTGTTGAGATCAAACCCCTTTATATAGGAAAATAGTCTTGAGATAATCTTCAAAGGTTTCACAAAGGATTGACTTCAGATTTGTTTTTGATTTTCTTGAAACAAACAAATCTTTTCCAAAGATATGGATAAGATATTTGTTTGAAATAAAACAAATCTTTTAAAGGCAAAATATATTTTCCACAAATATATTTGCTGTCTACAAATATAGTAACAAACTCCTTGAAGCAGAAAGATATACTTGAACCAAATCTTTTATATTTTTGAAGCAATCTTCACAAAATATATTTTAAAACCAAATCTTTAGGAACACGTAGTACATCAACCTTCTTCTGTAAATTCTGGAATCACACGTTTCTTGGCGCGCAAGTAGATGAGATATTATCTTTTAATCAAATCTTTCAGAAGATTACACGCAAAATAATAACAGAAAAGCGTGTGTTTAGGGCATCCAGGTGTGGATCCTGATGTGCACACATCATGCTCCACATCATGGACTTAGGTTTATTTTAGCAAATGAAGCCAACACCCTAAAATACTCAACAATTGTAAGAGACTTCTCTCACTTAAAGAGTTTAAGAAAGATTAAAATCAAACACTCAATATACTATCAAAGGTATTTACAAAATAAATCTCAAAATAAGATTTATGAGAACACTTATGAAATCTAAGAATACAGAGATTGAGAGAATTCTAAGTGTTTAACAACTTTTGAATTTGACAGAGTCTTAGCACGTTCAGGGGCTGATAAATCTTATGTTGTTCTTAAACTATTCTTCCCTATTTATAGGCAAAGAGAATATAGACGTTGATGTATTGGAACTCACAAAAGGTTGTTGAGCTTTTCTGCAAAGTGATTTTGACATCCTTTGTAAAATGGTTAATAACTGTGAAGGTGTGGAAAATCACAAGAAGAGTGGTTGAATTGTGTTTTTTATAGTTTAAACACTTTTTCAAAACTCAAGAGTTTATGCAGCGGATTAAAACACAAACCAAAGGTAAAGAGATAGAGAGATAAAAGACACAAGCAATTTATACTGGTTCCCCTCACAAATCGAGAGTACTCTAGTCCCCTTGCACTTCCAAGGGAGTTCACTATAATCTTCACAAGATTACAACTGCTCAAGCTCACTAGCAAGAGACTTCTCAATGCTCAAGTTCACTAACAAGAGACTTCCTATGCTCAACCACACTTGCAAGAGACTTCACTAACTTAAATGAATTTAAGAAATTTTAGTGACTACGTTCTGGCAAGTGGACCAGTTTGTCGTCGAACAATAATTCACACTCTAGGTGTCTAGAATGAGTTCGTAGTCACAGGGATCGTGTCAAACCTTCGCTAGTGCTTTTCTAGTTGGTGGTTTTTGCATTCGCTTTGGTTTTTGGGAAAAAGGTTTTAATTTTATTAAAAGAGCGATATGCGTTGCAAGAAAAATAAAAGGTTTGATTCAGAAACATAGAGGATAGGTATGGTGGTTGAACTTACTCCCTCCCTCATACTTTGCATAATCGGTGTATAACATAGTCATTCGTACTATTATCGGGCGTCGATTCTATCCTTGTTTTAGTAGCACCTTACTACTACCCTATGTAAGCAAAGTCCCCCTACTTTTGCAACTAAGGTACCTACGAGAGCCTAACCTCGCTTTGTCACATACCCTTATTACTAGATAGAGTTATTTAACATACATGCATTATGACCATCGACCATCCAATACCCCTAGATCTTAGTTACGATTATTCAGTTCTAATTGTTTTTACAACTAGTTCTTGACTCTTCCTCTAATTATTAATTCATAACTAGTTCAAGATTGTTGTGCCGTTCCTTTAACCTAGTGTTATTTATTACTAGTTTCGGACAAATAACAGAGAGAACCCTAATGTGCTACGATTAAAGTAAACCCTAATGATCATTAGCGAGTTAAGAAATAAACAAAGATGATAGGAATTTCACACCCTTACTTGTTCAGCAATGATACCGCTGATTCTTACCGCAGCGTGCAATGCCCAGTCCTGCTTGGTTCAGGAGACGTTGATAGTAGCGAGTCGGACAAGTGTCTGCAAGAGTCCGTGTTCAACCTTTTCTCTTTCTCACCTTTTCACTCGAATGAAAGGGTCACTCTCAATCATCGCACAACCTGCCATTTTACCATAGGCTTGCAAGAATTCTAAGTAACCTGTCAAAATTTAATAAACATGCATTTTTGGAGGTCTTTAAGGGTTATAATGTGGCTAGAGTCAAGGTAGGACATTTTTGGGATAAGTAGGCTAAACTTGCAGTTAAGTACTACTTTGTTTCCTTTTGTGTATGCAACCTTATTCCATAGGGTACCTTTTGATTTTTGGTATTTTCAGAGAATAGACCCTAAGGCTGTTTTTGCCTTTTTTGTGAGTATCTCTCTGGTTCTTTTTCCATCACTGTTTTTGTAGAGACTATTTTTTAGGGATTTTTTGATGTTCTCCCCGTTTCCTTTCTTTTATTTTTTTTGTAGAGACAATTTTTTAGGGATTTTTCCCGTCTTTTTTTTCTATTTTTTTCATTTTTTTTGTAGTGATAGTTCTCTGTATACCCACCCCAAACTTGAATTGTTGCTAGTTCCATGAGCAACCCCAAACATTGATTGTTGCTATGATCAGAGAACTATTACCTAACTCCAAAAGAGGGTAATTCATTGTTTTTCTGGTCTATAGGCTTATATCGTGGTTTGTCACCGAAAGAAAAGGAATATATTTTTACGGCTCAAAGTGATTAGCAAGGGATAATAATATTTATCAGGGTGGCTTGAAAAAGGCTCTGAGTTATAACAAAAAATTACCTCAATGCATAGTTTAATAAATCAACCAGTTACAGAGAATTAGAGCAAGTTCTGAAAAATAAACAAGAGTGCGGAACTCTCATGGATCGAAAGAAATTGGTAATACCTTTGGAAATATTTGGCTCAAATCATCTCTTGGCTTAGGTATCTGAAGGCGTGAACACTTATCTGCAGACACTGCTCCATCACTCGTCTCATTGTCCCCCGAACTTCAGCTTTTCGGAGCATTCACCTTTGGTGTTTATGTTAAGGTGCAAAATTTAGATCATCGGCATTTACAACTCACTTCGCTGCAATCTTACCTATAACAGTTTGTCATGCACAAGATAATAAACAGCACCAATTATTTAATTTTTTTATAAGACAGGGGCTGTTAACAGATGAATATGACATGCTGGAATTCTGAGTATATGTTATTGAATTGAAAATACGGAAACAAATTACTGAATTGAAATACTGAAACAAAATACTGAATTAGAAATACTTAATAATAAACCCTGGGTTGCCTCACAAGCAGCGCTTGTTTAGCGTCTAATTAGCTTGACGCATTTCCTCCATTACAGAGGGTAGGTTCGCATGTCTCTCTCTTTTTTAGGAGCTTCCGCCTTAGCTCTTTCCTTCTTGGTGCTCTTCTCGTACTTCTCTGGGTCCTGTTTTTCTTTGAAGGTGGCAAAACAGATCCTCCCATCATCATCTAAAGCAACTGGTTTGATGATAGATTTACCTTTGCCTTTTGGTGGACTTTCGTTCTTTTCTTCGTGTGGTATGCAGACCCAGCGGTTCTCCTCTACCTTCTGGAACCGTATCTTCCTTCCTGTATTAACTGGCTTCTTTATAGGTGGCGTGTTAACCCCAAACTTACATCTTCTGGCCGCATTTCGGTTTCTTCCCCATGCTTTGACCCATGGTACTTGGATATCTACCTCAATGGTCAGCCTCTTCATTTTGTCAGTCAGCCCCTCGGGTTCCTCCTCGGCCTTTGCTTCTACCTGTAGCTGCACCATTTCATCCCCCAGCTCCTCTATCTCTATCTTCAAACTCACCTGAGCTGGAGTCGATGGTGTAGCTTCTTCATTCTTCCATTCGAGCTTGCAGCATTCGTCCCTGTTCGTCTTGGAAGTTGGAATAATGATCACCTGTTCTCCACTCCTTAGTGTCATCTCAGCAAGATCCATGTCAATGATGGCCCTGCTAGTGGCTAGGAATGGCCTTCCCAAGATGATGAGATGTTCTTCATCTTCTCCAATGTCTAGGATCATGAAGTCTACTGGAAAAACCAGGTCTTGGACTTTCACCAGGACATCTTCTACTGTACCTGCTGATCGAATGGTTGATTGGTTAGCTAATATGAGTTCTTTAGCTGTACCTGCAGTTGGTAATTTGAGCTTGAATTTGTCTGCCAAAGATAATGGTATGACATTCACACTTGAGCCCACATCACATAATGCATTGACTCCTTCTTCCCCAATCTGACAGACCATGGTGACGCTTCCAGGATCTTTCTTTTTGGGTGGCAGCTTTGGTCTTTTTGCTAGGCTTTCGTCAAAGTCTTCGAGCACATCAGCGAATGCATCATAAGCTTCTAATAATGTTATTCCTAGCGCATTGATCTCATTCTTGAACTCCATCAGCTTTTCCTCTCCGCGCTCTCGTTTTGTCTTTCAATCTTTCAACGCTTTGCACTCCTCTTTTGAGTTGTCCACCGTGTTACCTGCAATCTTTGCTTCATACTCTTCTCGATCGCAGTCATCACATACTAGCCCAGTATAGTCTTCCACGAAAACGGTCCCAGATTTGTATAACCATTCTCGAACGACATTCTGCTGGTACTCAATTTTTTGGCGTAGTCTTGCCGAAAATGGTGGCTTCCTTTTATAGAACTTTGGTTATGCTCTTGGGTGCCAGCCTGTTCCATCTTTTCATCCATTTGTCGTACTTTACCCACTTTTTACTGGGTGGTAGATCAAGAAAGTTTAAACTTTCTTCGTAGGTGTGTACTTTCTTGATGCACCTTGGTGATGTTACCTTCATTTCTGGAGAATTTTTCCCTACTGATTCAACATCTGCATCAACCAGGTTATCCCAATGCATCCCATCCGAGCTGTCTGGGGTTTTTGGTGATGACACTTCGAGGTCCAGTATGTCACTATACTTTTGGTAGTAATCTCCCACAGTGATCCTTGGTTTTTCTCCCATGGCTTTGGTGGTAGGCTCTCCTTCTTTCTCGAGATTACTGGATTCTGCTAGCTTTAGAGCTCTCAGTCTTTTCCTTAGCTCTTTCTCTGGCTCGTCGAAGTACTCAAAGTCCAGGATATCTATTATCAAGCACAACAAATGAATACCATCAGTAGCACTGGAAAATATATTTATAAATATTTTTGGTTTTGTTTCATGTGTCTTTGTCACCATGAAAATTCTCAGGTAAGTGAGGTGGATCACTAGGATCGCTTAAATACCTTGACTTTGCCTTAACCAGAATTTCACAGTTCTAAATCCACAATCATCAACAAGATTTTTTTATTTTTTAATTTTTTTGTATTTTTAAATTTTTTGACAAACTAGAATAATTCTAACAAAGTTTTGTGAACACAATCCCCGGCAGCGGCGCCAAAAGCTTGACTACGTTCTGGTAAGTGGACCAGTTTGTCGTCGAGCAATAATTCACACTTTAGGTGTCTAGAATGAGTTTGTATCCACAGGGATCGTATCAAACCTTCGCTAGTGCTATTCTAGTTGGTGGTTTTTGCATTCGCTTTGGTTTTTGGGAAAAAGGTTTTAATTTTATAAAAAGAGCGATATGCATTGCAAGAAAAATAAAAGGTTTGATTCAGAAACATAGAGGATAGGTATGGTGGTTGAACTTACTCCCTCCCTCATACTTTGCATAATCGGTGTATAACATAGTCATTCGTACTATTATCGGGCGTCGATTCTATCCTTGTTTTAGTAGCACCTTACTACTACCCTATGTAAGCAAAGTCCCCCTACTTTTGCAACTAAGGTACCTACGAGAGCCTAACCTCACTATGTCACATACCCTTATTACTAGATAGAGTTATTTAACATACATGCATTATGACCATCGACCATCCAATACCCCTAGATCTTAGTTACGGTTATTCAGTTCTAATTGTTTTTACAACTAGTTCCTGACTCTTCCTCTAATTATTAATTCATAACTAGTTCAAGATTGTTGTGCCGTTCCTTTAACCTAGTGTTATTTATTACTAGTTCCGGACAAATAATATAGAGAACCCTAATGTGCTACGATTAAAGTAAACCCTAATTATTTATTCTAAGACGTCACCGTTTATCCGGCCAAGATTCCGGCTAACTATATTAAAGCAAGAAAACAAATAACAAATAATAATTTATAAAGACGATTTATTATAACTTTGACTCAATTATATGACCCAAGTATTCATCGGGGAGTTCATCTTCTCCACCACAACCTAAGGAATTATTACAAAAGACTACATAATTAAATTACAAGAATCTAACTATAAAAAGCCTAAAGAATCATACCTTGCTGAGTTAGTTTTCCCGTAAGGGGAGAAAACTATGCCCTTAGAGCTCCTCCGAACTTCTCTCCAAAAGGAATAGAAAGTTCTTCTATTTCTGAATGAAAAATAATGAATTATGGAGGCTCTATTTATACTTTTCGTAATGGACCTCAGCAAGCCATCGTGGCACGCTAAGTCCATCGTGTCACGATGAGCAGATTCAGTTTAAAATTATAACTGATCTTGTGCGTTTGATCTACGTGATCTCCACGCAAAGCCATCGTATTGCGCTGTGAGCCATCGTGATACGATGATAAGATTCTTTTCAAAAATATAATTGATTCTGTCTTGTCGAGCAAGCAGCTCTCATCGTCACGTTGGAAGCCATCGTGATACGATGAGCTGTTTTTCTTCATTTTGGAGCTTTTTCTTGTCTTTTGCGTATCTTCACCTTGTCTTGAAGCTTTTTCTCGATTCTTCAGGTTTTTGTTGATATTTGGTCCTATCTTGGTCATTTTAATACTAATAATACTACCTAAAATACTGCAGAAATTCCTGTCATCATTTAGAATTAACACTTGATATACAATTAGATGTGTTTACAAAATACAATACAAATTATAAGACTTAAGTGTTTAACAGATTTTTCTAAGTGTCTGAGCTTCAAGGTCTTGTTGTAGTAGTAGAACAATGGTCGTTTCTTCAAATGAGGTCTTCTGTTTATAGAGAGATTTGAAGATGACTGTTGCAGAGAAGATAAGGTAGTCAGCTTCATTAGTATTGTCCTTGGAGATATGATTTTGATCCTTTTACCTATATAGGAATTAAAATTCCACTACTTGTTCATATTCAAATGGCGCCTTATCCATTTTGAGCAAATACAGTACAATAGTACTATACGCTCCTCCAAAGGATAATAATTTTGTACTATGATTATTCGTTTCATCAAAATAGTCACAAAGATATTATTCTTCTACTTCAAGTCCTGAAGGTGAATCCACTGATGATCTTCATCCTTTGATGCTCTCTCAGAGCATGACTTGATTGCAACTTCAGAAGGTCTTTAGAACTTGACACTCTTGTCATCTTCTAATGTCTTTAGAGTTTCGGGGCTTGGCATATCTTCTTTTTTTCAATGTTCTTAGTGACTATAAAATTTTAATCTATGATCCTGCACACTAGAACAATTACGAGTACTACCAATTGTCATTTTAATACTCTTGTTATCATCAAAACTCAAATCCACTTAGTGAGAGTTTTATCAAACCCACTTTGTTCCAACAAACTGCTACAATTCTTTAGACCTTGAAGAAACTGTCTATACCGTTTGAGGAAAAGTACAAGCACGTCTGCTGACTTGATAATTATCTTTCTACTTTATCTTTTCAATAACTCAAACCTTTTAGACTTAATCTTATCTACAAAATGTCTGAGCTTCTGGAGACAGAGTCACCCAGAGTCCGTTTTCTCAGAGTGTGACGCTCCCAAATTCTTGTAGATAAGAGTTTGGTGCTTTCAGAGTCTGAACTTCAAATTCTGATAAAGTCTTCAGGATCCCTTTTTAAGCTTCCAGCTTCTCTAGGATGATGAAATGCTTTTTAATATGTTCAGTGCTTAGTGTAAATTTTACCTATCAATCCTGAACACTAGAACATATATGATATATTAGCAAAAGCAATTGCACTTTTAATACTTTATTATCATCAAAAGTATTAGAGAGATTAACAAATCAACTTTGTTCCAACAACTTATTCTTTATAAAACTCTTGTATTTTCTATTATATTTATCAGGCGCATCTTATATATATATATATATATATATATATATATATATATATATATATAACTAACATGGTATGTGAGTCATTGTCCATGTAGCAAGACATGTTGGTGTGGCATGTGAATCACTTGTCATGCGCGCGTTGACTTGATCAAAATTAATGGGGGACCATTCTTTTGTAAAAGGGACTAAAATTAGAGGATCGAAAGTATTATTATGAAAGTTAGGGGTCAAAATTCCAAATTTGCAAGTGGCACGAGTTAAAACTGTAATTTAACAAAAAATACAAATTTGTTTTTGAATTCAAAATTTATGGCTAAAGCTTATGATCGGATTGAATGGGAGTTCCTCAACAACACTCTGATTACCATGGGTTTCCCTCCTATGCTTTTCTTTACCATTATGTCTTGTGTCAACACTGTCTCGTTCTCTGTTCTTGTCAATGGCCAACCGTCTCCTATAATTAAACCTCGGAGACACTACAAGAAAATGTCAATTTATTGGCTGCCATTTGGCCGCCACAAAGTGAAAAAAGAAATCACAAAATTAAAATTATGGCCAATTTACCGGCTGTCATGATCGGCCACAAAAATGATCACTGGTAAATTTACCGGCTGCCCAAGCAGCCAGTAAGTTAGATATTATTTTTTTAAAAAAAAATGAATCACGTCTGGCATGTTCAGGTGAAAGAATCGCAAAATCCACTGCTTCTCTCTCTCTTTCTGAGTGAAACATACTCTCTCTGTGTGACACAGAAAACACAAACACCCTCCTCCTTCTTCATCAATGTGTTCTTTCTCTAGATAAAAAATCCAGTTTTTCTTATTCATCAATCTCATAAAATATCAGGAAGACAATTTGTTTATTTACCAAAATTAAATTATGAAGATTGTTGTTGTTCTAAGTTTGTTTGGGTTCAGATCTGAAGTATTGGTGTGGTTAGATGGGTCAAAATCTAGAAGAAAAAATATGTGAAATAATGAGAAAGTAAATGTGAAGAAGGAGAAATAGAAGTGTTCTTTGAAAGATACAAACAGGGCACAATATATGGATATAAAAAACAAACAACATCACCAGACCCATGATTTTAGCATAGATTGCAAGCTGCAAACAACCAGCGAAAGTGAGTGGGGAGAAATTCTTCATCTTAGTTTGGGTTCGATTGAAGTATTTGGAGAAATTATCCACCTGAGTTTGGGAGAAATTCTTCAACCTGGGAATGATGGAAGTATTGCAAGCGGCGAAATCGAAGCGGTGGAACGATGAAGAAACAGATCTGGCGGTGGAGAGAGGGTGAGACTTGAGAGAAACCAGAGAATAATACTTTAAAGATATGTTGGTAAAAAATGTTTTGTGTTTGTTGGGACTTGGCAGAAACGAAAGAATGCGTGAGAGAAACCATAATGAAAAAAAAACAACTTTTTATTTATCGGCTGTCGACTCCGCCACAAAATAATTTTTTTTTTTTTTTCAACTTATTGACTGTCTAGGCAGCCATAAACTGTTTGTTTTTTTTAAAAAAATTCTGAAAGCACTTAGTGAGGGTTTTTTGTTACTTAGTGGCTGCTTAAGCCGTCAATGAATTATTGAGGGCCAAAGCGGCCAGTAAATATTTTATAAATCTGTCAGTAAATTGAGATATTCTTGTAGTGAGAGGCAACAGGCAGGGTGATCTCCTTTCTCCATACTTATTTATTATTTGTGAAAATGTGTTTTTAGGTCTTATCTCTAAGAAACAGACAGAAGGGCATATCCAAGGGATATCCATCGCTAAGGATGCTCCAAATATTACTCACCTTTTCTTTGCAGATGATAGCAAGATCTTTTGTAGGGCCCACAAGGAGGAAGCCATGCACCTTAGGGAGGTCTTCCAAGACTATTAGCAAGAATCAAGACAACAAATTAACCTTGGCAAATCAGAAATGATGTTCAGTCTTAGACTTCACAACTCCATTAAAAAAACTTTTCAAGTCATTCTCCCTATTCCGACTTCCAGCAATATATCCAAATACCTTGGGCTCCCCACTCAAATAGGGAGATCTAAGAATCACATTTTTCAGTTTATCATGGACAGGATATGGGGTAAAGTCAAAGTGTGGAAAGAGAATCACTTATCTTTTTCTGGCGGAGGAGTTTTGATTAGATTTGTTATTCAAGCCATTCCTACATACATTATGAGTTGTTTTCTCATTCCCCAACATGTATGTGATCAGATTGAAAATGACATATGCAAGTTCTGGTGGGGCAGCTCTGATTCCCATAAAAGAATTCATTGGAAGGCTAAAAATGACATGTTTAAGACGAAGGCTGAAGGTGGCTTAGGATTCAGAAATATCAGAATGTTTAATGAAGCTATGCTTGCTAAGCAAGCTTGGAGACTCCTTACCAATCCCTCATCTTTGCTGGCTAGAACCTATAGAGCTAATTATCACCCTCAAGATACTCTTATTCAAGCTCGAAGTGGTAGAAATCCTAGTTATTCTTGGAAAAGCATTTGTCAATCTAAGGAGATTATCATTAATGGCAGCTGCTGGAATATTGGAAATGGCCAGGATGTTAATATTTGGGAGGACCAATGGATCCCCCACCAAAATGGGTTCAAGATCATAACTAATAGGAATGAGAACTCCAACTTACACAAAGTTTGTGACTTGATGGAAGGATATCCTCTTCAATGGAACCACAACATTATCGATCATACCTTTTTGAATTTTGAGGGTAATTTGATCAAACCAATACCCCTTATTCCAGAAGTTACTAATGATAAAATTATGTAGATGTTCTCTGTGGATGGGCAGTACACAGTCACAAATGGTTATCAAGCTATCAGTCAATGGCACACTCAAAATAGGGAAGGACCCTCTGAAAACAATCCTTACAGCAACATATGGAAGCGTCAAGTTCTCTTATGGGGCATTCTTAACAATGCTCTCCCTATTAGGAGTGAATTAGCCAAACGTGGTATTAACGGCAATATTTTGTTCCCTTATTGCTTTCAACATGAGGAAACCATAGACCATACTTTCATGAAGTGTCCTAAAAATTCAAAATTTTTGTTTGGTTCTAGTTTGACTATCAATTTCTCTAACAGTGGTGGTATGCACTTCATAGACTGACTCTTTGATATTATTCCTAAGATTAAAGAGGAGGAGCTAATCCAAATTGCGGCTTTAACATATGGCATCTGGTATGCTAGAAACCAATTCATTTTTTAAAACATTGATATGTCTGAAAACAACATTATTCAGAAAGCTATGCAAAGCACTAATGATTATAGTAAAGCTTAGCTTCAAGACAAGGAAAGGCGTGCAAATCTCAACCTAAAAGAAGGAACCATAGACATCCTAACAAGAAGACGAAGTGGAAAAAACCAGAGCAAGTGTTGGATATTGCCTTTAAATTGAAGCAGGAAAACCGAGTTGGTCCCTGCCACCTGCGTTGGGCGCAGGATAGGCCACGTTGGGCGCGAGACTGTTGAAAACTGGAGCTCTAGCTCTTGCCACCTGCGCTGGGCGCAAGGTGGCCGCGCTGGGTGCGGGCACGACACCTTATTTAAGGCTGAGCGCGTTTCTGAAGTTGTAAGGTGTTTTTTAGGGTTTATAAGGCCAACACACAAACTAGGGTTAATAGAAAAAAGTTCTTGGGAAGACTCTAGGGTTGGGGAAACAATCTATCACCTTGGTAATACTTTGTAATTGAATCTCTTGGTCACGGGGAGAGATTCAGGACTAGGGTAGAAATAGAAAAACACTAATTCTTGTAACTCTATTGGAGAATCTCATTGTAATCTAGGTTTCTATTGATAAGTGGAACGGAGAGGGCTGCCCTCCCCCCAGATTAGGTTCATTAACACCGAACTGGGTTAACAAATTTCATGTGTTCTTTACCGCTTTCATTGTTATTATTGTTCGTGATTATTATTGCTTGGTTCTCACTGTTTTGGTTGCTCAATTTATTTGCTCCACACATCAAAGGTTATTGGTGTGAGTTTAATCGAATTCGCAACAATTGGCGCCCACCGTGGGGCAAAGGATCAAACGAATTGATTACCATGGGTTCTAAGTGGGAGATTGAGAAATTCACCGGGAGTAACGACTTCGGTCTGTGGAAGTTGAAGATGAAGGCGATATTAATCCAACAGAAGTGTGTTGAGGCGCTAAAGGGTAAGACACTGATGCCGGAAAATCTCTCGGATGCAGAGAAAACCGATATGGATGAGAAAACTCTTAGTGCTATTATTTTGTGCCTCGGTGATAAGGTTTTGAGAGAGGTTGCCAAGGAAAAGACTGCCGTGGAGATGTGGACCAAACTTGACTCATTGTATATGACCAAATCCTTGGCACATAAACAGTTATTAAAGCAACAACTGTACTTCTTTCGTATGGTTGAGAACAAGTCTGTGGTGGAGCAACTTACGGAGTTCAACAAGATTGTTGATGATTTGGCGAACATTGATGTGAATTTGGAAGACGAGGACAAGGCCTTTCATTTGTTGTGTGCTTTTCCCAAGTCACTTGAGAATCTCAAGGATACGTTACTATATGGTAAGGAAGGCACTATCACCTTGGATGAAGTTTCATCGGCTTTGAGAATCAAGGAATTGACTAAGCTGAGAGACTTGAGGGTTGATGATAGTGGAGAGGGATTGAATGTGGCGAGGGGTAGAAGCGAGAACGAAGGCAAAGGGAAAGGGAAGAAAAAATTGTCCAAGTCTAAGCCAAGTGGTGATGGTGGTGACAAGTTCAAATGTTACCATTGTCATGAACCGGGTCACTTCAAGAAGGACTGTCCTCGGAGAGGGGGTGATGGTAGTTCGTCGGCTCAGATTGCCGTTAGTGATGAAGCTCATGAGGAAGGCTATGAGACTGCGGGAGCACTCATAGTCACATGTTAGGAACCATAGATGATTGATCAGCCTGGAGAGGCGGTGGTAAGAATACTCAATATCATCCTGGAGAAGCGGTGGTAATAATACTCAACATCAGCCTGGAGAGGCGGTGGTAAGAATACTCAACATCAGCCTAGAGAGGCGGTGCTAATAATACTTAGGTTATTACTGAAACAACAACGGTGTTATGAGGATGTGAAGATGCTAGTGGAAGTTGGGAATCGGTGCAGCTTTGAGTCATGTACTTTGGATGCTCCTATCACAAGTGTTTGAAGAATGAATACTGTGAAAATCCTAGAGCTAGTTGAAGGTGGAGTTGTTCACTTTGAAGACGGGAAAGCTTGGAAGATTTAAGGTATGGTGAAGTTCTTTTATATGATGTGAGGTATATTCCTAACCTTAATGTGGTCATGCATTGTGTTACTAGTGGAAATTCTCATGATGTGGTGAAGTTGTGAAGCTTCGGGTGGAGTTTGTTAGTGA
This sequence comes from Trifolium fragiferum, assembly GCA_954870985.1. Taxonomy (NCBI): domain Eukaryota; kingdom Viridiplantae; phylum Streptophyta; class Magnoliopsida; order Fabales; family Fabaceae; genus Trifolium; species Trifolium fragiferum. The sequence goes on from OX940789.1 coordinate 19,283,172, forward strand.
CACAAGTTTTGGTTGGACTAGTGAAACAAAGTTTAACTAGGTGGTAGAACTAAACAGGAAGTGTTAGAAACTAACAATGGCTTGAAGTGTGTCTCAGAGTAGTTGAAAAGTTTTGCAAATTGCAAAGTTTTGTTCATGGGGAAGTACCGGGTTTGAGACTTTGGTGGAGGAATCTCGGTTTGAGGTGGAGTTTGTTACTAGTGGGACTAGTGGAAGACAAACAATCAACACTAACTTTTGCCTATCTAGTAGGAGATAGGGAGGAGAGTGGTAGTGTTGCACCAAAGGGGTATGACCATGAAGACTTTGTGGGTTATGTTTCGATTGTGGCTGAAGAGGTGCAAAACATGTTGAAGAACTTTAGGGAGACAATTGGAAGAAACAGTGTTGAGACTTGGGAACTTGTAGGGCTATTGGAGGTAGTTGGATACAAGGAAAGTCCGATGTTGCAGCTTATGGAACTTAGCTAAAATTCCAAGGTTAAGTTGAGAAGCAAACAATTCTTCAGGAGGACGGACATGAACAATCCGGTGGCTGAAGAGGGTATAGTGAAGCTTGTAGGATTGTCCTAAAATTCCAAGGACAATTGGAGGCAAGTGTTCCTTCGAGAGTACGAAGCGGTTCACTTTGGGGTTCAAAGAGGGTGTGAGGTAAGCACGGTGGTTGGTGGGAAGTTGGCATCACCATCATTTTAAAGGCAAGTTGGAGATTGTTGGATATTGCCTTTAAATTGAAGCAGGAAAACCGAGTTGGTCCCTGCCATCTGCGCTGGGCGCGAGACTGTTGAAAACTAGAGCTCTAGCTCCTGCCACCTACGCTGGGCGCAGGGTGGCCGCGCTGGGTGCGGGCGCGACACCTTATTTAAGGCTGAGCGCATTTCTAAAGTTGTAAGGTGTTTTTTCAGGGTTTCTAAGGCCAACACACAAACTAGGGTTAATAGAAAAAAGTTCTTGGGAAGACTCTAGGGTTGGGGAAACATTCTATCACCTTGGTAATACTTTGTAATTGAATCTCTTGGTCACGGGGAGAGATTCGGGACTAGGGTAGAATTAGGAAAACACTAATTCTTGTAACTCTATCAGAGAATCTCATTGTAATCAAGGTTTCTATTGATAAGTGGAACGGAGAGGGCTGCCCTCCCCCCAGATTAGGTTCATTAACACCGAACTGGGTCAACAAATTGACTATGTTCTTTATCGCTTTCATTGTTATTATTGTTCATGATTATTATTGTTTGGTTCTCACTGTTTTGGTTGCTCAATTTATTTGCTCCACACATCAAATGTTATTGGTGTGAGTTTAATCGAATTCGCAACAGCAAGGATACGTAAAAGCCAATTGTGATGCTAACCTGTCAAAGAACGGCCGGTGGGGCTTAGGAGCCATTTTTCGTGACGAAATGGGGCAGATTCTAGCGGCAGCAACGTGAAACAGCTGGAGATCCGAACCTTATTCACGCTGAAGCACAGGCGCTCTACAACACCATGAGAATCGCGACAGAGTGTTGTTTCACCTCTGTCATCTTCGAGAGCGACAACCAACGCCTTGTGCAACCGGTGGAGATAGAGAACGCGCGTTTCAGATCCTATTTAGGTAATTACATTAGGGGTATCCACTATAACAAGGTTAAGTTTAGAAATTATAAATTCTCCTATATTGGCCGGGAAGGTAATAGACCGGCCCATGAATTAGCTCAATATTAGCCCTTACTAAGCTGAACCATGTGTGGCTTGAAGAGGCTCCTCTTAAAATTGAACACTTGTCCACTTTGGACCTTTTTAATCAATAAATGATCTATACTCATTCAAAAAAAAATAATTAAAATAATAGTGATTTTTTTTTTTTACCAATCAACATCAAGTTTTAACCTACCATATATATGTATAAAATATTAGAGTATGATAAAGTGAAAATTCTTGTTTGATATTGTGTGACCATGTTAGCCCAAAGGTTAACATACATAGAAAATGATTCTACAGTAATAATTAATTTACACAACATATGAACAAATGGAACTATTCTTGAACAAAATTAAACAAAAAAGAATTTTTGTTTACTAAATTACAAAGAATCCAATAATGTAACATGAAAGGAACTTTAACCTTAACTTTGAAATAATATTTTATGTTTTTAAATCTAAATTTTGCTTGTGTCCATTGTTGCTATGTTTGATATACCTTTCTTATATTTCATGACTTCCTTTCTTTGCAAATGGAGTTCTGACAACACAAAGTTTCCTGGTCCACTCTGTTAGATGCTACAAGAGCTTCTGTATGTTGTGATTATGATGTATTTATCCATTGGCCATTATAAATTATAGATATATAAAAATAAAAGAAAGCTAGAAGAAATATCTCTTCAAATAGTGCATTTTGTTGCATCATGCATTACATCATTGAATCAATTTATAACTTTTACAAACATTGTTTTACAAAGGTACAAAGTTTAATTTGATGTATTAGTTAATTGGGAAAGATGAGTCAATAAATATTAATTGAGGAAGAAAAATACAATTAAATTACCTAATCACCTTTTAGAACTCTTTTCGTGAAGTCTATGCAATGTTTTGGCTTAATACATATATTCAGTCAAAATATAGCCGTACACGTAGCTAAGAGTCAATTTTTGTCAACATTAAAACCTTCCAAAGTGCAAGAATGTTGTTTACCAAGTCTAAGATTTTTAGAACGTTGATTAATTAATTAAGGAATAATAATTTGCACGATGCGTATACAATTCTTGTTTTTTTCTTTTCGATACACTTTTTCAAATAAAACTATCAAAACTTGAAAACTATATAAATAGTATACGTCTATATTTTATTTTATTTTATTTTAAATGGTTTGGATAAGCTTTCAATGCAATAAAATAGTACCACATACTAACTTTCTTTTTACGCGATAAATAAATGTTAATTAAGTAATTGAGTTTAAGTAATTAATGAGTTTTTAAGACCAATTATTCAGAAAATCTTAAATGTTAGCCGAGGACAAAAATAGTTTAATTTAGAGTTAATTGAATTCTTCAATGACAAGTGAAGGCTAATCAAATCAATAATAGTTACCAAACATGCATGTCTTTCCCATGTCCACAAAACTTGGCTAAGGTTCTGCGTGTGTTAAAATTAGAAACAATCAAAATTTAGTGGAACTTGATAACTTAACATTTTGCTGATATTTTAATAATATTAATGCATAATATATGATATACTCTCTGTGCCATAATAAATGTTTTTTAGCAACAATGGAGTTATTTGAAACACACATATAAAGTAGAGGACCGAAATTTTGACCTAACAATATTGATATTTGTATTAATTGAGCTAAAATTTATGGATTAGCATCTTTTAACTCTAATAGGATTATATATGTAATAGTTTGAGATGGATATATAAATCAAAGAAAATAATTTTCATATTCAATACCGGTTGGAAGAAAAAATACATTTTATTTCGTGAAGAGAAAAAAATACATTTTAACTCATCAAAGACTAAAAAATAGCACGAGCTAGGTACGTTGATTAATAAAATTAGGCATTACTATTATTTAAGTAATATAAAGCATGAATAGAATGTGCATGAGATGAGATATGGAAGGAAAGTTTAAAGGGAGGCAAAGCAAGCGTGTGGGGCAATGTATATGATGTGACCTATAATTTAGAAGGTGAAATGAAATGAAAAAATAGACAAAGATAATTTGGCCACGTGTAGTGAAAGTCACAGTCTCATAGAGGGAACAACGCGGGGTTAGACGTGTACAAAAATACAAACAAAATGGTTTCCCCACTCACTCACTCACCAAACTAAGTCCACCCCTTCCCTTAACAAAGGCAATCAAAAGCCCAAATACATCATACATCTTTTAAACTTAATGGGCCAATAGAGAACCATTCTCCTATATCACTTTTGTTTTGCCGCTTTCATTTTTAAGTCATAGCTCAACTGATAAATAGTATGGAATTCGATACGAACTCGAGATTTTATAATTATGTGAGTTTAATTTTAATAGTTTGCCACTTCATCTGAGACAAAAAAATATTATTTTTTAGGATAATTGATTAACTAAGGTTTCTGGTCTAATATAAACATCAGTTACATTAATTATTCAATGGACATAACAAGTATTATTGCAATTTTTATTTTATTTGTTATTATCATATTATAGATATGAATTTCATACCTATCTTTTTTATACGCAGGATCAGAGATCGAACATCTAATCATTTATATATCATAAATTAAAATCTTTTATCACTTATATCAATTCATTGTTGAAATATTGTTATGATCTTTAATATGTACAAGAATTATAAAAACATTTCTCAATGTCTCTTTGCTAATTTATAAATTGATCCACAAATGTATGAGCAGAAAGGATTCCCTCAAGTGTGTATTGTACTGGAGAGGGAGAAGTGTGTTGATCACTGCCCTTAAAATTTTGTTTTTAATTTATTTATATTTTAATCTAAAGGCTAAGGTTCCACCGGATGATTATATGACGGGAGTAAATTTACTATTGATGTATCTATGTTTCCTTAATATCTAACTTATATGAATAGTAGACACAGTCATATTGTGACACTTATATTTAGACAAATGGAGTATAATTTTTCAATTTCAATATTTATTTTTTTTTGTTATCAGAAGTAATTTCAATCTACCCTAGATTAAAGTAAAATCATCTTTACATATATAGGGGAATAGATTCCCCGCAATGACATCACTTTCCTATGCAACTCCATATTTAGAGATAAAAATGATGATTTTATTCTTGTTTTTTTTGTCATCGATTGCCATGTGAAATTGCTCTAAATTTAAGGAACTTTCCCAATATTAATTTTTTTTTTCCAACATATTACTCCTTGTAGTTCTATACTCCTTTTATCCTTAATTGTAAACAAAAATTTATTAAATAAACGATGTATTTTGGTCTATAATATTAACCAAATATATCAATTATTCGATAAATTTTAAAAATAAAATTTTGCTCATAATTAAGAAGGGGTGGAGTAATTGTCAAAAAAGAAAAGAAGGGATGAGGTATATAAAAAAAGTTTACTTTTTAGATTCATCGCAAATTGATGTATTTAGACCATAATATAGACCAAATACATCAGTTATTCAAAGAATTTTAAAAGTAAAATTTTACTTATAGTTAAAAATGGATGGAGCATATAAAGAAAAATTTAATTTTTACATTCATCGTATAATTAATGTATTTAGCCTAATATAGATCATATATATTAACTATTCAATAAATTTTTAAAGTAAACTTTTGCTTTTTTTTTTTTTTTTTTTTTTTACTTTTGCTTAACCATTAAGAATGAAATGAGTATATTAAGAAAATATTTTTTAAATTAATTATGGAATTAATGTATTTAAATTATAATAAAGATCAAATTTCATTTACTTTTGGTCAAATACAATATCAATTATTCAATTAATCTTAAAAAATGGAAAAAACAAATAAGGTAAACAAATTACTTTTTAGATCTTCGTAGAATTAATGTATTTAGAGTATAATATAGATCAAATACATCAATTATTCATTTAAGTTTAAAAGTAAAATTTGGCTAACAATTAAAAATGGAAGGAGTATATAAGTAAAAAAAATTACTTTTTAGATTCATCGTAAAATTAATGTATTTAGACTATAGTATAGATTGAATATACATTGGTTATTCATTTAAGTTTAAAAATAAAAGTTGGCTAATAATTAAAAATGGAAGAAGTATATAAGTAAAAAAAATTACTTTTTTGAATCATCGCAGAATTAATGTATTTAGACGATAATATAGACTAAATACATTGATTATTTATTTAAGGTTAAATGTAAAATTTTGCTAATAATTAAAAATGGAAGGAGTATAGGAGGAAAAAATTACTTTTCAAATTCATAGTAAAATTAATGTATGTAGACTATAATATAGAGTTATAGACTGAATATACATTGGCTATTCATTTAAGTTTAAAAGTAAACTTTGGCTAATAATTAAAAATGGAAGGAGTATATAAGTAAAAAAAAATATTTTTTAGAATTATCGCAGAATTAATGTATTTAGACTATAATATAGACTAAATACATTGATTATTCATTTAAGGTTAAATGTAATATTTTGCTAATAATTAAAAATGGAAGGAGTATATGAGGAAAAAATTATTTTTCAAATTCATAGTAGAATTAATATTTTTAGACTATAATATAAATCAAATCACTACAAGAAATATGATTATTGGCAACAAATTTTTTCATTAAAAGTTGTTACAAGTCGCTGGCAAAACAACCAAAGATAATTTTACCAGCGACTTGTAACAAAAAGAGTCGTTGCAAAAAATCATATTTCTTGTGGTGAATACATTAACTATTCAGTAAATTTTTAAAATAAACTTTTGCTTTTTTTTTATTTTTTACTTTTGCTTAACCATTAAGAATGAAATGAGTATATTAAGAAAAATATTTTTTAAATTAATTATGGAATTAATGTATTTAAATAATAATAAAGATCAAATTTCATCAGATACTTTTGGTCAAACTCTGGTCAAAAACAATATCAAATATTCAATAATCTTTAAAAATGGAAAAAACAAATAAGGTAAACAAATTAATTTTAGATTTAAATTCATAATTCTATGATGTATCTAAAAATAATTTTTTTCTTATATATAGGCATAGAGAATACAATGGTAGACACATTACAACAAACATAACAAGGCAATTCGTGGCATTGTATGATGCATTAGTGACCCTACCCTACCTTGTCTTGATCACTTATTGGCAATGAAATCCTCTTACCTTTTCATTGAGTCCTCTCTTCCATTTTCTTAATCTTACACGTGGTCTTCTCTTACATCTCTTACTTCCATCTCTCCTCTCCCCCACTATATATACCCCAATATCTCACTCTCCACTCCCTCAACTCTCGCTCTCTCTTAAATTCTCATTCTCACAAACACAAAACACAAACACCCTTTTCTTGTCTACTCATAAAAACAAACACAACACAATTATTTTTACTACTACAACCGCCACACTTTTAAAAATAGGTCCATCACTATGGCTACATCAAATGCTTCATGGATTAACAACACAAAATTTTCTTCTTCATCATCAAAATACTCTTCTCCTTTCAGAGATTTAAGCTCAAATTCAAATTCAATTACTTTGAAGAAGCAAAGTTCATCTTCAAAAAACAGAATCTCTTGTTCACTCCAAACAACACTCCCTTTCCCTAAAAAATACCAACCTACTCAACCCATCCCCACAAAAGAAGCAAAACCATTACCTAAACAAAACCAACAAGAAAAATGGAACCTTTTACAAAAATTTGCTGCAACCGCCCTCGACTTTGTCGAAACAACGTTAATCAAAGAAGAACAAAAACACCCACTACCAAAAACCGCTGATCCACGTGTCCAAATTGCCGGTAACTTTGCTCCTGTACCAGAACACCCGGTAACCCAATCACTCCCAATTACCGGTAAATTACCAAAACACATTGACGGCGTTTACGTTCGTAACGGCGCAAATCCACTTTACGAGCCAGTAGCCGGTCATCATTTCTTTGACGGTGATGGTATGGTTCACGCCGTTAAATTCAATAACGGCTCTGTGAGTTATTCTTGCCGCTTCACCGAAACCCACCGACTGGCCCAAGAAAAAGCCCTGGGCAGGCCCGTTTTCCCAAAGCCCATTGGTGAACTTCACGGTCATACGGGTATAGCCCGTTTAATGCTTTATTACGCACGAAGTGCCTGTGGGCTTGTTGATGGGACCCACGGAATGGGTGTTGCTAACGCCGGTTTGGTTTATTTCAATAACCGATTATTAGCTATGTCTGAAGATGATACCCCTTATCATATTCGTGTCACACCTAACGGCGACTTAACGACCGTTTGCCGTTATGATTTTAATAACCAACTCAAATCAACAATGATTGCACATCCAAAGCTTGATCCTGTTGATAACAATCTTTATGCTTTAAGCTACGACGTCGTTCAGAAGCCTCATTTGAAATATTTCCGTTTTGATTCTAACGGTGTTAAATCACCTGATGTTGAGATTCCTTTACCTGAACCAACTATGATGCATGATTTTGCAATAACTGAGAATTTCGTCGTTGTGCCTGATCAACAAGTTGTATTTAAACTCGGCGAAATGATTCGCGGTGGATCACCGGTTGTTTACGATAAGGAGAAGGTGGCAAGGTTCGGTGTTTTGCCGAAGAATGCATTGGATTCTTCTGAGATGATTTGGATTGATGCACCTGATTGTTTTTGTTTTCATCTTTGGAATGCTTGGGAAGAGACTGAGAGTGATGAAGTTGTTGTGATTGGATCATGTATGACACCAGCTGATTCGATTTTCAATGAAAGTAATGAGAGTTTGAAGAGTACTTTAACTGAGATTAGATTGAATTTGAAGACAGGGAAATCTACGAGGAAAGCCATTGTTAAAGAATCTGAACAAGTGAATTTAGAAGCTGGAATGGTGAACAAGAACAAATTGGGTAGAAAGACACAATTTGCTTATCTTGCTCTTGCTGAACCATGGCCTAAAGTTTCCGGGTTCGCGAAAGTCGATCTTTTCAATGGTGAAGTGAAGAAATACATTTATGGTGAAAATAGATTTGGTGGGGAGCCTCTGTTTTTACCAAATTCAGATTCTGAGAATGAAGATGATGGGTATATTTTAACATTTGTTCATGATGAGAAAGAATGGAAATCTGAATTGCAGATTGTGAATGCTGTGAATTTGAAGCTTGAAGCTTCAATTCAGCTTCCATCTCGTGTTCCTTATGGGTTTCATGGAACATTCGTACATTCAGAGGATTTGAAGAAACAAGAATGAATGAATGAACGAGTTACTGACTCAGTGAGTGAGTCAGTGACTCGTTTGTTAGAGGAAAGATTTTACTGAGGGATTTTGCAGATAATGTCCCCGGAATCTACTCCTCTGTTTTTCACAGCAGAATATTATTATTTTCTGCATTTTTTTTAAAAAAATATTTTTTCTTTGGAAGCACTTTTTCTTGGGACCAGCTTGTAGCTTTTGGATGTAGCCATTTAGGTTAGAAATGAAGCTCAGCTGGTCTCGTTTTTTGTTTAATCACTTGATGTGAATGCTATGAAAGAAGAATAAGAATATAATGATCACAGTGTAGAATGTGAGATATCCTTGTATATGTGATTACTGTCAGAGTCACTGTAAAAACTTATGTTTCAGCACAGTTTTGTGTTGTAAATATCAGTTACAAAAATTAATGTTTAGATTTGACTATTTCTATGGTGTTTTTAAATATTTAGTTCTGTTTAAATACATGTTTTTCTAATCATATGTTAATTGTTAAGGTGTTTATGAGAGAAAAAAAAAAAAAAAAAACAGAGGAAAAGAGAAAGTGTTTGTAGATTGGAATATTTTTGCTTGATGTTGATGTAGTTTGTATTGAAGAAACATATGTTAAAGAAACTAAAATTGATTCTCAATTGCAATACATGTGAATTGTTAATGAAGATCTGATGTAGGAAATTTATTTAGTAAAGTTTATAATATGTAAGTAAGGATTTGCTCCTATGATTGAATTCTTGCGATTATGTAAGTAAGGATTTGTATAATCTCAAATGTTAATGAAGGTCTAATGAAGGAGATTTAACGAGTAATTTTTAATATAAAATAAGTAAAATTTCATTGTTGTAATTGGTAATCACGAATTCGATCGAATGTCTTATTGTTTTGAAAGTGAATGTATCTGGTGTTTGAAATTATAACTCATTTTTTTCATGTAATGAAAAGGCAGATTATAACATACTAACGAAAAATTCGATTTAGATAAAGATGAACCGTCAAATACGTGGTGACCCATGCAACAATTATAGAGAATCAAAATCCATGTAAATTTTATTACTTAGATTTCAAACAAATTTGGTTTAAAGTAAGTCACATTGGTCTCGATAAACACATTGGACATTGAGTAAGTCTATGTGTCCACAATCAATCTACACTCACTTATTGCTCTTCCGAATCAGGCTCTAGATGCATTGTTGGGCTAAGAGGAGAGCGTCAAAGGAGGTGATCAATACATTGGACATTGAACAATGAAACAAGTGACTTTGACACGAAATTTTCACCTAATACCTTAAAACATTAAATTTTTGGGTCCTACCACTTATAAAATACTCAACCATGTCTATTTTAACCAATGTGCGACTTAATTCACGCTCTCTGCGGTCTTTATCTATAAACAAAAGTCAACAAAAACTTTTGACCCAAATATAAACAAAAGTTACCCAAATTAACTTTATTATTTTTTTTCTTCCCAAAAGTACTAAACTACTACCCCCTCCGTCCCATTTTATTTTAGCCTTTTGTAAAAAAAAATTTGTCCCAAAATATTTGAGCCATTTACAATTTTTTACATGTATTTCCATTTATACCCCTTATACTTGTATTTCCACTTTTTAGAATAATTATTACTTACACTTAAAAAGTGCATAGTGAGTCCCAACAAGGGTAATTTGGTAAAATTAAGAGTATCTCTCATTCATTTTTACCTTTTTCTTAATATGCGTATTTTTTGCAAAAGGCTCAAATAAAATGGAACGGATGGAGTAAACATTAATTATTCTACTTTTTGACTTGACTGCATATTCCCAATGCAAATTCAATGTACTGTAAAAAATAATTTACCAATATCAACAAAAACTTTTGTCCTAAAATATAAACAAAAGTTACCAAAATCACATTTGACCATATTTTTCTACTAATTAATATGTGCATGTAAATATCAACAAATGAGATGTTCTTTGATTTGTCTCGACAATTACTTTCAAAATACACAATTTTTATTATTTTTAATAGTAGATAATTAAAAATATTAATAATCAAAATTGTACATTGACAAATGTGAAAATGGTCAAACACGTCATTTATTTCGAGACAGAGGGAGTACAAGAATGCATATTCGCAATGCAAATTTAATGTATTGTAAAAGATAATTTAGTAAAAATAACAAATTTTTTTAAGGGAAATGCTAAATAGTGCACTCAGTGCATTAATTAAGCATATTAATATAGAAATATTTTCTTGGAACTTGTATATTTAATGCAAAAAGTTACTTTTTTAGTACACTACAAGAAATATGATTTTTCGCAACGGCTTTTTTTGTTACAAGTCGCTAGCAAAATTACGTTTGGTTGTTTTGCCAGCGACTTGTAACAACTTTTAACGAAAAAAGTTGTTGCTAAAAATAATATTTCTTGTAGTGGTATTAATTTTTTTTATTTTATTTCCTTTTTGAGTATACTTACCTAGTACTCCAGGTGTACTGTTTATAGGGTTGAGAATAGGCTAGGCCGAGGTAGGCTTTGCCAAGCCTGAGCCTGGCATGTGAAAAAATTGATGGCCTGCTATAGGCTTATTTTTTAGGCCTGAGCCGGGGCCTTTGAAAGTCTGACATGGCCTATTAGCCTACTAGGCTGGCCTATTTCTCATGAACATATTTAAATAATTATTTTTATTTATTTTTAAATATACTAATGAGCTAATAAACCAATGAAATTAAACTTCTTTTTTTATTTTTAACATGATATTTTAGAGAATTTGACTATATATGACATCATATTTTAATTTAAAATTATAATGATACATTTATATATGTGAAAAATTAATTTACATTAATAAACTTAAATTATTGAAAAGTTAATAAATTTATAATGTAATCAAAGTATAAATTTTAATATATAATAATAATAATAATAATAATAATAAATGTAAAAATATTACTCATATTTATTTAAATAGTCCGGTTTAGTATGCTTAAAAGGCTTTTTTAATGGTCTGAGGCCTGACCTATTTAATTAAATAGAGTTATAAAAAAGCCTTGGCCTACTCTGTTTAAAGAATAGGATGGCCTGAGCCGATATAGGCTAGGCCATAGGCCCCTGTAGGTCGATCTGGCCTATTCCCAACCCTAACTGTTTAGCATGACCCATTTTTTAATATGTGTGAAACAAGTGAATTTTATTTATAAAATAAGGCCCTAGAGAGTACTTGATATATAGGGCCGATCCAACACTACACGAGACTTAACAAGAACTAGTGAGACCTTTTTGCTTAAAAAAAAAAGTACTTTATTTAAATTTTATTTTGAAACTAAATTATTTATTAAGTTATCATAATAAGTTAAGTATTTTTTTTAGCATTTATAGATTATAATTGTTTGAATTTCTCTAAGATCTTTTTCATAATATAGATTTATGAGCTTATGATTTATGAGAGGTTTTTTTCTTTGCAATTTTTTTTTTCTTTTTCAGAGATTAAATTCTCTCACCTTGTTGATAAGATCTCAACATCTTGCAACAAGAAAACACCTGAATCACATTAACAATCGAGGTTATTTACTTAATGTTTACTTTTTAACTAAGTTAATTAAGTGCTAACCATACACATACATGGTCCAAGTTTTGCTTAAAAAAACACTTACAAATACATGGTCCAAGTTCATGAAAAAAAAAAGTATTGATTATGATCGTTTTATTAGTGGCACCTCCACCTTTTTAAGGTGTGTTATGTTATATCACAAAAAAGATGAGCATATTCCATCAAAGTACACTACTATATGATATCAATATGTCTTCATCAGTTCAGGTATTGTTAGAGATATTGCAAAAGATAGAAGCACTAAAAAAGATTGGTTGCATAGCACATGTTAAAAATCATAACTACCAATCACAACCAAACATTTGGTAACATCAACCTCGATTGTTATAACGGCAATAATAATTTGAGACTATGAGTGACATACACATGGCAATAGATATAACTGTCAAATACTCCTCCGGTTCTATATATAAGCAAATTTTAACTTTTTAGATACATTGAAAAAGTAATGCATCTAGTCTATATTATTGACTAGGTACATTACTTTTTCAATGAATCTAAAAAGTTAAAATTTGCTTATATATAGAACCGGAGAGAGTAGCAACAAGAATATCATCAGGTATCAAGTCAACTTTGCTTGTAAGTGATTGAAATTTGGAAGTTTCCAACCAAGTTTTATGAATTAAGATTATGGTCGATAAATGACTTATTTTGCAGCTTAGAGTATAAGCGTTTATATGATGTGCTTATAAATAAATTATTTCTGTAATGGGTTTTGCTAACGTACACCCGATTATTTTTTAGAAGGAGTGTTTTAGCAAGTTATAACTAAAAATTTGTTAAATACACCTTGAGGTGCATCTTACTAAAACACTCCTTCTAAGATATAGGTGGGTGTAAGTTAGCAACTCCTATAGGCCTTTGCTATCGTACGCCCACTTATTTTTTAAAAGGTGTGCATTAGCAACTGATAATTAAAAAGTAGTTAAATAAACCTTAAGGTGTATGTCGCTAATGCACACCTTCATAAAAAATAGTGGGTGTGCATTAGCAAAACACTTTTATAATATAAGATAATACAAAATTTAATTATTTTTGTATGTTCATTTTTTAAATTCATTGAATAACTAATGTATTTAATTTATATTATATACCTAAAACACATCAATTATTTGATAAATATGAAAAATAAACGTTTATAAATAAGTATGGAGGGAATAATTATGTTAGACTTAAAAGTTTGATATCTAGGTAGATCTAAAAAATCGATCAATAGTAGCGATTTAACAACTTCTACAAATCAATCTCTAAATTGTTTTGATATGATTATTTAAAATTATTATGCATTTTATTTGTAATATAACTTATTAATTATATTTTTATATGTTTTAGGAAGTTAGTATTGAAAGGTAGTTATGGGAAGTTATTTGTGTATTCTATTTAAATGTTGTACAATGTGAATGAAGAGATAAGAAATGATTCATAAATAATTCTAGTCTTTCCCCTTTCTATGGAGACATGTTCCTTCTCGAAGTGGAACAATTATAATTTCCAGCCTTCCCCTCTTTCTTAGGAGACCTATTCCTTCTCGAATTGGAATATTTAACCATATAATTTATCATATTCTATCATTGGTGCTTTCATTGAGATCTCGCTCTCGCTAATTGAAGTAAAACATGGAGTTTTCCATTTTTAACAGAGAAGAAGATGCATATTGGTGGATCCTTTGTACTGAAAAATATTTCAAAACAAAAGGAACATCAGAGGCAGGGAAAATGATGGTTGCTGGGTTAGCCATGGATGGCTGTGCTCTCAAATGGTGGCTATGGTGGTCTCACCGTCACCCGAAGTCTAATTGGGATACATTTACCACTGCCCTTTTATGGCGTTTCAAGCATGAATGGAGGCATCTTTTGCCGGCATTAGATGAGGATATGGAAGAAGTGTATGAACCATTGAAGTCAACCGAGAAGTCTTCCATCCTTTCTGATTCTATTGTTAATCCTGTCGCTACTATTGTTGGTGACCAACACGATCTAAATCCTCCACCATTTTCAAAGCAGAAGGGGAACCACTTGCCTTCTTGCAAGCCATCGCCACATTGCACTAAAATTACAAATTTTGTAACCGCCATAACTCCCATGATCAAACCTCATTCAATTGGAAGAGGTTTTGCCGATGCAAAAAAAATCATGATACCACCATGGAAATCACGAGACAAAGTCTTTGTGCAACCAATGAAACCATCTCCACAACCACCAACCATTCCTTGTACGCATACGTCCCAATTGTTCACATATTCCCCAAACCATGTGAATGCCTTAAAACAAAAGACTTCTTATCATTGGCAGATAGATTGGCTTTGGAAAATTGTACGTCTAACGTCTGCAACACAAAGGAAAAGCTCTTCATGTGTGCTGCCTTGTGAAAAGTCAAGCAACGGAAACATGATATGTTGTGAACCAGGGAGAAGGTCCTTAGATTTCAAGCAATGGGACCCAGGGAAATTCGTCCCATCAAAAATATAATTCTCCAACCTTGAGGATAAGGTTGTTGTGGACGAATGGAGTAATGATATGATTATTTAAAATTATTATGCATTTTATTTGTAATATAACTTATTAATTATATTTTTATATGTTTTAGGAAGTTAGTATTGAAAGGTAGTTATGGGAAGTTATTTGTGTATTCTATTTAAATGTTGTACAATGTGAATGAAGAGATAAGAAATGATTCATAAATAATTCTAGTCTTTCCCCTTTCTATGGAGACATGTTCCTTCTCGAAGTGGAACAATTATAAGTTACAGTCTTCCCCTCTTTCTTAGGAGACATATTCCTTCTCGAATTGGAATACTTAACCATATAATTTATCATATTCTATCATGTTTACACTAACATTAAAGATCAATTTTAAAAATAAATCTTTATCGGTCGATACAAATTTTTTTTTTTTTTTTTTTTTTTTTTTTTTTTGTCTTTAAATCGATAACTAAATATAGAACTTTTAGCAATGTGAGGAGAAGACAAAACTATGATATTTTTAGCTTTATGAAATGGTGTTATAGGATTGGTTAAATGAAAAGGGAGCATTTAAAAGTCAAGGAAATTGTGGAAGTTATTATTGGTGGATTGTGGAGAAGTTAAGTTGACATGACTACAAAAGAAACACATACAAGTTTGACAAATATACAAATGCTTTTATTTTTGAAAAATGTTAAACGGTGTTCCTAGGGCACTAGTTAAGCATACTAATATAAAAATTTTATCTTGGAATTTATGCTTTCAACATAATAAAGTAATCTTTTTAACATGATTTTTTTTTTTTGGATATGTTTGTGCTCAGGGGCAATGTTTAGCATGACCCTTTATTCATTATGATCAATTATTGAGGGAGGGTTTATCTTCCCATGTCAAAGGGTTTAGGTGGTTGGAGGGTCCAACCAAATACAAACTTTCATCTTAAAATGAAACTTTTCATCATATCAACATGAAAGTCTCTCTAATTAGTCATTTATAGCATTATGGGCAGTTTATGTTATAGTTGTGTTTGTAGCAATGTGATTCAGTATGTAATGGAAGGCATATGTCTTTTGTAACTTGTTCAGTGGCTTTGCAATTTGCAATTGTGCTTCATTCACTCATATATTGTGCATATATAGTGCTGCAGGTTGTGTCATGGTCTCTTTTTGTTTTTATTTTGAGAAGGGAATGTCCATTATATAGTGATCATGCATGTTTTAGCCAACTTGAGCTTTAAGTCATACCCTATTTATCATTGCTTCATTATCAATTTATCATGCACCACTGTTCATAAAGGACCTAAAGAGTGGTGGAAGTAGGGATTGCGATTTACTACACTACAAAAGTACATAGTTTTCGTACAATTTTAATTCTCAGTTGTTGATCTCAGACATACATTTTCAATTGGATGGTCATGATGCAAAACCGTGTGAAAACTATGTGTATTCTGACAATAGCAAATCTTGTCATTGGAAGTAGGGTTGGAAATATGTTAAGTTGAGTTAGTCGGTTATAAAGAGAGGAAAAAAAAAGTATTCGCCAACAACGAATTGGTTCAAAAGATAAGAGATTTGAACCTCTTAAACAAGTGGTTAGAAATTTCATTTAAAATTTTTTTGTATGAAAAAAATTCAATTGAGATTACTCAAGTGTGAAGGAAATTATTTCCCACTAAATATTTATAAAAACTTCATATCTATTAATAATCGAAGGAAATTAAAAAAATACTCCCTAAATTTGTCCGTTCCTTTATTATATACACTTGATATTCACAAAATATAATCGGTACTTCATTTCAAAATAATTATTTTATGAAAGTTAAAGTATCTCTAAGTATAAATCAAAGACCAATATGTCAAAATAAATTATTGTATAAACACTTATTTAAATGTCTTAGATTTTATTGGAACAAAATTATTTTTACAAAACGGTTTGTAAAATGTAAATCACCTCTACTTTATAAACAATTATTTAAATCATCTTTCAACTGATGTAGAACTTTTTTTTAAAATGAATATAAATTATATACATGTCACATCATATAATTGGTTTATTTTCTTCACATGCTTGAGAAATTATGTAATTTTCGGTAACTATTACCTAAATAACCCCCAAAAAATAAAGAAAGAAGTAAAACTAAGACCAAATCATGAAAGCAATTAGATTGACTCAATTGTGCTTTATGGTGGTAATTGTTGATAAATCTTTGATTTTGGTTTGGTTAATTAAATAGTATGTATATGAAGGGAAAAGTAACCAACAATCACATTTCATATCAATGCTAAAGTTTTTTTATGAAAAAAAATATCAATGCAAAAATTGATTCCTTCCACTACTCATTCAACGCATGGCAACCAATTATTTGGTTATATGGAAGGTAGTTATCCGTCAGAATCTGTTTCTCAAGAGAGCAAATTTCTTTTCTTTTTCTATTAATAAGTTATGAATGAGATATACTCCCTCCGATCTTATATATAAGAAACAATTGATTTTTTAGATACATTATAAAATTGATGTATCTAGACAATAATATAGTTCAGATACATCAATTTTATAATGTATCTAAAAAGTCAATTGTTTCTTATATATAAAACTAGAGGGAGTACCTTTAGATATATCTAAGTAGGAATTAAGATATACCTTTAGATTTGGAACTTTCTAGAAATTAAAAATTTAGTACTACTATTATTTATTTTCTTGAAAGGAGAGAGAGAGGATATGTTTTTCAAACTAGCTTCCATTTCATCTTCCATTATCTTATCTATTTATACAATGATCCTCATAATCTAATTATAAGTAATATATGCATATATAATAGTGTGACAAATGTACCTAACAAGATTTTTTTTCAGATATCTAACCATTAATAATTCTTATCAATACCATTGCATTGACCTATAAGATGCATTGAATCTTCAAAAAACTTTAGTACCTAACTGCCTCCAAGTAATTCAACAAATATGTTTTGATTATTTGTTGAGGTAAAAAGTAAAAGTAAAGACTTTTTTTGGTAATGTAGGCAGAACAGGGGAAATCAAGCATTTTTTTTCCTTCTTTATAACACTCTAAAGTAATTAATTAGATTCACATAGATTTTTAAATCAATAGAAAATGATGTTAGAAATGATCTCTAAATCAAATAAGCCAGGCCCATAAATTGGATATTGATGGTAAAAATAACAAAAAAGAAAATGAAAATTCTAAGGTTACTAACTGAGTTGCACATAAAGAATATTAAGACTTGAACTTTAAAAGGTTCATAGATGCACATTATTATCTATATCAATTTTTATTTTTAGCTATTTTAAATATTTCGTTTAAACTTTGATCTTTTTAAATTTTTTGTTTTCAATTTTAATACCTATTTTTTGTAACAGTATGTGCCACGTGTTCTACCTGACTTTTTTTTATGACATGTTGACTATTTAATTAGTTTTTATATTTTGTAAGATGAATATTGTTCGATCTCAAAAGATCAGTCTGAAATTGTCTACAATATAAATGCATATTTCTCTTGCAGGCAAGAATTCGAATGCAAAGTATTCTAGCTATTCGTCACTGTCTTTCACTATTGAAGTCTCAACATCGTTATTTTTCCAAATAAATAACGTAAAAGTTATTATTATCATATCTCTAAAGTGTTATTTTTAAAAAAAATAAAAATAAATCAATGTTATATTATATATATTGAAAAAATTGAAAACCACATTAGCCAATATTTTTTTAAAGGGTTAATAAGTCTTTATCCCCCTACAAAGTAGGCGTGTTTTGCTTTACCCCCTATAAAAAATTTCTTTAAGTTCCCCCCATTGCAAAACATATTTTTTTGGTTTTCCCCTTTGAATACACTTTTTAAATCAGTTATTTTGTTCAACCGATTTAAAAAGTTCTATTTTTTAAATCGAATATTTTGTTCAACCGATTTAAAAAGTGCACATTTCTTGCACCCAAAGGGGAAAACCAAAAAAATATACTTTGCAAGGGAAAAAATGTAAAGAATTTTTTTTATAGGGAGTAAAGCAAAACACGCATACTTTGCAGGGGATAAAGACCCATTAACCCTTTTTTAAACATAGATTTTATATGTCCTGTAAACTTTGCTCAATTGATAGGGCAATTCATTATATATGTAGGGGGTCGGGTTTTGAACCCCGATCATCTAATGGTTCTTAATTCATTTTTCTTAGCTACTCTCTACGTATCTATCCTCAATGTTACCCGGCTACTACCTCTTTACCTCTTTGGTTACAACCATTTGTTGATCATGTCCTAAAGATCCACCTTTGACACCTTCCCCGATTTGAATTAAACGCGGTTACTTTCCATGCAGTCATGTCTGTTAGCCGTCCGATCAGAAATAAATAGTCAAAATTTAAATATTAAGTTCAATTGTCAAAATAACACTGGATAAATATGAACTGTCTGATCAAAGCTTTAGGGCCGATATCTATTACCACGTAAAATTGTATGGACATACCACAACAGCAAATTTCAATCCCTCTTTTCTCTATGTGCGTGATGTCAATGATGCTGGATCCGGACTCATATTATTATAAGGGTTGGTGTACCCCTCTTATACCCTCTCTAATAAAATTAATTTGATTACAAAAAAAAAATAACTATTTGAATTTTTACCTCAACTCGTCATGCATTCTTCATTTTATAGAACCAGGATGTTTACCACTTGATCAACTCTTGGTTGGTAGATACGCACAATTTTCTCATCATATTTTATGAAACTAGGAATATATATTCAATCTTTGAAAAAAAAAATATTTTTCATGTTTCAAATAATATTCTCGATGGGAAGTCAAAAAAGAAAAAAATAATATAAAATAATATTCTCGATGGATGCCTAATTAGACAAGTCTATTCATATTAACAAAAATTAATATAAACAAAAGATTGTGCATGGATTGAGCTGGGACCATTAGCCAAGCATTATAGTTGTAAAATCATAATTGATTTACGTAATAGTATTAAAAGTTTGCTAATTAGAATAAAAGGGTTATCATAGAAGTGTATTAGAATAAAACACATAACTAATTTAGAATTTCAAAGTGACAAGTAATCAATCACATTAAGAAGGTTGGTCATAGAAGTGTATTAGGATAATAAGTTAGGCATTCAACAATTAAACACAGTATACACCACATATCAAAAAAATAATCCTAAAAGCAGAATTGTATGGACTACAAGTTTAAACATTTCATGCAGTAACTAGTAACACGTTAAAGAAACTTCCAATCTCAAACTTCTGATTTAGCAAGTAACCATTTTGTACTATTAAATAGAGAAATGCTTTTCAGAAATAAATTTTGATGAAACACCGAATTTATACGGTTTTTTAGTGTTGGGCAACCTTATCACACTCATTCTAAGAGTGCTTTTTCGTATATGTCGTTATGCAGTTTTCACAGGATAAGTAGGTCTCATGTGTTATCATTTTGAATAATTGTTATGTTACATTTTTTTTTTTTGGAATAAAGTCTAGTCTCTCATTGTAATATTTTTCTTTTTGTTATTCATATATTTATGAGTTATAGCCTATATAGGCACAAGATGGAGACATTTTGAGATGTCAGATAGAGATTTGAATCCTCTCCAATTTTTCTCCTCATGTTTTATCTCCAATGGTATTCTTAGCCATTTATTCAATTTATTTCTCTCTTTATAATTTATCAACCATTAGATTAACAAAAGGAAAGAAAATATAAGAGAAAAAATTAAAGAGGATTCAAATGGGTGACGTAGGTGGAATGTCGAGTTGTTTTTGATTGTTTAGAAGCTCTTGATTCGGTAAAAAAAATAAATACAATTTCTGAATTTTATATTGTTTTTTTGCTTTCTTTTTATTTTTTATTTTATTTTATTTTTAAATTTGACGATGTCCACACTTCCAATAATATATGTCATTGATATATGCTATAAAAAAGGTGAGATCTACTCTACCCTTTTATAATTTTGGGATATTACTTATCCATCAAGGAAAATAAACCACAAGTATGATAACCAACTTTTATTAAATATGCATATAATTTGTTCTTATTGGTTAATGAATACATATCTCCAAATTATGAAGGAGTACTAGTTTAGAAAAAGTATATAAAAATTGTATGTTTGAATAAAACAACTAATTAGCATTATAAATTTTGGGGATAGTTCCCATTTCATAGCTATAAATTTTGAAATTCCTGGCAAGCTAAGCACGATGTGCGATACGATGTTCTAAGCACCTTAACACTTTTATCACAATATAAAAGTAAGCAAATAAACAAAGGCAAATAAATAACACAGGATATTTGTTAACCCAGTTCGGAGCACAACGCTACATAATCTGGGGGATACCAATCCAGGAAGGAATATCACTATAATAGTCCTAGTTGCAAGTTCTCAGCAAACGCAACGTTCACAACTCATAACCTAGCAACTACCAATGACTCTTCAACCTAGAAACTCCCAAGTCTGAGATCCCATCTCACTCCCTTACAACCTTACTGACAGCAAGGATTTCATCACACAAAATACAAATAAGTTTTGGAGACACACTCCTAAAAACTACACACTCGTACCTAAAGGCTTAGAGTGTTAAAACACACAAGGTCCTAACTCCGTACTTCAAAGCTTAGGAGAGGATCACAGAGATTACAACTCAAAACACAAAGTCCTAAGCTTGCATCAATGAGACACAAGAAAAGCTCACAAAAAGTAACACACACGCAAAAACCTAGAATACTAGACTCAAACACAATGACGGCGTGAACAACAGCTAAATTAGGTTTAGCACAATCTTTAAATACTTCAGGCAAAAGTCCTTGATTCAGATCAGAATTAAACATGAGCTTGATTTGTTTGACCCAATCAATTAACCAAATTAATTAAAAGAGATTATTTCCAAAAATACTCTTCAAGGAGATTCTTCACAAAACTATTCTTGACAAGGATCTGAAGCATTGAATGATCCTCATAATAAGCCTGATTAAAAGGCGCCATGCAAGATCCAAGAGAGAGAAACAAACATTCCATAAATAGAAAAGCGCGCGTACACTTCCAAAAGGCGTGATACGATGTTGAGGCATCTTATCACACATCCTGCTACAAAGTTTATTTTACCAAAAATGCAGTCAATCACCAAAGACTCAACAAACTCCCCCTTTGGCAAATTTTTGGCTAAAACAAATTATGACCATACAGATAGTATTTAAACAGATACTTCAACTACATTTCTTTTTCTCAACATAAGCACACAAGCATAAAGACCAGTAGAGACTATTCTTCAAAACAGTTTTCATACTACTCCTTCATGGAGAACAGTAGACAAGAATAAGATGTATCTTTTAAGTTTATCAGAGAGGCATGCAACAGCGGAACACAAAAACTACGTAGCCTTAAATGGTCAGGAAAGTAAACATTGATAGGATGTTGAGTAGAAAGCTTCAACATTTCACAAAACATCTCCCCCTGCAAATATGCATAGGATGTTGGAGCATCGTATCCAACATCTCCCCTTGCAGACCACATGTCATCACTCTAAACACACATGCACATACCAGATCATACAGGACCACACATACATATACTTCATGCAAACTACTCTACAGACATATCAAAACCAGAGCAGTGCAGACTACCAGCAGAGACAGAGATCATAATAACACACCAAATACCAAATTAGTTACCAAATTTATACTCCCCCTTTTTGCCACAAATTTGACAAATTTAGCAGTACAGAGTTAAGAGGTCCAGGAGCTTAGTACAAAACAAAGGGAACAACATAGTCTGTGCCCATAACATCAGAACAGAAACAGAAGTAACAAGTGCAAAACAAAAGAAACCAAAAACAGGGCAGTACAATAGCATCATCTAAAAGGAATTGCTGGACTCAGTCACTTCCAGTTCTTCTGTATCACCACCAGCATCCTCATTTATAGCTGCATCACCTGCAGCAGGACCAGCAGCATCCATCATAGCTGCATCATTTGCAGTCACATCCTCAGCACCTATTCCTGCTTCCTCAGTTGCCTCTTGTTTCAGGGCAGAGATAACCTGTTCAAGCCCTTTCTTTTGCTCATCCAGAGCTCTAACAGTAGCTTCCAAGGAGGTAATCATATCTCTTCTGTGCAAATTGGGAGAAGGTTCTTGCCTAGGTGCAGAGTTTTTCTTAATAGGCCCTGCTATGTCAGCAGCATGGGCTCCCTCAAATAACTTAAAGTGAAGAGAAATAGGTGCCTCTCTTTTGAGGGGTTCATCAGCATCAGTCAAAATATTGGGATGTTGCTCTAGGATAATCCCACAAATAAGAGTAGGAAAAACAATGGGCATCTTGACAGCCTAAGACTTGCCATGAGCCATAGTTTGCTCAAAAATATAAGTCCCATAATCAGCTTCAGTACCAGTCCCAACAGAATAAATAAGCCTTGCCAACCCAGTAGCTATATGAGAAGAGTGGGTAGTAGGAACCCAATTCACAGTGCCTATCCTATTCAACACAGCATACTTAATAGAGAGCATGCAAGAAGGAACCTTACCTTTAGAAGGCCACACTTTTACCTGATTGGCAGTGATAGTTTTACAAACATCATTGTTAGTGATGTCTACTGCAGAGTAGCCATCTTCTTGTCTTCCAAGGAACCTGTTGATAATAGTTGGAGAGAACTCCACACACTTGTTTTTGACATACACCTTCCAATATTCTATGCTGAGTGGGTTGTCACAATCCTCAGCAATATTAACAATGAATTCCTTGACCAACTTGGCATAGCAGTTACCTAATCCACTAACTGTCTTCATTAGCCCAGCTTCAAACCATATAGGGCTTTCTTCAGTTTGTAGACATGGTTAGGATGTTCAGGATCTACAAATACCTTAGGTTGCTCAACATACACCTCTTCATGTAGGAATCCATTGAGAAAAGCACTTTTTACATCCATCTGGTAAAGTTTGAACTTGAGAATACATGCTACACCTAACAGAAGTCTGATGGATTCTAGCAATGTTTTAAAAATCGAATCGGACATCGAACCAGTAGGGTTCCGGTTTACTGGTTCATTGGTCGAACCTCCGAGTCACTGGTCGAACCGCATGACTAAACCGGATCAAACTGGATAAACCGGTTGAATAAACCGATCAATATAACAATACTATATAGTTATTAAACCGGTAGAACAGAATGAATCTTACTCTAAAAAAATTGGTAGAACAAATATAAATTGATAACTTCATGCAACAGAACAAAAACTGATAAATTGAAGTAATATGAAAGAAATTAACATAGCATAATATGAAAGTAACAAACATAAACTGATAAAAGTCGAAGAAACAAAATAAACAAAGCATAGAATGAAACAAAATTATAATTAACTAAGATAATAAAATAAAATAAATAATCATATTAATATTAAATCATAAATTCCAGAACTGATAAACTAAAAAAAATTGAAGAAATAGAACAAACAACATTTCTATTTTCTTTTTTAATTGCTGGTTTTTTTAAATAAAAAAATATTATAAACAAAATGACGTCGTTTACGTGTTTTTGGCAAAAAAATAAAAAATAAATAGGGGCATGCAATTAGACCGCTGGTTCACCGGTTTTTCCGGTTCCAAGCGGTCTGATCACAACTTCGATCCGACTAATGAACCAGACCGGTCAAGCTCCGGTTCACGGTCCAACCGGTCCGACCGTCCGGTTCGATCCAGTTTTTAAAACACTGGATTCTAGTCTTGCCACAGGTGAAAAAGTTTCTTCAAAGTCATGTCCTTCAATCTGGGTGTATCCCTGTGCCACAAGTCTTGCTTTATTTCTAGTAATAACACCATTTTCATCTGACTTGTTCTTATAAACCCACTTTGTTCCAATCACATTCATATTTTTTGGTCTTGGAACTAAGTCCCACACTTCACTCCTCTTGAACTGATTCAATTCTTCTTGCATAGCCTCTATCCAGGCTTCATCAGTTAAAGCTTCTTTGACATTCTTTGGTTCAAACAGTGACACAAAACAGGAATTTGAAATCACATCATTTGTTCTTCTAGTGGTTATCCCCTGTTCAGGATTACCAATGATCAGATCTGTGGGATGATTTTTCTGGACACGTACTGAGGGGCCTTTCTTCTGAACTTGAGTTTCAGCACTTGCTTCACTTTCCTCTCCAGGTATCTCTTCATCAGATTTGTTATCACACAGATGTTCTGATGCTTCAACATCTTGTTCAACATTGTCAACAACATGAATACCTTGATCTGTACTAACATTCTCTTCCAAAGGAGAATCTTGGACAACAACATTTATAGATTCTATCATGACTTGAGTCTTGGAGTTGTAGACCCTGTAAGCTCTATTGTTTGGAGAGTATCCAAGAAAAATTCCTTCATGACTTTTAGGATCAAATTTTCTTCTTGGCTCTCTGTCAGCTAGAATGTAGCATTTGCTTCCAAATACATGAAAGTGTTTAACAGTTGGCTTTCTATCTTTCCATAGCTCATACAGAGTAGAGGAGGTACCTTTTCTTAGAGTGACTCTATTATGGATGTAACAAGCATTGTTCATGGCTTCAGCCCAAAAGTAATAGGGAACATTTTTGGCATGAAGCATGACTCTAGCTGACTCTTGGATAGTTCTATTTTTCCTTTCAACTACACCATTCTGCTGTGGAGTGATAGGAGATGAGTATTCATGCTTAATTCCTTTAGTAGAGCAGAAACCATCGAACCTGGAGTTCTCAAATTCCTTTCCATGATCTATTCTTATTCTTACCACATTACTTGCCTTTTCCCTCTGAATCTGAATGCACAATTCCTTGAAGGCTTCAAAGGCATATGATTTTTCTCTAATAAAGTTCACCCAAGTGTACCTGGAATAGGCATCCACCATCACAAAGGCATATCTTTTGCCTCCTAAGCTTTCAACCTGCATAGGTCCCATAAGGTCCATATGAAGTAACTCAAGAACCTTGGAAGTCGTCTGATGCTCCAACATTGGATGCGACATTCTGACTTGCTTACCAATCTAGCACTCACCACATTTATTACCTTCAATAATCTTCAGTCTAGGTAAACCCCTGATAGCTTCAGATGATATTGCTTTCTTCATCCCTTTCAAATTGAGGTGACCTAACCTTTGGTGCCACAGTTTCACTTCATCTTCTGCTGAGCTAAGACAAGTAGTAGTATGAGCTTCTTCCTGAGACATCCACATGTAACAATTGTCTTTAGACCTGGTACCCTTCATCAGCAGCTGGTCTTCTTCATCATTGACAAGACATTTAGACTTGGTAAAGTTAACTTTCAAGCCTTGGTCACACAGCTGGCTTATGCTAATTAGATTAGCTGTGAGTCCTTTAACCAAAAGAACATTCTCCAGGTTGGGCACCCTTGCTTTGACTGTTCTTCTCTTCAGGCTTAGATTTCTTCAGACCATTTGATTGTTTGTTGATGTCGAATTTGATGCTTTGCCCATTCTGACGATTCCTTCGATCAACTCTTTTTAGCACTTTGTTGAACTGTCTCCCAATCATGGCAATGGCATCTGCTATGCTTTCTTCTTCTTCATCCTCATTTTGAGCATTACCCTCATTAGTATTTGAAACAAAAGCAATGCTCTTGTTCTTTTTGTCACCACGTTCATCTAAAACAGTTTCAAAGGTTTGGAGAGATCCAACGAACTCATCCATCTTTATAGTAGAGATGTCATGTGCTTCCTCAATTGCTGTTACCTTCATGTCAAATCTTTTGTGAAGAGATCTGAGGAGTTTTCTTTACAGTTTCTCATCAGACACCTTCTCTCCCAAGACTTCAAAAGAGTTAGCAATGTCTAGGAGAGTCATATGGAAGTCTTGAATACTCTCATCATCCTTCATTCTCAGTGCTTCAAACCTGGATGTGAGATGTTGAATCTTTGATTGTTTCACTTTTGTAGTTCCTTCATAACATGTCTTCAAAATATCCCATGCTTCTTTGGCTGACACACAGTTTTTAATAAGTTTAAAGACATTTGTGTCAACTCCATTAAACAGAGCATATATAGCCTTGTTGTTGTAGAGAGCTGCAGCTTCCTCATCTGTAGTCCATTCAACTTATGGGTTTTTCACCCCCGTTGAGGTACCCTCCTTGCTAGCAACAGTGGGATGATCCCATCCAGTCAAAACAGCCTTCCATACTTTGCTATCAATAGATCTTAGGAAAGCAGTCATTTTAGATTTCCAATGATCATAGTTGTTTGATCCATTGAGCAAAGGTGGTCTATTCATGTATCCTCCATCTTTTTCCATGATGCCAGAGATTTTAGGTCCTGGATCTCACCCTAGAGACAGGCAGGGTGTTTGCTCTGATGCCAATTGAAATTCCTGGCAAGCTAAGCACGATGTGTGATACGATGTTCTAAGCACCTTAACACTTTTATCACAATATAAAAGTAAGCAAATAAACAAATGCAAATAAATAACACGGGATATTTGTTAACCCAGTTCGGAGCACAACGCTACCTAATCTGGGGGATACCAATCCAGGAAGGAATATCACTATAATAGTCATAGTTGCAAGTTCTCAGCAAACGCCACGTTCACAACTCATAACCTAGCAACTACCAATGACTCTTCAACCTAGGAACTCCTAAGTCTGAGATCTCATCTCACTCCCTTACAACCTTACTGACAGCAAGGATTTCATCACACAAAATACAAATAAGTTTTGGAGACACGCTCCTAAAAACTACACACTCGTACCTAAAGGCTTAAAGTGTTAAAACACACAAGGTCCTAACTCCGTACTTCAAAGCTTAGGAGAGGATCACAGAGATTACAACTCAAAATACAAAGTCCTAAGCTTGCATCAATGAGACACACGAAAGGCTCACAAAAAGTAACACACACGCAAAAACCTAGAATACTAGACTCAAACACAATGACGGCGTGAGCAACAACTAAATTAGGTTTAGCACAATCTTTAAATACTTCAGGCAAAAGTCCTTGATTCAGAATTAAACATGGGCTTGATTTGTTTGACCCAAGCAATTAACCAAATTAATTAAAAGAGATTCTTTCCAAAACTACTCTTTAAGGAGATTCTTCACAAAACTATTCTTGACAAGGATCTGAAGCATTGAATGATGATCCTCATAATAAGACTAATTAAAAGGCGTGATACGATGTTGAAGCATCTTATCACACATCCTGCTACAAAGTTTATTTTACCAAAAATGCAGCCAATCAACAAAGACTCAACAAACTTTATTTTTAGATTAAATTATAATCTTGGTCTGTTAAATTATTTTTGAGTTTCATTTTTTAGATTTTAAGAAGAATTATTTCATTCTTTTAAACTATATAAATGTTATATACTTCAGGACCATAATTTTTTTCATTTCATTTAGTATCTTATCTTATGTTACAAATTTTAAACACTTTAATCCCTTACAAATGACCTAAAAAAAAATCAAAATGCTTAATGTTTGTATCATGAGAGATTAATTAAGTATATAATATTTATAATTTATTTGACCAAGATGAAACAAATTAAACTAAGGGTCATGCTAATTAATGCCCCCGGGGCACTAGTTAAGGGTATCAAAAGAGTAATTTTTGCATTGAAAACAGGGGCGGACCTACATTAAGGCATACTGTGGCCTTGGCCACGGTGAATTTTTCATTTTTAATAGGTATATAGGTATATACATACATATTTTTGTTAACTAATATAGAATATATAAATATTGCTGTCAATTTTAATCACAAAATTTCGCCTGTCTTTGTGGTAGCTGGGTGCTTCTTGTGATTCAGGCGTTGTGGGTTCGAAACGTGCGTTCTGCAATTGATTCTTTTATTTTTATATTTTTTTCATAAAAACTGTTAAGGTAAAGGGTGCTTCTTTTTTTTCTCTTTTTTTTCCTGTTTGTTCGCAGTTAATCCTCTTGGCTGTTTTTACCTTGTATTCCTTGTGCATCAATTCCTCCTTTAATAAATTGTTTGTTTATTAAAAAAAATTGTTGTGGTCAATATATATATATATATATATATATATATATATATATATATATATATTCTTGTTTGCTTATTTTTAAAAAAAGTTGTGGTCAAATATATTTTTTTAAGGAATGGTCAATACATACATAATAATTGAAAACATCAATTATTTTACTTTTCAAATACTAATTGCACACATTTTGAGGTGAACTTGCTATTTTGAGTATCCTTAACTAGAGCCCCGGGGGCATTAGTTAGCATTTATAGGACCAAGATCTCATATAATATTTGTGATTTAAAAAACCCAATTAATGAAATAGAAAACTTGAGGAATAAGCAAAATGAAACTTAAAATATAATATAGTCATATTATTATGTGATCTTCCTCATATATATATATGGTCAACAAATTAACACACTACCAAATTTATATAATGTCATGTCAATATGTCATCGATCTATCCTACATATGCTTTTGTCTTTGTTTCAAAATCGAAAATTTCCATTAGACCATTTACAATGGTCTATTGAGAGAGTGTTGAATGTGCTTTCAACACAAAAAAACTTTTACAATGGTGGTGTTGAACATGACCTAGAGGGGAGAGGTGATGAAATTGTTCAACACAGTTGAGAGACTGACTGGGGGGACACGCGGCAGAAGGAAATTGGGCAAGCACGAGCGCGTGCAGGACACGCGCTGTGTGGGGGCGTGGCAAGTCCATCACGCGGAGAGAGAAAGAGATTGTGACATTATTATGACACGTGGTGTCCTCTGATTGGTTATTTGGATTTTTATTACCTTCTTATCTTTAAATTCAATTTTTTCATTGCAAATTAATATTTAATTTTTCTTTTTTTTTTTTTTTTTTTTATCAAAATTCGTAATTTTTTTTATTTATAAATAGAGACTTGATTCATTTGATTTGGACACAGAAAAAAAACAACATTTTTGACTATCTTAATCTTATTATTATCTTTCTATTAGTGTTTAGTTTGAAGTTTTAATCTTTTTTTTTTTGTGAAATGGATCCCAATAATCATTTCAATAACACCCAAAATTCTTCTAACTATCCCAACAATTATCTAAATCCCAATAATCATTTGATTTGCATCGTATTAATTATGTTACTTGTGTGTTGTATTGCATTTTAAGTCAATTTGTATCGTACTAATTACGTTATTTGTGTGATGTATTGCATTTTAAATTATGAATATAATAAAAAAATTATTTTAATTTTTTTTTGTTAAGTGTTTATTATTTTAATTTAATTTTAATCGATAATTAAAATTTTATTGAATCATAAAAACAAAAACTTAAATTTAAATAAGAATATGAAATAAAAAGTGGTGGGGTAGAAAAGATGGTGTAGTAGAGTGTTGAATGAAAAAACTATTGGAGAGGTAAAAGTTGAATGGAGTGTTGAATTATTAGGTGAAAGAGAGAGAAGATGATGTGAAGTGTAAAAAGTGGGTGTTGAGGGTGTTGAATGTGAGTAACCATTGTAGATGGTCTTAGACAGAGTTTCTCTTCTTGCAGCATCCCTCTCTGACACAGTACCACAGTATTCCAATCTAAATTAAATAATTAAAGTAGGTTAAAATTAAATAAAAAATGAAAAATGTTAAATAGTATCTTCAGGACAATGGTTAAACAAACAAAAATAATAATAAAATCTTAAAAATAATGTATTTAATGTCTTAAATGTTTTTAAAAAATATTTTTTATTTAAAACTTTTATTTATTTTTATTTAATTAATCATTTTCAGAGCACTATTAAAAATGACCTATTAAAAATTTAATAAACTATGATAGCACCAAGTTGCAATTAATTCTCTGTCAACTTAAGATTACAACACAATTCCCTATGTGTCTTAGAATCCACACAAACTTCTGTGTATAAATAAATTCTATTGACACCCATAAAATGAAGTTCCATGGTTGTGGTTTACCAAAATTTGGCTTCATGCTTTGGCCACAAAATAACCAGCATGCAAAATTAAACATTTTGGAATAGTGCTAAGATACACTACTCTAATTTTGCACAGAATATTACTAATTTTAATGTTATAATTTGCCACATGGCGTGAAATGGTGAGTAGTGAAGATCAGGATTCCTGCCCTTAAAGGAATCTCAAATTCAAAATCCATTCTCTCTTGTGTCATTAGACATACTTGTGTAACACTCTTGATAGTACTAGCTGGTAGTATTTCATTCCATTTTCCTAAGAGGAAAATGCTAAACAATCGTGCATTGCTTAAGCATATTAATATAGAAATTTTTTCTTGAAACTTGTGCATTTAATGTGTTAAAAATGCAAAATATTATCTCTTTAACATTAATTTTGTCTTTTTTTTTTTTTTTTGGATATGCTTAATTAGTGTACCGGATGCACTGTTTAGTATGACCCTTCCTAAGAAAATAAAATAATGTGAAGCTACTAATTTATGATGAAAATACGCCTCCATTGTAATTTTTATAATGAAATATGTAGTCTGATGATTTAATGTGCTGCATTTCAAAGATTACAAATTACTCTATTAGATTATTATTATAAGCAAAAATTACTCTTAAAATTTATTGAAAAACTTACATATTTGATTTATATTATTGGAAAACCGATGTATTATAGTATATCAGTTTTTCAATAAATTTAAAAGTAATTTTTTGTTTTTAATAAATAATGATCAAAGAGAATAATACTTTATTAATCATAATATCATTTTATATACTTGATTTCAAAAGTAGTATTTGGCTAGGTTTATTAATCACTAATTTGTATAATAGATAGATAGTAGTTAGTTTCAACAGTTGTGCTTGATGAATGTACTTCATTATGTTTTGTAAAATTAATAATACTTATATTGCCAAAAATAAAATTAATAATACTTTTTTCTTTAGAAATGATCATGTTAACATGTGTTTTAATAACACATGTTAAGATGTCTTATAATACACATGTTCTGAAAATATAAGTTTTACATCTACCTTTAAAGCATGTGCCTCCTAAAAACAATTACACTATCATGATGTTATATGAACACCACAATAAGTTGTCCAATTGGGACAACTAAATTCTTCTATCTATGCATGCAAATCGAAATGACTTGAAAATAATAAAAAACATAAAAGGATGGCGGGTCCCACACCAAAATAGTTTTCCAACAACTATTTTGGTGTCAAAATAACATTAGTGTTGGAAAAATAAGTGCCTCCTCAAAAAATTCACACTATCATTGGAAAAATAAATAATCTTTTTATTTAAAATAAATATGAACTTGAACAATATAATAATAAATTTCATCCAATGATTAATTTTTTCGAAAATGATCCAATAAGATTATATGAATAAATAGAAGATGCAATTTAGATTTCAGTGACTATTGTTCTGGATGCTTCCATTCAAGGTTTCAATAATATATAAAAGTTTGTAGTAGTAAATTATTCTTAGGATTTACTAGTAGGAATGTGAGTGTATATATAGTGCCGTCAGCTGCGATGCAAGCAACGACTGACGTTTGCTTGGACTACAAATTTCAATCACAAAATAATAAAACTGAACCTTCTGCTGCTAGGAACAATGAACAACCTGCAGCAACTTTTTTTGTGGCCAAAATTGCCCCGAAAGTTAGCTGGAGGCACTAACCAATCTTGCTAGCAAACATATTACTAATTACTAACTAAAGTATTAGATATTCAAATCATATACATACCACAGTCTCAATATTTCGAATTACTGTTTTGTTTAAAAACTTGGAGAGTATATATGAAACTATGTGCTGCATTTAATTTGTTCATATTGTTATGAGTCGAGGAATCATCATTTGAGTGGTTAGTCTTACGAAGTAGTTCAAGGCACTAGTTTGGTTTGGTGTAAGTGATGTGGATCTTGATGTATTATATAAGAAAATTAATTTAATTTAGTATTATTTTTTCAATAATGAAATTATTTTGGCATAAATAATTAACAAAAAAATTGACAATATTATGTCGCGGATGTATAAAAGGAAAACGAGGATACATTGTAATCGCTTTTAAATCATACTCGATACGTATTGATATGTCATCGACATGTATCGTAGCAGTATCTGAATTTATTTTATTAAATAAAAATTTTAAAATTTTTTGATAAGGCGGCGACACGCTACTATACCCCGTCGACATGTCTCCGATTCACTAGGGATACATATGTGACTTTTTTTTCTTCTTTTTTTGATATCTGATTGTTGTGTTCATTTTTTTTTCACGTACATTAGTAACATTTTCATTTACCCATTACTTACATTCAATACTTATTATCGATTTTCAAGGTTCTTATGAAAATAAATTCAGTTTCATTTCATCTACATTACATATAGAGAATAAAAGAAGTTATTTAAGAGTACTTCATGGTCTAAATTAATCATCAAGAGGGTGCGTGAACCATATGATATTATTTCAATATCTTAGCTACTACAAATTTGATAGTGGGTGCGTGCAAGTTTTTTAGCCTTTTTTTTTTTAAGCAACAAGTTTTTTAGCCTGATATTTGTATTATTTGCTAGCCTTTTATTCCATGTAATTGGAGTAATTTTAATATAATTGCATTATTTTTTAATAAAATGGTCTAATTTTAATTTGGTATAATTACAATTTTGATTTTCCTATTTGCATCCATTCACGAAATTGTTCTTCATATTTTAAAATCACCCGGTTTTGATTTGTTCATCATATTAAACCGAAATGGATTTTAGGATAATGTCTCTTAGATTTTGATGATAAAAATGTATAAGAAAATAATTGGATACTCTAACGTATGTTCAAGTGTGCAGAACAATAGATAAAAAATATGGGTCTTGCTAATTAGCGGGACACTGGTTAAGAATACAAAAAGAGCAATTTTGCATTGAAAACAACATTTTTTTTTACTTTTCAAACATTAATTACATAAATTTTAATGTAATATTATTACTATTTTAAGTATCTTAACTAGTTTCCGAGGGCACAAGTTAGCATTTTCCTAAAAATTAAGATGTTCGTGGTGCGGTTAGGTTCAGTTTTGAGCCTAAAAGTCATCCTATCCGCGAGATAAAATTGTATGCAGTTCGGTTTGGTTCGGTTGGTTTTTAAAAAGTCATCCAAACAAAACCAAACCAAACAAATGTAGTTAGGATCAGTTCGGTAGTTGCGGTTTACACCATAATTAAAATATACCGATATTAAATTAAATTAAACTAAGCACAAGGAGTGGCTGCGTGTTTTACATGCATGCTCTTTTTTTCTTCTTGGACCAGGAAAAAGATACATTAAATTAAATATAGCACAAGGAGTATGAAATAATCTCCATAGAGCTAAGCCCATTAAATTAAACAAAGTATCATACAACACACTGACATAACATTAGACTACAAAAGAACAAAGTCTTTGATTTCTCCATATGGTAATTGAGCTATGTATATTGGAATATAATAGAAACTTAATGCGGTTTTAGCGGTTAACCGCGGTGTTTGCGGTTCGCGGTTTTAAGATTCAATAAAAAAGTCATCCAAATACAGGCACTCAAGACTGAAGGAAGAAAGGTGGACACTAAGGAGTTTGAGTCCATGAAGCCACTCTCATGCAAGAAAGAGAATGACGAGATCTTTGCTAAACTGGTTCGTTTTTTCGCCCTTCCTTCCATTACTCCTAATTTGCAGTTTATATTACATTGAAACTGTATTTACATTTTCTAAATTTCTTCCCAGGGATCTGACAAGAACAAGCCCAAAGATGCCTTTGAGAAGGAGAAAGCAAGAAAGGTATATTTTTTTAATCTTTCATTGCTTTTATTTAGCTCAATTATCAAAATTACATACTTCCAATATTTATATTTTGAAGGGCTACTACCTGTTTTCATTTGTGATATAAAGTTTTTGGAAGATTATAGTCATTGTATATTCCTTGACATATGATATCTTTATCGTCCTTGTTTTTGTGGTTGTTTTTGTTGTTCTAGTTGG
Organism: Trifolium fragiferum; assembly: GCA_954870985.1. NCBI lineage: Eukaryota > Viridiplantae > Streptophyta > Magnoliopsida > Fabales > Fabaceae > Trifolium > Trifolium fragiferum. The sequence goes on from OX940789.1 coordinate 19,318,003, forward strand.
AAGGTTCCTACCAAGTTAAACCATTATACAATTTTTCGATTGATTTTTGTTTCAGATTAAAATGGTTCTAATGACATAACTATGCTATGCAGTAGATGTGATGCTTTGTTCAAGTACAATTGCTTTTACCTTTTTTCTACAAATTTAACATAACTATGCAGTTGGTTTAAATGTTATTACTTGAGGTATTTAATTTTTACATATTATAAAAATATGATTTTCTATTATAAAAAGTAGCAGCAGCAAAAAAAATGTTTTTTTTTTTAAAAAAACAATACTACATATCACGTCGGTTGAGTACAGAAACAGGCGTGGAATCTGACGTTTTCACTTCGGAGGGGATATAAAGCCGACGTGAAATGTCAAGCAAAAACAAAAAAAAAACCAGGATTCCACGTCAGTCATAAAGCAAAACCGAAGTTAAAACCGATATTCCACTTCGGTTGCTGAACCGACGTGAAAACCCAAAACTTACAACTACACTTGTCTTAACGTCGGTTGGGGAATCGACGTGAAAAGGTGTTTCCAACAGAAGTGGAATCCCTTTTTTCTAGTAGTGTCCAGAAACAAAAACCCATCACAAGATTGAAGTTCCAGAGCCATTTCCAAGCTCGTTTAGAAGAGGAAAGTTCGTGAAAAAGTCAAGACCATATCACGTGTTTCTGGTAGCTTTCTTCTCCCTTTTTATCTTGTTTCATCTAGTTATAAGGTGTAGAAACTTTCTAGATCATTACTTTGGCTTAATATGTGTTAAACTGTTAGTTTGAGTTTTAATTTAAAAAAACTTTTTCCATTCGTTTTTGATGATTTAAGCTTTGTCTTTGTAAAACGAATAGCATATTCGAACTCCTTGTGAAAAAACGAGAAGAACCATATATATTTCGTTGATTTCTGGGCAATTTTTCAGACTCCAGTGCCGGAAACGGCGCCGGCGACGGTGAAGGACGAACGGAGATGATGATCTATGGTGAATCTCCTTCCTCACCCAGTTTAAAACACGTCCGTTGGATAGATCCAGTGGCGCGTGTGCCTCTTTGATCGCAACCGTCAGATCTAATTAAATGAAGATCTGACGGTGATAAGACGATAGAGCCACTATACGCGTCCACACTGGATCATTCCATGCTGTTGTTCCACGCGTGTTCTTGTATTTGCCAGATTCAATCGTGTCCATTGGATTGATCCAGTGGCACGTGTGTAGATGTGATCGTATCCGTTAGATCCTCTCTGATGAGGATCAGACGGCTGTAAATCGTGATCTCACGTATACGTGTCACACACGATCCAGACCTATAAACTTCAGATTTTTTGTGCGTCTGGGCTTGGGCTTTTTTGGGCTTTTTTGCTACTTCACACCCCCTTTTTATTTTCGTTCTGTTATTCACACCTCCCCCTCATTTGATTTTATTTTTAATTTATGAGATGTTTATTTTTGTTATAATTATATTTTAGGCTATTATTGTCTGTTTTATCATGAAATTAATTTTTAATTTTATTATTTGCTATTTTTTTAATATTTATCTAAATGTTTATCTCTTAATTAATTTATTAATTAGTTAATTATTGTTTAATTTATTTTATTTAAGAGCTAATGATAAAAGTTGCTTGGCGTATGCTTGGTTAAGCTATTTTAGCTTATTAAGCACAAAGTTGAAGTTTATCCTAATTTTTTTCTTTTTTGTCATTATTTAATTTAATGCAATTTTTGTGTTATTAGATTAGTAACTCTTAATTATATTTTATACCCATAACATAAGTCTTTAAGTTTTTTTTATTAATTAAGGCTTTTACCCTCTGCCCTTTTATTTTTTTTATTATCATTGCATGATTTATAATTTTATTTATTGATTTTGATTGCAAATTTAATATGTTAGGATTATTTAGTTAATTTTGCTTAGCATCTTTGATTTATTATTATTTAATCTCTACTATGCCTTGAAAATGTGCTTGAATTTTAGTTCCATGTTTGTTTTATACTTGGTGATGGTGTTATTTAATCTTAATATGTCTTTGTCTAAATGTTTTAATTGATTGTGAATATTTTTATGTTAATTATTTAATTAAACTCACATGAATGTTTGCATGCTATGTTAAGTGCTTGATTATATTTTTATATTATTTTCATGACATGCTAATTTATTAGTTTTGATTATCTTGATATCATATTAGTGTTTTACATTTCATTTCATCATGATTATAATGTTTTATTTAATTATATATATATTGCATGCTTTATATTTGTTTATTATCATTATAATTATTGTTCTTGCTAGTTTATTTTAATTCCCCCTAGCATGATTCCCTCCCGGCTGTATTGTTTGATACGTATAAATTGTGTAGCTTATGATTATTGTCTTATCATCATTTATAATTATTATTCTTGTGTGTTTATTTTAAATCCCCCTAGCATGATTCCCTCCCGGTTGTATTGTATGATTAAATTTACTTTTGCATTAGCTTTTTTTTAGCTTCGTATTTATTACTACTTGTTTGTATGAATAGCGTAGAAATCCAAGGAAAAGGCGTCGCTTCGATCTTTATATCATTGTGGAGTTCCTTCGTGCTTAATTTAATACGTTTAGGATGCTTAGTTCAAACGTCGTCTCCGCGCTTAGACCATTACCCATTTTTATCTAAAATGTGAGGTCAACACCTCTTTTCAAAAATACCCCAAAAACATGTAATTATCAAATCATTTTCAAAACAAAACTTGGATTTCAGACTAAGTCACATCTTTTTTCCAAAAAAATTTAATCAAGCAACTCTTTTCTTTAGGCAAAAACACTTGGGTTTTAGACCAAGTTACATTTTCAAAAATCAATCAAATTTTCTTTCTAGTTTAAAACCTTGGACTTCAAACCAAGAGCATTTTATCACTTAAAACCATTTTCTCAATCATTACTTCATTTCCCTAATTCTTATACATTTTGCAAGCAATTAAAATAAAGCGCATAGATAGATAAAACAAGAGGTTCCTATAGGATACTATAGATACTTAGGGTGCTAGAACATTCCCTTCGTATAACCAACCCCCTTACCTCGATCTCTTAAATAGGGTATTTAACGAACTTTCTCCCTTCCTCGGAAAAATCAAAGCTCGGTGGTGTAACTATAAAATTGAGATTCGAAGCTAATTAATAGCTCGACATCCAAAAATTACCGCGACAGAAATGGCGACTTCACTGGGGATCCCCGAGCGGGTTGAGCCCAACTTGTTTTTATCTTTATCTTTGTGCTATTATTTGCTTGCTTGTATATACTTGTATGTGATTATTTGGGAAATTGCTTGAGTGAGACAAGTTCTCCACCCGGACTTGAGAGCAACAATAAGATAGAAAAGTGGTATAATCAAAGCGACATGCCCGAAGTATATTTCGGACCATGGCACGCATATGATATAATCACACTTAGTTGAGGAAGCTTGGGGTAACAAAGTTGACATGAGTAATCGTGTTCGGCGTTCTACTTCCGAGGGACCGACGACGCTATGGACCTTTAGAGTTACCTTTAACCCATCTTGACTTATAGTACGTAGTGCGGTGGCTAATTAAGAGTCAATCTTAAGTTGGTCGTTACGCGATACTACACTCAAACGAGATCGTCTTGCGGATATTATTGGACCGGGAAGGGCTTATCATGTGGGAAGGGCTTTTTACCCTTGACTCCAACATTTTACCTTAACCCCACCATGTTTGCGCATAGTCATGCACACACGCATTCATTCATAAAACTCATTTCTCATCCGATATCGAAGGACTTAAATTAAATTTTTTTTTTTTGTAAACATCGTAGATATGGATCTTGCGAAGAGAAAGACTAATGATTATGGTTTTAAGGAATGAGACTTGTCAAAACTAAGGGAATTAGGAGCATTAGTGACTTCATTTGAAGATTTCCGTAAGAGCCATGGAAGGTTGCTTGGTCTCCTTAAAGTGTAGGTTGAGAAAGGATGTTTGGAAACCTTGGTTCAATTTTATGACCCGCTCTACCACTGCTTCACATTTCCAGATTACCAACTTGTCCCCACTCTCGAAGAATACTCATACTTGGTTGGACTACCAATACTTGATCAAGTGCCTTTTAGTGGCCTTGAACCTACCCCCAAGCTCCTACGCATTGCAAATGCCCTACATCTCCAAGTCTCTCTTATCCGAACAAACATCACAACCAAAAAAGACCCCATAACACAAAAAGCTCTCATAGGCCTACCTACTAAATTCTTATATCAACAAGCCTCGACTTTTGCTGATGCGGGAAGTATTGACACTTTCCACGCCATTCTAGCCTTACTCATATATGGCCTCCTACTTTTCCCAAACATTGAAAACTTCATTGATATCCATGCCATCCAGATTTTCCTCACAAAAAACCCAGTCCCAACATTATTAGCCAACACATATCATTCCATCCATGATCGCACTTCAGCTAGACGTGGTACCATTATCTGTTGTACTCCTCTGCTTTATAAGTGGTTTGTTTCTCATTTGCCTCAGACACGCTCTCGCCTAGCCAATCCTGATAATCTCCCTTGGTCCCAGAAAATCATGTCTCTCACCCCGCCAGATATAGTTTGGTATAACCCAGTATACGACACTGGAAAATTCATCTTTAGTTGTGGCGAGTATCCTAATGTGCCCCTCATTGGCATGTATGGAGGAATTACCTACAACCCGGTACTTGCTAAAAGACAGTTTGGATATCCGATGAAGACAAAACCGGAAGGCCTTCCATTGACTAGTGAATTCTATTCTAACTATGAAGACCATTCAAACAAGAGGGGGAAATTTCTGCAAGCCTGGCGTTCCATTAAGAGGCTTAGTAGAATCCACTTAGGAAACAAATCAGATTTGATTAATAAGTCTTATACTCAATGGGTCATTGATAGGGCCGCAGCTTTTGGAATGCCTTACCATATGACAAGGCGTGTATCCTCAACCATACCATCCTCATCCTTACCCGCACCACCTGCCACCAAGAAAAAATTCCAAGAAAGTCTGGTCGAGTTAGCCGAAGAAAAGGATGCTTGGAAGAAAAAGTATGAAGAATCGGAGCTTAGGTTTGAAGCATTGAAAGGGGAATTGGAGAAAAAGAATTGCGAGCTTCTGGCCCAAAGTCGGATAATTGTTGAGAAGACCATCCAGCTCTAGGAGAAGGATGCTGCACTTAGAAGCGACCCAAAGAGAGTGAAGTATAACATGAATTTATTCTCCGGCCCAGACTCAGATTCAGATGGCCCATCTACCGCAAGAGTTTGAGAGTTTCTTTTGATTATTGTAATTTCCTTTTCAGTCTTTTGTAAAAAAAAAATAAAAAAAAAGGGGAGACGGACTTGCTTTGTAATATTCTATTTATCAAATGAAATGGATTTTCTTCTACAATGTTTACATTTAATTTAGTATAAGTCCTTCGATATCAAAAAAAATCTTGCATAATTTGGCGTAAAACATATCATGCATCTTGCTGCATACATAAGTTTCCAAAACAGAGTCTCATACTTTCTTTTTCTCTCTGCCCCAGTCAAAGAAAATGGCCCGCAAACCCTGTTCAAAGCCAACTCGTGAGTACAACACTTGTGCAAATCAGAAAAAGAAAATGGATGTAGTGGAACAAGAGAATGCTGAACTCCGTGAAGAGGTAACAACACTCAGGGAGGATTTTGAAAGATTGAATGCCTTGGTAGCCTCACTGGTGGTTGCGCAGAATCAGCCACCACCTCCTCCTCCAACCATACTGCTAGAAGCTGTGGAGGAACTTAGAAAAAGCCAAGAGTCGTTGAAGGAAGAGGTTAACCAATTAAAAACTCAAGTGAGCCTAGTCGTACAAGTCGTACTAGGAGGAGAAGACGGTCTTTCGCCGAACTCATCACAGGCCTACACAGCCCTGCAACCATGGGTGATTTCCTCACCACCACTTCAGCAATATCAGCAACAGTCTCGACAAGGGATTCCTCAGCAATTCAACCAGCGGAATCATGTTCAAAGAAAGCAAACATTCGACCCTATACCCATGAAATATGCTGATTTACTCTCGGCCCTGCTTGCTAAGAACTTTGTTCAAACAAGGCCACCTCCTCCTGTGCCAGCTATATTACCCACTTAGTACCGCAATGACCTAACCTGTGCCTTTCACCAAGGGGCACCCGGCCATGATATAGAGCGTTGTTATGCTCTCAAGAAAGTTGTTCAAGACTTAGTTCGAAACAAGGTGTTATCTTTTAAAGATGAAAATCCCAATGTCCAAACTAATCCTTTACCAAATCACAATTCCTCTGTCCATTTGATCTAAAATTGCCTAGCTACAAATGTCATCCTCAGTGTGCAAAGTATCAAGACTCCATTGGTTCCTATCCATAGAAAGATGTGTGAAGCGAAGATGTTTAATCATGATCACACAGTCTGTGAGATATGTCTGACAAATTCTCATGGGTGTTCCCAAGTTCAAAGAGACATTCAAGGGTTGATGGATAAAGGAGAGTTACTGGTAACAAAGAAGAGTGAAGATGTTTGTGGTATAGTACCGGAATTCAATGCGGCTGACCATTTGGAGATGATTTATAATAGTGGTGAATCTAATATTCTCCGGCTTACAATTCGTATGCCAGGACCTGTGCCTTATACATCTCAAAGAGCAATACCATATAGATACCAAGCTACCATGATACAAGACGGTGTAGAGACACCTATTCCTTCTTCAATTTCTATAAGCAACGTTACGGACAGTAGCAGAATCTTGAGAAGTGGACGTGTTATCCAAGGGGCAATTCCTCATAAGCCAAATGTTCCCACTGTTGAAAAAGCTCCAGTTAGCATTCCTAGTAAACCATTTGAGAGGGAATACGAGGATTCGGACGAGGTGATGAAGTTGATCAAAATAAGTGAGTATAAGATAGTGGATCAATTGCTGCAAACTCCGTCCAAGATTTCTATACTGTCTCTGTTGATGAATTATGATGCTCATAGAGAAGCGTTGATGAAGGTGTTAGACCAAGCTTATGTGGAAAAGGATGTGACTTTGGGCCAGTTCGGAGGTATAGTAGGAAATGTAACAGCTTGTAACAATCTGAGTTTCAGTGATGAAGAGCTCCCCGAGAAAGGGCGGAATCTTAATCTGGCATTACATGTATCAGTTACCTGCAAGTCTGATGCCTTATCCAATGTGTTGGTGGATACTGGGTCATCTCTGAATGTAATGGCCAAGACTACCTTAGACAAACTCTCATACAAAGATGTCCAATTGAGGCCAAGTACAATGATCGTGAAAGCATTTGATGGGTCAAGGAAATCAGTAATCGGTGAGGTAGAGTTGCCTATTTCAGTTGGTCCACATGAGTTGTCTACTAGGACGTCCATGGATTCACGAGGCCGGAGCCGTGACATCCACGTTACATCAAAGGTTGACGTATGTACGAGAAGGAAAACTAGTGATTGTGAATGGAGAGGAGGCTTTACTTGTTAGCCATTTGTCAACATTCTCATATATCAGTGCTGATGGTTCGGATGGTACATCATTCCAGGGACTCTTCATTGAGGAGAAAGGTCCAAACAAAGCTGAAACATCCATGGCATCTTTGAAAGACGCGCAAAAGGTTGTACAAGAGGGCAAGACTTCTGGTTGGGGTAAGGTGCTACAACTGCCAGAGAACAAGGATAGATCAGGTCTGGGTTTCACTCCATCTACAAGAATTTGGAAAGAGGGGACCGTTTGAAGATGTCTTTCGTAGTGTTGGTTTCATCAATGCTCCTCCAGAGATTAATGCTATTATTGGAGATGAGGACGAAGAAGGACCACCGTCTTTTGTGACCCCAGGAGGAATATGCCACAATTGGATTGCTGTTGATGTCCCTTCTGTCACTCCTTTGTTTAAGTAATATGTTTGTCTTTTTATGTTTTCCAAAAATCCTCTTGTCTCGCCCCAGGTAAGAGTGAACTCATGTTGGGCTTTGTTAATGCTTCAAGTATTTTAATAAAATCGTCGTTTTTATCATGACTTTTTGTATTTTCTTTATATCCTTTTATTTTAGACACTACAACATTTTTGACTTTAGGCAATGAATTTTTAGGCAACGGTTGAGAAACCGTTGCTAAAAATGGTCAAAGACAACGGTTTTTTACTTGTTGCCAAGTTTCTTTACTTTTGGTCCCTGCATTGGTAAAACCGTTGTCTGTTTATTTTAGGCCACGGTTTTATGCGTGTTGAAGAAACTAAACCGTCGCCTTTGCATACACTATTGGCAACATATATGAATCGTATAATAAACCCATTTTGGCGACGGTTTTTTTACTACTTTAGGCCACGCGTGTAAAACCGTTGCCTATAAATTTACATAACCGTGGACTAAAGTCACACATTTTCAATTTTCCAAATTTAATTGGGCGCTAAACTTGCCTCTCTTTTTTTCTCAGATTCCCTCTTTGTTTTTTTTAAAGATTTATTTTTTTTATTAGCCAAAAAAATAAAACAAAAGAAAATAAAAATAAAAACAAACAAACAAACACACACTACGCACAAACAAACTCAGAAACAACAAATTGCTTCTCCATCGCGGACAAACAAACAATGGAGACAAAATCCCATCCAAGTTGTTTCCTCTATCGCGTGAACTAAGCTTCTTCCGTCAATTTCTTCATCTTCTTCCATCGTTCCCCTTCCATTGTTTCCTTCAACTGAAACACAAACCCTAGTCTCACAAAAAATCCCAACCCCCTTTCATCGATTTACTCTGATTTGTAATCAAAACGAAGATTGAAGCTCTTAGCCGTTTGTGATTGAAGCTCTCAGTTGGTTGTGATTGAAGCTCAGGTTTGTAATATTTAGTTTCTCTCATTTGAATCGTACAACCTTTTTCTTTGTTAGGGTTTCCTAGTTATAACGAAACATGAAAATTTTAATAATTATTCTCTGTACCTGGGGTTTCCTAAAGCATTTTCATTCTCATTCTTGTGGCTCTTAAATATTTCACACCTATGCCTTCAACATGTTGTTTATGCATTTTATTTTTATTTTTTGCTTTAAAGAATATATCATGGTATATTGAATTTGAAACAATGGAGATAATATGTTTCAGTTAACAAGGCAATAGGTTCTAGTAGGAGTGGTCAAAATAGAAATGGAAAACAAATTATAAATGAATCCACGTTAAGGACCAAAAATGGTACACAAAAAATATAAATTGTTTGTTGTAATTGATTATACCTTGTGACCTTTCATTCATTTGCTGTGATTTGTTGGCAAAAGCTATCAGTTAGTGGTAAAAATTTGTGCATATGAATATGTGATTTATATCTTGAGAAATAGAAATATGCAGGGGGAATGTGTACATAATAAATAGAAATATGTTTGTTCCAATCCTGAGTAACCAAATTAGCAGTGAAAACTGAGGTAACTAATTTATTTTTTATATATGAGATTGGCCCTAAATTATATGAGATTGATCTTAATCCTTGCGTTTTCGATGGATACAAAATTAGTGGTGAAAAATAGGAAAATAGATGTTAAGTCAAAAATAAAAAATGGATGTTTTCAATTTTATATTGTTTAGTTTCAGTTTTCCACTGTCAAAATTGGTTCAATTCTCCAGTTTTGGTTCGGTTCTGAGGTACTGAACCGGTTCACTAAGCTGTTATGATAGTTCAGTTTAGAAAAAATTATAGACAGTTCAGCTCGGTTTTACAAAACTGCCGTGACAGTTCAGTTCATTTTTTTCTCTTAACCAAACCATGAACAGTCCTAGATTCTAGAGTAATTATATATTGGTAATGTATAGGGCTGGTATTAAAATTCTGGTATAGATTGGTTGCTGCAATGATATTTACATGACCGATTCCTGTGCTATATTGGTGTTAGTTGTATTGGATAGAAGTGAACATATATTTTGGAGATGAGAAGAATGTTAAATATTGCATGCTTAGAAGGAGGTGATGTGTGTAACATGTAAGTGTAACTAAACTTTTGTCATTACTGGTAGGTATAGTTAGTGTGTTAGTTATTTAATTGGGATGGACCAATTAATGATATATGGTGAATGTTTAGTGTAGAAATAACAATCTTCTAAATTCACTCTCATTTATATTATTGGCTTTGCAGGTGTGAACTAGTAATTATTATTTTTAGCTTTGCGCTTCAGCATTGTCTTTGTTGTTTTTGTGTTCGCATGGCGATGTATTGCCTATATCCTGCATTTGTTTTTCTATCATTAGTAAATGCAGAACTAACCAATGCTAATGAGTAAATTCAGAACCTTAAAACTAACCAATGCTAATGAGTAAATTCAGAACTTACAGTGAACATTGCCTCTTGCTTTACTTAAAACTTTAAAACTAACCAATGCTAATGAGTAAATTCAGAACCTTTGTATTTATAGATATACCTTCTTATAATATGTTATAAGGTACTATGTATTTATACATATTCTATAGTATATTATAATTATAATTTTTTATGCATTAGAATAATTAAAGGTATGGACAAAGAGTTGACTAAACTCCCAGAACATTGGAAGAGATATAGGAAAGGCGACAAGTCTTTTCTAGATTTTGCGTATACCAAAGAAGTCCTCAAGGGTGTGAAATTTCTTGTCCTTGTGCTCACTGTGCAAATGGTAAATGGGCACCAAGAAGTGTGGTGCAGACCTCTGATTCTACGAGGTTATCCAGAACAGTACTAGTCCCGTTCCCGGTCCAGCCGGTTTAATCGGCTGGTCCGATTTTTAAAATATTAACATTACCATTAATTTAAAATGCACAACAATGCAACACATGTTTAACTAGTATTTGTTTTCTCAATCTATGATTACTAATGTAGCGGGAAAAGAAGGGTAGAAAAGTCTCCCAAGCTGATGTGTTTATTGAAACTCGCAAAAAAAGTCGGAAAGAAAAAGAGGTCTATGGAGATACACAAGTTGCTATAGTAAGTTATAAAATTCTAATATTCATTTGGATTACATAGAAAAGTTATAGTAAGTTATGAGTAATTTAGAAGCTATGTATGCGCATAAAAAGGTTATAGTTTTGTGGATTGTTTTATTGACTGTTATTGCCGAAGGCGTAAAATGCTATAGTGAGAAAATGGTAACACAAAAAACCAAATACGTATTTTTTATTTTTCACCTTCTATTTTTCTCACTTTTATCAAGTCAATAATCTGCATTCACTTATTTACTAAAAAAATCAATCATCAATTATATGCAGAATTAACATTAATGAACCCGTTGAACACAATGATCCTAGGCCCTCTATCAACTTTGAGTTCCCTGTCTACGAGGCTGTAGAAGAAGAGGATGAAGAAATTCCCGATGAGATCAGACGGTTATTGGATCGAGAGAAAATGGCCATTCAGCCTCACCAAGAAGCTATAAAATTGATCAATCTGGGTACTAATGAGGAGAAAAGAGAAATCAAGATAGGGGCATGGTTAGAAGCATCTGTCAAAGAAAGGGTAATTGATTTGCTTAGAGAATATGTTGATATCTTCGCATGGTCGTATCAAGACATGCCCGGTCTGGATCCTGAGATTGTTGAACATCGTCTGCCTCTGAAGCCAGAATGTCCTCCGATGAAACAAAAGCTGAGAAGATCTCACCCTGATATGGCTCTCAAGATCAAGGAAGAAGTTCAGAAACAGATTAACGCGGGTTTCCTTATCACTTCAGAATATCCTCAGTGGTTGGCTAACATAGTGCCGGTTCCTAAAAAAGATGGTAAAGTCAGGATGTGCGTTGACTACAGAGATTTGAATAGAGCCAGTCTGAAAGATGATTTCCCTTTACCGCACATTGATGTACTGGTTGATAACACCGCCAAATCCAAGGTTTTCTCCTTCATGGACAGTTTCTCAGGGTACAATCAAATCAAGATGGCTGTTGAAGACAGAGAGAAAACTTCCTTCATCACACCTTGGGGCACCTTCTGTTACCAAGTAATGCCTTTTGGTCTAACAAATGCAGGTGCTACTTACCAGAGGGGCATGACCACTTTGTTCCATGATATGATGCACAAAGAGATTGAGGTATATGTGGATGATATGATCGTTAAGTCAGGCACTGAAGAAGAACACGTGGAATATTTGTTAAAGATGTTCCAGAGATTGAGAAAATACCAACTCCGGTTGAATCCTAATAAATGTACTTTTGGTGTTAGATCCGAAAAGCTCTTGGGTTTCATTGTCAGTCAGAAAAGTATTGAGGTTGATCCTGATAAAGTCTGGGCCATCAGAGAAATGCCAGCTCCTCAGACAGAGAAGCAAGTTAGAGGATTCCTTGCCCGATTGAATTACATTTCCAGGTTCATTTCCCATATAACTGCCACATGTGGGCCAATCTTCAAACTACTCTGCAAAAATCAAGAGATTGTTTAGACAGAGGATTGTCAGAGAGCCTTTGACAGTATCAAGAAGTACTTAATGGAACCACCAATTCTTATTCCTCCAGTTGAAGGGAGACCACTCATTATGTATCTAACTGGGCTATAGGACTCTATGGGTTGTGTGCTTGGGCAACAGGATGAGACTGGTAGAAAAGAACATGCAATTTATTATCTGAGCAAGAAGTTTACCGACTGTGAGTCTAGATATTCCATGCTTGAGAAAACTTGTTGTGCTTTAGTTTGGGCTGCCAAGCGTCTTCGCCATTACTTGATTAATCACACTACTTGGTTGATAATCAGAATGGATCCAATTAAGTACATTTTTGAGAAAGCTGCTTTGACCGGAAGAATTGCTCGTTGGTAGATGTTATTTTCCGAATATGATATTGAATACCGCACTCAGAAAGCAATCAAGGGCAGTGTCCTAGCTGATCACTTGGCTTACCAGCCAGTTGAGGATTACCAACCAATCAAGTTTGATTTTCCAGATGAAGAGATTATGTATTTGAAAATGAAGGACTGTGATGAATCGTTGTTTGGAGAAGGGCCAGATCCTGAATCCAAATGGGGACTGATATTTAATGGGGCTGTGAACGTTTATAGTAGTGGAATTGGGGCAGTTATCATCACCAGAGGCGGACCCAAGGGGGTGGCTGAGAGTGGCCGCGGCCACCCCCGAAAAATAAAAAAATTACTAGTATACCCTTGATTGTTTTATAAAATTACAATTGTATATATTATATATATTTACTTCAGCGTAAAAATAACAGTAATGATGGCTGGCTTGATTGTTAAAAGGTGCGCCCCCTACCAAGAGGACATGGGTTCAAATCTTGGAGGTGGAATTTTCTGTTTTTTTTTTCTTTTTTAAAACAAAATCAATACTTGGTGACAAAACATTGTCTCAAACAATTAGCAATGACATTTTTCTAAATAAAGTTATTTTTATATATATGTATGAATGCAAAAAATGAACAATTTCTATTTATTTTATTTTAAAAAAACATAACTATATATTTTAAATTATAGACACCATTTTTTTTACTATATGTGTAATATAATAATAAAACATATGATTTTCTAATGATCAACTTTGTACGAGTATTGAATGTCAACTATTGATTATTTCAAGTCACTTGTCAAACATATGTATTACTTTAAAGTATGTAATTTGATTGTAAAAAAAAAGTATGTGATTTAATTTATTATTAATCAAATTTTTATATTTAATTTATATACTACTAGCCGCCAAACGGGCACGTTCCTGTTTGTGTGATTCGTCTTTTTTATTCTACTGATTCATATAAATTGTAAAACTATATTTGTTGTAAGTGGTTTTGTTATATAAGAACTTGTTAAAAAAAGAGTAAACCATAATTGGTGGTTACTTTTTTTGTTGGTAGTTTTATTGAATGACAAAATAAGAATAATGAAAAAGTCATCCCAAAAATTTGTATCTTTTTTAGATATAGTTGGTTACTTTTTTTGTTGGTAGTTTTTTTAAGGGTAAAATAGGAATAATGAAAAAGTCATCCAAAAATTTGTATTCTTTTTATATATAGTAATAGATAATTTTTTTAGTGGCCCCCCGAAAAAAAAAATCTTTGGTCCGCCACTGATCATCACTCCTAAGGGTGCTCATATCCCTTTCACCACCAGATTACAGTTTGATTGTACCAACAATATTGCCGAGTATGAAGCTTGCATCATGGGTATTGAAGAAGCTATTGACTTGAGGATCAAAAACATCGACATCTATGGGGATTCAACCCTTGTAATTAATCAGATCAAAGGAGAATGGGAGACTTGCCATGCTGGCTTGATTCCTTATAGAGACTATGCAAGGAGGTTGCCGACTTTCTTCAACAAAGTAGAGTTGCACCATATTCCTCGTGATGAGAATCAAATGGCAGATGCTTTAGCCACTTTGTCTTCAATGTACCAAGTTAACCACCAGAATGAAGTACCAATTATCAGTATTCGTTGTCTCGAAAGGCTAGCATATGTGTTTACAGCTGAAGAAATGGTTGATGATAAGCCATGGTTTCATGATATCAAGGTGTTCCTTCAAAATCAAGAATATCCCCCTGGGGTATCTAACAAAGACAAAAAGACTCTGAGAAGATTATCCATCAGTTTCTTCTTGATAGATGTGTTGTACAAGAGAAATTTTGATATGGTTTTGCTTCGGTGTATGGACAAGAACGAGGCCGATTCTTTGATGCATGAAATACATGAAGGGTCGTTTGGAACCCATCCTAATGGGCATACAATGGCTAAAAAGATGTTAAGAGCAGGGTACTACTGGTTGACGATGGAATCTGATTGCCATAAGCATGCCAGAAAATGTCACAAGTGTCAGAGATTTTAGGTTGCCATAGATTGTTGAGGATTTTAGGGTGTTGGTTTCATTTGCTAAAATAAGCCTAAGTCCATGATGTGTGCACATCAAGATCCACAGCTGGGCGCCCTATTAAAACGCGCTTTCTGTTACGCCTGCTTGAGCGCCAAGGAATAAGATAACCTTTCATGGTTCTGTTTTATTTTATTGGCCGACTTTGATCAAAAAGATTTGAAACAAATATATTTTGTAAGGATCAAATTTATCTCAAAGGAGTTTGCGATGGCCAGCTGTCAACATTGAAGATCCAAGCCCATGAAACTTGTTCTATATAAAGGAAGACCGAAGACTCTATTAAAAACCGAAACATATATTGAAGAGATCGAGTCTTAGGTTTTAATTCTTTAGTTGTTCTTTGTTATTTGTGAGCCTTCACTTGGATTGTGTTTGATACAAGTAAGGACTGAGTTTAATAGAGTTGTAATCTCTAGTTATCTTCTCCAAAGCTTTGAAACAAGGAGTTAGATTGTGCAACACTCAAAGCCTTTAGGTACAAGTGTATAGTTTGTCAAGGAGTGTGTCTCCAAACTGAGTTTGTTATTAAATCCTTACTGGGTAAGGTTAAGGGGGAGTGAGCAGAGGTTCTCATATCTAGGAGTTCCTAGGTAGAATTAGCACGGCTAGTGATTAAGTGACAAGTTGTAAACGGGGGAGTTTAGCTTTGAATTGATACTACCATAGTGGATTCATCCCTGGATTGGTATCCTCCAGAGTAGGGCTGTTTAGCGCCGAACTGGGTTAACAAACTCTGTGTGTTTGTTTATTGTTTTCTGCACTTTTTATTGTTCCTTGTTCATCAAGTTCAGTATGTCCACGATGTTGGAACATTAGGTTACACATCATACTATTCCTAAGGTGTACACCTTGTACTGCACATCTGACACTTGCCACAAGAATTTCACCATATACTCAAAAACTATAATTAACATCAACGTCTCACATATTTAGAGACTAAAATAGTTATTGTTTTCTTTTAATGTGTGGACAAATTAACCTATTTGTTAAATTATGTCTATGTGTGGTCTTTTTTTATTGTATCTCTATGTGTGGTTTTTTTAGTGTGTATGTAGAAAAAATTTCTCCAAATCATAGTGGAGGCTCAAGCCCACACAATGGCCAAGTCCAAGCATGGCAATAGGGCGGATCGGAGACAGATTTTGTTATGCCTCAACCTCAAACTCATAAAATTTTAGTAGTTTTATATCCGTCCCAATTTTAAACGGGGATGAAAAATAGAATTCAAAATCCACACTCGACGGCATTTGGATATCCTTGTTTGGATTCGGCTATCCCCGTTCCACTTTACCTCACATGAAATTAGGTTGCATTTTAATTAGTTTTTATTTTTTAAAAAAAAGTGAAAGCTCGAAACTAATTCGTTTCAACAATATGATTTATTTAACCAAAGAAAAAATAGAGAAAATAATTTGTTTGATACTAAACTTAAAAGTTAAAATTAAAATATGAATGTAATTTACGAAATCGTTTAAATGAGGTAAAATATAATTGTGATTTATACGGGGCGGGTTTGGGGTGGCTATCAATGTCCCCCATATCCACCTGGCCTCGTCCTCGTCTTTTGAAATCCGGGAAAATTCGAACCAAAACCTAGTAACCTTGGGATTTTCCCGTCAAAATCGGGAGAGATTCGTATAATAATTTAAACATGAATACAAAAAAAAAAATCAATAAAAAATGTGAAGGTACACGAGAGTTAATTAAAAGTAGGGACCTTTATATCAACAAAAAAAACAGAGATAAAAAATTGTTACAGAAAATATTTGAGTAACAAAAAGCAATTTTTTATATAAACTAAAAATAAAATTCAAAATATTTATAAGAACCAAAAACTTATTTAAATCATATTTTTGAAAGAAAAAAAAAACCTACAGAAAATTGCAACATCAATTATGAAGTATAGATACTTATAATGGAAACAAAGCTTCTTGATACTCAATACCAATTTCTGAACATCTACAAGGACCTACTCTACCCACATAATCAACTTCTATTTGCAACCATTGTATCCTTAACATGAATATTATACACTCTGATTTACATTATATTGATATGTTGATCACTAACACACACAATACTCAAACTTGGAGGGCAACCGGCATCTATGGCTACCCCCAAAACTAAAATAAATACTTAACTTGCAAACTTATTAATGACCTTTCTTGCATTATCAATGACCAAAACTGGTTACTTTTTTGTGATTTTAATATTGTCATGACTTTTAATGAAAAATTTGGGGAAAACCCTCTTGAACCTAACATTACCTCTTGTTTTAGGAACACTATTAGTCATTGTGATTTGCAGGATCTAGGGTATAATGGTAGTATCTACACTTGGACAAACAGGCAACCAGGGGAACATCTTATCAAATTAAGGTTGGACCGTTTCTTTGCAAATGCTAACTAGATTTCTATGTTCCCTAATTATACTAATAAGCATCTTGTTAAATATCGTTCGGATCACTGCCTAATTTTACTTGATTTCTCACAGGAAACAGGCCACAAGGATCGGAATCAACATTATTGCAAAAGATTTGAACAAATATGGACGACTGATAAGTTTCACACTACTGTTGTGAAAGAAGCATGTAACAACACTCATGATAACAACAAGGAAAAGCTCCAGCATACTCTTAATAATCTCCACAGCTGGGGAAGGAAAACTTTTGGAATAATTCCAAGAAGAATCAAGGGTGTTTAACATGAGCTTGAAAACCTTAACATCAACCCGAACAACTAAAGTGTAACTCAACAGATTACCCTCAAAGAGAGAGAGAGAGAGAGAGAGAGAGAGAGAGAGAGAGTTAGATGACTTATTAGAAAAGGAGGAGATGTGGTGGAGTCTGAAATTCCGGCACTATCAGTAGACAGATGTGATAGCAGATGTGCTAACACCTGTCGCAACAACGTTGGACTGTGAGACAGATGTTCCCACGTTTGTCTCCACGAGAGATGACTGAACAAATGATAAAGCGAATAAAAAGGCAGAAAGTAAATTGCACACTTTGTTTGTTAACCCAGTTCGGACGCAACTGCTCCTAATCTGGGGGATACCAATCCAGGAATGAATCCACTATAATAGTATTGATTCAGAGTCTAACTACCCGTTAACCCTCCTCACTCAATCCCTATCTGTGCAAACTCTACCTGGGCCTAACCTAGATGTGACCAGCCCAGGTCACTTCCTTAATAACGATGCTCCTCCACACCGTTGTAAACCTACCGGGGTATAAAACACAATTCAACTGAATGGTTGTTGGAGACACCCTCCTAGACACCTATGCACTTTTACCTAAAGGCTTCAAGTGCTTAGACGAACTAACTCTTTGCTTCAAAGCTTCAGAGAAAGTAACATTACAACTCAATCAAACACAGTCCTAAACATGCATTAAGGCAATGCACGAAAGGCTCACAAAGAGACTTGATTTTAACACACTAAACCCTAAAACCAAATACGGCTTGACTCTCTTAGTGAACTAGGTCTTGGTCTACATATATTTATAGTCCTGAGCTGCTTGGACTACAAGTAATACTTGGGCTTCTGAATCCTTGTTGAAAAAGGTGTGTCTTGATCTCTTACAAAAATATTCCTTGAACCTAAAGATTTGTTTTAAAAATATATCATCACATATTTTAAAAATAAATCTTTCCATTTTTATCTTCAGCAAGCTGGCTGATTTCCCTTTGTCTTGGCGCGCAAGCTAAACCTGAAACAAAGAAATTAGGGTTCAAAGAAAGACGGCGCGTACTAGGGTTCCAAGTCCAGCTGACATCAGCTGGCAGTGTTGCTGAAAAATGTTACCACATCTGTCACCACCTTTAGACTAGCATCTTGTTTTTGCAAAATGAAGCCAACATAAAAAACCCAACAATCTCCCCCTTTGGCAAATTTTGGCTAAAACAACCTTAGCATCTTCTGGAGAGAAATCTTCAGCAAATTCCTTCAATCTCTGAGTAAGTGATTTGATGGAGAAGGAACTTCACATTTTGCAATATGTTACAGTGAGTAACGTACAAGAGATCAGAGGCAGCGGACATAGATACTACTAGCCTCAAGGTCAACACTTAGAAAGAGTTAGTCTCTCATAGTGGACTCAAATATGGAACACTGAGTTCCTTACATAGTAACTTACCACAAAGACGTGGCTCAGGAAAAATAAATCCCTGATATCCTGAGAACCTGAATTCCCAATAAAATATGCAAGTGCAGAGAGCACAAGCACAAGCATTGCCAATGTGCAGAGAGCACAAGGCACCATCAGATGTGACAACATCTGTCACCACATCTGGTCTTCAGTCTTCAAGACTCTTCCAGTCTTCAAGAGAAATACAAGCTCAAGTCTTGAGCACACACCTGTAGTTTGCTAGATAGTGATACATAGCTTATCACTCCCCCTGGAGTTATGCATACTGAGAAACCAAGTTTCCCAGACATAGAGTGCAACCTGTAACCTGCTGCTTGAGAGAGTATAGAGTTTACTCCCCCTTAACACCTGCATTACCTGTTACTCCCCCTGAATACAATACATGTGTAAAAAGTTTTGAAATTACACCTACACCTGTACCACAACCTGTCTTATGTACCCACATGTTAGCACATGTGGCACACCTGTACCAGCAAAATTCAATACTACTCCCCCTTTTTAGCCAATAAATTTGACAAAAAATACTGGAGTAGAACATAAATATTGTGCAACCTGTATGACGATGAATGTTGCACATTACACACGCTGTAAAGCTACAGCTCTTCAAATAGGCAGATGCCTAATTTGCTCCTCAACTCCTCAAAGCGGTTTACATCTAGAGCTTTAGTGAAGATATCTGCAGTCTGCTTCTCAGTGCTTACATGTTCAAGAGTGATCACCTTGTCTTCCACAAGGTCTCTGATAAAGTGGTGCCTGATATCAATATGCTTGGTCCTGCTGTGTTGAATAGGATTCTTGGAGATATTGATTGCACTTAAGTTGTCACAGTATAATGTTAGCACATCTTGCTCAACATTGTACTCCTTCAACATCTGTTTCATCCATAATAGTTGAGAACAGCTACTTCCAGCAGCAATATACTCTGCTTCAGCTGTGGACAAGGCCACACTATTCTGCTTCTTGCTGAACCATGAGATCAGATTGTTTCCCAAGAAGAAACATGCACCTGAGGTGCTCTTCCTATCATCAGCACTTCCTGCCCAGTCAGCATCACAGTAGTCAACTAGCTCACAACTTTCACCATAAGAGTACAACAAGCCATAATCACTAGTACCATTCACATACTTGAGGATTCTCTTGACTTGTGTGAGATGACTCACTTTTGGAGCAGCCTGGTATCTAGCACATACTCCTACAGCAAATGTTATATCTGGCCTACTAGCTGTGAGATACAACAAACTCCCAATCATGCTTCTGCAGAGGCTTTGGTCCACATCAACACATTTCTCATCTTTGGTCAGTTTGAGATGAGTAGCAGCTGGTTCTTTTGTGAGGAGAACTATCCATTCCAAATTTCTTGACAATATTCTTTGCATACTTGCTCTGTGAAATAAAAATTATGTCACTCATTTGTTTCACCTGTAAGCCAAGAAAGAATGTTAGTTCACCAACTAGACTCATTTCAAATTCTGACTGCATCTGGTGTACGAAATGTTGCACCATCTGGTCAGACATCCCTCCAAATACTATGTCATCTACATAGATCTGGGCAATCAACAGTCTTCCTTTCTCTTCCCTTACAAACAGAGTCTTGTCATTGCCACCCTTTCTGTAACCATGATCCACCAGGAAAACAGTGAGCCTCTCATACCAAGCTCTAAGGGCTTGTTTGAGGCCATATAAGGCTTTCTTCAACTTATACACATGATCAAGGTAACTAGGATCCACGAAACCTTTTGGTTGCTCTACATAGACTTCCTCATTCAAGTACCCATTGAGAAAGACACTTTTCACATCTATCTGGAATAACTTGAATTTTAGGATACAAGCCACTCCTAGAAGTAGTCTAACCGATTCCAATCTAACCACTGGAGAAAAAGTCTCATCAAAATCCACTCCTTCAATCTGAGTATACCCTTGAGCTACAAGTCTTGCTTTATTCTTAGTGATAGTTCCTTGCTCATCAGTCTTGTTCTTGTACACCCACTTAGTACCAATCACATTTGTTCCTCTTGGTCTAGGTACCAAGTCTCACACTTCATTCCTCTTGAATTGATTCAACTCATCTTGCATGGCATCAATCCAGTACTCATCAGTCAGAGCTTCTTTCACATTCTTTGGCTCAAACTTTGACACAAAACAAGCACTAGCAATTATATCCTGAGACCTCCTTGTAGTGATACCTTGATTAGGGTCACCAATTATTTGATCAATAGGATGGTTCTTCTGGACTCTAATGGACGGACCTTTAGTTGCAGGAGTGCTAGGTGGCACTAGAGTCTCATGCTCTGGACTGGTTGGACCTGCAGGTTCAGTCAAATCATTCTGAGTGTTGACTTCTTGACTATCTTCTTCAGCTTCTGTCTCTGTATAGGGGACAGACAGATGTGTCAACATCTGGTACCACATTTGGATCACTGACTGATGCTGAGTCATCAACTACCACATTTGAGGATTCCATCATAGTCTGGGTCCTGTTGTTGTAAACCCTGTAAGCTTGACTGTTTGTTGAGTACTCCAAGAATATTCCTTCATCACTCTTTGGGTCCAGCTTCCTCCTTTGCTCTCTATCTGCCAAGATGTAGCACTTACTTCCAAAGATATGAAAGTGTTTTACGGTTGGCTTCCTTCCTTTCCACAGTTCATACAAAGTGGTTGTAGTACCTGCCCTTAAGGTGACACGATTGTGTATGTAGCAGGCTGTGTCCATGGCTTCAGCCCAGAACCGGTAAGCAAGTTTCTTTGCATGCAACATTACTCTCGCACATTCTTGGATAGTACGATTCTTCCTTTCTACTACACCATTTTGCTGAGGGGTGATAGGTGAGGAAAACTCATGTTTGATCCCTTGATTAGCACAGAAATCCAAGAATTTTGAATTCTCAAACTCCTTACCATGATCACTTCGGATTCTCTTTATGTGGAGCTATTTTTCTCTTTATAGTTGAATACATAACTCTTTAAAGACAGAGTAAGTATGTGTCTTTTCTCTGATAAAGTGTATCCAGGTGTATCTTGAATAGTCATCAACTACAACAAATGCATACTTCTTCCCTCCAAGGCTTTCAACCTGCATTAGACCCATCAAGTCCATGTGTAGTAACTCCAGAACCCTGTTGGTAGTCAGATGTGGCGACATCTTGTTTGAGACTTTGGTTTGTTTGCCTATCTGACATTCTCCACATACTTTACCTTCCACAATATCGAGCTTAGGTAGCCCTCTGATAGCTTCAGCTGAAACTGCTTTCTTCATACTTCTGAGATTTAAGTGTCCTAGTCTTTGGTGCCATATCTTCGCTTTATCTTCCTTGGCAATCATACATGTTGCAACATGTGTCTTCTGGTTGGGTACCCACAAGTAGCAATTGTCTTTAGATCTCACTCCCTTCATTAGGACAACGCCTTTAGCATCAGTGACTAAACATTCTGGTTGAGAGAAGTTGACCTTCAGTCCTTGATCACATAATTGACTTATGCTAATGAGATTAACAGTCAGCCCTTTTACAAGTAGGACATCTCCAAGTTCAGGTAAGCTGTCATTGACCATTTTTCCTACACCCATGATTTGTCCTTTGGCTCCATCTCCAAATACTACATGACCTGTGGGATGAGATTTTAGATCTTCTAGATAATATTCAATACTTGTCATGTGCCTTGAGCACCCACTATCAAAGTATCATTCTTCTTTGGATGAGGCTCTTAATGATGTGTGAGCAATCAGTCCAGATTTCCCAACCTTTGGTTTCCACTCCTTTCTCATCTTAGTAATCTTTCTCGTAGGTACCTGTGGTTCTGATGCTTGTGGACTTTCATAAAGTTTGTAGCACAAAGGTCTTATGTGTCCCTTTTCTCCACAATGATGGCATGCCCACTCCTTAGGTTCCTTATTGAAACTGGGAGGTGGAAGTGGTCTGGAATGGGGCAACATGTGTCTGACCTTCTTGGATTTGAGAGTTCTTTTTATAGGATTGTATCTTTCACCATATGGTAAATGTCTTCTATTGAGATTTGTATAATCATATCCCACTGCTTTAGAACTCTTGTCAGGTTGATCAACTTCTACACTCACCTCAGGCATAATATTTCCAGCATTCAACATTCTAACTTGCTTGCTCATGTTCTCAAACTGTGAATTTAGCACAATTACCTCATCAGTAAGATGCAATATCTAAGCAAGGTGTTCACTCTTCTCTGCCTGGAGCTGATTAATGAGGTTCTTCTGTTGTTGCAGACATCTGACTCTGTCATCATAGTCTTGACATAGCTCCTGGTACGCCTCAGCTAGCTCTTCTAAAGTGAGCACTCCTTCAAAGTTTATGTCAAACACACACCTTCCAGTAAATGATGTGTCCCTGTTTCCTTCAGCTTCAACATCTGAGTTATCTTCATCTGACCAAGTGGCCATCATGCACTTCTTTTGCTTCTTCAAGTTGTTTGGACATTCAGTTTTGTAGTAACCAAACCCATTGCACTCATAGCACTGTACACTCCTGGTCTGATTTGAATTATCTTCATCTTTTCGCTTCTGAAGATTGGTCTGCTTTCCAGTGTCATCTGAGATGTGCGGCACATCTGTCCTGGATCTTCCATCCCTTCTTCTCATCATCCTCTTAAATTTCTTTCCCGCAAGGGTCAGAGCCTCTGAAACACCTTCATCCATGTCTTGTTCACTGAGTTCATCAGCATCCTTAGAGACAAATGCTAGATTTTTTATTTTCTTTTCAGATTTCTCATTTGCTCCAAGTTCAAAGGTTTGTAGTGACCCTACTAACTCATCAAGTTTCAAGGTGGATATATTCTGCATCTCTTCAATAGCAGTCACCTTCATATCAAATTTCTTAGGCAGAGACCTAAGCATTTTCCTCACCAGCTTCTCTTCACTAATCTTTTCTCCCAATGCTTCAAAGGAGTTAGCAAAATCAAGTATGTTCATGTGGAAGTCATACACATTTTCATCTTCCATCATCTGCAGGTTCTCAAATTTGGTGGTCAATAGTTGCAACCTGGACATCTTGACTTTTGAAGTACCTTCATGCTTGGTCTTCAGAATCTCCCACGCTTCTTTAGCCTCAGTGCACTGCTTAATTAGTCTAAACATATTCCTGTCAACCCCATTAAATATGGCATTTAGGGCTTTGTTGTTTCCTACTGACAGGTCATCTTCTTCCTTTGACCATTCTCCTTCTGGTTTAGGCTCAGCAGTCACTTTCCCATCTTTGTCAACCACCATATGATGTTTCCATCCTGTAACAACAGCCTTCCAAGTCTTGCCATCAAACGATTTCAAGAAAGCACACATTCTTGCTTTCCAATTGTCGTAGTTAGTACCATCTAACATAGGTGGCCTAATAACGAGACCTCCTTCCTTGTCCATGTTTGCCATAAAGTATCCACTGGATCTCACCCAAGTACAGGCAAGGTGCCTGCTATGATGCCAATTGAAATTCCGGCACTATCAGTAGACAGATGTGATAGCAGATGTGCTAACACCTGTCGCAACAACGTTGGACTGGGAGACATATGTTCCCACGTTTGTCTCCACGAGAGATGACTGAACAAATAATAAAGCGAATAAAAAGGCAGAAAGTAAATTGTACGCTTTGTTTGTTAACCCAGTTCGGACGCAACTGCTCCTAATCTGGGGGATACCAATCCATGAATGAATCCACTATAATAGTATTGATTCATAGTCTAACTACCCGTTAACCCTCCTCACTCAATCCCTATCTGTGCAAACTCTACTTAGGCTTAACCCCCAGGTCACTTCCTTAATAACGATCCTCCTCCACACCGTCGTAAACCTACCCGGGTATAAAACACAATTCAACTGAATGGTTGTTGGAGACACCCTCCTAGACACCTATGCACTTTTACCTAAAGGCTTCAAGTGCTGAGACTAACTAACTCTTTGCTTCAAAGCTTCAGAGAAAGTAACATTACAACTCAATCAAAACACAGTCCTAAACATGCATTAAGGCAATGCACGAAAGGCTCACAAAGAGACTTGATTTTGACACACTAAACCCTAAAACCAAATACGGCTTGACTCTCTTAGAGAACTAGGTCTTGGTCTTCATATATTTATAGTCCTAAGCTGCTTGGACTACAAGTAATACTTGGGCTTCTGAATCCTTGTTGAAAAAGGCGTGTCTTGATCTCTTACAAAAATATTCCTTGAACCTAAAGATTTGTTTTAAAAATATATTATCACATATTTTAAAAATAAATATTTCCATTTATATCTTCAGCAAGCTAGCTGATTTCCCTTTGTCTTGGCGCGCAAGCTAAACCTGAAACAAAGAAATTAGGGTTCAAAGAAAGACGGCGCGCTGAAAGGCGCATACTAGGGTTCCAAGTCCAGCTGGCAGTGTTGCTGACAAATGTTACCACATCTATCACCACCTTTAGACTAGCATCTTGTTTTTGCAAAATGAAGCCAACATCAAAAACCCAACAATCTCCCCCTTTGGCAAATTTTGGCTAAAACAACCTTAGCATCTTCTGGAGAGAAATCTTCAGCAAATTCCTTCAATCTCTGAGTAAGTGATTTGATGGAGAAGGAACTTCACATTTTGCAATATGTTACAGTGAGTAACGTACAAGAGATCAGAGGCAGCGGACATAGATACTACTAGCCTCAAGGTCAACACTTAGAAAGAGTTAGTCTCTCATAGTGGACTCAAATATGGAACACTGAGTTCCTTACATAGTAACTTACCACAAAGACGTGGCTCAGGAAAAATAAATCCCTGATATCCTGAGAACCTGAATTCCCAATAAAATATGCAAGTGCAGAGAGCACAAGCACAAGCATTGCCAATGTGCAGAGAGCACAAGGCACCATCAGATGTGACAACATCTGTCACCACATCTGGTCTTCAGTCTTCAAGACTCTTCCAGTCTTCAAGAGAAATACAAGCTCAAGTCTTGAGCACACACCTGTAGTTTGCTAGATAGTGATACATAGCTTATCACTCCCCCTGGAGTTATGCATACTGAGAAACCAAGTTTCCCAGACATAGAGTGCAACCTGTAACCTGCTGCTTGAGAGAGTATAGAGTTTACTCCCCCTTAACACCTGCATTACCTGTTACTCCCCCTGAATACAATACATGTGTAAAAAGTTTTGAAATTACACCTACACCTGTACCACAACCTGTCTTATGTACCCACATGTTAGCACATGTGGCACACCTGTACCAGCAAAATTCAATACTACTCCCCCTTTTTAGCCAATAAATTTGACAAAAAATACTGGAGTAGAACATAAATATTGTGCAACCTGTATGACGATGAATGTTGCACATTACACACGCTGTAAAGCTACAGCTCTTCAAATAGGCAGATGCCTAATTTGCTCCTCAACTCCTCAAAGCGGTTTACATCTAGAGCTTTAGTGAAGATATCTGCAGTCTGCTTCTCAGTGCTTACATGTTCAAGAGTGATCACCTTGTCTTCCACAAGGTCTCTGATAAAGTGGTGCCTGATATCAATATGCTTGGTCCTGCTGTGTTGAATAGGATTCTTGGAGATATTGATTGCACTTAAGTTGTCACAGTATAATGTTAGCACATCTTGCTCAACATTGTACTCCTTCAACATCTGTTTCATCCATAATAGTTGAGAACAGCTACTTCCAGCAGCAATATACTCTGCTTCAGCTGTGGACAAGGCCACACTATTCTGCTTCTTGCTGAACCATGAGATCAGATTGTTTCCCAAGAAGAAACATGCACCTGAGGTGCTCTTCCTATCATCAGCACTTCCTGCCCAGTCAGCATCACAGTAGTCAACTAGCTCACAACTTTCACCATAAGAGTACAACAAGCCATAATCACTAGTACCATTCACATACTTGAGGATTCTCTTGACTTGTGTGAGATGACTCACTTTTGGAGCAGCCTGGTATCTAGCACATACTCCTACAGCAAATGTTATATCTGGCCTACTAGCTGTGAGATACAACAAACTCCCAATCATGCTTCTGCAGAGGCTTTGGTCCACATCAACACATTTCTCATCTTTGGTCAGTTTGAGATGAGTAGCAGCTGGTTCTTTTGTGAGGAGAACTATCCATTCCAAATTTCTTGACAATATTCTTTGCATACTTGCTCTGTGAAATAAAAATTATGTCACTCATTTGTTTCACCTGTAAGCCAAGAAAGAATGTTAGTTCACCAACTAGACTCATTTCAAATTCTGACTGCATCTGGTGTACGAAATGTTGCACCATCTGGTCAGACATCCCTCCAAATACTATGTCATCTACATAGATCTGGGCAATCAACAGTCTTCCTTTCTCTTCCCTTACAAACAGAGTCTTGTCATTGCCACCCTTTCTGTAACCATGATCCACCAGGAAAACAGTGAGCCTCTCATACCAAGCTCTAAGGGCTTGTTTGAGGCCATATAAGGCTTTCTTCAACTTATACACATGATCAAGGTAACTAGGATCCACGAAACCTTTTGGTTGCTCTACATAGACTTCCTCATTCAAGTACCCATTGAGAAAGACACTTTTCACATCTATCTGGAATAACTTGAATTTTAGGATACAAGCCACTCCTAGAAGTAGTCTAACCGATTCCAATCTAACCACTGGAGAAAAAGTCTCATCAAAATCCACTCCTTCAATCTGAGTATACCCTTGAGCTACAAGTCTTGCTTTATTCTTAGTGACAGTTCCTTGCTCATCAGTCTTGTTCTTGTACACCCACTTAGTACCAATCACATTTGTTCCTCTTGGTCTAGGTACCAAGTCTCACACTTCATTCCTCTTGAATTGATTCAACTCATCTTGCATGGCATCAATCCAGTACTCATCAGTCAGAGCTTCTTTCACATTCTTTGGCTCAAACTTTGACACAAAACAAGCACTAGCAATTATATCCTGAGACCTCCTTGTAATGATACCTTGATTAGGGTCACCAATTATTTGATCAATAGGATGGTTCTTCTGGACTCTAATGGACGGACCTTTAGTTGCAGGAGTGCTAGGTGGCACTAGAGTCTCATGCTCTGGACTGGTTGGACCTGCAGGTTCAGTCAAATCATTCTGAGTGTTGACTTCTTGACTATCTTCTTCAGCTTCTGTCTCTGTATAGGGGACAGACAGATGTGTCAACATCTGGTACCACATTTGGATCACTGACTGATGCTGAGTCATCAACTACCACATTTGAGGATTCCATCATAGTCTGGGTCCTGTTGTTGTAAACCCTGTAAGCTTGACTGTTTGTTGAGTACTCCAAGAATATTCCTTCATCACTCTTTGGGTCCAGCTTCCTCCTTTGCTCTCTATCTGCCAAGATGTAGCACTTACTTCCAAAGATATGAAAGTGTTTTACGGTTGGCTTCCTTCCTTTCCACAGTTCATACAAAGTGGTTGTAGTACCTGCCCTTAAGGTGACACGATTGTGTATGTAGCAGGCTGTGTCCATGGCTTCAGCCCAGAACCGGTAAGCAAGTTTCTTTGCATGCAACATTACTCTCGCACATTCTTGGATAGTACGATTCTTCCTTTCTACTACACCATTTTGCTGAGGGGTGATAGGTGAGGAAAACTCATGTTTGATCCCTTGATTAGCACAGAAATCCAAGAATTTTGAATTCTCAAACTCCTTACCATGATCACTTCGGATTCTCTTTATGTGGAGCTATTTTTCTCTTTATAGTTGAATACATAACTCTTTAAAGACAGAGTAAGTATGTGTCTTTTCTCTGATAAAGTGTATCCAGGTGTATCTTGAATAGTCATCAACTACAACAAATGCATACTTCTTCCCTCCAAGGCTTTCAACCTGCATTAGACCCATCAAGTCCATGTGTAGTAACTCCAGAACCCTGTTGGTAGTCAGATGTGGCGACATCTTGTTTGAGACTTTGGTTTGTTTGCCTATCTGACATTCTCCACATACTTTACCTTCCACAATATCGAGCTTAGGTAGCCCTCTGATAGCTTCAGCTGAAACTGCTTTCTTCATACTTCTGAGATTTAAGTGTCCTAGTCTTTGGTGCCATATCTTCGCTTTATCTTCCTTGGCAATCATACATGTTGCAACATGTGTCTTCTGGTTGGGTACCCACAAGTAGCAATTGTCTTTAGATCTCACTCCCTTCATTAGGACAACGCCTTTAGCATCAGTGACTAAACATTCTGGTTGAGAGAAGTTGACCTTCAGTCCTTGATCACATAATTGACTTATGCTAATGAGATTAACAGTCAGCCCTTTTACAAGTAGGACATCTCCAAGTTCAGGTAAGCTGTCATTGACCATTTTTCCTACACCCATGATTTGTCCTTTGGCTCCATCTCCAAATACTACATGACCTGTGGGATGAGATTTTAGATCTTCTAGATAATATTCAATACTTGTCATGTGCCTTGAGCACCCACTATCAAAGTATCATTCTTCTTTGGATGAGGCTCTTAATGATGTGTGAGCAATCAGTCCAGATTTCCCAACCTTTGGTTTCCACTCCTTTCTCATCTTAGTAATCTTTCTCGTAGGTACCTGTGGTTCTGATGCTTGTGGACTTTCATAAAGTTTGTAGCACAAAGGTCTTATGTGTCCCTTTTCTCCACAATGATGGCATGCCCACTCCTTAGGTTCCTTATTGAAACTGGGAGGTGGAAGTGGTCTGGAATGGGGCAACATGTGTCTGACCTTCTTGGATTTGAGAGTTCTTTTTATAGGATTGTATCTTTCACCATATGGTAAATGTCTTCTATTGAGATTTGTATAATCATATCCCACTGCTTTAGAACTCTTGTCAGGTTGATCAACTTCTACACTCACCTCAGGCATAATATTTCCAGCATTCAACATTCTAACTTGCTTGCTCATGTTCTCAAACTGTGAATTTAGCACAATTACCTCATCAGTAAGATGCAATATCTGAGCAAGGTGTTCACTCTTCTCTGCCTGGAGCTGATTAATGAGGTTCTTCTGTTGTTGCAGACATCTGACTCTGTCATCATAGTCTTGACATAGCTCCTGGTACGCCTCAGCTAGCTCTTCTAAAGTGAGCACTCCTTCAAAGTTTATGTCAAACACACACCTTCCAGTAAATGATGTGTCCCTGTTTCCTTCAGCTTCAACATCTGAGTTATCTTCATCTGACCAAGTGGCCATCATGCACTTCTTTTGCTTCTTCAAGTTGTTTGGACATTCAGTTTTGTAGTAACCAAACCCATTGCACTCATAGCACTGTACACTCCTGGTCTGATTTGAATTATCTTCATCTTTTCGCTTCTGAAGATTGGTCTGCTTTCCAGTGTCATCTGAGATGTGCGGCACATCTGTCCTGGATCTTCCATCCCTTCTTCTCATCATCCTCTTAAATTTCTTTCCCGCAAGGGTCAGAGCCTCTGAAACACCTTCATCCATGTCTTGTTCACTGAGTTCATCAGCATCCTTAGAGACAAATGCTAGATTTTTTATTTTCTTTTCAGATTTCTCATTTGCTCCAAGTTCAAAGGTTTGTAGTGACCCTACTAACTCATCAAGTTTCAAGGTGGATATATTCTGCATCTCTTCAATAGCAGTCACCTTCATATCAAATTTCTTAGGCAGAGACCTAAGCATTTTCCTCACCAGCTTCTCTTCACTAATCTTTTCTCCCAATGCTTCAAAGGAGTTAGCAAAATCAAGTATGTTCATGTGGAAGTCATACACATTTTCATCTTCCATCATCTGCAGGTTCTCAAATTTGGTGGTCAATAGTTGCAACCTGGACATCTTGACTTTTGAAGTACCTTCATGCTTGGTCTTCAGAATCTCCCACGCTTCTTTAGCCTCAGTGCACTGCTTAATTAGTCTAAACATATTCCTGTCAACCCCATTAAATATGGCATTTAGGGCTTTGTTGTTTCCTACTGACAGGTCATCTTCTTCCTTTGACCATTCTCCTTCTGGTTTAGGCTCAGCAGTCACTTTCCCATCTTTGTCAACCACCATATGATGTTTCCATCCTGTAACAACAGCCTTCCAAGTCTTGCCATCAAACGATTTCAAGAAAGCACACATTCTTGCTTTCCAATTGTCGTAGTTAGTACCATCTAACATAGGTGGCCTAATAACGAGACCTCCTTCCTTGTCCATGTTTGCCATAAAGTATCCACTGGATCTCACCCAAGTACAGGCAAGGTGCCTGCTATGATGCCAATTGAAATTCCGGCACTATCAGTAGACAGATGTGATAGCAGATGTGCTAACACCTGTCGCAACAACGTTGGACTGGGAGACATATGTTCCCACGTTTGTCTCCACGAGAGATGACTGAACAAATAATAAAGCGAATAAAAAGGCAGAAAGTAAATTGTACGCTTTGTTTGTTAACCCAGTTCGGACGCAACTGCTCCTAATCTGGGGGATACCAATCCATGAATGAATCCACTATAATAGTATTGATTCATAGTCTAACTACCCGTTAACCCTCCTCACTCAATCCCTATCTGTGCAAACTCTACTTAGGCTTAACCCCCAGGTCACTTCCTTAATAACGATCCTCCTCCACACCGTCGTAAACCTACCCGGGTATAAAACACAATTCAACTGAATGGTTGTTGGAGACACCCTCCTAGACACCTATGCACTTTTACCTAAAGGCTTCAAGTGCTGAGACTAACTAACTCTTTGCTTCAAAGCTTCAGAGAAAGTAACATTACAACTCAATCAAAACACAGTCCTAAACATGCATTAAGGCAATGCACGAAAGGCTCACAAAGAGACTTGATTTTGACACACTAAACCCTAAAACCAAATACGGCTTGACTCTCTTAGAGAACTAGGTCTTGGTCTTCATATATTTATAGTCCTAAGCTGCTTGGACTACAAGTAATACTTGGGCTTCTGAATCCTTGTTGAAAAAGGCGTGTCTTGATCTCTTACAAAAATATTCCTTGAACCTAAAGATTTGTTTTAAAAATATATTATCACATATTTTAAAAATAAATATTTCCATTTATATCTTCAGCAAGCTAGCTGATTTCCCTTTGTCTTGGCGCGCAAGCTAAACCTGAAACAAAGAAATTAGGGTTCAAAGAAAGACGGCGCGCTGAAAGGCGCATACTAGGGTTCCAAGTCCAGCTGGCAGTGTTGCTGACAAATGTTACCACATCTATCACCACCTTTAGACTAGCATCTTGTTTTTGCAAAATGAAGCCAACATCAAAAACCCAACAATCTCCCCCTTTGGCAAATTTTGGCTAAAACAACCTTAGCATCTTCTGGAGAGAAATCTTCAGCAAATTCCTTCAATCTCTGAGTAAGTGATTTGATGGAGAAGGAACTTCACATTTTGCAATATGTTACAGTGAGTAACGTACAAGAGATCAGAGGCAGCGGACATAGATACTACTAGCCTCAAGGTCAACACTTAGAAAGAGTTAGTCTCTCATAGTGGACTCAAATATGGAACACTGAGTTCCTTACATAGTAACTTACCACAAAGACGTGGCTCAGGAAAAATAAATCCCTGATATCCTGAGAACCTGAATTCCCAATAAAATATGCAAGTGCAGAGAGCACAAGCACAAGCATTGCCAATGTGCAGAGAGCACAAGGCACCATCAGATGTGACAACATCTGTCACCACATCTGGTCTTCAGTCTTCAAGACTCTTCCAGTCTTCAAGAGAAATACAAGCTCAAGTCTTGAGCACACACCTGTAGTTTGCTAGATAGTGATACATAGCTTATCACTCCCCCTGGAGTTATGCATACTGAGAAACCAAGTTTCCCAGACATAGAGTGCAACCTGTAACCTGCTGCTTGAGAGAGTATAGAGTTTACTCCCCCTTAACACCTGCATTACCTGTTACTCCCCCTGAATACAATACATGTGTAAAAAGTTTTGAAATTACACCTACACCTGTACCACAACCTGTCTTATGTACCCACATGTTAGCACATGTGGCACACCTGTACCAGCAAAATTCAATACTACTCCCCCTTTTTAGCCAATAAATTTGACAAAAAATACTGGAGTAGAACATAAATATTGTGCAACCTGTATGACGATGAATGTTGCACATTACACACGCTGTAAAGCTACAGCTCTTCAAATAGGCAGATGCCTAATTTGCTCCTCAACTCCTCAAAGCGGTTTACATCTAGAGCTTTAGTGAAGATATCTGCAGTCTGCTTCTTAGTGCTTACATGTTCAAGAGTGATCACCTTGTCTTCCACAAGGTCTCTGATAAAGTGGTGCCTGATATCAATATGCTTGGTCCTGCTGTGTTGAATAGGATTCTTGGAGATATTGATTGCACTTAAGTTGTCACAGTATAATGTTAGCACATCTTGCTCAACATTGTACTCCTTCAACATCTGTTTCATCCATAATAGTTGAGAACAGCTACTTCCAGCAGCAATATACTCTGCTTCAGCTGTGGACAAGGCCACACTATTCTGCTTCTTGCTGAACCATGAGATCAGATTGTTTCCCAAGAAGAAACATGCACCTGAGGTGCTCTTCCTATCATCAGCACTTCCTGCCCAGTCAGCATCACAGTAGTCAACTAGCTCACAACTTTCACCATAAGAGTACAACAAGCCATAATCACTAGTACCATTCACATACTTGAGGATTCTCTTGACTTGTGTGAGATGACTCACTTTTGGAGCAGCCTGGTATCTAGCACATACTCCTACAGCAAATGTTATATCTGGCCTACTAGCTGTGAGATACAACAAACTCCCAATCATGCTTCTGCAGAGGCTTTGGTCCACATCAACACATTTCTCATCTTTGGTCAGTTTGAGATGAGTAGCAGCTGGTTCTTTTGTGAGGAGAACTATCCATTCCAAATTTCTTGACAATATTCTTTGCATACTTGCTCTGTGAAATAAAAATTATGTCACTCATTTGTTTCACCTGTAAGCCAAGAAAGAATGTTAGTTCACCAACTAGACTCATTTCAAATTCTGACTGCATCTGGTGTACGAAATGTTGCACCATCTGGTCAGACATCCCTCCAAATACTATGTCATCTACATAGATCTGGGCAATCAACAGTCTTCCTTTCTCTTCCCTTACAAACAGAGTCTTGTCATTGCCACCCTTTCTGTAACCATGATCCACCAGGAAAACAGTGAGCCTCTCATACCAAGCTCTAAGGGCTTGTTTGAGGCCATATAAGGCTTTCTTCAACTTATACACATGATCAAGGTAACTAGGATCCACGAAACCTTTTGGTTGCTCTACATAGACTTCCTCATTCAAGTACCCATTGAGAAAGACACTTTTCACATCTATCTGGAATAACTTGAATTTTAGGATACAAGCCACTCCTAGAAGTAGTCTAACCGATTCCAATCTAACCACTGGAGAAAAAGTCTCATCAAAATCCACTCCTTCAATCTGAGTATACCCTTGAGCTACAAGTCTTGCTTTATTCTTAGTGACAGTTCCTTGCTCATCAGTCTTGTTCTTGTACACCCACTTAGTACCAATCACATTTGTTCCTCTTGGTCTAGGTACCAAGTCTCACACTTCATTCCTCTTGAATTGATTCAACTCATCTTGCATGGCATCAATCCAGTACTCATCAGTCAGAGCTTCTTTCACATTCTTTGGCTCAAACTTTGACACAAAACAAGCACTAGCAATTATATCCTGAGACCTCCTTGTAGTGATACCTTGATTAGGGTCACCAATTATTTGATCAATAGGATGGTTCTTCTGGACTCTAATGGACGGACCTTTAGTTGCAGGAGTGCTAGGTGGCACTAGAGTCTCATGCTCTGGACTGGTTGGACCTGCAGGTTCAGTCAAATCATTCTGAGTGTTGACTTCTTGACTATCTTCTTCAGCTTCTGTCTCTGTATAGGGGACAGACAGATGTGTCAACATCTGGTACCACATTTGGATCACTGACTGATGCTGAGTCATCAACTACCACATTTGAGGATTCCATCATAGTCTGGGTCCTGTTGTTGTAAACCCTGTAAGCTTGACTGTTTGTTGAGTACTCCAAGAATATTCCTTCATCACTCTTTGGGTCCAGCTTCCTCCTTTGCTCTCTATCTGCCAAGATGTAGCACTTACTTCCAAAGATATGAAAGTGTTTTACGGTTGGCTTCCTTCCTTTCCACAGTTCATACAAAGTGGTTGTAGTACCTGCCCTTAAGGTGACACGATTGTGTATGTAGCAGGCTGTGTCCATGGCTTCAGCCCAGAACCGGTAAGCAAGTTTCTTTGCATGCAACATTACTCTCGCACATTCTTGGATAGTACGATTCTTCCTTTCTACTACACCATTTTGCTGAGGGGTGATAGGTGAGGAAAACTCATGTTTGATCCCTTGATTAGCACAGAAATCCAAGAATTTTGAATTCTCAAACTCCTTACCATGATCACTTCGGATTCTCTTTATGTGGAGCTATTTTTCTCTTTATAGTTGAATACATAACTCTTTAAAGACAGAGTAAGTATGTGTCTTTTCTCTGATAAAGTGTATCCAGGTGTATCTTGAATAGTCATCAACTACAACAAATGCATACTTCTTCCCTCCAAGGCTTTCAACCTGCATTAGACCCATCAAGTCCATGTGTAGTAACTCCAGAACCCTGTTGGTAGTCAGATGTGGCGACATCTTGTTTGAGACTTTGGTTTGTTTGCCTATCTGACATTCTCCACATACTTTACCTTCCACAATATCGAGCTTAGGTAGCCCTCTGATAGCTTCAGCTGAAACTGCTTTCTTCATACTTCTGAGATTTAAGTGTCCTAGTCTTTGGTGCCATATCTTCGCTTTATCTTCCTTGGCAATCATACATGTTGCAACATGTGTCTTCTGGTTGGGTACCCACAAGTAGCAATTGTCTTTAGATCTCACTCCCTTCATTAGGACAACGCCTTTAGCATCAGTGACTAAACATTCTGGTTGAGAGAAGTTGACCTTCAGTCCTTGATCACATAATTGACTTATGCTAATGAGATTAACAGTCAGCCCTTTTACAAGTAGGACATCTCCAAGTTCAGGTAAGCTGTCATTGACCATTTTTCCTACACCCATGATTTGTCCTTTGGCTCCATCTCCAAATACTACATGACCTGTGGGATGAGATTTTAGATCTTCTAGATAATATTCAATACTTGTCATGTGCCTTGAGCACCCACTATCAAAGTATCATTCTTCTTTGGATGAGGCTCTTAATGATGTGTGAGCAATCAGTCCAGATTTCCCAACCTTTGGTTTCCACTCCTTTCTCATCTTAGTAATCTTTCTCGTAGGTACCTGTGGTTCTGATGCTTGTGGACTTTCATAAAGTTTGTAGCACAAAGGTCTTATGTGTCCCTTTTCTCCACAATGATGGCATGCCCACTCCTTAGGTTCCTTATTGAAACTGGGAGGTGGAAGTGGTCTGGAATGGGGCAACATGTGTCTGACCTTCTTGGATTTGAGAGTTCTTTTTATAGGATTGTATCTTTCACCATATGGTAAATGTCTTCTATTGAGATTTGTATAATCATATCCCACTGCTTTAGAACTCTTGTCAGGTTGATCAACTTCTACACTCACCTCAGGCATAATATTTCCAGCATTCAACATTCTAACTTGCTTGCTCATGTTCTCAAACTGTGAATTTAGCACAATTACCTCATCAGTAAGATGCAATATCTGAGCAAGGTGTTCACTCTTCTCTGCCTGGAGCTGATTAATGAGGTTCTTCTGTTGTTGCAGACATCTGACTCTGTCATCATAGTCTTGACATAGCTCCTGGTACGCCTCAGCTAGCTCTTCTAAAGTGAGCACTCCTTCAAAGTTTATGTCAAACACACACCTTCCAGTAAATGATGTGTCCCTGTTTCCTTCAGCTTCAACATCTGAGTTATCTTCATCTGACCAAGTGGCCATCATGCACTTCTTTTGCTTCTTCAAGTTGTTTGGACATTCAGTTTTGTAGTAACCAAACCCATTGCACTCATAGCACTGTACACTCCTGGTCTGATTTGAATTATCTTCATCTTTTCGCTTCTGAAGATTGGTCTGCTTTCCAGTGTCATCTGAGATGTGCGGCACATCTGTCCTGGATCTTCCATCCCTTCTTCTCATCATCCTCTTAAATTTCTTTCCCGCAAGGGTCAGAGCCTCTGAAACACCTTCATCCATGTCTTGTTCACTGAGTTCATCAGCATCCTTAGAGACAAATGCTAGATTTTTTATTTTCTTTTCAGATTTCTCATTTGCTCCAAGTTCAAAGGTTTGTAGTGACCCTACTAACTCATCAAGTTTCAAGGTGGATATATTCTGCATCTCTTCAATAGCAGTCACCTTCATATCAAATTTCTTAGGCAGAGACCTAAGCATTTTCCTCACCAGCTTCTCTTCACTAATCTTTTCTCCCAATGCTTCAAAGGAGTTAGCAAAATCAAGTATGTTCATGTGGAAGTCATACACATTTTCATCTTCCATCATCTGCAGGTTCTCAAATTTGGTGGTCAATAGTTGCAACCTGGACATCTTGACTTTTGAAGTACCTTCATGCTTGGTCTTCAGAATCTCCCACGCTTCTTTAGCCTCAGTGCACTGCTTAATTAGTCTAAACATATTCCTGTCAACCCCATTAAATATGGCATTTAGGGCTTTGTTGTTTCCTACTGACAGGTCATCTTCTTCCTTTGACCATTCTCCTTCTGGTTTAGGCTCAGCAGTCACTTTCCCATCTTTGTCAACCACCATATGATGTTTCCATCCTGTAACAACAGCCTTCCAAGTCTTGCCATCAAACGATTTCAAGAAAGCACACATTCTTGCTTTCCAATTGTCGTAGTTAGTACCATCTAACATAGGTGGCCTAATAACGAGACCTCCTTCCTTGTCCATGTTTGCCATAAAGTATCCACTGGATCTCACCCAAGTACAGGCAAGGTGCCTGCTATGATGCCAATTGAAATTCCGGCACTATCAGTAGACAGATGTGATAGCAGATGTGCTAACACCTGTCGCAACAACGTTGGACTGGGAGACATATGTTCCCACGTTTGTCTCCACGAGAGATGACTGAACAAATAATAAAGCGAATAAAAAGGCAGAAAGTAAATTGTACGCTTTGTTTGTTAACCCAGTTCGGACGCAACTGCTCCTAATCTGGGGGATACCAATCCATGAATGAATCCACTATAATAGTATTGATTCATAGTCTAACTACCCGTTAACCCTCCTCACTCAATCCCTATCTGTGCAAACTCTACTTAGGCTTAACCCCCAGGTCACTTCCTTAATAACGATCCTCCTCCACACCGTCGTAAACCTACCCGGGTATAAAACACAATTCAACTGAATGGTTGTTGGAGACACCCTCCTAGACACCTATGCACTTTTACCTAAAGGCTTCAAGTGCTGAGACTAACTAACTCTTTGCTTCAAAGCTTCAGAGAAAGTAACATTACAACTCAATCAAAACACAGTCCTAAACATGCATTAAGGCAATGCACGAAAGGCTCACAAAGAGACTTGATTTTGACACACTAAACCCTAAAACCAAATACGGCTTGACTCTCTTAGAGAACTAGGTCTTGGTCTTCATATATTTATAGTCCTAAGCTGCTTGGACTACAAGTAATACTTGGGCTTCTGAATCCTTGTTGAAAAAGGCGTGTCTTGATCTCTTACAAAAATATTCCTTGAACCTAAAGATTTGTTTTAAAAATATATTATCACATATTTTAAAAATAAATATTTCCATTTATATCTTCAGCAAGCTAGCTGATTTCCCTTTGTCTTGGCGCGCAAGCTAAACCTGAAACAAAGAAATTAGGGTTCAAAGAAAGACGGCGCGCTGAAAGGCGCATACTAGGGTTCCAAGTCCAGCTGGCAGTGTTGCTGACAAATGTTACCACATCTATCACCACCTTTAGACTAGCATCTTGTTTTTGCAAAATGAAGCCAACATCAAAAACCCAACAATCTCCCCCTTTGGCAAATTTTGGCTAAAACAACCTTAGCATCTTCTGGAGAGAAATCTTCAGCAAATTCCTTCAATCTCTGAGTAAGTGATTTGATGGAGAAGGAACTTCACATTTTGCAATATGTTACAGTGAGTAACGTACAAGAGATCAGAGGCAGCGGACATAGATACTACTAGCCTCAAGGTCAACACTTAGAAAGAGTTAGTCTCTCATAGTGGACTCAAATATGGAACACTGAGTTCCTTACATAGTAACTTACCACAAAGACGTGGCTCAGGAAAAATAAATCCCTGATATCCTGAGAACCTGAATTCCCAATAAAATATGCAAGTGCAGAGAGCACAAGCACAAGCATTGCCAATGTGCAGAGAGCACAAGGCACCATCAGATGTGACAACATCTGTCACCACATCTGGTCTTCAGTCTTCAAGACTCTTCCAGTCTTCAAGAGAAATACAAGCTCAAGTCTTGAGCACACACCTGTAGTTTGCTAGATAGTGATACATAGCTTATCACTCCCCCTGGAGTTATGCATACTGAGAAACCAAGTTTCCCAGACATAGAGTGCAACCTGTAACCTGCTGCTTGAGAGAGTATAGAGTTTACTCCCCCTTAACACCTGCATTACCTGTTACTCCCCCTGAATACAATACATGTGTAAAAAGTTTTGAAATTACACCTACACCTGTACCACAACCTGTCTTATGTACCCACATGTTAGCACATGTGGCACACCTGTACCAGCAAAATTCAATACTACTCCCCCTTTTTAGCCAATAAATTTGACAAAAAATACTGGAGTAGAACATAAATATTGTGCAACCTGTATGACGATGAATGTTGCACATTACACACGCTGTAAAGCTACAGCTCTTCAAATAGGCAGATGCCTAATTTGCTCCTCAACTCCTCAAAGCGGTTTACATCTAGAGCTTTAGTGAAGATATCTGCAGTCTGCTTCTCAGTGCTTACATGTTCAAGAGTGATCACCTTGTCTTCCACAAGGTCTCTGATAAAGTGGTGCCTGATATCAATATGCTTGGTCCTGCTGTGTTGAATAGGATTCTTGGAGATATTGATTGCACTTAAGTTGTCACAGTATAATGTTAGCACATCTTGCTCAACATTGTACTCCTTCAACATCTGTTTCATCCATAATAGTTGAGAACAGCTACTTCCAGCAGCAATATACTCTGCTTCAGCTGTGGACAAGGCCACACTATTCTGCTTCTTGCTGAACCATGAGATCAGATTGTTTCCCAAGAAGAAACATGCACCTGAGGTGCTCTTCCTATCATCAGCACTTCCTGCCCAGTCAGCATCACAGTAGTCAACTAGCTCACAACTTTCACCATAAGAGTACAACAAGCCATAATCACTAGTACCATTCACATACTTGAGGATTCTCTTGACTTGTGTGAGATGACTCACTTTTGGAGCAGCCTGGTATCTAGCACATACTCCTACAGCAAATGTTATATCTGGCCTACTAGCTGTGAGATACAACAAACTCCCAATCATGCTTCTGCAGAGGCTTTGGTCCACATCAACACATTTCTCATCTTTGGTCAGTTTGAGATGAGTAGCAGCTGGTTCTTTTGTGAGGAGAACTATCCATTCCAAATTTCTTGACAATATTCTTTGCATACTTGCTCTGTGAAATAAAAATTATGTCACTCATTTGTTTCACCTGTAAGCCAAGAAAGAATGTTAGTTCACCAACTAGACTCATTTCAAATTCTGACTGCATCTGGTGTACGAAATGTTGCACCATCTGGTCAGACATCCCTCCAAATACTATGTCATCTACATAGATCTGGGCAATCAACAGTCTTCCTTTCTCTTCCCTTACAAACAGAGTCTTGTCATTGCCACCCTTTCTGTAACCATGATCCACCAGGAAAACAGTGAGCCTCTCATACCAAGCTCTAAGGGCTTGTTTGAGGCCATATAAGGCTTTCTTCAACTTATACACATGATCAAGGTAACTAGGATCCACGAAACCTTTTGGTTGCTCTACATAGACTTCCTCATTCAAGTACCCATTGAGAAAGACACTTTTCACATCTATCTGGAATAACTTGAATTTTAGGATACAAGCCACTCCTAGAAGTAGTCTAACCGATTCCAATCTAACCACTGGAGAAAAAGTCTCATCAAAATCCACTCCTTCAATCTGAGTATACCCTTGAGCTACAAGTCTTGCTTTATTCTTAGTGACAGTTCCTTGCTCATCAGTCTTGTTCTTGTACACCCACTTAGTACCAATCACATTTGTTCCTCTTGGTCTAGGTACCAAGTCTCACACTTCATTCCTCTTGAATTGATTCAACTCATCTTGCATGGCATCAATCCAGTACTCATCAGTCAGAGCTTCTTTCACATTCTTTGGCTCAAACTTTGACACAAAACAAGCACTAGCAATTATATCCTGAGACCTCCTTGTAGTGATACCTTGATTAGGGTCACCAATTATTTGATCAATAGGATGGTTCTTCTGGACTCTAATGGACGGACCTTTAGTTGCAGGAGTGCTAGGTGGCACTAGAGTCTCATGCTCTGGACTGGTTGGACCTGCAGGTTCAGTCAAATCATTCTGAGTGTTGACTTCTTGACTATCTTCTTCAGCTTCTGTCTCTGTATAGGGGACAGACAGATGTGTCAACATCTGGTACCACATTTGGATCACTGACTGATGCTGAGTCATCAACTACCACATTTGAGGATTCCATCATAGTCTGGGTCCTGTTGTTGTAAACCCTGTAAGCTTGACTGTTTGTTGAGTACTCCAAGAATATTCCTTCATCACTCTTTGGGTCCAGCTTCCTCCTTTGCTCTCTATCTGCCAAGATGTAGCACTTACTTCCAAAGATATGAAAGTGTTTTACGGTTGGCTTCCTTCCTTTCCACAGTTCATACAAAGTGGTTGTAGTACCTGCCCTTAAGGTGACACGATTGTGTATGTAGCAGGCTGTGTCCATGGCTTCAGCCCAGAACCGGTAAGCAAGTTTCTTTGCATGCAACATTACTCTCGCACATTCTTGGATAGTACGATTCTTCCTTTCTACTACACCATTTTGCTGAGGGGTGATAGGTGAGGAAAACTCATGTTTGATCCCTTGATTAGCACAGAAATCCAAGAATTTTGAATTCTCAAACTCCTTACCATGATCACTTCGGATTCTCTTTATGTGGAGCTATTTTTCTCTTTATAGTTGAATACATAACTCTTTAAAGACAGAGTAAGTATGTGTCTTTTCTCTGATAAAGTGTATCCAGGTGTATCTTGAATAGTCATCAACTACAACAAATGCATACTTCTTCCCTCCAAGGCTTTCAACCTGCATTAGACCCATCAAGTCCATGTGTAGTAACTCCAGAACCCTGTTGGTAGTCAGATGTGGCGACATCTTGTTTGAGACTTTGGTTTGTTTGCCTATCTGACATTCTCCACATACTTTACCTTCCACAATATCGAGCTTAGGTAGCCCTCTGATAGCTTCAGCTGAAAC
The DNA here is from genome assembly GCA_954870985.1 of Trifolium fragiferum. Taxonomy (NCBI): domain Eukaryota; kingdom Viridiplantae; phylum Streptophyta; class Magnoliopsida; order Fabales; family Fabaceae; genus Trifolium; species Trifolium fragiferum. Next base: position 19,360,357 of record OX940789.1, read on the forward strand.
TGCTTTCTTCATACTTCTGAGATTTAAGTGTCCTAGTCTTTGGTGCCATATCTTCGCTTTATCTTCCTTGGCAATCATACATGTTGCAACATGTGTCTTCTGGTTGGGTACCCACAAGTAGCAATTGTCTTTAGATCTCACTCCCTTCATTAGGACAACGCCTTTAGCATCAGTGACTAAACATTCTGGTTGAGAGAAGTTGACCTTCAGTCCTTGATCACATAATTGACTTATGCTAATGAGATTAACAGTCAGCCCTTTTACAAGTAGGACATCTCCAAGTTCAGGTAAGCTGTCATTGACCATTTTTCCTACACCCATGATTTGTCCTTTGGCTCCATCTCCAAATACTACATGACCTGTGAGATGAGATTTTAGATCTTCTAGATAATATTCAATACTTGTCATGTGCCTTGAGCACCCACTATCAAAGTATCATTCTTCTTTGGATGAGGCTCTTAATGATGTGTGAGCAATCAGTCCAGATTTCCCAACCTTTGGTTTCCACTCCTTTCTCATCTTAGTAATCTTTCTCGTAGGTACCTGTGGTTCTGATGCTTGTGGACTTTCATAAAGTTTGTAGCACAAAGGTCTTATGTGTCCCTTTTCTCCACAATGATGGCATGCCCACTCCTTAGGTTCCTTATTGAAACTGGGAGGTGGAAGTGGTCTGGAATGGGGCAACATGTGTCTGACCTTCTTGGATTTGAGAGTTCTTTTTATAGGATTGTATCTTTCACCATATGGTAAATGTCTTCTATTGAGATTTGTATAATCATATCCCACTGCTTTAGAACTCTTGTCAGGTTGATCAACTTATACACTCACCTCAGGCATAATATTTCCAGCATTCAACATTCTAACTTGCTTGCTCATGTTCTCAAACTGTGAATTTAGCACAATTACCTCATCAGTAAGATGCAATATCTGAGCAAGGTGTTCACTCTTCTCTGCCTGGAGCTGATTAATGAGGTTCTTCTGTTGTTGCAGACATCTGACTCTGTCATCATAGTCTTGACATAGCTCCTGGTACGCCTCAGCTAGCTCTTCTAAAGTGAGCACTCCTTCAAAGTTTATGTCAAACACACACCTTCCAGTAAATGATGTGTCCCTGTTTCCTTCAGCTTCAACATCTGAGTTATCTTCATCTGACCAAGTGGCCATCATGCACTTCTTTTGCTTCTTCAAGTAGTTTGGACATTCAGTTTTGTAGTAACCAAACCCATTGCACTCATAGCACTGTACACTCCTGGTCTGATTTGAATTATCTTCATCTTTTCGCTTCTGAAGATTGGTCTGCTTTCCAGTGTCATTTGAGATGTGCGGCACATCTGTCCTGGATCTTCCATCCCTTCTTCTCATCATCCTCTTAAATTTCTTTCCCGCAAGGGTCAGAGCCTCTGAAACACCTTCATCCATGTCTTGTTCACTGAGTTCATCAGCATCCTTAGAGACAAATGCTAGATTTTTTATTTTCTTTTCAGATTTCTCATTTGCTCCAAGTTCAAAGGTTTGTAGTGACCCTACTAACTCATCAAGTTTCAAGGTGGATATATTCTGCATCTCTTCAATAGCAGTCACCTTCATATCAAATTTCTTAGGCAGAGACCTAAGCATTTTCCTCACCAGCTTCTCTTCACTAATCTTTTCTCCCAATGCTTCAAAGGAGTTAGCAAAATCAAGTATGTTCATGTGGAAGTCATACACATTTTCATCTTCCATCATCTGCAGGTTCTCAAATTTGGTGGTCAATAGTTGCAACCTGGACATCTTGACTTTTGAAGTACCTTCATGCTTGGTCTTCAGAATCTCCCACGCTTCTTTAGCCTCAGTGCACTGCTTAATTAGTCTAAACATATTCCTGTCAACCCCATTAAATATGGCATTTAGGGCTTTGTTGTTTCCTACTGACAGGTCATCTTCTTCCTTTGACCATTCTCCTTCTGGTTTAGGCTCAGCAGTCACTTTCCCATCTTTGTCAACCACCATATGATGTTTCCATCCTGTAACAACAGCCTTCCAAGTCTTGCCATCAAACGATTTCAAGAAAGCACACATTCTTGCTTTCCAATTGTCGTAGTTAGTACCATCTAACATAGGTGGCCTAATAACGGGACCTCCTTCCTTGTCCATGTTTGCCATAAAGTATCCACTGGATCTCACCCAAGTACAGGCAAGGTGCCTGCTATGATGCCAATTGAAATTCCGGCACTATCAGTAGACAGATGTGATAGCAGATGTGCTAACACCTGTCGCAACAACGTTGGACTGGGAGACAGATGTTCCCACGTTTGTCTCCACGAGAGATGACTGAACAAATAATAAAGCGAATAAAAAGGCAGAAAGTAAATTGTACGCTTTGTTTGTTAACCCAGTTCGGACGCAACTGCTCCTAATCTGGGGGATACCAATCCAGGAATGAATCCACTATAATAGTATTGATTCATAGTCTAACTACCCGTTAACCCTCCTCACTCAATCCCTATTTGTGCAAACTCTACTTAGGCTTAACCCCCAGGTCACTTCCTTAATAACGATCCTCCTCCACACCGTCGTAAACCTACCCGGGTATAAAACACAATTCAACTGAATGGTTGTTGGAGACACCCTCCTAGACACCTATGCACTTTTACCTAAAGGCTTCAAGTGCTGAGACTAACTAACTCTTTGCTTCAAAGCTTCAGAGAAAGTAACATTACAACTCAATCAAAACACAGTCCTAAACATGCATTAAGGCAATGCACGAAAGGCTCACAAAGAGACTTGATTTTGACACACTAAACCCTAAAACCAAATACGGCTTGACTCTCTTAGAGAACTAGGTCTTGGTCTTCATATATTTATAGTCCTAAGCTGCTTGGACTACAAGTAATACTTGGGCTTCTGAATCCTTGTTGAAAAAGGCGTGTCTTGATCTCTTACAAAAATATTCCTTGAACCTAAAGATTTGTTTTAAAAATATATTATCACATATTTTAAAAATAAATATTTCCATTTATATCTTCAGCAAGCTAGCTGATTTCCCTTTGTCTTGGCGCGCAAGCAAACCTGAAACAAAGAAATTAGGGTTCAAAGAAAGACGGCGCGCTGAAAGGCGCGTACTAGGGTTCCAAGTCCAGCTGGCAGTGTTGCTGACAAATGTTACCACATCTATCACCACCTTTAGACTAGCATCTTGTTTTTGCAAAATGAAGCCAACATCAAAAACCCAACAGAGTCAATGATCTAGATCCCTTTGGCTCACTCATGAGGATAAAAATAGAAAAAATTTCCATCTCAAAGCCAGCCAACGAAGAAAAAAGAACAAAATTGACTCTATACAAGATCATTTAGGCATAAACCACAGTGAGCAAGAGGAAATTGAAATAATTTTTCTTAATCACTTTAAACAACTTTTTATTAGCCAACCTACCTAGGATACTGCCCAAGTTGTAAACAATAGATTGACTCCGGATATGATTGATCACCTAAACACAAATTTTACTGAGGAGGAAGTTCGCAATGCCATAAAAGACATGAAGAGCTTAGCAGCTCCCGGGCCCTATGGTTTGCCTACAAAGTTTTACCACACTTACTGGGATATTATTGGGAAGGACATTATTATGATGGCTCTGCAGTTGTTAAACAATTAAGGTAACCCGGAGCCTCTCAACACCACTCACATTTGCCTCATCCCTAAAACAAATAATCACATTACCCCCCTCCCCCCCAGTGACACTCAAAATTATCACCAGAACAATTGCCAATAGGATCAATGTTGGAACAAAATTGGTTTTGCATCTCCTAATTTGATTTTGATGATAACAATGTATTTAAAGTTAAATTGGTAGTACTAATAATTTACTCTAGTGTGCAGGATTAAAAGTTAAAATTTATGTTTATAAGCACATTGGAATTCTGAAAGAATTACTTCTAAGTGCGTCATATCTGAGCTCACAAAATTCTGAAGCAAGTAATTCTGAGCTTCGTCAAATTCTGAAGCTAAATAATTCTGAGGCTACATCAGAACGACTTTCTTGAAGACTGTGTCTGTCTTGGTCTCAGTGAAGGAATCAAGAAGGAAAAGGGTTGACCATGGAAAGGTCCTTTTCAAGTTAGGCTTCAAGAACGAGTATTTCCTTATTTGGCTTAAACTGAGGTTCAGATATCTAAAGCCAAAAGGAATCTCTCATTTTGTAGTAAACGTCAAAGCTCCTAAGCACTGCAAATCAGAACAGTTATTGCACTCTGATCAATACAATGGAGCGTCTCAAGAATTCTTCAAACGGCTATAATCTTCAACGTTCATTTCTCATCTATAAAAGGAAGATGATTTGTGAAGAATTATTATCAAGACTTACGCTTCTGAACTTGCTAAAACTCTGTCAAAATTCTGAAGCTATTCAAACACTTAGAAATTTTGTGAAACTTTTCTAGGAAGTCTTGTAACTGTGTTGTATTTTTTAAACACCTCTGATAGTATATCAAGTGTGTCACTCATAACTTTATTATTATTAAACTTGTGAAAAGTCTCTTGCTTTGTGCTTGAGCATTGGAAGTCTCTTGCTTTGTGCTTGAGCATTTGAAGTCTCTTGCTTAGTGCTTGAGCATCTGTAATCTAAGTGATTATAGTGAAATCTCTTGTGAAGGACAAGAGGACTGGACTACTCCTGTTAGTGGGAGGAACCAGTATAAAAACTTGTGTGTCTCTTTCTCTCTATCCTCTTTATTGTGTGTGTGTTTGCTTTTATCAGCTGCAAATTGTTTTAACTTAGCAAAAATCTTAACACAATTCAAACCCCCCCCTTCTTGTGTTTTTCAACCTTCAATCAAGACTATTCTTCCTAACATCATATGTCCAAATCAAAGTGCCTTTGTCCCTAGCAGGTTGATAACTGACAATACCCTCAGAGCCAATGAGATTTTTCATTACCTCTCTCAAACAACCAGACAAACAGGTTTTGTGGGCATTAAGACAGATATGGCTAAAGCTTATGACCGTATAGAATGGGATTTTCTTCGAGCTACTCTTACTTCTATGAAATTTCCCCAAAATTATCAACACCATTTTAAAGTGTGCACAAGATCAGTTATAATTTTAAACTGAATCTTTCCATCGCAGCACCACGATGGCTTGCTGAGACCCAATACGAAAAGTATAAATAGAGCTCCCAATTCCTCATTTTATTCATTCAGAAATAGTAGAACATTCTCTAGTACTACTAGGGAGGTTCAAAGGAGCTCTAAGGGCATAGCTTTCTCCCCTTACGGGAAAGTTATCTCAACAAGGTATGTTTTCTTTAGGCTTTTCTATTAGATTCTTGTAATTTAATTATGTAAGTCTTTTATAATAGATGCCTTAGGTTGTGGTGGAGAAGATGAACTCCCCTATGAATATTTGGAGCTTGTGATTGAGTCAAAGTTATAATAAATTGTTATTCAGTATTGTATTTGTTATTTACTTTCTTGCACTTTACTAACGTTGCACGAAATCTGGCCGGATAAGCGGGACCGCCCATAGAATAAATGTTAGGGTTTGCTTTAGTATTTATATTGAAGTTACTTTATTATTTGTCCAGAACTAGTAATAAATATGCTAGATGAATAGAGACGATAACATCCTAAACTAGTTGTGACATAGCAATTAGAGAAGGAATCGGGAACTAGTTGTGACATAGCAATTAGAAGCTGAATAGCCCGAAACTATGATCTAGAGGCATTGGATGGTTGATGAACATAATGCATGTATGATGAATAACTCGCTTAGTAATTAGGGTATGTGACACATCGAGATTAGCCTCTCGTAGGTACCTTAGTTGTTAATGTAGGGAAGAGTAGTAGTAAGGTACAACCATAACAAGGATAAAATCAACGCCGAATAATAATCTGAGTAACTATGTTATGCACCAATCATGCCAAGTATAAATATGGGAGGGAGTTCAACAGCCATACATATCCACTATGTTTCAGAATCAAAAACATTTACTTTTCTGCAACGCATATCACTCTTTTTATAACTAAAAACCTTTTTCAAAAACCAAAGCAAATGCAAAACCACGAACTTAAATAGCGCTGATAATGCTTTTGCACGATCCCTGTGGATACGAACTCATTCTAGACACGTAGAGTGTGAATTATTACAACTCGACGGACTGGTACACTTGCCAGACCGTAGTCATTGTGTAACCAAATGGATAGCATGATAAGAAAATTTTGGTGGGGAAGCAATGTTGACCACAAGAAGATTCATTGGGTGAACTGGAAAAAAACATGCAGACAAAAGAAGCTGGGAGGCATGGGATTCAGGGATCTGACTGCCTTTAATGAAGCACTACTTGCAAAGCAAGGGTGGAGGCTTTTAATTGAACCTCACTCCTTGTGGCCACTGTTCTAAAAGCTAAATACTTCTCCAATAATCAATTTCTTCAAGCAAAACAAGGCCAGATATCCAGTTTCTCTTGGCAAAGTATCCAAAAGGCTAGCAGGATTCTTAAACGGGGCTGTTTTTGGTGGGTGGGAGATGGGAATAAAATTAACATCTTGGAAGATAGGTGGATCCACACACATAAAGGTAGCTCTACCTGGACGCCTAATCCTGAGAATACTAACCTCATAAAGGTTAAGGATCTCATTAACCCTTAGAACAACCATTGGAATGCATAGACCGTCACACAAACTTTTTTTCCTATGGATGCTGCACAAATTATGCAAATACCTTTGGGGGGGTACCATGGAAGAGGACACTATTGGGTGGCAAGGCACTAAAGATGGAACCTACATTGTCAAGTCTGGGTATAACGCTATTATGGAATGGGAGCAAACTGATAAAAAGCAAGATAAATCCAACAATAATACACTTAATAACTCTTACTTGCAGAAAATTTGGAAGATATATAACCCTCTCAAACACATTTATCTCTTATGGAGGATTTTACACAAGGTCATTCCTGTCAAAACTAGCCTTATAGCTAAGGGTGTTATATGTGATTATTTATGTCCAAGGTGCAATAAAGGCCCCGAAACAATTGACCATGTTTTTCTTGAGTGTGAATGGACTCGACAAGTGTGGTTTAGTTCCCCTATATCCATCACTATAACCAATTCAAAATCCCAATCTTTCTCAGACTGGTTTCACTACATGCTACAAAATACTAACAGGGATTGTGCTCAAATAATAGCCTCTACCACTTACAATTTATGGGTCGCTAGAAATCATAAAGTATTCCAACAACAAGACATACCTGTGTCTGTAACAAGTACTCAAGCTTTGGAGCTGCTCCATGAATATTAGTATACCACCATATAACACGCCTTGAGTCCAACACTTCATCTCGTCCGTCGTATGCTAGTAACAACATTTGTTGGAGTCCCCCTCCTAGGACCTACCTAAAACTCAATGTGGATGCTCACCTTACAGGTGATGGCCATGGGGGATTAGGTTTGGTCCATAGGAGGTATGATGGCCGCTGCGTTAGGGTTGCAACGAGGGTTTGTAAGGGATCGGAAGAGGTTGACATGGCAGAAGCTAGGGAATTAGAGGAAGCTCCGGCTCTAATTAGTTCTTTGTGGCTGAACAAGGTGATTGTGGAGATGGATGCGACAAAAATCATCACAACGATTCAAGGTCGGGCTTTTCCCATAAGTCAGTGGGGAATTGTTGTTCGCAGGTGCGCTAGGGATTTGGAAAATCTCGACTGTATCTTTGTTGGATGGGTGTGCAGAGACAGAAATGTGCTTGCTCATGAGTTGGCTCGTTGGGCCATTACCGAGCCCAATAGAACATGGTTTAATAACTTTCCTAATTGTATCCTACACCATATCCAAAAAGATATGGCTCTTGTAACCTAATTTGTGTTCAATAATATTTGTTTTGTTTCAGGAAAAAAAAAATAGATACTTATAAAAATAGTGAAGCATTTGTAATGGCGTGTTTTCATTTGAATTGAATTTCGGAAATATAACCAGACATTAGCTACATTTGTTTGTTAATTATAATTTATATGTTAAAAATACTATTTTATTTTTGTCAAGTTCTATGTTAATAATTTTAAATAGAATGAGAAAAAACAATCGTTTATTATTACTCAAATATTAAAAGATAATAGATTATTTTTATTTTTGAGCACATATCATAAAAATAGTAAAAGAATTTGAAAACTTTATCTATATAATTAGTCTTTCGATACATTTTTTGGGTTCTCTAATACTAGGAGATTATGTTTTTTTGAAGCAAGGAGATTATGTTTTAGATGAATATTAAACCGACAAACAATTATTTTGATTTTTGAAGATGTATTTATTTAGTTGTCACATTCCTCTCTAAATGTATTAAATTACAATTAAATTCATAAGTGCTTTTTTTATTAGTCGTTTTAGTCTTAAAATCTATTTTTTGGATAGTCATTTTGATTTTCAAGTGTATTTTTTGAAAGAAGTATTAAAATATTTGCACCCAAAGAAATAAGTATATTAAATATTTAGAAAGTATGTTTAAAATTACTATTAAATAAATAAATAAATAAATCAGCAATGAAATTAGAGACTAAAAAATGAAAATAGTCGGTTGTTGGTTTTCGAATTTCATATGTTAGGCAAAAAAGGGATACATATGGATCAGATAAATGTGAGCTTATGTGAGAGTGGCCATTGGATAAAGAAGAAAATAAGTGTGGCACAAGAATTTAAAATTGCTGCAAATGAAAAACTTTTCATCTTCTAATGAAATGGAATGTGACAAGCAAGAGGATGTATATTAGTATATTACATTACATTAATTACCTAATAATCTGCATTAGTTGTATAAAACAAAAAATAAAAAGGTATCAACTTATAGTAATTCCTTGAACCTCCAAAAGTGTCCCCAACATTCCCTAATTAGAATGAAGACTTCAAAAATAGAACTAACTCGTGCTATTTGCTAATCTAAAAAGTGCTTTTAGAAAATAAAGAATACATTATACATAGAATTATAATTTGAAATAATTTATAAACTCTTGGCAGTCACATCCAATGCAATCACTTAACACAAGTTTGAATTAGTCCAAAGTACTATAATATATAATAAAGCTCCAACATTGCTTGAGGATTTAATCGATTATAATTGTTAAAGCATTATAATATGTTATCATTTTATCAACTTCCACATACGTATGTCTAAAAAAATTAGATTAGATTAATATATAGTATACTTTTGTTTCCACAATCGACATCATCAATAGGTTCCCTTGAATCTTTAATTTTATCCACACAAAAATAAACTCCAAATTAAAGGTGATGAGTACACGGTCCTTTCTTACACACCACTAGTTTGTATCAATATAATTCACTTTAGTTAATAATTTTTAGTAGTTACGTTAGTTAGTTAAGTTTGTTACAACATAATGAAATTTGTATAAAAAGATATACTCGGTTACTCATTAATCATATTATATGTTTCTCGTCTCTATGCTTTTCACATTTCTAATTTAATATCATATATCTTATTCTAATTTTTTTAATAAGATAATATGTTGTGCACGCATCAAATCCCAATTTAGTTTTGGAAGTTGGACTATATATTTAGAAGGAAAAAAAGAATATAGCTCATCTTCAAGAGATAGTATGATTTAATTAAATAGCTATAAAGTCTAATTGAATTTAAATCCTCCTTTTTTTTTTTTTTCACCACCAGTTAAATCTGGTTCAGGGGTCAGTTATGGCATCAAGTGGTTCCAGCTCCCGATCGTAGTTACGGGGGATCGAACTGTGGTTCTCCCTATCAAGTTCAGTGTCAATCACCACTAAACCAACTAACGATTGGTAATTTAAATCCTCCCTTTGACAACAATTGTTTTTTATCAAAGTATGATTAATCCACACCACGACGAACTCAATCCATAACATAGTATTAGTAACCACTAAAATCATGAAATCCTTATAACACGATTATATTATGACTTTGACCGTGACTGTAATTTGAAACATATACTATATCTTCATCCAAAATTTTAAGATTTATGTATTTGATCATTTCATTTCTATGTTTACTCAACATTCATATTTTCATGTGATGTGAGACATTCCACATACACTTGACATATCTCACCAATATCTACCTCAAGTATTAGTCTATTCATTCATCTAAGCATGCTCCCTCTCAAACAGAAGCATTTTCATTCGCATACACTCGAACGGCAGACATTCATACATCGGTAGGACATGTTGTCTTACCACCGTTGTCAGAAAGACTTTCGATAAAAAGAGCAGACAAACCATTTGTTGGGATGTCGGAAGCGGATTTGAGGGGCATCACTTTGAATTTTGAGTAACTATAATAACTATAATGATGGAGTAGATCATATCACTTATATATCGCTTAACATTTAATTAGTTTTTCATTCTTACTCGCAATTTGAGGTGATTGTATTCGAGTATCACATTGCCAAAATTTTCAAACTCCATCATCCTATGAACTAACTTTTTAAGTGAAATTCAAACCTAACGGCTATTACTTTGTTTATGGTGTATGTCTAAGATCTAGGTGTGTCTGGATTTAGCCCAACAATGTGCTAATTACAACTAATTCCTAAGTGTAAACAGATCAATACTGCTGAAATCATAAGAATTGTCTATCATGACGTATCTTTCAAATTCAGCCTTTAATTCCATATTCAAGATAGCTAAATTTAGGCTTAGCAAAATGTCCTTTCAGTATTATTTTTTCTGTTTTTTTTTTTTTTTTTGCATGCCCTTTCATGGATTGAGAAAGTCAATTCATGAACCAACATTTCCCAAGAAATCGTTTAGAAAGACAATGTTAGCAATCAAAATTTAATGAAAAGAGTGGTCATGAATTTTCTAGATTTGATGACTTAAAAGCATCCACAATGGAGCACTCCAATTTTGAGTACTTAACCGGGTCCTACTTGTACACATCACTTTTTTATAATTTTTTAATAATAATATTTGTTAAACACTCAATCCCTCCAACCCATCACCTTCTAAAAAGTTTTAAATAGGGCCCACAAAAACTCTACATCTCATCAATAACTCTACATCTTTATAAATATGTCCCACAAAAATATTTGTTAATGAAGAGAGAGAGAGAGAGTACTTATTTAGGAAGTGGTACCTAATAGGTACTAAAAAGTATTTTGCTCCAATGGTAGTACCTAATAAGTACCACTTCTTATTGAAATAGGTACTACCATTGGAGATGGTCTAAGCATCAGCATTACATAGCAATGCATAGGTAAGCATTAAGAAACAAGGATGTATGCAATGCAAACAATGGTGAGTCGCACTAAGTTTTTGTTTGCGAGTTTGGAGGAAGCAAAAAACTGTTATTGTAGAGAATGATAAATCAATATTTATGATTAATATATTTTAAATTTTAAAGATATCATAATGACATAGATTGAATTTGAAAATTTTATATAAACCCTCCAAAATCCTCCTCTGATACAAATTTTTTATTTCTCATTTTATAAAAATTTTGTATTATAAACAAAAATAAACTCTGATATTCAAGTTACGGGAACTTTTCATTCTCTTTCATTTCATTTTCTTTCTTCTTTTACTTAAAACTATCTACTCCCTTCTCCAAACTCACGAAAAGATCTAAAAAACTTCTTTGTATTTCAGTTTGCAAAATCAAATAATAGCATAACAAAATTAACTATAACACCAATAAAACTTACACACAACTATAAAATTTTGAGTTCAAACTTAGATAAAGATATCAATTTAATAAATTGGCATTTGTATATTGAGCAAGAACTTGTGAGTTGTGTGGTTGTATATCCGTCAGAGAGTTTTTGTTTACATAAAAAGAATAAATCGTTAAATATATTTTCATCCCTATAAAATTAGCATATTTTTATTTTCGTTGCTATAAAAAAAACACATGTTTTCATTCCCAAAATTTTCTTGTTTTACTTTTAGTCTATGATGATCACCTTGTGGTCATTTTAGTGTCAATGTTGTGAATTTTTTTATTTGAAATATGTCTATATTATGTTTATAAATTATGTTAAACCTATATAAATTTATATCATATCAAAAATGTGTAAATGGGTACCCAAAAAAATATAGGTACTGGCAAAAAACGTGTAAAGCAATACATACCTATTAGGTATTGAATATTGTTTTACTCCAATGGGTGTACCTATTAGGTGCTAGAACTTAAAAAATAAATACCCACCATTAGAGATAGTCTAAGACACGCATAGAAGCACAATCATCTGTAATGACACCTTGTTTCTAGATATATATTATGACAAGTCGGCAGCTTATCCTGAAGAAGTTGTCAAGACAATACCACCACTTTTGAGGAGGCCCGTGTTTTCCATACTTTTGGGAGGAACCGTATTTCATCTTCAGAGAAAAACACCTCATCAGCTCTGGACTGGCGAAGGACCATGTAAATTGACTTTACTGAGAAGAAACTACATGGGTCATCCTTCCAATACCAAGAATCAAATGCTACCGAGATTAGTGAGCTGTTCAGAATTTCAAGAAGATTATCCAATAGATTAAGCTCTCGGACAAAGAGATCTTTTCTCCACCTTAAACCCCAAACTCATTAATCTTCAACTTAACTACCCATCTCACCCACCTTAAAAGAGTCTTTGGAATTGACTCCTTAGAGGGGTTTTCCCCACCCAAGGATCAAACCAGAAGGAAGTCGTGGCTCATTACCAACCTTTTTAGTGACCCCCTCTGAAAACCAATCTGAAATAGCAACCACGGGACCGCCTAGTAAGAACACGTTCTTCCACTAGCCCAAGGCCTACGTAAGACACTCAAGCCTCTCTCCAATATGAGGGGGAGGAAATAACGGGCTTATATCACAAAAAATATGTCTCTCATGAGTCCCACTACTCCTGAAATTATTCACCATCTCCATTTACCAAGCAACACTAGACTCACTGCCCGAACATCTCTAACTCATCTCGATTTATGTGGTTTAGGGTCTGAGTCAGCTAATCACTTGTTCAGTTCTTGCAACCAAATCTCACCTATTTGGTATGCTATCCTTAGTTGGTTGGGTGTTGAGTGGGTGTCTCCTCGTGGTATCCTAGGGTGTTTTGAGATATTATTGGGCATGTGTATGAGTAGGAAAAATAGATTGGGTGGACTTTTATTTGGCAAACTATTGTGTAGACTATTTGGAACTTCGAAAATGAAGTTTTCTTTTTTGAAGAAACTTTGTCTGTTGAGTATCTAGTCGATAGGGTGAAACGTTCATCATGGGAATGGTTCCTACATAAAAACTCTAGCTCCTACCGTTCCTTTTACGAGTGGGGTATGCACCCTTTTTTTAAAAAATCGGTAGAGTCTGTAGAGGTGTTGAGTTGAGTCTTCGTGAGGTCTGATTGATTGAAAGCCTCTTTAATTTGTTTATCCTTCTTGGTGGTTGATATTTGCCCCTCTCTCTCAGGGTTCGTGGATCTTCTTGTGATAATAGATTAAAAGTGTTTAGCTTTTGTTATACCTTCTTATGAAATTGTGTGTTTTTTAGAGGTTGTTAGGTGTTGGTATGATGTATTTTCTAGAATTCTTTTGTATTCTAAATTTTTCTCTACTTTATTTATACTTTTTATATATAATATTATTTGCCAGTAAAAAGATTATAAAAATTAAAAGTATATCATTTCATCCAAAATAAATAAATAAACTATATCTATCATATGGTATACGTCACACAATAATGCCTTGGACTAGATATCGTCACTATATATAGCTGCCGTGGCATAACATTGTATACCCGTCGACATAGTTTGAAAATTGCATTAGCAACATTTTTAATTCAATTTCAACAAGGACACAACATATACATAGATGCAGTGTTATTGTTCTTGAATCTTGATTTTCCTCTTACAAAGAGACAATAGTTTTAAACAAAACAATCTTTTAAAAACTGTTGATGACATCTTTGTTTGAATATAGAGACCGTCTAAAAATAGTTTAAATGTGGTTCTTACATTTTTTTAGAAAAATATTTTATTAAAATAAATATTCATCCGACATTTTAATATATTTTAAGTTGAGAATAGTAGAAATAATATAAAATACAGTGTACTTAAGTTTTGTCCCATCAATAATAATAGATAGTCCAATAAAAATGTGCAACATGCAATTGCGATTGCAAAATAAGAATATTTTAACCATACAATACGGCACACTAAAAACTCATTTTCTTCTGAGGCCAATTTCTCGAGTTTAAATTGATCGTTGTCTCCAACTTTAATCCAACAACTGCAAACTGCTGACAGTGTGATTGCTTAAAAAAATTTATTGTAACAAAATTGAATTAAAATAATTTTGGAAAGGCTATTGAAAATCTGAAAAGCCATTGTATTCCTAATTTATTGGAGCCAATAAAGTTGGACTACGCTGAATATATTGGATTATAGAATATGTTTGTATGGTGCAAAAATACCTTGCATAAAAAAAATAAAAAATCTCTTGCTTCAAAAAAAAAACCTTATATATCTAAATATTTTTTTGGAGAACATGTATGTTTTTGGCGGGGGAGATGAACCAAGTGTCATTCTCTTAGAAAATATGTGTTTTTGTGTACCAAACTATAACAATATTATAAAAAAAATGAGTGATGTATGTGGGGGCAACACTGCAACATAACATATTTGATCAATATTATTTTTAATTAATTAATAATTGATAATATGGTATCTATACTAATAGATAAAGGCAAAACACCATTTTGGTGTAGTCTTTTTTTAGAATTTCAATAATACCCTTAACTTCCAAAAACCAACATATTTCTAAAAAAACTTCCAAAACCAACTTTATTTTTTTTAAATCAATTATATATGTAAGTTACCAATGATTTGGACCATTAATGGATGTAAAATACAATTTTTATTTTGAGGGAAACTAAAAATACACAAATTAGTTTAAATAAAAACCAAATTTATAATAAATCACTATGTATAATTTATATACGTTAGCAAAATAAAAAACGAAGATCAGACAACCGCGCCCGTCCGTTTGCCACTAGTATTAATAAATACGTGAACAAAGTTGTCTGCTACTATTCTAGACAATGCACAAAACTTGGAGAAGATACATGCAACATAAATATAAGCTAATTAACTTCATTTTTTGGTTTCTTGGGGAGGACATGCCTACATAAGCAAAACAATATATTATTTGATGTATTTATATCATATGGCAACAGCACTTGGTGATAAACATAATGTGACACCTGTCCTTAGTTTTGGATTATTGTATAAAAAATTAGATGTAGACATTAGACCTGTACCACTTGCGCAGTAGAGAAAAATTATTAAAATAGTTTAGGATTTTGTTCTGTTTGAATACATAATGTGACATTTATGTATAATAATTTTGTTACAAAAGATTACAATAATAATCATGTAAATATAATCTAATAAAGTTGTCATATTAAAAGCATGGTAGGTCTGCAATAGAGAGTATACGTAAAGATATTTCTTTAGTGAAAGATTCCTAATTTGGATCTCTTATGAAAAATATCTTAGGAAGTTATGTTTTTTTGTATTTGTTCAAGGAATATGTTATGTATTATTTCTAGCTCTTGCTCTGTCGGTCTCAAATAAGATTGTAACAATTCAAATAAAATCTATGAATTTCATTAAATAAATTCATGAAGTTTTTACTTTTTAAAAATCTTTCAGTTAAAAATAAAGTAAATAAAAATAAAATAAAGTGGAAAATTAGGTATCTTTGGTACAATGGAGTACTCTCTCGCTTCTTATATATAAGCAAAGTTAAATTAAATTCACCGAAAAGATAATGTATTTAGTTAATAAATTTAATAAATTAAATTTTGTTTATATATAGAATCGGAGGAAATAGTTATTTTGAGTAATTTTGCAAGTCCAATGATCCAGTCCTTGTTTTGGGTAATTCATGAAGTCCAATCTTTTGGGCTGGTCTGGCCCAATATGCTAATACCAAATATATGGCCCACCCACTCTTATATAATTTGAAAATTTCTTTAGCTTTTTCAAAATCCTGCAATTTTTAAAATTTACCCCTCTCTAAATCACACAATTCAAACAAAATTTGCTTAGATATATTGTATATGGAAGTCAAAACCCTTTCTCATTTCTCAAATTTGAAGAGAAAGTTGAATGGTCTTTTCAAAAATAGTGATACCGGAAAGAAGGAAGGTTTCGTATTGATTATCATTCGATAGCCTAAATAATAAATGTGCTTAATACAGCAAGCTTAAACTAAAAAAATGATGAGGATGTGAGAATGATGTTTTCTATCTTTGCTCAATAAACTATCGAATTAGACACAAATTTGTTAGATTTACACATTATTGTCCTATGACAGTCAAAATATAATAGTGTTTCTAATTAAACTGATCAAGAAACCACATCATTGGAGAGATTCTAACATCATCATATTTTCTATCTTCGTTTTACAATACATCCTGATAGACCGATCCATGTTTTTTTAAGAATTTTGCTTCTCTAAATGTGTTCATTGAATGTAAAACTCAAAAACTGAAAAATGATAAGTTTCAATCAAATTTTGCTCCTCTAAATTTTTTTTAAGACTAGCCAATCTATACTAGTCTCATTCAAATAGTTGATCCGAACAAATAATCAAATTTTGTTTTCAAACTTGAATCTCTTCGTATAAACAATTTGAACAAATCTTAAGAAACTCTGATCAAGTTGAATTCCAATATGGCTTTTGACAACAACACTGATACAATATAAGGGCCTAACAAGCTAGCACAATTACAAGAGAATTACATTTCGTAGCCGTTTCTCATACGCCGTTGGAAATTTCAAAAATCTCCCTCTCACTATTTAAATTGCAAACTCAAAGGGTGCAAAATCTAAGAAAAAACAGTTCGTATTTTTAGAATGCAAACTAAACAATTCTTATCCTAAAATGGGAAATCAGTTCGCACTCTAGAATGCAAACTTTAAAAAATAAAGAAGAGATATTAGATATAAAGACGTTTGATTTTATAAGGTTCACATTCTAGGAATGTGGGCTATTTTCTTTTTTAATTTTTTATATTTACATACTCGCATCCAAATAGTATTGAAAGATCTGGGTGTACATGTGAGACTCAAGAAGCACAAAAAGCAAATTTTTAATATTAATGTTAAAGTAAATTGAGGAAGCAATTCAAAAAATCTATCTTCCCACCCCCACAAAAATTCAATTTTACCTAAATTTACGAAAGCAAATATTCAATAAATACGAACAGAATTTTTGAGAAAATCAAAAAACATTTACCAAAACTTGCAATATAAAAACAGATATTTCAACGGTTTATTTTTCAATAAACCCAAAAAAAAAATTTCAGTTTGTATTTATCAAAATAATGATTTAGGGACATAAATAAAAATCATAGGGTGAAAAAATAATGTGGGGATGGAAAGAGAAATTTTCAGCAATTTGTCTATAGATAAATTTCAAACATAGCTACCTTTCAAAAAACCTCAACAAACAATGTTGAAGAAATTCCATAAGCGAAATAGCAATATAAGTAAAATGAAAAAATTTTCCCCTCCCCCTTCACATCTCTTCTATTCCCTCTAAAATTGCAATATTACCCATGCAAAAAATATTAAATATGTATTTTTCAAAGCTTTTGTTGCCATTAAAAGTAATATTTTACACTAGAAAAAAAATCGAAATATATTTTTTGAGCTATTTGTGCATGGGCAAAAATGAAATTTCAAGGGGACTATGGTGTGGGGGATAGAATTTTTCAAGGAAAATTCTCTTCAAGCCCTACAATATGTTCACAATGACCCCTCAATTTTCAAAGCATATTGAGGGGCATGTGAACCTAAGAGAGCCTAAAGAGAATTTTCCACAATGTAATTGCTCATGAACTTGCTCTTCATTATCATCTCTAAGCCAAATGAGGTGTGGATTGAACCACTCTCATCATTCTTGGACTCAATTGTATTTTAAAGATATGGGCCCAATTTGTGATTTTTAATTAAAAAAAAATACTCCCTCCGTTCCTAGGAACAATTTGAAAAAAACACACATACCAAGAAATCTTATTTTTTTATTAAAAATTCTAAAATTTTATAGTATATTCTAAAAATAACCTTGGTGTAATTAATACATATAAAATATATTACTGTAATTAATGCATAACATTGAAATAGATAAAAAATAAAAATGAAATTGTTTAATTAATAAATCATAAATTTAATGATTGTTTCTTATCAAAAGAAATAAATTTGTTTTCCAAATTGTTCCTTATAAAAAATAAGGGAGGGAGTACAATACAACATAACATTATTGAGATAAATAAAAGTAAAATCTCTCTTCAGGCAACTAATTTGCGAAAGCTTTTTAAATTATTAATTTCAATAGTAAACAAAAATGTCACTGATCTAGCTCACCACACTACAAGAGTCCGTCTTGTTGCTATGAATTAAATAGCTACCAAATTTTGTATTACATCAAATAAATAGGGTGGAAAAAAAATGTCATCCTCACGTTAGCTTACGTTGTCTCTACATACCGTATCCTGGATGAAAAAGAAATGCAGTGTTAGCAAACAACATTAATAGAACAAAAGACGAATCATTTTACACTAATGTGTGTAAATATAGACACTTAAAAGGGCCTAATTAGTTTGCAAAATAATTTTTCTAGATATCAGTCTCAAACTTGGTGTATTAGCATTACCATACAAAATACACCGTAGAATGCAATTTCAATTGGCCCGTTCAAACTAAATACCTGAATTGTCCATGGGGTTGCCAACAGGTGCAGCCTCA
Organism: Trifolium fragiferum; assembly: GCA_954870985.1. Lineage (NCBI taxonomy): Eukaryota > Viridiplantae > Streptophyta > Magnoliopsida > Fabales > Fabaceae > Trifolium > Trifolium fragiferum. The sequence continues at coordinate 19,379,100 of OX940789.1, forward strand.
GGTTCCTTAATCTCGACAACAACACAGTCTGACATTAAGAATGTTTTGGCAACAGAGGATGCATGTTCCAGGCAACATCTGACCACCTGCAAAACAGTAATATGCTTACTTTATCAAAGATTCAAATCAAGCAAAACCTCGTGTTCTGGCTCGATACCTAAAACCGGTCAAAACTAAAATAGAACACCCGCATACAAATCGATTCTGATGATTTGGGAATTCCAACCTAAATCTAATATCCCATTGGAATTGGGAATTCTCATACAGATAGATTAAAAGCAATACAATGATCAAACAATAAATACCTTTGTTGGATCAATGATCCCGGCAGACATTAAATCTTCATATTTGCCAGTTGCAGCATTATAGCCATATCTTGTATTGTCGTTGGACAGAACCTATCCAATACAAAAGTTACATCAGCACTAGCACAAATATTAACAACGCATTCCAAATTAAGCTGATTTGTTTACCTTCTCACTCACTACACTTCCATTTACACCAGCATTCTTCGCTATTAATTTCAGAGGGTAACTAAGAGCTCTTCTAACAATTTCTGCTCCAACCTGCATCAAATCATTGTAATTGTAAGCGCTTTATCGACAGAGTCAGAATGTTAAGTATTAAATAATGACATCACTGAAGAGAAAAGGTCAAGTCAGGAACACTTTCAAGCACCCAAACAAAAATATTATCAAATAATGACTCACTTTTTCTTCATCATTCGCAAGGGTATCCTTGATGGCATCCACCTTGGATGCAAGTCTGAGCAATGTGCAACCACCGCCAACTACAATACCTTCCTCAACAGCTGCCTGAGAGTCAATACAATATTAGCTCATAGAACAAAAATAATAATTAAACAATAAACAGTTTGGAAAAGATAAATGTCACCTTTGTAGCATTAAGAGCATCTTCAACTCTCAATTTCTTTTCTTTGAGTTCTGTCTCAGTTTGTGCACCAACCTACACACATATATAAAAATTGCAATGATTACGGACTGTTTGCAGAGATGTTAAAAGCTAGTATATTGTCAAAGTTGAGTGGGCTCATTACCTGTATTACAGCCACACCACCAGACAATTTTGCAATCCTTTCGTTCAGCTTCTCCCTTTCATAGTCTTGCTCTGCAGCCTGTATAATGAGTAAATATTTCATTAGGGCCAGAGGAACAGTGTCAAATTCCATACTCATCTTAATATACATACAAACTCTACAGAGTTTTTCCCTATATAAGACCAGTCATGTGGATGTGTGCACACGTGATGACAATATCTAACGATCTCCCTAATATTATGCACATCAATCCTCCTAAACTCAAAAATAATTATCATTTGTAGAGAGAGAGGGAAACCTCAATTTGGTTCTTAATTTGTGAAACTCTCTTATTAACTGCTTCCTGGGTACTTCCGTCACCAACAATTGTGGTTGTATCCTTGGTGAGCACCACCTTGGAGGCATTGCCCAGAACCTCTTTCCCAGCTTTGTCTAAGCTAAGGCCAACCTCCTCTCTGATAACAGTACCTGCAAGTAAATTGGGAATATACATATTATTACCAACACTGGACACAAAAAAAAAAAAAAAGAAAATGTGCACTTCCAAATTGAACAGAACAATCAGAGTCATGACATGAAATGTCTAAATTTAAAAACCTCCGGTCAAGATGGCAATATCATCAAGGTATTGGCTTTTGCGTTCTCCAAATCCAGGTGCCTTGAGTGCTGCAATCTTCAGAGATCCTCTAAGTTTGTTCACAACAAGAGTTGCTAAAGCTTCTTGTTCAATATCCTCCGCAATGATCAAAATAGGGAATCCACTTCTAATTGCATCCTCCAATATGTTAATAAGATCCCTTGCATTGGTAATCTTTTTGTCAACCAATAGCAACTGCATAAAAAACATAATACCATATAAGTTTTTTTCGGTAAATACATAAACTGATCTCTAAAATAATGAAATAAGTTACAGGAAAATAAAACAATGTTGTACCTTGCAGTTCTCAAATTCCACAGACATCTTCTCACTGTCGGTAACAAAGTAAGGTGAAATATAACCACGGTCAAATTGCATACCCTCAACAACATAAAGACTGTTCTCAGCACTCTTTCCCTCCTCAAGGGTCACGACACCCTTTCTACCAACCCTACTCAAGGCTTCAGCAATCATATTTCCAACCTCATAATTGTTCCCTGCACTGACTGCTGCCACATCTGCCAATTCACTATCTTCAACCTGCAATCCCCACAACCAAAGTTTTTTTAGTCTTAACAAAATGACAAGTTAAATATTTGCTAAGCAACGAGCACACTGATATATGCAAGGAAATGTGAACTTTTAATAACCCCACTAGAAAAACATGCTTGAACACACAGATAGACAAAAGAATAATAAGTGAAATGCTTCACCTCTTTTGACATCTTTTTAAGCTCATCCACAAGAGCTTTAGTTGTCTTCTCAATACCACGTGTAATGAGCACAGGGTTTGCACCAGCTGCAACAACCTGCAGAATTTAATAGGAAATGAGACCCCAATACCATAACAATAAGAAAAACCAAACCAAATATAACCAACCACTTACTAGTTACTCATTCTACAATTCTAACCAAATAACAAAAACCTACCTTTACACCTTCTGCAATAAGGCCCTGAGCTAGAACAACCGAGGTTGTGGTTCCATCACCGGCCAAATCATTTGTCTTGGCAGCAGCTTGTCTCACCAACTTGGCACCAATATTCTCAACCGGATCCTCCAACTCAACCTTTACAACCAAATGCAAAAGGGGAAAACATCAAAATAAACAACCATATAAATAATTCACCTATACAACAATCGCATAAACATGAAAATTAAGTAAAAATCATAAAACCTAAACTCTTAGTCATATAAACATGATAATTAACTAAAATTATTAGAATCTAAAATCATACAATCACGTAAACATGAAAATTAAGAAAAATTCATAGAACCTAAACTCAACTCATCCAATCTCATAAACATGAAAATTAAATAAAAACCATACAGCCTAAACTCTTACAGTCACATAAACATCAAAATTAAGTAAAAATCATAGTGCATAAACTCAAACAATCACTTAAACATCAAAAGTAAGTAAATATCATAGAGCATAAACTCATACAATCACTTAAACATTAAAATTAAGTAAAATTCTTAGAAACCATATTAATAATCAAATTAGACATGAAAATTAAGTAAAATTTGTAGCATCTAATTTACCTAAACTCATACAGTCATATAAATATGATGATTAAGTAAAAATTATAGAGCCTAAACTCATAGAATCACTTAAACATGAAAATTAAGTAAAACTCTTAGAATCTAGATATATTATATACACATACAATCAAATAAACATGAAAACCATGTAAAATTCATAGAACCAAAACTCATAGAATCACATTAACATTAAAAATGAAGTAAAACTCTTAGAACCTAAACTCATACACTAACTTAAAGAGATTCAAAACAGGGTTCAATACGCACCTCTTTAGCAACAGTAACACCATCATTAACAATTTTAGGCGAACCATACTTGCTCTCAAGAACAACATTTCTTCCTTTAGGACCAAGAGTAACACCAACAAGATCCGCAAGCTTATTCACACCATTCTACAACACGACAAAACAAAATCAAAACATCACAAAAACAACCAAATTTCAAAAACAATAATTTCAGCGTTGTTTGAACCAATTGTACATACCTGAAGTTTCTTAATAGCGGAACCATCTTTGTTAAAATGCAACTCCTTAGCCATAGCAGAAACCTTAACATTGCGATTCTTTCTAGCGATAACGACTCTGTTAGAAGTTTTTTTGCCGGCGGCGAAGGGGAAGGAAGAAATTGCGGCGGAAGAGGAGAGATTGCAAGAGGAGGTTGCTGAGAAAGTTGATGATGCCATGATTGAATTGGGAGAAAATTGGAATTGAAAATTTAGGGTTTATGAGAGATTTGGTTTTAGATAATGAAGTGGGTTAGTGAAGTAGTAGTTGAAGAAGAAGAGTGAAGAAGATTAGGCTTTTTATATTTTGAAGGTGAAGTGAACGAGGAGGGTGTAAAAGGATTTGATCTTGAAGGTTCTGTTTCGTTTGGACCGTTGGATTGGAAGGAGTGTTTGTGTTGGTTTGTCGTACTTTGGAATGGTCTAGAACTTTTGCCTGCACTATGTGAGTGAGTGAGCGACGAACAAAAATCATTCATAATGGAGCACTCCAATTTTGAGTATTTAATGGGATCCCACTTGCACACATCACTTTTTTATAATTTTTTAATAATAATATTTGTAAAGCATTCGATCCTTCCAATTCAGCATCTTTTAAAAAGTTCTAAATAGATCCCACAAAATCTCTACATCTTATCAATAACTTTACATCTCTATAAATATGTCCCACAAAAATATTTGTTAATGAAGAGAGAGAGGGTACTTATTTAGGAAGTGATACCTAATAAGTACAAAAAAGTGTTTTGCTCCAATGGTAGTACTTAATAGGTACCACTTCTTATTGAAATAGGTACTACCATTGGAGATGGTCTAACTAACTTACAATATGTCTAGACTTCTAGTTTAACTCTCCTGAAATTGTTAGGTTGAACATTATGATTCGGGTTTCAACCAAAAAATTTACAATTATATGTGACTTTAATTTTGGTGGATTATCACTTTATTTAAGATAAAAAAAAAATTACAATATATAAAAGTTAATTAAATATAAAAAATAAAAATAAAAATTACTACTAGATATTTGAGAATAAACTATCATAATCATTATTATATATATCATTATTATATATAACACTAAGGTATATAATTTTATTTTTTTTACAATGAATTTGAGAATTAAACTCTAGCATATTATTTAGGAAAAATTACGCCGTATGTCATTTATCTTAAATTTTTGTAATATTTTAGTTTTTTATTTTTATTCTTTGACACTTTGGTCTTTTATTTTAGTTTATTTTTCTCATTTGGATCCTTTGTTTTTTTATAACATTAACATATAAATCTTTTTTTTCATTTTTTTTAAAGTAAAAAATGCTGAATCTTATTTTTAAAATACAATTTTATTAAGATTAAATAAAACTCATAATTTTGATATCAATTTCTTCATATCTTCATCTTCTTCTTTAAACAAATTTTCATCTTTTTCCTTATATAAACAAAGTAGATTCTTCTTTCAACGATTTTTCTTCTTCCAAAATGCTGGTGGAACAAAAACACATTCACAAAATGCACTATCATGTTCTTTTTCTTTCATCGGTTCTTCTTTCATCGAAAGAAGACAAAGATATGAAAAAATTGACAAAGATTTCTTTTAAAAAGAAGATGAAGATATGAAACAATTGATGAATATGATGAACATATTCATCAAAATTATGAGTTTTATTTAATTTTAATAAAAATATATTTTAAAAAATAAAATTCAACAGTTTTAAATAAAAAAAATTATTAAAAGGATTTATATGTGTCTGTTATAAAAGATAAAGATGTAAATGGAAAGAACTTGATGTGTGTCGTTCCTCCTCCCCTGTTCGGATTGTTGTGAATTCGTTGATAAACTCACACCAATAAAAGAACTTGATGTGTGGAGAATTTGAATCAAGCAACCAAAATAATAAGTTGATATAGAGACGATGATAACTAATATGTAAGCAAGTAAACAAATCAAAGAGAGAAAGACACAAATCTTTGATTACCCAGTTCGGTGTTAATTAACCTACTCTGAGGGAGAGAGCAACCCCTCCGTTCTACTAGAATCAAGAGTATCACTTTACAAAAAAAATCCAATTGGATACAAGGAATTAGCATGAGTTCCAGGAATTTCTGACTTCATGTAACCGAGATTTCAAGGCATATCCAACAATTATCTACCTTGCCTTTAAATCGATGGTGATCCACTCAAACACTGCGCTGCTCTCTTCATCTTGAATCTTCTATTCAAGATCACCGACAAAGTCCAAGTCCCACTTGGACCTTGAGCAAGGTACTAGCCTCCACTTGCTTCCCGCAAGCATTACCTCCTTCCCTTTCATCCCTCGGAATGCCTTCCGCTCTCATGAAGATCTTGCCTCCCACTACCATAGGATTTTTGGTAGCACCCACAAGATTCACCGCCTCCTCTTCAGACCCCGGAGTGATCAATTTCGTCCTCTTAAAGAAACGTTTATGCCCCGCTATCATCAGCTTTTTAGATAGCTCAACAAGATTCACCACCCTTCGACCCCCGGAGTGCCCTCCATCCTCTCGAATTATTGCTTGGCTCTGAACCCACCCTGGACTTTTAGACGGTTTTGATAACTCACTTTATGTGAGTATAATTAGGCCTTTAACACTTGATTTGTTACCTGCTAATATGGTTTTGTATTCAATGTTTAGGTTTATTTTATGCAAATTGTGAGCCTAGTATATAATTAGGAACAAAATGTAATCTCTTCATATAAAGAGAGCTCTAGAGTCATTTGGTTTCAAGACAGACCACTAGACCATTATAAAGGTTCAAGAGCCAAGACAATAGCTAATTAGAGTCAAGACTACCATTCCGTACAACCATGAGAGGCAGTTAATCAGTCAATGCAGTCAAAGCCGCCACGTCAGGGAAAGAATACGAACGAGCGCTAACGGGAGGAAAGACAGCTGGCAGATTTCCCATGTGCAAATTGTACTACTTTTGTACTAATCATTGGGGGAATATGCTTTATTCCTTTGAGCTGTCTTATCCTCAATTAGGGAGGCCCATGATCCAAGAGATTGTCCTATATAAAGGAGCCTTAAACCCTAAAAGTTAGAGCTCAGTCGTTGTGTGAAGAACAAAGGAGAAAACTAAAGACACTTGTGGTGCGCCGCTGTTGTTGATCTGATAACTGGAGTCGTGATTGCTGCCGGACTTGGAGCTTGAGACATCTTCTCTAAGGCTGTCACAGTTGTAGGTTTACATTTAAGAATTCATTTTTATATATAATCTTATTTATCTGGTTGTTATGATTTCTATGCTCACCATGAGCTAAACTCTTAATGTTGAAGTTATGTGAAGTTTAATTGAAAGTTTAATATGTTTATGTGATGTGATATGTGTATGTAAGCTCTTTTAGTTCCTTTGTTATTTCGCTATATATTTGCATCTATGACTGATCACCTTATATTTGAATACAAGTTTATTGTTAAGAGACATCTAATGATAAATGGATTTAATGAACTAATATGGTTAAGTGAGGTATAGACATATATTCTCTACTTAAAGACTTAGACATAAGCTTTAGGGCCATAGTAAGAACACAACGACGTATTTTTGAACAGTAATGAAGTAAGTTTGACCTAGACATAAGATTCATCTTATCACACATTGCAAATCTAACGTTGTAGACTGATCAGTGCATTTTAATGCACATTCTTCTACTATTGTACTCATGTATTCCTATAGTTTATTTTACTATTTTCACTATTTTAGTGTGTTTTTATATTTAAGTATAATTATAGCTTTATTTTATTTTCGTACTTATTTTCTGAATAAATAATACATTAACACCTTCTCGGTCCGCAGGTCATAACTGGAGCTAGGAATATCAGATCGAGGCGTGCTAAATTGCGTTGGAAAGCTGAGACATAGAGCTACAACTTTCATGCTGAAGCCAGAAGCCAATTCGGAGCGCAAAGGAGTTAAAGGATTGCATTTATGTTCCAGACGTTATTGAATAATTATTTTCGATCCAAAAACTTATGTTTTTCGGCCCAATTGTTTTATGGTCTGTTTTGCTTGCTGTTATAAATAGGAACATATGACCTAGGTCAGAACCACTTTTGATTTACACGAAACTAAACCCTAAAGCCGCCGCTTGCTAATGGAGAACTAATCTCTTTTATCAATTCGTTGGTATAAGGAACTCGTTTAAGATTCTTGAGGTTTGATTTTAATAGCAATTTTGTTTCTCTATTTATGCTTTCTGTTGGCAATTCCTCTCTTTATTCCATTGTATGAATTCGTGTTAGATGATTACTTAATTTGTTATATTCGAATTTATACAGTAGAGTTATTCGTTTTAATCCATCGCTTGTTTAGATTAATCCGAATAGGAATTGATTTAGTTTTGCGCTTAGCAATAGGTTGATCGAATATGTCATGATATTGACCGTGTTTTGTGACGCTTGTTCACTTTATATGGTTGGTTGAACGCATGAGATGCTTAATCGAATGAATTCTTTTTGTAAAAATAGTTGTCGCTTGTATAATTAGTTTTGCAAATCAACCGAAGCATAAATAGATGAATGAATGATTTTAAGAAACTGTGATAGAATTGAGAACGAGTTACCTAAAACCAATGAATTGATCGTGTTTATCAATTGAATTTCTTATACTCTTTCGTTCTCAACAACCCAAAAACCCCTCATTTAATTGTATTATTAATTGTTCTTAGTTTTGTTAATTATCAAATTAGAGGTCCTTGTGAGACGACCAAGGTTAACTACCTTGTACTACTATTCTTAATTAAAACTTATTTTTGATCACTAAACGACGGTGATCATAGACATACACCTCAATGCAAGAGTTGCTTGCAAGAGTCTTGCATGTGCATAAGTTCAACATGTTTTCACATCTGTTTCTCAAAACCATTTTAATCATTTGTCTTTAATATTACTTGCAACCTATTGAAATTAACTTCCCTGGAGCTCACCCAAATATGTTAGGGTGCCTACTCTGATGCCAATTGAAATTCCTGGCACGCTAGATACAATGCTAGATACAATGCTCTAGCTTCTTAACCCTGAAACGTAATGCTGTATACAATGCTATAGCATCCTACTGCGTAAATCTCAAGATAAATAAAAGCAAATATCTGAAAGCAAGTAAAGAACACGGGATATTTGTTAACCCAGTTCGGCGCTCAAAGCAAGCCCTAGTCTGGGGGATACCAATCCAGGAAGGAATATCACTATAATAGTCCTAGTTGTAAGTCTTCAGCAAACACACGTTTACAACTTAAAACCTAGGCAACTACCAATGACTCTTCAACCTAGGAACTCCTAAGTCTGAGATCCCATCTCACTCCCTTACAACCTTACAAACAGCAAGGATTTCAAAAACACAAAGACAAAGTATTTTGGAGACACACTCCTAAAAACTACACACTCGTACCTAAAGGCTTAGAGTGCAAAAACACACACACAATCCTAACTCCGTACTTCAAAGCTTAGGAGAGGATCACACAAGGTACAACTCAATGAAACACGTCCTAAGCTTGCATCAATGAGACACAAGAAAGACTCACAATGAAAACAAAACACACACGCAAAAACCTAGAAGACTAGACAACAAAAATACGGCGTGAACAACCACTGAATTAGGTTTTGCATAACCTTTAAGTACTTCAGCAAAGTCCTTGATCCTGAAATAATTATGAGCTTGATTTGTTTGACTCAAGCCATTGACCACATTAATTAAAAAGGATTCTTTCCAAAAATAAACTTCAACGAGATTCTTCATAGAAATATTCTTGTCAAGGATCTGAAGTAATAAATGATGATCCTCAATATAAGCAAGACACACAGGCGCCATGCAAGATTCATGAAAGAGAAAAACAGATCATTCCATAAATACAATACGCGCCCTCAAATTACCAAAAGCCGGATACGATGTTGTAGCATCTTATACCACATCCTGCTCACCAAAAATGCAGCCAATACAGAAGACTCAACATATAAGACTCTGTATATTTGCACATGTTATTGAACTCTGATTTCAAAAGGCAAACAGGTTCCACAAGCTGCAACATCAAACTGCCCTTGCACCCGACTACCTCCAGCAGTCCTACAAGTTTCCAAGTTTGATAACTGTTGCTTTCAGTTGCCTTCCTGAAGATCCTTTCAAGGTCTTGCACTTCTACAACCACAATTTAAACGTATCCCACGAGGTCCCCATGGTTACACCCCTTTGGTTCAACACTCTCATTATCCTCCCTATCTCCGATTAGATACCGAGAGTCAATATTAACTATCTCCCACTATTGAAATATTCCGTCTCAAACTGAGTTTCCACCAAATTACATTCACCATGCTCTTGTAACAAGCAATACCTCTCCACCAACCCTTTTGAAACACCCAACACAAAATCCCCTAACTCTCCACCGTCACAAGCATCACCAGTTGACACCACTAGTGCCTCTCCATGCTTATAACCCTCATACTCCGATGAGCTTTCAACAACATGTGCAAAATTATCATTGTCTTTCAACTCCGGACAATCCCTCTTGTAGTGACCCCTCTTTTGACAGTCGTAACAACTCCACATATCACCGCCATTTGACTTAGCCTTCCCACCTCTACCTACACCTCTTCCACTAGAAACGTTTAAGGCATCCGCACCATCTCCCACCTTCAAGTCTTTAAACTCAGTTAGTTCTTTCGTTTGTAAGGCCATTTGAACTTCCTCCAAGGTAATAGGGTTTTCCCTACCGTAGAGTATGGTATCCTTGAAACTTTAATAGGACTTAGGTAGCGTACACAGGAGGTGTAAAACTTTGTCTCCGTCTTCTAGGGTCACATCAACGTTGGCTAAATCATCAATAATCTTATTAAATTCCGCCAATTGTTCCGTCATGGACTTCGACTCCATCATTCGATAAAAGTAGAGCTTCTGTTTTAGAAACTGCTGATGTCCCGCTGACTTGGTCATATACAATGAATTCAAGCTTAGTCCACATCGCCTCAGCGTTGGTCTCCTTTGCGACTTCTCTCAACACATTGTCTCCGAGACACAAGGTAATAACATTAACCTCTCTTTCATTCAAATTAGCCTTCTCCGCATCGGAGAGACTCGCCGGCATCAGTGCACCCTTCAAGGCCTCAACACACTTCTTATGGACTAGAACAACCCTCATCTTCACCTTCAACAACCTGAAGTCGTTAGTCCCAGTGAACTTCTCAATATCAAACATCGAACCCATGATACTTGATTATTGATTGATCATTACCCTACGGTGGGAGCCCATTGTTGAATTCGACGATAAACTCACACCAATAAAAGAACTTGATGTGTGGAGCAATTGAATCAAGCAACCAAAATAAGTTGATATATAGAAGATGATAACTAATCTGAAGCAAGTAAACAAATCGACGAGAGAAAGATAGAGACATACATATTTGTTTACGCAGTTTGGTGTTAATTAATCTACTCTGGGGGAGAGAGCAGCCCACCCGTTCTACTAAAATCAAGAGTATCACTTTACAAGAAATTCTCAATTGGGTGCAAGGAATTAGTAAACCCTAATTCTACCCAAAACCTAAATCTCTTCTCTTGATCAAGAGACTCAATTAACTTGTCTACCCAAGGAGAAACCAATAACCTTTGCCTTTGTGTTGGCTAACCCTTATTCCCTCAATCTTAATTTTTCTATGAATAAAGTAATCCCTATTTATAGAAAAATATATGCCTATTTATTTTAAAAGACAATCTTCTAAAATAAAACCAAATCTCATATTGTTTTTAAATATATCTAATTTAAAAACAAACACAATCCAAGTAAGAGTGCCTTACAAGAAAGTTTTTTTTTTCACAAAAAAACTCCAACTCTCGCGTCTGCACTCGGCGCCCGCTCAAATGGTAGTGACGATTCCACTAAACATTGCGCCCCGCGCCAACTACAACATGAGTTCCAGGAATTTTGGCTTCATGTAACCAAGATTTCAAGGCATATCCAACACAGACTGTTTCTGTTGTAGTTGTTGTTGTTGGCGTTGTTATTCACCTGAGTGGTTGATGCCGCCACCTGTGCGTTCAGAGCGGTGATGGTCGCAGTTAAAGTCATGTTTCCCCCTCCAAACTATGCCTTCGTCACTGGTTGATCTCCCCTAGCTTATTGGTTCAAGAAAGAACATGGGAAACTTGCTCTGATACCAACTGACACAGTCAGAAGTGAGAAGGATTAGCAAGCGTTAATCCTATAACAAGAACACAAGTTCGCATGCGACAAATCTATCATATATAAAGCTCTGGAATCCATTAAAATTTTGGAATCCACCGGAAAGAGTAAAATTTGGAATCCACCAAACTTGAGAAAATTCTCTATAATTTTATTGAATCAAAAGGTATAGGGAAAAATAAAAATAACAAATCTAGCTAAAATAATAAAATACTAATTAAAGAAACCCTCCTACATCATTAATGAATAATATTCCTTCCGGTCATTTTTATAAGAAACATTTAACTTTTAAAATTCATTTAACTTTTTTTTCTCAAAAACATCTTTTGATAAGCTTGTAGATCTTAGATATTGTACGGTGAATCTAAAAGAAAAGTTTAATTGGTTTTGACAAAAACATCTTTTGATAAGCTTGTAGATCTTAGATATTGTACAGTGAATCTAAAAGAAAAGTTTAATTGGTTTTGACAACTTTGGTGAAATAACATTTGAGTTAAATTTTTAATTTTTCTCATAAAAATTTTATTTGATCATACATGTGAGAGTCCTATATATATTGTTATATTTCATTAGGATAAATTTGTGATGCAAGGAAAAATTTCATTCCCTCTCTTTTATGTTTGGTTGCGGCCATAAATTTTTGCTAGTGTTGAAATTTCCAAAATTTTACTTCATGAAAGATTAATAGATCAGATCTATGTGTATATAGATTCGAAAGAAAATTATGGTTTTGAGCATTTTGGAAAATTATTAATTTTGCAAACAATGTCATTTTTATAACATGGATAATCTTAAATTTGCTATCATGATATCAGAATAGATTATTTTAAGAAAAAAATTTCGGCCCATTTTTAATACGGTACACATTTTGTGGGGATATTGTTGTCACTTTAAAATTGAAATTTGTCATAAAAAACAGACATCAGATTCACCTTTTTGTTAATGATATTGTGAAACTTTATAAACTTGAGGAAGTTTATTCATAAAAGCATTTTGTTTTAAGTTGATTGGGGAAGAATGTAGTTTGAACTCGAAGTGTTTTATAAATAACTTTGAAACTTATTTGAAAAAAGAATTTCTTTTGAAAAGTTTTAAAATAGGTAGGATTTATTTAATGATGTTTTTTGCGATAAGAACTATTTACTAAAGTATTAATGTTTTTCAAAAGAGTGGTTTTGAAAATTACTTGAGCCTAGCTAGTTGTGAGAGAACAACCCTAGGTTTTGATCCATTTGCAGCCAAAATTAAGGTATTATTTTGGGGTTAATCAAAATATCATGTAACTTATATAAGTTGTGAGATTTGAAAGGTTAAGAAGAGTAGCCGAATTGGGGACCACTACTAGAAAACAGCATTTTAGCCTCCAAATTTAGCATCGGCCCCTGACACCGACGCTGCTAATGTAGCGTCGGATGCTATTAGAGTCACACTTAGACTCGGTAAAACCGACGCTAATATAGAGTCGGATGAGAAAGACCGACGCTATGGTTTAGCTTCGAGTGTTTTAGCCTCTTCCCCGACACCGATGCTAATCGGACGCTAAAGGTGTGTTAGCGTCGGCTTTTAGCCCATTAGAGTCCGCTTTTGGCCGACGCTAAAAGCTGTTTTTCTAGTAGTGGACTTTATCGAGAGAGATGAATTTTGCTCGCTTATCATAAGTTGAACATGTTGGAAGTTTGCCGAGGTAAGGACACTCTCTAACTATCTCATATACCACTATAAATACCAAATACTTGTAGGATTGTGTAATTGTTTGTATGTGCATGTATAATTAGTTTGTTGTGCAAAATATGAATTATTAACATGCGTAATTGTGATGTATTCTCGTGATGAGAACTTCTAACTCAAACTCTGGTAAGCATTACATGTAATATGTAAGAAAGAAAGTTAGAACCCTAATACACCTATTTATTCACCTTAATATATAAGTGAAGATATAGTCACTAGGTTACTCGACCAAACCAAAAAGAATCACTTAAAGAAACTCTACTTAAAATTTGATAGTTATTTTTTACAAAATATAGATTGAAAAACATGGTAACAAAGAAATCTATTTAAATTGAGAATACACACAAAAAAATGATAAAACAAATGATGAAAAAATAAAAGAAATATTCATCGCAATATTTTTAACTTCTACCCATAAAAAAAAAAAAATATATATATATATATATATATATATATATATATATATATATATATATATATATATATATATATATATATATATATATATATATTTCCCTACAATTGTTTATAATTCAATACGACAGACATTATTCGACAGTCATTCTAATTTCTATGTTGCTCAAACCATGAGGCAAAGAGGCAACAAGGTTTTAAGACAAGCTAAACTTAAATACTATTTAATTATATAAATAAACTAAGTATTAATTGTTTTTCCTTCTTTTCCTGCAACATGATTTTTAATTCCAGTCGTTGGTTCCTTTGCAAGATGCATCATAGACTGTGATATACCTAAATCACAAATATTTGGTTTTACCGTACCTTAAGCTCAATAAATGACTCTTCTAATTCCTTAAGTTGAGTGAATTAGGCTGCTTTGTATTATTTTAGGATATAATCATGGATCTTATCCTCCTTTTAAGTCTCATATAATTTGGCCATGACATCTTCAAGTTGTTGATCCAGATCCTCTATATGTCGTAAAAAGGATTTTTTAGGACATCTTTTGGATTAGACTCTTGTTGAAGATACTTGGATATAATAGCATCAACGCTCAAGTGCCTAAAAGAGTATGAATTATTCATGTGTGGGGCAAAAATATATTATTGTATTCTCCCTCGGGAATGAGAGTTACTCTTTTACGCACCCAAGTTTTGATGCTATTGCATCCAAGTTTCTTCACCAAATTCAATTGATATCCTAGAAAACCCTTGTTACAACATAGAGGATCTCGATCAAAAAGTTGAGAACTTAAGGCCAAATTAGATTAGGCTGATTTGAAAGGTAAGACCAAGATGAGATCCTAAAAAAGAAAATTTGTTTTCCTACCCCAACGTTTATCTTTATACCCTTACAAACAAATAAATATCCCCATTTTACCCTTTTATAATATTGATTCACCCCTACATTTAATCAAAGTTACAAACCGGAAAACTTTAAAAAATGAGGTTTAAAATTTAGCCACGGTTTAACCGTGGCTAAATTGTAAAATTTTGGAACACTTCAATCCAGTTTTCCGGTAAACTAATTACAAACCGGAACAGTTAAAAGATGGCAAAATTGACAATCCAAATGTATTCCGGTAAACTAATTACAAACCGGAACAGTCAAAATATTACAAACTGGTAAACTAATTACTCAACCTTAGGCCAACATATCCTAGAGAACTGCTCCTCCACCACAACAAAATTGAGGTTCCACAATTTGCAATTGCAATTCCAATTCGTTTTGTTAGAATTCCAAGAGCTTATCATTTTAAGCTTCTGAGTTGTTTATTGATTAATCACATTCTAACTTTTACAAATGTGATGGCTTGTATATATTGCTTCACATTGCTGACATTTGGCACAACCAGCTCAGCAAGACCTAACTGCCTAATGCCACACCAGCATTGGTTACTTAACTAACTGTTACAAGAGAAACTTTTACAGTTATAGGTAGTTACAAATTCATCTATTACATATTATAATATTCCCCGCTCAAACACAAGGGGTTTCAATGCTTGGAAACAATTTGAGTTTGGCTCTAATGGTAGCATAATTTGAAGGAGACAGAGGTTTTGTAAGCGGATCTACTAGCTAATCTAGGGCAGGAACATGTAGTATGTTGAGCTTCTTTGATATAACCTTCTCTCTGACAAAGTGGATATCTAGTTCAAGATGTTTGGTCCTTGAGTGAAGTACAGGATTGTGTGCAAGAGAGACTGCACTCAAGTTATCACAGAGTAGTGTTGGAGTGTGGAAAGGAACCTGAAGCTAATGAAGGAGTGACTGAATCCATAACAATTCTGCAGTGGTATTAGCCATGCTCCTGTACTCTGCCTCTATGCTAGATCTAGCAACTAAGGGTTGCTTTTTGGATCCCCAGGAGATCAAATTTGTGCCAAAGTATATGCAGGATCCTGATGTTGACCTTCTGTCATCTTGGTCTGTGGCCCAATCTGCATCACTGTAGGCCCTTAGAGAGAATGGAGGACTAGATGGAGATGGGTGCAGTAAGAGACCATGATGTATAGTACCCTTCAAATATCTGAGTATTCTTTTGACTGATTTCCAATGTGTCTCAAGTGGATGTGCCATAAACTGACAAACTTTATTGACACTGAATGCTATATCAGGTCTGGTTAAAGTGGCATATTGTAATGCTCTTACTGTAGATCTGTAGAGAGTTGGGTCACTCATAGTGTCTGTGCCATATTTGCTAAGCCTGCAGGTGCTTACCATAGGAGAGCCTATTGGCTTGTTGTTCTCCATATTGGTTTTGTTGAGTAGATCTCTGATGTATTTTGCTTGATTTAGTAGTAAGGCACCTGATGGTGTGTGATGCACTTCTATTCCCAAAAAGTAATCAACTTCTCCCAACTGTTTGAGGGCAAATTGACTTGAGAGTTTATGAATGAGATCCTTGATGAGGTGGGGGGCAGAACCAGTGGTGAGAATGTCATCCACATAGATCAGAACATAGGTACATGATCCTTATTGATGATGAACCAGAAGAGAAGGGTCACATTTGCTTGCCACAAATCCCATCTTGAGTAGAGTCTGAGTTAGTCTTTCATACCATGCACGTGGAGCTTGTTTTATCCCATAGAGTGACTTGTGGAGCTTACACACTAGGGATTTGTCAAGAGACTCAAAACCAATAGGTTGTGTCATATAAACTTCTTCTTGTAGCAGGCCATTCAGAAAAGCATTGTTTATATCAATTTGTTGAACATACCATTTGTAGGTTACAGCTAGAGTGAGTATAAGCCTTATTGTCACAGGTTTAATAACTGGTGAGAATGTTTCTGTGAAGTCAAAACCTGGAGTTTGAAGAAAACCTTTGGCTACCAACCTGGCCTTGTATTTATTTATTGTCCCATCAGGATTTTCCTTAACTCTGAATATCCATTTGCATAGCTTCTAGCCATGTAGGGTTAGTTAAGGCAGCTTTGACAGATGTTGGTTCAAGATTAGCACTGAATGCCTTAGGCTTGAGATTGCCAGTTTTCCCTCTTGTAATCATGGGGTGTTGGTTAGTATCAAGGTTTGGAGATTTTGTTAATTGAGTGTTTGAAATTGAAGTGTCAGTAGTTTGTCTGTTAGGTGGAGATGAACCAGTAGGTTTAGATATGAGAGAGTTAATGTCAGTGATGGTTATGGGTGGAGTGTTTGGAGGTACAGAGAAGGTGTGGGATTGCTTTTGCTTATAGGATAGTGTGGGGATGTATCAGTAGGAGTAGTAGAGTTGCTGCAGTTTTCAGAATTGGTTTCAAACATAGAAACATAGGGAAACTGAGACTCATGAAAAATTACATCTTTAGACACATATATTCTACCCTGGTTATCCAAACATTTGTGACCTTTGTGTTGAGGAGATACACCTATGTAGATACAAGGACTAGACCTGTATTCAAGCTTGTGTTTGTTATAGGGTCTCGGGTGGGGAAAACAAAGACAACCAAAAACTTTAAGTTGAGAATAGTCTGGTAGAGATTTGAAAAGGGCATAATGAGGTGACTGAAGGGCAGGTAAAGCACTAGTGGGTAATTTGTTGATCAAGTGGACTGACTGGGTAAAACTATATATGATCCCAAAATTTTAAAGGTAAGGATGCTTGGGATAATAATGTGAGTCCCATTTCTACTATTTGTCTGTGTTTTCAATCCACAGTACCATTTTGGTGAGAGATATGAAGGCATGTTAATCTATGTTGAATGCCTAGACTGTTAAGCAATGAAGTAAAGGGTCTAAATTCTCCACCCCAATATGACTGTAAGGCTTTGATAGAAGCTTGAAATTGATTTTGTATATAGGCTAAGAACTGAGTAAAAGCTTTCAAAGCATCTGATTTGTGTTTGAGAAAGTAGATCCATGTGAACTTGGTATAGGTATCTATAAATGTGATATAGTAATTGTAACCATAGTAAGAGGTAAAAGGAGCAGGTCCCCACAGGTCACAGTGTATAACCTCAAAGGGTTTGGTGTAGACAGTATTAGATAAAGGGGAATAAAGCCTATGGGATTTGCCAATACAACAGAAAGTGCAGGAATCAATAGCATTTTTATTAGAGTAGAGTATCTTTCACAAATTCAAAACAGTTTGAACAACTTTATTGTGAGCATGGCCTAACCTTAGGTGCCATTCATTATCTAATTGTCCATTGGACAATGAATTGTTACAGTGAACAAGTTTATTTAAAATAGAAAATTGGCTAGTGCTAGAGCTATTGAACCTATTCAAATCAAAGAAGTTACTTGACATAGTCTTTGAGGTGGCAACAGTGTTGGGAACAAAGAGAAATGGCTTGAACTTGTACAAACCATCAGATCCAACAGTGCCTTCAAGAAGAGTTTCTTTAGAATCCTGGGTTTTCACATAACAATGATAAGGGTGGAATTCAAATATGACATTATTATCTTGTGCAAACTTGCTAACAGATAAAAGATTTTTAGAGATATTGGGAACATGTAACAGTTCATTGAGCTTTAAATGAACAATAGGATTATTAGGAGAATGAAATTGTGAGTGACCTATAGAATGTATAGACACACCTTGACCATTTCCCATTATGACTTGATCTTGTCCTTGATAAGGAGTGCGATAAGCCAAGTTATTGGGGTTGAATGTGAGATGATGAGAGGCACCTGAGTCAGGGTACCATGATGCAGTGGAAGTGGTGTCCATATCTGGTATATGAGCATAGTATTGTTGTATAGCTAAGTGTGCAGTGGGTCTAAGATAGGGATTGAAGCGTGTTGGGCGAGGTGGGGGTCCTGCATTATAGCCACGATTGTAAGGTTTGTTAGAGGGAGGCTCATACCTGTACCAGCAATCCATGGCATTATGATTAGGTTTGGAGCAAATTTCGCACTGAACTTTGCCATTGGTGGACGTGTTTTGAGCTTTACCACGACCTCTCCCTCTGCCACAACCTCTGCCATGATTTGCCTGGGCATTGTAATGCTCTGTACCAGATTCTTGATCTTCAGAATCATCATTAGGAGTGTTTGAGTGAACACCAGCTTGAGCTACATTGGCTGAAACACTTGGATTTGCCAATTCTTGTTTGAACTTATCAAACTGCGCTTCTTGGAGAAGAAGAAGAAGAGCTTTAACATCTTCTACTGTAGGAGTTTCAAATCTACTATACACCATCATTACAAATGAGTTGAAGTCTTCTAGCAAGCCTTCAAGAATCGCATCAACCAGTTCTTACACAAATATTGTGTCACCTACAACAATTAGTGAATTAACAATTGACTTGATTCGGAGAAGATATTCATTCACAGATCTTGCTCATTTCTTGGTGTTTTTGAGTTTAGATCTTAGTTGTCTGGCTCTTGATTTGAGAACAGAGTTGAAGTACTTGTGTATTTGATCCCAAACTTCAAAAGAATGCTTACAGTGTAGTACACGAGGTAGAACCTCATCGGAGATGGTAGAAAGAAGCCAGGTAAAGAGTGTTTGATCTTTGAACAACCATTTCTGGTACTCATCGGAGTTCTTTCCATCTAAGCGATCTGCAACGGACGCGAATTGCAATGGAATATTTGGATTGACAATGAGACGGTGAAAGATTATGTGCCGTGATAACACCGTTGATTTGTTGGCTCCATAAGAGAAAGTTCTTGTCGTTCGGCTTGATTGTGAGAGAATGCGTTAGACCTGATTTGGAAGATTCTTTCTCGGTGTTAGGTAAATTGGTTGCTCCAGTGAGGTTTTCGTTGTTGTTTTCTTCAATTGACAACGTAGCCGCCATTGTTGACGGTGAAGGAGCTTGAGATCGGTGCGGAAGCGATCAAGATTGAACCCTAAAGGCTCATTGATACCATGTTAGAATTCCAAGAGCTTATCATTTTAAGCTTCTGAGTTGTTTATTGATTAATCACATTCTAACTTTTACAAATGTGAAGACTTGTATATATTGCTTCACATTGCTGACAGTTGGCACAGCCAGCTCAGCAAGACCTAACTGCCTAATGCCACATCAGCATTGGTTACTTAACTAACTGTTACAAGAGAAACTTTTACAGTTATAGGTAGTTACAAATTCATCTATTACATATTCTAATACGTTTCATTAAGGAAATTTCTACACGACCTGAGTGTTGGACTGAATTTTCCTTTCCACTCCATAACGGTACTTCAATTTTATTATTCTTTGTTATATGTTCTAATTATGATTCTATATTTAATCAATTGAATATGTATAATCTGATTATGTAATAGCGATTAATTTTGTTGTTGATTTTTTAAGCTGATAATTGAAATCAGTATAGTTTATGCCTTATTTCATAAATAAATACTAATCCTGATTAAGTTGAATTCAGCATAGAGAAATGGATTGTAAATTGGTACGTAGTTTATAATGCTCTACTTGAAGGTAGTGTTTCCTACCAAGATGGAAGGAATGAATGGCTTATTCAGGAATTTGAAAACGTAAGCCATCTTGATCATCTACATCTAATAGTAGTTTGATTCGAGTTTTGACGATCTGCAAAAATTGGTTGGTGCCTCAATATAAGATTGGATCTGATAGCGGAAAAAGAATCCAGATTATGTTTTTAGCCACGGTTTAACCATGGCTAATTCTGCTCTGATATTTTTTTTAACTGTCCCGGTTTGTAAATAATTTACCGGAAAACTGCATTTAGGTGTTCCGAAATTATGCAGTTTAACCACGATTAAACCGTGGCAAATTTCGAGCCTTATTTTTTTTAAGTTTTTCGGTTTGTAACTTTGATTAAAGGTAAGGGTGAACGAAAATTATAAAAAAAGGGTAAAATGAAAATATTAAATTATTTGTAGGGGTAAAGAGATAAATGTTGGGGTAGGAAAAAAAAATTTCCCTAAAAGAATACAATTCGGCCCAGTTCACTCAAGTTAAGGAATTAAGGGATTCATTTACTAAGCTTAATGATATGATAAAATGAATTATTTGTGATTTAGATATATCATAGTCAATGATCCTTCTAGCAAAGGAACAAATGATGGAAATTAAAAACCAAGTTGAAAGAAAAATAAATTAATGCTTAGTTTATTTATATAATTAATTATAATAGCATTTCAATTTTTCTTATCCTAAAGTCTTGTTGCCTCTTTGGCTCATGGTTAGAACAACATGGAAAATAGTATGAGTGTCAAATAAAGTATTGAACTTTAAAACATTGCAAGGAAATAAAAATATATAAACTTTTATGGGTGGCTAATTAGTATAGCATAAATTACCTACATTATTTAGTATACTAATATTTTGTTACATTGAAAATTATTTCTGATTTTATCTTTTAGCTAGATTAATGTAGATAGAATGAGTTGACATTTATGGTACTAAACAATAAATTTGTAATTCACTAACGTTTAGATATGTGTGGCTATAACCTAAATTACCTATTTATGTTGCCTTGTGGCCATTGAATGAAGCATGCAATTGAATATCAATATTTACTTTCTTTCTTTATTATCTCTGTATTTGTTAGGTTTTAATTCCAATGAACTACCCTTCAATTTATGGTGATATTGGGTTATAACAAGGTATTAAAGGGGGGCGGGGAGATAATAAAGTTTTTGAGAGAGAGAAAGAGATTTGAACGCTGCCATTCTGTAAAATTAGAAAGAAATTTGACGAAGAATAAGATTTGAAGATGAAAACAATGAGAAGTAGATGAATCGAACAAAGATTTTTCTGCATTAAGGTTTGATTTTATTTTCGTTTGCTGCATTAGGGTTTGATTTCTCCATGTTGTTAAGTAGTTTAGGGTTTGTTATTCATCTTGGATCGAACCCAAACTATATAAACCCAAACACCATTGACATCTTCAACCATTTCCATATACTAGCTAAATCATTCTCCAACTTTAAATTTTTCTTCTACCTCTAAATTTTCAAATCTTCTTCATTAATATCATCATGAAGTTGTTAACGATGATATTGTTAATGAAGAAGATTTGAAGATTTATAGAGCCAGAAGAAAATATTAAAGTTGAAGAATGATTTAGCTAGTACAAGGAAATGGTTGAAGATATCAATGGTGTTTGGGTTTATATAGTTTGGGTTAAATCCAAGATGAATAACAAACTCTTCTACTTAACAGTGCGGAAAAATCCAACCCTAATGCAGTAAATGAAAACAAAATCAAAATCAAACTTGAATGCAAAAAAAATCTTTGTTTAATTCGTCTTCAGAGAAATCTTTGTTTGACTTGTCGCTTTCTCTTGTGAAGGTAATGTGTTCTCAATTTTTGTCACTATGCAACTTTTTCTTCAATCAAAATCATTCAACAACAAAAATCTTAAATCACAAAGCAATAATAATTTATACAAGTGCAATTAGAGATTAGTAGTTTGAAAACATGAGGGAATTTAAGAAACTCATCGAAGGAAATTTATTAGGAGGTTATTATACGCTACATGTTCCACGTGAGGTAATTAAAATTCATAATTATAATTTTTCTTTTTCTTAAGATTTTTCATTTGTTAAATATTACAATCTACTTTTCCTTCATTATATGTGTTTTTCATATTTTAACTATTTTCTTTTAATAGCAATGTGGAGAAATAGGCACAACTTTCTTTTATAAGTTTGATTTCAATTTTTAAGAGAACTAAAAATTAATAGAAGATTGCAGTAAACTTTGAAAATATTATTCCATTGAACAAATTGTTTTTTATGGTACCATGGACTTACTGTTTCCCTAATTGTTGTGAATTCGACATTAACAAACACCAATAAAAACTGATGTGTAAGGCAAGCGTAACAAGCAACCAAAATATAAGGACATGATAAAAACGATGATGCAATAATCCAAAACCATAAACAACGGAAGATAAAGAACACGATCAATTTGTTTACCCAGTTCGGAATAATCTACTCTGGGGGAGAGAGCACCTCTCCGTTCTACTATAATCACCGAGTACCACTTTACAAGAGCTTTCCATAATTGGGTACAAGGAATTAGCAAATCCTAATTCTCCCCAAAACCCAAGTATCTTCCCGTTGCCAAGAGGAGCATTGTTATTTAGTAAGAATTATTTTAGAGAAGAAATGCAAGAATAACACATGGCATTATCTTATAGGATGATGTAATTTTAATCTCCTCTTTTAGTGAAAATCATGGGGGGTAGTTGATGTAAACAAGAGTGGAGATTTATTCTTGCAATTCTTCTCCATAGATTTTCTTACTAAATAGCATTTTTCGGCCAAGAGACTCAATTTGACCTAGTCTACCCAAGGTGATCCCACAAGATGATCCCAAAAGTAGTTTGCCCTAGGATTCAAAACTCTAGTCTTTTGTGGTGGCAAACTCCAACTCCCTACATCTTGTCTCACTCTTTGCTCTCCCTCAATTTTTCTATGAACAAAACACTCTTTATTTATAGAAAAATATATGCCTACTTATTTTAAAAGACAATCTTCTAAAATAAAACTAAATCTCATATTGTTTCTAAATATATCCAATTTAAAAACAAACACAATCTAAGTCAAATATCCTCCAAAAAACTATTTTTCCAAAAAATCTCCAAAACAACTCGCGCCCCCGCCCGGCGCCAAAACACTTGCGCTCGGCGCAAAAACACTTGCGCCCGGCACCATCGACAGAGGCCAAACCACTTTTCAGACAGTTATTGGCGCCCGACGCCACCTAACTTGCGCCCGGCGCAGCTGACAGATTCTTCAGGATATTTCTGACTTCAAGTAACCGAGATTTCAAGACATATCCAACAATTTTCCACCTTGTCTTTAAATCGATGGTGATCCACTCAACCACCGCGATGCTCTCTCCATCTTGAACTTCCATCCAAGATCACCGGCCAAGTCCATGACCTAGACGTTAGTCTCCACTTGCTTCCTGCAAGGATTACCTCATCTTCATCCATCGGAATGCCTTCCGCCCTCATGAAGATCTTGCATCCCACTACCATTGGATTTTAGGTAGCACCCACAAGATTCACAGTCTCCTCTTCAGACTCTGGACTGGTCAAGTCCTTACCCTCCTGAAGAAACGCTTGCTCCCCACTATCATCGGATTTGAGATAGCTAACAAGCTGCATCACCCTTCGACCCGCAGAGTGCCCTCCGTCCTCTCGAAGTAACGCTTGCCTCCAATTGTCCTTGGAATTTTAGAACAACCCTATAAGCTCCACCGTACCCTCTTCAGCCCCCGGATTGTACCTTTTCTATTCTCCTAAAGAATCGCTTGCCTCCAACTATCCACGAATTTTTAGGACAGCCCTACAAGCCTCACCACCCTTCGACCCCCGGAATGCCTTCCGTACTCTCGAAGTATTGCTTGACTCCAAACCAACCTTGGAATTTTAGGTGGTTCCACAAGCTGCAACATCAAACTCCCTTTGCACCCAACTACCTCCAGCAGTCTTGTAAGTTCCCATGTTTGATCAAGGTTGCTTTCAATTGCCTCCCTAAAGATCCTCTCAAGGTCTTGCACTTCTTCAGCCACAATTGAAACTTTTCCCACAAGGTTTCCATGGTTACACCCTTTTGGTTCAACACTACCACTCTCCTCCTTCTCTCCTATTAGACATTCAAGAGTTAATGTTGATTATCTCCCACTATTGAAAGACTCCACCTCAAACTGAGTTTCCACCAAAGTACACCAACCATCCACTTGTAATAAGCAAGACCTCTCTAATCGTGATTCTCCCTTCAACGCCTCAACACTTGTTCTGACCTCATTTTCACCTTCCACAATCCGTAGTCGTTACTCACGATGAACTTCTCAATATCCTCCTTCAAACCCATGGTACTTGAATCGAATGATCCCCTTGCCCCACGGTGGGCGCCAATTGTTGCGAATTCGACATTAACTCACAAAAAAAACTGATGTGTGGGGCAAGCGTACCAAACAACCAAAATATAAGGACAGGATAGAGACGATGATGCAATAATCCAAAACAATAAACAGTGGAAGATAAAGAACACGATCAATTTGTTTACCTAGTTCAGAATAACCTGCTCTGGGGGAGAGAGTACCTCTTAGTTCTACTATAATCAATGAGTACCACTTTACAAGAGTTTCACACAATTGGGTACAAGGAATTAGCAAATCCTAATTCTATCCAAAACCCGAATCTCTTCCCGTGACCAAGAGACTCAATTTGACCTAGTCTACCCAAGGTTATCCCACAAGATGATCCCAAAAGTAGTTTGCCCTAGGATTCAATACCCTAGCCTTTTGTGGTGGCAAACCCCAACTCCCTACATCTTGTCTCACTCTTTGCTCTCCCTCAATTTTTCTATGAACAAAACACTCTCTATTTATAGAAAAATATATGCCTACTTATTTTAATAGACAATTTTCTAAAATAAAACCAAATCTTATATTGTTTCTAAATATATTCAATTTAAAAACAAACACAATCTAGAGAAAGTCTTACATATGCACAAAATATTTAGACACAAACTTAGGCACACACACATAAATTAAAACAATTAAAAGAAAAATAAAATGGTCACATCAATCACTATCACTTTGTTCAATTTTTCTTTAATTTTTACCATTTATTGTGAGTGTGCCTAACAATGAGGTGTTAGGTTTGTGCCTAGGTTAGACTTTCTCTACAATCTAAGTCAGATCTCCTCCAAAAAACTATTTTTCGACAAAATTTCCAAAACAACTCGCGCCCGGCGCCAACACACCCGTGTCCGGCACCATCGGCAGAGGGCAAACCACTTTTTAGACGGTTCCTGGCGCCCGGCACCACCTGACCTGCGCCCGACACAGCTAACGGATTCTTCAGGACTTTTCTAAGTTCAAGTAACCGAAATTTCAAGGCATATCCAGCACTAATCAAAGTAGGTCACTAGATAATAAATTCCTATATTTCATAGTCAAAGTATAATAGTCAGAGAAACTATTTATTTTGATCTTGTTATTTCAAAATTGGAAGAGTTATTAACTTCAGTAAATCTAACACTTTTATTTTTAATGCTAAGCAATAATTGTTGGAATATTTCAGGATACTCCAATAATATTATGTGGTCAAATATCTTTATATAATTATATTAGTTATTTATCAATTAGAAGTCTTAATTGATTAAGTGATCAAGTAAAGATAAAAGGCTATTTAGATTTCTATCTAGAAATTAATTAATTAATTAATTGGATATGGGCTCAATATGAGTGGATGTATGACACATTTCGGGATAATGGGAACCCTAATGGGTCATCACCCTATTATATAAAGAGGCTTTGGTCCCCAATATACCGTACACACGCAAAACACTCTTTTCTCCCCATCTGAAGAGAATCAAGGCATCAAGGTACCGGTTGAGGAAGAACCAAACTAGCCGCCATTCGTTTATTTTTCAGGATTACTGCAAAGGGGATTTTCTCCATGGATCCAGGTATTCCTAACGATCAACTTGTCGATCCTATGATTTTATACATGCTTATATGACTATTTAGTTTCCGCATAAAGTATATGTTATATAATAAATTGAGCATGTATATGTGAATTAATATATTATTTATTTAATTCTAACAAGTGGTAGTCATACTTGATTTATTGTTATTTTTGGCTGATATATAATATGATTGTCTTCATGTATAATTTCTTTGATTCTGCGAAATAAAATATAAATAAGGTGTCTATCCATTATATATTTTATTTTGCGGTTTTATGTATGCTGTCTTTTTTGAAAGGATTAAGTTTCATGAAATTTTTCTTTGCGATGATAAAGTTGTAAATAGCTATCTTCTTTATGGTCATGACAGTGTTCAACTTTTGTCTATATAATGATAATGATATACATGTATACTTATTGTTTTGGTTCTCTGTGCATATGGCTTTTCTATTAATTGCACCCCTCTTGTTTGATTCGAGAAATATGACATGTTTGTTATGGTGAATCGGTGTTAGCTCTATTTTTCTCGTTTTTTGTTTTCATTGAGTGAAATTCTTTGGCCGACTCATTTCCAATTAAAAAAAAAATGATAAATTGATATAAGTTTAATTTATTTCTTTTGGTTCTAATTTTGAAATAAATTTTCATATTTGATGATGTTTTCAAATATGGCTATCAATTTTCAATTCTTTTTAATTGCATTCCTTATAAATCAGATCTTCTATATCTGGACTTTGTTTTCATGGACAAATTTAATTGTCAGTATTATTGTGAACTATTTCCAATTATGGTCTTTAAGAATCACCGTTATTTTACTTTGATATATTAATGGTCTTTTTTTTTTTTTTTTTACAAATGAGGGTCGAAGCCCAAAGATAGAAAAAAGAAAAACTACTACGAAACTATGCGAACATTTCTAGACATGCAAGCCCCAGATAAATCATCAAAAAGGAGCTTTCGGAGCTCGCTAGGTGGAGTCTCCACATTGGAACAAACAAGAGAGTCTAAAGATATACTATAGTTAGCAAGCCAATCAGCACATCGGTTGCCTTCCCTCCAAGTATGGCGAAAATGAACATGCCAATTATAAGCCATAAGCCTACGAATTCGCCGCACCAAAGTAGGGACACCCCCACTAAACTTGTAGTTATTCGTAATCATATCAATCAGAATTTTTGAGTCGCTTTCCACAATGAGATGTGAAATATGCTCATCCCAAGCCATGTTTAAGCCTATGTACAGGCCCCACATCTCGGCAATCAAGAAATCACACATTCCAATTTTTTTGACATATCCTTTGATCCATCTCCCTTCAGAGTTACGAAAAAGTCCGCCACAACCTGCGAGCTCTCCACCTTGTTTGCAAGTACCATCACAATTGAGCTTTATTCATCCATCCGGAGGCTTAATCCACCCTATGTAGATCGTCTCCTTATTATATTAATGGTCATTTATTATTATTATAATAATAGTGATAACAAGATCATATATTTTGCGAATATGTATTAGCTTATTTGGGACTATGTGGTTTTCTTGATTTCCAATTAAGTGTCATGAGATTTTAATTGTTTGGTATTAATTAAGATCAAGTACATGAACAGAAATAAGTTGATTTCGGTGGTTTTTTATTCTCAAATTAAATCTTTTGATTTGATTTATTTGTGTAATTTTATTTGAAATTAAAATTGATTCATATTAATTTCGTATAAAAGTTTATTTTGAGAAATAAGGCATATAAAGATTTGATATATATATATTTGGTTATTGTATATATTTCTTTTGTATAAGATTAATTGCGTTAAATAGCAATTAATGATGAATCTCAAAATATTTTTGATCCAATTTGGTATGTACGAAAATTAAAGTTATGATTTTTTAAATTTTGAAAAAATAAAGATTCTATAATTGATTATTTATTTATAGAATATAAAGTTTTGTTTCCATTTATTTTAGAAAATGTCTTTCTAAAATTATTTGTTTCTTTATTTAAAGAATAATTGAGCATATGTCAATCAATTGTGGCATGAATAATTTTTGGTATTTATAAAGATTTAATTTGATTTAAAATTAAATATTTGGTTTATAAGATGATGACAATGTTTGAGTTTATTGTTATTAAGTTTCTACAATAATTTTATTTTGTCATGGTCTTCGAATATTTTTTCATGCCAATTTTAGTTTGATAGTGAGAATATGTTCTCACATTAAGGGATGTCATTTAATCATATGATTATGAAGGGACATCATAAAGTAATATGGCCTACATTTTGTGGGTAGTGCCCTGTAAATTTAAGACTTTTTCCATTTGATTTAATAAATTGTCAGGTGATTTTGATTGAGTTGGTTGAAGCAACATGTTGCAAAAGTAACATCTGTTGTGTAGATTTGATTCAATTGGAATCACAAAATACGTATAAAATTATTCATGCAAGCTATTTTGGTATGCCAAAAGGTAGACACAGTTTGGCCGAATAATTACATACATATGTATTCGATTTATTAAATTGTCTAGTAATTTTAATTGAGTTGGTTGAAACAACAAGTTGCAAAAGTAACCTATGTTGCGTATATTTGATTCATTTGAAATTACAAAAGATGTGGTGTGAAATTATTCATGCGAGCTGTTATGTCGGCAAAAAGGAAGACACGGTTTGGCCGGATAATTACATACTTGTGATGATAAATGGGTGGTAATTATTAAGTTTTTTTCCATGTGGATAATGGTTGGTGTCAAAGACACACATTATCTGACAGGACTTATTATCAATGTTTGATCATTACGTTGAGAGTACCGTTTGCAGTAAATTCTTGGCAATCAAAGATTGTGGATTACTGATGCGTTTGGTATCTTGTTTTGTCTTATAATTTACAAATAAAGATGTGTATGCCCATGTAATAATTTATTGACATGCATAATAAAATTGTGTAAGTGTAAATTCATATAAGTATTTTTTGGATTACCTTCACACTTATAATGATAAACATGTGACGATCATAAGGATTTGTTGTTTGTCAACATTGATTATCAATGTTTGATCATTGACACAAAATACCACTAGCAATTGATGTGCTTTTCTAAGGGCTTGACATCAATGGCGCACTAGGTATTTTGGTGAGTAATTGTTGTTCTCTATAAATCAATATAGTTTATGTATCTGCAAAATAATGTTGGAATTTAAATTCTTAAAATTCTATCTCTTTGGAATAAAAGAAGAACATTATGTTCTTGGATAAAGATGGAGAAACTCAAATTCTAATACTATTCGGTAAATTTAAAGTGAGAATCAAGTTTAAAATGTGAGTATACTCCTAATCACGAAGGTCACACTACAAGAAAAAGACGATTTTGCGACGGCCAAAAGCCCTCGCTAACGGCTAAAAGCCGTCGCTAACTGCTCATTTCCAGACGGCTTGCAAAAACCTGTGGCCGTCACTAAAAAGCTCGCCAGTAAATTTCCAAACGGCCCTGGCCGTCAGTAATGGAACAGACGGATTTTGCGACGGCTTGAGGTTGTCGCTAATGGTAACGGTCACATCCAAGTCTGTACATGTAACGACGGATTTTGCGACGGCTTAGGCCGTTAAGCCGTCGCTAAATCTGGGCGAATTTTTTTTAAAAAAAAAATTAACTTTTTTTAAAAAATTTAAAAATTTATTTTTTTAAAAAAAATTAAATCTTTAATTTTTTTTAAAAAAACAAACTTACTTATTATTTCTTTAAAATAAACTTATTTATTATTTTGTAAAATAAAAATCAACATAACTTTATTTTTAATACATATTAACACATAAAATATAATCATAATTAAAATTAAAAATAGGATTTCTTGGGAAGAAAATAGGATGTATTAAATAGTAATAATTTTCAAAGAGAATGGTGTAAATGAAATTGAAAGGGAAGGAAGAAATATATTGTATCAAGGAAGAAGATTTATAGAAAGATGTTGAAGAATTTTTAGAGAGATGTTGGAGAAATTTTAGAGAGATTTTGGAGAAATTTTCAAAGAGTGGTGTAAATGAAATTGAAAGGGAAGGAAGAAATATATATATATATATATATATATATATATATATATATATATATGAAGAAGAACATAGTTTAATTAAGAAATCAAAGCTTTGAAGAAGAACAAAAACAATATATATGATGAAGATTTTATGAAAGGTGTAGAAGAGTTTTTAGAGAGATGGAGGAGAATTTTTCAAAGAGAATGGTGTAATGAAATGAAAGGGAAGGAAGAATGCTTATAACCATTGCAATCCTCTCAAAATTTTAAAAAAAATTCGTGCCATGAATTTGCGAGGGCCCAGGCCGTCGCTAAATGTTGCGCGTGGACCAAGACTGAACAACTTTTTTTTAATTCGTCAATATTTAGCGACGGCCTGGGCCGTCACTAAGTCCGTCCAGAATTTGTGACGGCTTGGGCCGTCAGTAATGCTCCATTTTGTGACGAAAATGGCCGTAAGTAACTTTTCGACGGAATTGTTCACAAATTTTATTATTTTTTTAATTTTTGGACGGATTTTCAACCATTTGTGACGGCTTGGGCCGTCGCAAATTTATAGAGGGCTTGGGCCTTCACAAAATATTTTACAAATTCGTCAAGAAATCTTGATTTTCTTGTAGTGTCATGTGATCATAAAGTTTTAATTACAGAAATATCATTTGAGATGTTATTTAAGATGACATAATTTTGTCATGTTTTTCTTTGCTTAAATTAAAGTGCTTCTAAAGCAGTAAGGAGAAAGACAAACTCTCGTTGGAGAGATGAAATTTCATTAAGATTTTTGAGCAAAGAAAATATTAGGAGCACATTATGTAACTATTTAATCTTGCTAAAGCGTTGTGATTTCGACAATCAAGTGACCTTGTTGAAAATATATCCTTTAGTGTTCTCTTTGCACAATTAGTTTATCGCTATTAAAGTTAGAAATGATTCTTTAAAATGATGATTTCATAAAGTGTGCAATAAAAAAAAATATTGAAGCAAGAGAAAATAAAATAGTGCTCATTATGTAAATACCTCAAAGGATAAGGGCATATAAAGAATAATAAGAAAATATGATCTAAACTAACAAATCTCCAATGATGTTGAAAGACACATCAATCTAGAGGGGACATAAGTCGGTGAAGATTGATGGTATTTCAACTATTTGTTAGATTGTTGTTACTAACTTATATTTCTATTTAAAAGATAATTTGTGGATCATTATTTGAGTTTAGTTTTGTTTTAATTATTTATTATTATTTTAAAACGAGGGATTCAATATGTCTTTTAAATATAAATATTATTATAGTCAATTCAGTTATTACTTGTGACAATCTAAAATTGTTGAATTTTTTAGAAATATAAACTTGGGTCCCATGTTAATGAACATTTTGAGATAGAAACTTCAAAGTCTCTTGAAAATATTGAGTTTGGGGGAGAGATATGGTAAAAGAACAAAATTGAGTGAGTAAGAATTGGTTCTAAACCAATTCATAAAGTTGCTATTTATATAGTAAATTTGGATCCTCATAAGGACATTAGTGTTTTTCCTCTCAATTAAGTTAAGAAATTATTTCATAAATATCAAACTCAATACCTTCAAGAGTTGTGGCGTCAAGTGTCATAAAGTATTGACTGAAAAGAGAAATCATATCTGTTTTGATTTGAAAACTCTATTAGAATAGTCACGACACTTGTTAGTTATTATAATTTTGGAGTTTCATATGATGGATATCAAGATAGTTTTTTTTTTTTAATGGCGACATTATGAAATACAATAAGGTGCAATAAGAGAAATTTTGTGTCAATAGACACAAAGTAAATGGTTTGCAAACAAATGAAATTCATTTATGAGTTTAGGAAGTTATCTCATTAATGGTACCACAAAAGTCTCATCAAGTAATTGTCTCATTTGGTTCTGAGATGTATATTATGGAGAGTTGTGAGTTATACAAGTTCAGTGGGAGTATGTTTATATTCTTAGTTTTTATATGTCGATTTTATTTTATCAAGTCAATAGTGTTATATGATCGTTGTGCGAAACCAATATATCACTAACAAAAGTTTACTGACAAAAGATCTTGGGCACACCTCTTTTGTATTAGGAAATTTGATACTTAGAGATCATTCTCATTGTATCATTCGGTTTTTCAAAAGAGTTATATCAATAAAGTTGAAAGTAAATTCGACATGAAAATCAATAAACTAAGGGATTGTTTCAATCATAAAGGGAGACTATTTAAAAGTCTCAATAATTGCCCAAAAGAAAATCTGAAAATTTAGAAAATAAAGTGTTTTCTTATATGCTTTAGCTTTGAGAAACTTATTTATGATCTTACTTATATGCATCCAGAAATAGCGTAATAATAAGATCATTTGATAGATACTTGAGCAATTCAAAATTGTTGAATTGTGGGAATGAAGCAACCTTAAGGATTGTTATAGAGAACAAAAATATTTTGTGCTCACATATCGGAGATTGAATAATTTGGAGATCATCAGTGTGTTCGACTCCGATCATTTTGAATGTCCATTTATAATGGAAAGTCTAACTCAAGAAATGACTGTAAGTATTTATGTCACTTGGTTGCATAAAGTAAAAGATTTTTTAAAAGACAACTCAAGTTTTATTGTGACATAAATTAGTCAAATAATGCTTTAACAACTGTTTTATTGTTTATCAATTTATAAGTTGTTGAAGGATAGAACATATAGATATAAATTTTATGCTATCTGACTCACTAACCGAAGACTTGACACCTAAGGTCTTTCATATTGTTGTTGTCACTAAGGATGTATTGGATTAGTGGAAGTCTCTCTTTAGTTATGTTCTAACTTTGGTATTGATATAGATTTATAATATTTGTTAAGGTTTTCTGCAGAAATAAAGTTTGAGGTTATTATTGTTATAACCAATTCTGTATCTTTTGTGCAAATATTGATTTGCAAACTTCAGTTTGATCTCACTAAAGACTTTAGTTGGACCAGTTGGAAATAGGCATGATTTAGAGATCACATTGCATGAAATTTCCATGTCACTCATCCATATCGATCTATGTCGTCAAGTACATTGTAATAGTGGTCGTCGGGGTTCCGTCACGTTATACGTCAGTGACGACAGCCGCGGTGGTCCCATCATTGATGTATGGGATGGACCAGATTGTAATGTTGAAATCTAAAGATAAATAGCATTCGGATGCACGCCTAAGGAATAATGATATAGTTATTACGATATATTGTCCAAGTGGGAGATTGTTGGAATATTTCAGGATAATCCAATAATATTATGTGGTCAAATATCTTTATATAATTATATTAGCTATTTATCAATTAGAAGCCTTAATTGATTAAGTGATCAAGTAAAGATAAAAGGCTATTTAGATTTCTATTTAGAAATTAATTAATTAATTAATTAATTGGATATGGGCTCAATATGAGTGAATGTCAGGATGATCCATTTCTGGATAATGGGAACCCTAATGGGCCATCACCCTATTATATAAAGAGGCTTTGGTCCCCAATATACCGTACACACGCAAAACACTCTTTTCTCCCCATCTGAAGAGAATCAAGGCATCAAGGTACCGGTTGAGGAAGAACCAAACTAGCCGCCATTCGTTTATTTTTCAGGATTACTGCAAAGGGGATTTTCTCCATGGATCCAGGTATTCCTAACGATCAACTTGTCGATCCTATGATTTTATATATGCTTATATGACTATTTAGTTTCCGCATAAAGTATATGTTATATAATAAATTGAGCATGTATATGTGAATTAATATATTATTTATTTAATTCTAACAATAATGTTTTGAGATTGCTTATATAGATGACATCTCATAAGCTCTCATTGCTAAAATCACCTAAGACTCACTTCAATGATGAGAAACTATAAGGAACATTGCTTAATTTTAAAATATTTTTCAAAGTTTCTTCATTAGATATACAAGCTATGTATTGAGATTCTCTCCTATGATCTTTTCACCGGAGTGAGTTCAGTGAAAATTTTCACCATTCAATTAATTTTTATTAATTTTAATCGACGTGGTAGAGCCAAATAAATGGTTGAGATTTCATTAGATCCTTCGATCACGTCAAGAGGATATCCGTTCCCATACTCATATACTTTCTCTATCTTTAATTATAAGTAAAAACCAATTTTTTAGATTTATTGAATAACTAATGTATCTGAACTGTAATATAGATCAGATATATCAGTTATTCAATGAATATGAAAATTGAACTTTTGCTTATAATGATGGATGGAGTATAGTAGTACTCTTTATCATTCCCTTGGGAAGAACAAACAGCATCTATTTTATTCAACAATGATTGTATAATTTGAAAAGAAAAAGAAAAGAATATACAATGAGTGAATGTAGCAGAGTAGCCACACGAGTATAAATATAATATTATCCATACAGAGAAAGCATGTAGTTTTACAAATATATGAAAACCATAAATGAGTTCTCTTTAAAAGCAAAAGATGATAATATAAGAACAAGTTTGGAACTGTTTCCTCATTAATTGTACATTAATTGATAAACTTAGCTCTCAAATGATGAGGATTAAGTTTTTCATAATCTTGGTATGGCGCGAGGATAAACGCGAGGGGTGTCCCAATCTGCAACAATGTGATCACGAGTGATTTCCTTGAGTGAGCGGCATCCACTTAAAGCCATTGTTAACTCAAACTCGTCGCGCAACATTTGCAGTACTTTTCTTACACCAGCTTCTCCTTCAGCAGCCAAGGAAAACACCACAGGGCGTCCAATCTGAACATAGACCGAAATTTGTTAACAACTGTTTGCATATGTTATTAAGATAACAACAGAATTATTGTGTTTTACTTTCCGTCTTAACACTCAAAATTGTGTCTTAACAATTTGAAGTTCGGTCAGAAGATAAACTAGGTTGATCAGAGATCAAACTAGACACTACTCGCATAATTCGACCTTAACTTAAACACATTGACCATTTGTATTCAACCACTTAATTAGTGAACTAATATTGTTGCAGCTGCACTTTCTATGGACAAGATTCAATTTCATCAAAAAAATAATAAAAGTAGACAACAAAGTCGCAATTTATTTTTATTGATGCCAGTACCTATAGATACTATATTTAGTTAACAATTGTGAATTCGGAGTGACTGTGGTAATAACTTCTGTTCATTCATGTCATCGACGCTTAAGGGCTATTGCATCAAGATTCGATGACTATGATAATTTTGGTTTTAAAGTTGACTCGCAGAACTTAAAATCAAAGTCGCAATGTCACCATACTATTAAGTATTAACTGCGTGAATGTGTGGAAATTGTGACCTTAGTCAATTTGAATTAAGAAAATTCTGCTACAGAAATTCTTTTATATTAGGTGCAGTTAATCTTTAAAGAGTTTTCAATAGTTAGTTGGTTCCTACAATGAGCATGAGTAGTAATAGCTATATTATACTGTGAAACAGTTATGAGTATACTTACAAAGATGCCAGAGGCACCAAGTGCCAATGCCTTGAAGACATCAGTTCCACGGCGTACACCACCATCCAAAAATACAGGAACGCGACCTTGAGCAGCTTTCACAACCTAAAGAATTTCAACAACAAAATTATTATATAAACAATCTTATCATCTGTAACTTGACTCAGATATAGAATAACTTGATATTATTAACTTACCTCTTCTAATGCACTTATGGTGGCTGGAACATAATCAAGTTGTCTTGCTCCATGGTTCGACACAATTATTCCAGCTGCACCACTTTGTACTGCTAGCCTTGCTGCCAAATTTACATCAATGCATTAATAAAAATATTCAAAAGGTTAGAAAATATTAAAACAACTAATACACTATTATTTGGAAAATTTCACTAAATTATGTGAGCTCTACTCCTTATTTTGAGGGCGTCACTTCATTAAGTCTTCTATTAGTACAATGAATTAGATTATAAAGTACAAAGCTTTGTTTAAGTACTACGGTTCAGTTTACAAGTTTATCCCCTGAAACTCAAAATACAGGTGTTCGAGCCTCTGGACAAAGGCTCGAGCACCTGTATTTTGAGCTTCAGGGGATAAATTTGTAATTGAACCGTAGTACTTAAACAAAGCTTTGTACCAAGGTTTTAAAAAACAGTCCGCGACCGCGAAAACGGCCGCGACAAAACAGTTTTGGCAGGTGCTGATAATGTTACCGTTATCACAATATTTTTTATTAAAGAACAAATTGTGATTAATTCACACCGCGACGACCGCAATTAGCGTCATAAAACTTGTACCAACCGAAATTGCGAAAACCTTTACGTAACCGAGACGCGACCGCGACCGTTTTTTAAAACCTTGCTTTGTACTATGTAACCTAATTCATTGTATAATAGAAAACTACGGCAGCCACTTTGTAGTCAGAGATGTAGGTACAATTGACCGAACTCTGTGGTCAATTGTTGTGTTCTTTTTGGTCTATCTTCTTACTTTAAAACCGGAATTTTCTACTCTAAGAGTGTATCTATATGAAGTATAGCTAATAGTGATACATAGTATGTTAGAAAACACAACGGTTTTGTTTTCCTTACCATCCTCAGCAGTCAGTACACCCTTCACAAGAATTGGAAGGCTGGTGATTGTCTGAAGCCACTTCACATCCTGCACAAAATTGACAAAAGGAAAATTTAAATCATTCCAACTTTGAAAGTTCCACTGATATATACACTAAAAATGACAACCAAAATTAAGACATAATTCCACATCGGTTGTGAGATGACCTGAATATGTGTTTATAAAGTAAAGGCAATCCTCACTTTACAAGTCAGTTTTATAAAGATGAGTTAGCCCTAATACTTAATTCTAAGAAAGTCATTTCTATAATAAAAGTAAAATAAAGTCAAACTATTTTAATATGAGTTCTAAGTTGTTTTCATAAACAATCCTAGAGAGCTTATGAAAATGAGCTGAAAACAGCTTATGGACAGCTCTCCTAAATAGTTTCACAAAGAAGTCACAACTAAAACATAGCTAGTAGTGTTTTTATGTCTAATGTCATTATTATGCATGCTACTTATCCATAAAAACTCAATGAATTGAGAAAATAAATTTGTCACTTTGATATTACTTTTGTAAAATCCTGCATGTTATAGTGAAGTAACCACAGAGGAAAAAAATTAAATGCTTTGTTTGTTTATGTGACATACCTGCCAGCTTAGAGTACGATCAATTTGACCGGCAACATATGAAGAAAGTCCAGAGTCATTAGCCTGAAAGGACAAAGATAACAATTCAATTGATAGAGTGAAGAACATTAAACTATAGTATCAATTTTGTAATAATCGATCTCGCTTACTTCGTCCATCTTTCCAAGGTCAAGACCTTCAAAATTCTTCAATGTCAAAAATGGTGGCAGAACAAATCTGTGGAAGAAATTTTATAAGTAATGTTAATTACATTAATTAAACCTGAAAAGCTTAAACTCGAAGAAAATCTAATTATATTGGTTTTTAAAAGAAGGTATGTGGCCGTAATATAGGCTCACAGCATCAAATTATTCAGGTATTCCCAATTGTGGCCACGTGACGCAAGTCATATTTAACTGAGATTCTTTGCAGTATTAAGTGTTAAGGATCACAACGTGACCGCGATTGCAATCATGACTTGTACCTGTTCTTGATATCAGCTTCTCTGCGTCCAAGTCTTGGAGTATCAACAGTAAGGGCAATAGCT
The DNA here is from genome assembly GCA_954870985.1 of Trifolium fragiferum. Lineage (NCBI taxonomy): Eukaryota > Viridiplantae > Streptophyta > Magnoliopsida > Fabales > Fabaceae > Trifolium > Trifolium fragiferum. The sequence goes on from OX940789.1 coordinate 19,417,260, forward strand.
TTGAATCCAGCTTTTTCGGCTCTTCTCACAAGCTGAGCAACCACATTCCTGTCCTTATACACCTACACAACATATGGCCATCGGAGAACATATGATGTAAGAAAACAAGACTACTGCGTCAAGAATTCAAAAGAAGGAAAAATGGAACCGAGTCCGAGAGAATAGTGTTTTTGTAGCTTACATATAGCTGGAAAAAGCGAATGCCAGGTCCTGTTGAAGCAACTTCTTCAACACTTGAAGTAGCCCATGATGACAAAGTCTGCGAGAATCAACAAGTTAAATGAAGTAGTCCATTTGGATATACAGTTTAACAAGTGCTTATCGTAAAAGAGCTTATGTATAAGTTGATTCTAGAATTCAAGAAGTATCGAGGATAAACTCTACATAAGCTAAAAACACCGTAAAAACATATAATAAGCTATTTTCACAAGCTTTTCCAAATACTTGTGCAATTGTTCGTGTCAATGAGATAAGTACAAATAAACTCTTTTACACGTGCATCAATCAAATTACACTATAATGTCACTTTGTTATTGTTATGTAAAAAAGTTTTATACTGACGGTGCATAGAAATTAAATCTTTAAGAATAGCACAAACATAAAAAAGGAAGTACCATGATTGTTCCAGCAGCTGATGCAGCTCTTGCAGTTGCATATTCTCCTGCACAAGAAAAAAAAGTTTGTATCATCAAATACAAATCTTTGCTATTGTTCTAGCAATGTTTTAACAAGCAAAAGAGATTTGGAATTATGCTATTTAATGTAAGAACATCAACAAATTCAAATTTCATGTTAATTTTGTTATCATCCATTTATCGGAACTAGAAGATACTAATCAATTTAATACACTATCCGTCACCAGAGGCATAACAATAACATAAGACTAAGCTCAGAACAATTTCATGTCATGCATGATTTCTTATGAATTTTTTCCTTCTAACAAAATGAACAGAATATTGCACCGAACAAAACAACTTCATTTTGCATTTAAGAAAGAATACAAGCAATATTACCCTCAGGATGAGCCATTTTCTGCATGGCAGTTGGAGCAATCATAATTGGCATCGATATTTTGAAGCCGAGGACAGTAGTTGACAAATCTATCTTGCTCACATCGATAAGAATTCGCGGCCTAAACCTGTAATGTTTGTCAATCATATTTTTTCAGCATAGGCTTACAAAATATCAAAGGAACGTAATTTGATAACTTATAAAGTCTTACAAAATTTTTGAAAAGGCATTTCTGTTTTCTTGAAGTGTCCACTGATCCTCAGCACCAGATGCATAGTAGTCAAACACCATCTTTGGCAATTTCTGCTTTGCAATATTCTCATATTCACTGACATTGGTTATCTCTCCCATTTTCAAAGGTGTTTGTTGATTCTGGCCTTAAGCAATCCTGAAAGTTATCAAAGTTCACATCAAAAATCATGTTTTTAGCTTCGAAGTACTTACACAAACATGAATATCATATCAGACACGACACAGACACGTAGACACCGGTACTAATTTTTTTGAAAATAAAAGTAATATGGTATGGTTTTTAGTTATCAGTATCCAACGCGACGCTTACAATCTGAAGTGTCAATCATAGGTTTTTAGCAATCAACTCTTTCATCATAATCAGCTACTAATTTTGTAATACTGTGATAATTTTGAGGATGGTTTCAATGATAAAAATCTAAAGTTTCTAGATTTGGGACATTAAAGAGAAAACTAAACACTTTGTATGTATCAGTATTAAATTTTAATTTGAAATTAATATATAGAACAAGAATAGTAGAGGTAAAGCAAGTGATTGAACTCAAGCGATACATATGCTTCAAGATTGAATCGATCGGGACTATCCGAGTTCAAATTCTAACTGTACAATCATTAGTTAGACTTTATTTACCTCTCGGTCAAACTCTAGATTACTATACACAGTTTCCTCCAGAAACTGTAGGGTTAAGAGTAACAAACAAAAAATAGTAGGAGTAGAAGAAGTGTAAAAAATACATGTCTTAGAATTATAATGGAAATTTCTTATTTGGTATAATTCTCTTTTAATAGTTCAACATAGTTTTCCCCCATCATGCCATGGCTAAAATACTCTTAAAAATATACCAAAAAAACCGAGTCAATCATATATAGTTTATCTTAATCCTCGTGTTTTCAAGAGGAAGAGATTCTGATAATCCGGAGTTTGACCGAGAGCAAAGATGATCGGTGCTTTGATTAACCAAATAAAAATGAACATGAAATGCATTCATACACTCAAACACTAAAGAGTTTGTCATAAAGAAGCATGGATATAAAAGGCCAACATGGAAACAAACTAACTAGTGTAATTGATGGAAAAGAAGAAAAAAAAAAAACAAACCTTGGTTTCCAAAACTAAGCAAGAAAATGCATGCAGAGGAACCAATGGAGATAAGCTCCTAAGTGAGAAATAATTGAAATGGAAATGAAGTGCAAAATAGCAACAGTTTGATAAATATGTGTTGAGAAAAAAGACAAAATAAAGAGGGGCCCTCAAAATTTTGTTGTAACTTGAATGAAGAAAGAATTTTTTTCAAGTGGATGAGCTTTTGGAGGTGAGTATTATTTTGAACCAAATCTCATCAACAAAGTGAGGTGGTTTTTAGCCACAAACAATTTGTGTGTTTCAAACCATTTTTCTTTCATATTATCATCCTCATCTCTAAATATGAAAAGAAAATAACCAATCAATAAAAAGTATAATGTGAAATTATTTTGTTTCTATATATCTTTGTCATATTTGTTTAGAGGTGTCTCGAAAACTTGAAAGAATAGTGCATATATCAATTTGATATTGCCCATGAATGATGATATATGTGATAATATTAATACAAGTGGATTTGCCAACGGATACAACATGACTATGCTTATAGATAATGTAAAAAAAATACATTGAAATGTCATTAATTTGTTATCGTACAAAGAGAACATGTGTTAGTATCACTCAATATTTCAATACATGGAATTTAATTACTATAAAATAATTTTTCGTCATCATTTATGTTTAAGCCACAATTTAAACTTGATTAAAGATTAATCCTAAATCAACCGACAAATATCAATATTGTTATATTAAATGTTTTCGTTCGATTTATAAACCAATACCTCATAATTATATGTAAGTTTCAAAGATGTTTACTATTTCATCTACAATAATACTTAAATTTTTTGAAATGATTCATTTTTAAGTCAAATTCATCGTAATCGTAAACTCGAATTCAATAGGTAGGTTTATATAAACTACGGGTTAATAGTAACTAAACTTATGTGAGTAACAAAAAAAAAACTAAATTATGTGACAAAAAAAAATTAATAGTAACTAAACTTTCACCCAATATTAAAATAATATTGACGGCTATACAAACAATTGCGTATACCATACCATATGGAAAAAGAAAATGAAATTGAGTCGATATTTTGGAACCACTCTTTTGAGATAATGTTTTGATACATATAGCATATAATTATGTGATTACTAAATTTTACTGATTGCAATTCAACCACATATGTCGAATTTGTTCGATGTTACATCTCCCACTGACTATCTGATTGAATTATCAACTTCTTTCATTTTCCATCTTACAAAGTAATGTCTTGCCTAAAATTTTTATTTTTGTAGCAATAGCAAAAAAAAAAAAACAAAGAGTACACACATAACCAATCGTTAGTTGGTTCAGTGGTGATTGGCGCTGAACTTGGTAGGGAGGACCACGGTTCGATCTCCCGCAACTGCGATCGGGAGGGGGCTGGAACCACTTGATGCCAGAACTGACCCCCGAACCAGATTCAACTGGTGGTGAAAAACCAAAAAAAAAAAGTACACACATATATCATCAAAGAGATATTCGAATATCCAATTTTTTATCACTTTTGCAAAAAAATATTAAAATTAAATATTTAGGTCTAAATTTTCACCATTTTAATCTTATTTTTGACCTTTAAAAGAAAAGTTAAAATGTGTCCTTAAAGCACATATTATTGATTCAAAAAAGGAAATATTTTATCTTTAATACATGCATCTGATTAACTTTTTTAAAATTTTCACAAATTAATTACATAATATTTAAGAGAGTATTTTCTATATTTGAATTCTTAATGTGTGCCCTAAGGGCACATGTTAGCAAGACCCTTTAAAGAATTCTAATTTTTTTTTTGGATACATATGAGGACTAAAAGCCCGGAAAAGAAAATGAAACTAAGCAACTATCAATCTAGGAGTAGACATTCCTAGTTCAAAAGCTAACAAAATATCACGAATTGCCTCCAGACAGTCATCATAAATAATCATATTAATTATGCTCCAAAAGCACATTCAATCCCTGCCAAAACATCGGCACATTTATTTGCTTCCCTATACTCGTGCATAATTTCCACATTCCAATCTCTATTCAACATGCTACGAATCCTTTTGATCAAAGAATATCCAATAGCACCTTGAAGTTTTTCAGAATGAATAGCTTGAACCACAACCATAGAATCAATACCAACTACCACATTTACAAAGCCAAGTCTTAATCCTTCCAACACTCCCCAACATTCAGAAATAATAGCATGACAGTCACCAACACTCTTTGCAAAACCTCCAAGCCATTCCCCTTGGTTGCCTCTTATAACTCCTCCACAACCGGCTTGTTTTCCATTGTTACCAGCTGATCCATCAACATTCAATTTAACAAACTGCTCTTTTGGAGGCTTCCATCCAATATTAGTCATTACTCTACTGTCATGTTGAAACACCATTCCATTTCCATGTGTATGCTCCGCTTTCCTATACTCATCACAGAGTTTGATGACATGTTGTACCGAATTACTCGGCCGAACAAAATTCGACTCATGCAATTCTTTATTTTTCCAATTCCACAACAGTTATTATCCCTCGCCCAATCCTTCAAATTTTGCATAAAGAACACATTTATTTTTCGAATCGGTACCAATTGCCTCCATAATTCATGAGCTAGATGACGGTCACGCAAAACATGGATACTTGTTTCTTCTTGATCTCCACATTAAGTGCATAACATACTACTCACTCTCATACGATGTATGTATCACGGAATTGGTGAGTAACCGATATCCCATAAAACTAACCAAATAAAACTTCGGAATTGGTGCATCAATAACAGTACCATCCCCCACAATGGAAAGGCAAATTGTTACTGACTTATTGCTTCATATTCATACTAGCCAACACCAGGCCTGGCTATGTCATGATCATGTTTACTTCGCATTATATCACACTAATAATCTTCTGCACCAGACGATAGCTTCCAAGCAAGAAAAAAATGTTCTAAGCATTAAATCAAAAAATCATTAAAAAATTTAAAAATATGAAGATAATTAAACAATTTTGGTTTTAAAGGTGAAATTTATTGACATTACATTTTATATACAAGATGTACCGGTTAACATTTTGACACTACACTTACTCATCATTTTAAGAATGAAATTTTAACCATTAGATATCTAACAAAAAAAAAAATTAAATATTTTTTTGCTCTCACAAAATGTTGACCTTCTAAGTTTAATCCTTACTTATTATTAACTTATTAGTCCCTAGAATCTTGTACTCGGTTTTGATCACTAATTTTAAGATAACACGTATTTTTGAACGATTTTTTTGCAAATATATTTAGAACATCATAAAAAGTTCATCCCGAAAAACCAAGCCAAAAATTTGATTTATAATTTTTTATTTTTTTTTACTTTTATTTTGAACTTTTATCATTTAATAGAATTCATATCAAATTAAAAAATTCTAAATTTTAGTAAATAAGATATTTTAAATATGTCTATAAAAAAATCATTCAAAAGTTTAAGAGTTTAATGACATAAATTTTGTTATAGAAGAGATTAAAACTATGTGAAAGATTTTTTTTTTTATTTTACAATATTGTCAATGAGGATCGAACTTAGAATCTTATGGATACTATTTAAACTCCTCACCACTAGACCAACCTAGTGGCTTGAAAGAAAATTTTTATAAGGAATACAAATATAATAAAAATTGCTCAAAAAAATATAATGAAAATTAAGTAAGACTAAAATATAATAAAATGTATATTTGATTTTTGTTTGTTAAAAAACAAAAAAGACTAAACTTAGAAGATTCTCAATTTATAGAGACCAAAATAAATAAAAAAATAGCATTTTGGTTAAAAAAAACATTCAAAAAGTAATGGGTTAAATATGTTTTTAATCCTAATTTTATTTGAGTTTCGACTTTTAATCCCTATATTTTTTTAATTATATTTTTAGTCTCTTTTGTCAATTTTTCATTACTAGGATAATTGAATTGAGTATATAGGATAACTTAAATTGACGGATAACGTTTGCATTGAATGACGTAACATCTATGTGTCATCCTATGTAGCTGATTCCGTTATCCAGGTCACAAAAAATTAACGGTAGAACTAAAAATGCAAACGGAAAAAACATGAGGACTAAAAATATAATAAAAAAAAATATAAGAACTACATAAAATATGGAATAAAAGGATATTTATTTAACCCAAAAATAATTGTATAACAGTTTGGTTCTTTCTTAACCGCTGTTACAGTTGAATTAAGTTCAGTTTTCTGATTAAACAGTCCTGGATAGGTGTACCGTGCGGCTGCGCCTAGGAAACAAACACTACAAAAATTTAACTGAGCTAAGATTCAGTTGAAGATTACTCTTTTTTGCTACTTCTCCACTTTTGTAGCTTATATCTTTACAATTTGAACCATTTATATAATAATATACCAATTTTTTTAATCTTTATTTTTGTTCTAACTATTATATCAGCCTGTCCTAGTCCATTGCACACCAACTGTTTGTAAAATTGCCTTGGAGGGAAACAAGCAAAAGGGCTTTTAAGAAGAAGTAAAAAAAGTGAGTTAGGTTGAATATAAGTTGTTGTATTGTATAATGGTTATTACGGGAATGGGAAATAGTAGCATCAACTTGGTGTTTCATCATGGGTCAATGTTGCCTCATGAACATGTAACTTCACTAGTGAAACCTGTGAGGGTATGTGCAAGTTTTCATTTGAATTCGGCGACTTGGGATGTTAAAAGTACTAGTAAAGGTCAAAGATGGAACGGGTTTGTTAGAAGTTGTTCTGTTACTGAGTTTGTTATTGCTGGTGATGAAAAGTATGGCAATAAGCAGGTTGTTAGTCTTACGCCTCGGTTGTATGATTATGTCCTCCAAAATGTTCGGGAACCTGAGGTGAGGATTGAGGAATATACCCTTTTGCCCCATTTATTGTTTAGCATGAAGAAAAAGTGCATCTAGCTAGGGGGGGAAATTTAGAGATCCGTTATAGATTTGTATTGTATTTGTAGACATTGTTATATTGCATTTGCACATACGACTTAGTAATCTCATGATAACAATTTCAACTGTTATGCCTTGTCAACTCTTTACTTTTGTTGGGAATAAACAAGTGTCTGTTTTAGTATGTGATTTTAATTGGTGTTGTAAGGTTTATTGTGATATGTGGTGGTTGTATTTCAGATTCTAAGGCAATTGCGAGCGGAGACGGCATCTATGCGCGGAAGCCAGATGCAGGTATCTCCGATCATTTTGTTGTGCAAATTTACTTGCATAGTTCCCAAACCGAATTGTTTGAAGCTTGTGCATTATGTCATCAATATGCAAGTTGGGGTTTCTACTGTATTTTTGGTTTATGTTAGTAGAGAAGCATAATTATGCATTAAATTCATCATTTGTTTGTTTCAGTTGATGCTGCACATGAATTAAAATTTCTTCAAAGTAGTTGATGTGGAAATATACACTGGCCAGGAAACTAGTAGTTTTGAATCAGTGGACTTGGTTTTTGAACATATTAGTCCACTTGTAACTATGAATTTGCAGATAATGTTGATTGAAAACTTGACAATCTCGTAAAAATGTAAAGGCCCTGTTTGGTAGATATGATTGGATAAGGATGAATAAGATAAAGAGTAGGATAAGATATAAGCATGACAAACATTTATCTTACATATAGTATTATTTTGCCTTATCATTATGTTTGAGATAGATCAAGTCAAATAATTGTATGATACATACAAATCATATAAAATGACTAAATCACCTTTGTAAATTTGGCTAAGGAAATAAAGGATTATGTTAGAAATAACACATAGCGATATCAGTTTCATTTTCCTTCTATCTTGTCTGTCATACTGCACATTGTAATCACACCTGCAGGCCACAAAGTAAGTATCGAGTGTTGACAATACACTGTCTTTATAACAGGTGTCTCCTGATCAGGCACAATTACTTGCAATGCTTGTGCAGATTCTTGGAGCAGAACGGTGTATTGAAGTCGGCGTTTATACTGTAAATATTTCATTTTTTAACAGAATAGCTTCTTCTGTTATATAGCAAATTTACCAATTTAGGTCTTGTACTTCTCATGGTTGAGATATTAGCTGATTCAGTTTTTCATTTATAATCTAAATTATCTTTATTTTAATCAGAAAAAAAAAAGCACACAATTCTCTTTGATCTAAACATTCATGTAAACCCCATAGCACTCCATAAGAACCTTCATTGGTGTACTCTTCAGAGTCTTTATAATCTTAATTTTTGGATGAAACTCAAATCTTTTAATATGTATGCAATATCCTTGAGGTTTACCTTTGTTATAGCATTAACATTTTATTCTAAAGAGTGAATACCTATGACAAATAGGAAGATTTCATGGGAGAAAATTGTTGTTTGAAAACATATTTTTTGCAGATTCATGATGACCACAAAATTAAACAATCTAATGTTCCACATCAGTTGAGCGGTATCTTTGGCGTGGACTTATAAGTTTCATTTTTCTGGTCGGATTGCATTTCTGGTTAATTTGCTTTGTCAATCAGAGTCCTGCCTTTTTCTTTCTCCTCAAAAATGACAAGTTTCTAGAAATATTAATGATCGGAAAATTCGACTTACTGAATTTATTGAGTTCTAAAATGATGACCTATTTTATTTTCATAAACAATGTGTTATACATATTATAGGTTTGTTTCCATTGTCATGCATAGATTTTTTAAGTTGGATATCTTCTTTACTTATGAGGTAGTATATCGTTAATTTGATCAGGGTTACTCATCACTAGCCATAGCATTAGTCCTCCCAGAATCAGGTCGTTTAGTTGCATGTGAAAGAGATGCCAAATCTCTTGATGTTGCCAAGAAGTATTATCAGCTTGCTGGTGTTTCATATAAGGTAAACTTATGCTTTTGATCTGAAAAAGGTGCCAAATATCCGTTTCACTTGGAAATATATGGACTGTTTTATATTGGATTTTTGTTGCCTGAAGGTGGATATAAAACTTGGACTTGCAGCAGATTCTCTAGAATCTCTAATTATGAATGGTGAATCTGGAAGGTACGATGATTCTAAACATCAAGACTATATGATTTGAGGCATGTTTGGTTTGGTTTATTTAAACTTATCTACTGTAAGAGCTTATGAAAATAATTTATGACATGTCCATAAGTTGTTTTTAGCTTATTTCCTCAAATTTTCACAATAGCTTATGTGAATACAATTTGACTCTATTCTTTTTAATAGAAATAGCTTATACATACACACTTATATGTTAAGGGCCCGTTTGGATTGGCTTATTTTTGAGCTTATTACGTATCATTATAAGTTTTTTAAGGTAATTTATGAGAAAAGTGCTTATAAAAATACATTTTTTGTTAGTGACAACTTATGAATTAAAATAAAAATTTATTTATTTGCGTAAGCTATTTTCATAAGCTCAAAAATAAGCCAAATCCAAATGGGCCCTAACTGCTTGTGCTTTAAGCGCTTAATTAATCCAAAGGGGGTCTTGATATTCTTCAGTCGGCTGAAGTAGGTGAGAGATCTTCTATATTTGATATGTTTACTTCTGAGGATTATTTTTTGCTTTGAATCCAGTCTATACGATGTGAACTGTCAGCGAAAGAACAAGTAAAGTAGAATTTAAACATGTTCTTATTATGCAGCTATGACTTTGCATTTATTGATGCTGAGAAAAGGATGACTGAGAAATACTTTGAGCTGCTACTACAGCTGGTAAGAACATTATAATTTATAAATTATCCAACATTGTTCAGTGCACCTTATGCCTACTTAATTATAATATTTTTCTTAAACCTTCAAATTGTTTCATAGAAATTATTATACTGGTTCACTGAATAACTTGTCGTTGCAGGTGAGAGTTGGAGGTCTAATTGTAATTGATAATGTCCTTTGGCATGGAAAAGTTGCTGATCCATTGGTAAATAAATTTTTACATGTTTTCCTTTATTTCCTCTTAAACGATCTTGACATCTATTGTACTATGTGCAGGTAAATGACTCTAAAACTAACAGCATTAGAAATTTCAATCAACGGTTAATGGAAGATAAGCGTGTAAGCATCAGTATGGTAAGTTTATACCAATTTTTCTAATTACTAATACACTTTCAGGAGATTCTTTCAGGTTGTTATATATCTTCTCTTTTGGTGTCATAGGTGCCTATTGGAGATGGGATTACAATTTGTCGAAAAAGATGACACACTTTTAAAGAGCTCTTCAGTTATATGCGATTGCGATTGAACCGTTCAGCGAAGAAAATAAAAGTTATATAAGTCATTACATGTTCTAGAACTTGAGATTTAGGTTTAGCAGTCCGATTTCTTAGTCTCACGTTGAGAAGGACCGGACCTGAGAACTGCATACTGAAGGATAGCATTTTCGCTCCATACGGAATGCAGCACACTAGATTTTTGTGATCTTCTGTGCTGCAGCTTTTCTACACACTTAAAGCTGGAAGCTGCAGTATACACTATAGTAGTGACCTAATCACATACAGGCTACCTACAGCTCTCGAAGTGGATATATTGCATTCACTCCTCTATGAAACAGATATATATTGTAAGAAACAAACTCAAGACAAAAATGAGAATACTTGTTAAAAGCTTAGAGTGTATAATCAGAGAGTGCTTTCATTGGATGAATGACATATCTCACTATTGCAGTGACTAATTTCAGGACCTAACTTAGAAATCATTCATTTGTTGTATATTGTAACAATTAATTGATTAAACTTGCTATGTTAGTCGAGTATATGTTCAATTAATCGAGTATATATTCCAATTAATAGATTATGCTAATCAATTATCATGTGTGTGTGGGAGTAAGGATCTTGTTTTTCTTCTGATAATCCATTAAATTAAACCAAGTCGTAAATAAAACTGTTTTCAAACTATTATAGTGATGAATTGGAATTCCAAACCTGAGTTTATGATCATCATATTTTTAAACCTATCTATATAATATATGAGCTTTTGGAGTCATAAGAATTATGATATGCTAACAAAAATACTCGTTCTTTGAGAGAGTCATTTAAACAGTCAATTGACCACAACCTTTACTAATAGAGAGGGAAAAAGTGAGATTTGGGAGTGGAAGAAGATAAAGAAGAGAGGTAAGAATAAAGAGGAATAGATGTTTGATGTATTGTAGTGGTGTGAGAGAGAGTGTGAAATCCAATCCCTTCAAAAATTCCAAAATACCCCTGAGTTCGTGTTCAAAAATTTTGTCGTGTACGTAACGAATATAAAAAGAATCGTTGTCTACATGACGAAACCATTCATCTGAACAAAATAACCTCAAGTTCGTTGCCAACATGACGAAATGTGTGTCTTCGTCAGTTTCGAGACGAAACATATGCGTTCGTGAGTTACGTGACAAACGCGCGTGTTTTCGTTGACTACGCAACGAAAACCATTAATATGAGAAACGATGCAAACGGTTTGAAGAACACTACAGTAAAACGTTAGCGTTGATTTAGGAATGATTTGTAGGGCGATTTTGATCAAGCAACCACTCCAATCATTTTTCGTTCATAATCAAACATAAAGGAAGCGTGAAAACATCCTCAGTTACGTTGTGAAACTTTTTGTCACTTAGACAAAGAAAATCACAGTAAGATTTTGTCAAATTTCGTTTTTTTTTTTATTATGAATTATTGGTATTCATTTACTGATTTTATGTTGTTCCCAGTCGTTTTTGTTGATCGATTTTGTTTAGGAACTCTATTAGCATGCTAAAAATTAGAGCCTAGTGCAAAAGGAAACCGGGGAAAGAGTAAAGCTGACCTAGTGCAAAAGGAAACCGGGGCGGGTAGACATAAATAATACATTTTGTAGCCTCCGATTTAATTCTACCACCTACTTGTCCGGTACCATGGGACAGTCTCATTTGTGTGGTAGCAACTACAAGTCAAGAAGGACTCATTTGGACTAATCATATTGTTCCTAGTGACGACACAAAATTCCTTGTAGACTAACATATTATTCCTAACCATTGTGACTTAACAACACTGGTGGGAACAATATGGTTAATGAGGGACCATGCGCCCGATAGAAACCAAAATACAACATAAAATAACTACAAAACAAATAAAACTATAAAAGGCAAAAAAATGAAATTTATGAGAGAAAGAGGAAAAGAAAGAAATGGTAAAAAAAATGGCACATAAGGTGCCTATTTATAGAATTTTTGATGTATTTTGATTGGCTAGTGCATTGTCACAGCCACACACGTGGCCAACCACATTTGGCCACGTGTCATCCACTTTTAACTGCATGGGGGGCTGATTTTTTGACTGCCGACATATTTTCGTTGTCTACAAAACAAAACGCATATTTTCGTTAGGTAACTAACGAAATCAGGTGCCACAGCAAATTCATGTGGTCTGAATGCTACATGCACTACTTTCGTCGCTTAGAAAATGAAAATCAGCGTGTTCGTCATGTAGACAACGAAACTACGGTTCGGTAGTTTCTAGACGATAATGTGTGCACCATTCTCAGGATTCACGTTTGATCACAATTATCACTTATTTTCTTCAGTCTGTCAACGAAATAGTTTTTTAGTCGTCGTCTACTTAACGAATTGTTTGATCAGGGGCATTTTTGTTAGTTTGGGGGGCCTAGGAGCAATTATGGGGGGCCTAGATAGCAATTTTCTATCTATTGTAGCATTGGAAGATAATGTGAAAATCTCTTATTGGTGGCGGTTGAAGGCCCGTTAGCGCGACTTTAATTATGATTTCAACTTGTGGTGGTCTAATCCTTTAGCTTGTTTAGGGGTTAGAACTTGACTTGGTTAGACCTTAAGACTTTTTTATTTATATTTACTTTCATGTAAACTCTATTTGATTCTACTTTGCCAACACATAAGAGTAAAACTAATCATGATTACAAATGTCCATGCCTACTCGATTGAAGTCAAATGAAAAAGAGACAGCAAAGTTACACTTGACTCGACCGCTAGTTGACTTACTTCATTTATGATCAAATTCCCTATGATATTAATCTTTTGTAATGTACTTGGTTGCACATACGAACTGATTTATATTAAAGGAAAAATGCTAAATAAAGAATTTTGTTGATGTTGATGAATTGTTATATAGACTGTCAATTATCACCTATAAGTTGTTTCACACGTATCAATTATAAACTATAAGCCAACTTTTCACCGATAAGCTAGTTTATAATTCCATTTTACCGCATAAGCTAGTTTATCTAAAAAGCTCAAAGCATTTCAATCTTTTTCATCTATAAACTATACACTATTTTTTCAGCTATAAGCTTGTTTGTCACTCAATTTTACCAAATACACCCTATATAGAATTGAATCCCTTATCGTAGTGGTTGTTAAGAATCAAATCAATCCATTAACGTGATTTTAGTTTAATTTATTAAGCATATACATCTCTAAAAATATTTTGACACAAGTTCTCATAATAATTAGTATTACCTTAATTTTTCATATGGACAAATCATTTTTAAATTCATCAAACAATTGATGCATCAGATTTATATATATCAAATAAATCAATTATTCATTAAATTGAGGAATATTTGCATGTCCATTAACATTTGGATACAATTTGATTACATATATGAAAAATGATAACAAGACCATGTATGACTAAATTGAGTGACTAAACATACAAGGCCGTGCAAGTATTTTTTTTTGTTTTTTCAATGAGCATCACAGAGGAAAATTCATAAAAATAAAGAATTTGACAGATAAAAAATTAAATAATTATATATGGGAGAGAGTGATTATTATTTGTAAGTGTTAAATATTAGCACATAAGATTTTTCTCTTTTTTATATATAAAATTTTTTAGTTAATAACATTTTCTTTTTTTAATAAATCTAAAAATTATTTATACAGATAGTAATAAATAAATATTTAACCGTCTTATAAGTCCTAGTTCAACTGGCAAAATTTGCCGAAATTGCAAGGTGTGGATGTCATGATCGGGGTTCGAACCCTGACTCTCTCACTTGTGTGAGAATTTCTTATATTTACTTTGTCAATTCTTCTATGTACCAAAAAAATAAATAAATAAATATTTAGCCAAAGACATTTAATTCAAAAAAAAAAGTAAAAAATGGACATAATGTTAGATCACTTGTTACGGTGGACCACTTGTAAAGGTGGCCCACGTTAGCATTAGCCATATTACTATTTACTCTAATCCTCCGCGCAACAGGATCTGTGTACTTTACTTCCATCTTCATCTTCCTTAGGATTCAAATTGGAATTGAAATTTATGATGATACAGATTTGAAAAATAACGGAAAAATCACTCAACTTGTTCTGCAACAATGGCGGATCCAAAAAACGAAGGTTACCTCACCTACGCTTATCTTCTTCTCTACATTGCTCTTTCCAGCGGTCAAATCTTCTTCAACAAGGTTACTTATTATCACCTATTTCATTCTTCTTCATTTTGTATAATTTGCTTGTTTTCTGTTAACACGCGTGAAACTTTACTGCTAGAAAGGTTCTGTGTTGATTTATAAGCTATGATTTGATATTTGATTAATTTATTTTTTATTGTGAGATTAGGTTGAATTTTGTTAAGGTTAGTGTTGTTGATTTGGATTTGATACGGTGACGAATGGATTAAGGATTTAGAAGTTTTTAGGTGGAGTTGACTAATTAAGGATTTGTAAGATTTTAGCTCTAGTTTAGCTTTAATGGAAATGTTGTCAGAATTAGGGTTGAGTGTAAGAGAATTGAAGTTATTAAGCAATTATTTGTACAATATTTGTGTGTGTGTGGAATGTGGAATGTAGAATGCTAGTGGTAATAGTGTAGTACTTTGCGTCGGTGCTTGTTTGGATTTATGTTTTTGATATTTTATATGGTTTTGACTGGATTTTGAGTGATCTTTGGATGTGTTGATGTTGTCTATTTTGATTTAGAATTATGCTTGATTTGCGAAATGAATGAAGGGGACAAAGTGAACACGTGTCTTTTGAACGATACTTGGAAGGATTATCGTTTTCTGTTTGGTTCTAGGTTTATGTTTGATTTGAGAAATAAATGAGGAGAAAATGCGGACAGTCGCACATTTATTGTTATGTAACTGATGGATTTTGCTTTTGTTTAAATTTTGTTGTCTGCAGTGGGTTTTGTCGTCTAAGGAGATTAACTTTCCTTATCCTTTGGCGTTGACTTTACTTCACATGATCTTCTCCTCTGTTGTGTGTTTTGTATTAACCAAAGTTCTAAAGGTATGTTTTACTGTTTAGTTTAATGTGTTATTTGATCAGTTACTAACTACT
This sequence comes from Trifolium fragiferum, assembly GCA_954870985.1. NCBI lineage: Eukaryota > Viridiplantae > Streptophyta > Magnoliopsida > Fabales > Fabaceae > Trifolium > Trifolium fragiferum. The sequence goes on from OX940789.1 coordinate 19,432,890, forward strand.
ATTATGGAATGCTGATTAATTATCTGTTTGTTATAGGTTTTGAAGGTCGAGGAGGGAATGACACCTGAAATGTGAGTAGATAAAGACAGTTTCTGTAAATTATAGCTGATTTATAGTTTTTCATATTTGGATATTTTTTGGTTTTGTCTTACTTTCCCTGGCTGCTGGTTACTGAAATGTTTATAGTGGGATATTAAGATAATACATTTGCCGATTAAGAAAGGTTATCAACTGGTTGATACTATCTGCAAATTTCTGTGTATGGCTGTATGTCTTCAGCTTTGACCCATTTTTAGATATGGAATTGACGAAAAAAATTGTAGTCAATAATCAATAAAGAAATATTCTTTTAAGAGGTATAATCTGATGATCCGTAGAAATAAACGATGAAGATCGAGTGTTTGGTTGTTAAAACAGCACAAGTTGTGATTGAAATGACATGGTTTTATATGATTTGGCAAGCTTGTGATTTGTACCATGTAAGAGTTACTGATGGGTTTGAAATAATGAATTACATGCATGTATGGTACCGTGTAAGAGTTACTCCCTCCGTCCCAATTTGTTTGAGCTATTTGACCAAAACACGCATATTAAGAATTGTATAAATGAATGAGAGATACTATTCATTTTACCAAATTACCCTTGTATACTCCCTATGCACTTTTTAAGTGCAATAATGATTACTCTAAAAAGTAAATTTTGTAGGGGTAGAAGTGGAAATACAAGTAAAAAATTGTAAATGGCTCAAGTGTTTTGGGACAAATTTTTTTTTTTTTTTTTTGCAAATGGCTCAAACAAATTGGAACGGAGGGAGTAATTTTTGTGTGATTCTTTTCTAGTACTCCTTCAGTGATTTATCGCTGAAATTATGAAGTTACATAAGCTGAAATCATTAAATGAAAAGGAATTGAAGGAGCACTACAAAATGCACCTTATTCTGAATCATATACTTCATGCAGTCACTTTATGAGACTCATATAGCAAAAACGAAGAGGAAGAAGGATGTACCTTGAGGACATTGTACTACTATTGACAATAATAGATTGCATGTAAAATGTGATTTCGTCCAATGTCCGCAATGCAGGGTAGTGAACTTAGGTGAACTATACTATTTAACAGGAACATACACAAAATTAGTACTTATAAGTTCGCCGAGTTACCTTTATGTTATGGCTATTTTATTTATTCACGTATAAGTGGATAAGGAGAATTAGTCATGACTTGTGATTTTGTTTTGTGAGAATTGCAGTCAATTTGTTTTGTTTGTTCCTACTTTAATATTACTTCTTCCGCCCCTAATATTTGTTCCATTTAGGTATGTGGACATATATTAAGAAGTAATAAATTTAGATAGGTTTATGCATTTAATGCTTAAAGACCAAATTTTTTGTATGCTTTTGGTGTTTGTAAAGGTACAAAAAGAAAAATATCATTAATTGCGTCTTGGTTTCTAGAAGACCAAAGTTTTGGGACAAAAGTAAAATGTTTGAAGGACCAAAGATTTGGGATGGAAGGAATATTAGATTGAATAATAATAATATTCATCATCTATATGATATATTTCAATTTCAAGTGATTTATCATTGTATCTTTGAATTTCACAATTCAATATGATTATGATTCACAATTCAAAAATACCTCGGCAATACATTATTATATTCATGGCTGTGGTGTTGAACAATAAAAGGATCAAAGCTTGGTTTTGATTGTGCGTACATTTCGCGCTTGAGTGTCTCTGTGCAAATGCTTCTCGTGATGTTAACTTAGGTCTATTAAGATCAAGGCTATGTACCCTATAGTTGATTTCATTAAATACTTGTACGGTCTCCAAATTCCAGTTGTAATTATATCTTACTTATTACAGATATGCTACTTCAGTAGTGCCTATTGGAGCCATGTTTGCAATGACTCTTTGGCTTGGAAATACTGCCTACCTGTATATTTCCGTTGCATTTGCACAAATGCTGAAGGCAATTAGTAAGTTATTATATTTTTTTGAATAAACAATTAGTAAGTTATTATAATTTGTGATCCTGTATATTATCAATAGAGACATGCTATTTATTATGAAGCACTTAAGAGACGAAACACAAGAATCATCAATTGGCAATGCCTTAAAAAAATTATGTCGCGTTAATCTCCTTTTTGGTGGAAATCATGGGGGTAGTGGGTGTAAACAACAGTGGAGGTTTATTCGTGCAATTCTTCTCTTTTATCATTCATAAGAATAAACTTTTTCCTATCAATAATAGTTAGGTATCTTTAGCCTTTATGATATCTACCAATGGTAACCTTGATGCCTAAATGTGTGTTGTTAGTTGCGACATTTAAAAGAATCAGAGTTGTTGGTTTATCAATTTGCCCTAGCTGTGAACAGTTTATGATGATTGTATATATGTATGCCATACTTTTCCTCCAATACTATAACTAATTGCTTATTCTCTCGTGTTCTTTAAATGAAAATCACAGTGCCTGTTGCTGTTTTTATGCTTGGAGTAGCTGTAGGACTTGAGGTGATGAGCTGCAAAATGCTTTTCATCATGTCATTGATTAGTTTTGGTGTTCTAGTAGCTTCTTATGGTGAGATAAATATAAACTGGATTGGAGTAGTTTACCAAATGGGAGGTGTTATTGGTGAAGCTCTAAGACTTATCTTCATGGAAATTTTTGTTAAGAGGAAGGGTCTTAAGTTGAATCCTATATCTGTGATGTATTATGTTAGTCCCTGCAGGCAAGTGTTCTTTTTATAATTTTACTTACTTATCGTTCCTTAAGTTTTGAACAATTTGTGTGTAAATTGATGTCTATTGAAATAATTTCGAAATTTTCTGCAGTGCACTTTGTTTATTCCTTCCATGGATATTTCTGGAGAGATCAAAGATGGAGGACCATGGACCATGGAACTTCCCACCTGTTTTGCTCATCCTCAATTGCCTTTGCACTTTTGCTCTAAACTTATCAGTTTTCCTTGTGATTACACACACAAGTGCTTTAACCATTCGTGTTGCTGGAGTTGTTAAGGATTGGGTGGTTGTCTTACTGTCTGCTGCTCTGTTTGCTGACACAAAGTTAACAACCATCAATTTGTTTGGTTATGGAATTGGTAAGTATCTTATAATGTTTGACAATCTAAACTTTCCTTTCTCATTTGATAATCCTTTGAGAATTTTCATAACATTTCTCTCAAATGCTATAATAGCGCACTAAAGATATTCCACAATCCACGAAAATTGGGTAGTCCATTATTAGGTGTTCCTTCATTTTTGACATTGTTGTGAACAAATCCTAGACCAATCAACAGTCAGGGTTCTTCTCTTTTTAATCCCTTTATGTTTAGGGTGTGGGTGGAGAGTGATGTGACAAAGTGGTATGGTACATAACTCGGTTTCATATAAATAATGTGACAGATTTAAGTCTTGTGGATGTAATACAGAGGCATAGGCACCGGGAGAGATTTTTCCCTCTAGGTAGGTCTCCCAGCTCAACTCAAACTAGTTGGGTTCAGAAGTGTTTTCTAGATGCTGAGTCTCAAATATTTTTTTATTTTTATTGTGATTGGTTATTATACTCTGCACTCATTGATGTACTAGTTTGGAGTGTTGAGACAAGTTTGTGGAGCTGATTAAATATAGGTGCTATGATTGATATTTTATAAAATATTCCTTAGAGAAGTATGAATACTGTACTCAAATTAAAAGTTAAATGGTGCAAATTTAAATTATATTTGTTGTAACTTGTAAGACTTGGATATGAAGCGGCTCTGAATCTTATTAAATATGAACCAAGAAATGTGAGCAGCTTCTGTAACGATGACTGATTATTATCGTAAATATTCATTCAGCCATTGCAGGTGTAGCAGCATATAATAACTTCAAGTTGAAAAAGGAAACGTCTCGAGACCCCTCAAAAGCTTCCGAGCTTGTTGAATCTACCCAGAGGCAGGAGTCTCAGCCTTTAGTAAATAGATAGTAGCAGTCTGAATTACTCAATGTATGTATAAATATATATTTGACTTTATCCTCTTTCTTCCCACATTTTTGCTTCTTTTTATAGAGTGTTTCTTTATCTCTTCCAGTTGTTCATTCCCTGTGGGAACATATAGTAGATAGCAACACAGTTGTCAGATAGTGTAGCAAAAATGCATCAAATATTCATGTAGTGGATATAGATATAAACAAGAGTTATGGAGTTTCTTCAATCTTTTAAACAATTTCAGTCGGGAAAGTAACGTTTTGAATCAAGTGTAATATGTGTATATGTAATACACAAACTTTATCCTTTCAAATTGAGATGCTAAGCCATGGCATTTGAATTTTGAGGACTGAAGTTATCCCTAGTGATATTTTTGATGCAATGCCAATTACCAGTTGCAATCTCAGTGATTCCAAGATTTACGGTTGGATCTTGGGTACCGCATTCAGGGACAAAGATAAAATCTTTGTAACATTATTGTGTTTTTTTTTTTAAATGTATTTTGATAGTGATTTGTTCAGTGTTGGGAATCTTTGCTCCAGTCTAATTTTGTTGATCTAGTTGATTTCAATGTTTCCATTATTGTGTTGTAAGGGGAGACAGGTGAGGGGTGTTGTTGATCAAAAGTTATAACCAAATGTTTCATCCTATTCTTATACTACATATATTTGAAGCTTACTTGTGTTTTGGAATCACTGTATGATCATTTTTTTGCCTATATAATTTACTTCATATAACTGTGGTAAAATGCTAATGTTGCCATTTTTCAAATAGTTTTATCTTTGTTGGCTGAATTAACATCTTATTTTGAAATCCTTTGCCGATAGAATCCAGGTTCTTTTTATTTTTTTAGTATCAAAGGTTATTGATTTACAATGCGCCTACTTGGAGCAAAAATTATGGTTGCTTAGTCCAAAACATAACATAAACATAAGTGACAATGATAACAATCAACATGAACATAATATATTGTAAAAAACAAAAAGCAAAAAAGAACATAGTAATATAAAAGACTAGGGTGGAAATAAAATGTAACATAAATAACTATTTCGGATAAAAAAATAAAACTTAAAATACCAAATCTGTAAAAATGATTAAACATAAAGGAGCGCATACATAATTTTGTAGAATCTTACAAATTTTTTTTTTGTTTGTAGAATTACAAAATTATATTAGTTTAATTAATAAAAAGTGCAACTAAATTATTATTAATTAATCTAACATTGATTATATTAAGGTGAACACTCTTGTACATATTTTATTTGAATATATACTTGATACACTGCTGAGATCAATGATTCTTATAGATTCACAAATAGTGTTTAATATTAAAAATTAATAAACACTAATTGTAAATCTATCAAAATTCACCTTCTATTAATCCATTGAAGTGTTTAGGAATAATAAAGTATGTTAGAATGTTATAGAATCTCTGTTGATAGCAGTCATAATATAAAAACTTACGTATGAGTAATGTGCTTTATAATAAGATTTGAACTCGAGAATTTTTTTATACTACCTAAATAACTCAAGACCTGATCAATTCTAATGGTATTGAATTTTTAATTAATGGTGTAGACCAATATTTAAAATAGAATTGAAGCTTAGCTGAGTTGTTTATTCTTTGCAATTGAATATGCAAAGGTTGAATATGTGACTCTTGTTTTTGTTTGATTTAATATACTAAAACTTAGAAAGATTGACTCATGTTTGTTTGATTTGGTCTTATCTTGTGTTTTTTTTTTTTTTTTGGTCAGGTATCTTATCTTGTGTTTAAATCAACCTAAACAAATATTCCAATATTCAATTAAACTATAGAATATCTTCAACAATTTTAATCTTAATGACTTAGTATCAAATACTTAAATTGAATATAAAAAAATCTAAAAAATTACCAACAAAATCACAATTTTTTATTTTCTCACTTTCTTTTCAAGTGAAATTAAAATGAAAATGAATATTTATATATTTTTGACAAAATATTCCATTTTATTACAATAGTATTTTTGTAAGAACTAAACTAAGATCAAATGTGTATCTATTTTTTAAGAATCGGTATCTAATAGGTATTCCAATTGGAGTAAAACATAAATGAGTATCAAATAGGTACTAGTGCTACTATAAACAATAGGGTCAATGCTATGGTGGACCACCTCATCAAGTGGTCCACCATGGACAAGTGGTCAATACTACTATAACGAATACGAATTTTACAAAATCGACCGTTAGATTGAAAGTTTATATCATATAGATCATCCATAAAAAAAATTAGAAAAATTGAAAATCATTTGATATGTTATTGAGATCCATAAAGATTAACGGTTTATTAAATACTGTAAATCTTAATGAGTCCCAAAAACATATCAAATGATTTTCAATTTTTATAATTTTTTCTGTGGATGATCTATATGATATAAACTTTCAATCCAACGGTCGATTTTGTAAAATTCGTATTCGTTATAGTGTTGGTCCACCATGGACCACTTGAATAAGTGATCCATATTAGAATTGGCCTAAACAATAGTATCTATATTGCTTTTGTAGACCCATTTAACATGATGTATAGTTATTGGTGAGATGTGTTATTTGTGGGATTCATTTAGAATTTTTAAAGAAGTGTTGGGTTGGAGCAATTGAGTACTTATTAAATACTATTATTAAAAAATTATAAATAAGTGATGTGTACATGTGTGTTCCATTTAATTAGTAAAATACGGGGTGCTCCATTGTGGATGCTCTAAGAATGCACCGGAAGGAAAAAAAAATTACAAATAAAAAAATAACAGAAAAACAAAGAGAGGGAAAGAAAGAAGAACCAACCTCAAATCGCTATCGAATTCGCGCGATGCGATTGCGGTGGCGTTGGCGGCGTTCAGTATTGTTGAGGTCCCAACCATCAACGGCAACGCCGTCCAATGCTTTGGTGGCTTCTCTTTGTTGTCGCCGTCGGCGTTGATGGCTACTTTGCAGATGACCTGGCAACCTAATCTCCTCACTCCCAAACGCAAAACCGCTCCTCCTTTAGGTCTTCGCAATCTCGGTAACTCTTGTTACCTCAATAGCGTTCTTCAGTGTCTCACTTTCACTCCTCCTCTCGCCAATTTCTGTCTCCGTTCTCAACATTCATCTCTCTGTAACAACAACAATTCTCTTCTCTCAATTTATTTCCCTTTAATTTGACCTAATTTTCATCTATTTAACCTAATTTTTTCTATTTTCATTTTTTCAGGTGATTCTTCTGGTTCATCGTGTCCGTTTTGTATACTCGAGAAACAAATTTTTCGATTACTCCGTTTAGATCTCACTTCCGACGCTCCTTCGAAAATCCAAAGCTGTTTACGGATCTTTGCTGAGCATTTCCGTTGTGGTCGTCAAGAGGATGCACATGAGTTTCTTAGATTCGTTATTGATGCTTGTCATAATTCGTGTCTTCGTTTGAAGAAGATTAGAAAGAAAGGTGGTGGTGGTGACGGTGGTGCTACTATTGTTAAGGAAATTTTTGGTGGTGCTTTGCAGAGTCAGGTTAAGTGTCTTTGCTGCGGATACGAATCGAATAAGGTTGATGAGATTATGGATATTAGTCTCGATGTTTTTCATAGTAATTCGCTTAAGGATTCTATGCAGAAATTTTTTCAGCCTGAGGTTTTAGATGGAAATAATAAGTACAAATGTGATGGGTGAGTGTGTTTTTATCTTTTTTGAATTTTGATTATTTTTTGTGTTAAATGTTAGGTTTAGGGTTTTTTATTGATTGAATTGATGAATAATTTTGGGTGTTGTTCAGTTGTAAGAAGTTGGTGGCGGCTAAGAAGCAGATGTCTATACTTCAAGCACCTAATGTACTTGTGATACAGCTGAAGGTTTGTGTTTTTTATATCTATTTCCCCTAAAAATAACTGTTTCTTCATATTGTGCTATGCTATATTGCGTTATAACAAGACTGTAACGTCTATTTTGATCCCACTTTATATTAAATAACGTATCTTGTAACAATTACGATTTGTTATAAATTTTCTACATTAAGCTATTTGACACCACTGGTTATATTGTTGTTGTTTGTGTTATTGATTGATTTATTTATTTTTTGTAATGATGGTGTGATGATGAATTTGGCCTGTAGAGATTCGAGGGCATATTGGGTGGCAAGATAGATAAGATTGTTGGATTTGAAGAGGTTATGGTGCTTTCTAGCTTCATGTGCAAAACAAGCCAGGTATGTTTGGTGTTTGTTTTGAACTAGTTGTTGCTATAGAGTGTGTCGGTTTTTGCATCATTGAGGCAGGCATGGACATGATAATTGGTGTGTAAGGCATGCTAGCTAGACATGTTTGATCAGTTCTTCCTTTAAGCTTGTCAATCTGTAATCTCCAAATTTTGATATTCCACTCATCTTAATTATGCTCCCAAACTCAGAAAGGGGGGGATGTCTCTGTTGAGCTTTCCAATAATTTGCCATATTTATTTTGGATCCGGCTTCTTAAAGTGAGTGATTTACTTTATAGTGTAAAGTAAATAATATCAACCGTTAATGAATAAATTGAAGGTAGATATTATAGGTACATAACAAATCACGGGGTTGTTACAAATTACAATCACAACTCGTGATTTTCTCACTTTACACTTTACCACTTTAGAGGATTCAAATCCGTTTATTTTAGATAAGTTTGTTTGGTTAATTATACATGATTGATTCTACGCTTTCTTGTTGCTCCTATTTGGTGTTGTTGTTTTTGTAATTGTTGTTATTTTCATATAATAAATAAATTAATAAATAAGAGAAATACGAGAGTAGGATTAGATATTCTTCATAAGAAGCTTATCAAATAAGATGATTGGACATGTGTGCCATATAGGAAAACCTTTAGAGTAAATTGTGGTTTTGAAGTTTATTTTTGCACGAGATTGACCAAAATGGTACTTTTTTACATGGAGAATATGACATAGAAAGATTTTCTGTACATCTTTAAGTGCTATTGCCTGTTGGGGTATAGTACTACTATAATTTGCTATTAATACAGGGTTTATTTTGGCAACCTGATGTAGATAAGAAAAATGTATGATGCCCATATGGGATTTCAAATCCTGTAATTATGAATTGTGTAAGACTTAAATTAAAACTAATTGGTGGGATGCGAAAGGTGCTACAATATTAATATTATAATCAACGGATCACTCTGTTGGAGAATAAAAAAGAGCAGTATGATAGTAGAGACTGTATTTATATCAAATACATTAAATAGTTTCACCCTTTGATATCTAGATTTATCAAATAAGTTAGATAGTTTCACCCTTTGATATCTAGTGCACAACTCTTCCTAACTCCTAAGGGTGCAAACCAAATTGAAAAGAGAATAGCAGAAGGAAAAATTAATCCCCCCATTACATTCTCTCCCTATGTTTCCCCTTTCGAGGGATATGTCCCCTCACTTGCTAACCAGCTATGGACACTCAATCTCACCTTGTTATTACATCGCACAATTCCCTTTCTTCCCTTTTATTGTATACCCGCCGAATCCTAACCCACAGTTGGACTGCAATTCTCCATCAATTGGGCTTGGGCCCTTAGCCTACTCAGCCCTAACATTTAAAAACTTAAATTGCTTGGTTAACAATGATTTTGTATATGTTTTTTGTTATCCTGGTACTACATGGTTAATGTTGTCTGTCTTTTTTTCCTCTTATATTAATATTATGTTTCGATTTCTTTCTAACAATCTTTTTTGTGTAGGATCCACAACCAGAATATAAGCTCTTTGGAACTATTGTGCATTCAGGATACTCCCCTGAATCTGGTCACTATTACGCTTATATAAAGGTAGGTGTTTGTGAATTTATATTCCATCTGTATGCAAACTATATAGTTAATAGTTAATACGTTGATTTATGGTTTTGGTTTGTAATTTTCTATCCTGTTCACAGGATGCAATGGGTCGGTGGTATTGCTGTGATGATTCTTGTGTAACACTTGCAAGCCTGCAAGAAGTTTTGTCAGAAAAGGTTTATATTTTGTTTTTCTCTCGAACTAATCAAAAACCAGCATCAGTTAGTGGTTCTCTTGCATCTAATGGTGGGAAGCCCCATCATTCCAATGGGAGTCAGGCATCTGAAACCCCCAAGGTCCCTAAGGTTGGTGTACAATTCAAAGCAGTCCATGCAAAATCAAATTCTGAGCAATCTTCTCGGAAAGATATGCCGAGTGTATCTAAAATTGGTAAAGTTCCTTCCGGCTTGCGAGTAAAGTTTGACATTAATGGTAATTCAAATTCCAAAAGAAGTCCGGCTCCTGTAAATGTCAATGGGAAAGTTGGTGTTTTCAGCAATCAGCCCTTGCTAACAAATGGGCATGCAACAAGTTCGGTTTCGTTGGAAAATGGAAGGAAAGATCATTCTTCATCATTACCCACCAGAAATGGCTTTGACAAAAATAAGATTGATGTTGCTAACAATGCGAAAAGGAATGATTCGACAATTACAAATGGACACATTAATATTCAGACGGTTGATACCCATTCTGTAAAACTAGATTCCCTAGAAGATATTGATAGAAGCAAGGTAATAACAGGTAGAGGGCCTGACAACTTTAAGCAAGAAAGTAATGGTGTCATCAAGAAATCTAAAATACTGGGGAATAAGAGAAAAGTACAGGAGGCTCCATGCATTTTGCTTGCAAATGATAGTCAGTCTTGTGCTAGAGTTGAAGAAATGAGAGACATGTATGATCATATATACTTAACTCAATCTTTTATTTATTTTTTTCTTACTAATTTTATTTGATTATTGGACTTAAATGAAAATTGATTCTTCAAGATGCCTAGCTATGCTTTGTGATATATGTTGAAATGCATCCTCACATATTTTTGTCGGTGTTTCACAATCTAGTTTAGAATTTGGTGGTTGGGTTGAACTGTCGAAATTAGTTAATGTTTGACAGTTTTTTTTTCTTTCTTTTTTTTTTCAATCTTAGTTTTATCTAGGCTTTAATATTTGTTGTTATCTGGATAGGGTTATTGCTGGGTAAGGGATGTCATTTGGTAATTGGTATTCAATCCACATAGCTCTTCAAATCTAAAGGAAATATAGTGGATCAATAATTTTAGTGGTTGCTTTGAACAACCTATTTTTTCCATGTTTCATAGTTTATCTCTTCATTTCCTTGTCTCTTTATTCAATCTTACATGTGAAAATATTTTAAAGTTATATATTTTTCTCTGGACATCTGTTGTTGAATTATTCTGTACTTAACTCTTTTTGCTAGTTGCCATATTTTTCATGCCCAGAATTGTTTCACACTTGTTCATACTTGTTTGCCTATTTCGTATGACAATCAGTTCAACTTCAACACCTTTACACTCTAATCAATTCATTATATGTCTGATTTTTTGATACCATTTTCTTTCTTTGTAAATTATTCATTATCAATATATGCCTCATACTGATATTGTATTTTCAAAACCATCTCTCAGACTTATGAAAGAAGCAAAGTCAGTTTTGAGCTCATGTGGCTGGACGGATAAGGTTGATGAGTATATGCGTGTTAAAAAGAGGTTGCATGAAAAAGAACCAGGGAATTTAACAAGTGAAGTTAAAAGGTAAGTTTGATCATCCTCTATTTCTCTTTATGCATTGGACACTGATATTTCACATAAACATGGTTCTAGCTCAAATCTGTGAAAGTCAAAATCCATTTTTGCTATTACTGTTTAAGTTTGCACGAGATTGAATTTAAACTAGTGTTTAATCATAATCCAACAGCAGTGTAAAATATATTTCAGCGTCTTGGCCATAATATAAATAAGTTTGAGGTAGTAATATTATGATGTAGTAGGATGGTGAAATGTGGTTAGACATGTTTATGTAAAATTCACTACATTTTTAGTGTATATTTATTTAATTCTTTAAACTATAAGTGGATTGCTTTAGGGTCTATTTGGTTCAACAGGGGTGGGGGGGAGGAAAGGGATTTTTAGATGCTTGTGTAATGGTTCAATAAGGGGAGGGGAAAAATTTTAATGGAGGAAAAAGGTAAAATTACATTTTTTTTCGCTTATAATATTTATGGTAACGTTAAATATAATGATATATACCTCAAAATTTAAACAAATATTTTCTCCCCTTCAAATTCCCCCACTTTTGGAGTGGATCTAAAATTAGCTCAGTAGGGATTTTTCCCAGCCCCTTCCCCTACAAAAAATTAAACCAAGTAACCAAACCATTAAAATTTAAAGAAATACCTCCCTTCCCCTTCCATCGACTACCCTCCAACCAAACAGAGCATCTCCCATACCTAGTTTTCTCACGTTTTTTATAATTAAGTTAACAAACAACTTGTTCTTGGCGCTGTTATCTATTGTGGATGGAGGAGGGCCTGAATTCTCCTATTTTATGCCATACCATGGCATTGCAATCCTTCACAAATTGCCCACAGCGGTTGGCAAAAATCTGCCACTGCAATCTTCCATAGCTGCTGCTAAGATTCATATCACAAGTATATAAGAGAAGAGGCAAAAAGGCAAGTGGATGATGAAGGCCAGTTAACAATGTGGGCTTGGTGAAGACAATTGAGGTCGTTGCTGAACATGAGAAGTGTGGTAGTTGTACCAGAATGGACAGGTGGTGAAATGAGACTGGTAGGATGCCAAAAGGAGAAAGCCAATGATTATATGAGGCAAAAATAACAGAGCGGGTAGGCAAGTATTCATTGGTGTAATTGTTGCAATGTTGAATATCTCTCTCTGTCTCAGGGTTGACTTAGGGGCTTTCTCTATTGATTTTCTTTTATTTCATTTTTGTTTGCCAATTTTCCAAGAAGTTAACCTCCAGCCATTGTATTGATTTTTGTTATTGACAACACAATACATCAGTATTTCTCTTCTGGTTCTTATTCTTGTACTAGTTCCCTTACTTTTTTCCTGCCTCTACAGCCGCTATTTGGTAACATGCTTTTTGGTGAGTATCATGGTTGTCAAGATCGGGAGGTAACTCCTAAGATCGCACGATCTTACGTGTTGGGGATCATCCACCGTGCTGGATCGTATGAAAAATCGTTAGATACGTCGAAATCGGGAGGTAACTCCTAAGATCGCACGATCTTACGTGTTGGGGATCATCCACTGTGCTGGATCGTATGAAAAATCGTTAGATACGTCAAAATCGCAGAGCAAGATCGTAAACACGTGGGAGCGGCGCTCTGTCTCGCACTGTTTTGAGTTTTGACCCAATTTCACACCATTTTGACCCAGTTCCGTGCTGTTTCGACCCGCCGACCTGTTTCCGACCCGGAACTTGGAAGTTGACCCTTTTTCATTTCAAAGAGGGACCTTTTTTATTGCACTCGGTGCTTCCAACTTGGGAAATTACAATTGAATGCACAATTATTTTAATATAAAATCATTTACTTCCCAAACGAGTGGGGTGGGTTTTAATTGAAAAATTAATTACTTCCCAACTTGGGAACTCTCATCTTTGCAATTACTTAATAAAAAAAAAAAAAATTGTTACAGTATAGTGCTATAATTTATGTTTAGGTCAAACTCTCTCATCAATATAATTAAATCAATAATAAAAAGTTATGTTTTGTTAGAATAATCATGTTAAGGTTTTTTTTTTCTTCCTTGACAACATTATGCCATTGTATAATAATATGTTCATAAAGAGTTGCACCGTTTGAGTAAAAAGTTGCTAAAGTTCTTAAAACTAACGAGACATAGCAGGGTCCATAAAAAAGTCAGAACATTTCTTGGTATTCATCACTGGAGATAATCTTAGGGTTTTAACTTCCAAAATAAAACTTACATCTATGATACTCTTACTATGATAAAACATTGTGGTCAAGTAGTGGCTTTGGTGTTGGTATTGCTCAATGGTGTTTTGGTTTTCTCAGGTAGCATATTTGTTCCTCCAAGTTTCTGTTTCTTTATTACTGTTCCTTTCTTCTCTTCCCCGGGTTCTTTGCTTTTCGCTATTCCTTTTCTCTTGTTATTCTCTCAATTCTTCTGTTTTCATGGTCATTAATTTAACCCTCTCTGTTTTCTGAATCCTTTTTTTTTTCTTTCTAAAACACTTGTAGTATATGATTAATTGATTATTAATAAAAAGAAGCTTAAATGATTACAAAACTTTAAATATACTTCATAATTACAAAGCACTTTCCTTAAAATACCTCAAAGATCCTTCATTCTAGAATGGTTGATGAAATATATGTTCAAAATAAAGTCATCCTTTTTCTTGGTGGGAATAGGAGGAGAGGATTAGAATGAAACAGGCAACCTGGCACCTTTGGTAATTAAGTGAGTGAGTGAGAATAATGGATTTGGGCATCAAATCTATAAAATGTAGCGGGCCAGTAATATTCAGTGGCAAGCTGTTAGCTCTGGCGTTTGGATGTTTGCTCATGTCTATGTGCATGTCCATTTGATTATGTAAAAACGGATCAGGTTCTACAGGATCAGATCTGTGCTCATTTTTGTTCTATCTTTTCCCTGCTATCTTTTTCTTGATTACATACTCTTATTAGTTTATCATATGATTATATTAAAATAATTTATAACTTTGTGTATTTATAACTAGTTTGGTAGTTCCTGTGAGATTATTTGTGCAGAGTTTTGTTATTTATTTAGTGATTGCATGTCCTTATATGGTCGACTGACGTTAATAATTAGTTCATAGTGTGACTTTGCCCTGACATCCCAACTTTTCCCATTTGATCGTAGTGCATTATTCCAATAGCATACATTGTCTCATTTGTCAACTGAAAAATGAAAGAAGATACCAAAGGGTTGCTGAATTCCCAGTTTTAATATAACGAATGTTTCTTAGGGTCCTTTTTTGGGTATATTGATATTTGTTAAAAAAATTAAAATATGCACGGAAAGTTTCCTTTCCCTTATATTAGTATGTGAACTACGTTAAATGAGATTTTACAGCCTCTGGTTATAATTCTTGACTTGGATATGCACTTCATGTCATGCAGGAAGTTAATAGCGGATGCCCGGAGTGTTTTTAAATCAGAGGTTCCCGAGTCATTGAAAAGGGTTCTGATTGAACATCTGAAATCATTTAGCCAAGAAAAAGTACAATATGATGGACCTTGATCAAAACATGGTATGTGATGATCTATAGTTTTATTATACCGATTTACCATTTTATTAGCCTATAGTTCCAATAGTGTTTCATGCATTAAAAAACTATTGATAGTTTGTGTTTTCCCGAAAATGTTGCAGCATGTTGATCTATCTTGCTAGTGAGACCTGGTGTGTATACTGTATTACTAATTATCGTAGGAACGGTGGTGCCCGTACTGGGTTGTTCAGTTTGGGTTTGTCACATACTGACTCTTTGAGCTAGTGCTGGCGTTAGTCGCAGGAGAATGTGGAGACTGTATCATTCAAGTCTTCCATAATGGCTTTGTAATGATTTCCTAGGTGTTCTGTTCCATGCATCTTTGATATAGAAGTTTAGGTTTCATGTCTTGCTGCCATATGTTCTCTTTCTCCGCGGAGGCTACGAAGTTTTTATTGAATCTTTGAGGAGAGTATACGGAATTATATTCATTTTGTACAATCTGTTTTAGTTTTGTATTTGGAGCAAAAGCATATTTTTCTATTATGTTGCTCAACAAATTTTGCATCTTAGATGAGGCTGTATATGGCTGCTTGTGGATACGTGGTACCGAATTTATGTTTGTACTTTTTGGCATAAACTGAGAATCATAAGCCTGTGATGGTGGACGATATTAAAATTTTGAACGATCTATCGCTCAATTTGGTACAAAACATATAATCGGAGACGCATATATGCTTTGATTTAATTTTTTTTAAAATGGCTTTTTATCTTGCATGATAGAAAAACCTTACCGTTTAAAGAGATTAGTAACCTTATTCAATTTTTTTGAAGAAATCAGAAAGATTAGTCTTTTTCAATTTTGAAGGATTAATCACACTCAAGTTTGTTAATTTTTGTGAAAATTGATTGTACAACTTAAATTGCTTTTTTTCACAAAAAATTGATTTTAATGAAATGAATGGACTTTCGTGGGTTTCTTTTTTAATTAATTGTAGAGTCTCTTATTTGTACCATAAGAGAAGACGACGGGTAGCTTTTTTTTTTCAATGAAACCCAGAGTAATTTTTTTAAAATAAAAAAGACATAGTATCTTTTTTTTTTGACAAAAAAAAGACATAGTATCTTAAAATTAATGTTATTTGCTTAAATTTTGGATAGTTGAAAATGAGATGACAGTTTATATAAAAAGAAGAGATGAAAGTTTGATGGGTTAAATAAGTAAAAATTCCTATAGTTTTTCATAATTTCGTATTTAGTCCCTAAAATATTTTTAGCACTTTTTGATCCTTGAAAAGTAGGGATAAAAAATCATGACAAAATATTTCAACGACCAAAAAGTGTAAACATAATTTTTTGGGACTAAAATTAAAATTCTGAAAAACTATAGAAATCATGTACTTATTTAATCCAAGTTTAATTCAAGGGAACATTTCTACAATTAATTTTTGGTTAATATTTTTTTTATAAATTTCTTAGTTGTTATATCTTATTGGATTGAACACATTTTAATTAATGAAATCTTATAAATTTGTTTTTCCAAAAAAATAGAGAAGAGAATATTCCTACAATTAATTTTTTTTTGTTATACAAAGGAGGCCCTTAGACCAAACTACACACGGACTCTACGGTTAAAATAAACTCCAGCACAATCCTGTCAGAAGAGGTTAGAACAACCTGGCAGAGGGGAGGTAAGAATATGGGTACCCGTAGGTAGAGATAAAGAGTGACCAGCAAGCCAATTAGCAACCTGGTTTGCCTGCCTATAAGTATGTTGGAAGACGACCTCTATCATCTGCATTTTAAGGCGATTAATGCGGGTACTATAGGAATACAAGGGTGGCAGGAAGGGCAACCCTTAACAATAAGGTCCACAACAATCGCTGAATCCGTCTCCACGATGACATTCTGATAACCCTTCTCATGGGCCATCTGAAGGGCTGAGAGGATGCCCCAAAGTTTTGCCATAAACGCCGAGCAGTTTCTAATCTTGTGCGCAAAGCCTCCTACCCACGCGCCTGAATCATTCCTAAAAACACCACCACACCCTGCTTGATGGTTTTGAGCGATTAGTGCTCCGTCTGTGTTACACTTTAGGCAACCATTACTAGGCCTAGACTACCTCACCCGAATAGTTGAATGGGGTTTCTCCATATGTGAGAAAGTTCTATCAGCTCTATTGATGTCCTGAAGAACATCACGAACATGTATCACCACCGCCTGCTAGTCAAACATTTTATCCTAAAAGACAAATTGGTTCCTATGGACCGAAATGCACCAAGCAACAATTCCAAACAAAATGTGTCTATCATGGTGTGAAGGATTTAAATACCAACCCAACCAATTCCTCACATCTCTACTATTTGGCCTGTTAAAAAAGAAACCAAAATGCTGCCAAACTGAATTCACCACTGGACAATCACGTAATAAGTGTAATGCATCCTCTCTCTCGGTCACGCATAGTGCGCAATTTGCATGCGAGGATAAGCAGCATCTATTTCTCTTGTCGTTTGTCTTCAAACCATCATTTATCACCAGCCATAAGAAACATTTGATTTTTTGAGGGCCTTCCCATTTCCACACATTATTCCATAGCATACTACCATTTCTGTCTAAATCTAGAATGAAATCATAAGCGGACTGAACAGTGAACATACCATTAGATGAGTAGGGCCATGAAGGACTATCCTCTCCTAAGTCATCTGCTGCTGCTGGGACACCTTGGATCTCTGCAACGGCGTGATCAGGGAGCAAGTGCAGAATTTCTTGCAGATTCCATGTGCCGTTGTTGTCCGAGAAGTAATTTACCGTTTTGTTTGCGAGGCTTTGATCAACCGGCTGACTAATCACTTCATTTAAAGTAGATCCAGAGGGGAGCCAACTATCGGACCATAATCGAATCTTCTGACCGTTTTTTATCTAACGTTCCTTGTAATTTGTTTGCTTTTTGTTCTTCATCTACATTAATACTTGACATTTTTGTTGTATTAATTGGAACCAACACGCTCTCCATTAATTTAAATCACATACGTAACCAAAATAAAAATCACATAAGCTTGTTTGTGTTTTATAATGCATTCTAGCTTTTTCATTTTGAGAAAAGGAAAAATCCCATTTTTTATTATAATATTTGGAAGAAGGATACATAATATTCAATCATCTTATCAAGCAAGACGAATGAGGCAAACTACATGGTACATAACAAAACACACTTAAATAGAAACTACATATAGTAAAAATTCAACTTCCTTAGTAATTGGGACAATCAAGCTTTAGGCTTTTGAAGAAGAACAACTGAGTTGATCACATCATCCGTTGGATGAAAAATAGTAAGCACCTCAAAATCCATCACATCATTCTCATCAACAATAGGATACAAAAAAGCTCTACTCCCTTTTGCACTTCTTACAAGCAAAACACCACCTTCTTTCATATATTTTCTTATATGACCCAAAACCTTCATTTTTTCACCTCTACTCATACCAACAAGTGCAGCCAAAAATATGCAATCATATTGCCCTAACTTTTCCTTCACTTGCATAATATCTTGTGTCACAAATTTCATTCTTTTCTCAAGTGCTTTATCCGAAGCCACTATCTTGCTAGCAACCTCATTAGCCTTCTCATCAATATCAAAGTTATCAAAGTGAGTTGATTCCATGTGATATGTTGCCAATATAATTGAACTTAATGGCATTGGGCCAGATCCAATAAAGGCTACTTTTTTTGGATTGACAACACCATTTTCTTTGAGAATTTTGTTCTCATAATTTGCTAGTTTAACATAGTTTCCATAGTAAGGAAAAAGTGTCAAATTTTTCATTGGGTTTGGTGTGAGGCTAATAAAAGTTGAAAATTCAAGCTCTTAAAGTCCTTCAGCTTTACCACAAAGTTTGATGAGGCTCTCACGCATTGTCTTAACCACTTGAGGTAGGGTTTCAATGTCAATGGATGAAGGAGGAATGCAAAGTTTGACTAAGTGAGTGAAAAGGGTGTTGACTTGTTTTGATGGCCTAAGAGATTCTAGCTTTGAAATGGTTGCATGAATTTGCATGATTTGAGATATGAGAAGCTCATGTGGAATTTGAGTTTCAAAGTTGAAGGTTTTGAATGAAGCCATTGATTGATGTTTGAGAGAATAAAAAGATAAATTGAAAACAAGATTGGTTATTGGTTATTTGCCTTGTGAAAAAATGAGAAGAGGCTTCAAGTATTTATAGTTGTTGCATGGGCTTGGATGGAAACACATGCAATTATTGTTTGGACATGGTTTGGTAACGGTGACATTCTGAAATCTATTAGTCAATTGAAAAGTGGTGTTTCATGCATTCATGATTAAAAAATGTAATCTTATTGTGTCACCCCAGCACACCACTAATGATAGATGGGACACAGATTCTCGACTGTCGCAGTTACACACAGTAGGAAATCTTGATCATCGATGTATGATCAGACGGTTCACATTTATATCCTGATATTATTTAATATTTTAACATAACTTTTCTTCTCATTCATTCACTTTTGATTAGACGGCAGACTTATCATAGTTACTGCGTCAACAGAGTAACTATTGGATATCCAATCCTTGATGGATGAATATTTCTCCTTCATTTTCAAAATAAAAAATACAGCTGACAATTTAACACATATCAATATACAATTTTGACCATTGTTATCTGTAGTTATCTATTTTAAAAATTTTAAAAAATTGATATTTTTAAAATATTCATTGGGACAAATAAAACATACTATTTAATTCTGACAATTGTCATTAAATATTAGTGAAAAATATAGAAAAATTATTTATTTGAATGCTACACATGACCAATGAGATGGAGGAAGTATTATTTAAGATTAATTCGTTTAATTTGTTAAAAGAATACCTAAATTCTGAGATGTATATATGGAAAATAATTTACAATTTAATTTAGATGTATTGTTATAGCCTTAATTATTTTTATGTATAAGTATAACTCGATCGGTTGTTGACAAGACATCACATTTATATGTAAGCAAGGAATCCTATATTTTTTTTTGTGAGGAGTAACGTACTACAAATATTATTAAAAAGCGAAGGACTCGGCTCCTCTCAATATTTTACGTTTAAAGTTTTTTGATACCACTATGTAGTAGGTAAATTTATATATAGAGGGAAATTACTATGATTTTAAATCTCTCCTGACTTTTAATTAGTGAATGGTGGGATTAGTATTCTTAAATTAGTCAATTTATGAACCAAATTGTGTCTTAAAAGATTATTTAACGAACATAGATAATCAATAAAGATTTGTCAAGTTTTTTATTTTTTTTTTATTTTTTTTATTTTTTTAATTTTTTTTTATGGGCTTTCGATCAAATTGCCAAATTATAAAATAAAAAATGGAAATTGGAAATGAATTGGGACGGTATCTAAGTACAATTTGTTCTTTCCACACTGCGTGTGTAGAATGAGAAAGTGGAATTAATTATTAAGCATATCCTATTTATGCAATATGTTCACACTATTTGTTACTGATAATACTAATATAAGAAAGACAATACTGTCCATGATAAGGTCCCACTGCCGCATGGAACATGCTCATGCAATTGGAAAAAGATTATTAACTTCACCTTTTTTATCTTTGAATGAGGCTTACTTAGCCCTTATAAGTTGGGAGTATTTACTTATGGATAGATGAAAACAAACTACACCAGTAGATTCATATTTGATATATAAAAATTGGTTATAAGTTAGTTTTATTTATGTAGTTTGTTTTCATTGGTTGAAGAATAAACATTCCTATATTATAAAGAAATTTGAAAATATTATTTAGTGGGTGAGACTTTAGGCAAAAAACAAAAAGAAAGGGTAAAAATGTGAACAAATTTTGAAGGATAAAAATAAGAGAGAAGTGAGTGTCTTTTTAAGGTTTTTTTTTCTTCTCACCATCAGTATCAAGTCTATTGGAATGCTGAATTTAGTTTGAAGGTCAGTTTTGATATTAAGCAATTACAATCCCCTCTCGATCGCACTTGCGGAAAATTAAACCGTGATTTTTATTACCAAATTCAACACCAATCAATATTAGACCAATTAATGATCGATGCTTTTTATAGATTTTAAAAAATGTCCAATTCATGGTTTTTCCCCTCCTTTAATTTATACCTTTGGTCACATCAAATGCGTTGGTGAAAAGCATCAAGTAACTTTTATGAACACTTATTACTACTGTTTTTTTTTTGAACGGCAAATGAATATTATATATAAAAAGAGGATTGGAAAAAGTACAAGAGGTACTCGACCCACTATAGTGAGAATGGTACATGTAGTACTCTACCCAACTCAACACCAATAAAAGGAAACTATCGAGCTAAACAATCGAAAGGGTCACAACACCATTCATAAAACAAACATGGTGCCCCAACCTTTTTAGCCAATAACCACTTCCAAGAAATTAATTTAATCCTATCGACAATATCGTCATGCGACACAACCTTTCCCACAAAAATTCTATCATTCCTAGACTTCCACAAGGCCCAAATTTTTGCATGCCAAACCATAATCATACCAATTGATCCATTCTTCCTATACAATCCCAAGGCGTGAAACGTCTCCAATAAAGAAAACATAGAGTGAGGTAAAATCATATCTTTGACCCCCAACCATCTAAATACCTTTGACCACACCGCCAAAGCCATCGAGCAAGAAGCAAAAAGGTGGTTTTCTGATTCTCATATTGAGTCACAAAAGGCGCAAGTAGAATCCCCTTAGGAAATAACACTACTACAAAAAGTACATTTTACATCTGACGAAACACACATTTTACATCTGGCCAGAGTGGGATGCAAACTTACATGATATAGTAAGTTAGGCACTTTTTATTTCTGGCGAAGGCCAAATGTAAAATGTGAAAACCATTTTTCCAATTATTTTTTTATTAAAATTAAATTGGACGTTTTACATCTGGCCTAATTTTCCACAGATGTGAAATCTTCAATTTATTTAAAATAAAAAATAATTCTGCATTTTTGTTTTAAAAATCCTGCATTTTTTTTCTTTCTAACTCACAAACCAGAATCCAAAACATAACTTGCATATATAAACATCACTTCACAACAAACATCATTCAAAATTTAAAATCAAGAACATGATAACTCAACATCCAACATTATCTAATCCATAAATGATTCAGGAACAAACCTTTATTAACAAATCAAAGTAAATATTGCCCTGCAAATTCTAATTGAACACGCCCTTTGTATATACTTACACATTTTAGTACCTAAACATCAAAGTATAAAATATTCACTAGTACCCTAAAAGTAAGAGCACAATAGCTACCGAAACAAACAAAGTTGGAACCTTGTTAGCGAATGAAAACTCTCCAAAAGAAGCAGTTGATGTTGTGAAAATTCACTACTAGCCGATTGAGAAGATGAACCAGCTCTAGTAGATACAACGAGAGTAGCCGGTATACGTCACTGTAACAAAGAAACAATGTAGAAACTGAAAATTTGACTAGCAAGTTTTAATTAACTAGTACTTGAAATACATATATTAATTGTTAAGGCACATAATAAAATCAGTTAATATTATTGAACAATGTCAAAACTTAATTTCTACTACTGCTACATAATAAAATTATTGAAAAAAATTCACATATAGTCTACAACATCACAGCACACTTAATCTAAAACCATGCCTTTTGCAGAAACTAAGAAAAGTTTAAATTTTGAACATATTATTTAAAAGGGACATATTTGGTTACCTTAATGTTTTAGAGCTTCTTAATAATCTTGACCTGGTCCTCAATTAGTAGTCTACAAGCAGCACATGTCACAATATCAACTTACTTAATTGCCTTCTCAAGAGTTTCATGATCAATTTATATCACCCTGCAGAGTTAAAGAGATAAACATACAAATTAGAATAGATACAAAAGCAGAAAAAAGACCCTTGGCCAAATAAGAATATTGAAGTTACAAAAACGATCATTATACACTGATACTTTAAAAGAATATTGAAGATTCACCTAAAGGTTACATACTTCCATTTAAAGAACCAAATAAGATTTATTCATCAGGGTACTGCATCAAGGCAGTTCCACTACATCGTCGCATGTTGTCATGAAGGCATAACATTAGTACTATTCTCACCTAAACCAAACCCCCAGCTCACAATAAATATATGGTGAACCAGTTAACTTAAACTTTAAACTTCCACAAGTTAATTTAACAAAAGATCAATGTAGACTAAGAACCAAAGTGGTCACAACAGGAAGACAGATCTATCTGGGACTCTAAACATAACCAAAAATTAGACCCGTATACAGCCACATCTCTAAGCATAAAAAATCGAACAAAGAGAAACATTTCAAGACACAAAAAGTTCAATTAAGCAGAAGTTTTAATACCTTGTAATTGTATGCTGAAATCTTTCAAATATAATCTAGACATATTACCTACAAACGATAAATTTTAGCTTTATTGCAATCAATAAATAAACATGATTGTTGTAAGGTAAAAGCTTTACAAACGAAAGAGGATAGCATCTTCGTCTTCTTCTCTGATAGTGATGACAACTTCTTGCAATCAATAAAATAAACAGGAAAAAATGAACACTAACAAATGAATTTAAATACTTTATGCCTGTAACATCCCCGAATTCTAAATCACCTAATTAATTTTAATTGGAAATTATCTATCAAAATTAGAATTAATTAGAAATGATTAATTAATTAAATCCTAGGATTCAAGTGTAAGATTGTGTATGTGTAAGTAATTTCCATTGAACTTAAGCTACACACTAGAACACTTATCTCATGACTTTAATTAAATTAACATCAAGAGAATTCAAATTCTTTCCCTAATGACTCATTGTACCACTAAACTATGCTACACCACCACATAACAACACATCTTGAACATGTGTGAGTCATAGTTCCACTTCCATCAACCCACACTTAGTCACATGCAAGCCTAGGCAAAGTATTCAATCTCCACACTTCAGCAAACTGAAACAAAACTCTCTCCCTCAATTCTCTCTTCCCACGCCAAGCAACAAACAACCAAGCATAGTGCCAAAATCCTCAATTCCCACCTTCACAAGAGAATTGTACTCTTCCATCACATGTAACATCTCTAACACTATTCCATCTCAGGGATTCTTTCACATGCACAACGCCAGCTCTGAATACTGATTCCTTCACCTCCCCAAGAGCTTCACATGAAGCTAAACAACAACAACCCCTTCACATCTCAATTTTGAGCTAATAGCTTTGCATGCACCACAATAACAGCCAAATTCGTGAAATGTTTTTACCCTCGGGTATCTCACTATAAATAACACCAACACCCAGCTTCTTTGATCATCAAACCAACTCCAAATTCGTAGAGCTAAAACAAGGGGTTTTTCAAGTGCCAAAGTCCAATTCTGGTCCAGTCAGTTCGTGGGTCTTTAGGAGGTTGCTGTAGCTGTTTTAGAAGAGCCCAGGAGCAAAGTAAAGCTTCAATCCAGGTGGGTTCTTAGGCTAGTTAGTTAGTTTATTCAAATTTATGAAAATGCATGCAAATATAGAAATTGTTAGGTATAACTGTGTGTGTGGAATTAAGCCCCAAATTCCACTCTATTCTGTTCTCTGTTGTTTGTTTTATGATTCTGCACTATCTCAGCTAAGGATTGTAGGTGAAACTTTCAAAATTGATGATTTTCGCAAAGCAGAGGAAATTCTGGATCAACTCGCCATAGCGAGTTGCTAGCGAGCCTTCATGGCGAGCTGAAGGTTCTGGGCTGAAGAACTTCGCCATGGCGAGCTCTGGCTCGCCTAGCGAGTTATTTAGGTCAGGACCTGTATGTTCGCCATGGCGAGCATGGTAACTCGCCGTAGCGAGCAAGACCAAAAAATACTCACTTTTCATCTTTCAAATTATTATTTGTTCACTCGTTTTATATCCTCGACTGAGATGGTTAATTTGCAGTTTTATGAAATTAAATAATATAAATAGGTCATCACAGTCGGACTATTAGGGATTAACTAAGGAAATTTAGATATGATGTATGCACCCCGGGATTGGGAATATCATGGTAGAATAAATTAATCTAGTATCAGTCAATTATGCGCGATTTATTATGTCGCTTTATGGACTTCCGTCGGAAGCATCCATCAGGAATTATTGTGAGCTGTATGCCGGAGCGCGTTGCGTTCGTCGGACAAGGCATGCCTCTGAGATATGCTCACCTCAGAGTGTCCTTGCGGTTAAAATCAATAAGAGATGTTTTCTGTGTTACACGTTTATTTATTATGCTTTCAGATATTATGTTATGTTATATATATATATTATGACTGATTAGGAGCCCCGGCGTTATCGCCATTAGGAGGGTAGTAGAATTCACTGAGACGAAGTGACTGTCTCACCCCACTCCCTATTTTGACAGATAAGCAGGTTGGCTAAAGGTATGCTGGTTGGTGTGCTCGTGGCTATGCTTTGGATGGCATTTCTTTCATGCTTTCTTTTCCGAGTCTTATTGTATTAGTTATCCTTTAGAATTGTGTTTCTTAGTGTCTTCCGCTGTTATTTTCCGAACTATCCGTGTATTTGGCACCTGCGTGTGCATTAAACTCTTGTTGTAATAATAATGAATTCAGTTACCAGTAATAATATTCCACTATTATTCTAGATATATTTGTGGAGTGTTATAATGCCACTATATAATTTAAAATCTAATTTCATGAAAGCCAATATATAATTAGAAATCTATGACATAGAAGACAAAATAAGAAAGAGTTAATGTCTTTCAAACACCATCAAATCCTACTGCGTATGAAGTTCTACCATGATATCATGCTAATATACCATTAATCTAAGTAATGTTATATTCAATAAAACTTGCATAGGCCTTCCTAATTCCTACCTTTGTGAAAATATTAGCTGTAACTTAGAAAGGAACTCCGAGATGGTATGTCTTTCTCTGAACATAAAAAGCAAGAAGGTTAATCAAGTATATAAAAAATCAACAAGAAAGTCGTGTTGAGAAATATGCAAACTAATGAGAAAAATAGTCATTGTTACAAATCCACAGATAGGAAAACCAACCTTGCAAAAACAGCACATAAACTTCTCCACCACATGCAAAACATTTTCTTTTAAATCAATTATACACTGCAGACATGAGCCACATCAATAAGAATAACAGTTTGGTGCCACATACAAGATTTCAACTAAGGATGGTACCTGATGCTTTCGGACCATATCCAGCCCAAAGAGAAACTCCATGTTGGGAGAATCCAGAACTAAGAATGAACTAAGGGTAAAATATATTCCCAATCTACATGAAATAAATACATACACATAGGAAAGTTGAAGTGAAGTGCAAAATAGACAAAAAAAATAAGCATGAAAATGGAGCTACATGATTGATCTCCAAAGTATATTAAACGTATTAGCATTATTATCTACCAATACCAAAAAGCAATAAGACACAAGTGACACGAATTCAGGAGCATCAAATCATCTCTCTCTACAAGATGTGTTAACACATTACCTTGATTGGAGCTACATGTGTTCGACCCAATATTTCGGTTTGGCCAACTCCGTGAGCAACACATTTGCAACGCTGATCTAAAAGTCTCAGCAATCTACAACATAACACAACCATCAAAATAATTATATATTCTGAAATATCGCAACTCACAAAACACTATTATATATTAGTATGAGTACAGAGAATATAATTAAAGCACATCATTTATTCAAGAATCAGTCAACCATAGAGACCATTAAGACATACAAAATCTAACAATGGTTTAGAGAACACTACAGATCTTATAGATGTCTTGGAAGCAAGTTCCAGTCATATTGAAGTGCATACTCTAAGAATAAATGCTCGAGATCGGGCATTTGGAAACATCCACTTTTCACCTCCAACCATCGCTGGCGGTGGAGAACTGCTGCAGGGACCGCCACAAAAGGGAAAGGCGGCGATGGTCATGATGCAAGAGAATGTCGTAATAAGCCTGTCGCTATGTACCTTTTTTCTTGTAGTGAATGCAAGAGAATTGAATGGGTTCTGAAATTCCAAATTTGTGCAGAACCTCGCAGCTTATAAATTGGACATTCATGGTTGAAAAATTCAAACAGCAAGAAACAAAATCAAAACAACAAAATATAACACAGAATTGGAGGGTTCAAATCAAACTAACTCAACAATCTACCATGAAGCATAGTGCATCCACAATTTCAAGTGTTAACTCAAAACCATAATAAGAGTTGAAAATCGAACTTAACCAAGAAGTGCCAAAAGTGATTTGAAACAAAGATAACCCAGTCCCTCCAATTGTGAAACCAACAATTCTTGTCCCTCCAGTGATAGTTTCTCCAATGTTTAACCATCAAGCAATTTAGATTTGATAGCACAAAAACCATTTATTAATGGAATGTGCATATAGAAGGGTGCACTAAAATATTGTTAACATAAAATTAATCTCAGGAAAGGAAAGTGATTTGAATTTGAAATGATGTTACCCATACAAGCTGGTGAATACGATAGTTTCAGTGTTGAAGACCTTACCATAAAATTAAAAACTCTAGCATCAAATTGAATAAAATAACAAAGCAAAATAGAAACATAATAACAGACTTGAGGACTAACCAAACACGACTTTTAAAATGAAACTGAAACATAATATAGAACCTAATCACAATAACAATATTAACAACAAAACTGAAACAGTAGCAATACTCAAAATGAAAGAACCAACATATAGAAACATAAATTAAAATGATATCACAATACCAACAAGAAATATGCAAAACACAAAAAATAAGTTAGGGTTTGCAACACTCAAAACACCAGAACTGAAAGCAAAAGCCGAAAAACAAAACCAGAGGGAAAAGCACAACAGTAGCAGAACTATTAACAATCGAAACACCTTTGTGTTTATTAAAAAAAATATAACCTAATTCCTATGAATCATAGCAATATAATGCAGAACATTTGAAAATGATGTATTTATTAAAAAAATATAATGCAGGAACTTTATTATAACCTAATTCCTATGAATCATTTGAAATAAAATAAACAAATTTGAGAATAGAATCAGTAACTTTGTGTTTTCAATCGGAGGAAGAGGAACGGGAGCTTCGATTCGTAACAGTGAGTTTCGATTCATAACCGTGAGTTCAGTTAGGGTTCGCTGAGCCTTGATTCTTCCTTCGATTCGTTTGACTGAGCTTGGAGCGGTTCAGTGAGAGCAATCGAGTGAGAGTGAGAGAGTAATCGAGTGAGAAAGCAAGAGCGAGTGAGCAAGAGCATACCTGTTTACGATTCTGTGAGAACAACCGAGTGAGAGAGGGATTGATTGAGTTAGAGGACGAGAGAGGAAGAGCGATTGATTCAGTTCTGGTTAGGTTTCATATCTGTTCGCGTTAGGGTTCGAGGACTAGTGAGAGCAAAAGAGTCATGTTGTATGCGTTGAAGACTATTTGCATATGAGAATAACATGGTCAGAATTAAACTTAATTTAGACAATTTTCATAATAATTACAGGATTGCCACCGCGTTTTGTTTTGCTTCTGGGGTTATTATGGCCAGATGTAAAATGTTATGTCAATGTCTTTTTTACTTCTGGTAAAATTCAAATCAGAGGTAAAATGTACTTCATAATTTCTTTTGCATCTGGTATCTTTTCCACTGAAGTAAAAAGCTTATTAATAAGTGATATTTGTACTAGTGTAACTCGACGACGAGCTAGATTGACTCGCGTTGGGAGCCTACCTAGGAGAGCTTGCCAAGAGAACACAATAACCTTTGATGGTGCCCAACTCCTCCACACCTTGGCAATAGAGGTGAAAGAGCACCCCTCGAGTGAGGAAGATGGAATAAATCGCTTATATAGAAATTGATACATAAGGCTTACCGAAAAAATTCCTCCAACAATGAAATACCAAGAGTCCTCCTTTCTTGAAATTGAGACCGATGCAATTTCCTCCAAAAGCTTCAAGTAAAGATTGTCTTCCCAAGAGAAAAGTCTCCTTCTCCAATTAAGTCTCCAAATCCACACGTCATTGACCCATTCTCCCATTTCCGAAATTGAAAGGTTCGGTTGAAGAGAGACTTTACAAAGGCGAGGAAAGGTAGAGCAAAGAGGTGCTCTTCCCACCCAAGTATCCGTCCAAAAACATGTTGATCTCCCATTACCCACATTCTTGATAAACACCTCTTGAACCCAATCCTCAACTACACCACTTGTATTACCTATCCCAACCAAATCTTTCCACCATAAGGAATATTTATTTCCTCTACCAATAGACAAATTCCGGCTACCAACACCTCCATATTTGGCTTCCAAAACCCTTTTCCACAAGGGACCATCTTCCACTAACAAACGCCATCTCCATTTTGCAAGCAAAGATAAGTTAAACAAATAGAGATCCTTCACCCCTAACCCCCCTTCCTCCTTTGGCCGACACACATCCTTCCAACTCACCCAAGGAATTTTCTCTTTCTCCCCCGACACACCCCCCCACAAGAACTTCCTTTGAAGCCAAACAATAGCCTTTCTCACCTTAATCGGCATCTTGAGAAAAGATAGGTAGAAAATTGGAATCGACGCCAATACCGAATTAATCAACACCACACGACCGCCCAAGCTAATGTACCGGTTTTTCCAAGAAAGGAGTCTCCTCTCAATTGTTTTGACCACCGGGTCCCACGTAGATGAAAGACGCGGATTGGCACCCACCGGAAGGCCCAAGTAAATGAACGGAATAGAGCCTATCTTACAATGAAGAAACTTTGCCGCACCTTGGAGGAATGTGGGTGCCACTTATTACTACTGTTATCAATGAAGTATTAATGAATGGCCCAACAAACTTCAAAAGAGATATATGGTGCTTAAAAATAATTTGGCTTAATTGTAGTTTTGATCCTTAATTGTATTTTATTATGGCGACAGAGGAGGAGTTGATTACATTTCCAAGTTATAGTGTGTTTGTTGTGTTTCTACCCAATGGCTTCTCATATTGCTACCGTCTTTTAACCTCTTCCAACCTATTCCACAATGGCTAATATCTGCTTTACTCATCAATACTTCCCTGATACCCTTCAGATAAACAATGAAAACAACCACAATTTATTATATACTTGCTAGTAATAACAATCAACTTTTTGCATGAAGACATTAGAATCAGAAGTGATCAAATGCTGAAGTATTTGGCCACTAAAGTCCAGGGCTGGCCCAGAGGAAGGGCAAGCAGGCCCACAGGCCAGGGCCTCTATATTTTAAGGGCCTAAATTTTTTTTTTGGTCCATCATGCTAAAAGTGGTTAAATATGTTTGCTGAGATTTCATTTCATGGGATTCATTGTGGTTTAGTGGTCTGGGCGTCGTTGCAACAATTTAAGACTTAAGGGGGAGTGTGTTCAACTTCCACGTGTGACATCTTTTTGGTTTGTTTCATTGTATTTAAATAGATCAATTTTATCGGGGTCCATTTTTATGATTTGTCCCGGACCTCCAAAATATCAGGACCGTCCCTGCTAAAGTCTTAGAAGCAAGAGTCAAGTATGAAGTGACACGTCAGCATCAAAAGCTAGTGTAATGTCACTTTTAGAGTCAGAGTCAAGTTTGTCTTACTATCTTGTGCCGAATTAGACAAAGAACTTTAAGGACAAAGAGAATGAACTGATACTTCTATTTTCAGCAATGGATTTCAAATGTCTTTACAATGACATTATCTATATATATATATATATATATATATATATATATATATATATATATATATATATATATCAAAGCAACATTCCAACAATCATGATCAAGCTTCTCAAAGACTCAAATATTATGGGAGTCTACATCAACGCAGTGACTCTTTTCTTATTGTCCTATATAAGGAGCTGAAGTCTTGAAGATTGGTGTCCACTCTTAGTGCATTATACTGAAACTCTGTCAAATTCAAAAATATAATTTACAAGTGAATTTCTCTTTTAATGGCTGCTAGTTTATACTAATAATGTTATAAAATACAACAAAAACCTAGTTACTAGCATACAAACATCCAGAAAAGACAAATAGTGGCAATATACTAGTTTTGGGTGCAGCAACACATTTCACCGTCTTTACCAATGGAGATCAATATCTCACAAGCAATAGTAATGTCTAGAAAAGTATGGACGATTTCTCATAAACAAACACATTTGCCAGACTAAACATGTCATTTGGAGTCAAATCATTATAGGGAAGAAGTCAAATTATAACAATTAGCTCAATGTGCAACAGACGACATCGTCTACTCAGTGTCTGCCATGTCATAATCCAAGTGACATATATTGGCGACGTCAACTCTAAATCCTACTCAGTGTCTGCCACGTCATAATCCAAGTGACATGTCATCAAGAAATCCAGGTCAGAAGCTATTTTAAAAGTTTTGAGATATTACAGGGACTAAAATCAAATTTTATTTTTTACAGGGGTTCTTTTCAAAACAATGAATAATTGCAGGGTTCAAAAACATATTTAAGTGTACTTCTTTTTAGGCAAATCTACGATATCTTGAAGAACAAAGAAGCAATTCACAATTGCTAGATCATATTCTTGAATGTGGATTGCTTGCAGTAAACAACCAATGTAGTTACACACGGTTTTTTATCAAAACCATTTATATTAGATCAGACGGATAAAATTGAAAACTGTGTAGTTTAAATTAAGATAATCTCAACCTTTCATTTTAGATCGAACAACTAAAATTGATTACGGCGTTCTGTTGTTACAGTAGGAAATATGTTTGTCATATTCTCAAGCTAAATATAGAGCTTTGTTAACTGCTACATGTTAGTTGCATTGGTTACCGTATTTGCTAGGAGATTTGTACATCACATGCACCAAATTTTCTTTGATCTATTGTGATAATCAAAGTGCTTTTCACATTCCTGAAAATCCAATTTTTCCTGAACATACTAAGCATTTAGATATCGATTATCATATTGTTAAAGGGAAATGCTAGGTGAAATTATGATGTTGTTGCGAATATCCAATTGTTGAGTTTTTTCATCAAGTCTCTTCTCCCTCACTCATTTGGTCTTTTACTAGCCAAGTTGGACATGATAGACATTTACCATCTCCAACTTGTGGGCGGGGGATATTGCACAATAAATAAAGTCAAGTGAAAGAGGATGATAAAGTTAGCTAGTTCTATCTATAACTTGTTCAACAAGATATCTTGTTAGCTAATAAGTGCTCGAGCACATAAGTTGGCGCATGTTACACATTATTCTTATAAATAATATTATATCCTCTTAATTCATTAGTGAAATTAAGAATTGTTTTATTCATTTCATTTGTTCCATTACATATATAACTTTCAACATCAAGACGAATATGAGGCAAACTACACATAGTACATAAACAAAACACACTTAAATAGAAACTACATAGTAAAAATTCAACTTCCTTAGTAATTGGGACAATCAAGATTTAGGCTTTTGAAGAAGAACAACTGAGTTGATCACATCATCCGTTGGATGAAAAATAGTAAGCACCTCAAAATCCATCACATCATTCTCATCAACAATAGGATACAAAAAAGCTCTACTCCCTTTTGCACTTCTTACAAGCAAAACACCACCTTCTTTCATATATTTTCTTATATGACCCAAAACCTTCATTTTTTCACCTCTACTCATACCAACAAGTGCAGCCAAAAATATGCAATCATATTGCCCTAACTTTTCCTTCACTTGCATAATATCTTGTGTCACAAATTTCATTCTCTTCTCAAGTGCTTTATCCGAAGCAATTATCTTGCTAGCAGCCTCATTAGCCTCCACATCAATATCAAAGTTATCAAATTGAGTTGATTCCATGTGACGAGTTGCAAATATAATTGAACTTAGTGGCATGGGGCCAGATCCAATAAATGCTACTTTTTTTGGATTGACAACACCATTTTCTTTGAGAATTTTGTTCTCATAGTTTGCTAGTTTAACATAGTTTCCATAGTAAGGAAAAAGTGTCAAATTTTTCATTGGGTTTGGTGTGAGGCTAATGAAAGTTGAGAATTCAAGCTCTAAAAGTCCTTCAGCTTTACCACAAAGTTTGATGAGGCTCTCACGCATTGTCTTAACCTCTTGAGGTAGGGTTTCAATGTCAATGGATGAAGGAGGAATGCAAAGTTTGACTAAGTGAGTGAAAAGGGTGTTGACTTGTTTTGATGGCCTAAGAGATTCTAGCTTTGAAATGGTTGCATGAATTTGCATGATTTGAGATATGAGAAGCTCATGTGGAATTTGAGTTTCAAAGTTGAAGGTTTGGAATGAAGCCATTGGATTGAATTGATTTAAGTAGAAGCTTGAGAGAATGAAATACAAGATTGGTTATTTACTTTGTGGAAATAATGAGGAAGGGTTTCAAGTATTTATAGTTGTTGCATGGGATTGGATTGAAGCATGTAATTATTGTTTGGCATGACTTGGTTGATTGAAAAGTGGCGTTTCATGCCTTCATGATTAAAAAAATGTAATCTTATTGGGTCACGCCCTCCTACTCATATATGATAATGATAGAAGAATATGAGTAAATTTTCAATTAATTCATTTACATTTTAAAAATTGGCTTAAATTTTTGGTTTAATAGATCTTTTGCTCTTTGTATGTTCGTAAATTTTTGGTTTTAGTCTCTATATTTTGTTTTGTTGCAAATTAGTCTCTAAATGTATAAAATTTGTTGGTTTTAGTCCTTAAAGTCAAAATTCGCAGGAAAATCTACAGTTTTCACGCATATTTTCCTTCAGATTTTCCTGCGAATTTTGACTTTATGGACTAAAACCAACAAATTTTGTATATTCATGGACTTATTTGCAACAAAATAAGATATAAGGACTAAAACAAATAATTCGTAAACATCCAGAGATCAAAAGATCTATTTAGCCTAATTTTTTTACCATTACATTAGTTTCACATTTTTTTATAATTAATTTCTAAAACATTTTCACAATTATCCGTATAATAATTATAAAATACTCCATCCGTTCCTTTTCACTTGTCTTTTAGTGTCAGATTTAACGTTTCTATTTAATTGTCCTTTTTGTATTTTACGGGTATGATTTGTCATTATATTCTTTGTCAATTGTTCTTACTCCTTTTCAATAAAACTAGTTAATGCTATATATTTAAAGGTGATAGATACTCAATAAACATTTGTCAAGTTTTGGTAATGACTTTCAAGCACTTCAAAGTTGCCATATAATAAAATATATATGGAAATTGGAAATAAACGGGTACGGCATCTCAAGTTCAATTTGGTTCTTTTCCCACCTTTATGTAGAATGTGGAAGTGGAATTAAGCATATTCTATTTATGCATTATGTTCACACTAATGATACAAGAAATATAATATTTTTTTATGAGATCCCATTGCGGCATGTAACATGCTATAAAATCCAACAATTTAAGAACTTTCAATGATTTTAAAAAGAGAGAAAGGATAATTAACAAAAATTTATACAAGGTTGATATTTGCCATAGTTATAAATTTATAAGGTTGTTTGTGCTTCCCACGCGACCTAAAAAATAGGTCAATGAGACGTGTGGGGTCTCTTACATCGTCATTTTAAATTTTCATACATGACATGTTTGACGTATTAAAATGGATGAATACTATAGTATCCCAAAATTGAGTTGAATATTGAATGTTGATTAACAGATTGAACCAAACACAAAGCAAGTGAAGCTAAGATTTTAGATCCCCAAATATTCAACTTAAGAAGTAGGCTTTGAAATAAAAACGATGTTACACAAAAGTAGAGGATTTGAATTGCGACCCTTTTTATAATTAATCATTTTAAATGATTGTTAGAGCAAGGACCAGAGATTTTCTGGAGGAATTATAGAGATAGATCAATATTAAAGTTTTTCTGGAGCTCTATCCTTTCTTTCTCAAGGGTAGTCTTTCTTGTAATAATTGAAATAACTGAGCTAGCTTAGCATCAATATCATCCTTATATTCTTTTAAAGATTTCTTCATTTCTGTAGACTCTTCCTTTTGTAACTTCATATTCTGAACAACCATTTCCTCAAAGGCATTTTTAGGCCTCAGAAGTTCTGCCTGCCTAGCTTCTTCACCAGCTATCCTACTAGCAGCTTCTGCTTGCTCTTGCTCAAGCCTCTGAGCTTCCAACTTCTGGAGCTCTATCCTTTCTTTCTCAAGCCTTTCTTGTTCAAGACGATCAGCTTCTTGAAGTTCTTTCTCTATTGATTCCAGCACAATTCTCTCAGCCTTTTTTCTTGCAGCTTCTATCCTTGCTTCTTCTGCTTTCTTCTTAACAAAGTCATCATGAGATGTGTCCAGAAGCAGAAGGACTTCCTTCTGATAATCTTTTGCACTTGCACATTCCATTTCACTAAGCATATTGTTGTTGATGAGCATAAATTCTTTGTGATAATTTCTTTCTAGTTCATCAAACATCTGAATGCACATATCCTTCATAGTGTTGCATTCTGCAGAAACAATGCTTGGCATAATAGACAACTTAGGTAAAGCTTGACAGATCTTCTTGACATTATTATTTAAGGCCTTTAGCACACTTTCAAAATCATCAGGAATTGAATTAGGGTGGCTAAGGTTAGTGTTTGGGCAAGAAGTAGAAGGAATGAATGGTGAAACTGACACTTTTGGGGTTTGCGGAGAAAGTTCTTCCTCAAAAGAGCTAAGGAATTTGTCTTGTTCAGGTGTTATAATATGAATCTTATCAGAAGTAGGATTTTCTAGGTCTTTGGCAATTTGGAGAAGATGTTCTTTTTCTGTTTCTATGAGGTTAAGATTATCAACAGTCTCAGGAGCTGACTGTTGAACAACTAAGTTATTCACAGGTTCTAACCCAGGAATGGTTTGAAAGGGTTCAGAAGTAGTACATTCAGAATCTGGGGAATTTTGTGCAGGGTGAGGTTCAGGTTCTGGTTAAGGTGTTAGTTGAACAGGGGTAGGTTCAATGATTGAAGATAAAGGATCCTCATGGGAAATATTTTGAGGAGAAGCAGTTAGATCAATAACCTTTGCAGGTTCTGCTTGGATCTCCTGTCCAATATTTTCCACTTGGTCAGAACCAGTGACACCTGTTTCTGCAATAATTGACAAAATGTGTTTAGCAAATTTTTGCTTAGATTCCGAGGATGGTTTTGGACTCAATACTAGTAGGATCTT
Source organism: Trifolium fragiferum (assembly GCA_954870985.1). Lineage (NCBI taxonomy): Eukaryota > Viridiplantae > Streptophyta > Magnoliopsida > Fabales > Fabaceae > Trifolium > Trifolium fragiferum. Next base: position 19,469,095 of record OX940789.1, read on the forward strand.
CTACTATACAGCTTGTTTTTGGAATGGTATCAGAAAAGATTTTATCAAAAATGTTTGAGATAGGTACTGTATAGGGGATGATTTGAGCACGCTTAGGACCATTAATAACATAGTCAAGAGATTTATCATAATTAAGCTTTTTGTAAATACCTTGATTAGCCAGCTTTACTATGAGTTCCTCCTTAGTAAGCTGTGTATCTAGATGCTCATTGAAAGGAACTTCCACATTACTTTCCCAGCTTTCATTTAGTAAAGCTTCTGCAGCAGCATCCTTTTCTTTGTATTGCTCAACATTTGCAATAGCTTTTTCCGTATCTTCAGCTTGTTGCTCTTCTGCAGTCAGCTTTCTTTTTCTTGTCCTTTCAACCTTTTTCTTTGGAACTTCTGGTATAACCACAGTGCCAGAACCTTTGTAGATTTAAATTTGCAAGAACAGATTTTTATAAAAAATATATTATATATATATATATATATATATATATATATATATATATATATATATATATATATATTTTTATAAAGATTATATTTATTTATTTTTTTTTATAAAGATTTTTTTTATTTTTTATAAAGATCTTTTTATTTTTATATACAAGTTGCTAAAATTAGCTTAACAACTTCGTCTACACCGTCCCCGGCAGTGGCGCCAAAAACTTGACTACGGTCTGGCAACTGTATCAGTCTGTCGTCGAGTAATAATTCACACTCTACTGAGTAGAATGAGGTCGTATCCACAGGGACAACGCCTCGGTTACTAAGCTTATTCTAGGATTTGTTGAGATTGCCTCCGCTTTATAAGTTGGGATATTTTTAGATTCAAGAAACAGAGAATATAACTAGAAAGAAAGACAATTTCAGAAGATAGGTTAAGTAGTTGGAATCCCTCCCTTATTCCTGCTGGTGCTATATCGTTGACTATTCCTTTTTATTATTGGTGAACTAATATAATTAGTAATAACCGCGTACGATAATTACCCTAATTACGGGTATAAAGAATCTTAATTACTAGTTAGAAACCTCGTGTAGGACACGTTGTCACATTCCTATACTAATTATTTAGACTATGAATATGTAGTCAATTAAGTCCGGTTACATTAGTTCTTTAACCCTTTAACCACTAGTGTGATTAAGCTATTGTCTATTGGTCGGGGTTGGTTGCCAGTTTTGAGGCACAATACTAGATCACTAACCCTATAAGTTAGTTTCCAGCCAGTGATAACCCTGGCCCTAAGGAGCAATGCTAGATATCACCATCACTAAAAGCGTTCCTAATTGTGGCCTTTAATTATGTTACGTAATTAAAACATAAACAATAGAACAAATAAACTGAATAGAAAATTATATAAACTTTAAACTATATTACATAATGCCAGCATTCATAAGGGAGTTCATCTTCTCCACCTAATCTAAAGGAGTTTAGCTACTAATAGACATAATTAAATTGCAAGAATTAAAAGAATGCATACCAATAACCTAGCTACCTTGCAGAGGAAGTTATCTTTCCCGTTGAAGGGGGAAAGTTCCTTCCCTAGAGCTCATCCTCCTTTGCTCCTTATAGAGAAATAGTTCTCTAAATTTTTGAATGAATAATTGTGAAGGAGGAGAGCTCTATTTATAGTTTTTAGGACTTGGGCTGCAAGACACATCGTGGTACGATGGATCCCATCGTGGCACGATGACCATATGATTTGGTTGCTTAATTGTTAAGTTTACTTAACCACCAAGTAAAAGCCATCGTACCACGATACATGTCATCGTGGTACAATGCAAAGATTTCTTTTAAAAATAAAGCTTGTGCTGTCTTGGCCAACAAGCAGCTCCATCGTGCTGCGATGAATGCTATCGTAGCACGATGAGACTGCAAAATTACGTTTTTGCTATAACACCAAAGTTGTAGCTATTTGTCTTAGCTTTCCAACGCAACTGATCGCGTCTCAATCTGATACTCGTAGCTCAAGTTATGGTCCGCATACTGAAAGTTGCACATTTTCTTCATTTTAGCCTCTTTTCATGCATCTTCTTCAATTCTTGACTTCTTGGACAAGTAGCTTCACTTCTTTAGGTTTTTGTCTTGTAATTGGTCTAAAATTAATACTAAACTAATAATAAATAATAGGGTTAAATCGGTTTTTAGTCCCTACTTTTATGTGAGTTTCGACTTTTAGTCCTTACATTTTTTTTATTATATTTTTAATCCCCACATTTTTGCCGTTGGCATTTTTAGTCCATACCGTCAATTTTTTGTGGCTAGGATAATGAAACCAGCCACATAAATTATCTTCTATGGCCAATTCTGTTATTCTAGTCATAAAAAATTGACTAAAAATCTAATAAAATAAATGTAGGGACTAAAAATATAATAAAAAAAATGTAGGGACTAAAAGTCAAAACTCACATAAAAGTAGGGACTAAAAACATATTTAACCCTAAATAATACTAAGAACATCATATAAATTATTGTCATCACAACCCCAAACTTAAACAGTTGCTTGTCCTCAAGTAACATGCCTGCCAAACAAAATCGTCAGTGAAACAACAAGCAGATATAGATGACAGGAATTTCACAACCTTATGTATTTGTCAGCAATGGAACCACTGAACTTCACCTCAGCGATCATGCTCAGTCAACACTTGGGCTCAAGAGACGTCAATAGTAGCAAGTCAGACAAATGTTCACGAAGAGTCCATGTCCGACCTTTTCTCTCTCTCTCTCTCTCTCTCTCTCTCTCTCTCTCTCTCTCTCTCTCTCCCCTTTTCGCTCGAAATTGAAAGGGTTAACTCTCAATCATCGTGTAACTTGCCATTTTACCATAGGCTTGCAAGAACTCTAAGCGACCGGTCGAAGTTTAAACAAATACACATTTTGGAGGTCTTTAAGGGTTATAACGTGGCTACGGTCAAGGTAGGACATTTTGGGATAAGTAGGCTAAACATTGAGTTCTACTTTGTTTCCTTGTTGTGTACGCAACCTTATTCCATAGGGTACCTTTTTGATTTTGGTATTAGAGAATTCGAACCGGATGTGTCTTTGTATGGTTCTTTTCTATCCCTATTTTTGCCTTTTTGGCTCTTTTCATTTTCATTTTTTTTTTGAAGAGACTACTTTTTTTGGGAAAGGGATGTTTTCCCGTCTCTTTTTCACTTTTTATTTTATTTTATTTTTATTTTTTTTGTATAGTGATAGTTCTCTGTATACCCACCCCAAACTTAGATGTTGCTAGTTCCATGAGCAACCCCAAACTTATGTTGTTGCCAAGATCAGAGAACTATTATCTACCTAACTCCAAAAAGGGTAAAATTTTTGTTTTTCTGGTCTATAGGCTTGTAACGTGGTTTGCCACTGAAAGAAAAGGGATATTATTTTTTACGGCTCAAAATTGGCTAGCAAATGATATAATAATATAAGGGTGGCTTGAAAAAGGCTCTGGGTTATAACAAATAATTGCCTCATGTGTATAAGTCAAACCAATCAGTCATCAAAGAATTAAAGCAAGTTCTAGAAAATAAACAAGTACACGGTACTCTCTTAGTAGATCGAAAGAAAGTGGTAATACCTTTTGGAAATATTTGGCTCAAATCCTCACTTGGCTAAGGTATCTGAAGGTTGAACATCTATCTTGCAAACATTGCCTTCGTCACTCTTCTCGTTGTCTCTCGAACTTACGCGCTTTCTGAGCAATCACCTTTGGTGTTCTTTGTATAAAGGCGTGGAATTCAGTTCATCCAAATCTAGTTATTACGTCATTGGAACTTTGCCTATAACGTTTAACATACACTAGATAATAAACAAGCAAACAATTATTGTATTTTTTAGTAAGCATAGCAGCTGTCAGCAAATGACATTTATTACATAGATGATAAACTACTAAGATACAAAGGTAGAAGAGAACAATGGGAATGCTCCATGACTTACTGCCCGCCCTGGTTGATGATGCTCCATGTGTAAAGAATATAGGGTCCAGCTCCCTATTCAACAGGTCCATGATATCTGAGTATTGACCTGCATGTGCCTGCTCTGAGTCTGATATGCAGCCTGATGCTGCTATGGGTTTGTTACCCCAAACTTTGAACTTTTGTAACGTTGTCATAGCTACGTCACCTTGTCACCCACGATGCACCGCGACTGATCAGGGTTGATAGTTGACTTTGTCTTCTGTTGCTTAATTTGGCGGTAAACCTTTTTGCTTGGTTAAGAATGTCTGCGTCTCTGTCCCAAGAGATCGTCTCTCCTTTACTTGAAACTTGAGACGTTCATTCATCCTTCCATCTTGACTGGATAAAAATCTGGAGGTTATTTTTATTTTTCTTTGGTGCAATGGTGATGAATTGGTGGTCTAATGGCTTTATAGAAGTTTTGGGGATGGATGGGTAGGAAAATGTGGAATTTTTATTTTTGTGGTGATGAATGAATGAATAGAAAAGAAATGATGTGAATTTGAAGGTTTAGAAGTGTAGGGTTAATGGGTTGGATGGTGTAAGTGTTGCAACCAATGTTTCTTTTTGTAACTTTCAAACTTTCATCGTGTCATGAGCAGTTTCATTGCATGATGGTTGTTCCAATGCCATGTTTTTCAAAAGCTTTTATTTTCATCGTGATACAGTAGGAAATTTGTTACACGATGGGCTTTGGAACAACTCTTTTAAAATTCTTTTTGGGCATAAAATTTTTACATTCCATCCCTTTTGAAAATAGATCTTGTAGTTTTGAAAATTAAAAAATGCGAGAATTTAAATGAAAGCAATAAAAATACCTTGGGTTGCCTCCCAGGAAGCGCTTCTTTAAAGTCATTAGCTAGACGCCAGAAGACTGTTAGGGCGTCTTATATGAGAAATGGAATATATCATCCGTCTTCTTCCTTCTCTTTGTTAGGAATCCCAGGAATTTGAGAAACAGAGGATATTGCTTCCATACCCTCTTCAGCTTGACCGTAGCGAACAAAGCACAAATCATGTCAATGACTCTATCTATCTCTGCTTTTTCATCGGCTTTGTTGCTAGGTTGTTCTTTTTGTTGCTCTTGCTATTGAAACTTCATCGGTTAGGGTTCAGCTCCCTTATAGAAATCTTCATCCCGAACACTTGACGCGTCGCGTTGGTCCGTTTCTGTTTCAACCAATTGCTTCTCTTGATCTTCTTGTTCATCATGTGCTTCTTTCAACCTGTCTACATGATACAAAGACATTGAATTTATGTTAGAATCAAGGTCACAAGGTGCTTCTTTAAAATTCACCTCCCCAATAGAACAAGGTATTGGGAGACTTCTTGGGTCGTCCCGCTGTTGTTGAGGTTTCTTTTCTGGTTGCTCCTCTTTTGGTGATCCTGCTTCTAGCTTCTCTTCTGGATTTTCTGTCTCCTTACTTCTTGAGGTTTCAGATGGTACTTCATTAACCTCAGAGCCTCGACTTTCATCGCCTATGGACTCTAGCTCATTTTGGGTGGTAACTGATTCAGTTGACTCGCCCTCTTGTTCTTCGAAGTCCTCACTAGCAGCTTCTTCTAAGAATTCACTCAAGGATTTCTCAATGGATGAGTGTCTTCTAGGTCTTTGGAGGAATTCATGGTATAGTTGAAAAGCAAATTCTATCGGTGCATTGAGAACTTGGCTAGCTTTGATACAGACTTCTAGAATCTTTGAACATTCATCTTGGCTCCAACCTATTGTCATGACTTAAACTCAAAGAACTGATTAGTAGTAAAGCACATAATAATGATAATAATCGGAGATCAAGGCAAGATTTTTCAATAAGTTTTATTTTTTTGTTGTTTTTGCAAGTCTATCTCTACAAGGATTCCCAGGTAAGGGAGGTGGATCACAAAGACCGCTAAAATACCAAGCCTTTTCCAAGCCAGAACCTTTGTAGATTTAAATTTGCAAGAACAGATTTTTATAAAAAATATATTATATATATATATATATATATATATATTTTTTTTTATAAAGATTATATTTATTTATTTTTTTTTATAAAGATTTTTTTTATTTTTTATAAAGATCTTTTTATTTTTATATACAAGTTGCTAAAATTAGCTTAACAACTTCGTCTACACCGTCCCCGGCAGTGGAGCCAAAAACTTGACTACGGTCTGGCAACTGTATCAGTCTGTCGTCGAGTAATAATTCACACTCTACTGAGTAGAATGAGGTCGTATCCACAGGGACAACGCCTCGGTTACTAAGCTTATTCTAGGATTTGTTGAGATTGCCTCCGCTTTATAAGTTGGGATATTTTTAGATTCAAGAAACAGAGGATATAACTAGAAATAAAGACAATTTCAGAAGATAGGTTAAGTAGTTGGAATCCCCCCTTATTCCTACTGGTGCTATATCGTTGACTATTCCTTTTTATTATTGGTGAACTAATATAATTAGTAATAACCGCGTACGTTAATTACCCTAATTACTGGTATAAAGAATCTTAAGTACTAGTTAGAAACCTCGTGTAGGATACGTCACATTCCTATACTAATTATTCAGACTTTGAATATGTAGTCAATTAAGTTCGGTTGCATTAGCTCTTTAACCCTTTAACCACTAGTGTGATTAAGCTATTGTCTATTGGTCGGGGTTGGTTGCCGGTTTTGAGGCACAATACTAGATCACTAACCCTATAAGTTAGTTGCCGACCCTTGGGTAATCCTAGCCTTGAGGCAGTATATTAAATATCACTAGCCCTATTGAGGCTAGTTGCCAGCCAGTGATAACCCTGGCCCTAAGGCGCAATGCTAGATATCACCATCCCTAAAAGCATTCCCTAATTGTGGCCTTTAATTAGGTTACGTAATTAAAACATAAACAATAGAACAAATAAACTGAATCGAAAATTATATAAACTTTAAACCATATTACATAATGCCAGCATTCATAAGGGAGTTCATCTTCTCCACCTAACCTAAAGGAGTTTAGCTACTAATAGACATAATTAAATTACAAGAATTAAAAGAATGCATACCAATAACCTAGCTACCTTGCGGAGGAAGTTACCTTTCTCGTTGAAGGGGGAAAGTTCCTTCCCTAGAGTTCCTCCTCCTTTGCTCCTTGTAGAGAAATAATTCTCTAAATTTCTGAATGAATAATTGTGAAGGAGGAGAGCTTTATTTATAGTTTTTAGGACTTTGGCTGCAAGACACATCGTGGTACGATGGATCCCATCGTGGCATGATGACCATAGGATTTGGTTGCTTAATTGTTAAGTTTACTTAACCACCAAGTAAAAACCATCGTACCACGATACATGTCATCGTGGTACGATGCAAAGATTTCTTTTAAAAATAAAACTTGTGCTGTCTTGGCCAACAAGCAGCTCCATCGTGCTGCGATGAATGCCATCGTAGTACAATGAGACTGCAGACTGAAAGTTGTAGCTCTTTGTCTTAGCTTTTCAATGCAACTGACCGCGTCTCAATCCGATACTCGTAGCTCAAGTTATGGTCCGCAGACTGAAAGTTGCGCATTTTCTTCATTTTAGCCTCTTTTCATGCATCTTCTTCAATTCTTGACTTCTTGGACAAGTAGCTTCACTTCTTTAGGTTTTTTTGCCTTGTAATTGGTCTAAAACTAATACTAAACTAATAATAAATAATACTAAGAACTTCATAAAAATTATTGTCATCAGGGTGGTAGATTTTGCAGGTTTCTTAGGAGCAGGTTCTGACGCATCCTTCTTGTTAGAAGCCTTTCTTTTCTTTGGATGTGGGGCTGTTTAAAGATTCTCAGACACTAATCTTTCATCTTGCCCGAAATTCTCTTCCATAAACTGCTTATATTGCTTAGCAATAGCAAATGCTTGCTCTTCAGGAACGAGAGTTAGAAAGAATCCCAAATTATTTTCATACTTCCTATGGAAATAAGTTCGCTGTGGACAGATTACTTGCCCACTAGTCTTCAATAAATGCTTTAGAGTATGTCCATTGATAACTAGGGGATCAAAATCATAGTAAGAACCATATCCTGGAAATACCGATTTCAAGGAATCCAACAAATTGCTTTTAGCAAACATGAAAGAAAGCAATCTGTTGTGATGCACATTAGTACGACCTTTACTAATGGTGTCTTGAATGGCTTCACACAGATGATTCAAAATAACTTTTCCAAAGTTAATACTTATCTTCCTACCCAGATGGAATATGATTGCCTTGTAGTACTGAGAGACTTGGTCAGAAGCTCCAATCTTTGGAATTATGCTTTCATGAAGAATTTTGTATAGAACCTTGTATAGTGGTTTCATGTCCTGATTTGACTTGGAGATAGAACCATGACATTTGATTTCTTCTTGAATAGCAGGATTCATCTCAGTATCATAAGAATTAAAGATAACTCCTTTATTAGGCATATCTACAGCTTGACAAATGTGTTCTGCCCTTATGCGAATGCTAAGTCCTCCAACAACTGACCTAATTTCTGGTCCTAAAAATGGTCTTAATCCAAGTTCTTCCGCCGTTTTGTTTTCCAACTCAGGGTTACCATTCTTCTTCAAACAAATATGTTGTTCCTACTTGACCTTAGTAAAAACTTTTGCCTTCATCGAGAAATCCTTGACAAGTTCTGGATAGACAGGTCCATTGAGAGCCTCAAAGTAGTTCAATAACCCTTGATGTTCAAAAATATCATTTAAACCTGCGATACCATTAACCCTCACGCTTTCAAAATCAACTGCCTTTTCAATAACACAGTGTAGATTTCCAATAGGAATCTTGTCAGAATCAGGAGTGATCATGGAAAGGAATTTCAGAATTCAAGATTTTCTTAGTTTTGTTCTGATGAAGGGATTGGACATGAGTTCTCATCTCCAATTACACCCCAACAAAATGGTGTAGTTGAAAGAAAGAACAGAACTCTGCAAGAAGCTGCAAGGGTAATGTTACATGCCAAGAAGCTACCTTACTACTTCTGGGCAGAGGCCATGAGTACTACATGCTATATACACAATAGAGTTACTTCGAGAAAAGGTACATCAACCACACTGTATGAGATCTGGAAGGGTAGAAAACCAACTGTCAAATACTTCCATGATAGCAAGTGCTATATTTTAGCTGACAGAAAGCAAAGGAGGAAGATGGATCCCCAGAGTGATGAAAGAATTTTTCTAGGCTATTCTATAAACAACAGAGCCTACAGAGTCTTTAACAATAGAACAAAGACTATGATGGAATCTATCAATGTAGTCATAGATGACTGTTCTGACAAGGTGCCTGATGTGGGCACATCTCTCCCTCAGCCTGAAGACTCTGGAGTAGAAGAAATTTCTGAGAAGACTAATCATCAAGAGAATGAGACTCAGGTGAAAAAGGGTCCCTCTATCAGATTTCAAAAGAACCATCCAAAAGAACTCATAATAGGGAATCCTGATTCAGGTGTTATGACAAGGTTAAGAGAGGTTGTATCCAATACTTGTTTTGTGTCAAAGGTAGAACCAAAGAATGTGAAGGAAGCCTTGACAGATGAGTTTTGAATTGAAGCTATGCAAGAGGACCTGAACCAGTTCAAGAGGAATGAAGTGTGGGATTTAGTTCTTAGACCTGAAGGAGTCAACATCATTGGCACTAAATGGGTTTATAGGAATAAATCTGATGAAAGTGGTGTTGTTACTAGAAACAAGGCTAGGCTTGTGGCTCAAGGGTACTTTCAAGTTGAAGGAGTAGACTTTGATGAAACATTTGCTCCTGTGGCACGTCTTGAATTCATAAGATTACTTCTAGGAATGACATGTATCTTGAAGTTCAAGCTATTTCAGATGGATGTGAAGAGTGCTTTCCTCAATGGTTACTTGAATGAGGAAGTATATGTGGAGCAGCCCAAAGGATTTGTTGACCCAAATTTCCCAGATCATGTGTACAGATTGAAGAAGGCATTGTATGGATTGAAGCAAGCTCCTAGGGCATGGTATGATAGACTGACCAAATTTCTTGTGTAGCAAGGTTATAGAAAAGGTGAAACTGACAAAACCTTGTTTGTAAGAGAAGAAAATGGCAATCTCATGATAGCACAAATCTATGTAGATGACATTGTGTTTGGTGGAATGTCTGACTCTATGGTTAATATGTTTGTGAATCATATGCAATTTGAGTTTGAGATGAGTCTTGTAGGTGAACTTACCTTCTTTCTTGGTCTGCAAGTAAGACAGATGGAGGACACAATTTTCATCTCTCAAAGCAAGTATGCCAAGAATATTGTGAAGAAATTTGGAATGAAGAGTGCAAATCACAAGAGGACTTCTGCAGCAACCCATCTCAAACTTTCTAAAGATGAGAATGGTGTCAGTGTGGATCAAAGTCTATACAGAAACATGATTGGCAGTCTATTCTATCTCACTGCAAGTAGACCTGACATAAGCTTTGCTGTTGGTGTATGTGCAAGATACCAAGCTGAGCCTAAGATGAGCCATTTGAATCAAGTCAAAAGGATTCTGAAGTATATGAGTGGCGCATGTGATTATGGGATTCTCTACTCTCATGGTGAAGACACAAGATTATTGGGTTATTGTGATGCTGACTGGGCAAGATTATAGGAAGAGCACTTCTGGTGGATGTTTCTTTCTAGGAAGCAACCTTATATCATGGTTCATCAAGAAACAAAATTGTGTTTCTCTTTCTACAGCTGAAGCTGAATACATTGCAGCAGGAAGCAGTTGCTCTCAGCTACTTTGGATGAAGCAGATGTTGGTTGAGTACAATGTGCAGCAAGATGTGCTCACATTATATTGTGACAATCTGAGTGCTATAAATATTTCCAAAAATCCTATCCAACATAGTAGGACAATGTTGTGACTCTAGAGCATGTTGCCACTGAGAATCAACTGGCAAATATTTTTACAAAGGCTTTAGATGCAAATAGGTTTGAGTTGTTAAGGGGTAAACTTGGTATTTGCCTCTTTGAAGATCAATAGCAATTACAGCTATTCCAGCGTGCAACGGTTACCTATATTTCCCTCCATTCCCAGTTGCACGCAATCCAAAGGCAATCATATCAAATATTTGCAACGGCTATTTCGCGATCATATCACCACAAAATCTGTTTGTCACGAAATTTTCTCATTGCCTATCACATTGCTCTCTACATTTGTCTTTCTCAATCAAAACGACCTAATTCTCTCTACAAACCTCATTCATCTCTCTGCAAGTTTTCAAGAACCTTCATCTCACAAACATTCATTATCATGTCTACTGCAACTCAAACAACTCCTTCCACAAAACAATCTAGTGCTCCATCATCACCAAACCCTAGTTCTCCAAGGATGAATCAAGAAATTGATTCCTCTGCTGTGATTGTTGATGCAACTCCTATATCTATGATCAAACCTTCTGGTTCCAAGAAAAAGAAGTCCAAACGATCAAAGAGGGAATCAACTCCCATTGTTGAAGAGGAAGCTGCAATTCCATCCCCTTCTGCTGAGAAATCAAAGAAGAAGAAGAGCAAGAAATCCAAGACTGGATCAACCAAAAGGGCTCATTCTATGTCAAGCTTACATCTTGACCCTCTCCCCTCTGATATTGTTGATGCTGCAGCTGAAGCATCTGTTGTTCAAGAAGCATCAAAGACTGAATCTGAGAAGGCTAATATTGAAGAAACTTCTGGTGATACAAGACATCCTATAACCCAGAAGATCATTGATTCTGTTCTTCAAGCACTTCAAGAACCTAATGTTGTGACAGATGTTGGCACATCTTTGTCACAAGGAGCAGAAAATATTCAAGCTGCTGCTGAAGAGACTCCTAATGTTGCTGATTCACCATAATAGGATATGGTGGAAGAAGATCAACCTGCTGAGGTTGAAGAACCTAAAGATGACACCCAGTCTGACAAGGGTGAAGAAACTGAAGGTTCTGATCATGAAGATGACTCCAATGATGCTGATGGAGACACTGTTGTTGTGGATGTGGAGAACTATGACTCTGACATTCCTTTAAAGAAGATTGCTGAGGACATCATTCCTAGAAGGACTAGAAGTGGTAAAGGTCCTGCTGTGGTTGTTTCTCTTGTGGCTGCTAAGGAGAAGAAGAAGCCTGTCAAAAGGCAAGTGATGTTTGGACCCATGAAGGGTTACAGTAAAGCTGTGGTTCCACCTGCCAAGAAGAAGACTCTAAAAAGAAAAGAGGAACCTTCAAGTGACTCATAGTACGATGTGGAGCAGGATGTAGCTCACATCAGTGAGTCTGAAGAAGAAGTTCCTGAGGAGCAGGATGTGGAGCTCGATGTGGTGCACATTGAGACTGCTGTGAAGAAGAGCTATGGGAAGAAGAAAATTCCTCAGGGAATTCCTGATGTCCCCATTGATGTTATTTCCTTCCACAATATTGGGAATGCTGCAAAGTGGAAGTACATTGTTCACAGAAGGCTAGCTCTGGAGAGAGAGCTCAGTGCTGAAGCCATGCAATGCAAGGATGTGATGAAGCTGATCAAGCATGCTGGCTTGATGAAGACTGTGACAGGGCTTAGTGACTGCTATGAGAAGGTAGTCAAAGAGTTTTTGGTGAATATTCCTACTGGCTGTGATAATCCTCTGGACAATGAGTACCAGAAGGTGTTTGTAAGGGGGAAGGAAATTATGTTTTCTCCTGCTGTCATCAACAAGTTTCTGGGCAGAAGTGAAGAACCCTATGCTGAAGTGGAGGCTACAGACAATGACATTATCAAAGCCATCACTAGAGGAAAGGTCAAGGTTTAGCCTAAGAATGGGAAGCTGCGGGCTAGCAAGCTCACTCCAATATACAACATCCTTAACAGGATTGCTGCTGCAAATTGGGTACCTACCACACACAACTGTGATGTGGCTACAGGTTTGGCTAGGTTTATTTACACTGTAGGTAGCAAAATTAATTATGATTTTGGTACTTATATATTTGACCAGACTGTCAAGCATGCCAAAACCCTAGCTGTCAAGTTACCAATTGCTTTTCCCTCTTTGCTGTGTGGAATTATATTGAGCCAGAGACCTGATGTTCTAGGCAAGGATGATTTGTCTTGCAGAAGAGAGTCTGCTATTTCTTTTAGTCTCAAGCAATCTGATGTGACTCCTGCTGTGGGCACATCCAGCTCAACTAGTGTAATGTCTAGGAAAGACATGATTGCTGCCTTGAAAGAGACTTGTAAGGCTCTGGATGAAAAGAAGACCAAGCTGGAGGCAGTCAGTCATTGCTGGACTGGAGCTTTAGGATGAGCAAACAATGGCTGAGGATGAGGAATTGGAGGAGGAGGAGCCCAATGACTCTGAGGCTGAGGAAACTGATGGGAGCCAAGATATTTGAATTTTTGTAATTCATTGATATTTCCCTGTACTCAATATTTCCTTTGTTTTGCTTGTATTTTGTGGGCTGTGCCCTGGATTTCTGATGCACCTATGTGTGCTTGTTCTGTACTTGATGCACTATTATTGGCCTAGTTCCATTTGTTGTTCATTCACCATTATCTCTGCATCTATGCTATCTGCATTATCTGGTGTTTTCATCTACTCTCTATGTTTTTCACTTTATTTGTCAAAATTCTGGCTAAAAAGGGGGAGTAAAAAATCAAATGAACAATTTCTTTGAAGACTTTAAAAACTGCAGCAACTGTGATGTGTGCACATCTGACTACACATCTGTCATACATGCTTATTTTTCTTCAAGATTTTTCTCAACAAATTTTCCTTGAAGACTAATTTTCTAAAGCATGTTTTTCTGAAGACTTAATCTGTACATTTTCAATATGGTGATGCATTCTCAAGAAGCCTGTTGAAGATGTTAATTTGTGTAATGTTTGACACATTTGTATGATTTCTACATGGTGATGCATTCTCAAGAAGCCTGTAGAAGTTGCTAATTTGTGTGATGTTTAATACATCTATGAGTTTTTAACATGGTCATGCATTCTGAAGAAGCCATGTTTAAAACACTTGTACGTCTTTGTACTTGGTCATGCATGCTTAAGAAGCCGGTAGAAGATGTGATATTTAGGGGGAGTGCTTAGAAAGTGCTCTAATACCAAAGGGGAGTAAACTACTACATGTTTGCATGAATCTATGCATAGCTGTGTTTACTACCCTCCCTCATGTGTGCATGGAATCTCATGCTTGTATGTGTCTGAGAATTTATTTTTCTCAGTTTTTAGGAATTTATTTTTCCTATTATGTGAGAGTTTATTTCTCTCCAAATCTGTGAGGCTCATATCCGCTGCTGCATGCCTCTGATGTGCCTACACATCTCTCTAAGTCTTATTGGCTGACTCAAAGATTATTTTAGCCAAAATTTGCCAAAGGGGGAGATTGTTGAGGATTTAGGGTGTTGGCTTCATTTGGTAAAATAAGACTAATTCCAAGATGTGGAGCATGGTGTGTGGCACATCAAGATCTACATCTGGACGCGCTTTTCTGTTATTTTTCTACGCGTGATCTTTTAAAAGACTTGTTTTTCAAATAAACTCACGCCTGCTTGCGCGCCAAGGAACAAGATAATCTTTCATGGTTCTGTTTTATTTTATTGGCCGACTTTGATAAAAAAGATTTGAAACAAATATATTTTGATAAGGATCAAATTTATCTCAAGGCAAATTTGCAAAGGCCAGCTGTCAACATTGAAGATCCGAGCCTATGAAACTTGTTCAATATAAAGGAAGACTGAAGACCTCATTATTTATTGAAACTGAAACACATATTGAAGAAATCGAGTCTTAGGTTTTAGTCTGTTCTTTGTTGTTTGTGAGCCTTCACTTGAATCATGTTTTGATACAAGTAAAGACTGAGTTTAATAGAGTTGTAATCTCTAGTATTCTTTCTCCAAAGCTTTGAAGCAAGGAGTTAGATTGTGCAACACTCTAAGCCTTTAGGTAAGAGTGCTTTAGTTGTCTAGGAGTGTGTCTCCAACTGAGTTTGTTATTAAATCCTTACTGGGTAAGGTTGAGGGGGAGTGACATAGGTTCTCATATCTAGGAGTTCCTAGGTAGAATTAGCACGGGTAGTGATTAGGTGACAAGTTGTAAACGGGGGAGTTTAGCTTTGAATTGATACTACCATAGTGGATTCATCCCTGGATTGGTATCCTCTAGAGTAGGGCTGATTAGCGCCGAACTGGGTTAACAAACTCTGTGTGTTTGTTTATTGTTTTCTGCACTTTACATTGTTTCTTGTTCATCAAGTTCAGTATGTCCACGATGTTGGCACATTAGGCTACACATCATACTATTCCTAAGGTGTATACATTGTGCTGCACATCTGACACTTGCCACAAGAATTTCACTTCTCCTTGTTCATTCAACTTATTTCTGTATACCCGCTTTGTTCCAATAATTTTCTTGCCTTTTGGTTTGGGTACCAGATCCCATACATCATTTCTTTGAAATTGATTTAACTTTTATTCCATTGCAACAATCCAAGGATCATCTGTTAGAGCTTCATCAGTTGTCTTAGGTTCAATCAAGGAAACTAAACCAAATAAAGATTTTTCATCTCTGAAACTTGATCTTGTATTCCTTGGACTGTTCTTGTTTCCAATGATAAGCTCCTCAGGATGTGACGATTTGTACTTGAACGAATTTCTTGGAATGTTAGTTGCTTCTGGTTCAGAAATTTCAACATGATTTTCTTGATGAGTGTCAGAAGATGGAGTTTGTTGATTCTCAAATTCTTCCAAAGGTTCTGAGGTGTCATCATATTCTGGAGCTTCATCTTCTGATTCCTGTGAATCTGTTATTTCTATGGTTCTGACTATTCATTGTCAGACACATTATCATCAAATTTCACATGCATAGATTCTTCCACTGTTTGGGTTTCAGAATTATACACTCTGTATGACTTGGAGCGTTCAGAATATCCAATGAAGATACCCTTACAAGATTTAGAGTCAAATTTCTTTAGATGAACTTTAGTATTTAAAATGTAACATGTACAACCAAATTGGTGAAAATAAGAGATATTGGGTTTTCTTCCTCTAAAAAGTTCATAAGTTGTTTTATTCAGAATAGGTCTGATATAGATTTTGTTCTAAATATAACAAGCAGTGTTTACAGCTTCTGGCCAGAAGATTTTTTCTAAAGAATATTCATGCATCATGGTTCTAGCCATTTCTTGTAAAGATCTATTCTTTCTTTCTACAATTCCATTTTGCTGTGGAGTTCTAGGAGAAGAGAATTCATGGAAGATTCCATGTTCTTCACAAATTTTTTCAAAAGGTTCATTTTCAAACTCACCACCATGATTACTTCTAACTTTTAGAATCTTTAAATCTTTTTCATTTCGAATTTGGGTACAGAAGATGCTAAACTCTTCATATGTATCACTTTTAGATTTAAGAAATTTAACCAAAGTTCATCTACTATAATCATCAACAATGACTAATCCATACTTCTTGCCATTGAGTGAAGCAGTGCTAACTGGTCCAAAAAAATAATGTGCAGAAGTTCTAATGGTCTAGAAGTAGAAACAATGTTTTTAACTTTAAAAGAGTTTTTGATAATCTTCCCTTTTTGACAAGAGCCACAAAGAGAATCTGACTAATAAGTCAAGTTAGGAAGGCCTCTGACAAGATTGTCTTTGCTAAGCTTAGAGATTAACCTCCAGTTAGCATGACCCAATCTCTTATGCCAAACCCATTTCTCATCACTCACTGTCAATAAACAAATCACATTATGATATTCCAGATCAGAAAGATTAACTTTATAAACATTTCCTTTTCTATTACCTTTAAACAAGATGGATTTATCAGAATTGTTAATTACAGTACATGAGTTCTTATTAAACACAACATCATAATTACTATCACATAATTGACTTATGCTAAGTAAGTTATGTTGTAGTCCATCAACCAACCAAATATAAAAAATAGATATAGAAGAATTACCTACTTTACCTATACCAATAATCTTGCCTCTTTGGTTCCCACCAAATCCTACAGTTCCTCCCTCTTTCTGATTCAAGGTGAGGAACAATTGCTTGTCTCCTGTCATATGTCATGAACAACCACTATCCAGATACCAGGAGCTTTGCTTTCTTCTTGGGGTGCGAACCTGCAGTAAAAATTATCTCGGACTTTGGTACCCATATTCTGATGGGTCCTCTATGGTTAGTTCTTTTATTTTTCATTTGTTTTCTTTAGCCAACAAAAGGTCCAGAATAAGGTAAGCCTTTGAAAAGAGGTTTAGGCTTAGTCTTACTCTTCGATTTGAACCTTGAATATGTAAGAGAACCAGCTACCAAGTATGAACAGGGTATTCTCATGTCCTAAATAATCTTAGGCTTCGAGATCTTTTAAGCTCCTTAAATAGACATGGATACTAAAGTGAGGGGAACCTGGGTTTTAGAAGATTGAGGATCTGAAGACTTATTGGATGCTTCTGTTGCCTCATTTTGGGGTTCCAAGGTCAGTAGAGTATCAGACATATTCAGATTTTCTGTCCCACTACTTTGAACAAAATTAGAATAAAGATCAGAAGGTGTCTTGCTAATACAAACAGACTGAATTGAATTTCCTTTGTAAGTACTTCCCAATCCTTGTCCTTTGTATTTTCCTGCACCATAAATCATGGAAGCTAGCTTGTTCTTATATATATTATGATGAACAAACTCTTGAAGTGAAATTTCTTGCTCATCATAGGGTTTGTTACATGTCCTGCAACCATTTTCAAGAACTTGAATAGTTTTCAAAGATTTTTTATAATCAGCTTGAAGATGATTGACTTTATCACTGAGCATGTCAAACAGTTGTTTAAAAAGTTCCAGCTCTTTTGATTTTTCCATGTATTTCATCATAGTTTCTTTCAAAGCTTTAGTAATTTGAGTACTAGACAATTGAAATATTACCTCTTCAATGTCTTCAAAGTCTTACTCATCATCTCTTTCACTATCTGAATCAGCTGTGTTAGAACAAAATTGGTTTTGTATCTCTTCGTTTGATTTTGATGATAACAATGTATTTAAGGTCAAATTGGTAGTACTAATAATTTACTCTAGTGTGCAGGATTAGAAGTTAAAATTTACATATCTAAGCACATTGGAATTCTGAAGGAATTACTTCTGAACATATTCATCTGAAGTCAGTAAATTCTGAAGCAAGTAATTCTGAGCTTCACTGAATTCTGAAGCGAATAATTCTGAGCTACATCAGATCTAAATTTCTTGAAGACTGTGTCCGTTGGTCTTAATATCAGTGATGGAATCAAGGTGAAAAAGGGTTGACCATGGAAAGGTCCTTTTCAAGTCAGGCTTCAAGAACGAGTATTTCCTCATTTGGCTTAAACTGTGTTTCAGAAATCTAAAGCCAAAAGGAATCACTCATTTTGTAGTAAACGTTAAAGCTCCTATACACTGCAAATTAGAACAGCTATTAGCACTCTGATCAATACAATGGAGCGTCTCAAGACTTCTTCAAACGGCTATAATCTTTAACGTCCATATTTCCCAGCTATATAAGGAAGAAGACCTCTGAAGAATAAAAACAAGACACTAAGCTTCTGAATGTGCATACACTCTGTCAAATTCAAAAGCTATCAAACACTTAGAAATTTTGTGAAACATTTTTAAGTAGTCATGTAACTGTGTTGTATTTTGTAAACACCTCCGATAGTATATCAAGTGTTCCCCTCATATCTTTATAATCATTGAACTTGTAAGAAGTCTCTTACTTTGTGCTTGAGCATTGGAAGTCTCTTGCTTTGTGCTTGAGCATTGGAAGTCTCTTGCTTAGTGCTTGAGCATTTGTAATCTGAGTGATTATAGTAAAATCTCTTTGAAGAACAAGAGGACTGGACTACTCCTGTTTAGTGGGAGGAACCAGTATAAAACTTGTGTGTCTCTCTTTCTCTACTCTTTTATATTGTGGATATTTAGATTTAACCGCTGCGAAAAGATTAAATCCTAGAAAAATCAAAACACAATTCGACCCCCCCTTCTTGTGTTTTTCAACCTTCAAGCTGTAGCCATGAGTGCTAGATTTGCTTCTTCTTCTTCAGCTTCATCATCAGACAACTTCTCAAGATCTTCCCATGTAGCCAGAAGACTCTTCTTAGCTTTGTTTTTGAACGAGCTCTTTCTTCCTTTACCCTTGAACAAGAGACTTCCAATGCTCAAAAACACAAGCAAGAGACTTCCAATTATCAAGTAACAACTTACAAGAGACTTCCAATGCTCAAGCACACAAGCAAGAGCCTTCTAAACAATTTACAAAGAAACAGTTACAAGTTTTGAACTTTTGATAAAATTATCAAAGTTCTGAACAAATGAATACAACTTACAACAAGACTTTTCTTAGAATCCTAATAAAATAATACTAAGGTTCAACTACTGAGAATGACGGAAGCTGAAACTATTTGTCTTGAGTTTTGAATTGAGTTCAAGTTGTATTTTTCAAAGTGTTTTAGTGCTCAGTAGATTTCAGCAGAATAACAGCGCTTTTCTTCGTTGGTTTGTTACACTTTGAAACTTCAAATTCTTCCTCCTTTTATAGACAGTAGTGGAGCGTATGAATTTGAATCCGTTGTGATGAAAATAGCTAATTGGAGACGTACTATTCTTCTTCTTCAGACGTGTTTAACCATATCAAGTAATGATAGTCTTTTCCATCCTTGATTTCGAATATTTGCCCATATCAGGTAAAGAAGGTAGTACAGTAGTACAAACGTCATTATTATTGTGAGGATAACAGTCTTGTACGATGATTTCTTCTTCCAATTTGAATTTGCCAAAATGATGATAGTCGTTAAGAATAGAACGTTCTTCTGAACATTCTTTTGACAAATTCTGCTATCTTCAGTGATGATCAGAATCTTGTGTTTCCAATACAAGTTCTGATGAGAAGAACTTCTGATTGACTTTGACTTCTAGCTTCTGGTAGTTACATCTTCAGGTGTTAACTTCAGAACTTGTTCAAGTCAACTTATGGTGTAGCTTTTAACGCTTATCAGAACTTCTCTCATACTCGTTAGTGTACATAAATTTTAACTTATATACCTGCATACTTAGTGTAAATTATCAGTATACCCTATTGAATATTTAATACTATTGTTATCATCAAAACTTACATGGGTTTCATTAGAACCAACTTTGTTCCAACAAGTATTATTATTACTAGTTCACATAAAAAGAATAGAACAAGAGGAAGAAATGACAAATTAATTTTGGGCTGTGATAGAGGTGGAAAATACGACTTTTCAGAAAGTTCGACGACAACTGCATAAAAAAGTGTAACCGTCCATTCAAAATTAGAGTCACACCTTTAACAAATGGTTCGGGATGGAAAGTTCAGGTTAAATGTGGAGTTCACAACCACAGATTACCTGACCAATATGCAGGTCATCATTGTAAAGCGTGTTTAACTGCAGATGAAAAGAAACGTGTTGAAGATTTGACAAAGCGTCATGTAGCACCAAGGCACATTGTTTTAGATCGGAAAAAATAAATTTTGGATTCTGTTGTTGATGCTAAACAAATATATAGAAAATGAAGCACATTACGAAAAGAGGAATGAGGTCTTAGAACAGAGATGCAATACTTGATGCAATGGTTAAATGATGCAAAATATGTCATGATGTTTTGAGTGATATTTTTTGGACACATTCAGATTCAATCAGGTTGTTGAACTTGTTTCCCATTGTTTTGGTTATGGACTGCACATACAAAACTAATAAATATAGACAGTCACTGCTTGAAATTATTGGTGTAACGTCAACTAACTTGACATTTTTTGTTGGATTTGCTTACTTGGAATTTGAAAAGACAAACAATTATTGTTGGACATTAGAGAAACTGAAGGGATTATTTATTAGACAAGACATATTTCGACAATTAATTTTGACCGATAGGGAGCTTGCTTTGATGAATGCAAATGAATTTGTATTTCGACATAATGTTAATATGCTTTGCACGTGGCACATAAACAAAAATGTGAGTGCATGATGCAACGTGCATGTAGGTAAGGATATGCGAGAGTTGGTGAACAATTTGTGGAAAAATGTTGTATGGAGTGCATATGAGGTGTAGTGTCAATAGCAGTTGAATGCCCTCGAGGAAACATGAGTTAATTCAAAAAAATTTGTTGACTATGTCTAGGGGTGGACAAAACCCGCTGGACCGAACCAAACCGGTTAAACCGTTCGGTTTTTAGTGTCACGGGTCGGGTAAAAATGAGTTGTCGGGTACAAAAAGCCAAAAAAGCAGTTTGGAGTGGGTTAAATCGGTCGGTTTCAGATGTTGAAAATTCATCCATTAAGAACCAAACCGATCCGTGACGGTGTATAAGAGATAGAAATTCTTTATTATTGGACTACTTCTCACACTTTCTCATTTTCCAAGTCTAATTTTTCACTTTATTTTAAAAGATATTACTACTAATTTATTACTATTTTCCTTTCCAACCTACACCCACCCTATCAAATCATACGACCTTCTCTCTCCCCTTTTAATTTCTTCTTCTCTCTTAACTTACTTAGCATTTCTCTTTCTCTATCATTTTTTTTCTTTCTTTCTATATGAATAATAATAATACTCTATGTCCCTCTTCACTCAATCGGCAATCACCTTTTGCAACCACATATATTTAACTTTGCATTTTCATTAGTTTTTCGATCAAGTGTTTATGAGATTCTCCTTCAACCAAATCATTATTTGTAGATGAAGAAGAGACTCTTAGATCTGGATTTCTTTACAAAGCACCACAAATATTCTCTCTTTCTCAATATTTGCTTCTTACTTTTAAGATCTTGAACTGTTTAATTTTTATCAGTGTTTTTAAGAGCAGATCTATGTTAGATCTATATTTTTTGTTTAATTTTTTTTTCGATTCTGTGAATTAGAAATAAAAAAAAAATCATGGTTCCATCCGAAATAACCCATCCATTTTTACCCGGGACCCGTTTGAACCGAACCGATGGAACCCATGCTAAAAAACGGTCCGGTTTGGACCAATATTTTACACCCATGGTTTGGGCCGGTTGGTGGTTTTAGCCCCATACCGAACCAAACCGGCCCGTTGTCCACCCCTAACTATGTCGATAAGCAATGGTTGACCACTCACAAAGAAAAATTTGTTGTAGCATGGACCAGTCGAGTGATGCATTTAGGAGACAGAACCACAACGACTAATAGGTAAGATTTTGTCTATTTCAAAATTGTAATTATTTTTATTTATTTTTTTCGTTTCATTGACTTTTGTGTGCAATTTAATATTTAGAGTTGAGTCTACACATTGGAAACTTAAGCATATGTTGGAACATAACAAAGGTGACTTATGCAATTGTTTGGAACCCATGAATAACAATATAATTCTACAAGTTGGCAACATTAAAGCGTCATTTAAAAAAGCTTTTACTATACAAAGCACTTACACATCAGTCCATTTTTTTTAGAATTTAAGTTTTGTCTCCATGGCCGCTATGAAACTAATTTCTGATGAATTTCAGAGAGTTGGCATTGTGGAAACCGACAAAAACATTTGTGGTTGTACACTTAGGTCAACATGTCATTTGCCTTGTGCATATGAATTGGGTGGATATACAATGAGCGGTGTACCGAAACCATTAGATTCGGTTCATGGTCACTGGAAGAAATTAACTATGGAAGGACCACTAGAGGAAGACATCGAGGATCAATATGAGTTGGACATGAGTCATGCAATTTATGCAGTATGGAGTTGATTTCGGTCACTTGATATTGTTGGTAAAAGATCTTTGAAGGGTAAATTGTTTGAACTTGCTTATCCAGCTACAAGTTCGTTGTGTGCACCACTTGGAAAAATTAAAACTAGAGGTGGAGTCAAGAACAAAGATAGAGGCAAAACACCAAAGGGTTATGATGTTTATTGTGATTCGTCCTACTTTGAGCATGTTGAAAGATAAGATTGTGATTCACAAGGTACATCGAAGAGGGTGTGTACACAACCATCTCATTCATCTCAAAAGCAACCATCACAGTCATCTCAGAAGCAACTATCTCAGTCATTTATAAAGCAACAATCTCATCCATCTCAAAAGCAACTATCTCAGGCATCTAAAAAGCTGGCATCTCAGAAGTTTTTGGTACAATTTCCTAAGCATATACATGCATCCACATATTGAAGTCATTATTGAAGACGTTGGAGATGGAAATTATGGTTTTAGAACTATTTCATCCTTACTTGGTTACACAAAGGATGGTTGGCCCATGGTCCGCCGAGCGTTAGATAATGAGCTGAGAAGTAATAACAATTTGTATGAGAAGTTATTCGGAGAACATATACAAGGCGTCAAAGATTAAACGCATATATCAAGATTAGACGATCAGCCGAAAGATAGATGGTTCACCATACTTGCCATGGGTTACCTAGTATCAAATAGGTATAATGTCATTTTGGTCACGTTGGGTAAACCTAGTACGACTTTCCTTCCTATGATGACTTCATATTTCTCTTCAGCAAGATTTTTTTGCATCGGTTATGTCAGTGGAAATCATGGGGTTCATGTAAATATGAATTTAAACTAAAATCTATTTGATTTTAAAAATATTTTCATTTTTATTTTATACAAACTTGAAGCTAATGTTTTTTTCCTCCAAGTTAACATCAAACCAGAATTTCCGTTGCCCCGATATGACACTCGATTGGAGAAATTGCATTCACCTAAAGCAACATCTTGGATGTCAAAATTAACCAGACGCCTACAATATTGACAACTTTGAAATCCTCCCGTGAAACCTCTTGCTGGTGTTGCTGATGTTGATTAATTTTTAATTTTATGTCAAACATCTAAATTACTTACTTTTAATTGTTTAATTTTATGACAAACATCTACATTACTTACTTTTAATTGTTTAATTTTATGTCAAACATTTAAATTACTTATGTTATGTCGAACATCTAAATTACTTATGTTATGTCGAACTTTTAAATAACTGAAACACTAAGCAAATGCACGCAAATATATAAGCAAGTGCAATAAACAGTTCACAAAAGTACACAATCTAGAATAACAGCACATAAACCAGTGTTCAAACTTACATAACAATAACACAGATAAAAAACCTAGTCATCATCAATCTCTGCACCTCGGGCCACATCTAGTGCTAGAAAAAGATTTGCAAAGGTATCATCATCTCTATCAGCGTCTATCTGCGTGATAAATCTCTCCAACACGGAAGAACCCACAAGTCTCCATCTATGCTCGCCTTGTTGTGCATCTTCAACAGATGCATCTTCTGCTATCGGATCATCATGTTGTACTGACACATATTGTGGAACTGGTGGTGCTCCATGTGGTCCATCAATAGGACGACACACTCTAGGATGTGATACCATATAATAACACATCAAGTTATCATCAGCAGCCTCAGCAGCATATGTTGCTGGATGTGTCAAACGAAGGATCCGATCAACAGAAAGACATAATAGACCCAATCACTATCAATAACAGCAGTGACAGGAGCTGGAGGTGGTGGTGGTATATATTGTAAGATAACAAACTACCTAATACACATCTCAAGCAAGTGAGGAACTACCACGCACCCACGCAGATAACCGATATACATAGTAATCAGGTCAAAAGGTATGATACCTCTATGATTTTCAAACGGGCGGAAAATCACATCAGAAGGGGTTGGTGCATCCATGATAGGTCGGTAGTCATGATGGTTCCTCTTCCCCTGATTATATATCCACCGCATAGCTCGAGGGATACCAGGATCATAACAATTAAGTCTGGACTCTGCCCGTCGACCAAGGCTAGGGAAATACTTGTGAATTCAACATTGTTTCAACAAAAGAAATCATAAAAAATATGTCTACACAACAAAAAAAATTAAATTTAAAACTTAAATATTATAAAAGAAAAAACCGATTGCATACTAAACATGCAGGATGCATACTAAATAATTCCATATTTAAATAACATATACAATACCAAAAAAGAAATATTAGCCGTAGAAGTGTCGCATACCCTGCAAGAGTCTTTGTGGTGAAGATGGATGCATCATTCAAGTTATCGTACAAACAAACCAACACAACACTAGCCCAAGAAAATCTATGGTATGTAGACAAATCTCTACATATATAATACCGAAAAAGAAATGTTACCCGTAGAAGTGTCGCATACCCTGCAAGAGCCCTGACAACACAATCATATCTCCGGTAGTGATTACAATTCCTCTAATAACACTCATACAACCAATGCTGAGTAAAATATCCACCCTTATGCGCTTAAGTCTCTTGTAATGTAGCCTTATAAGTGACCTCCAACAACTCAGCTGTAAGTGCTGCAGCTTCTTACATGGTCACTGATATCGGACTGTAGAAGTTACCCCTAATAGGTAGATGCAACATACAGACCACATCGTCAAGTGTAATCGTCATTTCACCGAACGACAGGTGAAATGATGATGTCTCTGGGTGCCAACTCTCAACAGATGCTGATACATAAGTTGCAGATCGACCTTTTCAAACTAGTCCGCTCAAGCCAGCACAACCCAAAAATATTCAACCAACCTTGAATAGGTTCTGGATGCTGATTAGGAACCCTCTCAGCTACCTTCACTCATAGAGATGTGATGACAGTAATTTCTATGATGTTTTTAGTATTATTTGTTATTGTTTTGATGATTGGCTCATTTTGGTAAAACAAGACTGTGTGACAATGTTGGATGCAATGTTTCAACATCCGGATACGCATCCAGGTTGAGTGTAAGCGCGTCTCATTAATGCGCCGTCTTTTATATATGGAATCCACGCCTTCATTCCATGCTTTGATTACGCGTGCTTGATCAAAATATTCCTACGCGTTTATTTCCAAAAATGTCTCTAATATAGCTTTTGGAAACTCTTGATTCTACACATGGACACGAGCTGGAAATGTGCAAGTTAACTTGAAGCCCAAGTCCTAGAGAAGCCCATGAAGTCCTCTAGTATATAAGCTTCTTTGTAAACCCTAATTTACTTACGTGTGTGTTATTGTGTATTGCTGCAAGTTTGCTGCATTAGGGTTTTCTTGTGTTAGAACTTTTGTGAGTCTACCTTGCATTTCTTTGGTGCAAGTCTAGGACATAGGTTGTTGTTCTTGTGTGAACTACTCTTAAGCTTTGAAGTACGGAGTTAGTTTGTTTTAGAGAGTGTTCTCAATCATTTGTAATCTTGATAATCTTGTAATCACTGGTTGTGTGATTAGGTAGGAGCTGAGATGGGATCTCAAGCATAGGAGTTCCTAGGACGAAATTACACGAGTAGTTGCTAGGTCATAAGCGTAAACTGCAGGTTTGCTGAGAACTTAGGACTAGGGCTATTATAGTGGATTTCTTTCCTGGATTGGTATCCCCCAGATTAGGTTGCTGTTGTGCGCCGAACTGGGTTAACAAATATCCAGTGTCCTTTATTTGTTGTTCCCTTATTACTTGCTTTGTAATCGTGTATTTGTGAATGTTCCAACATCCCATTCAACATTCCAAGTGTTGGAACATTGCATAGAACATTCCATCCCTGCATGCCGGAATTTCATTAGTATTAGTTTTAGACCAATTACAAGGCAAAAAACTAAAGAAGCAAAGCTACTTGTCCAAGAAGTCAAGAATTGAAGAAAATGCATGAAAAGAGGCTAAAAGGAAGAAAATATGCAAGTCTCAGTCTGCGCACCATAACTTGGGCTACGAGTATCAGATTTAGGCGCAGTCAGTTGCGTTGGAAAGCTAAGACAAAGAGCTACAAATTTCTTGTTGAAGCAAAAAAGTAATTTTGAGGTCCCATCGTTCTACGATGGCATTCACCGTAGTATGATGGAGCTGCTTGTTGGCCAAGACAAAACAAGTTCTATTTTTAAAAGAAATCTTTGCATCGTACCACGATGACATGTATCGTGGTACGATGGTTTACTTGGTGCACAAGCTGGTAAAAACTCACAAGATCAATTATATTTTTGAAGCAAATCCAAGCATCGCAGTACGATTGGTTCATCGTAGTACGATGGCCTTACTTTCTGGCTAAGTAAGCCTAAAAATTAAGCAACTAAATCCTATAAATAGAGCTCTCCTCCTTCACAATTATTCATTCAGAAATTTAGAGAACTATTTATCTACAAGAAGCAAAGGAGGAGGAGCCCTAGGGAAGGAAATTTCTCCCTTCAACGGGAAAGACACCTTCCTCCGCAAGGTAGCAAGGTTATTGGTATGCATTATTTTCATTCTTGTAATTTAATTATGTCTATTAGTAGCTAAACTCCTTTAGGTTAGGTGGAGAAGATGAACTCCCTTAGGAATGCTGGAATCATGTAAATTGGTACTAAATTTATATAATTTTCTATTCAGTTTTATTTATTCTATTGTTTATGCTATAATTACATAACCTGATTGATGTACACAATTAGGGGACGTTAGTGATACCTAGTATTGTGCCTCAAAACTGGCAGCTAATGCTCTTAGGGTTAGTGATACCTAGTATTGTGCCTCAAAATCGGCAGCTAACCCCGATCAATTAGACAATAGCTTAGTCACACTTGTGGTTAAGGGTTAATGAACTACCAAAACCAAGCTTAATTGACTACATATTTAGAGTCTAATAATTAGCATAGGAATGTGACAACGTGTCTAACACGAGGTTCCTGTCTATTAATTAAGGTTCTTTATACTCGTAATTAGGGTAATTACCGTACGCGGTTATTACTAATTATATTAGTTCACTAATAATAAAAAGGAATAGTCAACGATATAGCACCACTTACCCAGCATGAATAAGGGAGGGATTCCAACTACTTAACCTATCCTCTTAAATTGTCTTTCTTTCTAGTTATATTCTCTGTTTCTTGAATCTAAAACTATCCCAACTTATAAAGCGGAGGCAATCTCAACAAATCATAAGATAAGCTTAGTAACCTAGGCGCTGTCCCTGTGGATACGAACCCATCCTAACTAGGGTGCGGATTATTACTCGACGACAGACTGTTACGCTTACCA
The DNA here is from genome assembly GCA_954870985.1 of Trifolium fragiferum. Lineage (NCBI taxonomy): Eukaryota > Viridiplantae > Streptophyta > Magnoliopsida > Fabales > Fabaceae > Trifolium > Trifolium fragiferum. The sequence goes on from OX940789.1 coordinate 19,496,952, forward strand.
GACTGAAGTCAAGTTTTTGGCGCCGTTGCCGAGGACGGTGTCGACGAAGTTGTTAAGCTAATTTTAGGAATTTGTATATAAAAAAAAATATATTTATAAAAAATAAAAAAATATTTATAAATAAATATATATATATATATATATATATATATATATATATATATATATATATATATATATATATAGAGAACATATCTTATGAGAATGACAATGATATATGAGAACATGAGAATAAATAATAGTCATTGGATTAAAATGAAAGGTTAAGATTAAAACAATAAAGATGCACCCCATCACACTATAATCAATCACAAACCATGAACTTCTCTCTTCCTTCTTTGCTGCCCTTGTCTCTGTATCTCTTCCTTCATTGCATCTTATCTTCATTCATCATTCTTTGTCACCTCCCAGCCACATTAATACCCATATCCATCTATATTTCTTCTTCTTTAACTGTTTATATGTCATATTTAAATTAATTTGGTGTTTGTCTTTTGGATTGAATCCAATTTTATAAATTGGGGATCATTTTAAATTTTTGCAGGTTTTAATTTAGATTTAGGGATTTAACTTTTGCTTTCAATAGACAATATTAGCAATTGTTAAATCGATTATAATTATTAGTTATTCTATTATTTCTTCCAATCCTAACTTTTCATCTTCTTCCACTTAAACCCATCACCGCCGCCCTTCAACCCACCACCGCCGCCACTATTGTCAACATTATTATCTAATAAATTTGTTTTAAAAAATAATGCTTCAGATCTGTGTTAACAGTGAGACAAACACCACCTTTTCAAAATCATGGCTTCAACACCAGTTTATGAAAATTGAGAAAGATCAGATTATTGAAATTGAAACACATTAAAAAGAGGATTTTTGGAAGTGAAATCCAAAGAGGAACAGAAGGAGGAGATGAACATCTAGTGGAGAGAGTGTGAGAAAGACGGCTGCCGAGGAGAGAGATGGGTCGCGGGAGTGAGATGCCAACAACGGAGAGAAGGAGAATAGCAACAATGTTTTTTTTGGGAGACAGAAGGATTGGATTCAATACACATGACCCATTTAAGTTATATTTTATTCTAAGCCATTCATTTTAATCTAATGACTCCTATTCATTCTCATCATTCTCATAATATACATCCTATATATATATATATATATATATATATATATATATATATATATATATATATATATATATATATATATATATACATAAAAAAAAATAAAATTTTATTTTATTAAAAATCTGTTATTGCAAATTTAAATCTACAGAGGTTCTGGCTAGGACAAGGCTTGGTATTTAAGCGATCCTTGTGATCCACCTCCCTTACCTAGGAATCCCTATGGTGATAGACTTGCAAAAACAACAAAAAAATAAAACTCTCTGAAAATCTAGTCGTGATCTCTGATTATTATCATTATTATTGTGCTTTATAACTAATAAAATTATTTGAGTTTAAGCAATGATACTCAGATGGGAGGACTTTCCAGAGGAATTAAATGAGATTGGTGGCTACATCTTTGAAGTATGTGCAAGCCGTAATATTCATTTTTGTGAAGCCTAAATTTTCACAGAATTTATCCGACGACCTAAGAGACACTTACTCTTTGAGGACAACTGGGTTGAATTCAATGACGAAAAGGAGTCTGAAGCACAAGGAGGAATGTCAACTAAATCAGTTGCCACCCAGAATGAGCTAGAATCCATAGGCGATGAAAGTCGAGACTCTGAGGTTAATGAAGTAGCATCTGAAACCTCAAGAAGTAAGGAGACAGAAACTCCAGAAGAGAAGCTGGAAGCAGGCTCACCAAAAGAGGAGCAACCACAAAAGAAACCTCAACAACAGCGGGACGACCCAAGAAGTCTCCCAATACCTTGTGCTATTGGGGAGATAAATTTTAAGGGAGCACCATGTGACCTTGATTCTAACACAAATTCAATGTCTTTGTATCTTGCAGACAGGTTGAAAGAAGCACAAGAAGATCAAGATGAACCATTGGTTGAAATAGAAACTAACCAACGTGACGCGTCAAGTGTTCGGGATGAAGATTTCTATAGGGGAGTTGAATCCCAACCAATGAAGATTCAAGAGCAAGATCTCCAACAAAAAGAACAACCTAGCAACAAAGCTGAAATAGATAGAGTCATTGAAATGATTTGTGCTTTGTTTGCTACGGTAAAGCTGAAGAGGGTATGGAAGCAATATCCTCTGTTTCTCAAATTCCTGGGATTCTTAACAAAGAAAAGGAAGAAGACGGATGATATATTCCATCTCTCATATAAGATGCTCTAACAGTCTTCTGACGTCTAGCTAATGACTTTAAAGAAGCGCTTCATGGGAGGAAACCTAAGGTATTTTTATTGCTTTCATTTAAATTCTCGCATTTTTAAGTTTTTCAAATTAGGTAATTTTCAAAACTACAAGATCTATTTTCAAAAGGGAAGGAATGCAAAATTTTTATGTCAAAAAAAAAAAAAAAAGAATTTTAAAGAACTGTTCCAAAGTCCATCGTGCAACAAATCTCCTATTGCGCCACGATGAAGATAAAACTTTTTGAAAAACATGGCATTGGAACAGCCATCGTGCAATGAAACTGCTCATGATACGATGAAAGTTTGGAAGTTACAAAAAGAAACACCGGTTGCAACACATACATCATCCACCCAATTAAGCCTACACTTCTAAACCTTAAAATTCACCATCATCATCTCTTTCCTATTCATTCATCCATCACCATAGAAATAAAAAAAAAATACTCCAAATTTTTCCTACCCTTCCATCTCCAAAACTTCTATAAAGCCATTAGACCATAAATTCACCACCATTGCACCCAAGAAAAAATATAAATAACCTCCAGATTTTGATCCAGTCAAGATGGAAAGATGAATGAACGTCTCAAGTCCCAAGTAAGGGAGAGACGATCTCTTGGGACACAGACATTCTTAACCGAGCAAAAAGGCTTACCACCAAATTAAGCAACAGAAGACAAAGTAAACTATCAACCCTGATCAGTCACGGTGCACAGTGGTGGTTGACAAGGTGAAGTAGCTATGACAATGTTACAAAAGATCTAAGTTTGGGGTAACAAACCCACAGCAGCAGACTGCATATCAGAATCAGAGTAGGCACATGCAGGTCAATACTCAGATAACATCATGGACCTGTTGAATAGGGAGTTTAACCCTATATTCTCTACACCTGGTGCATCATCACACTAGGGCGGGCAGTAAGTCACGAAGCATTCTCGCTGTTCCCTTCTATCTTTGTATCCTAGTAGTTTATCATCTATGTAATGAACGTCATTTGCTGATAGCCCCTGTGCTTACTAAAAAATGCAATAACTGTTTGCTTGTTTATTATCTAGTGGATGTTAAAAGTTATAGGCAAAGTTCCAGTGACGTAACAACTAGATTTGGATGACCTGAATTCCACGCCTTTATACAAAGAACACCAAAGGTGATTGCTCATGAAAGCACGGAAGTTCGAGAGACAACGAGACGAGTAACGAAAGTAATGTTTACAAGATAAATGTTCAACCTTCAGATACCTAAGCCAAGTGAGAATTTGAGCCAAATATTTCCAAACGGTATTACTACTTTCTTTCGATCTACTATGAGAGTACCGTGTAGTTGTTTATTTTCTAACTCTTGCTTTAATTCTCTGCTGACTGATTGGTTTGACTTATACACATAAGACAATTGTTTGTTATAACCCAGAGCATTTTTCAAACCACCCTTATGAATATTATATCCTTTGCTAGCCAAATTTGAGCCGTAAAAAAATATATATATCCCTTTTCTTTCGGTGACAAACCATGTTACAAGCCTATAGACCTGAAAAACAAATGAATTACCCTCTTTGGAGTTAGGTAATAGTTCTTTGATCTTGGCAACGATCTAAGTTTGGGGTTGCTCATGGAACTAGCAACATTTCAAGTTTGGAGTGGGTATACAGAGAACTATCACTATATATAAAAAATAAAAAAAAATAAAAAAATGTGAAAAAGAGACGGGAAAAACATAAAAAATTCCCTAAAAAATGCAGTCTCTTAAAAAAAATGAAAAGAAAAGAGCTAACAGGCAAAATAATGATAGAATAGAACCACACAAAGACACATCCGATTCTATTTCTCTGATATCAAAGCAAAAAGGTACCCTAAGGAGGTTGCGTACACAAAAAGGAAATAAAGTAGAAGTTAACTTCAATGTTTAGCTTACTTATCCCAAAAATGTCCTACCTTGACCTAAGCCACGTTATAATCCTCAAAGACCTCCAAAATGTGTATTTGTTTAAACTTTGACAGGTCGCTTAGAGTTCTTGCAAGCCTATGGTAAAATGACAAGTTACACGATGATTGAGAGTTAACCCTTTCAATTTCGAGCGAAAAGGTGAGAGAGAGAGAGAGAGAGAGAGAGAGAGAGAGAGAGAGACAGAGAAAGTTATACATGGACTCTTCGTGAACATTTGTTTAACTTGCTACTATTGACGTCTCTTGAGCCCAGGTGTTGACTGAGCATGGTCGTTAAGGTGAAGTTCACTGGTTCCATTCCTAAAAAATACTTAAGGTTGTGAAATTCCTGTCATCTATATTTGCTTGTTGTTTCGTTGATGATTTTGCTTGGCAGACATGTTACTTGAGGACAAGCAACTGTTTAAGTTTGGGGTTGTGATGACAATAATTTCTAAGAATTTTTTAGTATTATTTATTATTAGTTTAGTATTAGTTTTAGACCAATTACAAGGCAAAAACCTAAAGAAGCAAAGCTACTTGTCCAAGAAGTCAAGAATTGAAGAAAATGCATGAAAAGAGGCTAAAAGGAAGAAAATACGCAAGTCTCAGTCTGCGGACCATAACTTGAGCTACGAGTATCGGATTGAGACGCGGTTAGTTGCGTTGCAAAGCTAAGACAAAGAGCTACAACTTTCGTGTTGAAGCAAAAACATAATTTTGACGTCCCATCGTAGTACGATGGAGCTGCTTGTTGGCCAAGACAACACAAGTTCTATTTTTAAAAGAAATCTTTGCATCGTACCACGATGACATCTATCGTGGTATGATGGCTTTACCTGGTGCACAAGCTGGTAAAAACACACAAGATCAGTTATATTTTTGAAGCAAATCCAAACATCGCAGTACGATTGGTTCATCGTAGTACGATGGCCTTACTTTGTGGCTAAGTAAGCTTAAAAATTAAGCAACTAAATCCTATAAATAGAGCTATCCTCCTTCACAATTATTCATTCAGAAATTTAGAGAACTATTTATCTACAAGGAGCAAAGGAGGAGGAGCTCTACGGAAGGAACTTTCTCCCTTCAACGGGAAAGGCACCTTCCTCCGCAAGGTAGCAAGGTTATTGGTATGCATTATTTTAATTCTTGTAATTTAATTATGTCTATTACTATTAGTAGCTAAACTCCTTTAGGTTAGGTGGAGAAGATGAACTCCCTTAGGAATGCTAGAATTATGTAAATTGGTACTAAATTTATATAATTTTCTATTCAATTTTATTTATTCTATTGTTTATGCTATAATTACATAACCTGATTGATGTACACAATTAGGGGACGTTAGTGATACCTAGTATTGTGCCTCAAAACCGGCAGCTAACCCCGATCAATTAGACAATAGCTTAGTCACACTTGTGGTTAAGGGTTAATGAACTACTGAAACCAAGCTTAATTGACTACATATTCAGAGTCTAATAATTAGCATAAGAATGTGACAACGTGTCTAACACGAGGTTCTTGTCTATTAATTAAGGTTCTTTATACTCGTAATTAGGGTAATTATCGTACGCGGTTATTGCTAATTATATTAGTTCACCAATAATAAAAAGGAATAATCAACGATATAGCACCACTTACCCAGCAGGAATAACAGAGGGATTCCAACTACTTAACCTTTCCTCTTAAATTGTCTTTCTTTCTAGTTATATTCTCTGTTTCTTGAATCTAAAAATATCCCAACTTATAAAGCGGAGGCAATCTCAACAAATCCTAAGATAAGCTTAGTAACCTAGGCGCTGTCCCTGTGGATACGAACCCATCCTAACTAGGGTGCAGATTATTACTCGACGACAGAGTGATACGGTTGTCAGACCGTAGTCAAGATGCTATCCTTAATTTTGGTTTCGGTTCTTCATGACATTCCTACATATATTTAAAAGAATACATTATCAATAATATTTCAACACTAAACTTTTTCAAAGGCTAGAGAAATCCTCTAATTTACACTCGATTATATGATAATTTACGACATCTTTGCTTTATCTTGATATAACTTCATCAATATAACTTAACAAATAATAACAAAACAAACAATTGGTTACCTGACCAAGCCATATATAATGAGAAATGTGATGATCGTATCGTTTCAGAAGACTCGTATCAATCGATCCTCCAGGCCAGCCCACATGCGCAAACTTTGCCTGCACAGGCTGCTGCTCCTCTGCCTGACGCTGAAGATAATCTTCGTGGTTGGTCCCGATACGACGAATTCTACCATCTCGTCCTCTGGTGCGCACCACTGAAAAAAGAAGTTAATTATTAATTATTTTTTAAAAAAATAGCTACCAATAAACATTCACACCAATACAGTTGGGTTCGAATGTGCCAGTATGAATATTGTTACCGGTGCAGTCATATTAAAGTGCACCAATATGAATATTCATACCGGTGCACTCAAAAAAAAGTGGACATGTATGAATATTCATATTGGTGCACTCATACCAACTGTGCCGGTACCTAATTTGCAAACCGATATACTTTAAAACAAGGGTTCCGGTAAACTTACTTTTTCCTATCCTCTCTCTTACATCGGTGTACTTCTTTCACCAAATGGACAAAATTGAATTTTTTTTCGACATCGGACATGGCTAAGAAGATATGAAAACTTTAGCGAAATCTTCTATATATGCTAAAGGTTGTTAAGAGTCAACCCTAATGCTCCTTGCAAAACCCTACAACCTTATGTCATCGATGATGTTATCATGACATCATCTAACCCATGTCATCCATTCATTGTCCGCCACGTGTACCATTTCACCACGTCACATTTTACACCTCAACATCCACATCATCTGTCACGTCACTCCAGCCACATCAGCATCAGACTATAAAATTACAGTTTTGCCCCTGTACCTTATATAGTTACATTTACACCCCACACTTTTATTATTTCCGTTTTGACCCCTGTACTTTTATAAATTGCATTTTGAATCCTAATTTTTTTAAAAAATTTCAAATTTGCTTCTTTTTTTTAAATTACAGTTTTGTCCCAATATTTTTGAAAATTACAGTTTACCCTTAACAAAAAAATTAAAACCCTATTTGTTTTCTACACTTCCCATTAAATGGAATTTTATGATTGATTACTTTGAAATTAATGTCTAAAAGTTTATGAGAAATTTTATAGTGATGTTTATGTTTGGTTAAGTCCATATGGTTGTTTTGCTAGAGATAATATTCCAAATGTCTCTTTAGACTTTATGTTGAGTATTGAATGATTGGATAAAATCATTTATATTGATAAGTTTTTGCCTATTATTTGCCAATGCCTGATTTAGGTTCACATCAATAACAATCCAAAGAGAGATGAATATGGCAACTGTTTTGCAGTAAAAGAAGCAACAACAATTGAGTTGTCTGAGGCAGAGATGGCCTCTACATTGCAATTTAATCTCGGTCGAACTTTCTTGTTTGAAAGCAACACAATGTGTAAAGAGTGTTTTTGTTAACTTGGATGAATGAAAATAATGACCAACAATTTGCATTTTTACAACAAAAGTTAGCATATAGCTCTAACATGAGAGACTTTTAACCACCCTAAATCTTTTCTACCTCACAACTTAAAAGAATCTATTAAGTTAAGATTGTTCAATTACCACTATAACCTGGTCAAGTGTACTAACTTAATAAAAATTGATGGGTCTGCATAGAGATTTGTAGTGTACTTAACAAAACACTACTACTTCTCTTGAACTAAGAATGTCTAATTTTAATCTATAAAGATGTATCGTAAACCTTTCTATAGCATCTAATGACTCTTTTAAATAAATATTTATAAGGGTGATTAAACTCTTAATTAAATGTTAATGTTTCGAATTTAACTAACTTTTACACGCTACTTATAAATAGGTTTGTAATTTCTGCGCTCCAATTACATAAAGTTTTAAAATTTTTGCGCAGCATCTCAAGTATCCTATCTATAATCCTCCCAAGAGACATTTATTGCATAAGAGTGGTCTTGATTGTGGGGGTTGGTTCATCTACTTTGCCTCTTCCTCGATCAAAATCATTTGTTCATTGTTTGATCCAAGCATTGATATAATCCGATATTATTTTTCTATATGCGGCAACACTACTTTATGGCACATGATTAGTTTCAACTATTTTGATTGTTGTCTTAATTAAGTTTTCTTTTTAATTCATTGATGTTTGTCCTTTAGAATCATATTAATTGCGCAAGAAAAAAGGGTAAAAATTAATTTTCTATACATGTCACGAGTCTTTGAAGGTTCCGCAATAAAATTTGATATGACTGAGCTATCCAACAATAGTATGCAATGTACTTCTTAATCCAATTATCAATGACCATATGAATGATTTTTAATTTCATTATCTTAACGCGTTCCTTTATAATCATATTAATTGAGCAACAAAAAAGGATAAAAATTAAATTTTTATACATGTCACTGGTTTTTGAAGGTTCCACTATAAAATTTGATGTGACTGAGCTATCCAACAATAATATGCAATGTACTTTTTGATTATTATTATTATTTTTTTTGGTGATAATGTACTTCTTGATTCTATTATCAATGATTATATGAATGATTTTTAATTTCATCATCTTAACGTGTTACTCATGAGAAAATTTGATCAACTTAGTTTATATTATTTGAGATACACACACCTAAACATGAGAAAATTAAATTAAGTGTGTTGTTACGCCAAAATTAAATTGTATACATATCATGAGTCTTGAAGGCTCCATTGTAAAATTCGGTGTGATGCTTCACTTGATTCGCTTTATTATGGCGTTCCACAAAACAGGTGCAACGCACGATTAATGTTATAAGCATTGTATCATTTTTATGCTATATATTTTTCTTTTCTATGAATTTAGACTTTGTAATCATAACTTGGTGCTATCTCTAAATTATTTAATGCTTGCAACTAAATCACTTCATCCTAATCGAGCATTCAAATAATTGGTATTATCAAATATTATTTTTCTGTATGCGCCAACACTACTTTGTGGCGCATGATTAGATCCAATTTATGTAGTTATCTTTACTTGATTTGATCGTTGATTTCAACTATTTTGTTTGAAGTCTTAATGAAGTTTTCTTTTTAATCAATTGATAGTTGTCCTTTAGAACCATATTAATTGCACACAAAAAGGGCAAAATTAAATTTTATATATGTCACGGGTCTTTGATGGCTCAACTATAAAATTCGATGTGACTGAACCATCAAACAATAGAGTGGTTCACTTTTGTATTGTATTATCCCATTATCAATGATTATAATAAGTATACTCTTAGGCAAAAATTAAATATTATACATGACACAGATCTTGAAAGGTCCACTATAAAATTTGGTGTGATGCTTCACTTGATTCGCTTTGTTATGGCGTTCCACAAAAGATGTGCAACACTACGGGCCAGCGTTAGTTGGATAGAGATTGTATTCATTGATTTAATTTGGTTAATCACTTTGTATGATTTAGTCTTTGAACTCACATCAAACATTTCTATAATTACCTTATATCATACAGCTAATTTAAAACAAAGCAACAACCATGATTGACATACATATGTCGTTCCGCCGAACCCGTGCATCGCAGGGCCAGCGACTAGTTCAAGGAAAAGAAGTATACCCAAAGGCGATTTAAAAATAACTTTGTGATCTAGCTAGCATTTAGACCCTCATTGGTGTTTCGCTTTTGGTTGGGTGTGATTGTGGTCATTTTTTTGTGGGTTATGTTTTGTTTTTGTCATGGGCTAAAGGTGTTTTTTTTCCATCTATAGGTGTTTAGTTCAATTTTTGTGGAGTTGGAGTTGTTTTTTTTTTTTTATTTTTTTTTTTTTATTTTTATGCATTTTTTGGTCTTGTGCTTGAGATCTTTCCTTTATACATTTTTTTGTCTATCATTATGGTTAGATTGCTAAAATTTTTTTATAAAAATACTCAAGTTAAACTGAATTGAATCAGATTTGACTCAGCTCGATTCATTTTCAAACTTAATCTATTATACTAAAAATCTTCACTTTAGAGAGAGAAAAACAGAATGAATGCGGAACATTAAAATGAAATTAAACATGCACCGAGACTTATACTCGGTTGAAAAGAAAGAAGAAGAAAAATAGAACATTTGTTGCATATCCATGAGATTTGTTCTCGCCATAAGTCAATAAATAGAATAGCTACAGATTGTACCCAAAAACTAAAAAGAAAAACAATAGCTACAGGGAAAGAAAAAAAATGTTTATTGCATTTGAGATAAGGAACAACAACACTCTAAAATTGGGCGATTAACTCTAATAAACAATAGAACAAAATAAAAAATAAATATTATTTGAGATAAGAAGCAATCACACTCAAATTGGGTGAAAAACTCCATAGAACATTAAAGCAAAAATATAAATAAATAATCTAAAAGACATCAAGAAAAACAACACATTGTCAATAACCCAAGTGGTGTTAATTCTATCCTCTGCCTATATTTATTTGATTCATCCTATGATTTGGAATGTTCATTAATTTGCTCAACAAACCATGTCTCTTTTATTCTTCTATATATCAACAAAATATACTCAAAATATACCAACATTTTATGAATAATAAACTATATATAACTTGTATAGGAATTAGAGCTCCAAGTTGTCACCACCAAAATCATTTTTCTCTTCCTCAAAAATAGTATCCAACATTTTCTTCATTGGAATCCTTGTCACGGACACAAACCTTGGTGGAGCAACCTCTGTGGTGATTAATCTTGCAATTTGTTTCAACTTGTTGGACGACATTTCATGACACTCTAGTGTTGTTGGGAAAAATATGTGATGATGAATTTGGGAAGAAAAAGGAGACATTATAAATGAAAAGAAGAGTTGTAGTATAGATATGCCTCTTTTCTTAATAAGAGTGAAGTGATAATATATATAGCTAGGTAGGTGGTTATATATGGTTATGACTTATGAGGTCGAAGTGAACTAGTGACATATTATTTTCTTTTCCATTTCTTTTTTATTTGTCCCTTAACACGATTATTTACAAAATTTTATATACATTAATGATTTTTTACAAAAAATTTTAAGTAAAGAATTGTTTTGGTCCTTCACAAAAAATACAGAGAATATCCTAACTGTCTTATTATCCAATGCGGTTTAAAAGTGAAAAAAAAAATATCAATTAATTAGAAAAGTTGTTTAAAGAAAAAATCAATTAGAAAAAATAAATGATAGAAGGACTATTTTATTTTTTTTAATAAGGCAAGAGCGTCTAAGCATTAATGATTATTTTAGATATCTGAACTATGCTGGTATCTCTAAACAAGTCTATCATATATGTTGGGTTTTTGAAAATTGGGTTAATTTTGCAAAAAACAAGTTTTATCCATATTGTTGTGAATCCGATGAACCACACTCATGAAACTTTGAATAGTGTGAGGCAAATAAATTAAGCAACCAACAACAACAATGGACCAAATAATAATAATCATCCAAAAGTAATAAAGAACACAATAGAATTTGTTGACTCAATTCGGTGTTAATAAACCTACTATGGGGAGAGGGTAGTCCTCTCTCTATTAACCATAGTCTTTGTGTTGGCTCCAGAAACCCTAAAATCCCCTTACACTGAACATAAAACACAAACATATTTATGCTCGCGTGCCCGCGCCAGCGCGGCCAGACCTGCGCCTAGCGCAACTGGCATTGGCCAACAGCCTGCTTCCATACGATCCTGCGCTTGGCGCGGGAAGGATGGCGCCTAGGGCCAGTGACAGATTCAAAACATGTTTCCTTTACAAACTAAGTTTACAAAGGCAATATCCAACAATCTCCACCTTGCCTTTAAAATGATGGTGAGGTCAACTTCCCATCAACCACCATGATTACACGATACCCTCTTCGAACCCCGAAGTGAACCGCTTCGTACTCTCGAAGAAACGCTTGTGTCCAATTGTCCTTGGAATTTTAGGACAATCCTACAAGCACCACCGTACACTCTTCAGCCCCTAGTTTGTTCATGTTCATACTCCTGAAGAATTGCTTGTCTCTCAACTTAACCTTGGAATTTTAGGTAAGTTCCACAAGCCACAACATCATACTTTCCTTGTATCCAACTACTTCCAATAGCCCTACAAGTTCCCAAGTCTGATTGTCACCAACTTCAAATTGCCTCCCTGAAGATCTTTCAAGTTTTGCAATTCTTCATACACAATTGAAAAACAAATCACAAGGTCTCCATAGCCATACCACATTGGTGCAACATTACCACTCTCTTCCCTATCTCTCATTAGATAGCCAAGAGTTATTGTTGATTGTTTGTCTTTCTCTAGTACCACTAGCAACAAACTCCACCTCAAACCGAGATTCCTCAACAAAAGACTCAAACCGATATTTCCACTATGATCCCACCTTGTAACGCAAAACTTTTCAACTACTCTGAAACACACTTCAAGCCATTGTTAGTCTCCAACAGTTCCCGTTTAGTTCTACTACCTAGTCAAACTTTATTTCATTAGTCCAACTAAAACACATTTCACTAACAAGTTCCACCCGAAGTTTCACAACTTAACCAAATCATGAGAATTTCCACTAGTAACAAAATGCATGACCACATTAAGGTTAGGAATGTACCTTACATCATGTAAAAGAACCTCACCATACCTTGAACCTTACAAGCTTTCCCGTCTTCAAGATAAACAACTCCACCTTCAACTAGCTCTAGAGTCCAAAAGGATCCATTCTTTGAACACATGTGATAGAAGTTTCCATAGTCCATGACTCAATACTCCAAGAATTCCCAACTTCCACTAGTGCCTTCACATCCTCATAATAATGTTGTTGTTTCAGTAGTAACCTGAGTATTATTCCACCGCCTCTTCAGGCCAATGTTGAGTATTCTTACCACCGCCTCTCCAGGCCGATGTTGAGTATTATTACCACCGACATCTATGTCACACCCTTTAGCGCTTCAACACACTTTTGTTGGATTAATATTGCCCTCATCTTCACCTTCCACAAACCGAAGTCATTACTCCCGGTGAATTTCTCGATATCCCACTTAGAGCCCATGGTACTCACTTAGTTGATCCTTTGCCTCGCGGTGGGCGCCAATTATTGTGAATCCGATTAACCACACCAATGACACTTTGAATAGTGTGAGGCAAATAAATTAAGCAACCGACAACAACAATGGACCAAGCAATAATAATCAACCAAAAGATAAACTATCAAAAGCTATAAAGAACACAATAGAATTTGTTGTCCAGTTCGGTGTTAATGAACCTACTCTAGGGAGGGTAGCCCTCCCCGTTCCACTTATCAATAGAAATCTTGATTACAAAGAGATTCTTCAGAAGAGTTACAAGAATTTGTTTTTTCTTATTTCTACCCTAATCTCAAATCTCTCCTTGTGACCAAGAGATTCAACCAAAGTGTTACCCAAGGTGAGTCTTCCCAACCCTAGAGTCTTCCCAAGATGTTTCTCTATTAACCCTAGTCATTTTGTTGGACTATATTCCAACTAGTCTGATGAATTGACATAATGTTGTATTCAATCTTCTTTCATAATAGTAAAAAATATAGTCTAGTTGGAATACGAGCACCGATTAAAAAGAAAAAAAAATTAAAAATATTTTCTATAAGTATTTTTTTTTTCTAGAAAGATTGATAAGATATCCCAATTCATCAGGACTAAAAAAAATTGACAAAAAAACATCACTTTTCAAAGACTAATTTGTACTTTATATATATTTTTTGGGATTTACTATTGTTACCTTACAAATTTCTCACGCGCTCTACGCATTTTTAACTTTACGCTTCCATTAGCAAACATTATAAAAATGAAAAATTTGACATGGTCTACAATTCTTTACACGTCCGCTACTTAAGTAGAAAACTGAACGTGTTACTTAATTAAGTAAAGAACTGTAAAACATGTCAAATTTCTCATTTTATAATATCTGGTATTTAAATAGCAGGAGATTAAAATTAAAAAAACGTAGGGTGCGCAAGTAAACACGTAGCGCGGCAATTCTCTATATACACTATATGGGATTAATGGACTACTATTGTGATTGGTATGTATTAACTCTTTCCTCTCACATTTAATATATAAGAAATATTTATAAAAAAATTGGTTAAACAGTCTTAGTTATTATAATTTTATTTCTTGAAGTAAATAAGTTAAATATTTCACATTCAAACTCTAACTCTTGTATTTCATAATATTCCTATCGACTGATCATAGAAAAAACAATATTTCTACCTATGAAGTAATTGTTATAGATCAAGTTCGATTTTCTCTAATATCAATTTGGATAGATAAATTTATCTTCCTAAAAAAAACTTATTCTCATGGAACATGCGACGTTCTTCTACTGTTTTTTACGAAAGCTCAAAATAAGTGTTTAATCTGGGTTAAGGGTTCGTTTGGCCTAGCTTATTTTTAAGTTTATGCAAACGGCTTATACAACTTTTATATATGATTATAAGTTTGTCAAGGTAGTTTATAATAAAATAATTTATAAAAATTCAATTTTCAGTAGTTTGAACTTATAAAATAACATAAAACCTAATTTATATTGCATAATCTGTTTGCATAAGCTCAAAATAAGCTAGACCAAACAAGCCCTAACACCCTTTGTATCCCCAAAAAATGAGTGCTTAATCAAAATATAATTAAGGATTGATTGAGTGGTCAATTAATACTTCCAACAATCCAACTATTTGACAATTGGAATAAAAGTGTGTGGCGTCCCGTTTGAGTTGTTGTTACTGAATAGACTTATCTTAGAAGTAGTACTATGTAGTACATACCTTTCATTGGTCGGTACAAATCACATTGCAGGGCCTTGTGTTTATATGCAATTGGATGTATTCTCTTAATTGTCCGCTTTTGTTGGATTTAACATTTTTATTTAGCATGTTAATTGTCTACTTAGTATTTTAAAAATATGACTTATTAATAGCATTCTTTGTCAATTACTCTTATATTTTTCAATAAATATAATTAATGCTATATATTTGGAAAACTAAATTTTTTTAAAATTTTTTTTTTTATAGTACATAACATATTAAATTTTTCCTGTCAACAAAAAAAGATAGTAAAATTTTATTTTATACATAATATATTAAATTTATTGGAAGGAGAAAATGTGTGCAAAAAAATATGAATTTATTGATGGATTAAAATTAGGGTATAATAGAAAGATAAGGTGCAAAAATCCACTTTTTTAATTTGATGTTACTATTCAAAACGGACAGTTAAAAGAAAACAGAGGTAATAGCAGTAATTAGTAGGTTTTCGCATTTACGTATTTATTCCAATTGATGATGAGATTGAGATTGAAGTAGGGGTGTACATGGGTTGGGCAAACCCAATTGACCCACTCAAACCCACCTAATCCAATCCAAAAAAGTGGGTTGGGTCGGGTTATTGGGTTTGTATGGTTTTAAAATGAAAAATCCATAAATAAAATCTGGTTTCGGACAAAACCCAACTCATACTCAAAAAACCCACTGACCCACTGAATCGATAGTGTAAATTTTGAATTTCAATTTTGTTTTTTATTTACAATGTTTTACAATAAGAATCGAACTTAAGATCTCATTCATACTATTTAAATCTTTCATTAATAAACTAAATTTAATGGTTTAATTTTGAATATCAATTTAGTGTTTGGAGCACTATTTTAAGACCCTTATGAAAATGTGTCAAAGGGCATTGATGATATGAATTTCTATGGTATTTTTAGTAGTTATATTAGTAATAAATTGATCAAGACAGACCCAAATACGAAGGAAAACCTGAAGAAACGAAGAAAAACATCACGACAAAGCAAGAATACAGAAAAGACAAGAAAAAGTCAAAAAGTGAAGAAACAGTGTTTTCATCGTAGCACGATCCCATCGTGCCACGATGGGAGCTGTTTGCTGGCTAAGAAAACAGAAGAATTAAATCTGAAGAAAATTTGTTCATCGTGCTACGATGGCATGTATCGTAGTACGGTGACCTTACTTGGCGACCAAGCTGATGAAACACACATGATTAGTTATAATTTTGAACTGAATCCTTCCATCGCAACACGATGAGCCCATAGTAGCACGATGGCTTGCTGAGGCCCGTTAGGAAAAGTATAAATAGAGCTCCAAATCCTCATTCTAATTCATTCAGAAATAGTAGAACACTCTCTAGTACTCCTAGAATTGTTCAGATGAGCTCTACGGGCATAGCCTTCTCCCCTTACGGGAAAATCATACTCGACAATGTATGTTTTCTTTAGGCTTTTATGTTTAGATTATTTTTCTTGTAATTTAAATATGTAGTCTTTTGTAATAGATGCCTTAGGTTGTGGTGTTATTTACTTTCTTGCACTTAATAAAGCATTCTCGTAATGTGGCCGGATAAGCGGGAGCGTCCATAGAATAAATGTTAGGGTTAGCTTTAGTATTTATATTAAGGTTGCTTTAATATTTGTCCGGAACTGCTAGTAAATATACTAGATAAATAGTGACAGTAACGTCCTGAACTAATTGTGATCTGAGCAATTAGAGGAGGAATCAGTCACTAGTTGTGAATTGAGCAACTAGAAGCTGAATAGCCCAAAACTAGGATCTAGAGACATTGGATGGTCGAAGAGCATAATGCATGTATGTTGAATAACTCGCATAGCAATTATGGTATGTGACACATCGAGGTTAGACTCTCATGGGTACCTTAGTTATTATTGTAGGGAAACCTCACATATATTAGGATAGTAGTAAGCAGTGGCGGAGCCAGGAAATAATATTGGGGTGGGCCACTAAAAAAATATAATGAATCAATTAAATATGAAAATTATATTGCATTAAAAAATTATTAATAAAAAAATTATGTTTTATTCACACAAAAGAAAGCTTTTGAGTTCATATTTACATTAGGTCTTTAAATTAATAGGTAAATGAGTATCTTTTGAAAGATATGTCTTTTTCTATCATTTAAAAAGTTGTAATAACTAAATATTATATTCTAAAACTACCAAAAAAAAACTTATTTTACTACTTTTAAATTTATAATATTGAATATTGAAGTTTTTTAATGAAAACATGCAAAAATTATAATGTTTATATACAATGAAGTTGTGTTTTTTTCTTATGAAATTATTTTCTCTTAAATAAAATAGCTGACGAAGAACATTTTAATTAATAAAAATATTTTTATTAATTTAATGATCAAGTGTATTGATACATTCGAATTTTCCGGTGTCTAATTTAAAGGTATATAAATAGGAAAACATTATTATTCAATAATATATATTTGCTTGAGTGGTTTGATTTGCCATTTTGTCCCTCAAGGACACAAGTTCAAATCCCCTTTTGATACTTGCTCAAATTATTGTTTAAAAAAATAAAATTGAAAATAATGCAAAAACTAAGGATAATAAGGATCGAACCCTCACCCCATGTGTTTTAGGACCACCAAGCATACCACTAGGCTAGACTGTGAACATGCTATAATATTTGCGCAAACTAATATTAATTATATATAGATATAATTTTATTAAGCTACCATGGGCATATTAGTAATTTCCTATTTTTATGGGATGAGCCATGGCCCAGCCTGGCCACCCCTGTCTCCGCCACTGGTAGTAAGGTACTACCACAACAAGGATAGAATCGACGCCGAATGTTAAGCTGAATACTATATTATACACCAATCATGCCACATATGATTAATTGTGGAAGTTCAACCACCATACCTGTCCTCTATATATCTAAATCAAACTATCTTTACTTTTCTGCAAAACATCTCGCTATTTTTATAAAACAAAACCTTTTTCAAAATCAAAGCGAATGTAAAACCACAAACATAAATAACGCTAATAATGCTTTGACACGATCTCTGTGGATACAAACTCATTCTAGACATCTAGAGTGTGAATTATTACTCGATGACAGACTGATGCACTTGCCAGAATGTAGTCAGGCATATAAAAATCAACAGATGTGGTCGGTATATGATTTAACAAATTGACAATAATTGAGATGCATATTTTTTGTAAAAAAATAAATAAATTGAGATGCATATTTAATTATAACTGTTATTTTAAAATCAAAATACACACAACATACGTATCAAATGACAACATATTAAAACATCAAAAAACATTTGTCAAAAAATAAACATCAAAATTTTAATGTCAAAATATCAATTTTCTTAATTATATAGCATGCCATGCACTATTAACACGTAATCACAATATACAAATAAAAGAGTGATCAAATAAGCGTGTTCACATATTCATCATTTTCGTTTTTAGCGGTACTGAATTTATGTACTCTATATATAAAATTACACATAAATAATAATAAAAATAATAATAATAATAATAATAATAATAATAATAATAATAATTAATGTATATCCTTAATTTATAGCAGCCATAATATGTGAAAGTCTTCTAAGCTACAGAATATCTTGCACTAATTGAAAATATTTGAGAGGAACGTGAAAGCTATTTGAGATTGAAATTTCCTTGGTGCTAGATTTTTGATATGCAATCTTTGTACGGCCTGCCGGTAGTACTGTAGTACTACTGTTTAGTCCTGTGGTCGAAATGAGCTAATATTAACTGATTTTGTCCAAAAGCTTTTTGTATTCATTACAAAAAGTGAGTAATTGTGATATTTGATTTCTAACATATATGGAGGCCAGGGACCATTATAATGTGGTTTGAAGCTTTACCCGCATCAACACGGTGTTAGTCCTCTTTTGATCCATATATATGGGATTTGGATTAGAAGCACTCAATGCTCGTGCGGTCGGCTGCAGTCAGCTTGTCAGGACTGTCCGATTAAGACCGTCCGATCTTAATCGGACGGTTCCTGTTTAAAACAGTTTTAACTTTTTGTTTTATATTAAATTTTTATCATCAAATCATGATCATTTATTATCAATTGTGTGACTATGATTCTATTGACTGCATGCAGTCACTGACTTGTGACTGCAGAGAACCCAAGTCCATATATATGGGTAGTTGATGGTTGTGTTCAGGGTCGGATTCAAACATAAATTATTTATGTGATTAACATTTTTAGTTAAAGATAACTAAATTATATTAAACTTATAAAAAATTAAACTAAAAATAATTGTAATAACTAAATTTACAAAGAAAATGGTTTGTCACCTATTTGTAAAAAATGCGCTAAAATTATATTATTATTAACTCTTCTAAGAATATTTTAGAATTGGTGTGAATCTGACATAATGTGGGGCAACATATTTTGGTACACCTAAAAGTCCAACAGCACCTAAGAATCAAAGCTAAAAATGGTTTATATACAACATATGCACTCGTCAACCCTCTAAGGCGCCATTTTTAAAGGACAATACCTCTGATAGCGTGCTACAATCATGTTACTTTACATACATATTTTGTTGTGATGGAATTTTTGTCTAAAGAAATGGAAGATGTGGATATGAAGATAGTGTGCTACCAAATTCTTGTATCTTGGAGAGGATAAACAACGTGTTAAAGGCGTGTTAGAAGTTCATGCCGACCGAATGAGGAAATCGTGAGGAAAGGGCTTAGCACACTTAAGGATCATGAAGATTAATGAGGAAAAATAGTTGGGGACTTGACGTCCCGAATGACTTCGATATAGGAGGAGGATGAGAATTTCTTTATTACTTCGTTCTAATGTGTGTAGTTTATGTAACTTGGTTAAAATTGTTATTCCCATTCCTTAAAATGTTCTCTCCAAGAAGGTTTTTTTTTTTTTAACGAATGTGCTCTTCGGAAGTTGATAGCATGTAAATATGCATATGTTTCTTAGTAGTATTTTAAATAAATAAATTAAATTTTTATTTAAGTTTATTAGAACTATTTACTTGTTTATTTTTTTTTTGGGATTTTAGGACTTACTGCTTGGAATACAATGAAAAGAGTAAAATTGATGCATTTTATGGTGCTTTAGAGACCAAAACTTGTTTTATGTTAGTGGATCTAATTCTTTTGAGATTCACTGCATTATAAGGCTAACACAACAAGGCTAAAACAGTAGGCTAAAATCACTTGTGCATAAACAAGACGTGCAGATGCAATATGTTGAACAACATGTGTCAGAGATCTTGTCACTGGGTAAAGAACATGTTCAAGCAACATGTTGAAACAAGATGTGTGATGATAGGAATTTCTATGGTATTTTAGATAGTATTATTAGTAAAAAATTGACCAAGACAGGCTCAAATACGAGGGAAAACCTAAAGAATCGAAGAAAAGCATCAAGACAAAGCAAGAATACAAAAGAGACAAGAAAAAGCCAAAAAAGTGAAGAAACAGTGTGTTCATCGTGGCACGATGGCGATGGGAGCTGCTTGCTGGTCAAGAAAACAAAAAAATTAAATCGGCAAAAAATCTATTCACCGTAGCACGATGAACTTACTTGGCGACCAAGCTGATGAAACGTACAGGATCAATTATAATTTTGAACTGAATCTTTCCATCGCAACACGATGAGCCCATCGTAGCACGATGGCTTGCTGAGGCCCGTTAGGAAAACTATAAATAGAGCTCCAAATCCTCATTCTTATTCATTCAGAAATAGAAGAACATTCTCTAGTACTCCTAGAGTTGTTCAGAGGAGCTCTACGGGCATAGCTTTCTCCCCTTACGGGAAAATTATGCTCAACAAGGTATGTTTTCTTTAGGCTTTTATGTTTAGATTATTTAATTGTAATTTGAATAGTTAGTCTTTTGTAGTAGATGCCTTAGGTTGTGGTGGAGAAGATGAACTCCACTATGAATATTTGGGTCATGTGATTGAGTCAAAGTTATAATAAATGTCTATTCAGTATTATGTTTGTTATTTACTTTCTTGCACTTTAATAACGCATTCACGTAATCTGGCCGGATAAGCGGGAGCACCCATATAATAAATGTTAGGGTTAGCTTTAGTATTTATATTGAAGTTGCTTTAATATTTGTCCGGAACTAGTAGTAAATATGCTAGATGAATAGAGACGGTAACATCCTGAACTAGTTGTGAACTGAGCAATTAGAGGAGGAATCAGGAACTAGTTGTGAACTGAGCAATTAGAAGTTGAATAGCCCGAAACTAGGATCTAGAGGCATTGGATGGTTGATGAACATAATGCATATATGATGAATAACTCGCTTAGTAATTAAGGTATGTGACACAGCGAGGTTAGGCTCTCGTAGGTGCCTTAATTATTAATGTAGGGAAACTTCACATGTATTAGGGTAACAGTAAGGTGCTACCATAACAAGGATAAAATCAACGCCGAATAATAATCTGAGTAACTATGTTATACATCGATCATGCCAAGTATGATTAAGGGAGGGAGTTCAACCACCATACCTATCCTCTATATATCTGAATCAACTATTTACTTTTTTGCAAGCATTTCGCTATATTTAATAAAAACCTTTTCAAAAGCAAAGCGAATGCAAAACTACGAATTTGAATAACGCTGATAATGCTTTGGCACGATCCCTGTGTATACGAACTCATTCTAGACACCTAGAGTGTGAATTATTACTCGGCGACAGACTGATACACTTGCCAGAATGCAGTCAATGTCCTAGACATCTCTATAGGACATCACATCTTGCCCAGAAACAGCTTGATGAAGATTCTAACATATCCAATAGCACGCGTATGTCTCCAAATCTGTTGCAAGTGCGAATCTTCAAATGATAGTTGTTTAAAGAATAGATAACAAAGTTTGTTATCAATCATATGTCTTAGATATGATTGGAAATCATAACTAACTTGAGTGGATAAAGATTAAAATCAAATCTTTTATCTTATGGAGTTTGTTTTAAAACAGAGTATGTTTTAATAACTAATTCCTATCAGTGTGCATCTAAAAGATAAACAAAATCTGAAAAGTTGCATATCTATAAATAGAGACTCAAGGCTAAACTAAAAAGCACCCATAATAACTGAAGATTGTGAGTTCAAGACTTTGTACCCACTGTGCAAAGTGTTAGTGGCTTCTAAAGCTTAGGTTCTAAGATTTAGTTGCTTGTTGTTTGTTGAATTATTTATTCAACACCATTGTTAAACGACAAAGTTTAGTACGGACACTTGAGACTAGTGACTAGAGGGAAGTGGGCAGTACTAACTCATATCTAGGGGGAGTGAGCTATTGGGTAGAAAAACACTAGGATTAAGAAAATACATACACATCAATTCGGATTAGTGGGTTTCCTTTCCTGAATTGGTATCTCCCAGAGTAGACGTGGTTTGTATCGAACTGGGTAAACAATATCTTTTGTCATTTATCACTTTTACTTTACTTTAGTATTCTTTATTATTGATCCTGTCGACTAATTATCGAACTAGTTGTCTAAGACATATGGATTGTTACACAAGTTGTCTTAGACATTGTGTACGACAAATGTCCTGCCATAAAATAGAATTTCAGTGGAAGACCTTCCTTAATGAAGATAACGTGGAAAATCATGTTTGGTTGTTGCCAAAGTCTAATTCTTTTTTTCTAAAACATGGACCTTGCAACGGATCAGTGGTTTCCTGCCACAGTTGTGGCAGGCGAGTAAGAGAGCAGGACTTCATATTAAAATCCTATCATAGTCGTTGTGTCCCTAACACAGCCGTGGCAGCCCCGAAGGTAAATTTTCTTCGATTTTCATCTCTTCAATTCACTCTTTATTGTCCTTTCTCTCTAATAATTAATGCTTCATTTACCATGTGCTTGAGGTGGCATAAATATTTGTACCGGGTGAATTCTATAGGTCCAATACTCCTAGGCCCAATACATTTGACTCCAATCTTCCTTGACCCTAGTAAACGCTCCCGAAACAATTATCTATAGCCGCTCCAGACCCAATCCAATTGATGCCATTCCGGCTTGGCCCAACACACCCACGATCTAACTCCCACATGGAAAAAGGTGGGATAACCCCCACTATGCAAGTAACGTAACGGGAAATCAGGGGAAACGGGAAAAGCATCCCTCTCTCCCACTAGCTAAAGATCGTGGGGTCATGAAATAAACTCAACCGCTCATATGAATGACTGTGTGATCCTATAAATATAACCCCCTAATCCCATTCAAAACATATACAGTCCAACGCAGAACTAAAACACTAGATACATATTGTTTAGGTAACTTAGGGAATATACACCCGCTTAATTCCACAAAGGAACATTATCCAACGTGCTTATGCGGATCATTCCATTAACTACCTCGATAAAGGACATTTACTATGTGTTTTTTTATCTCGCTTTGAAATTTGTTTATTAAAAAACGAAATCATACTTAATCGATATATTCTCTTTTTTTGTACTAATTTTAGTAATATGTTTACAAATATAGTAGAGTTTTATTTTATAATCTTTAAATGCACAAAAAAAAGATAGTAGAGTTTTGTTTTGTTACTTCTTTAGTTTCTGTGGATCAATACTCTTACGATGATAATTTCATGCACTTGTGAAAGTATTTGTAATGGAGAGACATTCTATTAAAAAACTATTTTGAATTCCGCAAAAAACTAATTTGAATAAAAATATAGAAAATGCTAACTAATATTAATTCTCAATGCACTAGTGAAAAAAAATGTAGTAAAGTTATTTGGGAATTTGTGTAGTAAAAAATTTACCCTTTTTATTTCCTTAATTAGTGTCCCTAGCGCTTGTAAGAAAAACTAGCTCCTACCCCCTAGCATTACCCGTAAAATATTGATATATTGTAAGCTTTAAAAGATATGTTTTCAATACTTCCTCAATTCCGTTTTATAAGAAACAACTCATTTTTAGATTCATAAATAACTATATCTGATTTATAATATAGATCAGACACATCAGTTATTTAATGAATCTAAAAAGTCAAATGTTTTTTTATATGAGCAAGCCATATGACCAACATGATGAATCATAATGAAGAGTTATCACCCTAGGCTTAAAGGAAAAGAAAGGAGACAAGGTAATTCTAATTCATATAGAAGAAAGAAGGTAATGAAAGAATAAAGGGAATTAATTTTTCTGCGAAAGAAGATGCAAATAATTTATTTTCTACTATGATTAATGATCAAAATTATGGTGAGATATGGTTTTTATATAGTGAGTGTTGAAGGTGTGAAAACACAAGAAGGGGGGGTTGAATTGTGTTTTGGTAGTTTTAAAAACTTCTTCTAAGTTTTGCAACTTATCAGAATCAGCAGCGGAATAAATCAAACACAAATAACTTTTGGACGAATGGAAATGAAAACAGATAAGAGAAAGGAGAGATGAACACACAAGATTTATACTGGTTCCTCTCACAAACCAAGAGTAGTCCAGTCCCCTTGCACTTCCAAGGGATTTCACTATAATCACACAAGATTACAAATGCTCAAGCACACTGCAAGAGACTTCATATGCTCAAGTAACACAATACAAGAGACTTCCAATGCTCAAGCTCACAAGCAAGAGACTTCAAATGCTCAAGCACAAAAGCAAGAGACTTCTAAAAACAAAGTTACAAAGACAATGTTTGAACTTCTGATAAACAATATAAGAGTTCTAGAACAAAATAATACAACTCTAAAAACAAGACTTATCTTAGAATTCTTATAAAAGAAAACTAAGGTTCAAGTACTGACTAGACTAGACAGAAGTTGAAAACTATTTGTCCTGAATTTTGATATAAACTCAAGTTGTATCTAAGTTAAAATGCTCTTAAGAATTCAGCAGTATAACAGCGCTTTTGTTCGTTGGTGTAGTTCTCTCTAGTTCTATATATATTATATGTAGTTTGTCATCAAATTCTTCCTCCTTTTATAGGTGATGTTGGAGCGTCTTGAATTTGAGCGGACAAAGATGAAAACAGCTGCATAGTACTGTACTATTATTTTCGTTTGAAATGTGCTTATTCAAATCAAGTAAAGAGTGAAATCTTGATCCTTGATTTCGAATATTCGCCCATATCAGGAAAATAAAGATAGTACAATAGTACAAATGTCATTATCATGAGGATAACGATCTTGTAAGAGATTTCTTCTGCCTCTTCTGAATTTTCCATATAGATGATAGTCGTTATAGAGAATAGAATGTTCTTCTGGCAAATTCTGCTGTTTCATCGTCATCAAAATCTTGAGTAGTAAACTCTGCTTCTGATGAGTGTAGCTTCTGGTTGACTTTGACTTGCAACTTCTGGTGACATTAACTTCTGGTGTCATTCTCCAGAACTTGCTTTTCCCAACTTCTGGGAGCGCTTCTAGCATAGCAACCAGAACATCAATTTCTAGTGTATATAAAATTTTAACTTATATACATGCACACTAGAGTAAATTATCAGTACTCCCTACTGTATATTAATACTATTGTTATCATCAAAACTACTTGGGTTATATTAGAACCAACTTTGTTCCAACAAGTGTAACAATCATGTAACAAGGAATCAAAACCTTTTTGAGGAGCTAAATAAAAACTACTATTCTCATGTTGAACTTAGTGATGGAAAAATGTGAAAATAGAAGGAAAAGTAGTTGCAACAATTCATACTAGTGAAGGTAATTGATGACAAGAATTTCTGTAGTCTTTTAGGTAGTATATTAGTAATAAAATGACTCAAGACAGGCCCAAATATGAAGCAAAACCTGAAGATTCGAAGCAAAGCGCGGAAATGAGTAAGAATACAAGAAAATACCAAGAAAGAAGCAAAAAGTGGATGAGTATGCGCGCCATCGCACCACGATGACTCCCATCATGGTACGATGGGGGTTACTTGGTGCACAAGAAGATTACGCGCACGATGGGACCATCGCAGCACGATGGGACGCTGAGGCCCGTTAGAAAAACTATAAATAGAGCTCATTTCCTTCATTATTTTCATTCGAGAGCATTCTCTAGTTCACTAGAGTTGTTCAAAAGGAGCTCTCTACGGGAAGAAATTTTCCCCTTCACGGGAAAGGTAACTTCCTCAGCAAGATATCTTTCTTTAGATAGCATGATTTCAATTCTTGTAATTTAATTTTGTAATCTTTTGTATAGATCATTTAGGCTGTGGTGGAGAAGATGAACTCCCCTATGAATATTTGGAGTCTGTGGTTGAGTCAAAGTTATAATAAATGATATTTAGTAATATTTGTCTTATTTACTTTCTTGCTTTAAATACGTTTTCCGTAATCTTGCCGGATAAGCGGAAGCACTCTCAGAATAAGTATTAGGATTACTTAATATTTGTCCCGAACTAGTAGTAAATAAATCTAGAGGTATACAGACGGTAACATTCGGAACTACCTTCGAACTGAGATGGTAGGGGCGGAATCAGGAACTAGTTGTGAACTGAGCAATTAGAGGCTGAATAGTCCGATACTAGGCTCTATAGGCAATGCTCGATGGGCATAATGCATTTATGTGGATAACTCACATTATAGTTAGGGTATGTGACAAGAGAGGTAGGCTCTTATAGGTATCCTAGTTATAATTGTAGGGAGGCTTCATATATATCAGGGTGATAGTAAGGTATCACCACATCAAGGATAGAATCGACGCAGCTTGTTAGACTAAATAACTATGTTATATACCGATCATGCCAAATAGTAGTAGGGGTGGGAGTCCAACTTCCATACCTTTCTTCTATATTTCTATCTCATTTTACTTTTCTGCAAGCATATCGCTCTTTTCAACTAAAAACCGTTTTAAAAACCAAGGTGAATGCAAAACTACAAACATAAATAACGCTAGTCGCGCATTGGCACGATCCTTGTGGATACGAACTCATTCTAGACTCTTATAGATGCAATTGCCAGACAGTAGCCAGTAACCAATAATTCATTCATGTTGTCCATTATTATCATAATATTTCACAAAAAGGCTTATTTTTTATGATGTTAAATGTGAGATTTTTGAAAAAAATCAAGAGAGCATATTGGTAGTGTTGCAGACTTCTAACACTCTTTTTCCACTCAACATGAAGTCATTCCAGCTAGCTGCATTTAGCAATAAAAGTTCAAATGAAACTTATCTTTGGCATTTGATATATTGCCACTTGAACATCAAATGTTTGCAACTATGTTTTTTGACAAGCAAATGTTTGCAACTATTAAAACAAAAGAATATGGTTGTTGGGCTTTGATGACAAAAATTTATATGATGTTTTTAGGTAGTTTTTAGATTAGTTTTAATGCTTTTTAGTTATATTGAAAACCAAATACAAGAAAATACCTAAAGATATGAAGTTACTTGACCAAGAAGCAAGGGAGGCTAAAATGAAAAAAATACGTAGATCTTAATGTGCGGGCCATAACTGAAGCTACGAGTATCGGAATGAGGCCTGTGACCATGCGTTTGAAAGCTAAGACAAAGGGATACAACTTTCATGTTGAAGCCAAGAGAAAACCATAAAGTCTTCATCGTACTATGATGGGTTACATTGTACTACGGTGGCAAGGAACTTGGCGCCCAAGAAACTTAAAAATTAAGCAAATAAATCATGTGGCCATCGTGCCACGATGTAGCAGAACTTTCAAGCCCAAATCCACCATAAAAACTAAAAATAGAGCTCTCCTCCTTCACAATTATTTATTCATAAATTTAGAGAAATACAAGTCTCTAAGGAGCAAGGGAGGAGTAGCAAGAGAGCTCTAAGGGGAGGCACTCTACCCCCACCATAGGGAGAGGCCACTTCCTCCACAAGGCATCGAGGTCACTTTTATGTATAATTTTTACTCTTTTGTTTTAATTATGTCTTTTAGTAGCTAAATCTCTTTAGGTTAGGTCGAGTAGATGAACTCCTCTATGAATGCTTGAGACTATGTAATTTGGTTTACAAAAGTTTATATTATTGCTATTTAGTGTATTATCTATTATTATCTTATTTTACTGCTTTATTCATAATACCAACCATATTAATGAATGAACCCATATGATTGAAGTGATCTCGTGACAAACACTAAAAAGATAACTAGTCAGGAAAGGAACATTAATACAATTACTCGAGGTTAGGGGTTATAAGGATTAAGAGTTACACCATTATTAAATTCTGCATGTTAACAACTATTTAATTACGGTAAGTTTAACGTTGAGACCATGGTAAGGCTAACACATGATAACATGGGTTTTCTTATTACGATTGTTAGTGTTTTGTATGTTGGCTTATTTTGGTAAAACAAAGTTACATCAAGATGTTTGATGCAATGTTTCAATATCTGGATACGCTTCCAGGTTTCGTTGTTAGCGCGTCTCATTAATGTGCCTTTGTCTATTTATGGAATCCACGCCTATATTCCAGACTCTTATTACGTGTGCATGGTCAGAGAATCTCAAGCATTCATTTCCTTATCACATCTTTGATAGTTTTAAGGAACTTGTGATCTTATGCATTTATGAGTGAGCTGGAAATGTTCTAGAAGACTTGAAGCCCAAACGTGTGAAGAAGCCCATGAAGACTTTAGTATTTAAGCTTCTTAGTAAAACATAATTATGTTACGTGTGTTTTTGTATTGCAACTAGAGTGTTTGCATTAGGGTTTTTGAGTTAGTTTGTTGTGAGCCTACCTTGTGTCACCCTGATGCAAGACTATGACTTAGGTTGAGTTGTAATCTTGTATACTACTCCTAAGCTTTGAAGTATGAAGTTAGTTTGTTTTCAAAAGTGTTTTCAATCTTTATATCTTATTGAGTTGTAATCACGGGTTGTGTGATTGAGTGGAGGTGAGATGGGATCTCAGACTTAGAAGTTCCTAGGTTGAAGTTGCACGGGTAGTTACTAGGTCATAAGTTGTAAATTGGAGGTTTACTGAGAGCTTAGGACCAGGGCTATTGACTACGTTCTGGCAAGTGGACCAGTTTGTCGTCGAGCAATAATTCACACTCTAAGTGTCTAGAATGAGTTCGTATCCACAGGGATCGTGTCAAACCTTCGCTAGTGCTATTCTAGTTTGTGTGTTTTTGCATTCACTTTGCTTTTTAGGAAAAAGTTTTTAATTTATAAAAAGAGTGATATGCTTTGCAATAAAAATAAAAGTTTTGATTCAGAGACAAAGAGGATAGGTATGGTGGTTGAACTTACTCCCTCCTTCATACTTGGCATAATCGTGTATAACATAGTCATTCGTACTATTATCGCGGGCGTCGATTCTATCCTTGTTTTAGTAGCACCTTACTACTACCCTATGTAGGCAAAGTCCCCCTACTTTTGCAATTAAGGCACCTACGAGAGCCTAACCTCGCTTTGTCACATACCCTAATTACTAGATAGAGTTATTTACATACATGCATTATGACCATCGACCATCCATTACCCCTAGATCTTAGTTACGGTTATTCAGTTTCCAATTGTTATTACAACTAGTTCATGATTCTTCCTCTAATTATTAAGTCATAACTCGTTCAAGATTGTTTTGCCGTTTCTTTAATCTAGTGTTATTTATTACTAGTTCCGGACAAATAATAGTGAGAACCCTAATATGCTACTATTAAAGTAAAGCCTAATTATTTATTCTAAGGCGTTGCCGTTTATCCGGCCAGATTCCGACTAACGATATTAAAGCAAGAAAACAAATAATAATTTATAAATGCGATTTATTATAACTTTGACTCAATTACATGACCCAAGTATTCATCGGGGAGTTCATCTTCTCCACCACAACCTAAGGAATTATTACAAAAGACTACATAATTAAATTACAAGAATCTAACTATAAAAAGCCTAAAGAATCATACCTTGCTGAGTTAGTTTTCCCGTAAGGGGAGAAAACTATGCCCTTAGAGCTCATCCGAACTTCTCTCCAAAAGGAATAAAAAGTTCTTCTATTTCTGAATGAATGATAATGAATTATGGAGGCTCTATTTATACTTTTCGTAATCGGCCTCAGCAAGCCATCGTGACACGCTAAACCCATCGTGCCACGATGAGCAGATTCAGTTCAAAATTATAACTGATCATGTGCGTTTGATCAGCGTGGTCACCAAGCAAAGTCATCGTACTGTGTTGTGCACCATCGTGATACGATGCTAAGATTCTCTTCAAAAATATAATTGATTATGTCTTGGCGAGCAAGTAGCTTCCATCGTGTCATGTTGAGTGCCATCGTGACACGATGGGCTGATTTTCTTCATTTTTGGGCTTTTTCTTGTCTTTTGCGTTTCTTCACCCTGTCTTGAAGCTTTTTCTCGATTATTCAGGTTTTTGATGATATTTGGGTCTGTCTTGGTCATTTTACTACTAATAATACTACCTAAAATACTACAGAAATTCCTGTCATCACAACCCCAAACTTAAACTGTTGCTTGTCCTCAAGTAACATGCTGTCAGACAAGATCTTTAGCGAGTTAAGTGTTGTGAATTCGATTAACTCACACCAATAACCTTTGATGTGTGGAGCAAATAAATAGCGAAAAGTAAAGGACACAATAGAATTTGTTGACCCAGTTCGGTGTTAATGAACCTAATTTGGGGGGAAGGCAGCCCTCTCCGTTCCACTTATCAATGGAAACCTTGATTACAATGAGATTCTCCAATAGGGTTACAAAAATTAGTGTTTTCCTAATTCTACCCTAGTCCCGAATCTCTCCCCGTGACCAAGAGATTCAATCAAAGTGTTTCTCAAGGTGATAAAATGTTTCCCCAACCCTAGAGTCTTCCCAAGATGTTTCTCTATTAACCCTAGTCTTTGTGTTGGCTCCAGAAACCCTAAAACACCTTATTGCATCTGAAAAACACATTCTTTATAAATAGGCTCGCTAAATTTCGCATCCCACGAACTCAGCAGAAACTTCTGCTGTTTTGCTTCGCATCCTGCCAACTCCGTTCGCATCCCGGGAACTCAACAGAAACTTCTGCTTCGCGTTTTCAAGTTGGCAATTCCAACAATCTCCACCTTGCCTTCAAAACGATGGTGATGCCAACTTCCCATCAACCACCATGCTTACACCACACCCTCTTTGAACCCCGAAGTGAACCGCTTCGTACTCTCAAAGAAACACTTGCCTCCAATTGTCCTTGGAATTTTAGGACAATCCTACAAGCTTCACCATACCCTCTTCAGCCCCCGGATTGTACCTTTTCCGTCCTCCTGAAGAATCGCTTGCCTCCGACTATCCACAGATTTTTAGGACAGCCCTACAAGCCTCACCATACCCTCTTCAGACCGCGGATTTTTCATGTCCGTCCTCCTGAAGAATTCCTTGCCTCTCAACTTAACCTTGGAATTTTAGCTAAGTTCCAAAAGCTGCAACATCGGACTTTCCTTGTATCCAACTACCTCCAATAGCCCTACAAGTTCCCAAGTCTGATACCGTTGCTTCCAATTGTCTCCCTGAAGTTCTTCAACATGTTTTGCACCTCTTCAGCCACAATCGGAACATAACACACAAGGTCTTCATGGACATACCCCTTTGGTGCAACACTACCACTCTCCTCCCTATCTACTACCAGATAGCCAAAAGTTAGTGTTGATTGTTTGTCTTCCTCTAGTTGCATTAGTAACAAACTCCACCTCAAACCGAGATTCCTCCACCAAAGTCTCAAACCGGTATTTCCACTATGACTCCCACCTTGTAACGCAAAACTATTCAACTACTCTGAAACACACTTCAAGCCATTGTTAGTTTTCAACACTTCTCGTTTAGTTCTGCCACCTAGTTAAACTTTGTTTCACTAGTCCAACCAAAACTTGTGTCACTAACAAACTCCACCAGAAGCTTCACAACTTAACCATATGAGAATCACCACTAGTAACAAAATGCATAACCACCTTAAGGTTACAAATATATCTCACATAATGTAAAAGAACCTCATCATACTTTAAACCTTACAAGCTTTCCCGTCGCCAAGATGAACGACTCCACCTTCAACTAGCTCTAGAGTTTAAAAGTTTCAATTCTTTGAACACATGTGATAGGAGCATTGAAGTCCACGACTCAAGACTCCACCGATTCCCAACTTCCACTAGCATCTTCACATCCTCATAATCACGTCGTTTCAGTAGTAACCAGAGTATTATTAGCACTGCCTCTCTAGGCTGATGTTGAGTATTCTTACCACTGCCTCTTCAGGCTGATGTTGAGTATTTTTACCACCGCCTCTCCAGGCTGATGTCGAGTATTATTCCACCGCCTCTCCAGGCCGATGTTGAGTATTATTACCACCGCCTCTCCAGGCTGATGTTGAGTATTCTTACCACCGCCTCTCCAAACTGATGTCGAGTATTATTACCACCACCTCTCCAGGCTGATGTTGAGTATTCTTACCACCGCCTCTCCAGGCTGATGTTGAGTATTATTACCACCGCCTCTCCAGGCTGATCAATCATCTACGGTTCCCAGTTTGTGACTATGAGTGCTCCCGCATTCTTATAGCCTTCCTCCTCACCGACGACAACCTGAACAGATGAATTGCCACCGCCCTTTAATGCCTCAACACACTTTTTTCGGATTAAAATTGCCATCTTCACCACCTTCCACAACCCAAGGTCGTTACTCCCGGTGAACTTCTCAATCTCCCATTTAGAACCCATGGTACTCAATTCGTTTGATCCTTTGCCCCACGGTGGGCGCCAATTGTTGTGAATTCGATTAACTCACACCAATAACCTTTGATGTGTGGAGCAAATAAATTAAGCAACCAAAACAGTGAGAACCAAGCAATATAATCACGAACAAATAAACAACGAAAAGTAAAGGACACAATAGAATTTGTTGACCCAGTTCGGTGTTAATGAACCTAATCTGGGGGAGGGCAGCCCTCTCCGTTACACTTATCAATAGAAACCTTGATTACAATGAGATTCTCCAATAGAGTTACAAGAATTAGTGTTTTTCTAATTCTACCCTAGTCCCGAATCTCTCCCCGTGACCAAGAGATTCAATCAAAGTGTTTCCCAAGGTGATAGAATGTTTCCCCAACCCTAGAGTCTTCCCAAGATGTTTCTCTATTAACCTCAGTCTTTGTGTTGGCTCTAGAAACCCTAAAACACCTTATTGCATCTGAAAAACGCATTCTTTATAAATAGGCTCGCTAAATTTCGCATCCCGCGAACTCAGCAGAAACTTCCGCTGTTTTGCTTCGCATCCTGCCAACTTCGTTCGCATCCCGCGAACTCAACAGAAACTTCTGCTTCGCGTTTTCAAGTTGGCAATTCCAACATTAAGAAATAAATAACGATGATAGGGATTTCACACCCTTACTTGTTCAGCAATGGTACCGCTGATTCTTACCGTAGCGTGCAATGCTCAGTCCTGTTTGGTTCATGAGACGTTGATAGTAGCGAGTCGGAAAAGTGTCTGCAAGAGTCTGCGTTCAACCTTTTCTCTCTCTCACATTTTCACTCGAATTGAAAGGGATACTCTCAATCATCGCACAACCTGCCATTTTACCATATGCGTGCAAAAATTCTAAGTAACTTGTCAAAATTTAAAAAATATGTACTTTTGGAGGTCTTTAAGGGTTATAATGTGGCTAGGGTCAAGGTAGGACATTTTTGGGATAAGTAGGCTAAACTTTGAGTTAAGTACTACTTTGTTTCCTTTTTGTGTACGCAACCTTATTCCATAGGGTACCTTTTGATTTTTGGTATTTTCAGATAATAGAACCAGAGAGACGTTTGTCGTTCTTTTTCTATCACTGTTTTTGTAGATACTATTTTGTTGGGATTTTTTTATGTTCTCCCGTCTCTTTTCTTTTTATATATATATTTTTTTGTAGAGACTATTTTTTAGGGATTTTTCCCATCTCTTTTTTCTATTTTTTTCATTTTTTTGTAGTGATAGTTCTCTGTATACCCACCTCAAACTTGAATTGTTGCTAGTTCCATGAGCAACCCCAAACTTTGATTGTTGCTATGATCAGAGAACTATTACCTAACTCCAAAAGAGGGTAATTCATTGTTTTTTCTAGTCTATAGACTTGTATCGTGGTTTGTCACCGAAAGAAAAGGGATATATATTTTTTTACGGCTCAAAGTGGTTGGCAAAGGATAGTAATATTTATCAGGCTGGCTTGAAAAAGGCTGAGTTATAACAAAAAATTGCCTCAATGCATAATTTAATAAATCAACCAATTACAGAGAATTGGAGCAAGTTCTGAAAAATAAACAAGTGCGTGGTACTCTCATAGATCGAAAGAAATTGGTAATACCTGTTGGAAATATTTGGCTCAAATTCTCACTTGGCTTAGGTATCTGAAGGCGTGAACACTAATCTGCAGACACCGCTTCATCACTCATCTCATTGTCTCCCGAACTTCCGCTTTTCGGAGCATTCACCTTTGGTGTTTGTGATAAGGTGCAAAATTTGGATCATCAGAATTTACAACTCACTTCGCTGCAATCTTACCTATAACAGTTTCTCATGCACAAGATAATAAACAGCAACAATTATTTAATTTTTTTGTAAGACAGGGGCTATTAACAGATGAATATGACATGCTGGAATTCTGAGTACATTTTATTGAATTGAAAAACTGAAACAGATACTGAATTGAAATTACTGAAACAAATACTGAAATTGAAAACTTATCCTTGGGTTGCCTCCCAAGCAGCGCTTGTTCAGCGTCTCATTAGCTTGACACATTTCCTCCATTACAGAGGATAGGTTCGCATGTCTCTCTCTTCTTTAGGAGCTTCCGCCTTAGCTCCTCCCTTCTTGGTGCTCTTCTCGTACTTCTCTGGGTCCTGTTTTTCTTTGAAGGTGGAAAAACAGATCCTTCCATCATCATCCGAAGCAACTAGTTTGATGACAGATTTACCTTGGTTTTGGTGGACTTTCCTTCTCTTCTTCGTGTGGTATGCTGACCCAGCGGTTCTCCTCTACCTTCTGGAACCGTATCTTCCTTCCTGTAGTAGCTGGCTTCTTCAGAGGTAGCATGTTAACCCTAAACTTAGATCTTATGGCTGCTTTTCGGTTTTTTCCCCATGCTTTGACCCATGGTACCTAGATTTCTAACTCAATAGTCAGCCTCTTTATTTTGTCAATCAGCCCCTCGGGTTCCTCCTCGACCTTTGCTTCTACCTGTAGCTGCGCCATTTCATCCCCCAGCTCCTCTATCTCTATCTTCAAATTCACCTGAGCCGGAGTCGGTGGTGTAGCTTCTTCATTCTTCCATTCGAGCTTGCAGCATTCGTCCCTGTTCGTCTTGGAAGTTGGAATGGTGATTACCTGTTCTCCACTCCTCAGTGTCATCTCAGCAAGATCCATGTCAATGATGGCCCTGATAGTGGCTTCGAATGGCCTTCCCAAGATGATGGGATGTTCTTCATCTTCTCCAATGTCTAGGATCAAAAAGTCTACTGGAAAAACCAGGTCTTGGACTTTCACCAAGATATCTTCTACTGTACCTGCTGATCGAATGGTTGATTGGTTAGCTAATATGAGTTCTTTAGCTGTATCTACAGTTGGTAATTTGAGCTTGAATTTGTCTGCCAAAGATAATAGTATGACATTCACACTTGAGCCCACATCACATAATGCATTGACTCCTTCTTCCCCAATCTGACATACCATGGTGACGCTTCCAGGATATTTCTTTTTGGGTGGCAGGCGAGATCTTTTTGCTAGGTTTTCAAATTCTTCGAGCTCATCGGCTAATGCGTCATAATCTTCCTTTAATGTCATTCCTAGCGCATTGATCTTCTTTGTGAAATCCTTCATCTCTTCTTCTATGCGCTCGCGTTTTGTCTTCCGATCTTTCAATGCTTTGCACTCCTCTTTTGAGTTGTCCACCGTGTTTCCTGCAATCGTTGCTTCGTACTCTTCACGATCGCAGTCATCACATACTAGCCCAATGTAGTCTTCCACGAAAATGGTCCCAAATTTGTATAACCATTCTCGAACGACATTCTGCTGGTACTCAAGTTTTCAGCGTAATTTTGCCGAAAATGGCGGCTTCTTTTTATAGAACATGGATATGCTCTTGGGTGCCAGCCTGTTCCATCTTTTCATCCATTTGTCGTACTCTACCCACTTTTTACTGGGTGGTAGATCAAGAAAGTTCAAGGTGTCTTTGCAGGTATGTACTGGTGTTGTCCATGTACTGGTGTTGTCACTTTGATCTCGGGGAGTTTTCCCCTATTGATTCAACATCTGCATCTATCAGGTCATCCCAATGTATCCCATCAGAGGTATCTGGGGTGCTTGGTGATGACAATTCAAGTTCTAGTATGGAACTGTTTTTTCGGTAGTAATCTCCCACAGTGATCCTTGGTTACTCTCTCATGGCTTCGGTGGTAGGCCCTACGTCTTTCTTAAGATACCTGTTATCAAGCACAACAAATGAATACCATCTGTAGCACTGGAAAAGATATTTATAATTATTTTTGGTTTTATTTCATTTGTCTTTGTCACCATGAAAATTCCCAAGTAAGTGAGGTGGATCACTAGGATCGCTTAAATACCTTGACTTTGCCTTAGCCAGAATTTCACAGTTCTAAATTCACAATCATTAACAAAAATTTTGATTTTTTAATTTTTTTTTTGTATTTTTAAATATTTTTGACAAAATAGAATAATTCTAACAAAGTTTTGTGAACACAATCCCCGGCAACGGCACCAAAAGCTTGACTACGTTTTGGCAAGTGGACCAGTTTGTCGTCGAGCAATAATTCACACTCTAGGTGTCTAGAATGAGTTTGTATCCACAGGGATCGTGTCAAACCTTCGCTAGTGCTATTATAGTTTGTGTGTTTTTGCATTCGCTTTGGTTTTTAGGAAAAAGGTTTTAATTTATAAAAAAGAGCGATATGCTTTGCAATAAAAATAAAAGTTTTGATTCGGAGACAAAGAGGATAGGTATGGTGGTTGAACTTACTCCCTCCTTAATACTTGGCATAATCAGTGTATAACATAGTCATTCGTACTATTATCGGGCGTCGATTCTATCCTTGTTTTAGTAGCACCTTACTGCTACCCTATGTAGGCAAAGTCCCACTACTTTTGCAACTAAAGTACCTACGAGAGTCTAACCTCGCTTTGTCACATACCCTAATTACTAGATAGAGTTATTTACATACATTCCCCCTATTTAATCTAGTGTTATTTATTACTAGTTCCGGACAAATAATAGTGAGAACCCTAATATGCTACTATTAAAGTAAACCCTAATTATCTATTCTAAGGCGTTGCCGTTTATCTGGCCAGATTCCAACTAACGATATTACAGCAAGAAAACAAATAACAAATAATAATTTATAAATGCAATTTATTATAACTTTAACTCAATTACATGACCCAAGTATTCATCGGGGGGGTTCATCTTCTCCACTACAACCTAAGGAATTATTACAAAAGACTACATAATTAAATTACAAGAATCTAACTATAAAAAGCCTAAAGAATCATACCTTGCTGAGTTAGTTTTCCCGTAAGGGGAGAAAACTATGCCCTTAGAGCTCCTCCGAACTTCTCTCCAAAAGGAATAGAAAGTTCATCTATTTCTGAATGAATAATAATGAATTATGGAGGCTCTATTTATACTTTTCGTAATGGGCCTCAGCAAACCATCGTGACACGCCAAACCCATCGTGCCACGATGAGCAGATTCAGTTCAAAATTATAACTGATCCTGTGCGTTTGATCAGCGTGGTCACCAAGCAAAGTCATCGTACTGCGTTGTGCACCATCGTGATACGATGCTAAGATTCTCTTCAAAAATATAATTGATTCTGTCTTGGCGAGCAAGTAGCTTCCATTGTGTCACGTTGAGTGTCATCGTGACACGATGGGCTGATTTTCTTCATTTTTGGGCTTTTTCTTGTCTTTTGCGTTTCTTCACCTTGTCTTGAAGCTTTTTCTCGATTCTTCAGGTTTTTGTTGATATTTGAGCCTGTCTTGGTCATTTTACTACTAATAATACTACCTAAAATACTACAAAAATTCATGTCATCAGCTATTATAGTGGATTTCACTCCTGGATTGGTATCCCCCGGAGTAGGTTGTTGTTTTGCGCCGAACTGGGTTAACAAATAACCTGTATCTTTTTATTTATGTTGTTTACTTTGTGTTGTTAAGATAGTCTGCTTGTCTGTGAATGTTCCAACATCGCATACAACATTTATAGTGTTGGAACATTACATCGAACATCCAATACCTGCGTGCCAGAATTTCAATTGGCATCAGAGAAGGCACCCTGCCTGTTTTAGGGTGAGACTCAGGGAATATACTTTTTGGTACAATGGAGAAGGAAGGAGGGTTTGTTAATAGGGCACCACTTCTAGATGGTACGAACTATGACTCCTGGAAATCACGCATGGCTGCGTTCCTCAAATCCATTGATGCTCAGGTTTGGAGAGCTGTCTTATCAGGTTAGGAGCACCCAGTGGTTATAGATAAAGACGGTAATAAGACTGGTGTGCTGAAACCAGAACATGAATGGTCTAAGGAAGAACATGACTTGTCTACTTAAAATTCAAAAGCCATAAATGTTTTGTTCAGTGGAGTGGATAGGAGCATGTTTCGGTTGATCAAGAAGTGTGTCATTGCAAAAGAAGCTTGGGATATTTTGAAGACTGTTCATGAGGGAACTTCCAAGGTGAAGATGTCCAGACTTCAACAGCTCACTAAAAAGTTTGAAAGCTTGAAGATGAAGGAAGAAGAAAGTGTTCATGACTTCTACATGAACATTTTGGATATTGCAAATTATTTTCATGTACTTTGTGAAAAAATGACTGATGCTAAGCTAGTAAGGAAGATACTCAGGTCTTTGCCAAAAAGATTTGACATGAAGGTAACTGCAATAGAGGAAGCACAAGACATCAACACTATAAAGGTTGATGAGCTAATTGGGTCTCTTGAAACTTTTGAGCTAGCCATTAATGATATAGGTGACAAGAAGAACAAAAGCATTGCTTTTATGTATAATACTAATGACTGTGAATCTCAAGATTGTCTGGATGAAGGTGATGGATTCTCAGAAGCTCTAGCTATGATTGGAAGAAAGTTCAAGCAAGCTTGGAAACAAGCTGATGGAAAGCAGAAACCAAGTGGGCAGAACATTCGATTCAACATCAGCATTTAGTCTGACAGGTACAAGAAAGGAAGGACTGATGAGAAAACACCTCAACCCAAAGGTTTTCAATGTCATGAATGTGAGGGGTTTGGTCACATTAGAACATAATATGCTACCTACCTCAAGAAGCAAAAGAAGAGTTTGGTAGTTTCTTGATCTGATGTAGATTACTCTGAAGGTAATAATGAGTCAGCCAAATATGTGACTGCATTCACTGGTGTCTGTACTTCAGATGCTGAATCTAATGATGAGGAATTTACTTATGATGAACTGCTTGAAACTTAGAAAGAACTGTATGAGAAAGACTTGGAGATATCCAAGACTCTACACAAGCAGAAGAAAACCATCAATCAACTCATGACTAAGAGGGATGAAGGACTGAAGAAAATTACTGAGCTGACTGATGAAGTTACACAACTGAACTCTCAGTTGGATAACACTATGAAAAAAGTCAGACTGTTGAATACTGGAACCACTGTGCTTGAAGAAATTCTGGAATCACAAGATCAAAGAAAAGTCTATATGAGAATATTTTTTAGGAGTGTAGTATTTATATTTTCAACTAAAGAGTCTCAAGAAATCTATTTCATCACAAAATTCATTAAAATCTATAAACTTTTGAATACCAATTGACATTTTATAAATGACAAGAAATCATAATTGAATACCAACATATTTTTGTTGCCGTTAAAACAAAATTCTCGATTGTTTTAATTGAATACCATTAGATTTATTTATATTTTATAAAAGTGTTGATTGAATACCTGACTACGGTCTGGCAAGCGTACCAGTCTGTCGTCGAGTAATAATTCACACTCTACTGGGTAGAATGAGTTCGTATCCACATGGATTGTGCCAAAACATCGTCAGTGTTATTCAAGTTCGTGGTTTTTGCATTCGCTTTTGGTTTTGGAAAAAGGTTTTTAGTTTTATAAAAAGAGCCATATGCATTGCAGGAAAAGTAAAGTTTGATTCAAGATATATAGAGAATAGGTATGACGGTTGAACTTACTACATTCTTCATACTTGGCATGATCGGTGTATAACATAGTTATTCAGATTATTATTCGGCGTTGATTTTATTCTTGTTATGGTAGTACCTTACTACTACCCTATGTAAGTGAAGTTTCCCTACATTCATAACTAAGGTACCTACGATAGCCTAACCTCGTTGTGTCACATACCCTAATTTCTAAGTGAGTTATTCAACAAACATGCATTATGACCATCAACCATCCAATGCCTCTAGATTATAGTTTCGGGCTATTTAGATTCTAATTTCTATGTCACAACTTGTGTCTGATTCCTCCTCTAATTGCTATGTCCCTAGTTCCGGATAAAAATTAAAGTAAACCCTAATATTAATATCAAATTTAACCCTAATATTTTCTATGGGCGGTCCCGCTTATCCTGCTGAATTTCAGGCAACGTCGTTAAAGTGCGAGAAAATAAATAACAAGCAAAATACCGAATAACGATTTATTATAACTTTGACTCAATCACATAACCCAAGTATTCATAGGGGAGTTCATTTTTTCTTACCACGACCTAAGGGATCTATTACAAAAGACTACATATTAAATTACAAGAATAATCTAACATAAAAGCATAAACAAAAACATACCT
Organism: Trifolium fragiferum; assembly: GCA_954870985.1. Classification (NCBI taxonomy): domain Eukaryota; kingdom Viridiplantae; phylum Streptophyta; class Magnoliopsida; order Fabales; family Fabaceae; genus Trifolium; species Trifolium fragiferum. The sequence goes on from OX940789.1 coordinate 19,537,772, forward strand.
TGTTGAGTGTAGCTATCCCTTATGGGGAGAAAGCTATGCCCTTAGAGCTCCTCTAAACCTCTCTTAGTATAGAGAAAGTTCTTCTATTTTAGAATGAAAAATAATGAGGAATGAGAGCTCTATTTATACTTTTCGTATTGGGCCTCAGCAAGCCATCGTGCCACGATGGGCTCATCCTGGTACGATGGGAAGATTTAGATCGAAATTATAACTGATCCTGTGCATTTCATCAGCTCGGTCGCCAAGTTATGTCATCGTGCTGCGATGGAGGGCAACTTGCTGCGATGGAAAGAATTTTTTTCAAAAATAAAATTTCTGATTTCTTGGCCAGCAAGCAGTTCCCATCGTGGTACGATGGAAGCCATCGTACTACGATGATGCACATTTCTTCACTTTTTTAGCTTTTTCTTGTATTTTTTGTATCTTTGCTTTGTCTTGATGTTTTCCTTGATTTTGTAGGTTTTTCTTCATATATGGGCCTGTCTTGGTCAATTTATTACTAATATTACTACCTAAAATACTGTAGAAATTCTTGTCATCAATACCACAAGATTTTTTCATCATAAAAAATATCTTTTAAAATTTATTAAAATCCTAATTCAATACATCCCTTATAATATTTGGAGATATTATAAGAGTAAAGTTCAAAGGAATGTCTAGGTAGAGATCAAGAAATATAAGAATTGCTTAATGACTTAGATGATAAATGTCAACAGTTCGATCTTCACTTTCGACATAAATACCAACATTTTCTTCATGTCTCATGGAAAAATAAAAAGTATTTTGATTAATATAGACATTTATTATTTATTGTATGCCAAATTGCCAATGCATCTAACTAATATACTAACTACTATTATATTAACAAATAGTTCATTTGATGTTTTTTATAAGAGACGGTTATAGGTCAGATATATCATATATGAATTATTCAATGAATGTTTATAAAGTAAATTGTATCTATTCACTCTAAGAAAATCCTTATTTACTAAAAAAGTTGTAAAAATATACCAGCAAACATCAACAATCGCTCGTATATGACGATGATAATCATAGGAATAGAGAAAACAATCAGAAATTTCAATTAGATCCAAATGTTCCCTATGTGTAGTTTAGAAGTACCGTAGATAGACAACATCAACATAATTCTGAATTTTATTGATGGAGATGGTACAACAAACTACAAACAACAAAAATGCTTTAATGTTTCGTTCCTAAACCTCTTGAGGCGACCTTCCCTGTGCAAGAGAAATTTAAGCAGCTACCAAATTCTCATTGTAAACTTGTTGCCGAATGCATACATATGCATATGTTAGATGTGACCCTTTCATGCTCTACAAAAACAGTCATTACATCTACTTCTTCACATCCAAGAAACACATATCATGTTGGTAGCTTCAACTCTTTTCATCTTTGTATGGTTTAAAACTTTTCCCTAAATTAAAATATTGACTACGGTCTGACAAGTGTATCAGTCTGTCGTTGAGTAATAATTCACACTCTAGGTGTCTAGAATGAGTCTGTATCCACAGGGATCGTGCCAAAACCTCGTCGGTGCTATTCAAGCTTGTGGTTTTTGCATTTGCTTTGGTTTTGAAAAGGGTTTTATAAAATTAGCGAGATGCGTGCAGAAAAGTAAATATTTTGATTCAGAAACATAGAGAATAGGTATGGTAGTTGAACTTACTCCCTCCTTCATACTTGGCATAATCGATGTATAACATAGTCATTCAGATTATTATTCGGCATTGATTTTATTCTTTTTATGGTAGTACCTTACTACTACCCTATGTAAGTGAAGTTTCCCTACGTTCGCAACTAAGGTACCTACGAGAGCCTAACCTCGCTGTGTCACATACCCTAATTACTAGGTGAGTTCTTCGACAAACATGCATTATGACCATCAATCATCCAATGCCTCTAGATCCTAGTTTCGGACTATTCAGCTTCTAATTGCTCAATTCACAACTAGTGCCTGATTCCTTCTCTAATTGCTCAATTCATAACTAGTTCAAGATGTTTACCGTCTCTATTCATCTAGCATTATTTATTACTAGTTCCGGACAAATATTAAAGCAAACCCTAATAATGCTATCAAAGTTAACCTTAATATTTATTCTATAGGCAGTCCCGCTTATCCGGCCAGATTTCGGGCAACGTCGTTAAAGTGCAAGAAAATAAATAACAAATATAATATTGAATAAAATTTTATTATAACTTTGACTCAATTACATAACCCAAGTATTCATCGGGGAGTTCATCGTCTCCATCACAACCTAAGACATCTATTACAAAAGACTTACATAATTGAATTACAAGAACTTAATTAGAAAAGGCTAAAAAAAACATACCTTGTTGAGTGTAGCTATCCTGTAAGGGGAGAAAGTTATGCCCTTAGAGCTCCTCTGAACCTCTCCAATAGAATAGAAAAGTTCTTCTATTTCTGAATGAAAAATAATGGAGAAAGGGAGCTCTATTTATACTTTTTGTTTTGGGCCTCAGCAAGCCATCGAAGCTATCGTGGCCACGATAAGTCCATCGTGCTACGATGGCAAGATTTAGTTTAAATTTATAACTGATCCTGTGCATTTGATCAGCTTGGTCGCCAAGTTATGTCATTGTACTGCAATGAGGTCCATTGTACTACAATGATGAGATTTTCTTCAAAAATATAATTTCTGATGTCTTGACCAGCAAGCAGCCTTCATCGTGGCCACGATGGGAGCCATCGTGCTACGATGAAGTGCAGTTTCTTCACTTTTTTGGCTTTTTCTTGTCTTTTGCATATCTTTGCTTCGCCTTGATGCTTTTCCTTGATTCTTTAGGTTATTCTTGATATTTGGGTCAAATTATTAATAAATAAACTATCTAAAATACTACAAATATTCCTATCATCAAATATTCAAAATACATTGCACATCGTCCAAAGTGATCAATCGAAAATTCAGAAGTGATGAATTTGCTAAGCTCATCTATTGAAAGGTGGAAGCTACTAGTTTCAGGATTCCATCTCACATAATGTTGTGTTGAGCCTGTGATCAATTATGTTGTAGTTTTTCTTCACAAGCGGATCAAGACCAATCGAAGTTACAGCGACACTGTTTTGGAAGATTTATCACCAACTTTCCATTTGTAACATTGTAACATACTTTAAGATTTTGTAAGATTCTGATAAATTCACATTGCGATTGTTTTCAAATGGTCGCAATAGAAGTGTCGCAAAATACTTATTTTCTTGTAATGAGAATGCATACATATGCATATGTTAGATGTGACCCATCCATGCTCTAAAAAAAGGGTCATTACATCTACTTCTACACATCAAAGAAACACATACCATGTTGGTAGCTTCAATTCTTTTCATCTTTGTATGGTTTAAAACTTTTCCCTCAATTAAAATAGATTTTTGCTAACCACACCCCAAAAAAACTAGTTACACCCCAAAACGACTAAAATACCCTTAAACATAGTTAGTATGCATGTAATGTAAACTAAGTTTGCAAAATATTTATGTAAACTCAGTTTACATAATGTTATGTAAACTGAGTTAAAGTACGTGATCTTATGTTACATTAGGAGTTCACGTAAACATTTAATTTAGATTAGATCTGATAATGATTGAAATCACACGAAAACATGAAATCACATGAAAAAGAGAATGCCTAAAATTGAAAAAGTATAAATTCACTAACCTATGCATTAAAGTCTTAATGGTATATCTTCAAAATTCAATCTTTTATTGTGAATTTGTGATTAATTACACATTAATGGAGTTTGTGAGTTTTGACAGAGAACACATTAATGGAGTTCATGAGAAAGAGAGAGAAGCGTGAAACAAAAACATAAAAAGATAAGAAACGGTTTTTAAAAAATTTATATAAAGAAGGACAATATTGGTATTATGATTAAATTTTATTGAAAATTGGGTGTAACTAGGTTTTTTTGGGGTGTGACTAGCAAAAATCATTAAAATATTCAAAATACATTGCACATCGTCCAAAGTGATCAATTAAAATTTCAGAAGTGATGAATTTGCTAAGCTCATCTATTGGAAGGTGGAAGCTACTAGTTTCGGGATGCCATCTCACATAATGTAGTGTTAAGCCTGTGATCAATTATATTGTAGTTTGTCTTCACAAGCGGCTCGAGACCAATCGAAGTTACAGCGTCCCAAAACCACTACAATTGGCGACTCGGTTTTGGAAGATTTATCACCAACTTTCCATTTGTAACATACTTTAAGATTTTGTAAGATTCTAAAAAATTAAAACCATAAGAAAAACATAAATACAAAAATTATGAAAGCCAAATAATGAAAACAAATTACCAAATTAATAAACCTAAATTTACTACGTACCTCACCATCCCATATAGGTATTGCTCTATGTTTATGGTAAGGGTGGGCGGGGTAGTGATATACCTCCTCCAGAGCCTTGTTAGTGTGGTGGTGATATCTTAGGCTACTCCGCCTCATCATCAATATACTTATCATCAACATACTTATAATCGTAAACCCAAAGAAAAGGCTTATCATGCAAGTGTTTCTCTCCTAGGACGATCTCTTTTTTGAGCAGGATAAGAATTTGCGGCAATATCTCTACATCTCAAACCTTGAGCATTGTTTTGCCTATCATGTCTTCCTCTGCCTACATTTTATTTCATATCTATACAACAAAAAATTTGATCAAAATTTTCATTGAGACATTTCATCGAATTCTTATAACACAATAACTATAATCAACAAAATCATCACCTAATAATCAATAACTCATTTGTATGCCAATTAACTGATCACAAACTAATCAAGTTAAACTTCATAATCAACAACTCATATTCAACAACCTAATCCAAAACTATAACACCTTTAATATACTAACAATCAACAAAAGACTTTCAACATTGGTTAACACTTGTATATATGTCACAATTTTATTGCTCTCTCTCAAGTTCGATTGATGAAATATAATAGATAAACCTATAGTAGAGTTTAGAGGTTGGTTTATCTTTTAAAAAAAAAAAGAATGATTCAATATCTAGTTTTATTTGTAAAACGTAACTGAATCATAAGTTACCAATTTTATCTTTAAAAAAAAATTAAGATTAATTCGTGTTGGAACATGATGTGAAGATTGGAGAAATACTTGGTATATGAAATTAACACAAGTGTAGAACTAAGTGTTGTGTGAATTGAAAAAAGTCATTTTTAAGTCCCACATTGGGTAGAACACAACTCTTAGGAGTGTTTATATATAGAAATGTGGCCTCTTGGGGTGTGCCCCAAGCGGTACCCCGTTTTGTAAACGGTGGACCACGCATGCTTTGTTCCGAATATCTTAGGGCTTGGACTTAGTGATATATTAAGTTTTTAATATTTAGAAGTGAAAAAATAATTAATAATTATTTTTTGCTATTGCTTGCGTGTCAATCCGATCAGTTTACAATTTCGCACATTTATTTTGTGTTGCATGACCAAGTCCTGGACGGAATGAAACGTTACTTGCTCCAACTCAGTCAATAACTGAGTGCCTAAAAATCGGGCCACGTTTTTGGTTTGCTGGCAGATGAAGGCTCCCACCGATTCCTCCTCAACAGTTAAATCCTTTCCTCTATAAATTTTGCTTCTGTCTCAGAATTTTCTTTCACGAAAATTAACTCTCTGCATTCCATTCTTCTTTCTCTCACAAACATATTCTTCAGTAAAAATTTATTTTTTCGTTCTTGTTTCAGAGAGTGGTTGCTGCCACTTCGAATTGATATTCGTATATCAATATTGAACTAGTTTCCTAAACCAAAGAAAGGTGTCTTTCTGTCCGTTTTTCTTCTGTGCAGTTGGAAACAGTATTTGCGTTGGCTGTTTTATCCTGGGGACTTCACGGTTGTTTTAGAACTACACTGCACTTAAATTTGAGTAGTTCCGTGAAACGTCTTAAAGAGAGCGACCTAGTCCGCGACTCGGCCAATAATCTATCCGTTGCTGTTTTCAAAATTGTTTTTATTTATATTCGAAAACTTCCGTTTTTAACAATTTTAAGACGTTTCAGAACTTATAATGGCAGCCGAAGAGATTATTGGTAATTCTGTTGTTGGTGCTACCGAGAAACCATTCAAATTTGAAGGTAATCATTTTAAACGTTGGCAACAAAAAATGTTTTTCTTCCTGACTTTGAAAAAGTGTGCCTACATTTTAAATGATCCTATTCCTGTTGTTCCACTGATGCTGCGGCTTCAGCCTCTGGTACAAAGGAACAAACGGTTACCAATAACGGTGAGACATCTGTTACTGCTGAACTAGACAAGGACAAGGGTTCAGACTATGCATAACAGATTAAGGCCAAAGCGCTGCAAATTGAAAAGGAAAGACAACTTTGGCTCCATAATGATTATGTATGCAAAAACTATATCATTAATGGACTTGAGGATGACTTGTATGATTATTATGGAACATACAATACTGCAAGTGATGTGTCGAAGGCTTTGAAAAAGAAATATGACACTGAAGATGCTGGAGTGAAAAAGTATGTAGTAAGCAGGTATCTGAAATACCAGATGATGGATGAAAGGTCAGTGGAGGTGCAGTCTCATGAACTCCAAAAGATTGCTCATGAGATAATAACAGAAGGTATGCCTTTAGATGAACAATTTTAGATTGCTGTAATTATTGACAAGCTGCTCCCTGGTTGGAAAGATTTTAAAAATCTGCTTCGTCATAAAACAAAAGAGTTTTCAATTGAAAGTCTAATTACCCGTCTTCGAATTGAAGAAAAGGCACAGAAACAGGATATGAAAGAAGAAGAAAAAATTATGGTTGTCTCCAACAACAAAAAGAAATTCAATGCGGCTCTGAAGCCTACGGGCAAACCATTAAAGAATCAGAACCGCAATACAAATCATAACCGAATTAAGAATGGGAATCCTTCTCAAAGGGCCCATAATGATAAGCAAAATCAGCAGCCTCCACCTCCTAGAAATGACGTTGAACCATTCTACCGCTTTAACTGCTGGAAAACAGGTCATATGGCTAAAAAGTGCAAAAACAATAAGAGGCCAAAACCTGCTCACCTTAATGCTCAGGTGAATATGAATATGGCTGATGAGGCATATACTGCTATGATCACCGAAATTAATATGGTCGGTGGTACTGATGGATGGTGGATAGATACTGGTGCCACTCACCATGTCTGGTATGATCGTGCTATGTTTAAAACATACACGAATGCTAAAAATAAGAAGGTGCAGATGGGAAACACACACACTTCTGATGTTGCTGGTGTTGGAGAAGTTGAGCTGAATTTCACCTCCGGAAAGACTCTGATACTGAAAGAAGTCTTACATGTTCCTGAGATGAAAAAGAATCTTGTTTCTGGTTTTTTATTGAATAAGGCTGGGTTTAGTCTGACTATTGGGGCACACTTGTATACCATCACTAAGAATGGTACTTTTATTGGGAAAGGCTATGCCACTGATGGCATGTTTAAATTGAATGTTGATTTGAATTTGAATTTGAATAAAATTTCTACTTTTGTTTACTCTTTGTGTGATTTTAATCTTTGGCATTCTAGACTTTGTCATGTTAATATGCGCTCTATTTATAATTTAAGTAACTTAGGTTTAATTCCTAAATTAAATATTAATGAAGTAGAAAAATGTGAATTTTGTAGTCAAGCTAAAATAACAAAGAGCAAACATAAATCAGTATTACGAGAATCTGAACCTATGGACCTTATACATTCTGATATCTGTGAACTAGATGGAACATTGACTAGGAATAACAAACGTTACTTTATCACTTTTATTGATGATTGTTCAGACTACACATTTGTTTATTTAATGAAGAATAAAAGTGATGCATTTGAAATGTTTAAAGTGTTTGTTAATGAAGTTGAAAATCAGTTTAATAGAAAAATCAAGAGATTTCGTAGTGATAGGGGAACTAAATATAATTCTAGTTTATTTAATGAATTTTATAAACAACATGGAATTATACATGAAACGACTGCACCATATTCCCCTGAAATGAATGGTAAAGCAGAAAGAAAGAATAGAACTCTTACTGAACTAGTCGTTGCTATTATGTTGACTTCTGGCGCCGCTACTCACTGGTGGGGGGAAATTATATTGACTGTTTGTTTTGTTTTGAATAGAGTTCCCAAATCTAAGAGAGATATCTCTGCTTATGAGATATTAAAAAAAAGACAACCAAATTTGTCTTATTTGATAACTTGGGGATGTCTAGCCTATGTCCGTAAACCGGACCCGAAGCGAGTTAAACTCGCTAGTGGAGCTTATGAATGCGTATTCATGATAAGTGCCAAAAATTAGTGATTTTACTTATACATTTTAAGCACTTATCGACTTGTTTTCAAAGATATTTATAATTAAAACCCCAAAACTTTGTACATTTTAACTAAATATAATTGTTATGTCCTAATCCTAATTTTTAAGCTTGCATGATCAAAAGAGGAGCAAAAATAAATTCCTTCTCCAAGAGGCTGGTAGCTGAGCGACCAGTGGTAGCTGAGCGACCAGATTGAGGAAAATCTTGGGAAACAAGCAAAGAATTCTACACGTGTCAAGTAACTCCTTCACCAAGAAATGACTGGTAGCTGGGCGACCAGATGGTAGCTGAGCGACCAGATTGAAGGAAATCTTGGACATCAAGTATGAAATTTTACACGTGTCAAACAACCCCTTCACCAAGACAAGCTGGTAGCTGAGCGACCAGTTGGTAGCTGAGCGACCAGTTGGTAGCTGAGCGACCAGCTGCTTTTCATGCCTATAAATAGCCTTCAAGAGGAGACCATTACACACAACTTCAGAGATACAAACACAGAGAAATCTGAGAGTAATTAAAGGTAGTATCATAGGCAAGTGAAGGTGTATCTATTCAACTTGAGAGATCAAGGGAATGATGTGCATTCTTTGTTCCTCTTTCCATATTTGTAAGTTTACCACCATGACAATGAGTGGCTAAATCTTTTATTGTTGGGATTAGATGTAACTTATCATGACTATATGTTAATCTTAATCTATTGATATATATTCTAGTTGATTTATTAATATTTGTGTTATCCTTGCTTTTCATGTTATTCATTTGATTTAAATGATATAGATATATGTTGTTTGAATCTAAAGATCTAGGATAATCACATGTTAAAACTCTAAACTCTAGATATAGATTTAAGGTTTTAATATTCACCGTTTATATTGAAGCTTAATGTTATTGTGTGGATCGATAAGTCGAGAGATCGAGAATTAATCAACACGATAAATATCACAATGTTTTCGGACACGAAAAGCGTTGAAGAGCAATATGTGAAAATATTAATTAATCACTAAAGTATATATTCGGTTGATTGAGTTAATATATATGATTGATAAAGTGAAGTCTAATCCCGGCAATTCCTTCCATTTGAAATCTAAATCTCTATTTTATCGTAAACTTTATATTTTCGCACTTGAAATTACAAAACCAATATGTTTGAAAAACCCGCACTTAAAACCATTTTAATTGTTGAACGGCATTTGGTATCGCACTAGTCCCTCTGGAATGTTGCTGGAGCATTACATAACCCGAAAGGCATCCGTCTATAGGCGAAGATACCGAAGGGGCAGGTAAATGCTGTCTTCTCGTGATCTTCGGGATCGACAGTGATTTGATTATACCCTGAATATCCATCCAGAAAGCAATAAAATTCTTGACCTGATAACCTCTCAAGCATCTGATCCATGAATTGCAATGGAAAATGGTCTTTTCTTGTGGCTTTATTCAATCTTCGGTAGTCAATGCACATTCTCCATCCTGTAACCGTTCTTGACGGAATCAACTCGTTCTTGTCATTAGTGATCACTGTCATTCCTCCTTTCTTTGGAACCACCTGGACTGGACTCACCCAGGCACTGTCTGAGATTGGGTAGATCATTCCGGCTTCTAACAGCTTTACAAAGAGAAGGTCAAGGCATATCATGATAAGCGCATTCTCAACAAAGATTTTAAGCCGGGACAAATGGTTTTGTTGTTTAATTCAAGGTTGAAGTTATTTCCCGGAAAGTTGAAATCTAAGTGGTCCGGCCCTTTTAAGATTCATGAAGTTAAGCCATATGGTGCAGTGGTTTTGGAAGATCCAGCTACAAAGGATACATGGACTGTGAATGGTCAGAGGCTGAAGCTTTATTTTGGTGGTGAATTTGATCAGTTCACCACTAAAATTCCACTTTCCGATCCTTGAAATCAACAAAAAGGCGTCGAGCTAATGACGTTAAACAAGCGCTTATTGGGAGGCAACCCAATCTTGTGTTTATTTTTGTTATTTTATTTCATCTTTAGTAAGTTGAGTAAGGGGTAGCATGATTGAGAAAGTTTTGAAAAAAAAACCAAGCTTCGGTCGCCTGAGCTAACTCAGCTCGCCCTAGCGAGCAGTTTCTCGTTTTGGTCGCCCCAGCGACCAATCCTTGGCTCAGCGAGCAACTCGACACCTGCACACTGTAGGTGGGCACCAGCTGGCCCACTCACCATTTCACTTGATGAGTCATCACTCTCCCTCCACTAAAACACGGGTTCCTTTCCAGAAACCCTAAAAACACTCATCCCCATTCTCTAGAAACAAAGAAAAGAAAACCAAACTAAAAAAAAAAAAAAAGAAAAAAAAAATAGATTTAGATTCCTCTTCAACAGAATCAGTAACAGTTCACTACTCCTTTCTTCCTTAAATCTATTGCATTTCTCTTCATCTTCTTGCAGTTCATCATTCACAAAGGTATGATCTTTGTAATTTCATTTTCTTTTCAAATAGTTCTTCACATTTTAATTTTCAATTTTGAAGGTTAGGGTTAGAAAGGGGCAAAACCATCCAAAAGTTACATGCTTTCCATGAGAGATACCCATTATTGTTCTTCCAATTTCAAAATAGAAAACATTCACATTATGCATGTTCTTCTTCTTAGCAAAACCTTTGAAAATCACTTACCCATAAGTTTTTAAAGAAATGTTATGAGAAATATTCAATGCATGTGGTTCTAAACACTTAGTTTTATGATTTTCCAACATTAGAATTGAGTATTTTTGATTGAAATTGCAATTTGGTTTGATTATGCTCTGTTTTCAAATTTGAATTTGGTTTAACCAGCGCTCTGGTCGCCAGCCGCTAGCCCCCAGCGACCTTCCCCTGTTTTGTACCCAGTTCTGGTCGCTGAGCCACCACAGCTCGCCAGAGCGACTAGGTCTCAGTTCTGTTTTCTGTTCTGGTCGCTGAGCTACCATTGCTAGCCAGGGGCGACCCAGCCTCGGTTTTAAAATTTGTTTTGCCAATTTCTGATCTGTTTGCACTACTAATGGAACACTTTGTGCTTGTTTTATGAACAGGTAATGGCACCAAAAAAAGCGACAACCAAGCGAGGTAGTTCTTCACGTGCCCACATTGATCCCATTCGCTTCCTTGGACACCCGCAATATGCTAGATTCCAGGAGTTGGAATCAAGAACTATTTGGGGAGAAAGTGTTTTCAGAATTGAAGGGAGAGGCGCCTTTGCACGCTTCAAAGAAATTATTGACGAAAGGAATTGGGGTGTCTTAGCTAGCCCAACTGAAGATATTAACTTGGAATTGGTTAGAGAATTTTATGCCAATGTCATGCCTTTGGATGATGAAGATCCCGTGTCCTTCAAAACCATGGTGCGGGGCCGAACAATCAGATTTGACCGAGATGCAATTAATCATTTCCTTGGCCAACCAAGCGACCTTCCCACGGATACTTACTGTGCTTATACTCAAAGTGTAGCTCGAGGAAACTGGGATGTTTCTGCTATCACCCAGACTCTGTTGGAACCTGGGCGCCAGTTGGTGTGGAACCAGCACAACACTCACCCTGTTCGTGCAATGAAGGAGGATTTAACAATCCAAAGTCAACTTTTGCTACTTTTCACTCTTCACAACATCATTCCTCGTTCCCACACCTCAGATGCTACTATGAGGGTGCTACAGTTCATGCATTACATGGAAAATAACTTAGAGATTGATGTTGCTCGGGTAATTGCAGGTGAAATGAAGGAGATGGTGTTGACAGGACTTCGACCAACCAAGCTTAGAGGCAATGCTGCTTTGGGGTTTCCAGGCCTCATTATGGGCTTAATCAAAGAACAAGCCCACATGATTCTTCCCTCAGATATAGACCTCACCTTAAAGGAATTTGATGATGCTGAAGCTAAACGACTTTGCAGGCACAGGCGCACTACTGTCTATATTGATCCAGCTGGGGGTCAATCCTCTGTCCCACCACCCACCAACCCCACCACATTTCCCCCCACTGGTTACCCACCCATGGATCCCCTCACCTTCCACAACATGGTTTCTTATAATTGGGATTTGCATGATGCAGGTTACCGGGCTATGCAAGCTGTGCATCAGTCCATTTATAACACCCAGATTGTGCAGCCAGTCATGACTCCGGACCAGTTCGCCTCTTATGTTCAGTGGCCTCGGGACAGGCCATTTATCCCAGGAGGGGGTAGCACCTCCGGTACAGGTACAAATGCTGATGTGGGAGGTGCAGGTACAGGTACAGGTGCAGGTGCTGGAAGTGGCGCAAACACATTTGATGATCTTGGTGATTTTGACATTGATGATCAGACGACTTTGAGGCAGATGATGGATTCCTTTGTGAACAGGGCTGGAAATGATGAAGAGATGGTTGAAGAGGATCAGACTTCAGTCTCAGATGAGTTTTGAGAGGAGATCAGATAACGACTAAAGCTCGCCAAAAATGAGTGATATTTTAAAAGCTTTCAGTCGTTTATCTTTTTATTTTAGTTTTTTTTTGTGATATATGTAGTATACTTTTTGGAAGCAAAACTTATGATGCATGCGTACTCTTGAAATGCATGCATACTCTTGGAAAAATGTTTTGGTTTAGACAAGCATGTAATAACTTTGTGAAATAGTTTTGAAATATGTGTTTAAATTTCTAGTAACAATAGTTTTAATTTATGCAAGTAGGTAGAAACAAGCTTTAAAATTTTAAGTGCATCAAGAGGTTGAGTTGTGAAAAATCAAATGATCAAGCATGATGTTTTGTGAAGTTTATGTTAACCTTTGATTAATGTTTGAAATTTGATTAGGAATCCAACATGATTTTGAATATATTGTTTGTCCTAAGATAATTCTCATATTTTTTGTTAAACTTTCTTGAGACTTGTGTTATCCAACCTAGCCGGGTGAGATGTGTGAACTTTCCATTGTCTACGAATATTGAGAGCCGGTAATTATGCATACTCGTTTGATTTTAATTTAATCCTGCTGTTACTTAATGTGTTCGAGGTTGTGGACATGATCAAGGCCATGTTTCTATTTGAGTGTAACTACTTGGCCAAATAAAGCTTGTCATGTGAGATTGTGTGATCCCTTGTGTCCCCATTTGAGCCGTAAAATTGAAAGAAAAAAAAATTTGTTTGTTTTGAACCCTTGAACCGCAAGAAAGAAAAACAACTACTCGTCCCTTGTCTTAGGATAGGAGAGCAAGTGTATTTAAACAGGGTTATGTTAATATTCAAGTTGGGGAGAAGAAGGATTGTAGAAAAATTCAATTGAGAAAAAAATTGACATGGTGATGATCAAAAGAAAAAAATATATATTGAAAAATCGACACAAGTGAAAATCAAAGAAAATGAAAGGAAAGAAAAAGTGTCGAAGAAAAAATCACCACATCAAGATGAAAAAAAATAAATAAATAAAATAAAATTTGAAAGAGAGAATGTGTTTGAATTGTAAATAGTAATGAATGATGCTCTCTTATCCTAGGCTTTTGAATCCAAAGAAAAACAATGATTTTTTGTAGCCTAGCCCCATTACAAGCTTAATAAAGTCCTTAGTGATCCACAACCAAAAACATGTTTTGTGATATTGTTTGGATGAAGGTTTGAATTGAATTGTTGTATACATATTACTTGGATTGAGTTAAACACTTACCCTTTGAGCGATTCAGTGATAATTGTGAGGAAATTGCGATAACACTTGAATTTTGATTGTTTGATAAGGAAGTTGAGAATTTTACTTAGGCATAGCAATTATTTCATGATCATGCTTTATTCCTTAACAAAATTTTGAAGGTTAGTCCTTGGTTAACATTACTCCACCCATGCTACATGAAAAAGCTTTTGAAAACTTTGATTGATTACAACATTACTCTTGAGATTGTAATTTTTGAGCTTGTAAATAGTTTACCTTTACCCTTTGTTTGAGGACAAACAAAGTCCTAAGTTGGGGAGAGTTGATAAGTGCCAAAAATTAGTGATTTTACTTATACATTTTAAGCACTTATCGACTTGTTTTCAAAGATATTTATAATTAAAACCCCAAAACTTTGTACATTTTAACTAAATATAATTGTTATGTCCTAATCCTAATTTTTAAGCTTGCATGATCAAAAGAGGAGCAAAAATAAATTCCTTCTCCAAGAGGCTGGTAGCTGAGCGACCAGATTGAGGAAAATCTTGGGAAACAAGCAAAGAATTCTACACGTGTCAAGTAACTCCTTCACCAAGAAATGACTGGTAGCTGGGCGACCAGATGGTAGCTGAGCGACCAGATTGAAGGAAATCTTGGACATCAAGTATGAAATTTTACACGTGTCAAACAACCCCTTCACCAAGACAAGCTGGTAGCTGAGCGACCAGTTGGTAGCTGAGCGACCAGCTGCTTTTCATGCCTATAAATAGCCTTCAAGAGGAGACCATTACACACAACTTCAGAGATACAAACATAGAGAAATCTGAGAGTAATTAAAGGTAGTATCATAGGCAAGTGAAGGTGTATCTATTCAACTTGAGAGATCAAGGGAATGATGTGCATTCTTTGTTCCTCTTTCCATATTTGTAAGTTTACCACCATGACAATGAGTGGCTAAATCTTTTATTGTTGGGATTAGATGTAACTTATCATGACTATATGTTAATCTTAATCTATTGATATATATTCTAGTTGATTTATTAATATTTGTGTTATCCTTGCTTTTCATGTTATTCATTTGATTTAAATGATATAGATATATGTTGTTTGAATCTAAAGATCTAGGATAATCACATGTTAAAACTCTAAACTCTAGATATAGATTTAAGGTTTTAATATTCACCGTTTATATTGAAGCTTAATGTTATTGTGTGGATCGATAAGTCGAGAGATCGAGAATTAATCAACACAATAAATATCACAATGTTTTCGGACACGAAAAGCGTTGAAGAGCAATATGTGAAAATATTAATTAATCACTAAAGTATATATTCGGTTGATTGAGTTAATATATATGATTGATAAAGTGAAGTCTAATCCCGGCAATTCCTTCCATTTGAAATCTAAATCTCTATTTTATCGTAAACTTTATATTTTCGCACTTGAAATTACAAAACCAATATGTTTGAAAAACCCGCACTTAAAACCATTTTAATTGTTGAACGGCATTTGGTATCGCACTAGTCCCTGTGGAGACGATAATTTATATACTTACTTTTGTACTTTAACAATTCATTGGTTATGCAACAAACAGTAAGGCATATAGATTTTACGATCTAAATGCAAAAGTGATCATAGAATCTAATGATGCAGATTTCTATGAAAATAAATTTCCCTTTAAATCAAGAAATAATGGGGGGGCTGTACAGAGTCAAATTCCTGAATCGAGTCACAATCCTATGATACAAAATGAGGATAACAATGATGAAGTACAAATAGAACTTCGAAGAAGTAAACGTGCAAGAGTTGCTAAACACTATGGTCCGGATTATGCGGCCTATATATTAGATGAAGATCCTGCAAATCTTCTAGAAGCCTTGTCATCGATGGATGCAGATCTATGGATTCTCTAGAATCTAACAAAACATGGCATTTGGTAGACTTGCCTCCTAGCTGCAAACCGATTGGTTGTAAATGGATTTTGAAAAAGAAAATGAAACCTGATGGTACTGTTAAAAAATACAAGGCTCGCCTCGTGGCCAAAGGTTTTAGGCAAAGAGAAAATATTAATTTCTTCGACACATTTTCTCCCATATCTAGAATAACATCCATTCGAGTACTAATTTCAATAGCTACTATTTTTAACTTGGTAGTACATCAAATGGATGTTAAAACAGCCTTTTTAAATGGTGACTTAGAAGAAGAAATCTATATGGAACAACCTGAAGGTTTTGTAGTACATGGACAAGAAACTAAGGTCTGTAAGTTAGATAAGTCTCTGTATGGTCTAAAGCAAGCTCCTAAGCAATGGCATGAAAAGTTTGATAATTTGATGTTGTCAAATGGGTTCAAAGTAAATGAGAGTGACAAATGCATTTACTACAAATTCGAAAATGGCAATTGCACTATTATGTGTCTCTATGTAGACGACTTACTCATATTTGGATCAAACCTTTCTGCCGTGAATGCTGTGAAATCATTGTTGGGAAACAACTTTGATATGAAAGACCTCGGAGAAGCAAGTGTGATTCTTGGAATCAAAATCACTAGGTCTGAGAAGGGAATATCCCTAGATCAATCACATTATGTGGAAAAGATACTAAAGAAGTATGGTTACTTTGATTGCAAACCTGCTTGTACGCCATATGATCCCGGTGTAAAGCTATTTAAGAACACTGGCGATAGCGTAAGACAATCTGCATATGCGAGCATCATTGGTAGTCTTAGGTATGCCACTAACTGTACTAGACCCGACATAGCCTATGCCGTGGGATTACTGTGAAGATTTACGAGCAGACCTAGTAATGAGCATTGGCAAGCTATTGAGAGAGTCATGAGATACCTGAAAAGGACCATGAATCTCGGATTACATTATCAGAGATTTCCTGCTGTACTTGAAGGATACAGTGATGCTAATTGGAACACCTTATCAGATGATTCCAAAGCAACTAGTGGCTTTATATTCAGTATAGCTGGAAGAGCTGTGTCATGGAAATCAAAGAAACAGACCATTTTGGCTCAGTCCACCATGGAGTCTGAAATTATAGCACTAGCAACTACTAGTGAAGAAGCAAGTTGGAAAAGATGTTTGCTATCTGAAATTCCCTTATGGGAAAAACCTATGCCAGCTGTGTTGATCCACTACGATAGTACCGCGGCTATCGCTAAAATTGAGAACCGTTACTACAACGGAAAAAGACGTCAAATAAGAAGGAAGTACAGTACTGTGAGAGATTTGCTCACTAAAGGTGCTGTTAGAGTGGATCATGTACGCACTGATGATAACTTAGCCGATCCTTTGATGAAAGGACTAGCTAGAGAGAAAGTCCACAATACATCTGCTAAGATGGGACTAATGCCTACGAATTACTTATGATGGTAACCCAACCTAAAAGACTGGAGATCCCAAGAATTAGGTTCCAATGGGTAAATAACAAGTCGTGAGTAATAGGACATGAACATGCAAATATAAGAGGCATGAATCCTGAAATGAGAGAGGATGAGTTAGTAGAACTCTTAATGAGATCTATACTCTGTATGAGTGGAGTACATCAGGAGTACTCTGGATAGACTCACCTATATGAATGTGGAACTGAGGCCGGTTCCTATGGAGTTTTGAGGCGAACTCCTAGATCGTTCATGAAACTGGGATACACGTGCAAGGCCATTAAGGCACGGGCTTTAGAATACACCTTAAGAGAGGTTGTGTGCTGGTTTTAGGAAAATCTGAGATAGAGTTCCAAGACTAAACGTCACTCTTGTTGAATCGGGCTCTTACTGGCTATGTGAAGGTTCCAAGACGTAATTCACCTTTGCTTATGCACAACTTTACAGAAACGTTTAACGTTATCTCTGAAACAACTTTTTTAAATTCAAGTGGGGGATTGTTGGAACATGATGTGAAGATTGGAGAAATACTTGGTATATGAAATAAACACAAGTGTAGAACTAAGTGTTGTGTGAATTGAAAAAATTCATTTTTAAGTCCCACATTGGGTAGAACACAACTCTTAGGAGTGTTTATATATAGAAATGTGGCCTCTTTGTTCCGAATATCAGACACACACGCGCGCGCCGCCGCCGCCGTCCGTCCGGCTCGGATCGGGGCGGGCCGGGCTTGGTCTTGGTGATATATTAATTTTTTAATATTTAGAAGTGAAAAAATAATTAATAATTATTTTTTGCTATTGCTTGCGTGTCAATCCGATCAGTTTACAATTTCGCACATTTATTTTGTGTTGCGTGACCAAGTCCTAGACGGAATGAAACGTTACTTGCTCCAACTCAGTCAATAACTGAGTGCCTAAAAATCTGGCCACGTTTTTGGTTTGCTGGCAGATGAAGGCTCCCACTGATTCCTCCTCAACAGTTAAATCCTTTCCTCTATAAATTTTGCTTCTGTCTCAGAATTTTCTTTCACGAAAATTAACTCTGCATTCCATTCTTCTTTCTCTCACAAATATATTCTTCAGTAAAAATTTATTTTTTCGTTCTTGTTTTAGAGGGTGGTTGCTGCCACTTCGAATTGATATTCGTATATCAATATTGAACTGGTTTCTCAAACCAGAGAAAGGTGTCTTTCTGTCCGTTTTTCGTCTGTGCAGTTGGAAACGGTATTTGCGTTGGCTGTTTTATCCTTAGGACTTCACGGTTGTTTTAGAACTACACTGCACTTAAATTCAAGTAGTTCCGTGAAACGTCTTAAAGAGAGCGACCTAGTCTGCGACTCGGCCAATAATCTATTCGTTGCTATTTTCAAAATCGTTTTTATTTATATTCGAAAACTTCTGTTTTTAACAATTCGGTATCTATTTTTTTAATTGCTGTCAGCGGAGAATGTTCTTGAACTAAATATTGGTTCGGAAGTAGATTCTGAACTTAACTCCTAGGACAAAAATAAAAATTTTAGGGACTTATTTGGGGAGCTTAATAGAAATTTGGGGGGTCTAAAGAGAAAAAATTTGTATTGTGTTGTTCACTTGTTTGTGTTACCTTTGGTTGGACCTTGGATGTTGCATTTTTTTAAGAAAAATACTCTTTAGGCTCCCTTATTTGCTTTCTAGGCCTCCAGTGTTGACGAAATTGTCCTGAAGATAGGTTTTGGAATTTAAATTCCAAAACTAATTAGTTTTGGAACCTATATTCCAAAATACATTAATATGTATTATTTTCGATCAATGGCTATACAAGTTGATTTTTTTCATGTTTTGAAGCTTTGAAATCAACGTTTATTCACTCATAAAGGATTGCTACACTTATTTGGTGTCATCCAACAGATAATGTATGTTTTAATCAGTTTATTTTTTGAGTTTTCAAGTGTTATCTGTAAACGTAAATTTTGCAACGTGCATTCCAAAATTATTTTGGAAGATATAAATCCAAACTTGACAGAATTTTGGTTTTCCAGCTTTGTAGTGCACATTTCTGATATGTAGTTATTGCATTGGTTTATATAGGTATGTGTTTGGATGGCGGAACCTTGGGTTGAATTGAAATCAAACATTGATGAATCTGGCATTGCTCAGATAACGGTTATGGCCGAAATAAAAAGTATTTCGTATTGGGTTGTGAAAGAGTCAGTGAGTACAAAGAAATGAAAACAAAGTTAAAGAAAGAAGACACAACAACGAGGAAGTATCAGTGTCGGTTCTCGGTTATAATTTTTGAAGTGTAATTTAAAAAAAAAAAAACACAATTCGGATGTTAAATTCCGAAGTATTAAAAAAAAATTAAAAAAATACTTTGGATAGTAAGTTTCGAAGCGTAAAAAAATTTAAAAAATAAAATACAATTCGTTTTGTAAGTTTCAAATTCAACTTGTATAGTTATTTTGATCGAAAATAATATATAGTAGTGTATTTTGGAATATAAGTTCCAAAACTAGTTAATTTTGGAATTGAAGTTCCAAAAATTGTCTTAAGGGCATTTTCGTCAACACGAGGGATTTGGGTAGCAAATAAGGGGGCCTAAAGAGCATTTTTCTTTTTTTAATGTCATCTATCTCAAAGCAAAACGTGGTCTCCAATTTAGTCTATACTTTGATCATATCATCGCAACACAAGTATTCTTTGTGAAATAGTATAAGAAAGTCACTATATATTTAGAATTTGGATATGAAATTTTTCACTTATTAATTTTAGGTTTAAATACAGTTTTGGTCCCTCTATTTTGATATTTATGCAGTTTTGATCCCCTTATTTTAAAACTCAACTTTTTGGTCCCACTATTTTAAAAGTCAACATTATTTTTTAGTCCCCCTCTCATTTTGATGACATGGCCCTGCATTTGTTGATGTGGCACTGAATCATCATGACTGGATTGGCATTACTTTGTTTCCATGTCATTATTTTGCTTATTAATTTTACTATTCATTTTATAATATACAAAAATAAACAGAAATCAATTTACAACAATTAAAAATAAATCTGCTTAATGAAAACTAATTTCATCTAGATCTTCTTCATTCCCCCTTTTGTTCTTTATCAAACACAGCTAGAAAAACAAAATCTCAAAATATAAATCTCCAATTCCTTTGATCTATTGTCAAAAAAATTTCCTTTGATCTAACACATATCTAAATATTTTCTGCGTTCCAGACCACTTTTTCTTGTTGTTATATGCTTCTTAGCCGACTGGTTTGCGAGAAAATTAAGTTGGTTGCGGCTAATATTGTTGTTTGTTCGATTCTTCAAAGTAGTTTGTTGTGATGGAGGATTTTTCTACTTTGGTTTGTGATTTTGAACGTCAGAGGAAAAGTGTGATGGAGGATTATTATTTTACAAAAGTTCTTTGTTAATCATTAAAATAACTCATAAATAAATAACAATGACATGTAAATTTTGTTTCCTATTCATCATTGCCACATCAGCAAATGCAGGGCCATGTCATCAAAATGAGAGGGTGACTAAAAAATAATGTTGATTTTTAAAATAGGGGACCAAAAAGTTAAGTTTTAAAATAGAGGGACCAAAACTGCACAAATATCAAAATAGGGGGACCAAAATTGCATTTAAACCTTAATTTTAAAAGTTAAAATTCTAATCACTAAAATTATTTAACTGATTCTTCACATTTTCTCACTTCACCTCAAATCCATTGAGACTAAAACAACCATGAAACATTTTGAAACATAAAACTTAATTTTTTTTTCATCTTTTTGGTCTAACTTCGTTGAAATCAAATGTTATATTTTTAATTTTATATTGGATTTTTGTTTTTTTTCTTACGTTTTATGTTTATTTAGGGTTTGTAACACTTTCATTTTGTGTTTGTTTCATGATTCTCTCATCTCTTTTTGCATATTTTTGAAATCTAAATTGCAAAGGTAGAATTTGTTACTATTTTTTTTTCTAACCGAATCAAACCATCCAATAACCTAATTAAACCGCAAACTTGAAAACGTGAACATCAATCTCTATTTTATGAACGAATTAAATTTTATTTTTTAACTCTACTATATATTTAATTTGAGTGACAACTTTAAACTTAAATCCGCCCAAACTCACACCTTGTCCACTCTAGACATAGTACTCCACTAATCGCATTTAGGGTATATAATACCACTAGAATAATGTGTATATCTTGAGATCTAATCTCGAAGAGTGCAAAGTCTAGCTGGTTGTGCGCTTCCACTAATTAAAAAAGACTATAGACGAAAGTGAGTAATTAATTAGAAAAGAATGTAAGTATTATTAGAAAAAAAAAAAAAAAAAAAACCCCTCTATATACCAAAAACTCTATTCTTTCTATAAACGAAAATGATAATAATTTTAGTATGAGTATTTATAAGGGTGTTTATGGTACGGTTTGATTCGGTTTTTAATATAAAAATTATCCTAATTGTGAGATAAAATTATATACTGTTCGATTGGTTTTTAAAAATTTATCCAAATCAAATCAAACCAATGCGGTTAGGGTTGGTTCGATTTCCGCGGTTTATCACGATATAAAAAATATGACAATATTACCAACATATTACAAAATAAACATCGGAAATTTTAATTTATTTTATTGTTTACATGATGTAATATGCATATACATAAATTGCTTACACATAAAAACTTATTTTTAATACTTGGGGGATGTATTGGATTGAGATTTCAGTGGATTTTAAAAGACTTTTTTATGTTAAAAAATTCTATTGGTATTCAATTAAGACTTTTATAAAATCAAACCAAATATTGTGGTATTCAATGGAGACAATTATGATTTTTTTTTCCAAGAAAATGAAATTTGTTTTTATTCGATTGAGATTTCACATGATTTATAAAATGTCACTTGGTATTCAAAAATCAACAGATTTTAGTGGATTCTTTTGTGTAGTGGATTTCGTGAGACTTTTTGGTTAAAAATACATTTTATTTTGTTTTCACAGTTCATCATCATTGTACCAGAATTTTTCTTCTTTTTTTCTTTCTTCACTTGCTTATCAAATATTCTTCTTCTTTTCTTTATTCGCTTGCTTATCAAATATGGTTTTTGCAAGTTTTCTCTTTGAACAAATTATGCAACTTCTATCACTATTCCTTGTGTTATTCCGGCCGTTGGTTTAACAATCAAAGATTACATTTTTTTATACATACAACAACAATATTATTCAAAGGAATGATAATCGATGATTCACTTGCTTCATCTGTTTTTTCATCTTCTTTTGTTTCCAGCATCGATTAAAAACATAGAGCTTTTATCGGTGATTACATATACGTAAAAAAAAAACACAGAGCTTTTCATGTATGACCTTTTTTTGTTGCTTGAATTTCCAAAAAAATATAATTTTTTATTTATTATTGTTATAATTTCTTTTATTAAAATTTATTGAGTCTTTTGAAATTTTCCTAATTTCCTAATATATATCGAGACTTTTGAAATTTTCCTAATATATAAAGTATTGTGAAATCTTGATTGTAAAAAAAATCTCTTAATATCCATTCAAATCATGTGTAAAAAATCTTGATTGTGAAAAGTTTTTTGAAAAAAATCTGTTAAAATCTCATAAAATCAATATAATCTCACAAAGTCATTTAAAATCTTCAAGAATTTTTTTGTCAAAATACTCCCTTGAAATCTCAATCCAATACACCCAATAGTATAGTTTTGAATCGCGTGAAATTATATGTTTAGACAAATATGGACTCAATTTGAGTTTGTCTTGCTAAGTTTAACTAGATAATAAATTGATTGCTACTAGTTGATATAATTAAGTTAACTTTTGCAGTTTGGTTTGATTTGGTTCGGTTTTGTAATATAAAAACTGCAAACCAAACCAAACCGTGCAGTTTAAAAGAAAAATGATCCGTACAATTTAAACTAAATACGGTTTTTTGCGATTTTCGATTTGAATTGGTTCGAATTGCGATCTTACTTTTGTATTGGTTCGGATACGATCACCCATAAATATTCATATGTGTACTATATTCATTAAGAACATTTTATTTAGTAAGAAAAATTTACATAAAAAAGAGAATATAATTAATATGTAAAAATAAATAAATTAACAAATTAAAAGTTGACTTACCATATATAAAAGATAAAATTATTATAATTTACAAGTATGTGCCATGTCATTTTTCAGTTGTTAAATATGTAAACACGTGATTTTATACCCCAATATATATTGATGGTGTAAACACACAATATCTATTTTTATTTGTTATCCTAAACGTAGCCATGGCAGATCAAGTGATTCTGCTTGATTTTTGGGCTAGTCCTTTTGGAATAAGAGTGAGAATAGCCCTTGCTGAAAAGGGTATAAAATATGAATACATAGAGGAAGACTTGATGTCAATGAAAAAGAGCCCTTTGTTGCTAGAAATGAACCCGGTTCACAAGAAATCCCCGGTTCTCATCCACAATGGGAAACCAATATGTGAATCTCTCATTGCTGTTCAGTATATTGATGAGGTTTGGAATGATAGATCTCCTTTACTGCCTTCTGATCCTTATCAAAGATCACAAGCTTTATTCTGGGCTGCCTATGTTGACAACAAGGTACCCTTTTAATATCTTCTTCAATATTTTCTTTTTTTTGTTAAAACGATTTGTGAAGTTTTGAGTTGATTAACTTTGAAAATGCAATGTCCCATAAGCTGTATCTCAACTGGTAAATATTGTCGAAATTGTTTAGACCGAACGTGATGAGACCAGGATTTGAACTCGGAATCTCATAATTATGTTAGTTTATTATTTTCACTGGATTAACACTTTTTTTATGACAAAAAAAAAACTTAGAAAATGCATTTAATGACGGGTCAATTTTATCCTTAGAAATTTTTATTTTTTCTTGGTAAATTTTATCCTTAGAATTTTAAATTAGGCTTAACTTAATTTTACAAAACTAGTTTATAACGTGAGTATATTGTCCTCACTTGAAAAATAAATTCAGATCATCAATTATAAGTAATTACTGAAAAGTCACTTATAATTAAATGTAGTCGGGGTATTTGATTTGTATAATGTTTTTGATTTAACGTGAGTATATTGTTTTCAAATTAAATATAAAACTAAATTTACCTAGTAATAAGTTTTGCCGTTAATCTTTTATGGATGGCAAAATCAATCATTTTAAATAATACATCGACCTATAAGACACTACGTTACTATACATTACTATGCATGATTTTTTGTCTGTTTACATTCTATTAAAGTGTAATTATCTTACATATATATTAATGGGGATAAATTTAAAAAATAATTTTTAATCTACCTCATTTAAGTACTCATGTAATTAATTTTTTAAATAGAGAAAAACAAAGGATTAATAGCATTTTTTGTTTCCGTATATTTACTATTTTGCAGAATTGGTCCCTCTATTTTTAAAATTCAACAATTTTGATCTCTCCAATGCATATTTTGTTTAAAATATAGTGTAACAAATGTTTTTAATTTATTTTATAAAATATTTTTCTTACAATTTCATCAGTTTTGGTATTTTCTTATAATCAATTATACGCCACGTCATTTAAAACATATAATATCGTCAATTTATAGTTAAAAATTATGATAGAAAAATCAAATTGACGAATTCCAAAATACAAAAGCCAAATTTACAAAAGGATAAAACTGTATGTACAAAAATGCAATTAAGCCAATAACAAAAACTTGCAAGGAATTGAAACATTAGTCATTGATTCTCAATTAGTGACTCTTGTTATTACATTTTATTATGTTTTTTTTTTCTTTTTTTCTTTTTTTCCAAAACATTTAACTATGTTATTTGTTATTATCAATTAGATATATGCAATTTTAAGGGCCATTTGTGTGAAAAAGGGAGAAGAACACGAAGTTGCAAAAAAGGAATTCATAGAAACTCTAAAATTGTTGGAGGGACAGTTGGGAGACAAGTCTTATTTTGGAGGAGATAACTTTGGTTATGTGGATATATCACTCATCCCATTCTATGGTCGATTCAACGTCGTTGAGACCTTTGGCAATATTGATATAGAGAGTGAGTGTCCTAAATTCATTGCTTGGGGAAAGAGATGCATGAAGATTGAGAGTGTTTTCAAGTCTCTTCCTGACCAAGATAAGATCTATGAATTCATTATGGAGATGAGAAAGAAGTTAGGCGTTGAGTAGATCTATAGCCAACATAAAGTTATTGCATTGTATTGACTATCGTACGTCATCTTTCTTATAAAATATATATGTAATAAAGGAAATTGGATTGATTGATTGATTGATTGATTGTTCATCTTTTTTTTTTGTTGTTGATTGATTGATTGGATGTTCAAACTCTTTTTTTGTTTTAACTAAATAAAAGAAATTCAACTTTAGATAATGCAGGTCTTTTTTAACTAAACCAAGATTCTAAATTCGATCATTGGTTTGGGTATGCAGTGTCGTAAGTAGTGAGGAGGTGGAATTAGAAGACAAAGAACCAAATGTTGAGGAAGAAACCATTCCACAACTACGGGCTAAAAGAAATGCAGTGAAGCCCAATCTTTGTGGTGCCCCATCTCAAGAAGGGGATAGAAAGTAATCTCAAGGATGTAAGCTTCTATATTGTCTCTGCTATGATGAAGCAAATTCGTTAGAATAAGTCATAAGTCATTACAAGCACTCTCTCAGGAGAATGTACTCCTTAGATTGGTTTTGTACTGCACTATATATGTATTGGTTAACGGAATGAATAAAGCAGAGAAAGTTGTTAAAGAAATAGTAATGTAGTATAGCTTTAATTACATCTTAGCTTATCCTTTCACCACAAATCGCCATAACCACCATTCCTTCCGTAACATTTTGGTGCTCTCGTTGTGATGTCTTCACCTCCCTCCATAGCCGATCTTGCCAACACCATCAAAGTTCAAGCCCAAACACACTGTTCCTTTATAACACCCCGACTAAAAGGTCTAGAATATTTAGTCGAAGCATACATAATTGAATCCGAGTACATTAAATTACAAAAGAATTAACTGAATAACATATTACCATTAAGATAATATTAGAACATTCAATACAAACAGCGGAAAGAATTGACAACAGAATAACAAACTATATAGAAACAAGGAAGAAGACTAAGTCTTCTAAGCTGACAATCCAAGTTCGGCTCCAATCGTCAGATCCATCCTGGTCCCTGCTCCGAAATAACCTGTCTACCTAAAAAAATTGAATGGAGTGGGGTGAGACTACTAAGTCTCAGTGGGTCATACTACCCTCCTAATGGCGACTACGCCGGGGCTCCTAATCAGTCATAACATAATCATATTCATAATAACATAAAGCATAATAAATAAATGTGGATCACTCATAAACAAACTCTTATTGATTTTACCCGCAAGGACACTCCGATGTGAGCATGTCTCAGAGGCTTGCCTTGTCCGTTGACCGATTCGGTTCACGGCATGAAGCTCACAATCATATCCTAATGGATACTCCCATTGGAAGTCCATAAGCAGCATACTAAACCGCACATGATTGACTGATTCTAATTTATTCATACTACCATAATTTCCCAAACCCGGGGAACATACATGTTTCTAATTGGTCCCTAAGTTATACCCTAAGATTGCATCGTGATTACAAACTATACGTATTTTATATTAATTCTATTATTGCAAGAAATATCAATTTAATTCGAGGATTTAAAACAAGTGTAGAGTTTTTAAGAAAATAATGAAATTAGGGTCATTCCGACTTCACCCTCCACGATGAACAATCCAACAAGCCCAGGCAAGTGATCATATTCTAGTCTGGGTGAGCTCGTCGGGCCAGCAAGTGCTCGCTGAGCGAGCATAAGCTCGCCGGGCTAGCAATTGCTCGCCGGGCCACTCATCAGCTGTCCAGAAAATCATCACTCGCTAGAAGACTCGTCGGCTGCTCGCCGGGCGAGAACTGCGAGAACAGCCCCTGTTTTGAAGAAAATCACATTTTTCAAATAAACCACATACAATCCTCAAATTAAACCAATGCAATAATATTATAGACATATCATACGACAGTTTGGAGAGGAATTTGGGAGTTAATTCCTCTCACACATAATTTCCCTAAAAATCCTATGTTTGTATGCATGTTTCAAATTTTGGGAAACTAACTACCTAGCCTAAGAACCCACCTGGAATTGAAGCTTTAGACTTGATTCCTGGGCTCTCTACACAGCTACTGCACCTCAGCTACAACCCACGATCATGTTTTGACAGAATTTGGAATTTTGAAGAATGATGAGCTTTCTAGTTTTGCATCTAAGATTGATCTTGTTTGATGTTTGGAATTAGCTGAAGTGAATGGTTTGAGTAAAGAGTTTTTTGAGGTTATGGACAGTATAAGTTTGTTCCAACTTTGGATGCATGTAACTCTATTGAAAGAAGAAGAAGTGAGATTGTTATGGGTGTTTTGCTTGGTTGATGAACTTGGAAAAATGGTAGAATGGTAGTGATGTTTTGATTTTCTGTTTTTAAGCTATGCATGTGGGTAACTCTATAGTAGCTACTGTTTTGGAGAGGAATTTGGTAAGAAAATGGCAAGTTAATGAGATGGAAAAAAAAAAAGAGAATTTATGGAGCTTGTTGTTGTTGTACTTGCTCGTGTGAGAGAGAAGAGATGAGAGAGCTGTTGTGTTCTGATTTTTGGTACTAAGGTTATATGAAATGAATCACTAAGTTTTGTTTGGGAGTTGCATGTGGTGAAAGTTGGATTAATGAGGTGTTGTCTTGTGGTGGTGTGGGAGGTGAGTGATCAGGGCCGTTTCGTGATCAAAATAAGTAATTTAAAAGTAGTAACAAGGTAAGATAACCTTGGTCGTTTCCCAAAGACTCTCGATCAATTAGCAATATTGGAACAAATTAAACTGTAAATTATGGGGTTTTCGATTGAGAAAAACAGTAACGAGATGATGAAATTAATTAATAGAGAAGCAATCAATCCGTTGGTTTTAGGTAAACTTCATTCAATCATCTATCATAGGTTTCTAGAAAATATACTTTTCAGTTTCTATTCTTGATTGATCGTGAAACTAACTAATCAAGCGTCAATTAGTTTTACAGAAATTCGGACTGAATTAACAAGCGTAAAACAGTTGTTCGATTAATCATGAAAGTAAACAAGCGTCACAGAACATGATCAAGGTCATTACGTGAATTTAATCAATCCTATAAACAAGCGTTATAGACTCTATCAATTTCTATTCGAATTAAATTAAACAAGCGATAATTAATCCGAATAACCTCGCTACAATTGCAATCCGAAATTAAACAAGCGATAAATACGAATTGCATTCAAATTAATCAAAGAGGCAGCGAAATTGAAAGAGAAAGAATTAGAACATGAACTGTAATTGCATTAATATCCAAACCTCAAGATTATGAATGGAAGTGCCTTAACCAACGAATCGACCTAGAGTTTTAGTTGCTCATGATTCGTTTGCACAAATCCTTATTTTTTCGTGAATGACTGAATGCCTAACCCTAGGGGCGGAAATTGGTTTTTATAGTAAAGCAAAAACGGGCCACAAAACAATTGGGCCGAAAATTATAAGTTATGCTGAAAATAATTAAATCTTGTAAGTCTGGAACATTGACGAGTAAATATGACTCCTTTTCGCTCTGAATTAGCTTTCGACTTCAACATAAAAGTTGTAGCTTATTGTCTTAGCTTTCCAACGCAACTGACCGCGTCTCAATCCGATATTCCTAGATCCAGTTATGGTCTGCGCAATGAGAATGTGTCAATTTATTATTTATTCAGAAAATAAGTACGAAAATAAAATAAAGCTATAATTATACTTAAATATAAAAACACACTAAAATAGTAAAAATAGTAAAATAAACTATAGGAATACATGAGTACAATAGTAGAAGAACGTGCATTAAAATGCACTGATCATTGAGTCATTGCATGCAAGATAGTGAGGTGTAAACCAAGAACTCTTAGGGATCATTGCTTGGTGATGCGTTGTTGCTATGAGAGGGAGGGAAATGCTACTTAGTGATAAAATGACTCACATTGGAGTAATTGTGTTTTAATGTGTAGGTTAGTTCCAAAAATACTCTTAATTTACACACAAGACACTAGAATTTCTGAGGCATATTTAAATCAATTTCCCACAAAATTTCTAAATGGAGAGATAGAGCTCTATTTGGAATTAGATAGATGAATAAGGATTTTTGGGATATTACATCCTTCCAAATACAACATCGCCGCTAGTATTGACTCACTCACCGCCGATTTCAATGGCCTTCGTGCTTGCCTTGGCCCTCCCAGGTTTTCCACCGCCGCTTTAGAGGTTTCATCGCTTCCGGCCACCTCCATCAAGCTTGACATTCCTTGTAACAACCCGGATTTTTAACAAAACTTTTTTTGTTTCAAAGGATAATAACTAGTTAAAATTACAATTAATAACTATATATACAACAAAAAGATGTATTATCTAAATTACAATTAATAAAAACCCACGTTTGTTTATTCGTGTGCACACATCAAGCAAAAGCATAAATCGTGATTATCTCCTTGAGTACCTAAAATGTTAATTATGAGGGTCAATTTTCTTATCCAAATTGTATCATACTCACCATAAGAAAAATGTCAAAAATAGTAACAAAAACACTTCACCGGTCGAAAGATTTTTAAAACATAAATAATTATTTATTTTTCAAAAAAGTAATTGGATAACTCATAATCAATCATATAAAGAAACACATCACACAAATCAACAAGTTTTACACATAAGAAAGTTAAGACACAATGCATGTAATGCGTTCCTAGACTTTCTAAATTCATGTGGTATCAGGGTTGGAGGTCAGAATTATGTCTCTAAAAACACTCATCAAAGCGTTAAAAAAAAAATTTTAAAAAAAAGAAGAAAAAAACATGATTTCAACACCATTGACCTTTATTAATCAACACCATTAGACATGTGTGTGAATGCATGATCATAAGGATTTTTAGTAAATTAAATAAGTGGAGAAAAATAAAGAGAAATTAGAAGAAAAAGAGGTGAGGGGTGCGGAAGTTAGTTAGCGCGTAAGAAGAGGGTACGAGTTAGTAAAATAGCGATAAAAAAGGAAAAGTCGAATTTTCTATAAAATGGCAAAGATTTGACCAGAAATAGGTTTTGCCGCACTTTTCTAAAAAATAAAATGAAAAGGGAACTCAACAAAAGCAGGGGCGGTGCCACATTCATTTGAGGGGGTGCAACTGCACTCCTTATGTTTTAATATTTTAAACCAATAATATTAATTTTACGGATAATGGACCTCCTCAATTTTATACTTTGCATCCTAATTTTATACTCCCTACGTTCTTTTTTAATTGTCTTTTTAGAATAGTAACACCAAATTAAAGAAGTATATTTTTGTACTTTATCTTCCTGTTATACCCTCGTTTTAATCCATCAATAAATTCCTATTTTTTTGCATTCACTTTTTTCTTCTTCAATAAATTAAATATATTATGTATCAAAAAAGAAACAAAATTTAATATGTTATGTACCAAAAAAAAATTAAAAAAAAAAATTAGTTTTTCAAATATATAGCACTAATTAGTTTTATTAAAAAAAGTAAGTGCAATTGACTAAGGATATAATTGACAAATCATACCCGTAAAATACTAAAAGGACGATTAAATAGAAAAGTTAAATTCAACACTAAAAGATAAGTAAAAAGGAACGGAGGGAGTATGTATTATTATTTTTATTTGAATTATGTTTTGACAAACATGTAGTTTATATATGGTTTAACAAAGAGATTTTAAGGCACATTCAACAACGAGTAGTTTATTTATGGTTTAATTAACTACTAGCGTAATACCCATGCATACGCACGGGTCACAGTGTTGCCGCGATATTTTTTTATCATAGGATGAATATTATATAGTACGACATTAGTTCCGTTGTAAAATTATTCGTCATTGTAACGATTATTATTTGGTATATGATAGTCTAAAGTAAGTAAAATTACTTGTGGAAATATTATTAAAAACTATTTTTCTATCATTTTGAAACGGATGGAGTAGTCATATCGATTCCTACTGACTTGCTGTTATTTTAAATATATATTGATTCCTATAAAAAGTAGCCTGCATTTTAATATATGAGTAGAAATATAAGTTAAGGTCAGGGACGGAGCTAGACATTTAATACTGGTGTGGCCAAATATTAAAGAAATTAAAAATTAAATTATATTGAAAATAAGAAATAATATTGTTTAATATAATATATTTACAATGAAAATCATCTATCATTCATGTTAATTTTATTGATCGACCATAAACATTCATCGACCATAAACATTCGGATAATATTTTATTGTTCAATAATGTATAAATTCATAGATAATCATTTAAAATCTTAAAAAAATCTAAAATAATTTCATATGTTATTGAGCTCCAGTAAATATTACGATGTTCAATAAAAATATTTAAATCTTTAATCTTAATAAATCTCAATAATATATCAAGATGTGTTTTAAATTTGGCTTAATAGATCTTTAGGTCCCTGTATGTTCGCGAATTTTTGGTTTTAGTCCCTATATCTTGTTTTGTTGCAAATAAGTCCCTGAATGTATAAATTTTTTTGGTTTTAGTCCCTAAAGTCAAAATCCGCAGGGACTTATTTGCTTCAGATTTTACTGCGGATTTTGACTTTAGGGACTCAAACCAAAAAAATTTGTACATTCAGGGACTTATTTGCAACAAAACAAGATAGAGGGACTAAAACCAAAAATTCACGAACATACAGGGACCAAAAGATCTATTAAGCCTTTAAATTTTTATAAAATTTTACATGTCTTTTATCTATATGATATAAATTTTTTATTTTAATGGTAAATTTTATACCCGACTAAAAGTCTAAACCATCACCGATTTTAATGGTAAATTTTATACCGACTATAAGAATAAAATTAGGGATGCATATTAGTATGTGAGTATAAATATAAGTCTCCATGAAAATTATAAAAAAGTAGACATATTTATTAAAAGCAACATGATCCACAGAACGAAGTCTCATCCGAGAGGAGCGCCTTTCGTCAACGCTTCGAACGGCATTAAAGTCTCCACACATGCACTCTCTCAAACCACTCGACACCTGCATCTTAGCTGTCAACGAGCCCCACAACCCTTGTTTTGCCCCCGCGTCACAAGGAGCATAAACATTAGCCCCCAAGGAACTCCTCTCCAGTCCCTAAAAAACGACCAAGACACCACAAGACATATTCCTGGCTAATGGACGCCCAAACCTCCACCTCTGAAGAATCCCAAATAGTAAAAAGACCCCCTTGAAGCCCCTACCGAGGGGCGATAAGAGAACCCAAAAGGAGAGTTACCCCACACAGACGAACACAAAAAGTCGTCGCAATATGATAATTTTGTTTCCTGCAGACAAACTATAAACAGACTTTTCTCCCATACCAACTTCCGAACCTCCTTCCGCTTGTCGACCCTGCCCAAACCCCTAATATTCCACGAAATTATCTTCATCTCAACTCCCGCACACTCCACCTCTAAGAGCGGACCACACACTCTAGCTCCCCTCCTTCGCCGCATCAACCCCTCCCTGTGGGTGACAGTACGAAGTGGGCTTGCTGGCTCCCGTCCTAGATAGAACACTAAACATATTATCCGAGACACCTGTGAAAGTCGCTCCTACACAATTCCCCACGTCCAAGACGTCTTCCTTTTCTACACAATTGTTGCCTTGTAGTGCCACCCAGTGTTTCCAATCATTATTAACGGACGAAGACGTAGTCGCACCTTCAGAAGAGACTTGGGGCACATCCACACTAGATTTTAAGCCAACCCCCTTTGTCCTACACTTCGGCGCATTCTTCCTTAAAATATTCATCACCTTTCTTCGATCCTCACGAGGGAGCCTAACGATTCTTTTAAGACTGAAAAGCGAGTGGCGGAGAAGACCCCCCACCTTCTTTTTAGATGGCCTTGATGCCCCTCTAGGTGCGAGGCATCTCCCTCACGATGCCCTCTACGATACTTCTTCTTTGCGGAGAAGATGATTCCTGCATCCCCCAAATTATGATCATGTACCCACTCTATGCTCCACGGGCCTGTCTTTACAGCACCTCGACCCACAGGTGCACAAGACAGCGTGCGTTTGTGGTGAACCGCCTCCTTTGCAGACGACACATGTTTCGTGGTCATCTTAGCATACTTACCCGTCGCGCCACGACCTGATCCCACACAACCCTCAATAGACTATGTACCCACCAACTGGGTAGCTATGGCCGACTCAAGCACAGTGATAGACTGGCCTTGGGCCACCACCCCCTTCGTCTCATCACCGTCACCAGAAGTCGAAGTCAGCTTAACCCTACCTGAAGGGCTATCTTCACCTTGCTTGTGAGAGATGTTGCAAACCTCCTCTCGGACTCCCTTCTCAATTTGGTCTATCAGTACATCAACCTGGTTACTAGCCTCAGGGTCGCACCTGGCCTCCTGACTACGTTCTGGCAAGTGGACCAGTTTGTCGTCGAGCAATAATTACACTCTAGGTGTCTAGAACGAGTTTATATCCATAGAGATTGTGTCAAACCTTCGCTAGTGCTATTCTAGTTCGTGGTTTTTGCATTCGCTTTGGTTCTTAGGAAAAAGGTTTTTACTTTATAAAAAGTAGCGATATGCTTTGCGAGAAAATAAAAGGTTTGATTCAGAAACATAGAGGATAGGTATGGTGGTTGAACTTACTCACTCCCTCATACTTGGCATAATCGGTGTATAACATAGTCATTCGTACTATTATCGGGCGTCGATTCTATCCTTGTTTTAGTAGCACCTTACTGCTACCCTATTTAGGCAAAGTCCCACTACTTTTGTAACTAAGGTACCTACGAGAGTCTAACCTCGCTTTGTCACATACCCTAAATTACTAGGTAGAGTTATTCACAAACATGCATTATGACCATCGACCATCCAATACCCCTAGATCATAGTTACGGTTATTCAACTCTAATTGTTATTACAACTAGTTCCTGATTCTTCCTCTAATTATTAAGTCATAACTAGTTCGAGATTGTTTTGCCGTTCCTTTGACATAGTGTTATTTATTACTAGTTCCAGACAAATAATAGAGAGAACCCTAATATGCTACTATTAAAGTAAACCCTAATTATTTATTCTAAGACGTTGCCGTTTACCCGACCAAGATTCCGACTAACGATATTAAAGCAAGAAAACAAATAACAAATAATAATTTATAAAGACGATTTATTATATCTTTGACTCAATTACATGACCCAAGTATTCATCGGGGAGTTCATCTTCTCCACCACAACCTAAGGAATTATTACAAAAGACTACATAATTAAATTACAAGAATCTAACTATAAAAAGCTTAAAGAATCATATCTTACTGAGTTAGTTTTCCCGTAAGGGGAGAAAACTATGCCCTTAGAGCTCCTCCAAACTTCTCTCCAAAAGGAATAAAAAGTTCTTCTATTTTTGAATGAATTATAATGAATTTTGGAGGCTCTATTTATACTTTTCGTAAGGGGTCTCAGCAGGCCATCGTGGCACGCTAAGTCCATTGTGCCACGATGGGCAGATTCAGTTTAAAATTATAACTGATCTTGTGCGTTTGATCTGCGTGATCTCCACGCAAAGCCATCGTATTGCGCTGTGAGCCATCGTGATACGATGTTAAGATTCTCTTCAAAAATATAATTGATTCTGTCTTGGCGAGCAAGCAGCTCTCATAGTGTCACGTTGGAAGCCATCATGACATGATGGGCTGTTTTTCTTCATTTTTGGACAAATCACCACTAAATCAACTAACAATTTGTGCTTTATTTTTTTAATGACAAATTATTAGTTGTTAATATATTACAATGTTAATTTAGTTTTCCTCTTTGCCAGAACTTCCAACTCCTCAATTCTTAGCTCAATTAGTTTAACAAATTGAGTTACCCATCCAACTCAAATACTTTATATTTAAGGATAGAGAAAGTATTAGTGTACTTGCTTTAATTTGGACACAAGGAACATGTGATGTGCGCACAGTGTTGTACCAGAATGTTGATAAAAGGGAGTTTGGTAGTGGTAACTGGCAACAGCACTATAGTATGAACTTTTTAGCCACCTTGCGCACAATAAATAACAAAGGCCTCTCTCACTCAAAAGTCCTTCTACAGTTCTACTAATTTACTCAAAGAAAATCTCCTTCCCAATATCAGTTTCAACGCTGTGATTGATTTGTTTTGCACTATGTGTTGAATTTATAGAGCGGAAACCCACCGAAATAGTTTTTTTAGAACAGCAAGGAAAACGTGACCGGGATTTGATCATAGATTGTCACCAATATTTCGAAACGATGTTTCTTACTACTACGTTTATGCATACTCTCCCAATCTCAGAGTTAGCAATAAGCAAAAAGAATTTATACTTAAGGTTATTGAAATTTGCAATAAGCATGATATTAATGTGCCTAATATCGATGCACCGGGTGTGTAAGAAAAGAAACATAGGCTCATTTTATAGAAATATTTTTATAAAAGTTTTGGATGATATATAGTCTATTTTCTTTTTTTGAAAATTTAGTTGTCACCACGAGTTTTGGTATAACTTTTTCAGTAAATTTAATATACTTTAATTTTTGAACAAAATATGTTAGTGTCTACCGTCCGACAAGTGAATCGGTTTATCGTCGAGTAATAATTCACATTTTAGGTGTTTAAAATGAGTTCGTATCCACAGGGATCGTGTCAATGCGCTACTAACGTTATTTAAGTTCGTAGTTTTGCATTCGCTTTGATTTTGAAAAAGGTTTCTAATTAAAAAGTAGCGATATGTTTGCAGAAAAGTAAAGTGATTCAAGAAATATAGAAGAAAGATATGGTGGTTGGACTCCCTCCCCTACTACTATTTAGCATGAAAGATGTATATCTTACTATTACCCTAATATATGTGAAGTATCCCTACAAACCTAACTAGAATACCTACGAGAGCCTACCTCGTTTGTCACATACCCTAGATATGGTGTGAGTTATCCTACATACATGCATTACGACCATTAACCATCCAATGCCTCTAGAGCCTAGTATCGAACTATTCAACCTCTAATTGCTCAGTTCATAACTAGTTCATGATTCTGCCTCAACCGTCTCAATTCGAAGATAGTTCCGGATGTTACCGTCTCTATTCCTCTAGCCTTATTTACTACTAGATCCGGACAAGTATTAAAGTTATATGAGCGCTTCTGCTTATCCGGCAAGATTACAGAATACATATTAAAGCGATAAAGTAAATAAGAAATATAGTACTAATTATCATTTATTATAACTTTGACTCAATCACATAGCCCAAATATTCATAGGGGAGTTCATCTTCTCACCCACAACCTAAAAAAATCTATACAAAAGATTACATAATTTAATTACAAGAATAAAACTATTCTATCTAAAGAGAGATACCTTCCTGAGGAAGTTACCTTTCCCGTGAAGGAGGAAAGTTCTTCCCGTAGAGAGCTCATTTGCCCTCTTGCTCCTCGTGAACAACTCTATAGTAGTAGAAAATGCTCTCAATTTCTGAATGAAAAAAATTGAGGGAAATGAGCTCTATTTATAGTTTTTCTAACGGGCCTCAGCGTCCTCATCGTGCCACGGTGGATCCATCGTGCTGCGATGCATGGATTTGTTTCAAAAATAAAACAGATTTATGCGCTTGATCACCTTGTGCACCAAGTAATCCCATCGTGGCACGATGGAAGCGCAATATTATCCATTTTTGCTCTTCTCTTGATATTTTCTTGTATTCTTGCTCATTTCCGCGCTTTGCTTTGATTCAGGTTTTGCTTCGTATTTAGGTTTGTGATGGCCATAATGCTACCTAAAATACTACAAAAATTTCTGTTATCAGTTAGCTCCACTGATAATTTATGTCTGGATTTGGCTCTGATCACACTTGTTTGATTTCTTATCAGATTTTCAAAATAATTGATTTTATTTTTTGCGATAAATTTTTTACATTTTATTTTTACAATTGTTTTTATTACATCACGCGTACTCTTGTGAATTCGACAATAAACTCACACCAATAAAGAACTTGATGTGTGGAGCAATTGAATCAAGCAACCAAAATCAAAGAATATAGAAACAATGAAAATAATTCGTTAGCAAGGAAACAAATCAAAAAGAGAAATATTTGTTTATCCAGTTCGGTGTTAATTAACCTACTCTAAAGGAGAGAACAGTCCATCCGTTCTACTAGAATCAAGAGCCTCACCTTTACAAGAAATTCTCAATTGGGTACAAGAAATTAACATACCCTAATTCTACCCAAAACCCGAATCTTTTTCCGTGACTAAGAGACTCAATTGACCTAGACTACTCAAGGATAAACAATAATCTTTGCATTTGTGTTGGCAAACCCTTATTCACTCAATCTCAATTTTTCTATGAATAAATTAATGCCTCTTTATAGAAAAATATGTGTCTATTTATTTCAAAAGACAATCTTATAAAATAAAACCAAATCTCATATTGTTATTAAATATATTCAATTTAAAAACAAACACAATCTGTGTCACATATCCTCCGAAAACTAATTTTCCACAAAATCTTCACAAAAGCACAACTGTCCACACGTGCTCGCGACTAGCGCGAGGCAGTCTGCACCTATAGCGCAGCTGCCAGGAGCAAAGCTCCACCTTTATATGTGACTCACGCCTAGCGCGGGGGCTTATGTGCCTGACATAGTGAGCAGTCTTGCTTTCAGGATTTTTTTGACTTCTTGTAATCGAGATTTTAAGGCATATCCAACAATTCTCTACCTTGCCTTTAAATTGATAGTGATCCACTCAACCACCACGATGCTCTCCATCTTCCATTCAAGATCAACGGCCATGTCCAAGTTCCACTTGAACCTTGACCTAGGCACTAGCCTCCACTTGCTTTCCGCAAGCATTACCTCTTTCCCTTCATTCTTTGGAATGTCTTCCGCTCTTATGAAGATCTTATCTCCTGCTATCATAGGATTTTTTTTCTTCTTTTACTTAAGACTTTTATAATGAATTTACACAACTATTGTTTATTCTATAAATAAAATACTCTAAAACTCTAAAAAATAATTCTATAACTTATAAATAACTTGACTAATTTATTTATTTTTTGAAAAAATTACATTTTATTGTTTTATTGAAAACAAAGAATTAACTTCTAAATTTAAGTTGTAATTTTTATTCCTTCAAAAAAAGTTGTAATTTTTATTAAAAATTCTATAAATATTAAATGATATTAACTTTTGAAGGTGTATTTTGTTAATAATTCTAATATGACAATTTTTTATATTAGTGGTGTTATTTACATTTTAAAAAAAGATTACTCTTTTTTATTAATGTTTATTTTGATGTTGTAGATACTATTTACAATTTAAATAGATTTTTTTTTTTTAAAAATTGTATTTTTATCAAGGGTCATTTTTTATTATTTGTCCCGGGCCTCTAAAATTTCAGAGCCGGCTCTGTCGAGAGGTAAAATGAAATGCAAAAATGCCTATTAGCCCTTTGCAGTTCGTTTTGCCTACTTTACAGATGATAAAAGTCTATTGACCCTTAAAAAATAACCAAATAAAAAATCTCACACTATAAATAAAGAGTTTCAACCCTTCTTTATTATTCACATCCACTACTTTCTTCTTCCTTGACAATCTATTATTCCTTTTCTGTAAGTCACATTTCTCAAACTTGTCATTAGCCATGGCAGATGAAGTGATTCTTCTAGATTTCTGGGCAAGTCCATTTGGCATGAGACTCAGAATAGCACTTGCTGAAAAGGGAGTCAAATATGAATACAAAGAAGAAGACTTAAGGAACAAAAGCCCTTTGTTGTTACAAATGAACCCTGTTCATAAGAAAATCCCTGTTCTCATTCACAATGGTAAACCCATTGCTGAATCTCTAATTGCTGTTCAATATATTGATGAGGTTTGGAATGATAAATCTCCTCTGTTGCCCTCTGATCCTTATGAAAGATCACAAGCTAGATTCTGGGCTGATTATGTTGACAAGAAGGTATATATAAATTTTATTCATCATTGCTTTTGCAAACCCTTTTCCCTCGGTTGATGCTTTGTCTTTTTAAAGTTTTTTTTTTTTTGACAAACTCCCTTTTTTAAAGTTTTATTCTTTTGCTTTTTTAGTTTTAATTATTTAACATTTTGTCTACATAAATTTGTGCTTCTTTCGCATTTCTGAAAACTTTCTAGTTTAGTCCCTCTATAAATTATTATTCCCTCCGATCTTATTTATAAGCAAAAGTTGCTTTTTAGGTTCATTGAAGTAGTAATGTATCTAGTCTTAAATATAAGACTAGATACATTACTTCAATGAACCTAAAAAGCAACTTTTGCTTATAAATAAGATCGGAGGGAGTATACTACATGCAAGCTTTTAATATCTACATGAATGAAGACAAAATCTAGAACTGGTTATTCCCCAAATCCAATGGAGTTAGGAATTTGAGTTTCAATCTCTGACAAGGATAAAAAGTAGAACCTTTAGTAGTGAGGCATTGGCATCGGTTGGTCTCACTTTTCTATTTAATTTTTAGATAATACTTATATATTTTATGCAATGTGACCCCATTTAAATATAATATTTTTTGATAAAGACCACATGCATTATATTCAAATCTCTCCCTATTAAACAAAATCTAGTGGATGACTTATTTATGTGATATTATTGTCTTCATATAGTTGATTCATTGGACTACCAAAATTATAAAATTAATAAAAATGTTGATGAGTGTCTTCAGATTATCTACTAAGCAACCAAAAGAACTAAATTTATATAAAAAAGTGTTATTATTTATAACATTGATAAATATAATTACTTATATTTTAATTTAGGCCAAATGTTTCCTAGTGATTAATAACAAGAACTAATGCATATTAACAAGAATTAGTTCTTAATTAATGGCTTTTTTTTCTTTCTATGATCTAATTGAGTGTGTGAATTTCTCAATGTTACACAGATACATGAAGTTGGAAAGGACCTTTGGACCAAAAAAGGAGAAGAGCAGGAAGCCGCCAAGAAGGAATTCATAGAAGCCATCAAGTTGTTGGAGCAAGAGTTGGGAGACAAGACTTATTTTGGAGGAGACAAACTTGGTTTTGTGGACGTAGCACTCATTCCATTCTACACTTGGTTCAAGGGCTATGAGATTTTTGGTAACCTCGATGTAGAGAAGGAAAGCCCCAAGTTCATTGCTTGGGCCAAGAGATGCATTCAGATTGAGAGTGTTTCCAAGTCTCTTCCTGATCAGGATAAGGTCTATGGGTTCATTGTAGAGATTAGGAAGAAGATCGGTATTGAGTAGGTTTGAGATGTACTCTCTCCGGTGTCAAATATAAGTAAAGATTATGTTTCCATGTTCATTGAATAATTGATCTATCAGGTTTATGTTTATATAGACTTGATGTATCAGTTATTCAATGAACTTGAAAAAAGAATATTTATTTATATTTGATAGCGGAGAGTGTAAGGTTAAATGTGTCTTAATCTTTCTGATTGAATAATTGTGTAATAAAAGGCACTTAGATGTGCCAAACTTTGTGCTTTTTGAAGGGAAGGTTTTGATGAACTTGTGAATTGTAATGGGTCTTTGATCTCTGTTGATCTTTTAATCAAGTTTTTTCTGTATTGCTAGCTATGCTTGGTGTGTTAGGGAAACTATTTAATTTGCTATGTTCTTTGACTATGGATAAAACCTAGAGTATACACTACAAGAATACATGGTTTTTTCGACGGATTTAATATTAACTTATCGGCCGTTTTAGCAGCCACTAAGTTTCTGGCCGCTTAAACCGCCACAAAGTGAGCAAAATCCGTCACTAAGTGTTTTTAGAGTTTTCAAAAAACAAAAAAAAAAAGTTTTCGGCGACTACTTAGACCGCCAATGCAATAAGAAAAATGTTTCTTTTGAGGACAAATTTCTCTCACTCTTATCTTTTCCCTCATTTCACTCACGTCTTCTCTCACCATTATTTCTCTCACTCATATATCTTCCCTCTTATCTCTTTCAAGAGGAACAACAAGAAGTTCAAGGCCTAAAACTTGTGAACCGAAAAGGAGTGTTTGTGTTTTCTATTTAGTGTGGCTGGTTTTTTTATTATGCTTCGGTATTAGATTGGGTGTAGGAAACTGTGTTCATCAAGTTGTTGTTTGTCATGTTATGCATTGTCTTTGTCTTTTTGGTAGTTATTTTTGTATCCAATTTGTTTGATTTTGAAGGTGTATGGTTTTTGTTTCCTATGGCTGCAGCCTGAAGCTTTTTTCATTTGGCTATCTAAAAAATTCTTCTGATTTTAAAAAAAAAATAAATAAATCTCAAAGAAATAATCATCATCAAATCTTAGAGGGAGAGAGACTGTTACACGCGCAGAGAGAGAAGTAATGAGTTTTGCAATTCAGTTTCACCTGAATATGTCAGGCGTGATTAATTTTTTTTAAAAAATAATATCTAACTTATTGGCGGTTTGGGCAGTCGGTAAATTTACCAACAACTAATTTTCCAGCCGATCATAGCAGTCGGTAAATTGTCCAGATTTTTAATTTTGTGACCGTCTTTTTCACTTAGTGGCGGCCAAATGACAACCAATAAATTAGCATTTTCTTGTAGTGATATAAAGTAGTAGCACCTCAATATAAGCCACTTTAGTGCTTTTCATTTCAAGAAAATATTTGAATTGCTCATTTCATTTTATACAAATTTAGAGTGCAAAAGTATTATGGACAAAAAAAACATTATGGTCATGCAGGGGCGGAGCTACACCGTTTTGAGGGGTTCAACTGAATCTCGAACTTGAAAAAATATATATATATATATTCTTGTATATTTTACATTTAAACCTTATGGAATTTTACTTTTGCACCCTTAACACAAAGACTGAAGAGAAGAGATAAACCGCAAAAGGAAAATAGTGAATATTTAGGCGGAAGAAAAGATGAAGTTGCAGCAATCACAAGAAGACAACTAGTATAATATTTAGGGTTTTCTACAACTCATTTTGGGCTCTATAATATGTGGCCCATGTCCCATAAAAAGAAAGGAAGAAGAAAATTGGTCTTTAGGCCCCCC
Source organism: Trifolium fragiferum (assembly GCA_954870985.1). Taxonomy (NCBI): domain Eukaryota; kingdom Viridiplantae; phylum Streptophyta; class Magnoliopsida; order Fabales; family Fabaceae; genus Trifolium; species Trifolium fragiferum. Next base: position 19,580,219 of record OX940789.1, read on the forward strand.
TATTTGCCGATGTTAAGACTCAACTCTGCTCGTGGTAGTGTTGCCAATGTGCATAACACTGTTTGTTCATACCCTCACAATGTTTTCCTTTAATGGATCTAAAATTGTAGTTTCAACATATTTGAAAAACTCTGGAAATTTGTCAAACACTTTCCTAAACTCTACAACTGCATCAATATATGAGTCTTTTAAGGTTGATTCCACAATTGATTCCCAATGAAATGTTAGGGTGTCCAGTAACTGCTCCATTTTTTGGTCCTTTGCACTACAAAGAGCCTTGAATTTAGCTCTTACGTTTTATGCAACATGATACCGACACACTAAAGCTTTTGAATTCGAAAAGACTTTGGCAACTGCAGTCATCGGTGACTTATCTCTATCAGTGACAATTACCTTTGGCACTATGTCTTTACTCTTCAAAAGAGTAAGACACGTCTCAAGGACCCATGTGAAATTTTCTTCTTTTTCATTCATGATAAAAGAAAAACCAACACAATACAATATATTTGTTGAAGTTGCACCAACTATCTCAAATAAAGGCATTTTATACTTGTTGGTTTTGTACGTCGAATCCATCATCAAAACATTAGGAAAAGTGTTAAACATTTTCACACTATCCAGATGAGCCTAGAAATTATCTTGTATAGTTCTCGACTCACCTAGTGTTTTAACCTTGTGATAATATTTGTGATCTTCAAGACACTTCAACAGTTGTTGCATTTCAGACATTTCACTCCTAACAACATGTTTGTATCTTTAACGCTTATTGCACACTTGCTTAATTGCACTCTTACTCTCTTGATTTCGCTCGTTCAACATTGACAAAATATTCCTAGGTGGCACCAAATTTCTTGTCATCTCATGGACACAGTTCTTCTCATCCGCTTTTAAATGTCCCACAAGTATATGACCTTCTAGGTTTTTTGAAAGCTCATGATTATGTTCACCACACACAACACTAAGACTTCATTCCCGGGATGCCAAAAAGTAGACTCGCAGCCTGAATAGACACTAACATTTCCTCGTTGTTGTGTCTTCTTTCTTTAACTTCGTTTTCCTTTCTTTGTACTCACTACCTCTTTCACAAACCAATACAAATTATTTTTTTGCTTTGGCCATAACCATTATCTGATCTCTCAATCGCAATAGTATATCCAGCTTTTGCAGCCTCAACTTTACACCAATCGATCAAGTGCTCTCGAACCTTATATTTTTTAGATGTAAAAAAATAATTGGCGGTGTTAACATTCACTACTTTAGAGGGCTCAACAATATCAAGTTGAACAATGCCGAGTTCATCAATGTTTGATTTCAATTCAACCGGAGATTCCGTCATCCTAAATCAACAAATACAATGACCATATATATATATATATATATATATTAGAAATGTGCATTACAAAGCTGGAAAATAAAAAATCTTCCTAGTTTGGAACATAAGTTCCAAAACAATTTTGGAATGCACCTTCCAAAATTGACGTTTACAGAAAACACTTAAAAACTCAAAAAAAAAAATAATAATAATAATAATAATAATAATTAAAGCATACATTATCTGTTGAATGACTCCAAATGAATGTAGGAACCCTCTATGAATGAATAAATGCTGATTTCAAGCCTTCCAAACGTAAATTTCGGAACTTACATTCCAAAACTAAGCATTTTCGATTCGTAGGTATCGAAATGCAAAAAAATTATAAAAAAAAGGCTAAATTACATATTCAATCCCTTAACTTATTTATTGGTTTCATTTTGATTCCTTAACTGATCGTTGTTTCATCATCTTCATTAAAAATTTCAAAAAATTTAACCTTCATCATCTACATTGGTATAGTCAACCTTCATCATCTTCATTTCTTTTAACTAAAGAGTTCTTCTCCCAATTTCGATTCAAAACAACTTTGTGGTCATCTATCTTTCTTAGTTTGATACTTTTTTGGTTTACTTATTTTGATACTTTTACTATTAGAAAAATCTCAAATACCAATGGATAAAATCAGTCTCTAAAATGCAAATATTTCGTCATTAAGCAGGTTAGAGACGGATTTGATTCCGTCGGTAATTTCCTCGTCTCTAAACTATTAGAGACGGACAAAATCTATCTCTAAAATGAAAATATTTGTCTCTAAAATAAAAATATATGTCTCTAATAGAGAAGAAATATATTATGTCTCTAAATTCCATCGGTATTTCAAACTTTTTTAGTAGTGTTTGATTTTTTATAGATTGGACGGTGGGGGACAACTTGTTCGATTATAGAGTGTCATCCATATGGATGAAAGAATGAATGAATTGAGAAAATTGAAAAAATTCAATGTTGGATTTTTCTCCAAATTAAAAAACCTAACCCCTCTTTCTATTAACATATATTGTTTTTTTTTTTTTTTTTGTCAAGTAGCTTAGTAGCTCGAAATTCCACTCTTAAGGTGGATAAGTGGGATGACCAGGGTTCGAACCCCGGCCCCCTGCATATATAATGCATTTGTCCTACCAATTAAGCTAAGTTCACGGGACATTAACATATATTGTTCTAACATGTTAGAGCATGCATATCGGTAGTGGTATTACTTATCCAAAGACACCATGTCAGTATGGACACCACTATTTGGTTTTAATTGGATAGTAATATTATACCACGGTGCCAAATTCAACCACGGTGCTTTTCTATTTTTTTGAATTACAATTGGATATAATGGAGATAGTGGGACCCAATTTAGACATTTTGATAGATGGTATTGATATTTAGAAAAATTAGTTGAGTTGTTTAAAAATTGGAAAGTATAAAGTAATATAAAATATTTGATAGGGTCCATTTAAACCATCAAATTGAGTAGTATGGATGTGTATGCTCTTATACTCTTCCTATAACAACAACCGGAAGAAAACCATTGATTTCATCGAAATACTCAAGATAATGGAACCCCTCCATCAATTTGTGATTTCATTGGAAAATACTTGAGATTAGAAAAATTATTAGTTATAAAGGGAATGAAATTTTATGGGTTTGGAGATGAAAGTGATGAAGAGATGATGAAGTTTTGCTGTGGATTTTTGTTTGCAGCGTTTTTTATTTTTATTGTCAGGTGTTAAAATTAACGTGTTTTTCATCTCAAATTAACGGTGAGGATTAAATTGACACACAAAAAAAAAATTAAGAGACTTAAATGGAACAATATATAGGTCCTGTTTGAATTAACTTATTTTTGAGCTTATACAAACAACTTATATAATTTTTAGGTATTATTATAAGTTTGTCAAGGTAATTTATGATAAAATAACTTATAAAAATATAATTTTCACCAATTTGAACTTATAAAATAGCATAAAATCTAATTTATATTGCATAAACTATTTGCATAAGCTCAAAAATAAGCTAATCCAAACAGGGCCATAGTTAAGAGATCAAAATAAAACCAATAAATAAGTTAAGTGACTAAATATGTAATTTAGAAAGAAAAAAAAAATTGATTTTTCAGTTCCCAAATCAACCTACTCGAAAGAGAATGAGTTTTGTGAAAAAAAAAATATTTTATGAATGCATTATCTCTTACTTATTTTAATTAAGCAGAAAATAATTTTTTATTCCTGTTGTTTGCATACGATGTAACTGATTACATCACACGTCCAGTTGTTGGAGTCAAATTTAATAGACTTGTGATGTACTTGATTACATCACTTGCAAAGCTCAACTTCCACAGGCCCACACACAAAGGAGAATGGATCCTCTTGATTGTTTTTTTCTTAATTTTTTTTTTTAATTTTTACATCTTAACCGTTAATTAATTTCTTTAATTTTTCTTTAAATTTAAATATTATTTTATATTTATGATCTAATGATCTATAGTCCATATTATTTCCTCAATTTATTTTTTCACTTGAGAGAATTCATTCTCCCTAACTACCATAGTGTACTACTATACTATTCGGATATGGATTCAGTGCATTGAGACTGCATACAGTCACCGTATCTGAATCTGGATTGTCCGGATATAAATTTTATAAATGAATTTTAAATTTTTACAAATAAAAAATCTGCATTTTATTTTTAGATCGTTGAATCTTAATGTGACGATAATTATTTGACCGACTCAAGGTCGGATCTGGACATAAATTAGTAGCGGGGCTAAAAATATTGACATTACTAAAAGAAAAAAAAAATCATTCTATTAATTCAATTAAACAACAAACTATATACAGAATTACTACTAATATAATATAATATGTATATCCAAAAAAAAAAAAAAACACCAACAATTTAGAAGAAAAAACAATCAACAAACTAACAAAGTATATCCAAAAAACCACAAAATTTCTATTCGAGAAAAAAAAAAAGGACTATAACATAACTTATTGAATATTTATTAAATCATGTATATTACTATTGTTTGATACTTATCAAGATTCTACCTTAGACCAAAATATATAGAACATATCCTTCAAAAAAAAAATATATAATATATATATAGAACATAAAATTATACAAGTTTATAGTTTATTTTGATAACCTAAGGGTCTTTTTGAATTAGCTTATTTTTAAGCTTATGCAAAACTATTTATGCAAATAAATAAAATTTTATGTTAATTTATGTATTCTCATTAACAAAAATTGTATTTTTATAATCTATTTTATCATAAACTACTTCGAAAAACTTATAATAATAATACATAAAACATTATTTATTTACATAAGTTGTTTTGCATAAGCTAAAAAATAAATTGTTCTAATCAGATCCTTAATTAGCTTACAACTTATTAATTTGTCTTCTAATTTTACTTATATCATCTTACTTGAAAAAATTAAACCACTTATTTTATGTCGTTTCATATTTATATGCTAGTTCAATTTTTTATTTTTTTTTTGAATTAAACATTATTTTATTAAAAACCAAAAGAGAATTATGTTACACCCCTCATATCAGATAGGATATGAGGCACAATAGAGCAGGGAAAGTTGTTGGGCCAAAACTGGCTTTGTTCTAAATTTGCTAAACGGGCCATCTCATGGGCCACCTTATTCCCCATTCTATTGACCCAATTTACAGAGAAATTAGAGAATCTTGCCAAATCCCTAGCTATGCTCTGCGCGATTTTCCCCCAATTTGTCCGAGGGAATCTTCGACTAACCACCGCGTTGACAACCATAGCTGAATCAAATTCGAGGATTATGTTATCAAGTTGCTGCGCCATAGCCCAAGTCAGAGCTTCACGAATACCCATAGCTTCCGCCCAAATAGCACCTTCAGAGCTCTTTATTACCTTTGTCACTGATCCGACGCAGTGGCCGTCCTCCCGTCGCAGAATCATACCGTAACCCTAATGGCCATCGTCCAAACAACGAGCAGCCACATTGAGTTTAAGGAAGTTCCTGAGCGGTGGACTCCAACACTTGTCGTTACGGCGAACCAAGGTGGTCTGAGAGAAGCGCAGAGCGATGTTCTCAGCTTTGCTGTGGTGGTGATATTCCCGGAGCGTCTTCAGAGTTTGATCCAAAGCCTCTAACACAGGTGTGAATTTCTTCTGAAACACATACTTATTTCTAGTGTGCCAAACACATACTCCTTTGTTAATTTTATCCAATACTATAAATTCAATTCGTTATTCACTATTTTTTTACATAAATAATAAATTATAAATCAATATTGACTCTAATACTTAAATTAATGTGTATCGAAAAATTTACAATTATCAATAATAAACGCTAAACTAATATTCACATTAATATTTATACGAAAATATATATAAAATAATTTAAAATTATTTATAAAATCCCTTTTAACCCTTATACAATCTCCAATGGTGTAGTACATATTAGGTACTTATTAGGTACTAACATTGGAGTACCATCAATTTGAGTACCTATTAGGTACTACTTATAAAATAAGAACCCTCTCTCTCTTATTGGACTCATCTTATTTTTCATTAAAATATTTTTTTCATTGAACTCTCTCTCCTCTTGTACAATTTTTTAATGATGTGAAATTATTGATGAGACTCATTTTAAAACTTTTTAAGAAATGCTCCGTTGAGTACCTATTAGATACTATAATTAAAAAATAATAAATTGGTGATGTGTCTATGTATGAGCCATTTAAGTACTCAAAGTTGGATTGATCCATTATGGATGCTCTTATAGCACTGTAGTCACTAGCACTCCGACTGCACTCAACCCAAATCCCTTTAACCCTAGACTCTATTTGGTACGATGAAAAAAAATGAAAAGAAAAAAATTTACGCAAATCAATGCATAAATTTAGACTAAAGTTAGTCTAAATTTATGCATTGATTTGCGTATTTTTTTTTTTTCTTTCTATCTTTCCCTTGGTAATAATTTCGTTTTCATACTCATTTCACGATCTCTAGATTGCAATCTCTAGAAAAATCTTACACGTGTGGTAACAAACGCACACAATAATCTAGATTTCACAAGATTGTTGTCCCAAGTTGCAAAGTTAGGATCGTCTGCATCTCATCACTATTCTTACTATAGGCATATTTCCACACACCCTTTTCATTCCAAATTCCACTCTATAAATAAAGAGTTCCAACCCTTCTTTTTTATTCACACCCACTATTTTCTTCTTCCTTAACAATATATTATTCCTTTTCTGTTATTCACATATCTCAAACTTCTCATTAGCCATGGCAGATGAAGTGATTCTGCTAGATTTCTGGCCAAGTCCATTTGGTATGAGAATCAGAATAGCACTTGCTGAAAAGGGTATCAAATATGAATACAAAGAAGAAGACTTAAGGAACAAAAGCCCTTTGTTGTTACAAATGAATCCTGTTCATAAGAAAATCCCTGTTCTTATTCACAATGGTAAACCCATTGCTGAATCTCTAATTGCTGTTCAGTATATTGATGAGGTTTGGAATGATAAATCTCCTTTGTTGCCTTCTGATCCTTATCAGAGATCACAAGCCAGATTCTGGGCTGATTATGTTGATAAGAAGGTATAAAAATTTACCCTTTTTTATGATTCATTGCATGTGGTTGTTTGTTGCTTAGAATTTATTCATCATTGCTTTTGCAGACCCTTTTCCCTCAGTTGATGCTTTCCCTTTTTAAAGTTTTATTCTTTTTGCTTTTTTTTTTTTTTGTTTTAATTATTTTGTCTACATAAATTTGTGCTTCTTTCACATTTTTGAAAACTCTCTTGTTTAATCATATCCCTCTATAAATTGTTGCATGTAAGATTTTTAATATCTATATCTAAATATAATTTAGTATTTTGTTCAGCTTAACTTAATGAGTTCGAACTAGGCACCCCATCCTTACAAATTTATGTAATTTAGTATTTTGTTTAAGGGTTTTTAAGAGAAATAAGTATATAATTTTGGTACAAACAATGCTGATTTTGGAAAATGTGCACAAGGGTAAAGACAAAAATGTGTCAACAAGAACTAATGCATAGTCACTAACGACCATAAGAATTAGGATCCGTCTGGATTAGCTTATTTTTGAGCATATACGAAAAAGTTTATACAATTTAATATGTTTTTATTTATTAATATAAATTTTTTAAGATAATTTATGACAAAACAACTTATTTGGCGGTGAAAACTTATGAATCAATATAAAATTTTATTTATATGCATAAACTATTTTTATAAGTTAAGAAGTAAGCCAAATTCAAAATAACCTTAGTTCCTTAGTGGCTATTTTTTTTTTTTTTTTTTTTTTTTGTCTTGCATTCTATGATCTAATTGAGTGTGTCAATTCTCAATGTTATACAGATATATGAAGTTGGAAGGAACCTTTGGACCAAAAAAGGAGAAGAGCAAGAAGCTGCCAAGAAGGAATTCTTAGAAACTATCAAATTGTTGGAGCAAGAGTTGGGAGACAAGACTTATTTTGGAGGAGACAAACTTGGTTTTGTGGATGTAGCACTCATTCCATTCTACACTTGGTTCAAAGGCTATGAGACTTTTGGTAACTTCAATGTAGAGAAGGAAAGTCCCAAGTTCATTGCTTGGGCCAAGAGATGCATCCAGATTGAGAGTGTTTCCAAGTCTCTTCCTGATCAGGATAAGGTCTATGGGTTCATTGTAGAGATCAGGAAAAAGATGGGTATCGAGTAGGTTTGAGATGTACTCCTACTTGTCTCAAAACTTGTCTCAAATATAAGCAACATTTTTTTTTTAGGTTCATTGAATAACTGATATATCAGGTCTATAATATAAGCCAAATACTTCAGTTATATGAAATTGAAAAAATGAATATTTGCTTATATTTGTCGCAGGGTGTGTAACTTTGTAAGGTTAAATGTGTCTTATCCTTTCTAATTGAATATTTGTGTAATAAAAGGCACTTAGATGTGCCAAACTTTGTGCTTTTTGTAGAGAAGGTTTTGATGAACTTATGTATTGTAATGGGTCGTTGATCTCTTTGTTGATCTTTTAATCAAGTTTTTTCTGTATTGCTAGCTATGCTTGGTGTTAGGGAAACTATTTTATTGCTTTGTTGTTTTATGGTACAGTAGTGACAGGATTAAACAGAATGATAGTAATATTCTAATTCTAAGGGAATGATTTCTCATGCTTCCTCTTTTGAAGTTATTTTTTTCTTCTTTCAATTGATGTATTGAGCATGAACAAACTTATATTCCTCATTATTCATTGTTGAACAAGCTAACTTGAAATTACTGTTAGTCATATTCATATCATGAAATCACCAGAGTTAAGATTTGAGTAAAGAATATGATATTTGAACAATGAAAGGCCAAGCTCTCTCAAAAGAATGCTAAGACAAGACAGTGTCATATTGATTTCATGGCTGAGAGCCTGAGACTATGATTCAACTTACCTCTCTCTTCTAAATTTGACCAGTTTATTACATAAATAAATGTTCAATATCATTTCTTGAAGCTTGTTCCATGTTAAGTGCACTCAACAACATGCTGATCCCCTGAACAAAAGAGCTCCAACTCTTGTTTTCTTTCAACAACCACTCATTTCTGCTTCCATAACGATACTATTTTCTCTCATTATTATTCTCTCTAACCACTACTACTAAGCCATGGCTGATGAAGTTATTCTTCTAGAATTTTGGCCAAGTCCATTTGGTATGAGAATCATAATAGCACTTGTGTTGAGAATGTAATTCATGTGTTGCCTTGTGATTCAAGTTTTGTTGTTTCTCGCCATGGCGAGCCAAATCTGGCTAGGCGAGAAGTGTGACATTTTGACAGTTAATTTTGTTACTACTGTAATAGTTGTATTTTGAGTTTGTTAGTTGTGATTGACTGTTATTAATTGTTAGTTGTGATTGTGACAGTTAGATGATACTTAGGCTTTGTTTGCGAGTTTGGAGGGGAGGGGAGGGGAGGGCTTTGGAGAGAGGAAAATAGAGAGAAAATTAGAAAAATCTTTTACATTTTTTGAGAAAGTATTTTTTATAGAGAATGACAAATAAATATTTATGATTAATATATTATGAATTTAAGAATATTATAACAACATTAATTAAATTTGAAGAATTCATATAAACCCTTCAAACCCCCTCCAAACCCCCATCCAATACAATTTTTGAGTTCCCCCAAATTGGGGGGTTTTTGTGTTATGAAGAAAAAATAACCCTCTAAACTCCTTCCCTCCCAAACTTCTCTACTTTTTTCACTTGTTTCTTCCTTTTTAGTCTTCCCTTCCCTTTCCTTCCCCTCCAAACTCGCAAACAAAGCGTTAGAGGAAGTTTAGGGAGAAGTTAGAGTTAGTTACACCAATTAGTTAGTGATCAGGTAATTGGGTATAAAATGAAAAGTGTGTGCATGATTCATAAGTGCTTGTGCATAATAAAATCTCTTCTTCCTCATTCTTTTCTCTCTCACTTTTACAGTTTCAATTTCTTCACTATAATCAAAGTGTGTGTGTGTAGTGTATGAGAATCAAGTGTGTGTTGATATCAAATGAGTATAAAGAAGAAGATTTGAAGAATAAAAGCTCCATGTTGCTATAAATGAACCCTGTTCATAAGAAAATCCCTGTTCTCATTCACAATGGTAAAAACCCTGTTCATAAGATGAGGTTTGGAATAATAAATCTCCTCTGTTTCCTTCTGATTCTTATGAAAGATCACAAGCTAGATTCTGGGCTGATTATGTTGACAAGAAGGTATATATGCTTCATTGTATGTGATTGTTTGATGCTTGGAATTTCATTATCATTGCTTTTGTTATCCCTTTTCTCCCTAGTTGATGAAAGTTCCATTTTTTCCTGTCTGCATTGTTATATTTTTAGCATGATCAAATTGCGCTGTGCATTTGCAATTGCAGTCGCAACATTGCTAATGTATGGAATCACACCGTAATTGTGGTGGGATCTTCAATCACGTGTACAATTGCATCATAACTGTATTTGAAATTTGCATCATGAAAAATCTTACGGCACATTTCAATCAGTATCTACAAAACATAATGAAGATTATTCAAATTGAGAGCACTTTTGTGCTAAACAATGCAAACTATTTAATATATTTTATCATGCATTGAGTTGTTATTAGCAATTATTCCTTCTTTATGGTTTTTTGTTGGGTCTTGCATTTTATGATCTGATGTGTGTTAATTCTCAATCTCGGCCATCACAAATGTTTCATCAATATTCATAGAACCATGGTTCTATACTGTACTTGCATTAAAGAAAAAGAGTGTAGTAGAAGGAATTAGAGATTGTTCACGTCAAAAGTGTTTAATGAGTCTATCCTTGCATCAGAGAAAAGAATCGAACATAGAATAGACAAGACATTGTTCGCATCAGAAGTAATGATGTGTTTGTTCTTGCGTCATGAAAAATGAGTGGAGTGGTATGAACAAAATATTGAGAAATGTTAAATGAGCGCATTCAATCATGATCTAAATTGTTGATGATAAGCACAGTTTGAGATGTTCATGATCTAAACCGTCGATGAAAAATACAATTTGTGTGTTTCATCATTTACACTGTCACAATTCGTGTGTGCTTCATATCTGATGAAAGCATGTGTATATGCGGCTATAAATTAGAATACAACTCCACTTCTTCTACCTTTGTAATTTGTTCAATTTTGTCTCAAGCACAAGGTGCACGAGGCGCAAGGTGCAAGAGGTTAGTGAGTTGATTCACATCAAGTGAGTTTCTTTTGAGTTATCTTTGAGTTGATTGAAGAGGCTAGTGAGTTTCTTTTGATTCACATCAAGTGGTTCATCGAATTCACAGTAACTGGCAGTTCTTGTGAAAACTATGGGTTCTAAACAAGACATTGATAAATTTTCCAGAAATATTGATTTCAGGTTGTGGGAATTGATGAAGGAAGCAATATCTTTGAATTAATTGAAATGTATAGAAGCTTAGAAGGTGAAATGTTGATTTTGGTTAGCCTAACACAACCAAAGAAAATTGAGATGATGAACAAGGCAAACATTATCTTGTCTGTAGAGATAAATTGGTGAGGGAAGTCATGAATTTGAAGAATGAGACAATTATATGGGCCAAACTAGAAAAATTGTATATGACCAAGAGATATAATTTTTTTTTGAACAAGCCAAAATGAGATATATATATATATATATATACAAATCACAAGACAATCTCCCTAGCACAAGATATGCTAAGATAGACTGTCAACGTTTACAACGAGTCATACAGAGAGTCACCAACAGATACCGAGGAATAGCAAAAAACAAATCATATAAATCATATAAAGTCCATACATAGGAAAGGACTAGACCAAAAGCTATGGCAGTTAGAGGCTAAAGTAACACATTTTGCCTTCAACCACCGAAAAGAAAGAAGCTTGATCTTGTCCAACAACTGAGAAGTAGAGCAAGCTGAGCCTCGAAACACTCTGTGGTTTCTCTTCGCCCACACTACCCACGTACACGCGAGCCAAATGAGCTGCAAAAAGGAACGTCGGGCCCGAGACACACCTGATGAATAGGTAAACTGGACAAAGTGATCACGCAAGGAAGTAGACTCCACCACCGAAATGCCAATCCAAGAGCGCACTAACGCCCATATAGGACCAAAAGTACCACAAGAGATGAAAAAATGATGCGCGGACTCCACCTCACCACACCCTGAAACGCACTGATGGGCTGCTGTAGATATAACGCCTCGGGTGACCAGGTTGGTTTCAGTGGGCAACCTGTCACGTAGCAGACGCCACACAAAAATGGAGACCTTCGTCGAAACCTGAGGATGCCAGATAACAGTGTCTGCATCGTCCACGAGAGCCGTAGCCTGAGAAGTCAAAATCTGATAAGCTCCCCAGACAGTGTAGCCTCTGTCAGGGTCGGGCTGCCACTGCCACCTGTCTAGAAACTGATCCTGCAACGAAAAGGTAAGCAATATAGACTGACACTCCCTCAACTCTTCCTCCTCCCACGCCCTCAACTGCCGCCGCCACACCCACGTCCCCCACCTATCCCCCAGCCTCGCGCAGACATCTCTGCCACCGAACACTGTTTGGTCTCTGAAATATCGAACAGTCGACCAAACCGCTCACTCAAAGGAATCCCATCCAACCAGGGATTAGTCCAGAAGGAAGTATCTGACTCGTCCCATACCCTCCTCACAACACGCTCCTCAAACCATCTGTCCCCTGTCTCCCCTCCGTCTCGAATGCGGGCTACCTCCCTCCACCACGAAGACTTCCTCCCTCCCCCGCGAAGCCTGCCTCCCTCCACCCCGTACCGGGCTGCCAACACCCTAAACCACAGTCCCTCTCTATGGACTAACATCCTCCAGCACCACTTACCTAAAAGAGCTAGGTTAAACTCCCTCAACCGACGGACCCCCAAACCTCCGTGTTTCTTACGCAAGCAAACAATGTTCCAAGTAACCCAAGAGATTTTCCTAGAGTCCTCACTCCCCCCCCCCCCCCCCCCCCCCCCAAAAAAAAAGAAACTAAAAGAGATTCGATAGAGGAGATGATACCTGAGGGAGCTTTGAAGAAGGAAAGAGCATAGACAGTAAGCGAGGTAAAGGACAAACCTAAGTAAAACCAGACGACCACCAAAAGAAAGGAAACGACTGTTCCACCCAGACAATCTTTTCTTTAACCGAGCCACCACCGGTTCCCAAAAAAGCAAACGACGCGGATCACCCCTTATAGGAAGTCCCAGATAAAGGAAAGAGATCTTTCCCACTCTACAGCGCAGAACAGAAGCAGCTTCGCCCAACCAGGAATCCGGAATATTAACCCCCACCAACATACTTTTGTTGAAATTAACCTTCAAACCCGACATAGTTTCAAAAAGAACAAGAACCGCTCGGAGAGCACGAACATTCGCCCAAGTTTTAGCCCCGAGAAGGAGCATATCATCAGCAAACTGTAGGTGAGACACCGTCACAGGGTCCTGCGCCCCAATGCTATACCCCGTGAACAGTTGTTGCGATACCACAACCTCCATTAACACATTGAGTCCCTCAGCCGCCAACAAAAAAAAGGAAAGGTGATAACGGATCCCTTTGTCTCAGACCCCGCTTGAGGGGAAATTCCTCCGTTGGGCTACCATTGACTAAGACCGACGCCGTAGCCGTTCCTATGCACTCTCGAATCCACTTCCGCCAAAGAACTGGGAAGGACATCTTCCCCATTACCGCGTCCAAATACCCCCAATCCACATAATCGTAGGCTTTCTCAAAGTCCACTTTAAAGAGCATTAGTTCCTCACCAGCGAAATAGACCGAAAGTCGTTAAGACGTTGGGGACTATCAACCTTAGGGATCAAGCCAATGAAAGTGGAATTTAAACCCTTAGTCAACTTGCCATTTCGATAGAATTCAGAGATGAAACGCATAACATCCCCCTTGAAGTCCTCCCAAAAGTCTTTATAGAAACCGAAATTAATCCCATCTGGTCCGGGACTTTTGTAGCTGTCACAATCCCATATAGCCGCCTTAACTTCAGCCTCAGAAAAAGGTTTGGTTAAGCTCCCGCTCTCAGTCTGGGCCAACTGCTTAAACATCAGATTATCAGCCCTGGGCCTTTCCATGTGCGCCGCCTTAAAGTGAGTCGCAAAATAGGAAAACACTGCCTTCCGAATAGGAGTCACTCTCTCCAATGTGGTCCCATCCACGGTAATAACAGAAATGGCATTACCCTGAGAACGACTCGCAAGGACAGAATGGAAGTTCCTAGAGTTAGCATCACCTTCCTTGAGCCACATAGACCGGGATTGTTGCCAGCTAATACTAGCATGCAGTCGGGAAAGCGAATGAATGTCAGAGCTTACCCCAATAATCTCAGCAACATTGTCTTCCGTGATATCTCCCAGCTCCCCCTTCTGATCAAGTTCCGCTAACCTAACCTTCTTAGAGTCAATACGACTAGGCAAGTTCTGGGCATGAGTCATGTGCCAATCTTTTAGAGCCGCCTTTACCCTTTTAAGTTTTTCCTGCAGCATATAACCCCCCCATCCACCAATCTGAAAGGATCCCAACTTCTCCCGCACAAACTCCTGATACCCCGGAATGTCTCTCCAGCATTTGAGCATCCGCGATGGTCGCGGCCCCCAGTCCTCGTCATTTGCAGCTAGCGCCAGCGCACAATGATCGGATAGGCCCCGCATCCTAGCAACCTGCTTGCAATTGGGCCATTCCAGACACCATTCTTCGGATAGTAGGAACCTATCAAGGTGGCTCATCGAACGGCCATCCCCTTTAAACCACGTAAATTTACGCCCGTGCAAAGGTAGATCAATCAAGTTACTATCCTTGATGAACCGGTTGAAGGGTATGTGGTCCGAAGAACGAGAAACAGCCCGGGTAGAACGACGCTCCTCCACATGCTTGGCGACGTTGAAATCGCCACTGACGCACACCCTCTGCCCCCCTAATAAATGCATTCTCGCAGTAAGCGAATCCCACAATCCTTGCTTAGCCCCATCCTCACAGGGAGTGTAAACATGTGCCACAAAGAACTCTTCTCCAGACACAATAAACCGACCGTGACACCAGAGAACATGATCACGACTCTCAGACACCCATACTTCTACCTCAGACGAATCCCAAATAGTCAAAAGCCCTCCAGACGCACCAGCCGAAGGGCGATAGGAGAAAGCATGAGGAGAATTCCCCCACAAAGACGAGCAAAGAGATACATCACAACACTGAAGCTTGGTCTCCTGAAGGCACAAGATAGAAGGATGTAAATCCCCGACCAGCTGACGCACCTCTTTCTGTTTTCCAAACCCCCTAAACCTCTAATATTCCACGAGACAATCTTCATCAAAACCACCCCCTCCCAGACAGCCGGTCACCCCGCGATCCTAGCAACTTTTCTCCTTCTGAGTTCCCTTCCCCTGCTGTTTACCGGTGAACCCCTTCGTCCCTTTACCCGCTCGAGATAGGACACTGAACATATAATGTTGAGGGAAGTCACGAATGAAAGACCGCGATTATTATTTGATACACTCGGTGGCTGATATTTTATACGAGTTTAATTGATATGCACTGATGGTGTAAAATAATTTTACACGGTCATCCAATAAGAAACTACCAATCTTCCATGTCATATGAAGAAAGTGGAGTAAAATGGAGTGACGTGGCAAAATACATAGTTATCATTGGTTGACAGTGTAAAATTATTTTACACTGTTGGTGCATACAAATTAAATCTTATATATTCCGTTTATTTGTAATTATAACAATTATTTAATCAATTTAAAAATAAATTTTTATTTGTAATTAAGGATGAGGGAAATATGTCAAAAACAAAAACTCTACTCATTCATGATGGTATAGTCAAAATTCATAGTGTATCAATTGACAAATTGAAAATATTGAAGTGAAACTTGATGACAAGGTGTCACCCCTTCTTAAATGGTTCTATTGTCAATGAATGACGGCACCCTTTTCTTCTATTCAAAAATAAAATATTTCAGAAATTTAAAAAATAAAAAGTGGAGTATTTTTAAGTTTTTTTGTTGACATAATTATTCAAAAAAAAATTAATCATGACCTCAATCTTGTTTGAAATTGAAGGTACCATATTGTGTGCAGGGACTCCAACTAGGATTTATTAGCAGGATATTTTGAAAAAAAATTATAAATGCAATATTTTCAATATCTTTAATATACTCCATTCGTTTTTGATATTTTTTTTTACTTTTTAAATTCATTGAAAATGTAATATATTTAGTCAATAATATAAATTAGATATATTTATTTCTTAATAAATTTAAAAAATAAAAATATTTTATATTAAGGATCGAAACGAGTATCTAATTAATAATTTAGATTAAATATAATACTTTCCCCGTCTCAATTTAAGTGAGTCAGTTTGACTACATGCATTACTCACATATTTTACTTTAACTCTATTTTTTATTATTATATAAAAACAAATATTAGCATATGAGATGTTAGATTCATCTCGACGATTATTTTTAAAATATCAAATTTTTATTATTATATAATTAAAAATATTGACCGTCAAAATTATACATTGACATGCATGACACAATCAATTGACTCGTTCATTTTGGAAGAGAGTACTTACTAAATTAATTAAAAAATTAATTTTTCCCGGTTAGACTATTTCTATCCAGATATATTCTTATTAAAGTTTTTTTTTACTCGAATATTAAAAAGATTTTAATTCCCGTTCTTTTGGCATCCGATGTAACTCATTACATCACCATCTTTATGATGTACTTGATTACATCACACTTTCACAATCAAATCTTAATTAAAATAGGACACACACGTTGACCTGTACTGGTATAGTAGGTACTAGAATTGCCAAAGGATTAGCAATACTAGTATTTTATTTTACTTTTTGTTCTTGGAAAATTGATAATTTAATTGCTATTCTCTTGGCCTTTTAATAAATTTGTTTTCATTTTTTTATAATTAATTTTTTTAACGTTTATGTTTTTTAATTGTATTTTTGTCACTTAAATTAGTTTCTTCAAACAACTTTTAACTCTAAAATTATATAAATGAGTAAAAATATAGAGATTATAACCTTAAAATTATGAGTAAAGTATAGACTAAAATTCATAATTAAAATGCAAACTAGTTTTGAATACTAGTTAAGAAATCAACTATAATATAATAATTTTTTTTTTGAGATTTATATAGTCAAATTTGCAAAAATATAAAATTGTTGTTTTTATTAAAAAAATTTCCTTTAACATTAATAAATTATTGTCAAGAACACTAGAATGATTCAATTTTTTTTGGTGAACTAAGAGTATAATGACATCAAAGAGTCTAGAACGAATCTCAACTAGATTGGCATCCGTCGTAGGTTCTAATCCCATGCCAAGTACTCATAATAATTTATTAAAAAAGAGAAAAAGTATGTACAAAATGGGGGGGCAGCGCCAAACCCATTAAAAAAAAAACAAGAGCGGAACATAATACAAAAGTAAAACATAGTACTCGAAACCCAATTCAGGAAACCCGATAAAAGGTGCAGCCGGTTCGATCAAGCATGAACTCCAAATAAGCGAAGCTAAGTAATATTACAGATACTAGGCCAAGGGAGAATTCTAGAAGGCCAAGGGATTTTAGATACTAGGCAATTCAATTGAATTCACTTGATTTTTAAATTCCATTGTTTGAATAAAATGGTGGTGAAATTCCATCAATTGTAAAATTCTTTATTTGGATAATGTAATTGAATTTCCTTCATTTCATTTTATTTATTTTAATATAAAAATTATAATTATTTATTTGTAATTAATATTATTTGAATAACTATAATAAATAATTGGGCCTGAACCATAAAACCGGCCAAAACACCTAAAATTGACCATAAACATAAAAAATCGGCCAAAAAAATTTGAATTGTCCAAAAACTCTAAAATCAACTATAAACCCTAAAATCGCATGAAAACACAAAAAATCGGCCAAAAAATCTAAAATTTGCCAAAAATCATAAAATCGCTCGAAAACACAAAAAGTCGCCCAAGAAACCTAAAATCAACTATAACCCCTAAATCGGCCGATTTTAGGGTTTTCGACCAATTTTAGAATTTTTGGGCGATTTTAGGGTTTTTGACCGAGTTTTAGTTTATTGGCCAATTTTTTGAGTTTTTAGTTGATTTTAAAGTTTTTGGGAGATTTTAGGTTTTTCGATCAATTTTTTTGGATTTTTGGCCGACTTTTTGGGTATTCTGTCGATTTTAGGGCTTTTGGCCGATTTTATATTTTTTTGGCTGATTTTAGGGTTTCTGTCCGATTTTAGGTTTTTCGGTCAACTTTATGTTTTTCGGCTCTTTTGGATTTTTTGATCGATTAGTAATTTTTAAAAGTTTAAATTTCAAATTATTAATTTTTAGATATCATTTGAAATTCTTTAAATTTAGTTTAAACTAAATAAACTACAAATTCCCTTCATTTTTAACATTTTAGTTATCCGCATAAAAAAAAAAAAAGATTATCCGCATATCCTCGCTATTTCATGTTCTGCATTCCACACACTTTACATTCCAAATCTCAGTCTATAAATACAGAGTTCCAACCACTCATTTTTCATTCACACCCATCCATTTCATTTCTTGTTCCATAATAACAACGATTAATCTTTTTTTCATTTCTCAAACTACTAATTAAGCCATGGCCGATGAAGTGATTCTGCTAGATTTCTGGCCAAGTCCATTTGGTATGAGAATCAGAATAGCACTTGCTGAAAAGGGTATCAAATATGAATACAAAGAAGAAGACTTAAGGAACAAAAGCCCTTTGTTGTTACAAATGAACCCTGTTCATAAGAAAATCCCTGTTCTCATTCACAATGGTAAACCAATTGCTGAATCTCTAATTGCTGTTCAATATATTGATGAGGTTTGGAATGATAAATCTCCTTTGTTGCCTTCTGATCCGTATGAAAGATCACAAGCTAGATTTTGGGCTGATTATGTTGATAAAAAGGTATATAATTTTACCCTTTTTGTTATGTTTCATTACATGTGAATATTTATTGCTTATAATTTATTCATCATTGCATTTGTAAACCCTTTTCGCCCTAGTTGATGAAAGTTTTATTCTTTTGCATTTTTAGTATTAATTCTTTAATTAACATTTTGTCTGCATAAATTTTTCATTCTTATACATTTCTGGAAACACTATTTTACTATGAAGCGCAAACACTATTTTGATTAAATGTATCAGTGTCGGACATGCACTAGACATATTATAACATTGAATTATATCATTTTCTAAAATTATTATTGGTGTCGGCGAGTTAGTATCTGTGATTCATAGCTATTTTAACCGTTGTTCTTAAATTATTACCTGTAAGTTTTTTCATGTATATGAATCAAGAGAGAAACTAGAATTTGACATTGAGATTAGCTTAATATGATTCAATCATGTGTATCTCAATAAAGAATTTTGAAGTTAATCCAAATTGGGAGCAGCACCTTTTTATTTGGTATAAAAGATTTGTTTAGGTTAGGTACCATTTGCAAGTTTATGGAGAACCACAAACATCATTGAAGATTTACAATAAAAGTTAGTATAGGAGAGGCAAACCGTGTGCACGTTCAGAAAGAACCTTAAATCGCACTGAAAATTTACAATAAAATTGATATACATCCAACTCCGATGTATGAGTGGAAGATTTAACTATCTGTGTCAACTCCAATTCGCAATTGGAGCATTTTTGTTTCAAAAAATTAATACTAACTTTTTGATGTTTTTTAGCATGTAATATGATAATTTTGTTGTTCTTGTTTTTGAACTTTATGATCTAATTGAGTTTGTTAATACTCGATGTCAAATAGATATATGAAGTTGGAAGGAACCTTTGGACCAAAAAAGGAGAAGAACAAGAAGCTGCCAAGAAGGAATTCATAGAAGCCATCAAATTGTTGGAGCAAGAGTTGGGAGACAAGACTTATTTTGGAGGAGACAAACTTGGTTTTGTGGATGTAGCACTCATTCCCTTCTACACCTGGTTTAAAGGCTATGAGACTTTTGGTAACATCAATATGGAGAAGGAGTGTCCCAAGTTCATTGCTTGGGCTAAGAGAAGCATCAAGATTGAAAGTGTTTCCAAGTCTCTTCCTGATCAGGATAAGGTGTATGACTTCATTGTGCAGATCAGGAAGAAGATAGGCATTGAATAGGTTGGAGATGTTAGGCCAAACTGATGATTTCTCATGTCTTAACTTTTCTGATAGAACAATCATGATATTATGCAATAAAAGGCACGTAGATGTGCCAAGCTTGCTTGACAATGGTGTACATGACAATGGTTTTTGTCATGATCTAATTTGTCAGCCTCCCTTTATTGTGAGTGAATTGTTTGTCTAGGTTCTATAGTAGTGGCTTTTATTTTGGTTGTGATTTTGTTTAGTTGTATCTGTCATTTGTAATTGTATTGGATTACCTTTATATTCATATCTTAATGCATGTAAGTCTCTTGTTTCTGATCCTCTTGCCAATCTTTGTGCTTTTTGTAGTAATGGTTTTGGTCATTATAATATTTGCTTCTTGTTGAAATTGGAAATTTGGCCTAAGTCAACCTTACAAAACTGCAAATTTGATAGTGGATATATAGCTAAACGGATCTTGGAGAGGGTCTGATACCATATTAAAATTGAGAATTTGGTATAACTCAACTCTACAATTGGCTTGTATGTTCGGGTCATCTGACAATGGTTGACCATATGACATTTTGGAAGCAAGAAATGAGTTTCTATCTTCAAAGTTAAAACTAAACATAAAAAGCAATGGTTTTGTTGTCAAAGGAACTGATAGAGACTTGACTCTATCAGGAACAAATACAATTGAAGTATAGGAGAAATCCAAAATGGTACCGATACCTGCAAGCCAACAAGCAGCCTGAAATTACCACACTTTGTGCAATTGTTTGTAGTTCGGTGTTTTGTATTTGTTGCTTCTGCTTTGTTATTGCTCACAACCATGATTTCTTGATTACAGTTGCTGCAGTCACTCAATTCAAAATTGCATCAATAATAGAATTCTGTGAAGACAAATGTATCCAGAACACATTAATATCAGCTTATCATCTTCAAGCAAATGGGTAGGAAGAGTTTGTAAATAAACTGATCCTAAGAGGTTTAAAGAAAATATTAGATGAAAGGAAGGACGTCTAGGCGGAGAATTACACCAGGTGTTGTGGTTGTATACCACACCACACTAAACCACCGGTGAGATAGCCTTCAAGATGATCTATGGAGCGGATGCTATGATTCCAGTTGAAATAAACCCGTTGCATTGTTTTCCTTATGTTGGGAGTGTTGAGTTGAGAGTAGTATGCCTAAATATTTTTTTGAAGATCTTAGATTTAAATATAGTTTAGAGTTACATTTAAAATAAGAGAATATTAGGTTTTATGATTTATATTTCTTTCTAGAATTTTTAAGATCCGTTTAGAATTTATTATAGAATTGAGTTTTGTTTTAAAAAATATATGATTTGTTTTTATGTAGCTCTATATATAGAGCCATAAGCATAATGAATAAAACAAGAACTTTAGTATTCTCATATAACCCTATATTTGAGGAGAATTTTCTCCCTAAAATTATATCTCACCAAATTTCGCAATATAAAAACACAAAAAACCATATTGACTACGGTCTGACAAGTGCACCAGTCTGTCGTCGAGTAATAATTCACACTCTACTGAGTAGAATCAGTTCGTATCCACATGGATCGGGTCAAAACAACTAATTTACTTTAGGAACTATGAGTTGCCTCCGCTTTATAAGTTGGGATAATTTTCGATTCAAGAAACAGAGAATATAAACTAGAAAGAGACAATTTGAGAGGATAGGTTAAGTAGTTGGAATCCCTCCCTTATTCCTGCTGGGTAAGTGGTGCTATATCGTTGACTATTCCTTTTTATTATTGACGAACTAATATAAGTATTAATAACCGCTTACGAGAATTACCCTAATTACGAGTATAAAAAGCATTAATTACCAGAACAGGGACCCGTGTTGGACACGTTGTCACATCCCTAAGCTAATGATTAGGCTCTGAATATGTAGTCAATTAAGTTTGATTTTAGAAGGTATTTAGCCCTTAGTCACAACAGTGACTAAGCTATTGCCTATTGATCTGGGTAAGCTTCCGTCTTTTTGAATAAATCCTAAGCCCTTGTGGCACAATACTAGGTATCACTAACCCTATCCAGGTTAGCTGCCGACTTTTTGAATAAATCCGAAACCCTTGTGGCAGAATACTAGGTATCACTAACACTAAGTGCGCTCCCTAATTGTAGCTTTCAATCAGGTTACGTAATTAAAACTTAGACAGTAGAATAAATAAATCTGAATAGAAAATTATATAAATATAGTATCAATTTATATGTTTCCAGCATTCCTAAGGGGGTTCATCTTCTCCACTAAACCTAAAGGAGTTTAGCTACTAATAGACATAATTAAATTATAAGAATTAAAAGAATGCATACGAATAACCTAACTACCTTGCGGAGGAAGTTACCTTTCCCGTTGAAGGGGGAAAGTTCCTTCCCTTGAGAGCTCCTCCTCCTCTGCTCCTTATAGAGAAATAGTTCTCTAATTTTTTGAATGAATAATTGTGAAGGAGATGAGATTTATTTATAGTTTTTCTAATGGGACGTAGCGTCTCCATCGCTGTATGTTGGACCCATCGTACTGCGATGTGTTGATTTGTTCCAAAAATAACACTGCAGATTCTGTTCTTTTCTTGGGCGCAACGTTTCCTTCCCATCATAATACGATGAATGCTATCTAACTGCGATGGGACTTCAAAATTACATTTTTGCTTCAACACGAAAGTTGTGGCTCTCTATCTTACCTTTCCAACACATGGTAGCGGGCCTCATTCTGATATTCGTAGCTCAAGTTATGGTCTGCAGACTGAGAGCTGCGCATTTTCTTCCTTTTAGCCTCTTTTTATGCATTTTCTTCAATTCTTGACTTCTTGGACAAGTAGCTTCACTTATATTGTTCTCTAGTGAAGTTTTCAATGTAATCATAGAGTGTTTTCTCTTATCCATAGATGATAACCTAAAGGAAGCAATAGTCTTAGGTTGGCACTTTCAGGAAGTGAAGCGTGAAGTAAACTGCTCACAAAGATATGTCCTGGATTTGATTGATCTATCTATAAGGCTTTTAAACCAGGTCATTGTAGAACCTTTGATAGTGGAATAACTTACACTTGACACCTTCCTTTGTCAGAATCAACTGGTGCGGGTTTTTCTCCTCCCCTTCCTTTCTTGACAGTCTAATTTTTTCCTCTGTTGGTTTTGTTATTGCCTCCTCCGGCTTGGACTTCATCTTGGCATTTGTTCCATTTAGATTGAGATCCTGCTTCGTTGTGAAGTGCAGTTTCTTGGCTCTGAAGAATTGGGGTCACAATTTCTCTTGGAGTTATTTGGTGGTTTTGTTCTACATTGCTATTTTGTCGAGGAGAATTTGGCATGTTTGAGGGACATTCTAATTGACGTATTGGAGTTTCCGGTCTTGTTGAGAATCTGCTCTGGTGACAACACTTCTGATCTCTTCACGAATAGTGGAAATTGGTGGATTTTGTTGGGACAACGACCGAACATATGTTGCTGCGTGGTTGAAAGTAAAAATATCAATATATTTATTTGGTAGTCGTTGATTGATGGTTTCTTGATCTGAGGTTTCGCCTATGATAATGAGGATAGGTATGGAGTTGTCGTGAAGTGACTGTTGGGTAGAGGTTTGCTCTGTGATGGCTTCACGTCATTACTATGTTCAAACCATATTTAAAGGCATGTTTAGGTAGTATTTTATATGTTTTTCTGCAAGAAAGAGAAAAAGAATCGTTACAAGATTTCTTGAAGCACAAGAAAAAGAAGAAAATTGAAGAAAATCAGCACAATTTGCATCATGACATATGCCTAGTAGTTTGACCATATCTAGAGTTTCGTAACTCGGAATGAGGCGGAACTTGCGGAAAATGAAAGCTAAGATCAAGATCTACAAGTTTTATGAAGAAAACAAATGCATTTGCCTCTGTCATTTGACTAGGTGCGGGCACGTGACCTAGTTCTATAAATTGTAAAATTTCTCGGTTTAAGGGACAAATTTTTGACGGCGAAAAAGACAACTTTTGAGAGAAAGTCCAGAGGTGCACAAGCAAGGGTTCTAGTGTGAACACACCATTATTCCTTACTTGTAATGAATTCTTTTACTCTATTTTATGTTTATGCTTTAATTATGAGTAACTAAACTTCTTGATTGGATCCTAGGGGATTCTAATTGCTATTGTTTTGAACCATGTATTTCATATGATGTGTTAATTGAGTTAAGAAGTTAGTTTCAGTCAATTATCCTTTGTTCTTATTGCTTTACATTATTTGGCCAATTGTGTGATGATTATAATTGTTTGTTTACTAAAACATTAGAAGCAAATTAATTGACCTAGGGATAATGTTTCAATTAACTCTCACTTTAGACATATCGGTCTCTTAATTGAGAATTCAAAGATTAAAGGGCAAAAACCTCAATTGATTATAGGTCATCCTAAGACATTAGGGATTGATAATCAATTGAGAGGATTATGTACCAAGACATTGGACATGGTTATTATTTTTAATCGAATCGTGGAACTAAGTTGTAATTTGTTAACATGCTTGGAATACCAAGATAATAGTAGTTATATGAACCGAAAAGATCCAATCGCCTTCTCATCTCGAATCAAATCCTATTTTATTTCCGTTTTATTTTCTAAAACCCTAATTCCAACAAAATCCTCCTTTTATTTAATTGTCAATTTACTCTCATAAGATATCAATTACCATTGTTTGATTTACTACAATCCCTGTGGATACGATAATTTTTATATTTACTTTGATACTTCATCAAATGGCACCGTTGCCGGGGATTGTTGATTCAATCAACAAGGCAATTGGACCATACGTAGTGTTCTTTTATTTTTATTGTTTTTAATCTTTGTTTCTATTATTTAGGAGTTTTATTTTTCAGTCATATATTATAAAAATCCAAAAATTAATTTCTTTTAATTTGATTCTGTTAGAGTTTATTTAGGATCTTTAGTTTTTTTTAGTAGATTTTGTTTATTTAAAATATTGATTTTGTTAAATTTTATTAGATTCCATTCTTAGTTATTAGTAGTAGTTGCTATATAAAAAAATAAAAAATAAAAAAAAGTTCTAAATTTTTCAGTCTTGTGTAGTGCAGTTGCTTCTAAAGGTATTTTTTTTGTTTGTGTGCATGCAAGGTAAATCACAGGAAGAACTACGGTTTGATCCGGAGATATAAAAAAACAGCTAAAGCAAAGAAAACGCCTGGAATGTTCGAACTAAATATTGAAACTGTGCTCTTAGCCCAATATAAACTGATGAATAAAAAGATGGAATCTCTCCTCAAACACTTCACAAACTCTTATACTCCTCAAATGCAGGTTAAAGCCGCCCAAGGGGTGACATGTGATTTTTATGGTCAAGGGCATGTTAATGGTGAATGTTTTCCTAAAGGTTCTGAGGAAGCAAACTACTTGGCTAATTTCAAGAAGATCGACCCCAACCACAACTACAACCCTTTCTCCAACACCTATAATCCAGGTTGGAGAGGTCATCCAAATTTTGATTGGAAAAAAAATAAAAATCAATTTCGACAACAAGCTTCTTCACAAAATATTCAACAAAGAACGCCTTCTTACCTAGAAGGTGCACTCACTCAATTTGTCAAGGTAACCCATGGGAACTTTGAAGCAATAAAGATTAGCCAAGACCAGATGAAAGTCAACCAAGACATTGCCAACAAGAATCGTGAAGCTTCAATCAAGAACTTAGAAACTCAAATTGGACAGCTGTCAAGGAAATTCGTGGCTACTCAAAACAAAGGATTTAAAGGTTCCACAAAAATCAACCCAAGGAATGAAACTTACAACACTATAAATTTAAAAAGTAGAGTAGTTCCTTCACCGAAGATTGTGATGAAGAAAAATAAGGGAGCGCCTAGTGATGAGGGAGTGAAAGAAAAGAGATATGTTGATAAAAATGAGAGTGAGGGAGAAGTCGAAAAAGAGTGGAAAGTAGAGGAAGTGAGTGAGAATGACTCTGAGGAGCTAGTTGAAAACAAGAAGGAGAAAAAAAGTGAGAGGGATAAGGCGAGAGCGATTTTGAGGAAGGAAATTGAAAATCGGAGGAGGCAAGGTAAGAAAGACCTCATGAACAATTCGGGTCCTAAAGAAGTGTCTCCATATGTCAAGTTACCTTATCCTCGTGCACCAAAGAAGGAAAAAAGCCAAGAGAAGGTGAAAAACCAAGAGAACACTTTCCAAAAATTCATGGAGATGTTCAATAATGAGGAGTGTAGTGCCATTATCCAAGCCAAACTCCCACAAAAGAAGAAAGACGCCGATAGTTTTACTATACCCATCTCTATTGGGAATATGCACGTGGGGAAGTCTTTTATTCATTTGGGAGCAAGCATAAATTTAATGTCGCTTAGCATGATGAAGCTCATACCCGGTGCGGTAGCCAAGCCCACAAAAATGCAACTCACTCTTGCCGATCGATCAATCACTTACCCTTATGGAATCTTGGAAGATGTGTTGGTGAGATGTGCCGAGTTTATTTTCCCGACTGACTTTGTGATTCTTGATATGGAGGAGTGTGTGGAAGTCTCGGTTTCGTTGGGAAGACCCTTCTTGACAACCGGTACAGCTCTCATAGATTATTGTGAAGGATTTCAAAGTCTTTGAAAGCATGAAGCCGCATGACAAGAAGAAACCTCAATGTTTCCAAGTGGAGGCAAGGTAAATTATTGTGAAGGATAACACTAAAGATGAGGCAACTAAGCCTACTTTTCCGGAGTTGAAACAACTTCCTTCTCAATGGAAGTATGTGTTTATAGGTGAAAATTCCAAAATATGGTTATCATTAGTAGCTCTCTCACTCCCTTGGAAGAAGAGGCCTTGTTGAAAGATTTTAAGCAAAACCAAGGTGTTATGGGTCTTAACGTGGATGGTACTATTCCGGTTATTTACTTGCATAAAGTGAAGAAGGAAGAAGTGACCATTCCGGGTGATGTGCCATTGAAGCCTCATACTCCAACTTTGGAGACTTTAGTAAAGAAAGGTAATGAAGCTTGTTAAGGCCGAAATGGTGAATCTGGCCCTAACTCTCCAAAAGGTAGAAGGTAATGGGGAGAGACCCAAGAAAGTTCGTCCCAAAGTTAAAAAAGAAAGTTAGAAACAAAGGGGAGAACAAGTGGAAGGAGTTAATGAGTCATCCTGTTCTAGAAAATTCATTGATGGTCGATCACAAGGTGACTCATATGAGACAGGAGCACAAGAGGAATCAGATTGAATCACATTGAAGTACCCCCATAATTGAGTTGTTGTCGTCAAGCACGGGGATGTTAAACAAGCGCATGATCTCTATGGTCATGGACCGTCAAGCTATTGACGCTAAAAGAGCGCTTCTTGGGAGGCAACCCAATGTTTTTATTTATTAATTTCTAGTTTTTGATTTGCCTTGTTTTGTGTTTGCAGGTTAAGCAAAGGAGTAAAGTCGAGTCACGAGACGATTGATAATGTTTGATTCCTTGAACTTGAATTTAATTTTGTCTTTGATGAATGTTTGTGTCTTTTTGAAAACTAGTGCACTATTTAGATTTGTTTGTTCTGAAAGATGCGAAGTCTGTTAAGTTAGCGTCTCTGATGCATGAATATGTGATTTTTGTTGACTGCCTTAGAAAAGTTGAGGAAATTTCTCAAACATTGACCACTCGATAATCCAGCCCAACCGTGAGAATTCGAGCTTAAACACTTAATTTTTTTTTCCTGGTTATAAGAGATTCCACAACTTAGCTAATTCTCTAGAACTTGTGTAGGTTCTCTCTTGATTGATTGCTATGATTTACACACCGGGGCAAGTTGTTTTTACCTTGACCCTGTTGAAGCCACCCATTTTAAATGTTATATCCTTCGTTAACCCCTTTGAGCCGAAAGAAAAATGTTATTGTTGCTGAACCAAAAATTTTCACAAAAAGAAACAAAAAAAAGATGATTTTCTTGGAGTTCAGACAATTAACTAATAATTGAGCACATTGCTCATTATAAGTTTGGGGTTGCTTTTGAAATTAACAACTGATTAAGTTTGGGGTGGTGTACTAGAGAACTGAAAAATAAAAAAATATAGAGACGGATATCAGATGAAAAAGAAAGTGAAAAAAAAGAGGTATCTCATAAACCTAAAAACAAATTGTGATTGAAAAAGCGTTTTGAAAAAAAAAAAGTTCTCTAGTATAAAATGCTAAAGTGTAGGGGGAGAAGAAAGAAAAATAATAACTTTATTGTTTCGAAAAATGTGATCTTGAAAACTCCAAGTTTTTCTACTTACTATCCAAAAAATCCACCCTGAACCTTAGCCCCGTTATAACCCTAAAGTCCTCTTAAGGTGTGAAGTTGTATGCATGTCGATCGATTGTAGAATGTTTACAAGCCTATGATTGAATAACTATGACTGTGTTGATCGAGTGAAATTTAACCTTTTCAAACATGAGAGAGTGTGAGGGAGTGATATGATTATAGTTTGGTCAATTTTTGTGAAAAGTTCTCTGTTTTTCGATAGCATTCGGTGTACAAGTGTATTCATAATAGAGATGATCATAGGAGTATTGATTATGATGTTTTGACTTGACTGACTTTGCCAATTTGGAAATAAACTGTTGAGATAGGGTAGGTTTTCCTATTGATATAGGTATTCCTTGAGGACAAGGAAATGTTCAAGTTTGGGGTTGTTATGACCTCACTTCATTACTATGTTCTTACCACATTTCGAGACATGTTTAGGTAGTATTTTATATGTTTTTCTGCAAGAAATAAAGAGAAAAAGAATCGTTACAAGATTTCTTGAAGCACAAGAAAAAGAAGAAAATTGAAGAAAATCAGCACAATTTGCATTATGACGTATGCTCGGTATTTTGACCATATCTAGAGTTTCGTAACTCGGAATGACGCGGAACTTGCGGCAAATGAAAGCTAAGATCAAGAAATACAACTTTTATGCAGAAAAAAATGCATTTGCCTCTGTCATTTGTGCCAGGCGCGGGCACGTGACCTAGTTCTATAAATTGTAAAATTTCTCGGTTTAAGGGACATAATTTTTACGACGAAAAATGCAACTTTTGAGAGAAAGTCCAGAGGTGCACAAGCAAGGGTTCTAGTGTGAAAACACCATTATTCCCTACTTGTAATGAATTCTTTTACTCTATTTTATGTTTATGCATTAATTATGAGTAACTAAACTTCTTGATTGGATCCTAGGGGATTTAATTGCTATTGTTTTGAACCATGTATTTCATATGATGTATTAATTGAATTAAGAAGTTAGTTTCAGTCAATTATCCATTGTTCTTAATGCTTTACATTATTTTGCCAATTGTATGATGATTATAATTGTTTGTTTACTAAGACATTAGAAGCAAATTAATTGACCTAGGGATAATTGTTCAATTAACTCTCACTTTAGACATATCGGTTTGTTAACTGAGAATTCAAAGATTAAAGGGCAAAAACCTCAATTGATTATAGGTCATCCTAAGACCTTATAGATTGATAATCAATTGAGAGGATTATGTACCAAGACATTATACATGGTTATTATTTTTAATCGAATTGTGGAACTAAGTTGTAATTTATTAACATGCATGGAATACCAAGATAATAGTAGTTAGATGAACTGAAAAGATCCAATCGCCTTCTCATCTCGAATCAAATCCTATTTTCTTGCCGTTTTATTTTCTAAAACCCTAATTCCAACAAAATCCCCCTTTTATTTAATTGTCAATTTACTCTCGTATGATATCAATTACCATTGTTTGATTCACTACAATTCCTGTGGATACGATAATTTTTATACTTACTTTGATACTTCATCACTCTACGGCTTTGCTACGGGTTGTTCATGATCCTGGCATTAGAGTTGTTGGTGTTGAAGGATGTAACATCCTAACCCACTTATACTATTTACTTAAAATAAATACATACAAGCAATTAAGGCGTCACAAGATAAAAATTTCACAATAGCATGCATACATATTCATTAGAGATCAACAGAAGCATTTAATAATCATATGAATATATAATAAATTCATAAAGCTCAGATCCAAGCATGCATAGTCATAAATCTTATTACAACTTAACAATGTTCTTCTTAAGTGAAGACCTTCTCATACTACTCATAAGTCTAAAAACAAGGATAACATAATAATAATAATAATAATAATAATAATAATAATAATAATAATAATAATAATAATAATAATAATAATAATAATAATAATAACAAGGTCTTAACATCAAACAAACGAAAGCCAATACTAATCCCAACAGTGTTACAATATCAGAGAAATCCTAGACTCTAGATAACCTAGGATAACTCTACATCAACTCCTTACCAAGTTAGACTAATTTGGCCACCAAGCAAACTCCTAACGTCTCAAGATAACTCCGAGAAGAATCTGGACCCAAACCATACACAAACACAAAGTAGAGAGTTAGTTACAATTCAAGTTCATAATCATAAGCATAAGGAGCACTTATATTATGGAAACAACATTAATATGACTAAACAACTATATTGTCTAGTAACATGCATTTCATACTCATTAAATAATAGTAACTCATGCTCATCACCCTTTAATTAAACATGTAATCATATTCACATTTAAATCAATCAAAGCACAACCATAGTGAGCACAATCTCAATTACCAATTACCACATAATCACATAATTCATAATGCAACTAATGTCACAAATCTCATGTCACGTCACCCTAGACATCACTACATGCATGCGGTACCATTCACCTCATATTAGGATAAACATATATCTCATTCACCTCATTTTCAGTACATATGCATGATGAATGTATGTACATATACCTTAATGATAACCACCACAAATCACCTCATGAAATATAGTACTACACAACCTATATTCACTTCAATTTACCTCATCATACCATCATTAGGTCATACATACAACACACACACACACATCATATATTCACATAGGTTCATCTCATACTCCAAGTTTCTAATTATCAAATCAATTATGCAATCATAAAGCATATATTCAAATATTCTCAAGATATAATCAATCTAATCCTATAATATGTTATAAGATCATAATTCAAGTATGTTATAAGCACACAACTCTTCAAATCAATCTTATAATAAAATTGAATCAGGGCTTCCTCGCTAGGCGAGCTCCTGGCGAGACTTAGCGAGCTAACACATGCGGTTGCTCGCTGCTAGCGAGCCAAGGCGAAAGGCACTCGTCACCACTCACTGCAACTCGCCTTGGTGAGCAGATGCATTTCTGGGCAGCATCAAGAACATTTGAATACTCGCCTGGCGAGCATAATACTCGCCTAGCGAGCCAACCCATAAAAGTACTCTGCTCTCAAGTTTAAGCTCAAAAATCATTAAAAATCCTATTTTTCAACATGTAAATCCCTAAAGCTATCAACTTTAAGCATACATAACTCATACAAGCTTAGAAGTACAACTTTTAACATTTTCAAACATCATTTCAAGCTTAAAGCATATGATTTTCATACTTTTTCTAAAAACTCATTTTCAAATAAAAACAACAACAATTTCATGTAAAAACATTACATTTGATTATGGAGATTCGTAAGGAAACATACATGAACACATAATCATCAACAACAACATATTCATAAACTTCAAACACATTCCCAAGAATTCCAACCCAACCAAAATGAGATGAGAGAGTTTGGGTGTGGAGAATAGTCATCTCCCCTCTCTTTGATCATCTCCATGAATATGTAAACTACTCTCTTACCATAAGAAATGATGAATCCCTAGCTTTCTCTCTTGAATTCCTTCTCTTCCCCTCTGCCTCCTTCTCTTCAAACACTCTCTCTCTATCTCTTTCCTTTGTTATGTTATGAGAGCTCTATCTCTCACTCTCCTCATACAATTCAAAACCTAGTTAGTCTAAAAGACTTAATTACC
The DNA here is from genome assembly GCA_954870985.1 of Trifolium fragiferum. Lineage (NCBI taxonomy): Eukaryota > Viridiplantae > Streptophyta > Magnoliopsida > Fabales > Fabaceae > Trifolium > Trifolium fragiferum. Next base: position 19,612,151 of record OX940789.1, read on the forward strand.
CTCACTCACTCACTTATTCCAAACACACTAAATTCCAAACATTACCTTAAAATGCCTCCACTCACAACTTCCTACATATTATCCCCTACTCTTTCCTCATATAGCTAATACTAAAATTAACTACTAAGCCAACGCTAATATATCCTAAAGGACTAATTATCATCTAATAAAATAAAATAAAGTAATACGGGTGTTACAAAGGAAAATGGTAGTTTGGTGGATTCAAAGAGACTTATAGGAAAACTATAAGCCTACAGACGACGCCACTGCTTTGAATGGGCAGAATGGAACAACTCCTTTAGTGAGGCTAAAGTGTTGCTTGTGGTGGTGAAGAGCTTGAAGCACAAAGGGGAAAGGTAATTGCCAAAATGTTAACACTTCAACGCTCAAGTCAATATTTGCTCAAGAGAAATGTGTATTAATTGGGTGAATTGTGTGTACCTTAAGTGTATATATATGCAAGTTCGCGCATGGATATTCATGAAGATTGGCAATTCACTACGTGAGTGAAATAAAGAATTGTACTTTGCAAGGATAATTCTTGTACTATGTTCCTTTGGTCAATCCGAAGCAAATTACGCAAACACAATTTTTTTATTGACAACTGTTCGCACATATATCAAACCAAAAAAAAGGAAACAGGTTTGTGAACTCGATTTATCAAACCTAAAAAAGAGAAACTGGTTCATGAAAGTGATCCATCGGTAACTTAAGCAAAAAAAAAATCGATTTGAGTGTTTATTTTTTATTCGATTGGTTTATTTAAACCCTTCGGTTACAGAACCAAACCCATTGTATTAACTATTATTTTTATGTTATTATTATTTGTAGTATTAGAACCAAGCTCAAATTACGACAAAGCTCAACCCTGTAGCTAATAATCCAATACAAAAACGAATCCACCAATTGGAACCTTACTTTCTCACTCTCCATCTAACTAGGTAGTGTTGTCGTCACCTTCACTTTCACCATCAACTTCACATTCATCTTCATCCTGAACAACTCATTCACTTCTCTCAACAACTCTTCATTATACTATCTGTAACACCCCGTTTTTCATAACTCAAAAAGGGCATTATTTTTATTTTTTAAACAAACACTCAGAGTGCGCGGAAAACATTTTAAATGAGCCGGCCTTATTCATACAACAGAACTAAAGCATATAATAGTCCGAATAACATAGTAACTGAAATAGTACTATATGCATCCATAGTGCTTCTCGTAAGCAAAGTGTGTTCCTGAATAGTTATACAACCCAAAACATAACCTCTAGTTCACGACACATAAACAACGTAGTCGAGACTAGGAATATACTAGCTAATGTCACAAGTATCTCATCCAAAGTGTAAGAGTAATAGTACAGTCATCCAGTAACAGTCAGAATCTACTACAGTCATACTACTCAACGCCGACCATCGCGGCCTATCCAAAAAGAATACCATCCTACCGTCAGCAGTCCTAGCACTAATCTGCACAGAGACATCAGGAGACGTCCTAATCACTCGATATCGATACCAAGTCTAAGGAAGGGGTGGGAGATGCCACGTGGGCACTCCGGGTCCATCAGTGGGCCCGTCCCCTGCAGCAGCAGCTGCCTCCTGAAAATCATACACCGGTCCCCCGAAGTAGTCGGGTACGACCCCATCGCCCCAACTGCCGTCTGAGGAAGTATCAGGTCCGTCTGAGGTGGTCTCTCCAGCGACCGACCCTCCACCCTCTGGTGTAACTGGCGCCTCAGGCTGTGGTCCCACGGAAAGTAGCGATCCTAACTCGCCCATGATAGCTGGCCGTACCTGAAGCTGGGTCGATGCTCCAAGCAGGTAATAATAGTCGGTCAACGAAATCCCAAGTGGTCACCGTCCCCCGTACGAGTCCCGACATCACGTGGTCCATCGTCTGGGTGGGATGAGCCCGCGAAAATCACAGCAAGGGTCACCACACATAACATAGATGCAAATAACATATATACATATATATATCTAAAGCGGTAATCACATAGCAATTTCTCATAATTTGCACACAGCATAGAAATGCACAAAAACCTAGCAATGCAGACTCTAAATGATTGTGATCACCCTAACCGGGTCTTTTTCACATGCATGAATTCCGGAATTTAACCTCTCCGCAGAGAGTCGTAGGTCCAACCCCTACTAAATAATAAAATCCCGAAGGATTAAGGTGGATCCACTCCCGCAATCACACCTCGTGGTCCACTCACGCAACCACTTATTAGACTCAATAAAATCCCGCAGGATTCGGGTGGGTCCACTCCCGCAACCGCACCCTGTGGTCCACCCACGCAACCACAACTATGAATGCATGAGCATACGATTCCCCATATATGCTAATGCAAACAATTACATACCTATCAAGCGTATGTAAACAAATCATAACAAGTACATATATTTTCAACAAATCATATGCACACAATCACATGTTAATACATATTTTCTCAAACATATGTAAACAACCCATGCGATAATAAACATTTTCTCATCACGAGAATACATGAAACAAACATGTCAGGCACACACAAACAATCCAGACCAAACATACACATATCTCATTACATGTATATGATGGAAATAAAAGGTGCCCTTACCTTGGCAAGCTTCCACAAACTTTTCTCGCACAACTCTACGATACGCGTTACCTAAAATTAAGTAGCGTACCATCAATAAAATATTCCTCGTACTTTCTATCGAAACGAAACTAGTTCTCAAAACTCTAGAGGGTTCTAGGGTACTTTCTAAAGTTATCCCTCAATGATTTCAGGTTATTCTCATAGCGTTTAAAAATTCACGAAGTTAATTGTACTATTTTTATAACACGAAAAATCATTTTGTCTTCAAATCATAAACTAAAACCATTTTGGACTTTCCTCTTCAAAGACTTGTTTCCCCACACCACAACACCACTTGAAATACAACTAAAACTCTTCAAAAATATTTTGAATGAAAAATCGAAGTTTTCTTGCGTTACAAGTTACACATTTTTTTTTTCTTCCTAACAACCTTTCCTATACTCATTTCTCTTCAAAACTAAAGTTGTCCAACACACACAAGATTTTTGCATAAAATGTGGACTTAGAAAAAATTTGAGATTTTCTTCCCCACCCTTAAGAAGGCCACGGCCTTGGACTTGGAAGTCGGGCTTCCGCGCCAAATTTTTCACTTTTTAATACATGGTAATATCCCATAATACCTAACTAGAACTTATCAAAGCGATTTAGAAATTATAGAGTCGAATCGCAAAATTCGAGAAATCTCATTTAAGGCTTTTCTTAAAGAAAATGATCCTCTAGTTTTCAAAACCTCCCATAACCAATCAAACAATTAAAACAAAGGCTATGGGGAACTATTTGCCTCAAAGAAGTTTTCGAAAAATCGATTCCTCGGACTTTTTATGTGTGCCACGCCCAAATGGGCAAAACGGCCAACTCCACACATTCTATCATTCTAAACCCTAGCATGACATTGTTGATTCATAATGATGTTCAATCGTGCATTCGACTATTTTCGAGACTCGACACGAAATTTTCAAAAACGTGTTCTTCGAGTCGCTCAAGAACACGAAAAATAAATTTTCTTATTTTTCAAAATAAAATTCATAAACACCATACTACTTTGTCACAAAGCTCTAATCTAACTTCAAAATTCAAATACAATCAACACAAAACAAGTTAAAATCATTTATACACTTTTTTCTTCAAACCCTTACCAACAATTTTGAGAAATTTTCTAAACACCATGAGAATCCTTACAAGCTTTGTTAATGTTGTCTAACTAACACTCATGAGCTCAAAACTCCAATCTTCTAGCAATTCTAACATGTTTCTAGAATTTTTCTCTCAAGAACAATTTCTAGTAAAACCTTGAATTTCTATGAACTTAAAAGAAATCAAAGGACAAGGGTAGAGAAGAGGTCTTGTTACCTCAAGAGAAAGAAGATGATCAACTCTTTGATGATTCCTAGCACAATCCAAGCAAGTTTCTTGAGAGGAAGAGAAATTTTTTTTTGAAGTGTGAGAGTGAGAGAGAAAAGGGTCGGCCGAGTGAGAGAGAAGAGGAAGAGAAAATTTTCAAACTTTTCTTTTTGATCTAATGAATCACCACATTCCTATTTGAAAACTCTTGTTTCACTCACAACCATAGGATTAAAGTGTAAAGTGATTTGGTTAAACCCCAACCATGGGATCACTTTAGAGGTCATCATTGCCTTTATGAAATATCTCATGAGTTTCTCTTGCGCTCGCAGACGAGTCGTACTTCGTCGACGGTCCGTCTCATGAAAATTAGAAAACTTACGACGTGATTGTCCGTCGTAAAACATTTCCAAAAATTATCGCTAAACTTTATTCGCCGACTGTAATATTGGTTCTTAACTCCCAAAAATATTCTGACTCCAGATTCTAACTCGTGCAGATATATAAAGTTTGTGGTTAAATTTCGACGGAAAATAGAAACCGTAAATTTTTCCGCAGCGGATACCATTTTCTACTCGTTTTTCCAATAAACGGAGAAAGTCGAAATTCAAAATTCTGAAAGCACAGCAGTGTTCAGATTGATAAATACAGATTTCGGGTCAAAAGTCTAGGTTTTGTTTACACATAAGGAAAAAGCAGTCTCCACCTCAGTGACGACGCTGATTATTACAACGATAACTACGAAATAAACTTAACTGAACCCTAAAACTCTTAGCCACTAATCACGCCTATATCTGGCGTATAGTACAGTAGAATTACGGGTCTTACACTATCTCTTTCATCCATTTAGTGAAACGAAGATTTGTTGAGAGAAGTGAAAGAATTGTTGAGAATGAAGATGAACTTGAAGATGATGGTGAGAATTGATGGTGATGGCAACACTGACAATTAGATATAGAGAGTGAGAAAGTAGGGTTTTAATTGGTGGGTGAGTTTTTGTATTAGGTTATTAGTGATTAGCTCGGGTTCGGTTGTAATGTGGACAATTGGTTCTAATATACTACAAATAACAATAATAACATATAAGGGAAAGAAGAGAAGAATAGAGCAAAGAATCATCATCATCACCCTAGAAACCAAGGAGGATTCACTTTCCTTCATTCCTCGTGCATTCTTTATGGGATTAGTGAATTGGAGTTTGGATTAATAGATTTTAATCCGTGTTTAGGAAATCATGAAGCATGCATCTAATCCAAAATCATTCCATTTTTAAAAAAAACAAATTCACTTTTTAGAAGCTTTATTATGTAACAAAAAAATATGTATACCTTTTTGCAAAAATAAATAAATTTTAAATGTTTTTTTCAACAAAAAATTAGTTTGTCTTTTTAAAATGGAATAATTTAGGATTATATGTATGCTTCATGATTTCCTAAACACATATTAAAATCCAATAATTCAAACTCTAATTCACTAATACCGTAAAAAATGCATGAGCAATGAAGGAAAAGGAATCCACCTTGATTTTAATTAGGGTGATGATGATGATTCTTTGCTCCTATTCATCTCCTCTTTCCCTTGGCTTTAGCCTCTAATTCGAGCTTTTCTCTAAGTCTTTATAATAGTACATAAATATTAGTAGTTTGAAAGAAGAGTTAGTGACATAAAAAACCCATCTAAACTTTAAATAAGCTCCAGTAAGGGAATAACATAAAAAAACATAGCATTTTTCCAATAAACAACAGTTGTATATACTTCTTCAATCAGTACCTAAATCATAAAATAAAAATAGTTTACTAAGTTGTAAGTAAATATAATAAAATGTAAAAAATATAAGAGTTTGAAGATGAAGAAGAGCTCAATAGAAAAATAGTTCAACATAAATAGAATGATGAACTTCATCTATAGATGAGAATGGTGTGAATCTTAACCATTTTAAGGGTAAAGAAAAATAAACAAAATCATGAGAAAATAAACAAAAAAAGAAGAATCCACAAATCGTGAAACGGGCGAAGAAGATTAATCAACCAAATCATGAGAAATTAAATAAAAATCAACAGATCTATAGCAAAAAAGGAAAATCATGAGAAAATCAACTCACTTGAACGAGTGAAGAAGAAGAATAAAAAGTTATATCATGATCTTCAGTTCAACAGAGCCAACGAACAACGAGCGAATGGTGATGGAGCTGCAGCGGCTAGGTTAAGGTTTGAGGAATCATGTTGCGGGAGAGATGGTTGACTGCCTTACTGAAGAAAAAAAAACACGAAATGAAAGAATGACATCAATGAATCTGAATTAGGGTTTTTTTTATCTCTGCCTCTATGGGCCTCTGTTGGATCAATTAATTTTGGATCTATATGGGCTTTTTTTCGGATATGTTCCCTCATCCGATAAACATACTAATATAAATAATAAAGGTTAAAAAGTATATATAGGGTCATCGAGTAAGGTCCTTGCTAGGTTTGTATCATCCACCCTAATTCAGCCAAATGAACTCGATAAAAATTGGATTATAAGACTCGGCGACTCATTACACCCGATTTGGCCTGCCCTCATATGAACGGGTGCAATGGGCGGTCAATTTGGGACGATCGAAGGAATCTTGTCCTACACCAGTTCCATTTGTATTTAAATCTCTCATATGGACAACAAATGGAGGGTAGTAAACGAAACAAGACTAATACTATGTTTGGCTGGACTAAGGTCTTAGGTTCGATTCTCTCTGATTGCCAATTTGAATGGACTAATTTAGCTTCTTACAAAAAGTAAACGAAACAAGACTAATGTTACAGTGGACAACCTTTACAAATGATCCACTGTTGACAAGTGATCAATACTATTATAACGAATACAAATTTTACAAAATCCGCCATTGGATTGAAAGTATACATCAAAATTAACGGTATTTAATAAAATCACATAAATCGTTTTTTTGAACAAGAAAATCATATAAATCGTTAATCTTAATGAGTCTCAATAACATATCAATTGATTTTCAATTTCTCAAATTTTTTTTATGGATGTTCTATATGATATAAATTTTCAATCAAACAGTAAATTTTGTAAAATTCGTATTCGTTATAACGTTATTCATGACTGGTCCACCATGAACCACTTGAAGAAGTGGTCCATATTAGAATTTGTCACAAAACAAAATAAAACATCTCCTTGAAGGCAAATATTAGCATTCTCCCATTAAAAATAATCTCTTCGTCCCTATTTATTAAAACAACGTTGCACCAAGATAACAATTTAGAGGGTTGATTTCAGGTCAAAAATCGACTCTAAATCACTCCTATTTAGTAGATGAAGAAGATGAAAAAAATTAGAGTTAAAGAGAAGAAGGGAGCCGCGGAAGGAAGAATTATGAACTTTCTTCTTTCATCGGAGTTTAATGACAAAATGAAACTATAAAGTTAGTCTATGAGTTTATGGAACCCTCTCAAATAGATTATGAACATATGAATCTTTTAGAAAAAGGTATCCGACTTTATTAAATTGTAAAGTTTTTTTTTTTATCTTACTTAGTTTCAAATTTTACTAAACTAGTATTTAGACCCGTGTCAAGCACGGGTATAAATGCGTTTATAGATTTATTGACTTATAAATAATATATTTTATTATAAATTGAAAATTGAAAATTCTAATTGTTAATAGAAAATAATTAATAACAACTACGTAACTATTTACAATCTTATATAATTTTTATATAAAAATAACATTCTGTGATAAAAACTAACTGTAAAATTTATGTAGAGTTATATATTTTCTTAGGGAAGATTTCTATAGTTTGTATATTTTTTTATCAAATTGAAAATGTATCATAATTGTTGTTTCTATTATTCTCCACCAAAAGAATTATATAAAGTTGATGGAAAATAATTTCTCTCTATGATATATGGAAGAGAATTTGAGGTTTCGTAAATAAACTTTGAGGTGGATAAGAATTACAGGAAAAAAAAGTTAGTGTATCAATATATGAGTAGAAATATATACTACAATATAAATAACAAAAAAATAAAATTGATTCTTGTATTAATATTTAAGTAGAAATATAAGTTCCCGTTGAAATTAAAAAAATAATATATGACAAAAATATAAAATAAATAGGTCTTGGTATTAACATATATATATATATATATATATATATATATATATATATATATAAAGAGTCATGTGTATTAATGCATAAGTAAAAATATATGTTCCCGTAGAAATTACAATAACAAATACACCCCGTATTGATGTATGAGGTGAAATATATAGGCCATGTAGAATTTAAAAAAAATAAATTTCGTATTAATATATGAATAGAAATATAAACTACATTATAAATTACATAAATATAAAAAGAAATATAAGTTTATGTAGTAATTAAAAAATAGTTCTCGGAAATATATAAACATAGTCTTATATAAATTTAAAAAGTAAGCCCCGTACAAAATACATAAAAAATAACATAGATCCCGTAAAAATGTAATAAAAAAAAACGCACATGTATTATATATAAGTCATGTATGAATGTATCTAACCGATGTTATTTATTCTGCATATAAAAAAAAAATATATTATACTATGCTAATTTTTAAGAGAAACGTTAAATGGTATTATACAAATACCGACAAAAACAATTGAATCGAAAAAAATCTATGTTTTTAGGAAATTACTATATTGCTCTTTCTCCTCTTAATTTGTTGGTCTTTTCTAAATAAACCAAAAATTAATACATAAAGTAATCTTAACTTAATCAAATTAATCCGTCAAGTTCAATTGCAACCATCTTAGATTTAATCCGGTCCTTTTGTAGTCTTTTTACACATCTACAAAAGAAATATATATAATAAATGATTAAATGCAATACAAAACATCATTTTGACAAAATCATAATAAAATAAAAAAATTGGGATTAATTACTGATAAAAAATATACGGCATATACTCACCTAAGAGTATATAGGCATGAAATGAAAATATATATTTGCAAGAAAAATAATATATCAGAATAAAAAAAAAATAATACAATGAACAATATAAAAAACAAAGAAAATATAGGTTTAGAGAAGGATTTAAAAAATGGTACAAAAAACGTAAGTCTAAAGATTATTATTTATAGGCAAAGACATCAAATAATCAAATTAATCATTTTCCCTGATTTATGGATGAAATATCTAAAAATTAAAACTGTACATTAATGCTAACAAAAATTCTGTACAATAGTAGTAATTTTCTAAATTTGTAATTTTGGGTTATAAACAAAATCGTATTAAATAAAGCTTCCCAATTTTAAATATTTTAAAAATAAATTAAATGAGAATATCACACATTGGGAAGAAGAGTGAAGATATCACACAAAACCGTATTAAATAAAGATTCTCAATTTTCATATCATGTGTACACTTTTTTTTTTTAATGTAAATATGCATAAATATATATGAGATGTATAATATTTTTCTGTATACTTGTGTATATGATTATATAAACATATGTAACAAAAAAAATAATAAATAAAAGTATTGTGGAAGTTTTTACAACTCAATAAAAATTATAAACTTTTTGTTTTCTAATCTTCTTTTTAAAAAATGTGTAATTTTAAAAATGTGTGATTAATGTGCATAATTCATTATCATTTATATAGCTTTGACCAAAAACAAAAGTATTAATTATACAGATTTTGTAAATTAAACTTATGTGGATTAATTGCTAAAATGATATGAGAAGAGGATTCATTTGAGAGTGCCATGTGTACATTAAACCTTGAAAAAAAGTTTCAAATCATGAGGAGATGCATTTTTTCCCCTTATTATTACAATTGATTATTATTGATTACATATTCAAAAATAAAACATTTCCTATTAGCCCTTAAAATTAAATAAAACATCATCCAAGTTTTCACGTTTCTTTGTTTTTTTTCTTTTCATAAAACACTACCTATAAAAATAAAACACTACAGTTTACCAAAAAAATAAAATAAAAAATAAAACACTACATCATAATAATTTCTTAATGAGTTTGCTATTAAAATGCTAATTTTCAATGTCATTATTCATGACCAAAAAAAAAAAACACTAACATATTCTTTACTATTAAAATGCTAATTATTTCCTTATATGTTTGCAAATAATAAAATGTCTTTAATTATGAATTGAGTAAAATGTTAATTTTCTTATATACATGCGGTTTTGTTATTCCTTAATTGCATTAGTCAACTAATAAATTCATTTAATTCATTTACTGCTAAAACAATATGAGAGGAGAATGTTTGTGGGAATGACATGTGTACACTTACATTTGAAAAAAGACTCTCAAATTATATATACAGAGATATAAATAAAGTTTAAATATCATTTTCTTTTTATTTGTTCGTGAAGTTTTTATTTTAGTCCTTGAATATTTTTTTTTTGTTGCAAATACATCTTTGAATGTGCAAATCTTGTTGGTTTTAATCCCTTCCGTTAAAAAACAACCACGTCTGTAGCTAATTATTAGCTATCAATTAGCTTTAAAAGCAATCGGGAGGGACTAAAACTAACAACATTTGTAAATTAAGGATGTATTTGCAACAAAAAAACATACAAAAATTTGTGGACATATAGGAACAGAAATAATATTTAAACCATATAAATAAATACCAGAAGAAATGTATCATTATACTAAACTACAAATCTAAATAGAATCATCTTTGAACTGCAACTGAGAATGCTCTCAACAAGAAATGACAAGTACATTGTCGCATAGGAAACAATATGCACAAAAATATCCGTCCAAGACCCATTCTCTTTGTTTCCATGAATTGTTTATTATTTCATTTTACATATGCTTCTCAACAATTTATACAAATTGACAAGCTAAACCAAAACACCTGATCTAACTTTCTTTTGTTGCAATCTTCTTTCTCAGCCATGGCAGATGAGGTGATCCTATTGAATTTCTGGCCAAGTCCTTATGGCATGAGGGTCCTAATTGCACTAGAGGAAAAGGGTATTAAGTATGAGAACAGAGAAGAAGATTTCAGCAACAAAAGCCTTTTACTACTACAAATGAACCCAGTTCACAAGAAAATACCAGTTTTAGTTCATAATGGCAAATCCATTTGTGAGTCACTAAATATTGTTGAATATGTTGATGAGGTTTGGAATGATCATTCCCCTTTGTTTCCTTCTGAGCCTTACCAAAGAGCCCAAGCTAAATTTTGGGCTAACTACATTGACACTAAGGTACTTCTAGCCATTTCAGCAATGACATATTCACGCAGTTAAGAACATTGGTGGTTGTTGGATCAAGATTGAACAATCTATATTTCAATATCAAAATTTTAGTTTTTAAAATATCAAAATATTCATTAAAATTTGAACCGATTTCAATCCAACAATCATCGATGTTCATGACCATATGAATGTGTGGATTGCTCTCCGCGACAAATCCTAATTCCTTCTTCTAGTACTTCATTACCATATCATGTTTAGCATAATTAATTTTTTTTTTAGCGTAATTAATTAAATATGTTTTTAGTTCTTATAAAATTAATAAATTTTCAAATTTAGTCTTTACATAATTTTTGCTAAACTTTAGTACCTGTATTACTTTTTCAAGGACTAAATAAAAGGATTAAAATTGCTCATTTTTTATAACTTTTTACTCTTATCTTTATTTATATAAATCAATGTTGGGAAAATGTGAATTTTGTACTAACTACTATGAATGAAATAGATATATGAGATTGGGTTTAAGTATACAAAAGCTGAAGGAGAGGCTAAAGAAGCCGCAAAAACAGAATTTCTTGAGGGTGTTAAAGTGTTGGAAGAACAATTGGGTAACAAACCTTATTTTGGTGGAGACAACTTTGGCTTTGTGGATGTGGCACTTGTTCCATTGTTTTGCATGTTCTATAGCTATACTTTTGCTGGAAAATTCATTGATGATGAAAAATATCCTAATATCACTTCTTGGGCTAAAAGGTGTCTTAAAAGGGAGAGTGTTTCTAAGTCTATTCCTAAAGAGGATAAGGTGAAACGTTTTCTGGAGGAGAATAGACTTTCACATCGTGGTCAATAGAGGCAAGGTTCTAGGGGGATGTGTCTTCTCGATAAAATTTTAAATTGCAGTTGTAATCGCAGTTACAATTGTGATTATATTATCTTTGATATCGTGTGAAAAATTGTGATGTTGTAATGAATAATGCAGAAACCTTGATTTTATGACTGCTTATAGGAGTTATGGAATAATAATAGCATAACAAAAATGTCATTTAGGTGTGCCATCGGTTTTGCTACTTATGTTATTTCAATGGATGTTTCATATTTGTGGCACACTTCAACCTGCTATTCTTTTTCTTTATCCCTCTATGCAATTGTTTAATGTGACTTATGAATCATGCTATTGGTGTGCAAGTCAAATTTTTATGAATTCATACTTTAGGAATAATTAAAGGTAAACACTCTGTTACACATTTTATTCAGATATGTACCGATACACTGTTAAAGTAGATAGTTTTTATAGGCCTATTTGTGGACCTATCAAAATGAGCCATCTCGGAAGATATACCGATGCATATCCAAGCACGGTGTGTATCGAAGAATTCACAATAATTAAAAGTACATGTGATGACTATGAGAGAATAATGTACACAAAGCCATAAATTCTATGGTCCAAGTCCCTCTTTAATCCAAACCAAGTGCTTTTATCACACTCACAACATAATCATACAACTTCTTCTGATCAGGAAGAGTTTTTGACACACTATCTTTCTCCATGCATCTCTTGGCCCAAACAATGAGTTTAGGACACTCCACTTCAATTTTGAAGTTACCATATGCCTCATAAGTATAAAACCAACTGTAAAAAGGGACCAAACCAATATCAAGAAATCCAAAAGTAGCACCACCATAAAAAGGCTTGTCACCCAATGTTTCCTCTAGTGTCTTAAAGATAGAGATCAACTCTTTCTTCCCTTCCTCATGCTCTTCCCCTTTTAAAACATAGACTAAGATGAAAAACTTGAAGCACATGAAGTTAGTTTAAATTAGTTAAAATGTTAGTTGCTTAGCATACAAGCTACTATCACATACACTATAAATTCTTGTATGCACACATTGATTCGTTAAGGAAAATTATTCTTTCACTCTCATTTTGTTCTTCATAATACATAAGGCTTTATACAAGGTTCCCAAATTTCATAATTGAAATTGTATCAGACCTTGTTAGATAAAAAAATAATTAATTAAGCATGAATAGTGTAAATACTTATCATATAAGTATTTGTTCACGTATGTAAGCACAAGATTCAAAGGGTGGGCTATTCTATGGGGCAACATAAGAGAAGCTCCAAGAATACTCAAAAGAGACTAAAGTAAATACAAAGATTGTGCCCTCTCCAAAATGGATCCCTTTCTTGCTCCTAGACTAGGTGCCTCCTTTTATAGTCCATAATTTCTTGACTTAATGGGTTTTTTTACAAGATTTGGATGTCTAGGCCCATTAAGCTATAACTCTAATATATATTTATGTGCAGCTCGTCCATACAAGACACATGGAGATGAAGCACATGTGACCTATGTCACTCGTCCGTGCAGATCACGTGGAGATAGAGCACGCCTAACTCACGTCACTATATTCGTACAGAATGCACGGAAGACCAAGTTGAGATCCAAATGACGTGCATAATTGAACTAAGGGTGGAGCTCAGCATGACCACACGAACTTGTCATGATGAAGGTTGGGCTCAGCTTGACCTGGATGATCCAATTGAGCTACGCATGTTGAAGGTATATGTAACACCCAAACCTCTTTATTAAATAAAATGCTACCTTTATAAATTTGATTCAAATTGCGCAACGGAAATTAAAATTTGATTATAAAAATAATGCGATTTGAGTATTACATCGTACACATAAAAGCTTACTAATAACTTAATTAGTAAAACAATTGTTGTACAAAAATAAGTTTCTAGAAAGGCACATCCTTAAATACATTAAGAATCATAAACAAGACTCTAAAGATACATTATATTAATAATCTCATTCCCGTGTCACATCAGAGCGGAGCTTCACCAACGTCTCAGTCACAAAACATAACCTGAGAACCTGAACCCGCAAAGGTTCAGCACATACACAAAATGGAGGGTTAGATAATATAACCATAAAAAGAAACTAAGTACAAGAACACACTTAACACTTAGGACATAGTATGCTCATGTCTAACAATTCAATTCTTAAACATACATTAATCTCATATCATTCATATCTCATTATCATAAAAGTACAACACATTATAATAATAATACATACTTAATCAATATACAAGTATACACAACATAATTAATTATCAATCATTCATCACACACCTCATAATACACGTAATCACTCAAATTAAAGATCACCAATCAATGTCAATTACAAAGTATCACATTTAATCACATATTCTTAATGCAACTAATGTCAATTACTCATGTCATGTCACCCTAGACATAACTATATGCATGTGATAGATCGAAAAATGTACTATTTAATTAAATTAATATAATATTTCAGTTATTTATATTTGGATTTCGTAATTTTTTATTATAAATTGTTACTAATTCTTGATATGTTATTTTATCAGATGAAAAGTGAACGAATTGAATAAATAAGCGAAAACAGACAGAAAAGGAGCAAAAATGGACGAGAATGGGCCACACAAGTTCAGCCCATTATGAACACTACACGTGTACCCCACCATCACATGCATGCCGTTTGAAGAAGAAACAAGTGGGCTTGGCCCAATGAACAACGCGCCCAGCAAACAAAGAAGCTTTCTCTTCCCACCCCCCCTATATCTTTTTCACCCCTCAATATTCCAATTTTGCCCTTGGTTAAAAAGTTCGGAACGTGTTTTCCGAACTTTTCCTAGTGTAAATTCAACAAAAATTTCGGAAAACACAATCCGAAGTTCGTATTCAAGGCAAAAAAAAGTTCGGAAAACACGTTCCGAACTTTTTAACCAGGGGCAAAATTGGAATATTGGGGGGTGAAAAAGATATAGGGGGGGTGGGAAGAGAAAGCATCGCAAACAAAGACACGCCGCCCAGCTTATTCAATCAAACCATCCATCAATTCAGATCCAACGGCCACTGTTACATGCAATTTAGTCCCAC
Source organism: Trifolium fragiferum (assembly GCA_954870985.1). Lineage (NCBI taxonomy): Eukaryota > Viridiplantae > Streptophyta > Magnoliopsida > Fabales > Fabaceae > Trifolium > Trifolium fragiferum. The sequence goes on from OX940789.1 coordinate 19,627,206, forward strand.
ATCGGTCAGTTTGTTTGTTTTGTCTCCTAGCTATTAGTATAAATAAGTGTCAATTTCTTACAGTTAGACACACAACTTGCAAAAGTTAAAAGAGTTGAATAAAAACTTAGACATTTATTTATTTTATTTTATTTTGACTAAAGGGTGCTTATAGCATTTCATTAATTAAAATGTGTTCAATACAATTTGGTACATCGACCAATATCTGGAAACTAGCTGATAATGTGGCCGCTTTAGCTAGATTATGGGCAACCTCATTTGCTTGTCTCCGCACAAACTATACACTAAAGTTTCTATAATAATTGGAGAAAATAAGTTTACAATGATCCACAATGACACCAAATTTGGAATAGTATTGAGCTAAAGAATGGAAGCTATCGACTACTCTCTTTGAATCCAACTCAAAATCATCAGGTCCTAATTGGAGTTCATATACCCAATTTAACGCAGATAGAAGGCCGAGAGCTTCACCAATATGCACCTCGCTCCTCGGAGTAAACCATTCTGTTTTAGCTAGAATGAACGCACCATGTTCGTCTCTGATGCAGATACCAATGCCAACTCTGTCAGAGTTAGGCGGGAAGGAAGCATCTATATTGCATTTCACACACCCAGTCATCGGTTTACGCCATGCTCTCACCACATTATTCCGAGGTTCTGATGCTGGTTTGGGAGCAACAACCCGGACTGCTTTCCAATCCTGCAACATATTAACAGCACGAGAAAATACAAAATTTTGAGCATCAGTTATATTATTCCAAATCTGATTATTTCGTTGCTTCCAAATGCTCCACAAAATGCATGCAAACACCGCCATGTCACCCATCGACAGCTACTGCAAAATTTGAAAAATGATTGCTTGAACGTCGTCATTGTTGTTAGTAGCATTTGACACAACCTGAAAAAAACTAGCCATGCTCCACACATTTTGGCTACTTGGACACTTAAAAAATACATGATCACTGTCCTCATTTTCTGTATTACACAAAGCGCAAATTTGCGTACAATCCACCCCTTTATCACGCAACCGGACACGGGTTGGAATGCATCTTTGACAAATACGCCATATAAGGTTTTTAACTTTTGGCGGTGCTTTGATACTCCACACTAGATTCCAATTGCCATTGACACGCAAGTGAGAGGTATCAATAAGCTCTTGTACACAAATTTTGTAAGCACTTTTAACAGAATAATCTCCTTTACTTTCACCCCGCCAAAGACGTCTATCAACAGTGATTGAAGGATAAAGTGGAGTTGTAAGAATTCTAGCTACCGAAGGTTGATCAAACATAGACGAAATGCGATGAACATTCCACTCCTTTGAGTCATTCTCCATAATATCAGACACCATGAAACCTGAATAAAGCAAATTATTGTTGTGGACTGGATCAAGAGGAAGAGCATCAATAGGCCAATTTTCATTCCAAAGCGGAATATTATTACCATCACCAATTCTCCATCTGCAACCTGCTCTAAGAAAAAACTTAGCCTTATATAACTTAGAGTTGCAAATGCTTCTCCAGAAAAAACTTGGATTGTGCCCCAGACTAGATTCAAGGAATTCACAATTTGGGAAATACTTAGCCTTATATAACTTAGCAATAAGAGTGTTGGGACTAGTCAAGATACGCCAACCTTGTTTACCCAACATAGCTAGGTTGAAGGCTGAAAGATTCTTGAAACCCATCCCACCATCATTCTTATGCATTGATAATTTATCCCAAGACAACCAATGAATACCTCTGTTATGAGCTCCAGAATGACCCCAGCAAAAGGAGTTCATCATCTTTTCGATTTCATCACACAGAGAAGAAGGAAGGGTAAAAATACTCATAAGATAATCTTCTTCCAAACTCTGTCCTTGATAAAATTAAAAGTTGATTTTTTGCTTCTACCAATCATGGAAGGCAAACCCAAATATTTACCTGTACCAAGCACAGCTTGAACACCAAGAGTGTTTGAAATATTATTCTGATCTGCTGAATTAACATTACAACTACAAAAAATCTCAGACTTTTGAAAGTTAACTGCTTGCCCAGAAGCCTTTTCATAAGTAGTGAGTATGTTCTTCATTGTTTCCGCTTCATTAATATTGGCTCGAAAAAATAAGAAACAGTCGTCAGCAAAAAATAGATGTGAAACAATGGGAGCGTTCCTACAGATCTTGACATCATGTAAATCACCTCTGGCTTCTGCATTCCGAATAAGAGCTGATAAGCCTTCTGCACAAATAATAAAGAGATAAGGCGATAACGGGTCTCCTTGCCGAAGTCCTCGACTAGGCTTAATGGATTCAGTCACATTATCATTGACCAACACTGAGTAGTCAACCGTCTCAACACAAAGCATAATCCAATTAACCCACTGATTCGAGAAGCCCATTTTTAGCATAATACCTCGAAGGTAATTCCAGTCAATTCTGTCATAGGCTTTACTAATATCGAGTTTGAGGGCCACACCTCCTACCTTGCCTTTGGTCTTGGTTTTCATATAATGGATAACCTAAATAGCAACCATAACATTATCCAAGATGGATCTTCCTGGAACAAACGCGGATTGGCTACCGGAGATGCTTTTATCAAGAATGGTCTTCAGTCTATTAGCTAAAACTTTGGCCACCAGTTTATAAATAACATTACAGAGAGAAATAGGACGCGAATCTTTCATAGAAACTTGATTTTCACCTTTAGGAATAAGAGAGATGTTGGTCATATTTAAACCGGCTGGAAAAGTCCCTGTTGTTAGCCAATTGCAGCACTGCTGAAAAATCTCGTGCCCACAAAGAGACCAAAAATGCTGGAAAAAACCTGGATTAAACCCGTCTAGCCCCGGACACTTGTCTGGTTTCATTGAAAAAATAGCCTCTTTAAACTTTTCAATCACAAACGGGGCTGTTAACATAGCATTGTCATCCAAAGCGATAGAACAGTCAATTAAATTGATAACAGGTTCAATTTCACTATTCTGTCTTTGGAAAATATCAACAAAGTAATCACGAGCAACTTCACATAATTCAACATTATTAGTAATCAGATTATCATAAGCATCCAATAAAGAAGTAATTATGTTAACCTTCCGCCTAGAAGTTGCTGAAGCATGATAGAACTTGGTATTTAAATCACCGTCGCGTAACCAATGAGTTTTGGCACGCTGCCGCCAAAATGTATCCTCTTGAACCAAAAGAAAGGACATACGCTTCCGAAGAGCATTAAACAGGTTAATATTATTAGAATCAACCTGAGTTCTGACCCGATCAATCTTCTTCCTACACTTGTCCACTTCCCGCCTGATATTATGGAAATGTGTTTTGCTCCAAAGAGAGAGGTCTGAAGCACAACAATTCAGCTTCTACATGATCTCTTGGGACTCGTAAGAGCTCCAATTTTGATGAACAAAATCACTACACTCAGGGTCAACAAGCCAAGCATTTTCAAATTTAAATCTTGAGTGACGACGTCTGCATCTTGAATCAAATTCACGCACTAACATAATAGGATAATGGTCAGATGCAGGTGCAGGCAGATTTTCCAAGATCGCATTAGGAAAAAGAAAATGCCAATTTTCAGTCGCGAAAGCACGATCAAGTCTTTCTTCCACTGCTCTAAATGTACCCAAACTTTTAAACCAAGTAAAAGGATACCCCTCCATATGAATATCAGATAAGCCAGAATCTAACACAGCTGATCGAAAGCCATTGATTAACCAAGAAGCTCTTTCATTCCTCCCTTTTTTCTCATTAGGTGATAATATATCATTAAAGTCACCTACTATACACCACGGAAGATTAGAATATTGGGACAACTATTTAAGAAAATTCCAAGCGGCTCTCCTTTGCCCACCTCCCGGAAAACCGTAATAGCATGTTAATCTCCAATTACCGGTACTAACATCCACAACTTCAACATCAATATGATTTTGCGAGTAATTTAGAATAGAACAATTAAATGCTGAGTTCCAAAACAAAGCTAATCCACCTCCTCTACCTTCTCTATTAACAGTAAAACAATAATCAAAGCCCAAGACATAACGAAACTCCTCTGTTTTATTAGAATTAGATAATGTTTCACAAAGGAACAATACATCCGATTTATAGACACGAACGAGGTAATTTAGACTAGGAACTGTAGTCGGACCACCTAAACCTCTACAGTTCCAACTAATGATATTCATTTTGGCTGGCCGTTCTGGATACCAGAACTCGCCATTACAATTTTGTCAACAAATAAAGGATTAGTCTGCATCGGAATAGCACGAACAGCAGCATTAAAGCCTTCAATTTGTTCATCAACCTTCATCTCATCAGCATCTACTCCCACAGCTTGCTCCACTTCAACATCATTAACATTACCTTTCGAACTAGTTCTCATACGCTTTTTAGGGACAGTCACAACCTTGCCGTCCGACACATTTGCAGCAGTAACAATTTGTGTGTTTTCCACACCAGAAGCAGAGGTATTTGTCGCACTTACAGCACCTGTCCCAGCCATATTAATAGCAGAGCCAACAGTTAAGTTACTCACAATCAGCTCAGAATTGTTATTAATGTTGACAGGATCAGCATGCACAACATTTGTTATGATATTCCTGCGCTCAAGGATGATTCTCTGGCCCATAGCAGAATTAACAAGAGGTCTGGCCAAAGTTTCAAAATTAATAGAAAAAGGCACCCATTGAACTCCTTCATCATATGCAGCCACCTGATTCATGAACTTGGCAATAGCAGTCTGAAAAATGAAGCCTCTACCTCGCACATCGCGGATAACCTTTACTCTACCAAATCGAGAATGTTGAACCGGCTGTCCAACATTGATGCCAATAGTTTCAGACCCCGCATTAGCACCTGTTCCACCACTTCGACCTCCACGATTCTGACCCTTACCATCACGAAGCCACTTGTTAATTGTGACTCCTCCACCAAAAACTTAGACATTGTTCTAGTTTGTTTCCTCTTAGTTTAATATTTTTATTGCTTTTATTTAATTCTGTCTTATTTATTTTATGTCTTTATTTTCGCCTTTATTTTATTATGTTTAATTATTTATTTGCTTGCTTTATATTTATGTCTTTATTTTTAATTATGTCTAGCTAATTTAATATTGCTAGGATGCTTAGTTAGAAGCTAATAGGGGTTTAATAGTTAGGATCGTGCAACTATTTTTAAATCGGTTTTTAATAATACATTCCATAATTTGTCACGAGAGTGAGAATTATTTAAGGCATAAGCCAACATAGACGAGAGTTCAGGTTTATGCCAGATAGTAAAAACCGAATATTGATTCTAAAATCCGCGAGAGCTATTTAGAATTAATGAAATAGTTTTCTTAAGCAGTTTTTAATTTAACCAAAGATTATGATTTGTCATGAGAGTGAGAATTAATTAAAGCAAAATCGATAGAGCGAGAGCGTGTGATTTTTGCTAGATAGTAAAAACTGAACATTAACTCTAATCTGCAACGAGAGTTGGGATTAGAGTTAATCAAATTATATTGGTTTTCAAAAAGTATTTTATTAGCAGATGTGAAGACGAGAGTTAAGCATCACCTTTAAATTATATAACGCTAGTCAAGATTAGTGTTTTTAAATCAATATAGTTTCGAAAACTAAATCTTTTAGCACGACTTAAATACTGAAACCTTTGAAGCAACTAAGAGCGCATCCTAGTAATACTTATTCCAATTTAGTTAAAAATCATAAAAAAATATAGTTTATAATTTAAATCCCTTTAATTTAATTATTAAGCCTTAGATTTACAAAGTGACATTAGATAACGGTAGGTCGATTATTGGTCTCTGTGGGAACGATCATTTTTTAAAACTACGCGACATGACTGTATACTTGGAGTCACGTTGTCGTCCGATCAAGTTTTTGGCGCCGTTGCCGGGGACCAATTTAGTCGATATCGTAACTCCAGTGTTACACCGTAGAGACTAAGGCACTTTTATTTTATCATTTGTATGCCATGTACTCGCTCTCGAGGCGAGGAAATTGAGCAACCTGTTAACGAACCTGAATGTCTTCTTAGCTTAAGACGCCGTAATTTAGAAAATTAAATTAGAAATAATCAAAACCAAGAAAGTCTTCTTACCGAAATAGTTGAACCAGTTATAGAAATGGCTGAAGGACCACATAACCATCCTCTCAAGTTCTATGCTATTCCTTCAGAAGCTGAACCCCATAACAGCATCGCTGCTCCTGCTATTGAAGCAAACAATTTCGAGATTAAACCTTCGTTGTTAGCAGCAATACAACAAAACCAATTCTCCAGAAACCCCACTGACGACCCTAACCTACATTTATTTATATTTCTGCAATATGTAGATACAATAAAAGCAAATGGTGTCAGTCCCGAAGCTATAAGACTTCGTTTATTCTCTTTCTCGTTAAGAGATAGAGCTAGAGCTTGGCTCCAGTCCCTACCATCCAACTCAGTCACCACGTGGAATGAGTTGAAGAAAGTCTTTTTAGCCAGATATTTCCCACCTAGCAAAACTGCTATGCTAAGAGCCCAAATTAATGGATTTAACCAAAAAGACAACGAGTCTCTTTTCGAAGCATGGGAAAGATACAAAGACATGATTAGGCTATGCCCACAACATGGACTCGAAGAATGGTTAATTATTCATACCTTTTATAATGGTCTCTTGTATAATACAAGAATAACAATAGACGCCGCCGCAGACGGCGCACTAATGGATAAACCCTACAATCAAGCCTATCAGCTTATAGAGAACATGGCTCAAAACCATTATCAATAGGGAAGTGATAGAACAGCTGTAGAGAAACCTCAAATGAAGGGCGGTATGTACGAAGTAAGCGAGCTTGACCATGTCAAAGCTAAAATTGAAGCCCTGACTCAAAAGATGGAGAGTCTGACCACAACACCTGCAGCCACCGTGGTTGCAACACTTTCAAATTGCGAATTATGTGGAGCTCAAGGGCACGTTATTGCTGAATGTCAACTTTTGATAGGAGTTTCCCCATACCAAGTGAATTATGCTCAAGGAACCCCTTCTCAAACACATATAACCAGGGTTGGTAGAACCATCCGTACCTTTTGTACAATAACAACAATGCATTATATGCACCCTGGCAAGCACCTACTTCTGCACCACCAGGATTCCAAAAGCCTGCCTACCCTGCTCAAAATGCTCCTAGGAAGTCTAACCTTGAATTAATGATGAAAGCCTTCGTATCTTCTCAAGCTCAAACCAACAAAGATTTCCTAAATCAAAACTTACACACTAATGAGCTGTTTAAACACACTAATGAGCAAATTAAGCAATTAACAAGCAAAGTAGATTATCTAGCCACACACAATAGAATGCTAGAAACACAAATCTCACAAGTCGCCCAACAACAAGCATCTACTTCTGCACCTGCAGGCATATTTCCTGGCCAGCCTTAGCCAAATCCTAAGGGACATGTGAACGCTGTTATATTACGAAGTGAGACACAATACGATGGACCAGATAATCCTATAATTAAGAATCCAGCCATGCAACTAAATAGAGAACCAAATAGAGAAGAGAAGAAAGATAGTGGCGAAGAAACCATAGAAAAGAAAAGACCTTATGTACCTCCGCCACCTTATAAACCACCAATCTCGTATCCTCAAAGATTTGAGAAATCCAAAAGCGGAAGGCAATTCAAGAAAGTATGTAATATAATAGATAGGGCCCTATGTGATTTAGGAGCCAATATTAGCTTAATGCCCATGTCCATATGCGAAAAACTTAAGTTAGGAGAATTGAGACCAACTAAAATGCCAATACAATTCGCTGACCGTTCCGTCAAATTCCCCCTAGGTATACTAGAAAATGTGCCAGTACGTGTAGGTCAATTCTTTATCCCAACTGATTTTATAGTCATGGATATAAGGGAAGATTCCAATACACCTATCATTTTAGGAAGGCCATTCTTAGCTACTGCTGGTGCACTAATAGATGTAAAGAAAGGAAAGCTCACTTTTGAAGTGGGTGAAGAAAAAGCCGAATTTATTCTGACACAATTCATGAAAGCACCGATTATAGACGATCAATGCTACATGCTAGACGTCATCGAAGAATGTAGAGATGAGATGGACCAAACTCATTCTAAAATCCGCGAGAGCTATTTTAAAATTAATGAAATATTTTTCTTAAGCAGTTTTTAATTTAACCAAGGATTATGATTTGTCACGAGAGTGAGAATTAATTAAAGCAAAATCGATAGAGCGAGAGCGTGAGATTTTTGCTAGATAGTAAAAACTGAACATTAACTCTAATCTGCAACGAGAGTTGGGATTAGAGTTAATCAAATTATATTGGTTTTCAAAAAGTATTTTATTAGCGGATGTGAAAATGAGAGTTAAGCATCACCTTTATATTATATAACGCTAGTCAAGATTTACGAGAGCTGAGATTAGTGTTTTTAAATCAATATAGTTTCGAAAATTAAATCTTTTAGCACGACTTAAATACTGAACCCTCTAAAGCAACTAAGATCGCATCCTAGTAATACTTATTCCAATTTATTTAAAAATCATAAAAAAAAATATTTTATAATTTAAATCCCTTTAATTTAATTATTAAGCCTTAGATTTACAAAGTGACATTAGATAACGGTAGGTCGATTATTGGTGTCTGTGGGAAAGATAATATTTTAAAACTACGCGACACGACTGTATACTTGCAGTCACGTTGTCCTCCGATCAGCATGCGGTACCATTCACCTCATATTAGGATAAACATATATCTCATTCACCTCATTTTCAGTTTCAAGTCATGAAGGACTCACCACAAATATATTCAGTTTCAAGTCATGAAGGACTCACCACAAATAGACTTATGAATGTATGAATGTACATGTACAATATATGATGACATTACAAACAATCACCTCATGAAATATAGTACCACTCAGCCTATATTCACCTCATCATATCATCATTATGGACATACGTTCAAGAACATATCAAACATCAACAATTAAGTTATTAGAACTCATTATCATCATCAACTCAATACAACATCATCTCAATTCATCATCATACACTTCAACATCATAAATTCATTTAGAATTCCAACATAACACATTATTAACTAACCACTAATCATCACATATCACAAATTAATTAACATGCACTATTAACTAATTCTCATATCTCATAAATCATCACACATTTCATATATGGAATTCATTTCACAATTCAAATTCATTAATCCAACCTAATCATACAAGTATAAGCATTAGGGATAAAAGGATTAACGAAATGAGTTCAATCGACACAAAACAGCACACAAAAGGCCCACTGGGCTGCAATTTACGCCTGGGGCAAAATAATTACGCCTGGGCGGAAAATACAGTCTAAAAAGACTAAAAAACTGCATAAAATCACGCCTGGGCGAAATTATTACGCCTGGGGCGAAATAATTATGCCTGGGCGAAAAATACAGATTCTGCAGATTTCGTCCTGCTCACTGCGAAGGACATAACTCGGGTTAAGTCGATTCAAACGAGACGCGTAAACATGCGTTGGAAAGCTAACAAAGAGACCTACAACTCTTATGTTTAACTAAAATCTCAATTCGGAATGTAAATGAGTCAAAAATAATGTTTTTGCTTTAGACTTTATCATAAACACTTTTTCTCACACATAACAATCAAATCTTTGATTTTTCCAAAAACCCAAATTAGATTCCATTAATTCCTAAGGCTTCACTAATCAACATTCATGATATTGACCCTTAACAAACATCATTTCACATCAAAATCATATATTTTTCATGTATTAACTCATAAAACCCATTTATGAACAAAAACCCATTTATAACATAACATAATCAATCAAAATCAAAGTTCAAGTAATCAACTTTATCATGAATTTCACACAACAATCACAAGTATAAGCATATTATACATGAATCATTATCAATGTTTCAATTATAAACAAGTTCCCAAAACCCTTTTCTTCCCAAAACAAAAAATGAGTGAAGAGAGTTTGGGTGTGGAGTCATAGACAAACTCCTCTCTCTTTGATCACTCAACATTATATTATCTAAGCCTCTTACCTTGATTTAGTCTTGAAATCTCTAAGCTCTACAGTTGGACTCCCTTCTACCTCTTCAAGCTTGGCTCTTCTACACTCTCTCTCTACCTCCCTTCCTTAGAAAAATGAAAGAATGAGTTTATGAGAGCTCTATATCTCTCTACTCTAGGTTTAATTCAATTTTAGATAAAATGTCAATTCTATCATTCTTTTCTCTACAATTCCCACTCACAATTTCATCTTCACACTAACCACCAATTTCTACACTTATTTACACAATTGTTATTAATTCTTCTCCAAGATACTCTATCTTTCTAGATATTGACCAAAATGTCCTCCTTAGCTCTACACAATCCACTAACTCACATTAGATTACTATATTAGCCTTATTTTTACCACAAACTCTTATTCATCCTAATTAAGCCCAATACTCATAAAAGTTCATCACTATCAAACATAAATGTAACAACTAACAAATACATTCGAAAACATACCAATTAACATTCACAATCAATTAAATAACATCAATCAATAAAATATTAAAAGGTATAAGATTTGAGGTGTTACAGTATAGCTTATGGTTGAGTTGAGGTAAGCATCCCGAAGAAAGAGCTCATGGTCAAATAGAAATTGACATGTTGAAGGTGGAGCACATGGTCGAGCTAAGCTGGACAATGTCAAAGGTTGAACTGAGCATGCAGAAGGAAGAGCTCATGGTCGAGCTGAGCATGCTGAAGGTGAAGCTCATGGTCGAGCTGAGCTGACATAGCTGAAGGTAAGCTTATGGTCGAGCTGAGCTAGGCATGCTAAAGGATGGGCTGAGCTCAACATGCCGACGGACGAGCTCCTGCTCGAGCTGAGTTGAGCATGTTGAAGGTGGAGCTCATGGTCGAGCTGAGCTGGCCAAGTTGAAGGGGAAGCTCATGGTCAAGCTGTGCTGGCCAAGTTGAAGGGAGGCTTATGGTCGAGCTAAGTAAGCATGCTAAAGGATGGGCTGAGCTCAGCAAGCCAAAGGACGACCTCCTGCTTGAGCTGAGCATGTTGAAGGCGGAGCTCATGGTCGAGCTGAGCTGGCCAAGCTGAAGGGGAAGCTCATGGTCGAGCTGAGTCGGGCATGTTGAAGGATAGGCAAAGTTGAGAATGCAGGAGGAAGAGCTCTTGCTCGAGCTGAGCATGCTGAAGGTAGAGCTCATGGTCGAGTTGAGCTGACCAAGCTGAAGGTGATGCTCATGGTCGAGCTGAGAATGCTGAAGGACGAGCTAAGCATGCAAAATCATGAGCTCCTACTGGAGCTAAGCTGGCCAAGCTGAAAGGGAAGCTTATGATCGAGCTAAGTTAGACATGCAGTGACCTGAATGGTCAAAGTGTAATATAGTTCACATAGTATGGTCCTTCATACCAGTCCAAATTCCACCAAGCGTCAATGTTGTTAAGGCTTAAACGTTTCTTCTACATATGGTCGTCATATATCATAGTCTTGGTGCTAGAAGGAGGGGATGCTCATGGTCGAGCTGAGTTAGGCATAGTGAAGGATGAACTGATTTCAGCATGCAGAAGGAGGAGCTCCTTCTCAAGTTAAGCTGGCGAACCTGAAGGGGAAACTCATGATCGAAATGAGCTCGAACTGAGCTGAGCATGCAGTGACATGAATGGTCAAAATGTAATAGAATTCACATAGTATGGTCTTCCATACCAGTCCACCAAGCATCAAGTATGTTAAGGGTTAGACGTTTTTCTTCATTGGGCCGACCTCGTCCTCAATCTTTTGCCTCATAGCGTCATCTTAATAGCCCATTTTAATTTTTCTATGTCTTAACCACCTTGGTCTTAGCCCTTATTTCACCGTGGCTTGTTCGAGTGCACCCAAGGTGTTTGTTGAAACGTCTCACCTCACCTTGACCATATCTCTTAACCATTAGCTCGACAAATTCTTTTCCGTGTCCCTACTTGCCTCATAGCGTCAACTCAATGTTCACACATGTTTATTTAGTTAAATAAACTCAAAAAATACATCTATACAGTGCAGAAAACACTTTTTACATCTGGCGAAAATCACATTTTACATCTGGCGAAAGTCAGTCATAAACCTACGAGTTATAGTAAGTTGGACACTTTTTACAACTGGCTTCGTCAGATGTTAAAAGTGCACGTTTTACATCTGGTCTGTTCTTCTGCTGATGTGAAAATCATATTTTAAATTATTTTTTTAAAATTTAATTGGACGTTTTACATCTGACTTGACATTTCCACAGTTGTAAAAGCGTCACTATTAACATCTGTCAAAACTGTCATCAGATGTAAAATCTTCAAAAAATAAATAAATTATAATCCTGCATTTTTTTTCTAATCCTGCATTTTTTTAACCAATATGCTAGCTAGCATCCAAAACATAACTTGTAAATAAACATATATAACTTCACAATAAAAACAATCCAAAATTAAAAATCGAGTACATGTCATTACTACAAGTTCCACCGCATTCAACATACATCCAAAGTTAATACATGTCATTACTACAAGTTTCACCGCATTTAAGTTAATACGACCATAACAAATACAAAGTAACATGTCATTAGTTATACAACCATTCAATATCCAAAATCAAAACAACAAGTCACATAATAACTTCACACCAACCTAGATCCCTTCCTTATCACCATCGTCATAATCATTCTCAAGATTATATAGGTCAAAAAAAACAAGTTGCCCAGCGATTTCGAATCTCATACAAGTCCTCATCTGTTAATGCCGTTGGATCATTGAACACCTACAATATGTAAATAAATTAATTTAGCCACTTATAGTACACATATAGTACTTTGATAAATTAATTTACAAACATAATCAAAACAGAACCAAACAGTGCAGTAAAAAATGGACAACCCAAGTATGAGCTGCTCACAATCTCATTGGAAGCTGCTCACAATCTCAGTGCAGTCAAAAACTTGACATATACAGCATCAAATATATATATTTATACAACATAAAATGCCTCACACCACCAATAATCAATTTATGGACAACCTTTCTATTTATGCTATAATGCACACTACTGTTCAAAACAATAATCGTTGAGATGGCACTCAGACAGGCCGCATCAAGTGTAAACCGTAACGAATAAATTGCAATAACATCATATCAAAATTTGCATCCAAATAGAATTCTTAGTTTTGTCGGCATCATGACAATCTACTACACAGCAAAGAAAAGAAATTGACATAAAATGAACTAGTGCTATGCAAAGTAATGCTGCTACTGACTTTTTTTGGAAATCAGCAAAATTTTATTCAAAAAGCTCTAGGCACAAGATATGTACCAAAGAACTCAAAGCAAGAAACCAAACAAGGTCTTGTAATACAGAACTATAAAGCAGCAGAACAAGAACCATACAACAACAAACAAGATAAGAAAGGAAAAAACGAAAAAAAAACAGCAGCAGACTAATAAGCGAAATCACATTTTTAAGTTCTTGATATCCAAATTATACTTACAATTTTATCGGCATCACAATGTAGAAAGCAATTTTGATTTTGGGCATCACAATGTTGTTATTAATAGTTTGAACTTACAAGTTGTATAAATGAATTTTTCTAAAATATTAGTAAATTTACAAGTCAAACATGGACAAGTCAAAAGAGAATACCCATCTCAATTTCCTGGTTATTTCTTTCAATAATGCAGTCACACCAATGTATAAAGTTGTTGCCATAGTACTTAGTCTTGTTTGTGTTGGGTTTAATAAACTAAAACCATGATCTATGTCATACTGATATAGGTGATAGAAACTAGTCAAAATTGTCAATTTTGGCAACCACTTTTGTTATAGAACTTGCAAATACAAACACTTTTCTACATAGAAAATTTTCCAATTCCAGCTTGGTTTTTTCCAATTACACAATATGATTTTGTTAACCTTATTAATCTGCAATTTTATCAAAATGTATTATGTTTTCTTTGATATCCAAATTATACTTACAATTTTATCGGCAACAACTTTTCTAGCTGTCGATTTATATTCTCCATCTTTCCCTTGCCGTGCCCTCTTCCATTTCTCATGACGTGGAGGTGGAGATGGATCACGTTCATCACTCAATTTCGAATCTTGCAACGATCTCTTTTCAGCCATCATTTTCTCCGTAAGCAATTCATAATCTCCACGTGATAATCTATGTGGGTGAATATTCTTGGCCACTGTTTCCTTACCTATTTGACTTTTTTCCTATTATTAACGGCAAGGCAAACAACAAGGCAAATAACGGCAAGTTTAATTTATTGACAATAGGTTATACCAACTCTAAATTAACTAATCTATATATACAACAATTATCACTAATTAAAAAAATCCGACAAACCTTAAATGCAGGGGTATCTCGGGATGCCAAAAACTTTTCCCATACATCTTTTGAAATATAATTATACAGAAACATGACTATAATTAAGATTGTCTGGGCTTCAACTTCTATATCATAAATAAGTCATCATGCGGATCACACTGAAACTTAAATTTCAAATTTTCACAAAACAATTATATCGACTACTATAGTAAAGGAAAACTGATAAAAAGAAGTCACTTACAGTCCAGATAGTACTTTTATAGTGTCATAGAGAAACCACTGCAAAGTTACAACTGGTCCTAGAAGTGCAATACGAATAGGAAGACTTCTAGGCTTTGTTTGCGAGTTTGAAGGGGAGGGAAAGGGAAGGAAAGGCTAAGGAGGGGAGGGGAAGGGAAGGAAGGGAGAAAGGAGGGAAAACCTTCCCCTTGTTTGGGAGTTAAAAAATCAACAAGGAAAGGAGGTGGAGGGTTTATGTGCTAATTTTACTATTTTACCCTTTTTTCACTTAAAATCAATAAATTGTATTATACCTTATAATTTATCTTATATTTTTTTTTACCAATTTTATAAAAAATCTTGAAAGCATGAAAAAAAAATTAATTATTTTTTCTAAATCTGAAAAAACTATATTTGATATTTTCTTTAATTAATGTGTTTTTTTTTTTACAAATTTCATTATTAATTTTAAAAAATTTAAAACAATAATAATATAAGTGTTATATGCTTTCTCTTGTAAACAATAATTTAATTTTCAACAATAATTTAAAAAAAAATATATAAAACATAAGAGAAGCAAACATATATTAAATTTGAAATTCAAATATTTCACTTGTAAATAAGACATTGAAAATGCAGCATATCCTGCTATATCAAAACATAAAAAAGACAAATGTGTCAAATATGCTAGTAACTAAATCCCAATACAAGATTACAAAATTCTATACTAATGTCATAATCTAGGACTTCAAGATCCTCATTAGAGACCAAAATAATATGTAAAGATTACCTGCAAAACAAAAAACATGAAAATGAATTAGAATAGATTCAACAAAATCTATCAGTAGCATGATCATAGACAAACACTATCAATCAAAAATGAAATCAAAATATATTGCATTATGCCATCTCAATGTTAATCAGCTCTTTTTCTAACTAGATAGCCTCAGACAAAGAAGTAATTCATAAGGACCTTTAAAAATTACAAAAAAAAATATAAGACAGCAAAACAGAAACATAAAAAAAAAATTCCATTAACAATTCAAATATATCCAATAGTAATTCATAAGGACCTTTAAAAATTACATAACCAAGAATATAACTAAGCTTGCTGCTAAAGTAATTAATAGCAAAGTAAGTATATGCTTAAATATTAATAACTCTGTCATGAAAATTTATGCAGGATATGCACGGATTCAAGGAAAGGCTGGACTTGTAAAACATTATCAGAATAGGTTTCTACAGCAGCATACATGTCTGTAAAGTTGTGAACCGGATTCAATTCATAATTCATAAGAGAATATATAAAACAGTTATTATACCTTTTGCGTTACTACTACAACCATTTCAACCCTCTCATAAATTCCTACAATATATTCAAGTCATATAACAAAGGTTATCATCAACAGATATGCCTCCAATAGAGCTAATAATTATAAGGAAAAAAAATATAGAGAGAAAATGGATAAATTACCTTGACGAGTAACCTTGACCAAACATCGATTCTAATAGAAAACTCTTCCGCATGTGTTTAGGAAGTCCAAGTAAAGCTCTAACCTTCTCAGGAAACTCTAGAAGATAAGAATATGCCCGAATGATCATATGACTATCCACTTGCAATTCCTCAATAAGTTTAAAAACTTCTTCTTCCGAAATCGGAAGTTTAACATTAGCTTTCTCATAAGCCGCAATGCTGTCTTTAAAATACTTATCATGAGATGCAGTACTCTCTCTAAAAGCATCAGCAACGTTCAAAAGGGCAGCTTTTATCCCTTCAACTTCATCTTCATCTCGGGACTTTCTAGATCTTTTAGCTCTAGGTTCTTGGGGAATTTGGACCTCAGGAGAAGTGACATCCTGCTCATTGCCACCCTCTTGCAAACTCTCTAGTGTCACCTGCTCACTAGTTCCAATGGATTCTGACTCATGATCAAGGGGATGATTTTGACGAATATCTTCATCATTTATAACCTTTCCTCCAGTGGCCCTTTCATCTCCACAAGCAATAACCAATTTGTCATAATTGGGAAAAGGTTTGTTCTTCCATTGTGCAGCTTCAGGTTTTGCCTATAAAAAAAATTATACAATTATATTACTAACATACAAAAGAAAAAAAAAAGGAAAAAAAGGAAAACGATAACAATAAGTTTTTATCTACCTCTAGGTATTTTGAGACCATTTGTTCTACGTAGTGCATGTTTTAATATCCTAGAATCAGAAGCAGTACCCTCCCATCCAGGCAAACATAAGTGACCAACACATTTTGTGTAGGAAAACTTTTCCTACCACGATACCTTGAAGCTTCGGCCAATGGTACTTTTACACGAACATGTGTACAATCAATTGCTCCAACACAGTCCTTAAAGTAGGGATAAAATCGATTGTTTCCAAGAATTTCTGCCGGAATGCGTGATCCATCCGGTTGTTTGACGAGCCATTTGGTCATCCATTTAAACTAAATCCAACACAAAACAATACATGATTGTGAAACAAACAACATTTATTTATAATAATAGTGAAATCATAATAATAGTGATCATACGGTATCCATGATTATACGCAAAAATCATAATAACAGCGAAAAACACAAATCAACAATTATTTATAAGCATAAATCACCTATGAAATCAAGATAAATCAAAGCAAATTCTAAAAAACAATTAGCAAAACTGAAAGTATGAAACTATGAACTTACACAAGAATTATGGAATTGAAACTATGAACAATTAGCAAAGGCTATGACACCCAAGAAAGCAACAATGTAAAGAGCTCAACACATTATGCCAATAAACTACACCAATCATCAAACATCACATATCCAAAGTACACTAATCCAAAACCTCGCTCTTTATCCCTTAACTTTAATAATCATTATCTTCTCTAGTGAGCTTGTCATGAATCACCCTATCCCTTACTTTCATTAACACATATAAACTCAACTCCTCCAAATCCTATCCACATCCACTCATTTCACTTTGTTCCTCACTTCAATTCAATTCAATTCAACAATGGGTCTTAAATTTTTCAACTTTATTCTCTTCATCTTATGTTGAATAAGACTGGAAACAAACAAATTATTAATTAAAAATCCTATTCTAAATCCAATGTTAACCCAAAGTTAATCCAACAGCCAATAGTTAACCCAAAGTTTTGATATATTCTTACGTATTAGAATGTTATATACTATTCTAAATCCTTTTAAACAAGTCTCTATTAGTCACTTTCAATTTAATTTTAATTTTAATAAAATGGACTAACTTAAACAAGTTCAAATTCATGAATTTTTGTGGATTAAAATTCTTTTTAAACAAGTTCTGAATCTGACTACAGAGATATTATGAAATCAAGATAAATCAAAGCAAATCCTAAAAAACAATTAGCAACACAGAAAATCAAAGATAAATCATAATAATAGAGACATGATTCACTCTAAAAAAATCAAATCATGAATCAAATAGAAAAACAAAAATCAAATTGTGAACTAAACACAAAAACATAAATCAAATCGTGAATCAAAGAGCAATAAGTAAATCAATTCGTGAATGAAATAGCAAAAGGAAAAGAAATTCGAAAAGAGTGAAAGAGAGTTTGAGATTGATACCAAAAGAAAGAGGATCGAGAGAGATGAAGGTTGGGGCTAAAGAGAATCCAGAGAGATGAGAGAGAAGCGCCGTCGCCGTCGAGAGAGAAGAGAGGAGAAGCACCGTCGCCGTCGAGAGAGAAGAGAGATCGTGAATGAAAAGAATGAAATTAGGTTAAGATTATTGTGAGGGTAAAATCAGAATTTTAAATTATTATGAGGGTAAAATGGTTAATTTATATACTTAACCCTCCAAAACCCCCCAATTTGGAGGAACTTTAAATTTGGAGAAAATAACCCCTCCAAAACCCCCCAAAATCTTCCCCTATTTTTTTTAGGGTTAATAAGTTGTTACCCCCTGCTAAGTGGGCGTGTTTTGCGTTACCCCCTGCTAAAAATTTCTTGAAGATTGCCCCCTTGCAAAGATTTATTTTTTGGTTTTCCCCCTTGAGCGCACTTTTTACATCAGTTATTTTGTTCAACCGATTTAAAAAGTTATGTTTTTTAAATCGGTTATTTTGTTCAACCGATTTAAAAAGTTCAAATTTCTTGCATCCAAGAGAGGAAAAAGGGGAAACCAAAAAAAAAAACTTTGCAAGGGGGCAATCTTCAAAAAAAAATTAGCAGGTAACGCAAAACACACTCACTTAGCAGGGGGGTAAAGACCTATTAACCCTTTTTTTTATAAAGACTGGTCATGACATTATCAGCAGGGTTCGAAATTACAGTACCAACAGCACCAGCTGTATAGGCTGCTAAGCACGTCACACCTAGTTGTTGTGCTGTAGAACAATCCTGCTTTCTTTTATGCATGATATTTTTATATATTAGGTCCACTGAGTGCTCAAAAGTTGAAAACATGACCATCGAGACTGTCAAATCAAAGATTAAGAACACATAAATGTCAATAAGTGTGCAACATGCAAGTGGTTATAGTACATTTGTGTTAAAAAGGACTTGATTGGACTAATTATAAAGGGCTTTTGTTTTGAACCATAAAATCACATTCAAACTAATGATATTCATGGGAATACTGTTACCAAGTATATTACTTTCAGCTACAATTTACAAGGATAATTTGGCGTGTACTTAAGATTCCAAGGATAATTTTCTAAAAATTTATTTAGATTTAAAAAAACAGAAAGAAAAAAAAGTGGTATTGGTTGGTTGTGTTTTAAAATAATTTATATTCTAATAGGAATATGATTCACATTATTTATCAAGAGAATGAAAAGGAGAGAAAACTTGAGTAAAATGTATTCCAATGAAAAGGAGAGATCTCAGAGTATATGCACACAACTCTTCACAAAATGTGAAGCTGTCTAGTTTAATTGAATAGAAACTATATACTAAAAGAAGAGTCCATGACCCAACCCTTATCTATCATCACAAGATCCCAAATTTCAATGCTGAAATGCTAATTAGCCCAATATGAGGACTTTTCTAAGAAATGTTACCTGCATAGTAGGAATGGAATTGGAAACTAAAAAGAGTGAGTTCTATATGCATAAAATTGTATAATCTTGTTGTTTATACCATAACAGGGGGCACTCATAAGTCCAAATTATTGTCTTGACACAAATCCAAAACAATGCTTAAATATAATCTTATTGTTTATACCATAACAGGGGGCACTCATCAATTATAGAGTCATCTTTTGAAGGTGTGCCCTTGCACGTTAGTTCAACTTCAATATAATATAATCCTCTAAATTGTTTGACATTTTCTCATCACTAATATTTTTTATTTTTTTTGAAAAGGCTAATTTTATTATAACATAAGTACAGGAAGTACTTAAAAATATTTACAAGGCAAACACATTACACCACAATACACCAGGAACCTGAAACACAAAAACCAGACGCCTACGCCTAAATAAAACCAGAACAGAATATAGCAACATGGACCACCAAAAAAACTCAGCCCCTAACCGATCAAACAGCCGCCAACGCACCAGAGAGGGTTTAACGGGACAAGCAAATATTACGGTTGATATTTTCTCATCACTACTACAAGTGTCATCACTAATTTTCTTGAAACATCATTATAAAATTCAAGTAAAACACCCCACAGAACATTCAAAGTAAAAATTTGAAAAAACTTCCTAATTCCTAATTCCTATGAATCATTTGAAAAACACCCCACAGAACATTCAAGTAAAACACCCCAAAGAACTTTATTATAACCTAAATCCTATGAATCATTTGAAAAAAAAAACAAATTTGAGAATAGAATCAGTACCTTTGCGTTTTCAGTCGGAGAAAGAGGAACGAGAGCCGATTCGTAACAGTGAGTTTTGTTAGGGTTCCGTGAGCCTTGATTTTTCCTTCAATTCGTTTGACTGAGCCATGATTCTTCCCAATTGGAGAGATTCAGTGAGAGCAATCGAGTGAAAATGTTAGAGAGTAATCGAGTTAGAGAGTAATCGAGTGAGAGTGAGAGCAAGAGCATACCTGATTGATTGAGGACGAGAGAGGAAGAGCGATTGAGGACGAGATCGAGAGGAAGAGTACGTTAGGGTTTCTGTGTGTGATTCGCGAGGACGAGAACGAGAGAGGAAGGAGAAGATTGTGAGCACGCATGCCTGAGGTATCGAGACTAAAGTAATAACTCCGTATTTCCTTTCAAACAAAACAAAGACCTTTTACCACTGGGATAAAATGATTAGAATTAAAATCAATTTAGACAATTTTTATGATAATTACTGGATTGCCACCGCGTTTTCATTTGCTTCTGGGGCTATTATGGCCAGATGTAAAAGGTTATTTTTTGTATTTTTTAATTCTGGTAAAATTGAAATCAGTTGTAAAAGGTATTTCATATTTCTTTTTACATCTGGTATTATTTCCACTGAAGTA
Source organism: Trifolium fragiferum (assembly GCA_954870985.1). Classification (NCBI taxonomy): domain Eukaryota; kingdom Viridiplantae; phylum Streptophyta; class Magnoliopsida; order Fabales; family Fabaceae; genus Trifolium; species Trifolium fragiferum. The sequence continues at coordinate 19,648,224 of OX940789.1, forward strand.
AAAAGCTTATTAATAAGTCATATTTGTACTAGTTATATTATAAGATACAAGCGCTAGGAGAATTGAAAGCTTAAAATAAGATATCAAAACTACCCCAAAAGCACAAAAATCACAAATTTTCAAAGATATATGGTAAACATATTAGTCTTATGGTGTTCTTAAGTTTAGTCTCTTTTAAGTTTGCCCTTATGGTGTTTAATGTAAAGCCTCAAAGATGTCTGAATGTAATGAAACATGCCTTGAGCAAGGATCTAACGGTGGCTGCAACAAACCAGTCTCTCTTCTTCAGCATTCAACAAATGAATCTCGCACATGTGGTGAGTTTAACCATTTTTGAGAACCCGAATAGTCGATTTGCTCATCCACAAGCCAAAGAAATGATCCGTAACTGGATAGATTTAAAGACCGTGGTTCCTCAACCCTGTTATCACTTGCGGAAGAAATTTGCTTGGGTGATTGGATTAAGTTTTTGGCTTGGTACTGCCCTATTGGTTTCTAATTTCTCAAAGTTTATTGATACCCAAATCTTAGTTGGCTTAATTATTTGTGTTGGTTTTAGAATGTGGTTAGGGAATGTCCTAGCACATTGTATGTTACTATGGTTGTACTTCATTTATTATATCTAATGCTAAATGTTTTTTCCTTAAAAAAATATAAAAAAATAGAGGAAATATAAAAAATAACAGAGGACCCAATTAAATTTCAGAGAAATTCTTACATGGTCTCTCCCTTAACAATTAATGCTTAGTCCCAACCAATTAAAAATTGGACACATCATTCAATTAAAAAAACAAAAATTAATTAGGTTAACAATGAAAATAACACGTTTTTCTTCCCTTCATTTATATTGTTACATCGTGCCGTCTTCTTTGTTGGTATGTCGTTGATCTTGCTATTTCTGGATTCGCTTTTTTGTGAGATTCGCTATTTCTGTGAGATTTTGGTTTAGTTATTAATTTGACTAATGAGTAATTGAGGATGGCCGTGCACTTTTGCTTCTGCACTGATATGCTGCATAGAGCCTAGGAGTTGTTTTGGGCACATTTTGTATACTTGAAGCCATGTTTGTGATGCACTTAATGTATACGAGGAATAGGATACTAGTACCAGAAAAACATCATTAATTATATAAGTTATTTTGATGATGCAAGAAACTCTAATTGTATACTATGAATCTGGTTCTTCCTCTTTTTCCCCAATGACAAGGGTTTCATAATAGACAAACATCAATAACTCATATTATTTTTTAATTGAAATTGAAAGAGGAATGGAGAATGAATAGAGGATCTGTGCGGTGATTGATGAAGAAGGGATGAATTTAGGAGTTACATGTTTGGTGACAGAAATTGAAAGATAAAAAGATAAATAAATTAATTTTTGTTATTTTTTTAATTAAATGATGTGTTCAATTTTGATTGGTTGGGACTAAGCATTAATTACTAAGGGAGGGAGTATGTAAGAATTTCTCTAAATTTCAAATCTTCTTATCCAGAATTGAGAATATACAATAGCAAATATAAAACATCATAACATTAAAACCCACTAAAATCCTATCCTATACAATATAAGAAAATTACTTGTATTGGTAAACTCACAAATACCCTTGCTTAGAATTTTGCCATCTGTCTTAAGCAAGGGTATCCAATACAATATAAGAAAATTACTTGTGCTTGAGAATACAAAAATACCTCTGCTTTAGATACTGTCATATGTCTAAAGCAAGAAATATTTTATGTCAAAAAAATGTAACTGAGCCAAGTCGAGCCAAGCCAAGCCATATTATATTCTTATGAGACAAAATATTACTTTTTGGCTAAGCCGTGCACTGTTCACATGTGACATTCAATCACATTTTTAAAGACTTTTTCGGTTTTCCAATGAAAACAATACATTTCAAATTCAAATTTTTTTCCCCTCTTCACTTTTTCAAAATTCTATATCATTTCTCTCATTCATTTCATATTTCATTCACTTCTTTCTTCTTTCTTCTTTCTACTTTCTTCTTTCTCCTTTCAAAAATAACTATTATATAGTTTGAGATAAATTCTAACTAATAAAGATTTCAAAATAATTACAATACGTGAGATAATTTCTAAATTATAAAAATTTCAATAAAAACTATTTCATAGAAAATAAGTTTTAACTGACATAAATTTCAAATTAATTATAATGTATGAGACAAATTAAAACTGGTAAAAATTTCAAAGTAATTATCAAATGTGAGACAAGTTCTAACCAATAATAGTTAAAAAAAAAACTATCAAATACGGGAAAGAATACGAAAAATGTACTAATAAATCATGCACTGGACTAAATATGCTATCACACACGGGACAAATTATAACTGATAAAAATTTAAAAATAACCATCATATATATACTAAATAAATCATACACGGGACAAAATACGACACTGATTTAAATATGAATAATGTACTAATAAATCATACACTCGACTAAATATGCTATCACATACGGGATAAATTATAATTGATAAAAAATTCATTATAACTATCAAATATATACTAAATAAATCATACGTAGAATAAAATTATAATACTGTCAAATATATTAAATTATTCTTATTGATTATTGATAATAAATTTTTTTTTATTACTAACATATTTCTCTAACAATTATTTATAGGATATTCCTGAAATGTATGCTAATCTATTTTTGGATCGTAGTCAAAGTGAAATCATAAAACTTGATGCAAACAATCAATGTTATTCACGCAAATTATAGTTCTCAACAACAAAACCAAACAAAATTTACATTTGGAAGGGATGGAGGAATTATGTCAAGGCCAATAATTTGAAAGCATCTGATACTATATTATTTGTTTTAGACAAACCTTCTAAATCACTTCATGTTTCAATTGTAGAAAAAAAATTAATTATGTTTGTTTTAATTATTTTTTTATATTCAATTCATTAACCGATTTTATTTACTGTAAAAATAACACTTTAACATATTTATAAAGTTGAAATCATAATGTATTCAATTACTTTAATAATTTATTTTCAATATTAAATCTTCGATACACTTTTAAAAAAACTAACGTCCTACGACCCAAAACCCGACGATAATGAATGCGCTGAAGACACAACCCGTGCGGAAGTATATGGCTAGTTTGATGTCTAAAAAATTGCAAACTGAACTAAAGTAACAGTAAACCAAGCCAAATTCTTAGCCAACCAAGCCGAATTGACTTTTTGTGAGAGAAACTTAAACTATTTACAAGCCACATGTTGTTTAGAAGATGGCTCAATTGGCTTCTAAAAAGATTGTTTGTGTTGGTTTTGATTTTTGGAAAATACCTGAAAGGGAAAATCACCGAAGAATTTACCGGGTTGAGTCACGACCAGGTTGCTCTCTTTAAGACGTTTCACGGCTCTACCCAAAGTTTGTGCAAGGTAGACTATAAGCCGTGCGCCTCCAGGATAAAACAGCCCAGTTCACTGTGCGATTATCAAATGCACTGTTGATAATCGTTCGAGAAGTAACACCTTCTATACGGTAACGAATTACCGGTCAAATATGGTATGTATACCACTCAAAACCGAAGGGACATAAAGATTAGATGAAGAGAATAAGGAACAACTCGTAAACACAAGTTGAAGGGAGAAAGAAGAAAAAGATTCGATCTTAGAGGAATTCTTTTTCGATGTCGTTTTTGAACTGAGTGGAGTCCTCTATTTATATAGAGATTTTGTAATTGTTTTAGCAAAAATTGCTACATCAATTACTCTAATGGATAAGATCAAAAAGAAACTTATCCAATAATCCGTTCAACAATATTTGTGGATGAGATCAAAAGAAACAAATCCAGAATAACAAACTAATGAGAGAAAGATAGAAAATTCAGTTGGATTCTCAATCTTATCACAACAACCATAAGCTAAAATTATGGGAAGTGATATTCATGAATAAAAATAATAATAATTATTATTTTCACCATTATCATGTATTTAAAATTAAATACTACTAATGTGTGTGTTCTATTTTATGTAGGACCCCCACACTCTATTTTTTCAATTCACACAATATTAGATCAAAGTTTAATTACTTAGTATTTAATCTTCCAACCTTCCAATTTCTTTGTATTCTTCGCATCAATGTTGCAACACTTTGTGACCCACTTTTTCTCTTTTCTCATCCATAACACTTTTCCCAACACTGACTTTTCACATTTTTCTTTCTCTTCCCTCTATTAAAACCTGTCACTCTCATCTCAAAGGAAAGAAGAAAAGTTCAAGCTAACACTTTCACCTTCCATCTCCAAAGTAAGAGTACTTGTCTCACATTTTCATTTTCCTTTCATCTCTGTTTTCACATGATTTTTTTCTTGCCTTTCATACAATTTTTTTTCGAACATATGCAGCAAAATGGAGAGACCTGTTCAGCCCATTAAGAAGCTTCACAATCGTAAGGAACTTTGGAAGATTGCTGTGAAGATCAAAGAAAAATGGAATGTTGTGAAGGATGGCAAACAGAGCTTCGAAATGCTGGTAGTTGATGAGAAGGTATTGTTGTTGTAATATTTCATAGTGGTAGTTCATAGCATTTACATGTTTATGATCAAGTTTAATTTTTTTCCCCATTTATGTATTGTTCGTGAAATAGATCTAGCAAAAACACTTTTTTTTTTTTTCAAACATGAGGTTTTGTGTTTCAAAAAATGTACTATTTTCTTTTATAAGCTCTTTAGTTCATCATTGTTTACCTATATGTTAGGAGATGACATTTTAAATATGATAGCAACTATTTCTTAAGGTGTTATGTTCATCATTGTTTATCAAAAGGTTGAAGTTTATTTTCAGTTTAGGAAACATTTTCCAAAATGTTCGTTTTTTAAGATGTCAAACTTGAGCTATTGTTTTTGGAAAAACCAAATATTTTATTAATACTTCTTTCATTATTCATCTTAAAAGATTTCTGGTACTGTTAAAAGTAATAATGCTGAAAGAAAAATTAAAAGGGTTTGAAAATGTATTCAAAAATTGTGCACGGAGATGACATTTTAGTTATGGTTCTTCATGAGTTAAATGAAACCCTTGACAAACAAATCATCGAGAACAACACTTACTGCTTCCAAAACTTCCAAGTCCTAAAAAATTATGATCAATTTAAGCTCTCTGAAAATCAATTCAAATTGAGGTTCAATGGATCAACTCGGATTTCTGATGTTTATATACATCAAATTTCGGATCTGATTCCGAAATGGAAAGATTTTGTTGAGTTACTGTCTAGAAAATGGCGTGAAGATGTACTATATGGTACGATATATAATTTGTATATCTTACTTTTTCTCATTTACAATATATTTGTTATCGCATATTGTAGATATATTTAAATTGCTTTTCCATGTTATCACAGATGTTATTGGAGTGTTAGATGAGATTGGATATACCCAACCAACAGAAGGAAGCCGTAAAGTTCAGGTTAATTTCAAACTCAGAGACCTAAGGTAATCATATATGATTTGTTTATAGTTACATTAATTAATACCTCAGTTGTATTAATTTCCAGTTTTAAGTTATCTTTTTTTATAGTGACAATAGGATCTGTTGCACTGTGAGAAGATTATGCCATCAAGTTCATCACTTACACTAGAGAAAAGACTGATGGTGGAGCTACTATCATTGCCATGAAGCAAGCAAAGATTAAGCCAGGAGGTATCTGCAGCAGACCTTCGTGACAAAATGATTGCAGTAAGAACAAAATATATTACATCTTGTGACCTTTGGTTTATAAACTGATATACTTATCCATTTGATTTAGAGTGTATTATTTGATTATGTCCAAATATACTTATATACTCCTTTATTTAACAGATTGGCATTACTGATCCAACAAATGTATTACATCTTGTGACGTTTACTTTTTCTCAAACTATATTTAAATTTTGTTGCCAATCTAATTTCACTATATTCAAATTTGAAAACACTTCCAACCTTGAAAGATTGAAAAACAATTTAATCATACAATAATATATCTGATTGTGTTGAGTAAGTAACTGATAAAAAGAATATATCAAGCTTCCTCAACTATCTGATTCGTGTACATTTCAAAAAAGCTTGTAATGAATTAGCATAGACTTAATAGGCCCAAAATGCATTAGATAAAATAGAGACTTTGTATACATGACGATAGCTTCAGATGGACTGTTAGAGAAGGTGCTGTAATGAATTAGCATAATAGGCCCAAAATGCATTAGATAAAATAGAGACTTTGTATACATGACGATAGCTTCAGATGGACTGTTAGAGAAGGTGCTGTAATGAATTAGCATAGACTTAATAGGCCCAAAATACATTAGATAATTAGGTGATTATTCATGCTTTCTAGAAGGATCTATTTAGATGAGTCATTGGTTAGTTTGTTAAGATTAACCAAGCCTATAAATAAAGGCATAGGTGAATGTAATTGACAAGCAAAATGAATGAAAGAAATTAGTTTGTTAGTTTAGTGTAGTTTTAGTCTCTTTTAGCTTAATTCTCTTCAATTGATGAACAACTAAAAAGTTGTTCATAACAATTGGTGCTTTCATTGAGAGGGAGGAGAATCCATAGCAATGAAAGCATCAATTGTTATGAACAACTTTTTAGTTGTTCATCAATTGAAGAGAATTAAGCTAAAAGACACTAAAACTACACTAAACTAACAAACTAATTTCTTCATTCATTTTTGCTTGCCAATTACATTCACTTATGCCTTTATTTATAGGCTTGGTTAATCTTAACAAATTAACCAATGACTCATCTAAATAGATCCTTCTAGATCCTCCTAAAAAGCATGAATAATCACCTAATTATCTAATATATCTTGGGTCTATTAAACCTATATTAATTCATTACATTCCATTGGTCTTGCAGAATCACCTTGTGTCCTCAAGGTGTAATCTAACAAAATCTATCATGTTATAGTAAATCCTAAAATATAATGAAAGCCAAAGGAAAATAAAAATCCAAAAGCATGCCTATGATATGACCCTTCCTCCATGTAATAATTTTGAAGCCCAATGAGTTACTAAACAATAAAGCCCATTCATTCAGCCCGATCCTCCAGAGTACCTAAACAAACAAAAAACAAACGCATCTGCACTGTAACTCTGCAAGGCAAAATCGTTGCACTACAACTCTTCTTTCCCCCTATCCCATGGCACCCATAAAAGTGAAGGAGTGCTAGAGATGCCACCCAAATACGATGCCGGAGACACAAAGCTGCAAACCGCAATTTTTCCTCTATCCCATGGTAGCCACAACAGCAACAAAATTCGACGACTGCCACAAGAATTTGCCGTCAGACTGAACTTGTCGCCGCCGGGATCAAAATTGAAGGTACGCATAACAGGAAAATCAAAATATCTTTCAAAATTGTTGACGGAAAGCTTGTGATTCAGTACTTCTCGTTTGGTTGCTCTGGACAAAGTGTTGCCGTCGTTGCTTGTAACGATGGTGAAACGGTATGGTAGAAGTGAAGGTCTGGTGGCAGTGAATGAACGGTGTTTCGCCGGAACTAAACTCGTAGGAACATCGACAATGGACAAAATGGGTAAAGATTCAACGCGATCGGAATCACACGGTGACTGAGAAATTGATGGAGGAACGTTGCGATTATCTCCTTGACCCTTCACTGTGACGATGTCATCTCTCAATCTCTCGTCAGCTTCGGTGGAGAAGGTCGTGGTTAAATCTAGTTCGCGCTTCGAAGGAGCCACGATGTTGAAATCCTTAGCGACGAAAACGCGTTGTTTGCCCACGACGTGAGATACCGAATCGGAATGGATTGTAGAGATTGGGTACTAGCTCTAAGGGTTCTGGATCCTTGAAGGTTTCACCAACAAATCCCTTTTGTTCGTCGATGATCTCACAGATTGAATCGCAAATCTCGGAATAATCGCTTCCGCCGATAACGATTCCATGTGCGTCTTCTTCGTGATCCTTTTCTGCATTAACCGTTAATTTCTCAACGTATGTGAATGTGTTTGCTGGTTGTGGTTGTTTGGTGAAAGGTTTGTGAGAGAGCCAAACTTGTTTTGGCTCGGGATGGCTGTTTATGCGGTTGAGGTATGATGGTGTGTGACACAATGAGTGTTGTGTGTGATGCAATGGATCCTGGAGGCTAGAATCATGAATACTGGGATGGTAAAATGGTGGAGGTTGGGTGATGTAAGGTGTGAGTGATGTTTGAAGTAGTGATACTTCATTAGCAAAAGTGGACATGGTTTGAATGCAAATTTGTTGAGAATGTAAGAGTTTTTGAATATTGGATTGAATATTATCATAGATGTGGGAAGGAATTATTTGAGTAGGTTGTTGATAAGCTTGTGGTTTCAACAAAGTATGAGTGTTGATGAGAGTAGGATCATAGTGATGATAGTAACGAGAGGGAGGAGAATCTATAGCAATGAAAGCATCAATTGTTATGAACAACTTTTTAGTTGTTCATCAATTGAAGAGAATTAAGCTAAAAGAGACTAAAACTACACTAAACTAACAAACTAATTTCTTCATTCATTTTTGCTTGCCAATTACATTCACCTATGCCTTTATTTATAGGCTTGGTTAATCTTAACAAACTAACCAATGACTCATCTAAATAGATCCTTCTAGAAAGCATGAATAATCACCTAATTATCTAATGCATTTTGGGCCTATTAAGTCTATGCTAATTCATTACAAAGCTAATGCATCTTCCTCAACTTCAATAGCCCATTCAACAACAGGTGCTAACTCCTATAACAAATAATCCCTTTTTCATTGCAAGCCAAAGAGAATTTCAAAATATACAAAATCAGTACAACTTTTCTACACATATCTGCTCCTTCTGCCTTCGTGCATGCAGTCCGTTCGTGGTTAAGCATCTTACCATGAATAGGAATGTGCAGCAAGCACGCAACATCATCTAGAGTGATGGTCACCTCCCCGATTGGTAAATGGAATGTGGCGGTCTCTGGTTGCCATCTCTCCGAGAATGCCGTCAGTACACCCCAATCGACATTGTCGTAATTTGTCTTCAGTAGGGGTCGCAATTCACTTGCATTTACCCAATCCCAAAACCAATGCAAGTGTGCTCCAGGCAAGTCAAAGTCATTAATTTTCTTCACGTTGTTCATGCACCTCAAAAATCGCAATGGAAACTGCATATATAAAAATTAAGGCATATATAAAAATTAAATTTAACGAATTTTAAATTAAGTTAAACAAATGGTTGAGAATCATAATCAACACACATAAGACATATATCATAATCAACACACATAAGGCATATTTAAAAATAAAATTAAGGCATATATTAATTTGTTAAAAAATTACCTTTCCCAACCATAACGAGTTTGCAATATGCTTTCCAAACCCAGGCAAAACTGTAAGATCAGTTGGCCCACCCGGGTATCCGCCCTCTGGTGCGTCAATTGGTGGTGGCACCATTCGCCCCTTCGTCATTACGGGCCTTTTTCTTCGTGGTGTCTTCCTTTATGGCTTCTTCGGAGGAGACGGCGTCCGTTCGTCAAACTCATCCTCCTCTTCTAACTCTTCTTCATTCCCCTCGCCATCATCCTCATCTTCCTGCTCCTCCTCTCCCTCATCCATATCGTTCTCCTCAACCTCCGCCTCATCCATATCATTCTCCTCCTCAACCTCCACCTCGTGCTCCGTCTCTAAAGTAGTTTCAGGTTCGGGCACCGGATCTGGTTGATTTTTCGCAGCAGAAGACACTTGCTTCATTCTACCTCCCGTCCGTTTTGTACCCCTTGTATGTGCTAGGGCACGCTCTCTACGGGCCGAGCTCTGGGCAACACTATCCCTACCCGCTCTTTTACAACCAACTTCTTCCATTTCTCCTGCAACATAATGACATTCAACATTATATCATCATCATCATCTAAATTCAAAACAACTAATTTTATTCTAATTTTTATCATCATCAATTATCATCAAATAATTTTTATCATCATCAATTATGATAAATTAACAAGATTATCATTGTTATACCCTAATTCTAATCCTATCAACATCATACAAAACTCAACATTCAATCCAAATTCTAAGCAACATATAACTTAATCAACAATGAATTTAATTTATCAACAAAACATTAACTTAATATAATCAACAATATTCAACAATGTTTTTTTAGCATAAACCCTAAATCCCCAATCCAACACATAAACCCTAAATCCCCAAATCAAAATCCCTAAATTAAATTCATCAACAAATTAAATTCATGCAATTGACTGTTATAATCAAAATCAAACAAGTAAAACAACTTTAATGCACAAAATCAAAACAGTAATTCAATGACAAAACTAAATTTTAGGGATTCTTACTTGGATTTTCGTTGCCTAAGTGACAAAGTTCTTCACAACCTCTCAAACCCTAGTTTCACTCTTCCTTTGATCGAAATTGACTAGAATTCAATGATTGGATGCTTGCTCGATCAAAATCGCACTGATAATCGCCCAAAAACCCTTTCCCAATCGTTTGCTTCGTTTTACTGTAGCGATTTAGGAATCGTTTCCTCCGTTTCTAATATGACACATTTTCATTGTCTATCTAACGAAACCAAGCGTGTTCGTGAGATAGACAACGAAAATATGCGTTTCGTCACCTAGTTAACGAAGAGACCTGTTTCGATGACCTGGCAACAAATTTTAAGTAAATTTGTTCAGGCACGCGCCTTCGTTATGCAGTCAACGAATATTTTTGTATTCGTTGACTAGACACCAAATTTTGTGATCAAGTCCTCAGGGGTATTTTGGGATTTTAGGGGGGCTTGGGAGCAAGTAGGGGGCCTCAATAGCAAATTTCTGTTGTCTTTGATTTGATAGAAAGGAAACTTTTTATATAAATCTATCGGATGATTTTAACCGTGAACCTGATGGTTGTGGTTTGTGGGTATTTAGAGAATTTTTGAGTTAGTGGGCTATGGATTACATTAATGGTAGAGTTGAAATATGAAGCTTTCTCTTTCCATCCTCCACATATCTTTTTTACCTCCCAATATTTCAATTTTACCCTTAGTTAAAAAGTTTGGAGCGTATTTTCCAAACTTTTCTTAGTGTAAATTTGACAAAAATTTTGGAAAACACATTCCGAAGTTCGTATTAAAGAAAAAAAAAAAGTTCGGAAAATACATTTCGAACTTTTTAACTAAGAACAAAATCGAAAATTCGGGGGGGGGGGGGGAAGATATGTGGGGGGTAGGAAGAGAAAAATTCTTGAAATATGGGTGATGAAAGAATACAAAGTACATTTGTCTTCGACTAAGACTCTTGTTCTTCCTCTTTATCTCGTTACAAGTCATTACTTATATCCTATCTATTGTACAAAAATTGGTGATATTATTGGATGAAATGGTAGTGGTATATTGGTGAAGTATAATGATGAAAGACAAGTGTTATGGCATTGCACCTGTTATGAACAACTTTTTAGTTGTTCATCAATTGAAGAGAATTAAGCTAAAAGAGACTAAAACTATACTAAATTAACAAATTAATTTCTTTCATTCATTTTGCTTGTCAATTACATTCACCTATGCCTTTATTTATAGGCTTGGTTAATCTTAACAAACTAACCAATGAGTCATCTAAATAGATCCTTCTAGAAAGCATGAATAATCACCTAATTATCTAATGCATTTTGGGCCTATTAAGTCTATGCTAATTCATTACAGCACCTTCTCTAACAGTCCATCTGAAGCTATCGTCATGTATACAAAGTCTCTATTTTCACTTCCTAGTGACAACGAACAAAGTTTAAGATGACACAAAAAAGAAGAATGAGGCAGTGAAATATATCCTTCATCATTTTCTTTATATTTACTATTATATTGTATTATGAACTCTTTGGTGACTAAATTTCTAGGACATAGGACAATATGTTTTCAAGTTAGTATGCGACATGAACTGAACTAACATGTCATGAAATGTTTATTGTTTAACTATTTGTAACCTGCTTATTGGAAATATTGACAATTTTGTTTGTGTGATTCATTGTTATTCATGTGAACCGGATTGAGTTCTAAATGTATCTTGTTACATATTGAAATTTTTTATGTGGTAAATTAATCTGATGAGTATATGCATGTTTTAATTTCAGTGGACTCTATTAAATTTGGAAAATTGCTAACCCTCAACTATACTTCTAGGCCCCCTAAACTGATCAAAATGTCCCTGATAATGAAATTCGTTGTGTAGAAAACGAAAGAAAACACATTCGTTATCTACGCGATGAAACAATGTGCAAGCATTGGCTGGTTCGAACTGTCTGATTCTTTCTCATATCACTGCATTTTGTTTCACAGTCAACGAAAACCAGCACGTTCGTCGCGTAGTTACCGAAATGATGTGTTTCGTCTTGCAGTTCACGAAGAAATCATTTTCGTTGCGTAGTCAACGAAATATTGATTATTTTTAGGAAATGTAGAGTTTCGTCATCTACGTACCGAACGTTTTTTTATTTCAGTATGTAGAAGACGAAATTTTTTATCTCTACATCTTGGGTATTTTGAGATTTTTGGAAGGCCTTGGGTTTTTTAGCAATTTTCTTAACTTTGACCCTTGCCATTTCTGTTTTAAACTGGCAAAAACAAAAAAACTAATTTCAAATTAATGAGATACACATGAATTTCATAAGACTTTAGAACAGAAGAAACATCAAAACTAAATCTCCATGATCCTAAATAGTGCTACAATTAATTAAGCAAATATTCACTATGTGAAAAATTTAACTCATCTGAATGTTTAAATTTAGCAAAACTTGAAGTCTTAACACTTTGTCCAATGAATAAAGCTAACAAAAACAAGATAGTTTTTTTCTTGTGAAAATGTAACACAACATGTCATTTTCTCTACATGCCAAGGAGGCACTCTTTTATAGCTTGAATAAAAACTTATGTGATAGATTTGCATACATGTTTTACAGAAACTGTGACTTGCACAATTAAAACAAGACTAAATAGTAGTTTGACGAGAGCTGTAGACTAAAAATTTATGAAGAGAATGCAATTATGCAACAATAATAAATTTTATTTTTCTTTTCTTGATTAAGAAAGTTAGAGATTGTTTAAGGCAGAGATGATTTAAAAAAGTTAGGAGGATACACTACTAGAAAAATCGATTTTGGCAACCGAATTAGCGACCGATTTTGATGAAAATCGGTTGCTAAACGCGTTAGCGACCGATTTGGCAACCGGTGAAAATCGGTAACAGCCACCTTGGTCGCTGATCTGTTGTGACCAAACAGGCGACCGATTTGTAGCAACCGAATTAGTGACCTAGGTTAGTGACCGAAGTAGCGACCAAATTAGCAATTGAATTAGCAACCAGTTTAGAAACTGAATTTGCGACACAAATTTCGATGCTATGAGCGACGCTATTAGCGACTAATATAGTGACCAATTTGCAATTAATTTTTCTATTCATTGCTACCAATTTTGCGACTGATTTGAAAATGTTGTGTGGTAAATTCAGTCTCTATTTTAGTCTATACGTCAGTCTCTATTTTGGTCTCTATGTCAGCCTCTATTTCGGTCTCTATTTGAGGTTCTATTTCGGTCTTTAAAAGAACTAAAATAGAGACCGAAATAGAGACTCAAATATAGATCGAAATAAAGACCGAAATAGAACCTCAAATAGAGACCGAAATAGAGGCTGACATAGAGACCAAAATAGAGACTGACGTATAGACTAAAATAAAGACTGAATTTACCACACAACATTTTCAAATCAGTCGCAAAATTGGTAGCAATGAATAGACAAATTAATTGCAAATTGGTCACTATATTAGTCGCTAATAGCGTCGCTCATAGCATCGAAATTTGTGTCGCAAATTCAGTTTCTAAACTGGTTGCTAATTCGATTGCTAATTTGGTCGCTACTTCGGTCACTAACCTAGGTCACTAATTCGGTTGCTACAAATCGGTCGCCTGTTTGGTCACAACAGATCAGCGACCAAGGTGGCTGTTACCGATTTTCACCGGTTGCCAAATCGGTCGCTAACGCGTTTAGCGACCGATTTTCATCAAAATCGGTCGCTAATTCGGTTGCCAAAATCGATTTTTCTAGTAGTGATATATTCTGATCCTTTTGAATCTTTTTTGAGATTCACCTATTACTACTAGAAATATACTATTTTTCTGCGGATTTTCCTGCGAAAAAAAATCCGCAGGTATTTCTAGGAAAGAATTTGTCCAAAATAGTTAGCATATTACGAGTATATGATAGTTTTTTGTTATTGATGGAATGAAAAACTATTGTAGTAAAATTAAATAAATATAAACTATATTTTTTCATTAATCCATCAATAATGAACAAATACCATATACTTTAAGATACGAATTGTGGAGGATTTTAGGGTGTTGACTTCATTTGGTAAAATAAGCCTAATTCCATGATGTGGAGCATGATGTGTGGCACATCAGGATTCACATCTGGACGCCCTAGCTGGACGCGCCTTTCATTATTTTACGCGTGATCTTTTGAAAAGATTTGTTTTTCAAATAAAATCATGCCAGCTTGCGCGCCAAGGAACAAGATAATCTTTCATGGTTCTGTTTTATTTTATTGGCCGACTTTGATCAAAAAGATTTGAAACAAACAATTAAAAGATTATGATCAAATAAATCTCAAGGCAAATTTATTGAAGGCCAACTCGTCAAAGCCCATGAAGCTTGTTCTATATAAAGGAAGACTGAAGACATTATTAGTGTGTGAAATCAAGAAGCTAAGTCTACAAATCGAGTCTTAGGTTTTAGTTCTTTAGTTGTTCTTTGTGAGCCTTCACTTGGATCATGTTTTGATACAAGTAAGGACTGAGTTTTGTAGAGTTGTAATCTCTATTTTGTCTTTCTCCAAAGCTTTGAAGCAAGGAGTTAGATTGTGCTACACTTAAAGCCTTTAGGTACGAGTGCATAGTTTTCTAGGAGTGTGTCTCCAAGCTGAGTTTGTTATTAAATCCTTACTGGGTAAGGTTGAGGGGGAGTGAGCAGAGGTTCTCATATATAGGAGTTCCTAGGTAGGACTAGCACGGGTAATGATTAAGTGATAAGATGTAAACGAGGGAGTTTAGCTTTGAATTGATACTACCATAGTGGATTCATCCCTGGATTGGTATCCTCCAGATTAGGGCTTGT
Source organism: Trifolium fragiferum (assembly GCA_954870985.1). Classification (NCBI taxonomy): domain Eukaryota; kingdom Viridiplantae; phylum Streptophyta; class Magnoliopsida; order Fabales; family Fabaceae; genus Trifolium; species Trifolium fragiferum. The sequence continues at coordinate 19,663,361 of OX940789.1, forward strand.
TTAAGCGCCGAACTAGGTTAATAAACTCTGTGTTGTTTATTGTTTTCTGCTTTTTATATTGTTTCCTTGTTCATCAAGTTCAGTATGTCCACGGTGTTGGCACATTAGGCTACACATCATACTATTCCTAAGGTGTACACATTGTGCTGCACATCTGACACTTGTCACCAGAATTTCAATGGGCATCAGAGTAGGCACCCTGCCTGTTTGAGGGTGAGCTCCAGGGAAGATACTTTATGGAAACATGGACAAGGATGAAACAATGGTCAACAAACCACCTCTTCTGGATGGAACTAATTATGACTACTGGAAGCCAATGATGATTGCCATCATAAAATCTCTTGACATTGGAACTTGGAAATCTGTGCTTAAAGGATGAGAGCATCCCAAGGTTCAAGATGCTAATGGTGTTGATACTGATGTACTCAAGCCAGAAGAAAAATGATCTGCTGCAGAAGATACTGCATCACTTGGAAACTCCAAAGCTTTGAATGCTTTATTCAATGGAGTGGACAAGAATATGTTTAGGTTGATCAAACAGTGCACTGTTGCAAAGAGAGCTTGGGAGATACTCAAGACTACTCATGAAGGCACTGCCAAGGTAAAAAGCTCAAGAATCCAACTTCTCAACACTAAGTTTGAAACCCTCAGAATGAAGGAAGAAGAGTCTATTCATGATTTTCACATGAACCTGCTTGAGATAGACAATTCTTTTGAGGCTCTAGGTGAAAAACTGTCTGAAGAAAAGCTTGTGAGAAAGATGCTTAGATCCCTACCCAAGAGATTTAACATGAAAATCACAGCTATTGAGGAAGCCCAAGACATCCCAAGTATGAAACTTGAAGAACTTGTGAGCTCTCTTCAAACTTTTGAGATAAACTTAAGTGAGAAAACTGAGAAGAAGGGAAAGGGTATAGCTTTTGTATCCTGTGCTGATGAAGAGGAAGAAGCTAATGAGTCAGATGAGGATCTCTCAAATGACATAGCTATGTTAGGAAGACAATTCAACAAGCTTCTAAGAAGAGTGGATAGAAGGCCAAGGAGGAATGTGAGGAACATCCAGACTGACATCAGTAAACAAGGCTTTGGTCATATAAGAGCTGAATGTGGTACATATTTGAAGAAGCAGAAGAAAGGCCTGACTGTATCATGGTCTGATGAAGACTTTGACACTGAATCAGAGAATGTTACTGCTAATCACGTTAGTGCCATGACTGGTGTGTGCAGTACTGATGTTGATTCTGATGATGAAGAACTCACCTCTGATGAACTAGCCTCATCTTATAAAAAGTTATGCATCAAAAGTGGGGAAGTGTGCAGAATCAATGAAGAGAAGAAGATGATTATCAGCCAGCTGGAGACAGAGAAGGCTCAACTACAGGTTAAAGTAACTAGTCTTGAAAGTGAAGTCAAGTTACTGTCAACCAATCTAGGAAATATGACCAAGTCTGTAAAGATGCTCAATACTGGAACTGACATGCTTGATGAGATTCTGAAAGTTGGAAAGCATGCTGGTGACTCATCTGGTATAGGATTCAAGAACAAACATCACAACAAAAGTTCAAATACTAAGTTTGTTGCTGCTCAGAAGAAACTTGATCCTAGCAGAATGTGGACACATCACACCCCATATCAGAAACCTGCTGCAAAGGGAAGTTCAATGCTTGGAGATGCCACTACTGTGGGAAGAATGGTCATATCAAGCCCTTCTGCTATAAACTCTATGGGTATCCCAATAAGAAGCCTCAGGTTAAAGCCAAATCAGCAAGAATCACTCCTAAGAAGATGTGGAAGCCAAAAGTTTCAGAAACTGCTCACATAGCTCACACTTCTCTCAGAGCATCTTCCAGAGAAGATTGGTATTTTGATAGTGGTTGTTCTAGGCACATGACTGGTGTTGAGAAATTTCTCACCAATATCAAGTCTCATACAACCAGTTTTGTAAACTTTGGTGATGGAGGAAAAGGTGAAATCAAAGGCATTGGTAAGCTCAACAACAAAGGTTTACCTGACCTAGATGATGTATTGCTTGTCAAAGGTTTGAAGGCTAATCTTATCAGCATAAGCCAACTGTGTGATCAAGGTCTTAAAGTCAACTTCACAAAGAATGAATGTCTGGTTATTTCTGACAAGGGAGAATTGTTGATGAAAGGATCTAGATCAAGAGACAACTGCTACTTATGGATTCCTGAATAAACAGCTCATTCAACTACATGTCTTATCAGTCAGGAAGAAGAAGTAAAGCTTTGGCACCAAAGACTTGGCCATCTGAATCTGTAAGGAATGAAGAAAATTGTGTCTAAGGAAGCAATCAGAGGATTACCAAAGCTCAAAATTGTTGAAGGCAATATATGTGGTGAATGTCAGGTTGGAAAGCAGGTCCATATGTCACACCCAATGTTGCAACATCAGGTGACATCCAGAGTTCTAGAGCTGCTACATATGGACTTGATGGGACTAATGCAGGTAGAGAGTATTGGTGGCAAAAGATATGCCTTTGTGGTTGTAGATGATTTCTCAAGATTCACTTGAGTCAGCTTCATCAGAGAGAAGTCTGATACTTTTGATGCTTTCAAAGACCTATGCCTTAGACTACAAAGAGATTAGGATAGTGCCATTGTCAGAATCAGAAGTGATCATGGGAAAGAGTTTCAGAATTCAAGATTTTCAGAGTTTTGCTCTGATGAAGGGATTGGGCATGAGTTTTCATCTCCAATTACACCTCAACAAAATGGTGTAGTTGAAAGAAAGAACAGAACGTTGCAAGAGGCTGCAAGAGTTATGCTACATGCCAAGAAGCTACCTTACTACTTTTGGGTAGAGGCTATGAGTACTGCATGCTATGTACACAATAGGGTGACTCTGAGAAAAGGTACATCAACCACACTGTATGAGATATAGAAGGGAAGAAAACCAACTGTCAAATACTTCCATGTCTTTGGTAGCAAGTGATATATCCTAGCTGACAGAGAGCAAAGGAGGAAGATGGATCCAAAGAGTGATGAAGGAATCTTTCTAGGCCATTCCTTAACCAGCAGAGCCTATAGAGTCTTCAACAACAGAACAAGGACTATGATGGAATCTATCAATGTAGTCATAGATTACTGTTCTGACAATATGCCTGATGTTGATCCTAATGTGGACACATCTCACCCTCGGCCTGAAGACTCTGAAGTTGAAGAGATTTATGAGAAGACTAATCATCAAGAGAATGTGACTCAGGTGAATAAGGGTCCCTCTGTTAGAGTTCAAAAGAACCATCCAAAAGAACTCATAATAGGGAGTCCTGATTCAGGAGTTTTGACAAGGTCAAGAGAGGTTGTATCCAATGCTTGTTTTGTGTCAAAGGTAGAACCAAAGAATGTGAAAGAAGCCTTGACAAATGAGTTTTGGATTGAAGCAATGCAAGAGGAGCTGAACCAGTTCAAGAGGAATGACGTATGGGATTTAGTTCCTAGGCCTGAAGGAGTCAACATCATTGGTACTAAATGGGTTTACAGGAATAAATCTGATGAAAGTGGTGTTGTCACTAGAAACAAGGCCAGGCTTGTGGCTCAAGGTTACTCTCAGATTGAAGGAGTAGACTTTGATGAAACATTTGCTCCTGTGGCACGTCTTGAATCCATAAGGTTACTTTTAGGAGTAGCATGTATCTTGAAGTTCAAGCTATTTCAGATGGATGTGAAGAGTGCTTTCCTCAATGGTTACTTGAATGAGGAAGTATATGTGGAGCAGCCCAAGGGATTTGTTGATCCAAATTTTCTAGATCATGTCTACAGATTGAAGAAGGCATTGTATGGATTAAAGCAAGCTCCTAGGGCATGGTATGATAGGCTAACCAAGTTTCTTGTGCAGCAAGGTTATAGAAAAGGTGAAACTGATAAAACCTTGTTTGTAAGAGAAGAAAAAGGCAAGCTCATGATAGCACAAATTTAAGTAGATGACATTGTGTTTGGTGGAATGTCTGACTCCATGGTCAAAATGTTTGTGAATTAGATGCAATCTGAGTTTGAGATGAGCCTTGTAGGTGAACTTACCTACTTTCTTGGTCTGCAAGTAAGACAGATGGAAGACACAATCTTCATCTCCCAAAGCAAGTATGCCAAGAACATTGTGAAGAAATTTGGAATGGAGAGTGCAAATCACAAGAGAACTCCTGCAGCAACACATCTCAAACTTTCTAAAGATGAGAATGGTGTCAGTGTGGATCAAAGTCTATACAGAAGCATGATTGGCAGTCTACTCTATCTCACTGCAAGTAGACCTGACATAAGCTTTGTTGTTGGTGTATGTGCAAGGTACCATGCTGAGCCTAAGATGAGTCATTTGAATCAAGTCAAAAGGATTCTTAAGTATGTAAGTGGTACAAGTGATTATGGGATTCTCTACTCTCATGGTGAAGATACAAGATTGTTGGGTTATTGTGATGCTGACTGGGCAGGTAGTGCAGATGACAGGAAGAGCACTTCTGGTGGATGTTTCTTTTTGGGAAGCAACCTTATATCATGGTTCAGCAAGAAACAAAATTGTGTTTCTCTTTCTACAGCTGAAGCTGAGTACATTGCAGCAGGAAGCAGTTGCTCTCAACTACTTTGGATGAAGCAGATGTTGGGTGAGTACAATGTGCAGCAAGATGTGCTCACATTATACTGTGACAATCTGAGTGCTATAAATATTTCCAAAAATCCTATCCAACATAGTATGACAAAGCACATTGATATTCGTCACCATTTTATTAGAGATCTTGTAGAGGACAATGTTGTGACTCTAGAGCATGTTGCCACTGAGAATCAACTGGCAGATATTTTTACAAAGGCTTTAGATGCAAATAGGTTTGAGGTGTTAAGGGGCAAACTTGGTATTTGCCTCTTTGAGGATCAATAGCCATTATAGTTATTCCGGCGTGCAACGGTTACCTGCCTTTCCCTCCATTCATAGTTGCACGCAATCCAAAGGCAATCATATCAAATATTTTCCAACGGCTATTTCGCAAATCATATCTCCAAGAAATCCGTTTGTCAAGATACTATCGCATTGCCTATCACATTGTTCATTACATTCGTCTCTCACACTCAAACGACCTAAAATTTCTCTGCAAATTTTCTTTGATCTCTCTGCAATTTTCTTTGAGCCTTCAATCTCACAAACTCTCATCACCATGTCTACTGCTACACAAACATCTCCTTTCACAAAATCAAACCCTTCTCCATCATCACCTAAACCTAATTCCCCCATACCACATCAAGAAGGTGATCAAAGTGCTGTGATCGTTAATGCAACCCCTGTGTCAATGATCAAACCATCAGGGTCCAAGAAACGGAAGTCCAAACGATCAAAGAGGGAATCATCCCCCATTGTTGAAGAGGAGGCTGCAATTCCATCTCCTTCTACTGAGAAATCAAAGAAGAAGAAGAAGAAGAAGAGCAAGAAATCCAAGATTGGATCACCTAAGAGGGCTCATTCCATGTCAAGCCTACATATTGATCATCTCCCTTCTGTGAATGTTGATGCTGCTGCTGAAGCATCTATTGGTAAAGAATCTTCAAAGCTTAACTTTGAGAAGGCTGCTGTAGAGACTTCTGGTGACTCAAGACAACCCATGACCTAGAAGATCATAGATTTTGTGCTCAAGGCCCTGCAAGAGCATGATGTTGTGACAGATGTTGGCACATCATTGTCACAAAGGAGTAGAAGATACTCATGCTGATGAAGAAGAGACCCCTGTTGTTCCTGACTCTCCAGAACAGGATATGGTAGAAGAAGATCAACCTGCTATGGATGAAGACCCCAAGGATGACACTCAGATTGAACAGAGTGAAGAAGCCAAGGGCTCTGAAGATGTGGAAGACTCCAATCCTTCTGACAAGGATGCTGATGGAGACACTCCTGTTGTGAATGTAGAGGATTATGACTCTGACATTCCTCTGAAGAAAGTTGCTGAAGATAGTATTGCTAGAAGGACAAGAAGTGGTAAAGGTCCTGCTGTTAGTGATTTTCCTGTAGCTGCTAAGGAGAAGAAGAAGAAGACTGCCAAGAGGTAAGTCATGTATGGTCCCAAGAAGGGATATAGTAAAGCTGTGGTTCCACCTACCAAGAAGAAGACTCAAAAAAGAAAAAAGGCACCCACAAGTAACTCAGAGTACGATGTGGAGCAGAATGTAGCTCACATCAGTGAGTCTGAAGAAGAATCTGCTGAGGAGCGAAATGTGGAGCTTGATGTGGTCCCCATTGAGACTTTTGTGAAGAAGAGCTATGGGAAGAAGATTCCTCAGGGAATTCTTGATGTCCCCATTGATCTCATCTCCTTTCACAACTTTGAGAATGCTGCTAAGTGGAAGTACATTGTGCATAGAAGACTAGCTCTGGAGAGAGAGCTCAGTGCTGAGGCCTTGCAATGCAAGGAGGTTATGAAGCTGATCAAGCATGCTGGCTTGATGAAGACTGTTTCTGGGCTGAGTGACTGCTATGAGAAGGTGGTCAAGGAATTTCTTGTCAACATCCCTGCTGGTTGTGATAATCCTCTGGACAATGAGTACAAGAAGGTTTTTGTTAGTGGAAAAGAAATGATGTTCTCTCCTGCTGTTATCAACAAGTTTTTAGGCAGAAGTGAAGAGCCCTATGCTGAGATGGAAGCCAATGACAACTATATCATCAAGGCCATTACTGGTGGAAAGGTCAAGACCTGGCCTAAGAAAGGGAACCTACAAGCAAGCAAGCTCACTCCAATCTACAACATCCTTAACAGGATTGCTGCTGCTAATTGGGTACCAACCACACACAACTGTGATGTGGTTACAGGTTTGGCTAGATTCATCTATACTATAGGTAACAAAATTAACTCTGATTTTGGTACTTATATATTTGACCAGACTGTCAAGCATGCCAAAACCCTAGCTTTTAAGTTGCCCATTGCTTTTCCTTCTCTGTTGTGTGGAATCATATTGAGCCAGAGACCTGATGTTCTGGGCAAGGATGATTTGTCTTGCAGAAGGGAGTCTGCTATTTCTTTTAGTCTCAAGCAGTCTGATGTGACTCCTGATGTGGGCACATCCAGCTCAACTGGTGCAATGTTTAGGAAAGACATGATTGCTGCTTTAAGGAAGACTTGTAAGGCTCTGGATGAGAAGAAGACCAAGCTGGAAGCAGTCATTGCTGGACTGGAGCTTGAGGATGAGCAAACAATGGCTGAGGATGAGGAATTGGAGGAGGAGGAGCCCAATGACTCTGAGGCTGAGGAAACTGATGGGAGCCAGGATATTTGAATTTTTGTAATTCATTGATATTTCCCTGTAATCAGTATTTCCTTTGTTTTGCTTGTATTTTGTGGGTTGTGCCCTGGATTTCTGTTGCACCTATGTGTGCTTGATCTGTACTTGCTGCACTAATAATGGCCTGAGTGCCCTTTACTGTTCATACACCATCATCTCTATATCTATGCTATCTGCATTCTATGGTGTTTTCATTTACTCTCTATGTTTTGACTTTATTTGTCAAATTTTCGGCTAAAAAGGGGGAGTAAAAATTAAAATGAACAATTCTTTGAAGTCTTAACTGCAGCAAATTGTGATGTGTGCACATCTGACTACACATCTGGCATACATGCTTATTTTTCTTCAAATTTTTTCCCAACAAATTTTTGAAGGATTAGTTTTCTAAAGCATGTTGTTCTGAAGACTTAATCTGTACATTTTCAACTGGGTGATGCATTCTTAAGAAGCCTATTTGAAGATGTTAATTTGTGTAATGTTTGACACATTTGTATGATTTCTACATGGTGATGGATTCTCAAAGAAGCCTGTAGAAGTTGCTATTTGTGTGATGTTTGATACATCTGTGAAGTTTTTAACTTGGTCATGCATTCTGAAGAAGCCAGGTTTAAAAACAATTGTACGTCTCTCTACTAGGTCATGCATTCTGAAGAAGCCTATAGAAGATGTGATATTTAGGGGGAGTACTTAGAAAGTGCTCTAGTAAAAAGGGGAGTAAGCTACTACATGTTTGCATGAATCTATGCATAGCTGTGTTTACTACCCTCCCTCATGTGTGCATGGAATCTCATGCTTGTATGTGTCTGGGAATTTATTTTTCTCAGTCTTTAGGAATTTATTTTTCCTATTGTGCGAGAGTTTATTTCTCTCCAAATCTGTGAGGCTCATATCCGCTGCTGCAAGCCTCTGATGTGCCTACACATCTCTCCAAGTCTTATTGGCTGACTCAAAGATTATTTTAGCCAAAATTTGCCTAAGGGGGAGATTGTTCAGGATTTTAGGGTGTTGGCTTCATTTGGTAAAATAAGCCTAATTCCATGATGTGGAGCATGATGTGTGGCACATCAGGATTCACATCTGGACGCCCTAGCTGGACGCGCCTTTCATTATTTTACGCGTGATCTTTTGAAAAGATTTGTTTTTCAAATAAAATCATGCCAGCTTGCGCGCCAAGGAACAAGATAATCTTTCATGGTTCTGTTTTATTTTATTGGCCGACTTTGATCAAAAAGATTTGAAACAAACAATTAAAAGATTATGATCAAATAAATCTCAAGGCAAATTTATTGAAGGCCAACTCGTCAAAGCCCATGAAGCTTGTTCTATATAAAGGAAGACTGAAGACATTATTAGTGTGTGAAATCAAGAAGTTAAGTCTACAAATCGAGTCTTAGGTTTTAGTTCTTTAGTTGTTCTTTGTGAGCCTTCACTTGGATCATGTTTCGATACAAGTAAGGACTGAGTTTAGTAGAGTTGTAATCTCTATTTTGTCTTTCTCCAAAGCGTTGAAGCAAGGAATTAGATTGTGCTACACTCAAAGCCTTTAGGTACGAGTGCATAGTTTTCTACGAGTGTGTCTCCAAGCTGAGTTTGTTATTAAATCCTTACTAGGTAAGGTTGAGGGGGAGTGAGCAGAGGTTCTCATATCTAGGAGTTCCTAGGTAGGATTAGCATGGGTAGTGATTAAGTGATAAGTTGTAAACGGGGGAGTTTAGCTTTGAATTGATACTACCATAGTGGATTCATCCCTGGATTGGTATCCTCCATATTAGGGCTTGTTTAAGCGCCGAACTGGGTTAACAAACTTTGTGTTGTTTATTGTTTTCTGCACTTTATATTGTTTCCTTGTTCATCAAGTTCAGTATGTCCACGATGTTGGCACATTAAGCTACACATCATACTATTCCTAAGGTGTACACATTGTGCTGCACATCTGACATTTGCCACCAGAATTTCACGAATTCTTTTGTGAAAAAAAAAGAGAAGTAACTAAGTAAAACTTGATGTAAAATATTTATAAATTGTCTTGAAATTAAATCAAGGAAATTTTCTAACACGATGATTTGAATCCAATGTCACCTTTTTATAACTTATTTTCGAAATTTAAAACCAGGAAATCTGTAAATATGCTCATACTAAGACTATACATCAATTAAAAAAGACCATTTCAAAAAATTTCTTTTGTATTTATAATCGCATAGACTCATTCTATAACGCCAGTAAAGGAAATTATCAAATTAACACAAAAAATTGAAAACTAACCCCCATCCCCCCAATATCATTTTCGGACCGTATATAATATAAGAGCAATATAGAGAATAAGATTTTCTTACCACAAATCTTAGCTTGAGAGCACCACCATGGCTCAAGGGATTAAATTTGGTTCACAATGTTGGATTAATAAGTTAATTAATCAATTATTAACTAATTAATTATTAGAAATTATTATTAATGTAAATTAGGGTTCCTTGTTTTTATACAGTAAAATTACGGTTCCTTGTTAATAAGCACTAATTGACGAATTATTTGAGGGTAAATAGGTCTTTATCCCTTTCAAAGTAAGCGAGTTTTGTATTATTCCCTGTAAAGTAAGCGAGTTTTGTATTACCCCCTGCAATATTTTTAAAATTTTTTTGGTAGTGTATTTTACCCCCTGCCGATTTGTTTTTTTTTCCATCACAAGGGGGTAAAATTTACTACCAATAAAAAATAAAAAATATTGCCAGGGGTTATTCCTCCAAAAAACAATTGCAGGGGATAATGCAAAACTCGTCTGCTTTGCAGGGATAAAGACCTATTTACCCATTATTTGATAGGGCTTTTGTTTTTGAGTGAATCGTAATAGATTTTTCCATTCATTAAGCTTAATTAGAGATCTACGCCTCAACCATTAGGGCCCGTTTGATGCGCATGATATGATAGTGACAGGATAAGATATAAGATAGGATAAGGCTGGGATATGATATAAACATGATAATAGTTATCATCAGTTATCCTGTCACGTGTTTGGTGCACACAAGATAACAAACATGATAATTATCGTATAATATTTTTAATATATATTTCGCTCATTATAATATGATTATATATATATATATATATATATATATATATATATGTATCATATTTTAATCACAAAATTAACATTGTAAAATAATTATTTTAAAAAATTTATTTTGTAATACTTTGAATTTTATAAATAAAAAAATTTAAATAAGCATTTAAATATTTTCATATAAATTTAAATAAAATAATGAGCAAATATTAAATTTTTATATGAGCATGATCAAATAAATAACTTAATTATATATGTTAGATAAGGTAAATAAATATATCCCTATTGCAACAGAATTATATTTAATTTGTTATAAAATTTAAATTAATATCTCTATTTTCCAATTTTTAATAATTATTTTACTTTAAAATATTTTAATTATAGTATAATTTTTATTTTTAAAATTATGTAAATTACAAAATTATTTTATTTTTAATTTACTGTCAAATTACTTTATTATTAATATTTAATTAATTTTCATTTTTTATTTTAAAATATATTTTATCAAATAAATGGGTAAATTATTTTCTTATCCTATCCTGCCCGTAACCCACCTAAAACTGAGGATAAGAATTTTAACTAAAGAGACATGATATGATAAGTTGCAGGATTAACTTATCATATTATGTTGATTCATCAAACACTGAATTAAGACAGGATATGATACAGTTATCCTATCCTGTCTCTTATCCTGCGCATCAAACGGGCCCATAAACTATATATGTGATCCTACGCTAAATGTAATGATATGATATGAAAATATATTATAATCTTGTATCTAGCTATGATCTATCTATGACTATTTTGTTAATTTACAACACACAAATTCCTTCAAATTTTCGCAAATGGGTGATTTGTTTTTGAGTACCATTAGTGTTGAAATAACCCTTCTATCAAAATAAGTCATTCATTCATCATTGGCCAATAAATTGGTAGTAGCAAAAAAACCAAAAATATAAAAGTTTGCATTCATTATAAATCAATAGCCAAAACTATCAAATTTTCGCTCCTTTGACCTATATTACACAATAATCAAACATGTCTTTGAGATTTTCATGCCGAATCATCTTACCAAGAAATCTATCTTCAATGTTCGCTGCACGACTTTTAGACTCGTCTTTATAGTCGGCATTTTTAGTCGTAAAAATAAGTTCAAACAACCTGTAATATTTTATCCGTTTGCAACATTTATCACACTCATTAGTCCCTTGAGTGAGCAGATGATATGTGTACACAATCTTCTTCTGTCCAGTTCTAAAAGCTCGGCTTATAGCCTATTATTCAACTGATGGATTCCATTCCACATCAAGTAGCACAACCCTTGAAGCTCGATCAAGTTGAATTCCCTCATAACAAGTTTTTTGTTGATGCAAGGAGAATCTTCACTTGTCTGTTTGCATCATTGAATTTATGGATTAAGGATTGTCTATTCATTACATTTTCATACATGTACAAAATTTCCTCATCCTCAGTCCATTTTAAAGCTAACTTTAATTGGCCTATGATTAAGCCTAAAGGAAGGATGAATTGGCTGAACACAACAAGTTTTTCATTAGCAACAACACAAATACTAATAAACTCCACCAAAAACCTTGTTTTGACGCCTATATTATGATTCAATATAAGCTTTTCTGAGTCCTTGTCGAAAGAAGACTCTTCTTGTTCAGAAAGTCTGCATTATTTGAGGAAAAGATACAAATGGATGGATGTCATAGTTTGATTATTCTCAAAGACCAATGCTTTATGAGAACTTTGAAAACTCATTGATTTGCCTATGATAACTCGTTAGGCGTCAAACATAGCACACAATGTTTTAACCTCGTAGGTTTCTTTTGAATGACATCGCCTTTGTGAATGTGCACAATGAGATCAAAAGGCAACTTCAACAACCGAATATTATCATCAGAAGGATTTTTGATTTTACAATTGCCGTAATCCAGTTCCCAACTCAATTCTTTCGATGCCTTTTTATGTTCCTGCTTTTGCAAAAGCTTTTCAGCTCATGTTGTAACATGTTCGGAAAAGAAGGCTTCACAAGGTTCAAAGTGTTATAAAGTTCCAAGCAGTTGTTCTGGAAAGGAATTCCGAAAAGTATAATTCCCTTCTATCTTGCAACTTCCAAATACTACTTCTTTTATTTCTCGGTGTGTTTCTTTCATCTAGCGCATTTCCAGATGAAGGACACACACTGAGAAATAAAAGAAGAGGTATTTGGAAGGTGTTTTTGGAAATTCTAACAAAGAAGCGAATTATACTATCGGGAACTCCTTTACAGAACAATTGCTTGAAACTTTATAACACTTTGAGTCTTATGAAGCCTTCTTTTCCAAACAGGATACCGCATGAGCTGAAAAAGTTTTGCCAGAAGCAAGAACATAAAAAGGCATCAAAAGAATTGAGTTGGGAACCGGATAATGGCAATGGTAAAACAGGATCTCCTACTGATTATAATATTCGGCATTTGAAGTTGGTTATGGATCCCATTGTGCACATTCAAAATGGCTATATCCTTCAAAAGAAGCTTTCAAGGTTTAAAAATTGTGAGCTGCTTTTGAGGCCTGACAGTTATCACAAGCAAATTCTTGAGAGTTTTTAAAGTTCTTAGAATGCACTGATCTTTGAAATAATCAAACTGTAGTTCTTCTGAGATTGGCTGCATCAAAAGGCTAAAACAACTTGGTCATAATGACTTAGCTAAAGCACCAATGCTAAAGCAATTGAGTCTAAACCACTTGTGCATATTGAAGATGTGCAGATGCAACATGTTGAAAAAGATTTTCTAGACATCTTGTCATTGGGTTTAGAGCATGTTGAAGCAACATGTTGAACAAGATGTCCTAAGACATGTGTGTAGGACATCTTGACCCAGTTACAACTTAGAAGATAATGCTTATCCATTAGCACGCATATCTTTTCAAATATGAATAAGGCGCGAATCTTCATGTAACAAGCTGAGATTAGGATTAATGATAAAGTTTGTTAGTAATTCTATGTGTTAGATACGATCAGATTCGTAACTAACTTTGTGGATAAAGATAAAATCTTTTATCTTATGGAGTTTGTTTTAAAACAAGTTTTTTTTAAAACTTAAATTCCTATTGTAGTGCATCTGAAAGATTGAAGTTATCTGAAAATTTGCATGCCTATATAAAGGACTCAACATAGAGCTTGAAACTCAACCCACAATAACCGAAGATTGTGAGTCTAAAGCTTTGTACCCACTGTGCAAAGCATTACGAGCTCCTAAGTATTAAACTCTAATATTTAGTTGCCTGACGTTTAGTTCGGTAACTTAGGATTAGTGATCAGAGAGTTGGGTAGGTTCTCATATTCAGGGGGAGTGATCCCTTGGGTAGAAGATTATTAGGATTAAGAAAATGCATACATATCAAAAGGTGTTTGGTATGCGTTGTAAGACGAAGTTTTAATTCAGAGTAGTAATTTTCACTTCCTGGATTGGTATCCCCCAGAGTAGGTGTGGTTTGCATTGAACTGGGTTAACAAATATTGGCGTTGTTTACTCGCTTTTATTTACTTTAGTATTATATTGATCCTAGTAAACCAATTGTCGAACCAGTTGTCTACGACATCTGTATTGTTGCACAAGTTGTCTTAGACATTGTGTACGACATCTGTCCTGCCAGAGAATATAATTTCAATTGGCATCAGAGCAGGCACCCTAACCTGCTGGGTGAGCTCCAGGGAGATAAATTTACTTCAAGATGGACAAGAATGAAGGATCAATAAATAGACCACCAGTTCTGGATGGATCTAATTATGACTATTGGAAAGCAAGAATGATTTCCTTCATCAAATCCATGGATCAAAGAGCATGGAGGACAATTGTTACAGGTTGGAATCATCTAATAGTCTCAGCAGAAGATGGTTCTTCAATAATAAAAGGGGAAGGAGATTGGACTTCAGAAGAGGAGACTGAGGCTAGTGGCAATTCTAAAGCACTAAATGTTATATTCAATGGTGCTGATGAAAATATATTCAAACTAATCAACACATGTACAGAAGCCAAGCAAGCCTGGGAAATTCTCCAAACTGCTCATGAAGGAACTTACAAGGTCAGAATGTCAAAGCTACAACTTTTCACCTTGAAATTTGAAAACCTAAGGATGGAGGATGATGAGACCATATCAAAATTCAACACTAGAGTTCAAGACATTGCAAACTCATCATTTGCCCTAGGAGAGAAGATACCTGAAGTGAAACTAGCCAGAAAAATCTTTAGATCACTCCCTAAGATATTCTATATGAAGGTAACTGCTATTGAAGAATCACAAGACTTAAGCACGATGAAAATTGATGAATTAATTGGTTCATTACAAACTTTTGAGATGACCTTTGATGATAGACCTGAAAAGAAACTAAAGAATTTGGCTTTTAAATCTGAGGAAAGTCAAAGTGAAGATTGTAACACCCCGATTTTCGAAGCCCAAAAGTAGGCACTTTTTTTTTTTTTAAACAACAAAGACTTTGAAATAAAACATTCACGATCTCACTTAAATTAAATCAGAGTAAACCATTTTCAAAATAACGATCGTAATGTAATGCCTCTTTTATAAATTGTTTTCATGAATAAAAGTTTAAGATTAGAACCAAACGTTATGTCTAAACAGACATAGCGACATCATTTATTCCAAATAATTATCGTAATACAATTTCAATATAAATACAGCGGACAATAAATAAGAGCAAACGAGACTCTTAAACTACTACCCCTAAGCTGATCTTTAAACTCTAACTGAAGATGACTGGGTGACGAAGACCCACAGACAGCTTCAGGCCTTGCCGCTTCTCCACGCGGTACAAATAAATCCCTAAAAATGCTCGTAGAGGGTCACGATCTAAAAATAACATATAACCAAAAATACACAGCACAAGATATACAATACATGGCATCATATACTCATTTATCATATGAATCACACATCATAGGATTTAAGTGCACAAATCGTCTATCAATCACACACAACAATATTCGAATGCACAATTAGCCTACCAATGCAGACTCTACATGATTGTGATCACCCTACCCGGGACTGTTTCACATGCATGAATTCCGGAATTTAACCTCTCCGCAGAGAGTCGTAGGCTTCATGTGGACACCAATCACTGGCTGTCGCACACCTACTAAACCCCGCAGGGCAAATCAATAAAATCCCGAAGGATTAAGGTGGATCCACTCACGCAATCACACCTCGTGGTCCACTCACGCAACCACGTATTGGACTCAATAAAATCCCGCAGGATTAAGGTGGGTCCACTCACGCAACCTCACCCCGTGGTCCACTCCCGCAACCACGTACTATGAATGCATGAGCATACGATTCCCCATATATGCTAATGCAACAATTACATACCTTCCAAGCATATGTAATTCAATCACAACAATCATACATATATTTCCAATCATATGTAAACAAATACACATCATGTACAACCAGACATTCAATCAAGTACATGCATCAACATTTCATATTATTCAATCATATGAAATTCACAACAACCACTCAAACATGTGTAGGATATAGCATGTTCTCAAACAAGTTCTCGTCACGAGAATACATCACAAGACAACCATGCTCATAATTCATATTGCATCACATCAACCAAATACACATATTCAAGCAACAATTACACATGCATAAAAAGCACTCGATATTTCGAGGTATATGAAATCGTTAGAAAGTGCCCTTACCTCGGCAAGCTTCCACAACAATTTCTCGCTCAATTCTACACTTCACGCTACCTAAAATTTAAGCAGCGTAATGTCAATAAAATACTCCCACTGTATTCTATCGAAACGAAACTAAAACTCAAAAATCTGGAGGGGTCTAAGGTACTTTCTAACACTCTCGGATAGTGATTACGAGACCTCCCTATATGGATAAAAAAATTCATGAAGTTTAATGCACTATTTTTCGCCATACGAAAATATTTTTCGTTTCATAACAACTACGAAACACTTTTATTCCCAACACCAAAGCAATCAATTACACACCCTAAAACCATTTGAAAACAACTCATGAGCTCTTGAAAACTTTTCCCAAAAATAAAAGCTTACTTGCGCCACAAGTTACAAGTTTTCCTTTCAAATAAAATGGCCATAACTCATTCAATCTTTATCCGATCGAGACGAGCCATACGCCAAAATCTTCGTCTCGAAAAGACGGATCAAATGGTTAACTTTCTAGGACAAAATATAACTTTTAAAATGGACGGAAATGCCCTTCAAATTTCGGCCAGAAATGAAACCACACCAAAAGCATTGTTTTCTAAAACCAAACATAGTTAAAACACTTATACAATTACTAATTTCACATAAACCAATCCAATTTGATCAATCTCATACACCAAAACCATTTCAAATTAAAACATGAACTCTTCAAAATTTTCATAAAGTAAAATGTTTACTTGCATCACAAGTTTCAAGCTTGTTATTTTCAACTAGAAATCACTACAACCATTCTTTTAAAAACCATGATCATTCCCTTTAAACCATGATCATTCCTTCCAATTTGGGCTAAAAAAGTTTGAAAATCACATGGTCACATAATCATGTGCCACGGCCAAAATCATGGAGCAAGCTAGCTTCCAACATTTTTTCATTTCACCATCATAAAATCAATCCCCTTTGTCCCCAAAATCATTTAAGTGATCAATCAAAACATTTTAGGAACCTAATCAAAATTTCTAAGAATTTTCTTCAACTTCTCAAGAACACAAAAATATAATTTTTTTTTTGTTTCTCAAAACAAAATCATTTATCATATATCCATTTCTATAAAAAGCCTTAAAACAACATCATAAACACATACTCTAAACAAATATTCTTGTTCATGACACCTAGAAATTTTTTTCATCAAAACCCTAACCCCAAAATCTCATGAAAATCTCATCACTCCATGAAAATCAACCATACTAAGCTTAAACATGCTAGTCTAACACTCATGAATAACTTCTATGGAACAAAAACCAATTAAAACCAAGTTCTAAGAATTTTTGCTCAAGAACAAAATTATCAAGTCCTAAAATCTAAGAGTTTTGAACTAATTAAAGAAGTGAAAGAGGTTAGTTACCTCAAGAGAAGATGATTCCTTGCAATTCCTATGTTTCAATCAAACTCTCAAAGGATGGAGATGGTGAAGGATTCAAAATTTTGTGATGGAAGAAGAAGAAAGGGTGGTTCACGGCCAAAAGGAAAAAGAGTGGAAGAGATTTTGGTTCTCATGAGTTTTGTTTAAATAGATAGGTTGGATAATTCCTAGCCCTTGGATCTAATAGTGCTAATTTGCTATGATTCAATCCTAGCCATTCATTCAATCTTGGTCACCAAGTAACTTAACATAAATATCTAGATATTTATGACTTCATCGCCTAGTCCCCACGTTCGCTCTTAAACGAGTCGTATCTCGCGTACCGATAAAATCGCGAAAATAGGAAATCTACGAAATAAAAGTTCGCCGTAAACCATTTCTAAATATTATCGCTAAACTTGATTCTCCGACTGAAATATTTATCCGAAGCTCCCACAACTATTCTGAATCTAGATTCTAACTCGCGCCGATATATAAAGTCTCTATTTAAAATTCGACGGAAAACAGAAGCCGTAAATTTTCCAACGGCGGGTACAGTTTTCTACTCATTTTTCTAAAAAAACGGAGAAAGTAAAATTTTGAAATTCTGAAGACACAGAAACGTTCTCATATATAAATAAAGACTAAGAAACAAAAGTCGGTGCATTTCCAGCGCACGAGCACAAAACAGGCTCCAACTCAGCAAAATTCTATTATCGCGACAATACTCACAAAACCACTTAACCAAAAACCCTAATATTCTTAGCCATTACTTATTTTCCTCACACAAAAGGTACCGTGGAATTACGGGTCTTACAAAGATTGTCTATCAGAAGCAATAGGTCTCTTGACCAAGAAGTTCAATAAATCGGTGAACAGGGTTCGAGCTAAGTAGAGGACAAATGTCCCAGACAAGACGTCCAACATCAAGTCACAAGGAATGTCAAAAGAAGAAAACAACTCTGAGGAAGATGCAGAGATATAGTGCTTTGAATGTGAAGGCTTTGGGCATATCAGAATTGAATGTCCCAATTTTCTCAGGAAATAGAGAAAAGGAATGACTGCTACTTTCTCTGATTCTGAGGATGAAAGTGAAGAAGGAACCACCAACAATGCATTCTCTGGGACACTTGAAACCAGGAGTGATGCTAGCTTCAAGAGCTTCACAGAAACTGAAGGCAATGATGATGATGAAGACTTACTCTACACTTAAGAATACACTGATGAAGTAAGAGAGCAAGAAGAAATCATTGAGAAGCTCATTCAGGAGAACAAGGAATTATCATCTCTCTCCAACGAGTTAAGAGAAGAATATAATTTCTTAAAGTCTAAACTCACAAGCATTACTGAATTTGTGAGTTACCTATACTATGAATTTGACTCAGAAGATGAATCCCTTGAATGTGACAAAATAGCTGAAGACATGATTGGATTAGGATTTGATCACCTCTCCAGAAAGGCTAAATCTGCTCCTGAAAAGGTAACTCCTCATCTAAAGAAACCTGAAGACCAGATGTCAAGCCACATGTCTCAACATCCTGATCAGAACGAAGACATGATCACAGACTACATGTCTGAGCATTATGTTCAGACAAAGAAGCAGATGTCAAGCCACATGTCTCAACATCCTGTTTAGCACAAAGACAGGATCACAGACTAAGAAGCAAATGTCAAAGCCATATGTCTCACAAAAGATGTTTACGATCTTCATGAAATTAAATCAGAGTAAAATTTTTCTAAACGATGATCTGAATCTACGATCACCTTTTTATAAACTGCTTTCTAAATTTCAAACCAATAAATCTATAAATCAGATCATTTTAAGACTGCTACTCAATTAAAAAAAGAAACATATTAGAAATTTCTTTCGAATCTATGATCACATAAACTCGCTCTAAAACATTAACAAAATAAATGAGCACAAATAGTCGAAAAATAAATTTCAATCCCACAATATCATTTTCAGACCACATATAACATATATAGGGTGAGGAAGATTTTCTTACCAAAATAATTAGCTTGAGAGCACCACCATGATTCAAAGGATCAAATTCAATTCACAAGTCCTTCACAATTTCTTCTTGGATTTTTCAGAAATAGATTATTTGTTTTTTTTTTTTTATTTGCTACCACCAACACTCACAAGAAGTGGGAAAAGAGAGAGAAATCATGTGAGTTATGAAAAAAAGAAGGTGAAATGGGTATTTATAGTACTTTGGGATATTAAAAATATATATTAATTCAAAACTTATAAAGAAAATATATAAATGTATACCAAAATACAATATAGGTATATGAAAAATAAATGGAATCTTATATTTTTAATTTGACCAAAAGATGAT
The DNA here is from genome assembly GCA_954870985.1 of Trifolium fragiferum. Taxonomy (NCBI): domain Eukaryota; kingdom Viridiplantae; phylum Streptophyta; class Magnoliopsida; order Fabales; family Fabaceae; genus Trifolium; species Trifolium fragiferum. The sequence continues at coordinate 19,683,114 of OX940789.1, forward strand.
ATTTACTTTATTAATTTCAAAATTTAAAAACATATTAAGAAAAGATATAAATTTACACCAAAATAGAAACAAATGTACATTAATATTAGGGATGACAATGGGTAGAGTATGGGTAGGGTATTATAGTTCTCATTCTCATACCAGCCGATTGAAAAAAATACTCGTATTCATTCTCATGTATGTGCTGAAAACAATCTTTGTATATGTGCCCGTACTCTGCTTCCCAAGTAACCATACCCATACATGTTACCCGCGTTTTTGCTAAAAATAAATGGATCAATTATAAAATATTATATCATTTTAATAGAACTAAAAAAAATTCAAAGATTTCAATGTTGACGAATGAAAATTATATACAAAATTATTACTAACCTCATGTTAAAGTTCATATATTTGTTGACATTTTCACATTGTGTTTGTATTATGTTATAAATAAACGTTTTTATTAAAAATGTGTAATAGTTTAATAGGGTTTTTTTTTCAATGATAAATTTTATTAATATAAATAAAATAAATAAATAAATATTATATGGGTATGACTCATATGAGTGTAACCTAACTTTCTCTCTCTAAACTTTATCTCTTTGAGATCTCACTAACCTAGATCTAGTGTCACCACCTCCCCTATGTCCAAAACTTGTCATTGAAGATGTAGCTCTTGTTGGGGATTTTAGAGGTAGACTTTTAAAACTCTTTTAAAAATCAATCTTAAGAGAGGAAAAACTACTATGCCTAGACAATTTAGAACAACAAGAATCACTATTTAGAAAAGTTTTACCTCTTGAAGTGCAGTACCGTTGATAGTCGAACCCAATGTGGTTCATCACAAGTGCCGCTCGATTGGTAGGACCTCTATTTTGTCCACACGAACAAAATTCCTTTAGTCACAGTGCTAACTGCTACGAGTGAAGGCTTAGAGAGAGATAGAGAGAGAGAGAGAGAGGTTGTTTTAGGTTTCAGAAAACTAGGGTTTCTGAAAAATGGATTCTACTTGTGGGCTATTTAAATTTTAAAGAACCTCTTGTGTGTTATGCAAGTAGGAAGTGCTTGTGGGCTTCGATAAACTAAGTTATTACTTATGGGCTTTGTAGTTCCACTAAACAAACTAAGTCATTACTATTTTTTTCTCTCATCTATCTGCTCTATGTGTGTGGCCTTGTAGGTTCTCATAACGTTGGGAATAACATTAATCGTATATTTAATATTATAGACAGTGAACAATATACAGTGTAACGGCTCATACCCCTTTTCTATGTATTTAGTAAGCGACCCCGACGCTTTACCTCATGATCTTCTCTACCTTCTCTCTAGTTGAGTTTTTTCCTTCCGTGGGAATCGAACTACATACCCTGGGGTTCAAGTACATGTTCAATCCATTCCACTATCAATTGAGCTTTTTGTAACAGCTCGGACCTCTTTCTTAGGCGATCCCAGCACTGCCACCTCAAATTTTTTTCTATCCTCTCTCTAGTAGAGTTTTTGCCTTTCGTATAAATCAAACCACGTACCCTGGGGTCAAATACGTGCTCAATCCATTCGCACTAAATTACCTTAGAATAACGTTACAAAATAAACAATTGTATTCAAACAAAAATTAAAAGAAAGACCAAATTGAAAGCTTATGGCATGTTTGGTGGACATAATATGATATAAAACAAGATAAGGATAAGATATGATATAAATAGAATAACAGTTACCCTATCATGTGATTGGTGCACGAATTCAGATTGGGTGCGGTTGTCACCAATGACTGCATGCAGTAAGTAAGATCAGAGTCGTTTGATTAAAATCGGACGATTCATGATTTAAGTTCAAAATATTTATATTTTAAAATATTAAAACTGAGTAAAAAACTAAGTCATTTGATGTGGATCGGACGACTGTGATTTAATGAATGCAGCTTGACTGCATATAAACTGACGATACATAATTCATTTTCGATTGGTGCACACAAGATAACAAACATGATAACTATTAGGGTTAATAGGCTTTTACCCCCTGCAAAGTAGGCGAGTTTGGTGTTACCCCCTGCAAAGTAGGCAAGTTTGGTGTTACCCCCCTATATTTTTTTTTTATATTACCCCCTGCAATGTGTTTTTATTTTTTTCGCAGTTCATTTTACCCCCCAAGGGGGTAAAACAAAACAACATTACACGGGGGTGCAATGAACTGCGAAAAAAATAAAAAATACATTGTAGGGAGGTAATATCAAAAAAATAAATTATATGGGGGTAATGCAAAACTCGCCTACTTTACAGGGGGTAAAAGCCTATTAACCCTAACTATTATATGTTTTTGGGTTAATAGGTCTTTACCCCCTGCAAAGTATGCGAGTATTGTTTTTATCTTGTTCCTTGGCACGCAAGCAGGCGTGAGTTTATTTCAAAAGCAAATCTTTTCAAAAGATCACACATAGAAAAATAACTGAAAGCGCGTTTTAATAGGACGTCCAGCTGTGGATTCTGATGTGCTCACATCATGCTCCACATCATGGACTTAGGCTTATTTTGCCAAATGAAGCCAACACCCTAAAAACCCAACAATCTTCCCCTTTGGCAAATTTTGGCTAAAATAATCTTTGAGTCAGCCAATAAGACTTGGAGAGATGTGTAGGCACATTAGAGGCTTGCAGCAACGGATAAGAGCCTCACAGATTAGGAGAGAGATAAACTCTCACAAAATAGGAAAAATAAATTCCTAAAGTCTGAGAAAAATAAATTCTCAAACTCATACAAGCATGATTCTCATGCACACATAAGGGAGGGTAGTAAATACAGCTATGCATAGATTCATGCAAACATGTAGTGATTTACTCCCCCTGAATATAGCATCTTCAACATGCTTCTTAAGAATGCATCACCTTGTTGAAAGAGGCATAAATATTTCAAACATGGCTTCTTAAGAATACATGACCATGTAGGAAATGTACAAATGTTTTAAACATGGCTTCTTAGGAATACATGACCATGTAGAAAACGCACAGATGTATCCAACATCACACAAATAGTCTTTAGAAAAACATGCTTCAGAAATAAAGTTTTCAAAGAAATTTTTGTTGGGAAAAAATCTTGAAGTAAAATAAGCATGTATGACAGATGTGTAACCAGATGTGCACACATCACAGTTGCTACAGTTTTAAATGTCTTCAAAGAAAAGTTGGTTTAGTTTTACTCACCTTTTTTAGCCAGAATTTTGACAAATAAAGTCAAAAACATAGAGAGTAAATGCAAACACCATATAATGCAGATAGTATAGAGGTGCAGAGATTATGGTGCAAGAACAGTAAAGGCACTTAGGCCATTAATAGTGCAACAATTACAGAACAAGCACACATAGGTGCATCAGAAAACCAGCGTGCAGCCCACAAAATACAAGCAAAACAAGGAAAAACTGAATATAGGGAAATAATGAATTACAAAGATTCAAATATCCTGGCTCCCATCAGTTTCCTCAGCCTCAGAGTCATTGGGCTCCTCCTCCTCCAATTCCTCATCCTCAGCCATTATTTGCTCATCCTCAAGCTCCAGTCTAGGAATGACTGCTTCCAACTTGGTCTTTTTTTCATCCAAAGCCTTACAAGTCTCCTTCAGAGCAGCTATCATGTCTTTCCTAGACATTACACCAGTTGAACTGGATGTGCCCACATCAGGAGTCACATCAGGCTGCTTAGGACTTAAAGAGATGGCAGTCTCTCTTCTACAAGTCAGATCATCCTTACCCAAAACATGAGGCCTTTGGCTTAAAATAACTCCACATATCAGAGAGGGAAAAGCAATGGGCAACTTAACAGCAAGGGTTTTGGCATGCTTGACAGTCTGATCAAACATATAAGTACCAAAGTCATAGTTAATTTTGCTACCTATAATGTATATAAACCTAGCCAAACTTGTAGCCACATCAAAGTTGTGTGTAGTTGGTACACAGTTAGCAGCAACAATCCTGTTAAGGATGTTGTATGTTTGAGTGACCTTGCTAGCCTGCAGCTTTCCTTTCTTTGGCCAAACTTTGACCTTGCCTCTAGTGATGGCTTTGCAAATATAGTTGTCAGTAGCTTCCACCTTAGCAAAGGATTCCTAACCAAAAACTTGTTGATAATGGCAGGAGAAAATGTTATTTCCTTGCCCCTTACAAACACCTTCTAGTATTCATTATCCAGAGGGTTATCACAGCCAGCAAGGATGTTTACCAGAAATTCTTTGACCACCTTCTCATAGCAGACACTCAACCCTGTCATAGTCTTAATCAAGCCAACATGCTTGATTAGCTTCACAACATCGTTGCATTGCAAGGCTTCGTTACTCAGCTCTCTTACTAGAGCTAGTCTTTTGTGCACAACATACTTCCACTTAGAAGCATTTGCAATGTTGTGGAAAGAAATCAGATCAATAGGGACATCAGGAATTCCCTGAGGAATTTTCTTCTTCCCAACGTTTTTCTTCACGGAAGTCTCAATGTGGACCAAATCGAGCTTCACTTCCTGCTCTTCCTGATCTTCTTCTTCTTGAGACTCATTGATGTGAGGCACATCCTTCTCCACATCATACTCAGAGTCACTTGATGGTGGCTCTTTTCTTTTCAAGGTCTTCTTCTTGCTTGGTGGAACCACAACTTTGCTATACCCCTTCTTGGGTCCATACAGCACACGCCTTGTAACAGCCTTCTTCTTCTCCTTGGCAGCCATAGGAGAAACAACAACAGTCGGGCCTTGACCACTTCTTATCCTTCTAGCAATACTTTCTTCAGCAACTTTCTTCAAAGGGATGTTAGAATCATAGTTTTGTACATCCACAACCATAATATCTCCATCAGTATCTTTGTCACAGGCATTGGAGTCCTCAACATTCTCAGAGCCCTTGGCTTCTTCACCCTTGTCAGATTGGGTGTCATCCTCAGGTTCTTCATCCACCACATCATGTTCTGGTGTAACAGCAGTAGCAGGAAATTCTTCAGAAATAAGAGCTTGTTCTCCACCTTGTGACAACGATGTGCCAACATCTGTCACAACATCAGGTTCTTGGATTGCCCTGAGCACAGAATCAATGATCTTCTGAGTCATAGGATGTTTTCGATCCTCAGAAGTTTCTTTAAAAGTAGCTTTCTTAGTATCGGGCTTTAATTGTTTTTGAACAACAGATGCTTCAACAACAGCATCAACATCATCAGAAGGTAGAGGATCAATGTGTAGGCTTGACATAGAATGAGCCCTCTTGGTTAATCCAGTCTTGGATTTCTTGCTCTTCTTCTTCTTCTTCTTCTTCTTCTTCTTCTTCTTCTTCTTCTTCTTCTTCTTCTTCTTTGATTTCTCAACAGAAGGAGATAGGGTAACAACTTCTTCCTCTGGAACAGTAGCAGAGTCTTTCTTTGATCTTTTCGACTTCTTCTTCTTAGACCCTGATGGTAGAATCATTGATACAGGGATAACATCAGTGATCACAGAAGTAGAATCAATTTTTTGATTCATTTTTGGGGAACTAGGGTTAGGTGATGATGGAGCAAAGTTTTGCTTTGTGGAAAGAGATGTTTATGTAGCAGTTGACATGATGAAGTTACGTGTGATGAGACGGTTTGAAGCTTTTTCAGAGAGGTGAATGAGAGTTGCAGAGAAAATTAGGTCGTTTGAGTGAATGTAGAGAGTAATGTAAGATGATTTCGTGAAAGAGGGGTTTTGTTTGATTTGTTTGCGAAGTAACCGTTGAGGAAATATTTGATATGATTGCATATGGATTGCGTGCAACAGTGAATGGAGGGAAAGGCATGTATCCGTTGCACGTCGGAATAGCAGTAATTGCTATTGATCTTCAAAGAGGCAAATGCCATGTTTACCCCTCAACAACTCAAACTTGTTTGCATCTAAAGCCTTTGTGAAAATATCTGCCAGTTGATTCTCAGTGGCAACATGCTCTAGAGTCACAACATTGTCTTCAACAAGATCTCTAATAAAATGGTGACGTATATCAATGTGCTTTGTCCTACTATGTTGAATAGGATTTTTTGAAATATTTATAGCACTCAGATTGTCACAGTATAATGTGAGCACATCTTGTTGCACATTGTACTCACCCAACATCTGCTTCATCCATAGTAGCTGAGAGCAACTACTTCCTGTTACAATGTACTCAGCTTTAGCTGTCGAAAGAGAAACACAATTTTGTTACTTGCTAAACCATCATATAAGGTTGCTTCCCAAAAAGAAACATCCACCAGAAGTACTCTTCCTATCATCTGCACTGCTTGCCCAGTCAGCATCACAATTACCTAACAATCTTGTGTCTTCACCATGAGAGTAGAGAATCTCATAATCACTTGTCCCACTCACATACTTCAGAATCCTTTTGACTTGATTCAGATGACTCATCTTAGGCTCAGCTTGGTATTTTACACATACACCAACTGCAAAACTTATGTCAGGTCTACTTGTAGTGAGATAGAGTAGCCTACCAATTATGCTTCTGTTTAGACTTTGATCAACACTGACACCATTCTCATTTTTAGGAAGTTTGAGATGGGTTGTTGCAGAAGTTCTCTTATGACTTGCACTCTCCATTCCAAATTTCTTCACAATATTCTTGGTATATTTGCTTTGAGAGATGAAAATTGTATCCTCAATCTGTCTTACTTGTAGACCAAGAAAGTAGGCAAGTTCACCTACAAGGCTCATCTCAAATTCAGATTGCATCTGATTCACAAACTTCTTTACCATGGAATCATTCATTCCACCAAACACAATATCATCTACATAAATTTGTGCTATCATGAGCATGCCTTTTTCTTCTCTCACAAATGGGTTTGATGATGCATGCCACTCCTAGAAGTAATCTTATGGATTCAAGACGTGCTACAAGAGCAAATGTTTCATCAAAGTCTAATCCTTCAATTTGAGAGTAACCTTGAGCCACAAGCCTAGCCTTGTTCCTAGTGAAAATACCACTTTCATCAGATTTATTCCTATAAACCCATTTAGTGCCAATGATATTGACTCCTTCAGGTCTTGGAACTAAATCCCACACTTCATTCCTCTTGAACTGATTCAACTCCTTTCGCATAGCTTCAATACAAAACTCATATGTCAAGGCTTCTTTCACATTCTTTGGTTCAACCTTTGACTCAAAACAAGCATTGAATACAACCTTTCTTGATCTTGTCATAACACCTGAATCAGGATTCCCTATTATGAGTTCTTTGGGATGATTCTTCTGAACTCTAACAGAGGGACCCTTATTCACCTGAGTCTCATTTTCTTGATGATCAGTCTTCTCGGAAATTGCTTCCACTTCAGAGTCTTCAGGTTAGCGAAGAGATGTGATCACATCAGGCTCTACATCAGGCGCCTTATCAGAACAGTCATCTATGTTGTTAAAGACTCTGTAGGCTCTACTATTTATGGAATAGCCTAGAAATATTCCCTCGTCACTCTTGGGATCCATCTTCCTTCTTTGCGCTCTGTCAGCTAGGATATAGCACTTGCTACCAAAAACATGGAAGTATTTGATAGGTTGTTTTCTACCCTTCCAGATCTCATACAGTGTCGTTGATGTACCTTTTCTTAGAGTAACACGATTGTGTACATAGCATGCATTACTCATTGCCTCCGCCCAGAAGTAATAAGGCAACTTCTTTGCGTGTAACATAACTCTTGCAGAGTTCTGTTCTTTCTTTCAACTACACCATTTTGTTGGGGTGTAATTGGAGATGAGAACTCATGCCCAATCCCTTCATCAGAGCAAAACTCAGAAATTCAGGTGACAAGTGTCAGATGTGCAGCACAATGTGTACACCTTAGGAATAGTATGATGTGTAGCCTAATGTGCCAACATCGTGGACATATTGAACTTGACGAACAAGAAAACAAATAAAAGTGCAGGAAACAATAAACAACATAAAGAGTTTGTTAACCCAGTTTGGCGTTAAACAACCCAACTCTGGAGGATACCAATCCAGGGATGAATCCTTTATGGTAGTATAAATTCAAAGTTAAACTCCCCCGTTTACAACTTATTACTTAATCACTACCCGTGCTAATTCTACCTAGGAACTCTTAGATATAAGAACCTCTGCTCACTCCCCCTCAACCTTCCCAGCAAGGATTTAATAACAAACTCAGTTTGGAGACACACTCCTAGACAAACTATGCACTCGTACCTAAAGGCTTTGAGTGTTGCACAATCTAACTCCTTGCTTCAAAGCTTTGGAGAAGATCACTAGAGATTACAACTCTATTAAACTAAATCCTTACTTGTATCAAAACATGATCCAAGTGAAGGCTCACAAATAACAATGATCAACTAAAGGACTGAAACCCTAAGACTCAATTTTTAGACTTCTTGATTTCAGTTAATGAATAATGAGTCTTCAGTCTTCCTTTATATAGAACAAGCTTCATGAACTTTCACAAGCTGGCCTTCATAAATTTCCTTGAGATAAATTTGATCCTTATCAAAATATATTTGTTTCAAATCTTTTTGATGAAAGGCTGCCAATAAAATAAAACAGAACCATGAAAGATTATCTTGTTCCTTGGCGCACAAGCAGGTGTGTGTTTACTTCAAAAACAAATCTTTTCAAAAGATCACGCGTAGAAAAATAACAAAAAGCGCATTTTAATAGGGCGTCCAGTTGTGGATCCTGATGTGCACACATCATGCTCCACATCATGGACTTAGGCTTAATTTGCCAAATGAAGCCAACACCGTAAAATCCCAACACGTCTTTCCTCCTAAAATCAATCAACAAACCACTTTTCAATTTTTACCCCGAACTACGAGGTTTTGATCCATCACGGGTACGTAGGCAAAAGAACTCGTGTCTTCACAAAACAAAATTAATAAAACATTTTCTTCTTTTTTAAAATAAATTAATGGAAAAAAACAATTTTCTTTTCTCATCTCCACAATCAAATTTCACAACCAAACAATTTTATAAGCAAATAATTTAAACAATCAAATATTTTAGCAAGAAACATATTTTACAAAAGGATCTTGTAGAGTACTACGAATACGTAGGGTGCTAATACATTCCCTTCATATAACTAACCCCCGTACCTTGATCTCTAAATTTAATTGGGTTTATTCGATCTTTTTCCATTCCCTTGGATAAATTAAATTCGGTGGTGAATTCATTTTTGCGAGTCAAAGCTAATCAATAGCTTGACGTCCGAATATCACCGCGACAAAAATGACGACTTCACTGGGGAAAATAAATCCCATCAGGGTTAATCCTAATTTGCATATATTGTGTTTTGTGCTATTATTCTATAAACAATGCTTATATTTGTTGTATATATTTGTAACATTTGCTTATTCGATTTGGTTGTATATATTTATACCATTTGATTATTCGATTGGGTTGTATTGTTTGTATATAAATATTTATTTATTTGGGTTCCTTTGAGTGGTGAGATAGGTCATAACCCGGGTTTGAGCAAAACAATAAGATAGGATGGGGTATAATCGAAGTATTGTGCCTGAAATTTTGGTGGCAAGTGTCAGATGTGCAGCACAATGTGTACACCTTAGGAGTGGTGTGATGTGTAGCTTAATGTGCCAACATTGTGGACATACCGAACTGGGTGAACAAGAACAAATTAAAGTGCAGGAAAATATGAACAACACAAAGACTTTGTTAACCTAGTTTGGCGCTAAACAGCCCAACTCTGGAGGATACCAATCCTGGGATGAATCCACTATGGTAGTATAAATTCAAAGCTAAACTCCCCTGTTTACAACTTATCACTTAATCACTACCCGTGCTAATTCTACCTAGAAACTCCTAGATATAAGAACCTCTGATCACTCCCCCTCAACCTTAAGCAGTAAGGATTTAATAACAAACTCATTTTGGAGACACACTCCTAGACAAACTATGCACTCGTACCTAAAGGCTTTGAGTGTTGCACAATCTAACTCCTTCCTTGAAAGCTTTGGAGAAGATCACTAGAGATTACAACTCTATTAAACTAAATCCTTACTTGTATCAAAACATGATCCAAGTGAAGGCTCACAAATAACAATGAACAACTAAATGACTAAAACCCTAAGACCCAATTTTTAGACTTAACTTCTTGATTTCAGTTAATGAATAATGTGTCTTTAATCTTCCTTTATAGCTTCATGAGCTTTCATGAGCTGGCCTTCATAAATTTCCTTGAGATAAATTTGATCCTTATCAAAATATATTTGTTTCAAATCTTTTTGATGAAAGGCGGCCAATAAAATAAAATAGAACCATGAAGGATTATCTTGCTCCTTGGCGCACAAGCAGGCGTGAGTTTACTTCAAAAACAAATATTTTCAAAAGATCACGCGTAGAAAAATAACAGAAAGCGCGTTTTAATAGGGCGTCCAGCTGTGGATCCTGATGTGCACACATCATCCTCCACATCATGGACTTAGGCTTAATTTGCCAAATTAAGCCAACACCGTAAAAACCCAACACGTCTTTCCTCCTAAAATCAATTAGCAAACCACTTTTCAATTTTTACCCCGAACTACGAGCTTTTGATCCATCAAGGGTACGTAGGCAAAAGACCTTGTGTCTTCGCAAAACAAAATTAATAAAACTTTTTATTCTTTTTTTAAAATAAATTAATAAAAAAACAATTTTCTTTTCTCATCTCCACAATCAATTTTTACAACCAAACAATTTTATAAGCAAATAATTTAAGCGATCAAATATTTTAGCACGAAACATATTTTACAAAAGGATCTCGTAGAGTACTACGTATTACTACGAATACGTAGGGTGCTAATATCTTCCCTTCATATAACTAACCCACGTACCTAGATCTCTAAATTTAATTGGGTTTATTCGATCTTTTTCCATTCCCTTGGATAAATTAAAGTTCGATGGTGAATTCATTTTTGCGAGTCAAAGCTAATCAATAGCTTGACGTTCAAAAATCACCGCGACAGAAATGACGACTTCATTGGGGAAAATAAATCCCGAGAGGGTTAATCCTAATTTGAATATACTGTGTTTTGTGCTATTATTCTATAAACAATGCTTATATTGGCTGTATATATTTTTAACATTTGCTTATTCGATTTGGTTGTATATATTTATACCATTTGATTATTCGATTGGGTTGTATTGTTTGTATATAAATATTTATTTATTTGGGTTCCTTTGAGTGGTTAGATAAGTCATAACCCAGGCTTGAGCGAAACAATAAGATAGGATGGGGTATAATCAAAGTATTGTGCCTGAAATTCTGGAGGCAAGTGTCAGATGTGCAGCAAAATGTGTACACCTTAGGTGTAGTATGATGTGTAGCTTAATGTGTCAACATTGTAGACATACCGAACTTGATGAATAAGAAACAAATTAAAGTGCAGCAAACAATGAACAACACAAAGAGTTTGTTAACCCAGTTTGGCGCTAAACAACCCAACTTTGGAGGATACCAATCCAGGGATGAATCCACTATGGTAGTATAAATTCAAAGCTTAACTCCCCCGTTTACAACTTATAACTTAATCACTACCCGTGCTAATTCTACCTAGGAACTCCTAGATGTAAGAACCTCTGCTCACTCCCCCTCAACCTTACCTAGTAAGGATTTAATAACAAACTCAGTTTGGAGACACACTCCTAGACAAACTATGCACTCGTACCTAAAGGCTTTGAATGTTGCACAATCTAACTCCTTGCTTCAAAGCTTTGGAGAAGATCACTAGAGATTACAACTCTATTAAACTAAATCCTTACTTGTATCAAAACATGATCCAAGTGAAGGCTCACAAATAACAATGAACAACTAAAGAACTAAAACCCTAAAACTCAATTTGTTGACTTAGCTTCTTGATTTCAGTTAATGAATAATGAGTCTTTAGTCTTCCTTTATATAGAACAGGTCTTCATGGGCTTTGACGAGCTGACCTTCATAAATTTCCCTTAAGATAAATTCGATCCGTATAAAAATATATTTGTTTCAAATCATTTTTATCAAAGTCAGCCAATAAAATAAAACAGAACCATGAAAGATTATTAAAATTCCGGCACGCAGGGATGGAATGTTCTATGCAATGTTCCAACACTATAAATGTTGTATGCAATGTTGGAACATTAACAAATACGCAGATAACGTAACAAATAAAACACACAACAATAAATAAATGGCTCAGGTTATTTGTTAACCCAGTTCGGAGCACAACAACTACCTACTCTAGGGGATACCAATCCAGGAGTGAAATCCACTATGATAGCCCTAGTCCTAAGATCTCAACAAACCTCTTGTTTACATTTATGACCTAGTAACTACCCGTGCAATTTCAACCTAGGAACTCCTAAGCCTGAGATCTCATCTCACCTCATACCTAACCACACAACCAGTGATTACAACTTTAACAAAGTATCAAGGATTGAGAATACTCTCAAAAACAAACTAACTCCGTACTTCAAAGCTTAGGAGTAGTTCACAAGAATACAACACAACATATGTCCTAGTCTTGCATCAAAGTAATACAAGGTAGGCTCCCAAAAGTATTAACACAAAACCCTAATGCAAACACTTCCTGCAATACAATTAACACACACATATAACGTAATTAGGGTTCACACTGAAGCTTAAATAATAGAGTCTTCATGGGCTTCTTAATATCTTGGGCTTCAAGTCTTCTAGAACATTTCCAGTTTACACAAACGCATAAAATAATATGTTTCCATAAACTAGAACAGATACGTTTAGGAAATATACACTTGAGAATATTCTGACCATGCATGCGTAAGTAGAGCCTAGAATACTACTCCCCCCTCAATGTGACCAGGGAAGATGTTTCAACATCACACAGAACATCAGCAGCTTATAAGAACACCATATATAGAGAACAGAACATGAGATATCTATTCCTCCTTTTTAGTCACAAAATTTGCCAAATAGAGGCATAGTATTAATCAACCAGAAAATATCCAGAATACTTCATAAAACCAGAAAACAAGTAGAAATTATCCAGGGCATAGCCCAATATTACAGACCAAATAGAAAAAATCCAGACCAAAACAAAAGAAAAAAACAACAACATGAGAAACAGTTTAATCTTTAAAGCTGCTTGCAGTAGCCTCTGCATCTTCAGAAGGGTCTTCCTCACCTTCAGCAGCCACTTCCTCATCATCATTTGTTTCCACACGATGACCACTAGAACCTTCAGCAGCCTAGTCCTCATTCTCCAGTGCAGCAATCATTCTCTCAAACAAGGCATTCTTTTAATCCAGCGTGGAACAAGTATCCTTCAAAGCAGCCACAATATCCTTCCTTGACATACTTACTACAGGAGCATGTGAACCAAATGTTCCAACAATGTCTGGAACATGATGCTTAGCAAAGAGTTTATAGTGAAAAGACAGAGGAGATTCCCTCTTGTTGGCTACATCTGAAGCATATTTAACTGCTGGTTGTTAATCAAGAATGATGTCACATAGCAGAGTAGGAAAGGCAATAGGCAATTTGACAGCAGTATTCTTGGCATGCTTGATGGTCTACTAAAAAATATATGCCCCATAGTTGAAGTTCTTATGAGTTCCAATGGAAAAGATAAGCGTGCCCAGCCCAGTGGCCACATTAGAAGAGTGGGTGGTAGGAACCCAGTTTTTGGCAGCTATTCTGTTCAACATAGACAACACACAAATTCCTTCAAATTTTCGCAGATGGGTGATTTGTTTTTGAGTTGCTACCATTAGTGTTGAAATAACCCTTTTATCAAAATAAGTCATTCATTCATCATTGGCCAGTAAATTAGTAGTAGCAAAAAAAAAAAAAAAAGTTTGCATTCCTTATAAATCAATAGCCAAAACTATCACATTTTCACTCCTTTGACCTATATCACACAATAATCAAACATGTCTTTGAGATTTTCATGCCGAATCATCTTATCAAAAAATATATCTTCAATGTTTGCTGCACGACTTTTATAGTCGGGATTTTAAGCCGTAAAATTAAGTTCAAACAACCTGTAATTTTATATCTATTTGCAACATTTATCACACTCACTAGTCCCTTAAGTGAGCAGATGATATGTGTACACAATCTTCTTCTGTTCAGTTCTATAAGCTCGGCTTATAGCCTATTTTTCAACGGATGGATTCCATTCCACATCGAGTAGCACAACCCTTAAAGTTTGATCAAGTTGTATTCCCTCGTAACAAGTTTTTGTTTATGCATAGAAAATCTACACTTGTCTATTTTCATCATTGAATCTATGGTTTAAGGATTGTCTATTCTTTACATTTCCATACATGTACAAAATTTCTTCATCCGCAGTCCATTTTAAAGCTAACTTTAATTGGTCTATGATTAAGCGTAAAAGACGGATGAATTGGCTGAACACATGTTTTTCATTAGCAACAACACGAAGACTAATAAACTCCACCAAAAACCTTGTTTTGACGCCTGTATTATGATTCAATATAAGCTTTTCTAAGTCCTTGTCGAAAGATGATTCTTTTTGTTCATAAAGTGTGCATTATTTGAGGAAAAGATACATATGGATGGATGTCATTGTTTGATTATTCTCAAAGACCAATGCTTTATGAGAACTTTGAAAAATCATTAATTTGCCTATGATAACCCGTTAGGCGTCAAACGTAGAACACAATGTTTTAACCCCGTAAGCCTCTTTTGAAGGATATCGCCTTTGTGAACGTGCACAATGAGATCAATAGGCAACTTCAACAACAAAATATTATCATTAGAAGGATTTTCGGTTTTACAATTGCCGTAATCCAGTTCCCAACCCAATTCTTTCGATGCCTTTTTGTGTTCCTGCCTTTGCTAAAGTTTTTCAGCTCATGTGGTAACATGTTCGGAAAAGAAGGCTTCACAAGGTTCAAAGTGTTATAAAGTTCCAAGCAGTTGTTTTGGAAAGGAATTCCGAAAAGTATAATTCCCTTCTATGTTGGAACTTCCAAAAACACCTTCCAAATACTACTTCTTTTATTTCTCGATGTGTTTCTTTCATCTAGCGCATTTCCAGATGAAGGACACACACCGAGAAATAAAAGAAGAGGTATTTGGAAGGTTTTTTTGGAAATTCCAACAAAGAAGCGAATTATACTATCGGGAACTCCTTTACAGAACAATTGCTTGGAAATTTATAACACTTTGTGTCTTATGAAGCCTTCTTTTCCAAACATGATACCGCATGAGCTGAAAAAGTTTTGCCAGAAGCAAGAACATAAAAAGGCATCAAAAGAATTGAGTTGGGAACCGGATAATGGCAATGGTAAAACAAGATATCCTACTGATGATAATATTCAGCAGTTGAAGTTGCTTATGGATCCCATTGTGCACATTCAAAAAGGCTATATCCTTCAAAAGAAGCTTCCAGGGTTAAAAAATTGCGTGCGGCTTTTGAGGCCTGACAGTTATCATAAGCAAATTCTTAAGAGTTTTCAAAGTTCTCAGAATGCACTGATCTTTGAGAATAATCAAACAATGGCGTACATCAATTGTCTCATTTCCTTGAATGCACACTTTCTGAATAAGAAGAATCTTCTTTCGACAAGGACCAGTTAGAAAAGCTTAATTAGATTAAATTATAACGCATGCGTCAAAACAAGGCTTTTCATGGAGTTTGTTAGTCTTTAAGCTGCTGCTAATGAAAAGTTCTTGTGTGCAGCCAATTCTTCCGTCCTTTACGCTTAATCATAGACCAATTAAAGTAAGGTTTAAAATGACCGAGGATGAGGAAATTGTGTACATGTATGGAAAGGTTAAGACCAGACAATCCTTAATCCATAAATTCAATGAAGCAAATAGCCAAGTGAAGATTCTCCTTGCATCAACAAAAGCTTGTTCCGAGGGAATCAACTTGGTTATAGCTTCATGGGTTATGCTACTCGATGTCGAATGGAATCCATCCGTTGAAAAAAGGGCTATAAGCCAAGCTTTTAGAATTGGACAAAAGAAAGTTGCGTACATATATCGCCTGCTCACTCAAGGGACTAAAGAGTGTGATAAATATTGCAAGAAGATCACAAACTACATGTAGCATGAACTTATTTTTATGGCTAAAAAGGCTGACAGTAATGACAAGTCAAAATTCCGTGTGGCAAACATTGAAGATAGAATTCTTGATAAGATGATTCGGCACGAAAATCTCAAAGACATGTTTGATTATTGTGTGATATAAATCAGAGGAGCGAAAATTTGATAGTTTTGGCTATTGGTTTATAATGAGTGCAAACTTTTTTTTTGTTGCTACTACCAATGATGGTTGAACGATTTATTTTGATAGAAGGATTATTTCAACACTAATGGTTTTGAAATTAATTTTTATATTCCAAACACTCATAAGACAAGAAGGGGAAATGATAAAATAATTTAAAAGAGGAAGAAAAGAGGTCGTATGGGAGAAGAGGGAAGAAGTGGAATAAGAGAGAGCACATAATCTGAGGTATGAGAAAAAAATAGGTGAAATGAGAATATTTTTTTATCAGTGGGAAAGAAAAAAAGAAAGAACCACACTAACAGAAAAACTATACTCTAGGAAATTGAATTTCCATAGAGTCCGCTAAACAAATATTAAACAAATTAAAGAGAAAGATAAACTAAAAATATCTTCAATTCATGCACAAGTGAAGCTCCCAACGTAGCAAGCCAATCAGCACTAGCATTCTCTTCGCGTAAAGTGTGAACAAGGATAAGTTTTCACTCTTTATTTATAAGTTATTGACAATTACCCACCAAAGGTGCATAAGGATGAGTATAAGGCACACCCTCTTGAATAAGCTTCAAAGTCGTTTAGAAATCAGACTCGCAAATCACATTTCTAAAACCACGATTCCAAGCAATATCAAGACCATGAGAAATAGCTTAAAGTTCACCGTTAATATTAGAAATGAAACCACAACTTCTTGCAAAACCTTTGATCCAATCTCCGTAAGTGTTTCTCAAAAGACCACCAGAGCCGGATGACCCTGGATTGCCAATGGAGCTACAATCAACATTGACCTTTATTACGCTCTCACAGGTTGGGGTTGCCAAGAAACAAGTCTAGGGGTTGATATCTTATTAGAACTACCAAAAGCCTTTTTGGTAGAGTGTGAACGAGTAGTTATTTGGCTAAAAATATGCTAGAGAGCGCGGCTATTGTTTTTGAAAGATTCTTCGTTACAATATATATATATATATATATATATATATATATTGTTTTCAAAATATATAGACATATAAAGAAAAGATATAAAAAACAATAAATTTACACAAAATTGATAATTTTAGCTATTGATTTATGATGCAACTGTAGGAATATTGTATGGCTATTTAACTTTTATTTTCTTCCTTTTTGTATGTGTAAGACACTTAAAAAATGTAGAAAAAGAAGTTGTAAAGATGTCAAATAGCCAACAAGTTGTCGATTGTTGTATCTTTCTATACCAACAATTAAGTTGCATTACTACAATTTTGGCTTACAAGAAGAGGGAGAAGAGAGAGAAAATCATGTGAGTTATAAAGAAAAAAAAAAAGGTGAAATGGGTATTTATAGTACTTTGGGATATTAATAATATATATTAATTTAAAAACTTAAAAAGAAAATATATAAATGTATACTTAAATACAATATAGGTATATGAAAATTAAATGGAATCTTATATTTTTTTAATTTGACCAAAAGATGATATTTACTTTATTAATTTCAAAATTTAAAAACATAAAAAGAAAAGATATAAATGTACACCAAAATTAAATCAAATGTACATTAATATTAGGGACGACAATGGGTAGAGTATTATAGTTTTAATTCTCATACCAGCCAATTGAAAAAAATACTCGTATTCATTCTCATGTATGTGCACGGAACAATCTTTGTATATGTGCATGTACTCTGCTTCCCAAGTAACCATACCCATACATGTTACCCGCGTTTTTGCTAAAAATAAATGGATCAATTATAAAATATTATATCATTTTAATAGAACTAAAAAAATTCAAAGATTTCAATGTTGATGAATGAAAATTATATACAAAATTATTACTAACCTCATGTTAAAGTTCATATATTTGTTGACATTTTCACATTTTGTGTTTGTATTATGTTATAAATAAACGTTTTTATTAAAAATATGTAATAGTTTAATAGGGTTATTTTAAATGATAAATTTTAATAATATAAATAAAATAAATAAATAAATATTATATGGGTATGACTCATATGAGTGTAACCTAACTTTCTCTCTCTAAACTTTATCTCTTTGAGATCTCACTGACCTAGATCTAGTGTCCCCACCTCCCCTATGTCCAAACCTTGTCATTGAAGATGTAGCTCTTGTTGGGGATTTCAGCGGTAGACTTTTAAAACTCTTTTAAAAATCAATCTCAAGAGCGGAAAAACCCCTATGCCTAGATCATTTAGAACAACAAGAATCACTATTTAGAAAAGTTTTACCTCTTGAAGCACAGTATTGTTGATAGTCGAACCCAATGTGGTTGATCACAAGTACCGCTCGATTGGTAGCACCTCTATTTAGTCCACACGAACAAAATTCCTCCAGTCACAGTGCTAGGTTCTTTGAGTGAAGGCTTAGAGAGAGAGAGAGAGAGAGAGAGAGAGAGAGAGAGAGAGAGAGACAGAGAGAGAGAGGTTGTTTTAGGTTTCAGAAAACTAGGGTTTCAGAAAAGTGGATTCTACTTGTGGGCTATTTAAATTTTAAAGAACCTCTTGTGTGTTATGCAAGTAGGTAGTACTTGTGGGCTTCTACAAACTAAGTCATTACTTATGGGCTTTGCAGTTCTACTAAACACACCCCCAGATAAATAAACCTTACTTATTATTTAATTGCTAATAAGTATCACCTATTTTTTTTATCAATAAGTCTTATTTATTTATTTATTTCTCTCATCTATTTGTTCTAGTGTGTGGCGTTGTAGGTTCTCATAACGTTGGGAATAACATTAATCATATATTTAATATTATAGGCAGTGAACAATATATAGTGCAACGGCCCATACCCCTTTTCTATGTATTTAATAGGCAACCCCGACACTTTACCTCACGGTCTTCTCTACCTTCTCTCTAGTAGAGTTTTTTCCTTCCGTGGGAATCGAACTACATACCATGGGGTTCAAGTACATGTTCAATTCATTCCCACTACCAATTGAGCTTTTCGTAATAGCTCGGGCCTCTTTCTTAGGCGATCACAGCAGTGCCACCTCAAAATCTTCTCTATCCTCTCTCTAGTAGAGTTTTTGCTTTCCGTAGAAATCAAACCACGTACCCTAGGGTTCAAATATGTGTTCAATCCATTCCCACTAAATTACCTTAGTATAACTTTACAAAATAAACGACTATATTCAAACAAAAATTAAAAGAAAGACCAAATGGAAAGCTTATGGCATGTTTGGTGCGCATAATATGATATAAAACAAGATAAGGATAGAATATGATATAAACAGAATAACAGTTACCCTATCATGTGATTGATGCACAGATTCAGATTGGGTGCAGTTGTCACCCATGAGTGCATGCAGTCAGTAAGATCAGAGTCGTTTGATTAAAATCAGACGATTCATGATTTAAGTTCAAAATATTTATATTTTAAAATATTAAAACTGGGTCAAAAACTAAGCCATTTGATGTGGATCGGACAACTGCGATTTAATGAATGCAGCTTGACTGCGTATAAACTAACGGGACATAATTCATTTCTGATTGGTGCACAGATGACAACAAACATGATAACTATTATATGTTTTTTTTTTTTTTTATATATACCTTAATAATATGATAAGATATATATACACAGTGGCGGTGCCAGAAAAGTTAGAAAGTCTGGTTACAATTTTAACTGCAGAAGACAAATTTTCTTTTCGAGTGTTCGATGTGGTGAATGTTCATATAATATCAACATCCTTAAGTGACTTTTAATATCAACATCATTAAGTGACTTGAATATCTCTCGTTCCGTGTAAAACATATTAAGTCATTAAACCACTCATCGTTGATCTTGTTGCGCAATTTAGACATGATAATATTCATTGCTAAAAAATCCTTTCAACGGATGTTGTCAACACCGATAATATCAAAGTCAACTCAATAAACTATATTTTTATAAGCTATTTTTTCATAAGCTACATTAGCAAACTTAAAATAATAATATATTAGATTTCATTTATATTTTATAAGACAATTTAAAATTTTGTTGCAATATTAATTTTAATTATTTATGGATTAATAAAACTTTTACTGTAAAAAAAAAAAAATTAAATTCAAATGTTCCGTAAACACAAATTAAATTGAAATTGTATTGTTTTAGAAAAGGCTTGGTTGTATAAGACCTAAAAAATACAAAAACAAAGGACCACGTTGTATTAAGTTAGATTCTAATATTTTTTTTTCTCGAAAAAAGTTATATAAATTTTTTAAAAACATTTACAAACTTCAGTCCAGTGAATATAACAGGCCGGGTTAAACAAAAGTCTAAAGCCCAAAGCATTCATTCATCTCTAACCTTGCGATGTTGAACAGCAAAATGAAAAAATAGTGTTTATCCTGTTTTGCAGCCGCCTCACCTTCCTTTTCCAACCAACCGCCCCACTATTTATCCTTCTTCTCAACTATTTTCCTGCACCGTCCTTGGTTCTACCAAACATGGTAACAGTCAAGCCGGGGCACGTGCCCAGGCAGGCTGGGCGGTGGCTCCGCGCCTATATATATATATATATATATATATATATATATATATATATATATATATGACAAAATTATTCTTGTAAAACAATTATTCTTTTCCCAATTATTTTGTAATACTTTAAATTTTATAAATAATTTTTTTTGAATAAGTAATCAAATAATTTTATATAATTTAAAATACAAATCATGAGAAAATAAACATTATTATTTTATATGAATTATCATCAAATAAATAACTCAATTATATATATTAAATAAGCTAAATAAATATATGTTATATCTTATACTCCCTACTCCCGATAGCAATTGCGGGAATAAAATAAGTTGTGTCATATCATATTTCATTATTTCTTACTCTTTTCTTTTCAATTATATTTGTCAAAAATTAAAATAATTTATTCAAACTTTTCTGTGTTGAACTATATATAGTTGATCCAAAACAATTTTTTTAATGTAACTATATTATGGTAGACACATAAAACATATACTTAATGTGAAATTTAGTGGTTATATTTTACTTCTCTCATAGTATTTGATCATAATCTAGTACTTCATTTAGTTTCAATAAATTTACTCAACAAATTAAATATAATATTTTGCTTCAAAAAAAATAATTAAATATAATAAATCACAAAATCAAATATTCAAATAGGTGTACTTTTCATATTGGATACTCCATTGATTACATCCACTTCGACATGGCTTAAGTTAACCACAAACTATGAAGCACCGACACCTCTATGATTAGACGTGTCGCGGTGTCCGATACGTGTCGGTGTCCGACACTCGTATGACACCCGTACGACACTCCTACAAACGTGTCGGAGAGGTGTCCAAAAAAATAAATTTTTCTTTATTCCGACACTCCTTAAATCGGTGTCCGACACCTATAAGACACTCGTACAAACGTGTCGGTGTAAGTTTCCAAATTTATATTTTTTATTTACTTCTACTTTTCTCAGACAAATATACAACGATTAAAGATGTGTCGATATAATAATATTGATCAAAGAGGGATTAAAGATATTACATTTTGATTACATTATTTTTAGTTTTTCGATAGTAGTTGGATGAGTAAATGTCAAATGTATTATTATATATTATTTTAAAACTTTTTTTATTGAAAAATGTGTTCAACTTAAATGCATATGTATGTATTTTTAATTATAAACTTATATTTTTCATAAATATGTAACGGTGTTGGTGTCGTATAATTTTTACATTAGCGGTGTCGGAGTGTCCGTGTCGTGTCGTGTCGCGGTGTCCGTGTCAGAGTCCGTGCTTCATAGACCACAAAGTTAGCTTAGTTGGTAGGACATTGCATTATATATGCAGCGGACTGGGGATCGAATCTTGGTCATCCCACTTATCCACTTTAAGGGTGAAATTTATAGCCGCTAGACTACTTGACTTAGGTGAACTTTTAAAAGACTTCAATTCCTATTAGGCCAATTTTAGAACTAATTCAATACTCAATGACTTGAATCCTTGAAAATATATTGCAAAAGATACGGAAAAATGTAAATTAGGCCATTTTGTAATTTAAGAAGTCAAAATGATGTTGTGAACAACATGATTTTCTGTGATTGAACAAATATCTCGCTATTCTTTGTAGAAATCAAGCACTGAACTAGTCAATGGAACACTAGCTAGTAGCTGCTGAAGGTGTGAAAAACACAAGAAGGGGGGTTGAATTGTGTTTTAAGAGTTTTTGAAAACTTCTTCTAAGTTTTGCAACTTATAAGAATTTGCAGCAGAAATAAAACACAATACCTTCTAAAAGTTTAATAAAAAGGTAAGAGAGAGAGAGAGAGAGAGAGAGAGAGATATATAGACACAGAGTGTTTATACTGGTTCCCCTCACAAAACGAGAGTACTCCAGTCCCCTTGCACTTTCAAGGGAGTTTACTATAATCACACAAGATTACAATTTGCTCAAGCACACAGCAAGAGACTTCCAATGCTCAAGTAACAACTTACAAGAGACTTTCAATGCTCAAGCACTCAAGCAAGAGACTTCTAAACAGTTTACAAAGAAACAATTACAGGTTTTGAACTTCTTATAAGTTTTGAAAACTTAGAAGAGTTTTTGAAAACTTCTTCTAAGTTTTGCAACTTATAAGAATTTGCAGCGGAAATAAAACACAATACCTTCTAAAAGATTAATAAAAAGGTAAGAGAGAAAGAGAGAGAGAGAGAGAGAGAGAGAGAGAGATAGACACAGAGTTTTTATACTGGTTCCCCTCACAAAACGAGAGTACTCCAGTCCCCTTGCACTTTCAAAGGAGTTCACTATAATTACACAAGATTACAATTTGCTCAAGCACACAGCAAGAGACTTCAAATGCTCAAGTAACAACTTACAAGAGACTTTCAATGCTCAAGCACACAAGCAAGAGACTTCTAAACAGTTTACAAAGAAACAGTTACAGGTTTTGGACTTTTGATAATAATATCAAAGTTCTGAACAAATGAATACAACTTACAATAAGACTTTTCTTAGAATCATAATAAAAGAATACTAAGGTTCAACTACTGAGATGATCAGAAGCTGAAACTATTTGTCGTGAGTTTTGAATTGAGTTCAAGTTGTATTTCTCAAAGTGTTTTTGTGTTCTGTAAATTTTAGCAGAATAACAGCACTTTTCTTCGTCGGTTTGTTACACTTTGAAACTTCAAATTCTTTCTCCTTTTATAGGCAGTGGTGAAGCGTATGAATTTGAATCCGTTGAGATGAAAATAGCTAATTGGAGATGTACTATTCTTCTTCTTTAGATGTGTTTAACCATATCAAGTAATGATCGTCTTTTTCATCCTTGATTTCGAATATTCACCCATATCAGGTAAAGAAGGTAGTACAATGTACAAACGTCATTATCATTGTGAGGATAATGGTCTTGTACGATGATTTTTTCTTCCAATTTGAATTTGCTAAGATGATGATAGTCGTTAAGCATAGAACGTTCTTCTGAATATTTTTCTGACAAATTCTGCTATCTTCAGTGATGATCAGAAGCTTGTGTTTCCAACACAGGTTCTGATAAGGAGAACTTCTGATTGACTTTGAGTTGTAGCTTCTTTTAGATAAAACTTCTGGAGATATCTTCAGAACTTCTTCAAGTCAACTTCTGGTGTAACTTTTTTTTTTACGCTTATCAGAACTTCTCTCATACTCATTAGTGTATATAAAATTTTAACTTATATACCTGCACACTTAGAGTAAGTTATCAGTATGCCCTATTGTATTTTAATACTATTGTTATCATCAAAACTTACTTGGTTTCATTAGAACCAACTTTGTTCCAACAGCTGCTAATGGTATTCTGGTAAGATAATAATAGTTTCTACTATTAGTTACTAGGCATTTCAAGTGTAGAAGCTTTAATTGTGATTTATCCATTATTGTTTATGCACCATCAATTAGATTTTGACAGATCTGTTGGATGATTTCGTTGGTAGTTGAAATACTCAAAAAACAGGTTCGTACTTCGTTTTAAACAATTGTTTTCGAAAGATTTTTTATTTTTTACTTTTATTGTTTAAAGAAATTGCCCTGGAGAATTCAATTGAGAAGCTGCTGATGTTACAGAATATATCATTCCTAAGGTAGCCGAAGTTGTCCTATTGGTGTGCGAGGCGGCAAACTTCAAGGATATATATATATATATATATATGCTAACAAGTATCTTGTTGCGGGGAGCTTCAGTTGTTGAAGCATTGACGCTAATAACATTTCCTCTTGTT
Source organism: Trifolium fragiferum (assembly GCA_954870985.1). NCBI lineage: Eukaryota > Viridiplantae > Streptophyta > Magnoliopsida > Fabales > Fabaceae > Trifolium > Trifolium fragiferum. The sequence continues at coordinate 19,707,479 of OX940789.1, forward strand.
AAAGTATATTGTAATTGAGGTAAAAATTGCTTAGTTTAAAATATGATTTTAGCGTCCAAAAGATATCTTTTAAATTTATTTGCTTAGATGAACTATTTTTTATTTTTACTAAGATGACATGATTCTCTTTAATATTGTTATTGTCCTAGATATCTATTTTTTTTTTTGTTTTTGAATAGCCAAATATATTAACCACAACTAAGGTATAAGGCATACCAAAGAGGGAAGGGAACAAAGTCCATCAAAATACAAGAAAAGGCTACAGGGGCACACACGCCAAGCCAAAACACAAACAACAATGCAACCTGCAACAGGACCAGCAGGAGGAAAAACAAGAAAACAAAAACAGGAGGAAACACCAAAACACAACAGCTACGCGCAAAAACCCCAACCAGCAGCCCGAAAACAGAGGCAAAAACAAGGGCGGCACTAACGGTGGAAGCAATCACCCGGGTCCCAAGACCACTCATAAAAAAGGCAAGGAGATATTTTAAGTCTAGACGCACTCCACCTCCAAGAAAGAACTTTGATATCCTCCACCAACTCCATTGGAGTCTTTCCAACATTGTTAAAGATTTGATTATTAGGGGCTTTCCAAATACACCATATAACCGTATGCCAAACAAGTCGGAACCCTTTTTTTGATTTTTTACTCCAAGCCGCTTCACTTAAACAATCAAAGAGAAGGAAAAGGTTCGGCGGGATCACAATTATCACACCAAGCCATCTAAAAATTTCATACCACACCACTAAGGCCACTTTGCAATGGAGGAACAAATGGTTTGAGGATTCTCGAATATCACCACACCACACACAAGTACCACCATTATCACGGGGTAACACACCCCTAGAGATCAAATTATCGTTAGTAGGCACACGATCATAAAGGAGTTGCCAAGAGAAGGCAATTACCTTCGAAGGGGCCGGGCTATTCCAAATCTTTGCAAATATCGAAGTTTCAAAGCAAGGTAAAGTAGGACCAATAACAAGCTCCGTAGACAACGAATCAAAAGCGGATTTCACCGAGAAACATCCTTCCGAGTCCAAATTCCACCTCCACTTGTCCTCATTATGGGAAAAAGAGGCATTATGAAGGAAAGTAATCAATTCATTAAACACCTCCACCTTCCACGTAAAAAATGATCTCCTCCAACTAAAATTCCAAGTCTTCGTCTCCCCATTCCAAACCACCAACTCCCTTATAAAAGTCTCTTTTTGAGTAGAGAGAGAGTAAAACCTAGGGAACTTAACACTAAGCGAAGAATCCCCAATCCACCTATCCTCCCAAAACCGAGTTTTAGCTCCATTCCCAATAGACCGAGAAATTGCCTCCTCAACCCAATTTTTGGAGACCACACAAGCTTCCATATCACAAATGTCCTTCCACCAAAGTGAAGTATTACGCAATAAGAGACCATTTGACCACCCCACATTATGCAAAATATGAGACCCATATTTGGCCACCAAAACATCCTTCCAAAGCCCATTGTCATTCTCATCAAGAAGCCTCCATCTCCACTTCATGAGGAGGCTAAGGTTTGTTGCTTTAATATCACGGACTCCTAGGCCCCCCTTCCTCTTCGGTTGACACACCACCCTCCACTTGATCCAACTAAGTTTCCTACCACCATTAACCCCTCCCCAAAGAAATTCTCTTTGAATTCTAATGATTCTCTTTATGACAAGCACCGGCATCTTTAAAAAAGACATAAAGAAAATCGGAATAGAGTTAAGGACCGAGTTGATAAGAACTAACCTTCCACCAAGACTAATATGCCTATGCCCCCAAGAGTTCAACTTGCTACGAATGCTAGACAAAAGCGGTTCCCATGTTGCCAATCTCCTTGGATTCGCTCCCACCGGAAGGCTAAGGTATTTAAACGGAATATCCCTTGAATACAATTGAGAAAAGTACACGCTGTATCCATGAAAGTGTTAGTCACATTGATCCCCATGAGATTGCTCTTCCAAAAATTTACCTTAAGGCCGGATGCAAATTCAAAGCCTCTTAGGATAGCCTTCATCGACCAAAGGTTCTCAATAGAAGCTTCACCTATGCAAAGCGTGTCATCCGCATATTGGAGATGGGATATAATTGGGCCGTCACGACCAAGCTTAAAACCCGTAAACAAATTCAACTCCACCGCCCTCTTCATAGCACCTTCAAACCCCTCCGCAACCAAAAGGAAGAGAAAAGGAGCCAACGGGTCACCTTGCTTAAGGCCCTTTTGAATGTTGATTTCTCTCGTTGGACACCCGTTAACAAGAACCGAGAGATTACCCCCAAAAACACACGCCTTCATCCACTGGATCCAAGTATCGGAGAAGCCAAACCTCTTGAGCATATAGTCTAAAAACCCCCATTCAACGGAATCGTATGCTTTTTCGAAGTCCACTTTGAAAATTAAACAATCACGGCCGGATTTTTTCGCCAAGTCTACTAACTCATTGACCAAAAAAACACCATCCACTAGGCTTCTACCTTTGATAAAAGCCGATTGGCTTGTGGCCACCAAGGAGTTCATCACTTTCGCCAATCTATTTGTTAACACTTTAGAAATAATCTTATACAAACACCCAAGCAAAGAAATTGGGCGATAGTCGCCTAGGCCAAACGGAGACGCCACTTTTGGAATTAAAGTGACAAAGTATGACAACAAACTCTTCGGGAAGCTCCCAATCCCATGGAATTGATCAAACATAATTCTAATTTCTCCTTTCAAATGATCCTAACAATTCTAATTAAAGTCGTCCGGTCCCGGACTCTTATTCCCATCACTATCTCTAACCACCTTATGGATTTCTTCTAAGGAAAACGGAGTGGTAAGAATGGAATTTCAACTTCGGACAAAGAAGGGAAGGGGATACCATCAAGACTAGGCCGAATAGAATCTTTAGATATGAAGTGATTGGTGAAAAAAATTTCAACCGCTTGGTGGATTTGGGACGGGGACTCAAGCCAAACATCACCGTCTTTAAGGGCCATCAAAGAATTCCTTCTATTTCTCGCCACAACACACCCATGAAAAAACTTTGAATTTGCATCACCTTGTGTTAACCATTTAGATCTAGACCTTTGGACAAGACTAGCCTCTTTGAGCCTTTGGAGCCTCAAAAACTCACCAAACAAGTCCTTCCTCAAAGTAACCTCATTAGAAGTAAGCCCCAAGGACTCACCTTTAACATCCAACACCCGGATTTCATCTACAAGCTTTAACACCCTATCCTCCAAATTGCCAAACTCTATTTTGTTCCATTCTTTAAGCTTGACCTTTAAAAGGCGCAACTTTTCTTTTAACACAAAACACATTCACCCATTTACCTCAAAATTCCTCCACTCTTGATCCATAACTTTATTGAAGTCTTTGTGTTCCAACCAAAAATTATTGAATCGGAAGGGCTTTGGACCCCAAACATTATTAGAATTTTTCAACATAAGAGGGCAATGATCCGACACATCCCGCGGAAGGACCCACACCAGACAAGGACCCCAAACCTCCAACCAATCCGTCGAGACAAGAATTCTATCTAAACGGCTCATAGCTCTACCGCTAGAATGGTACCAAGTAAAATGTCGACCCAAGAGAGGAAGGTCAATCATATCCAAACCACCAATGAAGTCCCTAAACCCTCTCATTTCCAAGATAAAAGAAGATTCGGAACTATCCCCTCTACGTTCTTCCACCGCTACCACCGCATTAAAATCCCCCAATATGCACCAATTATTTCCTCCAAAATGATTTTTAGAAGATAGCATATTATTCCATAGCAATCTTTTAGACGGAAGATCACACTTAGAATAAGCATTAACAATGAAACAAGTCGTCTTTCTCACTCCCCATTCAAGGCAAACCCCAACATATCCCTCTCCCACAAAAGAGAAAAGAAGGTTTGAGTTTGACTTACACCAAATTGAAAGAATGCCTCCGCTTGCACCTACAGACGGGATGAAGGCCCAATTGCAGTCAGCTGACCCCCATAAAGAATGACACAGATTCTCAGTTACCACCTCCACCTTAGTTTCTTGTAAAGCCAAAAAGTCCACATTATTGTTACGAATTAGATCTCTGATCCTTCTCTTTTTAATTCTCCCACCCAAGCCTCTAATGTTATAGGTGACTATAATCATTAAAAACCATTTTTCCGCTCCCAAGCTTCTTTGTTCAAACGGTCACGTGTTTCATCCAGAACTAGAGCTTTTGCCACCTCCACATCAGGTTCTTGGTAACAAAATCCAATTTGTTGCTGAATAGATAAGAGCTTCAAAGCTTCAGCGTCATGTTGCAACTCTGGATCAGGGTCATTCTCAAATCCACCATCTACTAGTAAATTGATGCCCGATGTTGGACTTTGATTTAACCCCGGTAGGATCACCTCCAAATTCAGCCCCTCCACAGATTCAGAAGCCTCCGAAACCTCATTAGAATGAGTCACTGTGTTGGGTTGCAGTCGACCTCCTTCTCTTTCCCCTGTGTTCTTCAATGCCGCCTTTCCATTCCCCTTTTTCACTCTTCTATGTTTTGAATTGGTATCCCTGACAGCATCAGCAAGTTGCGTGAATTTTGGGATGCTCCTATTTGAGGCATTGGAACGCGCAATGCGTTTTCTAGGGCGCCCTCTTTGTGGAATTTTTTGAGGAGCCGCAGGAACAGATAGCTGGCTTGTCTGGGTTTGAGATTCATCTAGTGATTCAGAATTACTCAACAGACCCCCCCTAACCTCCACTAGTGAAATGGAATCACTAAACTCCAACTCATCATCTTGGACTTGGCCCAAACCCGGAGGCCCACATCTAAATGGGGGGAGAGACTTGGATCGGACCCGGGTCATAGGAAAAACGGGTTCACTAACACAACCTGTGTCTTGGGCTTCACACAACGCCAGCTGTTCAACAAGTGGCCCCTCTTCAGCAGAATTCTCCCTCCTTTGCATACACGTCGCTATCCCATCAGGCGAAATATCCACAGACTCCTCAATACCAACATCTAAATTCAACTTTTCCCCAACGGTCCTACACTCCACAACCTCATCCCCAGGAAAATTTTCTTGTCTTATCACCACTTGAACTGAATTGTGTAGAGGTGTATCCCTTTTGCTTGCTCACACAGAAAGTTGTTGGTTGTTCTTTCCATTGTTTCTTCCCGACCCATCACTATCACCAAGTACCAACTTCCCATGCATAGCCTGTTGACTAGGCTGTAGGTTAAAACTCTCGCCGCCATCCTCTTCTTCACCGGAAGCACTACTCTCCTGATCCCCCATCTCCTCCGCCTCCGCCGGGTAGTGAGTGGAATCCACCCAGCTCGGTTCTTGATCCTCCAGCCTTCGACCATAGACAAAATCTTGGTGAAGCTCCTTTTCTTCCACAACCCAAATAGAATATTCAACCCCCAACACCATTATTTTGATAGGATCATCGATGCAACCTCTAAAGCTTGTTGTTATTTTGATCCTTGCTACCTCCAGATTCGATCTTGACGCTGTGCTTTCATCAAAGTCAACAAACTCCCCATACTTCCGACCAATGGATTTGAACAGGTTTTCACCCCAAACATGGAGTGGAATGCCAAAAAATTTCACCCAGGTCACTCTTTTGTCAGCAAAATTGGATGGAGTCCAGGGCTTAACCTCCTTGAAAAAGTGACAAAGCTAGTCCACCCTTGCCTTGCACAAGGCCTCAATCTCTCCCGGTTTATGACTAAACAATAGCACTTTGTTCCTCCCCATAGAAGTCACCACAATGTGAGCAAACCCTTCCATATAAAGAATGGTTTTGAGGCGACGTAAATCTGCAACCCCAGCTAGAACCCCAACAAAGCTTCTCTCCAAATCCTTCAGAACCGTCCGATCTACCTCTACTTGCAACACTTCTTCAGGCTTGATAACTGGTGCCTCCAACGTGACCTTATCACCCAGGTTGTTCAAGAGGGCCATCTTGAAAGGTTGTTGCTGAGTCGAAAGACAGTTGGTAGTTTGGCGAGCTGGTTGGCTCTTCTCCTCATTACGATTAAAGCGGGATTTATTCACCCTAAGTTTGAACGACCCAATCCAAACGTCCAGAAGACGTTGGCTCAGCTCCTACGCCTCTAACACCTCCATAAACTTCACAAACGCAAACCTTCTTCCCCATTTATCCACCTTCTTCGGAATAAACACGTCTCCCACTCTTCCAAACCTAGTGAAAGCCTTCCAAAGATCCTCAGATGTGCAGTCGTCTGGAAAGTTAGAGATGAAGAAGGAGATAGCAGCATGGTCAACATTGTGGATGTAACCATGGCGGTTCCTTTTTGGTGAAACTGCCCTAGATCGTCTCCGTCTCCCTTTTTCTCTTTCTCTCTCTACCCTCTCCCTCTCTCTCATCCTTTGCCCAAAAGAATCAGCTAAAACTCCCTGTTCCTAGATATCTATTGGAGAGCTGCTTGCTTGTATTATTATTTTTTTTAATTACAAAAGGGGCAAAAGCCCAGCAAATAGAGATTACAAAGCAATTAGACGGGGGAAAGAAATTCCCAAAACATCATCAACCATCAAGTGACTAACCTCACTTGGACAGACATCATAAAACTCACAACTATATCCCCTCAAACAACCCAAGTTTGGCAACACATTCGTGCATTGATTTTCTTTCCGATAGGAATAACGAACAACAACTTTCCAATCCAGCTGAAGTACTTGATGGATCTTCTCGACTGGGGATCTACCACACATACTACCACTCTATATAGAACTGATGGCATGCACAACAATAGTGAAATCCACATGTAACTCCACAACTTTGAAGTTAAGTCGCCTACCTAACCTTAAACCTTCAAACAACCCCCAAAATCCCATTAACTAAGCACTTTCTTTGCAAATAAAGTTTGAGAAATCTTGAAACTACTTCCTGTCATTCCCTCTTATAATTCCTACACACCCATAATGCCCTCATTCCTACATGATCCATCCGTATTTATTTTTACCCATCCCGCCAGAGGAGGTTCCCATCCTACAAAGTTAGGCTCACGATGAACCTCAATCACTACAACAAAAAACGGTCTTTAATAGTGTTTATTTATTTTTTTTTATAGCGCTTTAAAGCGCTATTACTGATACCGCTATTATAGGTTTCCTGTCTATAATAGCGTTTATAAAACGCTATCAAAAGTGATTTTTAATTGCGGTTTCTACAAAAAGCGTTGTGGTATGTAACTGCGCGTGACCACAGAGCACTTTGGAAACGAGGTTTTATAGCGGTTTATTATGAAAGTGCTATTATATGAGAGCTTTAAATAGCGTCCGTGTTTTAAAAAACGCTATTGTAACGTTCCTGTGTTGAAAGGTTTAATAGCGTTTCTAAAGAAATCGCTATTATAAACACCGCTTTTTTTAGTTCCACCTGGAGCTGTTTATTTTTCCAACCTGGAGTTAATTTCAAATTTAAAAACTAGTAAATATTATTAAGTAATTTATAGAGAATATAAAAAGTACTTATATAGAGAATATATAAAGTTCTTACATAACATGAATAATATACAAGATTTGGGTTTAAACAGTATTCAATCCCAATATTTAAAATTGAGTACATGTCTAACCAACAAAACAAACTTATGCTAATACAAAGGTCCGATATATGATCTCAAGAACAGAGTACATAACTCTTTCTAGCAAAACAAACTTAATTATGCTGAATTAAAATTAACTCCTCTTCCATATTCCACAAGCCAGATCTCTCATGTTTTCAAGAACTGTTATTAGTCGAAATAGTACGGTGTGCTTGTGTCCGATGTTACCTTTTGTCGCTAATCAAACATCCTCTGTTTGTATATTCAGATTTTTTATTTTTAATCTATCTTTGCATCTAGATGTCGCAGGCAAGCCTGCGAATTGGAATTTTGATTTGCAGGATGTGCAATTATGTTTTGGCGTATAAGAATTTTTGGTATGGTTTACTCTAGTGTTGTGTTTTGACTTTCATTTTAATTTGATTGAATTCTATAATGATAACAAAGCATTTATGTCATGTATATCATTAGATGATTTCTCCTCAGAGTGGAACTGGTGTGGTTCTTTATGTGCCAGAGGTTTAGCAAGCTAGAGCCATTGTGATAGCTTTGTCAAATTGTTCAAGGTAACTATTTGTTGCATATATCTTCTTGATTAACTCAATCGTAAGATGATTAACTTCTCTATATATATTGCTCACTAAAACATGAACTCATTGTGGCAAACAATCATGCATAGTCACTAGTTGTTGCATATGTAAGTGAAAAGTTGTTTATGATTTGATGCTCTTATTTTTTATACCAGCTGAAGTCTAGTCATCCTCAGTTTTGAAGAAAGAGTTGCCTCCCATGAGTCATAAAAAGGAGGGAGGTGTAGATATTTAACAAGTACCAATTCAAATTCTGTTTTTATTGACAACTGGATTATATACTTTCAGGCTCAATCAAAATCGGTAGACTACAAGTTGGGAGGAGCTGCTGTTTCAATGCATGAAGTGTGAAGATATACACGAAGAAAGCCATTGATAACGATGGGCATCTTTTATATAAATATATATATATATATTATTAGAAAAATGAATTTATCGTTACAATGAGTTTAGGTCTGGGTACATAGTTGTAATATGTACATGTATAGAAAAAAATACAGCATTAGTTAAGCGTAAAGTGTTTAATATTATGCTAACTTAGGCTAGATATAGATTTAATGTAATAATGGATACATTTTATATATGATAATTTTTTATGATATTTATATTAATTTTTAGTTTAAAATTTTTATTTGTATTTTTTTTAGCCATAAATCCAGTTAGCGATTGATTTAGTGACCGAATTTTTAATAGTTTGATAAAATCGGTAATATAGCGTCGAATAAAGCGTCGCAAAACGCGTTGTAAAGTCAGTTTCTAAACCGGTCATTGAAATCGGTTGCTATTTTGGTCGCTAGGAAATCGGTTGCTATTTTGGTTGCTAGAAAATTGGTTGCTAGTTTGGTCACAACAGATCAATGACCAAGGTGTTTGCAACTGATTTTAATTGATCGCTTGATCCGTCGCTAATGCATTTAGCAACCAATTTTCATCAAAATCGGTTGCTAAACGCGAGTTTTTTAGTAGTGAGTCTAGGTGTCTAAAATTAGTTCGTATCCAAATAGATCGTGCCAAGTGCTACTAGCGTTATTTAAGTTTGATAGTTTGCATTTGCTTTGATTTTGAAAACGTTTTTGGTTTAAAAGTAGCGAGATGCTAGTGCGGAAAAAGTAAAAGTTTTGATTCAGAAAGATGAGGTAGGTTTAAATAGATTGAATCCCACCCTACTCCTACTTGATAATTGGTACATAATATAACTACTTAGAATATTGCTTGGCGGATTAATTATCTTTTACAGTAATATGTGATTGCTCATATACTAAGGGTGTTTGTGGTGCTGTTTGGTTCGATTTTGAGCATAAAAGTCATCCTAACCGCGAGATAAAATTGCATGTGGTTCGGTTTGGTTCGATTGGTTTTTAAAAAGTCATCCAAACCAAACCAATGCGGTTATGATCGGTTCGGTTGTTGCGGTTTACATCATAATTAAAATGTACTGAAATTAAACTAAACACAAGGAGTGGCTGTTGTTTACATGCATGCTTTTTTTTGGAACAGCAAAAAAGATTCATTAAAATCGGGAAACACCAAAACCCACACCCAGTCAACTCTGGTTTTTCCCTTCAAAGCGGGTACGGTTTAGACGGGTTCCCACGAGTGCGAGTTTTATTGTCATACCTACACATAAGGTAGTAAATAATTGAATAGTGAAACTATCAAGACTTGTTGTGAACTTTGTTTTAATGATATACACTACTAGAAAAATTTTAAATGCCGACGGACAAAATCTGTCTCTAAAATGCAAATATTCCTTCACTAAGCAGGCTAGAGACGGATTTGATCCTGTCGGTAATTTCCTCGTCTCTAAACTATTAGAGACGGACAAAATCTATCTCTAAAATGAAAATATCTGTCTCTAAAATAAAAATATTTGTCTCTAACTGTTTTTTATGTCTCTAATTCCATCTCTATTAGAGACGAAATATATTCTGTCTCTAAATTCCGTCGGTATTTTAACTTTTTCTAGTAGTGATATTTGTCTATTATTATTGGGCTATGTATATTGAAATATAATAGAACTTAATGTGATTTTAGGGGTATTGAAATATAATAGAAACTTAATGCGGTTTTTGCGGTTCAATAAAAAAGCCATCCAAATACATCCAAACCAAATGCAGTTTTCGGTTTGGACTGGTTCGGTTTGCGGTTTTACTTTTGGATAAGTTCGGATACGATCACCCCTAGCTAATACAAATATTACCATAATTACAAGTATAAGTCACCATGGACCACATCAACTAGGCATACCCATGGGAGCCTACTCCGTATTGTCAGGTACCCTAGTCAAGAGATCGAGCTTCAAAAATGTAGCCATTAATATGTGTGCAATTAATCCTCTTAAGCCACTAGCCTAGAATCTCCAAGTTACCGTATATATGCGGCTGACACTATTATTTATTAGTCCCAAGTTAGCAGTCTTTATAATTTTGAAACCTATCCATCGTACCACGACAGGGTTCCATCGTGGTGCGAAGGCGCGCCTTTTTAATCCATTTTGCTCTCTTTTTTGGTATTTTCTTGTTTTCTTATCTTCTTCTACAAGTAACTTCATTTCTTCAGGTTTTTGCCTTGTAATTGGTCTTCAAAATCCTAAACTACTACTAATTAAATACTAAAAATACTATATAAATTTCTGCCATCATTTATCTTGATCTTTTTTTGTTGACATATCATTATTAAGACATTAAAATATAATTACTTTGATAATTTAACTATTTAATCTTTGGTTTAAAATTTTAATCTATAATTTGAAGTTAAAGATAAATTAACAAAAGATTAAATAGTTAAATTATATATTAAACTAATGATACTTTCGTAAAGAAACAAGATTAAAATTGAAAACAACAATCTTAGAGGGACCAAAGTTCAAAGGAAATTTTTAGATTGATTAAAATAAAAAAACTTAATATTTAAAGGGACCAAAAAAATAAAAATTTGAGCCCTAAAATATATATCATATAATTCCACAAATAGACAAACGCCATGCGTACATTTTAATTTACAAATAAAATTATATGATTACAAGCAACATTTGTTTTATTAGAAATAAAAATGGGATACAAAAGAGAGGGGGCACAAAACCGAACCCTCAATCAAAACTAGCAAAGTATAATTAATTTTATTAAATAAGTTTTTCGTCCCCAAAATATTATTAAATTTTACTTTTTGTCTTCATAAAAAAATGGCATGTTTTCGTCCTAAAATGATTATTGTGGAGACATATTTAAAATATTAAAAAAAACTACATAAAAAAATCTCAACATTTGATTATTAGGTTGAGATTTTCATAAAAAAAAGGTCAAGATTTTATTACTTTTATTTTGAAAATTAAAACTTTCATATTTAATAATAGTATTGAGTAAAACTGCATGTAAGAAAATTTTGTAGATACAAATTAAACATGCCACTTTTTTATGATGATGAAAATAGAAATTTGATATTTTTTTAGGGACGAAAAATAGATTTAACTGTAGTTATTTTTCATCTTAATTGTTACTCGTAGATGCAATCACAATAAAAGTCAATGCATGTCGGAGTTGAAGGAGGGAAACAATAAGATCTTGGACAATCAGAGCCATTATGGCAGGGATATTGAACTGCGATGTCAAATAAAAATGGAATAAAGTTTTCTAAAAGATGATGGGATATTGTGTATAACAAAAACTAAAAAATTGTGTGAAAAATGACTTACCGCCATGAGTTACCATAAGAAAAATTGAAAGAAATATGGTCAAAGCATAAAATAAATTTCGGATTTGAGACATATTTTTATTTTGTTGTATTTATATGTAAAGAATAGAAATATTTTTTATAACGTACTTTATAAGAAAAAAATCTACTTTTGTTTGGTACGTAATATCAATTAAATAATTGTTAAGTGACTCTAAGGAACGTCAATGTGTCGTGTTTACCTCTTTAACTCACTCAATTGATCTCTTAACTTTGTTAAATAATTAACATAAAATTCTTCATGATCATCACAGTTAATTCTTCTTATTTATCTATAGGATTTTGCTAACGTACACCCGGTTATTTTTTAGAAGTAATGTTTTAGCAAGTTATAACTAAAAATTTGTTAAATACACCTTGAGGTGCATCTTACTAAAACACTACTTCTAAGATATAGGTAGGTGTAAGTTAGCAACTCCTATAGGCCTTTGCTATCGTACGCCCACTTATTTTTTAGAAGGTGTGCATTAGCAACTGATAACTAAAAAGTAGTTAAATAAACCTTAAGGTGTATGTTGCTAATGCACACCTTCATGAAAAATAGTGGGTGTGCATTAGCAAAACCCTTATCTATATATATTTTTATTTCTATTTTAGCCTTTCATGATAGGGACTATTAAAATAGAAATTACTGTGATTATTAATTATGAAAAAATAAGTTGTAGAATTAACGGATGTGACAACATATTTATTTAAATATTAAAAGTATAATTGAATTAGATTTTATCGTCAAAATAATAATAATAATAATAATAATAATAATAATAATAATAATAATAATAATAATAATAATAATAATAATAACAATAACAATAAAAAAATGATAATACATAATGTGAAAGAAAAAGAAAACATAATGTGGAAATTGCATGAGTTGAAGTTATGAACCAATCGTTAGTTTGTTTGGTAGTAATTGACAGTGAACTTGTTAGGGATGATCACGGTTCGATCCTCCTCAACTACTATTAGTGTTTTATATTTTACCTTATTATGATTATAATTGCTTGTTTTATTTAATTGTATATATATTTTATGCTTTGCATTTATTATTTGTTATTATAATTATTATTCATGATGATTCAATTTAATTCTCCGCTTTGCATGTTTCCCCCCTGGTAGTATAATTTAATGTGCGTAATTGGCGCAATTTATATTTGTTCATCGTTATTATTATCATTTAATTCCCCTTTGCATGTTTCTCCCCTGGTTGTATAATTTAATGCGCGTAATTTGCGCAATTTATAGTTGTTCATTATTTATTATCATTTAATTCCCCTTTGCATGTTCCCCCCCCCCCCCCCCCCCCGGTTGTATTGTGTGGTTAAGACTCTTTTTACATTTATTCTTATTCGTTTGCATGATTAGTATAATAATCCGAGGAAAGGATGTCGCATCGACTTATATGTCGTTGCGGAGTGTCTTTGCGCAATTTAACGCTTTAGGATGTTTAGTTCAAACGTAGTATCTACGCTTAAACCGTTACCCCTTTTATCCAAAACTTGAGGTCAACACCTCTTTTCAAAAATACCAAAAACATGTCATTATCAAATCATTTTCAAAACACTTGGATTTCAAACCAAGTCACATCTTTTTTCTCAAAAACAACCTTGGATTTCAAACCAATTGTTCGCGTTATTCTTTCTCAATCAAACTTCAATCAATCTCTAATTACCTAGACTTTTCTTTCAATTTAAAATCAATCAACCTCACTCTTTTATGCCACTTTGGGCTTTTACTTTTAAAACCATTTTCAAAACTTTAAAATCAACCAACACATTTACTCGCAATTTTCACCCGAACTACGGTGGTTTTGATCCCTCGGGTACGTAGTGCAAAAGGCTCTAAGTCTTCCCAAATCACGTAAAATAACAAAAACATTTTCTTTTACAAACTTAACTCATTTTCTTAGTCAAATCCTCTTTTCTCATAATCACTTTATTTCCCTAAATCTTGTACATTTTGCAAACAAATAAAATCAAGCGCATAGATTAGATAATACAAGAGGTTCCTATAGGATACTATAGATACCTAGGGTGCTAATACATTCCCTTCGTATAACCAACCCCCTTACCTCGATCTCTTTAAATTAGGGTATTTAACGAACTTTCTCCTTCGGAAAAATCAAAGCTCGGTGGTGTAATTAAAATTTTGAAATTCAATGCTTCTCAATAGCTTGATATCCAAAAATCACCGCGACAGTTACATATTTTCTTAAATTGATTGATTTCGTATATATATTTTGTATACAGATTCACAAAACTTCAAAATTATTTACAATAAAAGAAGAGAATAAGAGATAATATAATATATATATATATATATATATATATATATATATATATATATATATATATATATATATCCGTTGACTCTAAGAGTAATTCTCCATCGACTTACTCCGCTTAATAACTCGATATCGATATTATATTTCTTCAATCCGACCGTTGAATTAAAATTGGATTCATAACAATAAAATTGAGGTTTCCTGCCAAATCGAGAGTGAGTGTTGTTGAGTAATAATGCCCTTTTGTTTTCTAAAATATATGACTGCTATTTTTTTTAGTTTCACTTAGCAAAATTGGGGTTAGGTTGATAGTGGGATTGGGCCAATTTAAAACCGCTTTCAATGTCCTAAACTAATTAAATATACTATATAAATTCCTGCTATCATTTATCTTGATCTTTTTTTGTTGACATATCATTATTAAGACATTTAAATATCATTAGTTTGATAATTTAACTATTTAATCTTTGGTTTAAAATTTTAATCTATAATTTGAAGTTAAAGAGAAATTAAGAAAAGATTAAATAGTTAAATTATATATTAAACTAATGATACTTTTGTAAAGAAACAAGATTAAAATTGAAAACAACAATCTTAGAGAGGACCAAAGTTTAAAGGAAATTTTTAGAATGATTAAAATAAAAAATTTAATATTTAAGGGGACCAAAAAAAAAATTGAGCCTTAAAATATATATCATATAATTCCACAAACAGACAAACACCAATACTATGCATACATTTTAACTTACAAATAAAAGTATATGATTACAAGCAACATATTTTTTATTAGAAATAAAAACGGGATACAAAAGAGAGGGGGGACAAAACCGAACCCTCAACAAAAACTAGCAAAGTATAATTAATTTTATTAAATAAGTTTTTCATCCCTAAAATATTATTAAATTTTGTTTTTCGTCTTCAAAAAAATATTGCATATTTTCATCCTAAAATGATTATTGTGGAGACATATTTAAAATATTAAAAAAACTTCAATGATTATTGTAGATAGAAATTAAACATGCCAATTTTTTATGGTGATGAAAATAGAAATTTGATATTTTTTTAGAGACGAAAATTGATTTAACTGTAGATGCAATCACAATATCCTTCAATGCATGTTGGAGTTGAAGGAGGGTAACAATGAGATCTTGGACAATCAGAGCCATTATGGCAGGGATATTGAACTGCGATGTCAAATAAAAATGGAATAAAGTTTTCTAAAAGATGATGGGATATTGTGTATAACAAAAACTAAAAAATTGTGTGAAAAATGACTTACCGCCATGAGTTACCATAAGAAAAATTGAAAGAAATATGGTCAAAGCATAAAATAAATTTCGGATTTGAGACATATTTTTATTTTGTTGTATTTATATGTAAAGAATAGAAATAATTTTTATAACGTACTTTATAAGAAAAAAATCTACTTTTGTTTGGTACGTAACATCAATTAAATAATTGTTAAGTGACTCTAAGGAACGTCAATGTGTCGTGTTTACCTCTTTAACTTACTCAATTGATCTCTTAACAGGGCCGTCCCGATGCATTTAGAGGCCCCGAACAAATTAGATAAAGAGGTCCTTCAAAAAAAATTAAATTTAGTTAAATTAATATGTTTTGTAATTAAGTTTTTTTTAAAAAAACAGAGTAATCTTTTATTTAAAATACAATAATATTAAAAAAATAGTCATATTATAATTAATAATAGCAAAATACACTTCCAAACTGATATATTTAAAAACTGAATGTTTTTAATAAAAATTGCAACTTAATTGTAAAATTAATTTTTTAATTTTTTTTAAAGAAGAAATTAATTCTTTATTTTCAAAGAAATTACAAACTTATTATAAGTTGTAAAGTTATTTTATATATATTTATAAAGAAAATTAATGATTTTGTATATTATACTAAGATTATCAAATATCATATAAAATGAAATTTTAAAAAACTGTCTTGGGTGAGACTTGAACTCACAACCTTTGTACACTAGACAAACTCACCTGCCACTGAACCAAAGGCCTCTTTGTTTAATCGTGTCTCAGCAAAATTACTTAACCAATACTTAAATGTTGGACTTCAAAAAGAAAAATGAGGCCCCCAAAATTTGGAGGCCTAGTGCCGTGGGCCTGCTTGCACGGGCTCTGGGCCGGCCCTGTCTCTTAACTTTGTTAAATAATTAACATAAAATTCTTCATGATCATCAGAGTTAATTCTTCTTATTAAACTTTTAATATATATTTTTCAGTAGGGATCCGTTGACTTCAAGAGTAAGTCTTCATTGATTTACTCCGCTTAATAACTCGATATCGGCATTATATTTCTTCAATCCAACCGTTGAATTTAAAGTTCTCATTGAGTATATCATCTCTACAAATTTTTATAAAAATTCAAAACATTTTGATACTTTTTCTGATAACTTCGATTGAACGTACGATAAACTTTTCAAAAAACCGTTGAATTTCAATAGTCTAAATACATAACTTACATTTTTTGAATTTTTATAAAAATTTGTGGAGATGATCTATTCAATGAGATCTTTGAATTCAACGGTTGGATTGAATAAATATAATGTCGATATCGAGTTATTAAGCGGAGTAAATCAATGGAAGACTTACTCCTAGAGTCAACGGATCCCTTCTCTATATTTTTGTTTCTCTTTTAGCCTTTCATGATAGGGACTATTAAAATAGAAATCACGGTGATTATTAATTATGAACATATAAGTTGTAGAATTAACAGATGTGACAACATATTTATTTAACAATTGAAAGTATAATTGGATTATATTTTATCGTCAAAATAATAATAATAATAATAACAAAAACGATAATACATAATGTGAAGAAAAAAACACATAATGTGGAAATTGCATGAGTTGAAGTTATGAACCAATCGTTAATTGGTTCGGTAGTAATTGACGCTGAACATGATAGGGAGGATCACGGTTCGATTCTTCGCAACTACGATTGGGAGAGGGCTGAAACCACTTGATGCCAAAACAGACACCCGAACCAGATTAAACTAGTGGTGAAAGCCAAAACAAAAAAAGAAGTTATGAAGCACGAACTCCGACACGGATCCCGCAATAGTGCGATACAATACGAACACTCTGACACCGCTAATGTAAAAATATAGAACATCGATACCGCTACATATTTATAAAAGATCTCTTTCTTTTTTTTACAGAATAAAATATCTAAATTGAGAATGAAAATATATACATGTGCATCTAAATTGAGCAAATTTTATACTAAAAAATGTTTTAAGAGAATATACGATAGTACGTTTGATCTTAATTCATACATCTATTATTTAAAAAATAATGTAATCAAAATGTAATCTTTTAAATCTCTCATTGATCGACATTATTGTTTCAACAAATATTTAATCCTTGTAAATATGTCTAAAAATAGTAGAAGCAAAGAAAAATAATATATTTTTTGGATACTTATCCGACATGTGTTGTACTAACTCTCTCAAAGTAATTAAGACTCATTTGGTAAACCAAATGTATCTTCTGAGTGCAACCGTAAAGACTAATTCTCTCAAAGTAATTAAGACTCATTTAAATGGTTGACATCTTTCAACAAAATCGGGAATCAAATTCAGGATCAAATGATTAAGAGGTCCAAGAATATATCATTGGTACTACACTATGAAGCCCGGATACGTGACACGATATCGATACGATACCGATACGGCGATACAGGAAATTTTTTAAAATTCTTGATACGATACGGTCGCGATACGTTGTTTAAAAATAAATTTAAAATTAAATATACAAATACACAATATATAAACATAACAAAAATCGAGAAAGATAATAAATTAACATTCAAATTACTCAAACTGAGCAAACAACTGACAATATATATCTCAAGTTAATTAAGTATTACCCAAAAAGGATAATTATTACTATCCAAAAAACAAAACATCATTGGTACCATCCAAAAAACACATGGTTGTCAATCCATAAAGAACATCATACTCTAGCATTCACTATTTAAGAGGAAACATAAATTGTATCAGTCTCGTCTCCTCCATTTCTATCATGAAAAAACATTATTTTCTCGATACTTCTCTGATACGTGTATCAGAGAAGTATCTGACACGTATTGGTAATTATTTTTTTAAAAAAATAATTTTAATTGTCTGATACTCTACGATACGAGTATCAGACGAGTATCGGTATCGGACACGATACTTCGCAATTTTTGAAGTATCGGAGTTTCATATGTACTACATTATGTTGGTTGTTTGACTTATACACTTCAACTATTAATTAATCTAAAGAAATAATATGTTGTGCCCCTCTTCTTTCATTCTTTTTTTTTACCACTCAAAATAAGGGACAAACTTGTTATATTTGCCATAAAAGTCCCATATTCATCCTCGACCATCATTCCACTCTTGGTCATTTTAACTTTCATCCATGCAACAATTAGGTTTTTGGACACAAAGCAATGCTGAAGGTTATTTTCAGGTTTGCATTTCATAATACTCACAATTCCCAACACACATCGGCAAATGTATGTTGTGGCATACTGTGGCCTTGAACATAGTAGAATTTTAATTTATTATTTTATATAATTGAGACACTGCAAACAAAAAGAAAAACCGATCCAAAAAAGAAAAGAAATATGCGAGAAAAGAAACATGTGATTCAATCATCTTATGTATTAGTATATAGCAAGAGATGGGCTATGATTGTAATAGATAGAGGTTATTAGAGTTTATGTAACAAAATGCTGACTTGGAAATTGATGGTTAGAGGTTAGTTTAGAAATGCTGACTTGCACATAGATTAGTTACATGGCTTGCCAACTGTATGTAATAGTACAACTCTATATAAAGAGCATGTACAGTGTGTAAAGCTAACAATTGAATCATAATGAATAATACAAATTCAGTACTGAATATTTCTAACATGGTATCACGAGCCCTTAGGGTTCATAAGCTTCGCTTCCGCCATTAAAATTGGTTGCAATTTCCTGCAATTTCAATCGATTCAAGCGTGTTTCTTCTGCAAATCGCTCCAATTCACCATCAATTCTGTGATTCTTGTTCAATCGTTCATCAATTTTTGAGGTTTGCGATCAATCGATCCTTCCAATTCTTGCGATTTCCTCTGCAAATTCTTCATCAATTCTCTGATTCTGCAACTAACCGTTCTCATGGAAGAAACGTTGGAAATCACCACATCTCTTCCCTCAACCGCCAAAGATTCAACCAAATCGGGCTTAACTCATTCACTCACCATCAAACTCGATGACAAAAACTTCCTTCTCTGGAGTCAACAGGTAAATGGAGTCATCACTGCTCATAATCTTCATCGCTTCGTCTTAAATCCAGATATTCCTCTGCAATTTGCTTCGGTTGCGGATCGATTGGAGGGAAAGAATTCAGATGCATATCAGAAGTGGTTAGTCAAAGATCAAATTCTGTTCACCTGGCTCTTATCCACAATTTCAGATAGTGTTCTTCCTCAAGTGTTAAACTGCAAGCATGCCTATGAAGTCTGGGAGAAGATTCATAAATATTTCGACTCCGTTCTTAAAGCCAGAGCTCGTCAATTACGATCCGAACTCAAGAACACCAAGAAATCATCAAGAACGGTGAATGAATACCTCCTCCGTATAAAATCTATTGTCAATTCGCTAATTGCAGTTGGCGATGTAGTATCGGAAAGGGAACAGGTGGATGCTATACTTGAAGGTTTATCTGAAGAATTCAATCCCTTCGTGATGATGGTGTATAGTAGGTTTGACACACCCACTGTGGAGGATGTTGAAGGTTTACTACTCCTTCAAGAGGCACAATTTGAAAAATTTCGTCAGGAATTGACGAATCCTAGCATATCTGCTCATGTGGCTCAAGCTGGAGGCAAATATCCTTCTGCTGATACAGATGAAGACACTCAAGAATCTGGTACTGAGCACTACAATGTCAACTACTCACGAGGAAGAGGGAATGGCAAAGGCCGCTACAAAGGCAAAGGCAAAGCTCAAAACTCAGCCAACAATGGTAAGGTCAAATGCCAAATTTGCTCCAAAACTAGTCATGATGCTTCAATCTGCTGGTACAGATATGACCCTCCCTCTGCTAGGCCTAGTAATCGTGGAAATAATGGTGGTAATAATGGCTACAATGTTGGTAATAATCCTAGACCACCACACTTTAACCCATACCATCGTCCCTCTGCTCATTTAGCTCTACCTCAGTACAATCCTACACATGATATGGATACAGTGTCTACTGCTTATTGGTATCC
This sequence comes from Trifolium fragiferum, assembly GCA_954870985.1. Classification (NCBI taxonomy): domain Eukaryota; kingdom Viridiplantae; phylum Streptophyta; class Magnoliopsida; order Fabales; family Fabaceae; genus Trifolium; species Trifolium fragiferum. The sequence continues at coordinate 19,727,894 of OX940789.1, forward strand.
TGACTCAGGAGCCTCACACCATCTGACCCATAACCCACACAATCTCTCATATCGTGTTCCTTATCATGGACCAGATCAAGTAACAATGGGCAATGGCCAAGGTGTGTCCATTAATTCATTAGGTTATTCAAAATTTCATTCTCCTATAAATCCTAGTGTTAGCTTAAAACTTAATGAATTACTTCATGTTCCTAATATATGCAAAAACCTATTATCTGTAAGCAAGTTTGCACAAGACAATAAAGTTTTCTTTGAATTTCATCCTTATGACTGCTGTGTTAAATCACAGGACTCTAAGCAAACTCTGCTAAAAGGCACTGTTGGATCTGATGGTTTATACAAGTTTCAACCTTTTGAACTCACATCTCACATAGTTGACAACTCCAAGGCTCAGTCAAGTCACAACTCTCCTTTACTCAACTCTGTCAGCTTTAATTCAAAGCACTTTTCTGTTTTTAATAAACAAATTCCTTGTAACAATGTTGTATCCAATGGATCCATTTATAGTACTTTTCATATATGGCATCATAGGTTAGGCCATGCCAATAATACAGCAGTTAAAACTGTTCTGCAGTGGTGTAAAATACCTTTTTCTAATAAAGATACTTTCATTCCTTGCATATCTTGTTCTGTTAGTAAATCACACAGGCTGTATGCACCACTATCTAAAACTGTTTACACTACTCCTTTTGAGGTTATTCACTGTGATTTGTGGGGTCCAGCTCCCTTTGTCTCTCATAATGGATATAGTTATTATATTGCCTTTGTTGATACCTATACAAAATACACATGGATATATTTCCTGAATCAAAAATCAGATGCCATAAAAGCCTTTAACCAATTTTTAACACTTGTTCAAACTCAATTTCATGCCTCTATTAAGGCTTTGCAATCTGATTGGGGGGAGAATTCAGACCCTTTACCAATTTGCTAACCTCTCTAGGTATTCAACATAGAATAACTTGTCCTCACACTTCACATCAAAATGGCACTGTAGAAAGGAAACATAGGCAAATAGTGGAAATGGGACTCACTCTTTTATCTCAAGCTTCCATTCCACTCAAATTTTGGGATCACAGCTTTACTCAAGCTGTACATCTCATTAACAAACTACCTTCTAGTGCTTTACCTTCTTTTCAATCTCCTCATCATGCTCTGTTCAAAGTTTGTCCTGATTATTCTCAAATCAAAACCTTTGGTTGTCTATGTTTCCCACATCTTAGGCCTTACAATAAACACAAATTACAGTTCAGATCTAGTCCTTGCACGTATCTTGGAGTGTCTCCACAACATAAAGGTCATAAGTGCCTTGATCAAAATGGGAAAATATATATATCCAAAGATGTTGTGTTTCAGGAATCTCAATTCCCCTTCCCCACTATGTTTCCTAACATGTTACATGACTGTGAACAAATTGACACAAGTGTCCATACTCTAAATTCTCAACCCACTCTCAACCCTATATCAACTCCCCTAACCTTCAGTCAACCTAACTCTCCCATATCTAAAACTATTAACAACACTGACCCAGATAAAACCAACCTCAATGCAACACAATCTGCTGCCCCTTTACCTCCCACTACATCTCACAATGATCATTCCATGGTTACTAGAGGGAAAACTGGCAAACTTAAACCAAAGTCCTTCCTAGCCAGCATTGAACCCACCACAGTCAAAGGTGCCTTAGCTGATCCTAAATGGGCTGAAGCTATGAATGCAGAATATAAAGCTCTCATAGATAACAAAACTTGGTCTTTAGTACCTCTTCCACCTCATAGAAAGGCCATTGGCTGTAAATGGATATTCAGAATTAAAGAAAATCCTGATGGGTCAGTCAACAAGTACAAAGCACGTTTGGTTGCAAAAGGTTTTCTCCAAACCCCAGGTTTTGACTTCACTGAGACTTTCTCTCCAGTCATTAAACCAGTGACAATCAGACTTATACTCACACTAGCTGTTACTTACAAATGGTCAGTTCAACAAATAGATATCAATAATGCCTTTCTGAATGGTCTTCTAGAAGAAGAAGTTTACATGAAACAACCTACAGGTTTTGAAACAAAAGACCAATCTCTGGTGTGTAGGTTACACAAATCCTTATATGGCTTAAAACAAGCACCACGTGCTTGGTATGAGAGGTTAACTCAAGCCTTGCTACAAATGGGATTTTTCAAAAGTAAGTGTGATCCTTCTCTTCTTGTACATCATCAACAAGGTGCCTGCACCTATGTGTTAATCTATGTAGATGATATTCTTATCACTGGTTCTGCTCCACACTTAATTCAAAGTCTTATTCATAAACTCAATGTTCAATTTGCACTTAAACAACTAGGAGAGGTTGATTATTTTTTGGGTATAGAAGTACATCATAACTCATCAGGTAGTCTACTGCTACACCAATCAAAATATGTCAAAGACCTACTCAACAAAACAAAAATGGAAGATTGTAAACCAATAGGGTCTCCAATGGTCAGCAGCTGCAAATTGAGTAAGTTTGGTACTGATGTCATGACAGACCCCACTCTTTACAGGTCTACAGTTGGTGCTCTACAGTATGCCACATTGACTAGGCCTGACATTGCTTATAGTGTCAATAAAGTGTGTCAATTCATGGCACATCCTTTGGAATCTCATTGGAAAGCTGTCAAAAGAATACTTAGATACCTCAAAGGCACTTTAAATCATGGTCTGTTACTTCATCCCTCATCTTCAACTCCTCCCTTTTCTCTCAGAGCCTATAGTGATGCTGACTGGGCAAATGATCCAGATGATAGAAGATCAACATCAGGGTCTTGCATTTATTTTGGTTCAAATTTAATTTCATGGGGATCTAAAAAGCAACCTCTTGTTGCTAGATCTAGTACAGAAGCTGAATATAGGAGTATGGCAAATACTACCACTGAGTTGCTGTGGATTCAGTCACTTCTTAGAGAACTGCAGGTACCTTACCATCATCCTCCTACTCTTCTCTGCGACAACTTGAGTGCAGTCTCTCTTGCACATAATCCAGTGCTCCACTCAAGAACAAAGCATCTAGAGTTGGATATTCATTTTGTCAGAGAAAGGGTACTTTCAAGACAACTCTCTGTTCTGCATGTTCCAGGTCTGGATCAACTTGCTGATCCACTTACCAAGCCTCTATCTCCTTCAAATTATGCCACAATCAGAAGCAAACTCAAGGTGTTTTCAAGGTTTGAATCCCCTTGTGTTTGAGGGGGGAATATTAGTATATAGCAAGAGATGGGCTATGATTGTAATAGATAGAGGTTATTAGAGTTTATGTAACAAAATGCTGACTTGGCAATTGATGGTTAGAGGTTAGTTTAGAAATGCTGACTTGCACATAGATTAGTTACATGGCTTGCCAACTGTATGTAATAGTACAACTCTATATAAAGAGCATGTACAGTGTGTAAAGCTAACAATTGAATCATAATGAATAATACAAATTCAGTACTGAATATTTCTAACATTATGCGATTTATTTCGTCTCCTTGAACCACCATCCATAAGTAGAAGCACACGATTTTATTAAATTTCCCCAATTAGTTTAGGGTTTGAGTTTCTAGTGATTAATGAAGGAGTTACTGTCATTATGTTTTAGCTTATGGTGGTGATTTGTTATTGCTTTGTACTTTTGTATTTAGTGAATAGGGTTGTTTTGTGATAATGAAGATCTAAGAACAAGAACAAGTTATTAAGAACATGTTATATGTGTTTGCTGCATGTTAGTGTGAATTTTTTGGTTTTGCCCTATTATGTCGTGATATGTCCTCCTAGTTTTTTGATTTTGCTCTGTTTTGGTTCCAAATCTTTGTGCAAAACTTGTGGAAACAAATAAGTGCAATACATTTGATATGATTTATAAGTTTTTGAAGCTTCTTTTAGTCTTGCCGATAACAATTGCAAGCGTGGAACGTGTTTTTTCAACTATGAATTTTGTGAAGAGTTGACTTTATAACAAAATGAGTGATCAGTTGTTAAATACCGTCTTGTAACTTTTATATTATGAGATATTCTTGTAACAATTGACAATAATATTATTTTTCCCATTTTCAAAAAATGGATAGTGGACGATTTTCATAATTGTCATATCGTTATAAAAAATTGATTTTAATTGTAATCAATTATATAGTTACTGTACCGAACAAAATACACTAGGCCCAATAACTTAATGATCCAGCAATTGGCCCAAACAATTCAAACAAATAACTTGGCGGGAAAGATAAGGCGAGGGCGAGACCAAGAGATTGAGGGCGACACCCTCAGGTTATGACTTCGTCGCCCAACAGCGGATAACCATCCACTACCACCATACAAGCGCGGAGGAGAGAAGCAACCGCCCATAACCACCCTTAAGGCACGGTGGACATGGCAAAAAACCACCGACGACCTCCATCAGAGAGGAGTGGGGTGGTTTTAGATATTTTTCGATTACATACCTCCTCTATAAATAGAGGAAAAATACTCATTGTAAAAGGTTCAACTTTTTGGTAAATACAAGATCCTAGTATCATTATTATGCATTAATATACTTGGACCACCCCCCCTATTATTTTTACCATAACATTTTGGCGCCCACCGTGGGGCTGCGGTAAAACGATTCCCAGCCTACCACTAAAACCAAACGAAATCTGAAACCCTCCTCAAAGAAATGGCAGGAGGACAACCAGCAAATGACAACCAAAACAACAAAAACCACCTAACCTTGACGGATGCAGTGGCAGAACTACGTCGCCTGCAAGCCAAGGTTCATGAAATTGATCAAGAAAAAGCAAACAAAGTGGATGAAACGGAGGAAACCAACATCACCAACTCCCAACCACTTGCACAAAATCTCTGGGATGCAAGGGTGCCAGATAATTTCAGAACACCCCATCTCCTAGACTTTGATGGAAAAACGGATCCAACCGAACACCTGATGGCGGTGGGAACTAAAACCGCCATCATCGGCGCAGCGGATCATTTGAAGTGTAAACTCCTCTTAGGCACGTTGAAAGAGGCAGCCCTGAGATGGTATATGAATCTGCCCAAGAACTCCATTCAGAGTTGGGCAGACTTCCAGTAAAAGTTCACACAACAATTCGCCGGCTCCAAGCACATAAAGGTGACGGCGACCAGTTTATTCTCCCTACGACAAAACTACAACGAGTCATTGAGGGAATACTTGGCGAGATTCTGCGAGTCCACGAGTAAAGTGAGCAATCCAAACCAAGAAATGTTCGTCTCCGCCATCCATCACGGCCTCAAGGCGGGACATTTCAATGAATCTCTGGCGTAAAAGCCAGCCACATCCATGCAGGAAGTAACCAGAAGAGCGGAAGGCTACATAAAGGGAGAGAAAAGTAACGCTGAAAAAAGGATGAGAGACGCCAGAGAAAGAGGCCCGGTTAATAAAGGTAACGGCCAAGGCAAGTTTTACCATCATCACAGACGCCCAATACCAAACCATCACGGGATTGAGCGACATCGGAAGCCATATAAACCCCAAAGACACTTTCAAGAAGATAGAAAGGAATACACGCCGCTAAACCGCGCCCGAGTCTACGTCATGAACGAAATCCTGCAGACAGGATTAGGACGGCTACCCCAACCAAGGAACAAGGAACATACCATGGGATTAAACCCCAACGCCTGGTGCACTTACCATAGGTGCAGAGGTCACGACACCGAGAGATGTTTCAGGCTAAGGGATTTAATCGAAGAGTTGATAAAGAGCGGTCACCTGAGGAAGTTCATAGAGGACGCCGCAGCAGGGAAGGTAGTTGTCCCAAAGGTACAACATAATCACCCAAAGGATCGCTCTGAAGGAGAAGATCCAGGAAAAGGAAAGAGGATCTCCGGCAACACCATTGCTGGTGGATTTGCAGGAGGTGGAGAATCCTCAAATGCGAGAAAGCGTTACGTTAGGAGAATGGATCAGAATGAGAAATTCATAGGCCATACAGAGATGACACCCATCCCCGATCTATCATTCACCAAAGAGGACAAAAGAGAAGTCATGCCACACGATGACGACCCCCTTGTGATACAAGTGCAAATACTAAACTGGACGTCAAAAGAGTATTGATAGATTCAGGAAGTTCAGCGGATATAATGTACTGGGAAGCCTTCAAGGCGATGCAATTGTCAGACGAACACCTATTACCCTAAAACGGCACTTTGGTAGGCTTCGCCGGCGAGCAAGTGGAAGTTATGGGTTATACTACCCTCTTGACCACATTTGGAGAGGAGGAAAACGCCAAGACCATCAAGGTGAGGTATCTGGTAGTCAAAACCCCGTTCACTTCATACAACATTATAATTGGAAGGCCAGCCTTCAACACGCTAGAGGCGGCATTGTCAACCCTCTATCTGTCCATCAAATATCCTTTGGACAACGGAAAAGTAGGAACAATCAGAGGAGACCAAAAGCTGGCGAGGAGATGCTACGAGTCTAGCCTGAAAATCAAGCACAAACAAAACACAAAGGCGGAATCAATGGCGTCACCCAAAAAAGGAGGCGGAGTCAACATGATCTCGCCCCTAGACCTTGATCCCAGAGAAGATTTCACAGAGAGGAGAATGAGTCCCATTGAAGAACTAGACCAAGTCCAAATTGGTGACATGCCACACCAAATAACCAACATCGGAACCACTTTGAAACCAGAGGAAAGGGAAAGGATCATAGCTATGTTGAGAAAGAACATAGACCTATTTGCATGGAAACCATCTGATATGCCAGGAATTGACAAAAGCGTGATAACACACAAGCTATCCATCGCGCCCAACGTCAAGCCCGTTTCACAGAGGAAGAGGAAGATGGGAGAAGAAAGGAGGACAGCGGTCAATGAAGAAGTAGAAAAACTAAAAGCAGCAGGTTTCATCGAAGATTAATCATGCAGATGCACCACACACGGCCTTCATGACCAACACCTGCAATTATTTCTACAATGTTATGCCTTTTGGTCTAAAGAACGCAGGCGCCACCTATCAAAGGCTAATGGACAGGGTATCCTCGGAACAAATAGGCAAAAATGTAGAAGTGTACATAGATGATATGGTAGTCAAGACGACAGAAGATGGCGAACATGACAAAGACCTAGGCGACATCCTCGCCTCGGTGAGAAAGTACAACATGAGACTGAACCCAGCAAAGTGTTCTTTCGGAGTTCAATCAGGGAAATTCTTGGGCTTTATGCTCACAAACAGAGAGATAGAAGCTAACCCGTACAAATGTCAGGCAATAATCGATATGAGAAGTCCAACGACAGTGAAGGAAGTCCAACAATTAGCAGGGAGGATCGCAGCCTTATCAAGATTTTTATCCTGCTCTGGAGAAAAGGCATTCCATTTTTTCTCCACTCTGAGAAAGAGCGAGAGATTCATATGGACTCCTCAATGTGAAGAAGCTTTTCTAAAGTTTAAGAATTTCTTGGCGTCACCGCCAATACTGACTCGCCCTCAGAAGGGTAACATCCTGTACTTATACCTGGCCGTATCAGATAACGCCCTCAGTTCAGCGTTGGTACAAGAAGTCAAGGGCGAAGAGAAGCCAATATATTTTGTGAGCAGAACATTCAAAGGTGCTGAAGCAAAGTACCAAAAGATAGAAAAACTAACCTTGGTCGTCGTCATCACTGCGAGGAAGTTAAGGCAATACTTTCAGAGTCACAAGGTAGTGGTTAAGACAGACTATCCCATAAAGAAAGTCCTAAGGAAGCCTGATCTAGCAGGGAGAATGGTGGCGTGGGCAGTAGAATTGTCAGAATTTGACATAACCTTCTCCCCTAGAGGCGCAATAAAATCGCAAATTCTGGCGGATTTTATACTGGAATTATCGACCCCGCCTAAAGAAAACAACGAGGAACCTTGGACACTTTCAATAGATGGTGCGTCTAACCTAAAAGGAAGCGGAGCAGGAGTAGTCCTAGAGGGACCTGACGGAGTACTCATAGAACAGGAATGAATACGAAGCCCTTCTAGCAGGAATGAAGTTGGCAAAAGAGATGGAGGTCACGGACCTCAAAGTAAAGAGTGATTCACAATTAGTAACTAACCAAGTATCAGGAGAATTCCAAACAAGAGATCCCCAGTTAATCAAATATCTGGAAAAGGTAAACAAGTTAGCGAAATGTTTCAATTCGTTTCAGTTAATTTATGTACCTAGGGAGCAGAACGCTAGGGCGGACTTGTTATCCAAACTCGCCAGCACCAAGAAACCTGGGAGCAACAGAACCTTCATCCAAGAAACCATTGCAAACCCAAGCATCAATGAAGAGGAGACTCATATGATCATAGAAGAAGAAGACTGGCGAACTCCCATTATCAAGTATTTACAGAGAGATGAACTCCCTAGACCAAGAGAAGAGGCATACAAGGTTAGAAGAATGGCGTCATGGTACACCATGATGGGAGATAAGTTATACAAAAGGGGATTCTCGAGCCCCTTATTGCTGTGTGTGGGCAAAGAAGAAGCCAAAGGAATTTTAGAGGAAGTTCATGAAGGATCATGTGGGAGCCACATAGGAGCAAGATCATTTGCGGGTAAAATCCTCAGAGCAGGATTCTTCTGGCCAGAACTACATAGCGACGCTGGAAGATACGTGAGAGTATGTGATAAATGTCAAAGATTCTCCAACCTACACTGAGCCCCATGCGAACCCCTCAAATCCGTCCTCTCACCTTGGCCTTTCTTCATGTGGGGCGTAGACATCTTGGGTCCTTTCCCTACCTCGTGGAAGCAGGCTAGATGGATCATAGTGCCGGTAGATTACTTCACCAAATGGGTAGAGGCGCAACCTTTATCAAGCATCTCAGCAGAACAGGTGAAGAAGTTTTATTGGAGAAGGATCATATGCAGGTTTGGTCTTCCCAAGTACATTGTGTCAGATAACGGCACACAATTTGCAAGAGAGAAGGTAGTATCATTTTGCAAAGAAAAAGGAATTCAAAACACCTTCATATCAGTTGAGCACCCTCAAGCCAATGGGCAGGCCGAGTCAGCTAACAAGGTCATATTAAAAGCCCTGAAAAGGAGACTATCAAGCAAAGGAGAAGCTTGGGTGGCTCACCTCACCGCCATATTATGGTCATATCATACGACTCCACAGTCGTCAACAGGAGAGGCACCCTTCACCATGGTTTATGGCGCAGACGCCATGATCCCTGCAGAAGTAAATCCCCCAAGTTGGCGATGTGTAACCTCGACAACTCAAGAGAACAATGAGGCGTTACAGGAGAACCTTGATTTAATACAAGAAGTAGGGGACAGAGCACATTTCAGAGAATACGCCACGAAGCAAAGAGTAGGAAGAAAATATAACACAAGGGTAATCCCAAGAAAATTCAAGGAGGGCGACCTAGTCCTGAAGAGACCAATGGGAAAAGATAAAGGCGGAAAATTGGCAGCAAATTGGGAAGGTCCGTTTAGAATTAATGAAGTCTTCGAAGGCGGAGCATACAGGTTGGAAACCATGGAAGGCGAGGTTCTACACAGGACGTGGAACATTTCAAATCTCAGGTTTTACTACAGCTAGGCCAACAACGCTCAATAGACGAGACACATCCCAAGGAGCATCACCAAACCTCGCCTCGCCACCACAAAGATATTTCTTGTTTTTACTTTCATTTCTTGTTTTTATTTTTAAAAAAAAAAAGCATGTGGATGTATCAATGATGTTAAAGTGATGAGAAACTCTTTTCTCTGGCGAAAGCAAGAGTTTTTAACGAGACTCATCATTCAGAATTCAAAAAAAAAATCTTTCATTAATCAAAAGAGAATTATTGTTCCAGTGTTTGCAGATGGTTTAGCATTATCTCAATCTTATTCATCAAGGCAACGAGGGAGAAAGAGTGTTGAAACACCATGACGTTATCTGTAAATCTTATGAGTGGGATACATCTAAAAAAGAAACGGCGATACCCCTAAGCCCTAAGTGCTGGGTACGACGGAAATGAGTTGAAACACCAAGGCGTGAGCCCTAAATCTTACGAGTTGGACACGTCTAAAAAAGAAACGGCGATACCCCTAAGCCCTAAGCGTTGGGTACGACGAAAATGAGTTGAAACACCAAGGCGTGAGCCCTAAATCTTACGAGTTGGACACGTCTAAAAAAGAAACGGCGATACCCCTAAGCCCTAAGTGTTGGGTACGACGGAAATGAGTTGAAACACCATGGCATGGTCTGTAAATCTTACGAGTTGGACATGTCAAAAATAGAAACGGTGTTATCCCTAAATCTTACGAGTTGGATACGACGGTAAAATGAAAGGCGCAAGGCGCAGGCGACGTCCGACATAGTAATATCAAAGGCGAAGTCCAAAAAGAAAAAAAAAAAAAAAAAAAACCCGCCAAAGAAAATCAAAGGTATAATGCATGACATTATTTAATTATTCTTTACAGTATTATATAACGCAACAGTCCAGAAAAAGAAGAAATATTGGAAAAAGGCGTATATCATCAAACATCCACTTTTCATTTATAAGAAAAATTACAATGAAATCAAGATGCAAATTCAAAGAAAAGAAATCCTAAATCTAACAAAGGATCCAGCTCCTTCAAGGAAGAGAAGAAAAAACTGGAGGCAGCCTCAATAGTTCCTCAACTCCCCATGGTCTCAATCCCCCGCAAGAGGAAAAAATCAGGTGGAAGACTCCCGAGTCTTCAATGGTAGAAGGAAAACCTGGGGGCGAGACCCCAACCCCTCACCAAGAGGCTGTCATCAAGAGAAGGAACAACTCATCAGAGCAGAACTACCCTGGAGTTTTCCCTGAGGCCTTACATGATATCCTCTGTGGTTTCTCCTTAGCCTCCACGATGATCCGAGATCCTTCTTCTTTACCAGAAGATCCAACATCAGGGGAGGACTCCCGAGAAGCATAAGTCCTCAGGTATTCAATGAAATCTTCATCAGCAGAGTCGGAAGAATCTGACGAAATGGCATGAGTCTCCATTTTGATATTAGAAGAGGGCTTATCTCGCCTAAATTTAGAAACAAAGATCTCTATCTTACGTTTCTTTTTCTAAGATTTTGATTTAGAGGCCACACTTTTCTTTTTGGGTTTATTTTTGTGATCCACGGAGGGATCAGTGAAAAGGAGAATGAAGAAAAACGGAAAGAATCAGAGAAAAGAAAGGAAAAACGGGACAAATGAGAATGGAAGTGAAGAAAAATGAAGATGAATGATGCTATTTATAAGGAAGATTTTGGGCGGTGCGCAATAAATATGGTCAAATAGTTGCGAATTCCCACATTTGACTGCATGGAAAACAGCAAAAGACTTAAATAGTTACGCTGACTACATTGGTATCTGCGAGAAATCCTCTGGAAACGGTTCATAGACGACGCCGTAGCCTAACGACGTCATGCCCAAGTATTTACGTCGCCTCGGACACATTGGCGAGAAGGTTATACAGACAAATATTTTAAAGTCTCAAACAAACAAATATTTTCAAGATACGACAAAGTAATAGAAAGAAAACGCAAGCAATTGAACAGAGAGATATTATAATCAAGGCCACAAAGGGCAGGAAACATTGTCGTCATGCCACACCAGGGCATACAAAGAGTTAGTTAAAGCCACAACTGGGCACACAAAAATCATCCAAAAAAGCCACAAATGGCATACAAGATCAAGAGAGAGAAATACAAAGGATTAACAAGCATCATAGAGCAGAATCCGTAGGAGGAGTGTAAGGAACCAACTGGCCGTCCTTGATAACCATCAAAGCACTGGCCTCGCCCAGGCGTTCAGCATCAATATCTGGGAACAAAACCTTCATTTGTTCCACGGCGAAGTTGAAACCCTCGTCAAACTGAGTTCCAATGCTTTCCTCCAAACCCGATTTCTCTTCAGACCAGCTCGCCTTCTCCTTCTGCAGGACATCTAGGTCCTCGGACAGCCTCTTAATCTGGGCGTCCTTATCAACAACAGCATCCTTCAATACTTTGACCTCGGCGGCACGGTCATCCCTCAACTTCTTCAAAGCAGCCTCCTGTTTCTCGTCCAAATCATCCAAGGCTTTCTTGCTTTCAGCCTTGGCGACGTCCATGTCAGCAACAAACTTCTCTTGGGCAGCCTTTACCTTCTCCTCCATGGCATCCAACTCACGGCGAATCATCTTCATTCTCTCTTCAGCAGATGAAACGGCAAGCTTCTGGCGAGACGCCAAAGCATGATTGAGCAGGATCCCCTTCAGCTCATAATCCATGGAGAGCCTAGCCAATTCCTCAGTTGAAGTGGAGTCAAAACAAGCGCCCCCACCAGACAAATCCATCGCTTTCTCAATAAAAAAACCTCGGGATTTAAAAGAGGATCCCAAGGAGTTGGCGTTGTGTTGTCTGAAGGAGCAGGAGGAGGAGGCGAGGTTACATTAACAGTAGCAGCAGGACGGGGAGAAGGAGTCTTCTCAGGATCCTCTTCCTGTAGAGGAACAACTTCCACAGTCGAGGCAGCCCCAGAACTAGACGACCTCAGCTTCTTAGAAATGGGTTGTTCACCTTTTGAACTCCCACCTACCTCAAGATTCTTCGCAGGAATAGCAACGGAAATCCGCCCTTCATTCTTTCTTTTGTTCCTGCCCTTGGGGGCGTCATTGTCTGCCACAATCAATTGAGTCAGAGGGTCAACTACAGCTACGGCTTCCCCAAAAGCGGCAAGGGCGACATGCTTCTCCTTCTTGGCTCTGGCCCTCAGCAAGAACTCCATCCTCTTCTCTTGGGAGACAGACCTCATCCTCTCTGCAAAAATAAAAGAAAAGGTTAGTCGCCAGAAGAGAATAAGCAAAGGCGAGACAAGAAAGTAATAAAGAAACTCACCCATATACTCCACCAACTCTTCTATATAACCCTCAGCCTTAAGAAGGTCGCCCACATTCAAAATACATAACGTCTCAATATAGGCGACGCATTTTTTCTCAAACTCGTCCAGAGATTCATAACGAGTCCCTTTGATGACACGGGGATTCTGGGTCCAGTAAAATGGAAACAAAGGTTCTTGATTCCCATCAAACATCACGTCAGGGAAAGACTCCCTGCCGCGGACACGAAGAAAAGTGTTTTTGAAGTTGCTCATTCAAATTCTTCTAAGGTTACCAATGAAGTCTCTTATACGTTTCAAATCTGTTTGTAAGTCATGGTTTTCTCTAATTTCAGATCCCCAATTTGCAAAATCACATTTTCAACTTACTACACACACTCGTAGATTCATGTGCATGTCACTTTCTCCTCATACATTTCGTTCTATAGATTTTGAACGATTACTTAACACTAATCTTAACAATGATCCTTCTTCATTCAGCATCAATTTTTCGCTTCCCGAATCTTGTTTTCCTTATATAATTAAAGGTTCATGTAGAGGGTTTATTTTTATGTACCATCATGTAAACTTCTACCTATGGAATCCATCTACTGGATTTAAAAAACAAATACCTTTGTCTCCTTTTGCTTCCAAATTAGGAGCATCTAGTTACCAGAATCGCGATGTTCATTCCGATGGTTTTGGTTATGACCAGTCAAGAGATGATTACTTGATTGTTGTACTCTCTCGTGATCGAACCGTAGCTAATGCTGTTTCGTGGCGTGTGGAGTATTTCTCCTTTAGAGATAATATGTGGAAAGAAATTGAGGGCACTTATTTCCCTTTTAAACATGTTAATAGAATGTGTTCGTTCTTTAATGGGGCTATTCATTGGTTGAGTTTTGGTCATTATTTACAAAAGAAAGTCATTGTTGTCTTTGATTTGATCGAAAGGAAACTTTTAGATATAAATTTGCCAGATAATTTTAACCTTCAACCTGACAGTCGTGGTTTGTGGGTATTTGGAGAATTTCTCAGTTTGTGGGGTATAGATTATAACAATGATAGAGTTGAAATATGGGTGATGAAAGAGTACAAAGTACATTCGTCTTGGACTATGACTCTTGTTCTTCCTCTTTATCCCGTTACCAATTACTTCTTATATCCTATCTATTGTACAAAAAATGGTGATATTATTGGAAGAAATGGTAGTAGTAGATTGGTGAAGTATAATGATAAAGGACAAGTGTTAGGGCATCACACCTTCTCTAACAGTCGATCTGAAGCTGTCGTCATGTACACATAGTCTCTACTTTCACTCCCTGGTGACAATGAACAAGTTTAAGAAGATGACACAAAAAAGAAGAATGTGGTACTGAAATGTTATCCTTCACCATTTTCTTTATATTTACAACTATCTTGTATTATGAACTCTTTGGTGGCTAAATTTTTAGGACAATATTATGTCTTCGACTTAGTATGCGACATGAGCTATACTAACATGTCATGTAATGTTTATTGGTTAACTATTTGTAACCTGCTTATTGGAATGAAATACTGACAGTATTATTTGTGTGATTCATTGGTGTTTATGCATGTGTAACTCGATTGTGTTCTAGATGTGTGTTGTTGTTACTTCTTGGAATTGTTTTATTTGGTAAATTAATCTGATGAGTTTATGCATGTTTTATTTTCAGTTGATTCTATTAAATCAAGACTAAATAGTAGTTTGATGAGAACTGTAGACTAAAAGCTTATAAAAAGAATGCAACAATAATAAACTTGATTTTTCATTTCTTGTCTAAAATTAAAACAAAGTAATTTTTCATTCCAATTACTTTTTTGCATACACTCTTTTTCTGTTAATTTTGTGTTAGCCTGCATCATACTTCTTTCTCTTGTTTCTTCGATGTTTTGTTCAGTTTTATTTCCATTCCTTGATTGTAGATTCTGAGTCTTTTGAACCTTTTTTTTATCTACTGTGATATAAATGATTCAGATTCAGAGCCTTTTGGGGGTTCTGAGTGCTGGTGTGCATTGAGGAATTTGTACTTGAAACCAGGTTTAAAAATAATTCAGTGAACAAGTTTAAGATTTTAGAAGTCTCTGCAGCAGTTTCTTGTATTCTTGTTAACTTAAGTTTTGGCCTTTTTGCTTTCTATTTTAAATATTTACTAGAGTGCTGCAAATGATAAGTGATTACTATGAGCTGGATTAAACATAATTGAGATGTCATGTTTCATAGAAAAAGAGTCATGTTAAGATTCATGTAAACTAGCTGCAAAAGTTTAGAATAAGAATACTGGTGTGATAATTACAAGTTAGTGTCACAAATTTAACCTATAGCAAAAGTAAATCTCACTCATTAATCAATACATATATATGATTGAGCACTTTCATTATTTTTAATTTGAGCTAATTTTTGAAAACCCAAGATTATTTAACAGGAGAACTCATATTACACATTCATTAATCAATTTTAAACGATCTCAATCATTAATTTAGTTCACACGGTTAAGATCAATAATTCCATTACAGGGAATCTGTTTCCCAATCCAAGTTGCACAATTCTATTTGACTTTGATTCATCCTAGTTTCGCCTGTGTAAAATGCTGAGCCTAACAGTGCCTTTTTGATTTAAACTTATTGGTTGAAGTACTTATATGTATTTATATAAGCACTCAACATTTGTGACTAGACCTCTGTTTGGATTGACTTATTTTTATTTATACCTGCATAAGTTTTGTGAGATTTTGGGAAAATTGACAATGTTCATAACTTCCCTAAATAACTTATAGCATAAACAAAAATAACTTAGCTTTATTTTACCTTTTGCAATAGAAATAACTCATAAGTTTATACATAAGCGCTTATCATGATAAGTACTTGTACTATAAGCTATAAATAAGTAGTTTATCACTTATAGATCATATATAAAGTGTGCAAATTAATAGTACGAGTACGTTATTTATAGATCATATATATAGTGTGCAACTTAATACAACAACCATAACAATATTCACCCTCCTAAGTTCCAAATGTAATATTGTAGACACACTCAAGTGTCTAGCAAACCATAATAAGTCATCAAAGCCAACCAAACAAACACAAGACAAAATTATATTACACTAGATCTTATGACACTATAGATCATGTTTAACTTGCAATTATAGAGTCCCTCTAATCCAAACCAAGTACTTTCTTCAAGTTCACAATAAAATCATACACCTTCTTTTGATCAGGAAGAGTTTTGGACACACTCTCTTTCTCCATGCATCTCTTAGCCCAAGCTATTAGTTTTGGACACTCCACTTCCATTTTGAAGCTACCATATGTCTCAAAAGTATAAAACCAGCTATAAAAAGGAATTAGACCAATATCAAGAAACCCAAAAGTGGCACCACCATAAAAGGGTTTGTCACCCAATGTTTCCTCTAGTGTCTTAAAGATAGAGATCAACTCCTTTTTCCCTTCCTCATGCTCTTCCCCTTTTGAAAGCCACATTTTCCTCCAAGTAACATACGCCTACATTCAAAAGCAAGAATAATTGTTAGTATTGAAAATTTAGATGAACACAAGGGTTGAATCAAGTTCCTACTCCCTAAACTTTATCAAGTACTCATGTATTGAAGGAGATTTAAAAACTTAGAAATAAGATAAATACAAATATATTCATTCTTTCAAATAGACGTAATACGTCGAAAACAATACAAATTCATCGATGCTAAACTAAAACGATAAATATGTGAACAAACTCAACACTTAACTTGATAACATAAAACGGAAAAATGAATACAGATGTGACAAAATTAGTGACTAAAATACTCATTGTCGATCCATGCGTCCATTCTATCAATTTGAATCAAATGAACACAACGACAAAACGGGAAACTAAACAATGGAATTACAAAGAAATGTGGAAAAAAAAAATCAAATCTATGTAGAAGTCACTTATTAGATATAAAGAGAGAAAATCAATGTAGATGAGTGATTCCAAACAAAACATATATCCAAAATCTTCCCTCTTTTGTGAATGAGGAAAAAGGAAAAAAGTGTTTACTTGGTAGATAAAATCAATAATCTAATCCAAATGGCCCTTAGACTCTCTTTGCGGCAAAGGTTATTATGCATAAGCCTGATACTTATGCACGGTGCATAAGTCAATATCCACCCTCAGATCCAAACAACACGTGTAATAATCATAACTGAAGAACTTTGTATTTTTGTTTGCTCAATTTCGGCCACATTTTATATGCGATTCGATCACCGATTTCAAAAACTAATACCTAATTCATTCATAAAATCGAACGACGATCAAACCGGTATAAAGAACGTCGAGTTTCATTGATTATTGAGGGAGAACGAACCGGGTCGACGAACCGGGTCGTCGCGACCCGTTTCTGCAGAAAATGGGTGAGGAAGATTATGAACAGTGACGCACCTTCATGCCCACTCTCACTAGCGGCGCGTGGGGGCGCGTGCGGTGCCAAGGGGACTCCAATTTTTTTTATTGTTTTTACAAAATAATAGGAAATAATTTTCTGGGAATTTTGGGACCAGTTAGGTATTTTTCTGAGACTTGGAACTATTTTTAGTTAATTAAATGAGGTAAATATGCTTTTATAAATATCAGGTATTAATAAAATTTTCCCAAAATTTTATTTAGGGTATTTTGAATTATTTGGAATGGTTGGGGATACCTCACTCTCTCTGGTTTTATATCGTGTTAAAAATTTAAATTTATGACCATTATTATAGTTAAATGAGCATTAGTGCCAATATGTTATACACTGAAACCATTTGTATAGTTAAATGGTTTCATACTATTATACACTGAAACCATTAGTCTAGTTAAAAGGTTTCATAGCGTTATACACTGAAATCATTATTCTAGTTAAATGGTTTCATAGCGTTATACATTGAAACCATTAATCTTTTTATTTGGTTTCAAGATGTTATACACTGAAACCATTTGTCTAGTTAAATGGTTTCATACTATTATACACTGATACCATTATTCTAGTTAAATGGTTTCATAGCGTTATACACTGAAACCATTAATCTTTTTATTTGGTTTCAAGATGTTATACACTGAAACCATTAGTCTAGTTAAATGGTTTCATAGCGTTATACACTGAAACCATTATTTTAGTTAAATGGTTTCATAGCGTTATACACTGAAACCATTAGTCTTGTCATTTGGTTTCAAGATGTTATACACTGAAACCATTAGTCTAGCTAAATGGTTTCATGGCGTTATACACTGAAACCTTTATTTTGGATAAATGGTTTCATATGGGCATTAGTGTCAAGATGTTATACACTGAAACCATTGTTATTAAGTAAAACATCACATAACCATTTTACAAAACCATGCTACATAAAGCAAAAAATCATATAAAGCAATTAGGGTTAGTTTAGTTGAGAAAAATTTGGATAGTATGCATGAGATATTGGATTCGATCATTTTTTTATTGTAAAGAAAAAAATCCATATATATATGTAATTAATGTATGAAATTTTATTTATGTTGTGATTATGATTGATAAAACTTAAAATTAAATTGTATGTTTTGACAAGTATGCTTTATATATACATGAACCATTGGTTATTATGTTGGGCTTCGAGGGGGTGTATGACGAAAATTAATTAAAAATGGATTCTTATAATATATACTTCAAAGGAACAAAAGTTATTATTTAATTGGAAACGGGGGGCGCGTTAGAAATTTAGGTGGGGGTGCGCTAGAAGTTTGGAGGAGGGAAAAAAATTGGGTGGCGCGCTAGAAATTTGGGGAGGAAAAAAAATTGGGGGGCTCACAAGAAAATTTAGGGAGAAAATGGAAAAAAAAAACTGGGGGGTGCGCTAAGCAAATGGGGGGCGCGCAAGTAATGGGGTAGTATATGGGGGGCGCGCGAAGCAGCTGGGGGGTGCGCTAAGCAACTGTAAGAGTGATTATGTTAAGGTGGACTTTGGGTGGGGTGTATAACAAAATGGAAGGGATGCAAATAGGAAGTTTATGCACGGTGCATAAACTCATGCTTATGCACCATAACCAGACCCTCTCTTTGCTATACTAAAAGTAAATAAATATATTGAAAAGCTAAATAAACAAAAAACATAATATTATATATATATATATATATATATATATATATATATATATATATATATATATATATATATATATATATATATATATATATATATATATATATATATATATATAAGTATAAGGGTTTAATCAATGTCCCTAAACTTTGTTTTTTTACTATTAGTATCCGGTCCAATGGACCACCAAATTCTATTCGGGAATCAGTTATGATATCAATTTGTTTCAGCTCCCTCAAAGTCCCTAAACTTTGTAATATCAAAGTTTTTAAGGTACAATTATGATTGAAGTAGTATCAGCCGTTTATTGGATTATAAAACTTTATCAAGTACTCGAGTATTGAAGGAGATTTTAAAACTTAGAAATAAGCTAAAATAAATATATTCATTCTTTCAAATGCATACAATACATAGAAAACAATACAAATTCAATGTTGATAAACTAAAAAACGAATATGTGAACAAACTCATAACACTCAAAATTAATACTAATATAAAACAACAAAATGCATACAAATGTGATAAAATTAATGTGACCGGAATACTCATGCTTGTGAGTCCATGCCTCCATTTTGATAGTTTGAATCAAATGAACACAACAAACCGAAAAACTAAACAAGTACAATTACAAAGAAATTAATGTGGAAAAAGAAATAAAATTTATGTAGAAGTTACTTATTTAGATATAAGAGAGAGAGAGAGAGAGAGAGAGAGAGAGAGAGAGAGAGAGAGAGAGAGAGAGAGAGAGAGAGAGAGAGAGAGAGAGAGAGAGAGAGAGAATGCAAATGAGTGATTCCAAACAAAACATACAACTCAAAATCACCCCTCTTATGTGGATGAGCTTGTCTATCTAAAAATTAAGTCAATAAACATATAACTCTTCTAAACACTTTCTTAAGTGTTTATGAAATAATCTATCTAAACAGCCCTTAGACTCTCTTTGCTATACTTAAAGTAAATAAACATATTAACAAGGATGAAATTCAATTTAAAAACTAAAAAAATATGAAATCCAATTTCAAATCTTTTGATAAAGAGCTGAGAATGGATAATTTTAAATAAAATATAAATGAACATCAATCTCAAACTTTTGAATATAAATAAAGCACAATAAACAAAAAAAAATTACCTTTTTGTCAATGTAATCAACCCAAAATCTAGCTTGAGCTCTGTCATAAGGGTGAGAGGGCATGATTGGAGCTTTATCATTCCAAACATCATCTATGTATTGAACAATAATTGCAGATTCACAAATGGGTTTTCCATTATGGATAAGAACTGGAATTTTCCTGTGAATTGGATTCATTTGAAGAAGTAAAGAACTCTTATTTATGAGATTTTGTTCTTTGTATTCATATTGAACACCCTTTTCAGCTAATGCAATTCTAACCCTCATTCCAAACAAGCTTACCCATGTATCCAACAGAACTACCTCGTTCGCCATGGTCGTAGAAAAGCTTAAGTTGTCGAGTGTGAACTAACTAGAGCTAATTATTTATTAACTTTTTTGTTTTTTGGAATCGGTTATTTATAAAGTTATTTCCTTGTTTTTTGGTTGATAAAACTCATTTGGCAAATTCTATGGTACATTCACCAAAATGAATGTTTCAAAAAAGTTATAATCTAGTGTGGCAAAGGCAAAAAATTTTCTATGTACAAATCTCAAATCTAATGGCTAGAAACCAATCAGCCCATTAGCACAAAAATAGTAGCAAAAATTTGGTAGCTAATCCATAGCAATTAAGTTTAGTGCAATGAATAATATGATAGTAAAAATACACGGGAATGAATTCCTAAGAAGTCCGTGTGGAAGATTAATTTATCCAAAAATCAGCCTTAAACCAAACATAGCTGATCTTGCTCTATATAAAGTCCAAATTAGATGGTTTAAAAGACTACACTATTGGTTTAGAAACTCAGGAGACCTCTATCTAGCTAAAGAATATAAGAAACTAGCAGAAACTCTTCAAAAAAGACTTCAGAATATTGCAAGATGACTGAAGAAAGTCTAACAAGTAAATTACAGAAAGTTTTAGATAACTTCTCTGATCTACAAAATAGGATAGAAAAACAAACATCCTATTTAGAAATTTTACAGTATAAAGAAGAAAGATATAAACCATATGAAACATGGAAATTTCATAATGGAATAGACTTTGTTTGTTATGAAGAAGATGAAACTCATAAATTTCCTCACCTTTTTCATACAGCAAATCCACAGCTAAATAATATATCTTGTATGATAGCATACATGATAAAACTCTTAGAAGACAAAAACTTTCAATTTTCTCGCGGGGGGGAAGAGAAAGGAAAGGAATTAGAAATAGAAAATATTCCTAGGCTTCTAGAAAACCTCGAAGAAACTTCTGTTTCTACACAATTAAAAATTAAACCACCATCTAAATTCTTTTAGGAATGGACGATACAGAAGAAGCCCTTAATAGGCAATTAGAAAATTTGGAAAAACTCATGGTCTCTTTAGATATATCAGGAAAAAGTCAAGTAGTTGACGAAGAACCAAAAGAGAAAAACCAAATCATTTACGATTTTAGCTCTGAAGAAGAAGTAGAGGAAGAAAATGAAAATCCTTACTTCGTAAAATTCGAACCAGCAGAAACATCTGGTACGAAAAGAACTGCAGAATTCGAAAGAGAATTCACCAAACAAAAATTCCAAAAGGTACCCCATTATTATGTACCTACACAAAACCCATTTCAAGGGCAAGGAATTTTAGACATAGACTGTAGTTTTGATACAGCCAAGGATCTAAGAGATTGGTACAATACAAATAGTGTATTAGTCCAGTTAAATGAAGACCTTAAAAATTTAGGACCAATTGAAATTTTCAATTTCCTACAATATAAAACTAGAGGAAATGCTTACAAATACATTTCAACCTTACCGCCAGAAGTTATGGGAACGATACCCCTAACAGGAGCTTTAGTAGTAGACTGGATTCATATGTTACTCGTAACAGAATTTAAAGGATGGAAGGACTCCATTCAATCTAAGATAGCATTTTCCGATCAAAATCTTTGGAAAATAACTAACCTAAAAATCTGCAACATGTGCTATGTAGATAATTTCATTTGTGAATTTCAGGACTATTATTACAACATAGATAATAGTACTAGAATTTCCAGAAACTTGATAGAACTATTCTATGACAAGTTACCAGAAAGAGTATCGGCTCAAGTTAAAACATTCTTTACTTCAGCATTAGCAGAAGGAAAAGTGGATGATACTCTAGGAGGAAGGATAACCACCTTGAAAATTTGGCTCCAAGAAATGTGTAGTCAAAAAATAGCTAAAAGAGAAGCTCAAGTATCCCTTTGTTGTAATAAACTACAAGACAAAGTAGGAAATTATGGTTGCAACTCTAGGAAGAAACCTAGAAAAACAAGGTTACAAAAGCCCTATAAGAAAAAGAAATTTAAGAAGGTTTCTTTTAGAAAATTCAAAAAGGGAAACAAAAAATTCTTTAGGAAAAAACAACCTTACCCTAGAAAGAAGATATGCCCACAAGGCAAAAAATCATGTACATGTTGGTTATGTCTGAAGAAGGTCACTATGCAAATGAGTGCCCTAAAAAGGAAAATTCTAAGAAAAATGTCTTACATGCAATATATGCAATGGGATATGAACCTATAGAATCAGATATATAATCCAATGAAGACATTTATGAATACTGTACAGAGACAGATTCAGATGTCGAAGAAGATACTTGGTAAAGGAAATCCAAGTGCTACATTTATCAAAATAGTGCTAAAAAATAGAAACCTTTTAGCCTATATAGACACAGGTGCAACTCTTTGTTTTGGGAAAAAATCCATCTCTAGAAATTGGGAAAGATTAACCAAGCCAAAAGAAATAATAGTTGCAGATAAATCAAAACATCAGATATGGTTCAACCTTAGAGATGTGTCTATAGAAATTGAAGGATATAAATTTTTTATTCCAACAATCTACCTCCATGATTCAGGATTAGATCTAATCATAGGAAATAACTTTTTAAAGTTATATGAACCCTTTACTCAAAGAAAGGATACTATATCACTTCAATGGAAGGATTTGGGAAATCCAAAAAATAGAAAAATAGTAACCACCAAAATAGTTACTAGAAATGAAATCTTAAACCTTATTAAGGGAAACCTTAGGGAATTAAGAACTATATGGGAAGAAAGAAGTTTCCATATTAGTATAGAAGAAAGATTAGACGAAGTCTGTTCAGATAACCCCCTAGACAGCCTTAAAAATACTAATCACGAACTTATAGTCATTAAGTTAAAAAATCCTAATGACGAGATAAATGTTCCAAATAGAATTCCATATTCTATTAGAGATGTTGAAGAATTTCAACAAGAATGTAAAGATTTACTTGATAAAGACCTTATTAGACCTTCGTCAAGTCCACACTCTGCACCAGCTTTTTATGTCGAAAACCATAACGAAATAAAAAGAGGAAAGAGAAGAATGGTAATTAATTATAAGAAACTTAATCTGGCAACAGTCGGAGATTCTTATAAATTACCTAGAAAAGATTTTATTTTAAAAAAAATAAAAGGATGTAATTGGTTTTCTTCCTTGGATGCAAAGTCTGGTTATTATCAACTAAGACTAGCAGAAGAAACAAAACCATTAACAGCTTTTTCATGTCCACCTCAAAAACATTATGAATGGAATGTTTTGCCTTTTGGACTAAAACAAGCACCGTCAATATATCAAAGATTTATGGACAAATCTCTCGCAGGTTTGGATCATATATGTTTGGCATATATAGATGATATACTCATTTTTACAAAAGGAGATGAAAAGCAACATCTTCGAGATTTAGAAAGTGTTCTTTTAAGAATTAAAGAAAAGGGTATTATAATTTCAAAAAAGAAATCAAAGATTTTACAAAAAGAAATAGAATACCTTGGTTTAATTTTAAAAGAAAATGGGGAACTAAGTCTAGCACCTCATACCCAAGAAAAAATACAAGCTTTTCCAAATGAGCTTTCTGACAGAAAACAAATCCAAAGATTTCTTGGATGTTTAAATTATATTGCTAATGAAGGATTTTTAAAAGACTTAGCAAAGGAAAGAAAGCATTTGCAAAAGAAAATTTCAGAAAAAATTCCATGGTCTTGGACTAAAGTTGATTCTGATAATGTTAAAACTATTAAAGAAAAAATAAAAATTTTACCCGAACTCTACAATCCAACAATAAAAGATTTTTTAATTGTAGAAACGGACGCATCACAAACAACCTGGGCAGGTTGTATGAGAGCCTTACCTAATGGTAAAGCAAAACTTTCTCTGAATGAGAAAGGGTATAAAATTGAAGAATCAGATCTTCAATCAAAACAATCTGAAACTTCGAAAGAAGAAACAGATACCAAAAAAGGCATTGATTACAGTGCTTCTAAAATCCTGATAAAGGATACTGAAAATTTACAGTTATGTAAATATGTTTCTGGTACATTTACAGATACAGAATCTAGATACCATATTCAGGAACTAGAAACTCTGGCATGTGTAAAAATACTAGAAAAATGGAAGATTGACTTATTACCATCAAGATTCCTTCTTCGTACAGACTCTAAATATCTTACAGGATTTTGGAGATATAAAATTAAAGCTGACCATAAACAAGGCAGATTAATAAGATGGCAGATGAAACTACAACAATTCGAGCCATACGTTCAATATATAAAATCTGAGCAAAACAGTTTTGCAGATACATTAACAAGAGAATGGAGCAAGCCATAAAGCTACTTCAGAACAACATCAAGCAAAAGGACGAACAACTTATCGCCCTAGAAAACAAAAAAGCAAAAATCTCTGCCGAGAGGGGGGAGATGATTACAACACTCAAAGGTTTACAAAAAATGACAACAGAAGACCCAAATGAAATTCTAAAGAACGAAGAAAATTGGGACTTACTAGGACAACCTTCTGGAAAGTATGACTACTATGTGAAGTATACTGCCCCAGAAAGTTCAAAAATTCCTACTGAAACAATAACTCCCAGTGGTTGGAATATAGAACAAAAAGCAGAATCCTCAGACAGCAAGAAGTCTTGGGCTGACCAAGTCGAAGAAGAAGAAGAAACCAGAAAAAATGGTTCATTAACAACCATTCAAACAAGCGATCCCGTAGACAATGAAATGGGAAGGTTTGAAGCTTATGTCATTTTTGATGGTCCAATGAAAGGGATCTATAGAAAATGGGCAATAGCAAAGCAGCACATCTTAGGCAAGAATGTGCGTCACAAAGGATACAAAACCATGAAGGAAGCTGAGCAGGCACTTTACGGAGCCTACAAGGAAGTTACAACAGCAAAAAACCTCCAAAAATCTCCAACAATGGAGTCGAAAAGGAAGCTGTCGATTGACAAAATTCGTCAACTCGAATACCAAAAGAATTTTCAGGTAACTGACCCAACCTATATGGAATTTAGTCTTAGATGGAAATGGTTAAACCATTATGTGGAAGAATTCACCACTGAATGCTTCTACCCGGCTAACAAATTTGGCTGTCCCAAGACAGTTACATTACCAGGAATAGATAGTACTACATGTCTATCTTTCTTTCAAAATGGATTAATCCACACCATATATTTGGAAGAGCAACCAAAGAAAACTTTTGGGGAACTCAAGTTTCTTCCAAAAAATCTACAAAATTTGGCAGAAAAATTCAATAATTTATATGCCAAAGGAAAAGAGATTTTCCTAGAGATCGATTCAACATATCC
Organism: Trifolium fragiferum; assembly: GCA_954870985.1. NCBI lineage: Eukaryota > Viridiplantae > Streptophyta > Magnoliopsida > Fabales > Fabaceae > Trifolium > Trifolium fragiferum. The sequence goes on from OX940789.1 coordinate 19,753,524, forward strand.
TTGGTATGATGAAAATACCTTGGAGCTGGTCACAAAACCAATATACTTAATCAAGATTGGGATATCCAACAAAGAATATCCGGTCATGAATAAAGAAAGCACAGAATGGCATCCAGCTATGTACGTCAATCAAATGAAGAATTTTCGTCGAAAAGTTTCAAGATTGTCATCCCAGACAAACTATAGAATAATCTACGAAGACTCATCAATAATCGTGTATAGCGATTCCAGAAAACCAGCAAAAGAAAAAGATATCAAGGCAATCCAAGAACTTGAAGAGAGAATTGACCAACTGAAGGATGATCATGAAAAATTACCAAGTGTAATTCAAGAAGAATGCTGTAGATATTTTTTACAGTATTACAAAAATCATAACTGTAAAAACTGTCAAAAATCGTCGGCACAAGAGGACAAGGAGGCTAACAGCACGGATCAACTGGCCACAATGTAGGACAAAAGTGTGCAGTGGTACCTTATCACATCTGAGTCAGATGGGGACCACTTAGTAATAAATAATGTAAAATACTATTTGTCGTTTTTCTTAGTGCGTTTCGCTTTTTTAGTGCGCATCACTTTTTCTGAGTGCATGTCACTATTGTGTGAGTGCGTGTTGCTTTTCTGAGTGCACGTCGCTATAAGTGTGCTGTCATGGAAAGGGACGTCCTACCTAATATGTGAGCCCTTCTCCACTATAAATAAGAGCTCTAAGCTCAGTTGTAAATTACAGTTGAAAGAAATACGAAACTATTAACTAGTTTTTGAAGAATTATTTTCTTCTGTCCTTAGAATTATTTCTAAGAAGTAGCTCTTGAGGTAATACTCTGGAGGAGCTAGATCCTTGAGGTAATACTCTGGAGGGATCAACCATATAACACAATATAATCAAACAGATTATATCCCAAAACAACACAGACATCTTCGGATCGAAAAGTTCAACAAAACCAAAAGCAAAGAAAATCATATCAGGTATGATTCTTATCACAACACTTGTTTATTATGTTATGCTGTTTTCATAACAGATGGAAAGTTCGAATTTTAGAACTCAAAGATTATTTTCAAATTTTTTTGAAATTGAGTACACAGAACCTAGTTCTGATCACACATACTTAGAATTAGTCTTAATGGAAGACTATGATAAAAAGGTAACTTATTTACTAAAAAGAATCTCTGAACCAAATTTGGTTAAGATAATTTTAGATAAATTCAAATTTAATCATTACCAAGAAAAGATTTTTCTCGAAAAAATTCAAGAAACTATCGAAGGAGACTTCGAAGAACATGAATTAAAATGTTTAGTTCGTGAGTTAAACAATTTTACTAAAAATTCCAAATACATAGAATGTTTTCAAGGACAATTCTATGGAGACTTTGCAAGCGTACATTATAGACTAAAAGACTCTCGAATTTATAGTCTAATAAAAACTTTAAATATTCTGCCTGATAATATTAGTGAAAATTCAGAAGAATTTTGAAAATTATGTCTGAAATCTCACTTTTTGAAGAAACATCTAGCTATTTTGCTGATGTTATACAAGATCACAAAATAGAAGAAGCAGACTTATCTCTAACTGCTGAAGAAAACTTTAAAAGAAAGTCTATAAAATTCAAAGAACGTCTTTTGAGAAAAAATATCTTGAAATTTGGAATAATGATAGGAGAAGAAGCAATCCCAATTGATTCTACTTCTGGAAATATTTTTATATCTACCATAGATAGAACACAAATTCAAAAAAGAATTTCAAGTCTTTCTGAAAAAGAAAGAAATAAAATTGGTTATATTCACATATCAACCATTCAGGTTTTAATCAAAAGTACTTTCATGAAAGGTATTGATACACCGTTAAATATAATTCTAAGAGACTCTAGAATTACAAATGATAGACAATCTATAATTGCACAAGGTAGATGCAATTTAAAATATGGAAAAATAAAGTTTGATATAAACTTACAAATAGGATTATCCCTAAAGGATAAGGATCTGGACAGATCCATAATCTTTAATTACAAATTAGAAGATTCAAAATTTATGAAAAAAGGAAATCATCCTTTTACAATATGCTATAGAATTAATTATGCTTTAAGTAATTCACATCATATCATAGAATTTACAGGAAAAGATATAATTCATATTGATGAATTATTCACCCCTATAGTGACATTAGAGTCACCTATATTTAAAACTTTGGCAAGAAAGAGTTGTTCATTAATAGAAGATGACAAAAATCTGTTTGAAGAAACAAACGAAAAACCATTGATCAGAAGCCAAAGCCTTAGGGTAGCACCCCCAAAAAGAGATTTTGAAATCTCAGAACTAGAAGAATTAAATAAGCTACAAAGCTCAGTAGCAGAGTTGTCCTTACAACTCGAAAAATTAGATAAAAGAATCTAATCAAACTTCCGCAACCTGTTACATTTGTTACCCACGATAACAATGAACTTAGCTGAAGAAAGAAAAAATCTAAAAGTCTATAGAAAAAGAATTCAAAAATTAGATTTTGAATATAGATGTTTAAAAAACCTGCTATATATGGATAGACCTCATGTTAATCCAATAATAAAAGCAAGACTTATAGAAAGAAAAGATCTATTGTCTAATTACAGACTTTTAGTACAATATACGAAGAATGAACTCCGTCGTTTATCTTACAGCTAATCAGCCAAAAACGCGCGAATCTCTGCCGCTCAAACTCTGGTATCAGAGCATAAATCTCGATCTTAGGATAGAGAAAACTCACACCCTTAGATTTCTGAAGATACACAGAAACACAATTATGGAACTACACCATATAATTATGATATGGTGGGGACAAAGAAATACTTGGCTCTTATTGGCCAATATTGGGAATGTTTTAAAACAGTCCAAAAGTATGACTGTATGATAGAAGCTCCCAACTCATTTTAGTGGGCCACAAAGAAAAATGGAAGTTGTGGTATTAATTGATGACAATTTCTTTTTTCAGCCCCTCGCGTTTCTTTTATACCCCTTAAAAATTCGATTTTGCCTTTAATAGAAATTTCGATTCGCAGAAACTGAAATTTTTTTAGTTTAAATTTCAAAAAATTTCGGTTTCTAAAAACAAAGTTGTATTTCAAGGCAAAAAAAATTTCGGTTTATAGAAACTAAAGTTTTTCGTAAGGGCAAAATAGGAAACTCGGGAGGTAAAAAAGAAACGTGGGGGGCTGGAAAAGAAAACTTCTTAATTGATTGAGGTGGATGGGATAAACCGAAGGTTAGCAAAGATAACGGAGGATTTAACTTTTGGGATCTTGAAGACTTTAGCCATGTTGGGTAAGTAGATGGAAGTTCATTACAAACTCTTCCTCTTTTCTCATCAGAGTTCTCAAAGCTAAATATTTACCTAGAAGCGGTTTTTTGGAAGTCAATATTGAGCACAATCCAAGTTATACATGGAGAAGTATACATAGCACTCTTCCTTTACTTTCACTTGGCTATAGATGGAAGATCGGTGACGGAAGCAATATTAACATTTGGACCGATCCTTGGATTCATTCTCAGACTAATATGCGTCTTTCAACTGCCCCTCATGGGAACTATGCTGACTTGCGTGTCTCTCATCTCTTTGATTCTATCTATAATACTTGGAATTGTGCTTTGCTCAACACAATCTTCGACATGCAAGATGTTGCGGATATTTGTAAAATTTCCCTTCATACTAGGGCTCCGCAAGACTCTATCATTTGGAAGGCCTCTCCAAACGGTAATTATTCTGTCAAAACTGCTTAATGTCTCTGTTTAAATCTTGCGTTGCATGATAGTTCTCTCGGTGTGAATGGCGCAAAATATGGGATATGTGGCTTCCTCCAAAATCCCACTAAACTTAACCTTCACAGCCGTGGTGTTCAATTTCAAACTGTTTACGCTCTCTGCACTGGTGTAGTTGAAGACGAATTGCACATGATCATGTTATCTTGTGTTGGAATGAAGTAAATCTTTGGCAAAGTCTTGAGCACTAATTCCATTAAATCGATAGCTTCTCCTCAATTATTTTCTCCATTATTTCGAGTATGGAAGAAACTAAACAACCTCTCTTTGTTGTTAAACTTTTGGAGTATTTGGTGCATAATGAATGTATTTAGGAGACTAAACAAGTGAACCATGTGAGCTCTTGTAGGCTTGCTTTATGAATGATCCGAGACTTTAATTGGTGTCAAAGCATGTTTAATACGGATCCTACACCTACTCATGTGCTTATTTGGGAGAAATCTTCTGCAAATTGACTTAAGAGTAATGCCGATGGAGCTATTTTCATGACAAAAGGGGAATTTAGAATCGGTATGTGCTTTCATGATAGTATGGGTTCCTTTGTCCAAACATATACTATGATATTTCCATTCGTAGGTACTGCCACTGAATGTGAAGCTACTGCAATGAAGCATGCTCTCGAACTCGCTCTGTCCAATGGTTTTGAGAGAGTTATCTTCAAAAGTCATTGTCAGCAGGTTGTGAATGATTTGCGTAAAGATTGTTTGTATGCAAATAAGCTTGGTACTTTGCTCTCAAATTGTAATTCCCTTCTTATTTCCAATGCTAATTACAACATAGCTTATGTTCATCATTTTTATCCACCTAGTTGTATCTCTTCTATTATATTGAATGAAATGAAATAAGTTCATTTTGGTTTAAAAATAACTCATTTTAGTGGTTGTTTCTTGGAATTGATATCGATGTGTATTTGTATGCTCTAAAATTAGAAAATGACTCTAAATAAAAAAAAAATTATATTTAATTCAAATTGTCCGATCTTAATCAAACGATGTTGAATTCATTCATTGAATGAATACGATCATAGATGCTGTTTGCACTCAATGCATGAGAGATTTGAGAGAATGAGAGATTTGTATTCGACTATTCCTGTATATCTTTACATCATAACAATAGTCATATCTATAGGACACAAAGAAAAAAGTAAAATTGATTGCCTGCAGTAGCAAATTCATTCATACATTTCATGTTGCTAAGTTGAATTTTGAACCTGATTTGTGAATTTTTAACTGGGAGCTGTTTGATCTCAATTTAAAGTTTACTTAACGACCAAGAGATCTAATTTAACCCAACAATTTTGTATATATCATCATTGGATATACAAAAAATTAAGTTGGGAGTGGAAGATTTGTTGTGATGTTGCTAGATATAAGTTAAATTGGGAATTATTCAAAGAATTGACAGTTTTGTTTTTGCACAATATTTGCTTATCAAATTGTGAAGTTCTAAGTTTTAAAGTTTTCGTGTAATTTCTATTTATATCTATGTTGTGTAATTCTCACAATTTCAGCTTTGGCCAGTTTGATAGATATATAACTTGACCAGATTTCTCAAGCAAAATTTATCTGGATAACTTCATAAGCTTCAAATTTTATTGTTTGTTTGATAATTTTATATCTATTTCTCATTTTTGCTCCTTTGTTGTGACATATTGTTCTTGTTTCTAATTCTATATGATTTGATTCTTATGCTATTTGAATGAGTCAATTAGCTCATTTAATATGCAACTTTTTTGTCGTTGTTGCTATGAGAGTGCAAAATAATGAAACAAGGTTTAGAAACAGTGCAGGTCTATAACTTGCATCCAATTAAATCATATTTAAATCTTTGTTTTTTGTCCCCCGGTTACAGCGGGCTGGGCCGGATTTTCCGGCGTTGTCTACTCCTACTTGTTACTAGGTGTATGCGGCTCTCGATGTTTAGCTCGGCTTCCCCTTATTTTGTAGCATTTTCGTTTTTCTTTATCCGCTTGTTCTTTTCCACTACTGATGATATTTTGGAAAGAGCTAAAAACATGGAATACGAGTCTTTGCTGCTGAATTGCCATTTCGACTTGTCTTTGGCTAAATGTGGCTCACCGATAACCCTCGTGAGACTAGTTAGATTTGAGAAAATTTTGCCTCAGTTAATGAGCTACACATGAATTTTGTAAGACTATAGAACAGAAGAAACATCAAAATTAAATCACTCCATGATCCTAAAATAGTGCTACACTTACAACTTAAAGTTTTAACACTTTATTCAATTAATTAAGCAAATATTCACTTTGTTTAAATTTAGCAGAACTTGAAGTTTTAACCCTTGGTTCAATGAATAAAGCTAACAAAAACTAGATTTTGTCAACAAAAAAAAAAAGCTAACAAAAACTAGATACATTTTTTTGTGAAAATGTCACACAACTACATGTCATTTCTTTACATACTGAGGAGACACTCTTTTCTTTACACGTTTTACAGAAACTGTGACTTGAACAATCAAAACATGACTAAATAGTAGTTTGATGAGAGCTGTGGTGGACTAAAAGATTATGAAGAGAATGCAACAATAAGGCAGAGATGATTTAAGAAAGTCAGGAGGATAAGGAGCTAACTTATAATTAAAACAAAGTACTAACAGTGTCTCCTACACTTGTTGCACACATGGATAATCTAAGCCTAATTGATCCGACATGAACCGACCTTGCTCTAATATCACTATTGTAACACCATAACCTACTTATACTAATTAATTAACTTAAATTAAAAATATACAAGCAATTAGAGTGCTACATGATTAAAAATTCACTTAACATGCATATTGATTCAATGGATCGCAGCAGAAACATCATAACAATAATAAGTTGCTCAATAAACTTATATTATAGCATGCATAATAATTAACCAATTACAAAACTCTAGTATGATTTCAAACTAATCATACTCATGCATCATCAAAGTTTCATCACATAATAATTAGATAGCAAGGTCTTAACATAAGAAAATAAACCAACAATCGGGTTTCATACTACATCCCCAAAATAGTGTTATAAGTATTAGAGCAATCCTAGATATCTAGACACAATTTAGAAATCTCCTACATCTTCTCTTTATCAAGCTAGACTAGCTAAAACAACGATCGAGACTCTAATCCGCAACCGAGTCCTCAAGCTGAGAATCTGGTCCTAAACCATTCAAATACACAAAATAGAGAGTTAGTTATAAATCCAAATAATAATGCAAGCATAGGTACACTTACATTATATAAACATCATGGTATAACTAGACAACATTCATGTCTAGTTGCATGCATCTCAATAAGCATAATAAAGTAAATCACTACACGTATCGCCACATAGTTAAACATTCAATCGTGTATCACATTTGAACATTCTCAATTAATCACAATTGCACACAACATCAATTACCAAGTATCAATTAGGAATGCACAGCTTCCTAATGCAACTAATGTCATCATCAATGTTATGTCACCCTAGACACAACTAAATGCATGTGGTATCTGCATCAAATATAGGATAGAATTATATCCAATCGCATCATAATCAGTTTTAAGTCATGAAGGACATCACATCATAATCAGTTTTAAATCATGAAGGACTCCTAACACATGGGTGCATGAATATACATATTCCAATTATGATGATACCTCTAAACATCTTCTCATGAATAATAGGATCACTTAACCTATATTCCTTCTAAATTCGCATCATAATCACATCATCATTAAAGTTATACATTCAATTACATAACATATATCACAATTAAGTTATCATAAATCATCATCATCATCAATTCAATTCATGTATTAGTACCAAATGGGTTCATATCACATCATTAATCCAAACCCACAATGTTTTAAACTCATTTAAACACCTCAAACGATAAAAGAAAAAAGAAAAAAAGGAGCACAAGTATTAGGAATCAAAAAAGATTAACGAAATAGGCACAACGACACAAAATAACACCCAAAGGCCCCCTAGGGCTGATATATTCGCCTAAGGAGAGATTGATTCGCATGAGGCAAACTTTACAGACCAAAAATAGCAGCAAAGTTCGCGGGAGGCGAACTTTCCAGAACCTTCTTGCAGAATTTTACAGGTTTGGTCTGTTGCACAAAATCGGCCTTAACTCGGGCTACTTTGGTCCAAATGAGATGAGTAAATATGCGTTGGAAAGGTAAGAAAGATATCTACAACTTTCATGTTTAAAAACATTTCCATGTCGGAGTACAAAGGTATCAAAAATGACGATCTCTCTTCAGACTTTATAAAGAGACAATTTTTCTTACTCATATAAATCAAATCTTTTGATTTTCCAAAAAAAATACAACCAAAAACCCTTAATCCAAAATTTCATAAATCATCATCCATGCTATTTTAACCTTAATAAACATCATTTCAACATCAATCATGCAAGATTTTATTTATCAAAGTTCCTAATAATCGCATGAATCCATTTTTACATATAAACCCATTTTCAACAACAACACATCAATTAAAACATAAAGTCGTGATTTTTGTTCATACAAACTCATTCAATAATCATATATAAGCATAAGAAATCATCAATCATCATCAATTTAACAAATAAACACATTCCCAAAATCTCAACCCAAACCAAGAGATGAGAGAGTTTGTGAATGAAAAAGAGTACTTCTCCCCTTTCTATGAACCATCTCCTTGAATTTATAACCACTCTCTTATCTTCTCAAAGTTGATTTCTCTAGTCCTCCTCTTCAAACCTCTACTCCTCCTTTCTTCTCTTCACTTTCTCTTTCTACCTCTCTTCTTCACAAATGAATGATAGAGTGAAATGAGAGCTCTACTTTCATTCACACCACTCTAACCTAGTTGCTAAAAGACAAAAACACCCTTTCCCTTAAATCTAAGCCCAATAGACTAAAACCCAATTCTTTCTATCTTATAACACTACTCATATCACTTAAATAACCAATTCATCTACTCTTTCCTATTTTGAACAACAACACTTAATTAAATTATTAACCAAACATATAAAAATACTATAAAAAGCGAATAATTCTAATTACTTAAAAAAATGGTGTTACACTCAATCTCTACTTTGTAGACTGTTTCCTTATCCACTTTTATTCTTCCAGCAGTCTTAGTGTTCCTGTCATGGCTCATGTTGTATTCATTGTGGCACATCAACTCAACTAGATCCTTAGTCTCTGCACGGGTTTTGATTTTGATTACCCCACCTGCTGAGGCTTTTGGTATCATGCGATGTTGTATCTTCAGACCACCGGCGAATAGTTGCATCTGCTCCAAGGACTCTGTCTCATGTTGTTTGAAACTTACGATTTCAGACTTTCTCTTCTGGAATATTGTGTAGGTAAAATATCTTTCAAGGAACTTGTCTTCAAGCTCATTCCAAGTTGAAATCGTCCCTCTTGGCAAGCATTGTAGCCAATCTTTTGCTGAACCGGTAAGAGAAAAGCGAATAGCATGAGCTTTTTCTGGTCCTCTATAACGTTGACCGACACCTTCTATATCTGACAGGTCTCGGAAAATTTGGATAGATGATCCCGAGGATCATTGTTGGTGCGTCTGTCGAACTGGTTCTCCCCCACCCCTGCAAGAACAATGCTTTTGATGTCAAAGTTGGTTGGTTGAAACTATTTGTCTCCTATTGTTTTTGTGTCGAGAGTCTCATTTGTTTCAAGAGTACTGTCTTTCTGCTTGGCTAACCTGCTATCCTTAAGTTTCTTCCTTAGCGTTCTCTCCGGCTCTTGATCGAATTCTTGCTCTAGAGTACCTGTGTTCATTCACAACAAATGAATACCTTCAATAGCATTGAAAGAAATAATTATATTTTTGGTTTGTCGCTTGTATCTCTATCACTACATAAATTCTCAAGTAAGTGAGGTGGATCACAAGGATCGCTTAAGTATCAAGACTTGTCCTAGCCAGAACTTCCATAGATTAAGATCTATAGTCATCAACAATTTTTTTGATTTTTTTGAAATAAAACAAACTTAAATAAATCTAGTTTCTCTTGTAAACAGAATCCCCGACAACTATGCCAAAAACTTGACTATGGTCTGACATGTGAACTAGTCAGTCGTCGAGTAATAATTCACACTCTAGGTTCGTATCCACAGAGATCGTGCAAGTGCTACCAGCGTTATTTAAGTTTGATAGTTTGCATTTGCTTTGATTTTGCAAGTGCTATGAGTGTGAGTTATTGTCATGCCTACACATAAGGTAGTAAATAATTGAATAGTGAAACTATCAAGACTTGTTGTGAACTTTGTTTCAATGATATATTTGTCTATTGTTATTGGGCTATGTATATTGGAATATAATAGAACTTAATGTGATTTTAGGGGTATTGAAATATAATAGAAACTTAATCCGGTTTTAGTGGTTAACCGCGGTTTTTGCGGTTCGCGGTTCAATAAAAAAGCCATCCAAATACATCTAAACCAAATGCAGTTTTCGGTTTGGATTGATTCGGTTTCCGGTTTTACTTTTGGATTGGTTCGGATACGATCACCCTTAGCTCATACAAATATTACCATAATTACAAGTATAAGTCACCATGGATCACATCAACTAGGCATACCCATGGGAGCCTACTCCATGTTGTCACGTACCCTAGTCAAGAGGTCGAGCTTCAAAAATGTAGTCATTAATGTGTGTGCAATTAATCCTCTTAAGCCACTAGCCTAGAATGTCCGAGTTACCGTATATATGCGGCTAACACTATTATTTATTAGTTTCAAGATAGCAGTCTTTATAGTTTTGAAACCTATCCATCGTACCACGATGGGGTTCCATCGTGGTGCGAAGGCGCGCCTTTTCATCCATTTTGCTCTCTTTTTTGGTATTTTCTTGTTTTCTTATCTTCTTCTACAAGTAACTTCGTTTCTTCAGGTTTTTAACTTGTAATTTGTCTTCAAAGTCCTAAACTAATCTATCTATCTATCTATAATATAATAGGAATGTTGAGTTATTCTCAAGCCTTCTTTTTGATGATGTGGCATGCTTAAGAAAGCTTCTCATATCTATTTAAAATAAAATTTATCCCACAATTTTATTTTGTGTGTCCATTCATCTCCAAAGTAATTATCTATATATATATATATATGGGCAAAAGTTATTATGCATAAGTGATGTTTATGCAGGTTGCATAAACAATTACAGACCATTAGATTTCATTTACACGTGGAATAATATTAGCATCCCCTCCCCTGTTCTCAAGATCTTACCAAAACCCTTCAATTCCTTCCTTGGCCAAATCGCGCAAACCAATTCGAATGAAAATCGGATTCTCAACAATCTAATCGGTGGCGTGAGAGTAAAATCAAGCAAGAAGAGAAGCGCAAAGAAGTTTTTGTTTCCCATGTTCGTGTTGATCTGTGTTGCATGTTTGTGGTAATGGAGAATTGGTTAGGAACTTATCCAACACCTGAAATGGTTGTACGTGCACACGACGTTGCTGCTTTGGCACTTCGTGGAATATCAGCTTGTCTTAACTTTGCTAATTCAGCTTGGCGGTTGCCGACGTCGACTGATCCGAAAGAGATTAGAAAAATGGATGCGGAAGCTGCTATAGCATTTGCTGTTGAAGATGGTAAAACTAACACTAACACACAACAACTTGTAATTAGTACTGATTGTGATGTTACTGATGTTAATAACATTGGTGTTATGGAAGATGATGATAAAATTTTGTAGGGACTGTGTGTGAAAGTTCCAGAGCTGGAGCAGGACATGAGATTACATATTAGTTTCTATGATAATAATTTTAGGAATGCTTAATTGAAATTCATATGCAATAATTTTAGGAATGCTTAATTGAAATTCATAATTTTATGAATATGAAAAACTTGTTGTTCCTGTGTGGAACGTAGGGGGTGTATATTCAACAATGGTGAATAATGTGGAAAATGCACTTAGGCTAATTTTCAGTGTGTTTAGAAATGCTTTTGGGGGTTGTATTTATAGGTGTATATAGGACCTAAGTAACTCCCTACGATCCCATGATCATTTAGTGAGTTGAGTTCGAAGTTGGCGCATAGTGGGGAGAAGGCGTTGGCGCCAAGCTTCCCCAGATCGTGCTTTAGGCTTATTTTTCACGTGGTATTTAGAGTCACGTTGCGTGGTGGGCCTGATTAGGCTATATTAGGCATGCGCGATCTGGATCGGGTCAATCAAAGCCGGGTGCGGGCGAGCTAAGTTGGATCGGGCGCGCCGCATGATTTATAGGTATTGGGCTGTCAGCGATAGTGGGCTTGCAGTGTAATTGGGCCTAGACGAATTTGACCGGTACACAGCTCCCCAACCGCAAGGTCGAAAAAGGCGCAGCGTTGATAAGTTATTAGCTTGTTGCGCTCTTTCCTACTTTTTGTTCATATATTCTATCCGTTACATGATGAGTTTGGTCGTTCCCCCTTTTCTGGGTTTCAGCCACGCTATATATACATTTCCATTACTTTGATTTATGAGCATATTTACAACATGAATAACCCTGTAGATCTTCTGATTAGCACTCTGAAATCGGTGCTTCTTCAGGAACCAGACGATCTGATGGATAACCATGAAGATTTCGCCTTCATGGTTACTGACCTCAGAGACTATTCGTGGCGCCTGTCCACCTCTCAACACATGTTCCTTGATCGCCTGCTGGCCGTTAGGGATCAAATGATGAAGGACTTTCCCTTTATTGAATCTGTGGAGGCATCACGCCTTGATAACCAGAGGTCTACATCTGCGTTGTTTAAGGAAACCTGGTTGGTGAAGGAAGGCATGCGCATGTATGAAGGTACTCTTGCCACTGCTTTTGATGAGGAAGATTCCATTGATCAACAAATCTGTAGGCTGCAAGCTGAGATAACCCAACTGTCTGAGAGAAAACGCCGTTTGCGGAAGGGAATTTCGTGATGACATAGCAAAGCTGTTGGAGAAACGCAGGCTCTTGATAGAACTGAAGGATCGCCAAAAAGCTCATGGCAATGTGGCGGCCAAAATCTATGATGATGCAGATACTGCAAGGGAATGCTTGAAGAACATTGAAGGCATGTGGGCGGATGCACGGGAGGCGGCTGATCGTATTTAGGCTTATGTACTACGATTGTTCTTTGTATTTTGCGTTTTTGTACAAGTGGCGCCTTTATGGCGTCATCCTTTTTTAATGACGATAAAAGTTTTGTTTGGCTGTGAGCCCTAGGCGTTGTGTCATACTTTGGGCGTTATCTTTTTAACTTTTGGTCTTCTTTCTTGACACGTGTTTGTTGGCGTGTGCAGTTACACTCTATTAACCACTGGGTAATCTCTAACGTTTCAACTCTCTATTTTTTAACCATTGGGCAATGGCTTTATTTATGTATATATATATACCAACCCTTTACTTTACCAATTCACACTGTCTTTTCCCTTTCGTTTACTTCTCCGAAAACATACTTCTTCGTCTCCAACGTTTAAAGTCACTAATTCATCGCCGTTCGCCTATTTTAAGGTGCGTAAGGTATACCTCTCCCTCATCTCTAATTTCTTCGGTGGTTTATTTTTGTGCTTCAATGGTTATCCTTCGCGACTTAGGTGATGAGATTAAGGGATCTTCTAATTGTCCCCCTTTCGATTCAGAATTAGAGCGACAAATTCGTTCGCATTTTACTAGGGTAGATGGGTCGTTAAATGAGGAAGGGTACTTCTCGGAACTTCTAGGGTTTGCTTTGAGCGATTCTGATAGTAGTGATGACGATTGTATAATAATTTCCCATTCTTCTTTCACAGGGAAGGAGTTGGTTCCGTTTCATCCTAAAAGTGGTGGCGAAATGTTTTTCTATTCGAAGTTTACTTCCGAGGAGAGCGTTCAAGTACTTAGGAGCGCTATAAGTCTTTCTGAGTCGGGGGATGAGAGTGATGTTGTTGTAGAACCTGTGGGGGCGGATGAGTTGGTGACTGTCGTGAATGATAGAGCCCCCCACCACTTCCTGATGTATAGCATCGTCGTTCAAAAACTTAATTTGTGGTTTCCTCTCACTCCCTTTGAAATGTCAATTCTTCGTATTCTTAAAGTTCCTCCCATTCAATTATGTAGTTCTTCTGAGATTGGCTGCATTATAAGGCTAAAACAACTTGGTAAGAGTGACTTAACTGAAACACCAATGCTAAAGTAATTAAGTCTAAACCACTTGTGCATATTGAAGATGTGCAGATGCAACATGTTGAACAAGATGTCCTAGACATCATGTCAGTGGGTTCAGAGCATGTTTAGGCAACATGTCGAACAAGATGTCCCAAGACATGTGGGTAGGACATCTTGACCCAGTTCAGCTTAAAAGATAATGCTTATCCATTAAGCACACGTGTTTGTTCAAATTTGGATAAGGCGCGAATCTTTAAGTAACAAGCTGAGATTAGGATTAATGATAAAGTTTGTTATTAATCCTATGTGTTAGATACGATCGGAATTGTATTTGATTAGTGGATAAAGATTAATTCTTTATCTTGTGGAGTTTGTTTTAAAACTAATTCTTATTGTAGTGCATCTGAAAGATTGAAGATTATCTGAAGACTTGCACGCCTACATAAAGGACTCAACATAGAGCTTAAAACTCAACCCACAATAACTGAAGATTGTGAGTCCAAAGCTTTGTGCCCACTGTGCAAAGTATTGGTAGCTCTTAGTATTGTTCTTAATACTTTCTAGCCTTGAGTCGTTGAATGTTGTCGTTCAACAAAGTTCTTTTAAACTGTGAAGTTTAAAGTTTCGTCACTTGGGATTAGTGATTAGAGGGAGTTGGGTAGGTTCTCATATTCAGGGGGAGTTAGCCCTTGAGTGGAAGATTACTAGGATTGAGAAAAGGCATACATGCTAAAAGGTGTTTGGTGTGGTTGTAAGACTAAGTATTGATTCAGAGTAGTAGTGTTCACTTCCTGGATTGGTATCCTCCAGAGTAGGGTTGTTTAGCGCCGAATTGGGTTAACAAATTACTGGTGTTGTTTATTGCTTTTGTTTACTTCAGTATTGCAATAAAGTGTGATCCTCATAACCAGTTGTCTTAGACATCTGGACTGCAGACACATTGTCCTAGACATTGTGTACGACATCTGTCCTGCCAGAGAACCGAATTTCAAATTACATCCCAACAGTTGGGGCTACGTGAAAAGTTTTGAGATTATCTGTGATGCCCTGGATATTGATCCTCGCCCTGGCATCTTCTTTTATTTCTACTATATTAAAGGTGTTGGGGAAAAATTTGTTTCTCTTTATGCTCAACCTAATATGGGTTTGTTCAACCGCTATGCTTCCAATTTTAAAAACTTTCATGATTCCTTATTTCGTGTTCGTGGTGGTGAAGGGTGTCCTGGTGTGATGTTTGATGACAGTGGGGTTGGGCTATTCCCCTTTTATTGGTCTAATAATCCTAGGGTGGTAAAGGGCGTCAACGAGGAATTGTTAACGCCTTTTGAGTTTGAAACAATAGCTTTATTAAGTATGTTTGAGATGTTTGAAACTAAGGATCTTCTCCGTCTAGAGCCTAATTCAGCAGGGGTCTTAGCCCTTATGAGAAAGTATTTTGCTTTTGGTATCTTCTTTATTCTATGCTTTCGGTATTAACATGAATGTTATTTCTTTTTCAGAGAGAATGAAGAAGTTTGATGACAATGAGTTCGCTGCTTTTCTTTTGGCGACTAGGAATCAAAAATTGCAACTAGATGATGTTGTGAATCCTTTGTCACAGCTCTTATTCGCCGATGGTACTTCCATCAAAATCCGGTCAAAGACGAAGAGGGGTGACGAAGAAGGCGATTCTCATAAGGCTGCCAAGGTTGGCGAGGACACAGCCAAGGATGCTTCTGATGATGGCGTGGTTATTTCGGTTCCTATTCCGGCTAGAGGGACCCGGACTCTTCGTGCCCGTGGGGGTAGCTCATCCGGCAGGGTGGTGTCGCCATAGTTACTTTGGTTAAGGCATGGAAAGACCTATATGTCCGTGATGGATTGCAGGAAGGTTGGGAAGAGGAGAAAGCTGAATTGGAGGAAGGGATTGTTGAGCTAAAGACTGCAATGGCGGAGAAGTACGTTCAAAGCTTCGCCGCCGCCATTGAACAAATTGAGGTGATGTTCCCTGATCTTAATCCTGCTAAGCTGAAGGAGGTGGACTTCATGAAGAAGGTGGAGGATGGGAAGGTTCTTTCTCGCTTTGGTTAAGTTTGTTAGGAGTTTTATATTTTTGAACTTGTTGTATTTTGTCCGCCCTCAGGGCGAGGTTGTATTAACGTTTTGGATCTTTTAAGTGCCCCTTTGGGGCTGTAATATTATGGTACTTTATCCTACGTTTCTCGTTCTTCTGTGTTTTAATATTTTAGTGGTTTGATTAATATTTGATTATCCTAATGGTTCTGTGGTTGATATTTCTCCCTATAACTGAGGGCGCTAACATTTATTTTTTGGAAAAGTAACTTCTTTCTCCTTGGGTTGCTCTGATTGGTTTGGTTTTTGCGGGTCAAGATTCTTTTCTTTAAAACGCGCGTTTGTAATAAATTTTGCCAGTTTCCAGAATAATTACTCTAGGTTTTTGTAACTGTTCAACTATGAATTTACTACGGGCTTGACTGAGTTTCCCTATAAATACCTATTTCTAATCTTCTTCTTGTCACTCGTATCCTTCTTCAACATATCTACTGTTTCCCAATTACAATTTTTTGTCTATTCTGTTGTTTTTCTTGTTATTATTCTGATGGCGAGAAATCCTAAAAGTAAGAATGCTACTACCAAATCAAAATCTCAGAAAGGAAAAAAGAAAGTAGAAGTTTCATCTTCCAAGCGTAAGCGTACCAATGAGTCCAAGAAATTTGAGTTGCAAGAAACTTCTCTTTCGCCTGATCCTTATGATTCTGATAAGACGGATTAAGATTATGCTGAGTTCTTGAGGGAGACAAGTCTCATCTCACTGTGGAGTCCAAGAAAGATTCGTCAGAGCTGAAGAAGAAGGCATCATGTGAAGGTGTGAAAACACAAGAAGGGGGGTTGAATTGTGTTTTGGCTAGTTTTAAAAACTTCTTCTAAGTTTTGCAACTTATCAGAATCAGCAGCAGAAAAGCTTAGAACACAAACAACTTCTGGCAATGGTGAAAGCAAAACAGAGCAAGGATGAAAATAAAACAGAGCAGAGAGAGAAGAGATGAACACGCAAGATTTATACTGGTTCCTCTCACAAATCGAGTGTAGTCCAGTCCCCTTGCACTTCCAAGGGATTTCACTATAATCACACAAGATTACAATTGCTCAAGCCAACTGCAAGAGACTTCCAATGCTCAAGTAACACAATACAAGATACTTCCAATGCTCAAGCTCACAAGCAAGAGACTTCTAACACAAATATAAAATACAAAGTTTGAACAACTGATAAACAATATCAGAGTTCTCAGAAAAAAATAATACAACTTTGAAAACAAGACTTATCTTAGAATTCTTGAAAAGAAAACTAAGGTTCAACAACTGACTAGTCAGAAGTTGAAAACTGTTTGTCTTAAATTTTGATATAATCTCAAGTTGTATCTTAAGCTAAAAATGCTCTTAGAAAATTCAGCAGTATAACAGCGCTTTTTGTTCTTCGTAAGTGTGTTGTCACGTCTTCAAATTCTTCCTCCTTTTATAGATGATGTTGGAGCGTCTTGAATTTGAGCGGACAAAGATGAAAACAGCTACGTAGTACTGTACTAATATTTTCGTTTGAAATGTGCATATTCAAATCTGAGCCTTGATTTCGAATATTCGCCCATATCAGGAAAATAAAGATAGTATAATAGTACAAACGTCATTATCATGAGGATAACGGTCTTGAACGAGATTTCTTCCGCCTCTTCAGTTTTTGCCAAACAGATGATAGTCGTTATTGAGAATAAAATGTGTTCTTCTGGCAAACTCTTCTGTTTCATCGTCATCAGAATCTTGAGATACGAGTTCTACTTCTGATGAGTTCAACTTCTGGTTGACCTTGACTTGGCAACTTCTGGTGACCACAACTTCTGGTGTCATTCTCAGAACTTGCTCTTTCCCAACTTCTGGGGGCGCTTCTTAGCATAGCAACCAGAACATCAATTTCTAATGTATATAAAATTTTAACTTAAATACCTGCACACTAGAGTAAATTATCAGTACTCCCTATTGTATATTAATACTAATGTTATCATCAAAACTACTTAGGTTATATTAGAACCAACTTCGTTCCAACAATCTCCCCCTTTTTGATTGATGACAAACCAAGTATTAATTTACAATGGTTGTTATTTTAATCATAGAGTGCATCCTTCAGGTTTATGAGTTTTGCAAGCTCCCCCGAATTCAGTAATGAATGATTAAAATAGTTTTAAAATTTTAGTATTGAATCCAGAACTTCATTATACACTTGACTTCCAGAAGATAGGTTTGCAAGCTTTCTTCCTTGATTAGATCTACCTAAGAGAAAAATGCAATCTTCTCTTACGTGTATCATATATAGAAAGTTCTAATCTCAATAGAAAAAAATTTCTTTCAAAAAAAATAACTGATAATATTCAATAACTGAAATTAAATGAATTTAAAATTTTTAATTTTTGCTTCAGTTAGTGTTCTTAAATTAATTTACTCTTACTCCCCCTTTTGTCATTAAACAAAAAGAATAAAAAGAAAAAGAAAGAGTCAAGAATAAATAAAACACGTGACTAAAGAATTAGTCAAGTCAAAAATTCAAAGATGATAAAAACCACAAAGAAGTTAATGCAAAAGCGAAAAACGAGGTAACTCCTACCCACCAAAGTTACTATAAAAACACACCAACTCTTTGTCATTTCACTCAATACTTCCATGATATTTCTTCAACAAAATGAGAGAAAATACTGATGAGGATAGAAGAGTGATTGAAAGAAATAGGTTTAAGAAATTTTCAAAGGAGAACCAGGGAAGGATCTCATCAACGAGAGATGCAACCACATGGAATATGATTTCTAAGAAACATATGAAGATGGTGAAGAGTTTGGCTCTAAAATCAGATGCAAGTTTCTCAGCCATCTTCTGTTCTTAGAAGAATAAAGATTTCTCCTTATGCAGGAGCATGAGTATGATCTACTGAAAGCAAGCTCCAAGTTTCCAAAACAGAAAATTTGTAGCTTGAGAGGTTTAGATTGCAGACTCCAAGGTTGAAGTTTGGATCAACACCCGCTTTTCAGCTCTCCCAACCCATCTTCTTGTGAAAATTTCCTTTTAGGTTTTTATAGGCATCTGGATTTATGCAAAAATTTGTTCTTAGAACAAAGTTATTGTAATGCAAAAAATCTAGAAAAATGCAAAGTTATTGTAATGCAATTTTATATGAATAAAATATTTATTTGAATGCAATTATGTGTATGCAGCAATTAGATCTATCTTCTGAATCAATATTAAAGAAAATAAACCAGAATATCATAACCACAATAATTGAACAGAATAACAATATCCAACATTCAAACAAGATAACAAACAATAAGTTCAACAAAATATCAGAACAAGTTAAAAACAAACATAAAACAAATTAAAGTGCCAGAAATCCTAGGGTTGAGATTGGTTATAAGGGTTGAGCATCTTGTCTTGAAGTTGCTTCAGAGCTTCAGCAGAAATAAGTTCCAGTTTCTTGAACACATCCTCTGAATCAACTTTGCCAATCAGATCTGTAGAATCAGAGTCCACTTGAATAATTTTTTCCATCTCTTGAGCATAAAGTGTGGAAAACTGATCTACTGCATTTGCCATAACCAATTTCATCTTCTCATCATAAACCCTTTTGGATTCTCTAACTCTTGCCTCCTCAATCTTGGCTTCTGTGAACTTCTGCCTAGCAATGTTCATGACAAAGTTCTTCTTGTATTGAGAACTGTAGTCAGTCAGCATTTGCTTGCACATCTCAGAAAGAGCATTACACTCTTCATCAACTAGATCAGGTGCAACAGAAAAAGTAGGCAAATCTTGATGAAATTCCAGAATTTTGTCATTAATGCCTATCAGCACACGCTTAACATCTTCAGGTGTGATGGCTTTTTGAGGGGTAGGGGCAGATGATGATGAAGGATTATCTAGGATAGCTGTGGGATGAATGGTGATTTGTTGTTCTGATGGAGGGGGTGTGATAACTTCCTCAAAGGTTCTGAGATAGTTATTTTGGACATTTGTGAGTGGTGGTGGTTGAGACTTCTGAGGTGAGGGGTTATCTAGTTCCAAGGCTAGCTGCTGTAGTGAATTTTGAACATGGGCAGGAATACTGGATACAGCAATATCAGAAGATAATTGTTGTATAGCAGTTTCAGCTATGGTTTCAGCTACAGGTGAAGAATTATGATCAGAAAGGGTCTTCTTTGAATCATTTGACCTTGGTGAAACAGGTTGAACAGACTCATGTACAAGAGATAGAATTGAAATTGTTTCCACATGAGGGCTGTTTTGAGGAATAGCTTCAGAAGTTGCAACCTCTGCATTAACTTCTGATGCTACTTGCTCATCTGTTTCTGTAATCAGTGATAACACATGTTCAGAAAACTTCCTCATTGACTCAGGGGATGGTACAAAGCTAACCACTGGTGTTTCAATTGAAGCACTAGCAACAACTTCTACTATACAGTTGGATTTAGGTTCCAAATCAGAAAGGATTTTTGAAAAAGAGTTTTTAACAGGAACTGTATAGGGGATGTTTTTAGCATGCTTTGGACCATTAATGACATAATCAGGAATATCTTCCTTAGGAATAGGAGTGTCCAGAAATGCATTAGGATCAACATCAACACCACTATCCCAACTAGTTTCCTCCCACGCAGTATACTCTGCAACTTGCCTTATTGCATCTTCATCTTCCTCATCTTCAACAACCATCTTCAACTTCCTCTTCCTCTTAGTCACAGACTTATTTTTCTGAGCTACTTCTGGAGCAGCAATAGCAGCAGGTGCAGAAGTACTAAATGACTTCCTTGCCACAACATTTGCCTCTGCTTCTTGAACAGCAGGCTCTGGGTTCACAGGGGTTTCTTCAACAATCTTTTTCTTTCCAGCTTCTGATGTATTCCTCACACGAGAAGTACTACCAGACTTCTTCTTAGGAGTGGATCCTCTTGCTCTCTTGGACTTAGACTCTGTTGCTTCTGGCTTTTTACCAGCCTTTCTTTTCCTTTTCTGAGCAGGCAACAGATATCTAGTAGCAAGTCTATCTTCCAACTTCTGAGAATCTCCTTCCTCCAGAAGTTTCTTATGGATTCCAGCAATAACAGTAACTTCTTCCTTAGACACAAAAGTAAGAAAGAAATACTTGTCGGTTTCCACTTTCTTTGGTTTAAAAACAACCTAGGGTGTAACCAACGGACCAGGGTTCTTTACCACTCTCTTCACTATAGCACCATCAATCACAGAAGGATATTCATCAGTGAAAGAACTGTATCTAGGGAAAACAGGCTTTAATGATTGAATTAAGTAACTTCTGTGAAACATGAAAGACAGAAATCTACAATATTGTGCATTTTTTATGCCTTTTGTTTGACTGTCAGTGATGGCCTTACACATGTGTTCAAAAATAACTTTAGCAAAATTCACATGAGCCTTCCTTTGCAAATAGTATAAGATGGTCTTATAATATTGAGAAACTTGGTCAGTTGAACTAGCTTTTGGTAAAAGTGATTCACACATGATTTTGTAGATCATCTTGTAGTAAGGCTTCATATCAATGTTGCTTTTGGAAGTAGAGTGTTTGCAGTAAATCTCTTCTTGAATAATGTGACAAGAATCGTCAGTAGGATGAGGAGAAACTCCAATTAAAGTTAGCTTTGCTGCTTGCCTTATGTGTTCTTGTCTGATTCTAACACATACTCCACCAACCTCTGAACGAATCTCTTTACCAAGATATTCCTAATCTTGAGACGCTTCACCACTTTCCCTTAGTGATGTATCTTTAGTGATTAATCTGCCTTCATCCAGAAGTCCTTCATAATTTCTGGATAGACAGGTCCATTGAGAATGTCTAAGAAGACTAGTAACCCTTTCTCTTCAAACACTTTATTGATTCCATCTACTCTATTTACTCTAATTCCTTCGAAATCCACCGGTCGTTCAATAAGTAGGAATAAGTCCGAAATTGGAAAACTTACTTTATCCTTTGTAAGAACACCAGGAGTAGAGGCTTTAATGTCAGCAATAGGAGGAACAATAACAAATTGCTCTCCTTGTTGAAGTTGACGATGTTTGCTAGATGAGGATGCCATGGATTCTGAGTTTAGGGTTAGGCTTTGCTAATTTGGGAGAAGAAAGAAATTTCTCTGAGTTTTAGAAGAAATAAAAGTGTAGGTAGTGAGTGTGCAAACGTGTGAATGTGAACAGTTAGTGAGTTTAAAAGGAAAATAAACGCGCAAAAACGTACTAACTGAAAGGACAGGGGGTAAAAGAGTAACTTAACAATTCACAAAATTGAATTAGAACACAATCATCACTAACCAACTTCTTTCTCTAATAGCAAACAGACACGTGTATTAGAAGCTTAATTAAATATCTGACACGTTAGCGACAGCAGTTGAAGAGGTAACTCAACAGTTACTGCCACGTCACGTCGAGAACCACTCATGTAAACTTCTGATAGAAATACCGAAAGATGGTTTGTCCAAACTTCTGATACAAAAGTTCTTACTCCCCCTAACTTCTGATAGAGATACCAAAAGATGGTTTGTCTAAACTTCTGATACAAAAGTTCTGACTCCCCCTAACTTCTGATAAACTTCCAGAACTTCCTAAAATAATATTCTTCACTAGAGTTTCAGCTTATTCACAGATTTTCATTATATTAAGATTCCTTTTGATAAAATCAAATCTTTCAACAGCCAGGGGTTTTATAAAGATATTAGCCCATTGATTTTCAGTATCAATAAACTTAAGATCAATAACACCCTTCTGTACATAGTCTCTTATAAAATGATGTTTAATCTAAATATGCTCAGCTCTTGAGTGTAGAATAGGATTTTTGGAGAGATGAATAGCAGCAGTGTTATCACAATATAAAGGAATACTGTGACTGCTTATTTGTTAATCTTCCAATTGATATTTCATCCAAAGTAGTTGTGTACAACACTTAGCTGCTGAAATGTATTCTGCTTCTGCTGTTGACATAGCTATGGTGGTTTGCCTTTTACTGGCCCAAGAAATCAAATTCTCACCAATGAATTGACAGTTTCCACTAGTGGATTTTCTTTCAAGTTTATCACCAGCATAGTCAACATCACAGAATCCAATCAGTTTGTAATCATTAGATTTCTGATACAGCAATCCAATGTTACAAGTAGCATTCAGATATCTAAAGATTCTCTTTACATTAGTAAAATGAGATTCTCTAGGATCTGATTGAAATCTTGCACACAAATATACACTGAATAAGATATCAGGTCTAGAAGCTGTTAGATAGAGAAGAGATCCAATCATTCCTCTGTATAACTTCTGATCAACTTTACCTTCAGACTCACCTTTGCTAAGACTTGATGTAGGATGCATTGGAGTGTTCATGGGTTTGCAGTCTTCTAGATTGTACTTCTTCAGAAGATCTTTGATGTATTTTGACTGATGAATGAAGTTTCCTTTCTTTGTTTGATTGATCTGAATTCCCAGAAAGTACTTCAATTCTCCCATCATGCTCATCTCAAATTCATCTTGCATCATCTTAGAAAAGTTATTGCACAGTCCAGCATTAGTTGATCCAAAAATGATGTCATCAACATAGATTTGAATGATCAGAATGTCTTTCTTCAGGGTCTTTTTGAATAATGTATTGTCAACTTGACCTTTTACAAAACCATTGTCAACCAAGAAGTTACTTAGTCTCTCATAACAAGCTCTGGGAGCTTGTTTAAGTCCATAGAGTGACTTCTTTAGTCTGAACACATCATCTGGATTTGAAATATCTTCAAATCCTAGAGGTTGTTTGACATATACTTCTTCAGAAATAACTCTATTCAGAAATGCACTCTTAACATCCATTTGATAAAGTGTAATGTTGTTTTTGACAGCATAAGAAAGAAGTAATCTTATTGCTTCCAATCTTGCAACTGGAGCATAAGTCTCTGTATAATCAATGTCTTCTTGTTGATTGTATCCTTGTGCAACAAGTCTGGCTTTGTTTCTTGTTACTTCTCCTTGTTCATTCTGCTTGTTTCTGTATACCCACTTTGTTCCAATAATGTTCTTGCCTTTTGGTTTGGGTACCAAATCCCATACATCATTCCTTTGAAATTGATTCAGTTCTTCTTCCATAGCAACTATCCAAGCATCATCAGATAATGCTTCATTAGTGGTTTTAGGTTCAATTAAGGAGACTAGACCAAATAAGGATTCTTCATCCCTAAAACTTGATCTTGTCTTCCTAGGTCTGTTCTTATTACCAATGATGAGCTCTTCAGGGTGTGATGATTTGTACTTGAAGGTATTTCTTATTACCAAGGATCTTCAGTTGGTGTTGTTTGATGATCATCAAATTCTGGAACTTGGTTGTTCTCTGGAGCTTCCAGAAGTTTAGGAGTGGAATCAGGTCCAGAACCTTCATCTTCTGAGTCTTGAGAATCTGAAATTTCTATAGCAGGCTCTAACTTTTCATGGTCAGGCACTTTATCATCAAACCTTACATGCATAAATTCTTCAACTGATTAAGTTTCAAAATTATACACTCTGTATGACTTGGAGCGCTCAAAATATCCAATAAAGATACCCTTACTAGCTTTAGAGTCAAATTTCTTCAGATGGACTTTAGTATTCAGAATATAACATGTACAACCAAACTGGTGAAAATAAGAGATATTTGGTTTCCTTCCTCTAAAAAGTTAATATGTTGTTTTATTCAGAATAGGTCTAATATAGATTCAGTTCTGAATATAACAAGCAGTGCTTACTGCTTCTGCCCAGAAAAATTTTGCCAAAGAATGTTCATGCATCATGGTTCTAGCCATCTCTTGTAAAGATCTGTTCTTTCTTTCTACAACTCCATTTTGCTGTGGAGTTCTAGGAGAAGAGAACTCATGGAAAATTCGATGTTCTTCACAAAAGTTTTCAAAAGGTTCATTTTCAAATTCTCAACCATGATCACTTCTAACTTTTAAAATCCTTAAATCCTTTTCATTTTGAATTTGGGCACAGAAAACACTAAACTCTTCATATGTATCATTTTTAGATTTCAGAAATCTTACCCAAGTCCATCTACTATAATCATCAACAATGACTAGTCCATACTTCTTTCCATTGAGTGAAGCAGTGCTAACTGGTCCAAACAAATCAATGTGCAGAAGTTCCAAAGGTCTAGAAGTTGAAACAATGTTCTTAAGCTTAAATGAGCTTTTGACAAATTTCCCTTTCTGACAAGAGTCACAAAGAGAATCTGAGTGATAAGTCAATTTAGGAAGGCCTCTTAAAAGATTGTCTTTGCTAAGCTTGGAAATTAATCTCCAGTTAGCATGACCCAATCTTTTATGCCAAACCCATTTCTCATCACTTAGAGTCAACAAACAAAGCACATTCTGATCTTCCAGATCAGATAAATTAACTTTATAAACATTGCCCTTTCTACAGCCTTTAAACAAAATGGATTTATCAGAATTGTTAATTACAATACATGAATTCTTATTAAACACAACATCATAATTACTGTCACATAATTGACTTATGCTAAGTAGATTATGTTGTAGTCCATCAACCAACCAAACATCAGAAATAGTAAGAGAAGAATTACCTACTTTACCTATACCAATGATTTTGCCTTTCTGGTTCCCACCAAATCCTACAGTTCCTCCCTCTCTCAGATTCAGGGTGTGGAACAAGTGCTTGTCTCATGTCATGTGTTGCGAACATCCACTGTCCAGATACCATGAGCTTTGCATTTTTCTTGGGGTGCATACATGCAGTAAACATTATCTCGGACTTTAGTACCCATATTCTGATGGGTCCTCTAAAGTTAGTTCTTTTATCCTTCTTCTGTCTCTTGTAACTTCCAGAGGATCCAAGGTGAGGTGAGCCTTGAAAAACAGGTTTAGGCTTAACCTTTCCTTTGGACCTTGATCCAGAATGTGTCAGCAAACCAGCTTTCAAGTTTGTACAGCCTGATCCCATGCCCCGAATACTCTTAGGCTTGAAGATCTTCTGTACTCCTTTACTAGACTTGGATACTGAAGCAATGGGAGCAGAGATTTTCAAAGACTCTACGCTTACTTGAGCATCTGACACTTTTGGATTTTCTGTAGCATTACTAGGAACAAAATTAGAATAAAGATCAGAAGGTGTTTTGCTTATGCACACAGACTGATTTGAGTTTCCTTTGACAGTACTTCCCAAACCCTGTCTAGTGTATTTGCCAGCACCATAAATCATAGAGGCTAATTTGTGCTTGTCAATATTGTGATGAACTAACTCTTGAAGAGCAATCTCATGCTTATCATAGGGTTTGTTACATGATCTGCAACCATTTTCAAGAACTTGAATAGTCTTTAAGGACTTCTTATAGTCTTCTTGAATATGATTGACTTTATCATTGAGCATGTCAAACTTTTGTTTAAAAAGTTCTAGCTCATTTGATTTTTCCATGTACTTCATCACAGTATCTTTCAAAGCCTTAGAGAGTTGAGTATCAGATAGTTTAGAAATAACCTGCTCAATATCTTCTGAGTCTGACTCAACATCACTTTCAACATCTGACTCTGCTGTGGCCATGAGTGCCAAATTAGCTTCTGCATCTTCAGCTTCATCATCAGACAGCTTGTCAAGATCTTCCCATGTGGCTAGAAGACTCTTCTTAGCTTTGTTCTTGAAAGTGTTTTTTCTTCATTTTCCTTTGGTGCTCAATTCAGGACAATCAACAATGAATTGTCCAGGCTTATTGCAGTTAAAGCAATTCTTAGAATCATCCTTCTTATCTTTGTTTCCAGAACTTCTGTAACCAGAACCTTTAGATCCAGAACCTCTACCAGAATATCTTGGCTTTCTTCTTGTCCACTTCTGGAACTTCCTGGTCAGAAGTGCAAATACATCATCATCTGATCCCTGTTCTTGATCATCTGCAGAAGATTCTTCTGTCTCAGATTCAACAACCTTAGCCTTCAGAGCCTTAGAAGGTCCAGAAGTAGCTGGCAGAGCCAAGGACTTCGTTTTCTTCTGAGGTTCATCAGAGGCTAGCTCAATCTCATGACTCATGAGTGAACTAATTAAACCCTCCAGAATCAGGGTGTCTAAATCCTTTGCCTCCTGAATAGCAGTGACCTTAGGTCTCCACTTATCACTTTGTTTGATAGTAGATAATGTTCTTTCTTTTATGTGGTCTCGGTATACTATCATTTGTATGGTAGTGGGTAACCTTAGTCATTGTCTCAATGTGATGTCCCTCGTTGATAGTAGATAATATCTGATATTTTCATACTTGTCCTCATTAAAATTATCACTCACATGATAAGTAATGTCTTCCTCAGTAAAACTATATCATGCCCCCCAGTGGAGTCGAATTCCTCTCTTTTGTAGACCTGTATATCCCTTTTGTTATCTCTTCGCCATGATTGGGTCACTTGCGTCATTCCCTTTGTGTTTGTCTCAGTCTCCCCCAGTGATAATAATTTGTTTCTTGGGGCATCTTTTTCTCACAAAATTCAGAGCCTCACATTCATAACATTACATCTACAAACCACCTTCATACATTCATATCATACAGTTATACATATATTCATAACATACAATCATTCATACCTTAATATAAGCTACATTCATACACATTCAATCATATCGTACAATCATTC
Source organism: Trifolium fragiferum (assembly GCA_954870985.1). Taxonomy (NCBI): domain Eukaryota; kingdom Viridiplantae; phylum Streptophyta; class Magnoliopsida; order Fabales; family Fabaceae; genus Trifolium; species Trifolium fragiferum. The sequence continues at coordinate 19,781,072 of OX940789.1, forward strand.
ATAGTGTGATACATACATACATTCATATAAACATGCATGCAAACATTTGTACATACATTTTTACATACATATAAGCATTTATTCATACAACATACAAAAAAGGAGAAAAAATAATCATTCATCCATTATTGCATTGACCATTCAAAGTCATTGTTCCAGTTACTCCGCAAAAAAAAAGTCATCTCCATCGTGTCTGGTCTAGAGATGTCTCCATCATGTCCTATGTACAAAAAAGTCATCCCCAGCGTGTCTGGTCCAGAGATGTCTCCGTCAATCGTGCATCACAAAAATGTCATTTTCAGTGAACCTGATCCAGGATGTCTTCATTAAACATGTCTCAAGTAGCAAATGCTACGAACAATCATTCGATTCCCCAGAGAGGTCACTCCCAGTACATTTGGTCAATTCAGTTCCTCCTTTTATAACATGTCTTGCTCTTCCGCAATGTCAGCAGACAGTTTATTTCCTTGTTATGTCCCTACCATATCACAATGATTGGTAGACACTGTCTTTACTTCTGTCCGCTTACAGGACTTTATCGCTTTCTGTCTTTGCTTCTGTCTGTTCACAGGACTTTATTGCTTTATGTCCGTTCACGGGACTTTATTGCTTTTGTCCGCTTACAGGACTTTACCGCTTCTGTCTGGTCACAAGACTTTATTGCTTTTTGTTGTCATTACTCATGTTCCCCAGTAAACCTGTCTCTTTCCTCGTCATATAACTCTCATTGTCTTACATTTTCAATATTTACAAGCATAACATTCATGTTAACATTGCATCATAGCTTTTTTCAGTATTGTCGGTCAAAAAATGGTGTACTCTGTATTTAAGTGTCTTCTACCGTCTATTCAAAACAAAAAAACATCAAAATCATCTTTTTCTTTTTCAAATCTCCGGTAGAAGAAACTTAAATAGGGGCATCTGTCATACCCCATTTTTTGACCTTCCTAAATTTTTCATTGTTTTTTCTCATTTTTAGAGCATATTGATTTTCATTATTTTTATATTATTCATTAAATCAAAAAATGTCAAAAAATAGTATTTTATTCCGTTTACGCTGCTTAACTGTTTCATTTTTAGATAATTAATCATTTAGCTTTTTGTACTTATGTTTTCATCATATATTTTCTTATATCAATATTTACACATAAATAATTTTGTATTCCCATTTTACCCTTTTCAAAAATTACAAAGAAATAGATTAATTATGTTGCAAGTAACCTCTTTTTTTTTCCATCTCTTTATGATTTTGGCTTACAACCTTATTTTCATTCCTTTTATAAATATGTCAAAAACATTTTAATTACATTTTTATTTTATTTATATTATTTTATTCATATTGTTCTCTTATTTAAAATTCAAAAATTGATTTCTTCATCTTCAAATAACCTTTTTTATTCAAACTTTTTTCACTTGATTCCAAACTAATTCACACACTTTATAAACCCAAAAAAATGACATATTTGCCCTTTATCAATTTACATTTCATTTCTCATATTTTCATGTACTTTATTAAATCATTTTAATTGATTTTTCACCAATTTTCCATCACATTTAAATCCCACAAATTTCTCTTGATCCTTATCTCTTCAATTGATCCTAGCATATTCCTTTGCATCACAGCTCATCATAGCACAACATGTGCTCTCATTTTTTTTTTATCAAAAACCCACAAATATCTCATAATACAAAACTCAAAAATACCTTTGTTCTTATCCAATTCAAGCCAATTCTTAACCTAATTTTTCACTATAAATAACACTCTTCAGTGAGGAGAGAGAACACGAAATTCATTCACAAAAATCAGATCAAAATCAATCCCAATTTCTCTCCATTTTCACCCTTTTTCTTAAAATTCCTTTTCTTCATAAACCACCTTCAAACTCCAATTTCTTCATCAAATTAGCTTCAAAACACTTCCAGTAGCAAGAAACAACCATAAAACACAAGCTCTAACACGTAATTTTTGTGAATCAAAAGCTCAAAAACCTCAAAAAATGTGAGAATTGAGTACGAGTTTCTAGCCACAGTTTCAGTCCCTTTTCAACGCCATTCATCATCATTTCATACCTAGATACTTTTCCAATCATCAATCGTACTCAAATGTGCATAATTCGCGTTCTCCCCAATTTTATCTCCAAACTTTAACTCGTCGTATTTTGAAATATAAGAACTGTTTGAAGAAACTAAGGGTGGATTTGAAATCTACGTAAAATTACGAGAAGGATGGTATACTCACTTTCCGTTTTCGTCGCTTTTTGAAGCTCCAGTGAAACTCACCCGTCGCCGGCGCCGTCTTGCTTCAACGGAGAAGAAGAAGAAGACTCACCGTACTCCCACGTGTTCTCCAGATCAAACCACAAGCCTTGGATCGTTAGTTTATAACGTGACCGTCAGATCCAGTGTTTAAGTCGTGTGCGTCCGATCCTCTAATGACCAGATCCTGCGTGTATGAACACGTGTTCCACGATGGACGCCTCTTCCTGCGAATCACTAGATGCATCTCTTGCTCAGTTTGAATCTCACCCCTTTGATTAGATCAAACGTACCAGGAGCTCGCGCGTCCACTGTGTTCTTCTCTCCTTGGTCGCACAGGATTACCACAGACTGGGCTTTTAGGCCCAAAGTTCAGGTAACTACTTTCTGCACCCCCTTTTAATTTCGTTTTGATATTTGCACCCCTGCCTGATTTAATTTTAATTTTAGCTTTTGAGATATTTATTTTTGTTATAATTATATTTTAGGCTATTATTGTCTGTTTTATCATGAAATTAAATTTTAATTTTATTATTTGCTATTTTTTAATATTTATCTAAATGTTTATCTCTTAATTAAGTTATTAATTAGTTAATTATTGTTTAATTTGTTTTATTTATGAACTAATGATACAAGTTGCTTGACATATGCTTGTTTAAGCTATTTTAGTCTATTAAGCACAAAGTTGAAGTTTACCCTAATTTTTTCCATTTTTTGTCATTATTTATTTAATTTAATTATTATTAAATCCCTTTTAATGTTATTAAATTAGTAATTCTTAATCTTAATTTTACAAATCATTAAGTTTTTTTTTATTAAGAATTTTACTCTCTGCCCTTTATTTATTTTTGTTATTATTACATGATTTTAATTTTTATTTATTAATTTTGAATGCAATTCGTGTGTTAGGTTTATTTAGTAAATGTTTGCTTAGTATTTTTAATTTACTATTATTATTTAATTTTACCTTATGCTTGAAAATATGCTTGAGTTTTAATTCATGTTAGCTTTAGGCTTAATAATTATGTCATGTTTTGGTCTAGTTATCTTAATTAATTGTGAGTGTTTTATGTCATTTATTTAATTAAACTCACATGAATGTTTTGCATGCTAGGTTAAATAATTGATTATATTTTTTCCATTTCATGTTAGTTTATTATTCTTGATTACCTTTACATCATATTAGTGTTTTATATTTTACCTTATTATGATTATAATTGCTTGCTTTATTTAATTGTATATATATTATATGCTTTGCATTTAATATTTCTTATTATAATTATTATTCATGATGATTCAATTTAATTCTCCGCTTTGCATGTTTCCCCCCTGGTTGTATAATTTAATGTGCGTAATTGGCGCAATTTATATTTGTTCATCGTTATTATTATCATTTAATTCCCCTTTGCATGTTTCCCCCCTGGTTGTATAATTTAATGTGCGTAATTGGCGCAATTTATAGTTGTTCATTATTTATTATCATTTAATTCCCCTTTGCATGTTTCCCCCCCGGTTGTATTGTGTGGTTAAGACTCTTTTTACATTTATTCTTATTCGTTTGCATGATTAGTATAATAATCCGAGGAAAGGACGTCGCCTTGACTTATATGTCGTTGCGGAGTGTCTTTGCGCAATTTAACGCTTTAGGATGTTTAGTTCAAACGTAGTATCTACGCTTAAACCGTTACCCCTTTTATCCAAAACTTGAGGTCAACACCTCTTTTCAAAAATACCAAAAACATGTCATTATCAAATCATTTTCAAAACACTTGGATTTCAAACCAAGTCACATCTTTTTTCTCAAAAACAACCTTGGATTTCAAACCAAGTGTTCGCGTTATTCTTTCTCAATCAAACTTCAATCAATCTCTAATTACCTAGACTTTTCTTTCAATTTAAAATCAATCAACCTCACTCTTTTATGCCACTTTGGGCTTTTACTTTTAAAACCATTTTCAAAACTTTAAAATCAACCAACACATTTACTCGCAATTTTCACCCGAACTACAATGGTTTTGATCCCTCGGGTACGTAGTGCAAAAGGCTCTAAGTCTTCCCAAATCACGTAAAATAACAAAAACATTTTCTTTTACAAACTTAACTCATTTTCTTAGTCAAATCCTCTTTTCTCATAATCACTTTATTTCCCTAAATTTTGTACATTTTGCAAACAAATAAAATCAAGCGCATAGATTAGATAATACAAGAGGTTCCTATAAGATACTATAGATACCTAGGGTGCTAATACCTTCCCTTCGTATAACCAACCCCCTTACCTCGATCTCTTTAAATTAGGGTATTTAACGGACTTTCTCCTTCTTCGGAAAAATCAAAGCTCGGTGGTGTAATTAAAATTTTGAAATTCAATGCTTCTCAATAGCTTGATATCCAAAAATCACCGCGACAGTTACATATTTTCTTAAATTGATTGATTTCGTATATATATTTTGTATACAGATTCACAAAACTTCAAAATTATTTACAATAAAAGAAGAGAATAAGAGATAATATTATATATATATATATATATATATATCCGTTGACTCTAAGAGTAAGTCTCCATCGACTTACTCCGCTTAATAACTCGATATCGATATTATATTTCTTCAATCCGACCGTTGAATTAAAATTGGATTCATACAATAAAATTGAGGTTTCCTGCCAAATCGAGAGTGAGTGTTGTTGAGTAATAATGCCCTTTTGTTTTCTAAAATATATGACTGCTATTTTTTTTAGTTTCACATAGCAAAATTGGGGTTAGGTTGATAGTGGGATTGGGCCAATTTAAAACCGCTTTCAATGTCCTAAACTAATTAAATATACTATATAAATTTCTGCTATCATTTATCTTGATCTTTTTTTGTTGACATATCATTATTAAGACATTTAAATATCATTAGTTTGATAATTTAACTATTTAATCTTTGGTTTAAAATTTTAATCTATAATTTGAAGTTAAAGAGAAATTAAGAAAAGATTAAATAGTTAAATTATATATTAAACTAATGATACTTTTGTAAAGAAACAAGATTAAAATTGAAAACAACAATCTTAGAGAGGACCAAAGTTTAAAGGAAATTTTTAGAATGATTAAAATAAAAAATTTAATATTTAAGGGGACCAAAAAAAAAATTGAGCCCTAAAATATATATCATATAATTCCACAAACAGACAAACACCAATACTATGCATACATTTTAACTTACAAATAAAAGTATATGATTACAAGCAACATATTTTTTATTAGAAATAAAAAATGGGATACAAAAGAGAGGGGGGACAAAACGGAACCCTCAACAAAAACTAGCAAAGTATAATTATTTTTTGGCTTAATTGCACTTTTGGTCCCCCTATTTTGTCAAAAGTGCAATTTTAGTCCCCCTATTTTAAAATCAAACATTTTAGTCCCCCTATTTTGATTTTTGTTGCACTTTTGGTCCCCCACCCTATTTTTTAACCAAGTGGCAACCAAAATGCTTACGTGGCAAATAAAAATTTCACGTAACCAAATATTTTAATTTTAGGTATTTAAATTCCAATATGAAAAATATTATTTTTAAAAAAAAATTTGAATAACCAAAAAATATTTTTTTTAAAAAAAAATCTGAAAAAAAACCTAAAAAATATGAAAAACCAAAGAATATTATATTTTTGTAAAAAAAATCTGAAATATTAATTTTTTTAAAAATATCTGAAAATTTATTTAATATTTTAGTTTTATTTCAAATAATATTTTATTTTCAGATTTTAAAAAGAAAATAATAATTTCAGTTTTTTAAGAAACTAATATTACTGATAATAAAAAAATAATATTTGAAATATTATATCAAAAATATCTGAAAATCGAAAAACATTTAAATTAATTTAAAAAAAAACAGAAAAAACTATTTTTTTTATAAAAAATCTGAAATATTAATATTTAATTTTTTTTTAAAAATTAAAATATAAAATAAATTTTCAGATATTTTTTTAAAAAATTAATATTTCGGTTTTTTTTAAAAAATCAATATTTTTTGTTTTTTCAATTTTTTTCTAAAAATAAATTAATATTTCAGATTTTAAATTTTTTTTTTTTTTTCGTTTTCCAGATTTTTTTTTTTTAAAAAAAATTAATTTTTTTAAAACAATTAATCTCTTTCATATTGAACATTAAAATATTTATTGATGTGGCACTTTTATTTGCCACATAAGCGTTTTGGTTGCCACTTGGTCAAAAAATAGGATGGGTGACCAAAAGTGCAACAAAAATCAAAATACGGGGACTAGAATGTTTGATTTTAAAATAGGGGGACCAAAATCGCAGAATTGATAAAATGGGAGGACCAAAAGTGCAATTAAGCCTTAATTTTATTAAATAAGTTTTTCATCCCTAAAATATTATTAAATTTTGTTTTTCGTCTTCAAAAAAATATTGCATATTTTCATCCTAAAATGATTATTGTGGAGACATATTTAAAATATTAAAAAAACTTCAATGATTATTGTAGATAGAAATTAAACATGCCAATTTTTTATGGTGATGAAAATAGAAATTTGATATTTTTTTAGAGACGAAAATTGATTTAACTGTAGATGCAATCACAATATCCTTCAATGCATGTTGGAGTTGAAGGAGGGTAACAATGAGATCTTGGACAATCAGAGCCATTATGGCAGGGATATTGAACTGCGATGTCAAATAAAAATGGAATAAAGTTTTCTAAAAGATGATGGGATATTGTGTATAACAAAAACTAAAAAATTGTGTGAAAAATGACTTACCGCCATGAGTTACCATAAGAAAAATTGAAAGAAATATGGTCAAAGCATAAAATAAATTTCGGATTTGAGACATATTTTTATTTTGTTGTATTTATATGTAAAGAATAGAAATAATTTTTATAACGTACTTTATAAGAAAAAAATCTACTTTTGTTTGGTACGTAACATCAATTAAATAATTGTTAAGTGACTCTAAGGAACGTCAATGTGTCGTGTTTACCTCTTTAACTCACTCAATTGATCTCTTAACTTTGTTAAATAATTAACATAAAATTCTTCATGATCATCACAGTTAATTCTTCTTATTTATCTATATATATTTTTATTTCTATTTTAGCCTTTCATGATAGGGACTATTAAAATAGAATTACGGTGATTATTAATTATGAAAAAATAAGTTGTAGAATTAACGGATGTGACAACATATTTATTTAAATATTAAAAGTATAATTGAATTAGATTTTATCGTCAAAATAATAATAATAATAATAACAATAACAATAAAAAAACGATAATACATAATGTGAAAGAAAAAGAAAACATAATGTGGAAATTGCATGAGTTGAAGTTATGAACCAATCGTTAGTTTGTTTGGTAGTAATTGACATTGAACTTGTTAGGGATGATCACGGTTCGATCCTCCTCACCTACTATTGGGAGAGGGTTGGAACCACTTGATGTCAAAACTGACCCCCTGACAAGATTAAACTGAAGGTGAAAGCCAAAAAAAAAAAAAAAAGTTATGAAGCACAAACTCCGACACGAATCTCGCGATAGTGCAATACGAATAAAAGAACTTGATGTGAATAAAAAAAGTTGTGAATTCGACGATAAATTCACAAGAATAAAAGAACTTGATGTGTGGAGCAATTAAATCAAGCAACCAAAATCAAAGAATATATATATATAGAGAGAGAGAGAGAGAGAGAGAGAGAGAGAGAGAGAAATCTTTGTTTACTAAGTTCGGTGTTAATTAACCTACTCTGGAGGGTGAGCAGCCCCTCCGATTTACTAGAATCAAGAGTATCACTTTACTGGGTACAAGGAATTAACAAACCCTTATTCTACCCAACACCTGAATCTCTTCTTGTGACCAAGACACTCAATTGACCTAGTCTACCCAAGGAGAAACCAATAACCTTTGCCTTTATTGTGTTAGAAAACCCTTATTCCCTCAATCTCAATTTTCTATGAATAAAGTAATCCATATTTATAGAAAAAATATATGCCTATTTATTTCAAAAGACAATTTTTTAAAATAAAACCAAATCTCATATTGTTTTTAAATATATCCAATTTAAAAACAAACACAATCTAAGTCAGAGTGCCCTCCAAGAAAGACTTTTTTTCACAAAAAATATCCAACTCACGTGTCTGCACCCCGCGCAAATGGCAGTGGCGATTCTACCTAACGCTGCGCCCCGCGCCACCTACAACATGAGTACCAGGAATTTATGACTTCATGTAACTGAGATTTCAAGGCATATCCAAAAATTTTCCACATTGCCTTTAAATCGATGGTGATATCTTCAACCGTGCTTCTCTCAACACATTGTCTCTGAGACACAAGGTAATATCACTAACCGCTCTTTCATTCAAATCACTTTTCTCCGCATCGGAGAGAGTTGCCGGCATTTGTGCACCCTTTAAGGCCTCAATACATTTGTTATGGACTAGAACAACCTTCATCTTCACCTTCCACAGCACGAAGTCGTTAGTCCCGGTGACCTTCTCAATATCAAACTTCGAACCCATGACAGTTAATTATCGATTGATCTGTTCCCCATGGTGTGCGCCAATTTTTGTGAATTTGACGATAAACTCACACCAATAAAAGAACTTGATGTGTGGAGCAATTGAATCAAGAAACCAAAATCAAAGAATATATAGAGACGATGGTAACTAATATGTACGCAAGTAAACAAATCAGAGAGAGAGAGAAAGAGAGAAAGAGAGATATAAATCTTTGTTTACCCAGTTCGGTGTTAATTAACCTACTCTAAAGAAGAGAACAACCCTCCGTTCTACTAGAATCAAGAGTATCAATTTACATCTAATATTGATATTTGAGATCAATAGTGAGTTTCAACTTGATTAATTGGAAATGATAAAAGTAAATGAATCATTTTTGCATTATGTGTCATCGTATGTCTTCCATCCAAATTTAATTCACTAAAACAAAGTTTATCAAGTGCAAGTAATTCTTTTTAAAGCTAATAGTGGAATGCATAAAACATGTATTTAGCAATACTTATATCTAATTTTTAACGCAATCCATAACACATACGAAAATAAGTTTTTTATAACCATATTGCTATAACTCTTGAAAAGTAGTACTAACGAACCCACAACAACCCTTTAGTATACTTCAGCCCCTATAAGTAAATTGCAATTTTATTTTTTTTCAGTCGTCACCCATCACCCTTCAATATCCAACTATTGAATATTGTTATGCAAGAGACACAACTATCTAATTGAGAAGTAAACAATAAAAAACACATCAATAACAAAATTCATCTAAGAAATCGCATCTGCAAAAACGTGAAAGGATCAAATCTCATCTTTATGAGGTCGTGAACAATCTCATCTTCACTCATTTCAATTTCTACAAAAAATAAAAAAATGCATCAATAACTAAATTAAGAAAAAACTAATTATCAAGCACACTTGTCACGTGAAATCATAATATAAATCTCAATAGTTGCATGTGTGATAGCGCCAGAAGAGAAGCTATCAGCAACTCTCACACTTGAATGAGCTTATCGGGTCTCTTTTAAGGATGAGGCTCGGAAGTTGGAAAAAATAGGTTTATACATTTTATAAAAGGTAAAATTATAGTCACTAAACGGCTTGATCAAACAAAACATTAACATTATTCTTTAAGAATTGAGATACGAATTAAGATCTGTCATGACTCATACATTAACTCTTGAGATTCAACTCAACTCACTAAAAACCCTTTTGGTGTATCCTAGCTAGCTAGTTCACTAATTGGAAGAAGAAAGAAAAAAAAAAGCATTGTCTATCTATTATAGTGTAATTCATGATGAATTGTACAGGTATTAAGTTCTTTGAGTTCTAGTAGAAAAGGTTGGAAGAGCTTTAAGAAAACAATATGAAACACCCAATGAGGAATTTGCATTTTTCTGCCTTTCTATGAGAGATTGGCAGAAGTGGGGGGACATCTATTTTTGGTACAATTTGTGATGATGATGCCATATTGACTATGCCATTATCAACTACAACAGTGAAGACCATAATGACAATGACGACAACAACAACATGGAGAGATTATGTGGATTCATTGCGGTTGTTTTTTGTGCAGTCAAATTGTAATCAGTAGTTGTCAATCGTTTGATCTTATGTGGCTTAGATTTGATTGTAGTTTTGATCTTATGTGGCTTAATAACAACAACATTGATTTATTTTAGTTTATAAACTAAAAGACGTGTTTGGTGACAGTTTTTTCAACACGAGCTTAAATCTTATTTTACCGATTTATAACTTATTTTCCAGGCGCTATTTCAAGTAGTTTATAGTTTATTATTTTTTTCTTCCATTTTTACCCTTATTGTTTTATCTAAATTTCCATTTTACCCTTTATTATTTATTGTATAATTTAAAATAAATAAAACAAATATAGTGCTATGTTCTGATTTTTTTTATATAAAATATTACAACTTTTTTTATTATATAATTCTAAGGACATATATAGATAATAGATTATGAGCATTGTTATTTAGTAAGAATTTTTTACACAAGAAAGACAAGCATCAACACATGGTAAAATCTTAAAGGATGATAACATTTAATCTTCCTCTTTTGTGGAAATCATGGGTGGTGATGGATATAAACAATGGTGGAGATTTATTCTTGCAATTCTTCTCCTTAAATTTTCTTACTAAAAAGTTTTTCCCATAGAGTATATCGTTACTTTCTTTGTTTACAATAAGTATATATCATTTCTTTTTACATAACACCTTGTACCAATTTTTATAAAGATAAATATTAAGACCATCTAACTATGAAATTGAAAATATTTCATTATAAATGAATTAATTGTTATGTTTGATTGTACACTAATGCAAAACTGGAAAAAAAAATTAAAAAATAAAAATACATATAAGTAAAATCAATAAAATTGTCTCATCTGCGTTTCTTCTATATCTCAAAATGATTTTCACTTTAAAACCAATACAACACTTTTTATTTATTTCCACTAAACATAGTAATACGGGGAGAGATCAAATTATACCAGTGTAATTTTAAAAAAATTACGCTCATTAATATTCCTTGATTTTATTTTGATCTAATGATTATTAAACAGTCACTTATAGACTCACATAACTCCATTAATAAATTAAAAAGTTTTCTTTTTAATTTTCTTGCCTTCCTTTTCTACCACTATATTATTGAAGTTTATTTTATTTTTTGACAAGACCATATTATTGGAGTTACTACCATCGAAAGAGATACTATTATTGATAATGATTAATCTCACAAAAGCTATATTCCTGAAAAATTCACGAATGATGTCTAACATAGAAAATGTCTATATAATTCTCTCCGCTTCTCTAAATTTCCAACCACAGTTGCTATATTCGACGACTCGATCCGTCAATTTAATTGAATAGTGTTTACGTCATTCCATCCATTTTGCGGAGAATTATTTTTATGCTTCATGCTTACTTTGTGAAGAATTATTTTTCCATTGGAGTGGGAAATGTGAATTTGTTGGCTCTTGGGTTAATAGGAAACAAAGGTGGTGGAGAATTACATAAACGAAGCTGTAATTTTTTTAAAAAAAATTGTGTTGTATATTGTAGCTTTTTTAATAATAATATTTTAGCGAAACATTTTGTGCTCCATATTATACCAAAACACCCGTGAATGGAGTGTTTTTGGGAATGTTGCAAGAAAAAAGTTTCAGCGAAAAAAAAAAGGTAAGAAAATAAAAAATGAAACTTTTTAATTTATTAATGGAATTATATGAATCTTTAAATGACTCTTTAATAATCATTAAATCAAAATGAAATCAAGAAATGTTAATAAGTATAACTTTTTTAAAATTACACTGGTATAATTTGACTCATCCCCTAATAATATACCTTTACTATTAAATTTTAATCCACATAACTACTCCACTAATCCACACCTTCAGTTCGCTGACGATACTCTCCTGTTGGGGGTTAAAAGTTGGGCAAATGTTCGAGCTCTTCGTGCAGTTCTTGTGCTTTTTGAATCTATGTCGGGTCTGAAGGTGAATTTCAACAAAAGCATGCTGGTTGGTGTTAACATTCCAGAGTCTTGGTTGTGCGAAGCTGCTTCTGTTCTGCGTTGTAGGGTGGGAAAAATCCCTTTCCTTTATTTGGGACTTCCTATTGGGGGTGATCCAAGACGTTTACATTTTTGGGATCCGGTTGTGGCTCGTTTAAAGAACCGTTTGTCTGGGTGGAAGAGTCGCTTCCTTTCCTTTGGTGGTCGCCTGGTTCTGCTTAAGTCTGTTTTGACTTCTCTTCCTATCTATGCTCTCTCCTTCTTCAAAGCTCCCTCAGATATCATTTACTCTATTGAATCTCTTTTAATAAATTTTTTTTTGGGGGGGGTGGTGTGAGGACTTTAGGAAAATTTCTTGGGTTACATGGAAATCTATTTGTCTGCGGAAGGAGTATGGAGGCTTGGGGGTGAGGCAGTTGCGGGAGTTTAATATGGCTGTTTTAGGAATATGGTGTTGGAGGATTCTAGTGGATAGAGAGGGACTGTGGTTTCGAGTGCTGGCAGCTCGGTATGGGTGTTGGAGTAAACCCTAAAAGCCAATCTATTTTGATAGTATTTGATTTTGTATTGGGACTTGATTTATATATTTTATATATATATATATAATAAGGCTTTTCTTTATTATGTTTATGTGTTAAAAAAATAGAGTCTCTAGAATAGTTAGTTCGTTAAATGGAACGTTAAGTAATACTTAATCGTGAGAATCCATTAACATGAGAACACTATTCTTAAATTATCCGTAGTCAAGCTTTATTGTGAATTGGGATAACATTAAAGCATATAGACTATTATGTTGATACACTGATGATCACATCTCTCGGATCATGGATAAGTAATTATCAAGTCTTCACATAAATATAAACATTTATATCGGATTGACCCACCATGAGAATACTACATAGTATGTTATGAAATGTCATAAGATATTCTCATAGTGATAAGTGGTGTATTCCACCCTTCGACCTGAAACCACTATGGACCCTAGATGTGGAGTCAAGTACTTTATTGCTGATCAAACGTTGTCCGTAGCAGGATGATCATAAAGACAGTTGATGGGTGTTTCACTAAGCATGATGAGGGACATGAGTGACCTAGATGGAATTTACCCCTCCTACATAACGGAAGATATGTCTAAGGGCCCAATATTGAACTTAACAAGGGTGGCGTATTATGCCTTGTGTTCAATATAGACATAAGGGTAAAAGGATAGTTATACACAAGATATTTATCACAGAAAGGTTTGTCAGATCACGTGACATTCTTGTGACTTGGGTAGCAGTGATGTGTTGCTAGATACCGCTCACTGTTTATAATACTAAGATTAATATTATTGCCAACGTTATAAGAACCTACATTGTCACACACATAAGGACAGTCAAGAAGGGAGAAAATAAGTAAGACTTATTTGGTTGGGGTGTGATTAGTAAAAATGGTTATTGGGCTTGTGAAGACCAATAAACATTTGACTTGAAAACCACACAAGAAACTCTATAAATAGAATCTTGTAGAGTTGAGTTGGTCACTCTTACTAGACACTCAAAATTTTGGAGAAAGAAAAGTTCTCTGAAATCCTAACCTAATTCCCTCAGCCTTCATCTTGTAGCAGCTAGCACTGAAAGTTGAAGGAAGCTGTTCGTGTGGACCGGCTAGAGGTGCTGCGATTTCGTGGCGCTTGTGATCAATTTTCGAGCACAGGATTTGCTATACTAAAGGTAATAATCTAAACTCTGATCATGTTCATTCACAAGGATCCATTGATGGGAAATTCTGTTAAAATTCCGCTGCATATTATCTCTGTTTAAGATACTATTTCCCTACAATGGGATGGAGAGCGGCAGGCTCCGAGAGGGAGGGCGGAGAGGGTCTTATTGGTGGAGAGAGATAGTGCGTATTAGAGAGGGAGGTGAGACAGGGGACAGATGGTTTGGAGAGAATGTTATGAGGATGGTGGGGGACGGTTCAGATGCCTTATTCTGGACTGATCCTTGGGTGGAAGGGATCCCTTTGAGTGAGAGGTTTGGTCGCCTGTTTGACTTAGTGGAGACTAAACAGTGTACGGTGGCGGAGATGTTTTCGTTAGGGTGAGGAGCCGATGGGGAGGCGTGGGTGTGGCGGCAGTTGAGGGGGTGGGAGGAGGATGAGTTGAGGGAGTGCCAGTCTTCATTATTTACCCTTTTTTTTTTGCAGGACCAGTCCTTGGATAGGTGGCAGTGGCAGTCAGACCCTGCTAGAGGCTACACTGTCCGGGGAGCATATCAGCTATTGAATACACAGGTTTCGACTCTCACGGACGACGCAGTTAACCTAATTTGGCATCCTCATGTTTCTTTGAAGGTCTCTATCTTTGTGTGGCGTCTTTTGCATGACAGGTTGCCCACAAAAACCAACCTAGTCACTTGTGGCATCTTATCTACTGCAGCTCACCTGTGCGTTTCGGGTTGTGGAGAGGTGGAGTAAGCACATCACTTATTCTCATGCGGCACTTTTGGTTCTCTTTGGACGTTAGTACGGTCGTGGATTGACATTTCAGTGGTGGAGTTCACTTCGATTCGCGATCATTTTGTCCAGTTTACATTCTCAGCAGGTGTTTCTCGGGCACGTCGTTCCTTTTTGCAGCTCATCTGGCTCGCGTGTGCTGGGTACGTAGTGTGGACGGAGAGGAACCACAAGTTATTCCGAAGTCAGCACTACTTTTCAGTTGTTGGACAGGATCAAGCTTCTTTATCTTAGGTGGTTGAAGGCGACTTGTGTTACTTTAGCTTTTAACTACCATAGTTGGTGGTCTAGTACTTTACTTTGCTTGGGTCTTGTATGATCCGTCTCTGATTATCTCTTTATATCTCTTTTGTAATTCTTTGTAAACTTTAGTAGTCTACCTTGGCACATCTTGTGCTAGGGAGATTATTTATATATATATATGTATCTCATTTTGGCTTGTTCAAAAAAATTATAAGAGTGTTTTAATAAATGACAATAATTTTATCATTAAAATTGAGACAACTAATCATTTTATAAAGAACTAAACTCAACCTAAAAAATAAGGTATTTTTCATGTGGCAGAAGTAGTAGTATATATTTAATTATTTATATAGTTAAGGACTAAATTTATGAAAATGTGATAGTTTAGGAACTTAATTAATGATTTATTTAAATCTTGTTTGGCGAAACAAATTTTTGAATTTATAATCTATAAGTTTATATAATTAAAAAATACTTTTTTGATAGCTGACTTTTTTTTCACGAACTTATACTTCATTCGTCCCAAAATAAATAATCTATTTTGATTTAGGATACTATTCATATGTTCTTCTTTGACCATATTTTTCTACTAATATATATATATATATATATATATATATATATATATACAAATATTAGCATATGAGATGTTGTTTGGTTTATCTTGACGAATACTTTCAAAATATACTATTTTTACATGATTCTTATAATTTATTTTGTTAAATTAATTCAATGAACTTATATCTTCGTGCTTTTCCCCTTAATTTTACTTTGTGATCTTACTTAAAAAAATTAAATATTTATTGAACATATTTTATTTTTATATCATTTCACATTTATAATTAGTTTAATTGTTTATCAAACACTAACAATTCATCGGTTGATTTGTACTCCCTCCATTCCTTTTATGTTTCGTTTTTTTACCACTTCACACATGAGAATGCACAACTTTAATTACTAACATCTTTAATTATTGATTATAAATATTATTAAAAATTTAGATTTTGAAAATAATTATCGAGATAAATTAAACAATATCTTTATATAGTAACATTTGTTTGTATATATTATTAAACAATACGATCGGACAGAGTCCACAAATCCTAATTCAACTAGCAGAAATATCGAAATTGCGAATGTCGAACGCCATTATCGGAGTTCGATCTCGGTCCTCCACTTTATGTTTGTGAGTTTCTAATGATTTACTATTTCATCGATACCAACAAAATAAATGATCGAGTACTTTATAGCTTATAAACCGATTTATGGGCTATAGTCTAGTTAGCGGTGGAGGAAGAAAGGATTCAGATTTTCTGTTGTAGGAATCTTGTGCACTTTCATGCATTAACTAATACTGATCGTCCGATCTACAATTAGTAGTTGAGATTGTTTCAATATATAAAACTATGTGTTCAATCAAAATTATCCGATTTAAAATGGATGACTATGATTAGTTACTACATGAAA
Source organism: Trifolium fragiferum (assembly GCA_954870985.1). Taxonomy (NCBI): domain Eukaryota; kingdom Viridiplantae; phylum Streptophyta; class Magnoliopsida; order Fabales; family Fabaceae; genus Trifolium; species Trifolium fragiferum. Next base: position 19,797,572 of record OX940789.1, read on the forward strand.
CTGTGTGGAATTTCTACGGCAGAAAATCCGGATCCAAGAAGAAAGCATTGCTGAAGAGATAGATAATCGAACTGTGATTAGGCACCATGGCACTAACTTTCATACACTTTCATTCATATTCATATTGGAAATGATTACACCAATGACTCAAACAACACACCATAAAATTAAAATAAAATTCTCCTATAATGTTTATATTTTCCATATTGGTAGGCTCACAACAATGGCGGAAATTTTGTATCATCCTAACAAATCAACACGTCCACACACACCATTTAGTCAACTCCATCATGTGTCAAACACAAAATCATCATAATAGTAACTGTTCATGCAAAAACAAAAAACAAAAAAAACCACACATTATGGTTCTGATTTTTCCATTACCACACATCATAGTAACTAGTCTATGTTTATGTTTATGACACTTTGCTGTAAAGTGTTACATAATTGTGATCATTTCACGGTTTATGTTAACTTTTTCATGTTTTCATTAATCAATGTTATGTCTTTTATTTTTCTCTCTCTTCCTTATCTCTCTGTTCTGTATTCATTGCTTTCATGGGTCTATTTAATTTTTCTTTCTAATCAAAAGGGTCATTTTATTTTCTCATAATTTGTTTCTGTTTTTCTTCTTCTCACCGCCAAAATTAACTCTTTTCTTTAACAACACGGTATCTTTTTTGTTTTTATTTCAATTTTCTATGTCATCTTTTGTTTTGTCTTGAATTTTTTAATTGTCTCATGTTCACACTTTCTGTGTTTATTGCTTCTGGTTTATCAAGTTTTGATTTTTAAGATAACCCTCTATGTGTTTGTTGATTTGTCTATGAGAAAATGGCATTGGAGTTAAGTTTGCATTCAAAAAATGTGTTTTTTTACTTTTACATGATTCTATTGTTTAGCTTTGGAATCTTTCTTGTAAGTTCAATCAATGAAGAGGGTTCAAATCTTTTGATGTTCAAAAGTTCACTACTTTTGGGTTCAAATGATAATCTTTTTAATTGGAATGTTTCTGATTTAACTCCATGCAATTGGACTGGTGTTTATTGTATTGATTCAATAGTAACTTCTGTTAATCTTTACCACCTTAATCTCTCTGGTAATTTGTCTTCTAAAATCTGTAATCTTCCATGGTTAATTGAGTTGAATGTCTCTAAAAACTTCATCTCTGGTCCAATTCCTGATGGTTTTGTTAACTGCGATAAACTCGAGGTTTTAGACCTTTGTACAAATAGGTTTCATGGACCATTTTTGACGCCTATTTGGAAAATCAAAACACTTAGGAAGCTTTACCTTTGTGAAAATTACATGTATGGTGAAATACCAGAAGAGATTGGTAAATTAACATCACTTGAAGAGTTAGTGATTTATAGCAACAACTTAACAGGAAGCATTCCTGCTTCGATCAGTAAGTTGAAACGGCTTAGAGTTATTCGGGCAGGTTTGAATGGTCTCTCGGGAAAATTACCTTCAGAAATCAGCGAGTGTGAAAGCTTAGAAACATTAGGGTTAGCACAGAATCAGTTAGTAGGTTCTATTCCAAAAGAGCTTCAAAAGCTTCAGAACCTTACTAATTTGATTCTATGGCAAAACTCTTTTTCTGGTGAGCTTCCTCCTGAGATTGGAAATATTAGTAGCCTTGAATTAATTGCTTTGCATCAAAATTCATTAATCGGTGATGTCCCGAAAGAGCTCGGGAGGTTACCACGGTTGAGGAGGTTGTACATGTACACAAACCAATTGAATGGAACAATTCCCCCTGAGTTAGGAAACTGTACTAATGCTATTGAGATTGATCTATCTGAAAACCATTTGATTGGTATCATTCCTAAAGAGTTAGGTCAAATCTCTAATCTTACCTTGCTTCACCTATTTGAAAACAATTTGCAGGGTCATATTCCAAAGGAGCTAGGAAATTTGAGGCTGCTGAGGAATTTAGATTTGTCGTTGAACAACTTAACAGGTAGAATTCCATTGGAGTTTCAAAATCTTAAACTCATGGAGGATTTGCAGCTATTTGATAATCAACTTGAAGGTGTGATTCCACCTCAACTTGGAGCTTTTAGAAACCTTACTATTCTTGATATATCTTCAAATAATCTTGTCGGTATGATACCAAACCGTCTTTGTAAATATCAGAAGCTTCAATTCCTTAGCCTTGGATCAAATAGGCTCTTTGGAAATATTCCTTATAGATTGAAAACTTGTAAGTCACTTGTGCAGTTAATGGTTGGGGATAATCTTTTGACAGGAAGTTTACCTGTTGAATTGTATGAACTTAATAATCTTACCGCGCTTGAGCTTCATCAGAACAGATTCTCCGGGTTGATCAGCCCTGGAATTGGTAAACTTGGGAATCTAGAGAGACTTCACTTGTCAGATAACTATTTTTCAGGTCATCTACCATCTGAGATTGGAAATTTGTCACAGCTTGTAACATTCAATGTTTCTTCTAACCGTTTCAGTGGAAGTATTCCGCACGAGTTAGGAAACTGTGTGAAGCTGCAGAGGCTTGATCTCAGCAGGAACAAGTTTACTGGTATGCTTCCAAGTGCAATTGGAAATCTTGTGAATTTGGAGCTACTAAAGGTTTCTGATAATATGCTTCTTGGAGAAATACCGGGCACTTTGGGGGACCTTATTCGTCTAACCGATTTGGAACTCGGTGGAAATCGGTTTTCAGGAAGCATCCCTTTTCATTTTGGAAGACTTTCTGCTCTTCAGATAGCACTAAACTTGAGTCACAACAATCTTTCTGGTACAATTCCTGATAGCTTAGGGAGCTTGCAAATGCTAGAATCACTTTACTTAAATGATAATCAACTTGTCGGCGAAATTCCTTCATCAATTGGTGACTTACTTAGTCTTTTAGTATGCAATGTATCTAACAATAAGCTGATAGGAACTGTTCCTGACACAACCACATTTAGAAAGATGGATTTAACAAATTTTGCTGGGAACAACGGTTTGTGCCGTGAAGGTACTAATCATTGTCATCCATCTCTAACTTCATCTCATCATGCGAAGCCGATGAAAGATGGCTTATCAAGGGAAACGATAGTGAGTATTGTCTCTGGTGTAGTTGGTTTTGTGTCTCTTATTTTCATAGTTTGTATATGTTGGACTATGATGAGGCACCGCCGCAGCGATTCTTTTGTTACGATTGAAGAACAAACAAAGCCTCATGTTTTAGATAATAGCTATTACTTTCCAAAAGAAGGCTTCACTTACAATGATCTCTTGGAAGCTACTGGGAATTTTTCAGAAAGCGAAGTTATAGGAAGAGGAGCTTGTGGAACTGTCTACAGAGCTGTCATGAATGATGGTGAAGTTCTTGCTGTCAAGAAACTGAATACACGTGGAGGAGAAGGAACAAGCGTCGACCGAAGCTTCTTTGCAGAGATTTCAACTCTTGGAAAGATCAGGCACAGGAACATTGTGAAGCTGCATGGATTTTGTTATCACGAGGATTCCAATCTTCTATTGTATCAATACATGGAAAATGGAAGTCTTGGTGAAAAACTTCATAATTCAAGTTCAAAAGCATGTGAACTGGATTGGAACGTTAGATATAGAATAGCTCTAGGAGCAGCAGAAGGCTTATGCTATCTTCATATTGATTGCAAACCTCAAATCATTCATCGCGATATCAAGTCAAACAATATTTTGCTTGATCAAAGTTTTCAGGCTCATGTTGGAGACTTTGGATTGGCAAAGTTGATTGATTTTTCATTATCAAAATCTATGTCTGCTGTTGCTGGATCATATGGCTACATTGCCCCAGGTATGAATAAGTTCAATATAAAGGTACTACAGCAATTATAGTTTTACTTGTAATAATAATTGAGTTTCATTTTTAATCTTGTTATGATTTACTTTCCAATGTTCATTTTTATAATATAGTGAGCTGAGAAAAGAATAGCTTATACCTAGAAAGCATATCAAGAGATTATATTAGTTGAAAGATTATCATTCGCTTAACATTTAGTACAATATTATAGGTAGTTTATTTTAGTAGTGGCCAAGTACATTTGTTCTCACACTTAGTTGAGTACCTAAGTTGTACTCCGCAACTGCAATTTTAGTCGCAATATAAAGATTTTAGAGGTCTTTGTAATAGCATTGTTGTTGGTGTGTCAAGTGCGAGTTAGAAGTCTCACATTGAATGGAAAAGTGAATGTTGAGCAACATATAACTGAGAGAATCCCTGTATCTAATGCCTTAAGATTTTTGGTTAAGATGTGGTATCGAATCTACTTGTCTGGTTGTTCAAAACCCAATGTGATGATTCCCCAGGACTCCCCTCCCGACCCAACAATTGCAACCTAAATTGTGGCCATATTGGGCTCATTTTCCTGCCTTTATTCACAATATCAAGGTTGTAACTTCGGTTTTAAATTATGGTCTCAACCGCAATTGTGTCCACAATATAAAGGACTTTGAAGTTTGTGTAACAACATTGCAACTGCGATGACCGCGCCTTACTGCAATATAGAGGTTTGTAGCGAAACTGCAAACGTGATTGCAACTGCAATTTAAAACCTTGGATGTAATTGTATTCACAACTGCGGCTGCAATCGCAATTTAGAACTATGATTGAGTCATTATATTGCTTCTACTTTTCTAATTGTTGCTTGATTTATTTATATTTTCAGAATATGCTTACACCATGAAGGTGACTGAAAAATGTGACATCTATAGTTTTGGGGTAGTTTTGCTGGAACTAGTTACTGGGAAATCACCGATTCAACCAATGGAACAAGGTGGTGATTTAGTTAACTGGGTGAGAAAATCAATTCAAGCATCAGTACCTACATCTGAATTATTTGATAAGAGATTGGATTTGAGTGAACAAAAAACTGTTGAAGAAATGTCTCTTATTCTTAAAATTGCATTGTTTTGCACAAGTTCATCTCCACTTAATAGGCCTACAATGAGAGAGGTAATTGCAATGTTGATTGATGCTAGGGAATATGTCAACCAATCACCAACCTCTCCTTCATCTGAATCTCCACTTGATGAAGATAAAAGTTCTTCTTCCAAAGGTAAGGATACTCTACTATACTGTGAGATTTTCACTTCACAAGAGTAAGCAATTTTTTTGTCTATCTATAGATTTGGATTCCCTCCTGTCAAATCTCAATCGTTGGATTCATCTAATGACTACTTAGTCGTCAGAGAGATAGGAGAGGCCTTTATAATTATACCACAATTCCGCATTAGATTGCATCAAAAACAAAATTATATAAGAGAATATATTTCTTCCTATATCATTAAGAGAATAAACTCACATACATTTTGGTATAAATAATGAGTGATGAACATATTGACTTATCATAGTTTGTGCATGCAGATGGTGGTTATGAGTTGTGAATCACAAGAAGCTTCACTAAGTCCTCAAAGGAGAGTTGCATCATTTCCAAATGTTTGAATCTTGGCCCCTAGCTATAATTGAATAAGTAACTTAAGCAACAAGAAAGTCACAATATCACTTTCCAAGAAGCAAATGCAATGCTTTAACACAACCAAGTATACTTAATTAATGTGCAAGTCATTAATGTCCAATGACTATCTTTATGATTTTACACAAGTTGGTGAAATATATACATTGTATATTTATATACCTAGTCTACTCATCTTAGACATTTGTAGTATACTTCTATGCATGTCGCAGTCGCAGCGACTATAGAGGATATAAACTCGGGGTTGGCGGGTAGTGTTGGAAAATGAAGAAGTTTCGTATTGGACAAAGTAAGGAGAATGAAAATGTATAGGGTGGTGTTTTTTTGGACTCTTTAGTATGTTTTCTCATCCTCCACATATATTTACAAAACTATATATATCTCATTTGTTCAGTTTTATGAATTCTCTCAACTCTTCCACTCCATATTTTCTTTAATTTTACATGATAGTAGAAGAAATTGTATCTCTTAATTATCAAAAAATAAAAAATAAAATAAGAAGAAGAAAGTATCTCTTAGATGTATATAGAATTTGTATTAATTATGTAAAACTCAAATATTTTGGTAACGTGGGAGTATTTTAGGGTTACACTTTGCTATTTGGAGACACCTATTGTCACACCAAGAGCGTGGGCATTTCTTCACGGTGGAGTTTCACGAGTGGATCAACCTTAATTTAAACCATAACTTTGGGATAAGATATGGCACTGATTGGATAGGAGTTTGGGCTACCACATGTTTTTTATTATGGCAATGGTGAAATAAAAGTCTCCATGATGGTGAGTTCATGCTTCCGGAGAAACCTTGTCAAGTGATAATGAATTATGTGGATACGTACAAGATGTGTATGAAGACAGAGGATTAGATCAAGCCTGAGAAAATGCAGCAGCAGATGAACATAGCATGGATACCACCATCATCTGATTGGTTTTTTTGAATACTGACGATGCAGCGAAACAAAGTGAGAAAACTGCTGGATGTGGAGGAGTAATTAGGAATGATAAGGGCAGCTGGATTGATGGCTTCGCTAAAGCTCTTGGGGATACCACTGCGTACATGGCTGAATTATGGGGTATATATGAAGGTTTAAAGCTTGCTCATCATAGAGGAGTAAAGAAGCTAGAGCGCGCTAAGAACAGACGCAACAGTTTTAGCTCAAAGTTTATAGGATTGGGAGCATGGTAGTGTAATGGGATGTGTGCTCATGAGGAAGATCAGGAACTTGATGGATGGCCCATGGGAAATAAGGATTACTCATGTTTATCGAGAGGCTAATAGGTGTTTTGATATGTTAGCCAACATGGGAAGCGGATGTACTAGCGGGATAGTGTTTTTTTTGCAAACCCTCCTTCTAGGGTGGTGCAACTTGTAGATGATGATGTTAGGGGTGTTTCCTTCCCCCGTTTGATTTCCTTGTAATTCTTTTCGGGCTTAGGCCCGTTGAATACAAAAAAAAAATAAAAAAAAAAATATATGTGAGTGTGGGAGGCCAATGTAGGGTACATATTTTATGGGTACTTCTTCGAATTTGTTAAAATGGGAGTGTAGGAAGCTCCCTGAATTTTGCAAATTTATTTCTCCCCCCTCTCATCCAAAAATAAAAAACTCCAATATTTTTTTTTTTGGAACCTAAGCTTATTTCGGAATTTATTTTCTAAAATGGAAAAAAATTCAGAAAATACTTAGATTCCAAAATTCTTAATTTAGTAATAGAATAAGAACCAATTACGTTTCATTCATATTTTGTAGAACCAAAATTCCTCTGGCCATCTATAAACCAATTTTTGGTAATTCTCATTTCTTGCATGAACCCAACATCGAAGACACTTAATTTTTGACCCACAAGTATTTGATGGTTTAATGTATTTGACAATTATGATTTTATGTTCATTCGGTTTTTGTGTTTGGTTAAAGAATTTGAGTATTATTTGGATGGTTTAATGATTGGTATTTGGATTGGTATTAAAATATTGGAAAAATGAGTAGTTGTTTGTAGAAAATAGATTAGAACAAAAATGAATGGTCTTGGTTTTTGGTTCCAGTGTTTTTCGAATCTAAAATCCAAATCATATAACTAAATGGTTCGAAAAATAGATTCTGAATTTAATTTTTCTGCGTTTCAGATATTCTACGTTACAAAAATTGCCAATCTATGAATTATTTCAGAAACAAGAATCCAAAGTACTGGAATATAAGTGAAAAAATAAATATGAAGTGGATTATGCCCGAAGAATTATGATGATTTAATGATTGGTATTTGGACTGGTATTAAAATATTAAGGCTTAATAGATTTTTTGGTTACTGTATGTTCGCGAATGTTTAGTTTTAGTTCTTGTATTTTGTTTTGTTGCAAATAAGTCCCTGAATGTACAAAATTTGTTGGTTTTAGTCCCTAAAGTCAAAATCCGCAGGAAAACCTTAAGGAAAATTCGCACAAAAACTACAGATTTACCTACAGATTTTGACTTTATGGACTAAAATCAACAAATTTTGTACATTTATGAACTTATTTGCAACAAAACAATATACAAGAACTAAAACCAAAAATTCGCGAACATACAGGGACTAAAAGATCTATTAAACCAAATATTAATATTGGAAAAATGAATAGTTGTTTGCAGAAAATAGGTTAGAACAAAAACAAATTGTTCTGGTTTTTGTTTTCAGGGTTTTTCAAATCGAGAATCCAAACCACATAACTAACTGGTTCAAAAGATAGATTCTTAATTTAGTTTTTCTGCGTTTCTGATGTTCTACGTTCGTAAATCAGTGAATTAATTCAAAAACTAGAATCCGAAGTACGGAATATAAGTGAAAAAATAAATATGAAGTGGACTCTGCTTGCTTGTAGAATTATGCAGGTTATACATATTCCTGGAATTTTTGGATTCTATTTTATGAAATATACTAGTTCCAGTTGTAAAAATTTAAACTTCGAATACACAAAATAATCGGTTCAAAATGCACATTATCTTATAATTCACACAAAATGAGTGTAGACAAGTTTTGACATAAATTTAAACTTGGAATACACAAAAGAATCGCTTAAAAAAAGTGAAAGTATAGTGGGTATTATTTGCATCTATAAAAATTGTTTTCGAAATATAGATTCTGAAAAAGAAAAAAAATTATTCCGGAAAGTACATTCTGAAACATCTTTGAGGGTAAAAACAAAATTTGCGGGGGGATGGTGTGGGGGAGAAATTTTTCTGAATTTGTAACATACTAGTTTTTATACCCGTGCGATGCACGGATGAAGTTTGTTTTTAATATATTGTACTATTGTGTAGAGTAGAGCATCAAGCGGGTTCGATCGGATTTGGGTTCAAAAAGGCTCATCCAAAAAAAAACAACCGATAATGTAAAATTTTGGCCCATCACCGACCATTTCAAATATCGATTTTGTCAGGTGTCGCTTTATATGGATTACAAGTTGGTTGGTTCGGTTTATTCAGATTAGCACATTGATAAAAAAAAAACACACACACACATATAGATTAATAAAATAATTTATTAATGAATATCATCTAGAGATTAGATCAACAATATGACGAAGACATAATTTAACTTTACAATAATACAGTCTAACTTGAATTTTGTGTGTAAATAACTTTGCAATAAAAAAAGCGTAGCCTCAATACAAATGATAAGACAGAAAAAGACTCGTGATTTTACAACTTCGGTCAGGTTCGATTAACAACATATTTAAATTTTCAAAACCGAACCCGACTGTATTTAATCGTTTTTACCCATTGTTTATCACCGTAGACCCGACAAAAATAATAGTTTATTCCAACCAATAAATAAAAAAAGCAATTAAAATTAATTAAATATAAATTAAAAGGAAAAGGAATATGAGGTGGCACTATTGGTAGCAATCTACAGTAGTAATTTTACTGTCCTTTTTTGTCAAGAGTATAGATATGAGTCCATATTCATTAGGCTTGTGAGACTCAAATTGGCAAAGCAACAATGAGACATTGAGATGTGGTCTCTGAGATTAAACATAGATGATAGATGTAATGAGTCAAAAAATCGAAATCTACTTTTTGCACCCCCTTGATTTCCACAACCATCCCATGAAATTACTAAAATATCCCCTCGCAATTCATGGTGCGAACACATTTCGCTTTCTGGAATGCGAATGTGTAAATTTTATGACGTTTCTTCCACAGCCAAGATACATCCACCCCCATTTAAAATTTGGGAAAATCTTTATTCGCTTTTCATAAAGCAAAAGTTAAGTAACATGTTCGCTTTCTACAAAGAGAACTCGTCTCCTATATAAAATGCCTTCACATTTTTCCCCTCATTCGAACTGTTCGCTAAAAACACCCCCCCCCCCCCCCTCCCCCTCCCAAAACTCGAGAACCTCACCAAAATCGAAGATTTGTTGCTCACTGGTGGTCGAAATTCTCTAACAGGTAAAGAGGAAACCATCAAACAAGAGGTTAGTCCATATTTCGACCATTTCCAATTTGCATGTGGCGTTTTTTCCTTTTTTTTCTGACTTCGATTCGCTTTCTAATACGCGAACGATGTATATGGTGTTCGCCTTCTAGTTCTGAACTCTGAATAAATGACTTTGGACTTTGAACATATAGTAAAAAAAAGAAAAAGTCTACTCTAGACATGCAAGTAAACGCTTCTGATAGAAGATTGAACCAAGTAAAAACTCTGATAGAAGATTTCAAATCAACCTTCAACTCATAACAAATATGAAGCCAATGATCAAAGAAATCAAGAAGAAATTTAGTTTTAATATCATTGTAATTTAGTTTCACTTTGTCTTGTTAACAAATATGAAGCAAATTTTACATTGAAAAATGTATTCTTTAAACTTTTAAAAATAAGATTACACAAGTCCCAAGATTTTTTTACCTTATTTAATTTCTTAACTAGTGCCTCGGGGGCACTAGTTAGCATTTCTCATAAATAAATTACCTAGTTTTTATCAATGTGATTCATCACTCATATACAAACTGGTGAATCTGTATGGTACATGAAAAACTACACACCCAAAATTGAAAACTATGGTCACACTATTGACTATCCTATATGTTGATTGTAACCATTCAAAACAAAAATTGAACCAATGCTCAATTGCATTTACCTAACCTTACTATTATTAACATAACAATAATGATTACTATTACTATAGTTTGAAAGTAAATCAAATCTAGCTCCTTTATTTTTCAATGCACATCCAAGCTTCTTCCACCACCCTCTCTTCTTCTTACTAGTTACATGACATAAATGTGAATCCGATTTTTTCCTCCTCAATAGTCCCTTCACTTCAGGTGGCTTATAGGTCCTAATCAAAGGCCACTTGATTCCATCAAAAAATAGGTGTTGTTTAACATCGGTCGCACCTCTGGCACACCCTAGTCTGTTTTTAGGATCTTTCACTAACAACTTCTCTATTAAATCCCTCGCTTCTACCATCCCTACCTCTTCACTCTCCGCCACATGGAACTTCACGTCTTTATTAGATGCTATATTACGTAGTGTGTTCTCTTTGTTACAACCCTTAAACGGGGTTGTTCCATATAACAACTCATAAATAAAAACCCCAAAAGCCCACCAATCCACGCCATTACCATGACCGTTACCCGAAACAAGCTCTGGGGCTAAATACTCGTGGGTTCCAACACACGACCGTGAAAACGCCGTAGTTGGTTCCGCAACAAACTCGGCAACGACTCGCCCACACGAATCACGAGATCTTGATCGATTATAACTGAAACAACCGTAAGTGGAACCCACATGAGTTTTTTGAACGGTACAACACTCGAAAGTAGGTGCCACGTCAGCTTTAAAGCAAAGATCAAAATCGGAAAGCATGACGTGTCCATCTTCACGTAGAAGCACATTCTCAGGTTTTAAGTCACGATACACAACACCCATTGCGTGAAGATACTCGAGCGCAACAAGTATCTCGGCTGCGAAAAAACGCGCTGCCGAGATCGGGAGTCGGTTTCCCGGCTGTTTTCGGAGGAGAGAGTGAAGGTCACCACCAGGACAATAATCTATAAGAAGACACGTGTAATGAGAGACATCAATACGCGCGTATAGAGTGGGGAGAAAAGGATGATCAAGCGCGTGAAGAATCTCCGCCTCCATTTCCGCGTGAGAGAATTTCTTAGGAGTAAGAAGATCTTTATCAACAACTTTAAGTGCAAAATTAGCGCCGTCGTAATCACGGAGGCGACAGAGAAAAACACGGCCAAGGTCACCGGAGCCAAGATGACGGAGAAGTTTTAAATGACGGAGATGAAGACGTCCGTCAGAAGAGAGATTTGTAGCAGCCTTGATAGCAGTCCAGTTTGGATCAGAACTGCGGTGAGGACGACGGATGATGGCGGAGGAAACAGTGTCAGTTGCAGCGGCGGAAGCGGTTGAGAGACGGTCGTTGAAGCTGAGAGCAAGACTGCTTGTGCGGGCTAAGCTGGTGCGAGCGGAGGAGGAGGTGAAGGTGCGGTCGGTGGTTGTGCTTGTGAAACTGAGGTCTAGGTCGGAATCGGGGGGTGGGAATAGAAATGTTGGTTCTTCCATTTTGTGAATGATGAATGAATGAATGAAATGTGTTATTACTACGTTGGTGTTTGGTTTTGGTTTATAGTATATAAAGGGATAGGAAGAGAGTGAAGGTGGGTCAGAAGGTTCAATAAGTTGACCCATAAGTATTATTGATGGAGACAGTAGATAGATAGATGCAGAGGTTAGGTTGACCAACTCAAGGTATTAGATTACAATTTACAAGTTTACTAAGTTGTTAAATTAATTTAATATTTGTGGTACATAGTTTCAGCTAATATCAAAGTTGATAAGTAATTTTTATATTTCTGATTTATATTATATATATTATAATAATTTTAACACTATTTTGTTAACTTTATTTTTTTGAAAAATATGTCATGAGTTAAAATTATAGAATGGTGATCAATGATTATTATCAGATTTTTTTTATTTTTTTGGTAAACCAAATGTATCCTCCGCGCGCAACTGTAGAGACTAATCCTCTTGAGGTAACTGAGATCCATTTAAGGGATTGACTTCTTCCAACAAATGTTTTTCCATACGCATCAAGGAACGAACTCAGGATCAAATGGTTAAGGGACCCAAGCATCTACCACTTGTGTCACACTATGTCGGTGATCATTATCAGATTTTATACATGTTATGTCATATTGTTAGTGTATAATTTTGGCTATTAATATTTTAAATTATTTATTAGGAAAAAATAAAAAAATTAATTTTTTTTAAAAAAATATCTTGAGGTAAATCAAATATTTTGTAGATTAACATTTGTTTTAATATGTTAGTGAAAAAAATATATATAATATTATGTGAACAATGTATATGGTAATGCATAGGTAGTGATTTATTAGCTGTTTTGATTAGTTGTTTGAAGCCTTGGAAAACAAGGGAGCTAGGTGCTGAATAATTTCCATAGGATCCGTGTATTATATACAGCTCAAGGGGGGCGATAATTAATGGCTGCCTGCCGGTAGATAAGAAAGTCCGATTTAGGACTTATATTGGGATTTGGATTCGTATTTGTACAAAGTTAAGCTTTATTCTTACTGGTAATTGAAGATTTATAAATAGTCGTTTGATTTTTAATTATCATGTGATGGACGAGTCCATTTATTTGTTTGGACATGTTGTAGCTACGTAACTTTGTATTTCACGATCGTTTAGTTTCATTTATCAGTGGACTCTTGTGAACTTTTGTAATTTTTTTGGCACACCTATATTGAAGGGACTTGTTTTGTTGATTAATATATATTTTATTTTGGCTTGTTAAAAAAAATTCATATTTATACATGATTTTTAGAACATAGCATATATTTATGGTTGAAAATACAGAAAAAATATATGTAATTTTTGGTTTTTTGCGGTGTTCGTTTGGTTCAGATTGACAGATTTATTTTGATCAATTATAGATTCAATCAATGGCAAAAACATAAACAATTCGATGACATGAGTATTTTGGTAACATCAACGATCCGATCTGAATATGCCGTTTTATGCTATTAACTTGAATGTTGTGAATTTTTTCTCAAATTTATTCTTTTTGTTTTTAGTGTTGTTGAATTTATGCTTGTATCTATATGTTTGAATGAATGAATGTTATATTTTAGTCAAAAAAAAAAAAAAAGTGGAAAATAGAGGGTTAGAATTAGAATTTAGAACCATAAAGTAGTAGAAAATTAAGGAGAAAAATGGGTGACGATGATGGTCCCATGTGGTGGGGTAATATACAAGAGTTTTAAGCTCTTGAAGGGTTGGGACCTACGTGGGAGGAAAGGGATTAGTGATGCTGTCTGCCACGTGGTCAACATTGGACCTACATTGTCGCTTATTCAATATTCCATTTTTCCTTAATTTCTTAATAAATTATTACTCAAGAGTGGGCTATAATACATAGTTCATTAATAAATAATGGAGCTCACCTTCCTTAGGTACCAATATTATTAAATTTGCTGCTAATAAAAATAATGGAGAGTACAAAAACTATTCATCTTTGTGCTCATCAAAGAAAATTGTAATGTAGTATAAAAATTGTAGTTCGAATTCGAAACATTTTACTTATTCTAACTATTAAAAGGATTATAATTTTAGGTTGCACATTTGTAGAGCTAAAATTAAGTTTAGAGATATGAAATTAATTTTGGTGTACATTTGATTTCTCTATAATAGACTTAATTTTGTCTTTAAAATTAATTAAATTTGATATTTAAATTTACTGTTAGCTAAATTTTCTAAACATAAGTTATTTTATTTTCAACTTAATTTTTGTTACAATTAATTATTAATTCACTCAAAATTAATTTTGTTCACAAATTCAAATATATATATAAATTTATATTTTTATAGGACTCTACAAAAATTATGAACCGCCATCCCTAGTGATAAGATCCAACTGCTCTTCTTTAATGAGGGTTGTGTTAAATTTAAGAAATGTTAATATTTAATTGCAAACAAAATTGAATTGAAGGAATGGGTGATGCTCCCTTGCCTGACTAGTACATTATAGTCAACTCCAATTTATTTAGGGAATCTGATCTCTTCTAAAATTGTCGATAAAACAATAAGTTATATGTACAAATTAATGTATACACAATATAATCTATAGTTGTTACGAGAAAAAGATATGTTGAACAGTAGTAGTAGTATATGGCAAAATGACATTATATATAGGAAAATTCTAATATGGATCATTTCTTCTTGTGGTCTATGGTAGATCATTCATAAAAAATCATATAACGAATATGAATTTTACAAAATTCACTGTTGGATTTAAAGTTTATATCATATAGATTATCTATAGAAAATTTTAGAAAAATTGAAAATCATTTGATATGTTATTGAGACTCATCAAGATTAACGGTTTATTAAATACTGTAAATCTTGATAAATCCCAATAAAATATCAAATGATTTTCAATTTTTCTAAAATTTTTTATGGATGCTCTATATGATAAATTTTGTAAAATTCGTATTCGGTAGATCACTTGTCCACAGTGAACCATTTGTGAATGTGATCCTCTGTAGCATTAGCCTTATATATATCGCATTCAACAATTAGTAGAAATTGTATTTCCAAATTCCACTCTTCCAATCACGTTGAGGACGGTTCAATAAGACGTGGCCTTGCTTTCCACGTCAGCAAAGCACATTTCTCACGTGCTCCTTCATACGTGGCGATTAAAGCCTATCCACTTCCCCAATTTGTGGAACGGTTTTCAGGATGATAGGCACGAGTGCGGCTTATCCTCACTTTCACGTGAAAATTCTGGTAGTCACTCTTAATGGGCTACACTACAAACCCTATTAGAGAGACATTTGACTCAGCGTTGGGGGATTATCATTATCATAAAAACCCTCCTCCTTTGGAGGGTCATGTATTCAATTCATTCTGACCCTGTTCTCTTGTATTTCTTAAATTCTGAACTGACTTAAGTATCAGAGTGCTTACAGATATAAACCTCCCTCCGTGGATTGCTCGTATATTATATATAATTTACTTATTACTTTATTATATTTATAAAATTTAAGAATCAAATAAGAGTCTGGTAGTTCAAAAACTAAATTGTTATTTAAATTATTTTAATATGTGTATTCAGAAATTAAACAACGTTGTATTCTTTTGTTGAATCCAATTGATGTTTATGAAGATGACATCGGATTCTTTATATACCAAGTCTTCTAATTATATGAATAGTATCGATCTGTAGTTCTGACTTTTGTTCAATAGTTAGAACATTACATATGCAACTTATAAATGTGCTTAAGCACGTGGATTGGCATGACTTATAGTAATATTAAATTAAGAGCATAATTAATGGTGCAACAACTTGCAAGTATTTAATGATATCCAAAGCTATATATAAATTTTCTTAAAATGAGTCATTTGAAAGAATTTGAAATTTGACATTTAAATAAAATAAATTTTGATTATAACAAAATATTTCCTAATAAAACTTCATTTGGCTTCATCCTAGATGACTCGTTTTTGCCATATAATGCAATGCAACCATTTATTCAGCATGACATAATGCATGTTTATATATTGGGATGGCCCAAAGACATGTGGCTTTGATGGGTCATATGAACATAATCCCAAGTAAAAGTTGTTCTAATATTATTATTAGAGTTGTTTTTTTTTTACTCATATTATTCTTAGAACATGGATTAAGCATTATTAGCCCGAATCTTCCATGATGTCACTAATTCATTAAGATTCAGCTTCCTAGTATCTCAGTTAGTTAAGTGATTGTTATAATATATGAATATTAGTGGAAACTTTGTAAAGAAAAAAAAATAGTGGATTTAATTTTTTCTAACTCTGTTTTTTTTGGAAAAATAGGTATGATAATGCAAAATACAGTTACATAGTAAGAAAAATGTAATTAAAAATTGTTCTATTAAAAAATTAAATTATATAATTCTTTCGAACAATTTTTTCTTTTGTAAAGAAATTATGAAAACACTTCGATAATTATATTTATTGTATTTTTCTCTCTTTATATAATAAAGAGGATATCAATTCTCAAATCCAATCACCACAAGTCCACAACATATAAAAAGTGATTATTACTTTTGCCATTTAATGGTTTTTAGCGCGCCTACGAAATAACTAAAATGTATTTGTTCGTGACTTGTGTTACAGACATCCTTCAAAATATCCTACAATTATAATATATGTGACTTATAGTCATGGATGTAAAAAAATATTATTTTTCAAAATTATTTATTTTTCTTACATCTGTGATTAGGGGTAATCGTATTCGAATCAATCCAAAAGTAAAACCGCAAACCGAACCAATGCAAACCGAAAACCGCAAAAAATCGCACTTAGTTTAAACCGCACGGATCATTTTTCTTCTAAACCACACGGTTTGACTTGCGGTTTTAATTTTAGAAAATCAAACCTAATCAAACCAAACAGCAAAAGTTAACGTAACTATATCAACTAGTAGCAATCAACGTATTATCTAGTCAAACTTAGCAAGCCAAACCCAAATTGAGTCCATAAACAAGTAGATTGTCAAAACATATAATTTCACGCGATTTAAAACTATACTATTAATATTAAAAATAAGTTCTTATGTGTATGCAATTTATGTATATACATGCATATTATATCATGTAAACAATAAAATAAATTAAAATTTCCGATGTTTATTTTGTAACATGTTAATAATATTGTCATATTTTTTATATCGTGATAGACCGCGGAAACCGAACCAACTGTAACCGCATTGGTTTGGTTTGGATGACTTTTTAAAAATCAACCGAACCAAACCGAACCGCATGCAATTTTATTTTGCGATTAGTATAATTTTTATGCTCGAAACCGAAGCAAACCGCACCGCGAACAACCTTACGTGACTTAAATTGTGAAAGAATATTTTGATCATTTTATAAGATGCGGGAGTAAGCCATAAAGTGGTAAAAGTAATAAGTACAATTAATCCATAGATTCTCTACATGGATTACGGCCCAGGTAGAATATTGTGGAATATGCATTAATTTACCACCATTATAATGAAGTTCTTCACCTCCCTCAAATATGGCATTGTTCACAAACTTTTGCAAGCTTGCAGTCATAACTGAATTGAGCATTAGAATCTTGAGCAATTAAAAAAAATGGAATATTGACAAATGTTGGAATTTATGTTAGTTTTTAAAAAATGGATTTAATAGTTTTAGTTGAATAGCAAAATAAATACTATATATTATTTAGTATAACTATTGACATGTAGAATTGATTTTTATTTGTTTGGTTTTAGAAAAGTAGAATTGATTCTTTTTCTAGAATTTATTCTATTTGAAGCTATAAATCGTATGATTTTAAAATTGATTTTTACACTAAATTTTTTTGTTCAGCTCATTTTTACATGAATATAACCAAACATAAATCAATTTTTGTTATAATCAATTTTACAAAATTAATTCAGTCAAAATCAATTTTTCTCACCGCAGAATCAAGCATACAATTACTCATTGCAAGATGAAAAGAACTTATAAGACAAAATCAAAAAAATGAGAAAACCATAAATGAGGCAATATGATACTACAAGAAAACTGATCTATACCCACCGGCACTTTTTATTGGGATGTGTTCAAATGGAGACAATATGATATATTCTTTGGGGGTTCTAATATCTATGAGAGATGGACTAATTTAAACACTAATGAACATTTGGTAGGTAAAACCATACCGTTACTTAGAGCAAAATGGTGTACATTTATAAATGTTTGTCCTGTTCCATTGTAAATGTACTATTTAGGCTTAGAAGGAATGGGATCAGTCATTTTATTTTCATGAATCCTAACCATGAGAGCTTCTACACAAAAGATCACTATAGTCGGATAGCTATAATTATCAACAACTTCTGTCTCATATTGTTACTTAATGCAAAATGGTGTACATGTATAAATGTCTATCCTTTTATCGTCTCAATTTCTCATTGCTCAATTAATTTCTTTGATTGGAATGAAATAAGTATTTTATTAGTTATATATTAATATATATTCTAATTGTTAACTACATTTGGCCTATTCTAAGGTTCATTGATGGAGAATGAGAAAAAAATGGTGAGAATGTTGGTCTGATTTGGAGGGACTGCATGAAGAAAATGGAAGGATTGTTCTTGATAGGGTAGTACCATATAAAAGTCATGTGTGTTGGAGTTTTGTTTTTGTGATTTGTTCACTTGTTAAAAAGTATCATGATACATTGGTTCTAAATTTGTATTAGTTAAACATTTGTGTAGATCTCTTATATATCATTAAGACATTGTCTTAAGTGTTGCTTGATTAATTTTTGTGCATATTTTGAGTTATTAAATGTTCTAAATTTATTGCTATTTTTTAATCAATTAAATATTTTAATAGTAATAATTTCAGAAAATTATTCATTTGAATGTATAATAGTATAAAAGATAAATTTGAAAAATTATAGTTACTTCTAGTGACAGCAAAAAAATTGTGGGTAGAAGTATTTCCTTTAAAACTGCTTTATGGGCTGTAGCTACAGAAACATCCGTAGCTAAAAGTCAAAAACTTTTACTGACGACCAATGCACAATGATAGACGGACAGATTTCCGTTGCAAAACGGCGTACATAATTTACGGATACAGGGGCCGTCGGTGAAAGTGAGGCGCGGGCTATACCTACAACTTTTTACTTTTAGTGACGAATTTTGTCCGTAGATACAAGTCAAATTTCTTATAGTGTGAATAACTAAAGATGCAGACATGCCAATCAATTCAACATGAAAAACCACAACCATCAAATCACATATAAAAAATGAAAATTGAATTTCCCACTTACGTAGTTACAATTCTCAGTCATCTGATTTAAATTGATGGCTGAAATTATTTTACCGTATAATTTAGTTCTACAATTTAGATCATTTGAACTCTAATTAACAACTGAGATTTATTATTACGTTGAATTGTGTGAATATTCAACGGTAGCCAAATCAATAATCAATTTCTTGTCTTTATATACCGAGCAAAGGTTCACCTATCCGGTATCTTGTAATAAAATACAAGGTTTAAAGCTTTATTTTTAAGATACAAAGTTTGTCCTTTTTGTTTTTAGAAATTTTGAATTTATATTGCATCGATGTACTCTACAAATTTGAATAAATAAGTATTGTTTATTTAGTAAAAAAAAAAAAATACAAGGTTCACAAGAGAATGAATCCGATAATCTAGAGTTCGATCACGGGACAAGTAAAATCTAACTAATAATTACTTTTACTAGAAATCAAACTTAAATTCTCTCAAGTGATTTGTCCTAACATAAACCCATTAAGATCATTTGAGTTCAATGTCTTACTTCCCAAAAAGATTAGGCTTTAATAATATGAAATTCCACTAAAAATTGTGTAAAGCTTGTTGGCTAAAGTATACAAATCATTTGTAGGTTGCTTCATATGTTATATTAAATACTTAAGCATACAATATTCTTTTCTAATTTTCATTATATGAAAATTAAAAATCCATGGGATTTACGTAATATAGTTAGCAATATTATATTCTTACAAACTTGAACTTAAATTTTTTATGATTCTAGGATTCTTATGTAGTCATATAGTATCTTTTTTAATTTCCGACATTGAGAAAAAAGTTAAAAAGCACATGCATCCCATAGACACAACAAACACAAGAAAAGGATGAAAAGAATTATAAACAAAAATCTACAAGAAAAATAATAGAAAAAATTTAAGTTATGTTTTGAAGTATAATTATCACAAATTTTACATTAGGAGTATTTGGCCAATGAAAAGTTCAACCTAAGACAAACTTGTTGGCCTTTCTAGCTATACAAGGGTTTGTTTTTTTTATAAATAGCTTTATAAGTATTTTTATATATAATTAGCTTTGAAAACAAGAAAGGAATGATACATTGTATTTGGCTATATTGTCATTCTCATAATTTCCAATTATAATTATTATTGTTAGTTCATAATTTTAAACATAACGATAACACCTGACCTTTCTCTTAATTTTTTAATGCTTCCAATTTCGTCTTCTCTCTACATAATCACATGCATCAACTTCTTTTGTCTATATATCATGCACTTTGAATATTATCTTTCAATCATTAACTTAGATCCCTTTGTATTATTTAATATATCATTATTTAAAACAGAATGAAAGAGGGTTTCAATCATGGATCTCAACTAATTAAGGATGCCCCATTTGAAGTTCAAATATAATTAAAAAAATTAGAATTTTAGATGACCTTGAACTTTTTTTTTCCTATTACAGTTGGCTGCTTTCTCTTGTTTGGTGAAGCCATTTGGTGCTATTATAGGGAGGAAAAAATATATTATTTTTATGAGCAAAAAGAATATGCTCAAAGTTGTCAAAGTTAAAATAAGTCCAATGATTCCATTGATCCTTAACCTATAAGTTGTTTGTAGCTAGTTATTTCAGTTAGAATAGAAACAATCAATTTCGGATAAAGAAATATACATCATAAATTAATATTAAAAAACAAAATATAAACTTATGGTAATATTCGTCCACTTATTTAGGTAAGTGAATTTTGTTAATTTATGTGGAAGACAAAAAAAAAATGTTATGATAAGGGAAGTTGCTTATATTATAACTTGGGGATACATACGTCTATACAAATTAATTGCATATGAATTTGATTTGGCATTGTGTTGTGTGATTCATTTGAATAACCCGAAATAATTTATTTTATCATGAAATCGGTGAATAAACGATGCAAATTACAACTGTAGAACTTTCGGTAAGTGGAAGAAAGCATAGGACTTTTGACCGATTTTACATAATTATTGATACGAGAACTGATTCGCACCCGAGCATATGCTTCTAAATGTTGACAGTAATTCAATTTTAAGTTAAGTCGCGGGTCCGTGCTCAAGTCTACCGAACAAGTTCTACTTTTTGTTGTATTTGATTTTAGGATATGAGTAAAATGTCACAATGGGCTGAATATTTATAGGAGTGAAAAGTCATTACACCAACAACTCCATTTATAGCACCTACTCCTTTTTTAACATTGTGCAGTAAATTTGTATTTTGCATTGAGAATATATATATATATATATATATATATATATATATATATATATATATATATATATATATATATATATATATATATCTATCAAACTTAATTATTCTTTACATAAAATAAATAAATGAAATGTGTTTTAAGCCAATAATTATGTTGGACTAGCCTGGAGTTAGTCTCTTGATTTAGAGGTTGGTATGTATTCTTGCATATGTGCTTTGGTTTATTTATTAAAATTCTATAAATATGGCAGGCAGAAACAACCTTAAAAATTAACGGGCAAAAAGATGGTAATGAGATGTTATTTTTAAGCCAACTAGACACTAGTGATTCAAAAGAGCTGCTCTTACCACCAAATAACTTTTTTAAAATCGACTCATGTATCAAAAAAGAACTTTAAAATCGACCATGTTCATAATTATATGTCGGGCGAAAAGACATCAATTTATTACAATTCGCACATTTATTAATTTAGTGTATGTTTGGTTTTACAGTGAGGAAAATTAATTTTGACGTAATTGATTTGTAAAATTGATTCTGACCAAAATTGATTCTGATCAAAATTTGTATATGTTTGGATATATTCATGTAAAAGTGAGTTGAATAAAAAATTGAGTGTAAAAATCAATTATAGAATCAGAAACTACGATTTCTAACTTCAAGTAGAATCAATTCTTAAAGCAGAATCAATTCTACTTTTCATAAACCAAACAAGTCAGAATCAATTTTAAATATCTAGAATCAATTCCGACAACTCTAGAATTGAAACCAAACATACACTTAATAAAAGTGAGAAA
The DNA here is from genome assembly GCA_954870985.1 of Trifolium fragiferum. NCBI lineage: Eukaryota > Viridiplantae > Streptophyta > Magnoliopsida > Fabales > Fabaceae > Trifolium > Trifolium fragiferum. Next base: position 19,819,906 of record OX940789.1, read on the forward strand.
AATTGCATTTCTTATCGTCTTCTTACCAAATTGCAAGCCGGTCCACCAATTCATAGCAAGTCAATTGGCTTGCACACCCCTCTGGAAAAGATTATTTATTGTTGAGAGCCTCTAAATTAAATTCGATATGGCTTAAAAAATGTTTATAAGCAAAAGATGTTCCTTATTTTATAAGTCAATTTTGTAAAACCGAATTAAATTCTACTGCAATTTAAAAATAATAGCATAATCTATATACAAAATTTATTCCATTATTTCGTCGCATTTCAAATGCCTAGTTTTTAATGTGAAATGGTGTCGAGAGTTTTACATTCAAAGTATATAATCTGAAAAAATGTTAACCGAGTGATATCCAAATATTTTTTATGGATTTAACTCTAAACCCAACAAAAAATTTAAAATTCTACAAGATACATTTTAGTGAGTTAACTCTTGCTCACTTCTGTGTTCACTAGGTTTTTTCTTTTAATGAAGTTTTTGTTTATCTTTTGTTCACTATTTTTTGTTTATTTAATCTCCTATATTATGGTCAAGCTTTGATAATAAGTTGATTCAATAATGTATAGATGAGATACTTCAGATCTTTTAGGTCTCTTTGGCAAAACAATGAGATACTTCAGATCTTTTAGGTCTCTTTGGCAAAACAAATAAGTCAGCTTAAAGCTTATGTCTTATGCTTATAAGTTAAAAGATCTGTTTGGTAACTGGCATATTACCATGAGCTTATAGCTTATTTTATTAACTTATAGCTTATTTTTCATAAGCTAATTCATGTAGCTTATGAGCTTATACCTTATAGCTTATTATATTTTCTTCCAATTTTACCCTTATATACTTTTATCTTAAATTTTTTTTTATCATTTAAAATAAAATAAGTAAATTTTGTATTTTTTTTTACGCTAACCTATCCATTATTATTTTTACTATATTGTACTTAATTTTTTTTTGTTATATCTCCTTTTATAATGTTGTTATACATAAATATAAAATAAAAGTTGTTTTCCGTAACAAAATTTTATGACGCGTTGTACATAATTATATTATCATTCACCCCTTGATTTTAGTATTTTTGATTTATTTTTCATGTATTTATTACTATAAAAGATGCATGTATCTAAATTGTCACAATTGTTTTTAGTACATTTGATTTATCTTTTATGTATTTGTTATAAAAATCTAAAAAATGTAATGTTTAATCTTTTATATAAAGTATAATAATTGAAATGAAAATAAATTTAAATAAAATTTCAAAGAATAAAATTTAATTCTATATAAAAAAAACTAATAACATATAAAAAATATATTAAATTAATAAATTTGAATAACTAAATTTGAAATGTCTTAAATATTACTAATTAGATATAAATTTAATAATAACTAGTTTTGAGACCCGTGCATTCGCACGGGTCTATCGACTTTTATTTATAAAATATCGTTAAAATATAAGTGACGTTGTGTATAAAAGAAATAAAAATAAAAAGTGACGTTATTCTGCTATTTCTTTTGTAAAAACTTATTCAATTAAGTAATTTTTATTATAAAAGCAATTTTCCAGTGTATGATCTTTGTGTAATAAATTATAATTAATAATAAAAAATATTTCTTATTCGATTCCTTTTTTTATTAAAGCAATTGTCCCGTGATTAAATTTTTTATTAAAACAATTGTCCCGTGTATTATTATAATATATATTCATCAATAATATATTCATCAACAATTGTTCCGTGTATTATTATAATATATTATTCAATTGTGTTTTTTATTAAAACAATTGTCTCGTGTATGATTATTTTTTTTATTAAAACAATTGTCCCATGTGTTATTATAATATATATATATATTTACCCTAAAATTATTATAATATATTCATCAATAATACACAACTTGAACTCTTTTGGTGTAATCATTATTTCTTATTTATTTATAATACAACTATATTTGCCATTCAAAAAATAATTCACCAATAATACACTTCTCCTGTATATTATAAGAGTAAACAAAAATAGAGTAGATTTTTTTATAATAAATATAGAGTACAATTTAACTATTATACAGAAAAATAGTAAATTTAAAAATATAATTTATTTTATTACGAAATCGAAGATTTGAAATATTTTTAAGAATTGAGGAGAACAAATTAAGATTTTTAGTAGTAATACCTTTAATATATTGGGCCCGTTTGAATTTGGTTTATTTTTAAGCTTATGAAAATACTTTATGATTACAATTTATAAATAAACTTTTATGTTATTTTATAAGTTTTTTTTATGCATGTTAATTCATAAGTTTTCACTGACAAAAATTATATCTTTATAAATTGTTTTCATGAACAACACTAAAAAACTTATAATAATACATAAAAGCTTATATATTTGCATAAGTTATTTCGCATAAGATCATAAATAAATCAATCCAAACGGGCCCATTGTGTTTTTGTTTTTATGTTCTTTTATTTTTAAATTCATAAATAAGTATCTTCTTTTATTAGGTTCTTCTATTTTTATTTTTTATATATTAGGTTCTTCTTTTATTAGGTTCTTCTATTTTTATTTTTTAAAATGCGATCCTCAAAAGTCAAACTTACCAACTAAATCCCAATTGAATTCCCATTTTAATTCCAGCTTCTTTTCTTTTTAAGTTTTTATAACGTGATCTCCTATCACACCGTCCTTTTTTTTTTTCCCTTTTCACTTCCCAACGTGATCTCCTATCCCACCGTCCTACCCCAATTGAATGCTTTGCATGTTTTGTGTAGTTAAGTTGTGACACTCAAAAAATTTGAGGGGTTCATGTTCAAACATTGACACACATTATAAAACTCGGATCGTCTGCGGTTTACATGTAGTTACAAGTTGTTTCACATTCCAATTATTAATTGATCAGACGGACTTAGTAGCAAAATCAACTAAAAATAACTATGACCGTTGATCTAAAATCAGATGGCTAAGACCAGTAACTACATGCGTCAAATTAAAATTCCCCATTATATTCCTAGTGTTTTTTTGTCATAATTTAAAAATTAAAGAAAAACTAAACACCAACATGCAGAATTTACAAAGGACTTGCTCCATTCCTCCCATAAAAGGTTTTAAATTAAAAAAAAATAAAATAAAATTAATCCATTGTCCCATTTCATATGAAAAATGATACATTTTTCATACCTTGAAAAACACACAACAAATCAAAGTTATCTATCCACACATTGCAAAAAAAATTAAAATTAAGATTTAAAAAAAAAAAAATCTAGATCAACTCATTTTTATATCCATCCTCTTTCCTTGTCCTTATGGCTATTCTTCTGTTCTTTAGCACCCCCACCTCTTCTACCATTTCCAACTTGCACCCCCCTTTGTGCCAATTTCCCTCTACTTCCAATAGAAACTCTCACTTTCTCCATCCCTACATTTACACCACCAACTTTTCTCATATGTTGTTGTAATGGAGACCTCACTTGACCTTTCTTATGTATGCTTCTTCTTAGTATGCTACCTATCTTCTTCACACCACTTTTAACTTCTTTTGGACTCTCTTGTGAGGTTTCCGATTCCTCGTTAACCTCTTGGTTCGATAACTTTGGTATGAATGGTGATGAATGAAAATGTGTTAAGCTTGGGAGTGGAATCAAAGAGTTTCTCCTTGAAATAGCTGCCGAAGGAACACCTCGCGGTGTCATTGTGCATAATGAAGCTCTTGATGTCTTTTTTGGAATTAGTGATTTGTTATCGGCCATGTCGGGGTTGTTTTCTTTCTCATTGTGATCAATACACTTGATGGAGCTTTCTATTGTAGAAAAGGGTATATTGTAAGGTTTTAAGATGTTGTTCTCGGTTAAAGGTTTAGCTGGATCATTAAAATTCTTGAGAGTTGATAATGGTCGATTCGCAAGTGGTGTTGCTCTCCAAATTGGATTGGTTTGCTCTTCTTGATTCTTCATTTGATGTTGCTCAGCTATCTTTGAGTCTACATGTTGACGCGCTAGCTTTCTCTCAATCATAAGTTGTGATTCCAGTTCCTTGACCTTCAAGTTTGCAAGGATAAACAATTGTGAGGATAAAAATTGTAATATGTATAAGATAAAACCCCCTCAATCATAAGTTGTAGTGTTTGGATTGGCTTATTTGAGCTTATCTACTTATAGAACTCTTTGGAAGAGCTTATAAAAATAGTTTATGACATGTCTATAAGCTGTTTTAAGCTTATTTCTATAAGCTCTTCGAGATAGTTTGTTATGAAAACAGCATATAGCTTATATGAAAACATTCTGATTTTATTTTATATGAAAAGTGTGTATGCTATAAGCGCCTAACTAAGTTGTTTATCCAGACAAGGACTTAATATGATACCTTATCTTGAAGAGCTTTGTTTTTATGATCCTTTTCCTTCATTTTGGACTCGAAGCCATGGATCGTTTCCTCCATCTTCTTGATTTGAAAGTCCTTCAGCTTTAGCTCTTGTTTAGTTTTCTCAGCCTAAAAATCAAGAGTCGGACATAAATTGAGAAACAAATTCACAATGAAAATAACTATATATCACTGTTAAGAAAAATCATGATAATCAAAATATTACAACAATCATACCATCTGTTTATGTTTCAGAAGTTCAATAGTGTCCCACTGTTTTTTTGGAGGGCCTAATTCTATTCCCCTTACTCTACTAGCAAAGTTCAGAGAGCAAATTGTCTCGCCCAAATCGTTTTCATTAGGACTGATCTGTACAAACATGAGTGTCTTTGAATCTCCTCCTAGAGAAACAAAATTATTCATCAAATTCTATAATCACATTTGCATACTTGCAGAGCTAGAACTCAAGCATACAGAGGTTCTTTAATCTTTTAAGAAAATGGAGAAATATGTACCTAATGAGTCTTGTAACAAGTGTGTAAGCTTAGAGTTCCTGCACATTGAAGAATAATAGAATCAATAAACAACTTAATTAAGTGCTTATAACATAAGCTATATACACACTTATCGTATAAGTTCTTAGGTATAAACTATTTTTATGGCAAAAGATAAAATAAAGTCAAATTGTTTTCAAATAAGTTAATTTCATAAGCTATTCTAGAAGTTCCCTTTTGACAGTTCCACAAGTGCTTATGTAAGTAGAAAAACTCAAATAAGTCAATTCAAATTTATGATTGGAAAAGAAAAAAAATGATAATAACCTGAAAGGGATGTGAGAACTTTTAGTTGCAAGAGCCGAAATGACATCACCAAGTGCGGAAAGAGATCTATTAATATTCTGTGTCTCCTTCAATCTATCACCTTGAACTTCTGTCTTTGCAACTCTTTCACTGCCTGCTAAGTCCACAAGCCATAACTTGCTTCTAGTGTGTTCTCCATTCAACAGATTTTCTCCCTTAACCATGACACAGTGAATGCAGTGAGATCGGCTACTGTGCTCGTTCGCATTCGTTGAGCTTACAGCCCTTGCATTGCTACCAGTTTGTAGGACTTCCCACACTTCACTCATGTTGTTCACATGTGCCTCGACCAACCCCGGAATATGCATTCCTTCACCAGATTGCCTTATCTCCAATCTACAATTACGTCACCTTTAAAAATTGGATGTAATTGATATATGTAACAACAGTGTAAAGATGTTTTACGCTGCCAATCAATCATAGTTACCTTAAAAGTCATACAAAAGATTATTTGTGATTGATTGACGGTCTAAACTGTTTTTTACACTGAAAGGTGCGTCCAAACTAATCTCGTAAATATTTCATTGAAAATAGGACATGAAATCAACCAAATGGTCTTGTTAGTTTACCTTTTTCCAGATGTTCCTGTATGATTTCCTGAAACCAGCAAATCTCTTATTTGTTCATTGTACACTTCTAAGACACTTACGGAAATATCATAACGATAGAGGGAGTGTCTTCCCTTGATTATATCAAACATTTTCTCAAGAGTCCTGAAATTAACTCCGCGAGCGTCTTCTGTGCCCTCCATTGTAAAGGTTTTTCCTGTACCAGTTTGTCCGTATGCAAAAATGCATACATTGTATCCATCTAAAACCGAGGTTGCAAATGGTACAGTGTCTTCAAAGATATCAGCTGTAACGAAAGTAAATGAAAATATGTCATAATGAACATTTAACATCAATTTAGAACCAAATTAAAAAGACACTTATGCCATTAAAATGCTTAATTACCTTGTTCAACTTGAGGGCCAAACACAGCATCAAACTTAAAAGTCTTTTTTGGAGATCCATTTGACATTACAGTAAGCTCGCCATCTTTAGCAGAATCAAAATCTAAGGCCATTGCGGCTCCTCCTTTTATCTCTTCGCCATTGAGCGGCCTACACCGGCAAAAGACCCTTATGTTTCCTCTCAACTCCAATACCTTATTGTAAAGCTCTTTTTGAACCTTAGCCCCTTCAATATATTTGGACTTGAGATCTTCATGTGACGCTAGTTGTTCATTCACTATAAAAACGAAAGTGCATTTTAATTACAATGACCTATCAAGAAATTTTAGAGTCTTGGGTCTCTCCTTTCTGATTTATTCAGTAACCATTTAAATAACACAACTGCCTAATAATATAATAACTGCAGCATATAATATAATACCAATACTAATACGAGGTCTAGCCGAGATTCATTATGCAACAATGTCTACTTACTTTTAGACTTGATGAAGAGTCCTAATTCACTTATATCAGCTTCATATTTCTTGTACGCTTCTGCTTCCTCTAATAGCTTCATGTGTTCCATTTTCATAATCTATCCAACGAAATAACTACCAAAATTATACATATAATAATTTTAAATTGTTTGTCATACATTCAACGTTTTTAGGATATCAGTACCTTCAATTTCCTTGTCAAGTCTCTTAGTGATATAAACCATTTGCTTTTCTCTTTCACTTGCCCTTCAATAGCAAATGCTGCAAAGCCAAAAATATCAATGGATATTAAACTAACCTTAACTATATGGATTTAATTCATATACACTATTAGTGTAAATAATTTTTACACGGTCAATCAATTGTAATCGTCAAATCACTAAAAATGTTTTCCTTTAATCACAATAGCTTTAAAAGCCATACAAATGTTGATAGTATTTTTACAATGACGGTATATCAAAATTAAACTCTTAAGTATATTAGTTATATATTAACTTCATAAAGGTAAATGCTTACCTAAAGATCCTACGTGCATCGACTTGCGCATTAGCTCATTCTGAAGCTCCTTTAAAGACTTCAAAGCTTCTTGACATTCACTACTTTTCTGTTGATTCTCCCTCTTGAGCTCCCCCAACTCCCTCCTAGTCACTGCCAGCTCTTTACTCTGACACTCAAAATCTCTTTTCATCTTCAGAAACTTCTCTTCTACCCCAATATCCTCAACATCCTACAACGTTATCAATTTGTCATTGAGATCATACGCATTTTGCTACTAAGTAAGAAAAATTAACTCTATTCGTATAAAGAACCATACTTCTGAGCATTCCAATTCTGCCTCCTGAGACACTCTAGCATCTTCTAACATTTCATTATCTCCTGAATTTAATGGAAAATTTTGTTGGTAAGTAATAATTTAGACTATAACCAGCTACATCACGATATGTAGAGCTTATGTTCAAATTTCAAAACCATTGTTCACAATTAGAGATACCAAGAATTAAACTCACTAAGAGAATAATCTCGAGGCGACTCGTCGTTTGTTATCTGTGGTGGATGAAGCTCGAATGAGGCTTCAGGTGAGAGTAACTCTTCCTCCGGTTCAATAGTTTGACACAAATTGGAAAATTTAACAGTTGGAGTCTTATGGACATTGCAAACTTCAACTTCAGATGCATTGATTCCATTCTCAAGAGAAAGCTCCATAGATGAATCCACATTGAAACAATTTTTGCTCTTCAAAATCTCAGGAGAATCACAATAACTGATTCCAGCAATATCTGGTGAGCTAGCACAGATCACCAAATCTGGCGAATTCATAGAATACCCTAATATCGATCGTCCTGAAACAAAATCAGATCTTTTGAGTTTAGACACACAAATACATTCAAAAAATTCTTGAATTGTGCAAAAAATCCCAAAAAATAAATTTACCATCAACTAAATTGTTCACAATTGGATCATCAAATTGCAAACTGTTCCTTTCAAAGCTTTCATTTTCCCGAGACAATCCTACAATAACAACAACACGAAAATCTTGATAACCCATCAAAATCAAGAAAATGGGGTTCATCAAAAACAAGAAAAGATTCAATTTTTTTAATCCTAACCATAACTAGGGTTTCCACCACAAGATTGTGGATCTGCCTCCATAGCTGAATTCAGTGAGCTAAGAGATAATTGTGAAATACCTAGAAGAAATTAAAGCAAAAGGGTACACGAATTTAATCATCAAATTAAGAACTTTGAAATAAAAATTCAATTTTTATTGATTCGAAAAGAAAATGAATTATGAATAGTTAAAGGATCTTACTAGTGGAAATGGTTTGTTGTTGAAAAGAAACGTCAGTGACAAGAAGAGGATCATAGTGATTCCATTCATTATCTTCCATTGATAAAATAATAGTCACAAACCGTTTGAACTTTTGAAAACTGAAAATAATAATAATAATGATTAAACAAAAAGAAATAAAGGGTTTTTTTTTTTTGCTTTTTAAGAAGGTTATGATTATGATGAAAAAGGAGAAAATTTTGCTGTGAAATGGGTTTTGATTTTGGAAACTTACCTTACTGAGAAAATTTGACCGTTGGAGGGTTTGAAATTTGAATGGTGAGAAGCGGAATTTGCATGGTGGAGTTTATGCTTTTGGATTCTGACTTTGGATAAAACCAAGTTGTTGGAGCACAAAATACACGTGACGTTACACTTTTTAACTTTGGATTTGGTTTGATTTCAGTTGAGTTGAGTGGTAGAGTAATAATTTCGATTGACTCACTAAAGAGAAAAAGTGTTTTTTGTCCTTTGGTGCATAGCTACGAATTACGATTGATTCATGCTATGCTAAATAAGGAAAATTCTAACATGGACCACTTCTTTAAGTAGTCCATGGTGGACCATTCATGAAAAATCTTATAACAAATACGAATTTTACAAAATTCACCGTTGGATTGAAAGTTTATATCATATAGATCATCTATAAAAAAAATTAGAAAAATTGAAAATCATTTGATATGTTATTGAGATCCATCAAGATTAACGGTTTATTAAATACTGTAAATCTTGATAAATCCCAATAAAATATCAAATGATTTTCAATTTTTTAAAATTTTTTTATGGATGCTCTATATGATATAAACTTTCATTCTACCAATAAATTTTGTAAAATTTGTATTCGGTTAGATCACTTTCCACGGTGGACCACTTGTGAAGGTGGTCCACCGTAGCATTAGCATGCTAACTAATGCACCCGATGTATTCGTGCACAAAAAAGGAAAATTTTATATTAAAAATTGTATTCTTTATATTTTAAAAATATTGATTACACAAAAGATCATGCATGTTCTCGATTCGTTATCTTTTAGCCTTTGTTTAGTAGGAGAAAAAAAACAGAGAAAAATAGACAAACAAAAAACGATGCATGTATTTGAACTTGGACTAACCCTAGTCCAAAGAGGAGTGCTATTGACACACTCTGAAACACATGTTTGATGACATGTTACCGGTTAATGAGCTATGAATACTTTTAATTTTTTTTTCTTTCTATTGCTCAGAAAAACTACCATCCTCTGCAACTTTACCGGATGAGATATTCTTCCTCCCCTGATCATTGAACCCCTTTTTTATCACCACCTTCATTTTTATCATCCCTTAGTTACCATGAACATTCACACACCCAGATTTTGCAAAACCCAAACAACAAATCTCCACAAATCATTCTTCATTATGCAACCAACCATTTTCCCCTCTTAAAGAATCCAATATTCCAAAACAAAACAAAAAATAAGAAAGAAAGAAAGAAAGAAAAGCAGCGATTGCAAAATTTCAGAGTGAGAGAACTACAACAATTGCAAAAAAAAAAAAAAGCAATCGCAAAATTTCACATCGCCGAACTACAGCCGTGTCACCGCCGTCAGGTTCAATCCGGCGAGCACCACATCAATCACCACTGCTGGTCGCACCTCGTGAGCCCTCCACCGCCAATTTTATGATTCTTCTCTAAAACAATGGTGTTTGCTCCTCTAAGGATCTGCACACCAAAAAACAAAGAAGAAAATTCTTGTCTGGAAAACTAATTTTCCGAAAAACAAAAGAGGGGTTCTGTAAAAAACTAGTTCATTAAAAACCTTAATCGCATGATTTTGAATGTCACAGATAGCAACAAAACATAGCTCTCGGTAAAATTGAGAAGATATGGATGATGGGTAGCGGAGATGGTGGGGAAATAATCATAAAATTATATAAAAATAAGGATCTAGTTTTACGGTGAGTTTTGGTTTTCATCCCTATATTTTAAAATCACTCTTTTTCGTCCCTACTTAATTTTGTGTTTTGGTTTTAGTCTCGAATGTCCACGTGGATGTGCCACAGTGGATCTTTTTGACATGTGGCATCCTACATGGACTGCGACGTCATTTAAAAAATAAAATATTTTTAAAAAAAAAAATTAAAATTTTTGTTTATAAAAAAAAACTTTTTATTAATTTTTTTGTAATAACTAAAAAATTAGATGACTGATGAACTAAAAAAACATTTTTTATTTAAATAAAAATGAGTTAATAATTACTTTTAAAATCTTAAAAAAAAAAATTAAGGAATTATTAACTCATTTTTTAACTAAGGAATTAATTTTTTGTAAGATTTTAAAATTAATCATCAACTTATTTTTATTTAAATAATTTTTTTTTTTTAAGTTTACCGGTCATCTAATTTTTTAGTTACTACAAAAAAAAATTAATAAAATTTCAAAAGGTTTTTTTAATAAAAAAAATAAATTTTTTATTTTTAAATTACGTGACAGTCCATGTAGGATGCCACATGTCAAAAAGATCCACTGTGGCACGTCCACGTGGACATTTAGGACTAAAACCAAAACACAAAATTAAGTAGGGACGAAAAAGAGTGATTTTAAAATATAGGGACGAAAACCAAAATTCACTATAAAACTAGGGACTGAAAACATATTTTACCCTAAAAATAAAATAAAAATAGATTAGCTTGGCCAGCCGGTTAACAGGTGAAGGTTTAATAAAGTAAGACGACGTGGTCCAATAGGATGAAGTGTGTTTGAGGGAGTGTGTTTGAGAGTGTGTCAAAGAGTGTGTTCTTAGCATTACTCCTAGTCCAAATATGTACATCGTTTTTCGTTTTTCTATTTCTCTCTTCTCTTTTTTTCTCTTACCAAACACACCATTAAGATTATAGTGAGGATATTTTTTGGAGATAATAGTAATAATGATATTGGTTTTGCATTATATATTTAAATTTTTTATTAAAGTATTTTTGGTTGTATCATATTTTAAATTTTAAAATTTTCTCGTATTGTTGTATTTGTGTCGTATCGTATCCATATCGTATCAAGTATATGGGCTTCTTAATAGGAACAATTCTAGATCAAACTTTATTTATCTTGCCGTCGAACTCTACATTTTAGAGGTTCCTTCTTTTATGAAGCAGAGAGTCAATACCAAAATATATACATATATAGTTCTTTTGTTCTTAAATATAAGACCCTCAACAAATTTTTAGTTGCGTTTATTACATTTTTTAAACATATCTTTTATTTATATTTTAACCTTTTTATTTGTGTTCAAATATATTTTATTTAGATAAATTGTACTTTTGACTCTTTAACTTTTATAAACTTGCAATTTTGACTTTCTAATTTTTATAATATCAATTTCAGTCCTTAACTTTAGTCCCTTTTGCAAAAGGTTGGTTCTCCATTAATTTCGACCAAGTCTGTGTGGACTGTGATTCACATGTCACATCAGCATGTTATGTCAGTCATGATCCACGTGTGTGTTGACTTGCCTACGTGACATATGAGTTAATATCTGTGTGTGTGTATTGACTAAGTCAAAAAGTAGAGCTGTCAAAAAGGGCCGGCCTGGTCTGGCCCACCTCGGCCTGGGGGCCATGACATATAAAGGGGCTTTAGTGGGCCGGCCCATTAAGCCTCATGGCCCGGCCCGATAAGCAAAGGCCTACATGGCCCAATGGGCCGGCCCGACAAATTTTCATATTTTTTTGACAAATTTTTTTTTATAAAATAAATTCAATGGACAATAAAACTACATATGTATCACCCACAAATTAATATCCATATAATTTGATTAATTTCTTTCTTATACTTTTCTATTTATAATGATTGATTAAGTTGTTATTAGTTTTTTTCAAATAAAGATAATCATAACAAACTTGGTTTAATCTTAAAAAAAAAAAACAAATTTGGTTTAATGATTATTTCCTAATTAACAAATCTCATCTTTTGTTACTTAATTATCTAAAAATCCTTATTTTTAGCAAAAACTATTTTTAATTTTTTTTTAAAACTCTTTAAGGGGCCGGCCCAAAAGCCCGTGGGGCCGACCCATAATGGCCCATTAAAAATATTGGCCCGAGGGGCCGGCCCAATAAGGCCCGATCAACTTTTTTTAAAAGTTCGGCCCGTGTAAAACTATAGGGCTAATGGGCCGGCCCGATAGCCCGACTCATTTTTACAGCTCTATCAAAAAGTGTTATTATATAAATTAAGATAAAATTGTAAATTTGTGAAAATTAAAAAATCAAAATATAATTTAGCCATTTTAGTTAGGATTGTCCTATGAAAAACTTACTCTAAATATGATTCGAGATTCTCGTGTGATGGCAAGAGTTTAGGCACGATATATTTTTTCATTTTGATACACATAAATAATGAAAATAAAAAGATAGAAGAATAAAGAATTAAATATCTTGCATTTTTAAAATAATGAAATGAATTATACTAATATCTTTTTTGTGCTCAAATAAATTTTATTTGGGGTTTTGATCACCCACATCTTCTCATCATTCAATTAAGAAGCAATTTGGCTTGTAAATTGAAAAGAGTTTTGGGGAAATTGATTTCAAACTGTCAATTGGTATTCTTAACTCAAAGAAAAAATTTTGAGGGAGTTGTTGTATTAAATGAGATTATTGATTTAGCTAAGAGAAGAAAAGATAATTATATACTTTTTAAAGTTGATTTTGACAGAGTTTATGATATGGTTAATTGGAGCTTTTTTGGAGCAAATGATGATTAAAATGGAATTCTCAGAAGGTTGGTTAAAGTGGATGCGAGTATCTTTGAAAGTTATATGTCAATTTTAGTAAATGGAAGTCCAACGGAAGAATTCAAAGTGTGTAAAGGCCTAAGATAACGTGATCCTCTCTCATCTTTTCTATTTTTAAGTCTGTCAGGATGTGATTACGGCGAGGTTGAACAATAGCTACGAGGGTCTGATGTGGAAATGGGAATGGCGCGGCCTGTATCAATTTTGGAAGAATAGGAACTGGTCGAGCTACAAGAATTATTAACATGCAACGTTTGAATTCAAATGGCGCTGATAGATGGTGATGGGCTATGAGTATAGCAGGAATTTTTTCTGTCAAATCTTGTTATAATGTCTTGCTTCAACAAAGTAATTTTGTCGTCATTCAATCAAATGTTTTGGTGTATTTATTTAAGTATGGTTATGCACTTAAAATTTACAAAACGGGTTTAGTAACATGCACAAAGCAGGTTCATTAACACGCGAAAAAAAAGGTCCAACAACGTGCAGAAAACACCTTCTGTCCAGTTCTGCTGTTCATTGAGTTCGCACCCTAGATGGCGAACAACAATAGCGTTCGCATCCCAGGAAGCGAACAACAGTAGCGAGGGGGTAAATTGGAAATTGCAGGGGGCGTACGAGTGTAATAGGAGGCGTGAAAAGAAATTCTCGTGGTTTATATCTCCAATTAATTTATTGATTGAATATTTCTTCATCTATCATGTTTTTGGATTATGTAATGAGAATAATTTGGCATTCTCTCTTGCCTTAAAAATATGCAAATGTATTTGGATACATGTTTTACTTTATATCATCTTGTGTTTATTGTGTATTACTTAGTTGAAGAATGAAGCTATTGATCCTTAATATAAAAAAGGCAAATAATTTATTAGTTCATAAATTCAATTCAAACATGGCCAAATCTATGGTGCACAACTAGCTCATACATCTCTTGCTAGTGTAGCTGCTTAGCTTCCAACTTTGTTACCATATTTATCTTGAAATTTAGACATTTTATTAAAGGACTAATCTCAAAGTATAACTCGTTGTCACTTTAGTTCTTGAGTATATTAAAATCGCAAATATATTCACAAATGTCTCTTTTAGTAGTCATTTTGTTCCTTGTATCTATTTTTAGGTAGTAAATTTAGTCTTTAAATTTATTTTTCGTTGGTCAGTTTAGTCCATAAAATTTGTTTTTCATTGGTCAGTATATCCAAGAACAAAATAGAGAAGAAACACAAATTTTCAGAACTCTGTAAAATGATGCATCCATTTTTTCTCCTTTTTATCAAAAATAAGATGATGCATCCATTAATTAAGAGCATCATACAAAAAATGAAGAAGAAAATAAATAATACAATTCTTTCTTTCCTTGTCTTATTTGTGGTAGTGTTACAAGTATTTCTAGGTCAAGGCATGTAAACTTTTTTCCCTCTTTACAAAAGAGCTGAAACTAATTTACTTTGTTATATACATTTCTACAGCAAACAATGGAACATATCATTTTCAACTCAAAGATCTTCAGCTGCCCCACCTTCAATAAAAATATTATGACGTGGTCATTTTTGTTACCATCTTTTCCTAAGATAGGAACCATTTTCATCATATTTTGTCACATCATTGTTGTTCGTTTTATGATTCCGATCCTACTCCTTCCACGGCGGCTGCCATTGATGCTGAGGCTTCTTCAAGGGTTCTTCTCTTCTCAATTGTGTTGAAGGATTCAAGGATATCACCTTCTTCCCAATCATCGTAGTCTTCTAACGCAATTCCACACTCAAGACCCGCGTTTACCTGTTCATGAGCAAGAGATAATTAATGTGTGTTCAGGCGGTAACTACAACAGGATGAGAAGCAATACAAAGACACAGCTATTATTAAGGGTTTATTTGGATTCACTTATTTGAGCTTATCTACTAACGCACTCGTGAGAATGTTCGGGAGATCTTATAGAAACAACTTATGGCATGTCCATAAGCTTTTTCAACTTATTTTCTAACCTCTTCAAGACATTCTGAGTTGAGAACCCGACATTGGATAATGATAGGACTTGAATAGTAGATACAAGTACGAGGCAACTCTCACATTACAAATACTTATGTAAGGTTGATTTAGGCTCAACCCAGATTCTAATATGACATATAGCCTATCCTAGATTAGTAAAGTCAGTCGCTATTGGGCCGTTATCAGGTCACTTGAGTGACACTTCAGATGTCCAATCCTAGGCGTGAGCATGGTGTTCTGAAAGCCGCACATTAGATAGTGATATCATGTGACCTGAATAACGGTTATAAGTGGGAGGTAACACTCTTTTTACAAGTTACAAAGGCAGTTTTGTAGGTTGAATTGGACTCGACTCAAATTCTAAGACTTAAAAATGTCTATTTCTCATTTTCATTAAAACCAATAAAATTAACAAAACCTACCCCCACTACATTAGATAGTGAAAATGGACAATAACTAGCTTCACGTCTAGAAATTTCTCGCAAATTAATCTCCTTTTTTTCATGCTCACACCATTCAATTGTTGAAGAGATATCGTTTTATATGAATAGTAAATATGGGATGTAAAACCAGAAGCACAGCAATACCTCTTTAACAACTTCTTTCACCCGTTTCAACGAATCAAGAATACCAACATGTACTACTTTTCCCTTACGAATGACTCGAATACCACAGCCTTTTGTAACCTTTCCTTCTGTAACCATGCATCCAGCAACACGACTACTACGACTGCTGAATACGGCCCGTATTTCTGCTGAGCCAATTGGTACTTGTTCCTGCCAAAAGATAGCATTAAGAATTTCAGCATAACCATGCGTAACTTACATAAGTTCATAGATAATACAAAAGTGTTCACCAAGTGCACCTACACAAGCCTAACTATGCATAATCTGTGCTAATAGGTTAGAAATTAAAAGATGTGTTCGTTTACCTCAACAGAATCCAGGAGCCCTTCCATTGCTTGCCGTACATCATCAATTAATTCATAAATAACTTTATATAATCTTATCTCAACGGCTTTATTATCTGCATAGCTTTTCACAGAACCTGGTGCTTTGACATTAAATCCAAAAATGATCGCTTTGCTTGCATACGCAAGGTCAACGTCACTTGTGGTTACATCACCTGTTGTTTCCATCAAAAACTTCAGTGTGACATTATCTTGTGGTAGCACCTGCAGGGCTTGTTTGACGGCTTCAATGGATCCCTAGTCATGACCAAGAATAATGAAATTTAATACCAGGTGAAGTAATAACTGCAGTGATGATTTACGAAACATTTGGAAGTAGTAGATAGTAGATATTTAGCAAAATATAGCATACAAATGTACAATACAGAAAATGCCAACTCATAGTTACCTATTTTGTGGTACGATTTGCTATAATTGTGGTAGGAAATACTACAACATTTATTTTGGAAAAACTAAGAAAATACATATATTTTTTTCATTTGATTAATAATGTAATAATTATGTGTATCATTTATTTAGTTATTATTTAGATATTCATTGACTAACTATTCTTTTCCTTCCATATAACTTGATAAATTTAAAAGGGTCTTTTCCCAATGCTAAATTCGTTGTTAAATATTTTAAATTGCATTTACTATTTCCTTCACACAGCCACATGAATTATGATCTTATCTGAGTGATCAAATATTATATAAAATCACCGGATTCACTGCCACAATATCACTGGCAAAGTCATCAATAAGTAAACCAGGTATTTTTTTTTTTTTTTGCGTTACCATGATATTGGTACGGTGTTTCCACCGCCGTTAGCGATGACTAATCTCTGTTGGGGAACCTGTGGGACACACAAGGTGGGTTCTCCCCTCCCAACCGAATTTTCTCCATACGCATAAGCCAGGAATCGAACCCCTGGCATGCTTAAGGGGACTAAGACCCTTACCACTTGGACCAATACATTGTTGGTAGTTAAACCAGGTATTTAACATCAACAAAATGATGTACAAATTCAAGTAACACTAGTAGCAGTGAACATACCTGAAGATCAACCTTCAAAATAATATTCAATTGGTGCAAGTCTAATCCGGAAAGCTTTCCTGACGAAACTGCAGAAGCTAATGAAGAAAGGGTGACCTTGCCATCTCCTGCCTTTGCTGAAATACGCTCATCTCGCAATGAAATAACACGAGACTCTGCCTTTTCACGCGCAGTATCAAGGGAATCAACAACCTCAAATACATCACCAGCAACTGGAACATTATTCAATCCAATAACCTGCATTAATGGACAGAAGAACAATAAGAAATTTTGTATGAGGACAATTTTTAGCATCTATTCAGAACCTCAAAACGTGCAGGGCTTTTAAATGACGGAAGATGGTAACTATGATTCATGAAAATTCAAAGTCTATAAATGTTTTACTTTTCACATCGCAAAATGCTCAGGGAAACAAAGAAGTAGTCAAGTTCTATGCTGGAAATTTACAAACCTGTACAGGTATAGAAGGCATAGCTTCATCGACACGCTTTCCACCATCATCGAATAAAGCTCGTACCTGAAGGAAGTAATAAAAAGATGTTAATCAATTCAGAGGAAAGCAAAGCAGATTGCTCAGAAGTCAATAACCAAAAGCTAAGATCATTAAATTTTGAACTTTAAGTTTATGTATATACACCAACCTTTCCAAAAGATCCTCCACAAACTACTATATCACTTCTTCTAAGTGTTCCATTCTGCACAATAAATGTAGCAAATGGTCCTTTTGATTTATCCAAGCCTGCCTCAATGACTGTTCCCTTTGCACTTCTATCAGGATTAGCTTTCAGTTCTTGCAACTAAACAAGAAATCATTAGGTCAGAATCCATAGCATGAAGATAAAGAAATCCAAAAAGTGGAATTTAAACCAAGTACTGCAAATAATCAATAATCTTCTCTCATCACCACAGAAGAACCGAAAATTAATGGTGTTTGTCTGCTATATGTTAATTTGATAATGATTTATTTCTAGATATCCATCACATGTTTTAATCAATATACTATTATAAGTTATAAGTTATAACATAAGAACATTAAAAATTATATGATCAGATGAAGCAAATAAATTACCTCGGCAACAAGCATAATTGTTTCCAAAAGATCATCTACATTCTGCCCTTGAAGAGCACTTATCTGTTGATGAGAGAAAGAAAGCGAAATATAACTTCCTATAAGTTACAGAAGCATAAACAAAATATGACCATGAACAAGAAAATGAGAAATATAAACCTGAACCATCGGGACATCACCACCCCAGTCTTCTGGCATCAGACCAATTGAAGAAAGCTCTTGCATAACTCGATCTGGATTTGCTCCATCTTTATCTATCTATTTCAAATCAATAAATAATTGTGTCAAAAATTCCTCATGTCATCACCAAGTAAATTAGTAACAGCGTTATCAAATAGAGGGTACAGCGGCAGCATAGTGGAATTTAAACAAATGACTATTGTTTCGCAATATGTTGTTTTGTACAAAGTGTTGTCAAATAGTCACTACTGTGGCCTTATAGCAAAATGGAATTCAAGCAACCACTATTTGATAACACTGAATCATAAGCGTTGAAAATTGATGTTGGAGACATATGTTGGCCTACCTTGTTTATAGCAATTATCATTGGTACTCCTGCTGCTTTGGCATGAGCTATAGCTTCACTTGTTTGAGGACGAATACCATCATCAGCAGCCACAACAATAATAGCAATGTCTGTTACGCTTGCTCCACGGGCTCTCATTGCCCCAAACGCCTTACAGGAACATATATATATATTAGATATGGAAAATTATTATTAATAAAGTGACACTAATTATCATTTTACAACCGTCCCTGAGGGGAATTGAACTCCGTTCCTTGAGGTTACAAGGTCAAACTCTTACCACTGCCTCATAGACAATATCAGATACGTGGTTAATAGTTTAGCAAAAAACTATACACTAGCATAAATGAGAAATTCATCTCAGTCATGAATTAAGGTCCCAATAGGGTTCGGCAGAGTGAAATGTACTAGCAATTTTGCATTTTTGTAAGGAAATAAGTTAGAAATGAGTTTTTTTTTAATCAAAACCAAGCATACCTCATGCCCAGGAGTGTCGAGAAAAACACACGGCAATGTTTTTCCATCAACAGGTACTAGCACTTTATAAGCCCCAATTCCTTGTGTGATCCCACCAGCTTCAGAAGCAGCTACCTGTAAACAATTGGTGCATCGGGTATAAATTGAATGTGATTGCCATATGAGCCTAGATGAAGCCTAAAATATGACATAATTCATCATATACCTTGGTCTTCCTTATATGATCCAAAAGCGTTGTCTGCCAAATGATAACACCAACAAATATCAGAAAATGGAGAAATATAAAAGAAAAAAAATACAGAAACAAAGGAAGAATACATAGTGATATCACTTACTTTGCCGTGATCTACATGACCCATGATAGTAATAACAGGAGGTCTGTCTTTGAGTTTGTCAAGGTCATCTTCCTCGAGAATTTCCCTTTTATTCACTAATCCTTCAACTTTGAAAGGATCGGCATCGATGACTTCCACTTCATATTCTTTACAGATCATCTTCACCATATCCTTGTCTAGAGTTTGCACTCCATCTGGTTTAATTCCTTTGGAGTACAGAGAACCGAGGATTTCACCTTCAGTGGTTGCCAAATTGTATGCCAACTCCTCCACCAGCATACCTTTGTCACTGACCTCTAGAATTTCAACTTTTACAGGAGCAGCTTCCCTGGCAGCCTGAAGTCGTACAGCCCTACGACTTGCTTTACTCCATTTCCTTCCTTTTCTTGTAGCCCCGCGACTATCATCATCATTCACCACCATTCGTCTTCTTGGTCCTCCTGCCCCTGATGACGCACCTTTCCTCCGGTAATCATCTTTAAACCTTCCTTGGGGAGGGGCCTTCTCTGGTTTCGAAGGATCCGTAACAGATCGACCAACCACAGGGTCAACTTCCGGTTTCTTTGAAGCAAACTTATCAATCAAGATAGGTCCCTTCCTTTCTTTAGACATCACAGGTGGTTCACCTTGCCCTTTATCATCCTTCAAGATAACAGTCTTTTTAACATCTGTTTCACCTTGCCCTCTATCATCCTTCAATATAACAGGCTTTTTAACAAGTGGCGGGGGTGGTGGGGGCGGCGGGGCTATAGAAGGCCTAGACAGTAATGTTGGTTGAGGTCTCGAAAGAGGCTGAGATGTTACCTTCTCCCCTCCAACTATCTGTGATTCCCCCACTTCACTTTTCTTTATACTAGGCTTAGGTACTTCCTTCACAACAACCCTATGCACATTTGCAATTGAGTCCCCTTTACGCCATACACTCTTCAATATCTTATGTTTTTGTAACGAATTTACCGCATTATCAGCCTTAGGTTTAACATATACATCCGCTTTAACATTTGTCTCCGGTCTTGCCGGTTTACTTACCGAACCGTTACTTCTTTCACCATCCAACTTAGGATTTTCAAGCTTTTCAGCCTTCTCACCATCGAACTTAGGATTTTCAAGCTTTTCAGCCTTCTCCAAAACCTCACCAAGTGATTCAATCACCTTAGTCCTCTCATCCACCACATCATTACTAGAGGATTTCAAAACAGGCTTAGGAGGAGGTTTAAGAACAAAACTACCACCAACACCACCACTATCACCACCTTTACTATCATCATCAATGTTAGTAGAATCAAGAGAAACTGAATTTCCTTGGTTAGCTACAAAATCAGTTGTAGTAACTGAATATCTACAAACAGACAAAGAAACACAATGCCATCTTTTTTTCCCTTTATTAAAATTCCCTCTTGAAACAGAAATTCTTCTTACAACAGAATGTGACATTCTAGATGAACTACTCACACCATTGAAACTACCTAAACTCACTGGTGAAGCAAGATAACTCATTGTTCCTTGCAAGTTTCCAACTAATATCAGCATATTAAGACCAACCCCACAACATAAAAACAACAAAAAAAAAACAAAAAAAAAAACTATCTTTTATATTATCTTTCTAGTTAAACTTCAATAATTCCTCATTACACAAGGTATCTAAGTTAAGAATTGAACCTACCCAGAAACCAAATTGTGATGAAAATGAAAAAACAATGGTACCTTTGGTTTAAAGACAGGAACTTTGTGTTTGAGATTGAGGTAGAGCATGCATAAGAGTTCTGGGTATTGAAATTCAATGAAGAAAATGGTTAGTTTTTTGTTTTTTGTAGTGATGATAGAATATAGAAGAGATGAAAAAGAAGAAGAAGTGAAGAAAGAGTGGAAGAAGTGATTTTGTGGATATGAAAATTTGTTGAGATAACCTTATTGGCATTTTCCGATTGAATTGTGTGGATGGTTATGTGCCTGTCAAATATTTGTGTTTCTTTTCCGATAATGCTTTTTTTCTATTTTTCGTGGTTTTTCATGTTTTTTTTTGTCTGTTTTTTTTTTCTCAACATTGATTTTTAAATTACAATCATTTTTTTTTGTTACAAAATTACAATCATATTGATACAAAGTTTTTACGATCTTTAGCGATTATTAATATCTGTTAAGGAATTTGTGAGGTATCGGGTTCTTCTCCTATCATTTCAATTTGTTTCATTCTAATGAGTTAAAAATTTAACTTTTAACTACGTATTTAAGCGACCAAAGCTCTTATTACGTGAACCATTTCATTGTTAGTTTTTCTCAGCATTGTTATTGTTATGTGAAAATTTAAATTTTTATAGTTATAGGTATGAAGTTTTTATTTTATTTAACGGTCAATTTTTTTTTGCAAGGCATATAAAATTATTATCTTTTCTCAATTGAATAGTTTTTCCATATAAATTAGATCGTAGTATAACTACTTGCTTAAGTTGTTCGAGTCTCTTAGTATTTGACAGATTAATTGTTGGTGAGATTATTATTTTTTTATAATCAGAAGAAAAAGAAATTATTCAGTAATATAGCAAATGTCACTAAACTCATACATATTGTAAGGTTTTGATTTTAAATCCGGTGAAAAAATCAACTTGATAATATTAATATTGTTACTTGAGTTTTGACTATACAAGAGAATTTGCTTTTTATATTATAGAAAAAAGAAAGAAAAAAAATGTGGTAAATTTATTATTATTATTTATAATGTTTAAGGCAAAAAAATATTATAATGGTTTGGGTAAGAACACGTTAGCAATTCATGGCCTTAATTATACCAAATATATTTAGAGGTGTGAATATTCCAATTTTTTATTTTTGACGTCAACATTCCAATATTGTTGTGACTTTGTGATATTGAGGAGATTAGTGGAAGAAAAATACACCCAAGGAAAATGCACACATGGGTACGTTTGATTTGGATTCTTTTGAGGAAAAATTATTTAAAAAAAAAATTATTATTTATTTTATAGTTTTGATAGTGTTTATAATAAATGGATTTTAAAAAAATTTATGTTTAACCCAAAATGAAAAGTGGTTTTTTTAAAAACTATAGAAAAAAATAATTTCTTTTTTATGATTGTAAACAAACACAAATTAGTTTTAGATTTTCTTCAAAATTTCTAGATTATTTTTTATAAAAAAAAAAATCACTTTTTTTAAATCTTAAGCAAACGCACCAATAGTACTTTTTTTTAGGTAACTAAGGTCCTGTTTGATCCGGCTTATTTTTTACTTTTCTATTTAGCTTAAACGAAATAGAGAAGTATAAAATTATATTTGACACTATTTCTCCTTAAAAATATTAGAGAAATAAAGTAAAGAAGTAAAAAATAAAAAAAATTAAGTAAAATACAATTTTTTTCATTTTTTACTATTTTTAAGGAGAAGAAAAAAATAGGAAAATAAGCCGGGCCAAACGGGGCCTTAGTAGCTATAAATTTCACTCTTAAAGTAGATAAGTGAGATATCCGAGATTCGGATTTCAGCCTTGCATATAAAATATAATGTTTTAATCAATTAAGTTAGAGGCAGTTTGTTATAGCTTATTTTAGAAAAAAAAAACATTTTTTTATAAAAATAATCACTTTTAAATGTTTTGCATATGTTTGTTTTAGATTTTAAAAATAATCAGAATCTAAAAATAATCAGAAAATAGCTAAAAATGAAAAGCTGCTAAGAGTGACTTTTCAAATAATAGATTATTTTTAGAAGAGAGAGAAAATAAATGTTAAAAGGTGAAACTTATCTTGTAATAAAAAAATCACTTTTATATATTTTATCCAAATAAACTAAATATTATTTTAGTGATTCTTACTATAATAAACAAATACAAAATAAATTTCACTTTTCTATAAAATCTCTAAAAACTAACCTCTAAATTATTTTACATCAAAATCACTATTTTTTTAGTTCGTAACAAATGAACCCTTAAACTCACGGAAACAGATAGTAATATCATTTTTAGAATATCACTGAAAGTTCTTTTAATTTATTTAATGCATTGGCTTAAGTGAATAATAAATTTCTTCTAGTTAGGGCAACCTGTTCAAAAAAATTGAGTTTAATTTTTGAGATGAATATTTTTTTTAATAAGACTTTATTTGTTTTAGGTTTGAACTTTGAATTGATTGGAGTCCCTTCGGTCCTCTCCTATAAAAAAAATGCAGTGTTTTTTAAACAGAACCGGTTGGACCGTCAACCGGAGTCTGGCCGGTTTGGTTCATTAGTTGGATCGGTGGTGCAATAAGACCGGTCAAAACTGGAAAAATCGGTGAACTGACGGTTTGCATGAACCAATGATCAGAAAGTTGCCGGTTCGATCTCCGGTCCGGTTTTTAAAACATTGAAAAAATGTATGGTTAACATCTAAACAAAATAAAAAGTTCTTTGGGTTTACTTCTAACTGTTTTTTATTTTAGTGGAGTTTGCAAACAACTTTTTTAAACTAATAAGACATGCAAAAGTAAAAAATAATTGTTGAACTAAATTGGTCGAGTTACGATTCCAACATTTTATGTTTTGATGATGACAAATTATATAAAGGAACAAGTTATCTTTTACTAAAGTGTGAAAGTATTAATATTCTATCAAACAAAGTAAAACTATAATTAACTTAAAACATTTGGTGATTACTATATGTTGAGCACATAGATGTTTGTCATTAAGTAATACCCAAATTGTGTTTATCACCCATCAAAGCAACAATTGTCTAATTATTATGAGTATTTATGAAAAAAAATTGTAGGTGTCTATGTCTCATTATTTGTTAACTTAAGTGATGCACATAAATGATATTAATACAAGTAATTTTGAGCGTCGCATAGAAGGACTTTGAAATGGCTCAGTCTAGTGTGGGAGAATTGGATAGGTCTCATGCGATAATAAAATAACTATCCATCAAATTTTTTGACTAAATCAAAAAAATAGAAATTACAACATGCAACAACAAACTCCTAAACTTTAGGCCACTAAACAACACAGTCAAAATAATAATGTTGAAAGCAATACGATAATTAAATTGTGCCGACATTATTTACTAAATTATGCCAAATCTAGGCATTATTTTTGAAGATTAGGATAATTATAGTTCGGTGTGAGGATTAGATTGTGTTAGAGTGGTGACCGAAAATATTGATCTTCGATTACATGGCTGAAAAATCCACACTAATGAGTGATGATATTGTGAGGAGTAAGAGGAGGCGGGAAAGTGAAATTGCAAGACTGAATAAACAGAGAACGATTCAATATAGTGGTTGATCAGGTTTATTTGATATACTGTATAATATGACAATCCAACATTTCTAAAAGATGGTGCACGTGGGAGACCTATCAAAGTCTCCCACCATAGAAAGAGCCCTCTAAAATTGGTACCAAGGGTAAAAATATCATTTGATGGTTTATTGTATGTTAACCTAAGTAAAACATGGTACAATGAAACCTTTGGCATTTGCTACAAAGCATCAATCAATCATCATATCAAAGTTGAAATTATTCGTCAAATACAATACAAAAGTAGTTCAATTAGTTCATAGAATGAAGAGTCACCGAAATAATGTCATTATAGTACTAAGTTTGAGCACAAAATGCAGCCCAAGTCGATGGACACAATGGCGTCCATAAAGCATAAGAAGGATGAGTCCTTGAAATATTATATTAAAAGGTTTAATGATGAAGCCATATTGGTCAAAGACGCAGACGACAAAATGGAGTGATACCTACTCCGACAAGACCTTTATAGAGGATCCAAATTTGCCTAAAGTGTTGGATTGGAAGAATTTGTCAGCTTCAGCGATCTTTTGGAAATAGTAAAAAAGTACATCCAATGCGAATAGAATTTGGAGGCCAAAAGAATTTCGCAAGGCAGCCAACGAGAAGGTTACTGGAGAAAAGAAGTAAAACAGCTAAGGTAGGAGAGAAAAGAATTAAGAGAGATACAAAGAATACACTACCCTAAACACTATAGGGGGCATATCCTACATGATTTTACCAATACCGAATTTCAACAAGGAGAAGTTGAGTTCCAAGAAAGAAAAAGGAAAGGTCCAAGTATTTTTGGTTCCACAAAGGATATGGCCACAATATAGAAAATGCATCTAGCTGAAGGACGTCATTAAAGATTTAATCCAAAAGTGGAAGCTTAACAAGTATACATCTCAGGACTGACAAAGTGGAACAAAAATAAGGCATGCTCAACGATCACCCCCTAGTAACATTCCCGATCCACACTATCATGTGGGACCATGACGAGGAGATCCCTCAAGCACTCATTTCACCAGTACAGATAAATATAACGACGAGACTTGACGAAGATAATGAGGATGATGGGGCAACTCCTTTTGTAGTAGTGGTGATCAGGGGTTCCCCATAGTAGAACAAGCACTGTGCAATTCAGTGAAAAGAAAGCTCACAGAGATATGGTATCCCTACTGACGCAACCATCACCTCGACGAAGTTAAAGAGTCGTTCAACCCTATCTTTCAAAGACGAAGATTTGGTAAATGGAGTCCCCAACCATCACATTCCGTTATTAATCAAGGCTATCACGGAAAACTATGACGATTATCGGATAATTATAGGCCAAGGAAGTTCATTTGACATCATGTATGCAGAGCTATTCTATACACTTAAGCTAGAGCTATCAAAATGAGTTAGCCTGTATGAGCTGTAACGCCCCGACTTTTAGGATTATTAGCCTTACTAGATTTATGTTGATTGCTAGAATTGTTTTCGTTGTTTTATTCAAAATAGCTTGTTAGTGTGTTAAGTGGTTATTTGAATGTTGTAGAGTTTCTAAATAATTAGATTTCGGAGAGGAGTAGCGGATTAGCAAATGAAACTTTATAAACTGAAAGTTAGAGAATTTTTAATGAATCAAATAAAAAGAGAAAAAACATAGCTTTTATAAAGAAATATAGTGGGGAGTGTGTTTTAAGTAAGAGGCAAAGTGGGAGGTGCGCATTAGTAAAACGGTAGAGATGTGAAAAATAAGTAAAGTGTGACTAGTGATGTTAATAAAAAGGAGGTGTGAAATAGAATTATGTAGAGATTAAGATTAATGAATAAAACATAATTTTCTTGGTGACTTATTAGAAAAGAAAAGAAAACCTAGTTGTTTTCTATAAAAGGCTAAGAATTGGAAAAATAAGGATTGCCACTTTTTACCTAAAACGGAAAGTTTAGAGAAAAGTTGCAGAGAGAAAAGAAGAGCAAAACTCTAAGCAATTTCTACAAACAACTAAGGGAGCTTTATACTATTGAAATTCTAAATTCAATAGAATTGTTGTGTTATTTTTTTTCAAAGTATATTTGATGTTCTTAATTTTCTATGAAGCTTTTTAATTGTTTGTTGTCGTTTATGTCCGGTTTGCTTTGGTCCTCTTTCTTAAATAATTAATTGCGTTGAAAGTAAAAATAACATGATTTCATAATAGGACTATACATGGCACCTATCTATTTAGAGTGAATAAACGTATACACCCTTTAGGACTAATATTATCATCATTGAAAATAGTCTCATTCAATTTATTTTGTAAAAATCAAAGCCAAATAATAGAAAATAGGGGAATGAGTAATAGAGTGATGTATCAAGAGGAACACGCAGGAATTGAAGTTAATCATTTTAAATATGGTTTTAAGTGGAACCTAGTTAGGGTAAATCCCTTCCTTCTGACTTAAGTGACCGGATACTTATAGCTATGCAATGTAAACTATGTTGACTTTAATTACAAGTGAGCTTATTAGTAGATCATGGCTGAGGATACCACAAGGATAGTTTATGACAAGAATTTAGTATCAGGTCTTAAAATTAAGCAAACAAATTCTTATGGATTAAGCTACAAATGCCGTAACAGTATAGTGCAATGCTTAGGTGTGAGCTTAATTGGTGTTGGATTTATTGGGTGTTGAGTTTAATTTGCGTCGGACTAATTGGTGTTTAACTCGTGTTGTTCTTTAAGTCGTTGATTATTGGTGTTGTCCTTTAAGTTGTTGAAATGATTTTGATTTAAGCTGTTGAATTGATGTTGTTAAGCTGTTGTTTGTTTGCATATTGATGTTGGTTGTGATATTGCCATCCATTCATACATGTGTCTAAGCCGTTGTTAAGCCGTTGAGGAGTGTTTTCAGGAAAATAATTCTGACCTCCGATCCGACCTTGGTACCACATGCATCTAGGGAGTCTAGCTCATGCATTTAATTTTATTTATTCATTAGAGGTTGTTGTTTTTAATCCTCTTTATTTAATTGTTGATTGTTGTTGACTGATGGATGCGCGTGGCCATCCGCTTAGGTGGTCTTGTTGTTTTTTATGTTTCTGCTAGTTATTATGTTATTTTTAATCCAGTTATTTTTCTTGATGTATTGTCGCTCACCTTTACGTTTCTTTGTCCCTCTCTGGTTTGACCCTACGACGTAAAAACTCGTAGACTTTCAGGTAGGTGATGCATCGTAGCCGCTGAGTTGCGAGGAGTCGTTTGTTGTTGCTTTTCAATAAGAGTCGCTCTGCTAGGATGTTCGGGGGGATTCACCTTTATGAATTTATTTTTATTTATTCAAATAACTGGACCTTGTTATTTACAATTTGAGACTATGTTGCTACCTTTATTAATAAAATTAATTTGAAGTTTAGAACTTAAAAATGTTGTTGACTTTTTAATTTATTTTTTTCGCTGTAAATTTATTAGGAAATTGTATGATTTTCGAGTAGGAGTAACACTCGGTTATTATTTAAACTATTTTTTCTCAATTAAAATAAATGGGAAAATCCGGGGTGTTACATGAGCCGACCCGCAAAGCCTGGATAAATGTAGGGTTTGGACCTTAAAATAATAGGGGAACATGTTATCATTTGCAAGTTTAAAATTATTTATGATAGTGTGTAATAGGAATCTAAATAGTAATAATATGATTATGAGTTAAAGGTTGAGAAAGAAAAACAATTTGCAAACTTAAGTTGCAATATGCAATAAATGAAGCAAAAGACACCATGCAATAAGAAATATGGTTTAATTTAAATGCAGTTTTGGTTGTTGCGTCGGAAAAAATTAAATGCACTTTTGGCTTCTAAAGTTTTAAAATTGTTTGATTTTGACCCCCTAAGTTTTAAGTCCTCGATTTTTGTCCCTCACATTTATCACATTCTAAAGTTGCTAGTCATTCGTTGATTTTTTGAATAGAATTGTGTCAAAAAAAATTTATGCAAACAGATAAGATGAGTTTTCTCATCTTTTACTCAATAAAATGAGAAGTTAGACCAAACAGATTTTTAATAAGTTCTTAAGTGTATGGATTGAGTATTCAGATTTCTTAAGTGTATGGATACTCACTTCGTCTATATTTAGCAAGGTAATCAAAATTGGATCGGTTATTAAACCGACATATTTACTGGTTCAAGATTTAAATGGCTAGATCAGGACTTAGCCGGATTAGACCATTTTTATTTATATACTTTCAACTCATCTTTCTCTAATCTCAACGGCTCCTCCAACTTCTTATAACTTATTTTATATAATACAATTATTTTGAAAAAATTTCAATGACAACTTGTCACAAAAATAAAGTTATTAGGAAATTTATGTTAGTTAGAACTATTTCATGTAAAATATTTTTTTTTAAATTTTTATTAGTTGAAACTTGCTTCATGTATAATAATTACTTCAAAAAAATTATCAGTTAAAATTTATCCCGTATTGAATTTTTCTTTTAAAAAATTATCAATTAGAATTCATGATTATTTTGGTATTCTTATCACTATTTAGTACATTATAATTAAGTTAGTACATTTTGTACATTATAATTAGTTCTTCCATTATTTAAATTAATATTATATTTTGTCAAAAAAATTAATATCATATTTTATCAAAAATATTTAAAAAAAAAAAAAAAAAGACAACATGTGTGTGTTAATTGGGCTTAATGGCCCAACCCATAATAAACCAATAAAAACCTAACCCCAATCAATCCCTTGGAGTCCTATAATATTAATTATATATAATTTATATTCATAAAATGTTAGATGTGTATAAAAGATTAATTTTGAGACCTTAAAATAATAACTATATATTGTTAATGTTCACAAAATATCATATGAGTATAAAAAATTAGTTATCTATACTCATAAATATAGTTCTAATCCATTTTAATTTTTGCATCAAATTTAATCTTAGATTAAGATGTCTCTTTTTGACGTTATATATAATGATAATTATTTTTTATGTGTTTCTTATCTATAATTTAAATAGAGGATATTTTTTAATTGTTTTCTATTTTTTATAAGGGTCCATTTTTAATAAATTTTATTTTATTTTTAATCTAAGAAAGGTACCCTTAATAAACTATTTTGCTTATGTCCTTAAGATCTTGTCGGTGTGACACTGGACACATTTATCTAAATTTATACCAAGATCTAATATTTGGGTGAGTTTTTTTGTTGTCAAATAGCATAATGGCTACAAAATCACTTATTTAGGTGAATAAATGGTATATTCCGAATTCAAATTCCGACCCTACAAATAAAAGTAACATCTCTATTAACTTGGTGTATTTTTGTTTTACAAATACAATTGTATGCATTTTTTTAATTGGTACTAAAGCCTATGTACATCTAAGACATGAAAATACTTCTTGCTTCAAGATAATTCTTTGGATTTTAATTTTTCATTTAAAAAATAAATCATGCCACTAAGCCTCTCGCTCACATCACGTCGTAGAGAATATACTTTCCCTTTCCCAAATGGCGGAGCGAGGACCCTGGGCCAGGGGATGCAGGCTATTTAAACTCTAAATTAAACTTGCATGTGGAGTTGAGCATTAGATCCGTGTAGAAACCCTAAATTAAACTCTTTTAGAATATACCGAAATATATCTATTTTTATTATTTTGAATCATAAAATATGTTTGATAAAATAAAATTCCGAACATATTTTTTGGGTGTGCGAATTTTAAAAAGTAAAAGATATAAGCTCAAGGTTTCAAAATATTTTATTAAGTTCAACAAAAATACAACTTTAAATGTAATCTACAATTTGTAAAGTCAGTAATATTGGTACAGAGTTTTCACCACTATTATTGATAATTAATCTTCGTTGGAGAATCTATGAGACACATAAGATGAGTTTTCTCATCTTTTACTCAATAAAATGAGAAGTTAGACCAAACAGATTTTTAATAAGTTCTTAAGTGTATGGATTGAGTATTCAGATTTCTTAAGTGTATGGATACTCACTTCGTCTATATTTAGCAAGGTAATCAAAATTGGATCGGTTATTAAACCGACATATTTACTGGTTCAAGATTTAAATGGCTAGATCAGGACTTAGCCGGATTAGACCATTTTTAATTATATACTTTCAACTCATCTTTCTCTAATCTCAACGGCTCCTCCAACTTCTTATAACTTATTTTATATAATACAATTATTTTGAAAAAATTTCAATGACAACTTGTCACAAAAATAAAGTTATTAGGAAATTTATGTTAGTTAGAACTATTTCATGTAAAATATTTTTTTTTAAATTTTTATTAGTTGAAACTTGCTTCATGTATAATAATTACTTCAAAAAAATTATCAGTTAAAATTTATCCCATATTGAATTTTTCTTTTAAAAAATTATCAATTAGAATTCATGATTATTTTGGTATTCTTATCACTATTTAGTACATTATAATTAAGTTAGTACATTTTGTACATTATAATTAGTTCTTCCATTATTTAAATTAATATTATATTTTGTCAAAAAAATTAATATCATATTTTATCAAAAATATTTAAAAAAAAAAAAAAAAGACAACATGTGTGTGTTAATTGGGCTTAATGGCCCAACCCATAATAAACCAATAAAAACCTAACCCCAATCAATCCCTTGCCTGCAGCACAATCTCTCCCCCCACTCCCACTCTCTGCATTTTGTTTTTCTTCTTGCATATCTACAGACTACAACCACCGCCCTTTTCCTCTTTCCTCTAAACTGTTCCAAGTTCCAACCATCACACACCAAAAATAAAACAACCGTTTTTTTTTCTTCTCTCATTTCCATCTCTTAAAAACCCACGGTTCTAGCTTATTTTGTTTTTAATCTATGTGTTGACACAGTGTGGGAAAATTGGGATTTCGTCTTCTCCATTCTTTTACATGTATCAACAACAATATTAAAGATTTCACATCTGTTTCTTTTTCTCCGAATCTGTGTTTTTTTTCGTTTGTCCTTAAAATTCTGATTTTAATCTGTTTGGATTTTGAATCTTAGTAAATAATTTTTTTTTTATTTCTTCTCAAACTTTATATTTTTAATCTCACTTATTTTGTTTCAAATCTTGGTAATTTGTTTTGGTTTGAATCTCTGAATCTTAGTAAGGTTTTTTTTAATCTGTTTTGGAAAACAGTGAAACCTTACTAAGATTAAAGTTGCAATATGCAATTAAAGTTTTTTTTATTTCTGGTTAGATTCTGGTTTGCTATGGTGAGCAGGAGAGAAGAAAGCAAAACAGTGAAATTATAGATTCTATTAAAGTAGTAGGGGTTTTAAGTGGGACACCCCTATAAATTTTTTTTCAATATCAACTTTGATTGTGGTGAGTTTGTGAAGCTTTCTCAATGCAAGGAAGGCCACGTGGACACCAAAATCATGATGAGCAGTGCTTTCAAGGGTTATTTTGTTATCACGCTATCTATAAGTGTTCTGATATATGACTAAACATGGACAAGTGGAGTAGGCTAATGGT
The DNA here is from genome assembly GCA_954870985.1 of Trifolium fragiferum. NCBI lineage: Eukaryota > Viridiplantae > Streptophyta > Magnoliopsida > Fabales > Fabaceae > Trifolium > Trifolium fragiferum. The sequence continues at coordinate 19,852,252 of OX940789.1, forward strand.
GTCCATTGTGATTATCATATTGCCACCCCTCAATAAATATAGGGTAAATAGGTCAATACCCCCTGGGCAGGGGGGTAAAATGCACTACCAAATTTTTTTTTGAACATTGCAGGGGATATTCCTACAAAAAAAATTACAAGGGGTAACGCAAAACTCGCCTATTTTGCAGGGATAAATATATATGGCAGACCCTCGTCTACTATTGTGGGGCGCTAACCCAAATCTCATAATGATATCTCACAAGTATTGAAAGTGGGAATACGTTGGGCCGAGTAAGGATTTGTTTGAATAAGATTGACTTCTAGCAGAATAAATGCCCACAGACAAAATGTCATGGACTTTAGATGTGCATACACATCTCAACAAAGAATGAAAAAAATAGTAACTAACAAGTCAACTATATGATTGGTAGAATAAGATGAATTCAATGACTAAAACATTTACAAATCAACCCTTCAATCACAGTCTACATGAAGCACTCGTCTAGTACCATTGAAGCCGCAGTAAATCTTTATATCTAATCTAATACGAATAAAGCTGCAACTACGTAACCCTAATTTCAGGTGATTAAGGCGCCAATTTAATCATTAATTACTTACCTATTTGCTAACAAACTGCTCACATAAATCTCATAAATAATGTAGCCACGAAAAAAGCATCTAATAGGCTTTTTATTAACTGCTTTTTCTAAAAAATAGCACATGTCATGCTATCTGTCTACTTAAAAATTAAAAAAGAGAAAGGAAATTAGCAACATAAATACACTTTAATTACCAATGCAATCTTTTATCAAAAAAAATTACCAATGCAATCCATTAAGGCGAGTTTCTCTTCCACTCTTAACGAAAAACACCTCTATTTTGGAAAGTTTGGAAAACAACAAATGCAGAGTTTTTCTCCTTCTTCTCTAAAACATGTTCAGATGATCAGATTCAGAAACTTTCCAATTCCCTCTTCTTCTTCTTCTTCTCACATTCATTGCTCATAATTTATTTCTTTGACTCTCCTTTATATTGAATCAAAATGAAAAACTATACCTCTGTCATTCCCTTTATCATCACATATTTTCTTTTCTTTACTAAGTTATTGTGTTTGTATGAATGTTGTAAACAATATAATCTCATTTTTTCTCTTATGATTGTATGTTCTAATATTGGTTACATCTTAATTCTCTTTTGATTCTATGTTGTTTTTTAGATTTTTTGTGAGGACCAGTTTTACAGTTTGATATTAATTTGAATCAGTTTTGGGTTTTTGAATGATTCTCTCCTTTATTAGATATAGCTAGGTTGAAGTTGTCTCCACTCCTACATTCTTCATTGACTTCTTTTCTTTTATGAAATTCCTTTGAAACCACTCAAGTTATTTTTTTATTACAATAGTGTGTTTTTATAAATTTAGCCTTTGAAAATTGACTCTCTACATGTGGATTTGTTCACTATTTTCTCATTTGCCACTTCCATTCATAATTTTTATTGTTAAACCTATCTCTTCTTCATTTATTTCTTTCTTTTCTAAATGTTTTGTTTCATTATCCTTGAGAAATTCGTAATTCTTACTTCTTATTTGCAGGTTCATTGTGAAATTAACAATGCTCGGTAAAAGTGCTTCAATGAGTCATGTTTAAAGATAAGTATTACATATTTCATTGTATAACAAATTATTATTGAATCTGACATCTACCATGAACATTCAATGGAAAATGAGATTTTATAATTTATTTTCCCAAGGTTTAATGAGATTTTATAATCATTTTCAAAAATTGTTCATGAAAAAGATAGAAAAATTCATGAAGAGTGGAAATGTTTGTTTATGCTTGGGACAAAGGGACAATTTCAGAAGATGATATAACATAAAGAATCTATGTATAAGTAACTAAGGGGGTTTTCACAAAATTGTTAAGGAAAAAGAATAAAAATCGTGGACATTAATGGATGAGTTTGCATATCTAAAAAATAATAAACTTGAGTATAAACAATATGATTTGTGGTGTCGGTTATATTAATTAATCCTATAATTTTGCAAGCATTCACTATAAAATAGGTGAAATTTGATGAGGGTAAATAAATAACTAAATATATTTTTAAAAAAATATAGTTTGGTTGATTAAGGGCGAGAAAAAAGTAACAAGCATTCATGAGATTTTATTGAATTTTCAAAAATTGTTAAGGACAAATTGTAAAATAAAAAACTAAAAAAAATGTGTACACTAAAAATGTTAAAATTCTGAATGGTATGGAAACCTCTCAATATATTAAGAGCAAGGTTGATGAAAGTGTTAAGATTTAAAAAGATGCTAAAAAAATTGAAATGTACACTACTTATTTGCAGGTTGATGAAAGTGTTAATATTTGATGAACTGTTACAAAATCAATTTAAAAAGATACTAAAACATAGGAAGCATTGCTATCGTGTACCAAAAAAATAGTAAATATATCTCATGTTTATAATTTGCAACAAATTCACATCGTGACAAAAATAGATATGAGTATATAAAATCTCACGATGTATATGACCACACCAATAAACAAAGAAAAAATAATTGAAAATTTTAATTATTTCCTAAAAATTTAGTTCTTCAAAGAGCATTTGTTTGTTTATGGTTTAAATATTTAGCAACAAAGTTCCACAATATTATTTTATGTATTAAGTTTCTTATTAAAGTTTTATTATAACGAAAAAAACTATTGTATAAAAAAAAAATCGGATACACGGCTCTTGAATCAACCATTAAATTGCACTTATAGAAAATAATAAGGAATGAAACTAAGAATGTCAGCTACTAGAATATATGACAACATGGTTGTTTATGTTCGAGTTATACCACAATTTGGGATTTCTAGCACATTGATCGATATTTCATTCCTAATGTTTGAGTCCAATTAAATATTAGGATATCGAACTCTAATTTGGTTGATCAATATTTAGTTTTATGTTATTATTTTATGTTTTATGTCGATCTTTTTTTTTTTTTAAGGCAAAAGAGAAAGGCACAATCAGACTTGCAAAGACATCCCAACTAGATTGACACTTCTAAGCAAACCCAATTAGCAAGCCAAACCCCAAATATTATTAAAAAGAAAATAATAACAAAAATACAATGACAACCTGGGGGGACTAAACCAAAACCCAGGTGGGAGCATAAGTAGTACAACTGCCTCATTAAAAACCTTACCTGTAAAACCATATGGGAAAAACCAGGTGAAGGGAAAAAGAGTGCAGTGCTCCAAACAACCAAAAAAAGAGTGCAAACAAACATAATTCAAGAGTTACAAAGACGAAAACTAGGAAAACCTAATTTGTTACGATCCAAAGCTTCAGTTAAGAAAGACGGAGGCAAACTCCAAGAGGTGTGAGCTGAAAGAGTCAATCCAGTATTAGCTAGAAGATCAGCAACCTGATTGCCTTCCCTATAAGTGTGAGTGATGATATAATTCTTCTGGGATAATAAGTACATAGCATTCTTCCATCTGTTTCTAAGGGACCAAACCACAGGTTTCAAAGGATTCTTAAAAGCAGCAACCACAGCAGTAGAGTCCGTTTCAAACCAAATATTATTCCAATGATTATGAGAAGCTATCTCAATGGCCTTCAGGACACCACACAACTCAGCAACTAAGGATGATTCAAACCCTATAGGCTCGGCAAATGCAAACAAGAACTCAGAGAGATAGTCAATGAAGCATTTACTTTAATTATATACCAAACGTATTTCTAATCGTGCATTGTTATATCGAAGGAAATAACACAATACATTTGTTAACTTAAAATAAATTCACATTTAATTAATACTATATACGACCCGTGCGAACGCACGGGCAAAGCGTCTAGTTTTGATAAACTTCACAATCAATTTTTGTTTTATGAGTATTCACAATCAATTGTTAAAATAAAGTTACTTAACTTTTCATACTACACATTACTTAGATTTTTCACATAAATAGACTTATAATTCAAAATGATTTAAGAATTAAAACAACACACATGATTCACCACTACAATCACCATCTACCTTATCATTCTCCAATTGCCTCCAACCATCACTCTAACCAGCGTCAATCACCACTTCAACCACTGTCAATCGCTATCAGCCATCACTTTAAACTATCTAACATCCTCCGATTTTATCCAACCATCATCCTAACATCATCAATCACCATTTCAACCACCTCTAATCACTATCAACCATCACTCCAAACCATCTAACCTTCTTCGATTACCTCAATCCTTCTAACCACCATTGATCATCACTTCAACCACTGCCAATCATTATCATTCGTCACTCCGAACTAATAAAAGTGATTATAATCATACTTTAATTATGCACTCTATCTTATGAAAAACAAAACAGGAGAGACATGTCCTCAACCTTTTATAAATATTGTTGTCAACTAATCTTCCTGAGGAGGTAGTGATATTGGTTGAACTATTTTGGTAGCCGCACCTCTCTGGGTGATACTATTACTTGCGATGCTAGTACATTTAATGTCATGAAAGGTTGAGCCTAAGCTTGGCTTGATGATTGGTCAATGTCTGCGGACAAAATGTCGTGAACTTTAGATGTACATACACATCTCAACAAAGAATGGCTGGATTGACAAACGAGGAAAAATGAAAAAGCTAATAACTAACAGGTCAACCATGTGATTTGTAGAATATATAAGATGAATTCAAAGACTAAAACATCAACCCTTCAATCACAACCTACGTGAAGCACTAATCCACCACTGATGCCGAGATAAAATGTTTTGATAAACTTTCACAATCAATTCTTAAAATAAAGTTACTCAACTTTTTATTTTACACATTACTTAGGTTTTTCATATAAATAGACTTAGATAATTCAAAATGAATTTAAGAATTAAAACAACACACATAATTCACCAATACAATCACCACATACTCTAACATTCTCCAATTACGCCCAACCACCATTCTAATCAGCGTCAATCACCACTTCAACCGCCATCAATTACTATCAATTATCACCTTAAACCATCTAGCATTCTCCGATTTTTATCCAACCATCATTTCTAACATCATCAATCACCACTTCAACCACCTCTATTCATTTTCAACCATCACTTCAAACTATCCAACCTTATTCGATTACCTCAATCCTTCTAACCACCATTGATAGTCACTTCAACCACTACCAATCATTATCATCCGTCACTCCAAACTAAAAAAGAAAAGACCGAAACTCAACCTAAAACCAACATTCACATTTAAAACTCAAAATTCATAACATTAAAAAAATAAAAAATAAAACACTCCAAACAATCCTAACATAAAAGTTAGATAAATATAATAAGGTAAATGCTAACGAGTGCCCCTGGGGCACTCTTTAAGACCTTAAATAGTAAGATTTTTATAGAATTTTTACGGGAATATGTAAAGTCAACGCATTGGAAATTGTAATGTTTGATTTTTTGAATAAAAAGTTTCTATAAGCAAGACCCATATAATAAATAGGTGTTAGCAAATAGCAATGGCATATGCCTAAAAAAATAGGTAGATCACGCTACCCAAACACCAAACACTAGCATAGAAGTAGAAAAACAAGCTTTCGAAATTAAAAGCTCTGAAATGAAAAAGATGAATGAAGATGGTGGAGTAACATCTGCAAATCCCAAACCACATTCAATTTCATCTCCTCCAACCGCTGCCGCTAGGTACCTCTCTCACTCTCTCTCTCTCTCTAGGGTTTCTCTCTCTAACTTTTTTTCACAATTCAATTTCGAATTCATCAATTTCTCAATTCTCTCTAATTAATTTCCCCTAATTTTATTCTCTCAGCTCTGCCGGAGCTTCGTCGCCGGCGTGTGATGCTACCGGAGAAGGTAATCGACGAGATAAATCGAGCGCGGATTCGTATATGGTAATCGGTTCGGTACTGCGTGGTGTTTCAAATCCTTCATGTAGACCCTGGGAACGATGCGATTTGCTTCGTCGTCTTTCTACTTTTAAGCTCGCCGGAAAATTACCTAAGGTTTGCTTCGTTTTGGTTCCTCATTTTTGTGTTATGTGCATGTAGTGAACAAATAATTACTTTTTTGAGAAGTGGAGATTGTGCTCTAAGAAATTAGGTTAAGACAATTGTAGTTTGAAAAGCTCCAATACTCCAAAATTGCCAAGTATCGAGTCAGATACCGTATCCGATACTGCGATATGTATTGGATGCTTGGGATACGACTAGGACGGGATACGTTAAAAATGTATAAGATGTGTAACTGTCACTTGTTTTGATAAGTTAGTAATGTGAATGTTTCTCTAATATCAACTTTAGTTATGTTTATATATTGTGCATATATATATTTAATTTTTTATTAAAGTATGTTGGCTGGATCATATCATAAATTTTAAAATTTTCCCCTATCTCTGTATACGTATCGTATCAAGTATCCGGGCTTCATAGATTGTAGTAAAATTGGGGGAAATTGTATTGAGGTTTGTTTGACTGGTTTTGCAGGTTGCTGGTCCTTTGGCTTGTGCTAAAAGAGGGTGGGTGAATGTTGATGTTGCTAAGATTGAGTGTGAGTTATGTGGTGCTAAGTTAGATTTTGCGTTGCCCTCAGATTCATCTGTTGAAGGTGAGGATATTATTATTGTAATGGCCTTTTTTTTTTTACTTGTGTGATTTGCTGGTTGTGCTAGGTTTCAAATTTCAATCAACTCTGTCAAATAAAAGTGATATAGAGGAGAACTGATATAACATTTTATGCTTGTTCCGTGTTTGGGCTGTGGGATAGGGTGCTTTCCTTAACTACTTGTAGTTTATATTGTTTTTAGCTCAAATCAATGTAGTCCTACCTTACCCAAAACTTATCCCTTGGGGATTCAAATTTGACACTTATCAAAATGCTTAATTTTCGTAAGTGCATGGATAAGCTTAAATTAATAAAAATGCTGGATTTGGGATTTGCCTTGGGAGGTATTGGGAAGGAGCTGAAATGGAAGAATATTGATTCGTATAGAGAGGAAGAAAGAGTTTACTATTGATTCAAAACCTATAACTAAGCCTGGGAAAGGGATAGAGGAAGAGGAAAAACCAAACATATCACAGTACTTTTGATAATGAAATCAATTTGATTTATTTTGTACCTTTCAAAAGGAAGGAGCTGAAGGTGATTCTATCGCATTGCTTTTCTAGTTTTCTACAACTGTTACTAGAAAGTCTGATTGACATTAGAATGCTAACTGGACTGAATTTATTAGATGTTTTTGGTTTAACAGATTGTCGCAACATTATGCTTTTCACGATTGGTATTTTAAATTTATTGATCCAGTTACTATTCAATAATATTTTTTTATATCGTCCTTTGGTCTTTTCTATGCACCATTTCTTTTCTTATGTTTTTGTTCTAGATCACTATTCCCCTTATCTTGACTTTTATATCACTTGATTTGTTGCTGCTGTCTGTGTCTTGATTGTTTTTTCTCATGTATTTGGAGAAGCTGATGCTTCCAGTGAAGAGCTTTCTAAACAGCTTGATAGAGGACACAAAATCAACTGTCCTTGGAGAGGTAATAGCTGTCCAGAAAGCTTGGTGCAGTTCCCTCCTACTTCACCTTCAGCTCTTATTGGAGGATTTAAGGACCGCAGTGATGGACTCTTGCAGTTCTACTCTCTTCCCATTGTATCTACGCCTGCAGTTGAGCAGATGCGAGCTACACATGGCCCTCAAATCGATAGTTTTATTGCTCAATTGCAAATTCAGACTGCTGGAGAGTTGGGGTACAGAGCAGAAACCAGTTTTACCGGAGAACAGGCTCCTCATTCATACTTATATGTAAGGTTTTCGCTGATGCATTATTTATCTTAATTATTTATTTAAATGTATTTTATTCCAATTCGATTTTTGTTGTTATTATCTCCATCCTTACATTTTAGTACCACTTCAATAGGCTCAAAAGCTTATAAGTCTATGTGGATGGGAGCCACGGTGGCTTCCTAATGTGCTTGACCGTGAAGAACAGTCGGCTGAATCTGCTAAAAATGATTACAACTCTGATCCAGCCAAAGACTCTGCACCAGATCCGGCTCCAAGTAAGAAGGAGTTTTCAACTTCGTCTAGGAAAGATACCGGGGATAATGATGTGCTGTGGTCAGAATTTAATTGTGAATCTAGGTCACCTTTGTTAGATTGTAGCTTATGTGGAGCCACAGTTAGAATATGGGATTTCTTGACTGCCCCCCGTCCAGTTCATTTGGCTCCCTGTTTGACTGATACCCCTCAAACGAGCAAGAAAATAGCATCAACACGAGGAATAAGTGCAGCTAGTGGTGTCAATGAATGGGCTGCCGCTGATGGTGCTGAGAAAGAGAGGACTGGAGACCGTGATGAGGCAACAACATCCGATAGAAGGAAATTAGCATCCTATAAAGGTTTGGATTTAAATCTTAAAATGGCTAGTGGGCCATGTCGTTCACTAACAAATGTGGCTTCAACCAGCAATTTAAGAAACAGAAGGCCTTCTGGAAGTGATGTTGGTGATCTGGAAGTTTCTTATGAATCACAAGGCCCCAATGTACGCAAGCGCAGGTTGGATGATGGTGCAACCAGAGCTGACAGGCCGCCTCTAAGCATGCAACAGGCTGATAGTGCTGAAAGAACTGTAGTTAACCATGATAATAATGAAATCAGTGGTAGTCAGCAGTTTTCAGCTGGCCCGTCAAAGCGTTCCCGTGATACTAATCATTTGGAAACACCCCAGTTTTCATTACGAAATCCTTCCGGTGCTGTACCCAGCTATTCAATGGATATTCAAACAGAAGCAGAGGAAAATGCAGTTAACCAGTTGAACCCAGAAAAGGATCATGTCATCAGCATGCCATCTACCAGAGACTCCGCTCATGAATCTTCTGTAATTGCGATGAATATGGCTTATCACAGTTCAGATGATGAATCAATGGAAAGTGTTGAAAACTCTCCCGCAGATGTTAATGATGTCAATTTCCCTTCTGTTGATTTGAATGAAACATCAGATCAAGCACAGCAGAGTGCTTGTATACCACCTTTAGAAAGAACAGGAGGGGAAACAGGTCGTAGCAGTTCAAATGCTTGTGGGGAAGTTTTGAACACAGAGATATTGACTGCACATGCTAGGGATGGTCCTAGTTTTGGAGTTAGTGGCGGAAGTGTTGGCATGGGTGCAAGTCACGAGGCTGAAATCCATGGGACTGATGTCTCAGTTCATCGAGGTGATATTTTAGGTGATGCTGAGCCAATTGCTGAAGTGATTGAAAATCAGGGCCAAGTTAGTGAATTTGCACCATATCATGGACATATTGGTGATTTTGTGCCAGCGGAAATGAGTCGAGAAGATCCTCAAGGGGATAGTCAGGCTGTGGTAACTCAGTCTACAGCAAGGGCTGATAGTGACTCAAAAACTATAGCTTCAACCAAGGTTGAGTCTGTTGAAAGTGGTGAAAAGACCAGTTGTAGCATAGAGATGCTAGGACTTGAAAATGGTGCTCATCCATCACTTTCTTGCAATGCTGTTGTATGTTCTGCCTATGAAGTGTCCAAGGAAGAAGTTACTCAGACTGGGAAGGCATCTTATATTGATGATAGTGCACATCATGAATCAGGCAATTTAGATGCCGATGCTTTGGGTACGCCTATTTAAATTTCATACAGTTTTTTCTTTCTCAATTGACTTTTGACATGCTCTTTTAGTATTCCCCTACATCCTATCACTCACCTTGATGCTCAACATGACCCGTATAAGCTATTTTGACTTATGAATAATTTGATCATAATTTGACTGCCAATCTCTATCCTAACAATATGATGATTATATGTAGTGCTCAGTTATACCAAGTTATTCAGCGATTGAAATATGTAAATGCCAATGGCAAGCATGAGAAGTAATATCAGAAGGCGTTATAAAGGCAGTTTGTTTATTGGATTAGAGACAACAGTTTATAGATACAGAGGGAAGAGAGGGGAGTATAGCTTCTTGTTTGGATGCTTAGTGAGGATAGGGAAAACATGAATCCATTCCTTGTTTGGGAATCAAATCATTTGTTAGCATTTCCTGTCCTCCCTCCCTGCTTTGGTTTAAATACTTTGTTTTTGGGTAAATTGTTTTGAGAAAGTGAAAGTAGCAAATCAGAAAGCAAAGAAAACAATAAGGGTAATGTTGCAGATCGTAATTCCCAAAATTGCAATTAGTGGTATAAATTATAATATTTAAATTTTTATGAATATCCTTCTCCGTTACCTATCCTTTCCTCCAATGTGGTTTGTGAGAATTCCTCCCCCTTTTAGAGCATCTTTCTTTTTTGCCATCCAATCATTCCCATCACATATATAGTAACAATGTTTAAGCAACTGTTATTATGAGTATATTATGCGTATAGAGATATTGATTGTATATGCATAATCATAGGTCAATGGTCCAATAGTTGTCACGTTCTTATATATGAATTATGAAACTTATACCAGATAATATTTTCAGCATTATGACTTAACCAGTTTCATGGTGGGTACATCAATCACTCACATAAAAATCTCTAATCTTGTCCTGAATGCAAGTACTATTGATGAATTTTACCCAAAACCTTCTGCCCATTTTGTAGAAATTTTCTTTCGTGATAGATGTGTTAGGATCTGATAATTAGAACAATCTATGTATGCAGGATCTGTCAATTAACAATCACTGTATGCAGGTAGCAATTACAGTGTGACTTTATTTATTCAATTGCAGCAGTTACAAAAACAAGTAGCAATGTGTAACTGCTAAATAAAAGTAAATAACAATAATGACACCTCTAGGAGTTGTAGAGCCTAGTCTCTCCCTTGACCAAACCACAAATAACCACAATCTGATGACAACTAATTGTCATCTTATTCTATTTAAAGCAAACCAACTAACATAAATGGGCCTAATTACTTGGGCTTTTGGGTGCACGCTTAGTATAGACAAACTTGATAGCAGGCCTACTAACAATACTCCCCCCCAAAAGTTTCACCTTGTCCTCAAGGTGAAAATCAGGGAACTGCAGGTTAATGGTGTCAAACGATTCCCATGACGCTTCAAAAGCTGGCAGTTGCTTCCACTGAATCAAAACTTCGACACGACCAGCAGGATCTGTACGGACAGCTTTGACATCCTGAGGTTCCACCTCCAATTCCATGTCTTCAGTCAGCATGGGTGGTAAAGGCTGTAACTGAACAGCGGGGGAAATTGCCTTCTTAAGTAAGGAGACATGAAAGACCGGGTGAATTCTGGCACCTGGTGGCAACTCTAATTGATAAGCAACCTGTCCAACAACTTTGGTGATCTTATATGGGCCATAGAATCGAGGACTAAGCTTTTCATTGATCTTCTTTGCCAACGACTTCAACCTGTATGGTTGCAGCTTCAAATAAACAAAATCACCAACCACAAAAGAGAGATCACGACGATGTTTATTGGCTTGTTGCTGCATCTGATTTTGAGCCTTCAGTAAATTAGCTTGGAGTTCCTTCAAAATGGTGTCACGCTCCTCTGTTAGCCTAGTAACCTCAGCAACAGATGATGGAACAGTTGTCCCCTTCATAAGGTGAGGAGGGTCTCGACCATAAAGGGCCCGAAACGGTGTCATTTTAGTCGAACCATTGTAATTGGAGTTGAACCAGAATTCTGCCCACGCAAGCCATTTGGACCATAGCCTCGGTTTAGTACCTGTGAGACAACGAAGATAAGTCTCAACACACCTGTTCACCACCTCTGTTTGGCCATCTGTTTGGGGATGATAAGCAGTGCTAAACTTCAATTTTGTACCAGCCAACCGGAAAATTTCAGTCCAAAAATTACTGAGAAAGATTTTGTCTCTATCTGATACTATTGTTGCCGGGAACCCATGTAAACGTACAATCTCCTGAAGGAACAATTCTGCCACACTCTTGGCTGTGAAAGGATGTGCAAGTGCAATGAAATGGGCATATTTAGTAAGGCGATCAACTACCACCAATATAACATCCTTTCCATAGCTTCTTGGAAGACCCTCAATAAAATCCATGGAGATATCAGCCCATACTTGTTGTGGAATAGGTAATGGTTGCAATAAACCCGCTGGAGATAAGGTTTGATATTTGTTTTGTTGACATACATCACAAGACGCCACAAAAGACTGAATATCTTTTTTCATTCCCTCCCAAAATACCAAAGCTGAGATTTTCTTATAAGTTCTGAAAAAATGTTAGGATCTGATAATTAGAACAATCTATGTATGCAGGATCTGTCAATTAACAATCACTGTATGCAGGTAGCAATTACAGTGTGACTTTATTTATTCAATTGCAGCAGTTACAAAAACAAGTAGCAATGTGTAACTGCTAAATAAAAGTAAATAACAATAATGACACCTCTAGGAGTTGTAGAGCCTAGTCTCTCCCTTGACCAAACCACAAATAACCACAATCTGATGACAACTAATTGTCATCTTATTCTATTTAAAGCAAACCAACTAACATAAATGGGCCTAATTACTTGGGCTTTTGGGTGCACGCTTAGTATAGACAAACTTGATAGCAGGCCTACTAACAAGATGTTTCATATTATGCTGATTAACTTATTTAGTTTAAGAAAATGAGTGCACCATTGTCTGCTACCTTATTCTCACATCTGTTTATCATGCATTAACTATTGGGCTTGGTTTTACTGATCAGGGACTCCTTACAGAGACAACATTAGCGGACGTGTTGAATTTGATCCAATCAAATTACATAATGACTACTGTCCTTGGGTGAATGGAGATGTTGCAGCTGCTGGCTGTGATAGTCCTTGTTCCACTTCAGATGCAAGTACTGCTGCTCGTTGTGGCTGGCAGCTGACTTTAGAAGCCCTGGATTCTTTCCACTCACTTGGGCATCTTCCAGTGCAAACTCTGGAATCTGAGTCGGCAGCATCCATGTGCAAGGTTAGTTCTGGCATTCTCAGTCTTGTTTTTATCCCTGATAAAAGTTGACACTTTATTTTCATGTTGACATTTTTTCAGCGTTCCTTGTTTTCAAACACTTTTCTTTGACTGATAAAAATGGTTTTACAAGCTATAAACTATTCTATTAAAGGTAAGGAGTTAGCACTGACAACAGATGTAAGAACTAAGAAGGAACAACAAAACGTGTAACAAGTTATTGTATTAAAAGTTAGGAATTAGCATAGACAACCTATGATGCCCTGATATATATGGTGATATGGGAAAATATGAAAATTCAAGATGCAATACGGCAGAGATACTTTAATAAAAAATTAAATTTTAAATAAAATATATAAATGCACAATATATGAACATAACTAAAAATGATACTGTAATAAAGAAACATCCACATTTGTACCAAAAAAAAGAAACATCCACATTACTGAACCGATCAAAACAAGTTACAATTATATATCTTTTCCTCACCAATTAGAATATAGCAAAAAGAAGATCATCATTAGTACTATCAAAAAGAAATTTGAGCTCCACAAAATTGTGTAATATTCACTACTTAATATTGTGTCAATCTCTTCTTCTCCATTCCTATCATCAAGGAACAATGCAACCATCCAACTTTGGCTCACTTTTTATTCTAAAAAATATAACAAAAACCTCAAATCCTGGCTTTTGATAAAAAAAAGTCCTGTTTTTTTGGAGTTTGCAGTATCCCGTGACGTATTTGTGTCATTCAGCTGTATCTTGTGCAGTATGTGTCATTCAGCTGTATCGTGTTACATATATGTTCCATTCAGCTGTATCGTGTTACATACTGGCTTTTTTTTTTTTTTTTTTTTTTTTTTTTTTTTTTTTTATAAAAAGTCAAATTTAAGATGCTTCCCCAGTACGTATCAGGCTCTATTGGACATCTATCGGTGTCAGATACGTGTCAGACACTAATACTTTGGCAGTTTTAGAGTATCGAGGCTTCAGAGCAGACAACAAATGTAAGAAGTGAGGAACAAAAACATGTAAGCAAGGATGCAACACTTTGAAAATATAAACAAGTTAATACATTTTTCAGTTGTTAAATACTCCCTCCAGTCTCTCATATATAAGAAAAAATAACCAACTTCACACCCCTTAAAAAAAGTAGCATGTCATTTAATTATCTCAAAGTAATGAAACAAGTAATTGTATTTTTCAAATTTCCTCTCGGATTAAATTTCCTCTCAGATTAAAAGGTTTATTGGAATATAAAATATAACTTAATGATAGGGTAATTTAGAAATCATTGCATTAAATATGATAGAAGTAATTGAAAGGGTACATAGGCGTATAGTTGTTTGTTGGCTTGAAATTTGGTTTTTTTCTTCTATTAGTTCAGACAGTTTCTTCTGATATCTTGTAGTAGAAATGGCTATCAATGTCATCTTAAAGAATTGTACATGTATTGCTGTTGGATGTGAATATTCTTGCTGCTTAACATGTTTCTTGATTCTTGCAGGGTGACTGGTTGGCTTCCAGCCAAAAATTGTTAGCACGCAGCTCCTATGTAAGAAACCGAGGAAGAAAATAAGACCTTCAGAAAGTCGTCACAAGTTTGAGTTGAACTGTTCTCCAGAATGAGTAATATTCCCAGATCCCAATGAAGGTTTTGTTTTTTAATTGAATGTCTGTCCAATTTTAAAAGTTATTTTTCTTACCGTAATATTTTTTATTATTCTATTGGATTGTAGTTTTGGTGTTTACCAGTTTAATAAAAGTATCATTGGATCAAAAATCTTATTGACAATGACATGTACAAATTGTTATCGGATGATATAAAATGATAGTGAGTGATCAAGTAACTTCATTATTGCAACTTCAATATATAAGTCTTGCCTGAAAGGGATATATATACTGTGTTTTATTTTGGAGCCTGATGCCTTTAATCCCAAATAGCCGAAATCTGCAATTAAGAATATTCATGCCAGAAATACGATATTTATAATTTTTCTCATTATATAAGTCCATGTGAGTTTTGCATAATCCATTGATCTTGGTTACCAATCCTCGTGTATTTGTTTCTATATTGGGTATCAATGTATATTCACTTGAATTTGCAAATTGTTGCTTCGGTAAATTCACAGATAAGGATAATTGGGACGCGAGAAAGATATTCAGGATTTGATTGTTTTTTCGCCATGTATTATATTATGGATTTGTGTGCACACTATCGATTATTTGGTAAAATGTCAAAATTCTGAAGTCCATAAGCATGGCATATAGCATGGAAAACTAACTATATCAATGAGAAAGAGTAGCAACTTAAAAAATGTCAGCTCATTAAAGTGGATTTCATTTTATGCCCATCAGAACTAACACTTGAGTCTCACCCTTGTGGGGATTTCTTTTCGTGCCCTGAGCTTTTTAAGCGCCCCCTTAACTTTCAATTTTACCTCCTCGCAGGTTTGGTGACGAGTGTGTAAAATAGCAAAAATTGGAGTATAATTTATAGGAGAATGTTAACTTGTGCCCTTAAAACACATGATAAGAAGACAAATATAGAAATACATGTTACTTTGTACTTCACACAAAATGAGCGTAAACAAGGCTTCATATAGATGTAAACTTCAAATACAAAAAAAAATCTGTTCAACAAGTGAAAGTACATTGGGCATTGTCTGCAACTATTAAAATGATTATCGGAATATAGATTCTGGAAGAAAAAAATTGTGTCAGAAAATAGATTCCAAAATATCTGTAAGGGCAAAAACAGAATTTAAAGGAGGTGACTCTCATCTTTTATCGCATTGCACTTTTGCGAGAAAACTTTGGAATTGATTTAGGCTTTGTTTGGATATTTCAAAACGAACGGAGTGGAATGGAAGGGAGTGGAGTGGAACGAAGGGGAATAAAATATAGTTTTCATACCATTGTTTTCATTCAATTGTTTGAAAAATGAACGGAGAAATGAAGTATAAACTTTTTATTTAAGTTTTATCCTTATACAAAACAATATATTACTAAAAAATATTGGTTCAAAGTAGGGGTGGCAAAACGGACCGAAATTCACATGATGGATGTATCTAAATTATTGTCTTGTTGTGTTGCTGTTGTTTTTGGTGTTAAGTTGTTGCTCCCTTGACTGACTTGTTGCAGCCATCTATGCGTGTGTTTGGTTTGGCGGTGACTAGAATTGATTTTGGTAGAATTGAGTTTGACAGAATTGATTTTAGTTAAAAGTGATTTGAGTTAAATTGATTTATGTTTGGATACATTATGTAAAAGTGATTCTCATCAATTCATATTGTTTGGATAAATTGAATCAAAATTGCTTTTTGATGTCCAATTACCAAAATGGGTTTTAATTAAATAAAGACCAACTTATTTTATATAGATTGTATCAAAAGAAATTATTTATGAATTACTATGGGGTTTTAATTTTTATAGATCATCAAAACTTTAACAAATATATTATATATAAAACCGTTTGTATTAGGATTTTTTTCAAAATATATATATATATATTAATATATAGTTTAGTTAGTTTTTTTTTGGGAAATATATAGAGCTTGGTTTCAGCTATACGTATATATATAGTATAGTATAAAATTAACAAATAGCCAAAAGGTTTTTTTTTTTTTTTTCATTTAAATTATTATGGGTTGCATAAGAAAAGAAAATCAATGGGCTTTGGAGCCCAATAACCCTCTCTTCTCTAACCTAGAGAATGAAAGAGAGTCCTGTGCCTCTTGCTTGCAGCCGCCGCCTGAAACACGAGAGAGCAAAAGCACATAACTTCATTTAAAACTGACATTTTTTAAAGGGGCAAAGCTGGTAATTGATACATGTTTGTTGTAGAATCGATTTCACTTAACGCAAAAGCTAGGAATTTGAGCTTCAACTATAATTGAGTTTGGGACCATGAATCGATTTTACTTTTATACAACCAAACATGATAAAACTCATATTACTCACGTTTGCCAGCTACAGACGCGCGTATGTGGATTGAAACGCGCAAACAAACAGGCACTATGTTTGTGTACTTCATTCTTCAACTTAAGCATTTCTTGTGTTTTGAGTTGTGTTGATGTGTTTGTGTGTGTAATTTTCTATTCGAAAAAAAAACTTTAACATAAACTAAATTTGATTATCAGTGCAATTGCTTTCAACTTTCAAATGACAAAGCCAGTACTTATGGGAAATCAATGTAACTTACTAGATGAAGACCAGCATTGTTGACTTAATGAATCAAAACATTACAATGTAACCAATATTGAATGAATATACTATCTAGTTGTTTAACCTTTTGATGATGTTTTTTAAGAGTTGGAGCTTTTCAATGCTCCAGCATTCATGTACAAAAAAAACTGCTGCTCAGTGAAGTTTGATAATGTAGATACAGGAGTATATCCAGAATATCTCCCATTGATCTTAGCCAAACATATATCGTTGATGTACTTCAAAAGATCATTCTTTTCGATGAATGGCTGAGCTGTATTCCACAAATGGCATCCACTGCAGTAAAGAACAATATGAAGAAGTTTGTATGTAATAAAGCAAAACACCGTTGAAAAGGAGATCTTTTCTCTTTCGACCCCCCGTATTTCTTTTATACCCCCCTAAGGGACTGCTTTGCCCTTGCACGGTATCATGGTTCGCAGAAACCATGAAGTGTAAAATTGCAATTTTTCGTGGTTTCTATAAGCCATGGCGTTCTGATATACAAAATTCATGGTTTTTATACCATGGTTTCTATAAACCACGATTATTGTTGCCAAATGTATACTGTTTTGGGGGCCAAAATTGGATTTAAGGGGGGTATAAAAGAAACACGAGGGGTCAGAAGAGAAAAGATCTGAAAAGGAGAGCTTTAATATGCACAATATTAGAGCTTGGACAACGTCTAACTATACCCCAAAAACAAATTTGGAGCCCCTGCAGTAGTTGGATGGTGCAGCAGGTGTGAGGACCGCTAGATTTAGTGAGAGAAGTGTTCTCCCTCTAGATCTAATCGTCCTAAAGCTGCTACACCATGCAGCTGCTATAAGGAATCTAGGTCCTCTCAAGAGTCAAGACCTTTTTTCAGGCTTAAGACTATCTAAATTATCAAGAAAAACCATGATACCATCTTAGGTTTTAGCCGTTTCTTGGGGCTTTGCCCCTTGAAACCACCAATTTTTTGTTTAGGTTTAAGGTTTAATTAAAACACAAGACCAATTTGTAATGTGAGGATTTCCTTAGATTAGGGGGGGGGGGGGGGGGGGGTGGCAATAACAAATATAAAATACACTATATGATACATTATATTATAATATGGGGAAATATAATTATGATGTAACAATTCCTTCTTTTCTTGTTGGAATTCAGTGATTGTCCTTTTCCGTTCCTTGTGTTGCTCTTCTGTAAAGAAGCGATCTAGGAACTTATTTTCTAACTCCCTCCAAGTTCCAATTGTTCCACTTGGTAGACAGATCAGCCAATCTTTTGATGTTTTCCCAAGTGAGTGTTGAACAAGTGCAATTTTACTTGGTCCTCAGTAACTCCGTCTGGGATTGGTTGGGATTCACACACCTCATAGAATTGTTGGAGATGTTTCAAAGGATCTTCATCTCTCCTTCCATTAAATGCGTTATCCTTAAGTTCCTTTCGTACACTGGACTTGGGGTTTATTTTAATTGGATTTGCTGGCACAAACCCTTGAATAATTCCTTCGTGGTCTCTTGGGAGCAAGTATTCACACATTTTCTCTTCTTCATCCATGATTAGTTAGAGAGGTATGAATGTGTGAATAAACTATTTTTACGGTTGTTGACTACAATGATTTCCAGGTAAGGGAGGTAGATCACGAGGATCGCTTAAATACCAAGTCTATCCTAGCCAGAATCTTTGTAGGGTACAACCCTAGCAACAGGTTTTTTAAAAAAATAAAAATTCTAATACTAACCTAATAACTTTGTCTACACCGCCCCCGACAACGACGCCAAAAACTTGACTACGGTCTGGCAAGTGTATCAGTTTGTCGTCTAGTAATAATCCACACCCTAGGTGTCTAGGATGGGTTCGTATCCACATGGACAGCGCCTATATGTTACTAAGCTTATTCTAGGTTGGTTGAGATTGCCTTCGCTTTGATTTTGAGTTTTAATTGCTTTTTTTATAAATTAATTAAGAAAATAGGTTGTTGTTCAGAAGAGTGAAGGTAGGTTAAGTGTCTCGAATCCCTCCCCGAGACCTGTTGGGTAGTTGTTGCTATACCGTTGTCTATTCATTTTTATTATTGGTGAACTAATATCTTAATGTTATCTTATCTTAATCTTAATAAAAGTAAAGTTTGTCCCCTCTTAAAACCCTAATTAGTAATCGCTTAACCCTAACTTTTTCCCTCCTAATTTCTCTGTTAATTACCACCCCAACTACCACCTCATTTATTGCTTATCCAAATTTGAATTTCAAATACAACATTGGAAAAATGAGAAAGAAATGGCATTGGGAGTAATATATAGAGTTAACACTCTACTTCCTAATTAATAGCATATATAATTTTTATTTACCTAAAAATTAGGCCTTTTTCTTTATCTTTCACTATCTTTTTCTCTTTCTCTCCATTCTGGTATTTCTTTCCATCTCTTTCTCTGTGTTATTTCTTTTCCTTTATTCTCTCCATTTTTTTTCTTTTTCAACCTTGTTTTTCTTTCTCATCTTTCTTTGTTTATTCATTATTTCCTATATGTGTATGTAGTTTTCTTTTCTTACTTCTCCTTATTCTTTTATTTTTAAGGTTTTACCTGACATCAATCATGGTTTTTAATTGAGAACAATAAATTCAAGTTTTACCAGTTTGATCAGATTAGAAACCAATGAAAAGAGAGATGTATCGGTACCACCGGTTTCTTGAAGCACAATAATATTGATAAAGATATGCTTTCAAGAGACAATTCAAAACCCTCAAGGTAATTGTCAATCATCTCATTATGAGGTTTTTTTAGTGCATATGCTTTTCCTAATCTCGATTTTAAGAATTTTTTGTTTCCATTGTTGCAGTTTTAAGAATTTGATCATGAAGTTCTTGAATAGGTAAACCAAAGGTAAAAGAAAAATCATCTTTATGAATTTTTTTTTTTACTTTTGTTTCCATACGTTTGATATAATCTTTCTGCGAGCTTTCACCTACAATTTCATCTTTCAAGCAATTTTTAAAAATCCATTTCAAATTCCCAATACTCCATATGTCATTTTTAGAGACTTATGATTTGATGATGGAGTTTTTTTTTTTTTTTTGTTGTCTTTCTATTTTCCATTTTTCTCTTCAAATTTCAATTATTGCTTGAAAATATTCACAATATGATATATATGCAAATTTTTCTCTGCATTAATTCTATACAAGAACTTGAGGCTGGTGTTATGTGTGGTTACAATAAAATTTGAGTCTTTTTTATTTCATATGTTTGTTCACATCTCCATTTTGGTTTATGGATTTTTTTGTTGAGTTTCTTTGATTTTGTAGGTTACTTCCTATTGTCTACTTATTTGATTTGCAGGTTTGGTTGAATATATTTGCGATTACATCTCTATTACTCTATTTTAAATTTTCAACTTTAGTGCTACTTGACATGAAAGAAATGTGTATTTGATAGTATTTTAACAAGTCCATAAGCTTGAAGAAACTGATATTTAAAGATGCATCATACTTTTTGTATTTGGAGTTTAATTTTCAATACATGTGACCAAATGTATTGTCTAAGTCTACAAAAGACCTTTTGATTGAAAGTTTATATTTTTTGTATTTATCAATTTTGGAAGTTTTACTAGCTCTCTCCTCATAAAGTTTTTTTGTTCTTAGTCACTGATTACATTACTTAATGCCTTAATTGTGGTGAGTCACATAAATTGTTGTATCTTGCAGGTGCGAACAACATCACATGGAATGTAGTTGTGAGCAGCGACTAAAAGAGGACTGAAGGTACTTTCTATTATACAATAAAGATAAAGACTAGGAGGATTGAGGCACTATTGTGATTCCCCATATAGCCACTAATAAAAGGAACATGCTCAACACATCTCAATCACTCTTATAATATGGTCATTGCATACTCATAGATGTGTGTTTTAATTTGTGTCATCTTCCCTAAATAGTGTGCTTGCCATGTAATTTTAGCATGTTAATGTTGGTTACAACCCTAGCAACATGTTTTTTAAAAAAATAAAAATTCTAATACTAACCTAATAACTTTCTCTACACCGCCCCCGGCAACAACGCCAAAAACTTGACTATGGTCACACCCACTAACACACTCACTTCAACACACTATCAATCATTTATTGGGCCACGTCATCATTTATTTTAAACACTTACCTTGCTAACCAGTATAGCCGATTAACAAAAAAAACGACAATTCCTAAAAGAAAAAAAGAAGAGAGAGAAAACGGAAATTGTCTTCTTTTCTTCCTTCTCTGCGATTTTGTTCTTGCCTTGTTCTCTTCTCCGCCTGGTTCTCTCCATATCCAATAGATTTCGTCTTCGTGAAAATATACATATTCTACCCAATCGTTTCTGTTGCAGGGAATTTCTAATATGGATCACTTGCTCAAGTGGTCCATGGTGGACTAACCATATAACGAATACGAATTTTACAAAATCGATTGTTAGATTGAAAGTTTATATCATATAGATCATCCACAGAAAAAATTAGAAAAATTGAAAATCATTTGATATGTTTTTGGGACTCATTAAACGTCTTTCGCCGTTGTTCATCTTGCACACGAACTTAATCGATTCTAATTAGGTTCCCTTTCTCTTTGAGAACTAGATAAGTTATTATCAATATGTTAAACTGATATTTGTTCCATCACAGGTTATGCCAAATTTTCTGCATAATTGTGTCCCATTGTACAAACAACAATTACAATTCGTAGTACAATTAACAATAGTTCTTTTATTTCCAAAAGTCTGCATAACAGGTTACGCTGCTTGAATTTATGCTTACAGTGTTAGTCTTAACAAAATTCTGTATAACAACAATTAAAAGAGATGCCCAGTCGACTGGAAATTAAAATGAAGTGTTTTAAGAAAATAAGGAAAATAAAAAACAGCAAGAAGCATTGAAAGTTGAAACAAGTATTTGGATGTTTCATAAAATGTTACAGATTTATATTAAGCAGGAGCTATGGCTTCTTTTAATAGAAGAATCGGGTGCCACACTAGGTGTGTGGAAGATGAAGGGATGTAAAAACTAAAAAAATCAATGAAGAGTGGAGAAGATGAGTAGTTTCCGGGAAAATGAATGTGAAAGGTGATGAGTTGTGTATCCAAATATCCAAATAATAATAATAAATAAAAAAGGTTAAAATGTCTCACATGTTCATTGACAGGTAACAAGTAAATGATTTAAAAAGAGGTGGTGATGTGGTCCAATAGATGATAGTGTGTTGAAAGAAGTGTGTTAGTGAGTCTGATCATAGTACTACTCTAATTAGTAATAACCGCGTACGATAATTACCAGTATTAAGAACCTTAATTACTAGATAGAAACCTCGTGTTAGACACATTGTCACATTCCTATACTAATTATTAGACTTTAAATACGTAGTGGAACACACTCAATTCAAGCCACAACTTCAATGTGTGATGATTAAGGACAAATATTATTTACTTGAAATAAGACTTTGTTTGATAGCAAACAAATCTCCACAATTCCAAGAATGTCAAACCACTTTTAATAGTTGTGTAAATAAGGATGTGTATTTATGATAATTTATCATATTTAATTAAACATTATGATAAAAAATAAAAAAAAAATTAAAATAAAGATTGTGATAATTTATGTGTTCTCATTGTGGCTAGCTAGATGATCAGTTTTCTGAAAATTTATATTTTCCTTTTACAAATATAATATTACTTTCATTATAAGATTTAGAAAAATATATACATTGCCTTAATAATAATGATACTATTTTTTACTACCCTGTCCCATATTACAGCCAACCTTGCTGCAATACACAGATCATTGGATTAAATGAGGATTTAATTATAATCAAATGATATATAGTGTACTAAATCCCCATTTCACTTTCTTTTTTCTCGACGTTGCATTTTCATAGTTTTTTTACTCTTAAGTGGGTAAGTAAAGTGTTCAAAATATAAAATGTGGTATGTTCTTAATTGAGCTAAACTCACAAAAATTAATTACTCTAATAATTAATTTTTATGTTAATTAAATTGCTACATTAGTTAAAACCATGGAATTTAGTAAAAAAATAATCATGGATGTGATTAATTGCTACAAACTTTCATGCTTTCATAATTTCGAACTCGCCTAACACATTAGGGTGTTGTTATTAGTGAATATGGTTAATTTAGAGCCAATATATTGGTTTTAACTATTTTCCTGTTAATTCATCGTAATATAAAGAACAATTACTAAATAGGAACATGAAAGAGATTCGAAACAATTTACTCGTTTTCTCATCTTAAATTCAACAAATTTTATTTTCTTTGCAATTATTGTTGTTTCTAATCAAATCAATCTGAAACCCCCAATTGTTATTCTTTTAATCTTAATTATTTTAAGGCTTAATTACTATTTTGGTCCCTGCAATTAGGGCGAGTTTTGATTTTAGCCCCTGTAAAAAAATAAATTTGATTTATACCCCTGCAAAATCAAAATGTTTTTAAAAAGACCCCTGAGTTTATTTTTTTGATGACATGTCACAGTTTTCCTTACATGGCACTTGTTGATGTGTCTTGTTGCTTATGTGTATTTGATTATATCATTTATATTAATTTTTATTGTTTTGATATACATTTTAAGATTAAGTTAAATTAAAAATAAAAAACTAAAAAAAGTAACTGCATAAAAGCACGATCTTCACCTTGATACCAAGAACACCCTATAAGCATATTTTCCAGTTGAAGAATTCAATATTTTCCAGTTGAATAATTCAATTGATTGCATAAAAGCACATGTCTTATACTTTCGGCTCTTCTTGCAGGTAGCAAATAAAACCTATCCTCTAAAATCATTCCATAAGAAACAATTTAAAATCACCAACAAACCCCCCTCACACAACACAAAAATAAAATGATAAAAATAATAAAAGAGAAGAAACAGAGGAACGAAGAAGAAAGAAGTTCTTGTGCCGTTGTCGAATCCGGCCAACCACCACACGCCACCAGTACAATCTCTGGCCACCCACCACCGTAAGCGCCGCCCTGTTCCAAACCATAGCCCCCCTCTCTTCTCTTTCACCGTTACCTTCTCTCTCTCTCTCTCTCTCTCTCTCTCTCTCATGGTTACCCTTTCTCTCTCATGGTGGTTGTGGTATTGTTGAAGTGAAGAAGAAGAAGAAGAACAAATCTGGTTTTTTCGCTGTTGGTGGTGATGTCGCTGTTCATGGCTATGGTGGTAGGCGTGATGGAGATGGTGGTAGTTGTGTTGTTGAAGTGAAGAAGAAGAGAAATAGATCTGATTTTGTTTTTATTCTTTCTTATTTTGATTTTGCCTTTTCTTTTTTTCTTATTTTTTTTTTAATTTAAGTTAATCTTAAAATATATATATTAAAACAATAAAAATTAATATAAATGATATCATCAATTCCACATAAGCAACAAGACACGGTCAGCAAGTGCAATGTCAGGAAAATTGTGACATGTCATCAAAAAAATGGGCTCAGGGGTCTTTTTAAAAACATTTTAAATTTGCAGGGGTATAAATCAAATTTATTTTTTTACAGGGGCTAAAATCAAAACTCGCCCTAATTGCAGGGACCAAAATAGTAATTAAGCCTTATTTTAATTGAATTGTTGAATTATGCAATCCCTATGGAGAGGAATTTTTATAAATATTATTACTTGAATGACTGTTTAGTACACTTACTAAATTATCTCATCAATAGTTCAAATAACGGACTGTACAAGGACATATAATGTCATTGGTAGGCTGAAAGTAATAACCTTGAACATTTCTTGGTTTCATTTGGTAATGCTTAATGACTCAATTTGCTTTGATATTATGGTAAATGACTATTTTTCACATATTAATTTTGAATGAACTTCACGTGAAGGAATAATGGACTAAAGTATTTGTGGTCGGGTCATTGCTACATTAAATGTGTTATCGGGCCGGAATGAAAAGATGATATATTTTTAAAATAAAAGATGACGAAGTAGTCTTATTTGATTTAAGCACCCTGATAATTGAGGACATAAGGATTTAAAGGAGGGCATTATTCTAACAAAAAAGGTTGTAGTAAATAAATTTTATATTTAATGGATGGATTGAATTGTGTTTTTAAAAAATAAATTATTTTGATCATCTAAATTTATTTAATCCATTCATTTTATCACTCATATAAAACAGTTTTAAGTTTTACATATACATTCATAAAGAGAAAAATATATAATAGAATTATTTAAGTAAAAATGTAAACTAGTCATTTAATAAAGTAAAATACTTTGTCTTTTTCTCGAAAAAAGACAAAAAAAAAAGACAAAGAAAAGAATGTAAAATAAATTATTACAAAATCTAATTACTATTTTTTTGACAATATTATAATTACTTCCCGTTGACTAAATATTAATATTACTTAATATTTTTGATTACACATTAATATTACTTCTTATTTAAGTGTTTGTGATTATAAATATCTATATATAAAAATATAAAAACGATTACAATTTAAATATATTTAGAAAATTCAGATATTATAAAATTATACCAATTGCATATCTTGTGAAAATAATACTTGTGCTTTTCAATTAAGTAACCTCAAATGCATTTCTTTAGCTTAATAGTTAAGTATCTAATGCTATATATAAATAGGCATGTAGTACAATTGGTGTATATCAATTTGTGTTGTATAAAGTTTCAATACCTCTCCTCTGTTCCATCTATGTTTCTGTTTTCAATTTTATTTCATTTGTTTCTTCAGAGATGGCCAAACCTAGAAGTGCAAAGGTTAGGAATCACATATCCAATGACCTTGCATTCTCTGTTCTATCCAAACTTCCTTTAAAATCTGTAAAACGATTTGGATGTGTTTGCCAAACATGGGCACTCTTATTTGAAAACTCCTATTTCATGAGTAAGTTCCGCACTAATTTCATATCTAATTCTCACTCTTACTATAATGATGATACATCTCTCCTCTTATATAAGGTTGTTGAATCTCCTGATCATTCTCTATATTGTTCTTTATATACACTTTCTGGTAAGAGGTATGAGAATAGAGTTAAATTAGAATATCCAAATCCATTTCAAGATCCTGACTTTGAGTTGTTTGATTGTGATACTATTACCGGAACTATTTGTCTTAAACTAGGAAAGACACTTGTATTTTGGAACCCAACTATCCATGAATTAAAAGTCATTCCTCCCAGTCCCGCCGAGTCTTCATCACCTTATTGGCAGGCATCGACAAATTATCATGGGTTTGGTTATGACCCAATTAGTGACGACATTAAGATTATTAGGTACTTAGATTTTTTTGAAATAACAAGTCGAGATCTTCAACATCTTAATGTGCGAGAAGAAGATGTGCCATGGAACGAAATATCCTATGAACCTTTATGGGAGATTTATAGCTTAAGATGTAACTCTTGGATGAAACTCGATTTTGATATTCCTAATTGTTGGAATGATAGTCCAAATGAACGATTGTACAAGGACGGTGTATTTCATTGGTGCTTTGAAAGTCAAACTCGTGAACAATTCTTAGTTTCATTTAACTTAAGCAATGAAACGTTTTTTACAACAGAAATTCCCTTAGACATACATCCCGACAGAGATAGCAATTTTAAATTTAGATTACTGGAAAAACATTTGATGATGTTTAATGGGTCAATTGCTTCAATTTTATGGTATTCAACTACTTTTCACATATCAATTTTGGGTGAACTCGGGGTGAAGGAATCATGGACTAAGCTGTTTGTTGTGGGACCATTTCCTCACATTGAGCGTGTTATTGGAACGGGAAAGAATGGTGATATATTCTTTAAAACAAAAGATGGTGAACTAGTCTTGTTTGATTTAAGCACCCAAATATTTGAAGACATGAGTATTAAAGGAGGACATCGTTTTAATATTGCAATTTATAAGGAAAACCATATTTTGAAGGCTGGAATAAAGCAAAGATAGTATATGTGATTGTCATTATTAATTAGGATTTGACCTTGCATTAATAAATAATTGTCATTATTACTATTTCTTGATCTATTTTATATTAAAACTTTATTCTCTTTCTATTTGGAAACCGAAAGATAGGATGAGAATTGATCTTTTTCCTTAAATAGCTTATATTTTGAGAACATGATAATCAAACGAGGAAGCTTTATTTGTTTCGAATAATTTTATTCTAATTGAAATATTTATTTGCTAATGTAATAAGTTATAAACTAGTTTATTTGTATATTATCAATATAATAAGATGTAAGCTAGCTTAAAAACACCTTTTTGAAATTTGATCCTTCACCGTTGGTGTTGCTTCTTGTGCTAGAAATTTATCCTTCACCGTTGGTATGTTGGGTTTGTGTCTTTGTGGTAGTGAGAGAAAAGAAAATATTTGGTGTGGGTGGTTTAATTTATCATTACATGATCTAGTAAATCTAATCTAATTGATCTTATAGTAGAAAATGATAGAGTTGTGCATGTGTACAATCGGTTATTTGAACTATTGATGAAATAATTTAGCAAGTGTTATACATCACAATTGTTGTTATACATCATAACAAATAAAATCTAGTTACATTTTTTATTTTTGTTTAAAAAAAATGAAGAGAAAAATGAAAAATCGAGTTACATAAAATCTAGAAAAAAAAAAATACCACATAAAATCTTTAAAAATAAAACAAATCAAACAAATGAGTCTAATATTGTATGAAATCAATAGAGAGTTCCCGACAGCGGTGCCAATTTGATCCGTTGTCGCACGCAGGTCAAAAATGAGTTTTAAAAATGTAGTTTAGGAAAAACGACACTCGAGTATCATATCACAAGGACTCTCAATTGGTTTATCAATATTAGAATCAAATGAAGAACTGTAAATTAGGGGGTTTTGGTTTTGATGAAATAGTTGAAAAAGAGTTCGGAAATTCAATTAATCAAAGACGATCGATTCATTGATTTTAGGCAAATTTCTTTCATTATATATCCATCATAGGTTACTCATATATTCATTCAAAGGTCTATGATTTGCTGGTTACAAAACTAATTAAACAAGCGATAATCAGATTCGTAGAAATTCATTCGATTAACCAAGGAATGTGTTCAACCAACCATGGGCAATGAACAAGCGCCATTAGAACACGGTTGATATCATTAGAAAATTCAGCCAGTCCTTTTGCTAAGCGCAAAAGCTTATATCAATTCTATTCAAATTAATTGAAACAAGCGGAAAACTAATTCGAATAATCTCAACGGCATAAACTCATCACAAAATAATTAAGCATCATTAGCAATGAAATTCATACAGAATAAAGAGGCATGAATTGATACAAGACAACATAGACATGTAAACGAAATTGTAATTAGAATCCGAACCTCAGAAACACATGAACGAAGTTTCCGTATACCAACGAATCAACCTAGGGTTGCTAGTTCTCCATGAGAAAGTAGAAGCGTTTCTTTTCTATTTTGTGTGAACTCAGCATCCCTCTCCCTAGGCTGATTTTTCAGTTTATATAATAGAAGGAAAATTGAAATCCAAAAGTCATGGTAGAATTACAAAAGGTCAAAATTTAAGTTCCACATTAGGCCATTAAGTCTGCCAGTTTCAACGAATTATTAAGGACTTGTTCACTCCGAAACAGCTCTTCCACTCAACATTAAACTTGTAGCTCTGTCTCTTAGCTTTCCAACGCATATTCCCGCGCCTCAATCCGATATCTGGAGCTCAAGTTATGATCTGCACAGCGAACATGTATTAAATAGCTACTAATGCTGAAAATAAAATACGAAAATAAAATAAAGGCAAAAATAAACTTAAATCGAAAAACACAATAAAATAGTAAAAATAATAAAACAAACTAAAGAAATGTCTAAGTACAATAGTAGAAGAATGTGCATCAAAATGCACTGATCAATTATGTAGAAATAGGTTGTATTTTGAGAACATAATAATAATAATAATAATAATAATAATAATAATAATAATAATAATAATAATAATAATAATAATAATAATAATAATAATAATAATAATAATAATAATAATAGATAATAAGCAAGCTTAGCATTTTCCTATATATAATTAAAAATAAACGGTCCTATTTTATCACAATCTAAAAACTACGATCACGTTGTAATATACGAATAAACAACTATTTTGGTTCTTGAAAATGTCACTCGCTGTTAAATAAGTCCATGAATTAACGGAAGTGCAAAAAAACTACCTGGTTGTTAATTTCGTTAATCAATTTAGTCCAAAACGTTAAACTTATGTTAATTTGTGATGATTGATGTGTTCTATAATACGCTGATGTGACATTCTAACTAGGAATTTTTGATGATTTGTTAGATTTTGTAAGCGCTTTTATTTTAATTAACAATAATTTTAAAAAGTATAACATTAAAATAAATTCATATTCAACTCTTTCACCTTCAAATATTTTTTTTATTTTTTTTTCACCTTCATACATTCATTCAAACTTAAAAGGAAAATCTTTGTAAAAAAAAAATCTAAAAGGAAAATTATTCATCCCCAAATCTAAGGGTGAATTCTTAGCATGAGGTTTTCAAAGATTATGCACACCATCATCATCCTTCTTTCTATTTTTTTTTAAACCTGCAAACCACCATAAAGCTACATATAACCACCTTTTTTTTCAAACTCAACATATTTTAGCAATTGTGTTTCTCCTCTTTTTTCCCAAAATGTTTTTTAGGAAAATGGAAGAAAATAGGGTTTAAAGATATTTAAATATTGGATTTTATTTTATTTTTGATAAAGAATTATGGGTTTCATTATTATTTGATATGAATTTATTTTAATACTGTGATTTATTATGTTTTTTTTTTTTGAAGGAGTGATTTATTATGTTTTTGTTTTTTAAACTAATGTTAAATAAAATAAAGCCAAGTGGACATTAAAAGAACCCTGCAAATTTTAAAATATGTTAGTCATAATGCCACATCATCA
Source organism: Trifolium fragiferum (assembly GCA_954870985.1). Classification (NCBI taxonomy): domain Eukaryota; kingdom Viridiplantae; phylum Streptophyta; class Magnoliopsida; order Fabales; family Fabaceae; genus Trifolium; species Trifolium fragiferum. The sequence continues at coordinate 19,882,280 of OX940789.1, forward strand.
CATATTGACATAAGTTTAACATTTTGGACTAAATTGACTAATAGAATTGTCAATCAGGGGGCACAATGAAATAGGTGGAGAGTCACATTTCTTCTTTTTTATTTTCCTTAATATAGGGATTTAATTATTTGATAGCAAGTGACACTTTCAGGGATCAAAATGGCTGTTTACTCTATTATATACTCATATGCTGCAATTACAGTTTGGAGGCTTCATGAACGCAAGCAACCATACAGTCCAGCTTGGCAGACCTCAAAGAATGGACTGTGACTTTGTTTAATATTGCGTCCTACAACTTGACAAACTGAACCTAAGAACTACCGTTGAAGTAGTGGCGCGTAATTAGAATATTTTGTTAGAGTAAACCACTAAAAATTTATAATATATAAATTGAAGAGAAAACAAAATGAAAAATGTTTGATTTCTTCTTTTTTTTTGATAAAGAAAATACTTGATTTCTATTGGATGTCAATGATATAATATCATATCAATTAAAGTTTACATTAAATATAAAATTACATTTCATTCAAAAAATTTAGTCATTATAATTATTAAAAAACAAATTAAGTTATAAGCACAAATTTGATGATTAAAAAAATTAAATTGTATACCTTTAAGTAATATCTTTTGTGGAAAATTTTAGAAAATTAAATAAATTTTTTTCTTTTTTATTGATATATATACATGTAAATCAATATTTTCTAAAAACTTTTTTGCTTTAGTGGTTTGTGAATGTGACACTGTTTTGGTCTTGTGGGTTCAAACCATAAGTATTAAAAATGATTTTCTTTAAAAAAATATAACAAAATGACAAAAACGGAGGCAATAGGGGTGTTGATGACCAAAAAAATTAAATTATATACTTTTAAGTAATATATTTTTTGAAAAAATAAAATAAAAAATATTCTTCTTTCTTACTGATATATACCCATATAAATCAATATTTTCTACAATATTATTTTTGCATAATAATTTTCTTTTAAAGAAAAAATAACAAAAACAAAGACAATAGGGGTTGAACCCACAATCTTCTTATACTTGAGTACTTTAAATACATATAATAAATAAGAAGTACATTTAAATGTTAATCAATTTTTTTCTATATCAATGACCATTGATGTATATCAATTTGTGTTGTAAAAATAGTGTGAAGTTTCAATACCTCTCATCTGTTCTATCTATTTTACTATGTTAAAAGTTTATTCTCTTTTCTATTTGGAGATAAAAGTTAAGATTAATAAATTTTTAAATGTTAAAAATTTATTCTCTTTCTTCTTAAGTTTATTCCCTTTCTATTTTATGTTAAAAATATTATCTGGTATTTTGAAAACTTTCTTTCTCTATTTTTTTGGAATTCCTCATTTCTCCACTAGACTATACTAAAAAAAGTTAAATATATGAATAAGTTTATCAATACTACGTCATTTGATAAATTTTCAAAAGAAAATGGATAATTCTTTTCAAAGATGATATTTAAAAATACCACTTTTTTTGATAAAAAAGAAACCATATCACGTAAAATAAATAAAAAAGTTTAATTTGTTGTACCATTTCAAATTTTAAATTTAATTAAAAGTTTCTTATCAAGAAAAGAAAGTTTTTATATAAAATTATAAATTGAAATCCTAATTGAAAAAATCAATATTACTAATAATAAAGGTAAAATTTTAAAAATTAATTTATCGATATAGTAAACAACATTTTAAATACTTTGTTTTGTGTTATAAATATTTATTATCATGTGAAAAAAATGAAGTATAAACAATTCTAAAAGATATATTTTAAAAAGAAAGATAAATTTTGCTTTCCATAAGAATAAATTCAATTAAAAGTACATTTTCATACTCAGAAATAAAAATTTTCAAAACAACTTTTTCAAAATCAAAGTTCTAATTTATAATATAAATGAAAATATATTGTTTATTCCGAGCCACTTATTTTTTTCGGTTGATTTTTCTTTAACTTTATATATTTGATCACAATTAATTTTAATATTCTATTTTCAAGGACCCTAAACAATTAGACCTTAATTTTCATATTAAGTCCCATAGTTTATTATCAAATCATTAAATTTAATGGTTAAAATTATAAATTTCATCTAAACTTCTAAAATGGGTGGCCGAAATTGCGCAATTAAAAATATGAAACTAAAATTACGCATTTAACAAAATAGAGGGACCAAAACTGCTTAAATTAATAATTGTAAGGAAAAAAAAAGGAAAATAATATACTTTTTCTAAAATCAAAATTATATAAGTTTTATTATAATCACATTTCAACATTCATCATTAAATGTTTCCTTATGACATGTGATCCCAAAACCACAACTTGAAAGAAGCTATAAAAGGATGACATATAGTAGGAACTAAAACCACAGCTTGAAAGAATAATATTCTATATGATCATGGCCATCATGAGTTCAATAATATCCCTCACTTTAATCTATTTTTCATTTCATGTTAAGGTTGCAGCTGACCCTCCACTTCCACAATCACCAACAACATTCCTCCCTCCCTCCCACGCCTTTATGTAACCAATCTGAATATTCATCTCTTTCCGAGGAACCTATGGGTAGAAACAAGCCTCCACCGCCGCCACCACCTCATGTACCATCATTTGATCACTTTAAGTTGGCTTTAACATGGCCACCCACTTTTTGTCAAGATAATATATTGTACTTGACGGTACATGGCATGTGGCCTAATAATAAAAACACCAAACTAGTCGATTGTGACCTATCGAAAACAATCACAGATGAACAAATGAGCCAAGTAAGTTATATATACTCGCTCGCTTCAAACACATATGTAAATAAATTTGTATATTTTAAATTCATTCAATTATAATTTTATTTTTTTTATTGAATCAGATTTCTAAATCACTACCCCAACTTACAAATACCTGCTAACAACAGGCTCTTCTGGAGGGAAGAATGGGTAAAACACGGAACATGCGCAATTTCATTGTTCGATCCAAAGGAATATTTTTCAGTGACATTAAACATATTCACGAACAGTAAAATGAAATTTATATTTTCAGATAAAAAGTTTTATGGAAAATCTAAAGCATCTAGAGATGAAATTATAAAAAGCGTACTGGAACGCACTCAATTCAAGCCACAACTTCAATGTGCGATGATTAAGGACAAATACTATTTACTTGAAATAAGACTTTGTTTGACTGCAAACAAATCTCCACAATTCCAAAATTGTGAAGGCAACAATTACGGTAATTGTATACAATCCGATGTGTATTTCTGATAATTTTTCATATTTAAATAAATGTTATGATAAAAAATAAAATAAATAAAAATAAAGATTGTGATAATTTATGTCTCTAAATAATTTATGTGTTATCATTGTGGCTAGCTAGATGATCAGTTTGCTGGAAATTTATATTTTCCTTTTGCAAATAAAATAATTTAGTCTAATATTTATTTTCATTATAAGATTTAGAAAAATAGATACATGTCCTTAATTATTCTCTATTATTATAATATATATGCCTATTAACTAGCTTAATTACCCGTTTAAATAATGATATTGTTTTGAGTAGTTTTTATTCCCCTGTCCCATATTATTTTTTGTGATCAATAATGTTCTAGCAAAATTAAACCTTGCCTTTTCTTCAGTAATACGATCAACAGAAACTAATTTACCAAAAGATTAAATATATGGCTTTGCTGGTAAAAAAATTCAACATCCCATGCATTAATATTGAATAGGAATACCAACAGCTAATAGAAGCAAAAAAGTGATCAATTTATATTTTTATTAAATAATTGATATATTTTTATCACATGTTTTTATCCCCTAAAAATATATTGTGTTTTTTTAGTCCCTAATGGTCGATGTATATTTTTTTAATGTCAATATTATGACTCTTTTTGTTCAAGTTATGTCTATATATTATGGTATATCTATATAAATCCATCGTTGAAAAACATGTCAAATTTTTGTCTATTAAGAGCTTAAAATAAAATTTGCAGAAAGATTCCTCCAAATCAAGTGATCCACAAGTTAAAATTCATACTCAAACCGATCAATAAGAATATTAAAGTTGTTGATTATGAATTGTTGGAAACGAATCTATGATTTCCACCAAAAAGATTTATGATTGTGGTTATTCGAATTTTGTATATGAAATTTCGTAGAGTGAATTCAATTGAAAGTCAATAAAAATATGAATAAAGAATCTCATTCAGAAAAAGTACTAATTAATGGCTTCAAAGAAATGGTCATGAATTAACAATGTTATGTTAGCCATGAATTGGTTACATAAGAATATAAAGTACAAAATCATAAATTTAATCTGTTCTTTCTAATCATAACTCTCTTATGGTGAACATAGGGCAAATTTTCCAATTGGAACTTTTTTATCCATTTCACCCAATTGGAACATAATGCCTTGGAAAATTTATTGTCAATTTTTTTGTCAATTTTTTTGTAAATTTTTTGGCAATATCATTTATTTATTGCTAATTAGTAACCTACTAGTCCTTTGAAGTTTCATGGATTCTTGTCGTTGTTAGTGCAATATTTAGATGACTGATTATTCTTTTCTCCTTTTATTTGAATATCCGATCAACAGACAAAGTCATAACTAATTCTTTGAGAAGTCGGATTTATTCTTTTTGTGTATGTTGCGGCTGCTTTCTTCTAAGATCCAAGTGCAGAGATTAGAGATAGAGGGTAGTGAAGGATCAAATTTCAAAAAGGTGTTTTTAAGCTAGCTTACATCTTATTATATTGGTAATATACAAATAAGCTAGCTTATAGCTTATTACATTAGCAAATAAATATCTCAATTAGAATAAAATTATTCGAAACAAATAAAGCTTCCTCGTTTGATTATCATGTTCTCAAAATATAAGCTATTTTTCTACATAAAGTTAGAGACAATTCAATAAAAGGAAAAAGATCAATTCTCATCCTATCTTTTGGTTTCCAAATAGAAAGAGAATAAAGTTTTAATATAAAATAGATCAAGAAATAGTAATAATGACAATTATTTATTAATGCAAGGTCAAATCCTAATTAATAATGACAATCACATATACTATCTTTGCTTTATTCCAGCCTTCAAAATATGGTTTTGCTTATAAATTGCAATATTAAAACGATGTCCTCCTTTAATACTCATGTCTTCAAATATTTGGGTGCTTAAATCAAACAAGACTAGTTCACCATCTTTTGTTTTAAAGAATATATCACCATTCTTTCCCGTTCCAATAACACGCTCAATGTGAGGAAATGGTCCCACAACAAACAGCTTAGTCCATGATTCCTTCACGCCGAGTTCACCCAAAATTGATATGTGAAAAGTAGTTGAATACCATAAAATTGAAGCAATTGACCCATTAAACATCACCAAATGTTTTTCCAGTAATCTAAATTTAAAATTGCTATCTCTGTCGGGATGTACGTCTAAGGGAATTTCTGTTGTAAAAAACGTTTCATTGCTTAAGTTAAATGAAACTAAGAAATGTTCACGAGTTTGACTTTCAAAACACCAATGACATACACCGTCCTTGTACAATCGTTCATTTGAACTATCAGTCCAACAATTAGGGATATCAAAATCGAGTTTCATCCAAGAGTTACATCTTAAGCTATAAATCTCCCATAAAGGTTCATAGGATATTTCGTTCCATGGCACATCTTCTTCTCGCACATTAAGATGTTGAAGATCTCGACTTGTTATTTCTAAAAAATCTAAGTACCTAATAATCTTAATGTCGTCACTAATTGGGTCATAACCAAACCCATGATAATTTGCCGATACCTGCCTATAAGGTGATGAAGACTCGGCGGGACTGGGAGGAATGACTTTTAATTCATGGATAGTTGGGTTCCAAAATACAAGTGTGTTTCCTAGTTTAAGACAAATAGTTCCGGTAATAGTATCACAACCAAACAACTCAAAGTAAGGATTTTGAAATGGGTTTGGATATTCTAATTTAACTCTATTCTCATACCTCTTACCAGAAAGTGTATATAAAGAACAATATAGAGAATCATCATGAGATGGAACAACCTTATATAAGAGGAGAGATGTATCATCATTATAGTAAGAGCGAGAATTAGATATGAAATTAGTGCGGAACTTACTCATGAAATAGGAGTTTTCAAATAAGAGTGCCCATGTTTGGCAAACACATCCAAATCGTTTTACAGATTTTAAAGGAAGTTTGGATAGAACAGAGAATGCAAGGTCATTGGATATGTGATTCCGAACCTTTGCACTTCTAGGTTTGGCCATCTCTGAAGAAACAAATGAAATAAAATTGAAAACGGAAACAGAGATAGAACGGAGGAGAGGTATTGAAACTTTATACTATTTTATACAACACAAATTGATATACACCAATTGTACTACATGCCTATTTATATATAGCATTAGATACTTAATGATTAAGCTAAAGAAATGCATTTGAGGTTACTTAATTGAAAAGCAAGTATTACTTTTACAAGATATGCAATTGGTATGATTTTATAATATCTGAATTTTCTAAATAAATTTAAATTGTAATCGTTTTTATATTTCTATATATAGATATTTATAATCACAAACACTTAAATAAGAAGTAACATTAATGTGTTATCAAAAATATAAAGTAATATTAATATTTATTTAGTCAACGGAAAGTAATTATAATATTGTCAAAAAAATAGTAATTAGATTTTGTAATAATTTATTTTACATTCTTTTCTTTGTCTTTTTTTTTTCTTCTTTTTTTTTCGAGAAAAAGACAAAGTATTTTACTTTATTAAATGACTATTTTACATTTTTACTTAAATAATTCTATTATATATTTTTCTCTTTATGAATGTATATATCAAACTCAAAACTGTTTTATATGAGTGATAAAATGAATGGATTAAATAAATTTAGATGATCAAAATAATTTATTTTTAAAAACACAATTCAATCCATCCATTAAATATTAAATTTATTTACTACAACCTTTTCTAAATAAATTTAAATTGTAATCGTTTTTATATTTCTATATATAGATATTTATAATCACAAACACTTAAATAAGAAGTAATATTAATGTGTTATAAAAAATATAAAGTAATATTAATATTTAGTCAACGGAAAGTAATTATAATATTGTCAAAAAAAATAGTAATTAGATTTTGTATTAATTTATTTTACATTCTTTTCTTTGTCTTTTTTTTTTTGTCTTTTTTCGAGAAAAAGACAAAGTATTTTACTTTATTAAATGACTATTTTACATTTTTACTTAAATAATTCTATTATATATTTTTCTCTTTATGAATGTATATGTCAAACTCAAAACTGTTTTATATGAGTGATAAAATAAATGGATTAAATAAATTTAGATGATCAAAATAATTTATTTTTAAAAACACAATTCAATCCATCCATTAAATATTAAATTTATTTACTACAACCTTTTTTGTTAGAATAATGCCCTCCTTTAAATGCTTATGTCCTCAATTATCAGGGTGCTTAAATCAAATAAGACTACTTCGTCATCTTTTGTTTTAAAAATATATCATCATTTCATTCCGGCCCAATAATACACTTAATGTAGCAATGACCCAACCACAAATACTTTAGCCCATTATTCCTTCACGTGAAGTTCATTCAAAATTAATATGTGAAAAATAGTCATTTACCATAATATCAAAGCAAATTGAGTCTTTAAGCATTACCAAATGAAACCAAGAAATGTTCAAGGTTATTACTTTCAGCCTACCAATGACATTATATGTCCTTGTACAATTCATTATTTGAACTATTTATGAGATAATTTAGTAACTGTACTAAACAGTCATTCAAGTAATAATATTTATAAAAATTCCTCTCCATAGGGATTGCATAATTCAACAATTCAATTAAAATAATTAAGATTAAAAGAATAACAATTGGGGGTTTCAGATTGATGTGATTAGAAACAACAATAATTGCACAGAAAATAAAATTTGTTGAATTTGAGATGAGTAAACGAGTAAATTGTTTCGAATCTCTTTCATGTTCCTATTTAGTAATTGTTCTTTATATTACGATGAATTAACAGAAAAATAGTTAAAACCAATGTATTGGCTCTAAATTAACTATATTCACTAATAACAACACCCTAATGTGTTAGGCGAGTTCGAAATTATGAAAGCATGAAAGTTTGTAGCAATTAAACACATCCATGATTATTTTTTTACTAAAACTCCATGGTTTTAACTAATGTAGCAATTTAATTAACATAAAAATTAATTATTAGAGTAATTAATTTTTGTGAGTTCACCCAAAATTGAGAACATATCACATTTTATAATTTGAACACTTTACTTACCCACTTAAGAGTAAAAAAAACTATGAAAATGTAACGTCGAGAAAAATTGGAGCCGAAAAAAAGAAAGTGAAATGGGGATTTTTTTATTTTTTTTTTGGTATTAATGGGGGCAAGAAGCCCAAGGAAAGAAATTACACTGTGATCAACCTAGGGGTAGTGATTCCCAGGTTATCATAATCAAGTAAATCACTCAAAAAAGTTGGACAAGAATTATAAAAGACCAAATCATAACCAAGTGAGCATCCTAAATTAGCCAATGCATCCGCGCATTTGTTAGCTTGTCGATAAGTATGCGAGACTTTAACGTTCCAGTCCATATCAAGAAGTTGCCAAATTCGTTTCGCCAAGGCTGAAGCAGATGAGCTAGGAACGCGCCTATCCTTAAACACTTGCACCACAGCAGCAGAGTCAATATCCACCTCAACATTTACAAAACCCATACGACGAGCACATCGCAATCCCTCGAGGGCTCCCCACAGCTCAGCCACAAACGCTGAATACAGCCCCACACACCTCGCGAATCCTCCTAGCCATTCGCCTTGGTTGCCTCGAATAATGCCTCCACATCCCGCTATTTCGTTTTTCCGGTAAGCCCCATCTGTGTTTAACTTAACAAACGGTGCTTTCGGAGGTATCCATCTGATAAGCGATAAAATCTTTTCCTTCCCTATAACGATAATCGCATTACTAGCAGCTAGCTCGTACTCTTTGACACATTTGATAACATTAAACACCGGTTGATATGGCCTGATAAAACCATCTTCGTGCACCTCTTTGTTTCTCCAAGACCATAATAAGTGACATGCCACAGCCCAAAAAGCACTCCACTTCAAACTACCATTCCATGTAACAAAATTATTCAAATTAAAAAGCATCCAGTGTTCCAAATCACCCATGAAAAACATGCCTTTATTTGATGGGGGGACAACATAATTCCAAATCTCCATGGCCAGGGGACAATCTCTTAGAACATGTAGAATTGTCTCCTCAACATTACCACAAAACAAACACATAGCATGATTTAAACCCATATTGCTCTTCAAAGAGTTTGTGAGTAATCTATTATGTTTGGCCAACCAAACAAAGCTACGAACCCTCTCAGTGGTTTGAAGGCTCCAGATTTTGCTCCACAAAGAAGGAGTATCATCACGCTGCAATCCACACAAATTAGTGTACATATCGGCCACTGAAAAATCATTCTGACTTCCACCTGCAATAATCCTCTCATCATTGCCATAGTCATCGCTAGGGGATAGAATAACTGCCATTTTATTGAGCAATTCAGTAGGCAGCCATTCCTTAACCAAACTCCAATTCCATTTACCTTCATTATCAACAAGTTCATTTACCGTCATTCCCAACAAATGCGTAGGAATAGTTTGTTGTTGATTTATCCGGATATTCTTGCCAAGCCACGCGTCACACCACGCATCAATCTCTCCGCCATTTCCTACGCTCCAAAAGCTAAAAGAATTCAGCATTGGTTTAAGAGCATGCAAGGACTTCCAGAGGATGGAGTTAGTAGCTCTAACTGATCCATATAAAATAGAAGCGTTATTACCATATTTCCCACGTAAAACTTTGCACCAGTACTCGTCTTCATTAGTTTGGATTTTCCAACCGAGCTTCATCAAACAAGCTTGATTCATGACATCCAATTTCCTCAAACCTAATCCTCCCATCCATTTTGGAACGGAGATCTTATCCCAGCCCACAGCATGAAAACGTCTTTTGTGATCGGTGTCCCCCCAAATAAATTGCCTTTGCAACCTATGAATATCATCAAGACATGCCTTGGGAATTTTAGTCGACATCATAGGGTAAATGGGGACAGCTTCTATTACGCTCTTCGCCAAAGTCACTCTCCCTGCGAAAGATAAGTGATTCGCTTTCCAAGATGCTAGTTTAGTACTTACTTGGTCAATCAAGTATTGGAAGTCTGCTTTCTTTGGGCTTCTTCCATTCAAGGGCACACCTAAGTACTTGCCAAAATAATCAGTTTCCTTGAAACCAGACATAGAGATTAATTTGTTCCTTAATCTTCTATCAACATTCCTTGAAAAAAGAATACACCCTCCGATCTTATATATAAGAAAAAGTTGACTTTTTAGATTCATTTTAAAATTAATGTATCTAGACAATAATATAGTCTAAATACATTGATTTTACAATGAACCTAAAAAGTGAAATGTTTCTTATATATAGGACCGGAGGGAATACTAGTTTTCTCATAACTAACTTCCTGTCCCGACATTTTGCAGAAAAGCTGAAGCGTATCAATCACACAACGCAATTGTCTTTCACTAGCTTCCCCATATAAAAGCAAATCATCCGCGAACATCAAATGAGACACCACTGGCCCATCTCTTCCTGCCTTTATACCAACCCAATCTCCATTATTTGCTGCCTGGATAATAAGGTGTGAAAGTTTATCCATACATAAAACAAATAAATACGGAGATATCGGGTCTCCTTGCCTGATTCCTCGTTGAGGCTTGAAATACTCCGATCTAGTGCCATTCCATTTCAAATTTGTCATAACGCTAGTGACTCCATGCATTATAATATTTACAAGTTTTTCAGGAAACTTTATTTCGGTAAGAACTCTCCAGATAAACTCCCAACTTATTTTGTCATATGCCTTTGCCAAATCAACCTTTAAAGCAAAGCTCCCTTTCTTACCCTTCATGTAATGCATTGTATGAGCCATCTCTTTAGCCACCACTATGTTTTCATGATTATTTCTCCCTGGAACAAAACCAGTTTGAAAAGGTGACACTATGGCTGCAATACACTCCTTAAGTGATGGAGATGCAACCAACTCATCTAAAGATCCTTTGCATGAGATAGGAGGTCCTATGACTAGGTCCAAGACTATGAGGATGAATCAAGCTCTACAAAGTTTAATCATCAAGATCAAAGAAAAAGAAGATCGATATCCATCGGAGGCTGAACCAACTTGGCTCAATTTTTTACAATTGGATGAAGATGTGTTGAGCCCAACTTGAAACCCAAGTCACATAATAAAAAACTTCCATGAGCTGATGTGTGGTCTAATAATATTGGACTAAATAATAAATAATTAAGTCCATTTTTCTTTATTTTATTTGTAATTTTCGTTTTTGGTCTTGGGAGGTTTTTAAGATGAACTTTAACTTCATTCTAGCCTCTCTAGATCCTTCCTAATGGGGTGCTAAGTCATTATAATGGCTAGTGGGAAGTTATAAGAATGTTAGTGCTATTTTTCTAGTTCCTATGATGAATGAATGATAGTGGACAATAAATCCTACTATGTAAGGTTAGGCTATAAATAGGACTCTCATGTACTTCTCAAATCACAACTTGAATATTAATATAATTTGAGAGTTTTCTATTGTGAGAACTTTTCCTTTGTTCTTGAGATAAGAACTTTATAGTGTTGGTTCTACCGGCAGGTCGCGGTTAGGGTCAAGTTCCTTTTTCATTTGATAACTTTGGTTCTACCGGCAGGTCGCGGTTAGGGTCAAGTTCCTATCCTGTTTTCAAGACGATCCTAAGCAGTCTCGTATCATTAAGTCTTTCAACAATCACTTTACTCACTATTTTGTAGCTAGTGTTGTAAAGAGATATAGGTCTGAATTGTTGAACATATTCAGGGTGTGACACTTTAGGAATCAAACAAATGTTAGTCTGATTTACGTCAGCAATAATGCGGGGATTATTCCAAACATTCCTAACAAAATTACACACAGATGCTCCTACAATATCCTAAGATTTTTGATAAAAACCCGCAGGAAAACCATCTGGGCCTGGAGCCTTCCAAGGGTGCATTTGGAACACTGCCTTCTTAATTTCATCATCAAGGATAGGTGCACCAAGTTGCTCTATAGTAGACGGCGCGAGCGCAGGATAAGAGATATTGGTCTGGTGCCAATCTCTACAAAGCTGATCATTTGAGAAAAGTTTAATATAAAATTCATTCACTAGGCTTTGAAGCTGAGTGATATCGTCCACCCATTGACTGTTTCCATCTCTGAGCATAACAGTATTATTCCTTCTTCGTCTATTAACAGTCTTCAGGTGGTAATATTTGGTATTGCGATCACCATCTGTCAACCATTTAGCACGAGATCTTTGATACCACATAAGCTCTTCCTTCCTCAGAATTATGTTCAATTCATGTTGAAGCTTACGTTCCAATCTACATAAACCTCCTGTAGCACTACCATCTTGAATGCGCCTCTGGATGCCATTTAATCTGCCGGTGAGCTTTTTCTTCTTATATAAGATTTGATCCAAAGTCTGAAACTGCCATTCTTTAACATTCCTCGTCACATTATTCAAATTATTTGTTATGGCACCGTCATGAGTCCAACTCTGTTGAAGCATACAATGATACGTATCCTCCATAAGCCAAGCACTTTCAAAACGAAATTGCTTCTCAGCCATCAAATGGGGAACATGGAGCGGCGAGATTAATAAGGGATGATGATCCGAGAAATCCAATCTTGTCAAAACCTTCACAAAGCCATCAGGATACTGCAACCTCCACTGATCATTACAGAGTGCACGATCAAGTCTTTCAGAGATATGCTGCCCACCATTATAAATAGGGCCACGCCAAGTAAACTTTGGTCCCATAGCTCCCATATCAATAAGATTGCAAGCATCAATTCTTTCTCTAAAAATATTACATTTTCTCCTAGATGCACTAGCACCCCCTCTTTTCTCTTCAACACTAAGAATGTCATTAAAATCTCCTGCCAAAAGCCACGAATCATTCATACTGCTTGCTATAGATTTTAGGTCATTCCATAATACATTACGCTTTGTTTCAATAGGACTAGCATAAATATGAGTGAAATACCACCATCCACCATTAGGATACTTTACTCTCAAGTGAATATATTGAAACTTTTTGATACATACATCAACAATAAGGTAATCCTTTTTCCATGCTACTAAAATACCACCTGCATATCCTTCCACCTCAGTTGCAGTGAATTCCTCATAACCAAGAAGCTTACAGGAACGTCGCAACTTATTTGGATCACAACGAAGCTCCATAATAACAAGCATAACAGGCTTATTAATGGAAACATATTGTTTACAAAAACGATAAAAAGCATTGCTAGCTGCACCTCTACAATTCCACACAAAGATCTTACTATTCGTACTAATCATTAAAAAATTAGTATAAGAGTAAAAAAACCTCATGCCCATCATTGGCCACCATTGGGTGTTTCCACCACTATTTCCATATCTGAATCAGAGCTCAGAGTCGTACCTTGATCATTTGCATCCTCAAAAACTTCCACTTCTGGTAACATATCTTCCTTATCAGTAGACAAGGTTAAAGAAGTAGAAGTGTGGGGTGCAACCTTGTCATTTGGGGGTCTTGGAATGTTTGGGAGTGACACACTTTTTGGGCCCAAAGTTGCTTGTGTGTAGGAGCCCATTTCATTCCCTTCAATATTTTTGTTGCGTTCAAACACTTTCCTTGAGATTTCTTTGGATTGCACTATTTAACCTTCTTGATTCTCAATTATTTCAAACCTCTTTTCCATATTTGTCCCTATTTTTCCTTTAGAAATTCCTCCACGTGTTTCCAACTTCACTTCTTTGGGATTACGCTCTCCCACATTCTCTCCCTTCTTAACTCCTTCTCCTCCATTTCCGCGCCTATTTTTGTTTCTTTTAAATTGCCCTTCCTGCGAATTTGGAGCAATCACAACATTATCCGCTCCTTCCAAATTTGTTTCATTCGCAATCGCTTCTCTATCTAAAACTTCCTCATTTGTTTCCATATTGTTAGCAATTAAAATACCAAAACGGGATCCCCCTAAATTAGCATGGTCATTTAATTTGGTCAGCGTCGCATTAACTCCCGCCGTTGAAATGTTTCCGCCGGTGAATGTCTTCTTGCTCTTCCGTTGCTTCTGAACAATCCTCCATGGGCCCTCATCACCACCACTTTCAGCACTGTTGCCTGTTCCTTGGCCTTCATTACCTGGTACCACTTCTTTCTTCTTCTCCGGACACCCCTCCTTATAGTGACCAAATCTCCCACATGTCATACATAGCATATGGAGACCTTCATATTCTATGGTGTACTTCCTCCCTTTTAAAGTGAACATGGCTAGCAAAGGCTTCGTCAGATTTACTTGAACACATAATCTCGCATATTTTCCTCTTTCCTGGGCCAAAGTATTTTTATCAACTTTAATAGTTTTGCCCACGCTATTGCCAATGAAATTAAGAACTTCACTGTCATAATATTCAATGGGCAGTCCTGAAATTCTCATCCACACCGCCACTTCCTTAATAGTGTCGCTATCAAACAAAATATGAAGATTTGTGGAGATTTGTTTTTAGTTTTTATCATAATGTTTAATTAAATATGATAAATTATCATAAATACACATCCTTATTTACAAAACTATTAAAAGTGGTCATTAAGGCAAATTTATTGAAGGCCAACTCGTCAAAGCCCATGAAGCTTGTTCTATATAAAGGAAGACTGAAGACATTATTATTCACGAAGCCAAGTATTGAAGAAATCGAGTCTTAGGTTTTTAGTTTGTTCTTTGTTATTTGTGAGCCTTCACTTGGATCATAGTTTTGATACAAGTAAGGACTGAGTTTTTAGAGTTGTAATCTCTATTTGTCTTTCTCCAAAGCTTTGAAGCAAGGAGTTAGATTGTGCAACACTCTAAGCCTTTAGGTACGAGTGCTTTGCTTGTCTAGGAGTGTGTCTCCAATTGAGTTTGTTTATTAAATCCTTACTTGGTAAGGTTGAGGGGGAGTGAGCAGAGGTTCTCATATCTAGGAGTTCCTAGGTAGAATTAGCACGGGTAGTGATTAAGTGAGAAGTTGTAAACGGGGGAGTTTAGCTTTAAATTGATACTACCATAGTGGATTCATCCCTGGATTGGTATCCTTCAGAATAGGGCTTGTTATAAGTGCCGAACTGGGTTAACAAACTCTGTGCGTTTATTGTTTCTTCCTGCACTTTATATTGTTTACTTGTTCAGCATATCCACGATGTTGACACATTAGGCTACACATCGTATGATTCCTAAAGTGTACACATTGTACTGCACATCTGACACTTGCCACCAGAATTTCATAACTACATTCCATGTGATGTTGTTCGCACCTGCAAGATACAACAATTTATGTGACTCACCACAAATAAGGCATTAAGTAATGTAATCAGGGACTAACAACAACAAAACTTTATGAGGAGAGAGCTGGTAAAACTTCCAAAATTGATAAATACAAAAAAATATAAACTTTCAATCAAAAGGTCTTTGGTAGACTTAGACAATACATTTGGTCACATGTATTGAAAATTAAACTCCAAATACAAAAAGTATGATGCATCTTTAAATATCAGTTTCTTCAAGCTTATGGTCTTGTTAAAATACTATCAAATACACATTTCTTTCATGTCAAGTAGCACTAAAGTCGAAAATTTAAAATAGAGTAATAGAGATGTAATCGCAAATATATTCAACCAAACATGCAAATCAAATAAGTAGACAATAGGAAGTAACCTACAAAATCAAAGAAAATCAACAAAAAAATCCATAAACCAAAATGGAGATGTGAACAAACGTATGAAATAAAAAAGACTCAAATTTTATTGTAACCACACATAACACCAGCCTCAAGTTCTTGTATAGAATTAATGCAGAGAAAAATTTGCATATATATCATATTAATTGTGAATATTTTCAAGCAATAATTGAAATTTGAAGAGAAAGATGGAAAATAGAAAGACAACAAAAAAAAAAACTCCATCATCAAATCATAAGTCTCTAAAAATGACATATGGAGTATTGGGAATTTGAAATGGATTTTTAAAAATTGCTTGAAAGATGAAATTGTAGGTGAAAGCTCGCAGAAACATTATATCAAACGTATGGAAACAAAAGTAAAAAAAAAATTCATAAAGAGGATTTTTCTTTTACCTTTGGTTTACCTTTTCAAGAACTTCATGATCAAATTCTTAAAACTGCAACAATGGAAACCAAAAAATCTTAAAATCGAGATTAGGAAAAACATATGCACTAAAAAAAGCCTATCTTTGTCAATATTATTGTGCTTCAAGAAACCGGTGGTACCGACACCTCTCTCTTTTCATTAATTGGTTTCTAATATGATCAAACTGGTAAAACTTGGATTTATTGTTCTCAATTAAAAACCATGATTGATGTCAGGTAAAACCTTAAAAATAAAAGAATAAGGAGAAGTAAGAAAAGAAAACTACATACACATATAGGAAATAATGAATAAACAAAGAAAGATGAGAAAGAAAAACAAGGTTGAAAAAGAAAAAAAAAATGGAGAGAATAAAGAAAAAGAAATAACACAGAGAAAGAGATGGAAAGAAATACCAGAATGGAGAGAAAGAGAAAAAGATAGTGAAAGATAAAGAAAAAGGCCTAATTTTTAGGTAAATAAAAATTATATATGCTATTAATTAGGAAGTAGAGTGTTAAGTCTATATTTTACTCCCAATGCCATTTCTTTCTCATTTTTCCAATGTTGTATTTGAAATTCAAATTTGGATAAGCCATAAATGAGGTGGTAGTTGGGGTGGTAATTAACAGAGAAATTAGGAGGGAAAAAGTTAGGGTTAAGTGATTACTAATTTGGGTTTTAAGAGGTGACAAACTTTACTTTTATTAAGACTAGACTTTGGCCCGTGCGTTGCACGGATTTTGTGGATTGATAAATATATAATTTAAATTGCTATGATTATAATTGCAAATAAAAAAATAAATATGTTGAAACTTAAAATAACCCGTACAAATATAACTAAGCAATATTAATATTATCACATAATAGAATTCACATGATCTTCAGAGATGAGAAGAATTAATAGTAGAATTCACAACTTCTTGTCTTGTACCTTTTGGTATAAGAGGAAGGATATGATAAAATGCAATTTGTATCAAAGAATCAATCCAAACAATAGAATGTTTAATTAAAATGAGTTCGCATCATTCACAACATCAATTGTTAAATTGTTGAAGAGCTTATTGCTGTTGGAACAAAATTATGATTTTGTATCTCCTTAATTGATTTTGATGATAACAATGTATTTAAAGTTAAATTGGAGTACTAATAATTTAATTTAGTGTGCAGGATTAAAAGTTAAAATTTGTGTATTCAAGCACATTGGAATTTCTGAAGGAATTACTTCTGAGCGTACAATATATGAGCTCACAAGATCTAAAGCAAGTAATTCTGAGCTTCACAAATTCTGAAGCCAAGAATTTCTGAAGGCTCATCAGAGATAAGTCTAAAGCTACATCTGAGAGTACAACTTTATTGAAGACTGTGTCTGACTAAGTCTAAGCGTAGGAACCAAGAATGAAAAAGGTTGACCATGGAAAGGTCCTTTTCAAGTCAGGCCTCAGAAACGAGTATTTCCTTATTTGGCTTTCACCAAGGTTCAAATATCAAAAGTCAAAAGGAATCTCTCATTTTGTAGTAAACGTCAAGCTCCTAAAAACTGCAAATCAGAACAGCTAATAAGCTCTCTGATCAATACAATGGAGCGTCTCAATTCTTCAAACGGCTATAATCTTCAACGTCCATTTTATCATCTATAAAAGGAAGAAGATTTGTGAAGAATCATTATCAAGACTCAAGCTTCTGAACGTGCTAAAACTCTGTCAAATTCTGAAGCTATCAAACACTTAGAAACTTTGTGATAATTTTCTAAGTAGTCTTGTAACTGTGTTGTATTTTGTAAACACCTCTGATTGTATATCAAGTGTCCATCTCATATCTTTATTATCATTAAACTTGTGAGAAGTCTCTTACGTTTGTGCTTGAGCATTGGAAGTCTCTTGCTTTGTGCTTGAGCATTTGAAGTCTCTTGCTTTGTGCTTGAGCATCTGTAATCTTAGTGATTATAGTGAAATCTCTTGTGAAGGACAAGAGGACTGGACTACTCCTGTTAGTGGGAGGAACCAGTATAAATTTTGTGTGTCTATCTCTATCCTCCTATATTGTGTGTTAATCATTATCCGCTACAAATAGTTTTAACTTCAAAAAAGTGTTAACACAATTCAAACCCCCCCCCCCTGATTGTGTGTTTTTCAACCTTCAATTGGCATCAGAGCTCCGGTCTGTTGCTCTCCACTTAACAGTGAAACAGTAAAAGATCTAGGGGTACTTAGTTGAAAAACATATCTGGTGTTACCTCTCCTTCCTCCTCCTCTGGACCAGAACATCATGATGTTCCACCTCCTCACAACTATGACAAAGAAAGGAATGGTGATAATCACAGAGATAAACCACCTTACTTTAACAGTGATCCTACAACTTTTTCCTTTTGGAAAACTAAGATGTATAGTTACATCATTGGAACTGATGATGAGTTATGGGATATAGTTGAGGATGGTATACACTTTGATCACATGGATGATGAAGGTATTGTAAGAAATACCTACATAAAGCTTTTTGACACTGAAAGAAAGAAGCAGTATAAGAAGCATCATACTGTCAAAAATATGCTTATTGGTGTTATATCTCATGCTGAGTATTTGGAGATATCCAACAAATCTTGTGCCAAAACTATATGGGACTCTCTATGTTCCACCTATGAAGGAAACAAGCAAGTTAAAGAAGCTAAGGCAAACTTGCTAGTTCATCAATATGAGCTATTCAGAATGAAAGAAGATGAAGATATTGAAACCATGTATTCAAGGTTTCAAACCATTGTCTCTGGTCTTCAAGTTCTGAAGAAAAGCTATACTGCATCTGATCATGTAAAGAAAATTCTGAGCAGTCTACCTTCCAAATGGAGACCAAAGGTTACAACTTTTCAGGAATCCAAGGATCTGGATAATGTCTCTCTTGAAGATTTAATAAGCTCACTCAGAAGTCATGAGCTAGAGCTTATGGCAGATGAACCTGTCAAGAAGATGAAGTCTTTGGCTCTAAGCTCTGTTCAAACTTCTTCAAAAGCTGCAAAGACCAAAGTTGTTGAACAAGAAGAAGAAACTTCCGATGATATGTTAGCAGAAAATTCTGAAAATGAGGAAATGGCTCTAATGGTTAGAAGGTTTCAGAAATGGAATAAGAAATACAAATAGTTTCCAAACAAAGGAAATGGCTCAAGAAGTTCCTTCTCAAAAGACAAAAAGGAAGAACTGAACAAGTGTTATAACTGCAAGAAATCTGGACACTTCATTGCCGACTGTCCAGAAATGTCATCCAAGGACAAGGGAAAGAGGAAAAGCTTTGGGAAAGAGAAGTACAAAGAAAAGGTAAGGAAGAGTTTGTTAGCCACTTGGGAGACAATTGAAAATGACTCTGAAGGAGAAGATGATGAAGAAGGTAATCTTGCTTTAATGGCAAAGACTTCTGAAGGTAACAACTCTGATAGAGATTCTGAAGATGACTCAGATGATGAGAATGAGGTATATTCTAATATGACTAAATCTGAATTAATTGATTCTCTTAAGATTGCTGTGAAACATTATACTCAGATGGTAGGTCAACATAAAATTCTGAAGAATGTTCATGAATCATTGAAAAAGGATGCCAAGTTTCTTTATGAATAAAATGAATCTTTAAACATTCGTATTTGTCATGTTGAATCTACCTATGTCTTGGCAGACAAGCTCAATGATGATCATGAAGATGCTCTCCATGAATTTATTCGTTGTACCTTCAATAGGAATAAAATGGCTTCCATGATTTATCATATGACTCGTAACTATGGTGAAGGCATTGGTTATTCTCGGTTTAAGAACTGGGATAAGCCTATGAAATCATATAGTGAGGATGATACTCCACCTGAATTATTCTTTACCTTTGTTAAAAGTGGTACACATGATCTGAAGTTATCCAACTCTGAAGGAGGTTCTGAACCTAAACTCAAAGACTCAGAAGTTCCAAGTTCTTCTGAACCTAAAATTTCTGAGCCCAAGAGTTCACAAGTTAAGGCTCAGAAGTCATCTGAACCTCTGAGAAATCAAGGCAAAGATTCTTC
This sequence comes from Trifolium fragiferum, assembly GCA_954870985.1. Taxonomy (NCBI): domain Eukaryota; kingdom Viridiplantae; phylum Streptophyta; class Magnoliopsida; order Fabales; family Fabaceae; genus Trifolium; species Trifolium fragiferum. The sequence continues at coordinate 19,902,598 of OX940789.1, forward strand.
AAATCCTTGCTTGACCTTTGGAACTGTGATATACTCCAGATCAAAATCTAAGAACAAAATTAAGCCTAAACACTCGTGTCAAAGCTTAATTAATTCTAGATCTTGTGTTGATCATGGAAAACAAAGAAGGAATACTATTCAGAAGACTAACTTAAAAGGACCCATCAGAATATGGGTACCAAAGTCTGAAATAGTGTTTGCTTCAGATGCTCATTCAAGGAAAGGTAAAACAGCAGCCCTGGTACCTGGACAGTGGTTGCTCACGACATATGACGAGAAAAGTTGTTAGAAACAAAGCTAGACTGGTTGCACAAGGTTATAGTCAGCAAGAAGGCATAGATTTCACTGAAACCTTTGCACCAGTAGCAAGACTTGAAGCAATTAGACTTCTTCTATCCTATGCAGTCAACCATGACATCACTCTATTTCAAATGGATGTTAAGAGTGCATTTCTGAATGGAGTAATTTCTGAAGAAGTCTATGTTAAACAACCTCCTGGATTTGAAGATATAAAGTGTCCTGATCATGTCTTCAAACTGAAGAAATCCTTATATGGTTTGAAACAAGCTCCAAGGGCTTAGTATGAAAGGTTAAGTATTTTTCTTTTAGAAAATGGATTTGAAAAAGGACATGTTGATAACACTCTCTTCAGAAAAACTATAAAAGATGATATCTTAATTGTTCAAATTTATGTTGATGATATTATTTTTGGTTCAACTAATGCTTCTCTTTGCAAGAATTTCTCTAAGCTTATGCAGGATGAATATGAAATGAGTATGATGGGAGAACTAACATTCTTTTTGGGAATTTAAATCAATCAAAGAAAAGAAGGAGTATATGTGCATCAAACCAAATACACAAAAGAGTTATTGAAGAAATTTGGTCTTGAAGACTGTAAACCAATGTCAACTCCTATGCATCCCTCTAGCAGTCTTCTAAAGGAAGAATCTGAAGGCAAAGTGGATCAGAAATTATATAGAGGTATGATTGGTTCCCTCATTTATCTCACTGCTTCTAGACCAGATATTTTGTTCAGTGTTTGCTTGTTTGCTAGATTTCAATCAGATCCTAGAGAGTCTCATCTAACTGCTGTTAAGAGAATCTTTAGATATCTGAAAGGAACCACTAATCTTGGATTACTTTATAAGATATCCTTAGATTACAAGCTAATTGGATTATGTGATGCTGACTATGCTGGTGATAAAATTGAAAGGAAGTCCACTAGTGGAAACTGTCAATTTCTAGGTGAAAACCTTATATCATGGGCTAGTAAGAGACAAGCAACTATTGCTTTATCTACAGCAGAAGCAGAGTACATTTCAGCTGCTAAGTGTTGCACTCAATTACTCTGGATGAAATATCAGTTGGAGGATTTTCAGATAAGGATAAGTAGTATACCACTTCTTTGTGATGATACTGCTGCTATTTGTTTGTCTAAGAATCCTATTTTGCATTCAAGAGCTAAACACATTGAGATTAAACATCACTTCATTAGAGATTATGTTCAGAAGGGAGTAATTGAGATTCAATTCATTGATATTGAGCATCAATGGGCTGATATCTTTACCAAACCTCTTGCTATTGATCGTTTTGATTTTATCAAGAAAAATCTGAACATGGTTTTTATTTCTGAATGATGATTCTGAATGTTGTTGAAATTCCGGCACTACCAGCAGACAGATGTGTTAGCAGATGTGCTATCACCTGTCGTAGTTAAATTCCACAGGGAGACAGATGTTACCACGTTTGTCTCCACAAGATAGACTGAGCAGATTACTTTGCAATAAATAAAGGCAGGAAAGTAAAGTGCACGTGGGATTTGTTAACCCAGTTCGGACGCAACTGCTCCTAATCTGGGGGATACCAATCCAGGACGAATCCACTATCAACAGTATTGATTCGGAGTCTAAACACCTGTTAACCCTCCTCACTCAATCACTATCTGTGAAGACTCTACCTAGGCCTAACCTAGATATGACCAGCCCAGGTCAATTCCTTAACAGTGATGCTACACCACACCACTAGACACCTACCGGGGTATAAAGAACAATTCACGGTTGGTTGGTTGGAGATACACTCCCTAAAACCTAAACACTTTTGCCTAAAGGCTTCAAGTGCTAGACACACTAACTATTTGCTTCAAAGCTTCAGAGAAAGTGGCATTACAACTCAATAAACACAGTCCTAAGCATGCATATACGGAATGCACGAAAGGCTCACAAAGAGACTCGATTTGACACTCTAAAACCCTAAAAACCAAATTATGGCTTGACTCTCTTGAGAGAACTAAGTCTTGGTCTTCCTCTATTTATAGCCCTGAGTTGATGGGCTACAAGGTTTTATTTTTCTTCAAAATCTTTAATAGCGCGTGCCTTGATCTCTTGTAAAAATAACCTTGAACTAAAAGATTTGATTTTAAAATATATTGATCACATATTTTCAAAATAAATCTTTCAAAATATTTCTTCAGCAAATAAGCGAGTTTCCTTTGCCTTGGCGCGAAAGTAAACCTGCAACAAAGAATATTAGGGTTCAAGTACAAACGGCGCGCTCTAAAACGCGTCCTAGGGTTTCAAACCCAGCTGGCCACAGCTGGCAGTGTTGTGAGACAGATGTTAGCACATCTGTCTGAACCTGTAGACTAGCATCTTGTTTTTGCAAAATGAAGCCAACATCTAAAAACCCAACAATCTCCCCCTTTGGCAAATTTTGGATAAAACAACCTTTAGCACGTTCTGGAGAGGTCTTCAGCAAATTCCTTCAAGAGATATGAAGCAGAAGGAACTACACATTTTGTAATATGTTACCCTAGGTAACTTACAAGTCATCAGAGGCAGCGGTTAGATGCTGCTAGCCTCAAGGTCAACACTTAGAGGAGTTAGACTCCTATAGTGGACTCAAATATGGAACACTAAGTTCCTTACAAAGTGAAATACCACAAGAGATGTGGCTCAGGAAAACTAAGTCCCTGATATCCTGAGAACCTAAAATTCCCAGTAAAAAATGCAAGTACAGAGAGCACAAGCACAAGCATTGCCAATGTGCAGAGAGCACAAGGCACCATCAGATGTGACAACATCTGTCACCACACCTGGTCTTCAGACTTAAAAGACTATTTCAGCCCTCAAGATAAATACAAGCTCACTAAAGTATGAGCACACAGCAAGACGCCAGATAAAAATCCAGCGATAATAATACTCCCCCTGGAGTTATGCATACCTAAGAAACTAAGTTTCCCAGAAATGGGGTTGTACTGCAGAGAACCTGTGTAGAGAGTATAGTGATTACCCCCCCTTAACACCTGCATTACTTTTGTTGTTTCTCCCCCTGAATATAGTACCTGTGTAAATACTACACTAGTACCCAAAACTTGTGTATCCACATGTTGGCACATGTGACACACCTGTACCTGCCAGAACCAAATACTACTCCCCCTTTTTAGCCAATAAATTTGACAATTAAAAAGGCAAGCAAACCAGATTAAAAGCAAAGTACTTAACATAAAACAGAATATTGTAGCAATATTACAAACCACAAGCACACATAGGTGCTGCAAATAGTCAGGGCATAGCCCACACAAAAGTTATACAAAAGATAACAAACAAACAAGTAGAGGGCCTGTGGCTCCTCAAATAGCAGGGCTCCCTTCAGAGCTTTCTCCTTCCTCCTCTTCCTCAGCCTCTTCTTCCTCCATAGCTTGCTCGGTTGGCACAGCATTCAATTCCTGTTGAAGAGCTAGGATCATTCTATCCACCTTGTACTTCTTATCACCTAGGGCTTTGCTCACATCCTTCAACTCAGCAATCATCTGCCTCCTGGTGAGGGGTGGAGTTGGTTCCTGGACCGATGAGGGACCTTCACTTACCACATGTGACCCCTGTATCAACCTGTAATCTATGGCCATGGCAGATTCTCTTTTGCAGAGAATATCAGTAGGCCTGAGAATGCTGGGGTGTTGCTCTAGTATGATACCACAGATTAAGGTGGGAAAAGCTATTGGCATTTTTATTGCCAAGGTCTTAGCATGCTGAACAGTTTGATTATAGATATAAGAACCAAAGTCAAATTTGGACTTAGTACCTACAACATAGATAAGCTTACCCAGACCTGTTGTGACATCATAGGAATGTGTTGTTGGCACCCAGTTTGTGGCAGCAATCTTGTTGAGGATTGCATATTTGGCAGTGAGAGTTGTTGAGGAGAGCTTGTTCTTTCTAGGCCAACTCTTGATTGTACCTCCAGTGATGGTCTTGCACACAGTGTTGTCAGACACCTTGAGCTCAGCAACTTCTTCATTAACCCTTCCCAAGTAGTCATTCACCACTTTTGGTGAGAAGGCAACTTCAAAAGCTCGGACAAACACCTTCCTATATTCATCACTGCCTGCATCATCAATATCAGTCCCAATGTTTACAATAAACTCCTTTACCAATCTTTCATAGCAGTTCCCTAGGTCTGCAATAGTCCTCATCAACCCTGCAGCTTCAATAACTTCCTTGATATCATCATACTCCAGGATATCTTGACTCACATTTCTCTCCAATGCCAGCCTTCTATGGTAAACATATCTCCATCGTGATGTGATATCCTCATTATGGAATGAGACAAGATCCATAGGTGCAGGAGGAACAGCACAAGGAATCTTCTTTCCACCAACACTCTTTCTAGACTTAGAAGTGGAGGGAACTATCTCCAAATCCCTTTCAAAGTCAGAATCACTCTCAGTTCTGTCTTTTCTTTTTAAAGTTTTCTTCTTAGCCTCAGATTGAGGCACCACTTTGCTCCAGCCTTTCTTGGGCCCATAGCTCTTCTTCTGCTTAGGGGTGACAGATGGGCCATCACCTACCACAGGGGTAGTATCAACACTTTTACCTGTCCTGCTTCTCAGTCTCCTAGCAATGCTAGGTGCAGGGTCTTCCTTTACAGTTTCCTTCTCGGAGTCAGAGACATCAAGATTAATCGCCTCTACAACCTTTGCAACTTCAGCTTCAGTTTCCACAATGGTCATGTCATCCTCTGGTTCGGTGTCACTAACAACTTCTTTCTCAGAATTTAGATGACCTGCATCTTCCACATCATCCTTTTGCATTTCCCTATCTTCCTGAGACTCAGTTTCAGGATTACCAACTTCCTGCGATGGTGCGTCAGATGTGGCAACATTTGACACCTTCGCTTCTTCCCTATCACTAGCCTTAGAAACTTCTTCATCAGTGTTCTCCTTTTGATCTGACAGTCGTTCCTCAATCGCAACAGTAGTTTCTTTGACATTTGAATCGTCCTTCCCCGATTCTTCATTCTGATTGTCTTTCTGTGCTTTTAGGGTTTCATCTTCCTCGTCTTGAACTTCTTCCTCAAGATGCTCCTTGACAGAAGTGTCAACATAACTTGTGTTGAGAGGAGTTTCGTACAGATCAGTCATGCTCAAGGCTCTCTTGGTTTCCTTGTTCATCTTGGATTTTCTGCGTTTGGTCTTCACAGACTTGATCGAAGCAGAAGGAGAATCAGATACACTGATCTTTGACGATTTACTCTTTTTAGATTTCTTACTTTTCTTCTTCTTACCAGATGTAGAAGAAATCGCAGTGATTGGCACAGCATGAATGATGTTGTCTTCTCTGATTGGTGAGTCTTCTCTATGATCGTCAGAAACAGGGGAAGTTTCTCTAACATTTGACATGATGAGGTTTGTGTTAAGAGAGTGGGGAATGATGATCGGTTTCGTGAGAGTAGGATGTGGGCGATTTTGATGAGTGAAGACAGAGAAAATGTGATCGGCGTTTGTGGGGTTAGAGGATCGTTTTGATGTTGAAAGTGAAAATTGAAATGAAGACTTGAATAGTTGCCCGTTGGGAGAAGTTAATGACCTTTTCTTCTCATGATTGCAGCCAGTGCCGTTGAGAGTAGCCGTTGCGTGATCATAAGATAACTGCCACGCGTAACCGTTTTCACGGTTTTCGAAATTGCCTCTTATCTGGTGGAAATAACGGGAATGTGAGAGGTTACTAACAATTTTTGACTTTTGATTTTTCCCTTTCGTACAACACAGCCTTCTACTCACTCGTGATGCTTTAGCAATTACTATAGCAAGACAAGAAAATTTGTTCCCTTTAGAATGAGTCCTCTTACCAAAAGTTCCTTTCCCTCCTGTGATGTTGTACTCGTTAGCTAGCACATGTGTTGCACATAGCTCTTCTTGTATCATATTACCATCAATCTTTACCTGAGCCATCATACTTGTCTCAGCTTGATTTTCTGACTCAAGCTTCTTTATCCAGTCTTTCAGCTCTTCTAGCAGTCTATAAGGATCCAACAAATAGTGGCTTTCACTGATCATTACTGGAGCATTTCTTGAGGTAGACAGATGTTGCACCGACTGTCTCCACTTTTTGAAGTTTTCATGATTACTCTGTTGTCTAGTTAGAGCTTCATTAGTAACTTCTCTAGTCTGTACGAGATCTTCTTTAGGAGCATTAATCAGATTTTTCTCCTCTGATGTGATCCAGATGTATGTGTTAGCCCTGGCTCTTTCTCCTCTCATGACCACAACTTCATTTTCATTTTCTACAAGACACTCTGTTTTGGTGAATGTTACCTTGTAGCCTTGATCACAAAGTTGGCTGACACTGATTAAGTTGGCTTTAAGACCTTCAACAAGTATCACACCATTTAGCTTAGGCATCCCATCTTTGGTGAGGTTGCCTCTTCCCTTGATTTCACCTTTTTCTCCACCACCATAAAAGACAAATTTTGCAGGATGAGGTTGCAAATTTGTTAGAATATCTTCTTGTCCTGTCATGTGCCTAGAGCATCCACTATCAAAGTATCAATCATTCTTAGAAGCCCCCTCAAATGTGAGTCATGAAGCACTTATTCATAGTCCTAGTGTTCTTGGATCCTGATTTGGATCTTGCGTGCTTCTTAGGATAGACATATAGCTTATAGCAGAACGGCCTAATGTGCCCCTTGATACCACAATGATGACATACCCATGCACGCCTCTTGTTGTGAGGTTTAGATTTCTGTATGGGTGTGGGATGTGGCAACATCTGACTCTTCATGGTGGGATCATGTTTGTTGACAGCTGGGACAAACTTTGTTTTAGTGACAGGTTGTTGTTTATTCAGGAAGCTTTGTTTGTATCCAATTTCCTTACAGTTTCCTGGCTTTTGTCCTACTCCTAGTATTTCTTCCAGCATATCAGTACCTGTATTTAATGATCTGAGTTTTTCTTCCCACTTACCTAGCTTGGTATTTGCAAGAGTCTCTTCTTCAGTTAGCCTGGATATCTGAGCAATGTGTTCATTACTTTCTACTTGCAGTTGTAGGATGATGTTCTTCTGCTCTTCTTGAATTTTCTTTAACTCATCATTATCTATCTGCAATTTTTTGAACAGCCCAACTAATCGGTCATATTCCTCATCTTTGGGCTTCTCATATAGTGAACATACTCCAGTCATGGCTGTGATAACTCTTTCTTCCTCTTTGTCAGGATCCTCTATGTTGTCCCTTCTTCTCAGTTTCTTGTAGTATGTAGGGCACTCTGATATTTGGTGTCCAGATCCTTTGCATTCCTTACATTGATTGATACCCTTTTGATTTGTCTCACCAGAGATGTGTGGCACATCTGTCCTCTGGGCTTTCATTTTCTTGAACTTCCTTCCTATGAAGGCTAGAATGTCAGGAATATTACATCCCTCTTCTTCTGAGTCCAGATGGGTTGATATGAGGCTGTTTTCCTTTGTCCTTCTCTTGGCCTTTTCATTTCTTCCCATTTCAAAGGTTAGTAAAGACCCTACTAACTCATCCATTTTTAGTTTGGATATGTCATGAGCTTCTTCAATGGCAGTGACTTTCATATCAAACTTCTTTGGCAAGGATCTGAGCATTTTTCTCACTAATTTTTCTTCACTAATCTTTTCCCCTAGAGCTTCAAAAGAATTAGCAAAATCAAGGATACTCATATGAAAGGTGTGTACACACTCATCTTCCAACATTTGAAGGTTCTCAAATTTAGTGGTCAATAGTTGAAGTCTTGACATCTTTACTTTAGAGTTCCCTTCATGAGTTGTCTTTAGTACCTCCCATGCTCTTTTAGCTTCAGTGCATTGTTTAATTAGTCTAAACATGTTCTTGTCAACACCATTAAAGATGGCATTCAAGGCTTTGCTATTGCCCAAGGATAGGTTGTCTTCAGTTTCAGACCATTCAGCCTCTGACTTTAGCATAGTAGTTTCCTTTCCATCCTTGTCATATACCATGGGGTGCTTCCATCCAGTGACAACTGCCTTCCAGGTTCGTCCATCCAAGGATTTGAGAAACGCACACATCCTTGCTTTCCAATAATCATAATTAGTACCATACAATAATGGTGGCCTATTTACCATTCCTCCTTCCTTATCCATTTGACCAGAATTTGAACCCTGAATCTCACCCAAGTACAGGCAGGGTGCCTGCTCTGATGCCAATTGAAATTCGGGCACTACCAGCAGACAGATGTGTTAGCAGATGTGCTATCACCTGTCGTAGTTAAATTCCACAGGGAGACAGATGTTACCACGTTTGTCTCCACAAGATAGACTGAGCAGATTACTTTGCAATAAATAAAGGCAGGAAAGTAAAGTGCACGTGGGATTTGTTAACCCAGTTCGGACGCAACTGCTCCTAATCTGGGGGATACCAATCCAGGACGAATCCACTATCAACAGTATTGATTCGGAGTCTAAACACCTGTTAACCCTCCTCACTCAATCACTATCTGTGAAGACTCTACCTAGGCCTAACCTAGATATGACCAGCCCAGGTCAATTCCTTAACAGTGATGCTACACCACACCACTAGACACCTACCGGGGTATAAAGAACAATTCACGGTTGGTTGGTTGGAGATACACTCCCTAAAACCTAAACACTTTTGCCTAAAGGCTTCAAGTGCTAGACACACTAACTCTTTGCTTCAAAACAGTCCTAAGCATGCATATACGGAATGCACGAAAGGCTCACAAAGAGACTCGATTTGACACTCTAAAACCCTAAAAACCAAATTATGGCTTGACTCTCTTGAGAGAACTAAGTCTTGGTCTTCCTCTATTTATAGCCCTGAGTTGATAGGCTACAAGGTTTTATTTTTCTTCAAAATCTTTAATAGCGCGTGCCTTGATCTCTTGTAAAAATAACCTTGAACTAAAAGATTTGATTTTAAAATATATTGATCACATATTTTCAAAATAAATCTTTCAAAATATTTCTTCAGCAAATAAGCGAGTTTCCTTTGCCTTGGCGCGAAAGTAAACCTGGAACAAAGAATATTAGGGTTCAAGTACAAACGGCGCGCTCTAAAACGCGTCCTAGGGTTTCAAACCCAGCTGGCCACAGCTGGCAGTGTTGTGAGACAGATGTTAGCACATCTGTCTTAACCTGTAGACTAGCATCTTGTTTTTGCAAAATGAAGCCAACATCTAAAAACCCAACAATCTCCCCCTTTGGAAAATTTTGGCTAAAACAACCTTTGCACGTTCTGGAGAGGTCTTCAGCAAATTCCTTCAAAAGATGTGATGCAGAAGGAACTACACATTTTGCAATATGTTACCCTAGGTAACTTACAAGTCATCAGAGGCAGCGGTTAGATGCTGCTAGCCTCAAGGTCAACACTTAGAGGAGTTAGACTCCTATAGTGGACTCAAATATGGAACACTGAGTTCCTTACAAAGTGAAATACCACAGAGACGTGGCTCAGGAAAATTAAATCCCTGATATCCTGAGAACCTAAAATTCCCAGTAAAACATGCAAGTGCAGAGAGCACAAGCACAAGCATTGCCAATGTGCAGAGAGCACAAGGCACCATCAGATGTGACAACATCTGTCACCACACCTGGTCTTCAGACTTAAAGACTATTTCAGCCTTCATGAGAAATACAAGCTCAGTGTATGAGCACACAGCAAGACGCCAGATAGAAATCCAGCGATAATAATACTCCCCCTGGAGTGATGCATACCTGAGAAACTAAGTTCCCCAGAAATGGGGTGTACTGCAGAGAACCTGTATAGAGAGTATTGTGATTACTCCCCCTTAACACCTGCATTACGTTGTTGTTACTCCCCCTGCTGAGAAACTAGTACCCAAAACTTGTGTATCCACATGTTGGCACATGTGACACACCTGTACCTGCCAGAACCAAATACTACTCCCCCTTTTTAGCCAATAAATTTGACAATTAAACCGGAGTAGAACAACAATACTGTGCAACTTGTAAGATCATGAGTTGTTGCACATTACACCTGTTGTACACCTACAGCTCTTCAAATAGGCAGATGCCTAACTTACTCCTCAATTCCTCAAAGCGGTTTGCATCAAGGGCTTTGGTGAAGATATCTGCAATCTTCTTTTCAGTGCTTACATGCTCAAGAGTGACTACCTTGCCTTCTACAAGGTCTTTGATGAAGTGGTGCCTGATATCAATATGCTTTGTCCTACTGTGTTGAATAGGATTCTTTGAGATATTGATTGCACTTAAGTTGTCACAGTATAATGTTAGCACATCTTGCTCCACATTGTACTCCTTCAGCATTTGTTTCATCCATATCAGTTGAGAACAACTGCTTCCAGCAGCAATATATTCTGCTTTAGCTGTGGACAAGGCCACACTATTCTGCTTCTTGCTGGACCATGAGATCAAATTGTTGCCCAAGAAGAAACATGCACCTGAGGTGCTCTTCTTATCATCAGCACTACCTGCCCAGTCAGCATCACAGTAGCCAAGTAGTCTACAGCTTTCACCATGAGAGTACAACAAGCCATAGTCACTGGTACCATTCACATACTTGAGAATTCTCTTGACTTGTGTGAGATGACTCACTTTTGGTGCAGCCTGGTATCTAGCACATACTCCTACAGCAAATGTTATATCTGGCCTACTGGCTGTGAGATACAACAAGCTTCCAATCATGCTCCTGTAGAGGCTTTGGTCCACATCAACACCTTTCTCATCTTTGGTCAGTTTGAGATGAGTAGCAGCAGGTGTCCTTTTGTGGGGAGAACTATCCATTCCAAACTTCTTGACAATATTCTTTGCATACTTGCTCTATGAAATAAAAATTGTATCACTCATTTGTTTCACCTGTAAGCCAATAAAGAATGTGAGTTCACCAACTAAGCTCATTTCAAATTCTGACTGCATCTGGTGAACGAAATGTTGCACCATCTGGTCAGACATCCCTCCAAACACTATGTCATCTACATATATTTGGGCAATCAGCAGCCTTCCTTTCTCTTCCCTGACAAACAGGGTCTTGTCATTACCACCCTTTATGTATCCTTGGTCCACTAGAAAGATAGTGAGCCTTTCATACCAAGCTCTGGGAGCTTGTTTGAGCCCATATAAGGCTTTCTTCAACTTGTACACATGATCAGGATAACTAGGATCCACGAATCCCTTGGGTTGCTCTACATAGACCTCTTCATTTAAGTACCCATTTAGGAAGGCACTCTTCACATCCATCTGGAATAGCTTAAATTTTAGTATACAAGCCACTCCAAGAAGTAGTCTAACCGACTCCAATCTAGCCACTGGAGCAAAAGTCTCATCAAAATCCACCCCTTCAATCTGAGTGTATCCTTGAGCTACGAGCCTTGCCTTGTTTTTAATGACAGTGCCTTGCTCATCAGTCTTGTTCTTGTACACCCATTTAGTACCAATAATATTCACTCCTCTTGGTCTAGGCACCAAGTCCCACACTCCATTCCTTTTGAATTGATTCAACTCATCTTGCATGGCTTCAATCCAGTATTCATCAATTAAGGCTTCCTTCACATTTTTGGGCTCAATCTTTGACACAAAACAAGCATTAGCTATCATATCCAGAGACCTTCTTGTAGTGATACCTGAATTAGGATCACCAATTATTTGATCAATAGGATGATTCTTTTGTACTCTGATGGAAGGACCTTTGGTTGCAGGGGTACTGGGTGGAGCTGGAGCATCATGGACTGGACTGGCTGGAGCTGTGGGTTCAGCCAATTCATTCTGAGTGTTGACTTCATGAGTATCTTCTTCAGCCTCTGTCTCTTCGTAAGGGACAGATGTGTCAACATCTGGTACCACAGTTGGATCACTAACCAATCCTGAGTCATCAACAACTACATTTGAGGATTCCATTACACCTTGAGTCCTGTTGTTATAGACCCTGTAAGCCTGACTGTTGGTTGAGTAACCTAGGAATATTCCTTCGTCACTCTTTGGATCCAGCTTTCTTCTTTGCTCCCTATCCGCTAAGATGTAGCACTTACTTCCAAAGATGTGGAAGTGCTTCACTGTTGGCTTTCTTCCTTTCCATAGTTCATATAGAGTAGTTGTAGTGCCTGCTCTTAGAGTAACACGGCTGTGTATGTAACAAGCAGTATCCATGGCCTCAGCCCAGAATCGATATGCAAGCTTCTTTGCATGTAACATTACTCTAGCACATTCCTGGATAGTACGATTCTTCCTTTCTACTACCCCATTTTGTTGAGGGGTGATAGGTGAGGAGAACTCATGTTTGATACCTTGGTTAGCACAGAAATCCAAGAATTTTGAATTTTCAAACTCCTTACCATGGTCACTTCGGATTCTTTTTATGAGAAGGTCCTTCTCCCTTTGCAGTTGAATGCATAGGTCTTCAAAAACAGAGTAAGTGTGTGCCTTTTCTCTGATAAAGTTTATCCAAGTGTACCTTGAAAAGTCATCAACTACAACGAAAGCATACCGCTTTCCTCCGAGGCTTTCTACCTGCATTGGACCCATCAAGTCCATGTGAAGTAGTTCCAGAATCCTATGGGTAGTCAGATGTGGCGACATCTTGTGTGAGACTTTTGTCTGTTTTCCTATCTGACATTCTCCACATACTGTTCCTTCCATAATGTCAAGCTTTGGTAGCCCTCTTATAGCATCAACAGAGACAGCTTTCTTCATACTTCGGAGATTCAGGTGACCTAACCTTTGGTGCCACAGCTTTGCTTCATCTTCCTTGGCAACCATACATGTTGCAACATCTGTCTTCTGGTTGGGTACCCATAGATAGCAGTTGTCTTTAGATCTTATTCCCTTCATCAGAATGACACCTTTAGCATTAGTGACTACACACTCTGGTTGTGAGAAGTTGACCTTCAAACCTTGGTCACACAACTGACTTATGCTGATGAGATTAGCAGTCAGTCCCTTCACAAACAGATACCTGTCATGATCAACCAGATAGTCTTTGATACCTGTCATGTGTCTTGAGCAACCACTGTCAAAGTACCATTCTTCCTTGGATGATGCTCTTGATGAGGTATGAGCAATCAGTCCAATTCTCTCAATCTTCTGTTTCCACACCTTTCTGGTCTTTGTAGTCTTCTTCATAGGTTCCCGTGATTCTGACACTTGTGGGGTCCCATACAGTTTGTAACAAAAAGGCCTTATGTGCCCTTTTTCTCCGCAATGATGACATGCCCATTCTTTTGGCCCCTTACTCTGACTGGACGGTGGTAATGGTCTGGGATGTTGCACCATGTGTCTGACCTTCCTGTGTTTCACAGTTCTTTTTATAGGATTCTATCTATCACCATATGGTGAATGCTTTTTGTTGAGATTTGTATAATCATATCCTATTGCTTTAGAACATTTTTCAGGTTGATCAACTTCTACACTTTCCTCAGCCATGATATCCCCAGCATTCAACATTCTTACTTGTTTATTCATATTTTCAAACTGTGAGTTTAGTATGATTACCTCATCAGTGAGATGATGAATATCAGCAAGATGTTCACTTCTTTCTGCCTTCAGCTGATTGATAAGGTCTTTTTGCTGTTATAGTACCTTAACCCTATCATCATAGTCTTGACAAAGCTCATGATAAGCGTCAGCTAGTTCATCTAAGGTGAGTACCCCTTCAAAGCTAGTGTCAATCATACACCTTACAGTGAATGTTGTATCCTTCTTTCCATCACCCTCATTGTCCGAGTTTTCATCATCTGACCAAGTAGCCACCATGCTCTTCTTCTGCTTTTTCAAGAAGTTTGGGCATTCAGTTTTGTAGTGACCAAACCCATTGCACTCATAGCATTGCACACTTCTAGTCTGATTTGAATTTTCTTCATCTTTGCGCCTCTGAGAGTTGGTTTGCTTCCCAGTGTCGTCTGAGATGTGTGGCACATCTGTCCTGGGTCTTCCATCTCTTCTTCTCATCATCCTCTTGAATTGCTTCCCTACTAGAGCCAGGGCTTCAGACACACTTTCATCCATGTCTTGTTCACTGGGATCATCAGAGTCCTTAGAGACAAATGCTAGACTTTTGTTCTTCTTTTCAGTCTTTTCATTTGCCCCAAGCTCGAATGTTTGTAGTGAACCTACTAACTCATCAAGCCTTAGAGTGGATATATTGTGCATCTCCTCAATAGCCGTCACCTTCATATCAAATTTCTTAGGCAGAGACCTAAGCATTTTTCTTACAAGCTTTTCTTCACTGATCTTCTCTCCAAGAGCCTCAAAGGAGTTGGCATAGTCAAGTATGTTCATGTGAAAGTCATGAACGTTTTCATCTTCCATCATCTGCAGATTCTCAAATTTTGTGGTTAATAATTGCAGCCTAGACATCTTGACCTTAGAAGTACCTTCATGGGTGGTTTTCAGGATTTCCCATGCTTCCTTAGCTTCAGTGCATTGCTTGATAAGCCTGAACATGTTTTTGTCAACCCCATTGAATAGGGCGTTGAGAGCTTTGTTGTTCCCTACGGACAGATCATCCTCTTCCTTTGACCACTCACCTTCAGGTTTTGGATCAGTTGTTACCTTCCCATCCTTGTCAATCACGATAGGTTGTTTCCAACCTGTCACAACCGCCTTCCAAGTCTTCCCGTCAAGAGATTTCAAGAAAGCACACATCCTTGCTTTCCAGTAATCATAGTTTGTACCATCCAACAGAGGTGGCCTGTTAACAAGTCCTCCTTCCTTGTCCATGCTTGCCAGAACGTGTCCCTTGGATCTCACCCAAGTACAGGCAGGGTGCCTGCTCTGATGCCAATTGAAATTCCGGCACTATCAGCAGACAGATGTGATAGTAGATGTGCTAGCACCTGTCGCAACTAAACTGGACTGGGAGACAGATGTTACCACGTTTGTCTCCACAACGTAACCTGAACAGATAATTATGCAATAAATAAAGGCAAGAAAATAAATTGCACGTGGAACTTGTTAACCCAGTTCGGACGCAACTGCTCCTAATCTGGGGGATACCAATCCAGGACGAATCCACTATCAACAGTATTGATTCGGAGTCTAAACACCTGTTAACCCTCCTCACTCAATCACTATATGTGTAGACTCTACCTAGGCCTAACCTAGATATGATCAGCCCAGGTCAATTCCTTAACAGTGATGCTACACCACACCACTAGACACCTACCGGGGTATAAAAAACAATTCAACAACGGTTGGTTGGAGACACACTCCCTAAAACCTAAACACTTTTGCCTAAAGGCTTTAAGTGCTAGACTCACTAACTCTTTGCTTCAAAGCTTCAGAGAAAGTAGCATTACAACTCAATAAACACAGTCCTAAGCATGCATATACGGAATGCACGAAAGGCTCACAAAGAGACTCGATTTGACACTCTAAACCCTAAAACCAAATTATTACTTGACTCTCTTAAGAGAACTAAGTCTTGGTCTTCATGTATTTATAGCCCTGAGTTGATGGGCTACAAGGATTTATTTGTCTTCAGAATATTTGAAAAACGTGTGCCTTGATCTCCTTCAAAAATAACCTTGAACTAAAAAGATTTGATTTTAAAATATATTCATCATATATTTTCAAAATAAATCTTTCAAAAGATTGTTTCAGCAAATACGCGAGTTTCCCTTGCCTTGGCGCGAAAGTAATCCTGAAACAAAGAATATTAGGGTTCAAGTAAAAGCGGCGCGCTCTTGGACGCGTTCTAGGGTTTCAAACCCAGCTGGCCACAGCTGGCAGTGTTGTGAGACAGATGTTAGCACATCTGTCTGAACCTGTAGACTAGCATCTTGTTTTTGCAAAATGAAGCCAACATCTAAAAACCCAACAATAACAAAATGAAGAAAAACTCCAAACCACCTATAAAAGTTATAACTTATAGCAAGAATTCTATATTATATGGAAATTTATCTATGATATTAAAAAAAAAGTCTTAGAATAAAAAGATAGCAAGAGATGGTGACTCGGTGTGCATTTCATTATTTCGTTCTTTTTTGTTTGTCTAAACAATATTATCAAGTAAAAAATATCAATCAAATAAGCTAAACCAAAATAGAATAAAAAGGTTAACCCACTGTGTGAAACATATATCAAGGATGTATAAGCAACCACATCAGTTTTAAAATTAGTCCATTATCTTTATTCTATGCTTAGCCGTTTTGTATTAATAGATTGTAGATACCTTTTTCAAAATTTCCAAGTAAAAGCATGAACAACATTTTCTTAAAGTGTCATTGAATAAAGCATATCAATTATATTTCTCATGCTACCACACCTCACACTTTTAAATGCAAAATAGTTTTCATGATTTTTTTTTACCTTTTACAATGCAAATGATTAACTTTAAAAATAAAAAGAATTTATGATCTTTAGTTTAGTAAAGATATTTTTTTTTTAATCATTGTTGAGAATAGAATACTAACTTATTTCAATTTAAATGATCAAAGATGGGAGTATTGATTAAGAAAATAGCAAGTTGAATATAATAAACTTAAAAATAACATTTTTTTTGTTAAAAATAAAAAACACATTTGTTGTAGCCTTAAAAATAGCAATATCATCAAACATTATTTTGGTATGTTTAAGCCTTGTCATTTGATGTTAATAGAGAGAGAATAAATTGATTTGTTCCCTATTTCTAGAGGAGCAATGAGAGAATTAAGTGACTTGTTTCTTATTTATAAGGGTAATTAGGGAATGTAATTTGATCATGAACATTTGGTGAAGATTATTATTAAATTAATTTCATGAATTAATATCTAAAATACATTTCCTAATTAAATAAAACAACTTACTTATACTCATAACTTAAATATGCTCTTGAGAGAACCAATAAGTCCTTCAATGACCATGTACTATATTGTTTTGGTAAGGATTATGCACTATATTTATGAGTTGAAATTTAATTATCCTTTTAAAAATTTAAAAAGAAAGTTTTAAGTATTTTTGTTTGGTACAAAGTTTTAAGTTTTTTTAAATATAAAAAAGACATTAGCACATTTTCAATTTCCTTGTAGATATTATCATGTGCAGTATTTTATTTTGCATTCAAAAAAATTGAATCTTGTTTCCAAGCCAATTGAAAGTATCATGTAGTAACTCAAATAATGTCTATTTCTAAGTCAATCGAATGCAATGGAACGCTTTTGTGGCAGACGGCTGTACATTAAAACAAAAGACTTAAGATTTGAGAAACATATACTTTTTAAGATTGGAATAGATAAAAGTAGTACATAGCCAACACAAAATACATTGTTTTTAAACACCAAAATATAAAAGGAGCACATAGCCAAACAGAGCAAAAAATAGACAATAAACTGCAAACAAAATAAACTCTTTCAAATCTCCACCCTTCTCCTAAATTAACTTAAGACACCATAACTACAAACATATAGAGTACTTTCCAATTTGATATTGCAACAACACAGTTGATGAAACATCTAATTTTGGAGGGTGCAACAAAATCAAAATCATGAAATAAAAATGATATACAAAGAAATATCCAGTGAAAGAGTTAGAGAAAAAATAAAAAGTCTTCTATGTCAACATAGTCATCATTGCTCTCATACATGTTTGTAGATTTCATGTAGAAAGAGATGGTTTTTATTTTTGTTTTGAAGGAGGAGAATATGCAAAGGAAGAAGAAACAAAACCCGAGTAAAAAAGAAAGAAAGAAAGAAAGAAAAAGTGTGAGGAGTGAACATGAATTAATGGCCTATATATATTTGGAGTGGGCCATAAATTAGGGTTAAGTGCATTGTAAAACATGCAGAAATTAAAGCATAAACATATGACACATATAGAGAAAGAAAAAAACGAATAAAATAAAGGCTTTTTAGTGGCTCTATGTGCTAATTTCAACTGCAATAAATTAACATTTTTTAATGCATATAGGGAATAAAAAATTGATTTGAAATTCAAATTTGCATCAGATTTAATGAGTTAGTTGAGATGTCATTAAGAGTGAGATTAGGAGGGAAATAAATTAGAGTTAAGTGGTTGTTAACCTTACTTTTATTATAATTAAGATTAAGATTAAGATTAAGATAAGATTAAGATTAAGATAAGATTAAGATATTAGTTCACCAATAATAAAAAGGAATAGACAACGATAT
The DNA here is from genome assembly GCA_954870985.1 of Trifolium fragiferum. Lineage (NCBI taxonomy): Eukaryota > Viridiplantae > Streptophyta > Magnoliopsida > Fabales > Fabaceae > Trifolium > Trifolium fragiferum. The sequence goes on from OX940789.1 coordinate 19,920,953, forward strand.
AGCACCAACTACCCAGCAGGTCTCAGGGAGGGATTCAAGACACTTAACCTACCTTCACTCTTCTGAACAACAACCTATTTTCTTAATTAATTTATAAAAAAAGCAATTAAAACTCAAAATCAAAGTGGAGGCAATCTCAACCAACCTAGAATAAGCTTAGTAACATAGGCGATGTCCATGTGGATACGAACCCATCCTAGACACCAAGGGTGTGGATTATTACTATATGACAAACTGGTACACTTGCCAGACCGTAGTCAAGTTTTTGGCGTCGTTGCCGGGGACGGTGTAGACAAAGTTATTAGGTTAGTATTAGAATTTTTTATTTTTTTTAAAAACCTGTTGCTACGGTTGTACCCTACAAAGATTCTGGCTAGGATAGACTTGGTATTTAAGCGATCCTCGTGATCTACCTCCCTTACCTGGAAATCACTGTAGTCAACAACCGTAAAAACAGTTTATTCACACATTAATACCTCTCTAACTAATCATGGATGGAGAAGAGAAAATGTGTGAATACTTGCTCCCAAGAGACCACGAAGGAATTATTCAAGGGTTTGTGCCAGCAAATTCAATTAAAATAAACCCCAAGTCCAGTGTACGAAAGGAACTGAAGGATAACGCATTTAATGGAAGGAGAGATGAAGATCTTTTGGAACATCTCCAACAATTCTATGAGGTGTGTATATCCCAACCAATCCCAAACGGAGTTACTGAGGACCAAGTAAAATTACACTTGTTCAACACTCACTCAGAAAGACATCAAAAGATTGGCTGATCTGTCTACCAAGTGGAACAATTGGAACTTGGAGGGAGTTAGAAGATAAGTTCCTATATCGCTTCTTTACAGGAGAGCAACACAAGGAACGGAAAAGGGCAATCACTGAATTCCAACAAGAAAAGAAGGAATCGTTACATCAAAGTTTGGAGAGATTCAAGCTTTATAAAAGGAGATGCCCAAATCATATGATCTGTGCAGCAAAACTCATACACATCTTAATTTGTCAACAGTATCAAAACCAAGCAGAGAATGCTACTTGACGTATCAGCGGGAGGCTCAATAAAAAATAAAACACCTACTGAGATGGAGCAATTGATTGAGACGATGTGTCGGAATGGGTATAACAAAGAAGGAGACAAAGATGAAGAAGAACTCCTAAAGGGAGAACTAGAAGCTTCACAATCAGAAGTAGAGAAACTACAGGAGGAGAACAAAACGCTCAAGGAATTCATGCTAAAGTTATGATTTGATAATTTGCAATTCTTGTTTCTTTTATTTAATGTCTATAAATAAAGTTTAATTTATGGTTTGATTTGGTTTTCAATAATAATCATTCATTATATTTACAATTTGGCCACATTTAAAAAAAAAAGGATTACATTGTTAATTCATGACCATTTCTATAAAAATCAATCCACCATGGATGTGAATCAGGTGAAGGAAACTTAATATCCATTATGTTAAGTTAAACTGTAGCTCACATCAAGTGAACCATTTTGTGGTGAGATACATGGCATAAAAAAAATGGATGAAATAATTATAAATCAATAATTTTAAGTTAATCTTTTTCTTATAAGTTTTATGGAAGACTCTTTCAATCTAAATAATTTATGCCAAACGTTTATATCAAGCACCACAACAATATAATGTGTAGAGAAATTTATTTTTTTTGACACATATGTTTACATTAATTTATTCTTGCCAAATTCATCTAAACATTGACACTAATATATTTACAATAATGACACAGGCTTTACTTCTGATAAAGTTGAGATTTTGAAAGCGTGTTGTGGAGGAAATGTACATTTATTTTGTGAAATGAATGGTACAACGGTTTGTACCGATCCTTCAAAACTAATGAGTTAGGATGGAGTTAACTTTACCGAAGCAGCTTATAAGCAAATATCGAAAGGTTTAGTTGAAGGCCTTTTTGCAAATCCTCCTCTAAAACCCGCTCCTTTCATGATAGCTTAGAATTGATGATGCAAACATTGATGCTACCAGCTTAATTGAGTTACTAAATATTTGCGATAATTTCATTTATAATATTCAACATAAACAAATGAGCTTATAAGTCTCTGTATTTAGAAACGAAGATGTGAAAAGAGATTTTTTGAGAATACCAAAGGTGTGAATGAAGAGGAAGAAGATGGAAGAGACTTCTCACTTCAGTAAAAATAAAAACCGGCCAATTGAAACCAATTTGAATATTATAAAATGAAATGGGGACTCAAAAATATTTACTCTAGTTTTACGCCTCATGGCATATAGCATGGAAAACTAACTATATCAATGAGAAAGAGTAGCAACTTAAACCGGAGTATAATTTATAGGAGAATGTAAACCTGTGCTCTCTTAAGGTACATGATAATAAGACAAATATAAAAATTATATTTTGGAATTTTGTGTGTTTTTACTTTTGATGCATTAAATTTCTTAGCTTATTAAATATAAAATTTTCATATGAAGATATTTTATCATGTGCCTTAGGACACAAGTTAACGTGACCATAATTTATATATTTAAATATATAAGTTATTTTATGGTTGTTGAGTGGTATAACATATTAGTTTTATGAGTACATGATCAATACAAATTTGGAGTATTTGAACAAATTATATGAGTGGTATAACATATTAGTTTTAGATTTTGGAAGAAAAAAATTGTGTCAGAAAATAGATTCCAAAATATCTCTTAAGGGAAAAAACAGAATGATGTTTGGAAAATGAACTGATGAATAATTTGTTTGAATATCATTGTTTGAATATTTTATAATGGAGCTGAATAATGTTTTCATTCAATTGTTTGGAAAATGAACGGAGGAATGAAGTAAAAACTTTTTATTTAAGTTTTATCCTTAAACAAAACAATATATTACTCAAAATATTTGGTTCAAAGCATGAAGATTTGTTTCTTTTTTTTGGTCAAAGTTGAAAACATAAAGATTTATTTGGCCAAGAAGTTACTATATTTATATTTAGTAATTCTATGTTATATTGAATTAAAAAATTATTTGGTCAAGAAGTTACTATATGTTATATTTATATTTGGTAAAAAAATAACTATATTTACATTTTTAATAATTATATTTTAGTTAAAAAAAAACTCAAATTAAAAGTGTCATATTTATATTTTTAATTGGATTTAATATATATTTTCCCACAATTTCACTCTCACTTCACAACGTTCTCTTCAATTTCACTATTCTGGTTAGTTCATTCGTTCTCTTCTTTTCATTGCTTCAACAATATCAAAACACAATAATCCTTGATGTTTCACTCTATTTTACTTTACATTCACAAAATATACTTTACACTACATTGATAAAATACAATAGATCTGATTTTATTTATTTTTTTGTATAGATTTTATATTGATATTAACATTGAATAATTTTGTACTTTATTCAGTTGTCAAAAAATAATTTTGTGGAAAACACCCTTCTAGTAACAATTTTCAGTTGAAGAATTTGAATATGAAGGCTATGAATGAGAATGGTGTTATTGGAAATTGGTACATTTCAATTGTTCATCAAATTTCAGTTTATGGTGTTGCTGCTGGTTACTGCTTATCTGCATCTTTACTGTCAATTATCAACAAATGGGCTGTCATGAAATTCCCTTATCCGGGGACGCTTACTGCCCTGCAGTACTTTACTAGTGCAGCTGGAGTTTTACTCTGTGGATGGATGAAGATTGTCGAACACGACAAGCTTGATTTGATCACAATGTGGCGGTTTTTACCGGCTGCTATTATTTTTTACCTGTCACTATTTACCAATAGTGAGTTGTTGTTACATGCCAATGTGGATACTTTCATTGTGTTCCGATCGGCTGTTCCAATTTTTGTTGCTGTAGGGGAGTCAATGTTTTTGCATCGGCCATGGCCGTCTTTGAAGACATGGGCTTCATTGGGTACTATACTCGCCGGGAGTGTGCTTTATGTTGCTACTGATTATCAGTTTACATTTACGGCCTATATGTGGGCGGTGGCATATTTGGTTAGTATGACGATAGATTTTGTTTACATTAAGCATGTGGTTACGACGATGAAATTGAATACTTGGGGTCTTGTGTTGTATAATAATATCGAGGCTCTTCTGCTTTTTCCGTTGGAATTGTGGATAATGGGTGAGTTGAAGAAAATACAACATGAGATAACTGATGAGTCTAATTGGTATTCGTTTCCGGTGGTTTTGCCTGTGGCGTTGTCATGCTTGTTTGGTCTAGCGATCTCTTTCTTTGGATTTTCGTGTCGCAGGGCTATTTCTGCAACTGGGTTTACTGTTCTTGGTATAGTGAACAAGTTGTTGACAGTTATGATTAATTTGGTGATATGGGATAAGCACTCGACGTGGGTGGGTACCGTAGGACTTTTGATTTGTATGCTAGGCGGGGTTATGTATCAGCAATCAACAAGTAAACCGAAAGATGCAAAACATGTCATTGTAGAAGAAAAGGAGGATGAACAACTGAAGTTGCTTGAAATGCAAGCCAAGTCCTAAGACCGACATTAGTGTTATTGAAGTCAATAAATCAAGGGAAGGACATTGAAATTATGTTCATGTAACAAAACTTCCATACTTTAAAGTTTATTTTTTGCACCGGTATCCGATTTAAAATATATTATCTTTTTTTCAGAAACTTCCTCTGGACTCATGGATTTCAATATGTAGTGGTCGTTTTAGCTGCATTTATTATTCAATTTTTTTCTTGCTTGAGATACTGTGAAAGATCATTGTATTGTTTGTTTAGGAAATATCTCAAAACCCTTTATGCTTTAATGATAACAAACTTAATGACTTGAATCCGATTATCGACTCGGCAGCTATTGAATCTAAGCCAATTGAATCAGCAACCGCCGGTACAGTAAGCGGTAAGAATCATTTTATGATTCTGATGTGTTTTGTTATCTATCAAGTTTCCTTAAGGTGTGATAGAGCACATGGATAATTATCACATAGAAACTAAAGATTAATGATAAGAAGCATTCATGATGAAAGCATATATGATAAGAAACATTCAGTATGAGAAGCACTCAAGCTTCATGATGAGAAGCAATCAAACTTCATGATGAGAAGCAATTGTGTGATCTGAAGACTATGTGATCAGAATCAATTGATTAGAAGCATATTTTCAAAATCAGTTTGAAGGTTCACAAAATTCAGAAAGAAGGACTTACACCACACGAGAAACAATTTTATGGAATTTTAAAAGGAAAATCACTACTTTGAATTAGTACTTTGACTTAAGCGTTAAAGTGCTAATAATCTTGCAGATATCTTTTTCCTATGTGCCTGTATCTACTACCGCCGTATCAACTTCTCATCCTCGCCATTGGAGTAATTCCATTTTGTTCGTTCAGAGCAAAACTCGTAACCTCGCATTAGTGTTTTTCACTCGATCTACATATTTAAAAAAGCGAACCGCAAACACCTTAAATGTAACACAATTGTATTAGACTATTAGGCATTAGCCATAACAAATTGAGAGTGATGAATTGGTTTAAATGAGGGGAATGTTAACTTGTGCCCTTAAGGGCACATGTTAAGAACACCAATATGGAAAAAAAATTATTACAACTTGTGTATTATTTAATTGTCTAAACATTAAATTCTCTATATCATTAAATCCACATTTCTATTTTTAGGTAGTTTATCATGTGCCCTTAGGGCACATGTTAACATGACCCTAACGGTATATAAAGATGTCAATTTCATCTTTAAATGGGAATCCCCGCATGAATTGCCCCGTTTGGGATCCATAAATGGAAAACTTTTTCCTGTGGGGATGGGATGGAGGATAAAGTCCCCCGAAAGAAGTTTGGAGATTGGGATGGTATTTTACCGCCCCGCAGAGACTCCGTTTTCAAAGTTTTTTTATTAAAATGACATTTATAAATATATATTTACTCCTGTTAAAAAAATAAATATATATATTTACGTACTGTTTAAATTATTTTTAAGAATACTACTCGAAGCGGGGAATGATGCCGAAGATAGGGAACACTTTAAATGGTGGAGTAAGGAGTTTAAAGTATTCTCCACTCAATCTCAGTTCCATTGACATCCGTAGCGATGTAACCTAGTACCGAGGAATACTTATATAGACACAAACCCAAATAATATTTATTAGGCACATTTACAAAAAACAAAAATAATATAAGGAAAAAATAATTAAAGGGATGTAAATTGATGGGACGATTTTAATTTTTTTGATTTGTGTATCCACTTAAATCTTGTGCCAAAATGGTTGTGCAAGCAAAGTAAGTGTTGCCCATTAGTACCTATATTATACTCCCTCCGTCCCTTAATATAAGCACCTCTTAAAATTTTTCACGTATATTAAGAAAAGTTGGTAGTGTAATAATTATATATTTTTTGAGTATTGCAATTATTAAATTGTCCTTTATGAAAAGATGGTTTTTTAGTTGACTTTTCGTATTTTAATGCAAAGTAGGATTATGTTTGAAAAAGTAATAATAAATGTGTCTAGAAATTGAAAAAAGACTTATATTTAGGGACACATTTTATCTTTGATAAGATGCTTATAATTGGGGAGGGAGAGAGTAATAAAAACATAATGCACAGTTTTGCATAAAATAAAATAAAGAGAAATGAAAAACAAAAAATAATAATAATAGTAATAATTGAATGAATTGAATTGTTGAACGTGAAAAGCATGGGATCCGAGAAAGAGACAACACAACACGCAAATAGCAGAGACTCAACACCGACTGGACGTTCGGTGCTCCGCTCATCACGGTTGTGGACCCTACTCACTCCGGTCAGTTCTTACTTCTTCCCTTTTCCTTCTAAACTTGATCTTCATATTTCTTTCTAATTTCTTCTAAATTTTCAATTTTTCTGGGTTTTGCTAAATACCCATATGCCAATTCAGCGATTAAGATTCATTTTTTTTTAGTTTTTTTGGATTAAGCTTCAAAAAATATCTGCATAGGGGTGTATTTTTTCCTATTTGCTTCCACTCGCATGATTACATATAGATGACTGCACAATGTTATTTTCTGAAAGACTTATATCCAATTGAGATCTCAATGTAAGCAGTACAATAATTTTGTCGAATCAATAAAATTTTCAGCTGAAGTTTCTGTTGTATCTCTTTTACCCTGCAAACCAAAACTCCGATCAGATGTTGAAGGGCATTAAATGATTTTCAGCTGAAATTTCTGTTGTGTATCTTTCATTGCTAGAATTTTCTGTTAACATGGGATATTGTTGCATCTGCAGTATTTTAAACTCTAAAGGACCACACACCCACATGTCAAACATATAGGATAACAAAGAACTTGGACAGATGGACGTGGATGCATCTGAGGGGTCAGTTAACATGCCATCGTCCCAGAAAGGGGTTACTGTGAATGTGAAGAATTTGAATATGAATGCTGTGAATGAGAATGGTGTTGTTGGAAATTGGTACACTTCAATTGTTCATCAAATTTCAGTTTATGGTGTTGCTGCTGGTTACTGCTTATCTGCATCTTTACTGTCAATTATCAACAAATGGGCTGTCATGAAATTCCCTTATCCGGGCGCACTTACTGCCTTGCAGTACTTTACTAGTGCCGCTGGAGTTTTACTCTGTGGATGGCTCAAGGTTGTCGAACACGATAAGCTTGATTTGATCACAATGTGGCGATTTTTACCGGCTGCTATTATTTTTTATCTATCACTATTCACCAATAGTGAGTTGCTGTTACATGCCAATGTGGATACTTTCATTGTGTTCCGATCGGCTGTTCCGATTTTTGTTGCTGTAGGGGAGTCGGTGTTTTTGCATCGGCCATGGCCGTCTTTGAAGACGTGGGCTTCGTTGGGTACTATATTTGCTGGTAGTGTGCTTTATGTTGCTACTGATTATCAGTTTACGTTTGCGGCTTATATGTGGGCGGTGGCATATTTGGTTAGTATGACGATAGATTTTGTTTACATTAAGCATGTGGTTACGACAATTGAATTGAATACTTGGGGTCTTGTGTTGTATAATAATATTGAGGCTCTTCTGCTTTTTCCTGTGGAATTGTTGATAATGGGTGAGTTGAAGAAGATAAAGCATGAGATCACTGACGAGTCTGATTGGTATTCTTTTCCGGTGGTGTTGCCTGTGGCATTGTCATGCTTGTTTGGTCTAGCGATCTCTTTCTTTGGATTTTCGTGTCGCAGGGCTATTTCTGCAACTGGGTTTACTGTTCTTGGTATAGTGAATAAGTTGTTGACAGTTATGATTAATTTGGTGATATGGGATAAGCACTCGACGTGGGTGGGTACAGTGGGACTTTTGATTTGTATGCTTGGTGGGGTAATGTATCAGCAATCAACAAATAAACCGAAAGATGCAAAACAGGTCAATGTAGAAGAAAAGGAGGAGGAACAGCTGAAATTGCTTGAAATGCAAGCCAGTTCCGAGACCGACATTAGTGATATTGAAGTTGATAAATCAAGGGAAGGAAATTGAAATTATGTTCATGTAACAAAATTTCCATACTTCCTAGTGTATTTTTCACTATCCAATTTAAAATATATTATCATTTTTTCAGAACCTTCAATCCATAATTTGATTACTTATGATATCTTAGTGAATATCAAGCTCATCGGATTTCAGTATGTAGCATTTTGTTTACATTATAGTGGCTGTTATGGATCTCAGTGAATATCAAGCTCATTTATTAGATAAAATTCCTTCAAATATTATATTTTGTTTCATTTCACTTTATTTATTTTGTACTTTGAATTGTTGTATATATAAATGAATAATATAGTATTAGTCCTGCAAGTAAACTGAGGGGATGAACAGGTTCCTAAAAAGTGTGTGTATATATACATATATTGGAAAGTATCAATATAAGAATTTTTTTCTTGATTTTATTTTGTGATCACATTGACAGGTTGAATTGCACACATGCATTGCCTTAAAGATGATATTATTTGTCTTCTTAAAATGTTGGGTATTACGAGGGACAATGTGGTGATCACGATTCATGGAATTCCATGGATTGTGAGGATCACATTGCCTATGCGATTTTAGGAAGATAAATAATGTGTATGATAAAAAAATGTTGAGAAGAAAAGTGTCCTCTAGTACTTTATGAACCATGCATCTATACATTTACTCGAAAACGAATGTCGCAAACATCACTATTTCAAAGTTGATATACATGAAAAGAGTTGTTCAAACATTAGTTGTTGACTTACTAGTATAAAAATTCTTGTGTCATTTTCTTTACCCCTTCTCTTATGTCTTTACTTTGAATGTTATTTATCTCTTCTCTTCAAAACTAATTTCTAACTTGCTAAAATGGACATCATTAAAACAATCTTTTGGTTGTGCTGTCTAGCTAGACTTAAAGATAAATCTTGTGTTAATTTCTTATTTTGGTGTTCTAACTCTTAGGCTTGTCTTTAAAGTGGTTAGTACTAACATTTTGTAATGGGAATGAGTACTTCTTGTATTGCACTGATCCCATTAATGAAGTTTGCTTATAAAATGAAAACACTTTTATACTAAAATCAAATTCTATTTTTCAACAATGTCAGATTTTCCCTTGCTAGTGAAGTAGTCATATTATGAATATGGCATTTTGTTTTCATTGGGATTTGACTACAATTTTTGTATGCTCCTCATTTTGAGATATATTGGATAAATTGGAGGGAACAAGATGGAATGTTTGAAAGATTCTCTTCCCACCCCCCATGACTCTTTCCCCCCCCCCCCCCGGATTTCCGTTTTTACCCCTAGTTTTAAACTTCAGAACGCGTTTTCCGAAGTTTTTTTTGCCTTGAAGATCAACTTCAGAATGTATTTTCCGAAATTTTCGACAAATTTGAACTAAAAACACTTCGGAAAACGCGTTCCGAAGTTTTTGGACAGGGGTAAAATTGGAATATTGGGGGGTTAAAAAGAGTCTTGGGGGGTGAGAAGAGAATCTTTCGGAATGTTTTAGCTTAATTGAACCATAAGATTAGACTTTACTGTGGTTACAACTTTGCTTGCTGCAGTTTTGTTAGCCATGTTTTGAGCTAGTTTCTGGTGTGTCTGCAGTAATGTGTAATTCTCTTTTCTGTCCTAGCAATCCCTATTTGTGGATGTGTTGCAGCAATTTTTGTTGTGTTATCTAGGCTTTAGTTCTATCGATCTGGATCATCAGCAGCCGTAGTACCTGCAGCTGCCTCTGCTGCAGCAATTTTTGATGTAGGTTAAGTGTTTTTCTAAACCATACTATGCATTGCGTTCGCTCATATCGACTATAGATGATCTCTAACACGACTAATTCAACCACATATTGACAAGTCATCTGTGAAGCTGAGAGGATGTCTTACTTAGAATATGGTACCAACAAAGAGTCATTCTCAAACATTTTATTAAACACAGATGTTGTTGTGGATTTGAAGGGGGTTGATTGAAAGTTGATTCTGCAAGTGAAGTTGCAACCATAGAGACAAGATTCAGAGGCGGCAAATGAGGTGTGATACGATAAACAGGAGAGGGGATTGTAACAGTAAGGATTGAAAGTTGATAGACGGTTAGTTATTCGATAGCATAATAGGAAGATTATGAGAAGAAAGAACTTGTCTCTAGTGTCAAATGTCATAGCCTCAACAATAGAAACAAAGCACAACATATACAACGATAGTGAGACGCAGCTATACAGCGAAGAAACACATCGTGGACAGAATCAAGTCGTACTATAAACCATTTTTCACAAAACAACGTTGATCTCAAACCCTAACAGAACCTAGGCTAGGCTGCAAGAAAGAAACGGCGCAAGGATTCTGATTTTGTTTTAAGTGATTTGCTGTATTGAATACATTCAATACATCAAGAATCTTCATAACAAATACAGAAGGCTTGCCAAATTGCAATTACATTTTCTTGAAAATGAAAGCCTTTATATTGACAAAACTAAATTACTATGTACTAAACAAATCTATGAAACCAAGAAAAAAAGGTGAAAACAAAAATTATGATCCAAAGCCATACATATCAACAGCATTTGTGTTTTAATCTTGTCCAATATAGTTGCATACTCTATTTTTACATCATGGCTAATTTCGATCGTATTGCATTGTTTCTTTTCAAAACTATGAAACAAAGAGACATGAAGGGAGAGGGAAGAAGAGTAAAACACAAAAAACATAATCACAGTAAGTGTCTACAGCATAGCTGCAGGTCAAATAATTTGTCTTCTGCTAATATGAATACATAATAATAAACTTCTTTTATTGTTGAAAACAACAAAAAGTTATACCTACTGAGGTATACCAGAACAATAATCAGCACATCGTCGAAAGACTTATTGCTGCTTTTACTCATTGGAAGGTGCATCCTCAGATGGTACACTTCCACCTTCTATAAAAACATGAATTTAGTTAGTTCATTGTGAAGATGCTGAGAGAATCAAATTTAACCATCAAAATAAAATATACCTTCACCCGAAGGAGCATAAGGAGATTTCCGGTAACGTGTTTGTTGCTGTGTTGGCTGTAAAACAAGAAAAGCCAAGCAGATCTTTGTCAAGCTCATTATATCAATAATGAAGGTACGAGTATGATTATATTAAATACGCATTAGTATAAATTTTGCTAGAAGGAAAATGTACGATATAGCTTTCTTTTCAAGTTACTAAGAAATGCAAAACCTTTTTTCACTGCTTTTGAAACATAACCATCAACTCGTAAAAAATTTACTTATAATTTAAGAAGTACTTATTTCTAAGAAACTTTTAAACAAACAAGCCCTTAATTCTACGAATGTAGGATGGAATGATTAAAGATTTGAAGCTTTCACATAGCAGAAAATGCGAGGAAGGGAAAGGCAGGAGGCTATGGATGATCAACATTAGTAAACATAGAAAGTGAAGATGGAAAGTACCAATGGAAAATTAATTGAATGTAAAGCGGTTAACAAAGCCGATATATAAACAAGCGCTAGTCCTAGTTCCATGACCAAATAGCTTAATCAAAAATTAATTCACCCGTGTGCATAACTGTTATCCTACTTAAATTTGTAATAAATACTTGATCGGTGGAAGCTTCACCAACCAGTTTATCAAACAGACGAACTAAATAATTTGCTAAGTACTGCTATAATTACAAACTTTTTGTATAAGCTTTTTGCCATGGTTAATCTAACACTAGCTATGAGTTAACTATTTATATAAAAAAAACACAGTCGAAAACCATCAGCCATCAGGTAGGAGAACAATTATTATCAAGCCATAGAAACGAAAGCAACGCAACCATATCAAAATCAGATGTTGGAATGTTGGTTAAATTAAATACCTGTAGTTTAGGCCGAAGAGCCTCAAGTGGTCCCTTGGGCTTTTGACCACCTTGCTGTTTCACACGAGGATACAGAAGAGTATGAGATAGTTCAATATAAGCAACTATTACAAAGCTGTGTTTTCTAGAAGTACCTTTCCCAATGCCCAATCAGCGGAATCGAAGTAAGCACGCTCATGGTCCTGGCACAAAAGTTAAATGTCAAATGAAATGAGAAACAATTGAAAACTTTAATCCAATGTTTTAAAACTAGGAACTGACCAGTTGGTCAGTTGGTTTGATCCCGATTATACCACAGTTTGGTTGATCTAGATGTAACGCAGTTGGTTCAACCAGTTCTTTTTGTTTTTTATTTTATTTTTATACTTATTGTTTTATTTATTTATCTATCTATAATCGCACATATTGAAACATGATCTAGACGTCTCACTGGTTCGATCTCTAGTCCGGTTTTTAAACAGTGATTCTATCACCTAATATCCATGGACATTGCATTTCCTATCTTGATTTCATAAACACCGTTAGAAACAAACGTACAAACAGAAATCTGCATGCATGTACCTTAGAAATAAGTGGTGGCTTTTTTGGCACAATTCCTCCATATTTTTTCTTCAAAGTTGCCTCCTACACGGTTTATGAACACATGAGTTACAAAATAAAGAAACTCATTCGGCGTAACAACTCCATAGTAAACATAATATCTCATTCGAAGTCAAATTTAAGCATGTAAGAAGGCGAGATCTGAACACAACCTGCTGCTGGGACGATGGCATGTTAACTGACCCCTCAGATGCATCCACATCCATCTGTCCAAGTTCTTTGTTATCTTCTATGTTTGACATGAGGTCCTTTAGAGCGTAAAATACTGCAGATGCAACAGCAGCACGTGTTAGCAGAAAATTCTCAACTACACTACAACATCGGTGAATAAGTAATAGACTCTAATTTAGAAATCTCTTTAGAATTCGAAGTTTAGAAAACATCAAAATCTAGCAACGAAAGAGACAACAAAAACTTCATCAGAAATTCTGTAAATCAATTAATGCCCTTCAACATCTGATCAGAATTTTGGTTTGCAGGGTAAAAGAGATGCAACAAAAACTTCGGCTGAAAATTTTATTGCTACGAAAAATTATTGTACTGCTAACATCTGATCAGAATTGGATATAACGAATAAGAAATAAGATAAATCTAGCTATTGGAACGGAAAATGAACATAACTATCTTCATCTTCATCAAAAGCAAAGAACTTTCCAATGAACAATGCTACCTCAAAGAAACTTTATCTAGCTTAGAAGTGATCTACTATGACAATGTTCATTTTCACGGTGGAAACTATACGAACTGGTTTTTTCCTGTCAGCTATATTCTAGTAAATACAAATGATTGATCAATGATTACCGACAGGCAAAACTTTACACACAAACCTCAGTTTGACTAGAGGTGATAAAATGTAGCTTTCAAATTAGATTAAAAATCTTATGCTAAATTTTTTCTATTAAGCTATACTCTAGTAAAAATACAAATGATTGATTAATGATTATTCTGAGGCAAAACTTATTTTACATCCAAACCTCAGTTTGACTAAAGGTTATAAAAGCAGCTTTTCCAATAAATTGATAAATTTAAGCTAAGCTTTACATAAATCACTTTACTTTAAGCTCAATTTTAACCAAATCAATTTACAAAAGCACTTTTGACAAAAGAAGAACATGGTTGGGCACAAGCAAAAAAAGTTAAAAACATAAGATTGATTACATTTATAGAAAAAAGTAGCAAAATTCATATGAAATCACTACCACACTAATCAAATCAATCAAGTTAAAAATTCTATGCATAGAAACATACACACACATCTAAGCATTGAAAAACGCATAATTTTTTTTAAGCTCAATCCAAAAAAAACTTAAAAAATTAATCTTAATTATTAAATTGGCATATGGGTATTTAGCAAAACACAAAAAAATTGAAAATTTAGAAGAAATAAAAAGAGAAAAGCAGAAATTTGATATAATTAAGTGGAAAAAAAGAAGAAATATGAAGATCAAGTTGAAGGAAGAAGAATGAAGTAAGAACTGACCGGAGGTGTGGGGTCCACAACCGTGATGAGCGGAGCACCGAACGTCCGGTGGGTCGGTGTTCACCTCTCTCAATCAATCTATCTATCTGTTTCTATCTGTCTCTGCTATTTGCGTGTTGTCTCGGTCTCAGATCCCATGCTTTTTTACATTCATTCAATCAATTATTATTATTTATTTTTATTTCTTATTCTTATGGTTTTTTTTTTTTTTACATTCATTCAATCAATTATTATTATTTTTATTGTTTCATTTATTTATTTTTTTATGGATAGATTTTTTTTATCGTTGTTAATAATGATTAATATTCGCAAAATAAAATATTATAGTACATATATATAAATGAAATTTTTACATATGCGGAAAATAAAAATCAAATATTTGTTTCGTGATTTCTTTTTAATCAAAAAAGATTATTAATTAAAGAAGGTCCTTGAGGACTAGAGTAGTAGAGTTACAATGAAGAGGTGAGAATCCTCTACCCAAATACAATTAGGTACTCTCTCCGTCCCAAAAAGATTGATTCAGCTGACCGCTGCGTGTATGTCAATGCATAACTTTGACGATTAATATTTTTAATTGTATAATAGTAAAAATTATAAAGATTTGATATTTTGAAAATACTTATTGAGATTAATCAAACAAGATCCTATATGTTAATATTTATTTTTATTTATTAGTAGAAAAATAAGATCAAAGCAAGATATATAAATAGTACACTTAATCAACTGACTCAATTTTTTTGGGACGGAGAGAGTACATCGTGGGCTAGCTTTGTTAAGGTGTGGGCCACTTGATTGGCCTTACGATCAACGTGGGAGAAAACACAAGAAGTGAAACAGATCCTATTGAGGTTAATTTCTGGTTATCAGGTTCCCCAAATAATTTATAGGGATAGAGAGGGCTTCGTTGATTCCCTTCACCACATTTGCATTGTCACTTTCGATGACCACTGATCTGAAACAATAGTCAAGGGCAAGCTTCGTCGTCATGTGGATCGCGTATGCCTCCGCCGTAGCTGGGTCGTTGAAGTCTGGCGTTACCCATGTTGCAGAAGCCATAATATGTCCATCTTCATTTCGGAAAATTGCCCTCATGCCCCAACTTCCATCAATAGTCAGGTTAGCATCACAATTTGCTTTGATAGTTCCTAGACTAGGTCTTTTCCATTTGATGTTGCTGCATTGATTGTGGTTTCCTCGATTTTGCTGCGTATTTCTCAATCTATGTTGTTTATGACTGTTGTTATTGTAATCATAATTAGGAGGGGAAAAACTCAATTGGTAGGACATTATATTATATATAAGGGGGTCGAGGTTCGAACATCGATTATCTCATTCATCCAATATTTATGGAAAATATTTTTTAGTTATCGTATATTTTTATGTATGAAAGAAATTTGTCCTCTTTTCGGTGATAACTAATATTTATTTTCTTTTTTAGTAAATCAAAGACACTTATTTAAGATTTTGTTGGATTTATATCATTTACAATTTTGATCAATTCTTTTTATTTTATGGAGGATCAATTCATTGTTCAATTTATTTATTGTTATATATCGAGCACTTTTCAAAATTTTCTATCAAAACTATTATTCAATTGAATTTTTGTTCCTTAGCTTTTAAAAATATAGTGAGATCAAATTCTCATTTCAGTTGATGTATAAAGTACATGTATGAATTCTGATAGGAATATATAAAAGTTTAAACGGGGATATATTCCGCATGTATTTTCAAAAATCAAAAGCAAGGTATTTTTAAAATTAAATTCCAGCGTGACAAAAACATTTCTATAGAGATTTAAAACTAACAAAATTGTTGTGCTCGTTTTTCAAATGTTAAACTAAGGCACAAAGACAATCTCATCAAAAAATTTAATTTTGCTGATAACAAAACGCCAAATAATAATTTATTAAAGACCCGATAAGATTAATAGTTTATGCATTTTTAATCCTTTATAAAAAATCAAATTTGTTGTAGCCCACCCAAACATTTTGCTCTAGCTACGCCACTGTTCATATACACTATCTTGAATTTATCCAAAACATTCTCTGCAGCCTTCAAAAACAATTCTGAATTATGAGATTCAAAATGTGTGAACAACAATGCATATGAAAATATTTACTTTTACATACGAACATATTTTAAAAATTGAGTTTTTTTTTTTTTTCAAAATATGTTTATCATGCTACCGTTCGAAGATGCATTATCAAATGTGAGTGAAATTTTTTTATCATTTTTTCAATTCATTAAGAGCACCAAGTGATTTTTCAAATAATCTGAACTTTATATTCACAGAAATTAACAAAGCTACCTAAAATCAACATGTATTTGTAGACATCGATGTGAAATCAAGTTATCTATTTTTTTTTTTTTACTAAAAATAAAAGATATTAATTCATTCAAATTGATTGAGTACATCGATGCAATACAAATTCAAATTCACTAAAAACAAAAAGGATAAATTTGCGAAGAAACTCACAGTATCCATGTTAATAGTATAAAACGGCCAATTGCATAAGCCTATAAATATGACTATATTGAAGTGTCTGAAATGTCCATGCCTCCAGATCTGTAGCGTTGATGACACCAAAGACGACATTGATTGGATCTGCACTAGATCGAAATTAATCCTTCAATCTGAAATAAATAAACACCGCACAAAGATGGGACAAACAAAATACTCCGCTTAGAGATAGGACAAACAAAATACTCCGCTCAGAGACGGAACAAACACAATACTCCGCATAAAGACGGGATAACAAAAATCAAAACAAACAAATATATTTGACCCCATACACAATTGGAGTCGTGTATTAATTTTCATCCCTTCTTATGCATTTGACCTCAAACAGAATGGGAGTCATGTATTTTACATCCTATACAATTGTTAAATATTACTCTTAAAATCGTGCATATATTATTAAAGAACAACATGTATTAATTTTGAATTCATTCTTCATAACTCTACATATACTATTAAATATGAATCTTTGATTCATACATGTCATATGTCAATGACTATTATATATGTTAGTTAAAAATACAAAATGATTGTTAAACCGATCTTACTTTAATGTACTATACATTTATTGTTATCATATCATTTATTTTATAAAAAAAATAAGTTAATAAAGTTTTGTATAGTTCCGTCTCGTGAGCCTAGTTCAATTGGTAGGACATTTGCACGTAAAGTGTAGGAATCGGGGTTCGAACCTCGGTACGCCCACTTATTCACCTTTAAGGGGTGAAATTCTAGCCACTAGACTACCTGACCAAAAAAAAAAATGTTTTGTATAGTTCCATTGCATTTAGTCAAATTATAATTTTCACAATTTATAAAGCGGTTGAAATTTTTAACGTCTTTTGATTACTCACAAATTTACTAAATTTTATTTATATGTTTAATAGATCTTCTGCAAAAATATTTCATTACAAATATTAGTATGTTTTTGTAAAACCCTTAATTCAACATTTGGTCCCTTATATTTATTTTAGGTTTCAATTTGATTCTTTATGTCTCAAATGTTTGATAAATCACCTGCAAAAAATATTTCATTATAAATATTGGTTTGTTTTTGCAAAACTATTAATTTAAACTATTTAACAAGTTTAATTGACAATGTATTTTGATGAACAATTTTGAGTTCACAGGAAATAGTATAATCAATCAGAGTAAGGTTAACTGCTAAAAAAATGTAAATTAGTGACGGAATTTAGGGAGAGTGTAAAATCCCTCACAAATTGCAATGGATTTAGTGACGGAAACTATTGCTTTTTCTTAAAATTAAATCTTATAATATTAGTGACGGAATTTGTGATAACTAGTTTTCCTCACAAATTTAATTAATTTTAGTGTTATAATGGAATTTGTGTCAAAATTAATTTTCTATAAATTTTCCTTCATAAAATTTCGTCATTAATGCTAATTTTTGAGTCGGAAACACGGTTCCATCACAAATGTGGTGAGGGAATTACCTTACCCACCTTGATAGAGAATTATTCCATAACTATAATAATAAAATTTGTGAGGGAATTCTTTCATCACAGATAATTTTTTATAATATAAAAACAAATACGTTTAAAAACCAAATTTAATTATAAACAATGGTTAGAATCACAAAAGTGCGTTCCCGCTAACACAAAAGCGCTTTCTCATCATTGAATCGCGTTCGTTTTTTCTTCGGAGCTAATCATCGGACCTAATCGCAAAAGCGCTTTCTCATCACTGAATCGCATTCGTTTCTTCTTCTTCGGAGCTAATCGCAAAATCATCGCATTTCCTTTCCTCGGAGCTAAATCGATTTCGTTTCTTCTTCTTCGGAGCTAATCGCATTTTGTTTCGTCGGAGCTAAATCGATTTCGTTTCTTCACATTTGCTTAGGGAGCAATTATTTCAATTTATGGCAAAGTTTTCTTTGAGTCATCTAACTCCACGCTCGGATCCACCTCCGCCTCCACTACCTACTACTTGATATATATTAGTTATGGCTATTTTGAGTGTTTGGTAAACACTTAGTTTCAAGAATAGTGTTTCTTTTTTATAAAAAAAGAAAGTTAATTAGTAGTATTAGTTGCAAGAACAATATTATATTAGTTTTGGTTTCCATGTATTTTGGTGATGATGTGTATAAATACTTATGAACACAATTTAAAAAGTATGTCTTATTAAATATTGTGTATTGATGATTTAATTTTATTTATTTAATATAGCAAATGCAATTGCACTATTAATATATCATAAGTGAAATTAGGCAAGAAGTTTACTATATTAATATCACATATAAGCCATAAATGAAATTTGTTTGCTAAATAATTAGTGAGGGAAATACAAACTTCACAAATCCATATTATCTTGTGATTTAGTGAGGGAAGCATAAGCCTAAATAATTAGTGAGGGAAACATAAACCTACTCCGTCACAAATTTGTGATGGAGTGAACCCCTCACAATCAGAGAGGGAGTTAAGATTTCATCACTAAGCAGTGACGGAAATGCATTTATTTCATGTTTATACTTTAGTGACGGAATTTAACTTTTGTGATGGATATATTCCGTATCAGTTTGTGACGGAAATATAATTCTCTCACTAATATTTTGCGACGTTGAAAATGTTTACGGATTTTGGGCCATAACAAATTCCGTCATTAAATAGCTTTGTGACGGAAAATGAGTGCATTAGTGACGGAATTCATCCCTCTCTAGATATCATTTTTCTAGTAGTGGTTTGTATGCTCCCCTTTGAATCTGGAATAATCAACATCTCACTCCTCTCAGCAGGCTCCATGTTGAATAACTAATCCAAAAACCACATCTCTCGTTACATTATCTTTAAAAACCACAACTTTTAGAATTAGTTCTTTTGTCAGCATCGAGCTCGTTCTAGTTTATTTTATTAGAGATTGTTTGTCTGATATGTCTGCTTGATTTGCTAATTGTTCATGTTAATTAATTGACTAATTAGTGAAAATTAAAGTGGGAGGTATGAGTTAGTAAAATAGTAGAAGTGGACCTAGTGATGTTAGTAAAAAGGGGGTGTGAAATAGAATTGTGTAGAGATTAAAATTAAAGAATAAAATAGAATTTTCTTGGTGACGTATTAGAAAAGAAAAGAAACCTAGTTGTTTTCTATAAAAGGTTAAGAATTTGAAAAATAAGGATTGCCACTTTTTACCTAAAACAAAAAGTTTAGAGAAAATTTGTAGAGGGAAAAGGGAGAGCAAAACTCTAAGCAATTTCTACTAACAAGTAAGGGAGCTTTATACTCTTGAAATTCTGAATTCAATAGGTTAATTCTGTGTTTCGTTGTCGTATGTTTTTGGTACTGATTCTACTATTCCTTGTCCTCGAGTTGTTGTTGTTGTTATTGTCGTTTGATGGGTTTCATGAATTTATCTCCTTAAAATTCTTGATGTTGATGTTGTCTGATGCTGTGCTTACTTGCAAATTTCGTGCTCTAAAATTTATAGACAGATATCCTAAGCAATTGAAGTTGTCTTGAGTTTTTGAGAAACCACATACTTGAGTTTTTGGGTAGTTTATCAAAATTCGGAAGGAGCAATGTTAATACGTTTCGAGAGACTAAAACAATCGTAAGATGATTTGCGAACTGTTCTGGGTCATAAGATGATTAGAAACTAAAGTTGTAGAGTAACTAAGAACAAGTTTTATTTATGAATTTGGAGTGAAACTTTAGTTAATTTAAACACCCAATCCAGTGGTTGAAACTTAAAAACTAATGTTATGAATCCTTTCTAAATCGAATGGGGATCAAAACGATATAAAGAACGTCGGGTTTCGTTAAGGATAGAGGGAGAACGAGTCGGGTTCCCGAACCGGGTCGGTCGACCCATTTTTCTGTTAAACGGGTGAAGGAGGAGCTGGTTCGCCCAGCTGCGACGCCCAGTCGCACTACTGGCGCGTGAGAGGGCTAGGAGAGTTCGAATTTTTCCTTTTTTCAGAAAAATAGTAAATAATATTTTGGGAATTTTGGGACTGGTTTGGGATTTTTCTGAGGTCTTGAACTATTTTTAGTTAATTAAATGGGGTAAAAATGCTTTTAAAAATTAGTAAATGGTGACTGTTGTTGACTGATGAAAAATGCGCGTGACCATCCGCTTAGGTGGTCTTGTTGTTGTTTATGTTTCTGCTAGTTATTATGTCGTTTTAAATTCAGTTATTTTCTTGATGTATTGTCGCTCACCTTTACGTTTCATTGTCCCCCTCTGGTTTGACCCTACGACGTAAAAACTCGTAGTTTTTCAGGTAGGTGATGCATCGTAGCCGCTGAGTTTCGAGGAGTCGCTTATCGTTGTTTTTCAATAAGAGTCGCTCTGCTAGGATGTTCGGGGGGATTCACTTTCATAATTTCGATTTTACTTCTTAAAACAATTGATTATTTGTTATTACATTTTGAGATTATGTTGCTATCTTTACTAATTAATTGAATTTGAATTTTAGAACTTATAAATATTGTTGTTTCTTTTTAATTTAATTTTTTATCTTATCCGATGCAAATTTATTATGACATTTTATGACGTCGAATAGGTGTAACACTCAACAGAATATCTAAACTATATTTTTTCTCAATTAAAATAAATGGGAAAATCCGGGGTGTTACATTTTGCGACGTTGAAAATGTTTACGAATTTTGGGCCATAACAAATTCCGTCATTAAATAGCTTTGTGACGGAAAATGAGTGCATTAGTGACGGAATTCATCCCTCTCTAGATATCATTTTTCTAGTAGTGGTTTGTAAGCTCCCCTTTGAATCTGGAATAATCAACATCTCATTCCTCTCAGCAGGCTCCATGTTGAATAACTAAACCAAAAACCACATCTCTCGTTACATTATTTAAGGACCATTCCCTTTGCTAAATGCGGAACTTGCATTAACACTGATTCATTTTACCCCATTTTTTTTTGGCTTGAAACCAACAGGTAGACTCTCGAGCTTTTGTATGGAAACCTTTGATTATCAAAAAGCAAATCTCTCCTTTATTTTTTCTTCTTTGCCAAGTATGATTGGAAGTACATCATAGTCTGATGCCTTGGATAGAAGATCTTGGAGACTCATTATTATCTAAGGTAAAATATTATATTTCCCTTTCTCTTGCAATGATTTTGTAATTGATGCAAAAGTTCGAAGCGATTTTTCCAAGTGTAGTGTGATAAATTGAATGAATCGTTGTGTTATGTATGCTAACATTCACACACTTCTTTGCTACTAAATCAACCAACAAGTTTTCTGCCAATTCTCTGAGCTGAACACTTACGAGGCATTTGTGCATGAAAGTGTTTGCTAGAAAATATTCTATAAGAATATCATTTCCAACGGAAAGATAACTCCTCTAAGTTCAACAAGCAAATAATCATGTAAACAATGTGGAAAAACACTTTCAACCGAAAATGCTGATTCTTGTAAAAATACCTTATAATACTCCTTGCAGGATGCGTGACAAAATATAACAAATTCAACATAAACTTTCTCCACGAAAGGACAATTGACATTACTAACCATTTGTAATAAATCAATAATAGAGTAATTTATATTCTGTAGCTCATCACCATGTTGTGTTCCCATTACCATCACCATCACCAATTGACTTGACAATTTTGCTCCCCAACTTTTCAAAGCACTTTTCATATATCTTGGTGTATACTTTTTTAAAAATAATTTCATTTGTACTGCCTTCTACATTTAACAATTGAAAATTAATTTAAACAATCATTTAAAGTATTAAATCTACATTTGTAGTCGTTAAAAAAATCAGAATATTAAAATTTGAAACAAAATATTAATTTGGAGTACACTCAATCCTCCTACAAGATAAATTAAAATAACAAATTATCACCTGAGCAGCTAGCTCATGAGATAAATGCAATCTAATCAAACAGAAATTATATTTTTCAAGATGTAGATATCCATAAAATATGACTATTCATAGCAAAAATCATGTTGATTTTTTCTCACAAGGCATTTATTTATTCAAATATTTTTTACCCTTCACTTAGATTACTGTATAAATATTGCCACAATTTCCCCTATTAATATTCAAATGTATGTTTTTTAAGAAAAGAAGCTTAAAACAACTTTATTTTTTTGCTATGAATAGTCATATTTTATGATATCTATATCTTGAAAAATAGAATTTTTGTTTGATTAAATTGCATTTATCTCATGAACTAGCTCAGGTGATAATTTGTTATTTGAATTTATCTTATAGAATTGAGTGTACTCCAAATTATTTTAGCTTAAAGCAATTTATATTTCATTTTAGAACTTTGAATCCACCAATAACATAATAGTAACTAGTTAAAAGAAAA
Source organism: Trifolium fragiferum (assembly GCA_954870985.1). Taxonomy (NCBI): domain Eukaryota; kingdom Viridiplantae; phylum Streptophyta; class Magnoliopsida; order Fabales; family Fabaceae; genus Trifolium; species Trifolium fragiferum. Next base: position 19,944,155 of record OX940789.1, read on the forward strand.
ACAAAATAAAATAAAACAACAAACTATATTATGAAAGATTGAAAGCACCAATGTTACTTTTTTAATTGACCAATCATATGCAAAAACACTTTCTTTCTCTAAAGAAAATTACTTTTGTCATCCTATGAATTATGGAGCGCGCCCTACAGAAATACCAAAATATCTCCATCTGTTACTTAAATCACAAACACCCCCTAAAAACACCCTACCAAATTTTATTTTTATAACGTCTAGTATTTAAGTAACGAAAAGGTAAAATGATCATTTCGTAGGGCGCACGAATAATCCATAAGGTGACAAAAGTACTTTTCTTCTCTAAATATAAAGAACAAGCCTAAGGGATTAAAATTTGGAAGGCTTGTAGAAAAGTAACCCCTCTAATGTGAACCAAGCATAGCTAAGATGTATTAATAGAAAGGAATTTAAAGATGAATTTCAAACACAACTCGGTTAATAGAGACATTACATATAATATGTAGGAACCAAATTTCGAACCCTAGTACACTTATTTATTCACACTTTTAAAGGTGAATTTCTAACCACTAGGATACTTGAAAAAAAAAAAGTTTGAAGGAAAAGTAAAACATTTGTGTATATAACTAAAAAATGAATGCTGGTGATAAAATTTGAAGCCAGATGAGATTTTTTAAAATTTTATTAGCATGTATATACAAAGAACCAAAAGTAGTACTTAGTAACCATTGAAAATAGCACTTTCTAATTCTAATATAAGAACAAAGGATACAATATAGGCCATAGATCAATGTCAACCAACTCATGTTTCAGTTCTGAAAACCTTATGGAGACCATATGAGCAATGTGAGAAACTCCTAGAATATATTTATGCATATGAAATGTGGTAAAGAAAATTGGCAACCTTGGCTCTTATAATTCACCACAATGCTCTTTCATGACTCGTCTATCTTGTTCTTAGTGTTGCTAGCCATTTCTTCTAGTTTTGAATTTTGATCTACGCAATCCATTTCGGTTTTCTTCTACAAAATGTTTAACTCCATCCAATCCCTTAGGGATAGGCAATGAACTATGATTTTTCCCTATTGAGCTTTTCAGCATGACGTTCTTCGCCATTGGTTTTTCCCTTTCTTTTGAGGCAATTTGAATGGACTCCAACTTTTCCTGCGTTTCGAGGTCTCGCAAAAGAGACCAGATGCTAACGCCTGTTGAAGCCACAGGTCGAATGCCTCTTCATCTTCATCCATCATCATTTCGGCGTCCAAATCCCATGGGAATCTACTTGAGTTGCAGCGTTGGCTTTTCTCTAAGCCAACCATGTTTACATGGAAGCTCGGTCGATGAGTATTAGGCCTACAAGCCATTCCCTGCACAAAATAAAGTAAGTTGTCAGGTACAGAACGTTGAACACCACCTATAACCATATCAGTTGGAACACCGTCTGTAGAGTAGATTTAATTTAACACTAAATCAGGTCTAATGTTGTCAGTAGCAGAAACGAACAACTTGTTCAAATTCCAATACACTACAGTGATATAGTATGGCTACAGCCACTATTTGACAATACTTTGTAATAGATAGCGTAACGCAGAACAATAGTGATTTGTTCGAATTCCACTACGTTGTAGTAGTATTGTTATAGCCGCTGTTTGACAACACTGATAAGTTCAAGATGAATTATGTGTACCAAGAATATTGCTTGTAGAATGCACTGACCTGACATATAGCCCATTCTGATACGTCAAATATTTTGCTCTCCGCACAAACAAAAGCACGGGGAATCTCCACCTATGAAGAGAAGATTAAAGTTCAGAAACTCGATGTAAACAATGAAATGAAGTGGATAAAATCATTTGCTATGAAGAATCTACCTTTTGAGGCCTGTCGAAAACCAAAGACCCCTTATATTCGACCCATCCATCTCCATCCTTCGCTTGATGAAACTGACAGCAGTCCTGCTTCCAATGAAGATGTAAAATTCAGAATTAAGATAAAGTGCACATGCAATTGAGACAATTCAATATCCAAATGTGAAGGAACGAAATCAGACCTGACACCATCTTGCTTTGGCCTTAGTCCTGTTGGTGCATACCCAAATATGTGAATTCCCACACTTTGTGCATTGTATAAGTCTCGATTCTTCAGTACGGTATTCAGTATTATCCTAATGAGAAAACATGTACCATCAGTATTTTTCTAATACAGATCATCAATCTGGAAAATGATTCAGAAACAGAAACTCAAAGTCTCGTACATATAATCGCATTGCCTTCACTATGGATCATGTAAATATTTGAAAGAATCATATTTGTGAACAAACCAAGGAACTACCAACATTACTAAGGAGTAATTTACAAGATTCTTCAGACTCATGCACAGAACTCAAGTAGAATACGTTGGTCATTTACAAGAATATTGTCAGATTTACCTGATGTGAGCTACTGTGGGATTTCTGGCAGACACTTTTAGCCATGGATTCTTCTTTTCTTAATTGTTCATCATAGTCTCGCTTCTTCACAGAGTCAGAAAGAACCTAAGACAAAGTTTCATACATGTTAAAGAGGAAAAAGTATTTATCTATGCATATTATAATACGAATTTATAAGATAGCCTGTGCAGCTTTTAGATATAACTTTACCTCGTATGCACATTGAAGCTTCTTAAATGACTCACTTGCCAAAGAACTGCCCATGTTTTTATCAGGATGCACAAGCAAAGCCTACATGATCAAATAAAATGATAACAAGCCTGTTATTGTTTTGATTTCTGTTATAATTGTAATTGATATGTTCTTAACTAATAATTACAAAAATATCATCTCATTTTGTTTACTGTTCAAGATTTTGAGAAGGAAATGGTAAAAATAGAAAACAAAGTGAAGTAAAGACACAATGCCACTTTTGTAATTATTAGTAACTCAAATGAAAATGAACACAGAAATAAACCAAACACCCTTTAATTTCGACAGTAAATACGACATTATAGTATTATACCATAAGTCAAAATTTGATTCTGCAATATTGCAATGTGGTACTAATATACTTAAAGAAATGTGAAACAGCCTGAATAAATATATTGATAGCAATGAAGCAATACAAAATATTTTGATAACAAATACCTTTTTCCGGTATTCCTTTTTCAAAATTGCTGCATCGATCTTTTTGTGGCGAATAAATCCAAGGGCTTCATAATGATTAAGACTCTTCAATATCCTTTTCATTTCATCAATTGAATTTGTTTCCTCTTTAACAACTTTGTTAACCGGAAGTTCTTTCTGTTTATCAACAACTGATGTGGTGACAGCAGGTGGTTTACTGGATGATTTGCATGAATGCAAATTCTCCGATTCAACCGGTGGGATAGGAAATTCACACTCTTCAGAGAAGTCGTCTTCAACAACTGTTTCGGATTGCTTCTGCTCTTCAGAATGCGAACTTTCACTCACGTTATCAAACCATTGGAGCAGAAAATTCAAAATGTCGTTTGAAAGAAATGCAAGGTTTATGGCAAGGAAAACACCTAGCCATCCCACTGTTACTTGAACAGAGTACATAGCATATGCGGTTCCAATTAATACCAGAAACCGTGCATGATTTAGGGAGACAAAGCAACCTGCATTCGTGATTGACAAACAAAATTTCAGGATTGTAGGAAGAGAAAATTAGTAGAGAGAAAGAGACGCGAGAACACTGAAATAGAATGCACCACAATGTGTAGTGACTATCATATTTATATTATTATATTATATAAATTCGGTTAAGTACATAAGAAAGAAAGCGTAATGGCATTATGTAGCACCGGTATTTTGGATCAAAGGCATGACTCCTTGTTTGACAAATGTGATTACATTCAATTACTTTCACTGTTTTAAATTATTACTGGTGTCAACATGTCACTGTTGTGTCCGTGATTGTGCTTCATAGATAATAACTCTTAACAAGGATGAAACAATGGATAAATATTCGATTAAGCCAACAAAAATAGAGGTGTGTCTTCGCCCTCATAGTCATAGAACATCAACCGAACAAAGTTTCATGGTGATGGAAGCTAATAATCAACTTCAGAGTCATATAGACATTAAATAGAAGCCAAGCCTCTTGGTTGCTGGAAAATAGGCAAATTGGAAAATGTCACAAACCATCACAATGGAAAAATATTGCCTAAAGTATGAAAATATTGACTGTATCAATGTGGCAAAATTCAAAATCCTACCTAGGATAGGGAGGAAGAGAGGAATATCATAAATAAAAGGATTGTAGCACAGATCATAATATCCTACCTAGATTACATGTCGGAGGTAATCTAAACTAATTAGAACTATCTAATAGCACAAAAAATGAAAATGGCCCAAGCCCAAGCAAAATAAATCAACTAGACTAAAGCCTAAATACGAACAGAAATAAAACATATTAACTCGGTTAAGGGGCAAAAATATAGCAAAATCGCAATTCCAAAATGATCTCAAGTCTCAACAGCTCCCAAGTCCATAGGTAATAAAAAACGTGTTGGATGCAAAAACTCGGAGTGATAGACCCCGTATGCAAGAGGAGGGGCCAAGTGAAGTCTTAGCACATCACCATTCCACTGTGGGCCCAAAGGTATGGTACGTATATTCTAGAAGAAAGAAGAATGCAGCCAATACTAATGACAGTTAGAGCTTTGCTGACGTGGAGAGAAGAGATTGGTTGTTTACATGAGCTATCCATCACTTCCTGAATAAAAGGAGGAGTAGGTACTAGGGAATCTCATCTTTAGATCATTGCAAGTTTGTTAGTAATGATTAGGCAGGTACTACCTGGCCTACGAAGCTGAGCTCTGGTTGTTTCCCAATTGTATTACTCCATTTTCATATTATCAATAAAGCTCAATTTATATTATTCATCGCATTTCACTGTTCTATTAAATTGGTTCCTAACAATTTGGTCCGACCTGCCGGATTTTCGAGACGGAAGCCAGTGAATGCCACCCAAACAAACCCAGCTTACCTTAATACGAAGAATGGACGGACGAGTTGCAGCTTTAGAAGGCGAGATCGCCGGAATGAAAATTTCTCTGTCGACGTTGGAGGAGGGTCAAGCACGCCTCATAGCCATGTTCGAGAAGAGCATCGGCAAGAAGACGGAGGGTGAGGTTGTGTTAGTTGACGGACAGCCGGGATCTAGTTCGAAGAAGGGGTCGAAACCACAGCCGACGATCTCTGATACGAACGACGATGACTCGTTGTTGGAGTTTCGACAAGCCGTCAAGAAGGTCGAGCTTCCCATGTTCGACGGGAAGGACCCGGCGGGATGGATTTCGCGCTCGGAGGTTTACTTCCGTGTTCAAGGCACGCGACCAGAAGTGAAGGTTTGTTTAGCTCATTTGTGTATGGAAGGAGCGACCATACATTTCTTCAATTCGTTAATCAACGACGAGGAAGAACTGACCTGGGAGCAGTTGAAGGAAGCATTACTGGAGAGATATGGTGGACACGGTGATGGAGACATTTATGAGCAGTTGACTGAGCTGCGACAGAAAGGGAGTGTGGATGATTATATTACTGAATTTGAGTATCTCACAGCTCAAATCCCTAGGTTGCCAGAGAAGCAGTTTCAAGGTTACTTTCTACATGGGTTGAAAGAGGAGGTGAAAGGGAAGGTACGAAGTCTGTCAGTCATGGGGAATCTAACCCGTGCAAAGCTTTTACAGGTGGCACGAGCGGTGGAGCGGGAGATCTCACGAGACGGGTCGGGTTTTGCCAGATCTAGCAAAACGGGTCAAGGGTCAAGTAGATTTGGGTCCATTGGGTCCAATAAAGGTGGGTCAGCAGATTGGGTCTTGGTGAAGGAGAATAGAGAAGCAACAACCAAGCCAAATGGGCCTGGGCTTCGTAATGAAAAACCGGGTCAGATGGAGAGGAGAAATGGACCAAGAGATAGGGGTTTTACCCACCTCCCTTATCACGAACTAATGGAGAGGAAAAGGAAGAATCTATGCTTCAAATGTGCAGGACCTTTCAGTGCAACTCACCAATGTCCTGTGAAGCATCTCAGGTTGCTGATTACAGATGATGGAGGAGAGGAGGGGAGCGAGCTGCTGGCTGTTGAGGTAGAGGAAGGAGAAGAGGAGGTTGAAGGTGAGTTGAGCTTGATGAGTTTCCACCAACTCAGTCAATCCCAACAGCTCAAACCACAATCAATCAAGCTGAAGGGTACCATCCATGAGGTACCAGTAGTGATTTTAATTGATAGTGGAGCCACCCACAATTTCATTTCACATCAATTAGCCCAAAAGATGAATTTGGCCACCAAAAACACTTCACCTCTCAACATCAGATTGGGTGATGGATCCTTGTCAAAAACTACAGGAGTGTGTGAAAATCTGGAGATTGATATAGCTGATTTGCATGTGGTCGTGGATGTTCAGCTGTTTGAGTTAGGAGGCATGGATGTAGTATTGGGAATAGAATGGCTTCGTACTCTTGGTGATATGATAATCAATTGGAAGCAACACACCATGAGTTTCTGGTTTGATAAAAGGTGGATCACCTTGCAAGGGATGGATGGTAGTAGGAGGAGCATGGAGACCTTGCATAGCATCATTAGCAAACCAAAAAGAAGTCAGGAGGTATGGGGGAGTGAGGTTGGTAATAAGGTAGGAGGTGTATCATTTCATACCTTAGAGGTGGAGCAATCAAGGAAATTGGAACACTTGTTGAATTTGTGTGCAGATGTGTTTCAAGAGCCTAAAGGATTGCCACCCAAAAGGGAGAAAGAACACGTGATTACCTTGAAGGAGGGAGAAGGGCCAGTCAATGTGAGACCTTATAGATATCCTCATCACCACAAAAATGAAATTGAGAAACAAGTTAAAGAGATGTTGGAGACGGGCATTATACGACACAGCACTAGCTCCTTTTCTAGCCCGGTTATACTTGTCAAGAAGAAAGATGGGTCGTGGAGGATGTGCATAGACTATAGAGCCTTGAATAAGGCTACTGTTCCAGACAAGTTTCCAATACCAGTGATAGAGGAGCTATTGGATGAGTTACATGGAGCTAAGTTCTTCTCCAAGTTGGACCTTAAATCTGGTTACCACCAAGTAAGGGTCAGGGATGAAGACATACATAAGACAGCTTTTCGTACCCATGAAGGTCACTATGAGTTCATGGTAATGCCTTTTGGGTTGATGAATGCGCCTTCCACTTTTCAGAGCTTAATGAATGAGGTGTTCAGACCTTGGCTGAGGAAGTTTGTGTTGGTTTTCTTTGATGACATATTGGTCTATAGTGGTGACTGGCAGACACATTTACAGCATCTAGAGGAGGTGTTGAGATTGTTACAAAGACATGGTTTGGTGGCTAATAAAAAGAAGTGCCTTTTTGGTCAAAAGTCAGTAGAATATTTAGGCCATTTAATTTCTGGAGAAGGAGTAGCTGTGGACCCCAGCAAGGTAGTGAGTGTGACAAATTGGCCCACACCTAAGAATGTGAAGGGAGTAAGAGGATTTTTGGGACTCACAGGCTATTACAGAAAGTTCATAAAGGATTATGGAAAAATAGCCAAACCTTTGACTCAGCTCACCAAGAAGGATGCTTTTGAATGGAGTGATGAAGCACAGTTGGCAATGAATAAACTCAAGAATTGCCTTATTTCTGCCCCTGTTTTAGCTCTGCCAGATTTTGACAAAGAGTTTGTAATTGAATGTGATGCATCAGGGCATGGAATTGGAGCTATTCTCATGCAAGGGAAGAGACCCATAGCCTACTACAGCAAGGCTTTGGGAGTTAGGAACCTCACTAAATCTGCATACGAGAAGGAGTTAATGGCAGTAGTTCTTGCCATACAGCATTGGAGACCCTACTTGTTGGGAAGGAAATTCATTGTTTCTACAGATCAGAAGAGCTTGAAACAATTGCTACAACAAAGGATAGTTACTGCTGAACAACAGAATTGGTCGGCCAAACTATTGGGTTATGATTTTGAGATAGTTTATAAGCCAGGAACCCTTAACAGAGGAGCAGATGCACTTTCAAGGGTGAATGAAGATGGAGGGTTATGTCAGATATACACGAGAGTTCAGTGGGAAGATGAAGAGATAGTAAGAAAGGAGGTGGCAGCAGACCCTCAGCTTCAGCAGATAATAAAAGATTTGCACAATGGTGAAACATCAAGACCGGGATATGAATTGAAACAAGGGGTGTTGTTGTATGAAGGGAGATTGGTGCTGTCAAAACAGTCAACATTAATTCCTAAGATGTTAGAGGAATTCCATACCACTCCTCAAGGAGGACACTCTGGATTTTATAGAACTTACCGAAGGCTTGCTGCAAATTTGTACTGGGTGGGAATGAAGAATGTAGTTCAAGATTTTGTGAAAGGGTGTGATGTTTGTCAAAGGCAGAAATACATGGCCAGTTCGCCTGGAGGTTTGCTCCAACCTCTGCCAATTCCTGATAGAATATGGGAGGATTTATCCATGGACTTCATAACCGGTTTGCCTAAATCAAAAGGGTATGAAGCAATTTTAGTGGTGGTTGACAGGTTATCTAAATATGCTCACTTTGTTCCCCTAAAGCATCCATACACAGCTAGAGTTATTGCAGAAGTATTTGTCAAGGAGGTAGTGAGATTACATGGGATTCCTTTATCAATTGTGAGTGATAGAGATCCCATATTTATGAGCAATTTTTGGCAAGAGTTATTCAAGCTTCAAGGGACTAAATTGAAGGTTAGTACTGCCTATCACCCAGAGACAGATGGCCAGACAGAGGTGGTGAATCGTTGTTTGGAAACATATTTGAGATGTTTCATAGCTGATCAGCCAAAAACATGGAGTATGTGGATGGCTTGGGCAGAATATTGGTTTAATACTAGCTTCAGTGCTAGCACAAGCAGAACTCCTTATGAAATAGTCTATGGCAGGGTACCTCCCACTCTTACACGCTGGGTACAAGGAGAGATAAGAGTAGAAGCAGTCCAAAGGGAGTTACTTGATCGAGATGAGGCTATAAAGCAACTTCGGGAACAGTTATTGAAGGCGCAGGACAGGATGAAACAGCTGGCCGATAGGAAAAGATGTGACAGGAGCTTTGAGATAGGGGAATGGGTATTTGTTAAGTTAAGGGCCCACCGCCAGCAGTCTGTAGTCAGCAGGATTCATGCCAAGCTAGCAGCTAGGTATTTTGGGCCTTACCCCATCATAGGTCGTGTGGGAGCTGTAGCCTACCGTCTCAAATTACCTGATGGATCTCGGGTACACCCAGTGTTTCATGTTTCTTTATTAAAAAAGGCTGTGGGTAATTACCAGGAGGAAGACACACTGCCCGAGCTAGAGGGAGAAGGGGGTGTGTTGATTGAACCTGAAGAAGTACTTGCTAGCAGAAATATTCAAGTGCAAGGTGACAAAGTGGACCAAGTACTCATAAGGTGGAAGGGACAGATGATAGAGGAAGCTACTTGGGAAGACAAGATTGCTATGAGAAGTCAATTCCCAAATTTCTGCCTTGAGGACAAGGCAGCTTTTTCTGGAGGGAGTATTGATAGACCCCGTATGCAAGAGGAGGGGCCAAGTGAAGTCTTAGCACATCACCATTCCACTGTGGGCCCAAAGGTATGGTACGTATATTCTAGAAGAAAGAAGAATGCAGCCAATACTAATGACAGTTAGAGCTTTGCTGACGTGGAGAGAAGAGATTGGTTGTTTACATGAGCTATCCATCACTTCCTGAATAAAAGGAGGAGTAGGTACTAGGGAATCTCATCTTTAGATCATTGCAAGTTTGTTAGTAATGATTAGGCAGGTACTACCTGGCCTACGGAGCTGAGCTCTGGTTGTTTCCCAATTGTATTACTCCATTTTCATATTATCAATAAAGCTCAATTTATATTATTCATCGCATTTCACTGTTCTATTAAATTGGTTCCTAACACGGAGCGCTGTGCGATCCTATGGGTGGCTCAGAAATTTTAACAGAGTGCATACAGTGCAACAGACAATAAAACAATAGGCATCATATCCTCTCTTCTTTTTATCATGGTCACTAACAGAACACATCTGAAAACCTGAACAGTAATAAGAGTACCATACCTCCAACTACGAGTAACAATCCTGCGATCCAGAAATTAGCATACATCCACAAAATAAGGATACCAAAGAGCCCTACGATAAAAATCCCAGGAGTATAACCCAAGTATTGGACAGCAACCTGAAGCATTCAATTGAATTTGAAATCATCACACCATTAAACGATAAGCTAATAGACACGCTTTGAAAACCGGTGTCTTACTGAAGTAAGCAATAATAATTACTCAAAGAACAGCCGGAAAAAATTCTCGCTGGCACGTTCATACACCTCGCCGGGCGAGATGTGCCCAGGAAGGAGGACTTTGTTTCCGGGTTTCATCTCAAATCGATCAAAAATGACATTTTTCCACTTCTAAATGCATAAATGTTGTAACTTTAAGTGTTTAACATCATTTATAGCATAAAAGTAAAACTATAAACATGAATAAACAACCAAAAGCAAGAATCATGTGATTTATTCATGCATTTATTCAAAACTTCATAACAACACAAATCCTTTAACAAACATCTACAAATTCCCATTTTTAAAACCAAGTTTCATAATTTCATTTTGCAAATGGTTCATAGTTTCTATTTCAACATTAAAGTAATCATTTTTTGGTGATAAAAATTCTAACCCAAAAGAAAAGAGTGAGGGAAGATTGGGATGGAGAAAAGTAGTTTTCTCCTCCTCCCTTAGTCACCCTAGAATACTATACTACTCTCCTACCTTATCAAGTTGAAATCTTTAGTCTTCCTCTTGTTGATTCTACCCTTGTTTCTCTTCTTCCTTCTCTTAGCTCCTTTCTTCTACTTCTCTCTCTACCTATTTCTTCAAAAAAAATATGAACTTCTAACTTATGAGACCTCTACTCTCTATTCTCTAGGTTTAGTCTCTTCTCTAACAAAACACCACATACCATTCTTTCTCATTTATTTGCTCTTGGGCATGGCCCATTTATTTACTAACTCTATGTATTCATATGACTAATTAGTAGTTCTAACTCACTTCATTAACTTTCTAATTAATTAACTCATACTAATTAATTAACTAAGGATTCTCAACTTAGTTTAATAATTTTATTTAATTACTAAAATACCCCTTAACTCTCTCCCAAAACATAATAATCAAATAAATCACATAAATTTAAATAAATAATAAATAATCACAAATTCATATTTATTCTAATACGGGTGTTACATAATCATAATCAAACAGAAATTATATTTTTCAAGATATAAATACCCATAAAATATGACTATTCATAGCAAAAATCATGTTGATTTTTTCTCACAGGGCATTTATTTATTCAAATATTTTTTACCCTTCACTTAGATTGCTGTATAAATATTGCCACAATTTCACCTATTAATATTCAAATGTATGTTTTTTAAGAAAAGAAGCTTAAAACAACTTTATTTTTTTGCTATGAATAGTGATATTTTATGATATCTATATCTTGAAAAATAGAATTTTTGTTTGATTAAATAGCATTTATCTCATGAATTTGCTCAGGTGATAATTTGTTATTCGAATTTATCTTATAGAATTGAGTGTACTCCAAATTATTTTAGCTTAAAGCAACTTATATTTCATTTTAGAACGTTGAATCCACCAATAACATAATAGTAACTAGTTAAAAGGAAAAATAAAATAAAATAAAACAATAAACTGTATTATGAAAGATTGAAAGCATCCAACGTTACTTTTTTAATTGACCAATCATATACAAAACCACCTTCTTTCTCTAAAGAAAATTACTTTTGTTATCCTATAAATTATGAAACGCATCCTACAAAAATATCAAAATATCTCTATTTGTTACTTAAATCACAAACACCCCCTAACAATTTTTATTTTTATAACGTCTAGTATTTAAGTAACAAAAGGGTAAAATGATTATTTCGTAGGGCGCACGAATAATCTATAGGATGACAAAAATATTTTTCTTCACTAAATATAAAGAACAAGCCTAAAGGATTAAAATTTGGAAGGCTAGGATTAAAATTTGGAAGGCTTTAAGAAAAGTAACCCCTCTAATGTGAACCAAGCATAGCTAAGATGCAGATGTTTTCTATTCCAGCCCTTTACGTTTCTTTTTCACCCCTTGGATTTCCTGTTTTACCCTTCAATAAAAACTCTGGTTTCTATAAACCAAAATTTTTTTTACCTTAAAATACAACTTTGGTTTCTAGAAACCAAATTTTCCTGAAATTTGAACTAGAAAAATTTCGATTTCTGCGAACCGATTTTTTTATTAAGGGCAAAATCGAATTTTTAAAGGGTATAAAAGAAACGCGGGGGGCTGGAAGTGAAATCTTCTAAGATGTATTAATAGAAAGGAATTTAAAGGTGAATTTCAAACATTACTCAGTTAATAGAGACATTATATGTAATATGTAGGAACCAAATTTCAAACCCTAGTACACTTATTTATTCACACTTTTAAAGGTGGATTTCTAACCACTAGGATACTTAAAAAAAAAAAAAAAAGTTTGAAGGAAAAGTAAAACATTTGTGTATATAACTAAAAATTGAATACTGATGATAAAATTTGAAGGCAAATGAGATTATTTTTTTTTTATTAGCATGTATATACAAAGAACCAAAAGTAGTACTTAGTAACCATTGAAAATAGCACTTTCTAATTCTAATATAAGAACAAAGGATACAATATAGGCCATAGATCAATGTCAACCAACTCATGTTTCAGTTCTGAAAACCTTAAGGAGACCATATGAGCAATGTGAGAAACTCCTAGAAACCAAGGTTTTTTGCACAATCAATATAGCTTAGTGTATAAATATATTTATGCATAGGAAATGTGGTAAAGAAAATTGGCAACCTTGGCTCTTATAATTCACCACAATGCTGTTTCATGACTCATCTATCTTGTTCTTAGTGTTGCTAGCCATTTCTTCTAGTTTTGATCTAAGCAATCCATTTCGGTTTTCTTCTACAAAATGTTTAACTCCATCCAATCCCTTAGGGATAGGCAATGAACTATGATTTTTCCCTATTGAGCTTTTCAGCATGACGTTCTTCGCCATTGGTTTTTCCCTTTCTTTTGAGGCAATTTGAATGGACTCCAACTTTTCCTGCGTTTCGAGGTCTCGCAAAAGAGACCAGATGCTAACGCCTGTTGAAGCCACAGGTCGAATGCCTCTTCATCTTCATCCATCATCATTTCGGCGTCCAAATCCCATGGGAATCTACTTGAGTTGCAGCGTTGGCTTTTCTCTAAGCCAACCATGTTTACATGGAAGCTCGGTCGATGAGTATTAGGCCTACAAGCCATTCCCTGCACAAAATAAAGTAAGTTGTCAGGTACAGAACGTTGAACACCACCTATAACCATATCAGTTGGAACACCGTCTGTAGAGTAGATTTAATTTAACACTAAATCAGGTCTAATGTTGTCAGTAGCAGAAACTAACGACTTGTTCAAATTCCAATACACTACAGTGATATAGTATGGCTACAGCCACTATTTGACAATACTTTGTAATAGATAGCGTAACGCAGAACAATAGTGATTTGTTCGAATTCCACTACGTTGTAGTAGTATTGTTATAGCCGCTGTTTGACAACACTGATAAGTTCAAGATGAATTATGTGTACCAAGAATATTGCTTGCAGAATGCACTGACCTGACATATAGCCCATTCTGATACGTCAAATATTTTGCTCTCCGCACAAACAAAAGCACGGGGAATCTCCACCTATGAAGAGAAGATTAAAGTTCAGAAACTCGATGTAAACAATGAAATGAAGTGGATAAAATCATTTGCTATGAAGAATCTACCTTTTGAGGCCTGTTGAAAACCAAGGACCCCTTATATTCGACCCAACCATCTCCATCCTTCGCTTGATGAAACTGACAGCAGTCCTGCTTCCAATGAAGATGTAAAATTCAGAATTAAGATAAAGTGCACACACAATTGAGACAATTCAATATCCAGATGTGAAGTAACGAAATCAGACCTGACACCATCTTGCTTTGGCCTTGGTCCTGTTAGTGCATACCCAAATATGTGAATTCCCACACTTTGTGCATTGTATACGTCTCGATTCTTCAGTACGGTATTCAGTATTATCCTGATGAGAAAACATGTACCATCAGTATTTTTCTAATACAGATCATCAATCTGGAAAATGATTCAGAAACAGAAACTCAAAGTCTCATACATATAATCGCATTGCCTTCACTATGGATCATGTAAATATTTGAAATAACCATATTTGTGAACAAACCAAGGAACTACCAACATTACTAAGGAGTAATTTATAAGATTCTTCAGACTCATATGCACAGAACTTAAGTAGAATGTGTTGGTCATTTACAAGAATATTGTCAGATTTACCTGATGTGAGCTACTGTGGGATTTCTGGCAGACACTTTTAGCCATGGATTCTTCTTTTCTCAATTGTTCATCATAGTCTCGCTTCTTCACAGAGTCGGAAAGAACCTAAGACAAATTTTCATACATGTTAAAGATTAAAAAGTATTTATGTATGCATATTATAATACAAATTTATAAGATAGCCTGTGCAGCTTTTAGATATAACTTTACCTCGTATGCACATTGAAGCTTCTTAAATGACTCACTTGACAAAGAACTGCCCATGTTTTTATCAGGATGCACAAGCATAGCCTACATGATCAAATAAAATGATAACAAGCCGGTTATTGTTTTGATTTATGTTATAATTGTAATTGATATGTTCTTAACTAATAATTACAAAAATATCATCTCATTTTGTTTACTGTTCAAGATTTTGAGAAGGAAATGGTAAAAATAGAAAACAAAGTGAAGTAAAGACACAATGCCACTTTTGCAATTATTAGTAACTCAAATGAAAATGACAACAGAAATAAACCAAACATCCTTTAATTTCGACAGTAAATACGACATTATACCATAAGTCAAAATTCGATTCTGCAATATTGCAATGTGGTACTAATATACTTAAAGAAATGTGAAACAGCCTGAATAAATATATTGGTAGCAATGAAGCAATACAAAATATTTTGATAACAAATACCTTTTTCCGGTATTCCTTTTTCAAAATTGCTGCATCGATCTTTTTGTGGCGAATAAATCCAAGGGCTTCATAATGATTAAGACTCTTCAATATCCTTTTCATTTCATCAATTGAATTTGTTTCCTCTTTAACAACTTTGTTAACCGGAAGTTCTTTCTGTTTATCAACAACTGATGTGGTGACAGCAGGTGGTTTACTGGATGATTTGCATGAATGCAAATTCTCTGATTCAACCGGTGGGATAGGAAATTCACACTCTTCAGAGAAGTCGTCTTCAACAACTGTTTCGGATTGCTTCTGCTCTTCAGAATGCGAACTTTCACTCATGTTATCAAACCATTGGAGCAGAAAATTCAAAATGTCGTTTGAAAGAAATGCAAGGTTTATGGCAAGGAAAACACCTAGCCATCCTACTGTTACTTGAACAGAGTACATAGCATATGCGGTTCCAATTAATACCAGAAACCGTGCATGATTTAGGGAGACAAAGCAACCTGCATTCGTGATTGAAAAACAAAATTTCAGGATTGTAGGAAGAGAAAATGAGTAGAGAGAAAGAGACGTGAGAACACTGAAATAGAATGCACCACAATGTGTAGTGACTATCATATTTATATCATTATATTATATAAATTCGGTTAAGAGAATAGTACATTAAAAAGAAAGCGTAATGGCATTACGTAGCACCAGTATTTTGGATCAAAGGCATGTCTCCTAGTTTGACAAATGTGATTACATTCAATTACTTTCACTGTTTTAAATTATTACTGGTGTCAACATGTCACTGTTGTGCCCGTGATTGTGCTTCATAGATAATAACTCTTAACAAGGATGAAACAATGGATAAATATTCGATTAAGCCAACAAAAATAGATGTGCGCCTTCGCCCTCATAGAACATCAACCGAACAAAGTTTCATGATGATGAAAGCTAATAACCAACTTCAGAGTCATATAGACATTAAATAGAAGCCAAGCCTCTTGGTTGCTGGGAAATAGTCGAATTAGAAAATGTCAAAAACCATTACAACGGAAAAATATTGCCTTAAGTATGAACATATTTACTGTATAGGGAGGAAGAGAGAAATATCATAAATAAAAGGATTGTAGCACAGATCATAATATCCTACCTAGATTACAAGTAAGAGCTAATCTAAACTAATTGGAACTATCTAACACCACAGAAAATGAAAATGGGCCAAGGCCGAGCAAAATAAATCAACTAGATTAAGCCTAAATTAAATAAGAACAAAAATAAAACAAATTGACACGGTTAAGGGGCAAAAATATAGCAAAATCATAATTCGAAATTGATCCCAACAGCTCCCAAGCCCATAAGGTAATCAAGAACGTGTTGGATGCAAAAACTCGGAGCACTGTGCGATCCTATGGGTGGCTCAGAAATTTTAACAGAGTGCATACAGTGCAACAGACGATAAAACAATAGGCATACCCTCTCTTCTTTGATCATGGTCACTAACAGAACACATCTGAAAACCTGAACAGTAATAAGAGTACCATACCTCCAACTACGAGTAACAATCCTGCGATCCAGAAATTAGCATACATCCACAAAATAAGGATACCAAAGAGCCCTACAATAAAAATCCCAGGAGTATAACCCAAGTATTGGACAGCAACCCCAGCAGCAACCTGAAGCATTCAATTGAAGTCTTGTAAGGTGGACTGTGTAATAAGTGTTCAAATCTATATAAATAAAATAAAAATGTACCATAATATTTTGAACTCAAATTAGGATAATTACTAGACAATACAAATTATAAAATGCCAAGATAAGAAACCACTAAACGGAAATAAGAATAAACTTGAAGCCCTCCAGAAAAAAAGCATACATTTTCCACACAGAGAAATTAAAATCATTGCAATTTGCAACTGAATAAACGTAGAACTCAATGACATTAACATCAAGATAACCACCCGAAGCTAACTTTGCTACAGATAATACTAATTGATACATCAACATCATCCATTACTCTCCCAAATTTTGAAGGTAAGAGTCTAATTTTCATCATTATTTAATGCTTGAAACTTATCTCTATAAGAAAATCCTTATAATGTATTCCCAATTTTAAAATACCAATCAAATCCTGATAGTATGCTTCATGTACAGGCAACTGTAAAGATCATCACACCATTAAACGATAAGCTAATAGACACGCTTTGAAAACCGGTAACTTACTGAAGTAAGCACTAATAATTACTCAAAGAACAACCCGAAAAAAATTCATAAATGGAATATAAGCAATAATAACAGAGATCAAAACCAATAACAGAAGCAAGAATGAAGATTCTAAAAGGTCAAAAAATGAATAAATACCATACTAACAAGCACGTAAACCACGCAATACATCGAAGTGAGACTAAGAAAGCAGCTCCACATTATAAGCAGGAGCATCACTGAACCAAACCTAATGAAAGACTGAAACCCCCTTATAGCCGAGTCCTTCCAAAAAATCAATGATAACTTAAGTAAGCTCCCCAATTTTGAGCAACCCTTACACACCATAGGCCAATGGCGTTCCACAAACATCGAAGTTCTGTCTCTACAACAAACCACCACAGTTCGAGCACGCCAACAGGCATCTTTTCTCGACCTAACCCATTGCCAAACTTGATTAAACAACCCTATATCCTCCATCACCATTACCTCTTCAGATTCCACGATGAAATTGAAACCTCACTCCTAAGACTAAAACTAAAACATCATCAAAAGCTATTGATAATGATAACCATCACCAGAAATCCAACAACCCTTATATCTAAACATTTGTAATTCCAAATCATCAATGCTACTACCCATAAAAATAAAATCAACTTGATCTACCAAATATAACTAAATTAATAAAACCAACTACTCCAACACCATAAATAAAAGACACAAATATCACGGATTTCACAAGTAAAAATAACTCAAACTCCAAAAAGAAAAAAGATGTAAAATGGATCAAAAGAGAACATTGTGCAAGTCCATGATAACACTAAATACTATCACCGTCAAAAGTGAAGTAAATTGCTTCCAAAATAAGCTTCCAAAAAAAGCTACAACTGTTCACAAAAGCCTCAAAAACCAAACAAAACAAAGCAACATAAGTAGATAAAAACCCTTTCTTTTTCACAAAACACAATGTGATTCTTCAACTTTTTCAACGACCCCACTTAAAACAAAAAAAAAAACTAGCACTGAGGAAAAGGGTTTTCAAAAAAGGGAAGAGAATGAAGAAGAATATTGGATTTGGATTGAAGGAAAAAACTTGGATTTTGTTTTATTTTTAGTAATTTTTTATTTTTTTCCCTATGAGGGATTGCTTGTGAAAAAGTGTTGAAAAGTTTTTGTGAAGAGAAGAGTGAGAGAGTTGTTTTTGTTTTTGTTTTTGTTGCAGAGAGAGAGAGAGAGAACGAAATTGACATCATATTTTGTATTTTTAATTAATATATCTTTTTAATTAATAAATTTTTAATTAATATTATTATTTTGTTTGCTTTTGTGGATTAGGGCTGGAGAGATGTGTAATAATGAGGCAATGGGTCCATACCAAGGGAAATTCTTTGGTACATACAGTGTACCCGTACATTGTTGACATAGTTAACAAATAGCAAGTAATAAATACAGGTTTTGTTTTTTTATTGATTTTCTATTTTAAACGCTACTTTTTAATATTTACAAATGTATCATTGGCATAAATATAACCATCAATAATGTTCCACAATAAATCAAAGCATCAATCAAATCTTTTAACCTAGTTTTTTTTTTCTTTTAACAATATTCAAATAGTTTTTTTTGGTAGAAATATATTGTAATTCATAAATTATTAAAATGTAAATCCTTAATTTTTTTACCGTTTGATTAAAATATTCACTCTTTTAGCACCAAAAATAAAATATTGTTCACCTTATGTATCCTTCAAATATTTTAATTTTTAAGTTAATAAAATGTGTATCCTTATGTATCCTTCAAATTTATTTTTTAAATATTATTAGTTTAAAAAGTTTAAAATTTATTTACCATTTAACCATAAATTTATTTTTTTGTACATTTTTTTTTAAAAAATTAATATGTGTATATATTTTATCATAATATTGTTAATTTTTAGTGATTCGTAATATTTTATAGAGTTAAATAAGTGTTTTATCTCTGCAAAAGTATTAAATTTAATTTTCCATCTTCTTAAGTTTTTTCATTCGTACTAAATTTTTATGAAGCAATTTTAGTCATGTTATTAAGTTGATGTGTATTTATGATTATTTTGCAAATATGTATAGAGCATTATTAGGGTTTGATCTAGAAATTTTGATTTCTTTAGTCACAATTGACATTATTACTTGAGGTTTAACTAAGTTTTCTTATGAACTGGTTTCATATTTAATCTAGCGAGTTCAGGCTTAACTGTTTGATTGTCGAAATTTGAATTCTTAAGTGTTTCTCATTTCAATTTGGTCAAGTTGAACAGTTAGACTGGGGATATTTGATCTTCTTAATCCATTTCAATCTAGTTGGTTGTGAGTTAACAATAATTTCATAATAACTAGATTGAACCATGAGACTGTTGAAATTCAGCTTCTTAAGTGTTTATTATTCCAATTAGGTCAAGTAGAGTAGAATAACCGAGATGAATTGATTCTCATAGTCACAATTGAAAAAATTAGTTGATTCTCATAGTCGTAATTAATTTAATTAGTTGACGTTGAACTGTTAGATTGTCGACATTTAAACTGTAAAGTGTTTTCTATTTAATTTGGTCAATTTATTTCCTTGGTTCTTATCGGGAGAATTGGTAGAGATTTAGTAATTCGTTTCTGATAACTGGTAATTCGAATTACTAAGTCTCTACCAATTCTCCCGATAAGAACCAAGGAAATAAATTGACCAAATTAAATAGAAAACACTTTACAGTTTAAATGTCGACAATCTAACAGTTCAACGTCAACTAATTAGATTAATTACGACTATGAGAATCAACTAATTTTCTCAATTGTGACTATGAGAATCATTTCATCTCGGTTATTCTACTCTACTTGACCTAATTGGAATAATAAACACTTAAGAAATTGAATTTCAACAGTCTAATGGTTCAATCTAGTTATTATGAAATTATTGTTAACTCACAACCAATTAGATTGAAATGGATTAAGAAGATCAAATATCCCCAGTCTAACTGTTCAACTTGACCAAATTGAAATGAGAAACACTTAAGAATTCAAATTTCGACAATCAAACAGTTAAGCCTGAACTCGCTAGATTAAATATGAAACCCGTTCATAAGAAAACCTAGTTAAATCTCGGGTAATAATGTCAATTGTAACTAAATAAATCAAAGTTTCTAGATCAAACCCTAATAATGCTCTATACATATTTGCAAAATAATCATAAATACACATCAACTTAATAACATGACTAAAATTGCTGCATAAAAATTTAGTACGAATGAAAAAACTTAAGAAGATGGGAAATTAAATTTAGTACTTTTGCAGAGATAAAACACTTATTTAACTCTATAAAATATTACGAACCACTAAAAATTAACAATATTATGATAAAATATATACACATATTAAATTTAAAAAAAAAATTGTACGGAAAAATAAATTTATGGTTAAATGGTAAATAAATTTTAAACTAATAATATTTAAAAAATAAATTTGAAGGATACTTTTTTTTTTGACAAAATTTGAAGGATACATAAGGATACACATTTTATTAACTTAAAAATTAAAATATTTGAAGAGTTCAAAAAAAAAAAAGAATTAAAATATTTGAAGGATAAAAATTAAGGATTCACATTTTAATAATTTATGAATTACAATATTTTTCTACCAAAAAAATTATTTGAATCTTGTTAAAAGAAAAAAAAAAACTAGGTTAAAAGATTTGATTGATGCTTTGATTTATTGTGAAACATTATTGATGGTTATATTTATGCCAAGGATACATTTGCAAATATTAAAAAGTAGCGTTTAAAATAGAAAATCAATAAAAGAAACAAAATCTGCATTTATTATTTGCCATTTGTTAACCATGTCAACAATGTACCGGTACACCGCCACATAATATGTGTAGCAAATAATTTCCCTTTATGTAAACCAATCATAATAATCCATATCAACAATGTACCGATACACCGCCACATAATATGTGTACCGTAGTGTTCACCCCATACCAAAACATGAGTTTGGTAATTCTCATTGTTTTATTTTATTTTCAAATTTTTTTCAATTTATTTCATTTAAAATTAGGACTTCTCTCTTTTTTTTTGTAAGAAAAAAATTAATAAAGTATCTCTCAAAAAAATAAATAAGGGTTTTTTATTTATAAAAAAAAGTTATTGAGAAGATTTTAATCTTAAGTTTTGTTTGGCAATTTCAAATTTTGAACTTGTTGTTTATAATTTATAGTTTGTATAATTATATTTAAAAAATTATTTAACATAATATTGTTTCTGATTCTTTTATTAAAAAAGATACTAAATTTACAATCAAATTATATTATAGTGTCATATAGTTATTTTGTATAATATCTCTTCAAATATTTATATATGCGATTTGATTAAAAAAAATGGTAATGGTAATAGTAATTATTTCATTACTTATCAATATTTTATTTTTGGTAACTCGGATTACACCTAAATAAAAATTTGGTAATTGTTTTTAGTAGTGTTTTTCACTATGTTTAGTAAAAAAATAGTACATCAATTTGGTAGATAAAAGGATTTGTAATTTTTTTTTTTAATTCCAAGATTTTGTAATTACATTAATAAAAAATTGAATTCATTTTTTTTGACACAAAAATTGAATTGATTAAGTTAGGTGTTTTTTTTTTTTTTTTTGTCAATTTTGTAAGGTGAATAAGTTGAAGTACAAAGAGAGATCTTAAATTAACAAGGATATTTTAATATAAAAAATTTAGTTTACAATAATAAACAATATAATAATTTTTTTCCAAATATGCAACTATAATATATTAGATTATATTTCATTGTGTGTGTATATATATATTGAAAAAAAAATTAAATTTTTTTTCACCTTAAATACTACTAATAAATAAATTAGTGTTTTAGTTATATGTGTGAAACGTGAACTATTTGTAACGACACATATATGGTATTCTATTATTTTACTATTGATGCAGGTTTATCAAATTTTCACAAAATATGATAAAAATATATAACTCTCATCTCACTTTGTCATCATTTTCAAAGTAGAATTCATATTTAAAATCTTGGTTTAATCGCTTTCACTTTGTAAAGTAACTTTCAGCAAATGGTATGGTTACAATTTTACATACACATATCCTTTACCACTTAAAGTAAATTTATAATTGTGTAAATAAAAAAGTAAATATATAATTAGACTCGGATAATTTAAATATGGTGAAATGAAAAATCTCATATTTAAATTTAAATTCATTTATATTTTCTTTGATGTTGAGCTATCAACTAAGATACATCAATAAAATTCACATACATCTGTAAAATCTCGTATGAAAATATTCAGCCTAACCATTGTCAATTGAGCTATGTGTTTATTCTATATACATTATTTTTTACTAATGTTATCAAATCATCTAATAGTATTAATAAAAATTTTCCAAAATTCAACAATTTTTTCATTATTATTATAAAGAGAAACAAAAATAATGTTTTTTGTTGTATAATAACAAAATTTCAAGTTAATAGTGGTTTTTTGTTGTATAATAACAAAATTTCGTGTAATGTTTCAAAATCATGTCATCTAGTACTAGTTTTGATAAAGAATTTCTAAAAAGAAATGTGTTTTATTTACTTTTGAAAATCAACTTAATTAACTTGAAGCCCATAACAGGTGGAGGAAATTATTCTCACGTAGTTTGTTTGTCAGTATCCTATCACTACAAGAAATATGATTTTTGGCAGCGACATTGTCGCTGCGAAAAATACAAAGTTGCTGCGAAATGTATTTTTCGCAGCGAAAAAATTATCGCTGCATGTCGCTGGCATAAGTGCCGTTGCGAAAAAGTCTTGCAAGGACAATTAATGTCGCTGCCATAACTAGTATTTTGCAGCAAAAATTAATGTCGCTGGCATAACTAATGTTTTTCAACAACAATTAATGTCGCTGACATAACTAGTGTTTTTTGTAACAACAATTATTGTCGCTGGCAAAAAAAATGTTTTTCCCAACGAAAAAATTGTTGTTGCATGCCGTTGCAAAAAGTTTTGGTCGCTGACATTACTAGTGTTTGTCAATAATTCAAATATTAATTTAATCTCCCATAAAATAATAAATATTAGGAATCAACGTTCAATATCAACAATTGATTGCTAAATTTTATTTATAAATTATGTTTCTCGTTCAATCTTTTTTTTTAATCAGTGAATTTTATTTATACAAAAATTCAAATACAAAGAACCAAAATACAAATTACAAGTCATTTAAATCATAACAAAACCAAGTGGCCATTCACATAATATCAAAACATTAAATTAGAAAACACAAAAAAGCAACACTATTTTGAATGTTTATCACTTAATCCTATAAGAACACCACAAAATTTTTTAAGACACCGATGACTTGATTGCTTGCCCTTGTTCTCCATTGTTCATCATCTTATGTCATAGTCTTCACATTTTTCTTGAATTGCGTCAATATTCTTCAAAGCTTTTGAATATTAGATACCTTCTCGTCATAGCTTTTTTTATTGAAATTCTACTCAACTTTTAATGAGGTTATGTGTGGAACAAAGTGAGACAAGTGATTTTGAAAGGGAAAATTATATAAGTTGATGAATAATGATGACATGATGGAGAACTTGATCGGTTAAATTTTGAAGAGATCGAGTGATTAAATTTTGAGCAATACAAAAGAGAAAGAGGAGCGTTGGATGAATAGTAATCTACCGTATAGAAAGTTTGCAATATATGATCCAAGTGGATGAATTTATAGCTATTAGTATATAGATTGATTAATTAACAAATATTCCAAAATACATGGGAAATAAAATAATTAATGGATTATCTTTACTCAATTAATCATCACACTACATGATTATCGCGATTGTGATAGTGGGTATGTATGGAATGATACCGTCGAATTTTAAAAAATATAAAACAAACCACTATTTTTTTAATCCAAATAAAATTAATTTAATTAATCTACTTCTAATAATAATATATTAAAATTGATAACTACTATATTTACTAATTTGTCCTTATCAATTTTAATATTTTTTTTAAAATTTTGTATCCTTCATTGTAATTTTACTCTATTAACAATATATGTATAAAAATAGGAAGAAAAATAAAATAAGGATTAGAAGAAGTTTAGTAAAACAATTGTAGAAAAAAAAAAAAACAATAAAAGATTATATATGAATCTATGCATAAAAGTAGGAATAAAACAATAAAAATATGGTAGCTTTTTTTTATGCATAAAAAAATTATGTATATTAAAATTGCTTAAAAATAAATTTAATTCTTTAATATATTAATTAACAAGTTATGTTGTTGGTATAATTATAAGATTTTCCAACAACGTTATAATGTTGTTGTCAAAAAGGAGATACGAAACATAAAAATAGGAAAAAAAATATTCAGTTAAAAGAAATTTACGCAAAAAATAGAAACATAAACTACAAAAAGTAGTAATTGTGTGGTTTTTCAGTGACTTTACAAAGTTGTTGCAAATAATCTATAGTATTAAAAATATAAAAATAGAAAGAAAAAAAAACAAAAAAGATAATAATTTTAAGTTAAAACAAATCTACGCATAAATATAGGAACAAAAACCATGATAAAAGATATGTATAAAAAAAAAAATTTATTGGTTTTTCAGCGACTTTACAAGGTTTGTTACAAAAAAACTATACAATTAGCGACAACAATAATTATTGTTGGGATAAGTAATTTTTTCCAATGATAACATAATTGTTGAGAAAAAAACTAACTTACAACAACAATTTAAATTAGTTGCTGCTATATGTATATTTTTGTCAGCAATTTGAATGTCGCTGCAAAAAAGTCGCTGCGAAAAATCTTATTTCTTGTAGTGTATAATTGAATTAAACTTAACAAAATTGTCCTTGTCACCCATGTGACCATAAAGTAAACATTTTTCATTCCCCAAATGATAACCTTTTTTTACTTGTAGATTTGGCTAAGAGCAGCTTAATTTAATTATATGAAAACCAAATTAGCAGACACAATTTAATTGTGTATATTCTTTGTTTCTCTCAATTATCCATAATTTAATTACTGGTATAAATTATTGTTTCTTGCACAAACTTTTATCTTCTCATAGTTTAAAGTAATCATTAAAAAAACAAGTTAAAATAACATTAGAGTTATTATTCATATACTCCCCTCCGTAATACTTTATAAGTAAAATTGATTTTTTTAAATTCATTGTAAATTTAATGTATTGTGAATGGAGTATGTATTAAGAATTTTGGTTTTCTTAAACATATTGTTAGAGGTTCTATTTTTTATTCATACATATAAAAATTAATTATTATTTAATAACGGCGGAAACTTCATATCAATATATGTAACAAAAAAAATTCGTTAAAAACTAATATAACAATTAACTTATGAATATTTGGTAGGATTCTCTAGTAAAAAAATTTAGACTTCTCTAGTAAAAAAAATGTAGACTTTCTGAAGGAGTTTATTTGTATAAGTAACATTTTCCATAAAATAAACAAAAGTACAAGAACAAAAACAAGACCTATTGGCATTCCATCTTTGATTTCATTAATTATATGCTCTTAAGATCCAAATTAGGAGGCACATGTCTAATTATCTATCCAAGTCAAACAAACAACCCTTTATATTTCTTATTTTAGATAGGTTCTCACAGCTGGAAATTTTTATGACATTGAGGTTGAGCTAAATTTCTCTAATCATACTAATGTGTCATATAAAATAATTCATACCTTGGTGGTCACTTAATTTATTTTCTACTCTGAATTTCTTAAAACTTTACCAATCAAATGGTGATTGTCCGGATAAACAAGTTACATTGCCAGCTACTAAATATATCATTGAAAGGGTTAGAGTTCGAATTTCAAATTATTTATAGTGTGAGACTGACCACTAAAATGGTAAAACGATTTTAAGAAACTGAACTTTTACCAAACAAAAGTTAAATGGTAATTGACTTAATACAACAATTACGATGATAGCTGCTAAAGATATTATTAGAGGGTCAGAGTTCGAATTTCAAATTATATTTACCGTGTGAGACTAACCACTATAATGGTTAATATTTTTGAAGAAACTGAAATTTTGACCCATCCAAAAATCAACATCTACTGATGTTGGCAAATAGTATTTATAGGGGAGTGTGACCCTTTCTTTTGTCAGGAAAATGACCTATTGACAAAGGGATTGAAACATAGGGTATGTATGGTCACCAACAGTCACAGGCTTACAAACAAACAAGTTGAGATGATCAAGTTCCATCCCTACTACAGTTTGCCAATTCAACTTCAAGTTCCATCTTTAGACTAAGATTCTCAATTTAGTTACATTTTTTGCTTCAAGTTTATGGATTTGGATTAGGGGCAGTCAACTGCACGGTGCAGTCGTTTTATAGCCGTTTGATCTTGATAAGACGGTTTAAATAAATACAGATTTTAAATCACAGTCATCCGATCTTGATCAGACGGTTATAAATAGACCGACTGAACAACTGCATAAAAAAAATAAATACACATAATCTGACCCAAGTTTATCTATCACCTTCAAGTTAATTAACTACTTTCTTCAGAAGGATTTATGATAAGTTGTAACACTATTGCTCCTACTTCATGCATGCTATGTTTAACTTTTGAAAAAAGTTACTTTAAGATTGAACAAAAATTTTATTATGAAAAGCATAAACTATTTTTTTTATCTGATTACAAGTATAAAGATCACTTTTTATTTTTTAAAAAAAAGTTGTTATAGTTACAGCTTTTTTCACAAATTTCTGTAATTAGATTCTCAGAAGAATCCAAAATATGTATTCTTTTTAAATTCCATCTTTATTTAAAAGTTTAGACAAAATCCCTAAAAGATTTTTAAATTACTATTTTTTAAATAAAAAAAGCTAATAATAGATGATGAATGCTAAGAGCACATTCCCTAAAACTAGTTTTCAACATTGGATATTTAATAGATTATTTTAGAAAGACAAATAATAAGGAGAGAAACAAGAAGAAAAAAACACAACAAAAAGTAAAAAATATATCTTCAAAATTATCTATGAATATAAACTTTGTCCATATTTACACAACAGAACATTTATCGACTGGGAGGAACTTTTCGCACCCCCCAAAACCACTACGTATGTACACCTCCGAAAAAGAAACACAGTTTTTGTGCCGTATGGATGTATACTTCCGTACAAAATACAATGTTTATCCGGTCCAGAAACGGTCCTTCCGGAGGTTTTTTTGGCACTATGGGGGGTGAGCAAAGTTGTTATCTTAGCAACTTCCAAAACATGAGGCCTTACACCCAAAATAAACAAAAAATAACTCAAATAAGTATCGAAAGCCTGCAAAATTTACAAGAGATACAAGCCTAAGAAAATGAAATAATGTTTACATGCTGTGATCATATTGTGTAGTGAAGGTTGAAGCTGATATAATGGTAGTGTCCTGATGCTCCGAGGTAGACGATGTATCATTTGAAGATAAAGTCCTCGTATCGATTATACTTTCTTGTTTATGTCTAACTTTGAGGTCCATGAAATCAGAAATTAAGGCAGGTTTTGACATCTTACTGTCATCAACTTCCATCTCTCCTGTAAGCATCTTGACCACAGTAGACATGGATGGCCGACACTTCGGAGATTCCTGAGTGCAAAGAAGGCCAATCTTCAGAAATTTACAGGCCTGCTCGGCGTCGAAGTCCCCCTCTAGTGATGTATCTACCAGCGCCACTAATTCCTTTTGCTCGTAAAGATACCATGTCTGTAAGAACAAAAGATTAGCTAAGAGTGTAGGGCTAGAAATCTCATATCATACTTTAGAATATGATTATACTTATCAAATGAAATGCCAAAGCCTATAAAAAAACGGATTTAATTCATATATACCGTCTGCGGAAAGATTTTTTATACTGACAATCAATAATAATCGCGAAAACATGAAAAACATTTGACTTCAATTATAACTGTTTTAAAAATAATACCCTCTCTAGAATGAATTGTTCTTCTACTGGAAGTCGCGAATTTGTGTTGCATCTCCCACTGACTATCTCGATAAGGAGAACACCAAAACTGTAAATGTCTGCTTTTCGTGTAAGTCTCCCTCCTATCGCATACTCAGGTGCCAAATAACCTCTGAAAATAGACCATGCATCAGTAAATTTCTAACACAAAATCATTAATTAGAGACTGTGAATTACAATACTTACAGTGTTCCTGCTACACGTGTGCTGACATGAGTTGCATTTGCTGGCAATAACTTTGCAAGACCGAAATCGGATATCTTGGGTGTAAGGTCTTTGTCAAGGAGAATATTGCTTGCTTTTATATCCCTATGAATGATAAGAGGTCTGACTTCTTCATGTAGAAAGGCAAGCCCGCGTGCAACCCCAACACCTATTCTACACCGTGTTCGCCAATCAAAGAAGATACTATCATGACTTCCACCTGAAGAGAAGAGGAAAAAATCGATGAAAAAATAATTTGAGTAATGTTGAGCATCAAAGACTAGTTGATACAACTAATCCATGAAGTAAGACGAAAAGATTTTTCCAACAGTTTTCTCCAACAATATTTTGAAGAAATGCGACTGCTTAACGATATATAAAAAGAATGCATTTACCTAGAAGAGTTCGTGAAAGGCTATTATTCTCAAGATAATTGTAGACTAAAATCCTGCTATTTTTTTCCATGCAACAACCATATAACTTGACCAAATTTTCATGCTCTATTTCGGAGATCACATTGATCTCTGTCAAGAATTCCTTCACACCTTGTTTTGATTCAGCCGAAAGAACTTTTATAGCAGCAACTTTTCCATTTTTGAGTCGACCCTGATCATCCAAACCGTAATACAGTTCAGGTTTCGTAGTTATTAATATGAAAAGAAACAAAAAATAACGATCATGTAGTAGTTGAGTTTACCATGTAGACAGAACCAAAACCACCCTCTCCAATTTTATTGGCCGCACTAAAGTTATCAGTGGCATTCCTTAGTTCTTTGTAGGTATATATCTTAACATTTTGAATGCTTGAAATATCATCTGTTCAAAGTATACTCAATTAAAATCTCATATTGTAAGTAGAATTTTCAATGTATTATATCATAGATATAATAAATCAAGAATATAATCACATCCCTACAAAATTAGTCAAATTTAAAAAGTTATAACAATACCAGTGTTCGGAAAATAGCAGTTTATTCAAATTTTGGTATGGAGCAGCGCTACCGTTATTTGACAATATTTTGTACTAAATAGCATATTGCATAACAATAGAGATTTGTTTGAATTTCTCTATACTAGTGCTATAGCCGCTATTTAACAACACTGAACAATACAATCATGGTATTATTATCTATTGTAATTTGTTAGTTTCCTTACCTTCATCTTTGTCTAGATTGTGTCTTGTAGAAGGCAATGAAGAAGACGATTTCTTGCTGAATGAGAAAGGGAAACAGGTCATGGCGGATCGCTGAATATAAAAAGTATGTTTTAATGACAATCAAATTGCTTCAGAAGAAATCACTTCCAATGTCACCTGGTTTTAATGACAATAAAAAAGTCAGTATTGTTGTGAAGAATAATAAAGTGCAAATCTCATAAACATAATTGAAAATGATAAAGATGATGCAAAATACAAAGACCTTAAGCAAAACATAAAAAATGCCTTCATGTTTTGTCCAACATCCCAATGATATTGAAAATTTGGAACAATAGGCTCCTTTTATATAGATGCTATTAAGAGTCTCACACTAGATGAGAGATGACCTAAAAGTGGGCGCAATATTCACCTCACAAGCCGGTTTTGCAAGGGTTGAGTTAAGCCAACTCAAATTTCTCCAAGATCCATTGGACAGCCTACTATCAGACTTCCGCTATTAGGTCACCCACAATTTATATCCACGCGCCAAGCCCAATAGTGATGGCTGTGAGGGGTGCCTTAAGAGTCTCTCATTGGACGAGAGATTGTATCGTTATAAGTCAGAGAAATTTTCACCTTACAAATCCGTTTTGTAAGACTGAGTTAGGCCCAACTCAAAATTCTAAGAGAGGGCGAATTGCAAAGTAAATGAAGACCGGTCATAATTAAACTACAATGAAGGTAAGATATTACCATAACAAAATCTAAACAATCTATTTATGTAAATTCAACCGATTTATCCAATGTGTAATTTGAAGTGAAAATCTACAAAAAGGAAGATAGCTTGAAAACTCTATAATATGGAGGAAAGGAAACACTTTGCTCCATTGTTCCCAATGACATGAAGAAAAAAAAAGTGCATTACTTCAAATGTAAACAAATTTTTTGACTATATTCTATAATTTGATAATTTCTCTTTGCTCTAAGCTAAGCATCATGCGTTTATAACAAGCTATGTTCAAAAGTCAAAGTCTTCCATTATCTTAATAGTGGTTCAGTTTGTGATATTTTTCACATCTGAAAGAAAATCAAGAACAATAAAATTACTAAATTACCCTGAATCAAAACCAAACAAACACAAAACACCAAAATTAAGAACAAGAACATCCCAAAAAAGAATGTTGAGAAAAAACATCATACCCATCAATCAAAATGAAAAAAGATTGAAACTTTCATAAAGAAAACATAGAAATATAAACAAAACATAAACTTATACATAAAGGGTATAAATAAAAACAAGAGTGAAATGAAAAAAAAAAAAAATGTTACCTGAGAGTGAGAAGAAGTTGAAGTAAAGAAGAAGATGAAGAAGGGGTTAGAGAGAAGTGATGAAAGGGTGGAAATTGAATGTGATACTAATAAGGACCATGAAACGATGTAATAGTGTGTGTACACGCGTACGTTAAGGTTTGAATTTTCTCATTTTATTTGTTTTTTTGTTTTCGTTTTCAGATTACAACAAACAATATGACTCAAATGTGTCTGCTTGAATTTATTTTTGTCTGCTTGAAATATTCTGTGTCACCTTTGTTTCTTTATGTATTTTTTTACCATTAGTTCAATTAAAAGAAATAAATAAATATTGTACCAAAAAAATATTAACCAATACATAATTACATTTCATAATCTTATGAAATAGTGGTGAGAAGAAATAGTGTGTCAAAAATTAAGACTCTGTTTGGATTAGTTTATTTTTAAATTTATATGAAATAATTTATGCAAATAAATAAGTTTGTATGTATTATTATAAATTTTTTAAGATAATTAACGGTAAAACAACTTATAAAATTCAATTTTTGTTAATGGAAATGCAATATCATTCATTGAGTTGATGGATTTTTTTTAGAAGGGTATTATTGGTTTTGTAAGTCAAGCTTCTGAAATATGGTTGCAGCTCACAAGCTTCTGAAGTGTCTCAGGTTCTGAAGCTCAGCAACTTCTGAAGCTTCGCATCTTCTGAAGCTCAGCAACTTCTGAAGCTCAGCAACTTCTGAAGCTTCGCATCTTCTGAAGCTCAACAACTTCTGAAGCTTCGCATCGTCTGAAGCTCAGTGTGTTCTGAAGCTTTGCTTTTCTGAAGCTTTGTTTCAGTGAGCTATGTACAGCTGTATTTTCAGTTAGTTTTTTTTGTCCTAGGTAGTTAGGAAACTCTTGTATATATACACCTCATCCAATCAATAAAAAAAACAACACCTTTCATTTTCTCAATTCTTTTCAATTACCAAAAACTTTTCTCTAAGTTGTTCTCTTTGTTTGATTCATCCCCAACTAAGTGGTATCTAGAGCTTTGTATGTTCCAAGGGACCTTGATCAAGAAGTGATCAAGACTTGATCTTTACCAAGTCTTTCTGGTGTAGAAGGATTTGTTGGTTGATCACTACAATCAACCATGGCTGGAAACAACAATTTTCATGCAAACCTGCCAGTGTTTGATGGGAAAAATTGGGATACTTGGGTGAAGCAAATGAAGGTGATATTCACTTTTCAAGAGGTGTATGATCAAGTGAATGCAGAGGTTGCTCCACTCCCAGCAAATGCAAATGAAGAACAAAGAACAACTCACAGAGAAGCCAAGAGAAAAGACAACAAAGCCTGGTTCTTGATTCATCAGTGTGTGGATTCAAAGGTTTTTGAAAAGATAGCAGATGCAGAGACTTCAAAAGGTGCATGGGACATATTGCAGAAGTGTTATGGTGGTGATGCTAAGGTAAAGAAGGTCAAATTACAAGCATTAAAGAGGCAATATGAATTAATGCAGATGAAGGGTGATGAAAAGATCTCAGATTATTTCACAAGATTAGTGACACTCACTAATCAGATGAAGAATTGTGGAAGTAATCTTGAAGAACAAGAAACTGTAGAGAAAGTGCTTAGGACTTTAACTTCAAAGTTTGATCACATAGTGGTGACAATTGAAGAGACTAAAGATCTAAGTGAGGTGAAGCTTGAAGATTTGTAGAGTACATTGGAGGCTCATGAGATGAAGCATGGTGATAAGGACCAGGTCAAGGAAGATGAGCAAGCCCTGTATGCAAAATTCAAGAAGTTCCAGAACAATAAGAAAAATTGGCAGAAGAGCAAGAATGGCAAATAAAGTGTTGAAGACAAGCCTGAATCCTCTAATGGAGGAGGAGGGAAACAGAAGAGCAACCCAAAGAAGAAAGACAAGAGTCACATTCAATGCTTCAAGTGTTCAAAGTTTGGACACTATGCAAGTGAATGTGGGAATGAGAAGAAAATCAAGAATCAGAAAAATGGTGAAGAAGCAAATTTGGCTGAGAACAAGGATTCAGATGATGATGTAAGTTTCATGGTGACTATCACTGATGAGACTGCAGAATCTATGGAATGGTACTTTGATACAGGTTGTTCAAACCATATGACTGGAAACAGGAACATTTTGACTGATTTTGATAGTTGTCTCAACACAAAAATTAAACTTGCCAACAGTAAATCCATTGATGCTAAGGGAATTGGCAATGTAGTCATTCAGAGGAAGAATGGAAGAAAGTCAGTGATTGAGAAGGTCTTGTACGTGCCTGGGATGCAGTGTAACTTGATGAGTGTAGGTCAGTTACTTGACAAAGGATTCAAGGTGGTTTTGGAAGATGGAACACTGAAGTTGTTTGATTCAAAACAGAATTTGATCCTTAAGTCAATTCAAAGCAAGAACAGGACTTTCAAGACACAGTTGAAAGCAATTGAACATGAGTGTTTAGCTGCATCAACTGAGATCAAGGAAAGTGAACTATGGCACAAGAGGTATGGTCATTTGAATTTCAAAAGCTTGTCACTATTGAATTCAAAGAACATGGTGTTAGGTCTGCCTAGTGTAATAGCTCCTGTAGAGACCTGTACTATCTGTCTACTTGGAAAACAGCCTAGGGATTCATTCAAAAATCATCTACCAATGAGGTCTAGTGAGGTGTTGAATGTTGTACACTCAGATGTTTGTGGACCTATAGATGTGTTATCTACTGGTGGAAACAAATATTTCATAACATTTGTAGATGAGTTCTCTAGAATGACATGGCTGTATCACATAAAGGCTAAGAGTGAAGTCTTTGATGTGTTCAAAAAGTTTAAGGCACCGGTTGAGAAGCAAAGTGGAAAGCCAATCAAAGTGTTGAGAACTGATGGTGGAGGTGAGTATACTTCAACAGAATTTGAGAATTATTGCAAGAGTCAAGGCATAATTCATGAAGTTACAGCACCATACACTCCTCAACACAATGGTCTTGCTGAAAGGAGAAACAGAAGTATACTTAACATGGCTAGAAGCATGGTTAAGCAGAAGCAGCTGCCAAAGAGGTTTTGGGGAGAAGCAGTGGCTACTGCAGTATACATCCTCAACAGATCACCTACAAAGAGATTGGTAGACAAAGTTCCAGAGGAGGTTTGGTCAGAAGTCAAGCCAAGTGTGTCACATCTGAAGGTGTTTGGTTCCCTATGCTATAAGCACATCCCTGATGCCAAGAGAAAGAAGCTGGATGACAAGAGTGAAGCTATGATATTGGTAGGATATCATAGAACAGGTGCTTATAGACTGTACAATCCCATCACTGATAAGGTTGAAATCAGTAGAGATGTGAAGGTTATTGAGAATGATAACTGGGATTGGAAACAAAAATCAACATCTAAGAAAGCTTGTGAAGTGGACTTAGTTGATGATTCAGATCAGAACAATGAACCAACCACATTTGTGAATCAGAATCATGGTACAGGCCTTGATGAAGATATGCAAACTTCAAGTGATGATGATGACAGAGTTCAATCAATTAGACCTCAGAGACAAGTTCAAATTCCTAGAAGACTAGCTGATTGTGAGATGGCTTCAGATAACATAGTAGACAATGAAGGAGAAATTGTGCATTATGCTATGCTAGCTGATACTGAGCCTATTAATGTGAAGGCTGCACTAAAGAGCAAGGTCTGGAAGGAAGCTATGAATGAAGAGTTAAGGTCAATTGAGAAGAACAGGACCTGGGATTTGTGTAATCTACCATCAGACAAGAAAGCAATTGATGTGAAGTGGGTGTATAAGGCAAATCAAAACCCTGAAGGCAAGATAATCAAGTACAAAGCAAGGCTTGTAGC
Organism: Trifolium fragiferum; assembly: GCA_954870985.1. NCBI lineage: Eukaryota > Viridiplantae > Streptophyta > Magnoliopsida > Fabales > Fabaceae > Trifolium > Trifolium fragiferum. Next base: position 19,978,922 of record OX940789.1, read on the forward strand.
TAAAGGTTTCCTGCAGAGGCAAGGGTTGGATTATGATGAAGTGTTTTCTCCAGTGGCAAGGCATGAAACTATTAGGCTAGTGATTGCTCTAGCCTGTAGTAGAAGATGGCCCCTATTTCATTTAGACGTGAAGTCAGCATTTCTGAATGGACCCCTAGAGGAAGATGTTTATTTGAAACAACCTCCAGGTTTTGAGCTAAAGGGAAAAGAGGACAAGGTGTTGAAACTGCACAAGGCATTGTATGGCTTGAAACAGGCACCAAGAGCATGGAACAAGAGAATTGACAACTTTCTTGTTATGCAAGGTTTCAAGAAATGCAGTGTAGAGTATGGTGTTTATGTAAAAGGCAGTGATGGCAAGCATATGTTGATCATATGCTTGTATGTTGATGACCTGTTGGTGACAGGTAGCTCACCTATAGAAATAGAGGAGTTCAAATTGTTGAGACCTTTTAGGGTGTTGGCTTCATTTGGTAAAATAAGCCTGATTCCATGATGTGGAGCATGATGTGTGGCACATCAGGGTTCACATCTGGTCGCCCTACTGGACGCGCCTTTATTTATTTAAACGCGATCTTTTGAAAAAGATTTGTTTTTCAAGTATATCGTGCCAGCTTGCGCGCCAAGGAACAAGATAATCTTTCATGGTTCTGTTTTATTTTATTGGCCGACTTTGATCAAAAAGATTTGAAACAAACAATTAAAAGATTATGATCAAATAAATCTCAAAGAGAATTAACAAAGGCCAGCTGTTATTATTGAAGATCCAAGCCCATGAAACTTGTTCTATATAAAGGAAGACTGAAGACATAAAGGAGTACGAAGCCAAGAGTTGAAGATATCGAGTCTTAGGTCTTAGTCTGTTTATTGTTATTTGTGAGCCTTCACTTGAATCATAATTTTGATACAAGTAAGGACTGAGTTTGATAGAGTTGTAATCTCTAGTATTCTTTCTCCAAAGCTTTGAAGCAAGGAGTTAGAGTGTGCAACACTCAAAGCCGTTAGGTACGAGTGCATAGTTTTCTAGGAGTGTGTCTCCAAACTGAGTTTGTTATTAAATCCTTACTGGGTAAGGTTGAGGGGGAGTGAGCAGAGGTTCTCATATCTAGGAGTTCCTAGGTAGAATTAGCACGGGTAGTGATTAAGTGAGAAGTTGTAAACGGGGGAGTTTAGCTTTGAATTGATACTACCATAGTGGATTCATCCCTGGATTGGTATCCTCCAGAATAGGGCTTGTTATAAGTGCCGAACTGGGTTAACAAACTCACGTGTTCTTTTGTTTCCTGCACTTTATATTGTTTACTTGTTCATCAAGTTCAGTTGTTCACGATGTTGACACATTAGGCTACACATCGTACGATTCCTAAAGTGTACACATCGTGCTACACATCTGACACTTGCCACCAGAATTTCAATTGGCATCAGAGCAGGCACCCTGCCTGTTTGAGGGTGAGCTCCAGGGAAGTTACTTTCTGGAAACATGGACAAGGATGGAACAACGGTCAACAAACCACCCCTCCTGGATGGAACCAACTATGACTACTGGAAGCCAAGGATGATTGCCTTCCTAAAGTCACTTGACAGCAGAACTTGGAAAGCTGTGCTCAAAGGCTGGGAGCATCCCAAAATCTTGGATGCTAATGGTGTTGACACTGGTGTACTCAAGCCAGAGGAAGATTGGTCAGCTGCAGAAGACACTGCATCACTTGGAAACTCCAAAGCTTTGAATGCTTTATTCAATGGAGTGGACAAGAACATGTTCAGATTAATCAAGCAGTGTACTGTTGCAAAGAATGCCTGGGAGATACTCAGAACCACTCATGAAGGCAATGCCAAGGTAAAAAGCTCAAGAATCCAACTTCTCAACACTAAGTTTGAAAACCTCAGAATGAAAGAAGAAGAATCAATTCATGACTTTCACATGAATTTGCTTGAGGTGGACAATTCCTTTGAGGCTCTAGGTGAGAAATTGTCTGAAGAAAAGCTTGTGAGAAAGATGCTTAGGTCTCTACCCAAGAGATTTAACATGAAAATCACAGCTATTGAAGAAGCTCAAGACATCCCAAGTATGAAACTTGAAGAACTTGTGAGCTCGCTTCAAACTTTTGAGATGAACTTTAGTGAGCCAACTGAGAAGAAAGGAAAAGGCATAGCTTTTGTATCTCGTGCTGGTGAAGAGGAAGAAGCTGATGAATCAGATGATGACCTCTCAAATGACTTAGCCATGTTGGGAAGACAATTCAACAAGCTTCAAAGGAGGGTGGACAGAAGACCAAGGAGGAATGTGAGGAACATCCAGACTGACAACAGTAAAATAGGTAACACTTCAACAAAAACTAAAACTGATGATAAGTCAGCTCAGAACAAGGGTGTTCAATGTCATGAATGTGAAGGCTTTGGTCATATAAGATCAGAATGTGGAACATATCTGAAGAAGCAGAAGAAAGGCCTAACTGTATCATGGTCTGACGAAGACTCTGACACTGACTCAGAGAATGTTGCTGCTAATCATGTTAGTGCCATGACTGGGGTGGATAATACTGATGTCGAATCTGATGATGAAGAACTCACCTTTGATGAACTAGCCTCAGTCCATAAAAAGCTATTTATCAAGAGTGAGGAACTGTACAAGGTCAATGAAGAGCAGAAGGAAATCATCAGTCAACTGGAGACAGAGAAGGGTCAACTACAGAGTCAAGTTGCTAGTCTTGAAAGTGAAGTCAAGTTACTGTCAACCAACTTGAAAAATATGACCAAGTCTGTAAAGATGCTCAATCCTGGAACCAACATGCTTGATGAAATTTTGAAAGCAGGAAAGCATGCTGGTGACTCATCTGGTGTAGGATTTAAGAACAAACATCACAGCAAGAAGACAAATACTAAGTTTGTTCCTGCTCAGAAGAAACCTGACCCTGGCAGAATGTGGACACATCACACTCCACATCAGAGACCTGATGGCAAAGAGAAGTTTAATGCTTGGAGATGCCACTACTGTGGGAAGAATGGTCACATCAAGCCCTTCTGTTACAAACTCTATGGGTATCCCAAGAAAAGGCCTCAGGTGCAAGCCAAAACAGTAAGGGTCACTCCTAAGAAGATGTGGAAGCCTAAAGTTTCTGAAACTGCACATATTGCTCACACTTCTCTTAGAGCATCTTCTAGTAATGATTGGTATTTTGATAGTGGTTGTTCTAGGCATATGACTGGTGTTGAGAAATTTCTCACTAATATCAAGCCTCATACAACAAGCTTTGTAACCTTTGGTGATGGAGCAAAAGGTGAAATCAAGGGCAGTGGTAAACTCAGCAGCAAAAGCTTACCTGACCTAGATGATGTGCTACTTGTCAAAGGTTTGAAGGCTAATCTTATCAGCATAAGCCAACTATGTGATCAAGGTCTTAAGGTCAACTTCACAAAGAATGAGTGTCTTATCACTTCTAACAAAGGAGAATTGTTGATGAGAGGATCTAGGTCAAGGGACAACTGCTATCTATGGATTGCTGATGAAACAGCTCACTCCACTACATGTTTGATAAGTCAGGAAGAAGAAGTAAAGCTTTGGCACCAAAGACTTGGCCATTTGAATCTGAAGGGAATGAAGAAGATAGTGTCCAAGGAAGCTATTAGAGGTCTACCAAAGCTTAAGATTGTTGAAGGCAATATATGTGGTGAATGTCAAGTTGGAAAGCAGGTTCAGATGTCACACCCAATGTTACAACATCAGGTGACATCCAGAGTTCTTGAACTGCTACATATGGACTTGATGGGACCAATGCAGGTAGAGAGTATTGGTGGTAAAAGATATGCCTTTGTGGTTGTAGATGATTTCTCAAGGTTCACTTGGGTTAGCTTCATCAGAGAGAAGTCTGACACTTTTGATGCATTCAAAGAACTATGCCTTAGACTACAAAGAGAAAAGGATAATGGCATTGTTAGAATCAGAAGTGATCATGGGAAAGAGTTTGAAAATTCAAGATTCTCTGAGTTTTGTGCTAATGAAGGAATTGGGCATGAGTTCTCCTCACCAATCACACCCCAACAAAATGGTGTAGTTGAGAGGAAGAACAGAACCTTGCAAGAGGCTGCAAGAGTTATGCTACATGCCAAGAAGCTACCTTACTACTTTTGGGCAGAGGCCATGAATACTGCATGCTATGTACACAACAGGGTGACTCTGAGAAAAGGTACCTCAACCACACTGTATGAGATATGGAAAGGAAGAAAACCAACTGTCAAACACTTCCATGTCTTTGGTAGCAAGTGCTATATCTTAGCTGACAGAGAGCAAAGGAGGAAGATGGATCCCAAGAGTGATGAAGGAATCTTTCTAGGCTATTCCATAACCAGCAGAGCCTATAGAGTCTTCAACAACAGAACAAGAACTATGATGGAATCCATCAATGTTGTCATAGATGACTATTCAGACAATGTACCTGATGTTGATCCTGATGTGGACACATCTCACCCCCTGCCTGAAGACTCTGAAGTTATAGAGATTCCTGAGAAGACTGATCAGCAAGAAGATATGACTCCAGTGAACAAGGGTCCCTCTGTTAGAGTTCAAAAGAATCATCCAAAAGAACTCATAATAGGGAATCCTGAGTCAGGGGTTATGACAAGGTCAAGAGAGGTTGTATCCAATGCTTGTTTTGTGTCAAAGGTAGAACCAAAGAATGTGAAAGAAGCCTTGACAGATGAGTTTTGGATTGAAGCTATGCAAGAGGAGCTGAACCAGTTCAAGAGGAATGAAGTGTGGGATTTAGTTCCTAGACCTGAAGGAGTCAACATCATTGGTACTAAATGGGTTTATAGGAATAAATCTGATGAAAGTGGTGTTGTGACTAGAAACAAGGCTAGGCTTGTGGCTCAAGGTTACTCTCAGATTGAAGGAGTAGACTTTGATGAAACATTTGCTCCTGTGGCACGTCTCGAGTCCATAAGGTTACTTTTGGGAGTAGCATGTATCTTGAAATTCAAGCTATTCCAGATGGATGTGAAGAGTGCTTTCCTCAATGGCTACTTGAATGAGGAAGTTTATGTGGAGCAGCCCAAGGGATTTGTTGATCCAAATTATCCAGATCATGTCTACAGATTGAAGAAGGCATTATATGGATTAAAGCAAGCTCCTAGGGCATGGTATGAGAGGCTAACCAAATTTCTTGTGCAGCAAGGTTATAGAAAAGGAGAAACAGACAAAACCTTGTTTGTCAGAGAAGAAAAGGGCAAGTTCATGATTGCACAAATCTATGTAGATGACATTGTGTTTGGAGGAATGTCTGATCCAATGGTCAAGATGTTTGTGAATCAGATGCAGTCTGAATTTGAGATGAGCCTTGTAGGTGAACTTACCTACTTTCTTGGTCTGCAAGTCAAACAGATGGAAGATACAATTTTCATCTCCCAAAGCAAGTATGCCAAGAACATTGTGAAGAAATTTGGAATGGAGAATGCAAATCACAAAAGAACTCCTGCAGCAACCCATCTCAAACTTTCTAAAGATGAGCATGGTGTCAGTGTTGATCAAAGTCTATACAGAAGCATGATTGGCAGTCTACTTTATCTCACTGCAAGTAGACCTGATATTAGCTTTGCTGTTGGTGTGTGTGCTAGGTACCAAGCTGAGCCCAAGATGAGTCATCTGAATCAAGTCAAAAGGATTCTTAAGTATGTCAGTGGTACAAGTGATTATGGAATTCTCTACTCTCATGGTGAAGACACAAGATTGTTGGGTTATTGTGATGCTGACTGGGCAGGTAGTGCTGATGACAGGAAAAGCACTTCTGGTGGATGTTTCTTTTTGGGAAGCAACCTTATATCATGGTTCAGCAAGAAACAAAATTGTGTTTCTCTTTCTACAGCTGAGGCTGAGTATATTGCAGCAGGAAGTAGTTGTTCTCAGCTACTTTGGATGAAGCAGATGTTGGGTGAGTACAATGTGCAGCAAGATGTGCTCACATTATACTGTGACAATCTAAGTGCTATAAATATTTCCAAAAATCCTATCCAACATAGTAGGACAAAGCACATTGATATACGTCACCATTTTATTAGAGATCTTGTTGAAGACAATATTGTGACTCTAGAGCATGTTGCCACAGAGAATCAACTGGCAGATATTTTCACTAAGGCTTTAGATGCAAATAGGTTTGAGGTGTTAAGGGGCAAACTTGGTATTTGCCTCTTTGATGATCAATAGCCATAATAGCTATTTAGGCGTGCAACGGCTACCTGTTTTTCCCTCCATCCATAGTTGCACGCAATCCAAAGGCAATCATTACAAAATATTTCCAACGGCTATTTCACGATCAAAACTCCAAGAAATCCGTTTACTCAAGATTTTCTTATTGCCTACCACATTGATCACCACATTCGTTTCTCAACCACTCAAACGATCAAAAATTTTCTTGATCACTCTCAAACCCTTTGTTCATCTCTCTGCTATTTTCTTTGAAAATCTTCATACCAAGTCACCATCATCATGTCTACTGCAACCAAAACATCTCCTTCAACCAAATTCACGACTCCTCCATCATCATCAAAACCTAATTCCCCGCATCCTGAAGAAGTTCAAAGTGACATGATCGTTAATGCCACTCCTGTTTCTATGATCAAGCCATCTGGATCAAAGAAGAAGAAGTCAAAACGATCAAGAAGGGAATCAACCCCCATTGCTGCAGAGGAAGATGTTGTTCCTTCTCCTTCCACAGAAAAATCCAAGAAGAAGAAGAAGAAAAGCAAGAAGCCAAAGATTGGCTCACCAAAGAGGGTTCACACCATGGAAAGTCTGCATGTTGAACCTCTTCCTGCAAAATCTGGTGATGCAAATGCTGAAGCATCTATGGGTGTAGGTTCTTCAAACCCTAACCCTGAGAAGGCTGTTGTAAAGATCCCTGAGAGTCAAAGACATCCCTTGACTCAGAAGATCATTGATTCTGTGCTCCAGGCCCTGCAAGAACCTAATGTTGCGGCAGATGTTGGCACATCATTGCCACAAGGTGAAGAAGAGTCTCCTGCTGAAGAAGAGACTGCTGCTGTTGAAAAACCTGCTGTCATTCCTGATTCTCCTGAACAGGAATTTGTTGAAGAAGATCAACCTGCTGAGGTTGAGGAACCTAAAGATAATACCCAGTCTGACAAGGGTAAAGAAACTGTTGAAGGTTCAGATCATGAAGACTCCAATCCTTCTGACAAGGATGCTGATGGAGATACAGTTGTTGTGGATGTAGAAGGCTACAATTCTGACATCCCCTTGAAGAAGCTTACTGAGGATAGTATTGCAAAAAGGACTAGAAGTGGTAAAGGTCCTGCTGTTGTTGAGATTTCTCCTGCTGCTACTAAGGAGAAGAAGAAGCCTGTTAAGAGGCAAATCATGTATGGTCCCAAGAAGGGATTTAGTAAAGCTGTGGTTCCACCTGCAAAGAAGAAGACTCAGAAAAGAAAAGAGCCACCTACAAGTGACTCAGAGTACGATGTGGAGCAGGATGTAGCTCACATCAGTGAGTCTGAGGAAGAATCTGCTAAGGAACGCAATGTGGAGCTTGATGTGATTCACATTGAGTCTGCTGTGAAGAAGAGCTATGGGAAGAAGAAAATTCCTCAGGGAATTCCTGACATCCCAGTCGATTTGATTTCCTTCCACAACCCTGCACATGCTGGTAAATGGAAGTACATTGCTCATAGAAGGTTAGATCTGGAGAGGGAGCTCAGTGCTGAAGCCTTGCAGTGCAAGGAAGTTATGAGGTTGATCAAGCGTGCTGGCTTGATGAAGACTGTTACTGGACTGAGTGACTGCTATGAGAAGGTAGTCAAAGAGTTTTTGGTAAACATCCCTGCTGGTTGTGACAATCCTTTGGACAAGGAATACCAAACTGTTTTTGTGAGAGGTAAAGAAATTCACTTCTCTCCCACTGTTATCAACAAGTATCTGGGCAGAAGTGAGGAGCCCTTTGCTGAGATGGAGGCAAATGACAACTACATAATCAAGGCCATCACAGCTGGAAAGGTCAAGACTTGGCCTAAGAAAGGGAAACTGCAAGCAAGCAAGCTCACACCAATCTACAACATCCTGAACAGGATTGCTGCTGCTAACTGGGTGCCTACCACACACAACTGTGATGTGGCTACAGGTTTGGCTAGGTTCATATATACTATTGGCAGCAAATCTAATTTTGATTTTGGTACCTATATTTTTGATCAGACTATCAAACATGCCAAAACCCTAGCTGTCAAACTACCCATTGCATTTCCTTCCCTACTGTGTGGAATCATATTGAGCCAGAGACCTGATGTTCTGGGCAAGGATGATTTGTCTTGCAGAAGAGAGTCTGCTATTTCTTTTAGTCTCAAGCAGTCTGATGTGACTCCTGATGTGGGCACATCCAGCTCAAACAATGCTATGTCTAGGACAGACATGATTGCTGCTTTAAAGGAGACTTGCAAGGCTCTGGATGAGAAGAAGGCCAAGCTGGAGGCAGTCATTACTGGACTGGAGCTTGAGGATGAGCAAACAATGGCTGAGGATGAGGAATTGGAGGAGGAGGAGCCCAATGACTCTGAAGCTGAGGAAACTGATGGGAGCCAGGATATTTGAATTATTGTAATTCATTAATATTTCCCTGTACTCAGTATTTCCTTGTTTTTGCTTGTATTTTGTGGGCTATGCCCTGGATTTCTGATGCACCTTTGCGTGCCTGTTCTGTACTTGCTGCACTATTAACGGCCTGAGTGCCTTTTTTTTCTGTTCATGCACCATCATCTCTACATCTCATGCTATCTGCATTCTATGGTGTGTTACTTACTCTCAGTATGTTTGTCATAATTTATGGCTAAAAAGGGGGAGTAAAAATTAAAAATGAACAACTTTGAAGTCTTAACTGCGGCAAATTGTGATGTGTGGCACATCTGACTACACATCTGGCATACATGCTTATTTTTCTTCAAATGTTTTCTCAACAACTTTTTGAAGAATTAGTTTTCTAAAGCATGTATTTCTGAAGACTTAATCTGTACGTTTTCAACTGGGTGATGCATTCTTAAGAAGTCCAATTGAAGATGTTAATTTGTGTAATGGTTGATCCATTTGTATGATTTCTACATGGTGATGCATTCTTAAGAAGCCTGTAGAAGTTGCTATTTTGTGTGATGTTTGACACATCTGTGAGTTTTAACTTGGTCATGCATTCTTAAGAAGCCAAGTTTAAAACTTCTCTATATCTTTCTAGGTCATGCATTCTGAAGAAGCCTATAGGGAATATGAGATTTAGGGAGAGTACATGGAAAGTGCTCTAGTTCAAAGGGGAGTAGACTATTACTGGGTTTGCTACCCTCCCTTATGTGTGCATGGAATCTCATGCTTGTATGTGTCTGAGAATTTATTTTTCTCAGTCTTTGGGAATTTATTTTCCTATCTTGTGAGAGTTTAATTCTCTCTTCGTTTGTGAGGCTCTGATCCGCTGCTGCATGCCTCTGATGTGCCTATACATCTCTCCAAGTTTAGTTGGGTGACTCAAAGATTATTTTAGCCCAAAATTTGCCAAAGGGGGAGATTGTTGAGACCTTTTAGGGTGTTGGCTTCATTTGGTAAAATAAGCCTGATTCCATGATGTGGAGCATGATGTGTGGCACATCAGGGTTCACATCTGGTCGCCCTACTGGACGCGCCTTTATTTATTTAAACGCGATCTTTTGAAAAAGATTTGTTTTTCAAGTATATCGTGCCAGCTTGCGCGCCAAGGAACAAGATAATCTTTCATGGTTCTGTTTTATTTTATTGGCCGACTTTGATCAAAAAGATTTGAAACAAACAATTAAAAGATTATGATCAAATAAATCTCAAAGAGAATTAACAAAGGCCAGCTGTTATTATTGAAGATCCAAGCCCATGAAACTTGTTCTATATAAAGGAAGACTGAAGACATAAAGGAGTACGAAGCCAAGAGTTGAAGATATCGAGTCTTAGGTCTTAGTCTGTTTATTGTTATTTGTGAGCCTTCACTTGAATCATAATTTTGATACAAGTAAGGACTGAGTTTGATAGAGTTGTAATCTCTAGTATTCTTTCTCCAAAGCTTTGAAGCAAGGAGTTAGAGTGTGCAACACTCAAAGCCGTTAGGTACGAGTGCATAGTTTTCTAGGAGTGTGTCTCCAAACCGAGTTTGTTATTAAATCCTTACTGGGTAAGGTTGAGGGGGAGTGAGCAGAGGTTCTCATATCTAGGAGTTCCTAGGTAGAATTAGCACGGGTAGTGATTAAGTGAGAAGTTGTAAACGGGGGAGTTTAACTTTGAATTGATACTACCATAGTGGATTCATCCCTGGATTGGTATCCTCCAGAATAGGGCTTGTTATAAGTGCCGAACTGGGTTAACAAACTCACGTGTTCTTTTGTTTCCTGCACTTTATATTGTTTACTTGTTCATCAAGTTCAGTTGTTCACGATGTTGACACATTAGGCTACACATCGTACGATTCCTAAAGTGTACACATCGTGCTACACATCTGACACTTGCCACCAGAATTTCACAAATCACAGATGAAGTGTGAATTTGAAATGACTGACCTAGGGAAGTTGACCTACTTCCTAGGCATGGAGCTCTTGGAAACTCCAAAGGGAATGATACTACATCAATCCAAGTATGCTACTGAGATTCTGAAGAAGTTTGAGATGCTTGACTGCAACTCCTCAGTCACACCTGCAGATACTAAGGTCAAGCTTGAGGAAGAGGCAGGTGGTGACAGTGTTGATCCAACTATGTTCAGGCAGCTAGTTGGTTCATTGAGATACCTGTGTCAAACCAGGCCTGACATAAGCTATGCAGTAGGTTATGTTAGCAGGTTTATGAGCAAACCATTGAAGTGTCATTTGCTAGCAGCAAAGAGGATACTGAGATACATCAATGGTACAATCCACTATGGTGTGCTGTTTCCATACTCTAAGGGTAATGGAAAGCTAGAGTTGTGTGGATTTTCTGATGCTGACTGGTGTGGTGATAAGATAGAAAGGAAGAGCACCAGTGGATACTTGTTTAAATTTCAAAATGCACCTGTGTCTTGGTGCTCCAAGAAACAGTCAGTCATAGCTCTCTCAAGCTGTGAAGCAGAGTATGTAGCAGGGTCTTTAGCAGCTTGTCAAGCTAACTGGTTACAATCACTTCTCAGTGAGATAGGGATTGTTGAAGACATCACAGTGGTGCTGAAGCTTGACAACAAATCAGCAATCAATTTGGCTAAGAATCCTGTTAGTCATGGCAAGAGCAAACACATTGAAACTCGGTTTCATTTTCTCAGAGACCAAGTTAATAAGGCAAAGTTGATCCTGGAGTATTGCCCCACTAAGAACCAACAAGCTGATCTAATGACCAAGGCTGTGAAGAGAGATCAGTTCCTCAAGCTCAGGAGGGAGATATGAATTGTATGTTTCGATAGCTTGTCTTAAGGAGGAGTATTGGTTTTGTAAGCCAAGCTTCTGAAACATGGTTGCAGCTCACAAGCTTCTGAAGTGTCTCAGGTTCTGAAGCTCAGCAACTTCCGAAGCTTCGCATCTTCTGAAGCTCAGCAACTTCTGAAGCTTCGCATCGTCTGAAGCTCAGTGTGTTCTGAAGCTTTGCTTTTCTGAAGCTCTGTTTCAGTGAGCTATGTACAGCTGTATTTTCAGTTAGTTTTTTTTGTCCTAGGTAGTTAGGAAACTCTTGTATATATACACCTCATCCAATCAATAAAAAAAACAACACCTTTCATTTTCTCAATTCTTTTCAATTACCAAAAACTTTTCTCTAAGTTGTTCTCTTTGTTTGATTCATCCCCAACAGGTATATGATGGTACCGTACGATACTTGCAGTTGTAGTAGTCATCCAAATGATCAATTGCAAAAATAAATTTACATTAGAAAATTTTGTGACAAATGAGCCAAATTTTATTCATTGAGTTTATGTACCAAAAAAATATATAATAAAAATAAGGTTTTCCTTTAAAATGGTATATTACATAGAAAACAAAACAAGTTTTATGTCACTAAAATTGAATAGATGAATCAACATAATACCTAAAACAACGACAAAATTAAAGTGATCGAAATACTCATATTCCTAAAAAAATTTAGTATTGATTATCAAATCATTAAATTAGTTGGTTTAATCTCTAATGGACGAACTTGGTTTGACGATTCAAATTGAACATACATCGGGATAAGATGAGAGAACAAACTACATCGCACCAAGGACGATGGACAAATAATAAAGCCAGACTTGGACAACAAAATCACAAGGAAAAAAATTCAAATATTTGTGAATAATGGTTATTCAAATAAAAAGTGAGATGAAACTATGCAAAGAGGTGATTACCGGCTTAAAATCGACCCAAAAGCGCCCATCTTCAATGTATGAAGAAGATGTACAAAGGTTAGAGAGAAGATTTCTCTCACTAAAAAAACTAAGTGTTAATTGTACTTAGAGATAATTCTGTTTACCTTTTTTGTTATAATTAAAATGCTGACTTTTTTTACAAAAAATATTTCTATATAAATAACAGATGTTTTCAATTTTTAATACAACATTAATTTTTTTTCCTGCCAATTCTACCATCTAATTGATACTACACACCACTTTTAATTATTTATTTTTTAACAAAAGGGTGGTAGCTAAGACCTATCAGACCTCATATCCATTAAAGGAAAAAAGAAAGATACGAGATGGAGGGGACATCAAACCAAAACTCCGTCAAGAACAAATATGATAATTGTAAATACATCAACAATATCTATCAAAATTACTTTAGTAAAAATAATATTATCTCTTTCATTTACATAGTTTTCTTAATAAGAATAAATGGTCGAGTAGGTTGTTCATTTAAGAATCTGCTAATCCATTTGCTACTTGTTAAGTTATTTTAAAATATTTTATAAAAAAAAATTTAAAATATTAATAATTGGAATCATTAAGTTGATTAAATTGTAAGTAAAAGAGTTTAAAAATCACAAAAACATTTTTTACGAAATAATAGAAAAAATACCAAAATTTTATAAAGAATATATATATATATATATTGATAATGTAAAATAATTTTATAACATGGTAAATTCTAATATGGATCACTTCATCAAGTGGTCCATGGTGGACCAATCACAAATAACATTATAAAGAATACAAATTTTACAAAATCCACCGTTGGATTGAAAGTTTATATCATATAGATCATCTATAGAAAAATTTAGAAAAATTAAAAATCATTTGATATGTTATTGAGACACATCAAGATTAACGGTTGTTAAATAACATAAATCTTGATGGGTCTCAATAACATATCAAATGATTTTCAAAAAAATTTTAAAAATTTATGGATGATCTATATGATATAAACTTTCATTCCAACAGAAAATTTTATAAAATTCATATTCGGTATATCACTTGTCCACGGTAGACCACTTGTAAAGGTGGTCCACCGTAGCATTAGCCTTTATAACATTAATATCAAAGTTTTCATCATCATTTATTCCACCATTATATCACTCCTCTACATCTACCACCTTAATTATATGACATGAAAAAATATTTAATTTATAATGAATTGTCGGTGTAAAATTATTTTACACTTAAATTTTCACCAAAAGAACATAGGTGTATTGATTAAACCAAATTTTATATTCATTCTTTTTACACGGTAGAGTATAAATATTAAATTCTCTCCAAAAGTAATACCTCTCGCTTGCAAAACAGCGTCAGTCAAAATCAAAATAGCCATGCTTGATAATCCAAACTGTTGACATTGCAAATTGTTGATCAGTACTAATTGTTTACATTTGTTTAGATCAACTAACCCATTTTGATGTTGCATGTGGCGTATATTGCGTGTGCTATGGTCAAACTTGACATTCTACTTTTGCCTTTCATGAATTTGAAAATGTAACATAATAAAATAAAGTCAATTAACATTTAACATATGGTTGATTGATTAAATTAAATATTAATATTAATGTACATGTACTAGAATAAAGTTTTCCTTAACAACATGTAGTATATGCGTTGTGTCAAAATAAACAACATGTATGCGTTCTTCTTGACTTCTTGGCATTATTATAGTATCATTATATTTCTTTTAAGGAATATATTATTATATAAGCATTGTTATTTAGTAAGAATTATTTTAGAGAAGAAATGTAAGAATAACAAATGACATTATCTTATAAGATGATGTAATTTTAATCTTCTCTTTTAGTGGAAATCATGGGGGTAGTTGATGTAAATAAGGGTGGAGATTTATTCTTGCAATTCTTCTACATAAATTTTCTTACTAAATAACATTTTTCTTATTATATATATTGGTCTTGTTTGAATTAGCTTATTTTTGAACTTATGCAAACAACTTATACAATATAAATTAGGTTTTATGTTATTTTATAAGTTCAAACTAGTGAAAATTGTATTTTGATAAGCTATTTTATTATAAATTACCTTGAAAAACTTATAATAATATATTAAAATTACATAAGCTCAAAAATAAGCTAATCCAAACAGGCCATTATCTATATATAGTTTTGGATTTAATGTAAAAAAAACACTTTAGTTTTCGATTTAAACAAGCGAGTATATTTTTAAGTCAATAACTATTTCGTCTACAGAAAAATTAGTTTGAGAAAAATGAATATACATTTTTTTTTGATAAAAAGAAAAATGAATATACATCGGCTGTGGTAAAATAATTTATTCCATTTTTTTAATATATAATGACATTGAAGATAAATTGATAGTTGTTAGATAATGGTGTAAAATTATTTTAGATGGACAATATATCTCTATTAAACTCAATTAATTTTTCTTAAGAGTTTAAAGGACACGTTATCTGTATAAATTAATTTTACATTGACAATCAATAATAATTATTCAATTTTTTATTTTTATTTTTTTGGTAGTGATTGTTCAATTTTTTATATCATATTAAAAAAGTAAAGTTAAATGAGGTGACATAATGAAAAATATAATTGTGATTAATTGATGGTGTAAAATTATTTTTCACAATTTTAATGGACTAATTTAACTTCTTTTTTTTTTAAAAAAAATATTTTTCACTATAGGTGTTGTATCGGACAAAATATTATAGGCCCAATAACTCAATGATCCAATAATTGGCTCAAACAATTCAAATAGATAGCTTGGCGGGAAAGACAAGGCGAGGGCGAGACCCAGAGATGGGGGGCGACGCCCTCAGGTTATGATTACGTCGCCCAACAGCGGATAACCACCCACTACCACCACATAAGTGCGGAGGAGAGGAGCAACCGTCCATAACCGCCCTTGAGACACGGTGGAAAACCACCCACGACCTCCATTAGAGAGGAGTGGGGTGGTTTTAGATATATTCCGATCATGTTCTTCCTCTATAAATAGAGAAGAAAAACTCATTGTAAAAGGTTCAGCTTTTTGGTAAATAAAGATCTCAAGTATCATTATTACACATTAATATACTTGGACCACCCCCATATTATTTTTACCAGAACATTTTGGTGCCCACCGTGGGGCTGCGGTAAAACGATTCCCAGCCTACCACTAAAACCAGACGAAACCTGAAGTCTTCCTCAAGAAAATGGCAGGAGGACAACCAACAAATGACAACCAAAACAATCAAAACAACAACATAACCTTGACAGATGCAGTGGCACAATTACGTCGCCTGCAAGCCAAGGATCAAGAGATTGATCAGGAAAAAGCAAACAGAGGGGATGAAACGGAGGAAACCAACATCACCAACTCCCAACCACTTGCCCAAAACCTCTGGGATGCGAGGGTACCGGACAACTTCAGAACACCCCATCTGCCAGACTTCGACGGGAAAACAGATCCCACAGAACACCTGATGGCGGTAGGAACTAAAACCGCCATCATCGGCGCAACGGATCATTTGAAGTGCAAACTCCTCTCAGGCACGCTGAAAGAGGCGGCCCTAAGATGGTATATGAACCTGCCCAAGAATTCCATTCAAAGTTGGGCAGATTTTCAGCAAAAATTCACACAACAATTCGCCGGCTCCAAGCACATAAAGGTGACGGCGACTAGTTTGTTCTCATTACGACAAAACTACAATGAGTCTCTGAGGGAATACTTGGCGAGATTCTGCGAATCCACAAGCAAAGTGAGCAATCCAAACCAGGAAATGTTCGTCTCCGCCTTCCATCACGGCCTTAAGGCGGGACATTTTAATGAATCCCTGGCACAGAAGCCGGCCACATCCATGCAGGAAGTAACAAGAAGAGCGGAAGGATACATAAAAGGTGAAGAAAGTAACGCCGAAAAAAGAATGAGAGACGCCAGAGAAAGAGGCCCGGTTAACAAAAGTAATGGACAAGGCGAATTTTATCATCATCACAGACACCCGGTCCCTAATCATCACGGAATTGACCGTCATAAAAAACCATACCAACCACAAAGACACTTTCAAGAAGAAAGGAAGGAATACACACCACTAAACCGTGCCCGAGTCTACATCATGGAAGAAATCCTACAAACAGGATTATGGCGACTACCCCCATCGAGGAACAAGGAACACACTATGGGATTAAACCCCAACGCCTGGTGCGCTTATCACAGATGCAGAGGTCACGACACTGAGAAATGTTTCAGGCTAAGAGATTTGATCGAAGAATTGATAAAGAGCGGTCACCTGAGGAAGTTCATAGAGGACGCCGCATCAGGGAAGGTGGTTGTCCCAAAGGTACAACATAATCAAACAAAGGATCGTTCTGAAGGAGAAGATCCAGGAAAAGGAAAGAGAATCTCCGTCAACACCATTGCGGGCGGATTTGCAGGAGGAGGAGAATCCTCAAGTGCGAGAAAGCGTTATGTTAGGAGGATGGATCAGAATGAAAAATTCATAGGTCACACAGAGGTGACGCCCATCCCTGACCTATCGTTTACCAAAGAGGACAAAAGGGAAGTCATGCCACATGATGACGACCCTCTTGTGATACAAGTGCAAATATTAAACTGTGACGTCAAAAGAGTGCTGATAGACTCAGGAAGTTCAGCAGACATAATGTACTGGGAAGCCTTTAAGGCAATGCAATTGTCAGACGAATACCTATTACCCTACAACGACACGTTGGTGGGCTTCGCCGGCGACCAAGTAGAAGTTATGGGCTACACTACCCTCTTAACCACGTTTGGAGAAGAGGAGAACGCCAAGACTATCAAGGTAAGATATTTGGTAGTCAAAACCCCATTCACTTCATACAACATCATCATTGGAAGGCCAGCCTTCAACACACTAGAGGCGGCACTGTCAACCCTCTATTTGTCCATCAAATATCCTTTGGACAACGGAAGGGTAGGAACCATCAGAGGAGACCAAAAGCTGGCGAGGAGATGCTACGAATCTAGCCTGAAAATCAGACACAGACAAAACCCCAAGGCGGAATCAATGGCGTCACCCAAAAAAGGAGGCGGAGTCAACATGATCTCACCCCTAGACCTTGATCCAAGAGAAGATTTCACAGAAAGAAGAATGAGTCCCATCGAAGAATTAGAACAAGTCCAAATTGGCGATATGCCACACCAAGTAACCAACATCGGAACCACTTTGAAACCAGAGGAAAGAGAAAAGGTCATAGCTATGTTAAAAAAGAACATAGACCTATTTGCATGGGAGCCATCTGATATGCCAGGGATTGACGAAAGCGTGATAACGCACAAGCTATCTATCGCGCCCAACGTCAAGCCTGTTTCACAAAGGAAGAGGAAGATAGGAGAAGAAAGGAGGACAGCGGTCAATGAAGAAGTGGAAAAACTGAAAGCAGCAGGGTTCATCGAAGAAATAAAGTATCCGTCATGGCTGGCGAACGTAGTAATGGTAAAGAAAGCAAACGGCAAGTGGAGGATGTGCGTGGATTTTACAGATTTAAACAAGGCATGCCCAAAAGATCCATATCCATTGCCTAACATAGACAGGCTTATTGACGGAGCTTCCCGATACAAAACGTTAAGCTTCATGGATGCATACTCAGGATACAACCAAATAAAGATGAATCATGCAGACGCACCTCACACTGCCTTCATGACTAACACCTGCAATTATTTTTACAATGTTATGCCGTTTGGTCTGAAGAACGCAGGCGCCACATACCAGAGGCTAATGGATAGGGTATTCTCGGAGCAAATAGGCAAGAATGTAGAAGTGTACATAGACGACATGGTAGTCAAGACAACGGAAGATGGCGAACATGACAAAGATCTAGGCGATATCCTCGCCTCGGTGAGAAAGTACAATATGAGATTGAACCCAGCGAAGTGTTCTTTTGGAGTTCAGTCAGGAAAATTTTTGGGCTTCATGCTCACAAACAAAAGGATAGAAGCTAACCCAGACAAATGCCAAGCCATAATTGACATGAGAATTCCAACTACAGTAAAGGAAGTCCAACAGCTAGCAGGAAGAATCTCAGCTTTATCAAGATTTTTATCTTGCTCTGGAGAAAAAGCATTTCACTTTTTCTCAACTCTGAGAAAGAGCGAAAGATTCATATGGACTCCTCGGTGCGAAGAAGCTTTTCTAAGGCTTAAGAGTTTCTTAGCGTCACCACCAATATTAACTCGTCCATAGAAAGGTAACATCTTGTACTTATACCTGGCAGTATCATACAACGCCCTTAGTTCAGCATTGGTGCAAGAAGTCAAGGGCGAAGAGAAGCCGATATATTTTTTGTGAGCAGAACATTCAAAGGTGCTGAAGCAAAATACCAAAAGATAGAGAAACTATCCTTGGCCGTCGTCATCACTGCGAGGAAGTTAAGGCAGTATTTTTAGAGTCACAAGGTAGTGGTTAAGACAGACTATCCCATAAAGAAATTCCTAAGGAAGCCTGACCTAGCAGGGATAATGGTAGCATGGGCAGTGGAATTGTCGGAGTTTGATATAACCTTCTCCCCTAGAGGCGTAATAAAATCGTAAATTCTGACGGATTTTATACTGGAATTATCAACCCCGTCTAAAGAAAACAGCGAGGAACCTTGGACACTTTTAGTAGATGGTGCGTCTAACCTGAAAGGAAGTGGAGCAGGAGTAGTTCTAGAAGGACCTGATGGAGTACTCATAGAACAATCTTTGAGGTTCGCCTTCAAAGCAAGCAACAATCAGGCAGAATATGAAGCCCTTCTGGCAGGAATGAAGTTGGCAAAAGAGATGGAGGTC
This sequence comes from Trifolium fragiferum, assembly GCA_954870985.1. Classification (NCBI taxonomy): domain Eukaryota; kingdom Viridiplantae; phylum Streptophyta; class Magnoliopsida; order Fabales; family Fabaceae; genus Trifolium; species Trifolium fragiferum. Next base: position 19,998,088 of record OX940789.1, read on the forward strand.
ACGGACCTCAGAGTAAAAAGCGACTCACAATTGGTAACCAACCAAGTGTCAGGAGAATTCCAAACGAAAGATCCCCAATTAATCAAATATCTGGAAAAGGTAAACAAGTTGGCGAAATGTTTCAATTCTTTTCAGTTGATTTATGTACCTAGTGAACAGAACGCTAGGGCGGACTTGTTATCCAAACTCGCCAGCACCAAGAAACCTGGGAGCAACATGACCTTCATCCAAGAAACCATTGCAAACCCAAGCATCAACGAAGAAGAGATTCACATGATTATAGAGGAGGAAGACTGGCGAACTCCCATTATCAAATATTTACAGAGGGACGAACTCCCCAGACCAAGAGAAGAGGCATACAAAGTTAGAAGGATGACATCATGGTATACCATGGTGGGAGATAAGCTATACAAAATGGGATTCTCGACCCCCTTATTGTTGTGCGTAAGCAAGGAAAAAGCCAAAGGAATTTTAGAAGAAGTTCATGAAGGATCATGTGGGAGCCACATAGGAGCAAGATCATTGGCAGGTAAGATCCTTAGAGCAGGATTCTTCTGGCCAGAACTACACAGTGACGCTGGAAGGTATGTAAGAGCATGTGATGCCAAAGATTCTCAAACCTGCACTACGCCCCGGGCGAACCCCTCAAGTCAGTCCTTTCACCTTGGCCTTTCTTCATGTGGGGCGTAGATATATTGGGTCCTTTCCCTACCTCATGGAAACAAACTAGATGGATCATAGTGGCTGTAGATTACTTCACCAAATGGGTAGAGGCGCAACCTTTATCAAACATCTCGGTAGAACAAGTGAAAAAGTTTTACTGGAGAAATATCATATGCAGATCCGACCTTCCTAAATACATTGTATCAAATAACGGCACACAGTTTGCAAGTGAGAAGGTAGTCTCATTTTGCAAGGAGAAAGGAATTCGAAACACTTTCATATCAGTTGAGCACCCTCAAGCCAATGGGCAAGCCGAGTCGGCCAACAAAGTCATATTGAGGGCCCTGAAAAGGAGACTATCAAGCAAAGGAGAAGCTTGGGTAGCTCACCTCACCGCCATATTGTGGTCATATCATACAACTCCACAGTCGTCAACAGGAGAGGCACCCTTCACCATTGTCTATGGCGCAGATGCCATGATCCCTACAGAAATAAATCCCCCAAGTTGGCGACGTAAAACCTCAACAACTCAAGAGAACAGCGAAGCATTGCAGGAGAACCTTGATTTAATACAAGAAGTAAGGGATAAAGCGTATTTCAGAGAGTTCGCCACTAAGCAAAGAGTGGGAAGAAAATACAACACAAGGGTAATCCCAAGAAAATTCAAAGAAGGCGACCTAGTCCTGAAGAGACCAATGAGAAAAGATAAAGGTGGAAAATTGGCAGCAAATTGGGAAGGTCCGTTTAGAATCAATGAAGTCTTTGAAGGCGGAGCATACAGGTTGGAAACCATGGAGGGCGAGGTCCTGCACAGGACGTGGAATATCTCAAATCTCAGATTTTACTACAGCTAGGCCAACAACGCCTAACAGGCGAGACGCATCCCAAAGAACATCGTCAAACCTCGCCACGCCACCCCAAAGATATTTCTTGTTTTTACTTTCATTTCTTGTTTTATTTTCAAAAAAGAAAATGCATGTGGATGTATTAATGATCTAAATGATGTTAAATTGATGAGAAACTCTTTTCTCCGGCGAAAGCAGGAGTTTTTAACGAGACTCATCATCCAAAATTCAAAAAAAAAATAAAAAAATCTTTCATTAATCAAAAAAGAGTCATTGTTCCAATGTTTGCAGATGGTTTATCATTATCTCAATCGTATACATGAAGACAACGAAGGTAGAAAAGCGTTGAAACACCATGGCATGATTTGTAAATCTTACGAGTTGAACATGTCTAAAATAGAAACGGCGATACCCCTAAAGCCTTAAGAGCTGGGTACGACGGAAAAACGTTGAAACACCATGGCATGGTTTGTAAATCTTACGAGTTGAACATGTCTAAAATAGAAACGGCGATACCCTTAAAGCCTTAAGAGTTGGGTACGACGGAAAAGCGTTGAAACACCATGGCATGATTTGTAAATCTTACGAGTTTAACATATCTAAAATAGAAACGGCGATACCCCTAAAGCCTTAAGAGCTGGGTACGACGGAAAAGCGTTGAAACACCATGGCATGATGTGTAAATCTTACGAGTTGAACATGTCTAAAATAGAAACGGCGATACCCCTAAAGCCTTAAGAGCTGGGTACGACGGAAACGTGTTGAAACACCAAGGCGTGAGCCCTAAACCTTACAAGTTGGACACGTCTAAAAAAGAAACGGCGATAACCTTAAAGCCCTAAGAACTGGGTACGACGGAAATGCGTTGAAACACCATGGTATGGTCTGTAAATCTTACGAGTTGGACATATCAAAAATAGAAACGGCGTTATCCCTAAATCTTACGAGTTTGATACGACGGTAAAATAAAAGGCGCAGGGCATATGCGACATCAGAAACAATAATATTAAAGGCGAAGTTCAACAAACGCCAAAAGAAATTAAAGGTATAATGCATGTCATTATTTTATTACTCTTTACAATATTATATAACACAACAATGCAGAAAAAGAGGCAATATTAGAAACATCCACTTTTCATTGATAAGAGAGATTACAATGAAATCAAGATACAAATTCAAAGACAAAGGTAAAGAAAATTACAATGAAATCAAGATGCAAATTCAAAGAAAAAGAAATCCTAAACCTAACAAAGGATCCAGCTCCTTCAAGGAAGAGAAGAAAAAACTGGAGGCAGCCTCAATAGTTCCTCAACTCCCCAAGATCCTAATTTCCCGCAAGAGAAAGAAATCAGGTGGAAAGACTCCAGTCCCTCTAAATGATAGAAGGAAAACCTGGAGGCGAGACCCGAATCCCTCACCAAGAGAAAAAAAATCCGGTGGAAGGAACAACTCATCAGAGCAGAATTACCCTGGAGTTTTCTCCGAGGCCTTACATAATATCCTCCGAGGTTTCTCCTCAGCCTCCGCGATGATCCGGGATCCTTCTTCTTTACCAGAAGGTCCAATATCAGGGGAAGATTCCCGAGAAGCATAAGTCCTCAGGTATTCAATGAAATCTTCATCAACAGAGCCGGAAGAATCTGACGAAATGGCAAGAGTTTCCATTTTGATATTAGAAGAAGACTTATCTCGCCTAAATTTAGAAACAGAGATCTCTATCTTACGTTTCTTTTTCTGAGATTTTGATTTAGAGGCCACACTTTTCTTTTTGGGTTCATTTTTGTGATCCATGGAGGAATCAGTGAATATGGGAATGAAGAAAAACAGAAAGAATCATAGAGAATGAAAGAAAAACGGGATAAGCGAGAATGGAAGTGAAGAAAAGTGAAGAGGAAAGAGGCTATTTATAAGGGAGATTTTGGGCGGTGTGCAATAAATACGGTCAAACAGTTTCATATTCCCACATTTGACTGCATAGAAAACGGCGAAAGAATAAAACAGTTACGCTGACTACATTGGTATCTGCGAAAAATTCCCGGAAAACGGTTCACAGACGACGCCATAGCCCAACGACATCACGCCCAAGTATTCACGTCGCCTCGGACATATTAGCAAGAAGGTTATACAGGCATATATTATAAAGTCTCATACAAACATGTATTTTCAAGATACGACAAAGTAATAGAAAGAAGACGCAAGCAATTGAATAGAGAAATATTATAATCAAGGCCACAAAGGGCAAGAAACATTGTCATTTTGCCACAGCATGGCGTACAGGAGTTCATTAAAAAAGCCACAACTGGGCATACAAAAAATCATCCAAAAAAGCCACAAAGGGCATACAAGATCAAGAGAGAGAAGTACAAAAGATTAACAAGCATCATGGAGCAGAATCCGTAGGAGGAGTGTAAGGAACCAACTGGCCGTCCTTAATGATCATCAAAGCACTGGCCTCGCCCAAACGCTCAGCATCGATATCAGGGAACAAGACTTTAACTTGCTCCACGGCGAAATTAAAGCCATCATCAAATTGAACTCCAATGCTTTCCTCCAGATTTACTTTTTCCTCGGCCCAGCTCGCCTTCTCCTTCTGCAGGACATCTAGGTCCTCGGACAGCCTCTTAATCTGGGCATCCTTATCAACAGCAGCCTCCTTCAATACTTTGACCTCGGCGGCATGGTCATCCCTCAACTTCTTCAAAGCAGCCTCCTGTTTCTCCTCCAAATCATCCAAGGCTTTCTTGCTCTCAGCCTTGGCGACCTCCATGTCAGCAACAAACTTCTCTTGGGCAGCCTTTACCTTCTCCTCCATGGCATCCAACTCACGGCGAATCATCCTCATTCTCTCTTCAGCAGATGAAACGACAAGCTTCTGGCGAGACGTCAAAGCATGATTGAGCAGGATCCCCTTCAGCTCATAACCCATGGAGAGCCTAGCCAACTCCTCAGTTGAAGTGGAGTCAAAACGAGCACCCCCACCAGGAAAATCCATCGCTTTCTCAATAAAAACCTCGGGATTTAAAAGAGGATCCCAAGGAGTTGGCACTGTGTTGTTTGAAGGAGCAGGAGGAGAAGGTGAGGTCACATTAACAGCAGCAGCAGGGCGTGGAGAAGGAGTCTTCTCAGGATCCTCTTCCTGCAGAAGAACAACTTCCACAGTCGAGGCAGCCCCAGAACTAGACGACCTCAGCTTCTTAGAAATAGGCTGTTCACATTTTGAACTCCTGCCTACCTCAAGATTCTTCAAAGGAATAGCAACGGAAATCCGCCCTTCATTCTTCCTTTTGTTCCTGCCCTTGGGGGCGTCATTGTCTGCCACAATCAATTGAGTCAGAGGGTCAACCACAGCAACGGCTTCCCCAGAAGCGGCAAGGGCGGCATCCTTTTCTTTTTTGGCCCTAGCCCTCAGCAAGAATTCCATCCTTTTCTCTTGTGAGACAGACCTCATCCTCTCTGCAAAAATAAAAGAAAAGGTTAGTCTCTGGGAAAGAATAAGCAAAGGCGAGACAAGAAAATAATAAAGAAACTCACCCATATACTCCACCAACTCTTCTATATAACCATCAGCCTTAAAAAGGTCGCCCACATTCAAAATACATAACGTCTCAATATAGGCGACGCATTCTTTCTCAAACTCGTCCAGAGATTCATAACGAGTCCCTTTGATGACACGGGGATTCTGGGTCCAATAAAAGGGAAACAAAGGTTCTTGATTCCCATCAAACATCACATCAGGGAAAGACTCCCTGCCACGGACGCGAAGAAAAGTGTTTTTGAAGTTTTTGAAATTAGAGGTATACAACTGGAAACGTTTTCGGCCTGGCTGACTCGAAAGATAAACCTGAGAGTCAGGCGAGACGCTTTTAATGGTGTAGAAAGAAAAGAAAACAGCAATAGAAGGCTTCTCAATTTCCAGACCTAAACAGGCCAATTGGAAGGCTCTCATATAACCCTAACTATTGGGACTCAGTTGGCAAGGGGCGACATTCAAGGTTCTAAACATCTGAACTTCGAAAAGGGTAAAGGGAAACCAGACGTTGAAAGAATCGATAATGGAGGTATACATATAAAAGAAATGGGGTGTTTGGATGTTAACATCAGTGACAATCTCATCCTCACCAACAGGTTCAGTGATGACGTCGTTCTCATCCTCAGAACCAGATATAACGGTTTTCCGCCTATACGCCAACACGGATTCCCAGTCTAAATACTTCGAAGCTACGTCCATGGTCTCGGGAGGAGTTGGGGCGACAAAGATGGCAAGAGTAGTGTCCTTTCGTTTTCCTGTGAAAGATGAAGGCGAGATTATCACACAGTCACTATCACTACTCTCAGTATCGCTAGAGCTAATTTCAACATTCATTATGGAATTGAAGTAACCATCATAATCAAGAGAACCATCAGCCCTTGTATGATGGTTACGTATCTGAGTCTCTAAGACAGAACCACGAGGAGGAATTTTGGTAAAACCCCCCTCTTCATCATCACTCAAACTACGTAAAATCACCATTTTTTCCTACTCCGAACCCTAGAAATCGAAATGGGAACTCTAAAAAGGAGTAAAGGCAATTACGAAAGAAGGAATAGAAGTTACCTTAAATAAAAATGTAGTGGAGATCGTGTGAAGGGAAGTTGGCTGATTAATAAACCGCGCAAAGTGGGTTTTGAGATTTGGGGAAAATGCTGAGAAACGGAACAAACAAAGGAGGAATTGATGAAAATAGTTTGAAGTTCCTGTTTTATAGAAAAAGTTGAGGGTGAACGAAACGTTCTAATACCCAACGGGTAAAAGAAGGCACCCTTACGCGTGTCAGTCTTAACACGTACACATGGACACGTATCCCGAGACGGGGCGAGAAAGCCAAACGTTTGAAATTCGACGACATCGCCAAATGGCGAGAACAAGTATATATTCAGAATTAATCAGAAATACATGGCAGAAAAGAAATTCATGAATTAAAGGAGAGAAACATCATTTCATTTAAGAGAATTCAACAATTACAAAGGGAGGCGGAACATATTCAACGCCATTTGAAGGAAATGCAAGAAAAACAACACACAATGAGGGAAAATATAGAAAAACTACTTAAAGGCTTTATAAACAGCCTCGACGGCACGGACATGACAATCCTCCATTAAGCCCCTCAATTTCTTTGCCGCATCAGAGTCTTGGGCAGTCTTCCTCATGTCGTCATTAAGAGCATCATCTTTCTCTTGAAGACGACACAAGTGTGAGCGAGTTCAGATTAATTTGGCGACGTCATACTAGATATCCATCTGCAAGGACCTTTTCCTCTTCACAAGGGGTTTGAGTTGGTTCTCCAACTCATCAATTCGGTTATCTATGGCCTCCTCGGCCGATAAGGAAAGCGCCGTCACCTTCTCTTGAGATGTTATGTGTTCTTTCACCATCTCTATCCTTCTCTCCAAAGCATCAGAAAGTTCTCTCTGACAATGGTCAACAGTCTCAGTGGTTTCAATGAAAGCACCGTCATCCAAGAATCGTTTGTTCAATTCCTGCACCACGGCCAGAAATTCCTTTTGTCCATCCGTCAACCTCCAGGAATAATCTTGCAACTCCTTCACCATATCAGCAAAATCCTCCACCTGATCCAGCAAATCATCAGTATTGTAGCACAGCATGTTCCTCAGTTGGAACAACACCGGCATAGCCGGCGACTCCGGAATAGCGGTAGGGGAAGACATAGTCACAAAAGCAAGTAATGCCGAGAAAGAGAGATGAATTGAATTGCGTGTCGCGGAATTCATATTTATGGTCCACAGATAGAGAACATGATCAGAAGTAGTGGGCAGTTACCACACCACGTTCGGCCATTATCAGCACTTCGCCTCTTTGAGCCTCGTGCTTGGGGGGCTGTGTACCGGACAAAATATTATAGGCCCAATAACTCAATGATCCAATAATTGGCCCAAACAATTCAAATAGATAGCTTGGCGGGAAAGACAAGGCGAGGGCGAGACCCATAGATGGGGGGCGACGCCCTCAGGTTATGATTACGTCGCCCAACAGCGGATAACCACCCACTACCACCACATAAGTGCGGAGGAGAGGAGCAACCGTCCATAACCGCCCTTGAGACACGGTGGACACGGTGGAAAACCACCCACGACCTCCATTAGAGAGGAGTGGGGTGGTTTTAGATATATTCCGATCATGTTCTTCCTCTATAAATAGAGAAGAAAAACTCATTGTAAAAGGTTCAACTTTTTGATAAATAAAGATCTCAAGTATCATTATTACGCATTAATATACTTAGACCACCCCCCTATTATTTTTACCAGAACATGTGTATATATTTTTTTTATACAGGGTGTATATTCTTTATTTTTTTTCTCAATAATTGAGATTACTGTCATAAAATGGTATGGTTTTAAATGCTCATGTGTGAGCTTGGACCTACTATAGGATATAAAGGTGTCAGTTGACGCAACGACGACTTCTTTTTAATTATTTATATGTATAGATTTTTTTTAATAGTTTTGTTTTATATAAGTATATAAATACTACAATATATGCAATTAATATATAACGATTGTCCCTGGGGCATTCTTTAAGGTTTTATATAATAGAATTTTTATGAAAATGCGTAAAGTCAACCCAATTCTCTTTTTCAAAAATAAAATACAAATAAAAAAACGAAGGAGCAAACAAACCCATTTGTATTACGATTGAGAATTTGCAAGCTACCTATTAAAATTTGTTTGCTTTACGCTTGGGAACAAAGGGGAAACTACGTTGTTCTTCTTTATCAATTAAAAAATTCAAGAACTTTAGTTGCTGAGAAATTTTAACAGAGGTTGAATACTCAAATCCAAGAAGAAGATGAAAAAACACCAACCCATAAAAGATCATGCCATAGGAAAATGATTCATCGATTACAGAGCTTAAAAACCAAAAATAAAAATCATTGCTTTACTTTGAATTACCAAAAAAATGAATTTATGGGGTTAAATGAATCCCCAAAATATGATGAAGCGGTGGAGATCAATGATAAAACAAACACGAGTGAGGAGTGGAATGAATGAGTTATGATAGCAAGTTCAAAACAAATTCCGATTTTCACTTGGCTTTTGCTTTCTCTGTATCAGGTGGGGATATGAATGGTTAATTAATTGGGTGTGGTTGTAGAGCACACTATCAATTTAATCCTAACCGTTCCTTTACATCACATGGCTTATATTAGCTCCTCTCATCTCTCACAATAAACACTCCTCTTATTTGAAAGCTCCCCTATATATATATAAACTCCTTCCTAGTATAAGATGTGTCAAGGTATACTATCAACGTTTATAAGGAATCACAAACAGTTGCAAAAAGATAGTCTAAACATATCATACAAAGCTCAAGCAAAGGAAAAAACTAAACCACCAGCTATGACAGTTAGAAATTAATGTAACACATGTCGCTTTCAACCTCCTAAAGGAGATGAGCTTGATCTTGTTCAACAACTGAGAAATAGTGCTGGCTGAGTCTCAGAACACCATGTGATTTCTCTCTGTCCACACAACTCACACACAAGTCAAATGATCTATAGAAAGGAGCGACGTCCCTAGGAAACACCTGTCAAAAAAGTAAACTGGACAAGATAATTTCATAAATAAATACATCATTAATACGATAGTACAAAAAAATTGCAGTTTAATGGATGCTTTCCGTGCTCTATATGATATGCAAGTTGCACGAGTACGAACACATTACAATGTTCGTAAAAAATGGATCAAATTAAAGAAGTCTAAAAAATAGGCACAACCATCAACCACATGCAATAATTAGGTCATGATTTGAATCTCTCATCACACCAACTACTTTTTCTTTTTTTTTTTGAAATTTTCATCGCACCAACTACAGTACTTATTTTTAGTATTATTTCCAGACATTGAGACATCGTACGTAGATTTTGGGTGAAAGGTTGTTCACCAGCTTTGAATGTTTTGCATTGGATTAAAGTGTTTTTGAGAAGTCTAGAAGTCAATGTGATCACATTTTTGAAGGTGAAAGTGAGTGTATAGAGATTAACAAGTTAATGATTAAAATTTAATTGTTTTACCTCTATAACATAGTTCTCTTAATAAGTAAAATTTCAATTTTTAAAGTTATTGGATAACTTATGTATCTGATCGATATATAAATCAGATACACGAATTATTAAATGTTTTGCAATATTGAATTTAAAAGTATTTGAGAAGTCAACTGTTTTAGAAGTCAAGATTATCATATTTTTGAAAGTGAGTGATTTAGGAGTAACAAGAAGTTAATAATTAAAATTTAAGAGGCATTGTTTTATTGTATACTCTCTTCAGCTATAATTGTAGGTAATTTTCTTTTTTTTAAAATTTATTGAAAAATTTATTTATTTGATCAATATACAAATCAGCTACACAAACTATTAAATGAACCAAAAGGTAATTTTTTTTGTTTATAATTGGAGCTAGAAGAAGTATATATGAACCATGTCTTTATATTAGTCTACATAGAACTTCCTACTTATACTTAAACTTTAACGATCTATTCTTTAAATATGAGTCTTTACATCATTATGCTTGCATTGTCATTAATTACCGATGTCCACGACGATATATATATATATATATATATATATATATATATATATATATATATATGTAAAGACTTTTGATCGTCATTAATTACCGATGTCCACGACGATATATGTAAAGACTTTTGATACAATAATTTATTACACTTGAATTCATTCATGTTGGGACAATGTGATAATTTGAGAGAAATCAGAGATAATAGAACAAGAGAATTGAGAAGAGAATTTGGGAAAAAATCAGAATTAATTGCATTCATCCACAAGGGGCAAAGGTATTTATATACAAAATGGGGGCTTGTTTCACTACCAAACGTTCGTATATTAACTACCTAAGACAAATCAAAAACTATAACAAACTAACTAACTAACTATTCATTACTAGCTTCAGAAACTTTCTCAACTTTTGGAGCTCTGCAACTTCTGAAGCTTCCGCAGCTTCTGGAGCTCTACAGCTTCTGAAGCACCTCAACTTCTGAAGCATCTCAGCTTCTGGAGTTCTACAGCTTCTGAAGTTGAGATTTCAGCTTCTGGAGTTCTACAGCTTCTGAAGCATCTCAACTTTTGAAGCTCTGTTTTTCCAAAAACATGACTTATTAATTCAACACACCTCCTAAGGCATGTTTTCCAAAGCATTCATTCCTATAAGCTTCTTCAGAGTGTCAAACCTTGCCTTAGCCATAGGTTTGGTTAGAATATCTGCAAGTTGGATCTCAGTATTGCAATATTCCAACTCAAGCTTATCTTTGTTCACTTGATCTCTCAAAAAGTGAAACCTTCTCTCAATGTGCTTACTTCTTCCATGACTAACTGGGTTGTTAGCCAAATCAATTCCTGACTTGTTATCAACAAGTAGCTTTATCCTTGTTGCCTCTACTGCCCTCAATTCAGTGAGCAACATCTCAATCCAATTTGCTTGACAAGCTGCAAATGAAGCTGCCACATACTCAGCTTCACATGATGACAATGCCACTATCCCTTGCTTCTTAGAACACCAAGAGATTGGTGCATTACCTATCATGAACAGGTATCCTGCAGTACTCTTCCTGTCATCTTGATATCCTCCCCAATCTGAATCTGAGTAACCATAAGCCATTAGCTTCTTGTTACTGTTCTTTTGGTTTGGAATCAAAATGCCATGATCAATGGTTCCTTTCACATATCTAAGAACCCTCTTTGCAACAGTCAAGTGATTCATCCTTGGTTGATCCATAAATCTGCTCAACAGACCAACACTATGACATAAGTCAATTCTAGTATTGCACAAGTACCTCAATGATCCTATGATCTGCTTGTACAATGTTGAATCAACCAACTCATCCTCAGTATTCTTGCTCAGCTTCACACCTGTTTCCATAGGAGTAATTGCTGGGTTGCAATTGCTCATATGAAACCTCTTCAAAATGTCAATGACATATTTCTTCTGATGCAAGAAATAGCCTCTATCTGTTTTCACAAATTCCATGCCAAGGAAATATGATAGCTCTCCTAAATCAGTTATCTCAAACTCCTTCATTATGTCTGTTTTAAATCTCTCTAGCACAGCTTTGTTTGATCCTGTGATCAACAAATCATTAACATACAGACACAGTATTATAATCTCATCATGACTTGAGCCTTTCACATACACTCAATGTTTTGATGTGCATCTAGTGAACCTCAAATCCAACAGGAAGCTATCAATTCTCCTGTTCCAAGCTCTTGGAGCTTGTTTCAAACCATAGAGAGCTTTGTTCAACTTGTATACTTTATGTTCTTGACCTTTGATCTCAAATCCTGGTGGCTGTTTCACATACACCTCTTCCTCTAATGGTCCATTCAGGAAGGCAGATTTCACATCAAGCTGGTGCATAGCCCATCCTTTATAGGTAGCTACTGCAACAACTAGTCTAATTGTCTCTAGCCTTGCCACAGGTGCAAACACTTCATTAAAGTCAAGTCCAGGCTTCTGAAGAAAACCCTTAGCTACTAACCTTGCTTTGTACTTAGCAATTTCACCACTTGGTTTCATCTTCAGCTTGAAAACCCATTTCACATCAATAGGTCTCTTGTTTACAGCTTTATTCATCAATGTCCATGTGTTATTCTTCTCAATTGACTTCAGCTCCTCTTTTATAGCATTCAACCAATTTGAATCTTTCAAAGCTTCACTCAGAGTCACTGGTTCCAATTCTGCAATCATTGCTTCATTGACCAGTTCTCCATCTTCAGTGATTGCTTGATCAGGAAACACATCATACTCATTCAACCTTATTGACTGTACCCTTTCTCTGGTTGATCTTCTCAACTGTTGATTAGGTGCAGCATTAGGCTGATGATCTTCAACTTCTATCTCCTCTTGATTTGTTTCCTCAAGCATAAGTCTTCTGTTGAGAATTGAGCCTTCAGCACTTGTGCCTTCAGTCCAATCCCAACCCTTTGATTCATCAAACTTGATATCTCTGCTAATCACAACCTTGTTATCTCTAGGTGAGTACAATTTGTAAGCACCAGTGGGATGATAACCTAGCAATATCATTGTCTGACTTCTATCATCAAGTTTTCTTCTAACCTGATCAGGAACATGTTTGAAGCAAAGTGAGCCAAATATTCTAAAATGACTAACACTTGGTTTTAAACCTGTCCAAGCTTCATGAGGAGTCTTGTCTTGTAACCTCTTTGTAGGACTTCTATTGATGATGTAAACTGCTGTAGAGGCTACTTCACCCCAAAACTTACGAGGCATATGCTTAGCTTTAAGCATACATCTGGCCATGTTCATGATGCTTCTATTCTTCCTCTCAGCTACACCATTGTGTTGAGGGGTGTAGGGTGCAGTGACTTCATGCTCTATACCTTCATCTTCACAGAATTTTGCAAATTCATGTGAAGTGTATTCACCACCTCCATCAGTTCTCAATTTCTTAACACTAAATCCACTTTGATTTTCAACTAGTGTCTTAAATTTCTTGAACTTGGTGAATACATCACTTTTCTTTTCTATAAGGTAGAGTCAAACATGCCTAGTACAATCATCTATGAATGTCAAAAAATAGCTATTACCTCCAATGGATTTCACCTCAAATGGACCACACACATCTGAATACACCATTCCTAGCTTCTGAGTTGACTTCATAGGCAATTCATTCTTGAATGAATTTCTGGCCTGCTTTGCTGCACAACATTCCTCACACACTTCACTTGGTGCTCTGATATGAGGCAAGCCATGAACCATCTTCTTGGAATTCAACATGCTTAAACTTTTGAAGTTTAAGTGTCCAAACCTGTGGTGCCATATCCAATTCTCTTCTGTACCAGTAACAGAGGCTAAGCACTTGAAATCAATCACATTGATTTCAACCTTAAAGGTTCTATTGCTTGACAATGGAGCTCTTAGGATTAACCTATCCTTAGTATCATGAATCTTTAATTATTTATTAGCCATTGTCACTGTATAATCCTTTTCAAGTAATTGACCAAGACTAATCAAATTACTTGTCATGGAAGGAATATACAATACCTCATTAATGAAGGATTCCTGACCATCTTTTCTCTTCACAAGAATTGTCCCCATACCTTCACTAGTGATCTGACTGCTATTAGCAAACTTGATATTCCTTCTCACTGAATAATCAAGCATCAAGAACCACTTCTTGTTGCCAGTCATGTGATTGCTACAGCCAGTGTCAAGATACCACAAGTTGGATTTGTCACTTTCAGTGTTTGTAATTGCCATGAGCAGGGAATCATCAGAGTCACTACCATTTCCCTTTGCCAATTGAGCTTCATCCTTGTCACTTCTCTCAACTTTCTTAGAGTGACACTCTCTAGCATAGTGGCCAAGCTTCTGACAATTATAACACTTCACATCCTTCTTATCAATCTTTTTCTTTGAACCTTTCTTGTTACCTTTGCTAGAATCTGAGTCTTTTAGGTTCTTGCCATCATTCTCTGAATCTTCTTTCTTTTTCTTGTTTTTCCCTTTGGAACCTTTCTGAAATTTTGCCTGCAAAGCTTGATCAATGGCTTTGTTTGAACTCCTCTGCTTGACTCGCAATTCATGTGCCTCCAATGAAGCTTGAAGCTCTTCTATCTTCATAGTAGCCAAATCCTTTGATTCTTCTATTGCTACCACTATGTGATCAAATTTCTCAGTCAAGGTTCTCAAAACCTTCTCAATCTTGGACTTCTCTGACAGAGCTTCACCATTTGACTTCATCAAATTAGTTATACTCAACATTCTTGAAAGATACTCAGTTATCGTTTCTTGATCATTCATCACCAACATTTCATATTGTCTCCTTAGAGCTTGCAGCTTGATACCCTTCAGTTTTTCATCACCTCCATAAATCTTTTTCAATGTATCCCAAGCACCTTTAGAAGACTCTTCCTCAATGATCTTCTCAAAGATATTAGGATCCACACACTGATGTATGATGAACAGACCTTTTGCATCCTTTTTCTTCAGCTCGCGATGCAAGGCTCTTGCTGCTTCATCAGCATTTGCAGCCAGGTCTGGTACTCCATCATTCACAGTTTCAAGAACATCTTGAAACCTGAAAATGACATTCATCTGCGCACACCAACGATCATAGTTTTCACCTTTGAAAACTGGAAGATTTGCAGGAAATTGTGATGAGGTTGTGCCATTGTTCGCCATTGTTTCTTGATCAAAGAATCAATGCAAAATGTGAATCACAACCGGGCTCTGTGATACCAATTTGTTGGGACAATGTGATAATTTGGGAGAAATCAGAGAGAATTGAGAAGAGAATTTGGGAAAAAATCAGAATTAATTGCATTCATCCACAAGGGGCAAAGGTATTTATATACAAAATGAGGGCTTGCTTCACTACCAAGCGTTCGTATATTAACTACCTAAGACAAATCAAAAACTATAACAAACTAACTAACTACCTATTCATTACTAGCTTCAGAAACTTTCTCAACTTCTGGAGCTCTGCAACTTCTGAAGCTTCCGCAGCTTCTGCAGCTCTACAGCTTCTAAAGCACCCCAACTTCTGAAGCATCTCAGCTTCTGGAGTTCTACAGCTTCTGAAGCATCTCAACTTCTGAAGCATCTCAGCTTCTGGAGTTCTACAGCTTCTGAAGCATCTCAACTTCTGAAGTTCTGTTTTTCCAAAAACATGACTTATTAATTCAACAATTCATGCATGCGCTCCTCATCAAGTCATACCATAGTTGCTAAAAAAAAAAGAAGTCATACCATAGTTGTGAATTGTGATAACACTTTAATTGGTTTGGAGAGTCTAGTAGTGAGCATTAACGCGTTAATAATTTAGACCGCTATGAGAGTCTGAACCCATTATTTCTCACGTAATTGACCCCATTTTTCAAAATAACTCAAGTTTAGTCATTCGATCCTTCAAATTTTTGAACTTAAAAATTATGATATATCACTTTTAAATTAAAAAAATTAGTGGATTATCTTCTATCTTCTAGTTTGATGAGTGTTGATATTTCACATCATCAAATTGCATGACATACTATTTAAAATATATGAAATAATCACCAATTTTTAGTCCTATAATCTATAAAAGAGACCAAAACTAATTGATTTCAAAATAGAAAAACCAATTAATTAAGCGAATGAATGAAAATAAAAAGAGCAAAAAATATAATTAAGCCAAAATCTTTAAATCCACATATGCATCCTTTTACTTATATAATAATTCATTTTCCTCGCACTTTACACCCAAATGTGAGACCATTTATTAAGTTGGATGTTGGATGCTCCTGACCTCTTCAAAGTGATTTTTTTTGGTTCAGCTTCAATGTTGACTTACATTAGTAGAATATCTTGTTGGCTCCCAAATTATCAAGAAAACTTTTGTTACAACTCTACTCAAATGTCACGGCAAACATATGCCAAACTTTCATCTAATATGAACTTGCTTTCTATATTATGTTAAAAACTGACAAACATATGCCAAAATTTTGTCCATTAAGAACTAAAAACAAAATAGAAATTTTTTAAGAATAAAAGCATGTGATTTTTTTATAGAGATCAAAAATCTATTTAACCCCATCTTATTGGTCGATCTCGACTATTTAGAGACCGACTTAAACATTAAAAGTGGACTCTAATAAATATATATATAAAAAAGCAAAAATAATAATCCCCATTGAAGTTAAAATAGATTTATAAACAATGTTAAAATTGAACCGGCAAAAAAAAAATTAAGAAATAATTATCAATTCCCAAATACAATAAAAAATTAGCAAAGTAGAAGAATAAATTACCAATTAGAGGTCCGATTCTTATCGTAACAATAGACCCTTAATAAAAAAAATGAAATTATTATAAAAGAGCAATTTTCTATTTAAATTGTATATAAATACAAAAAGATTATTTAACTAGGGGGTGTAAACAGCAAGTCAACATTCTAATTGAGTGGACTGGGCTGGTGGAAGTAGATTGATGACTTAATGTTTACACCTGAAGAATACACTGACTTACTATTTGCACCTCTAGGTAAAAAATTTATTAAAAAAACTTGAGGCCCAAATATTTGGAGGCCCATCCCTGTAAAGCTATTTTGCACCTCCCTAGGGTCGCCCCTATCATCAATACATCAAAGTTGCCATTTTTAATGGAATAAACTTTGTTTTTAATGTTTATTTGGTTAAAAAACATTGTTTTTACTGTTAGTATTTTATAACTTCACCAGAACAATGATAGAAGATTAAATAGCAGTTAATTAAATAATTATGAAGTATAATTTATACACCAATTGATAAGAAGATAATTTCTACTAAGCTATAAACTATGAAAAACTAAATTAAACTTAAGAAAACAATAAAAAAAACAAGTAAAATAAAACATAAATTCATTCATTTTCTCTAAAGTGTCTCGACACACTACATATATAATATCCTTAATGGATAATATCTTAAAGGATATTGCTAGGGCACATACATGTTAAGAATCTAAATTTAGAAACATTCTTTAAAATTTTGTTGTAATTAATTTGTGATCAAATTTAGAAAGTAAATTAGATGCATAGATTATGATAAAACATTTATTTTTTTAAATCATTAACATGTGTCCTAGCTTTTCTCCATCTTAAATGAGCCTAAAACTATAAAGTTCAATCTAATCAACTAATGTACTTTTTCCGTCCCAATATATAAGATCTCTTTCACAAATGTACCAAAATTAAAAAAAGTAACTTTTGCATTAAATTCATCAATAATTTACATTCTCTTTATAAAATTACCCTTCAATTAATGATTAAGAGAAACAAATATTGATCTTTTACTTTTCTTGATTTAATTAAAGGTATTTTTGAAAATTTTTAATTAAGAGCATTGCTATTTTGTAAGAATTTTTAACACACGAATACAAGAATGAACACATGGTAAAATCTTAAAGGATGATGTCATTTAATCTCATTCTTTTATGGAAATCATGGGTGGTGATGGATGTAAACAATAGTTGAGATTTATTCTTACAATTCTTCTTCTAAAATTTTCTTACTAAAAAGCTTTTTGCTTTAATTAATGTGCATAGAACTTTGAAAATGATGTTATAAAATGGAACAACAAAATTTGCAAAAAAAGTCTTACATATTAGAACGGAGAAAATACATCCACAAATAACAATATAAATTCTACTTCATAATTATTTAATTAATTGATACTTAGGGTGCGTTTGATTTGCTAAAAAACAGAGGACTGCACAGAACAACTTTTATTGTACTTTGTTTGATTCAGAAACTGGTTAAGGGACTGGACAAAAGCGGCAGTAAGGGACAGGACAAAAACAAGTTTTTTTGTCCCCCACTAAACCACATGACAACATTTTGTCCACAATACAACTATAAAAAATACGAAAATATCCATTTCATTTTCGAATATAAAAAATATTATTTCTCTATCTCTCTACAATACAGTTATGTCCTGTCTTGTATTCTCTTGTTCCGTCATGTATTATCTTGTTTTATCCTGTACTGTTCTGTCCAGTACTTACTGATTTGCAAATCAAACGGTCTTTAATCTTCTAACAAACAACATGCTTCTTTAATTCTGTAACCCCTTAATTTCATAACATCTTTTCGATAACTACTTAGATTCTTTATATTAAAAATCCTTAATTTCTTTATGTTATGATTTTTGTACTATAAGTGATATATTTTTATTTTTTTTAAAATGACAAATATATTATTAACTAGGTCTCTGCACAAGACGAACAAAGACCAGTAAAAAAAAACTACATAACATATACACCGTATATATGCAGAACACCAAAAAAAAAACTCCTAAACAAACACCACCACTATAAGTGAATATATATAATAGTAGAAATTTTGAATGCATAGCATCTAAATCTCCAATTTTGTGAATGTTAATTTTGCTGGTAATCTTAATATTGAGATTAGTATACTATTAGGAAGATAAGAAATTTGTATGATAATTGTTGAAGTGTGTTTGAAGTTCCACATTGCTTAGGTTGTTGAATTGTTGGGTGTATAAATATGTAAGGGCAACCACACCCTTTGAGCTCGCTTTTGGGGTTGAGATCCAATCATATTTAACATGGTATTAGAGCCGGGTTAATGACTGCAATGTGGGCGTTTGACCCAGGACCACGCTTGGCGTGAGGGTGGGTGTTGAAGTGTATTTGAAGTCCCACATTACTTAGGTTCCGGATTGTTGGGTGTATAAATATTTGAGGGCAAGCTCACCCTTAACCCATTAGACCCATTAGAAAGAGTGTTGTTTTGCAATGCACCCTCAGAGTCAGAGGTCCAAGCCACCACCATGAATATTTCAACTATTACAACTACTTTTCAATTCCAACACAACCCTTTCTCTCTCTTCACTTTAGTATGTTTGTATCAGAATCCATTATCAACAACAACAACAATAATAACCAAACAATAATGAGTAGTAACACTGCCTTTAAGGTTGCTGTGTTGGGTGGTGGAAGTAAGCATCATTTTTCACTCTCTCTTTTTTATTAATTGTTGTTTTTTAGTGATGTAATATTATGATTATGAAATGGTGTGGCAGTTACAGGAGCAGTTTGTGCATCAACTCTTGCTAAAAATGGGATTTCTGTTACACTCTTTGAGTCAGCTAGAGGCCCTGGTGGACGCATGTCCCAAAGAAGGTTTCTTTATTTTAGTATTTGGGTTTTCAATTTGCCCCTTTTTTATTTATTTAATGGGTTCTCTATAATTATTGTTATATTCAATTGGATTAGTATTTTGAAGCTTTTAAGTCAGTGTTGTCAATCGCAGATCGCGGAAAATAATTGTTTGTTTAAATTCTTTTATGTACTGTAACAACTAACAATGTTATAGTGTCGCTTTAGCTGCTATTTTTAACCAATGTATCTGGTTTATCCTCTATCTGGTTTATACTATAGGATAAACTAGATACATTGGTACTCGATGAATCTAAAAAGTAATCTTGTTCTTATATTAAGGACTAGATGGAGTAATATTTTATACTATATCGTGGAACAAATAAATCATATTGCTAAAGGGAGTACTCGATTTCTTCAAATTATTCCACTATGCAATAGTACTATTGCTATAGCAACTGCTATATGAAATCATTATATACTTAAGGGTCCGTATGGATTGGTTTATTTTTCACCGTATACAAAATAGCTTATACAAATAAATAAGTTTTTATATATCTTTTATAAGTTTGTCAAGATAGTTTATGAAACAACAGCCTATGACAATGCAATTTTTGTTAGGGAGAACTTAGGAATGAATGTAAAAATTTATTTATTTGCATAAGTTATTTTTTATAAGGTAAAAAATAAGTCAATCCAAACGTGCTCTTAATAATGTATCGCCGAGCGATATCGATTTGTTCAAATTTCGCTATTCTATAGCACCACTATAACCACTATTTGACAACACTGGTTAGATTATATATGATTGGAATATAATTTTGCTCTGCTAGCTTAAGTATTGCAATTTCTCAGTCTAATAGCATGTTGCTTAATCTCTAATTTAATGTTCAATTTTTCGAACCCTTGTTTTAAAGTAAGTAGTATATTCTTTACTTTATAGATTGTCATTGTTTCGTCAAAGAAACAGTGCTTGTTTTAGAGCAGCATAACACAGTTAAAGTCGGTATTTCCTTCGGAATGTTACTGGAATTACTTGTCATTGACATATTGGTAAAATTAAGGAGGGTCCTAAGGTTTCTTAATTGCTTGAAATCCAGAGAGAAAACTGAAGATGGAAAGGAGCTGCATTTCGACCATGGTGCTCCGTTTTTCTCAGTTAGCAATCCTGAAGTGGCGCGTCTAGTTCAAGAATGGGAGTCAAGGGGTCTAGTGGCCGAATGGAAAGAAAAGTTTGGCTCATTTGATTTTCAAACCCTTAAATTTGATAGCGTAGAACAGGTTAACAAATATTCTTCACGTGTTTAAATTTTATTAACGGTGTCTACCGTCTACTTGTTGGTGTAGTGTCGTGTTTGTGTTTGTTCTTCATAGTATATCTTAGCTGCACCTTAAATATTAGAAGAAAAAAAGAGATTTTCTGGGAAAGTCATTAAGGTGCAGCTTTAAAGAAGACATGACTTGTAACATAATCCAAGTGCATTAGAATATTGTTTTGTCTGACTGGCATATCTTTTAGGAAGGATTAAGCAAGAGATTTGTGGGTGTTCCAGGCATGAATTCTATATGCAAAGCATTGTGCAATGAAAGTGGTATCTACATAATTAATTTTATTAATCACTTTTGTTATTCAGACTTAACCGTGAATCTAATGAAAAAGCTTATCATTATTTTGTATTGTTAGGTGTTGAAAGCAAGTTTGGTCTGGGTATTGGAAGAGTTGAATGGTTGGATGATGAGAAATTGTGGTCATTGATAGGCGTGGACGGACAAAATCTTGGTCATTTTAAGGGTCTTGTTGCATCAGATAAGAATATAGTATCTACTCGGATTGCCGAAGCTACAGGACGGGTGCCACCAGTTGGTATGAATATGCTTTCTATCCTCAAATTTCTTTTTATTTTTCGCATGCGATCCCTGATTCATTTATCTTTTAAGGAGACAATGTTTTGAACTTTCTTAGAAGGTTCTTTTTGTTAGAAAATTAGCTTTATCGAGAGTCATCTAGCTTACATATGCCAACTGCTATGCCAATAATATATTTTGAATGATTTATAATCACTTATTGAATTTGTGAGGAGGCAGATTTGAAGTTGCTGCCTGAGTTGTCGGAAAAGTTGCACAATCTTCCCGTTAGGCCATGTTTCGCAGTAATGCTGGCATTTGCGGAGCCTCTGTCAACGGTATGATGAAGTTCTATACAAATTACCAAACTGTCATTATATTCTATAGTTTGCTAATAAATGATTTTATACGGTTCATTTATTTTGGAACCATTTCATATCTGTTAGATATGGGCCTTAATTAGGATAGAAATAATAGTGGGCCTTGTTTATTAATATTAGTGGGCAGTTTTAATTATTAATAAGCAGTTATTATAGAAAATAACTGTCATTAGAATATGAATAGGTAATACTTAATAAATAGAAGGGGTGATTGAGAAAGAGGATATCTTGGAATTTGATTGGAAAGGGGCCATTTTGGCATTAGGGAGGTGCAGACCCTCGAAGTTCTGCAGTATTAATCTGTAATCAAAGGGATTTTCCCTATTTCCTTATTCTATATCAGTTGGTATCTATCAACTGGTATCAGAGCATTTCTGATCCAGGACAGAAAAAAATGGAACCGTCATCAAATATGGAAGGAACGTTTGATATTCTTCATGAAGCGTTGAGAGTACTTAGAGATTGGAGAAGAGAACTCAAAGAATTACGACTCGCAATACCAATCTTTGAAGGAAGGGATGTTGCTGGGTGGATCATCAAAGTTGAGAAATATTTTGATGCAGGAGGAGTATGTAAAGAAGAAGATCAGATACCAGAAGTTGTGAAGTGGATGAATGGTGAAGCACTTGGATGGTACCAACTATGGGTTTCATCTAATCCAATTGCCACTTGGAAAAATTTTAAAAAGGCAATTCTGATGCAGTATCAAGAAACTGATTCGGTAGAGAATCAAGAACTAAGTTTGAATGTGAAATCAACGAAAGCATCACAAAACAAGAACATCCATGGTCAGAAAAAAGAGAGCAAAGAAGAGAACCCTAATAAAGAAGGAGGCCGTAAGCTCGCCAGTGAAAAGGAAGGGTTAGTGGTTGAGAAGAGAAAGGGAATTTGTTGCATGTTTTCTATATTTCCACCACTGAAACTGCCAGACAAGGGTGCTGTTGTCTGTTGCACAATGACGACAAAGAGGTTCACCAACCTACGGGGGAAGGCCAACAAATGTCGGTGCAATAATTCCAAAATGTTTGGTGATCTGTCCTCCCAACTGTGGGACCCTGGGGGGTGAAATTAGGCTGCAGGATTGTGCAAACATTTCTGTTTTAATGTCAATGTCAGTGAAGTTGTTTTGTAATTGTATTTTATTTTAATCGCCTTGAGGACAAGGCAGTAGTTTAGGGGGGGAGTATTGTTAGATATGGGCCTTAATTAGGATAGAAATAATAGTGGGCCTTGTTTATTAATATTAGTGGGCAGTTTTAATTATTAATAAGCAGTTATTATAGAAAATAACTGTCATTAGAATATGAATAGGTAATACTTAATAAATAGAAGGGGTGATTGAGAAAGAGGATATCTTGGAATTTGATTGGAAAGGGGCCATTTTGGCATTAGGGAGGTGCAGACCCTCGAAGTTCTGCAGTATTAATCTGTAATCAAAGGGATTTTCCCTATTTCCTTATTCTATATCAGTTGGTATCTATCAATATCATGCTTAGTTTTCGCGGGGTGATTCTTTATTTCCGTTTCTATTGTGAAGCTTGATGTATTATTCCTTCTTTCTTTTTTCGCTCATGAAGTTATGGAGCTCGATATCGTATATGTAACAACTAAAAATTAGATTGGCAGGAATAAGTTTGTGGTAATTTTTGTAACCGAAAAATTCAAAATAGTATAATGCGATTGCGGACTGACTATTACAATGTATAACATGGGATGCTTGTCCTAATTATTTTTGTGCGTAAAGGTATTGCATTTATGTTTGGACCGACTTATTTATGCTTATCTACTGACATAAGCAGTTGTGTAACTTGTGAGACTGTTATGGGAGAGCTTATGAAAATAACTTATAACAGGTCCATAAGCATTTTCAGCTTATTTCAATAAGTTTTCCAGAATAACTTATGAAAAAAACTTATAGCTTATAGGAAAACAGTTTGACTTATTTTACCTTTTATTATAAAAACAGCATATACATAAGCACGTATGTTACCTTTGTAAGTACTCTAAGAGCCCTAAGGTCTTCCCTGCCATGTAGAAATAGGACCAATTTTGGGATGTAATATCAAGGATCTTAATCTACAAAATTTAATTTTATGTTCAGATTCCAGTTAAAGGCTTCTCTATTAAAAATTCAAAAGTTTTAAGCTGGGCTTACTGTGATAGCAGCAAGCCAGGCCGTTCTACTACAAGGTATTCATTTAATGTCGCATTACTCCATCATATATATATTGTTAGTTCAGTTTTCATTGCTTACAAGGTTGCATCGTTACTTTATAGTGAAAGATGGGTTCTTCATTCAACAGCAGAATATGCCGAGAATATAATCGCTCAAACGGGACTCAAGAAGCCATCAGACGTTACATTGAATAAAGTAGCTGAAGAGCTTTTCCAAGAATTTCAAAGTACAGGGGCTAATGTATCACAACCCTTTTTCAAGAAGGCTCATAGATGGTAAGCAAATCTGACTTTTCTACAATTTCACGTGTCATGGACATATATAATATTGCTAGTGTTACATAACATATGATCGTTAGATAGAGCCTTGAGACCCGAGAGAACTATCTCAAGTTCTAGATTATAGCTTATGTACCACCGACACCTCACTGGATATTGAATGCTGATTTATCTGTAATTTTTCCATAACATCATTGAATCTCGTAAGAGGACTTATTATCTAACAATTTGGTAGGAATGCAATTCATTAGATAGACAGTGCAAAACATCAAGGTTTTAAAAAACGGTCGCGGTCGCGTCTCGGTTACGTAAAGGTTTTCGCGATTTCGGTCAGTACAGGTTTTACGACGCTAATTGCGGTAGTCGCGGTGTGAATTAATCACAATTTGTTCTTTAATAAAAAATATTGTGATAACGGTAACGTTATCGGGGCCTGCCAAAACTGTTTTGTCGCGGCCGTTTTCGCGGTCGCGGACCGTTTTTTAAAACCTTGCAAAACATCATAGCATCAATACTTCTTTGGCAACTTAGACTGAAACATAAGTGCTCTACTAACATTTAATATGTGTTGATGCATTCTTTCAAACCATTATCACTCCTTATCCTCTTTGCTTTTTCTACCAAATTGAGTTTCAACCATGTTTACAAAACCTTTTATTTTGTCCCCAACTTTTCAACATCACGGTCCATATATGTCTAATATGATCGTCCAAAATGGTTAGAAAGTATCTAAAAGTACCATGAACAGAAACAGTAGAAAACGGTCTCCATATGTCAACATGTTTCAATTCAAACAACTCATTTGCATTACTGTTACTAATAAGAAATGACAGTTTCTTTTGTCTAGACAAATGACAAATATCACAAGCACAATATGATGCACTTGGGATATATGAGTACTGCTTATTTAAACATTTCATTCCATCAAAAGAAAGATGTCCTAATCTTAAATGCCAAAGTACTGCAGTTGATACAGAATCTTTATTGTAAACTGCTAAACTATTAGCATAACCTGATTCTCTCCTCTTTGATCAAGATAGTATAGTCCAGCTTCCTGCTTAGCCAAACCAATCCTCTTCATATTTGTCTTTCCCTGTATAAGGCAGTGATCATGATGGAAAATTAATGAAACAGATATCTCTGAACCTAACTTTGAGATAGACAATAGATTCACTGCAAACTCAGGTACATACAGAACATATGTATCTGGTCCAAAACATGAACCTCTTTGTTGATCCTGCTACAGCAGGTTGAGTAACGAGTTAAGCAAAACTAAAACGTTACTAGGTTAGTGTGGAGCCGATGAAACAAATGTGTTGCTCAAGATTTTGGCCTTTTATTGACCGATGGGCCCATTTTTCAAAACTTAGCAGTCGTAGTTGAGCACTAGCTGAAAGGATTTTGGAGTAAATTCAGTCCTCATCATTTCGTGAAAACGAGAGATATCAGTCTCTGTTAAACCATTCTGCACATCACCTGAAATCAGTGTTCCAAAGGGAGAAGTTGGTGGAGTCGAACCAACATCTGTTCTTGAAAGGACTTTCTCACCAAAAACAACTAGCTCTCTTAAAAGCTTCACAGAACATTCTCACCACTGAAATTAAACCCCGATATCATCGCATTTAAGCTATCAAGTCTTGATTACTAATCATCCTGAATAACCTTGTTGTGTTGCAGAATAGTTTTTCGTTATTCGGTTGCTTAATCTGTTGTAGCTGGTTAAACAAAGAGGTCCATGTTTTAGACTAGGAGCATGCTAAGATAACATAATAATTAACCCCTTTCATTTTACAATGTTTCGATCTATCCTTGCTTGTATTATAGGCAACATCTGTGATTGAGAAGTGGTGATGTTTATTTTCTTTTGAAATCAGATCATTCACATTTCAGATAACAGGTTTAAGATAAGCATATGATAATTACTTCCTAGTTAATGGATGAATACTAAGTTTTCATTACGATAGTTCTAAAATTTGAGTAGGTATAAGTATAACTATAAGATATAAACTTGTGCACATAAAGGGCCATTATGGATCACATTATGCTTTTCTATCTACTTTACATTGTTTTGTTTTGCATTTTTTTTTTAACATCAGAAACTGAAGAGAATAAAAATAAATAATTACTCCTAGAATTGAGAGTTGGGCGTAACTCGACCCTACAAAACTGACTTGTAAGGTGAGGATTGTCCTCGCTTGTAATCATATATTCAGGTCATATCGCAATCGATAAACTATCCTCTAGAGCTTGTGAAACTAAGCTGAAAACAGCATATGAATATGTCATAAGTTGTTTCCATAAGTTTTTCAAAACTGTCTCAAAGTGCCTGTGAGTAGGCAAGTACAAATAAACCAATCGAAACGTGCCGTATAATGATAAGTCGAGAACTTTTTTGTAATAATCGTAAATGGTTTTGTAGGGGGAGTGCATTTCCAGCTGCTAGTATTGCTCGACAGGAAAAATGTCTTTGGGACAGAAACAAGAGACTAGCCATATGTGGTGACTTCTGTGTTAGTCCAAATGTTGAAGGTGCCATCGATAGCGGATTGGCAGCGGCTTTAAGGCTTCGAGATATTAGTTCCAGTTGTTTATAGTTGAAGGATTGAAGCCTTTGAACATTATCATGTGTGGTTCATTTATTTTTCCTGAGAAAATTTGACATTTCTTCAAGAAAAATAAGCTAAACCTATGTGTGTTATTATGTAGGTAGAGCATGACCAAGTTTACTATAACTGTGAATTTGCGATCATGCTATTGTTGAAAAATACAAGTATTGAATATTGATTAAGTGATGACAATTAAAATCATGTGTTAAAATTTAGGGAGGAATTCTTCTCACTCCCATGTTTCTAAAAAGCCACACGTGTTTTTGAAATGTAACTTCGAGACAGCGTAATTTGTTCGAAAGTGTATTTTTGAACGACACAAAATTTAGATGTTTTTTGGATGTATGTGTACATCCGAAGTCATGTTGGGCCTAGAGACGGGAAAAGTTCCTCAAAAGATTTATAAGCTTGATTGTCTTGTGATTTTGAATCAAAATTTGATATAAGTTCATTAGTCAGAGTTGATTTGGCTGAGAATTACCAGAAAATGGAAGAAAAAAAAAATCTCATACACCTTGTACAAATCTCAACATTGTAGTGGTTGTTTAAAAAAATCATTTTACAATGTAAAAATTTGTTAATTGTCAGCACAACAAAAGTTGTGTGTATCAAATACGTTTTTTTTGGTAAACAATGTGTGTATCAAATACTATTAGTATAACAAAATGAAAAATTGTTAACTTTATTCTCTTAATATGACAAACATATGTAAATCACTATATAGTAGAGCTTGCTTATTAAAAAAAAGAAAAATCAACTATATAGTAGAGTTTGCTTATTAAAAAAAAAAACAACTATATAGTAGAGCTTTGAAGTTAAAAATAAATTTTTAAATATCTATTAAAATTTGTTATAACTTTTTCATAGAATTTCTTCATATTTAATTTAATATATAAAATTGTCAATTGTAGGGATTTTTTATGAGATTAATTGCTTGAGTAAAAAAATGAGATTAATAGTTATACACCGACGGTGTAAAATATTTGTATACATGTATATTTAATTGAATCACATCGTAGTAACACTTTTATAAGTTATTTAATATCTCAAGAAAAATTTACATAATGTGATTTAATAAAATACATGCGTAAAGAATATTTATGTCACTATATATAAATCAAATACTTTTATTTTATTATATGTATTACATATCCTATATTTGGATTTAAATATAAATAAAAAACTATTTTTAAAATTTATTAAATAAATCATAAATCTAGTCTATATTCTATACCAAATTCATGAGTATAATTTTTGTAATTCACCGGTCAGCTTAGTGCCGTGATAAACAAGAATTCTCTATAAATTTTTTTAATTAATTATTTTTATCACTGATAGTGTTAATGGAACATTTAAGTCAAAAAAATAAAAAAAATTCTATTTCACATATTATTTGTGGGGGACAATTAATAGAAGGAATATCCACGTCAGTTACATAAAGATGAGTTTTGAGATTTTCTTTGTTTTCATATGCCAAAAAAATAAAAGGTGAAAAATTAATTTCAATATTTTAAGATAATGCATGCAATACCATATCCTCATTTCGACCACATATTCCATGCCACGTGGCACAAACAAAATCACTAATCCATATTGAATACTCTTTATTATTAAGACATATAGAAACTTTTTTTGTTACAACAATCAGAAAAAAAATTGTAATGGCTTCTTCAGTTATGGCTTCTGTGAGTTTGAAACCAACTCCTTTGTTTGTTGAGAAATCATCAGTTAGAGGACTTCCTAACCTTTCAACAAGAAGGCCATTTAGAGTTGTTGCTAGTGGTGTTAAGAAGATTAAGACTGACACACCTTATGGTTAATTATTTAATTAATATTTAGCACCCTTTTAATTTCATAGATTAATTACATGCATACATATATATATATACATATTTTATTATAAATAATTATTTTTGAGTTTCTAATTTTGTTAATATGATTTATGATTTCAGGAACTGGAGGTGGCATGGACTTGCCTAATGGACTTGATGCTTCTGGCAGGAAACAAAAGGTTAGCAATTGTGTTTAATTTTTATTTTGGTGTATAAATAATTATAGACCATATACGTCAGTTATTCGATGAAGATTTGAAAAGATAATATTTGCTTATAATTAAGGTTGGAGTGAGTATGTAGTACTTTTTTGGTGAAACTTTTTCTTAAAAGAAAAAAATTGGGGAGGGAAATTTTTATTAATTTCAGTGGTATTAATAATCATTTTACAACTGTTTTTGATGAGATTCAAACTCGACTCATTGATGTTACGAGATTACACTCTTACCGCTGATCGAGCATCTTAAGTGTTAGGTGAAACTACTATAGTATATATAATATAATAGTGTAATGGTTGGTTTTAAGTGGTTAATAAACTTTTGTTAAGATTGAATTGTGTAGGAGAATCTGAGTTTGAATTATAATCATTAATAAGATTTTACTTGTTGATCGAACTCTGGATTATCAAGATTCATTTTCATGAAAACATCAGGGTTAAGAACCAAAATTATATCGTTGACATCTTGACCACATAGACTAATTTAGAGATTAAGTAGGGAGTTTTTATTAAGAAATTAAATTAAGAGTTCAAGAATTTAGGTAAATACAATATGTGGATATGCATATGTTTTTTGACACAATAAATTGGTTTTATAGGGATATCAAACATGTAAAGTTTGTCACAAGATAAAAGTATAGTAAATTTTATATAAGATTTAATGAACAACATTAAAGGAAAATACAATTGAGTTAAATTAATTTCCATGTTTATGATAATCAGTTCAATATGGCCAATTCTTATCTTAATATTGTTTGAGTTACCATCTCATTTTCTAACTTATGAACTTCAATATAATTCAGGGAAAGGGTGTTTACCAGTTTGTGGACAAATATGGTGCTAATGTTGATGGATACAGGTAACTTACATTTTATTTTATGAATTCTTGGTCATGTTTTGTTCATGCTATTTAAATTTGTTGGGTATTGATTTTAACTTATTAATTATTTTCGTCGAATTATATTTACCTTGACCTACTTATTGAAATTTATATTCGTCTGATTTATTACGCAGTCCTATCTATGAGCCCAAGGACTGGTCACCAACCGGCGATGTCTACACCGGAGGTAAGAAACTTCTTTTTTTGGCAACTTTGATTTCTTAAAATTAACTTGAAGAAACAATAGCATGATTTGTAGGGATTTTATTCCTCTATACAAGTGCTTTTAAAACTGGCCAATTCAACTAGTTTAAATAGAAATCAATCGGTTTGTCTGTTGGGTCGATTCTAGGATTTGGTTCGACAAACTTTTTTAATACATTTTTACTTTGTTTATTTATCAGTCATTCGATTCATCGTGATTGAATCGATAAAACAAATTAAACAAGGACTATGTACTATAGGTCACGGTGATTTGATCTTCAGTCGGATTTTTAAAACATCGCTCTAAATTGAGCAATACACTTTAAATGATAAACTAATACATTGATGAATATCCAATAGTTGATCATATATGCAAACCTAATATGATTCATATTATTTTCTTATAAAGTGAATTGCACAATTTAGAGGACGAAAATTTAAATCCTAGAGAGAAGAGTTTAGTTATGGTTTTACCTGAAAATTGTTTTCGGTCTTTAAACTTATTTGAGAGTCGTATTATCAATTCTTTCGATATCATGCTGGTTATACAATCATTTTACTTGATCATCAAAATTAAATCGCAGGTACGACCGGTTTGGCTATCTGGGCAGTAACTCTAGCTGGTCTTCTAGCTGGTGGTGCACTTCTTGTCTACAACACAAGTGCTCTATCACAATAGATTCTGCTAAGTTGATATTTTAAGTTGTAACAATATTCCATGTAGCTTTGAAAATGAAGGATATACTCATCAATTACTTGTGGACATAGTTCCTTCTGTTCTATAAATGTTGTGTGGATTTGAAAAAAAACTTTGTTTATATAAAACCATGCTTCTTTATGGGATTGCCGAAACGTTTCTTAACTCATCGTAATAACAAACATGAATTGTCTATTTTCCTTCTTAAAAGTGGGGCAATGTTTATTCACCCGCTATTTAGAGTCAATTTGAATTGACTTATTTTTGAACTTATGTAAAACAGTTTATATAAATAAATAAATTTTTAAGTATTATTATAAATATTTTAAGGTAGTTTATGAGAAAATAACTTATAAAGATACAATTTTTGTTAATGAAAACTTATAAATTAATATAAAAATTTATTTATTTGCATAAACTATTTTCATAAACAAAAAATAAAGTAGATCCAAACAAGCCCTTAATCTATTTGTAACATAGTTGTAAATGTGATTTTAATTTAGAAAAATTTCTTTTAGAAGTAAAAATAACATGGATAGTTACTACTATTATTTGATATGCTAGACATGCATAGATATTTTAATAAAAAATAACAAGGAATTGTTGATAAAGTTTGAACCCCACTTTCAAAAGAACAAGAAATATAGCTATTGGTAGTGTGACAATCTTTGTGAAATGTACTATTGAGATTTCAAAATTTCAATGTAATCCACTTCTCAAAAGAAGAGGTATATGTAGCTATTGACTATGTGATGCATTATAGCTAATCCAGGTATATGTATATGATAAGGTAATAGCTTGAATTTCAAAGGATTCAACAAAAACTATTATAGCTACATTCCTTGCTCATTCATTCATATATTATTATATATGAATTGATCAGTGAATGAATAAAAGCACTACTTGTAAATGTTATAATCATATATCATGTAGAATCCATATTTTAGAGCAAATGTTATACAATGAAAGTGAACAAATTTATTTTTGAAAAAATAAATAAATATATTCAACTCAAATAAATATTTGTTCTATATTACTACAAACTGGGCGTTCATAAATCATACTGCTAACTCAAACAATCACAACTGATTTTCATGTTTCAATAAGTTTATGCAAATGATAACAAAAATTAGATGGTTAAGAAAAACGGGTTGCTTTGATATCAACTTGTGTTATCTTTCAAATTGGGAAAATAAACTTGGACAACCAAACTGCAATATAAACATCTGTACAACTACAGTAAAAGCTAAGTTCAGCAGATCTCCAAAACCATATAAAAGCATGTATGGAGACATAATAACGAGTTCTCCAGGATCCCATATTAGAACATTAAGGATTGATCATTTGATGACACACAATCGACACGATTAATCCTCAAGAAAATGAACCAAAATGTTTCAGTGTTACAGTTTTTCCATAATCAGTCTACAGTGTTACATCCTTGTGCTATTCCTAGCTGCAATTACTTCCTTACCTGCAACAATGTTAAGGCATGGAATTAGTACTGAATACTCTATCTATATTTTATAATCAGAGCAAACATTTAAATAATTATAGTATTTACCAGAAAAAATAAAAAACTTCAGCATGGAAGTATTATCCTTTTCTCATTTGCACCTTTCATGAAACTGTAGAGGACAAACATTTCATTAATTCCAGAACCATGAGCATAGTGTAAATTTAAAATGCAGCTTTTTAATTGTCAGAAAAATAGATAAATT
Organism: Trifolium fragiferum; assembly: GCA_954870985.1. Classification (NCBI taxonomy): domain Eukaryota; kingdom Viridiplantae; phylum Streptophyta; class Magnoliopsida; order Fabales; family Fabaceae; genus Trifolium; species Trifolium fragiferum. The sequence continues at coordinate 20,030,096 of OX940789.1, forward strand.
TAACATACTAGTATGTTACAAAAAGCATTAAACATTGAACATATTGTAGTAGATATAGGTAAAAAACATTAGACTAAATAATCAGAAAAATTACCTTTTCATTCACTCATATCACCATCTGCTTCCTTAACATCAAGGGTGAAACCATACTCCTGATCACAGCCCATGTAAGAATCGCACATGAAGTAGAGGACATAGGATTTCTTTCCAGCATCAGCAGGAGCAGAAAACTCCAGTTTGGTTTTCAACTTACGCGGCAACGACACACGTTTAATTGCAAGCAACATGTTGGTTTTGGTATCACCAACAACAAGCCACCACCCTTCTTCCTTGGCTTTCGGATACCTAGGAGCATCAACAGGTCCTACTTCTGTTTTGCCCTCAAGATCCCGCTCCAGAGTAACCTGTAGTGTTACATCATCCCCCCCAGCTCGCACTTTGTCATTGTTCAAGATTTCGTATGTCAAATCAATATTAGGAAAACGGTTGCAAAATTGAGCAATATCCAGAAGCTGTGAATCTGTCATGTTCAACAATTCCCGTCTTTCATCATCTTCCATCTCTAATAAATCAAAGACAGTTTCTATACTCCTCCCTGGGTTCTCTTGGCATTTCTTAGCCAAATCCTTTGTGAAGTGTGGAAGCTGTAGCAGCATAGAATCTCGCTCCCACATTCCTTGTGTTACCATTTGACTTACTTCCATAGCAAGAAGAGCCATGCTCAGCCAACCATTGCTAGATATAACATCAACCATTGCCTGCAGCAGCCTGTTTGCAGAAAGCAGTACCTCCCTCTGGTCCAGTGATAGATTGCCACCAACAAATTGCCTAGAGAAATGGGCCTGCAGCAAAGCATTTGCTTTAACGTGTGGATCAGTGACTTTCGGGTTTTCAAAGGAAAACCTTTGGTGGTTGATTAACCTACGAACCACCTCTTCTTCCCCAGGTCGAATTGGAAGGTGAGCATACTCTGATGCAGATGACAGAACCTCCAACAGACCCTTCATTTTTGTTTTCGAGGACAACGATGATGCAAACCTCTCAATTGTTGTGTAACTGATGTAATAATATGATGCAATCATTCCAAGGTTAAGAGGAGAAAGATCCATATCATCCTCAATATTAACACACTTGCTTGCTTCTAATTCACTCAATGTACTTTCCACCATCTCTGAGAGGTGGTCAGAAAGATGTCTATGACTAACTCCTTGTAAATTGTAGTAATTAGGATTCTGGGTGAGCCTCCTGTACATAAATGTCCATGTAAGATAATCTACAGCATCTTGCTTGTTTTCAATAATCTCAGCGACAATTTCAGCATTTAAGTTGTCATGCAAGAAGTGATGGAGATGGCTTTCAACCGGGAATGCTTCATAAAGAAACTTCTTGTAGTATTCTTTACGAGGTGCATGACATAAGATGACGCATTTTCCAGAATTGTCAACCAAAGGACGGCTGGCATGACCCATCATTTGCAGCAAATCAGTAACAGGGTAATCTGTCTGAGCATTCTCTCTGCCATCATAGTACTGTGTACCCATTACAACCACCAAATGAGCAGATAGTGTCACGCCCCAACACATGGAACTGCTTAAAACGCAGACCTGAATCCAGCCAGCTTCAAAGAGTTGTGCTACGATGTCATGGTCAAGACTATTCAAGCCTTCGTGCAAGTAGCCAACACCTTCACGTAAGGTGACTTTCAACATTTCATCACTGATCTTGTTAATAAAAGGTTCCAGCTCTTCTATAGACCGCAGCAAAAAAGGCTTCTCACCACTGTCTGCACCTGAGTATGTAATCAAATCCACAGCTGTCAGTCGAACATGCTTTCTTGTAGGGACAAATACAATAGCCGGTTTCCCATTCTTGGCATGTTGTGCAATAGAAGTGTAAGTTGGTTTGGTCATTGCCTGCATCCTAGCCTCAAAATTAGCAATATCAACACCTTGAATGTGAATTTCCAATGGAACAGGACGAACACCAGGTGGGAAATTGAAAAGGCCATGAGAGGTAGCTCCAATCCATTCTCCCAGATCCTTTGCATTTGCAAGTGAGGTCGACAAAGCCACAATACGAATCTTGTTTTCAACCTGACTAGCTATATATCTCATCCTGGATACAATAACCTCTAAAATAGGGCCTCCTTGACCTCCAATTAAGTGGAGCTCATCAATGATGAAAAGACTAACTTGCTGAACATGTTTCCTCTGTTTCCAGCGACGGGACAAAGCATCCCATTTCTCTGGAGTACTAATAATAACCTGACCTTTATCGAGCAGTTTTAGATCAGTAGCAGTTTCTCCTGTTAACTCCACTACCTTCAACTTGAGACCACCCCCAAACTTCTTCTCCCAATCACGATACCGTTCCTTGGCAAGAGCTTCAATGGGTGCAATATAAACAACACGCATGGCACTATCAGGCAATTTTTGATGATTTCTCAAAATTGCAAATTCTGCACATATAGTCTTGCCACTTCCAGTTGGAGCAGCAACCAAGACATTGTCATCAGAATTATACAACACTGTGAAGACCTGTGTTTGTACCGGATTGAAATGCTTAAACTCCTGATAAAGTGCTTCATAGGATGGATTTCTCAAGGCAGTAACCGGCAGTGGTTGCAGATCCAATAGTTCAGTAGGTGGAGGATACTTTTCAGGTAATATTAGATGCCTGAAAGAAACTGGCAAAACAGTTTGGGAACCCAGCCATTTATCAGAAACAACACGGATGAAGTATTGAGGAGGAAGAGGTTCATATATTGGCACTGTAAAATTTAAAGTGTGATCCTCCTCAATATACTGTTTTTTCAGCAAAAAATACTCGTGATGAAGGATATATTCACCATCATTATCCTCCACAATCACCCAGAACGGCTCAACATATCCATGTACTCTGTCATCCCATGCAAAATCTGGAGTAATTGTGAGCTCAACCCCCAAAACTGTGCGAGTAATGGGCTGCACATGTGCTGCAAGATTCAGCTTTGGAAATTGATGGATAAATTTATGAAGGGTCCTCCCCATCTTCGGTGCACGAATAAGCTCACCTATCTCTTGTGATGTCAGGTCATAATACCGATCCCAAGCCAAATCCTTCTTCTCCAATTTTGTTAATATATCACTTGGAATTCCATGGAACTGACGAAGAGGAGTTTGGACACTCCACATCCTCTTGGTCACCATCTTGCATAAGTTCAAAGCCTTCTCGGCCAATTGTGCCCAACCGCGTTTCAGGACAATCTCAAAAAGAGCCCGCAAAAGACGTCCAGCACTCTGAAAGAAATAAAATAGTGAATCAGCTAAAAATAATAAATGATGAACACCACTTCCAATAACTTCTCAAAGATAAGAAACAGAGAAATAAAAGAAATATAATACCAGTTCCAATAACTTTCAGAGGTAAGAAACAAACCTGGGTTATAAAAACCATATCAGATGTCATTGAGAGCCCTTCAAGCTTTAATTGTGAGATGTAAGCTTGCAGTAAAACATTGATCTTGGCACTTGGCTCTTCCAGACTTTCCTTGATGGGAATGGGAACACGGTCTAAGAGCTTTGCGAGCTCCATCTTCTCATCTTGCCGTACAGTTACATACTTGAATTCTTCACTCAATGAGAACAATCGACAAAGCTCTATATCCCCCATAGTAGGCTTCAAATGCTCATTATATGTGGATATGGTTCCGTGTGTTATGTAGTAGTAACTTGCAATTCGACCCAAGTCGGTGACCTGAAAATATCCACTCTTCCTATCATACTTCACCAAATTGTTTCTATCTAAGATGGTTGCAGCCGTGTGAATCTGCAAAATTTAAATAGAGCAAGATTAGACAACAAAATGATAAGCAATATATATCCAAAAAAATTTGCATTGAACATATAAAACCCATCCAATAAAATATTCAAAGGAGAAAAATCAAACTTCAAAAACAGTGGAAGAGACACAACCGAAACGGAAGATTTGGTTCACATTTCATGCAACTCTACGTAAATTATACCAATGACAACAGACACTACCAAAGAGAAACCTAGTAAATAAACCAAAACTAAAGAGGTTAATACTCAATGCCACAAAATCAGGTTCCCTTCTCATGCATCTTTACACAAATCAAACCAATGACAACAACAATGACTAACAGAAAGGAACCGAGTAAAAAAAATCAAATAATGACAATGATATTGGAGTTGGTAATTGGTTTAATTTAGAGAAAAGAAAAAGTTAAAGAGAAAAATAAAAAGTTAATGAGGTTATGTCTTACATGTGTCCACAAAGATTTGGTTCCCTTCTCATATAATTCTACATAAATTATGCCAATGACAACATCCACTACCAAAAGGGAACCTAGTGAATAAACTACAACTGCAGTGGGTGATTCTAAAGGCAATGCTAAAGCGGGTGATTCTCAAAGCCATGAAGATTTGGTTCCCTTCTCATGCAACTGACACAGATCAAACTGACGACAGCAACAATCACTAACATAAAGAAACCTAGTATAAAAAACAAATAAAGGCAGGAATTGCTTTAGTTCAGAGGAAAAGAATCAAACTTCAGAAAAAGTTATAGAGCCTGTCTTAAATATTCGAAGGAGAAAAATAAAAATAAAAAAAAGGTAAAACTGTCTTACAAGAATCCATGATGATTTGGTTCCTTTTTTCATGCAATTCTACTAAAATTATACCAATGAGTAATGACAGACACCACGAAAAGGGAACCTAGTAAATAAACCAAAACTAAAGCAGATAATTTTCAAAGACAAAACTGAAGTGGGTAATTCTCAATGCAATGAAGATCCGGTTTCCTTCGTATGCAGCTCTACACAAATCAAACTGGTGACAACAACAATCACTAACAGAAACGAACCCAGTAAAAAACGAAATAACGACACATGAATTGGTTTAAAAATCAAACTTTAAAAAAAAGGTTAGAAGCCGTGTCTTGCATATTCAAAGGAGAAAAATCAAACATAAAAAAATAAAAGAACCTATGACTTACTAGAGTCTCCGATGATTAGGTTCCCTTTTCATGCAATTCTATGTAAATTATACCAATGACAAGAACAGACACTACGAAAAAGAAACCTGGTAAATAAAACCAAAATGGGCAATTCTCAATCCCGAAATTAAAGTGGGTAGTTCTCAAAGCCATGAATATCAGGTTTCCTTCTCAAGCAACTACACACAAATCAAACCGATGACAACAACAATCGCTATAAGAAAGGAACCTAGTAAAAAACCAAATAATGACTCGGTTTAGTTCAGAGGAGAAAAATCAAACTTCAAATAAAGTTAAAGAACCTGTGTTTAAATACTCAAAGGAGAAAATCAAACATCAAAAAAGTAAAAGAGCCTATGCCTTACTAGAATCCAGGATTATTAGGTTCCCTTTCATGAAATCCTACGTAAATTATACCAGTTACAATAACAAACAATATCAAAAAGGAACCTAGTAATAAATGAACCAAGACATTGCAGGTAATTCTAAAAGCCATAAGATCTGGTTCCCTTCTCATGCAACTCTACTACATAAATCGAAGCAATGATAACAACAATAACTAACAGCAAGGAATGAACATAGTAAACAACCAAATAATGACACAGAAACTGATTTAGTTCAGGTAATAAAAACCAAACAAATGATAAATTAGAGCAGTGAGATACTTACCAAATCAGCCCTCCTCTCCTCCAATGTTATATCTCTCGATAGGGCATCCGGTGCTAAACCATATAGAGAAGGATTCCTTAACATACGGACATACAAGTAAGTGTACCCAAGCCATTGACAGGCTTCCTTCGCATTTTGAACAGTACCGAGAACAATCTCTGCATTCAACTGATCGGCCAGCTTGGAAATAAACTGGCTCTCAATAGGAAGTTGCTGGTTCATCAGAGAGAGATAATACTGCAGCTCACTGTGTCCAGTAACAATTATTCCCTCACCATAAGAGTCATATTGGGGTCTTCCGGCACGACCCAACATCTGCATGACGTCAAGAGGACTCAGTTCAGTCCAGGCCCCCTTTTCAGGATTGTAAATCTGTGTCCCTTTGATAATAACTGTATGGGCTGGCAGATTCACACCCCAGGCAAGGGTAGCAGTAGATACCAAAACTTGTGCATGTCCATCAGCAAACAGATCCTCAACAAGTTGCCGATCTGTCCTTGTCATACCAGCATGATGAATAGCAAAACCATACGGCAGGAGATCTTTAAGATCACTACTCTTCACAAGATCAGTATGAGTCTGAAGAATCTCCCGGCTTGCACTATCTTCTTTAAGGAATCTACCAAGAGTATCATTTGCAAGAGCGGCATCTCTGATGGCTCTAGCAGTTTTGGCAGTTTCTTTCCTTGAATGTACAAAGATAAGAACCTGATGTTTACCAGCTACACCCATAACTTTTTCGTAACATATGTCGTTCATCAATTGGAACCTCTGAAGTGGCTTCTTTACTGTGATTCCCACATATTGTTGAGAAAGAGGCACAGGTCTGTAACTGTTATCGAAATAAAACAACCCCTTGTTCAGATCAACACGCAAGAATAGTGCCACATCTTCATAGTTAGGGAGAGTAGCCGACAATCCCACCAAACGGATAAAATCTTTCGTTGTTTCAATCTGCCTAACTGTTCTAGCAACAATACTCTCGAGAACAGGCCCTCTGTTATCATGAAGGAGATGAATTTCATCAATGATGAGAAGCTTCACAAGCTGCGTATAAGTTCGGTCTCCCGACTTCCTCGTGATAATATCCCACTTCTCAGGAGTTGTCACAATGATTTGTGTCTCTTCTATCTGCTGCCTTGTTAGTGACTGGTCTCCACTGAGCTCCCTAACCGTAACATTATATTCCTGCAACCGGTTGGACAGATTCCCAACAACCTCAGCCACAAGAGCTTTCATTGGTGCAACATAAACAATTTTATATGCACTGTGGTCAATAGAACCATCCTTGGGATTCCTGTGTCGCGCAATCTGCTGAAGGATAGTAAGAACAGCAACGTTGGTTTTTCCAGCACCAGTTGGAGCACAAAGCAAAAGATTATCTGGCTTGAAGAGAGCAGTTTCATAAACTTTGCTCTGCACTCTATTCAATTGTGTCATTCCTTTGAAAGCTGGTTGTGCCCAGTCAGGCATAGCAGAAATCTTCAAAAGCTTCTCATTAGGATCAAGGGGTTTAGCTTTCAATGCCGGAACATGAATTTCTTCATAACCTTTGCTAAGATGCCTATAAGACCCATCAGGAAGATCACATTTTTTCTTCGCCATAAACAAACCACCTTGTTCAAAAGCAAGGTTATCTAAATCAAGCATTTGACGTTGACCCTTCAACCAGCCACTTTCGCCATCTCTATCAACTCCCCTCCTGCTTCTATCCCTATCCCTATCTCTCTCCTTGTCTCCATCTCCAACAGTATCATCTTTCAACCTTCTAGCCTCTTCTCTTATACTCTTCTCCAAATTCTTCTGTCTCTCCTTAGCAGATGCCCTAGTAGCATGCAACTGCTCCAAAATCGGCTGCAACAAATCAGAACCCTTCATCTCTTCCTCAATCTTCTCCCTCTCCTCCTGATCCTGTGCCCTCGCCAAACGAGTACACCATACAATCTTCAGCCTATTTCGCAACAAAAACTTAATAAGACTAAACTTGTCAAACTCCAAATGAAACAAAAGTTTGTTCTCAACTTCCCTATCATCGGGCTCAGCCAAAATATTCAACACTTCCCCAGCAAGCTTCTGACATTGTTGCGGATCAATCTGTTGCTCAAAAGCATGAGAAATTTTCCTCTGTAACCAATAAGCATCAATATCTTGCACATTCAAATTCATCCCTTCGTTAGCATCCTCCATATCCTCATCATCAATACCACCCATTTGCATACCACCAGAACCATTAGCTTCAGCAATATCATCCTCTTCCTCTTCATCCTCCTGCACAACATCAAGATCACTCTCATCATCCTCATCATCTTCATTCTCTTCAAACTCAACGGCAACACCGACATCATCATCAAGACCACCATCGACATCACCACCACCACTACCAGACCCATTAACAGCCTCCCCAACCTCCTGAAAATCAGTTATCAACTTCCCAATCGAAACAAGCTGATCAAACACTTGACCAGGAATTGGATTCAAAAGCTTCTCAATATCCTTCTTCTTTTCAGGATTCTTAACAGTATCATTCTTCAAAACAGCAAGAATCTCATCCGCCGCGCCACTAACGATACTCAACGGCTGACCACCAAGCTGCTGTTGAATAACACTCAGCATAGCTTCATAAGCAGCACGAGTCTCCTTCGTCTTCGGCTGATAAACACCATCATCAGTAGCAGTCAAAACACTCTCTTCCTGAAGACGACGTCGTTTACTACGTCTCGACGAAACAGAATCAATCGGATCTCGTTCCCTTTCTTTCTTCTTTTTCTTCGCCGCGTTGATTTTATCGTTGAGTTCCGGTGGACGGTCGTGAGCAACACGGTCGCCGAAGTTTTTTGGATCGATTCTTCCCCAAAGTGATTCTGGTTCTCCGGTTGGTTCGTGAGTGTCACGTGGACGAGAATCGGTGGTTAGAACTAGACTGGAGTTTGCTCTGTATTCGTATTGTTTGAACCGTGCGTGGGCTTCAGCGCCACCGCCGAGATGCGCCATTGTTGAAAGTTGAAACCCTAATTCAGAGAAAGGGAATGAAAGATAGTAAGAAACAAAACCCTAATAAGAGAACGTGAACGAAGAATGAAATAATAATAATAATAATAATAATAGAATACAGTATTTATTTACCTTTTTATGAAACTAATAATATTAAGATGTGAATATTGAGAGAGGGAAAAGAAGAAGAAGAAAATGTTGAATAGGATTTTTGGTTTTGGGAGTGAAGATGAATGAAGAGAGTGAATGATATAGTGCCAAATAAACAAAGAAAAATAAGGCGGTGTGTGGTGTGGTGTGTGGGTTACACTTACTCATATTATCATGTTTAGAATTTATTAATTAATAATTAATTAATTAATAAAGAGAAAATAAGTAAATTGTATTTTAGTGCTGAAAAAGAAATTAAATAATTATATAATCATTTTTATGTAAAATAAAATAAAGGATACTACGCAGAAATATAATTAGGGAGACTTGTGAGCAAGGATGTAAGCGGATCAAAAAAATCCAATTAAATCGATGATCCAAAGCAATCCAAACCAGAAAAGAAAAAGATTTTTATGGTTCGGATAAAAAACGAACTGAACCAATTGAAAACCGATATGATTTGGTTCGATTCTTGGATCTAGTTTTGAAATCCAATAGACAAACCGAACCAAACCAATATATAGTATTTATGTTAATATTTTTTTAGGCATTTCACATCTATCCAAAACTACAACTGGACCAAGTTCAACTACTTCTAAAAAAAATTGCTTCATTTAGAAGTTAGAAACCCTAACTTAGAAATACAAACTTATAAACACGCACAGCTGCAAACAAACGCTGCTCTTTCTCACCTCACCTGATGGTATACAAAATTAGATACGAAAGCCTGATGTGGTTGATTTACGATAACAAATGGATTGAGTGCAACAATTTGAAGAAGGTATACAAAAATTTAAAACTTTTTTTTTATTGTTTACTTTATTGATGACATTATCAAACTAATTATATGTGGTTGTTTATTTGTATGTTTAAATTTTTAGAAATTGCCGAAATATGTCTTACTAGTGGTGAAGTTAACACTGACGAGATGATAACATGATGAGCATGAAACATTAGCGATTCATGCGTATTTTGTATTTGATTAACTTAAGGGAAACAAATATATCGGGAAAAATATAGCACTGAAAACATCAGAAAAAAATGTGATGCAAAACCGATTAAAGTATCTGAACCGAACCGATGAGTTTGGTTCATATTCATTTTTAAAAAACACTAAAAATCGAATCAAACCGAACCAATCGAAAGTTCATTGGTTCAGACTTTGGATTCACTCAAAATCGATCCAAACCGGTCCAATTACACCCCTATTTGTGAGTATTTTATACAACAACGTGTGGTATTTATATTTATATCAAGAATAATACGCTATCAATTTTTTATTTTCACATCCTCTAACACACTCTTTTAACACACTCCAATTATAATTAGACATATCATCACTTTCTTTTAGTCCTTTACCTGCAATCTATTTTTCATTTTGAAACACCACCGTTCTTTTTTTTCTTCTTTTTTTAATTCATTATTCATATTCATTAATTATCCTTTTGTCTTCATCGATTCAAAGAAAAAAAAAACCTTTCATTTTCAGTACTCACTACCCAACCTCCCATCAAGATTGTTGTCTGTCAAAAAGCATGGCTGGTATACGAAGACACAAATTCCTTCTTCTGTATCATCGTTGTTGTTGTTGACACGAATTCAAAAATTACTTTCTATAAATTTAAATATCTTCATTGACTAGAGTGCACAACACACTAACCGGCACACAACGATAACAAAATAAAAAAGACGGACCCGTGAAGACGCTAGTATAAATAAGGGTTAATTATGTTTTTAGTCCCTACTTTTATGTGAGTTTCGACTTTTAGTCCCTATATTTTTTTAATTATATTTTTAGTCCTCATATTTTTTCCGTTTGCATATTTAGTCCCTCCCGTCATATTTCGCTGACTAGACTAACGGAAGTCGCTACATAGGCTGCCATGTAGGACGCCATGTAGATTAATGAGCCACGTGGCATCGCTGATGTGGTTTTGGACATTTTCCAAACGGGTTCACCCGACCCGGTCTAGCCCAACTTACATAAATCCCTAATTTCCAAATCCTTTCACAATTTTATTCTCCTTCTCAAAAATTGATTTCGCGATCTTCTTCTGAAATCTCCAAATCCCAAATGCTTATTCTTATGAAATTTTCAAATTCCAACTCGATGTCAAAGAGGGAAGGTAATAGAAGCAACAATCGATGTTATGGAGGTAGAAAAAACGAAAGTTATCAGTCTCAGTCTCACTCTCAATAGAGATGATGCAAGTCAACAAGTTGTTAACAAATGTAGTTCAAGTGCACAAAAGAATGTTGTTGCTGACAATATTTCTGAAAATGTTGTTGATAAAGTTGCTAAGATGACATCAATTCTATTGGGAGAAGATATTCCATTTGACTACCACACTGTAAGAAATTTAAATGGATTGCAACGAGAGATTCAAATGGATGCCATCAAAGTGGTGATCACAGGATTTGTTGAGTGGAATGACAAGGACAAAGACAAGGGCAAAGGCATGGCCAAGGACAAAGGCAAGGCCAAAGATGACTAAGATCTGATCATAATTATTTAAAGTGTTAACTAAGTTGAACTTTTTTTGTAAAATATTATGTAATATTTAGGTGCCTTTTGAAATCGAAACAATGATGATGTACCATATGATGTTAAAACATCAATATTTTTCTATTAGTGCTTGTCATGCACATGTTGATGTTAAACATCATTAGTATTATTTGTAATTTACTACCAAGTTCAAGTACTTAATTAAATTATGCTATTATGCAGGAACTTAATTATTATGTAGCAACTTATATTAGTCTATTATGCAGCTATATTAGTTTACGATAGTGTGTGTATGGTATGAAGATTGATGTCACAAAAAATTCTAGATTTTCCTTATTGTTTCAATCTATTGTGGTGTTATTAGCATTGCATTTTTCAGTATTGGATTGTGGAATCTCTGAGAAACTGAATTGGTTAACTTGCATCATAAAAGGATTCATTTGGATTTCTTTTGCTATCGAAGCTTTAGCAATTTTCATTTTTTAGCAAAGACTTGATACATATATCATTCGATATACATGCTTGCTAGATGAGAACTTTCTAATTTCTAATTTACAGTGCTAAAATCTACATTTTGAAGCAGCTATTAAACAAAAACTAATCCAAACTTAATTTTTCATAAATTAAGATAATTCATTACATATCATTACAAACACTTTGGGTTCATTACAAACACAAAAATTCATTAATAGAGACAACAACAATAAAATCGTTACAATTTTGACCCTCATCCTCTCATCTATAAATTTCCTTTTAATTTTGTCATTTCTCTTCCTTCCATCTTCAATAACCCCTAAAAAAATTTGAGCACATCAGTTTGCATTTCAGTTCTTCCATCATCAACTTCATTAGTGTCAAAGATGTCATCTACTTGATTATCCCAAACAAACACATCACATGTACTTGGCATCTGTCAATATTCCAGAAAGTTAAAAAGGGTCAAATTGCATAAAAATTAAAGTTAACAACTAAAGAAAATTACGTTTCAGTATGTACCATCCAAAATGGACACCTCCAGAACTTTCTCCTTGCATTAACACCCTGTTTGGTAGTCAAAAGTATCGAATGAACGCCGCAACCACATTTCTTTCTCCGCCGGCCAGATGAAGATGAAGGTACAGAGTTCGAAGATTGAGAGCGAGACTACTGAGAACTTGCGTTTCTTATACCTCAATAACATCGATTGTTGCTTCTATTACTTTCCCTCTTTGACATCGAGTTGGAATTTGAAAATTTCATAAGAAGAAGCGTTTGGGATTTCGGGATTTCAGAAGAAGATCGCGCAATCAATTTTTGAGTAGGAGAATAAAATCGTGAAACGATTTGGGAATTAGAGATTTATGTAAGTTGGGCTAGACCGGGTCGGGTGAACTCGTTTGAAAAATGTCCAAACCACATCAGCGATGCCACGTGGCTCATTAATCTACATGGCGTCCTACTTGATAGCCTATGTGGCGACTTCCGTTAGTCTAGTCAGCGAAATATGACGGGAGGGACTAAATATGCAAACGGAAATAACGTGAGGATTAAAAATATAATTAAAAAAAATGTAGGGACTAAAAGTTGAAACTCGCATAAAAGTAGGGACTAAAAACATAATTAACCCTATAAATAAATATAATGCAATTACAAATGAATAAAAAGTAAACAGACAATTAACCATACGACTAACTCTTTTTAAATGGCAAGAATTGTCACATACTCCGTCCGGTCATATTTATAAGCAAAAAAATACTTCAAATTTTAGTCACTATTATAAGCAAAAATTAATTTCTTTTTAAACTAATTAATAATACTATTCCTAATATATTCTTATTTAATTCTACGGTGTTTTAAGGCATTTATTCGATTTTTACTTTTCCAAAAAAACATATGATTTCCAAAAAGGGTAATATAATAAACTTATCCAATATTTTACATCAAATAAAAAAAAAATTAATTACACTTAACTATATTTTACGATAGTGTGTGTATGGTATGAAGATTGATGTCACAAAAAATTCTAGATTTTCCTTATTGTTTCAATCTATTGTGGTGTTATTAGCATTGCATTTTTCAGTATTGGATTGTGGAATCTCTGAGAAACTGAATTGGTTAACTTGCATCATAAAAGGATTCATTTGGATTTCTTTTGCTATCGAAGCTTTAGCAATTTTCATTTTTTAGCAAAGACTTGATACATATATCATTCGATATACATGCTTGCTAGATGAGAACTTTCTAATTTCTAATTTACAGTGCTAAAATCTACATTTTGAAGCAGCTCTTAAACAAAAACTAATCCAAACTTAATTTTTCATAAATTAAGATAATTCATTACATATCATTACAAACACTTTGGGTTCATTACAAACACAAAAATTCATTAATAGAGACAACAACAATAAATTCGATACAATTTTGACACTCATCCTCTCATCTATAAATTTCCTTTTAATTTTGTCATTTCCCTTCCTTCCATCTTCAATAACCCCTAAAAAAATTTGAGCACATCAGTTTGCATTTCAGTTCTTCCATCATCAACTTCATTAGTGTCAAAGATGTCATCTACTTGATCAGCCCAAACAAACACATCACATGTACTTGGCATCTGTCAATATTCCAGAAGGTTAAAAAGGGTCAAATTGCATAAAAATTAAAGTTAACAACTAAAGAAAATTACGTTTCAGTATGTACCATCCAAAATGGACACCTCCAGAACTTTCTCCTTGCATTAACACCCTGTTTGGTAGTCAAAAGTATCGAATGAACGCTGCAACCACATTTCTTTCCCCGCCGGCCAGATGAAGATGAAGGTACAGAGTTCGAAGATTGAGAGCGAGACTACTGAGAACTTGCATTTCTTATACCTCAATAACATCGATTGTTGCTTCTATTACTTTCCCTCTTTGACATCGAGTTGGAATTTGAAAATTTCAGAAGAAGAAGCGTTTGGGATTTGGGGATTTCAGAAGAAGATCGCGCAATCAATTTTTGAGTAGGAGAATAAAATTGTGAAACGATTTGGGAATTAGAGATTTATGTAAGTTGGGCTAGACCGGGTCGGGTCGGGTGAACCCGTTTGGAAAATGCCAAACCACATCAGCGATGCCACGTGGCTCATTAATCTACATGGCGTCCTACATGGCAGCCTATGTAGCGACTTCCATTAGTCTAGTCAGCGAAATATGACGGGAGGGACTAAATATGCAAACGGAAATAACGTGAGGATTAAAAATATAATTAAAAAAATGTAGGGACTAAAAGTCGAAACTCACATAAAAGTAGGGACTAAAAACATAATTAACCCTATAAATAAATATAATGCAATTACAAATGAATAAAAAGTAAACAGACAATTAACCAAACGACTAACTCTTTTTAAATGGCAAGAATTGTCACATACTCCGTCCGGTCATATTTATAAGCAAAAAAATACTTCAAATTTTAGTCACTATTATAAGTAAAAATTAATTTTTTTTAAACTAATTAATAATACTATTCCTAATATATTCTTATTTAATTCTACGGTGTTTTAAAGCATTTATTCGATTTTTACTTTTAAAAAAAAACATATGATTTTCAAAAACGGTAATATAATAAACTTATCCAATATTTTACATCAAATAAAAAAAAAAAATTACACTTAATTATATTTCTTAAACACCGTACAAAAATGAAAAGGGGAAAAATGTATCTCCACTCACTCAAATAAAAACTAAATAAAACAAACGACAAAATAAGCAAAACACGCTGAATCTTCATCTCCGTCCGTCCTTTGAGCACCGCCGACGAAGCACCTCAACCTAAACTTCCGACGCCACCTCCTTCTAAACCTCCGCCGCCCGCCGGCGTAACTGGAGGTCCCATTGTCGTAGTCTAAATCGTCTACCGTTAACGGCTTAATCTCGATAAAATTTCATGGCTATCAATCCTTCTTTTCAATTTGGATTTCAAGGCACCATAGAGCCAAACACATGCGCTGTCGAATCCCCAGCTACGCTTTTAATCAAACACCTTCCAGACGCTATTCCTCATGACACACTTTCTCGCCTCTTATCCCATTACGGTGCTTCCTCTGTTCGCCCTTGCTCTGGTGGAGGGTATAATTCACCTATTCATATTGTTAGTTACAATTAATCTCTGTTCATGATATACAAAGCATCGACACTGACACGTAGACGCCGATAATAATTTACAAATAGTGAAATGATTTAATGTAACTAGTGACACCTGACACCGACACATAGACACCGATGATAATTTACAAAAAAGTGAAATGATTGAATGTAACTACATCCGGCACCTGACACTGACACACCTTTGTTTTGAAGTGTCGGTACTACATGAACTTGTTTATGATTAATGTCAAACAATGCATAGGTCATAATTGTTATGTATAATGCAGGTTGAGAAATTGTGCTTTTGTGGATTTCAAAAATGATATGCTAGCATCTCAAGCACAGCGTCAACTAAACAGGTATTCTTTTCGAAAAATTTGCTTGCTTTCTCAAATTTTTTACGTTGAAAGAAATTCATTGCATAATCGAAAAGATGTCTTTGGTTCGCAGAAATATATTTTGATATTGTGATATCCTTTTTAGTTGTTTATTGATTTTACAACATTAAAAACAAATTGCATATCAAGAAATTCTGATTTGAAGATAAGTTAATTCAAAATTAAATTCTTTTCTTTTCTTTTGTTTTGTTGGAGTTAATCAGGTTGAAATTTCTTGGTAAAATGTTGTCAGCAGAGAGAGCTAGTAAGCCAAATGAGAATGGGGGAAAAAGCAGTGAAACTCAGCTTAGAAAAGACGCTAAAACATCAGCAGTGCAAAGTGAAAATGTAACTAAACCTATTGACGGAGATACTAAATCAGGAGGCCTCCCTATCCCAGAGCCAATTGCCCATAGAATTGGTGTTGATTATGTTAGAATTAATTTATATTTAAGGGTATTTTAGTATTTATTATGTTAAGTACTTTTGAACTTGTCTGTTAAGTTTTTCAATTTTAGGGCCTATGTGGCAAACTTTACTCTTTGTATAAATAGCTACTCTTTTATCAATGCAATTATTCTTCCTTTCATATTTGTGGCTGCTGTCTTTGTTCTCTCCTTACTATTTCATTGATTCATCACCTTGTACACCAACAAATTGGTATCTAGAGCTCCGGTTAGAATCCACGGGAAACACGAGTGAAACGTGAGTTGTGTGTGTTTGATTTTTGGTTCTTGATTTGTGTTGAATCTTGAACAAAAATCTGAACAGAATCATTTTTTCTGATTTTGTGGGATTGGGAAACACGAGTGTTAGTGAGATTTGAGTGTACTGTACAAGGTTTAAGATGAACGGAAACGGTGGCATGAGTACCAAGCTTCCAGTGTTTGATGGCAAAAACTGGAATCGTTGGATGAAACAAATGCTTGTATTGTTCGGTGCTCAAGGTGTGCTTGAGCTTGTCACTGAAGGATACGTTCCTGTTGCAGCAGATGCAACAGAGGAGCAGAAAGAGGCGCAGAAAGCTACAAGAAAGAAGGATCAGAAGGCGTTGTTCTACATTCATCAGTGTGTGAATGAGAGTGTGTTTGAGAAGATTGCTGATTCAGTGACGGCGAAGGAGGCTTGGGATCTTCTGACAAGGTGTTACGGTGGTGATGCGTCAGTAAAGAAGGTAAAGCTTCAAACCCTCAGAAAACAGTATGAGAATCTCAACATGAAGAACAATGAGAAGGTTTGTGAGTACATCTCCAGACTAATTCTGATTACTAATGAGATGAAAGCTTGTGGAGAAACTCTTTCAGAACAAGTAATCATTGAGAATGTATTGAGATCCCTTACCCCTCAGTTTGATTACATTGTTGTATCTATTGAACATTCCAAAGATTTGGAAACCATGAGAATAGAAGAGTTACAGAGCAGTCTAGAAGCACAAGAGTTGCGTCTAACTGAGAGAAACTCTGAAAGAGAAGTAGAGCAGCAGGCTCTGAAAGCAGCCTCTGAGAAGAAGTTTCAGAAGAAGCCTTGGTCAGAAGCCAAGAATAGATCTGATGGAGCTCAGAATCCAAAAACCTCAACTTCTGGAAAGCAGAAGTATGCTCAGAAAGGAAAAGACAAGACAAAGGTACGGTGTTACTCTTGTCAGAAGTTTGGCCATTTTGCATCTGAGTGCAAGTCAAACAAAGAAAGAAAGTCAGAAGAAGCAAATATAGCCAGAAGTTCTGATGACTCTGATAGTGAATTTGTTTTACTAATGGCTTCTGAATCTGATGATGTGAATTCAGAGTGGTGGTATATGGATACAGGGTGTTCAAACCATCTTACTGGAAACAAGAAGTGGTTGGTTGATTTTGACTCTAGAAAGAGTACAAAGATCAGATGTGCTGATGATAAATACCTCAACGCTGAAGGTATGGGAAATGTCAAAGTCATTTTGAACAATGGGAAAGCAGCATTGATTCAGAACGTGTGGTATGTACCAGGCATGAAAAGCAATCTGATGAGTGTGGGTCAATTGATTGAGAAAGGTTTTTCAGTTACTATGAAAGACAATCTTCTGAAGCTATATGACGGTAATCAGAAGCTGATTATGGAGTCAGAACAGGGAAGGAACAGAACATTCAAGGTGAATGTTAGAACTGCAGATTCTGAATGTCTTAGTGCAACAAGTGTTGAGAAGGATAGTGAGTTGTGGCACAGAAGATTTGGTCATCTGAATTTCAGAAGCTTGGGGCATCTGAAGTCAAAGAATCTGGTACATGGAATTCCTATAATCAAGAAGCCTGAAAAATCATGCAAGGTGTGCATGAAAGGGAAGCAACCAAGACTGCCGTTTGCATCAGAAGTAGCTCCAAGAGCAAAACATGCCTTGGGAGTAGTACATTCTGATGTGTGTGGACCATTTCCAGTACCTTCACTTGGAGGAAACAAGTATTTTGTATCTTTTGTTGATGAATTCACAAGGATGACATGGGTAACACTCATCAAGTTCAAGCATGAAGTGTTTGCTGAGTTTCAAAAGTTCAAGGTGAAGGCTGAGAAACAGAGTGGTCAGAAGCTGAAGATTCTCAGAACTGATGGTGGTGGTGAGTTTAATTCTAACGAGTTTAAAACTTTCTGTGAGGAGAATGGAATTGAGCATGAGGTTACAGCTCCTTATACTCCTCAACACAATGGTCTTGCTGAGAGAAGAAATCGTACTTTGCTTGATATGGTGAGAAGCATGCTGAAAGAGAAGAAGCTTCCTCATCATTTATGGGGAGAAGCTGTTGCCACTGCAACATATGTGCTCAACAGATGTCCAACAAAGAAGCTGAAGGAAACAGTTCCTATTCAGAAGTGGACTGGAGATAAGCAAAGTGTTAGTCATCTGAAGGTGTTTGGATCTGTATGCTATAAACATGTTCCAGAAGCCAGAAGACAGAAGCTGGATGATAGAAGCAAAGTAATGTTACTGGTGGGGTACCACAGTACAGGTGCGTACAAGCTTTATTGTCCAGAGACTAATAAAATTGAATTCAGCAGAGACGTCATTGTGAAGGAATCTGAAATTTGGGATTGGAACAAGTTTCAATCAAATTCTGATGTGAGAATCTCAGAGGATGGCTCTGAAGGTGAGTCAGAATCTGAAGGCTCTGAAGATGATTCAGAAGATGGAGATGACTCTGATGGTGACTCTGAGTCTGATGGTGATTCTGAATCTGACTCTGACTCTGAAGACGATTCTGAAGGTCAAAGTTCTGAAGGCAATTCTGAAGGTCAAAGTTCTGAAGGCAATTCTGAAGGTCAAAGTTCTGAAGGCGATTCTGAAGGTCAAAGTTCTGAAGGCAATTCTGAAGGTCAAAGTTCTGGAGGAAGTCAAAGTTCTGAAAATCAAGGTTCTGAAGGTGAAAGAACTTCTGATAACACTTCAGAGGCAAGAGCTTCTGAAGGTGAAGCCTCTGAAGAGAGAACTTCTGAAGATGCTTCTGAACAAGTTCTGAGGCTACAGAGAATCAGAAGCATCCCAAGAAGATTTGCAGGATTTGAAATGTTGCAAGACACTGAAGTAGACTCTGAGGGAGAAATTATTCAGTGTGCAATGTTAGTAGATTCTGAACCTGTGAGCACAGAAGATGCTCTTAAGCAACAAGTCTGGTTGCAGGCCATGAAAGAAGAACTTGATGCTATAAAGAGGAACAAGACTTGGAAGCTTTCAGAACTTCCAAAAGGCAAGAAAGCCATCAGCGTCAGATGGGTTTTCAAGCAGAAACTAAAGCCAGATGGATCAATTGGCAAACACAAAGCGAGGTTAGTAGCAAGAGGATTTCTGCAGAAACCTGGACTAGATTATTCTGAAGTGTTTGCACCTGTAGCAAGACACGAAACAATTAGACTGGTAATTGCAATAGCTGCCAACAGGAATTGGCCTTTGATGCATTTAGATGTGAAATCTGCATTTCTGAACGGTCCATTACAAGAAGAGGTATATGTGTCACAACCTCCTGGTTTTGAGAAAAAGAATCAGGAAGGGATGGTGTATAGATTGCATAAAGCCCTCTATGGATTGAAACAAGCGCCCAGAGCCTGGAATATGAAGATTGATTCTTTTTTCAAGAAACAAGGGTTTCAGAAATGTGAGTTGGAGTATGGTGTTTATGTTCAGCACACTTCAGAAGGCAATATGATTCTGGTATGCTTGTATGTTGATGATATATTGCTGACAGGAAGTTCTGAACAAGAGATAGCTAAGTTCAAGAAGGTTCTGATGAATGAGTTTGAGATGACAGACCTTGGAAAAATGAGTTACTTTCTAGGGATGGAATTTCTATATTCTGAGAAAGGAATCATTTTGCATCAGTTGAAGTATGAACTTGAGCTTCTGAAGAGATTTAAGCTGGAGAATTGCAAAGTTGCTATCACACCCTCTGATACGAATCAAAAGTTGGATTCCGATTCTGATGGAGAGGATGTGGATGCTACAACCTTCAAACAGTTGGTTGGTTCTCTGAGGTATTTGTGTAATACCAGACCTGATATTTGTTTTGCAGTTGGAATGGTTAGCAGATTTATGAGTAAACCAAAATGGTCCCATTACCAAGCTGCTGTCAGGATTCTGAGGTATATCAAGGGGACTCTGAAGCATGGAGTGCTATTTCCCTCTGAAGGAAGGACTGAATCAGAACTTCTGAGTTATTCAGATTCTGATTGGTGTGGAGACAGAGTTGATAGAAGAAGCACTTCTGGATATTTATTTAAATTTCTAGGAGGTCCTATTTCGTGGTGTTCCAAGAAGCAACCTGTTGTTGCTCTATCAACCTGTGAAGCTGAATATATTGCAGGCGCTGTGACTGCATGCCAAGCTGTGTGGCTTCTGAACCTACTGCAGGATCTGAAGATCAAGGTAAACAAGCCTCTGAAGTTGATGATTGATAACAAGTCTGCAATCAATCTTGCCAAGAATCCAGTGCTGCATGGAAGAAGCAAGCATATTGAGACCAAGTATCACTTTCTGAGGAATCAGGTTCAGAATGGAGTGCTTGAAGTTGTGCACTGTAGCACTCAGAAGCAGCTGGCAGATGTGTTGACAAAGGCTATCAAAACTGATCAATTTCTTCGTTTGAGGGATGGAATTGGTGTTGTCAGTTTTGTCTAAATATAAATTAAGGGATGGTGTTAAAAGTAATTTATATTTAAGAGTATTTTAGTATTTACTATGTTAAGTACTTTTGAACTTGTCTGTTAAGTTTTTCAATTTTAGGGCCTATGTGGCAAACTTTACTCTTTGTATAAATAGCTACTCTTTTATCAATGCAATTATTCTTCCTTTCATATTTGTGGCTGCTGTCTTTGTTCTCTCCTTACTATTTCATTGATTCATCACCTTGTACACCAACAGATTACCCATTTCCGCCTTATCTTGACTCTTGAGTATGTTTTTAAATGTCACTTTTCAGCTGTTTGTTAGTATTTGTCATAGTTGACGCTTGACTTGGGTTAGCCTTCTTAGCTTTAGTTGTTACGCTTTGAGTTTAGCATACAGGTACCGCTGAGGTTCTTTCAAGCCTTGTTAGTTAGCAATAGGTAGTTTTAAACAGTTACTGCTATCTGTGCCAATTTTAGATGCAGTGTTTATTTTTGATTTCCTACTCATATTGAATATGTTAGGTCTCTCTGAAGTCACCACTACTACTATTATTTGCTCTTTTGTTGCAGTCGTTAAAAAATGAAATCAAAGAAAAGAAAATTATTGTAAACTATGTGGTAATGGTTAGTGTCTTGAATCAGTTTAAAATAATTAATATGAGAAATCTGTGCAACAGATTTATCGATGTAAAAGTAAAGTTTGGCTAGGCAATGTTCTGCTAATCCATTTTACTTGATGCAATACTCATATGAAATTATAAATGTCTTGAATAGATATTGACTTGAGAATAAGCAGTCTAGGTTCTCCCTACTCCCTAGTTACTTCTTCCTCTGGTTTTTGGACTCTCCCGTAACACGTTCTGTTGGATGTATTGCAAACAATTATCGTGCTTACTAATACTATCATCTATCCTGTTATCAATCATGGAAAGCGTTAATTGTTATGCATGATGATTAGTTTTTAAAAAATGATTATTTAACTGTAGAATCATTTTGTTTGGTTTCCTCGTAGCCTAACGATAATTGTTTTTCAGGTATGCTTATCCTCCACCAGATGGAAATATACTGACCAACATCATGAATGCTCTAATTGCTGTTCCTCGCTTTTACACTCAGGTTGGTCTAGTATTAAATGAAGCTTAAAGGATTTGTTGGTTCCTTTCACCGGAACGAGTAGCATTTTCTGTGTGCGCATTTTATGCTGAACCCCTCATATTGATTGCACCTCTCTAATATAGGTTGTACACTTGATGAACAAAATGAACATTCCGGCTCCATTTCGCATGGCATTACCTACGCCACCATTACCTCCAGAGGTGCCAGTCCCACCACCACCTGTGCCTCCTCATTCTGTAACTGCAAAGCTTCAGTCTGCAGATATGTCTAGTGATGAATCAGAAATGGAATCTTCAGATGAGGTAACATCTTCACTGCTTGCCAGGGATCAAACTGAGCCTCTTTATTTTATAGATCCTTTGTTTGACAACATAAATTTTTCTGAAGTGGTATACAACATTTATGTTTTTTTTTCTTTCATACAGTAACATATTTCATGAAAAATATGTTATGACTACATTGTTATGACTACACGCTGTTATTTAGTGTATTATTTCATGAAAAATACATTGTTATGACTACACGCTGTGCTTAGGTTGCACTTTCCTGTTGTCCAATATGAGAAAATTTTCATTGAAACAAAAAATTATTTTGTAAACCAATATCAAACTATAACAACATAGTGCCAATAGGAAATTTATTTTAGTGAAATTTGATTATCAAAGGAAAGTAATAAATGTTTTTAGCAGGATGGAAGAATAACTGAATATTCTGGACGGAAGCGTGCCAGGCGTGGGGCTATTGTTGGCCCTGCTATTGATAAAGATGTGACTCATGAGACTGTTGGAGTAAAACCTGCCACCTTGATCCCAAAAGAAATCCCAATGATTAAAAAGAACCCCGTCTTAAAGGTATGTTCTTTTCTCGTGATTGATTGCAGCAACATACTAACATTGTTTTTAGCTATTAATTTTGTTTTTCCTTATAATTTTGCAGATCAACATTGCTCCCAAAGCAACCCTGAATGAACATAAGGATACTAGCACAGGACAAGAGTTACAAGAGCCAGAAAAAGATACTTTAGATCCCAACAAATTTTTGACTCCTGATGAATTAGAGAAAGGAAAATTGCCTCCTGAGGAAATCTTATCTCTTCCAATGTTTAAGGTATGGATCTTATCTCAGTCTAATAGAAGACAAAAGGTTGGTAGATATAAGCTGGAAACTTTTAACTTCTTTCAGGATACAATTATTTGATTGCATTAGTTTCCTTCGGATATTTACTTGAAAGCAAGTGCTGAAACTGACGTGTTTCTATCATTCTACACTGACATGATTCGGTGGAGGGAAAAATAATATGCTATTTACATTTCACTTACCTTCACAAACTACCATGTCTATATAATGGAAACCTGTTTGCGAGCTTACATCTTGAAATGAACTTAGAAGTAGCCTTGTATTTCCCAGTCTTGATGAGTTTTACTTAGAAAACAAACCTTAGTTTCATTGGTGGAACTCTTGCTGCTGGCAATTAACCTTTTTTCATTGCACCGCCGGCCATTCTTATTGTTTTTTATCAGAGTTTTGACTACTGAATTCTTGATAATGAAGTGGTTAATCTAAATTCTAATGGAACTTTGTGACTACTAATATGTAAATGCATCTGAATAGGATTAATCTTTGGAATTGTGCATGGTTTAGTAGTCTGTAAATTGTTTGATTTGGGAAAGCTTTCATTGTGTACAAATGTATGTTTACGACTTACATTTTTTAACTAATGCATTGTGCAGAACTATTCAGCAGGAAATCCTGCTTCTGTGTTGTATATTAAGAATTTGGCGAAAGATGTGATTGCTGATGATTTCTATCTTCTATTTGGTGAGTTTTCTAAACTTTTACTATTCAGGCTTTGTTTAATATTTTTCTCTTGCAATTCAAATGCTGTGCCATCAAAATATTAAACATAATTCAGTAACCTGTTAAAAGTACAGATGTTTTTAGATTTCCATAGTATATAACTATTGTCTTGGTGTTAATTTCATAGCTTATTGGATATTTCTTTTGTTTCTTCAGGGTCTTTCTTTGGAAGTACTGAGGCTGCAAAGTCTGGTCTTCAAGTCAAACTGATGCAGGTATGATCTTGATTGTTCCATGATCAACTTTTACTCTTTATGTTATGCAAACGTAGAGCCAAAGTTCTAGTCGCATGATAGAAGATGATCCGGTTAAATAACAACTTGGTGTTACGTTATTCAGAGTGCTTATTCGACTAACCAGTATTAATGTACCATGAAAGTCTTGTAGCAGCATATTTGCCAGCCATAATTAATAGCTTATTTTGAATTTCAGAGAGGGGAGATGAGGGATCAAGCTTTTTTAACATTCCCCTCCATAGAACTGGCTCATCGTGCTCTGGTATGTTTCTCACAAGATATTGGTTTTTTCCCCTTTTTTAATTGTTTTTGAAAAAATATACTCCCTCCGTTCCTTTTTCCAATAAATAGGAACGCTAAATCTGACACTAAAAGACAAGTAAAAAGGAACGGAGGGAGGGAGTATATGTTTTAGAGGAAGTTTGAAGATTTTCTTGCCTTTGTTTATCAGTCTATTTTCTTTTGTTGGCATAAAATTCTTGCAAAATTTGTTAAATATCAGTGATAATAGTACAACAGCATATTGCAGATTGAAAAGCTAATAATTTGATTAGGCATCTTGATTTTCATGAGCTTTGCTGAAAAGAATCAATTAATCAAATTATTATTTTCAGTCTTATTAATGTTGTTTGTATTGCATATCAACATTGGTCGCAGAATCTAGTGAATGGATATGTATTCAAAGGCAAGCCAATGATCATTCAGTTTGGCCGGAAGAGGACTCCAGCTGCTGCCATGGGAACTTAATGTATGGAAATAGAAGGGATGTTTTCCAGATTGTGTTTAAAAACCATGTGATTCTCCATTGCTCATTTATTGATGATATGCACAACTACATATGGCTAATGATGCATTCTCCATTGAATGACTGGAAGAGGACTCTGCGATATATCTAGACCGCAGGGACATCAACATTCACAAATATTCATGTGAATTCTCCTTGGGTGTTTATTGAGATGTTCAGGTGAAAAACTAGATTGCATAGGAATCTAGAATTCAGAACCAGATTGTTAGCAAGAGGAGTTGGAAATGCAGACTAAGCTTATTTATTACAAACAGGATGATCCTCTTAGTTAAGTTAATTGTACAGAAAAAATAGGGTGGCACTTGGTTCATTTTCTGCTGTAGTACTGAACATTATAGGGTACTTGGCTACAATTATGGATCTGACAACAATGTAAACCATGAAGCAATACTTTGTCTATCTATTTGACCTGTGTTATTTACTAGTATACTCCTATGTATATATATATCCCTTTTCTGGAAATATATTTGGTTGATTGTAATTTTTTGTTTTCTTTATTATTAAGACATATTCGGTTGTATTTTTATTTGTAAAAAGCTCTTCCAAAGTGTTCAACTGAATCACTTAAGTTCTATTGCACACACCTTCTACTAACTGCACTAGCACAGGTGGTTATTATGACCTGGCAAATTGAATTGGCTGTAGTAGCAATCATATATTGAATATGCCAAAACAAAATATATATACACTTGAGAGATCAAGTAAAGAAATAGTTATCAAACAAATTAAAGTAAACATGCTTAATTTTGTTTTCTTTTAACAAATATCAAAAAGATCTTCCTGTCCTGTTACTTCGATTTCGATATGAGGAGGTCATGCTAACACCCGTGACATCATTTTACCTCAAAAAATGTTCGAAAAGATTCAGAAAAAAAGAAAGATTAAAAGGTTTGTGAAACTATGATGATTGACATCGCAAAATCCTGTTTAAACCGAAGTCAGAACTTCATTTACAAAAGCAGTGTTGGCATCAAATGAATCTCACATCATTTGGTTTAGGCTTTGACTATACGTTTATATTATGACACTAAGAGACCAATGATCACGACCTTACTTGAACAGGATCTGTTTTATAATCACATGTATATATTCTAGTACTAGTGTTCCAACTGATATAGAAGTGTACTTCAACAAAAGCGTAATGCTAGAATGATCCTTCCACCATACAATAAGACTGTCTTCAGTCAGCTGTAAAAGAGAGCCGAAAATTATGGACGACAAACAATCGCATAATTTTGATGTTTTGACACATGACGAACCAAGTTGAAAAAGAGAAAACACAAATCAAATTATAGTGAACTCACCCTCCAAATGTGCATTAAGGATTGGGAATGAGGGTTTAGATTGGTTGCTCAGGCAGGAGGACATGGAGCAGGAACCGTTAGATGTACGAACTGCCTTCTTGCATGCTGGTGGCCTGCAATACTAAGATATTCCCGCAAGGTTCTGATATGGCAGATAGTTTGGGAGTTCATCAGTGCAAAACTACCATTTTGGAGAAGATGGGAACAAAAGATATTCCTCCCGATATGCTTACAAAAGCATTTCCTCGAGTTGAATTCAAACATTGCTTGAACTGAAGCTTGTGAAGTTATAACCTTATGAGAATAAGCATTATTATCTATTCTCTCTTTCTCTATATTACTCTGATTAACAGAAAACGATTGATAGCAATATACAATTTTGAGTCTGTCTTCAACATCAATTAAATTGATTAAAAGCATAAGCTCTAAACTAACAAAACATAAACAGAGAAAAACGAAACTGAGTTTAATCAGTAAATTCATCACCTATAGTACAAAACTATCAATAAAAGAAGTTACAGAGTGTTTGAAAGTTACATAATGTATGAAGCTAACACTAATTTTTGCATCATTTAACTACTAATTTTAAAGTCAGTTCTAAAAGATTCAAAGAATTTAAGAAATAGATATAGTTTGGCAACAATGAGTACAGAAAAATTCATCAAACGTGATGCCAAATTGATGATCTTAGATTGTAACAACATGCCACAAGAAAAGACATAAAGCACACTCTGGAAAGTAGTAGAAACGTTAAATATAGTCCCACATCGTTAGCATAAAGGTTGAAACAATTGTTTATAAAGGACACGGACAGAGTGACGGACACGACCTTACTTGAACAGGATCTGTTCTATAGGATTGTACTATTGTGTTTTTAATTTCTAAAGAGATAGGAACATAAATTTGGTCGATGAATTATGACCGTGTGATTAGAGCGTTGTCTGACAGATTTCAAATCTTTTGTTTTTTTTAAAAAAATAAATCAAATGAGTTATTAATAACTAAAATCTTACAACATTGTTAGTACCTGAACTAGTAATTTACATTTTAGTAAATAAATAGATCGATAAGAAAAAGGAGAATATTACCTTTCAGTGTCTGGTTGGGGTGAAAATCAAGTAAAGAGATTGGTAGTAGGAAATTCTTGATAGAAATGGAGCGTCTCACAAACAAGCATGCATTTCAAATTGGAACAAGAAGAAGGTAGAAGAAAGCAAAAATCCTCATAAATACTTCTCATCATTGGGCTTGCACTACGCGGCCCAATAGTGATAATCGTTGGCTCCGCGCTGGGGGCTTATAAATACTTCTCATCATTGAGGAGTCAGGTATTCAATTCTTATTCTCTCTACCTCTTCTCTTGTATCTGTGCTGACTTAAGCATCGGAGTGTCTGCAGGTACAACCCCCCCTCCGTTTTCAAAGCAATTATCCAGACCGCACGTGACTAGCAGCTGGCCATCGATCGAACGTCCGTTCCAGGTACGATCATTGGCGACTCCACTGGGGACGTGAGTTTTCCCCCTTTCTCTAACTGAAAGAAAAACCACCCATCGA
Organism: Trifolium fragiferum; assembly: GCA_954870985.1. NCBI lineage: Eukaryota > Viridiplantae > Streptophyta > Magnoliopsida > Fabales > Fabaceae > Trifolium > Trifolium fragiferum. Next base: position 20,057,885 of record OX940789.1, read on the forward strand.
TTCATCAGTCATGGCCACTGGTAGCACACCTCCGCCTCAGAACGACGGAACCACTCCTCAGTTCTTTGACGCCGACGGACGCCCTATGTCCACCGTCGTCGAACAACGCAACGACGTCATCGTTTCTAACAACGAGGACGATCAACAGGCCAACGCCGCCGTCGACCTCGACGGTGATGAAAGAGACGGATGAGAATGCTCTCCGTTCACCGAAGATGACGACCAAGTCCAGGAGGTTCCGAACCCCAACGCCGGAACATCAGAAAAAGCCCCCGCGGCTAACCAAGTTGCCGAAGGACCAGGACAACAAGTCCTTACTATAACTGCAGCAGACTTCAAAACGCTGGTTGACACCATCAAAGAGCAGAACCGCCGCTTGGAGTCCCTCGAGAAACACTATCGTCCGTCCCGCCACGGCACCGATGATCCTAACCGCCGCCAGCCGGCGCCCAAGAAAAGGGGACGTACCCCTCCCCGCGAGGATCGTCCAGCCCAGACTAGCAAAAGAGGAAAGGGAATCGTAATCCGTGAACCTTCTCTTTCCCGCAAAACGCGGCCACCAGGCGGAAATTCCGCAACTACTTCCGCTGATCGTGGAAAGAAACATGTGCATCCTAATCCTCCTCCTCCGCAGTACAACGAGGAACGCTCCCCATCTCCTCGGGGGTACAACTCACCTCGCCACCAGCCGAGCTCGAGTGACGAGGATGACAACCAAGGACCCCTATCCTGGGATATCCTCAACGCTCCTCTTCCTCCAGGTTTAGAGAAGCCACTTTAAGAATCACTTTACCGCTTCGCGCCGCCCACCTAAGTCGGTGGCCACACTCGAACACATAGTTCAGGGAGAACGCGAATCTCTGCGCACCTATCTTGACAGGTTCAACAAGGAAGCCGTACAGGTCCCCACTTCAGATGGTATGAAGAAATATCTGATCGTGCGAGGTCTTCGCCGCCCTAGCGACTTCGCCAAATTCATTGGGATCTCCCCACAAGAGACTCTCAACGATCTCCTCCAGCAGGCGCAAGCCTTTATTGAGTACGAAGAGAAGGAAGAAGCTGCGAACTTCCGCAGGTCCGGAGCAGGATCATCCGGGCACAATCGTGGTCCCCACCGAGCAGGTGGCGACAGAAGGCACGAAGAGCGTCCTCGTGAAAGGAACCGAGGACCAAACAGTCAATTCACTCAGTACACTCCGCTCACCACATCTCGTGAGCATATCTTATCAACCACTGGCACATCCCAGTTCAAAACTTGGGGAGTTAGAGTACCAAAGCCCATGCCGGCCAAGCCCAACGCCGACATGAAAAAATACTGCAAGTACCACAAGACCCACGGTCATAACACCGAAGACTGCGTCCACCTGAAGGACGCCATTGAAATCCTAGTCAACCAAGGCCCCCTAAAAAAATATGCGAGGAACAATGACGCTCCTCGACACAAGGACCCTCCGGCTCCTAAGCCCGAGGACAAAGATGATGACGGCGCTGCCCCCGGGCAAGTAGCCATGGCTATCCACAGGCCAGAAGACTTTATGATTACTGATGAACTTGCTGCCCGACTCAGCAAATGGGAGGATTTCTCCTCCGCCATGGTTATCTCTGGTGGGGGTTTCAATCCCCTCACCATTGGTTCTGTTAAAAGAAAGTTCGATGAACTGATCTCCACTTCACCTAATCTGGGCGTCACACTCGACGATGGGGAAAAAGGCTCTCTTCCCCTTGCTTTCTACCCGGAGGAGATGCCCGGCGGCTCTCCCAACTCTCAGATTCCTTTACTTATAAAGGCACACATGGTGAATTTCGAGGTGCACCGCATACTGGTCGACGAGGGAAGCTCTTGTGACATAATGTATTCTTCCCTGTTCAAGGTGCTCGGTCTGGAAAGGAAGCACTTGGCTCCTTACTTGGGCTCAAACCTGCAAGGTTTCAATGGCTCGACAAGCAAACCTTGGGGCTACGTCGACGTCCTCGTCACTTTTGGTAAAGGAGAAACGGCCAAGCCCGTTAGAGTCAAGTTCCTAGTCATAGATTGTTGCTCCCTCTATCAATGCATCATCGTTAGAACAGCCCTAGCCGATCTGGTCGCCGTACCTTCTACCATTCATCTCAAAATGAAATACTACACCCAGAATGGTAAGGTCGCAACTATCCACGGAGACATTGCCGCGGCCAGAAGATGTTTTGAAGCTGCGTCCAAAGGCTTGTCGTCTATTGACAAGGCGCCGAGCAAAGCCAAGAACGCACCGAGTTCGTCGGGGAAAGGGAGCGAGGAGAAGCCACAGCCCAACAATGTCAGCGCCATCGACCTGGATGCTCGATTCTCCAAGAAAGAACGAAAAGAGGAGAAAAAGTTTCGAAAAGACAATGAGGAAGACAACGAGGCGAGCAAGAAAAACTACCGCCCCATTCCAGATGGTGAATTTGAAGTCACCACCCTTGGAGAAGACCCGAGCAGAGGAGTGAAGATCGGTGCGGACCTTCCCGATTTTGTCAAGAACCAGCTGAAATCCTGCCTCCGTGAGAACGCGGATCTGTTCGCATGGAGTGCCACTGAGATGCCCGGCCTCGACCCTGAGGTCGCCTGCCACCAGCTCGCCATAGATCCAGCCGCTAAGGCTGTAGTGCAACGTAGGAGAAAGCAGTCTCCCGAGAAAGCGGAGGCTGCAGAAAAATATGTAAAAGACCTCTTAGAGGCAAATTTTATTTCCGAAGCTAGATACTCTACTTGGCTTTCAAACGTTGTACTTGTTAAGAAATCTAATGGTAAATGGCGAATGTGCGTTGACTACACCGATCTTAATAGGGCTTGTCCCAAAGATGCTTATCCCCTACCTAGTATCGATAAGCTAGTAGATAATTCTTCTGGTTTTAAATTATTATCTTTTATGGATGCATATTCAGGTTATAACCAAATACCGATGGCTGAATCGGATAAAGAAAAAACCGCATTCATGACCGAATCGGGCAATTATTACTATAACGTAATGCCCTTCGGATTGAAAAACGCAGGTGCTACGTACCAGCGAATGATGAACAAAGTTTTCCGAGCAGAAATTGGCGACATGCTCGAAGTCTATATGGACGACATGATCGTCAAATCCAAAGAGGAAGTCGACCACACCACTCACTTAAAAAGGGTGTTCGAGCGTGCCCGCACTTGCAAAATGCGATTCAACCCCGAAAAATGCACCTTTGGAGTGCGGGCGGGGAAGTTCCTCGGTTTCTACCTTACCGAAAGAGGAATCGAGGCAAACCCCGATAAATGCAGAGCGTTCGCTGAACTCCCAACTCCGAACTCGAAAAATTCGATCCAAACCCTCAACGGCATGCTCACCTCGTTATCTCGCTTCGTAGCAAAATCCGCACAGCACGCACTTCCCCTTTTCAGACTCCTTCGAAAAGAAGTTACCTTCGAATGGACGGAAGAGTGCGAGCAGGCTCTCCGACGCCTAAAGAAAGCTTTATCCGAACCCCCAGTCCTCTCGCGATCGGACGCCGAGGAAGTTTTATACTTATACCTTGCTGTAACTCCCGAGGCAGTAAGTGCCGCACTCATCCGGGAAACAACGGAAAACCAAAAGCCTGTGTACTTCACAAGTAAGGCCCTGCAAGGACCCGAGATCAGATACCAACGCATTGAGAAAATCGCGCTCGCGCTCGTCGTGGCTGCAAGATGATTAAGACATTACTTTCTTGCTCACACGATAACCGTGCGAACAGACCAGCCCATCAAAACACTGCTAGGGCGACCAGACATGGCGGACAAAATGCTCAAATGGTCCCTCGAATTGGCCGAATTTGACATCCGTTACGAAAGTAGGAAAGCATTCAAAGCCCAAGTTCTAGCGGATTTCGTCGCCGAAATGGCTCTACCTGCGTCCCCGGATGACGGGGCGAACAAATGGACCATCTTTGTCGACGGAGCCTCCAGTGCATCAGGTGCCGGAGCAGGAATCATCCTCGAAAACGGAACGGGCACCATAATAGAGGTTTCCCTCGCCCTGTCATTCCCAGCGTCGAACAACCAAGCGGAATACGAAGCGTTCCTCGCAGGCTTACGACTCGCCGAAGACGTGGGCGCCAAGGAAGTAACAATATTCACTGACTCGCAACTCGTGGTGTCACAAGTACTAGGAGAATATCAAGCCAAAAATGACAATCTCCACGAATACTTAATCTTGGTACGCGACAAAGTCGCACAATTCGACTCTTTCGAAGTTAAACACGTCCCACGAGGACATAATACAAGAGCGGATATCCTGTCGAAATTGGCGAGCACAAAAAAGAAGGGCGGACACAAATCCGTCATTCAGGAAATACTTCCTCGACCAAGTATCGAAAAGCCGGCCACGTCATCCTCAAAAGCTATCGTCGACGTTAATTCAATCCGAGACGGAAGATCTTGGATGACGCCTTTCTAGCTGTACCTCGCGCACGGGCACCTCCCCGAAGATGAGAAAGAGGCGAAAGCAATACAACGAAAAGCTACCTCGTATTGTCTCATGTACGACCAAGTCTACAAAAGAGGGGTATCCGTCCCTCTTCTCAGATGCGTCGACCAAGACGATGTCGAATATGTACTGCGCGAAATACACGAAGGCATTAACGGCCAGCACCTCGGCGGAAGATCCCTTGCAAGAAAAGCTCTCCGAGCAGGATATTTTTGGCCCACCATGCAGCAAGATGCTAGAGAGCACGTAAAGAAATGCGACAAATGCCAACGACACGCCAACATGGTTTTAGCACCCCCGGCGGAGCTAAACACGTTGTCCTCGCCTTGGCCCTTTGCGTGGTGGGGCATGGATATCCTCGGGCCTTTCACGCCGGGACTCCATCGCTGCAAATTTCTAATAGTAGGAGTCGATTACTTCACCAAGTGGGTAGAAGCCGAAGCAATCCCCAACATATCGGCAGAGACGATCCTCCGTTTCTTTAAAAAGAACATCCTAGCTCGCTTTGGAATCCCACAAGTAGTTGTCACCGACAACGGCACTCAGTTCACGAGCAAAAACTTTCAGGATTTCCTCGCCGCGATAAAAACAAAACAACACTTTACCTCTGTCGAACATCCCCAAACTAACGGGCAACCCGAATCGGCGAACAGGGTAATCCTTCGCGGTCTCAGAAGAAGACTCGACGAAGAGAAAAACAAATGGGTCGAAGAGCTATGAAGCGTACTCTGGGCCTACCGAACAACTCCACACTCCGCTACCGGAGAGACACCATTTCGACTAACGTACGGATCCGAAGCCGTCATCCCTGTCGAAATCGAAAACCTCTCGTGGCGAACAACACAGCCATTGTCGGAGGAAGCGAACGACGAGGCACTTAGGGAAGAGCTCGACTTAGTTGACGAAATCCGAACAGCCACCTCCCTTCGAGAAGCCGCACTTAAACAGAAAATTGCCACTCGACACAACGTCAAAGTCATACCACGAAGCTTCGACGTTGGCAGCCTTGTGCTAAGACGAAACAACCAAGACTCCAACCACGGAAAGCTCGCCGCCAACTGGGAAGGTCCATATCGCGTGCGAGCAAAAACAGGGACTGGAGCTTACCACCTCGAAACCCTCAAAGGAAAAGAAATCCCTCGCACTTGGAATGCTAAAAAACTAAAACAATACTACAGCTAGGGCAACGTCGACCACGACAACCCATAGCAAAGGAGACGACCAGTCCAAAGACACTGGGACCACCGCTCCTCGACAACGGGCAGACACCAAGGTACAGGTGCCCGCCTCAAACTCTTACAAGGTTAACTAACCCAACTTGGGAAAGCTCAAAACACGAGCCCCCTCGTCCTCGTACCACGGCTTGACCCCCAGCTCGCGATGGGTAGGTGAAGCTACGGCAAACAAACCTCCTCCTCGACGTTTGTGCGCTGTTATGTTCGGAGCCGAACCTCCGAACGCCTGGGCAGTTCCCCAAACTGCCCATGGTAACGCCGAGCAAGAAATCAACCTTCCTCGACGCAATCTATCTTGTCGACCTAAGACACGCCAACATAGCCGTCGTCGAACAGAGCGACCAGGCGAACACAACTTCGCATGATAAAAACCGAGCAACCCTACTTCTAAGTGCGAACGGATAAACAAAAACAAAAATCCAATAGTTTTCAACATATTTCATTCATAATAATTTCAAACATTACAACGTTTATTCACTAAAAGACTCAAACATAGCATGCAAAGAAACTCAGCAGGCCCAAGTCATCACTTGGACCCTGACTTCTCCTTCTTCTTCTTCGAAGCCTTAGGTGCAGCCTGCTCACTCTCATTGGTAATCTGAGACTCTTCCTCCTCCTCAGAGGGAGGAGTTCCACGATAAGTTTTCAGATATTCTGCCCAATCTTCATCGACTTCTTCAGAGCCAGGCCATCCCGGTGGCGGAAGAACCTTTTCTTTCCCCTTTCCCCTCTTGGGCTGAGAAACGCCTCTAGCCTTGCTGCAAGACCCCTCAAATTGCCTCTTAGACCTATTTGCAACACCTTTCTCCACATTCTTTCTCTCCATGACTCCTGAAATGAAGAAAAGAAAAGCAAATGGGGCTATTTATCCTCACAATCTCAACAAAATGCATGTGAGCAGTTTCAACTAACACTTATGGCAGCATAGGTACCAAGCAGTTTCAACAAACCAAGTTTGACTATGTGGGGACCAAGGTCACATGCAAGACTAACGGAATAGCTTAACCGACCAAGCTCTCCGCTCTTTTGTCCGGGGGCAGGGTACCCGGGCTCCTGGACGACAATCAAAAGCCCCACGAGGACAAAACATTCGTCGAGCATAAAGACTATCAGCTCGACAAGGAAAAAGTTGTGCTTAAGATTTCAAAAACAAATAAGGAAGGACGAGCAAACAAACATACGAGTAGGCATAAATAAACGTGTAAACATAAACAGGCGAGCACAAAAATAAGTCGATCACAAAAAGTACTTAATGACGGGCAAGAGCCCAGTTGTTCAAATATTACATAAAAGGCACAACGGCCACCAGAATCAACAAAACATCAAACTATGGCGCGCAGGCCAGAAGAAAAGCATGAAACTAAAGAGCCTAATTGCTCTCATCATGACCCTCCTCGTCGTGATGCTCCTCTTCGACATGCTCGCCATCAATGTGTTCATCCTCCTTGGTTTTCTCCTCGCCATCTGAGTGATCATGTTCCATTTCCTCCTCCTCGTCTTCGTCATCCTCATCAGCCAGGAGATCGTCAGCCTCAGCGTTTTCATTCTCTGGAGTAAGGACCACTTCCCCGCCAACCACACGGCGCCAGAAGCCGGTTCCCGCAGTTTGGAGCTCGGCATTGACAACCTTCAGCTGGGCGACAGCATTGTTAAAACCAAACTTGGCCGCCACTGTAATCTTTTCGCGAACAGAAGTAAGCTCCCCGACGAGGGCAGCTCTAGTGGTCAATGCTCGAGCAAATTCAGGCTCATTCTCAGCAGGAGCCGCAGAGGCTTTCAACTCGTTCAGCTCGTCCTCGAGCTCCTTCTGCTTCTTGATCGCCGCCTCCAAACTCTCATTAGCAATGCGAAGATCTGTCTGAGTCTTGAGCCAGACCTCCTTTTTATTCTGCAGGTCGTCAACAATGACCTCGAGCTTCAGCTTGCTCGCCTTCAGCATCTCTATCCTCCCTTTCAGTTTCTCGATCTCATTCCCCGGCTCCTTGCTCTCCTCGTTCAACACCAGGACCGTCGACACCAACCTCATCAGCCCGGCAATGTCGTCCCTCATGAAATTCTCCCTGCTCTGAGGATCCATCTCCCTGATGATGGACTTCTCCTTCGCCGCCACCGCAAGAGGATATTTCTCAAGGTAGCCTCGCATGGCCCAGCATTGAGGGACCACACTTTGCTCGGTCTTCCCCGCGGCAATGTCGACGACCTCCACATCTGGGGACGTCCTCGGCCTTTTCTCAAGACGTTGAGAAGCAACCCCTAACCCTGGAGAATCCAACTTTGGAGATCTCGAATCTAAACCTCCAGCAGCGGATGAAACAGCAGAGACATGTCCCTTCTTGCCCGACTTCCCCTTCTTCTTTCCTTTGGTGTCGCCCAACATCCTCAAGATATCAGTAGCTTTGTCGGCCATCTCGTCTGCAAAATGAAACATCAAAGGATTAGTAAAATAAATATGGGGAAATAAAAGCAAGTTAAGAGACGAGGAGAAAAAATTAAAGCAAGCCCTTATACCGAGCAAAATCTTGCGAGCAGCGGCGCTCTTGGCCGACAGCACCGCCCTGGTGTTAATTATCCTAGCACCGTACACCTGTTTGCCCTCCTTGTCGAGCACAGGCAACGTTACCCTCTCTCCTTCAACCACCTCCTTATATACACAAGGCCCTAGCTTGAAACCATTCACATAGTTGCTCAAGACCTTCAAGCTAGCCCAATCCTCCTCAGACATCCCTCGATCCTTGGTCAAATAGGAATCGGTACTTTGCTCGTAGTGAGCGAACGTCCACGCCAAAGGAAACTTGGGCTCTCGCCTCACTACATGCTCGCCATCCACCGTTACCGTCACATTTCTATACAAGGATTCCCGAGCAGCCTCACTCTCTGCTCGAACTATGTAGTAGCGAGGCTTATAGCCCCGAACAGAATCCAGAAACATATTGAAGAATTTATTCCCTTGAGATTTCAAAGACACCCAGCCTTGTCGTTCATTTACCGCCTGCCGCTGGAGTTGAAATATTTTGAAGAACAAGGCGAGGGAAGGCGCGATCCGCAGGTGCTCGCACACTATCTCGTATATTCGAATGAACCCCAGCGAGTTCGGGTTTAATTGAGAAGGCGCCAGTTTCAAGTGCCTGAAAACGCCAATTGCGAATTCGCTGAACGGAATCCTAAGCCCCAACTTCTCGAACACGAATTTGTACATAGCAAATCCGTCCTCGCCAAAATTTGAGTACACCCGCCGCTCGCCGCCTACAGCATGCGCCGACCAATTAATTGGCTGATCTCCTATTCTCTCCTCGACAATCGTAAACTTGGGTTCGGTCGAGGGAGAAATCACCGAGCGCGTCCTTGGACCCTCAGCTATCCAAGCATATGGATCTTCTTCGGTGGGCCTGATCGACTCTCTATGTTGCGACGTTCCAGCCTCCTCTTCGTCCATTTAAAAGCACCTGAAAAGCAGCGAAAGAAAATGAATTCGACGTTTAAAATCAAATTCACCCTTTCACCGCAAGTCAAGTGAAAGGGCGAAGTATTAGCCGAGGACGCTGCCCTCGACCAAAGGCCCTTACAAATGGCGAAGAAACAAATTCGTGGGCGTATCGTGCTCGAGCCGTAAAAAGGCGAGCAGAGGCTAAGATCTAAGGACGTTACAAACACAGGCAAGCTTTTCTGCTCGCCATAGCAAGCGTTCTTGCTCACCAAAACAAACATATTCTACTCGCGATACTCACGTTGCTCCTCGACACGCCCATTCAAATTCCCAGAAATTCATTTGATTTTCAAGAAATTTTCGCCGGAAAACTCAACAGAATAGTACGAAACGGCGGTTCTGGGTGGCGCAACTACCTTAATCTAAGCAAAACAACTAAAAATCCTAACTTTTCTACTAAAAAGGGCGTTTGACAATGTAAAACCACCACCAAACGCCCTCAGAGTTGCTAAATCCATAACATTTCCATCATCTTTAAACAACAAACATCACCAGAATTCTAACAAGCAAACTCTAAGGTTTAACAATCCAAACAAACCTAAGTAAGATGAATGCAAAGATAATGTAGAAATTCGTACCTTTGTCTGGAGTGAAGAAGCTTCTTGTGCTTGAAAGAGCTTGAACCCGCAAATATCGGCAGCAACAATGGAGAACAAACTTTGAGAAGGAAAACGATGGAGGAAGGAAAATTCTGAAATGAATTTTCACTTCCCTACTTATAGCCTGCCAAGCGCGTTATCTCCTGCAGTGCAACTCTTGCGAAACGACGCTCTCCTCAAACCCTCAGATGTTGGATCAATCCAACGCTTCAGATTGAAACGATCCAACGTTTCAGTTTAACTCCCAGGGAAAACGAAAAGGCGCGTATCTGACGCGCCACACGCACCTGCACGGGAATCCATGCCACTTATGACCTATGCTTTGGGACTATCATTGCGTCTCCTCGTAGCTGGCACACGTGGCGTCATCAGGAGACGCCCTGTCTCATCAAACGTCACTTAGCTTCTCCACGCGTTGCCTCTTGCTCTCCTCGACTCCACTGCTCCTCGACAAAACGTTTGGGTTTGCATGCAAATGGCGAGCAAGATTCACGCCCCCCATAAGTAAAATAACGCAATTCGACGCTTCTCTTCGACGTCCCTGCATTGGACCTTAAGTCATTACTCCTATGCCTAGCAGCAATGACTTGGGGGGCTTCTGTTCTGGACTGGGCCTAGAATTGACTAGCAGGCCCAATCCACTGGACCGTCGAGGACGGCCCAATGTCGAGCACAACCAGCTTCTTGCTCGACACCTCACCTCGAGCTTGCCAGCAGCTCAAGCCTATCCAGTTCACCACTGTCGAGCACACCTGTGCTCGCCTCTAATTCAGCACCTGCCAAACGTGCCTCTCAAGCCACGTTTTCATCCCAAGCTTATCCGTCTCCCGCAGAATACGGACTAAGCTTGACTAGGGGGAGAGTCTAACGACTTCTCCAGCATACCACGCTATCCCTAGCAGTTATCCTCATCGGGCTTGCACTACGCGACCCAATAGTGATAATCGTTGGCCCCACGCTGGGGGCTTATAAATACTCCTCATCATTGAGGAGTCAGGTATTCAATTCTTATTCTCTCTACCTTTTAGTCTTGCCAGGTTGCAGGATCACTATGATAAAAAAAAAAAAAGTTGCAGGATCACTATGATAGGGGAGCTTGATTGATAGCTTGATTTATTGGAATAGGCATGTGTATCCATCTTCAATTTTTTTTGTCATTACAGTTTTTTTTTTATTGCAATGAATTTCAATTAATAGCCGATAAATGCTCTTATATTTCCAAGTAAAGATAGCACATGGTTTGTTAAGCGTGAGAAAAGATTAACTAAATAGTAGTGTCATTTCTTAATATTGAATATGGTTAATGCATTATAAATAAAAGTTTTCATGACACCAATTGCAAATTATGATTGTATAATGTTTTATGGTGATCTTTTGATAACAAAAATGAATAAAAAAAATTAGAAATTTCCAACTAAGTTTATCTTTTTGATACAAAATCATTTATTTATTTGAAATTTACCATTATGATCAAGCTTCATATGTGCCAAACGGCATACTAACATACCCTTTAAAATTTCAACATTCAAACCGAAAAAATTACATGTAATAAAGTTCAAAAAGAGCTGCCAAAATTCAATCTAATTAATATTAACAAAAGCACCAGTTGTGGATTAAAACCATTTTTTTGCAATTGTCAAAATATATTGTCTTGTACATCAATAAAAATAATATCGTTGATTATGTAAACAGGCGATCCAAGCTTGATCCATAGTCCTTTCTGTTCAGCTTTCTGGATTAACCAATGTTGCAAACCAAATAAATCTCATTGGGGAGGTTGGGAGAATTTTTTTTTTGGAAGCTGTTAGAAGTCCCACATCGGTTGAGAGATGGCCTGAATAAGTGTTTATAAAGTAGGGGCAATCCTCACCTTACAAGCCGGTTTTGTGAGGATGAGTTAGATCCTCACCTTACAAGCCGGTTTTGTGAGGATGAGTTAGACCCAAAACTCAATTTCTAAGATGGTATCAGAGCCTCTCCACGATCCGCTGGGCCGCCTGGTAATGGGTATCCGACCAGGCCATCCACCGTTTATATCCACGCACCAAGCCCAATAGTGCTGGGCGTGAGGGGGTGTGTTAGAAGTCCCACATCGGTTGGGCGTGAGGGGGTGTGTTAGAAGTCCCACATCGGTTGAGAGATGACCTGAATAAGTGTTTATTGTTGGGAAAATAACCGGCATAGAGAAAATAAAAGAACACAATCACAACACAAGAATATTTGTTTACCCAGTTCGGTCAAAACAACTTAGTCTGGGGGAGAGAGCAACTCTCCGTTCCACTAAATTCAAAATCTGGGGGAGAGAGCAACTCTCCGTTCCACTAAATTCAAAGAGTAACTTTACACAAGATTTTCATAAGGGTTACAAGAATTAGTCTTCAAACCTAACTCTACCCTAATCCCGAATCTCTTCCCGTGGTCAAGAGACTCAATGATTTAGACTACCCAAGATGTATTCAATAACCCTTTGCCCAACCCTAGAGTCATACCAAGAGACAACCCCTCTTGTTTCTCTCTAAAACCCTAGCCTTTGTGTTGGCAGCAAATCCTAATTGAATTCCCTACATCTTGCTTGCTCTCCTGCTCTCCTATTTTTCCATGAAATAAATCAACCTCTATTTATAGAAAAATAGAAACCTTCAAAATAGAAACAAATCTATTTAAAAACAAACTGAATCTTGCCAAAAATATAAACCTTTATTTTTTAAACATATCCAGTTTAAAAAACAAATAAAATCTTGCACAAACATATTTTAAGGCAATCTTCACAAATCTCATTAATGTGAGATTTTCCAACATGAATATTTTCAACCAATCTCAACAATCTCCACCTTGATTGAAAATAACACATAAGTTTCATCTTCCGCTTCCATTGTCTACACCGACAATCATTGTCTTCGCCGACAATCATAATTCACATTGTCTACATCGACAAATTAAATTATCATACTCCACCATAAAGAGTACACTACACCTGGAACTAAACCGTCCCAAGAATTTTCTTCACTTGGAACTAAACCATCCCAAGAATTTCATGTCGAAACCTGTTGAAAGATTATGGTGCAACTCCGATGTTGGCTTTTTCCGGAAGTTCATCAGCCATCGACATACCTCACCACACACCTTGCATCAATGCCAACCAATGCCCGTGTGTTGTTCTGAATCTGCCAGTATAACTTGTCCTTTTGCATGGTACAGCGGAAATACCATAAAAACCCATACTGCTCCACCTGGACAAAATCTCTTTACATGCCAAGGTTGATGCGAGTATTATTGCCACCGCCTCTCCAGGCTGATGTTGAGTATTCTTACCACCGCCTCTCCAGGCTGACCTTGTGTAACCCTGATTGCATAAACACATCCTTGACTTAATTTTCCACAAGCCAAACATGATTCCACCAATTTTCTCTAGCACAAACTTCACAGCGGAACTCCCTCCTCCTGAATCAAACCATAAGGCTCTGATACCAGTTGTTGGGAAAATAACCGGCATAGAGAAAATAAAAGAACACAATCACAACACAAGAATATTTGTTTACCCAGTTCGGTCAAAACAACTTAGTCTGGGGGAGAGAGCAACTCTCCGTTCCACTAAATTCAAAGAGTAACTTTACACAAGATTTTCATAAGGGTTACAAGAATTAGTCTTCAAACCTAACTCTACCCTAATCCCGAATCTCTTCCCGTGGTCAAGAGACTCAATGATTTAGACTACCCAAGATGTATTCAATAACCCTTTGCCCAACCCTAGAGTCATACCAAGAGACAACCCCTCTTGTTTCTCTCTAAAACCCTAGCCTTTGTGTTGGCAGCAAATCCTAATTGAATTCCCTACATCTTGCTTGCTCTCCTGCTCTCCTATTTTTCCATGAAATAAATCAACCTCTATTTATAGAAAAATAGAAACCTTCAAAATAGAAACAAATCTATTTAAAAACAAACCGAATCTTGCCAAAAATATAAACCTTTATTTTTTAAACATATCCAGTTTAAAAAACAAATAAAATCTTGCACAAACATATTTTAAGGCAATCTTCACAAATCTCATTAATGTGAGATTTTCCAACATGAATATTTTCAACCAATCTCAACATTTATAAAGTAGGGACAATCCTCACCTTACAAGCCGGTTTTGTGAGGATGAGTTAGGCCCAAAACTCAATTTCTAAGAGAAGCATAAATAGGCAACATATAGATAAATGAAATTGTAATAACAATGAAGAACCTAGCTGCAGCAAAAAAAAACTAAGGGCTTAAGAATATCATCATTTTCCACCCATTGGTGTTAAGACTGCAAAAATTATAATTTATTTAAATCAATATATCAATATATTAATTTCAATATAAAGACCGAAGGAATAAAATTATATATGAAAGAAATAGAAAAGGAAAAAGAGTAGATGTACCTTTTATTTACAAAATCAATATTCAAAAAAATAAAAAGATTCACAAATACACCTCCAATGTCATTCGAGTATCAAAAACTTATTGTTAGGCTTCTCTTTTATTGAATATCCCAAACACCATTAACGTGAAGATAAGATGCAAATATTAGTATCAACTATCCTTACATCATAGTAGATTTGAATTGATAAAAAACTATATATGGATTGTCAAAAAAATCATTAGGAAAGGGAAAAATAAAAATAGCATAACATGTAAATAATACACTTCACTAATTTGAAGGTTAACACAACAGTTGTGTTTTTGAAAAATGATAGAGAATACAAAAAATTTTAAACAAAACCAAATTCACAAACACGATTAAAAAATGTTCAAGAAGAGAAGAAGTCTCATTGTAAGTTGCTTAACCTTTTTTGTTCTTATCTGCAATATTGTAAAGAAGTCTCATTGTAAGATGAAAAAAAAAAAATAGCAGAAGCATGAACCTGCATCAGTGAGATTCAACCATAGCAGGTTAGGAAAGAACATTGAAATGGTGGAGATAATCTCAGATTAGGAAATTTAAAAAGAAGATAATTATAAAAGTAAGGGGGAAGATGAACATGAGCACAAAAAGAGGAAACAAAATTGAGAAGGAAGAAGAATTTTGTTCAAATTGGAGGTGAGATTTTGTTAGTTGAAAGAGAGTGAGGAAGTGAACTTTTTTAGAATGGTGCAGAGAGAGAAAAAAGAGAGAGTGTGAGAATGAATAGTAATAGCAGTTATTAATAATTGCTATTTTTTAGGAAAAGTAATATATTGAATACATAGGAAAAATGAGGATAGTTAATATGTTGCTATAATCAAGGAATTTCTTACGGTCATCTCACCTTGTGTATTGTAAAATGCATAGCACTATTATTATTCCAAGAAAGAGATTTAAAAAAGCATAACATTCTGTATACATGATAAAAGGGAAATTAATGAGTGGACCATATTTTAGTTGGAATAATAAGCAAGCAATTAAATTGTGTGTTAATTACATCTAATTCCCGCCCATTAGCAAGGAAAATTAGGGTTTAGGAAGTTGCCTCTTATTCGGATTAAATATAATAAAGATACGGTATCTTTATCCCTATTCGCGCACGTTTGTGTGATCTTCATTTCTATTTTGCTAACGTATATAAATTATACATAGTGATTTATTATAAATTTGGTTTTTTTTTTTGGTAGATATAAATTTGGTTTTTATTTAAACTAATTTGTGTATTTTTAATTTCCCTCAAAATAAAAATTGTATTTTACATGTATTAATGGTTCAAACCATAGATGACTTATCATAGTTACATATATAAATGATTTAAAAAAACAAAGTTGGTTTTGGAAGTTTTTTTAGAAACATGTTGGTTTTTGGAAGTTAAGGGTATTATTGGAATTCAAAAAAAAATACACCAAAATGGTGTTTTTCCTTTATCTATTAGTATAGATACATATACATTATATATATAGCGAGATTCCCACGGAGCTCTTTCATGCATTCTCAAGACATTCAATTAGAGTTTTTTTCGAAAATTGCTTAGGTAACATTTAATTAGAGTTTTTCTATTATTATTTTATCTTTTTGTTTTTAAAAAAATCTCATTATTAAAAAAAATTGTTGGATATATATAATTAAATTAGAGTTTGTCTATTTTATTTTATTTTTTATATTTTTTTATTAAAGCTTTTTAAATATTTTTATCTTAGAAACTCAATTTATTTATTTTTTATAGAAACTTTAATATAATATTTTTTTGTAGAATTTCTAAAATTAAGTTAAAGATAGAGATAGAGATGTCAATCCCTACAACAAAATATAAAATTTTAGAAATTCTATAAAAAAAATAGAGTTTCTACGATAAAAAATATTTAAAAAACTTTAATAAAAAAATAAGGCTAAACTGTTTATTTGGTCCCTTACGTTTATTTTATGTTTGAATCAGGTCCCTTACGTTTTAAAAGTTCCATTTTGGTCCCTCACGTTTCCACTGTTTGCATTAGTTAGTCCCCTCCGCCAAATTTTTCACTGACGCCGTTTGAACAGTACACGTGGCAGACGGATTTGTACAGTGGACGTTATTAGGAACACATGTAGTACCATATATGATGCTGATGGTTTAAATAGTTATTAATTAAAATAAAAAACGAAACAGTAATTAAAAAGAAAAAAAGTAAATTAAAATTTAAAAAAAGAAACAGTAATTAAAAGGAAACAAAAGTAAATAAATGTAAAATTAGAAGAATGGGATTAGGGTTTCCTTTCAAAGCTTATACTGAAGAAACGATTGTGATAGCTCCTCCCGCGTTTGTGATTTCACAAATTGAAGAAACGTTTGCGATATTGAAGGTGTGCGATTCTGATACAAGTTCGATTCTCCTCTGTGTGCGATTCTCTGTGTTTCCCTGGTAGGTTTTCTTCCTCGTGTTCTTCGTGTTCTGTGTGCGATTTTATCTGTCTTATGCGATTCTGTTCTTCGTATTCTGTGTTTGTTTGTTCTGTGTTTGATAGTTGAGATTCTCTTGGTTAATAGTTGTTTATTAATTTGTAGGTCCATATGTTTTAGGATTTATTGTTATTTTAATCTAGGTTGTGGTCCATTCTTGTATGTATGTTATTTTATGTATTGAATGTATGTTAGTTTAATAGTTGTTTTCTGATAGTGGTCCCAACTTTGTCTGTATAACGTATAGGTAATGGAAGATGATGGTCGTCTTGTGTGTGTTTTTTATTACGGGGGTTGTTTTAGTAATAAGACAACATTAGATTATATTGGGAAAGAATCTGAGTGGAATTGTGATCCTGATAAGTGGTCATATTGGGAGATTTTAGATATTTTAAAGGTTAAAGGTGTCCACCCTGACCATATCATAGGAATGTGGTATAATGACCCCACCAAGGAGTTGGGCCTAGGGCTTAGAGAGATAAAAGATGATAAAGGTGCTTTTGGAATGATTGAAATAGCCAATAAAAATGGGAGTGTTCATGTGTATGTTGATAATGACCCTAACTATGTTTTAATGCCTGCTAATCTAGAGGAAGTTGATGACAATGGTCATTGTGAGATAATTAGACAAAGTAGTGCTGTTGGTTTAGATAATGAGAATGATGTTCATAGTGAGATATTTGGTCAGGGATACTATTATGAAAAAGGTGACAAAAGTTATGATAGTGATGACAATGTTAGGGAAGTTATATTTGATGAGGAAGAAGTAAGTGATGCTAATGGTGGTTTTCCACTGCTGGATGATGCACCACAATCACCACCACCAATCAATTATGCTAGGCAGATGAATGCTGATGCAAGCACTGTACAAGGCAAGAAAAATACAAAGAAGGATAAGGAAATTACAAACAAGGACAAGGGTAAAAAACTAGTCCTAGGAAAGAAGGGGAGACCAAAGAAGGATGTGGGTAAAAATCCTCAACATGAGTATTTTAGTGATGATTCTGGTGATGTTTCATTGTATGATGAGAGAGATGTAGCCAAGGAAATGAATCAGAATAAGGTTGCTAGAGGGTTGAGTGATGATGAGTATGCTACTGATGAGTTTGTAAGTGATTATGAGACTGATATAGAAGGTGAAGTGGTGTATAGGAAAAAGTTTGCGACATTTGTGCAGCCTAAGAATATGAGAGACTATAAGTGGGAAGAAGGTACCTACTTTGTTACAAAAAGAGCATTTACAGAAGCTGTGAGAACTTATGTTGTTCACTCTAATAGGAAGGTGAAATTAGTTAAGAATGACAAGAGAAGAATTAGGGGTAAATGTCAAGGTGGTGGGTGTGATTGGGAGATATATTGCTTTTATTTAAAGGATAAAGAGACATGGCAGTTGAGAAAGGTATCTAAGAAACATCATTGCCCTAGGGAACCACGTGTTAATTTGCTAAGTTCAGATTGGTTGAGTAACAAATTGCAGTCAACTGTGAAAGAAAATCCTAATATAAAGTTGACTGACATACATGAGAGAACCCAAAAGAAATGGAATAATTCTATTACCAAAGGCATGGCTTATAAAGCAAGAGAAAAAGCTTTTTATTTAGTAAAAGGTTCCTTTAGAGAGTAGTATACTAGATTACATGATTATGCTCATGAGTTGTTGAAATCAAATGCTGGATCCACTATAGTGATTGCTGCACAAGACTATGTTCCTACTGAAGCAGATATAGAGGCACCTGAAAGACCAATCTGTCCACATTTTCAAAGAATGTATGTTTGTTTAAAAGCTTGTAAAGAAAGTTTCCTAAGATGTAGGCCTATCATTGGTTTGGATGGGTGTTTTTTGAAGGGATATTACGTGGGACAACTGTTAGCTGCCATAGGTAGGGATCCTAATGACCAAATGCTTCCAATAGCCTATGCTGTGGTTGAAGGAGAGACAAGAGATTCTTGGACATGGTTCCTACAATTGCTGATCAATGACTTAGGTGGAACCAATTGCTCCAGTCTTTATACATTCATCAGTGATCAACAAAAGGTATCACCGAAGGCACCACCAAAGGCACCATTCAAGCCACCAAGAAATTCACAAAAGCCACCTTTTAAACCATAGCAGTTTGGTTTAGAGTTACTATGTTATGACTTTATTTTGAAGCTTATGTATAATGACTTTATTTTGAAGCTTGTGTAATGACTTTATTTTGGAAGTTTAGATTTGGTACTGATCTGATATGTAATGACTTTATATTGCAAGCTTACTTTTGGTTTAGGTATTGATATTATGGTATTTTGATAAGATTAACTTAGGTACTGTCATGCTATTACAAGCTTAGATTATGTAATGACCTATAATGGTCTTTTGGTACTGTTATGTAATGATCTTATGATACATAAAAGGCGCCTATATTAAAAGGACAATTTCATTACATTCACCACAATACATAAAAAGACAACATCTCATTAACTTAACTACACTAAATCACATTACATTCATACTGCTAATATTTCCCAAATCATTGCAACTAAAACAACAATCAAACATAAACATACAAAACATCCAACACAAACAAGTTTTAACATTTTTTTTGCAGACAACATTTCTTCCTTCATCTTCTTAATCTTCTTCTTTTGCTTTGCAAGTTTCATGTCCTGGTCCTGTAGTTTGACTTCACATTCTTTAATCTTCAATTTCTTTTCATCAAGCAACATTTCAATTTCTTCAATCTTAGAATCAAAATCTTCACCACATGCTTCTTTCCCATTAACTTCTTCATTGTCAAACCAATCAAAGTAGTTGCACCCAACATCATGAGGTCCCTAATTTTATGGAATCCCTTCCAGGAGTTATAAGAATTTAAATAAAAAAAAAAATCTGCATCACAAAATTTGACATATTATCATCCCCAACAAATTTTAACCAGAAACATGATAAATTCAATAGCAACTACATACCTTATAGTTTCTGCAGCCCCAAAATTTTCGCCCATAGTTTGCAAGAGTCTTAGCAATTCGAAGAACACAGAATTTTCCACATTTACAAGTGGGTGTTGATAAAATCGATCCAGCACCAACATAGAACTGCTGTGAATTTGAAGAGTTATGAAAACGACGACTGCTGGATCTTGTTCCAACACTGTTTGATGAGTTGTTGCCTGCTATTGATGGTTGGATTTGCAGCTCGTTTTGGGAAGAAGAAGAAGAAGTAGAAAACCCTAATTTTTTTAATTGGGGCCAATCTATTATATGTTTCATCTATTAATTTTAATTTAAAAAAATTAGAGTTCAGTCAGCATCTATTAACGTCCACCTGTACAAATCCGTCTGCCACGTGTACTGTTCAAACGTCGTCAGTGAGAAATTTGACGGAGGGGACTAACTAATGCAAACAGTGGAAACGTGAGGGACCAAAATGGAACTTTTAAAACGTAAGGGACCTGATTCAAACCTAAAATAAACGTAAGGGACCAAATGAACAGTTTAGCCAAAAAATAAAATAGAAAAGCTCTAATTTAGTTGTATATATCCAACAACTTTTTTCTAAATATTTTTAATTGGGGGCTAAAATCAAGCAATTTTTAAACTTAAAGGGTTAAAATCAAGCAATTGAAACTTAAGGGTTCATGGTGAAAAGAATTTGAAATTGTATTTTTATCATGGACCTCAATTCCCCCAGGGAAACTGAAGTCCCTAAACATGATATTTTTTTTGGGTCAAATAGCCTAGTGGCTAGAAATTTCACCTTTAAGATGGATAAGTGGGATGACCGGGATTCCCCCGACTCCCTGCATATATAATTGTAGTTCTTCTGAGATTGGCTGCATCATAAGGCTAAAACAACTTGGTCTGAATGACTTGGCTAAAGCATCATATTGAAGATGTGCAGATGAAACATGTTGAACAAGATGTCTAAGACATCTTGTCACTGGGTTCTGAACATGTTGAAGCAGCATGTTGGAACAAGATGTCTTAAGACATATGGGTAGGACATCTTGACCCAGTTACAGCTTTGAAGATAATGCTTATCCATTAGTGTGAGTATCTTTTCAAATATGCATAAGGCGCGAATCTTCAAGTAACAAGCTGAGATTAAGATTAATAATAAAGTTTGTTATTAATCCTACGTGTTAGATATGATCGGATTCGTAACTAATTAGTGGATAAAGATTAAAATCAAATCTTTTGGAGTTTGTTTTAAAAACTTAAATTCCTATTGTTATGCATCTGAAAGATTGAAGATTATCTGAAGACTTGCACGTCTATATAAAGGACTCAACATTAAGCTTGAAACTCAACCCACAATAACTGAAGATTGTGAGTCCAAAGCTTTGTACCCACTTTGCAAAGCATTAGTAGCTCCTGAATATTAATCTTTAATATTTAGTTGCCTGGTGTTGTTGAATGTTGTTGTTCAACAAGTCTTAAACTGTGAAATTTAGTTCGGTCACTTAGGACTAGTGATCAGAGGGAGGTGAGTAGGTTCTCATATTCAGGGGGAGTGAGCCCTTGAGTAGAAGATTACTAGGATTAAGAAAAGGCATACATACCAATAGGTGTTTGGTGTGCGTTGAAAGACTAAATATTAATTCAGAGTAGTAGTTTTCCTTTCCTAATTGGTATTTCCCAGAGTAGGTGTGGTTTGCATCGAACTGGGTTAATAAATATCTGGTGTTGTTTATTGCTTTTATTTACTTCAGTACTGCAATAACTTTGATCCAAATAACCAGTTGTCAAACCAGTTGTCTAAGACATCTGGATTGTTGCAAAAGTTGTCTTTGACATTGTGTATGACATTTGTCCTGTCAGAGAACAAAATTTCAATAATGTAATGTCCAACCAATTAAGCTAAGCTCACGGGACCTAAAAATGATATTTAAATGCCTAAATATTTTAAAAAATGTAAACGCGCCTTGGACCCTACATCCTCGCTTGTTCTTATTGATTTTTGATCAAGATGAGGGTTTCGACTAACCTAAACATCGTCAGATCTGATAGGGTCCATGGTGAATTAAAATTGATTAAAAGGTTTTCGGTCAATAATTAAAAAGATAAATTTCAATTTTTTAATTATTTCAGTAAATAATAGGGTTTCAGTCAATTTCCCCGATAGGGTCCATAGTGAAAAATAATCGACGTTGCATTTTATCATGGACCCCAATTCCCTGGGGAAAAGTCCTTGGTAGGACCAAATTTATTGCAAGAAACCACATATATAATTAAGATTTATCTTAATTTAAGATTATATGTAAAAAAATATAATTTAATTAAGATTGTAACAAAAAAAGTTAATTTAGGATTCATGTTGCTCCTTGAGTATTTTAATTTCAGTTTTTTGACCATCACCAGTTTAATCGAGTTTAGGAATCAATTTGATTTTAGCCCCCTCTTGAACATATTGTTGCTGCTCTGTGGAGAGAAGCAAGTTATTTGTAAATTATAGTGTATTTAAGTTTGTATGATTAAGTGTATTTATAACTAAGTTATATTTTATATTTTCCTAAATAATGTTTATTTAACTTATTAACATTACCGTTAATTTAATTTTGCAGCAAAGCAATAAGTATTTGATGTGCTACAATAATGCGAAAAAGTCATGGAATTCAACATGTGTTACTCTATGGATGGTTTTGGAATGTTGTTGATGCAAGTGGACTACAACAATTTATGAAGACAAACTAGTGAGGCGAATGCGGAGGCACCCCCTTGCCCGGCGGTTTACGACTAGGCGGTTCAAGTCAAAGTGGTTCAAGTCGCGGGGGTGCTACTCAATTGGCTGTTTGATGATGTTAGAGGTCTTTGAATTTTAATATTTTGTAGTTGATGTTTGGTATTGTACTAATAGTTTCTTTGATGATACTGGTGATATGTTTTGTACTAAGTTGTTTGATAGTTTGCTCAAAATAAAAAAGTTGTTTGATGGTACTTCCTGTGATTATATGTTTTGTATATAATGCTAGAATATTTTTATTAGTTGATGTCTCGCATTTGAATATGTCTTGAATTATAAAAATCATGTGCAAATGAATGACATTTTATTTAGAACTTGCACAGGGCTTTCGAATGGCACGGAATAATCCGTGGGAAGTTTGCGAAAAACCAGTTTAGATTTTTGGTTCACAGGGATTCGCATCTTAATGCGAAACAGATATTCATTTTGAATTATATAATACGAATGCATGGTTTCGTTTCTTACGAGACGAAACAACGCGCGTTTGCATCCTAAGATGCGTGTTGTGAATTCGGACTGAACCACACCAATAACCTTTAGTGTGTGGAGCAAATAAATTAAGCAACCAAAACAGTGAGAACCAAGCAATATAATCACGAACAGATAAACGGCGAAAAGTAAAGGACACAATAATATTTGTTGACCCAGTTCGGTGTTAATGAACCTAATCTGGGGGGAGGGCAACCCTCTCAGTTCCATTTATCAACAGAAACCTTGATTACACTGAGATTCTCAAAAAGAGTTACAAGAATTAGTGTTTTCCTAATTCTACCCTAGTCCCGAATCTCTCCCCGTGACCAAGAGATTCAATTCCAAGTGTTTCCCAAGGTGATAGAATGTTTCCCCAACCCTAGAGTCTTCCCAAGAACTTTTTCTATTAACCCTAGTCTTTGTGTTGGCCTTAGAAACCCTAAAAACACCTTATACAACTCAGAAAACGCAAACAACCTTATATAGGCTCGCGGACCTGCGCTCCGCGCAGATGGCAGGAGCAAAAGCTCCAGTTTTCAACAATTGCGCCCAGGCGCAACCACCAGCACCTGTTTCCTTTTTTTTTTTCTTTCTATTTCTGAGTTTTCAAGGCAATATCCAACAATCTCCACCTTGCCTTCAAAACGATGGTGATGCCAACTTCCCATCAACCACCATGATTACACCACACCCTCTTTGAACCCCGAAGTGAACCGCTTCGTAGTCTCAAAGAAACACTTGCCTCCAATTGCCCTTGGAATTTTAGGACAATCTTACAAGCTTCACCACACACTCTTCAGCCCCCGGATTGTTCTTGTCCGTCCTCCAGAAGAATTGCTTGCCTCTCAACTTAACCTTGGAATTTTAGCTAAGTCCCACAAGCTGTAACATCGGACTTTCCTTGTATCCAACTACCTTCAATAGCCCTACAAGTTCCCAAGTCTGATTGTCACCGACTTCCAATTGCCTCCCTGAAGATCTTTCAAGTTTTGCACTTCTTCAGACACAATTGAAACATAACACACAAGGTCTCCATAGCCATACCACTTTGGTGCAACATTACCACTCTCTTCCCTATTTCTCACTAAATAGCCAAGAGTTATTGTTGATTGTTTGTCTTCCTCTAGTACCACTAGTAACAAACTCCACCTCAAACCGAGATTCTTCCATCAAAGACTCAAACCGGCATATCCACTATGTCTTCCACCTTGTAACACAAAACTATTCAACTACTCCGAAACACACTTCAAACCATTGTTAGTCTTCAACACTTCCCGTTTAGTTCTACCACCTAGTTAAACTTGTTTCACTAGTTCAACTAAAACTTGTGTCACTAACAAATTCCACCTGAAGCTTCACAACTAGACCACATCATGAGAATTTCCACTAGTAACAAAATGCATGACCACATTAAGGTTAGGAATATACCTCACATCATAAAAAATCTCACCATACCTTGAACCTTACAAGCTTTCCCGTCTCCAAGATGAACGACTCCACCTTCAACTAGCTCAAGAGTTCAAAAGTATCAATTCCTTGAACACATGTGATAGGAGCATCAAAGTCCACGACTCAAAGCTCCACCAATTCCCAACTTCCACTAGCATCTTCACATTCTCATAATAACGTTGTTGTTTCAATAGTAACCTGAGTATTATTAGCACTGCCTCTCTAGGCTGATGTCAAGTATTATTCCACCGCCTCTCCAAGCTGATGTTGAGTATTATTACCACCGCCTCTCCAGGCTGATGTCGAGTATTATTCCACCGCCTCTCCAAGCCGATGTTGAGTATTATTACCACCGCCTCTCCAGGCTGATGTCGAGTATTATTACCACCGCCTCTCCAGGCTGATGTCGAGTATTATTACCAGCGCCTCTCCAGGCTGATCAATCATCTATGGTTCCCAACATGTGACTATGAGTGCTCCCGCAGTCTCATAGCCTTCCTCATGAGCTTCATCACTAACGGCAATCTGAGCCGACGAACTACCACCGACCCCTCTCCGAGGACAGTCCTTCTTGAAGTGACCCGGTTCATGACAATGGTAACATTTGAACTTGCCACCACCATCACCACTTGGCTTAGACTTGGACCAATTCTTCTTCCCTTTCCCTTTGCCTTCGTTCTCGCTTCTACCCCTCGCCACATTCAATCCTTCTCCACTATCATCAACCCTCAAGTCTCTCAGCTTAGTCAGTTCCTTGGTTCTCAAAGCCGATGAAACTTCATCCAAGGTGATAGTGCCTTCCTTACCATATAGTAACGCATCCTTGAGATTCTCAAGTGACTTGGGAAAAGCACACAACAAATGAAAGGCCTTGTCTTCGTCTTCCAAACTCACATCAATGTTCGCCAAATCATCAACAATCTTGTTGAACTCCGTAAGTTGCTCCACCACAGATTTGTTCTCAACCATACGAAAGAAGTACAGTTGTTGCTTCAATAGCTGTTTATGTGCCAGGGACTTGGTCATATACAATGATTCAAGTTTGGTCCACATCTCCACAGCCGTCTTCTCCTTGGCAACCTCTCTCAAAACCTTATCACCGAGGCACAAAATAATAGCACTAAGTGCTTTCTCATCCATCTCAGTTTTCTCCGCATCCGATAGATTTGCCGGCATCAGTGTTTTACCCTTTAGCGCCTCAACACACTTCTGTTGGATTAATATCGCCTTCATCTTCACCTTCCACAGACCGAAGTTGTTACTCCCGGTGAATTTCTCAATCTCCCACTTAGAACCCATGGTACTCAATTCGTTTGATCCTTTGCCCCACGGTGGGCGCCAATTGTTGTGAATTCGGACTGAACCACACCAATAACCTTTATTGTGTGGAGCAAATAAATTAAGCAACCAAAACAGTGAGAACCAAGCAATATAATCACGAACAGATAAACGGCGAAAAGTAAAGGACACAATAATATTTGTTGACCCAGTTCGGTGTTAATGAACCTAATCTGGGGGGAGGGCAGCCCTCTCCGTTCCACTTATCAACAGAAACCTTGATTACAATGAGATTCTCAAAAAGAGTTACAAGAATTAGTGTTTTCCTAATTCTACCCTAGTCCCGAATCTCTCCCCGTGACCAAGAGATTCAATTCCAAGTGTTTCCCAAGGTGATAGAATGTCTCCCCAACCCTAGAGTCTTCCCAAGAACTTTTTCTATTAACCCTAGTCTTTGTGTTGGCCTTAGAAACCCTAAAAACACCTTATACAACTCAGAAAACGCAAACAACCTTATATAGGCTCGCGGACCTGCGCCCCGCGCAGATGGCAGGAGCAAAAGCTCCAGTTTTCAAAAATTGCGCCCAGGCGCAGCCACCAGCACCTGTTTCCTGTTTTTTCCTATTTCTGAGTCAAGGCAATATCCAACAATGCGAATGGTTAAGAGGTTTCGCTTCTTATCATGCAAAAGGTTTCAATTTTTTAAAAAGAAAGCTAGTTCGTTTCATCACTTTATGTGTGTTTTGCAATTTATACGTGTTTGTATCCTAGGATGCAAACCATAATCATTTCATATTTTAGGATGCAAAGGGTATTTTTGTCAACTTAATGGGCCTGAGAGCAATTTAAGGTGCCTAAAGCAATTTTCTTAAAAGAATAGAATTGTTATAGATGAAACTATTAACTATATATATATATATATATATATATATATATATATATATATATATATATATATATATATATATATAGGTGTTAAACTTAGTAACATGACACATTTGATAATTATTTACCGGATAATCGTATTACAAAATCCACCGTTGGATTTAAAGCTATTATTATATAGACCATGTCTATAAAATTAAGGGTTAAATATGTTTTTAGTCCCTACTTTTTTATGAGTTTCGACTTTTAGTCCCTATATTTCTTTTATTATATTTTTAGTCCCCCACATTTTTGCTGTTTGAATTTTTAGTCCATATCGTCAATTTTTTCTGACTTGGATAATGAAATCAGCCACATAGGATGACACATAGATGTCACATCATTCGATGCAAATGTTATCCTAGTCAATTTAAGTTATCCTATGTGGCCAATTTCGTTTTCCTAGTCATAAAAAATTGACTAAAAATATAATTAAAAAAATGTAGGGACTAAAAATATAATAAAAACAATATAAGGACTAAAAGTCAAAACTCACATAAAAGTAGGGACTAAAAACATATTTAACCCTAAAATTAAACATCAATCGGAAATCATTTGATATGTCAACGATATGCATAAAAACCAACGTCTTACAAAACTTCGTCAAAACCGTTAATTTTGATCATTCTCTTTAACCCATCAAATGATTTCAGATTGATGTTTAATTTTATAGACATGATCTATATAATAATAACTTTGAATCCAACGAACTTTGAATCCAACGATAGATTTTATAATACGATTATCTGGTAAAGAATTATCGGAGGTGTCATGTTATTAAATTTCAAGAGTTTAATTGTTATATAATATACCATATGTTTAAATTTTTTTACACATATATCCAATCAAATTAAATTAGAATATCACTTTTGAAAATAGATTCCTAAAATATCTCCACAAATATCTACATGGCATGATTTGATAGATGCATGTGTACCGTCAATGTATATAAATTAAATTCATAAAATAAATATTGAGAGATGGTTATACACTCTACTACCACAAATAATCTATCTACCTTCATCAAATGAAGAAGTAGAGATAGAATTTGTAGAACAATCCTCTACAAAACTAATACCACCAGAAGCTCTTGTTGCACGACTAGCATTAGTATTGGTCAAAGTAGAAGTATTGGTTGTATTACAAGACCTTGAATTCCTGGTTTACTTGGTCTTGGCAATGTGAATGAATCACTTGATAACATAAGATTAACTGAATTCATGTCTGGTCTTGTGAAAGTTAGAGAAGACTCGGTTACTTGCTCTACAAGTTAACTGAGTCACTTTGCCCTTAGCTATGTTTAACTACTTTGTAACTACCAAAACTAATTGTGATAGGAGTTAGTTATTCAGTTAGGAAAGTTAGTTCTAGCTTAATCATTTTGTATATAAACATATAGTTTCTCATTGTAATAGTAAGTTGTGTGAATAAAATTTCATTCTTTCCTTTGCCTAGTTTTGCTCCATG
The DNA here is from genome assembly GCA_954870985.1 of Trifolium fragiferum. Lineage (NCBI taxonomy): Eukaryota > Viridiplantae > Streptophyta > Magnoliopsida > Fabales > Fabaceae > Trifolium > Trifolium fragiferum. The sequence goes on from OX940789.1 coordinate 20,085,834, forward strand.
CTTTGATCTTCTTCCATGTTCACACACTCTCAAGCTTTGGCTATGGAGTTTAGCTTCACATTTCACATGGTATCAGGCCTCTCATGAGGTACTACCATTGCTTTCTCCATCTCCTTCGATCCATTTCTTCCGCTGCTCATTTCTTTTGATTCTTCTTTGATCAGTTTCTGAATTTTTCTGTTTCATTTAGATTCTTTCTAATTCTTTATTTGCACATTTGTTTTTCTTTGTGATTCATCAGTCACCTTCTTCACTATGTCTGTTAGTAGCTCAACTAGTGTCAATGGTGGTCCTTCAGTTCCTCAAAACAAAGGTAATCAAACTGATACTTTGAACCCTTACTTTCTTCATCCTAATGAAAACCCTGGGAATGTGCTTGTTACTCCTTTACTCTCAAGTTCCGATTATCATTCTTGGTCTCGTGCCATGACAGTTGCTCTTAGATCCAAGCACAAACTTCATTTCATCAATGGCACTCTTTCTCGACCTATTGATGAAGATCATGATTCTATAGCTTGGAATCGATGCAACACCATTATAATGTCATGGATTAGCAATTCAGTGGAGCTTGAAATCTCTCAAAGTATCTTACGAATGGAAACTGCTTTAGAGACGTGGCAAGACTTGAAGGATAATTTCTTTCAAGGTGACATCTTTAGAATCTCTGATATTCAAGAAGAAATCTACCTCATGAAACAAGGTGATTCTTCGATCTCTACTTACTACACCAAGATGAAGAAGTTATGGCAAGAACTTGATAATTTTCATCCTCTTCCTGAATCTAATTGCATTGCTGATTGCAATGCTCTTGCCAAGATGAAACAGTATAAAGATAGTGATCAAGTGATCATGTTTTTGAAAGGGCTCAATGAACAATACTATGCTGTCAGAGCTCAAATCATGCTTATGGACCATCTTCCCAACATGGGTCGTGTATATTCTTTACTGGTTTAGTAGGAGAGACAAAATGTTGTCCCTTTAGATGAGTCAAAATTATTTGCTTCTATGAGTAATGCTTCTTTAGGAAGAGGCCAAGGCCAATCTCAAAGGGGAAGAGGAGGCATTAGAGGTGTAAGATTTAGTGCTGACAAGGGAAAAAACAACATAAAATGTTCTTTTTGTGGTCAGACTAACCACATTATTGACACATGTTGGAAGAAGCTGGGATGGTGAACAATGTTAATGGCAATGAAGATGAGGTACAATCTGTTGGTTTTGCTGAAGAGCAAGTTGATTTTGATTCAAGCAAGTTAATCTTTACTCCTGAGCAACACAAGGCACTTCTAGCACTTCTTCAAGGCTCCTCTTCATCACATTCTCATAGCATTAACCAAATCATCACCAGTAATTCTAATGGTGCAGGTATCATTTGTACTATCCCCAATCTAGCCAATTCTGACCATTTTATTTTAGATAGAGGAGCAACATATCATGTCTGTTACCCACTCAAATTTTTTCAATGCTTGAAGAGAGTTAGGCCTATTCATATTAATCTGCCAAATGGAACCCCTGTTTCAACTTTTTATGCAGTCACATTCTATTTGACAAAAACCTGTACCTGACTGATGTTTTATATTTTCCTGAATTTTCTTTCAATCTTATCTAAGTGCCTAAGCTAACTTGTTCACTCAAATGTCATTTAATTTTTGATAATGCTGAGTGTGTGATACAGGACACCAGCTCAATGAAGACGATTGGTGCAGCTAGGTTGGACAAATGATTGTATCTTCCGAATCAACCATTTGTTAGCCTAGGACCTACATCTCTTAGTCCTTGTATCTCTACTTATGTTAAACCTACACAGTAAGTATCTCTGAAAGTATCTTTATTATTCTTTCCTTACTCAATCCTTGCTCCTACACAGTAAGTTAAGTTCATACAATAAATAATGTATGGGTTGACTTCCCAGGAAAGAGAGGCGGATCATAAGAGACATAGTCTACCAGGTTTATTCCGCTTTAGTGTATGATATTAAAAGAGTTTTAATAATTTATCTCTAGAAAAACCCAACACCTCCACCATTAAACAACACTATAAAAAAAGGTATAAACAAAAATAAAATGTATGTTGATTTATTGTTAAAGTTTGAATTGGAATATGACGCTAAAAGAAAAAGAAGTAATAAATAATTTAAACAATTTTTAAAATTAGGTTTTAAAGATAAGATACGTCAAAAACGAAACACTAAAGAAAGATATTTAGCTTGTTGAGATATTTATGCTACATAAAAAATAATGAATAAAATATTTTGAAAGTTTGAAAAATAATAAATTTATTGAACTAAATTATGATACAATAAAACTAAATAACATTATAAAAAGAAGAAATAAAACTAAAAAGTATGTTGAAATATTTATACCAAATTAAAATAAATTTATAACAAATGGGAAAGCGACAAAAATCATACTTCAATTAATTAATCAGAAAATGAAGTATAATATTTAGTGGAATATATATCACTACAAAAAATTCATTGTTTAGCTACGGCCAATTAGCCACGGTTATTTGGACTGTGGGTGAAGAATTCCATTTGCCACGGTGTAACCGTGGCTAACGTATAATCTAATACCAACAACTTTAGAATTAACACGCGCCTCTATTTTTACGTTCTTCCTCCTTAATGTTTTCACTCTCTCTTTCCAAATTTTCACTTTCCCAAATTTTTTCGCTTTTTCTTCCATCAAAACAACTTCAAAAAATCGATGTTTGTTACGATTTAGGGTTTCAACGTAACGCCGCTGTTGCCGCCGCCGTCGGAGATTCAAGTCCCGACTCTGTCATCTTCACTCTCGAATCTAACTTGAGTCTCGTCTCGTCTCCTCTGCTTCCGCTAGCGTCGATCGCTGTTCTTTCACTTCCGATGTTCACAACCACGACTCTTTAAACTCTGAAACCTCACCGGTTAGTACTCTCACTCACTGAATTGCATTCAATCGAAGTTCACATTCGAGGTTCTAAGTTCTAACACGAAAATTGGACGAAGAAAAGTAGAAAATGATATGGTTTGTTCTTAGTTCGAATTTCACTGCTCATATTGCATATGTATGGTTTGTTTCTGATTTTTACTTTGTTGTACCCTAATTGTACTCATTTATTATCATTTTGTGATTTTTGCCTAATTTTACTTCAATTAGGTTTCAATCTGATTTCTTTTCTCCCTTTATATATGTTCAATAGGTCAATTGAAATTTGTTTGAAATATGGAATTTGTTACCAGTTGCAGTGAATTTAGATTAGATATTAATAGATTTCTAATCTGAATGCCTATAGTTTATATTTATACGTTCACACACACACACACACACACTGACATGTTATGTAAATAGAAATTAATAACACCTTAGTGAATGCATCAGCCATGTTAGATAAATCATTATGGTGTAGTGGATGAAGCTGTTTATAAGAGGTTTGGTTTTGTTTATGATGCATGATGATGGAACTGGAAATATGATTAGGACTCATAATGTGTGTGTATTCATGTAGTGTCTTATTTACTCACTAAAGTTGTATTTTCTTATGCAATAGCTTCATCACCAAACAATAGCTATGCCAACTATGACTATTGCAATGTGCATTTTACAGTTCAGAATATTCAAAAGAGGATGAAAATGACATCAATGTTATGCCGCACAATTAAGGTGCATTTTTTCTCCTTTGATTATTAAAGATACAATAGTTGATTTAATTTGGTGCACACTATTTTAATATCATGCTTTAGTTTTGCTTCTTTGTTTCAATAAGATTAGAAAATAGAACTTGTTGTGGTCTCTTCTTAATGATGTTGCTTGAGAAAGAATAATAACTAATACTGTTTATTGTAGGATTTAGAAATGAACAATTTCTACGGTTTGAATGCTAGGATTACTTGTTTATATTCATGTTTAGTGAGGTCTAGTTTTTTGTGGTCAATTGATTATGTTGAACATGTTAATAGAGATGCTAAAGTATAAAAGAAAATACTATTTTTCTGCCCTGAGTTTAAGGTATATAACTTTCCTTGATTCTGTTATCTTGTAGAGTTGATTCAAGACTAGTTACATGCTGATTTCTTTCCGGGGTACTCAATTAATCATATAGAAAGAATGGTTGGTATGAAAGTAAATAAGTTGTGCTTAGAATTGTGCTTGATTTTAGTCTTCTCTTTTAAGATTTATTCATTGTTAATCTAGATTTATATCAACTTTTATGAACCAATTTGGTATGTGTGTTTGGTTTATTCTAAAATTAAGATGAATGCTTAATGCACTTTGCTTATTCTTGTGGCAGTGCTTGGAGGAGACTGTTTCTCACTAATGCAGGTACCATACTTACGTGCATCATTTGAAATTATATATGTCCTTGTGAAACTTCCTGTGAGTAGTAGTAGATTTGTTTTCCTCATGTAACAAAATTATTATCCACTTTTATTGTTAGAAATATCAGTTGATGAGTTATTTCTTACTTGCCATATTATGTTTCTTCTGTTTGCCGGGCAAAGCAATTTTTGCTAGTGGAAGTCCATTTAATCCTATTAGTTTTTGGACAGGTTTTAATTCACTACTTTACTAAGCTTTTTATTTTTCAACCCACATACCATACAAAAATTAGTCACTGATTTTTATATTTGGTTTTTCTACTATGCAATTTAGAGCAACAATGCTTACATTTTTCCTGGATTTGGTTTGGGTTTACTCATGTCTGGTGCAATCTGCGTACGTGACAAGATGCTCTTGGCAGCTTGTGAGTACATACAAACTTGAAAGATTATATCATTAGAGAGAATGATATTGAATTTAATGTCGCAATTGTGTGTTGTTAATACATAGTTTTCACTTGAGTGCTAACCATTATATATTTTTTGCAACAGCTGAAGCTTTGGTTGCACAAGTATCACAGGAGAACTTTGATAAGGGACTGATATACCCTCCATTCACAGATATCAGAAAGATATCAGCCAACATTGTTGCTAGTATTGCAGCCAAGACATACGAACTTGGTGAGTTTCAATGTAAATTTTGTTCTGTTCACTTCAGACAAAACTTTCTTGTTTTTGTCCTTAATTTTTTCTTGTGTTTCATGGACAGGCCTGGCTTCTCATCTACCTCTACCAAAGGATCTTGTGGAAGATGGGAAGCTCGTATGGGACAGTTTCTTGGGAAGAAGTGAGAAAAATTTAGTTTAATTTGACTGATAGTGACACATGATTTTGTTGAAGCTTCAAAATGATAGTTTTTATCAAATATTGTAGTGACGATCACGGATCACCATAATTCTGTTAATTCAAATATGCACTTGAAACTTCTTAAGTATGACTCTGACACTGTTACAGTTCTCATTAACACATTGATGTTCCCTTTTTGGTTTTTTGGTCCTGTTTCCTACTCCGCTTGTATTAAATCTGAGATACTTTACATTTTCTGGCTTTCACCCTTATAAGCACAGTTCTTTGTTTCAATTAGTTGATCGATAGTTCAATTTGTGATTAGTAATCATTTGATTATTTTGGTTCAGTCTATTTGATGAGCAAATCTTGGTTGATTATGGTAAGTATATATGTCAGGCACAAAGTGTATTATGTAAATAAACTCATACGTTGCATATGATCCAAAGTTGGTATTGTTATGCCAAGACAGAAGCAGAAGAGCAGGCCCTGAATTTCATGGAAGGAACTGGGCTTGATGTTGTAAGCATTTGTCCTACCCTTGTTTTGGGGCCAGTTTTACAGTCAACCACTAATGCTAGCAGCTTGTTTCTCATCAATCTCTTAAAAGGTACTTACTATTATCAAATTCTTATAATGTGCCATGCTAGTTAATAGTTATTGTCATGAATTAATATTAAAATCATTTGTCATGTTATTCATCGCGTCTTTTTTATTTGCCTGAATTGAAGGCTGTGATACATTGGAGAATGAGCACCGTCATATTAATCGGATAGTTGACGTTCGAGACCTAGCTGATGCATATGCACTTCACGTGCTATCAAGGACCGAGATTTGGGGGAGAAGTTAAAGAGTATATTTCCAAACTACAAGTACCCGGCAAAGTAAGCTTAAGTTTCATAATAATATCTATAAATCAAAGGGGTATTATAAAGTAGTACTCATAAATGATTACAATCTTATCTAAAAATATCGTTGTTGACAGCTATATTGAGTTGGATGATTACAATCTGTGTATTCTTGTTCTATATACAGTTTACCTTTGAGTCAATAACTCTATTCAGATTCAGCTCTAGTGTCAATAAAGTTTGAATTTGTCATTTTGCATAGTTTGAATATAAGAAATGCATGAAAGAAGAGCAATTTTATAAAGCAAATGTTCAACTTATATATGAATTATTAGTTCTTCTACATTTGTGTTTTATATACATTGGTGATGTGTTTTGTATTAAAGTTGATCTTTTACATACATGTCGATGTGTTCTTATTAGCTTGGCCACTGTGTAGGTGTTTTGTGTGGCTAGGTGAATGCTTTTTAATAAGTTTTGCAAAATTTTATTTATAAAAAAAGCAGTGAAAGAAATGCAGATTTTTTTTAAAAAATAAATTAATTAAAGTTTGCCACGGTTACTAAAGTGGCAAAGTTATTATTTAGTGTTAGCCACGGTTTCAACCGTAGCAAATATACGTTTTTTACAGGCCCAGAACAATGTTAGCCACGATTAAACCGTGGCTAAAGGTGATTCAAATGTGGCTATCAGTATGTTAGCACACACTAAACAGGCGTGGCAAAAACTGCATTTAACCGTGGCTAACTTTTACGACGCCCGGATAAGCCACCCTCAAATTTTACGTGGCAAAAATGATTAGCCACGGTTAAACCTCCATATAGCTACGGTTTTGACTGTGGCTAACAAGCGATTTTTTTGTAGTGTATATATATATATATATATATAGTTGAGAGAGAGATATATATATATGCTAAATAGAAAGAAGAAGATAATCTGTTTGATAAAAAGAACAAATATTTGTTGAGATTTGTATCTCAAATTAAATCAACATTTTAAAAAAATTGAAAGAAAAAAAATTGACAATAAATTTGAAGTAGACATGTGATATAAAATACATTGTTTTATATATAAATATATACACTATTGATTTTGTACAGTTAGATGCCAAAGTAAATAAAAACAAAGAATCTTGAAGTTACAGGGGTGAAATCGAAAAACAATATTTACAGGGAAAAAAACTAAAAATCGTCCAAATGACAGGGGTAAAAGTACATTTAACCGTAACATTAATTTAGAGAAAACCGACACTTAACATGTCACTTGCACCGCTAATCTTGCTATATTATTATTATTACCACTCATTGCGCTATTAACGCTCATTTCATTAAGTGTTACACCAAACATTTCTTTTGTCACAACAAATCCACAATTGTTTTTTCCTATACATGCACTTTCCACGATAGATTTGCTATTTAACGCTTCCCAAGAGCCTTTACTAAAAGAACCACATCGACCTTGTGGATTTCCAAAGCTAGCAAACTGAATTTGTGATATTACTTGTCCACCTTGGCATGATAGTTCTAACTGTGCACCTTCATATGCATTAGCACAAATAGTTCCCGTTGTTACGGTTTGAAACTTAACACTTTTAGGATTTCCACCTATTTCTTCAAATAAAATCAATGTGTTCATGCCATCATTCAAGAATGATCTTGGCACATGATACCACCTTTGTGACGGACCTCCGCAATTGGTGTTACACTTTTCCTTCGCATATTTCCCACGATAATCGCACGTGTCACTACATCCATTTGCAGCTGTAATCCAAGAAGACCAATAACGACCAATGCTATGACCATTCACCCAAGCATGTCCTTTACCTAAGCCTATCAAGTCTACCACAACAGGGTTTGTTCCAAAAGGAGATTTAAACTCTGCCTTATACCAAGTCATGGGTTTTCCAATAGGAATATTAGATGAATTAGTTTTCCATGACACACCAACATGTGGTTTCAAATCATATAGACGTTTTCTCTCTCCATTCAAACCTATCTTATAAGACCAAAGGTTAGTTGACAAATCCATAGTCACATTATTCTTTCCAATCAATTGAACAGGACCACCTGATATGCCAGTTTTTATCTGATCAAACCATGCACCATAATTTGGAAGCCCAACGGTGGCACTAAGCAAAGTTATAATGTTTGTTCCATTCTTCAACGAAACTTGTTTCTCATAAGTGAATTTGTTTCCCCATTGGCTATATTGGTATCCTATATACCTCCTATTAACATAACCATGAAGCGTATGACCCATAGTGTCGACATGAAGAGTTGCATTGCCCCAAATAGAAGTGTCATTAATATCAACACTAGTCATGTACCATAAATAGTCACTAGCATCCAATGTTAACGCCTTTTGCTCTAAAAGCTGGTGTGCTTGGAGACTTCCCTTTCCATTCATGGTGTCTTTCTTTGCCTCCATTTTCCATTCCCAAGTGAGATTAGCAGAACTATATTCATCACTCACTTTCACCATTATTGAGGTTTGACTGTTAACCTTAGCAGTATTGAAAATTTCTTTGTTGCAGCCATTCAGAATTGTAACAGACCAAGCAGGAACAAAGTATTTACCATCATTTTGCAAGTCAATATTTGCATCTTTGTTAGTGTCGTTATTGCTCAAGAAACAAAATCTTGCTCCACTGGAATTAGTGTATGTTGTTAGTGTGATTCCATCGCCAAGATCCTTGTCGTTTCTTGCAGTATAATTTGTAAGAATATTTTCACCTAATTTGATTGCTGCATGAAGGTTCTTAAGATGTCCCCATTTAGGTTGATTCAAATTTCCATACTCATCGATCGGTGCATCATAGGCATAAGATGTTGTTATATATGGTCCACCTGCTGTTCGACCAAAGTTGGTTCCTCCATGGTACATGTAGTAATTGTTTAATACACCACCGTTTTGAAAAAAAAGTGCAACAGAGAAAGATGAATCTTCTGCACTTCTGTGAGGAACCCTTTCACCCCATTTTTGGAACCAACCAATCCAATTTTCAGTGAACATTTTAGGACTTTTTGGATTATTGGGTTTAAAATTGTGACAATAATATCCATTGCAAGTATTAATGATTGGTTGAGGTGCATCATTTTGTTGACACATGATCCATGGGACACCAATATTTTGTGCTAAAGCCATTTGTGCACACCATTTAACATAAGCTTTCCCCGCCTCTTTGTAATTCCACATGATATCTCCATATTCGTTCTCAATTTGAGCTAGAATAATGGGTCCACCTTGTGATGCAAATAAATTTGCTTCTTTTGCTACGTTCACAATCTTTGTGGTAAAAATTTGCATTTCATTCTTGTAAACCGGATTATCGGTTCTCAGTTCAATCCCGGGCATATTGTGCAGCCACACCGGAACACCTCCATAGTTCCATTCGGCACATGAGTAAGGACCAATCCTTATAATGCCATATAGCCCTGCTGCTTGGACAGTCTTAAAAAATTTGACAAAATCCAAATTTCCAGAGAAATTATATCCGCGTGGAGTAGGTTCATGACGATCCCAAAATATATAAGTTTCAATGGCATCAAGACCGCCATCTTTGGCCTTTTGAATAAGGTCAGGCCACATCTCTGCAGTGCTTCTTGGATAATGGATTGCACCTGAAAAAATAAGACGTCTTTCTCCATTGATAATGAGGGCATTTGAATCATAAGAAACCTCTATGGCAAAACATGAGTGCAACATAATTAGACTCATAAGGAGAATGCTACCCGAATATGATAAACCCATTGGAAACATACATATAATTATTCTATCTTTTTTATTGCAATAAGTAAAACCAAGCAAAAGATTTATATGGGAATTTGTAGTTTAGTTGTTTCCTTAAAAAACTAACCATTATGTTATTTGAGTTGCTCACAACAAAAAAACATGTAAGGAATGGATAAGAACTTGCCAAATATGGCATATATCCTATAATTCCTCTCACATTTATCCTTATATATCTAAATTCAATTTTTTATTTTCTATTTTGGTGGAAATAATGAATGATAAAAACTAATATTGCACAAAATTGTACAAGCCACACATGCATAACAAACTTAAATGTACCTAAATTAGCTTTATTAATATGTATATTATTAATTACTTATTATGCTTATTTGTCTATAAGAATATGTAATTATGATAATTTATCAATAAGAATGGATATATATCCGAAAATATTGATTACAAAGCCTTTTAGAGTCGGTTGATGGCTTAGATAAGATAGAGACAAATAGGATAATGAATTGCAAATGAAGATTGTAGGATATAATTCTATCATGCTATGTGAACTTAATTAAAAACCGAGAAAACATAGTATATATTTTTGTTTAGGGTTAATAGGTTGTTATCCCCCGCTAAGTGTGCGTGTTTTGCGTTACCCCCCGCTAAAAATTTCTTGAAAATTGCCCCCTTGCAAAGTTTTTTTTTTTTTGGTTTCCCCCCTTGAGCACACTTTTTACATCGGTTATTTTGTTCAACCGATTTAAAAAGTTATGTTTTTTAAATCGGTTATTTTGTTCAACCGATTTAAAAAGTTCAAATTTCTTGCATCCAAGAGAGGAAAAGGGGGGAAACCAAAAAAAAACTTTGCAAGGGGGCAATCTTAAAAAAAAATTAGCAGGGGAATAACACAAAATACGCTCACTTAGCAGGGACGGTAAAGACCTATTAACCCTTTTGTTTATAATGTTGGCAATGAGAATCAAATCTATATATAGATACTATGTATCAATATAATGTAATGCTAATCCTAATAATGAATAATACAGACTATTATTTCTCTTCTTTCTCTTTAGTATTTTATTGTATAGATCAGTTTATAACATGTTATTAGCATAAAACTCTATCAAATTATTATTGTCAAGGTATGTAAACCAAAATTCCTTTCTGGTTATTTTCGTACGCTCATAGCCTTGATGCTATAATTGTTGTTCTATTATAACAATAGAATCATACTCATCATTTTAATATGCTACACGAAAAACTTGAATTTTTTTAAAGTTACAAAGGTTGTGAATATATTCACACTATAATTTTACTAGTTTATTTATTTTTTATATATTTAAGAGGAATACATTCATGCATCCATGAAGGATTGCAAAAGATATTGTTATTATATTATTATACAGTTCCTGAAGAACTTATAAATTTAGTCTATGAATTCCCGAAGAATTCGATAATCTTAGTTTCTGAAGAACTAAGAAATTTAATTTATGAATTCCCGAAGAATTCATCAAATTTATTTCCTAAAGAACTTAGAAAGTATCACCATGAATTCTGGAAGAATTTCAATAATCATGCATCCTTAATGGATTGCACATAGATATGATTTTATTGTATGGTTCTTGAAGAACTAATAAAATAAATTCTTCTTTTCTTCAATGAATTTCAGATGAATTCAATATGTCTACATCCTTGAAGGATTGTAAATTGATAGTGATTTATTATGTAGTTTCTGAAGAACTCAATGGATTATTGATCCACAATTTACGGTCCAGAAGCACAATGGTGAAATTTTTGAAATATGAATCTTGAAGATTTATACAATACGGTTCAAAAGTATCGTGGTGAAATTTTTGAAAGATGGATTCTGAAGATTTATCCTACGTGTCTAAAAGTAACAGATATAATATTGAAACAAGATTCATAAGCCTACATTTTTATCTGTTTGTTTCGTAACAGATATAATATTGAAACAAGAAAAGAAGAGATGTCAAAACGGGACAACTCGCCCCGCACCGTCCCGTCATTAACTAGTCTAAAAAGGGGCGGAGCGGGGCGGACTAACTAGTGGTGGTGGGTTGAAAATCTCACCACACCTTGTTTCATGGCGGACGGCGGGTTGGTGGGAGTGCCCCGTCAATAAATCTTTTTAAAAAATCGATAAATTCACAACGATATCATAAAAAATTGTAAAAAAGTAAAATAAAAAGTCATTTTGTTAGAAATAAACTAGGAATGCTAAATAATAGAGATAGAAAAGATAAGATAAGAGCAATGTATTATACTCTTCACTTATGTGTTTACATCATAACAAGAGTCCTATATTTATAGGATACAAAGAGGGAAGTGAAAGACCATTAGCAATTAAGGTCCACTTCACTAGTGGGAGTTATAGGACAATAAAGAGATAAAGATGGACATCCACTAAGTCTTCCACTAAGACTTATTATTTATAACACTCCCCCTTGGATGTCCATTGAGGATGCGCCTCGTTAAAACCTTACTAGAAAAAAACCCAGTGGGAAAAAATTCTAGTGAAGGAAAAAGAGTACAACATCATTTTACATAATATATTTATTTCTCCCCCTCAACCATACAACCATCTCTAGGACGGCGAAGGCCAATATTCTTCCTGCTGATAAACCATAATTTTCTTGTATGTTTTGAGTTATAGACTTCAACCAAAAGATCTAGGATATCTTCGTACTCTTCTTTAGATTAGTTGTGCTTGAAATATCATACTGATGTTGAGTGTTTGAAACTTTCAACTTGAAAGAGCCTCCTTATAGAATGAGAAAACTACAAGTTTGTTATACGTGTAAACTCATAATCCTTAATAAAAAGCATCCTCCGCTTTCTTGATTATGTTGTTTCTCTAAGAAACAAAACGTATGATTGACTTTGCTATGATACCTGCATTTACAAATATTGACAAAAACAAAATACCACGATATACATATAACGAACAAAATACATTAATATACACATTTGAACTAAGATATGGTACTTCAAGACCAATTCAAGTTGTCCATCCTTTACTTTGAAGATGTGATCTATATTAACATCAAGTGACATCACAATCATTCTAGTATACAATCAAATAGATTTGTACATATCAAATTATTTTAATGAATTTGCTATATAAGATTTTATACAAGTTTCTTGATGCACAAAATCTAATTTAAATAATAAATTTGCAAATTCAAACAAACCTTTCGCATGCGTTATATACAATTTCAAATCTTTCTATAATCAACATATTTTAGGATCTTTTCTGGAGTCCTAATAATATTTATATCATCATAAAATTGATTAAATAAATTCACTTCCAAATGTTTAGAATGGACACATGATGTCATTTCTTCAATGTACCATAAAAATTAACTCTTTTAAAGAGTTTCATATAATCATCAATTCAAGTGAGCCATACAAATATATCGTAACATATATAAATTTAGCCTTTCAAGGGCTATTAAACTTAATCAATCAAGAAAAATTTCTCGAATTCACTTCAGGTGAATATGTCTCATCAAAATAAATTGTAGACATTTACCATCCATTTTTGGTGAACATATCAAACTCTATAGATATGCTTTATATCAATACAATTCTCTTTAACGTAAAAATCATATATGTCTAACTAACTTCACATCTTCAGGTGTGCAGACTAGTCCAAACAGTTCAGTTATATGAATAGAGTTTGATTTCACTGGAATTGTCTATTTTCATCTGCAGATATTTTCTTTATCTATAATCGTTAATAGACTTTGATTCATGATCCTCATTTTCACTTATCACATATAGCGCTATAGAAAAACATCGTCAACGTTGACTTTCATTTTTGGTTCCATCTTATTTCATTCATATCTTATCGAGATCTCTTTATTTTCATAGATTTCAGGTACCAGATCAGTTCTTCTGGAACTTAAAAATCAATCATATTAGACAACTCTTTAAGAGTTTCTAATTCCTCATTTGGGTTATCTTTTCTTTTAGCTCCTTTTCATGTTTGAGGATTTTTATATTTGGAACCAATTAGTATACCACCCTTCATGCGCGGTTGAGACTCATTTGCAATATTCTATTATCCGACAAGGATATCTATTTTCTTTGGAGCATTAGCAGCTTCTATTTTAATTTCTTAACTTTGCAAATGAGTTATATTTTGAGGATCAAGATGAGACAATAATATTTATTTTTAAATAATTCATTTGAACTTCAGGTTCATATTTTTCAGCTGCTTATTATCTCCCCCTAATATTGGGAAATCTAATTCATCAATTGATAATCATCCTACTGGGATGTAAACAAGTTGGCTCAATACAGTTTGTAATAGATGAAGATTCACATTAATATATTTTCCCAATATTCTTTCAAGATCTATATAAGTGCATTATATTGGAGCAACTGTGATATACACAACACATCCAAAAATGCTTATATGAAAAATATTAGGTTATAAACCTAAACTTAACTGAATTGAAAATTAAGGGGAGGACTTTCATATAATAACTTATTGGCTTGATGCGAAGCAAAAACTCAATATAAAGGATCTCATGTTCCCAAGATATTCAATAAGTATCAACCAATCATATATTTAACTGTAGACGTCTAAAGAATGGATCTTCAGGTCCATATTTTTTTTAATGAGCATATGCTACAGGATATTCAAATCAATTTTGGTCGACCAATTTCACAAACTTCTAGTTGTGAGTTGACTGAACATTTAGTTGAAAGTGCCTTAAAATCTCGGTAACAAAGAAGTCAGAAAATTCCTGGAAATATGTCTGCGGCGCCGCGCGCAGTTCTTATGGCGCCATGCGCCAGGAGCGGTCTGGAAAGTGGTTTTCAGCTCTGTCTATGGTGCCGTGCACGGTCGAGGTGGCGCAGGGCGCGGGCGCGTGAAGTCTTGGAGATTTGTTTGGAAAATATATTTTCTTGGATGATATTCTGACTTGGATTTATTTTATTTGGCTTAAATGCAATTTTAGTCCCCCTATTTTGAAAAATATGAAGTTTTGATCCTCCTATTTTAAAAACCAAGTTTTTGATCCCCCTATTTTAATTTTTCTTAAATTTTGATCCCCCACTCTAATTTAGGGTCAATTATGCTCATGTGTCAATTGAACTAATGATGTGGCACTCTATAGGTGGACAAAATCAATATCTTGCCATTGTTAATTTATTTCAAGCACTTATTATTTACAAAATGTTTTAATAATTAAAATAATAGTTTTAAACTTTTAATAATTAAAGAAACAGACAAAAAAACTATAACCACCAACTCAAAACATCTCCCTTCATTATCAGGATTTTCACACCATACCATCAAAGAACAACAACCACTAATAGATCTACCATTGAACAACAAAAAACCTAGAAATTCCACAACAAACTCAATCACATTTGATTTCTCTCCACAATAAACCTAGCCACTTTCAACAAAAACACAACAACCATAGACCCATTTGATTTCTCAGCATCTCCATATTCTATAGAAACACAACAATCCCAAAAATTCAACAACAAAAACAATCAACAATCAAAGTTCTTCAAGAACAAATTCAGTCACAAGAAATTCAAAAATCAAAGTTCAATAACAGATCTTAGAGAAGCGGATTTGAAAATACAATTTCAAAGAGTTGGACGAAGTTGATAAAGTAACTGATTTTAGATTAAAGAGTTAGACGAATTTGATTTGGGTAAGAGAGATCAAAGAGCAATGGTTGTATTTTTTTTCTAGTAACCGAGATGATTTCATCAACAAACAAATTAAGAAGAAGAAAGGGGTCATAGTAGAACTGTAGAAGAAGAACAAGGAGAATTAGTTGAAGATGAGAGTGATAGTTTCTAGCTTTTGTATTGTTAAATTTTTATGGATGAAGATGATGATGTTGTTTCTAGGTTTTGTATGGATGAAGGTTTAGGGAAGAAGATGAGCCCAAAGAGAAGAAAAACGGAGAAAAAAAAATTAAATTCCCAATTCTAATTTTATAATTGACATTTTAATATATTATTTTGATAATTAAAATCTTTTTAAAATAATAATTTTTGAATTAAATAAATTAATAATGACAAGATATTAATTTTGTCCACCTATACAGAGCCACATCATTGGTCCAATTAACACATCAGCAAAATTTACTTTAAAATAGAGTGGGGGATCAAAATTTAAGAAAAACTAAAATAGGGGGACCAAAAACTTGATTTTTAAAATAGGGGACCAAAACTTCATGTTTTTCAAAATAGGGGGACTAAAACTGCATTTAAGCCATTTTGTTTTAAAATAGATTGTGTTTGTTTTTAAATAGGATATATTTAAAAACAATATGAGATTTGGTTTTATTTTAGAAGATTATCTTTTAAAATAAGTAGGCATATATTTTTCTATAAATAGGGATTGTCTTATTCATAGAAAAATTGAGAGTTGAGTAAACAAGGGTTTGTCGTCAAGGGCAAAGTTTGTTGTTTCGCCTTGGGTAGCTAGGTCAATTAAGTCTCTTGGTCACAGGAAGAGATTCGGGATTAGGGTAGAATTAGGATTAATTCTTGTAACCCTATTTGGGATTTCTTGTGAAAGTTTCTCATTGATCATAGTAGAATGGAAGGGCTGCTCCCTCCCCCAGATTAGGTTCATTAACATCGAACTGGGTAAACAAATCATAGTGCGTTCTTTATCGTTCTTTATTTGTTCTTGAATATTGCATCATCAACTCTATCAACTTAATTTGATTACTTGGTTCTATTTGCTCCACACATCAAGGTTATTGGTGTGAGTTTTAAGCGAATTCACAACAAGTGTGTTGAGACATTAAAGGGAGACACACTAGTCGGATGGTTTTGCAAATTGCAAGGTGGAGTTCATAGTGTGAGTACCGGGTTTGAAACTTTGGTGGAGTTTCAAGTTGAGGTGGAGTCTTCCGATAGTGGGACTAGAGGAGGCGAGCCAACATTAGCTCTTGGCTATCTAGCAGGAGATAGGGAGGAGAGCGGTGATGTTGCACCTTTTGGGTATGACTGTGAAGACCTTGTGGGGTATGTTCCAATTGAGGCTGAAGAAGTGCAAAACCTATTGAAGAACTTCAGGGAAGCAATTGGGAACACCGACAATAGAACTTGGGAACTTGTAGGACTACTTGAAGTAGTGGAGGACAAGGAGAGTTCAATGTTGGAGCTTGAACAACCACCTAAAATTCCAGGGTTGGTTGGGAACAAGCAAAGCTTCGAGAGTACGGAAGGCATTCCGGGGTTCGAAGAGGGTGTGGTGGAACTTGTAGGACTATCTAAAAGGCCGATGATAGTTGGATGCAAGCGTATCTTCAGGAGGACGGGTTTGATCACTCCGGGGGCTGAAGAGGTTGCGGTGACTCTTGTGGGGCTACCTAAAATTCCTATGGTAGTTGGAGACAAGACCTTCATGAGGGCGGAAGGCATTCCGAGGAATGAAGAGGTAGAGGTACAACTTGTGGTTCTAGCAAGAGTTATTGGAAGCAAGTGGAAGAGGTCAAGGTTCAAGTGGGACTTGGACTTGACCGGTGATCTTGAATAGAAGATTCAAGATGGAGGGAGCAGCACGGTGGTTGAGTGGGTCACCATCGATTTGAAGGCAAGGTGGAGAATTGTTGAAAGTTCCTTAAAATCTCGGTAACAAAGAAGTAAGAAAATTCTTGGAAATCTGTCTGAGGCGCCGCGTGCAGGTCTTATGCCGCCGTGCGCCAGGAGCGGTCTGGAAAGTGGTTTTCAGCTCTGTCTATGGCGCCGTGCGCGGTCGAGGTGGCGCAGGGCGCGGGCGCGTGAAGTCTTGGAGATTTGTTTGGTAAATATATTTTCTTGGAGTATATTCTGACTTGGATTTATTTTGTTTTAAAATAGATTGTGTTTGTTTTTAAATAGGATATATTTAAAAACAATATGAGATTTGATTTTATTTAAGAAGATTATCTTTTAAAATAAGTAGGCATATATTTTTTCTATAAATAGGGATTGTCTTATTCATAGAAAAATTGAGAGTTGAGTAAACAAGGGTTTGTCGTCAAGGGCAAAGTTTGTTGTTTCGCCTTGGGTAGCTAGGTCAATTGAGTCTCTTGGTCACGGGAAGAGATTCGGGATTAGGGTAGAATTATGATTAATTCTTGTAACCCCATTTAGGATTTCATGTGAAAGTTTCTCATTGATCATAGTAGAACGGAAGGGCTGCTCCTTCCCCCAGATTAGGTTCATTAACACCGAATTGGGTAAACAAATCATAGTGCGTTCTTTATCGTTCTTTATTTGTTATTGAATATTGCATCATCAACTCTATCAACTTAATTTGGTTACTTGGTTCTATTTGCTCCACACATCAAAGTTATTGGTGTGAGTTTTAAGCGAATTCACAACAATTTAGTTGATGCATCAATTACAATCATATAATATCTAAATGTTAATTGGTGATTTAATTTACAAATATCACCTACTCTCAAAATTTGTGAGAGATTCAATTTTCCAAATAAATTATTGGAAAATTATTGGATTGAAGAAACTTCTAGCTCTTCAATACATATCTAAATAATTTTTTTTTCGCATCGCAATAGATCCGGGATAACCCAACCGGTCTTGCCAAAGACAAACTTAATATGATTTGTAAACTTCTGGTTTACAATAATTTGTGCTTCAATTGCACTAATATAAGTGTAGTATATTCATTATGTGAAATATGAGCTCTCTATGTGCTACAAGACATCTTACGTACCAAAAAGTACTTGTATCCTTGAGCAACATGTCGTGCTTTGTATTTTACAATTTCTTCATGTCTCATTTATATGCAACTAATTTCAAACTTTTAAGTGTCTGGACTACGGGTCCAACAAATTATGATGAATGAAGATAATATATTCTCAAAGTAAACTTTGTTCTCCATGTGATAATATATTAGCTCTTCTTGAGCTTTCAATAATTGTGACTAATCTTTTAAGATATTATTGAAATTATTTTCTTAATTTTGCTATTTCAAGAGCATATTCAAGCACATAAACAAGTTTTCTTTTAATCTCATTTGCTCCAATTTATAAAATCAAATAGATCTTATAGACTTCAAACATATGGTATAAAAGTTTAGTTCTTTAAGAACTCAAATCTATATCAATAACGACAAAAAATATCATAATTTTTGAATCCTTCCGGAATATATTTGACATTAACATATTAGTTCTTCAGGAACTATACAACAAATCTTCATAAATAAAAAATATTGTATTCATTGAGCAATCCTCCAAGGATATGCTTTAATATCAAACTTTTAGTTCTTTAAGAACTATATAACAAAGATTTTCACAACATCAAGAACAAATCATGTGTTATGCAATCAAAATGAGTAAATAATATTGAAAACAATTTTCTTCTTTTATGGAGTTATTAATAATAAATCATAAATGATAAATAATTGTACAACTAACCTCAAAGAGTGTGACATTCATCCTTATAAAAGAAGCCAATGAGTTTTGATGACTTGAAAGTTTTAGAGTGTCATCTCAAACAATTCATAAATTAACAACAGTAAACCGTTATATCAAAATAAAATACTCTAACTAGTAACAATTGACTCAATTTTTTATAAATAAATGAGGTGCAATAATATTAATTTTCAATTGTTTTCAAAATTGCTCAAAATTTTATCTCTTATAATATTCCACAACTGACCATAAAATATTCCACAATCTTCTTCTTAACTCGTGCATTGGGTGTACTGTTTAGCATTTTCTTATTTATAAATTCATATATATACATAATAATAATTAACAAAACAGAGTCTAAACTAAACTTACGAGTTATTGCGGATAGCTATCGTCAATTCATTATAAATGAACTTGTCACTTATTTATTTACACGATCTCAAAGAGTTTTTTTTTTTTTGTTTTTTGACACAAAGAAACTTATATTATTTCATTAATCAATAAGTTGTGAATACAAGCAGGTACTAGATCAAATATGTGGCGACTAGACCATGATATGGCCGCTCTAGCTATAGTATGAGCGATCACATTCGCTTGACGCCTAATGGGCTTTACCTCGAAGCCGAAATTTAAGGACAACATACACTTTATTTTGTGAATAATAGAACTAAACTCAGACACACTGGTGCTTCTTCGGCGAATGGCATTTACAATATTATGAGCATCAATTTCAAATATAACATTCATGAAACCGCTGTTTTGCACCTCCTTCATAGGAGCCCCTCTACAAACTTTAACACCATGGATATTGCCTTGAGCCACCGAATTTCTTATAAGAGCTGAGAGACCTTCTGTTACTAAAATATATAGATAAGGAGACAGTGGGTCTCCTTGCCTCAAACCACGACCCGGAACAATAGGGCCTACTCTCTCATAATTCACCAAAACCGAGTAATTAACTGAACTCACACATAGCATCTTCCAGTGAATCCACTTTTTAGCAAATCCCAATCTTTCAAGCATACCTCTCATGAATCCCCAATCTACTTTATCATAGGCTTTATTGATGTCAATTTTAAGAGCTAAATCCCCTTGCCCACCTCTAGTCTTGTGTTTGAGCGCATGCACCACCTCAATAGCAATTAGAGCATTATCCAAGATGGATCTACCTTCAACAAAAGCCGATTGCTCCTCCGCAACACATTTATCAAGACAAGCTTTCAATCTATTAGCTAACACTTTGGACACCAATTTATAAAGGACATTACACAAGGAAATGCGATGCAATTCTTTCATTGAAGTAGGATTTTCACATTTCGGTATCAGACATATATTCGTTTCATTTAGAGAAGAAGGAAAAAAAATCCTCTCTCCAACCACTCCTTCACTGCCTCGTAAATATCATCACCGCAAATGTTCCAAATTTTTTGATAAAAAGCTGGATTGAAACCGTCGGGACCTGGAGCTTTATCTGGGTGCATTTGGGACAGGGCTTCATAAATCTCATCTTTAGTAAGCGGAGCCGTCAACCTGTTGTTATCTTCAAGAGTAATTTTAGGTGTGATGAGGGAAAGAACCGGTTCATGGATGCTTTGATTAGCCTTGAAGAGTTGGTCGAAATATGCTCGGGCTTCTTCACAAATCTCCGGTTGAGTAGTCACCTCCATGTTGTCACTAGTAACTAACTTCCCAATTTGCTTGACCTTGGACCTTTTGGATGCTGATGTATGAAAGAAACGCGTATTAAGATCCCCTTGTTAGAGCCAATGCATTTTTGCTCGCTGCCGCCAGTAAGTTTCTTCCTAAATTAATAGTCTGGCATGCTGATCACGGACTTGTTCATAACGGCGAGAGGTTTCTGGGTCATGCAAGCCTCTCAGCCTCTCCATCTCCTCACTACAATCAGTCACTTCTTGTTTGAATCTTTTACGTTTCCGACGACCCCAAGCTTGTAATTTATCTGCACAACGGGCAAGCCGGTTTGTGACCTCAATCTCGTTATAGCTATTTCACCCTTCAATCACCGCATCTTCAACATCATTTTCCTTTAACCAAATATTTTCAAAGCGAAAGAATGTTTGTTGCATCTCCTGTTAACACCCGAGGTTTGCAGCAATATGGGGCTATGATCAGAATGAGACGTTAACAAATTTTGCAAGCGGACATCTGGGTACAACATGAGCCAATCAGTATTAACAAAGGCTCTATCAAGCCTCTCTTCAATGACATGAGCAGTACCTCCACTTTTAACCCATGTGAACGGATATCCTTCTAGCCGGATGTCAGTGAGATCACAATCACTAACTACACTCCTAAAGCCTTCACAGAGCCAGTTAGGATGAGGGTTGCGCCCTTGCTTGTCAGCCTGGGAGAGTAAGTCATTAAAATCACCTATGATGCACCACGGTAAAGCTGACATGTCTCTGAGTTCTCTTAACAAATCCCAAGCCTGTCTTCTTCTACTTCTCTCTGGATAACCATAATAGCATGTCAATCTCCAATCGCCTTTGTCCCCGTCAGACACAATCAGATTAATGAAATTTCTAGAATAGTTCATTATTCTACACTGCGTATTGTCCTTCCACATGACTGAGAGACCCCCACTTCTACCCTCCACATCGATAGATAAGCAAGCATCAAATTTTAACATCACACGAATATTTTCCATCTTCTGAGTTTTAGAAAGAGTTTCTGAAAGAAAGAGAATATCTGGACGGTGTCCCTGAGCAACATTACGAAGGTTAGGAATTGCACTCGGAGTGCTCAGCCCCTGACAATTCCAACTGAGTATTTTCATTGCTCCCGGCAGTCCTGGCTGCCAGGACCTGCCGATAAAAAATGCTGGGCTGCATCTTGCTTCTCTGCAGAATGTTTCTCTTCCCTTCTGCGCTTTCTTTCCAACTGAACCTCCATGTTTCCATCGTTCTCACTGTTCAGGAGTTGGGTTTGGGTATCTGGTTCGGTTTGATCCAAGGGCAGGACCGGTTTATTTGGAATAGGGTCGGGTTGATGGGTTACACGTGTGCCGGGTCGGTTATGGGTTTTGGTGGCATGGGTTCTTTGGTAAGTTTTACTGCGGTTAGGAACTTTTAATGGCCCGGGTAAATTTGATTGCCTGTTGAAAATTAGGCTATTATGGGATAATAATGGAGAATTAAAGGGAATGTTGGGGATTGGGGTCTGATTTGATTGCTGGCTAGGACACGATCTCAAAGAGTTTGGAATCATAATATCTGAAAATTACTTGGGAAACATTCATCATTAGTTGTTGGAGATCAAATCACATATAATAGATGGTGGAAATGGAAGGTTACTTTAACAATGTTAAGGCTTTTTTTTTTTATATTTTTTTTTTACGGTAAACAATGTTAAGGATTTACTACTCACATTTTAATCTCATATCATAGGTTATATGAAGGAGAAGATACATGCTAAATCTGATAAAGACCTTGATGGCATGTAAAAAGTAATAATTTAATTAACCAAGTAATTAAGTATTTCCAATGATGCATTGCATAAAAAAGAAAACCAATATTCATCCCTATTCGCATCATCAATCATCCCTATTTGCATCATCAAAACAATTTGAGAATGAGTGAGCCATAGTAGAAAGTCTATTTTACTTATTTTTGGTACTTGTCCTATGAAAACATACATATTTACTGGGAAATGAATAATTCAGAACTTGGAAGAACATATAAGATTGGCATGGCATGGAAGCAGAAGAAAACGTGAGACAAACATCCTTATACATGTTCATTACTTCCTGAGGCTAATGTGTGCTTAAATCAGTTTAGCTTAGTTTTAAGATGAAATAAGTTATATATTAAAACCGCTCATTAAAAGTAAGTACAAGAAGTTCTGTGAGATACATTAGCAGCATATTTTATTAAGAGTTTACAAGATAATACATATTTTACTTGCCTGTTTAACAACAAAATAAAGAAAATAAACATAAAACTAGTCCATTCTCTTGAAACAAACAACTAACCTATTAAGTCATATCATAAATGAGTAAGTATATAGCACAAACTTGACATATCAGTAATAAACAATGCCTTTAACATTAAACGCAACCAAGGTGAATTCTTAAGAAACTCATTAAACCAGTGTTTCAAGTTTCAACTTCTTTATGTCATAATCTCACCACCACATTATATTTTTAAGTAGACACAAAAATCATATACACCAAAAGATTATAGGTCTCAATTATATTATTATCATTTTTAATATAAATTCCACATAAAATTCAAAACTTGTGAAGTTTAAAGGTTAAAATATGTACCTGACCTTGTGGATGATTTCAAGGGAAGAATAATGTAAAACTTACAAACATGTTGATTACATGCTCTAGTTCTTCAAGTTATGTTATTAGAGCTTAGTGCTGATAACGTGTTAGAAATAAACTAGGAATGCTAAATAATAGAGATAGAAAAGATAAGATAAGAGTAATGTATTATACTCTTCACTTATGTGTTTACATCATAACAAGAGTTTTATATTTACAGGATACAAAGAGGGAAGTGAAAGACCATTAGCAATTAAGGTTCACTTCACTAGTGGGAGTTATAGTACAAAGAAGAGATAAAGATGTACATCCACTAAGTCTTCCACTAAGACTTATTATTTATAACACATTTAAAGAAATCAAAATACAAACTAACAAGACGATAAAAAAAATTATCATTCAAAAAGTTCAAACATCCATGATTTAGTATTTTGTTTATATCCAAGAATAATTCTTATTCTCGTGAAGAATTTTATCACGAATAATGTTGCAAATGATGTGTACTACTTTATTTCCATATATTTGTATCATTTTAATTAAATCCTAAATTGTAGATTCGATTAATTGAGTTTTATTTTTCAGGCTTAGTTACTATTTTGGTCCCTTAACTTATTTTTTGATTTCGTTTTGTTCCCTTAACTATTAAGAATAAGCCATACCAATTTAGGGTTAGAGGATCCCGTTAAGCTCGCTGTCGATTGAGACGTCACGTTCATCAGCAACATTGCGGAAACATCAGAGGATTGTGCGGACGGTGCAAGAGTCGTTGAAGGACAGCTACCGACGCGGTGGTTTGTGTAGTAGAGCACGACAGCTACCGACGCGGTGCAAGAGTCTGAAGCAAAACCCGAAGGACAGCTACCTTTGATTTCTCTCTCTTTTTCTTCAATGAAAATACAATCAACTATGAAGCTTTAAAATCTGAAGCAAAACCCTTCAAGATCAAATTTTGAAACAAACCCATCATACAAATTCAGACTACGACGCAACAGATTCAAAATTTCAAAGAGGAAAGAGAGAAATTACTCAAATCACCATGCAATATCCCCTTGTTTCTGATTCTCCAACAATTTCACCTTCTTCTTCATCTTGCCCCGTTGACCCGACCCGTTTCAAAAGACCCAGAAAATCACCCACCGGTTCTAACAGTTCTCGCTGGCAAAGCATGTACCGTGGCATTCGTCAGAGACCTTGGGGACGCTGGACAACTGAGATCTGTAACCCGAATAAAAAAGAAAACGGGTCTGGTTAGGAACTTTTGACATCCGCCGCTAAATACGACGAAGCCGCCATGAAATTTAAGAGTTCAAAGGCCGTTACTAACTTGCCAAACTGTGCTGCCGTTAAGAAGGAAGTTAACGAGCCAACAAAGAATTGAATGGAAAAAATTTGAATGGGAAAAGGAAGGAGATCAGTGTGAAGGGAGAAGTGTGTGTTTTAGGTTTTGGGTTCTTAAAATTTTGAATTTGGGAAAACATCTCGCGCGTCAATATAGGCGAATTAATTAGTCAGTCTTATACCTACGCGCAAATGTTTCTATTTTTGTTGGTGTATGAAATCTATACCTACGGATGGAACGTTGTAGCTAAATGTGTCCGTTGGTATATGGCAATTTTCTTGTAGTGTTAGAGCATGGTGTGAATGACTTTTTTGTCTATTTTAAATCTCGGACCAGGTACATCTATTTTTACCGTAAATCTCGGAAATCTTGATTTTTACGTTGAATTTGTAACTTTGTTGAATCTGCCTATAAATAAATATAGTGATTATATGGTTTTGGATTTTTGTTTTACAATATTGAAGCTAGTAAATTTTTTTGGATGATTATGTTAATTACGGGAACATAATATTTGGATGATTATTGTTGTTATAATAATACACTAACTATATAATAATATAATTTTTTTTTAGGGGTGTTCATGGATACGGGTCAATCCGCGGACCCACCAACCCAATCCAATCTAACCCATTGTTTACCCGAATCTGTTCACCTGCGGATAGAATCCGGCCTAACCCGTCAAAACCACAAGTAATCGGTTCGGATATTGGATTTGAGCTTTTGAATCCGTCTACCTGCGAACCCAACCCGCTCAATAAATTTATATTTGAAAGATGTTGTCGTACAATACTATACACTTTGTTTTTTTTTTTTGAATTTATGCAATTTACTACTATAAGTCTAGAACTTATTTAATTTGTTGTTATATTACCTCTTGGAACTTATGTAATTTGCACTTTGCACTTTGGGTTTGATGCTATACTACATTTTAAAATTATGAATCTAATGGAAATAATGTGTTTTGTTGAAATTTGTTACTCTTATTTAGTTTATTAAGGTTAATGATTATGGATGAATTTTTATTTGAAGTTAAATGAGTGTGTTTGTTAAATTGTATTATATGTTATTTTAGAAGTTTTTAAAAAATGTGTTTTTTATCTATTAATTTTTTTTTTGTTTTTAAAATTTTATGAACAATCTGCGAATACAATCCAACCCAACCCGCTAATAACCGGATTGGTTCCGTTCAGATTTAATAGTGAAAATGCGGGTTTGATGATGAACCCAGCCCAATAAATATTGAACGGGTTGCATAACAGATTAGGCCAAATCCGACCCAATCCAACTCGCGTACGCCCCTAATTTTTTTACAAAAATTATAATACTAATGTAATTGAACACTAGAAAATCACTTTTACAATGACAACGTTTCAATGTCAAATTATTATTTTAAGTTGTCTCTCTGGAATTGTTCTTGCATCATAAATTTTATTACAATAAAGATATATTATATTATTTTGTGGCTGTGGAAATGCAATAGCACCTTGATCATAAAAATGAGGTATGTCTATTAACCATCTTGATAGATTTGTAATAAAGATATCTTTGAATCATTAAGCATAAAAGTGAGGTCGAAAATAAGGTTAGAAGAACTTTTCCTTTCAAAGAAAGGTTAGAAGAAAATTTATTTAATAATTATATTTTATTCAGAGATATTGTTTATAGTGATACTTGAACCAAAATATTTACCGAGACGAGGAAAATTAGTCGTGTCCTTCTACAAGTTTACTTTGCTTGCAATTCTTGCAAACGTAATTAGATTGATGACTTGAAAAAGTCTTATTTTGCGTTTTTATTAGATGTTTCATCGTCTCGCCCTTTTTGCGTTCTTCCTTGATGACTTGCTTAACATGCCATTAAAAATAGAGGCAAAAAAATTTCAACAATATAGTGTTTTAATTGACTCAAACGAAGGAAACAAGAATCATAGTTGGGGAATTACAAACGTCAACTACATGATGATATACAATATGTCTTTATATAGACATGACACATGTATACTATACTATTATTAAGTGGTTTTTAGGTGAGATAATATAATGTAAGATGAGTCAATGTTTGAAACTCTTTAAAGGAGAATTTTTTGGTTTTTAAATAGATTTATTTAGTTGTTCTAGTTAATTGGTCTCTGCGTTTCCATTTGTTATTGTGTTGGTTGAATCATGAGTAGTGTTGTTGATATAAATCATTTTAAATTTGTAGTATACAAACATTTATTTTATACTACAAGTTTAAAATAATTTGTATCGATAAAATATTGTAGTATAAAATAAATGTTTGTATCGATAAATTTTTTGGTTTTTAAATAGAAAAAATTCTATGGTTATACTTTATTAAGTAATTAGACATTGAAACTCTAATATTAATAGTTTTGAAAAAAAAAAAAATCAATATTTTAGCAATGAAGATATTACAAATTTACACATTGTTTTAAAGTTATATTATTCAATAATTTATTTATTTATTTATATTCTTCTGTAAAATTATTTATTTTAATGTTTTCTAATGAAAAAAATAAAGTATAACCATAGAATTTTTTAAATTTAATTTAAGGAAGAAAAAAGTATTTAGATTTTTTTTTTTTGTAGTTATATAATATTTTAATTGAGTTTCTTTTAATTATTAATAGCATATTAAAATTTTATATTGCTTTTATTCTATCTTTTATCTTTATCTTTATTATAAAATGAATGTAGCTAAAAACACTTAACCCTAAATCTAATTTCGTTAACTACTAATCCATACTTCAATCCATTCCTAAATTTCCTCCAAAACACAATTAAGGTTATAAAATGAATGTAACTAAAAACACTAAATCCTAAATCTAATTTGGTTAACTACTTGTAACAGCCGTATTTATTTATTATTTTATTTTAATTATAGTTGATTAGCCTTTTATAGCATTTTATGTTGGTTAGTAATTAATTAAGTGTATTTATCTAGAAATAGAAAGAGTAGCGAATAAAATATAATTAAGGAATGAGTAGTGTTATAAGGTAGATAGAGTTTTTAAGTGAATGGGCCAAGTCCAATAGTAAGTAAGAGGGGTATTTTTGGTTTTGTGCTAGAAATAATAGGAAACCTAGGGTAGAGAACTGTAGAGCTCTCATAACTCATTTGTGAGAAGAGAGGTAGAAAGAGAGTTTGAAGAGAAGGAGGTGGAGGGGAAGATAGAGGAAGGATTCAAGAGAGGAGCTAGAGATTTTCCATCAATCTTAAGGTAAGATAGTAGTTTTCAATTCATGAGAGATGGTCAAAGAGAGGGGAGAAGTCTATTCTCCATTCCCAAACTCTCCCATCTCTAGGGTTGGGATTGAGAATTTGGGAATGTGCTTTATTTGTTAAATTGATGTTAATTGTTGATTGTTTATGCTTCCATATGATTATTGGATGAATTTGCATGATCAAAAACCATGTCTTTATGTTTTAATTGATGGGTTGTTGTTAAAAATGGGTTTTTGATGAAAATGAGTATGAATCTCTAATTAAGTTGTTTTAAGTTGTTTATAAGTTAGAATAAGTGTTTTTATCCATGATTATGCTTGGGAATTGTTTTATAAAAGTGATTGAGTTCAAAATAATTGCTTTTGGGTTTAAAAGGTCTAAACTTGGATTTTTAGAAGATTTTAAAATTGAAGTTCGTAGTCCAAAAATGGTGAAAAACTGGATTTTCTGTCTATTGAATCGAGTCAGAAATATGGTTCTGCCAGCTTACTCGAGTCAGGAAGTAAAATGTGTGTTTTCTGCCAGTTGAATCGAGTCAGAAATATGGTTCTGCCAGCTGACTCGAGTCAGGTAGCAAAATGTGTGTTTTCTGTCAATTGACTCGAGCCAGAAATGTGATTCTGCCAGCTGACTCGAGTCAAACTGTGTAAAATTAAAAAAAAAATTATGTTTTTGAGACTCAATTGAACCTTACTCTTTATACTACTTAATCCTAATTATTAGGTAAGTTTAGATGAGTTTAAATCAATGTTTTAAGGATGCATATGAGTATGAATTAATGATGTGGTATGAACCTATTTGGTATTGTTATATGAATTGGAACTAATGATAGATGATGAATGGATATGATGAAGGTTATTATTAGTGATTGACAGTGATAATAAATTAATGATGAATTGAATTGATGATGATAATCTATAATGATATGATATATGATATGTGCATTTGAATGTGTAACCATGGTAAGAATATGATGATGTGATATGAGGAATAATGTGGATTAAGTTATCCCATTTTGTGATGTGAATGTAAACTTAGAGAGGTCATCATATGTTGGTTATGTACATTCATGGATGCATTCTTATGGTAACGATGATTTAGGATATATGTTTATCCAATGGCAACAGAGAATCGGATATATGTTTATCCAATTGGTAACGGAGAAATGATACCGCATGCATATATAGTTATGTCGAGGGTGACATGACATGAGATCTTGGCATTAGTTTGCATTAGGGAAATTGTGCATCTTATGTGGTAATTGATAGGTGACATTGTGTTCCATTATGATTGAGTGTGATTAATTAAATATGAACTTGATTACATGTTTAATAGTCATAACGAAATTGTTATTTTGAATTTCATAGTGTAAAGTAATAGGAGTTGGTTCAGTTAACCCAAACCTAGCAGCTAACATTATTCCAGAAGTCATAAAACAATCAGAATTTTCTAAAAAAAGTTCGATCATAACTTGGCGACCGTGTTCATCTTTCACCCAGCCGTAATTTTGCTTCCCAAGATGGTTAATCCAATGAGTTTTGAAAATAGGCAAGATTTGAATGTTTTCCTATAAAAGCAAACATATTAGTATAGTTTGTGAAGCATGAGGAAAGAAGTAATTATAAAGTGTTTTCAGAAGGTTGAATTTCAAACCTCTTGTGGATTAATAAAACTTCTAAAAGTTTGGTGTCTGAATTTTTCAACTTGTGATCTAGTGAATCTATACAAACAAAATAATAGCTAAAAATCAGAACTATCATCATATTAATAAATTTGAATATTTAAATTTAATATGAAAAGTATGACAAATCAGACAAAATTAACATATTAAAAAAGAAATTATGATGAATTCCTATTTTCAATAATTTATATATGCCAATTTGAAAGTAAGAAATCGTATTTTCCTAAACGGCCTAATATCAAATTTAGAAATCCGTGTTTTGTAATCTAGAATCTGAAATCGTAAATAAGTAAAATCCTATTTCTATGAAGTATATAATGAATTTATAATTTAGATCGTCTACTATGGAAAAGAAATTAGATTAATAGAGCATATATATTTGAAGAAACTGGTAAAAGAGTATCAGTTCATATGAAACCCTAGGAAAAAATAACGAAAAAAGAATTATTGAAGGTAATCATTCACCTTTTAGAAGATGAAGACATGTTGCTTTGAAACTGCAACAGAAGAAATCCGAAAATTGTGGGAGTGTTTCTGTGTCGGCCCTTTCATGGTAAATCTTGTGTTTGATGTTTTGTAAGGTAATGGTAAAGTGAAGGTATTTTGGTAAAGTCAATATTTCATATGGTCTGTGCAATGGAATTTTTGATAGCTACAGATGCAACCAAACAAATCTACAACAATTGTGATATTTAATAATTCATAGTTGATAATAAAATAAAATTTAATGTACATGTTATAATTATAATAATGGTTGAAAATTTAATAATAATAATTGAATTTGAAAATTCTTTAATAAATTTACAGTCATAAAATTTAGCAGTCAATGATAAATATTTAGAAAAACAAATATAAAAAGTAGTATGAATATGTGAAGTAAATTGACATTTGATTCTCCATAAGTCATTGCATATGATACAAATTCAAAAAAAAGTAAGAACATGTGTTATATGCAATGCCGTTGGAGAAATCACATGTTAAACTTCAATTATTTTCATGTAGGACATATTTCTTATGTTATGAATGAATGTTAGGAGATCATTCTTTTATAGAGTTAGAATAAAATAAATGGTTGACATAAAATAATTAGTTTAAAATTTAATAAAATACTTATTATATTACCATAAAACTCAATTGACTAACGGGTAAACAGAGTTTATTTCAGACCATCTTGTAAATGTGTGTTTTGAATTTTAAAAAAAATAAGTATGAAAAGAGTTTTATAAGTAATAAAAGTGTGAATATGA
Source organism: Trifolium fragiferum (assembly GCA_954870985.1). Classification (NCBI taxonomy): domain Eukaryota; kingdom Viridiplantae; phylum Streptophyta; class Magnoliopsida; order Fabales; family Fabaceae; genus Trifolium; species Trifolium fragiferum. Next base: position 20,116,762 of record OX940789.1, read on the forward strand.
ATTAATGATATTATTGGGCCAAATGTGTTATTAAAATTTATAAACTTAATAAGGCCACTATTAAATTTGTATATTTTAATGATGGTATACATTTTGGTGAAGTATTTATAAAAATTAGGGTTATGGAATGAAAAAAAAAATTGAATATATTAAATGATGATAAAGTTATGCGTGTGTGGTATGTGTAGATTCAGGAAAATTTGATTGACAATAGAGAAATGACATGTTGATTTGATGAAGCATTGAAGTAATTTGTGGGGAAAAAAATGGTCACATGTGATTGCAGGTATGGGAAAAAAAATATGAATATACTATGTGATGTTAGTTATTTAAACTGTTTGAAATAAAGCTATATATGTTTGTTTTTACGTGTTTGGAAAAAAACAATGAAGTTGGGGAGTGCTGATGAAATTGAATGAAGTTTGTTGTTTTAATTGTATAATTAAGTTGATTATGTGGTATGTTAACTGGTTATTGTATAATTAAGTTGAATTCTGTGTTTTGGTAAGATTTATGTTATTGTCGTTGTAATATGAATGATCATGTTGTACAGTAATAGAATTTTGTGTTGTGTATGATTAAAAAAAAATTTGCAAATCGAAATAATCAGTTTCTATAATGTTCAATGGATAATTATATTGAAAAAGAAAGATATATCTCTTTCAATGAAATTGATTTGAAAGGTTATTTGATAAGACTCCATTAGATTTTTTCAACTCATTAGATTCTCCGAAAATTGGACTTTATATGCTCTGACTAAGAGAGTTATTATGCTTAAAGTGTAAATATTGAGTCGTCGTGTCATACTAAAAAAAAAAAATGATTTTAATTAACAGGGGAATGAAAACTGTTAAATGAGTTGTAGTCAATCTGAAATATATAAAATTTAAAAACAATAGAAAAATATTATATGTTTAAATGCAAAAAAAATAGTAGACATAAGGTCAAAGATTAAAGGCGTAGGCAATACATAAAAGTTTGAATAACATAGACATATATCATATAGTCATGTCTTACAAATTTAACCTTTTATTTCTTGGAGTGTTTTCTTTTTAGCAATTTTGATACAACCTCATCTCCAAATGGACCATATAGCTTAACAAACTTGTATCCAGTATTTTTGACATATGCAGCAAATTGCTTCTTCAGAGTCTGGAAAAATAATAATTTCGTTAGGTAAATAAACAAATGTGAAAAGAAAATTAAAAGTTTTTGCAATTCTTATTGTTTTATTGTATTTTTCTAAACTGTTTGTAAATGAACAATAAAAAACAAAAATTTAAAAATGTGTTGGTTAGTGATATATATTTGAATCTTCTGTTCTGTCATTGTATATATGATTGATTCATCATTTTCATTGTTTCTACCATTGAATTTTAAAATATACGTACAGCCATATGAGTATTAAACAATAAAGTTTATAGATATATTGTAATATTACACAGCAGCAATAAATTGTTCCACAAGACAATTTGACGCAGCAGTCAAAACAAAAAGATAAACTGCGGAATAAATCCACAAAACATGGGAAACATAAAAAATAATAATTAACTTAAATAGTACTTATATATAACTGAAATTTAGGGCTTTGATCACGCATTTTTTTCACGCTTGATAATTTTCTTCAATTTCTGCAATGAAATTTTCGATGAAGAATGTTGGGTTGGAGCAGATGGACTTTCAAGTTCTTTTGTTGCAGACTGGGTTGATGCATTCCTTTTAGCTGGTGTTCTTGCAACATGAGCAGGATCGTACTCAGAACAATCAGATAGATCTTGCTACAAAAAAATAATTAAATTAATCAAATGAGTTATTTAGAAGCTATTTAGATGGAAAATTTAGTGAAACACTGGAAAATGTTGACATACAGTTGGGATAGCAATTTCACTGTCTTCTGGGATATTTTCAGGATCTAGTTTGTCATCAGAACCAATTAACTCGAATGTTTCTTCAACAATCTCCTCACTCTGGTTATAGACGTTGAATTATAAAAGTATGAGCAAAACATTAAAAATAAAGATAATAAGCACGTGAGAGTAAGTTTAATATCAAACCTTTGCGCTTGAAGATGCGTCAAAAGCCAAGTTAGAAGTTTCCTGTTAATATGAAAGTTGATAGTCAGGAAATATACTCATCTTAGATTAAAATGTAGAATGAATATATTAATACCTCATTTTTGGGAAAAGCATCTGCAATTTTTTGAATTGATGCATCATCCAATTTGATTTGTTGCACACTATAGTTACCAAAATTTTGTTGAAACTTAATCTTGCAAGCTATGGTTCTTCCATTGATGTTATCTAGCTGCAGAGGATATTCCAATGGACTGGTGATACCAGCCTGGAAAAACAGTAATATATTAGATACAATTTTAATAGCATCATTAAAAAGGTAAAAAATATTTTATTAACAGTTAGTAATTAAAATTTTGAGAATGTATTTTCACCTGCACCATATCATTGTGTAATTCGACTGCAGTTTTTCCAACCAGCTCATTACACTCACGATCCCAAAACACAAAAGTCGTTCTCAAACCTTCAGACTCAACATCAACATCCAATTTGTACCTACACATGAAAATTAGGGAGTGTAAGTAATATAAATAATAAAATAACGTGTTGAATATATAGACTTAGAAGGTAACCTCAGATTGATAACATGTGTTTCAAGTCCTTTATCACACATCAGTGGCAAACTATCTCCCTTAGCAGACCCTCTACACTGACTACATAACTTGTAGTACCACCCAAATCTAGTGGGAACAATTTTCAGTGTCTTAACAATTGTGACACAAGTGGTGCCCTAAAGAAAACCATTTAACATGTAAGAAAAAGATACAAATAAAAGAAAAAAAATGTTGATGACAATGTTAAAAATGAGCAATACCTCATGACGGTTCAAAATATCTTTGAGTGGAAGGATTACAGCATTTGAGGTGAACCTGTCATTTGATGTGTATTGTGTTAATGAAGAAGATTGTGAGAACATTTGAGACTGCACACTAAGTTGTTGGCTTTGAGAAGCAGAAGAATCTTCAGCACCTAAGTTGTAACATATAAATATAACTTTCAAAATTAAGTAACAACGTCGTTTGCTAAAAGTCTGAAATGTGAAATAAAATGTGGCAAAAGAAAAGTGATAACCCATTTTTAAACTCAATGATTTCTAGACGATCAACATTAATAAACAACCGGGTGCCGTTCCAAACATTGGAGACACAAAGTTCATACATATCTGGAAAAAAAATGTCAATTATGTAATAATAAGTAGTGAAATTCTGGTGGCAAGTGTCAGATGTGTAGCACGATGTGTACACTTTAGGAATCGTACGATGTGTAACCTAATGTGTCAACATCGTGAACATGCTGAACTTGATGAACAAGTAAACAATTTAAAGTGCAGGAAACAATAAAACACAGTGAGTTTGTTAACCCAGTTCGGCGCTTGAACAAGCCCTAATCTGGAGGATACCAATCCAGGGATGAATCCACTATGGTAGTATCAATTCAAAGCTAAACTCCCCCGTTTACAACTTCTCACTTAATCACTACCCGTGTTAATTCTACCTAGGAACTCCTAGATATGAGAACCTCTGCTCACTCCCCCTCAACCTTACCCAGTAAGGATTTAATAACAAACTCAGTTTGGAGACACACTCCTAGAAAACTGTGCACTCGTACCTAAAGGCTTTGAGTGTTCCACACTCTAACTCCTTGCTTCAAAGCTTTGGAGAAAGAATACTAGAGATTACAACTCTATCAAACTCAGTCCTTACTTGTATCAAAATTATGATTCAAGTGAAGGCTCACAAATAACAATGAACAGACTAAGACCTAAGACTCGATATCTTCAACTCTTGGCTTCGTACTTCTTTATGTCTTCAGTCTTCCTTTATATAGAACAAGTTTCATGGGCTTGGATCTTCAATAATAACAGCTGGCCTTTGTTAATTCTCTTTGAGATTTATTTGATCATAATCTTTTAATTGTTTGTTTCAAATCTTTTTGATCAAAGTCGGCCAATAAAATAAAACAGAACCATGAAAGATTATCTTGTTCCTTGGCGCGCAAGCTGGCACGATATACTTGAAAAACAAATCTTTTTCAAAAGATCGCGTTTAAATAAATAAAGGCGCGTCCAGTAGGGCGACCAGATGTGAACCCTGATGTGCCACACATCATGCTCCACATCATGGAATCAGGCTTATTTTACCAAATGAAGCCAACACCCTAAAAGGTCTCAACAATCTCCCCCTTTGGCAAATTTTGGGCTAAAATAATCTTTGAGTCACCCAACTAAACTTGGAGAGATGTATAGGCACATCAGAGGCATGCAGCAGCGGATCAGAGCCTCACAAACGAAGAGAGAATTAAACTCTCACAAGATAGGAAAATAAATTCCCAAGGACTGAGAAAAATAAATTCTCAGACACATACAAGCATGAGATTCCATGCACACATAAGGGAGGGTAGCAAACCCAGTAATAGTCTACTCCCCTTTGAACTAGAGCACTTTCCATGTACTCCCCCTAAATCTCATATTCCCTATAGGCTTCTTCAGAATGCATGACCTAGAGAGATATAGAGAAGTTTTAAACTTGGCTTCTTAAGAATGCATGACCAAGTTAAAACTCACAGATGTGTCAAACATCACACAAAATAGCAACTTCTACAGGCTTCTTAAGAATGCATCACCATGTAGAAATCATACAAATGGATCAACCATTACACAAAATAGGTCTTCAGAAAATCTTCAGAAAAACAACCCTTCAGAGATATGTCTTCAAAAGATAAGCATGCATAGACAGGAAGACAGATGGGCACACATCAGGCATAACATTTTGCACCAGATACATGAGATACACTCCCCCTTTTTAGCCATAATTTTGACAACTAAAGTCAAATAAAGAGATGCATGTAGCAGAACACCACAGAGATAGCAGAATCAAAATAGTACCAGTAGAAGGCCATAGATCATAGGGCTATAAATTGTGCATAATTACTAATCAAGCACACACCATATTACTCCCCCTGAAGTAGCACATACACAAAATAGTCTTTATGCAGGTATCCTTTAGTCCAGTAGTGATGACCTCCCTTGAAGTTGAATTTTCAGCTTCTTTTCCCGAGGACACCATAATGTCTAAGACATGTGTCTCGACATATAGCTTATAATGAAAAGTAGGAGGAGATATAGGAATCCAAATGAAATTTAGTTTTGGTTCCAATAGTGTAAACAAAGTTACCCAAACCTGACTCATCCTTCTCAGACACAAGTTTTCCATCTTTAAAGGCATTATCTTCTTCACTAGCACACTCACTTCTTCCACCATCAGACAACTTTTGTTCTTTACCATCTGATGCAAACTTCTTACTATCAATAGATGCAGAATTTTTATTCTCATCACAAAAAGTCTTCTCCTCCTTACCATTATCAATCACCTTCTTGCTTTGACATCTTTCATCTTTAGAGGTTGATTCAGACTCATACTCTTGGATGGTTTCAACATATTGATCAGGTTGGTCAACATATGTTGGGACATCTAAAACAACATCAGACTCAGGTAGTGTTTGTTTGGGGGAACCAACATCAGAGTCAACAACAACTTTAGTGGGGAAATACAAAGGGTTAGAAACAACATCCTTAGGTTTCCACTCCTTCTTGGGTTTGGTCTTCACATGATGTGGCTTGACATGAGGTTTCTTCTTTGGGTATCCATAGAGTTTATAGCAGAAGGGTTTGATATGACCATTCTTTCCACAGTAGTGACACCTCCAAGCGTTTACCTTTCCTTTGTCAGCAGGTCTCTGATGTGGGGTGTGATGTGACCACATTCTGCTAGGGTCAGGTTTCTTCTGAGCAGGAACAAACTTTGTATCTGGATTTTTGCTTTGATGTTTGTTCTTGTATCCTATACCAGATGAATCACCAGCATGCTTTCCAACTTTTAGAATCTCGTCAAGCATGTCTGTTCCAGTGTTAAGCATCTTAACAGACTTGGTCATATTGCCCAAATTGGTTGATAGTAACTTGACTTCACTTTCAAGACTAGTTACTTTGGCCTGCAGCTGTTCCTTTTCTATCTTAAGTTGACTGATAATCACCTTCTGCTCTTCATTGGTTCTGCACAATTCCGCACTTTTGATACATAGTTTTTTATAACCTGAGGCTAGTTCATCAAAAGTGAGTTCTTCATCATCAGAATCACTATCTGAACCACACAAACCGGTCATGGCACTAACATGATTTGCTGCTACATTCTCTAACTCATTGTTAGAGTCTTCATCAAACCATGATACAGTCAGACCCTTTTTCTGCTTCTTCAGATAAGTACCACATTCAGTTCTTGTGTGACCGTAACCTTCACATTCATAACATTGAACACCCTTGTTCTGAGTTGACTTATCATCAGTTTTGATTTTTGTTGAAGTGTTACCTTGTTTACTGATGTCAGTCTGGATGTTCCTCACATTCCTCCTTGGTCTTCTATCCACCATTCTCAAGAGCTTATTAAATTGTTCTTTTAGCAGGACAATATCATTTGAGAGATCCTCGTCTGATTCAGTATCTTCCTCTTCTTGATCAACACTGGATACAAAGGCTATACCTTTTCCCTTTTTCTCAGACTGTTCACTTAAGTTCATCTCAAAAGTTTGGAGAGAGCCCACAAGTTCTTCAAGTTTCATACTGGCAATGTCTTGGGCTTCTTCAATTGCTGTGACTTTCATATTAAACCTCTTAGGCAGAGACCTAAGCATCTTTCTCACAAGCTTTTCTTCAGATAGTTTTTCTCCTAAAGCCTCAAAGGAGTTGTCTATTTCAAGCAAGTTCATGTGAAAGTCATAGATTGACTCTTCTTCCTTCATTCTGAGATTTTCAAATTTTGTGGTGAGAAGTTGGAGTCTTGAGCTTTTTACCTTGGCAGTGCCTTCATGAGTTGTCTTGAGTATCTCCCAAGCTTTCTTTGCAACTATGCACTGTTTGATCAGTCTGAACATATTCTTGTCAACCCCGTTGAATAAGGCATTTAATGCTTTGGAGTTTGCAAGAGCTAGTTCATCTTCTTTCTTAGTCCAGTTCTCTTCTGGCTTCAATTCGTTTGTGCCCCTCCACACAGGGTGTTCCCAACCTTTGATAACTGCTTTCCAGGTTTCGCTATCCATAGATTTTAGGAAAGCCACCATACGCGACTTCCAATAATCATAATTGGTGCCATCCAAAAGAGGTGGTCTGTTTACAAATCCTCCTCCTTGTTCCATAGTACCAGAAAGTATCTTCCCTGGAGCTCACCCTAAGACAGGCAGGGTGCCTGCTCTGATGCCAATTGAAATTCTGGTGGCAAGTGTCAGATGTGTAGCACGATGTGTACACTTTAGGAATCGTACGATGTGTAACCTAATGTGTCAACATCGTGAACATGCTGAACTTGATGAACAAGTAAACAATTTAAAGTGCAGGAAACAATAAAACACAGTGAGTTTGTTAACCCAGTTCGGCGCTTGAACAAGCCCTAATCTGGAGGATACCAATCCAGGGATGAATCCACTATGGTAGTATCAATTCAAAGCTAAACTCCCCCGTTTACAACTTCTCACTTAATCACTACCCGTGTTAATTCTACCTAGGAACTCCTAGATATGAGAACCTCTGCTCACTCCCCCTCAACCTTACCCAGTAAGGATTTAATAACAAACTCAGTTTGGAGACACACTCCTAGAAAACTGTGCACTCGTACCTAAAGGCTTTGAGTGTTCCACACTCTAACTCCTTGCTTCAAAGCTTTGGAGAAAGAATACTAGAGATTACAACTCTATCAAACTCAGTCCTTACTTGTATCAAAATTATGATTCAAGTGAAGGCTCACAAATAACAATGAACAGACTAAGACCTAAGACTCGATATCTTCAACTCTTGGCTTCGTACTTCTTTATGTCTTCAGTCTTCCTTTATATAGAACAAGTTTCATGGGCTTGGATCTTCAATAATAACAGCTGGCCTTTGTTAATTCTCTTTGAGATTTATTTGATCATAATCTTTTAATTGTTTGTTTCAAATCTTTTTGATCAAAGTCGGCCAATAAAATAAAACAGAACCATGAAAGATTATCTTGTTCCTTGGCGCGCAAGCTGGCACGATATACTTGAAAAACAAATCTTTTTCAAAAGATCGCGTTTAAATAAATAAAGGCGCGTCCAGTAGGGCGACCAGATGTGAACCCTGATGTGCCACACATCATGCTCCACATCATGGAATCAGGCTTATTTTACCAAATGAAGCCAACACCCTAAAAGGTCTCAACAAGTAGCATTCTTGTTATCTATATAAATAGATGTGGATTAAACCTGTAGCTTCTTTTATCTTAGCATTGTGAAGGAGCACAATAGTTGGTCCCCAATCAGCCCTTTGTTGGTTAAAGTTTGAAAATTCGATGGCAAAATCTTCCCAAAGAGTACACTTAACAATGTTTCCACTACATCAATAGATATAGACATATATCAACTAAAAAAATAGATAAATGAAAATCTATGAATACAATAAATATAAAGAAGCATGTACTTCAGATCTTTCAGTTTAAAGTTGACTTGAAGCTTCCTACTTCCAGGCACAAGCTGAGTATACCCAACCTCATGAAATGCACCAATAATATCTTTCAAATAGAAAATATCAAATTAGGTAATTTAATAAAACAAACAGAACAATTAAAAGTTAAATGCCACAAACCTATTAACAGACCCGAAGGAACTTTTCCATTGTTAATGTCAGCAAAATCATGGAATTTGAAGCCAGGATTTGGGATTGTATGCATACTAACGTCTTCAACTAAAGTGCCTCCATTAATAACCAACTTGAACTTATGGCTAGTTGCTTTAATAGCAAGATTGTTTTTCTCAACATCAAAATTTTGCAGAGTGCATGTCAGGTTTAGATATAATTGAGATTTAAATTTTTCATTCAACTCAGTTGGAACAGTAACTTCAATCTCATCACCCTGAAAATATTTGTTGTTACTTCGCTTTGTCTAATACAACTTTATTTACATGTTGAGAATAATTTGTTGAGAATAAATTAACAGTAAATTTATGTGACTAAATGTATTTGTGAATATATATATATATATATATATATATATATATATATATATATATATATATATATATATATATATATATATATAAACTGGAGAGTTATTACCAGTTCATCACAAACAACCATCACCATGTGTTGTTTCATCGATTTTGCATGACGAACTATCCACAAATCCTTAACTCTAACAACAATCCTCCAAAGAGATTTGCTATCATCAATGTCCTTTATTTTCTCAAATGGTCTTCGAGCCATGATATCTAACACAAAATAAAACTTGTATCCAGAACTATGGTTTTTCGTTAATAACATTGAACATAACAAAGATATTATTTGGGGTTTCTTGCAATAAGTTAAAACAAAACAAATAAGTTCAAACACAACACAACTATTAGTAAGGCCTTTATGACATAAGTTAAAACAAATAACATTTTTAGCAACAAATAGTAAGGGCTTTATGAAATTAAAACATAAACATTACATCTAAACAGATCTGACCACAATGTAACTAATAGACAACAACATGATATCATAAAACGCAAAGTGATAAAAAAAAGTTAGAACCGATCCTAATAGCCGAAATGGAAAAATGTAATTTAACTTGCAAAAAGGCAAAATATATAGTTCATTCACATTCAGATATTGATAAGCATAAATCAAGATAAAGAAGCAAAACTATAATCGATGATGAACATACTTTGTTGCTATATCTCGGATGCAAGATAAGAAAACTGAGTAAGAAGATTTAGTAGATATTGGTAGATATGGAGTAAAGAAGTAAAGAAAGAAAAGTGATGGGATGGTTATCAGTTTGTGTGTCACGAGGTTTTGCATGAGAAGAGAAAGAGAAAATGCAACACAATATAAAATGAAAAGGGCAAATTGGTAAACAAAGGACAAATGGCAGCACGGGAAGAATGAGTGTAAAACGGTAAAAGGCAGAAGATCTTCCTTTCTTATATTATATTTAGATAGAAAGGAACTCGGGATGTGATGATAAAATAAGAATTAGTAATGCGTTTTTTCAATTTTCTGGCAGATAAATCAGCCACTAACATTTTTTATTTTATTTTTTTTCGTTCCAAATTTTGTGCGGATAAATCCGTTAATAAAAATATTATATGTATATTTTTTTTATCTAATAAAGTTATTGGCGGTTTTATTTTACTTTGTGACAGATTATTCTGCCAATAATTTATTGAGGGTTAAATCCTCCAATAAGTGATTTTAAGTTCTGTTTGTAAATGAAGGTTTTTTTGTAGTGATCATTTTTGTTTTCTGTTCATTTATGATTGGAATTGTGGTATGTCTGGAAGTGATGGTGTTACCGTTTGGTTAACATCAAACGTCAAAGAATTGCATTATACTTCCTCCAAATTTACTTTTTAAATATATTGAAAGATCAATATATCTAGCTATATTAGACTAGATATATCAATCTTTCAATGTATCTAAAAAATGGACTTTTTATATTAATTATTAGAGGAAGTAGTATATAATAGTAGTATTTCCAAAATTATAGTCTAGTGCGACTAGTTGGTACAAATTAAATAAAAAACAAGTCGAAAAGGAATATTCAAGAGGCATTATACTTAACATAACAGATGGTTAACAAAGTTTAATTGAGGTGATAATTGTTTATAGCAATTTTTTTAGGATTTTATATGTTATATTATAAAGTATAATTAATGCTGGATAAAAGAAAATATACAATTAATGTTTTTTCTTGAAGCTATTAGGTTTGATATGTGGTGATGAATTTGATTAGTATGCATGAGGTAATAGGTTTAAATTTCATTTACTAATATGAGTGAAGTGTAACTATTTTATATCTATAAAAAAAAGTGAAATTTTGGTATCAAGTGACAGATCTGCAGCACAATATGGGCACTTTAGGATTATGATGAATGATGTGATACCTAATGTACCAACATCATGGACATATTGAAACTTGATGAACAACGTAAATAATAAAGTGCAGAAAGTAAAAATAACACAATGAGTTTGTTAACCCAGTTTGGTGCAACGTCATCTACTCTAGGGGATACAAATCCAGAAAGGAATCCACTATGATAGTTTTAACTCAAAGCCCTAGTAAAACTCATTTACGACTTATCACTTAAACACTACTCGTGCTGATTCTACTTAGAAACTCCTAGGTGTGAGAACCTTTGATCACTCCCCCTTAACCTCACAACTCTGAGGAATTTACAATTAATAACAAACTCAATAATGGAGACACACTCCTAGACAAAGAACTAATTCCGTACTTCAAAGCTTTAGAACGATTTACAAGAGTTTACAACTCAACTAAACAGTTCTTGCACTTATATCAAGCATTACCCAAGAGAAGGTTCACAAAAAATAATGAACAAAAGAAAGACTAAAATCCCAATGACTTAATTAAGTGAACAGTAACTTTAGTCGATGAATAAACTAAGTCTTCTATCTTCCTTTATATAGAACGAGCTTCATGGATTTCGATCTTCAAAATATAAGTTGGGCATCGCAAATTTCTTTGAGATAAATTTGATCCTTATCAAAATATATTTGTTTTAAATTTTTTGATAAAAAACTGGCCATCTTAAAATAAAACAGAATCCTTAAAAGATCAGCTCTTTTCTTAGCGCGCAAGTAAGTGTGAGTTTATTTTTCAAAACAAATCTTTCAAAAGATTAAACGCGAAATAAAACAGGAAGGCACGTTATTTAGAGCGTCCAGGTGTGGATCCTGATATGCCATACATCAGGCTCCACATCTTGGACTTAGGCTTATTTTAGCAAATGAAGTGTAACACCTCGTTTTTCAAAGTCTAAAAAGGGCATTTTTTTTTTAAAACAAACATAGCACGCATAAATCTTGTGATGAGCCGACATTAATCATATAAATGGACTAATTATATATTAGTACATCCCAAACATCGGCATAGTACTAATCATACATAAAAGTGCTTTCGAGAAGCAAAGTGTGTAGCTGAATATTACAGTACAAAAGACAACCGTCTAAACCACAAATGTAAGTATTCAGATACAATTATCCAAAAGAATCAGAATACTACGCCTAACCAAAGGCACGGTGTACAAGACACATCGGCACGTAAACTAATATGATATGCCACGCCACTCGATCACTGAGGGCTCAAGAAGCCATTATCGTCCTCACGACCCACGACCTCGGACCGGAATCCATCGTCTGGATGGGGGTAACCCGTTCATGTTTCATTATAAGGGTCACCACAAGTACCACATAATACAATTAACAAGTATGGGAAAAAGCAAATAAAACACTTAGCAAATTCGCATCACATGCATAATATAATTAAATGCACACACAGCCTATCAATGCAGACTCTAAATGATCGTGATCACCCTAATCGGGACTGTTTCACATGCATGAATTCCGGAATTTCACCTCTCCGCAAAGAGTCGTAGGTCCATCCCCTACTAAAGAGCCTGTGGGTCCATCCCCCACTAAAAGGCCTGTGGGTCCAACCCCCACCGTCGATGCACGCCCGTAGGTCCATCCCCTACTAAAAGGCAGTAGGTCCATCCCCCACATAAATGCACGCCCGTAGGTCCATCCCCTAGATAGAAAGGGCCGTAGGTCCATCCCCTACGCGACTATGAAAATGCATGAGCATACAATACTCTTATCTATGCTAATGCAACCAATACATACCTTTCAAGCATATGTAATCAATTCAATGTTCATACATATATTTTCACAATCATATGTAAACAATCACATATTCATACATATATTCTCACAATCATACGTATTCAATCACAACAACATACATATATTCTCAATCATATGCATTCAATCACATGTATTGTAAACAATTTCTCATTCCGAGAATACATCACATATACATGTCAAGGACTCAAAACACACCACAAACAAAGCATACACACATGCTATTATAGAAATAAGACAAAAATAAAGGTGCTCTTACCTCAGCAAGCATTCCAACACGCACAACTTACACTACGCGAGCAATAACCGTCCCTCTCGACGAAGTCTCTAATTCGGCTAATCCTCTTAACCTTTTACAAAACATAATTTATCTAAGTTAATACCACATTCTAATTGGTTACTCAAATAAGTCCTAGATCGGCTACTAATGGATCGAGACCTATGGTTGTTCCCTCACAACTAACTAGGCTCAAATCCACTATTCACGCAACCTAAAATTTAAGCAGCGTAATGTCAATAAAATACTCCCACTGTATTCTATCGAAACGAAACTAAAAACCCAAAAATCTAGAGGGGTCTAAGGTACCTTCTAACACTCTCGGATAGTGATTACGAGACCTCCCTATATTGATAAAAATTCATGTAGTTTAATGCACTATTTTTCGCCATACGAAAATATTTTCGTTTCAAAACAACTATGAAACACTTTTGTTTTCCAACACAAAAGCAATCAATTTCACACACCAAAAACCATTTGAAAACAACTCATAAACTCTTTGAAAATTTTCATAAAAATAAAAGTTTTCTTGTAACGCAAGTAACAAGTTTTATTCTCACATAAAAATCCTAAAAACATTCTTTTCAAAAGCTATGATCATCCACCAATGAAATGATCACTTTCTCACCATTTTGGACTTAGAAAATTTTGAAATCTCATGGCCATATACCATATATGCCACGGCCACTAAACAAAACACAAGCTAGCACTCAAAATTTCCCATTTTAAAAGCACAGAGCAAACCATTTAGTTCCCAAAATCATTTATCCTAACAATCCAACCCATCTCAATTCAAAGCACCAAAACTTTGCAAAATTTTACAATTTAACTTGTTTTCTCAAAACACAAGTTACTAATTTTTATCTCCAAACAAAACCACATTCAATCATTCCTTTTAAACCATTATCATTGCCTTCCCATAGGACTTAAAATTTTGAAATCTCATGGACATATACATACATATACCACGGCCAAATCCCAAAAGCAAGGCTAGTTCCCAATTTTTTTTTTCATTTCAAAAGCATAGGATTAATCCTTTAATTCCAAAAATCACTTAATTGAACTCTCAAAACATTTTCAAAACACAATTCAAAAACCCTAAGAGTTTTTCTCAAATCTCATTAACATAGAGAAAAATAATTTTCATGTCTTTCAAAACTAAACCATTTATCACCTATCCATTTTGTTTAAAAGTTCAAAACCAACATCATTAATACAAACACTAAACAAAATTTCATGTTCTTGATCAATAAATTTTTTTTCTAGAAACCCTAACATGAAATTCTCATATATGATCATAAACTCGTGGAACTCAACACAACTAAGCTTAATCACACTAGATAATCACTCATGAATCACTTCTAAGCAACAAGAATCCATCATGAACAATTTTTCACAAATTCCTCAAAAACCCTAGCTACTAACTTCATGAGAAGAGCATGGTTTTCAATCATGGAAATCTATCTCTAAGCATGGATAAACACTAGCTATCATGGATCAATAATACCAAAAAGGAGAAATCAAAATCTCTACCCACTTGAAATTCTGTTCTCTGGCAGGACAGATGTCTTACACAATGTCTAGGACAATGTGTCTGTAGTCCAGATGTCCTAGACAACTGGTTCGACAATTGGTTATGAGGATCACACGTTATTGCAATACTGAAGTAAACAAAAGCAATAAACAACACCAGTAATTTGTTAACCCAGGTCGGCGCTAAACAGCCCTACTCTGGAGGATACCAATCCAGGAAGTGAACACTACTACTCCGAATCAATACTTAGTCTTACAACACTACCAAACACCTTTTGGCATGTACGCCTTTTCTTAATCCTAGTAATCTTCTACTCAAGGGCTAACTCCCCCTGAATATGAGAACCTATCCAACTCCCTCTAATCACTAATCCCAAGTGACGAAACAATTTTAAACTTCTCAGTTTAAAAGACAAAGTTGAATGGCAACATTCAACGACACAAAGCTTCAAAGTACCAAGAACGATACTAAGAGCTACTAATGCTTTGCACAGTGGGCACAAAGCTTTGGACTCACAATCTTCAGTTATTGTGGGTTGAGTTTTAAGCTCTATGTTGAGTCCTTTATATAGGCGTGCAATTCTTCAGATAATCTTCAGTCTTTCAGATGCACTCAAATAAGAATTAGTTTTAAAACAAACTCCACAAAGATAAAGAATCAATCTCTATCCACTAATTAAATACGAATCCAATCCTATCTAACACATAGGATTAATAACAAACTTTATCATTAATCCTAATCTCAGCTTGTTACTAAAAGATTCGCGTTTTATTCAAATTAAAACAAACACGCATGCTTAATGGATAAGCATTATCTTTTAAGCTGAACTGGGTCAAGATATCCTACCCACATGTCTTGGGACATCTTGTTCGACATGCTGCCTATGCATGCTCTGAACCCAGTGACAAGATGTCTAGGACATCTTGTTCAACATGTTGCATCTGCACATCTTCAATATGCACAAGTGATTTAGACTTAATTACTTCAGCATTGGTGCTTCAGTTAAGTCACTCTGACCAAGTTGTTTTAGCTTTATGATGCAGCCAATCTCAGAAGAACTACAATCTCCCCCTTTGGCAAATTATGGCTAAAACAACCACAAACCACTTTGTTGAATGTGCACTCTTCAGTCTTCAATCTTCAAATTCTTCAATCTTCAAATTGATCTCTGTTGATGCAATCTTCAATTCTGAAATCTTCAGGTCTTTAATGTCTTTGATCTTCAGAATCTTGTGTGTCTTCATTATTCAGGACTTCTTCAATCTTGAATGTGTGATGAACCTTTTCTAGTATGAGACAGTCTTAGTCTTGTCTTCATATGATCCATTACAATGAATTTTCTAAGTCCAGGGATGAGATACCTAGTGACTTAGTGAACCAAAGTCTTGAGTTACAACGGAAAGTACTTAATCAGAGTGATCAAGACTCACTAGACTTCTTAGAGGTTCAATTTTAGCATATTATTTATGCTCTGGACACACTTGTTTTAGCATAGCTTTTTAGTTTTTAATTTTTTTTAAAGCTTGCTATTTTCATCCGTAAAGCAAGAGAAAGATTCTACTTGCCAAAGAGCTGTTCTATCATCAATTATTTCTCCCCCTTTTTACCATAATTTGACAAAGGTTTAAAGGAAAATATTTCATTGATTTAGAAGAGTGAACAACATACAAATGTGCACACATAGTTCCGGATGTCAAAGTCTCCAATGTCTAGGACATTTGGTAGACCACACAACTTACAGGAGACAGGTAGTGTTGGATTGTTGTCTTGTTTCTGTCTCATGCTGGTGGCGTGCGTGGGGTCTTCTAATGGTTGCACGCCCTTTTTGGTCTGTAGAAATCTACAGACCTTCATGAATGCAGACGCCTAGTGCACTCCTTAATTGTTCAAATCGGACTGCATCAAGGGGTTTTGTGAAGATATCTGCTATTGTTTCTTCTGTGGCTATGTGTTCTAGAGTAACCACTTTCTTTTCAACAAGTTCTCTGATGAAGTGATGCCGAATATCAATGTGCTTTGTTCTGCTGTGTTGAACAGGGTTTTTTGATATGTTGATGGCGCTGATGTTGTCGCAGTATAATGTCATGCCATCTTGTTGGACATTGTATTCTGTCAACATTTGCTTCATCCAAAGTAACTGTGGACAGGCACTTCCTGCAGCTATGTATTCAGCTTCAGCAGTGGATAGTGACACACAGTTTTGCTTTTTGCTGAACCATGAGATGAGATTTTCACCAAGGAAGAAGCAACCTCCTGAGGTGCTTTTTCTGTCATCAGCACTTCCAGCCCAATCTGCATCGCAATATCCAATAAGAGTAGGATTTGCATTGTATGAGTAGAGCATTCCATAATCACAGATACCACTGACATATTTGATGATTCTCTTCACTTGTAGTAGATGACTAGCTTTGGGATTTGCTTGATATCGAGCACAAACTCCTACTGCAAAGGCTATGTCCGGTCTGCTAGCAGTTAGATATAGAAGACTCCATATCATACTTCTATAGAGAGATTGATCTACATCAACTCCATTCTCATCTTTACTCAATTTTATGTGAGTAGCAGCTGGAGTTCTTTTGTGTGTGGCACTCTCTAGTCCAAACTTCTTCACAATGCTTTTAGCATATTTGCTTTGTGATATAAAGACAGTGTCTTCTGATTGTTGGACTTGAAGGCCAAGAAAGTAAGTTAGTTCTCCTACTAGACACATTTCAAACTCAGACTTCATATGTCGAACAAATTGTTCCACCATCTGGTCACACGTGCCTCCAAAGACTATGTCATCCACATAGATTTGGGCGATCATAATCTCTTTTAGATTCTTCTTCACAAACAGTGTTTGATCTATACCTCCTCTGACGTACCCATTATTGATCAAGAACTCAGTCAATCTTTCGTACCATGCCCTAGGTGCCTGTTTCAATCCATATAGAGCCTTCTTCAATTTGTAAACATGATCAGGGAAGCTAGAATCTACAAATCCTTTTGGTTGCTCTACATAGACTTCTTCATGTAGGTATCCATTTAGAAAGGCACTTTTAACGTCCATTTGATGAAGTTTGAACCTCATTGGGCATGAGATGCTTAGTAGCAGCCTTATAGATTCAAGCCTAGCAACTGGTGCAAATGTTTCATCAAAGTCCACCCCTTCTACTTGTGTGTATCCTTGAGCGACTAAACGAGCCTTGTTTCTTGTAACAGTACCATGCTCATCTGATTTATTCTTGAACACCCATTTGGTTCCTATCACATTGATTTCTTCAGGTCTTGGAACTAGCTCCCATACTTGATTCCTTGTGAATTGTTCCAATTCTTCTTGCATGGCATTGATCCAGAACTAGTCACTCAGTGCCTCTTTGATATTTTTAGGTTCAATTGAAGATATGAAGCATGAGTTAGCTATTTGATCTCTGAATCTGGTGATGACTCCTTCATTTGGATTTCCTATGATGTTATCAACAGGATGCATCTTCAGAAGTCTTGTGGATGATCCCTTGAACCTAGGAGATATAGTACTTGGCTCAGTTGTTGGACTGTCTGGCATGATGTCCGGGACATTTGGTTGATCACTTGATGGCTGAGGAGAATCATCATCATCTTCTTCTTCTTCTACAGTGAGTGGTTCTTTAGGAGTATCATTGAACACGACATTGATGGATTCTATGATTGTCTTGGTGCATTTGTTGTATACTCTGTATGCTTTACTGTTTGGTGAGTAACCCATGAAGATGCCTTCATCACTTTTGGGATCCAATTTTCTTCTCTACTCTCGATTAACTAGGACATAACACACAATACCAAATACATGGAAATACTTGACTGTTGGTTTTCTTCTTTTCCATAATTCATACTGGGTTGCTTTTGTCCCTTTTCTTAGAGTCACTCTGTTGTGTATGTGACACGCTGTGTGCATAGTTTCAGCCCAGAAGTGATAAGGTAGTTTTTGGGTGTGCAGCATGGCTCTAGTGCATTCTTGCAAGGTTCTATTTTTCCTTTCCACCACTCCATTTTGTTGTGGTGTGATAGGAGCTGAGAACTCTTGTTCTATGCCTTTGGTAGCACAGAATTCTGAGAACTTTGAGTTTTCAAATTCTTTTCCGTGATCACTTCTTATTCTGATTACTTCACTTCCCTGTTCTTTCTCAATGAGATAGCACAGTTCCTTGAACACATCAAAAGCTTCAGATTTTTCTCTGATAAATCTGACTCATGTGTATCTTGAGTAGTCATCCACGCATACTAGAACATATCTTTTACCATTCAAGCTTTCAACTTGCATAGGTCCCATAAGATCCATATGAAGCAGCTCTAGGTTTCTTGTGGTGACCGTATGTCGAACCTTCTTGTGTGACATCTTGGTTTGCTTCCCAATCTGGCACTCTCCACATATCTTGCCTTCCTCTATCTTGAGTTTAGGCAATCCTCTGACTGCTTCTTCTATGATGAGTTTTTTCATACTTTTGAGATTGAGATGTCCCAACTTTTGATGCCATAGTTTAGTCTCATCTTCCTTAGTTATCATGCATGAGACGTTCTGACTCTTGTGTTGAAACTGCCATAGATAACAGTTATCCTTGTACTTTGACCCTTTCATAACTTCTTCATCTTTGTTGGTTACAATACATTCAAAGTTGTTGAAGCTGACTCTTAGTCCTTGGACACATAGCTGACTTATGCTTATTAAGTTAGCTGTAAGTCCTTCTACTAGGAGAACATTATCAAGGCTTGGTAATTCAGGTCCATTCAGCTTTCTTATCCCCTTTATTTTTCCTTTAGCTCCATCCCCGAAAGTAACATAGCTGTTGGAATAATTTTTTATTTCTTAAAGATAGGCTTTTTCTCCAGTCATGTGCTTTGAGCATCCACTATCAAAGTACCAATCATCTTTGGAGGTTACTTTGAGTGATGTATGAGCTATTAGACAAGTAAGCTTGCTTAGGGAGTTCTTTGCTTGTCTTCTAGTTGTGTGTCTGTTCCAAAATTGTTGATGAAACCTGGGGAAGCCATATAGCTCAAAGCAAAAAGTCCTTATGTGTCCTTCTTTCCCACAGTGATGACAAATCTTCTTCCTGCTTTTGGATTGAATCTTGACTTCAATTGATCGTTGGTTCTGATCTGAATGGTGGGACATGTGGTTCGACATGTGCTTCTTTCTCTGCTTCCTTGATGATTTTGAACTGTTGCTCTAAATTTTTATTGATAGAGCAATCTCTGTGAGTTTTGTATTTAGCAAAGAGATTTGTTCCTTGAGATCATTGTTGATTAGTCCTTCATGAAGAAGAGAATCTATGATTCTTTTCTGTTGTAGTATCACACCTGTTTCTTCTTCCTTGTTCCTTGGTGAGAAATTTTCTTAAGGATCCAATTTTGTTATGCATTTACTGGTGAATGCAAGATTGATTTCTGTGTCAGGTTCTTTAGACAGAGTGCTACTCATACCCTTCTGTGGTTTTTCCAAATGATTAGGGCATTCATGTACGTTGTGTGCATATCCTTTGCACTCAGAACATCAATTTTCTTGACATGTCTTGCATTGATCATTGTTTTTTCTCTGAGGCTTGATGTCGGACCGGATGACTAGGACATCTGACTTCTTGTTCTTTCCTAGCTTTGCCAAAGACCTGTTGAAGTCGTTGTTTATAAGGGCTATGGCTCTAGATAGGTTGTCTTCATCTGATTCTTCTTTAGTCAGAAAAGCTTTGTTTTTTATTTTCTTTTCTGATCTGTCATCGAACGCCATCTCAAAGGCTTTTAGTGATCCAATGAGTTCATCCATCTTCATTGTTTTCAAGTCTTGAGATTCTTCAATTGTAGTTAACTTCATGTTGAATCTCTTAGGTAGTGATCTAAGGATTTTTCTTGTCAACTTTTCTTCAGGTATTTTCTCTCCCAGAGCAAACGACGAGTTGGCTATATCTCGAATCCTATTGTTGAAATTTGATATAGTCTCATTATCCTCCATTTTAAGATTTTCAAATTTCGTGGAGAGGAGCTGCAGTTTTGACATCTTGACCTTGGAGGTTCCTTCATGAGCAGTTTGAAGGATTTCCCAGGCTTGCTTTGCTTCTGTACAAGTGTTGATTAGTTTGAATATATTTTCATCAACACCATTGAAGATAGCATATAGTGCTTTAGAGTTGCCATTGGCCTCAGTTTCCTCTTCTATGGTCCACTCTCCTTCACCTTTTAATGTTGAAGAGCCATATTCTGCAAAGACTATTGGGTGATTCCAACCTGTGATAATTGCCCTGCATGCTTTTTGATCCATGGACTTGATGAAGGCAATCATTCTTGCTTTCCAATAGTCATAGTTTGATCCATTCAGAACTGGTGGTCTGTTTATTGATCCTCCATTCTTGTCCATCTTGAACAAGATTTTGTCTCCTTGGAGCTCATCCAGCAGGTTAGGGTGCCTGCTCTGATACCAATTGAAATTCTGTTCTTTGGCAGGACAGATGTCTTACACAATGTGTTTGTAGTCCAGATGTCCTAGATAACTGGTTCGACAACTGATTATGAGGATCACACGTTATTGCAATACTTAAGTAAACAAAAGCAATAAACAACACCAGTAATTTGTTGACCCAGTTCGGCGCTAAACAGCTCTACTCTGGAGGATACCAATCCAGGAAGTGAACACTACTACTCCGAATCAATACTTAGTCTTACAACACTACCAAACACCTTTTGGCATGTACGCCTTTTCTTAATCCTAGTAATCTTCTACTCAAAGGCTAACTCCCCCTGAATATGAGAACCTACCCAACTCCCTCTAATCACTAATTCCAAGTGACGAAACAATTTTAAACTTCTCAGTTTAAAAGACAATGAATGGCAACATTCAACGACACAAAGCTTCAAAGTACCAAGAACGATACTAAAAGCTACTAATGCTTTGCACAGTGGGCACAAAGCTTTGGACTCACAATCTTCAGTTATTGTGGGTTGAGTTTTAAGCTCTATGTTGAGTCCTTTATATAGGCGTGCAATTATTCAGATAATCTTCAGTCTTTCAGATGCACTCAAATAAGAATTAGTTTTAAAACAAACTCCACAAAGATAAAGAATCAATCTCTATCCACTAATTAAATTCGAATCCAGTCGTATCTAACACATAGGATTAATAACAAACTTTATCATTAATCCTAATCTCAGCTTGTTACTAAAAGATTCGCGTTTTATTCAAATTAAAACAAACACGCGCGCTTAATGGATAAGCATTATCTTTTAAGCTAAACTGGGTCAAGATGTCCTTCCCACATGTCTTGGGACATCTTGTTCGACATGCTGCCTAAGCATGCTCTGAACCCAGTGACAAGATGTCTAGGACATCTTGTTCAACATGTTGCATCTGCACATCTTCAATATGCACAAGTGGTTTAGACTTAATTACTTCAGCATTGGTGCTTCAGTTAAGTCACTCTGACCAAGTTGTTTTAGCCTTATGATGCAGCCAATCTCAGAAGAACTACACCACTCATAACCAGAAGGCCCACGGCCAAGGAAGGAAAATATAGGGAGGAAGGTTTTCTTACCACTTTGCTTATGCCAAAAGCTTCACCAAGTTACAAGGATCAATTTCCATTCCAAGCTTTTCTCCTAATTCTTTCTAGA
The DNA here is from genome assembly GCA_954870985.1 of Trifolium fragiferum. Classification (NCBI taxonomy): domain Eukaryota; kingdom Viridiplantae; phylum Streptophyta; class Magnoliopsida; order Fabales; family Fabaceae; genus Trifolium; species Trifolium fragiferum. Next base: position 20,138,967 of record OX940789.1, read on the forward strand.
TTTCTCTTAAGGTGAAGATGTGTGTTCTATCAACACTTAGAAAAATAAAATGAAAGAAGAGGGAGGAGGAGAGTTCACGTGAGAAAGAATAGAAAATGAATGGAAAAAGTCTCATGACATGCTTCATATATCTTTCTCCAATTTAATTCCAAGCCATTGGATCAAATAGTCCAAAAGTTTCATGATCACATCCTAGCCATCCATCCAAACTTGGTCACAAAGCAACATTCATGGCCACTTGATCTTATTCTCACTTAAACCTATGATTAAATCATGGCCATTTGATCAAATTCCAAGAACAATCCCTAGCCACTTGATCAAGTCTTAGTCAACAAGCAATCTAAAATAAATATCTAGATATTTTCTCACTCGCGCCACCTCACAATCCTCGCGCGTTCGTTCGCCGACGAGTTGCGTCTCGCTAACGGACGAAAATCACAAAAATAGAAAATCCACTGAATAAACGTTCGTTGTAAACTGTTTCTAAAAAATATCGCAAAATTTCAATCCCCGACTGAAATTTTCAACCTAACCCTCTAAAAATATTCTGAGGTCGTATTTTAACTCACGCCGATATATAAAGCTCCCATTTAAATTTTTACGAAAAACGGAAACCGTAAACATTTCTAACAGCGGGTAAAATTTCCAGTCGTTTTTTCAAAAAACGTAGAAAATCAAATTTCAAAATTCTGACTTCGCAGAAACGTTCTCATAGATAAAATAAGACTAAGAAACCAAAGTCTGTGCCTTTCCAACGCATGAGCACAAAACAGGCTCCAACTCAGCAAAAATGCTGTTATTACACAATATTCACAAAACCGATTCACCAAAAGCCCTAAAATTCTTAGTCAACACTTATGTTCCTTAGACAAACTGTACAGTGGAATTACGGGTCTTACATGAAGCCAACAGACAAAAAACCTAACAAAAAGTATAACAATATTACGGGTCTTAATATATTTTTTTCTACTTTTTAACTATGAACCATTCATGCTTAGTCCCTGTGTAGACATAATTTAGTTGGTAGGGGCATTAATATATATAATATGCAGAGACTCATATTCTAACTCTGGTAGACCTATTTATTATAGTTGAAATTCTAACTATTAGACTACTTTAAAAAAACTATTTGCTTTATAATTTTTATTTATGTTTGATATGAAGATATATATATATATATATGAAAAAAATTCAGGGTACAAAATTCAACTCGTATGTCTATGAAAAGTTGACTCTGGTTCACGAGTGGGTAAAAATGATTTCCATGAAGGTGGAAAAAAAAGTTAAATTATGACTCATAACCCATTTTTACAAATATATCTAAATATATAATAAATATTAACGAATAATTTTTTGAAAAAAATATTCAAAATTAAGATTCTCATTTTTATTTTTCGAGTTATTCTTGAAAAATAAAAATTTTATCCATGAAACAAACACCCTAAAGAATTGGAATGTTTAACCCTTCTTTCTTTTCACTTTATCTTTTAACACAATCGAATATAACACCACTTGGTTTTTTTTTTCACTAGTAGTGGCTAAATCCACACTTTTTTTTTCTTCATGAAACGACTAAACTTACATTTTCAATGCGAAAAAATGTAGACTTTTGAGTTTGAATTTGAGTTATTGTATATCAACATCCTTGCAGCTATAAAGTGAGCTGTCTTAAAGAGACGACATTTTTTTTCCACCACTATTTGTTTTTCCTTTTACTTTATTCTCTCTCTAGATAGTTTCTTTTTGAATACAAACAAAATTTAATATTTTTTTTAGATCCAGCACAAAATACGGTCAATAATAGAATTTCCTTGGGGTTTGGATCCTAATAATAAAAAAAAGGACATAGACAATGACAGCTACAATATTGCTATTGTTGTACATACACAAAATTACAATCTCATACGATACTATCAAATATGCATTACATAGAGTATGGATGTTGTAGTTCTTCTGAGATTGGCTGCATCATAAGGCTAAAACAACTTGGTCAGAGTGACTTAACTGAAGCACAAATGCTGAAGTAATTAAGTCTAAACCACTTGTGCATATTGAAGATGCACAGATGCAACATGTTGAACAAAATGTCCTAGACATCTTGTCACTGGGTTCAGAGCATGCTTAGGCAGCATGTCGAACAAGATGTCCCAAAACATGTGGGTAGGACATCTTGACCCAGTTCAGCTTAAAAGATAATGTTTATCCATTAGGCACGCGTGTTTGTTTTAATTTGAATAAAACGTGAATCTTTTAGTAACAAGCTAAGATTAGGATTAATGATAAAGTTTATTATTAATCCTATGTGTTAGATACGATTGGATTCGTATTTAATTAGTGGATAGAGATTAATTCTTTATCTTTGTGGAGTTTGTTTTAAAACTAATTCTTATTGATGTGCATATGAAAGATTGATGATTATCTGAAGACTTGCACGCCTATATAAAGGACTCAACATAGAGCTTAAAACTCGACCCACAATAACTGAAGATTGTGAGTCCAAAGTTTTGTACCCACTGTGCAAAACATCAAGTGGCTCTTAGTATTTCTTGATACTTTGAGGCTTTGAGTCGTTGAATGTTGTCATTCAACTTTGTCTTTTAAACTAAAGTTTAAAGTTTCGTCACTTAGGATTAGTGATTAGAGGGAGTTGGGTAGGTTCTCATATCCAGGGGGAGTTAGACCTTGGGTAGAAGATTACTAGGATTAAGAAAAGGCATACATACCAAAAGGTGTTTGGTGTGGTTGTAAGACCAAGTATTGATTCGGAGTAGTATTGTTCACTTCCTGGATTAGTATCCTCCATAGTAGGGATGTTTAACGCCGAATTGGTTTAACAAATTACTGGTGTTATTTATTGCTTTTATTTACTTTAGTACTGCAATAAATCGTGATCCTCATAACCAGTTGTCTAAGACATTTGGACTGCAAACACATTGTCCTAGACATTGTGTACGACATCTATCCTGCCAAAGAACAGATTTTCAATTGGCATCAGAGCAGGCACCCTAACCTGCTGTGTGAGCTCTAGCGAGATATATTTTGTTCAAGATGGACAGGAATGGAGGATCAATAAACAGACCACCAGTTCTGGATGGATCAAACTATGACTATTGGAAAGCAAGAATGATTGCCTTCATCAAGTCCATGGATCAAAAGGCATGGAGGGCAATTATTACAGGTTGGAATCACCCAATAGTCTCTGCAGAAGATGGTTCTTCAATATTAAAAGGTGAAGGAGATTGGACCCCAGAAGAGGAGACTGAGTCCAATAGCAACTCTAAGGCACTCAATGCTTTCTTCAATGGTGTTGATGAAAACATATTCAATCTAATCAACACATGTATAGAAGCCAAGCATGCTTGGGAGATTCTACAAACAGCACATGAAGGAACTTCCAAGGTTAGAATGTCAAAGCTACAACTTCTCACCTTAAAATTCGAAAATCTAAAGATGGAGGATGATGAAACAATATCAGAATTCAACACTAGAGTTCGAGACATAGCAAACTCATGCTTTGCTCTAGGAGAGAAGATACCTGAGGAGAAACTAGTCAGAAAAATTCTTAGATCACTTCCTAAGAGATTTTCTATGAAGGTAACTGCTATTGAAGAATCACAAGACTTGAGCACGATGAAGGTTGATGAACTCATTGGCTCATTACAAACTTTTGAGATGGCCTTTGAAGATAGACCTGAAAAGAATGTGAAGAATTTGGCATTCAAATCCGAGGAAAGCCAAAGTGAAGAATGTCTATCAGAAGCAGTAGCTCTATTGACCAAGAAGTTCAACAATTCTGTGAACAGGGTCCGAGCTAAGTGGGGGACAAATGTCCCAGACAAGATGTCCAACAACAAGACACAAGGCATCTCAAAAGAAACAAACTCTGAAGAAGAAACAGAGGTACGGTGCTACGAATGTGAAGGCATTGGGCATATCAGAATACAGTGTCCCAACTTTCTTAGAAAACAGAAAAAGGGATTGGCTGCAATTCTCTCTGACTCTGAGGATGAAAGTTGAAATTCTGTTCTCTGGCAGGACAGATGTCTTACACAATGTCTAGGACAATGTGTCAGCAGTCCAGATGTCCTAGACAACTGGTTATGAGGATCACGATTTATTGCAATACTGAAGTAAACAAAAGCAATAAACAACACCAGTAATTTGTTAACCCAGGTCGGCGCTAAACAGCCCTACTCTGGAGGATACCAATCCAGGAAGTGAACACTACTACTCTGAATCAATACTTAGTCTTACAACACTACTAAACACCTTTTGCCATGTACGCCTTTTCTTAGTCCTAGTAATCTTCTACTCAAGGGCTAACTTCCCCTGAATATGAGAACCTACCCAACTCCCTCTAATCACTAATCCCAAGTGACGAAACAACTTTAAACTTCACAGTTTAAAAGACAAAGTTGAATGGCAACATTCAACGACACAAAGCTTCAAAGTATCAAGAACAATACTAAGAGCCACTAGATGTTTTGCACAGTAGGTACAAAACTTTGGACTCACAATCTTCAGTTATTGTGGGTTGAGTTTTAAGCTCTATGTTGAGTCCTTTATATAGGCGTCCAACTCTTCAGATAGTCTTCAGTCTTTCAGATGCACTCAAATAAGAATTAGTTTTAAAACAAACTTGTTTTAAAACAAACTCCACAAAGATAAAGAATTAATCTCTATCCACTAATTAAATATGAATCCAATCATATCTAACACATAGGATTAATAACAAACTTCATCATTAATTCTAATCTCAACTTGTTACTAAAAGATTCGCGTTTTATTCAAATTAAAACAAACACGCACGCTTAATGGATAAGCATTATCTTTTAAGCTGAACTGGGTCAAGATGTCCTTCCCACATGTCTTGGGACATCTTGTTCGACATGCTGCCTAAGCATGCTCTGAACCCAGTGACAAGATGTCTAGGACATCTTGTTCAACATGTTGCATCTGCACATCTTCAATATGCACAAGTGGTTTAGACTTAATTACTTCAGCATTGGTGCTTCAGTTAAGTCACTCTGACCAAGTTGTTTTAGCCTTATGATGCAGCCAATCTCAGAAGAACTACAATCTCCCCCTTTGGCAAATTATGGCTAAAACAACCACAAACCACTTTGTTGAATGTGCACTCTTCAGTCTTCAATCTTCAAATTCTTCAATCTTCAAATTGATCTCTGTTGATGCAATCTTCAATTCTGAAATCTTTAGTTCTTCAATGTATTTGATCTTCAGAATCTTGTGTGTCTTCAATATTCAGGACTTCTTCAATCTTGAATGTGTGATGAACCTTTTCTAGTATGAGACAGTCTTAGTCTTGTCTTCATATGATCCATTACAATGAATTTTCTAAGTCCTGGGATGAAATACCTAGTGACTTAGTAAACCAAAGTCTTGAGTTGCAGCGGAAAGTACTTAATCAGAGTGATCAAGAATCACTAGACTTTTTAGAGGTTCATATTGAGCATTTAATTATACTCTGGACACACTTGTTTTAGCATAACTTTTTAGTTTTTAATTTTTTTAAAGCTTGCTATTTTCATCCGTAAAGCAAGAGAATGATTCTACTTGCCAAAGAGCATATCTTATCATCAATTATTACTCCCCCTTTTTACCATAATTTGTCAAAGGTTGAAGGAAAATATTCATTGATTAAAAGAAAGCATACAAAAGTGCACACTTGGTGCCGGATGTCAAAGTCTCCAATGTTTAGGACATTTGGTAGACCACACTAACTTATAGAAGATGAACAGAAAATACAGGAAAAATACATAAGTACTTAGGGCTTGTTTGAATGAGTTTTGTTTTTTAGTTTTCAAAATCTATTTTATAAATCAATTTTACAAAACTGTTTTGAAGAAAAAAGTAAAAGAAAACATGTTTGATAATCTTGTTTTTGAAAACTGTTTTAGAATTGAGAAAATGGAAAAAACTTGTTTGATAAATTTATTTTGAAATAGGTTTTGAAAATTTAAAAACAAGAAACTTGTTTAAATATAATTTACTTTTTTTTTAAAAAAATTCTTTTCCTGCATTTTTTTAACCTTAATTTGGATATAGTTTAATATATATATATATATATATATATTTCTAATTATAATATAATCTTTGGATGCCTATAATTTTTTATCTCCGTTATTCAATTCTTTTTTTTTTTTATTTATATATAATTATACATGTTATTCTCTTAGTTTATCCAAAAAGTATAAAAAAAATCTTGAATTAAATTCGTATAGAAATGTTTTTCTTTTCTATAAATGGGGTCTTCTAATTTAGTATGTATTTACCATATTTTTATTATATTTTCAGTTCCTAATAGTTTTTTTCAATGATCTTGATCCAAAGAAACAAAAAACAACTCTACAATCCAAATTTCATGTACGGAGATGATAAACACACAAATATATAAGGGTCTGACATTAACTCTAAGGACACTATTTAAGAATTCTATTTAAAAAATTTATTTATAATATACATATTTTCATAAATTTATAAAATATTTTATTAGCTTAAATATATTTTTAATCCCTGCAATTATATCTTGTTTTAAAAAGAGCTTATGTAAAAAAAAAATTATTTTAGTCTCTGCAATATTTCAAAACTTTTAAAATAGCCCCTGGCTGGATTTAGAGCTGACGTGGTCAATTTTTAAATATATTTTTGGTCCCTGCAATTATGTTTTGTTTTGAAAAGAACTCTTGTAAAATAAAAAAAAAAAGATTTTAGTTCCTGTAAAAACATAAAAAAAATGATTTTAGTCCCTGCAATATCATCAAGAAATCCAGTTAAGGCTATTTTAAAAGTTTTGATATATTGCAAGGACTAAAATCAATTTTTTTTACAAGGACTCTTTTCAAAACAAGACATAATTGCAGGGATAAAAAACATATTCAAGCCAAAAATATTTTATATAAAGATTTTATTAAAAAATTATTTCAATTCATTAATTAAATATTTTCATAAACATTTATTATTTAGAGACATGGGAACATGCTTAAAAATATCAAGGATAAAAATAAATAAAATAAAAAAATGGCTTAAAGTTGAAAAATACAAACATGATATATTAATACACAAGATTGAAGGTCCGCATAAATGATTTGTAAAAATAGATCCAAGTTGCAATATATTTACCATAGTGACATTAATGAAAACTGATACTTCTCCGTGTGTTTTCAATTTCCAAAGTTTTACATTATTTTGGAAAACTAAAATTGAGAATAGAAAACCAAAACATAATTTAGCTCTTCTAGATTTTTAGTCCCCAAAACTAATAAATCCAAAACAGTTTTTAAAACTCCTATTTTAATAACAGTTTATCAAACAAGTTTTTAAATTTTTAATTTTTAAAAACTAAAAAAGAGTTTTTAGAAAGTGTTTCAAACACGCCCTTATTTTCCTATTACCCAGTTACTGTTCTTCAATCTTCTTCTTGTTGCTCTGCCTCAGCATGAGCAGCTCCTTCATTCTCAGCTATTTTCTTTGTCAGCTACTTGATCAGATGGTCTACACAGACTTTCCTTACTGTGCTTATCATGATTGTCTCCTCTAACTCCTTAGAAACTAGAATTAGCTCAGCCAGTACTTTATATTGTGAGCTTCTATCCAGTGGAGCAGAGGTCTCAGCTGCATCTTTTTCTTTGAACACAATGTCTGGGACATGTGGTTCAGTGAACAGCTTGCGGTTGAAGGATATTGGTGGAGGTCTTCTGCTTTCATATTCCTCAGGAAGCAAGATGCTTGGGTGTTGGCTTGGGTGTAGTGATTTCCTGGTAAAAGAGTGGTTCAGTGCTTAGTTCCCTCTCAGTAGCAATCCTCCTTTGACTGACTATCATCCACCTTTGTTCATTATCTTCAGTGTGGAAGAGTGTTGAGGATGCAACTTTTCTCTTCTTTGACATTATGTCTGGGACATCGTCTTCGACATCAGGCTCAAACTCACTTGAGGACTCTGGCTTCCTCTTCTTCTTCTGAGACTTCTCTTCTAAGAAGGACTGGGGAATCTCCACCTTTTTCCCTATTCCTTTTCACTTTATCAGCTATAGATTGAGATCTTTTGGGAGCTATCTCTTCGCTTTCTGTTTCTTCCCCAATCTCTATGACTTCTAAGGTCTCAGAGATTTCTTCTTCTTGCTCTTCAGAGAGAGCTTTCTCCAATACGTCCTTTGGATCTTCTTCCATTAGATGTTCCTCAGATGTAGTGTCTCTTGATGTTGAGACATTAGTTGCGACATCCTTGACGTTGGGGTCGGATGTCATGACATCTTCTTTACCATTCTTCTCTTCCTCTTTTTGAGTCTCAAGGTTCTGGTTTTGAGTAGCCTTTTTCAGAGATGATTCTTTAGGAATTTGATCTTCAGCATTCCTTGGTGACGTTTGACGTTTTGGAATGGATGATTCCTTGGGTTCTTCACCTTGCATTGGGTTAGTGAAGGGCCTAACCAATTTGTTGCTTCTCTTCTTTCCCGTCGTAGTTCTTCTTCCTCTGGGAATAACCAATTTATCAAGATCCACCTCTTGTTGATTGACAGTTGAGCCTGAAACCCTAGCTGGATCACTGGGTCCTTCGCCTTTGTTGATTTCTTGGTTGTTAGTGCACATTGTGATTTCTTGACTCATGTTGTTCAGAGTTTCGTTAAGGAAAATTTCTTTTGTGAGGTTTTTGAAGGATGGCATACCAGATGTTGAAGCGTGTGTGATAGCACAGGTGATGATCTAGGTGGCTTTTTATAGACGGAACTAGGTAGTATGTTACCTTGTTTATTGTGCAGAAGTAATGATGATTAAATTTATAATTTTCTGCATGCCACCCCGTCAATTAATGTTCTACACGCTTTTGGACGTGTGGAACTCTAGAGTTCCTTTCCCACGTTCAGGTTGAAGTGATTCAACTTCCTGACGAGTGTACAGATGTTGGGACATCTGGTAGAACATCTGGTCATTCCCTTCCTTAACTATCAAGCAAGCTATTTTTGGACTATTGTTGGGAGGAGTCCACTTATAGCATTTGTCCTTTGCTATGACACCTTTCATCACTACCTTCTGATTGTTAGCAATAATGCACTCAGAGTTGTTGAAGTACACATCTAGTCCTTGTTCACATAGTTGACTAATGCTTATCAAGTTTAAAGTGAGTCCTTCAACTAGTAGAACCTTATCTAGGTATGGTGAGCTGGGATCTCTTAGCTTGCCTACACCTTTGATTCTACCTTTAGCACCATCACCAAAAGTAACACTTCCTTTGGAGCAAGGTCTTAATTCCTTAAGATATTTCCTATCTCCAGTCATGTGTTTGGAGCATCCACTGTCAAAGTACCAGTCTTCATATGAGGATAGCTTGATACAAGTATGAGCCTTTAGTTTTGAATCTTCTTTCGGCCTCCATACTTTCTTGACTTGAGTCTCCTGGTACTTTACTTGTTGAGCACGAATCTTCTTTTCATCCTTCCTTGGTGATCTAGATCTTTGAGGATAGCATTGAATTTTGAAGCATTATTTCATAACATGTCCAGACCTACCACAGTGATCACATCTATTGAAAGCTCTTCTATTTTGGGAGTATAGCTTTTTAAGATGTGGTCTTGGTATGTGCTTATTCTGCTGCTTGTGAAGCTGACCTATGTTCTCATTCTTCTTGTGTTGAACAGGATGTTGAGACATGTGGCTTGACATCTTCCTTTTTGTTTGGACAGACTGTTGAGACTTGTAGTCTATGATCCTGTTTTTGTGTTTAACAAGATGTTGAGACTTTTGACTTGACATCTCCTTCTTGGTCTGAACATAGTACTGAGATGTGTGGTCTATGATCCTGTCTATGTGGTGAACAGGATGTTGAGACATTTGGCTTGACATCTCTTTCTTGGTCTGAACACGATGCTGAGATGTGTGGTCAATGATCCTGTCAGAATGTTGAGCAGGATGTTGAGACATTTAGTGTGACATCTCCTTCTTGGTCTGAGCATAGTGCTGAGATATGTTGTCTATGACCCTGTCGTTGTGTTGAGCAGGATGTTGAGACATTTGGCTTGACATCTGGTCCTTAGGTTTCTATAGAGGAGGAGTTATCTTTTCTGGAGCAGATTCAGCCTTTCTGAAAGGATGATCGAATCCTAACCAATCATGTCTTCAGCTATTTTCTCAGTTTTAGGGAGCTCATCTTCTGAGTTAGAGTCATAATCTCGACAACTCAAAGATTCATTCATGCTCTTGAGTTTAGCTTGTAAGAAGCCGCGTTCTCTTCTCAGAGCTGCTTGTTCCTTATGCTCCCTGATAAGCCTTTCAATAATTTCATCTTGCTATAATATTTTAGCAGTGTATCTTGAAGGGTGGAGAGGTTCTTCATTGTTATCACTGCTTTTAGGGTCTGTGAAGCTTTTGAAGCAATCATTGCTGCTTGTTTCGCATATCCCCGAGAATGCATTGTTTGTGTCTTCATCTTCACTTTCATCCTCAGAGTCAGAGAGAATTGCAGCCATCCCCTTCTTCTGTTTTCTAAGAAAGTTGGGACACTGTATTCTAATATGCCCAAAGCCTTCACATTCGTAGCACCTTATTTTTGTTTCTTCTTCAGAGTTTGTCTCTTCTTTTGAGATGCCTTGTGTCTTGTTGTTGGACATCTTGTCTGGGACATTTGTCCTCCAATTATCTCGGACCCTGTTCATAGAATTGTTGAACTTCTTGGTCAACAGAGCTACTGCTTCTGATAGACAATCTTCAATTTGCCTTTCCTCATATTTGAATGCCAAATTCTTCATATTCTTTTCAGGTCTATCTTCAAAGGTCATCTCAAAAGTTTGTAATGAGCCAATGAGTTCATCAACCTTCATTGTGCTCAAGTCTTGTGATTCCTCAATAGCAGTTGCCTTCATAGAAAATCTCTTAGGAAGTGATCTAAGAATTTTTCTGGCTAGTTTCTCCTCAGGTATCTTCTATCCTAAAGCATGAGTTTGCTATGTCTCGAACTCTAGTGTTGAATTCTGATATTGTTTCATCATCCTCCATCTTTAGATTTTCGAATTTGGAAGTGAGGAGTTGTAGCTTTGACATTCTAACCTTGGAAGTTCCTTCATGTGCTGTTTGTAGAATCTCCCAGGCTTGCTTGGCTTATGTACATGTGTTGATCAGTTTGAATATGTTTTCATCACCAACATTGAAGACAACATTGAGTGCCTTGGAGTTGCTATTGGACTCAATCTCCTCTCCTGGGGTCCAATCTCCTTCACCTTTTGGTATTGAAGAACCATCTTCTGCAGAGACTATTGGGTGATTCTAACCTGTAATGATTGCCCTCCATGCCTTTTGATCCATGGCCTTGATGAAGGTAGTCATTCTTGCTTTCCAATAGTCATAGTTTGATCCATCCAGAACCGGTGGTCTGTTTATTGATCCTCCATTCCTGTCCATCTTGAACAAGATTTTGTCTCCCTGGAACTCACCCAGCAGGTTAGGGTGCCTGATCTGATGCCAATTGAAATTCTGTTCTCTGGCAGGACAGATGTCTTACACAATGTCTAGGACAATGTGTCAGCAGTCCAGATGTCCTAGACAACTGGTTATGAGGATCACGATTTAGTGCAGTACTAAAGTAAATAAAAGCAATAAACAACACCAGTGATATGTTAACCCAGTTCGGCGCTAAACAGCCCTACTTTGGAGGATACCAATCCAGGAAGTGAACACTACTACTCTGAATCAATACTTAGTCTTACAACACTACCAAACACCTTTTGCCATGTACGCCTTTTCTTAGTCCTAGTAATCTTCTACTCAAGGGCTAACTTCCCCTGAATATGAGAACCTACCCAACTCCCTCTAATCACTAATCCCAAGTGACGAAACAACTTTAAACTTCACAGTTTAAAAGACAAACTTGAATGGCAACATTCAACGACACAAAGCTTCAAAGTATCAAGAACAATACTAAGAGCCACTAGATGTTTTGCACAGTAGGTACAAAACTTTGGACTCACAATCTTCAGTTACTGTGGGTTGAGTTTTAAGCTCTATGTTGAGTCCTTTATATAGGCGTGCAATTCTTCAGATAGTCTTCAGTCTTTCTGATGCAATCAAATAAGAATCAGTTTTAAAACAAACTTGTTTTAAACAAACTCCACAAAGATAAAGAATTAATCTCTATCCACTAATTAAATACGAATCCAATCGTATCTAACACATAAGATTAATAACAAACTTCATCATTAATCTTAATCTCAGCTTGTTACTAAAAGCTTCGCGTTTTATTCAAATTAAAACAAACACGCGCGCTTAATGGATAAGCATTGTCTTTTAAGCTGAACTGGGTCAAGATGTCCTACCCACATGTCTTGGGACATCTTGTTCGACATGCTGCCTAAGCATGCTCTGAACCTAGTGACAAGATGTCTAGGACATCTTGTTCAACATGATGCATCTGCACATCTTCAATATGCACAAGTGGTTTAGACTTAATTACTTCAGCATTGATGCTTCAGTTAAGTCACTCTGACCAAGTTGTTTTATCCTTATGATGCAGCCAATCTCAGAAGAACTAAAAAGTGAAGATGAAGACATAAACAATGCATTTTCGGGGATTTGTGAAACAAGCAACGATGATAACTTCAAAAGCTTCACAAACACTGAAGCCAGTGATAACAATGAAGAACATCTCCACCCTTCAAGATACAGTGCTAAAATATTAGAGCAAGATGAAATCATTGAAATGCTTATCAGGGAGCATAAGGAACAAGCAGCTCTGAGGAGTGAACGCGACTTCTTAAAATCTAAACTCAAAAGCATGACTGAATCTTTGAGGTGTCTAGACTATGACTCAGAGGATGAGCTCCTTGAATCTGAAAAAATAGCTGAAGACATGATTGGATTAAGATTCGATCATCCATTCAGAAAGGCTGAATCTGCTCCATAAAAGGTAACTCCTCCTATACAGAAACCAAAGGACCAGATGTCAAGCCAAATGTCTCAACATCCTGCTTAACACAACGACAAGGTCATAGACAACATATCTCAGCACTATGCTCAGACCAAGAAGGAGATGTCACACCAAATGTCTCAACATCCTGCTCAACATTCTGACAGGATCATAGACCTCACACCTCAGCATTGTGTTCATACCAAGAAAGAGATGTCAAGCCAAATGTCTCAATAATCAGAAGGTAGTGATGAAAGGTGTTAAGGCAATGGACAAATGCTATAAGTGGACTCCTCCCAACAATAGTCCAAAAATAGCTTGCTTGACAGTCAAGGAAAAGAATGACCAGATGTTCGACCAGATGTCCCAACATTTGTACACTCGTCAGGAAGTTAAATCACTTCAACCTAAACGTGGGAAATGAACTCTAGAGTTCCACAAGTCCAAAAACGTGTAGAACATTAAGTGACGGGGTGGCGTGCAGAGAGATTATAATGTTAATCATCATTACTTCTACACAATAAACAAGGTAACATAATACCTAGTTCCGTCTATAAAAAGCCACCAAGATCATCACTTGTGCTATCACACACGCTTCAACATCTGGTACGACATCCTTCAAAAAACCTCACAAAAGAAATCTTCTTCAAAGGAACTCTGAACAACATAACTCAAGAAATCACAATGAGCTCAAACAACCAAGCAATCGACAAAGGCGAAGGACCTAGTGATCGAGCTAGGGTTTCAGACTCAACCATCAACCAATAAGAGGTTGATCTTGACCAACTAATTGTTCCCAGAGGAAAGAGGACTACGACAGGGAAAAAGAGAAGCAGTAAACTGATTGGGCCCTTCACTAATCCAATGCAAGGTGAAGAACCCAAGGAATCGTCCATTCCATAACGTCAAACGTCACCAAAGAATGCTGAAGATCAAATTTCTGAAGAATCATCTGTGAAAGAGGCTACTCAAACAAAGAAAGAATGGTGAAGAAGATGTCATGACATCCGACCCCAACATCAAGGATGTCGCAACAAATGTCTCAACATAAAGAGACACCACATCTTAAGAACATCCAATGGAAGAAGATCCAAAGGATGCACAGGAGAAACTCGCCTCAAAAGATGAAGAAGAAGGTTCACAATCTCTAGATGTCATAGAGATTGATGAAGAAACAGAGAGCGAAGAACTTGCTCCAAGAAGAACTCAATCAGTAGCTGATAGAGTGAAAAGAAGCAGAGGCAAGAAGGTGGAGATTCCCAAGTCATTCTTGGAAGAAAGCTCTCAGAAGAGGAAGCCAGAGTCCTCAAGTGAGTTTGAACTTGATGTCGAAGACGATGTCCCAGACATCATATCAAAGAAGAGAAAAGTTGCATCCTCAACATCCTTCCACACTGAGGATAATGAACAGAGGTGGAAGATAGTAAGTCAGAGGAGAATGGCTACTGAGAGGGAACTAAGCACTGAAGCACTCTCTTACAAGGAAATCACTACACTCCTTGAAGAAGCCAAACTCATGAAGACTGTGCTAGGAGTTGGCAAGTGCTGTGAAAGGCTGGTTAGGGAGTTTGTGGTTAATCTCACTGAAGAATGCGCTGAAGAAAGAAGTGATAAATATCACAAGGTTCAGCAAAGAGAAAAGAACTTTAAATTCTCTCCAACTGCAACCAGCAAAATTCTGGGAAGGAGTGCTGAAGCTGAGAGCAAGAAAAGCCTCTCAATGGACAAGGTTGCTGAGGAAATTACTGCAGGCCAAGTTGAAAGTTGGCCCAAGAAAGGACTGTTACCAACGTCAAAATTAACAGTCAAGTATGCCATGCTCAACAAGATTGGCACAGCTAATTGGGCCCCAACAAGTCATAGCTCAGGTATATCTCCAAATCTGACAAGACACATATACCTCATTGGTACAGGAAAGAAATTGGACTTTGGGAAACATATTTTCGAACAAACAATGAAACATGTAGAAACCAGTGCAACAAAGCTACCAATAGCCTTTCCCTGCTTGATTACTGAGTTAATACTCAGCCAACACCCAAGCATTCTGCTTCCTGAGGAGTATGAAAGTAAAAGACCTCCACCAATATCCTTCAACCGCAAAGTGTTCGCTGAACCACATGTCCCAGACATTGTGCTCAAAGAAAAGGAAGCAGCTGAGTCCTCCGCTCCATTGGATAGAAGCTCACAAAATAAAGTACTGGCTGAGCTAATTCTAGTTTCTAAGGAGTTAGAGGAGACAATCAAGACAAGCACAGTAAGGAAAGTCTGTGTAGACCATCTGATCAAGCAGCTGACAAAGAAAATAGTTGAGAATGAATGAGTTGCTCAAGCTGAGGCTGAGCAAGAAGAAGAAGATTGAAGAACAGACTTTGGGTAATAGGAAAATAAGTACTTATATATTTTTCCTTTTTTCTGTTCATCTTCTGGAAGTATTGTGGTCTACCAAATGTCCTAGACATTAGAGACTTTGTCATCCGGCACCAAGTGTGCACTTTTGTAAGCTGTATCGTTTTCTTTTCAATCAATGAATATCTTTCCTTTAACCTTTGACAAATTATGGTAAAAAGGGGGAGTAATAATTGATGATAAAGAACAGCTCTTTGACAAGTAGAATCATTCTCTTTTGTTACGGATGAAAATAGCAAGCTTTAAAAATTTAAAAACTAAAAAGCTATGCTAAAATAAGTGTGTCCAGAGCATAATTAATATGCTAAAATTGAACCTCTAAGAAGTCTAGTGAGTCTTGATCACTCTGATTAAGTACTTTCCGCTGCAACTCAAGACTTTGGTTCACTAAGTCACTAGGTATCTCATCCCTGGACTTAGAAAATTCATTGTAATGGATCATATGAAAACAAGACTAAGACTGTCTCATACTAGAAAAGGTTCATCACACATTCAAGATTGAAGAAGTCTTGAATATTGAAGACATACATGATTCTGAAGATCAAAGACAATGAAGACCTGAAGATTTCAGAATTGAGGATTGCATCAACAGAGATCAATTTGAAGATTGAAGAATTTGAAGATTGAAGACTGAAGAGTGCACATTCAACAAAGTGGTTTGTCGTTGTTTTAGCCATAATTTGCCAAAGGGGGAGATTGTAGTTCTTCTGAGATTGGCTGCATCATAAGGCTAAAACAACTTGGTCAGAGTGACTTAACTGAAGCACCAATGCAGAAGTAATTAAGTCTAAACCACTTGTGCATATTGAAGATGTGCAGATGCAACATGTTGAACAAGATGTCCTAGACATCTTGTTACTGGGTTCAGAGCATGCTTAGGCAGCATGTCGAACAAGATGTCCCAAGACATGTGGATAGGACATCTTGACCCAGTTCAGCTTAAAAGATAATGCTCATCCATTAAGCATGCGTGTTTGTTTTAATTTGAATAAAACGCGAATCTTTTAGTAACAAGCTGAGATTATGATTAATGATAAAGTTTGTTATTAATCCTATTATGTGTTAGATACGATTGGATTCGTATTTAATTAGTGGATAGTGATTGATTCTTTATCTTTGTGGAGTTTGTTTTAAAACTAATTCTTATTTGAGTGCATTTGAAAGACTGAAGATTATCTGAAGAATTGCACGCCTATATAAAGGACTCAACATAGAGCTTAAAACTCAACCCACAATAACTGAAGATTGTGAGTCCAAAGCTTTGTGCCCACTGTGCAAAACATTAATAGCTCTTAGTATCGTTCTTGGTACTTTGAAGCTTTGCGTCGTTGAATGTTGCCATTCAACTTTGTCTTTTAAACTGAGAAGTTTAAAATTGTTTCGTCACTTGAGATTAGTGATTAGAGGGAGTTGGATAGGTTCTCATATTCAGGGGGAGTTAGCCCTTGAGTAGAAGATTACTAGGATTAAGAAAAGGCATAGATGCCAAAAGGTGTTTGGTGTGGTTGTAAGACTAAGTATTGATTCGGAGTAGTAGTGTTCACTTCTTGAATTGGTATCCTCAAGAGTAGAGCTGTTTAGCGCCGAACTGGGTTAACAAATTACTGGTGTTATTTATTGCTTTTATTTATTTCAGTACTGCAATAAATCGTGATCCTCATAACCAGTTGTCTAACCAGTTCTTTAAGACATCTGAACTGCAAACACATTGCCTTAAATATTGTGTACGACATATGTCCTGCTAAATGCAATTGCTGATGTTAATCGTATGATAAAAAAATGGTTTGGGTTATTAAACTCTCGAGTTTGAATGCTTAAGTAGAAGTCGTTGTATAAAAAATATATGTTTGGTTGAGATTTCCTATTACATGAAACTGTGTGAAGTAGCTACAACAGGCGATATGAGTTCGAGTAACACAGACTAATCTCTTTCACTACATCCAATTTGCATTAATTAATCACTTTTTATTACTTAGTCGCAATACCCATTAATATAATCACGTAATTGCACAAAGATTTGTAATTATCGTGTCTTGGCGATTTTTTGCAAGAGAGTATATTGAAGTAAAATATGAAATATTAAACACTCGGTACAAGTAACATTTGGAATTTGTTGGTATAAAAAAAAATATTTGACATATATATGATCAATAATTATAAAACTTAATAACTTGTTATAAATCAACGTGTAGTTTGACAAGCACAAGTTTAATTTGAATACAAGAAAAATACAAGTTTAACTTATAAGACATATATAAAGCAACAATTGTCAATTGGAAAGAAAAAAATACTACATGATTTCACACAACTTCACTTCAATGCGTACTTGAAGATACCAGGAATATGGATATTCATGAAATAATCTTCCCAGTCAATAATTATGGGGTCAAAGTAAAACAAATTCATTTCTACACCTCCTTTTTTTGCAGCCAATAACAACTTTTTTGTATTCATGTCATCAAATCTGTGTGCAAAATAAGTATTTGATCTTAGTAAATTAATGAATATTAAACAAATGCTATAGTATTATATTTTAATTTTGTTGCTAAAATTTGTATTTATCAACTTACATTCCATTGAAGAACAAGTAAGGAAGGTAAAGATCAACCAACCGCATAACAGTACTAATTTTCTTGTTAAGTTCAAGGTATATTCCCTGAAAATATTGGCATAGAACTATATTGGCCACCTTTAGTCCCTGTTATATGCAAACTTTGTTAGCGCATTGTTGCTATATGAGAAATTACACTCATCACATTTTACTTTTAACAACAAAATAAAAAATATTAAGAAATTGAGTATAAAGACTAATTCAATCCATATATAATAAGTGTAGTTCTTCTGACATTGGCTGCATCATAAAACTAAAACAACTTGTTTAGAATGACTTAGCTAAAGCATCAATGCTAAAACAATTAAGTTTAAACCACTTGTGCATATTGAAGATGTTCAGATGCAACATGTTGAACAAGATGTCCTAGACATCTTGTCACTGAGTTCAGAGCATGTTGAAGCAACATGTCGAACAGGATGTCCTAAGACATGTGGGTAGGACATCTTGGCCCAGTTTCAGCTTAAAAGACAATGCTTATCCATTAGCACGCGTATCTTTTCAAATATGAATAAGGTCCGAATCTTTAAGTAACAACCTGAGATTAGGATTAATGATAAAATTTGTTATTAATCCTATGTGTTAGATACGACCGGATTCGTAATTACTAATTTGTGGATAAAGATTAAAATCAAATTTTTTATCTTATGGAGTTTGTTTTAAAACTAATTCTTATTGTTATGCATTTGAAAGATTGAAGATTATCTGAAGACTAGCACGCCTATATAAAGGATTCAATGTAAAGCTTGAAACTCAACCCACAATAACTGAAGATTGTGAGTCCAAGACTTTATACCCACTGTGCAAAGTAATAGTAGCTGAAACTTAGGTTCTAAGGTTTAGTTGCTTGTTGTTGTTGAATGGTTGTTTTAAACGACAAGTTTAGTTCGATCACATGGGATTAGTGATTAGAGGGAGGTGAGTAGATTCTCATATTCAAGGGGAGTGAGCCCTTGGGTAGAAAAACACTAGGATTAAGAAAAGGCATACATGCCAAAAGGTGTTTGGTGTGGGTTGTAAGACTAAGTATTGTTTTGAAGTAGTGGTTTTCCTTTCCTGAATTGATATCCCTCAGAGTAGGAGTGGTTTGCATCGAACTGGGTTAACAAACAATTGTGTCGTTTATTGCTTTGTTATTTACTTCAGTATACGTTACTAGTGGTCCAAGTAACCAAGTGTCGAACCAGTTGTCTAAGACATCTGAACTGTCACACAAGTTGTCCTAGTCATTGTGTATGACATCTATCCTGTTAGAGAACAGAATTTCAATAAGAAGACATTATTTAGGAGCTCAGAAACTATAGTTGATTTCTAATTAGCATAAAAAGAAACATAGAACTTTTGTGTATTCTACATCTCACATTAGCATATTGTCGCTTGTCCGTTTTTTATAGGTATTTTTATTAAAACTTCTCATTGTGTAATTAATTTGTATATATAAATATTACTAAATTTCTGTTTGTATTTATTGTATGCATGTGTAAATTACACACAATTGTTTTTTTAAGATGCAAATGTTAATTTATTAGTTGTTATGTCTATATTTGCTTAATAACTAAGATTTGAATTTTGATTTTAAACTCATTTAACATTTAGCACAAATCGGTTGTGTAACTCATAAACATTCAATTTTAAATTTACAACGGAGATACATGTGTAATTTGACGAGACACCAAATCAAAATCTTGTACAAAATAGAGGAAATGTATGTGTCATTTAACCATACCATAGAGTATGCGAGTGGGATTCAATGAAACATAATTAGAAGAAATATGAATGGTGGAAATTAAGGATTTGAAGTAATTAAGTACCTTTAAAGGAAGTAAGTAACGTATGAACATGTATCTGCGGAAGCTAGCCAAGTTGCTAACCATAGTAACTTTGTCGACTTTAACTGGTTTTCCATCCTTGTTTATCCATGGTTTTTCCGTGAAATATTTAAAGTTATACTCTCTAAAATTATGATATGTTATTGGATTTCTAACCGAGGAACCAACATGATATATTATATGATCATCACTAGGTTGATTTGCATGAGCCATCATGGCTACTATAATTGCATTCACCACCATGTCTGCTGGTATCTATTCCAAATTCAACATCAATTGTTGAATCAATATGTGAAATTGATAAAAAAAATGTTTCATTAATAGCTTATATACAAAACCATAACAAGAAAAAAAATTGGTAACTAACCACATCAAAAACTGCATCGAGATCCGCCATGAAACTTGTTAATTTTCCTTTACCATAAGCAACAACTATACTGTCTATGGTTCTGTAGAAAAAACTTCTAATATAAGAAACATGGTAAATAATTAAGATTCAAACCTTTACACGAAATCCGTCGAAAAATTGCACAATTTTAGTAGTGTGTATTAGAAAAAGTTAGAATACAAACTAAACTTAGAAACATAAATAAAATTTGTCTCTAATCGTTTTACTAGTTAGAGATAATAGAAGTTAAGAGACCGATTTTTTTTTTTTTTATTTCTTTAACTAATTAAACTTTTTTTAATAGGATATTCATTCTAGTTTAAAATATAAGTACAAGTTAGTCAAAAAATTTTAGGTAATTGGTAAAAAAAAATTAAATTAAATTCATCAACTTTCTCTTACCATTTTTTTTAATATTTGAGAATGTAGTAACATCTAATTAGATGATTTACCTTAATCCTTCAACCCAACCAGGGAAAGGTTCTCTATAAGTGCTAGTAACAATAGTTGGACGAACAATGACAACAGACATATTTCCTTTAGAAGTTTCTACAAGCATTTCTCCCATTGCTTTTGTAAATACATACGTGTTTGGCCATCCATATTCAGTTGCTCTGAAAGTTAATGAAGATACAAACAAACATATTCAACTTTTTGTATTTCTTGGAAATTAGAATAGATGGTCGTTCAAAATGTCCACTAAAAAATTTAATGAGTTCATATTCCATGTAACAATTGTGTATGACACATTTATTAATCTTTCTTGTTAGGTCTAAGTCGACGATTGAAAATAATTTGACGATGAAATGGTGAAAGTGTAATATGAGTAGAACCATCTCAAATTGATTGTCGAGATTAATTATATGTGTAATCACATATTGTTTAGTGCAATGAATCCAAACTCCATTATTAATTTTATTACCTTTCCATACCAAAGTCCTTCATTTCTACTTCAATGTCTTGTTCAGTTGCTCCGTCTGCTCGAAGTTGATTTAATTTCTCTTCCACCAATTTTTTTTCCATATCAATGTCTAGTCCGGGAGCTCCATTTAGTGACACTCCGAAGCGATGAGGATCTTCTAATATGAGTCCTCCTCTCTCGCCACACACATAAGCTGAAAGCGGCATAACAATGACAAGAAATTTTTTAAAATTTTATTCAAAACATACTTGTATGGACATTTGAGAAAATTATTATGAATTAAAGGGACACTAGAAACAATTTTACCATTGTTTTTCTAGAATTTTTGAAATTAATCCTTGAAGATACAAGATCTCAATCTCTTAACACTAAACAAACTCTCTGATCAGAGACATAAAACATACTCTTTTTCTAAAAGAATTATATACTAGCTTGTATTCAAAGTAACACATTTTCTATTTAAATACAACGGTATGTCAATGTAAGCATATATACATTTATTAGATAGTAAATTCAAGAAAATATAAGTGGTCATAATTAAGTTGTTGCAACAACTCTGATTAACAAACACATATTTATTGATACACATATTTGGTTATAAAATGTTTGATTTTTATGATGATTTGACTTTATTATGTAGATGGTAATCACTTGTTCCAAAAATTGATCTATTTTATAATTTTACACATATTAAGAATAGTATATAAACGACGTGAGAATTATTTTTACTAGATTACCTTAATTATATCAAGAACTCCCTCTAATATCAAATATATACAAATTGTACATATATTTTGTACTTTCAAATATAAATAAATTTAACTACTTTTATTTTATTTAATAATATTATTCCTAAAATACCTTTCAATTATTGTAAGTTTGATTTTTGAATGACTCTTTTGCTTACATGGAACAATTAAACTACTTTTGAAGGTAATACACTTATTTTTTATTTATGAGATTAAAAAGTTATTAAAATTACAGATCTTTTTTAATAAGTCTAAAGACAGATATTATTTTTTGTAATAAAGACAAAAGTAATATTTATTTATTTAATATGAAAAATGCTAAACAAGTGTCCCAAAGACACTATTTAACATGATCCATTTAATATTACCATATATAGTGTATATAAGATATTAAGTTGATAGTGCTACATGAGATATTAGAGCCCGTTTGGATTAACTTACTTTTTTAGCTTATGCAATATAAATTAAGTTTTATGCTATTTTATAAGTTTACGTTAGTAAAAATTGTATTTTGATAAGCTATTTTATCATAAACTACCTAGACAAACTTATAATAATACATAAAAATCTCATAAACTCAAAAATAAATTAAATCAAACGTACCCTTAATCAACATCATATCAAAAGTTGCAGTTTTTTTTTCAAATAATTTATATAATGTGAGACGGAACGAGTAATATATATTATGGGTGGGCAAATATACTAACCTGTTGAAACATGAACGAGCACCTTTAGTTTAAGACATTTTTTTGCAAAGCTCATGACATATTTGACTCCTAATGTGTTTATACCCAATGCAACATCATATCTGCGATTAATAGCATTTAATAAATGATTGAAATTTTGTCAAAAAAATATATAAATAATTGAAACAAAAAATGTACAACTTTTAACCATAGATAAATTAACAACAAGTGTGAATAAATACATAAAATTTTGATTTTTATTTTTTGTCATTGGTGTGGAGTATTCACCATTTTCACTAATAACTAAATTTTGTTTAAAATATTGGCCGAATCACCTTTAGTGGAATCTTCCCTTTCAATCACATATTTTTTATACACAAGACAAGATTCAAACTCGAAATCTCTTAGATGATCTAAGTTGAGTTCACTCAAACCAACATAATGTTGGTATACAATGTTCTAAATTATACCTTTCATCAAATTTAGTTGTTGCAGCCAAATTAACTATAACATCTGTTTGATTGCAAATCTCCTCCTCTAATACGGAGTCCTTTAAATTTAAGCCTTCTTGAGAAATATCTCCGGGCACTAGAGTCGTCTTTTCAAAGACAAAAGAATTGAATTTTGCACCTTGATTTTCCTTCAGCAATTTAAACAAGTCTTTCCCTACAATCTACATGGTAGACACAAACTTATTAAGCATTGCATCGTGAAAACATTAATAAAAATGTATTAGGTGAGTGATTTTTGGGGAGCTTGGTTGCACAAAGCTTAATGTACACAGGAAGAAAAAAAAACTAAAGAATTGTTTGTTGTATTCTCAAGTGTGTTGTTATCATGTTAATTGAATTCTACTTGTTAATGAAGTTAATTAATTGGTTGAATCAATCTATTTTAATTTACTTATCTTTTAGCTAAATTCAAATAATCAATATACTTTTCTTTAAGCGGGGATGATCTAATAATTTTATAAGTGAGCAATGTTTAAACCTTTTTTGTATGTTTTTTTTTTTTTCTTAAAGAAATATTGTATGTATATGGTGGTTTTTTGTTTAATATATACTCCTTATGAAAGTGATCTTTTTAGAAAGAATAAAGATCTTTTTAGAATTTTGCACGTTAATTAAGAAAGAATAAAGATTGATAAGTTAAATTATTTTCATCCGTATTGAGAAATAGAAAATTCATTTAATATCTTTTGTAAGAGTATAACAGTCCGTTTGAATTTGACTTATTTTTAAGCTTATGATAATAGTTTATGCAAGTAAATAAATTTTTATGTTAATTCATAAGTTTTCACTGACAAAAATTGAATCTTTATAAGTTGTTTTCTCATATATACATAAAAGTTTATTTATTTGCATAAACACAAAAAAGTCAATTCAAACATGTCCTAAATGGTAAAATATCATTATTTATACTTTGCTTTTTTAAAAGAATAAAAGTTTGGAACAAAACTAAAAAAATTAAAAGGAAGACTAAGTTTATTTATTTATTTTTGAAAGCCTAAAACAAAAAGTTTAACAGTCTTACCTTTTGACCGACTCTGCCTTTAAGAACCAAAGGCTTAGAAGAAAATGAAATATATAAAATGAAAACAATTGTGTCTAAAATAAATGAGACAATTCCTTATATATATAAAAAATAAAAATAAATGAGACAATTTTTGTATAATTAGGGGTGCTCAAATCCAATACAATCCAAATAAAAACCGCAAACAGATCTAAAAAAACCGAAAACCGAAAAAAAAAAAATGAATATTTTTTGATGTGTTTGGATGTCCCTTTTGTAAAAATTGCTGGATCAGATCGAATTTTGGATTGACTTTTCAAAACCGATCTAAACCGAACTAAACCGCATGCATATATTTTAATATTTATTTATCTTTTTATTAGTATGAATATATATTGCATTAACCTATTTATTTTTTCATTTTAAATTTTGTAAATACTATTTGTTTGTTTAATTTAGTCTATTTTTTATTTTTGGACATATTTCAAATATAATTGATAATTGTCATTTCAAAATATTAAGTTGGCTTAAATATTAAGTAGGCTTATATTATATGTTATATTTTACAACAAACTTAATATTTATTTCGTCAAAAAAGTTAAATAATTATTTTATATTGATTTTTTATAATATTAATATTTAATAAAAAGATTATAATTTATAATTTAGATATTCAAAAACCGATCCAAATTAAACCGCATAAAATTGAATCGGATTGGATCAGATTTTTTTATTTGTCATCTAAAATCAAACCAAACCGCAAATAAATTTATTTTTGGATCAGATGAGTTTTTGTCTCAAAACCGATCCAAATCGAACCACGAGCATCCCTACCTATAAGGCGTATTTTTTTACCTAACATTATTATTTATATTTATATATGGGGCACATTAGAGTTGAAAGTATTAAGGTGGATAATCTTTAATACATTGAAGAATTTATACATACTCCGATTTAAAGGTTGTGTTTTGATAAAGAAATCATTATAAGAAATTTGGAGCACACGCTAGAAACATGAGGAAAGAGGAGAAAAAAAATTGGGGGGGGTTCATTAGATATTTGGGAGGTGCGCGATAAATCTGAGAGGGAGAAAAACAATTTTTATTGTTTATGTATCATACATAAAAAAAAAAGACTTATGTATCATAACTTGTCCCGATAAATTGACAACAAAAACACAAATGTTTAAAGTGAACTATTGCATGCATTTTTTGAAAACAATAAAAGTTTGAAAATAATTAAATTGTTTATATCATTTTCAAAAATGCACCATTCTTATTTAACATTTCGTCTTCTTTTCATAATAACGATTCACTTCATTTATTAACAAGTTGAATAAACATATTTGACAAAAAACTGAAAATAGAAAAAAAAAATCACAAAGTAAATGGAACCTTATGTATTATAATTTTAAAGAAATTATTAAAATAAACAAACATTATAACCACCTCTGTGCAAAAACGTTGAGTAGCAGATTCAGAATCCTTAGCTCTTAAAAGAAGAAAAAGCTTCTTCACATTAGGTTGATCTCTCAATATCTTTTCCACAAAAACTGCAAAATAATATACAAGTAAACAAATACATATACTAACTGGTTATATCATTTGTCAAAGAAAAAAAAAAGTTATATCAGAGTTTGAATGCATGCACTATATATATATATATATATATATATATATATATATATATATATATATATATATATATATATATATATTAGACACAACATAGAGAGGGAGAAATATTTACTTTTTGCAAGGAAGCCTGTAGCACCTGTGACTAAAATAGTTTTGCCCTCAAGAAATTGCAGTATGCTTCCCAACTCCATTAGAAATAGGAATAGAAAAATTTATGTGAAATGTTATGATATTCAATGGAATCAAAGAACAGTGATGATGTTGAAGAATTATAATAAATGCATAGATAGTGATATACTATATATGTCTTTATATAGAGATGACACATGTATACTATATTATTATTAAGAGGTTTTTAGGTGGGACAAAATAATGTAAGATGAGTCAATGTTTGATGCTAACAATACTGTCTCCATCTTTCAAGAAAGATGTTTGGTTTTTCTTCTCATCCTAATATTTATCGTTGATTGAAAATAATGGTTAAGGAAGTTAAAAAGAAAATTTTTACATCAAAAATAATATCTTTTACTATATTTTAAGAATATTGACTATATATACAAGTTTTAATATAACTTTATATATTTTGTTTCTTTAACTAATGACACTAGTTAGTAATTTTATTATGAACCACGAACTCTTTCACGAATATCTGACACAATACGGACACCGACACGTCGACACCGATAATTTAAAAATCATAGGACTCTGACACCGCTACATATTTTTATTTATTTATTATAATTAAATAAAATAGTAATACTATTTATATATGATCTCAATTACTATATTAAAAAGTTCTAAAATGAGATATAATAGTATTTGATTTTTATCTTAACTTATCCATTTATATTGAAAAAGTTAAAAATGCTGCAATCAAATTTAATATCTTTAACTCCCTCGTTAATATGTTTCATAAATCACATCATTGTTTCGACACATCTTTGATGCATTTGCGATGTGTATAATGGTAACTAAAGTGTGTTGAAGCAATGAAAAAGTAAACATGTTTTGAGACAATATACTATGTTTGAGTTGTCCGACACATGTTATATAAGTGTTATACAATTGTCGAATATCGATCTAAGAATATAGAAGCAAAGGAAAAAGAACAAAAGTTTTATGACACTTATCTGAATTTTTCGGCACCTGTCAGACACTGCGACACACTTAATTTTAAAGGTGTCTGTGCTGAATAGATATTTTCCATAAAATGAATAGATGTACAATTGTATATGGATAAGGTGATAATTGATATAGTTATGAATTTAAAGAGGATCTAATAAAGGAACAAAATTCTTCACTTTTAAAAGAGTTTTATATTTAGATATTACTCATTCTTTGTTATGGTAAATGGTAGTATTACTTATTTCAATATTCTAAATCGTGTATATTTATCGGTCGGTTTAGTGGTGATTGACGCTGAATTTGGTAGGGAGGACCACGGTTCGATCCCCGCAACTGCAACTGAAAGAGGGCTGAAACCACTTGATGTCAGAACTGACCCCCGAACCAGATTAAACTTGCATGTGGTGAAAACCAAAAAAAAATCGTATATATTTAGGATAAAAAGTTATTCTGTTCAATCTCATGAAATAATATTTTTAAAATGAATATAATTAAAATTGTGTTGTTAAGTCCCTTTTTTTGTAATAAAAAAATGTTCTTATTTTTCAATAAATAATCAAACACACACATGCATGTAAATATGAATGGTAATGCAAATTTGTTATTATAATCATAACTTTAAATGTTGCGTAAGGAAAAAAAACTCTGAAAGTGTGAATTCAATCTCTCTACTTTAATTTGTTGGTCACCTACACATGCAGCATATGCTACAATAAAATCGGGGACAAACTATGCAGCAAATAGTATTCAACAAGTAGAATTTTCTAACATTATTTTCAACCAAATCATTACATAATAAATGAAAATTGTAAAGCTTTTTTTCTTTTCATTTGAAATATGAAGAGGGCATTAAGTAAATAGTTAAAAGAATAGTAATGCATGTGGTGCCGAATAATTAATGCAATTTAATTTTATATTTTTATCTTCTATTTTTTTTTTTAACAAGCAAAAATGATATATATATATATATATATATATATATATATATATATATATATATATATATATATATAAGGTAGACTACTCGTTTACAAAAAGTCACCAACAGAAACATTGAGATAGCAACAAACAGATCATATGAATCATACAAGGCCCAAGTATAGAAAAGGACTAGACCACCAGCTATGGCAGTTAGAGGCTAATGTAACACAATTTGCTTTCAAACACCAAAATGAAAGAAGCTTGATCTTGTCCAACAGCTGATAAGTAGAGCATGCTGAGCCTCGGAACACCCTGTGGTTTCTCTCCGTCCACACTACCCACATACACGCGAGCCAAATGAGCCGCAGAAAGGATCGTCGGGCCCGGAACACGCCTGCTGAAAAGGTAAACTAGACAAAGCGATCACGTAAGGAAGTGAACTCCACCACTAGAATGTCAATCCAAGATCGCACCAATGCCCAAATAGACCAAAAGTACCACAAGAGATAAAAAGATGATGCGTTGACTCCACCTCACCACAACCCAAAACGCACTGATGAGCTGCTGTAGATATGATGCCTCGAGTGACCAGAAGATTTTTTTATTATTAGCAAAGTGATTTTTTTTAAGCAGTTATTAACAAAGTGATAAATATTATTGAAATTAATATTTTATATACAACTCTAAGATTCTATATTTGACCTCATCAGATGATGATGTACAATCAGTTAGGAGTGTGCAAAATATCCGGTTAGAAGGTCCAAACCCATAACTGAATCCAAATCCATTTTAAAAAATCCGAATTTTGGTATATGGTTATTAATCAAACCATTTTCATTTGGTCGGTTATCCATCGAAATTAAAATTTTGGATTTGGTTTAAATTGGTTATTATATATCATTTTCAAATTTGTTTCTTTCAAAAAAAAAAAAAATATCCTTTTCAAATTTGTTTTTGTCAAAAAAAAAACAAACAAACAAGTATCATTTAATTAAAATTAATTCACACACAAACCATCATCATGTGCGTGTGATCTCTGCAATTGTGATTTGCGATGAACCCTGAATCCAAAATCTACAATAATCTTTCTAATTGATCTCTAATCGACAAATATTCTCTTCCAATCGAACAACACTGATTCTCTCCAATTTGTATACCATTATCTCGTTGGAATTGGAAAAAAGAAATCTTGAAGAAGGAATGCAAAGAATGAAAAAAAACAAACAAATATCCTTTTCAAATTAGTTTTTTGTCAAAAAAAAAAAAACAAACAAATATCCTTTTATTAAAATTAATTCACGGACAAACCATAACCATGTGCGTGTGATCTATGTAATTGTGATTTGCGATGAACCCTAAATCCCAAATCTCTAATAATCTCTCCAATTGAACTCTAATCGACAATATTCTCTTCCAATCAAGCCACACTCATTCTCTCCAATTTGTATACCTTATCTCGTTGGAATTGGAAAAAAGAAATCTAGAAGAAGGAATGCAAACAATAAAAAAAGAAAAGTGTATTTTTTTTACGATTTTTAATATGTTTTTCGTCTGCGTAAAAAAAAATCAGATCAAATTAATCGTTTATTAATCCAGTTTTAAAAATAACCAGTTAAAAATTGGATTTAAAAATTATCCGCTTTTAAACCAGTTTTATAAAAATATTTGGTTATGTAACATCCCCAATTTCTAAATTGCCTAATTAATTTAATTAGAGATTGTTTATCAAAAATTCAAATTAATCAAAGGTGATTAGTTAATTAATTCGTGAGAACTAGAATTTGTTAGCTCAATTATTCTACACAATTAGCACCTTAATCTCATGAGTGTGAATAATTAAGTTAAGAAATTCAAAACTCCCTCCTTGATGACTCACCCTTTCCCTTAAGACTACTCCACCCTCACTAATCAACACCTCATCAAGAGTGTGAGTCACACTTCCACCATGTGATTCTCTAACAACACCACATGCAAGACACTACTCACACAACTCTCTTGTAACTTAGAAAATCTGAAGCTCAACCCCTCTCCATTTCTCTCTTCTTCACGCCAAAAACAACAATCACAAGGGACTAAGTTCCAAAATTTTCAATTGCCATTAACACCAAGGCTTGGCCTCACTACTCACATGCAAACTATTCCACTTCAGAGATTCCCTTAGCTCAGAAACACTACCATTCCAGCTCTGAATCACAGAGATTCTAGCTCCCCACAACTCTCACATGTTACATAACAACAACACACCTTTTCTCACCCTTTTCCAAGCCAATAGCATCACATGCAGCCTTGAGATCAAACCAAAACGACCACTGTAGATTAATCAGAGCTAGACACTATAAATAACTCCAATCACTCAGCTCAATTCATCAAACAACAAAATCAAATTCGTAGTTCAAAAACTAGAGGGTTTCAAGTGTTCAAGTCTCCAATTCTGGTCTTTCTGTTCGTGGGGCTAGCTAGGAAGCTCTGTAGCTGTCTGTAGAGCTTAGTTAAGGTTAAAGCTCAATTTACAGGTGGGTTCTTAGGCTAGTTTAGTTAGAATTCCCTTAATTTATGAATTTGCATGTTAACTTAAGAAATTAGGAATTAATTGTGTGAGGAGAATTAGCTCCCAAAATCTCTTCTATTCTGTTAAATATTGATTATGTTATATATCTGCACTTTCTCAGAGTATGATTGTAGGTGATACCTTTGAAAAATGTTGAAATTCGCAAAACAGAGTCATTTCTGCCTTAACTCGCCATAGCGAGTTGCTAGCGAGCACTCATGGCGAGCTCAAGGTTCTGGGCTGAAGAACTTCGCCATGGCGAGCTCTAGCTCGCCTAGCGAGTTGTTTAGGTCAGTACCTGTAAGTTCGCCATGGCGAGCTTGTTAACTCGCTGTAGCGAGCTAACCCAGAATTGCCTCACTTTTTCTGTTTTTAAAATGAATGATCACTCGTTTTATATTATTACCTGAGAAAGATAAATTGCAGTCGTATAATGTATTTAATATTGTACGGGAAGTCAAGCACAATTCTGAAATTAGGGATAACTTAGAATTAAGTTGTATGCTCCCCGGATTTGGGATTTATTGGTAGCATATTAAGAACTTAGTGATCAGTCGATTAATTACATTAACATGTTATCAGTGTGGACTTCGTTTTAGATGTTCCATTAGAAAATTTATGTGAGCTTTATGCCGGAGCGCTTTCTGCTCGCGGATAAGGCGAACCCTTGAGACGTGCTCACCTTAGAGGGTTTGCGGTTTAAAATGAACAAGATAAACTTTGTGATACACCTTTATATTATTGCCTATGATAATTATGCTATGGATATAGATTATGATATGACTGATTAGGAGCCCCGGCTTTATAGCCTAGGAGGGTAGTAGAATTCACTGGGACGAAGTGACTGTCTCACCCCACTCCCTATTTGAAACAGGAAAACAGGTGGATTAGGTAAGCTGTGTTGTGGAGTAGCTGCTGCTGTTTGGAGGATCGCATTTTAGACTTTCTTGCTTTCTTCACTTTCTAGTCGTGTTGTTTTGTTTCCGCTGTTATTTATCTGTACTCTCGTGTATTTGGCACTTATGTGTGCAATAAACTTCTGTTGTAATAATAATGAATTCAGTACCTTTAATAATATTCCATGATTATTCTACATTTATATATGGGGTGTTATAATTAGTATCAGAGCAGGTCGATTCAGATCTTGCGTGAGTTCATTAGTATTACCATTCCAATCCCAGTAGTTGTCTAGTTTCCCTACATACGTTCTAGGTGTCATGTCACTTTAGGCCTAGCTAACTTGATTTGATATTGGCAGTTAGAGCGAAATGTCTGGAGCGAGACGAGGACCTGGAAGGCCACCAAGAAGGCATGATAGTGATGAGGAACCAGAAGTGTTCGGAGATCCTAATGCCAACATGTGGGCAGAGATGATGCATCAGCATCAGCAGTTTCAAGCCCAACAAGCGCAACAACATCAGGAGTTTATGACCATGTTTCAGCAGCACATGAATGTTCCCCCTCCTCAGAACTTGGGGTCGAGCGCTGCCTTCCGAGAGTTTTGTAGAATGAGCCCTCTAGAGTTTTATGGTGAATATAACCCCGCTAAAGCCAGGGAATGGTTGCAAAGGATGACTGGCATTCTGGACTCCATGACTTGCTCAGAGACAGATAAAGTAACCTTCGTCTCCCGCTTCTTCAGGGGTGACGCTTGCAATTGGTGGGAAGGTACCAAGCATTACATGGAAGCCAGCCATATGGAGATTAACTGGCAGAACTTCAGGCGTCTCTTCATTGGCCATTATATTCCTGAGAGCTACCAATTCCAGATGGAACGGGAGCTAACCGAGTTGAAGCAAGGTAGTCTGACGGTAGCTGAATATACCATGAAGTTCAACAAGTTGGTCCGGTATGTTGCTGATGGCGACGAAGCCCCTACTGAGGCTTGGAAAATGAAGAAGTACAGAATTGGGCTTCGGGCAGACATAGCTCACGACGTGTCAATGCAGTAGATCACTAGCTTTGGTGATCTAGTGCAGAAGAGCTATCATGCCGAGGCTGGTATTAGCAACATTCACAAAGAAAAGAATGAGGTGAATCAGAAGAAGAAGGGTTTGTTTGGAAAGTTTGGTTTGAACTTGAAGTCTAAAGGTAACTCCAGCATGGGCAAGCAGAGTCACTCTCAACGTTCGCCCAAGAACTGTTCAGACTGTGGATATCCTCACAGTGGAGAATGCATGAAAGGCAAGAATATGTGCTATTACTGCAAGCAACCTGGTCACTTCAGGAACGAGTGTCCGAAGTTGAAAAAGCACGGGGAAGCCAGTGGATCTGCAAAGAATAAAGGTCGGGTATATTCTTTAGACTGCAATGAAATAAGATCTAATAATGCTTTAATTATGGATGTATGTTTGTTAGGACAGTCTAAGGTCTTAGTGTTGTTTGATTGTGGAGCCACTAACTCTTTTATAGCCGTAGACTGTGTCATGCGGTTAGGAATTCCTTCTGTACCCCTCGTACCTCCAATGTCTGTCGCTGTCGCTACTGGCGGCAGAGTCACTTCAAAGAAAGTCTGTCAGAATTGTCCCATCTTAGTTGGAAGTAAAGTCTACCACATTGATTTAATCTGTCTACCTCTAAAGGACTTTGATGTCGTTCTTGGCATGGATTGGCTCTCAGCCAATACCGTGTACATCAGTTGTGCGGAAAAGAATTTGTTCATTCCTTCAGAAACCTCCGCAGAAAGTAGAGCCTTATCTGCTTTATTGCAAAACACTCACCAGATGATCTAGTATTTAGGTGCCAGTAGCAAGTTTTTCAGTGTCTTGTTCATTATTGATCATAAGTCTAGTTTGAGTCCTAGCGATATCCCTGTAGTTAGCGAGTATCTAGATGTTTTCCCTGATGATATTATGAGTCTCCCTCCCGAGCGTGAAATAGAGTTCTCCATAGATCTTGTTCCGGGTTCACAGCCCATCTCAGTTGCCCCTTTGTCGCGGTGATTTTTGAATGTCAAGCTATAGAGAAGCGTTGAATCACAAAACATTTAAATACACCACCGAGCTTTTTATTTTTCCGAAGAAGGGAGAAAAGTCCGTTAAAACACCCTAAAGAAAGAGATTGGGGTAAGGGGGTTGGTTACGCAAAGGGAAGGTATTAGCACCCTATACGTCTATAGTACTCTATAGGAACCTCTTGTATTCTATCTTAAGCGGTTTGTTTTTATGTGTTTGAAAATATGTATAAGATTTAGGGCTAATTGAGTATTTTATTGGGAAAATGAGTTTTGAGTGACAAAATGCACTTGGCTTGAGTTCCAAGGTTTTTATCTAATGAAAATGAGTTTTGAAGTTGAAAATAAGACTTGATTTGAAAAATCAAGTGTTTTCACCTAAAGAAAATAAAGTTTGATTGATTGAGGACTTGGTTTAAAATCCAAGTTGTTTTTTGAGAAAAAGTTTGATTAATGACTTGGTTTAAAATCCAAGTTGTTTTGAAAAACAGTTTTTGATAAGTGATATATTTTGGATATTTTTGAGAAGAGGTGTTGACCTCTATTTTTTGGCTAAAAAGGGTTAATGGTTCTAACAAGAGTTCTAACGCTTTAACTAAACAACCTAAAATATTTTAATCGCGCCTAGACTTTTTGCAACGACATATAGGTCGAGGTTTTTTCCTTTCTTCGGATTAACACATTAAATATACTAACGAGCAATAATAAGCGAGAATTTAAAGCACACAATACATCCGGGGGGGTAGCATGCAAAGGGGATTGAGTTAAATAAATAATAGCAATAAAGAATGACTGAAAATAAATCGCGCCAATAATGCGCATTTAAAATTACAACCGGGGGGGAAACATGCGTGGGGGATTTGAATAATAATAACAATGACATAAATATAAATAAATGGGATATGAAATTAAAGCATATAATATAATGTAAATGCTAGAGACGTAAACACAAAGCATAATAATCATGAAGCATAAAATGAACATAAAGCATGTAGTGAATAAATAAATGTGAGGTGAATAATAAAATATGAGTGGTGTGTGAAGCATGAAAGTGAATAACAATTAATGACGAAATTAGCACATAAAACACGAGAGTAAAAACAAACAAGAAAGAAGCAAAGAAAAACTAAAATCATCACATCATAACAAGATAAACAATTGAATGAAAGTAAACCAAGCAATGTCACACATATTTTCAAATTATAAACACATGCATTTATTTTCTAATTAAAATGGAAAAAAAGGAATTGAAAATTCATCAAAGCATACAATACTACCTCAAACCATGGAAACATTCCCACAATAAATCAAACATTTTCAAACTCACATACATGCATATTTATTTTTAATTGAATAAAGAAAACAATTTACAATTGCATCATATTATTAAGAATCGATCATATTAAATCAAAAATCTAGGATCAAATCATAGAGACAAAAATTAAACATATTATCAAACATAGGGCAAAGTTAATGGTAATTAAGAATTAAAACATCAAACAAGTCATTTAAAAACTAACATGTAAATTTCATAATTAATTAATACAATTAAAAACATAAAATAAATGAAAATCAATCATGTGATTAAGACAAAAATGAAGTAAAATCAGAGGGTAATCATCTACAAAAATTAATCAAGAGTTCATGGTATAACAAGAACATAAGACAAATAATTTATTAACATATTAAGCTAATTATTAACAATCAATCTTAATTAAATGGAATTAAAAGATAGCAAAAATATAACATGTGATCATAAATCCAAAGCCTAGAGCTAAGTCATAGAGACAACAATCAAGCATGTTAACAATCATATAATAATTTTCATGGCAATTAAAAGCATCAATTAAAAATTAATTAAAACCCTAACATGTGAACATTATAACTAATTAATACAATTAAAATGGAATCAAAGCAAAATAAATCAATAAAACAAAAAACAGAGAGTAACCTTCAACAAATATCATTTAAAAGTTCATGGCATGAAAAAATCAAAAGAAAATAAATTTCATATTATTTAAGGCTAATTATTAGCATTTAGACCTAATTAAAATAGTGTAAAAGACAAAGAAAAATTAAAATAATATATGATCAGGTATACAAACAAGATAAAAGTCCAAATATCAGTACGTCACTCATATTACATCATAGATCAAATAACACAAACATATTATCAAACATTAATTAAGTTAAACCTAATTTATACACTAATAAATAAGGAAAATGTAGGAAAAATATCAAATAAATGTTTTAAAAAATGATTTTGTGACATATCAGTTTTAAATTGCCAAAAATATAATTTAAAATTAAATTTGCATCTCAGAATAATAAAAATAAAATTTATACAGAGGGGGGTGCAAATATCAAAGAAAATAAAAAAAAAGGGGTGCAGTAGCAAAAAAGCCCAAGCCCACGCGCAGAGAAAAAAAATCTGAGGAAAATGTTGGCTGTGATTCAGTGTGACGCACATATGCGTGAGTACGCATTACAACCATTAGATCTTCCCAAGGAAGGATCAAACGGTCGTTTCGCCTTCTCACGTACGCCCTTGGATGAAAACAACGGCCTAGATTAAATCTGGGAATTTATGAGAAACACGCGTGCATACAAGCATACTAGGATCAGGTACGGACACATATCGTGGTCCTATCGTCTGACCACCGTCAGATCTTCATTTAATGAGATCTGACGGGTGCGATCAAAGGAACACACGCGCCGTGTGATGAATCCAACGGCCATGATTAAAACTGGGTAAGGACGGAGATTCACCCATGGATCATCATCTCCGTTGAGTCCTCGCCGTCGCCTGTGCCGTTTCCGGCTCCAGAGTACTAAAAAACGCCTAGAAATGCACGAATCATATATGGTTCTTCTCGTATTTTTCACAAGGAATCCAAATATGCAATTAGTTTCATGAAATAACACTTAGATTTTAAAAAACGAAGAGAAAAAGTTTTGAAAATTTCAAATCAAACACACAAACTAGCACGTTTCATGGCAAACTAACAACCCAGATAGCTTCATAGTAATGAAATAAGACGAAAGACATTAAAAAGGAGCAAAAAAGGGGGTGCAGTAGCAAAAAAGCCCAAGCCCACGCGCAGAGAAAAAAAATCTGAGGAAAATGTTGGCTGTGATTCAGTGTGACGCACATATGCGTGAGTACGCATTACAACCATTAGATCTTCCCAAGGAAGGATCAAACGGTCGTTTCGCCTTCTCACGTACGCCCTTTGATGAAAACAACAGCCTAGATTAAATCTGGGAATTTATGAGAAACACGCGTGCATACAAGCATACTAGGATCAGGTACGGACACGTATCGTGGTCCTATCGTCTGACCACCGTCAGATCTTCATTTAATGAGATCTAACGGGTGCGATCAAAGGAACACACGCGCCGTGTGATGAATCCAACGGCCATGATTAAAACTGGGTAAGGACGGAAATTCACCCATGGATCATCATCTCCGTTGAGTCCTCGCCGTCGCCGGCGCCATTTCCGGCACCGGAGTACTAAAAAACGCCCAGAAATGCACGAATCATATATGGTTCTTCTCGTATTTTTCACAACGAACTTTGAGCTTGAACACGAGCTCCAAAACGTCTCTGAAGCTTCAAATTGGAGGTAGGGTTTTTGTTCTGAAGGTCTTTAGAAGGTTATTAACATGTTAATTGCAAGAAAACAATGAGAATTTCGTGTTTGGGAATTTTTGTAAAAGTGAGTAAAAATGGGTTGTTCTTCAGCTGCCTCCTTCTCCAAAATCACCCCCTTTGGCTCTGAAAAACGTGTGTATTTATAGAATAGGTTTAGGTTATGAAAAGAGTGATTGTGAGTGAATGAGAGGGGTATTCTTGAATTTTTGCAAAATGGATATTTTGTGATGATGCTCAATCAAGAGTACAAGTGTATTGATCTGATGCAAATGGCATTTTGAGGTATATTCTGAGATCAAATGGTTGGGAGATGATCATGGGATTTTTGGGATTTATTTGATGAAAGAAATAATTTTAAACCAATTTAAAACCATTTTTGTAAATAAATAAATATGTGGAAAATGAAAATATTTATGAGCAAGGGCAAAAGTGTCCATTTTTAGGGTTTATAAAATGCATGAGTCAAGTTGGAAATAATTAAAAAAAGTTTGAATAAAAAAGGTTACTTGTTGGTGAAGAAATGAATTTTTGAATTTAAAATGTAAATATGAACATAATAATATAATATATAAAATAAAAATGCAAATGAAAATTAAAATATTTTTTGTCATGCTCATAACATATAAAAGTGATGGAGATGAAATTATAAATAAAAAATTATGATGAAATGGATGAAAAAGGAGATTACTTGCAAAAGAAGTTACCTCAATATTTGAAATTTTGAAAAGGGTAAAATAGGAACAAAATCAGGTTTATGAACAAATTATGGTACAAGAGCATATTTGGAAATTTATGGTGCAAGAAAAAGATCAAAATGTCATGTAATTAATTATCTAAAAATGAAACAGTTAAGCAGCGTAAACAGGATAAAATACTATTTTTTAGCAATTTTAAATTAACAAATAATAATAATGTGATGAAAATTAACATGCTTAAAATGAGCCAAAATTAAATGAAGAAATTAGGGGTGGTCAAAAAATGGGGTATGACAGATGCCCCTATTTAAGTTTCTTCTACCGGAAGTTCGAAAGAAGAAAAAGATGTTTTTGATATTTTTATTATTTTGAATGGACGGTAGAAGAGACTTAAATATAAAGTACGCCATTTTTTGACCGACCGGACATGGAATGGCATGATGGTATGCTATGAATGCTATGCTCCGAGAATGCAAGATTATGCAGAGTTTATCTGACAGGCAGGAGACAGACTCACTGGGGAACATAAATAATAATGATGAAAGCGGTAAAGTCCTGTAACGGACAGAGGTAAAGACAGAAAGCAATAAAGTCCTGTGAGCGGACATAAGCAATAAAGTCCTGTGAACGGACATAAGCAGTAAAGTCCTGTATCGGACAGAAGTAAAGACAGAAAGCAATAAAGTCCTGTGAACGGACATAAGCAGTAAAGTCCTGTATCGGACAGAAGTAAAGCCAGAAAGCAATAAAGTCCTGTGAACGGACATAAGCAGTAATGTCCTATGAACGGACATAAGTAAAGACAGAAAGCAATAAAGTCCTGTGAACGGACATAAGCAGTAAAGTCCTGTGAATGGACATAAGTAAAGACAAAAAGCAATAAAGTGTTTACCAATCTCTTGGATATGGTAAGGATCTGACCAGGAAACTGAACTGTTAACTGACATTATGAAGGAACAAGACATGTTATGAAAGGAAAGAGCTAGATTGACCAGATACATCTGGGAATGACTTTTCTGGGGAATTTGAATGATAATTTGCAACATTTGCCACTTGAGATATATTAAATGATGAATGTCCTACATGTCTCATGAATACAAGTACATATATGTATGAATGGGTGCATGGATGTGAATGCATGTTTTGAACTGTTATTTGTATGGCGAGATTGACAACACTTGATGACAGACAAAGGAATGATGGGATCAATGAGACCGGCATATCTGTACGATGTTTCGTCAAATTCCTACCAGAAATGGTGTCCATGTAAATAAAACTTGCAGGGTAAACCCCAAGGGTAACACATCTTTCTTTCAACTAGTTCTCGGAGCCAGTTTCACAAATAAAGCCTTCGGTGGAAGTCGTCATTTCATACTCTGAATTGGACCACTCAAAACCAGCCATTGCTTTTTATTTTCCTTTTTTCTTTTTCTTTCTTTATCCCTAATTTTTGCCTGGACCGCCCTTTCGGGTTTTCAATCCACCGGGATGCTCATTTTTGCCTAAGCCGCCCTTTCAGGTTTTCAACTTAGCGAGCTATTTTTCTTTTTTCTCTTTTTTCTTTTTCTTTTTTTTTCTTCGCAATGGCTGCATCTGCTTCTTTGAAATATGTCCACATTTGAAGTACTGTTGTAGCATGCTTATGTGACTCAAGAGTGTAAGAGATGTTTGTCATTTTATATTTCCAAAAGAAAAGACAAGCTTTTTAAAAAGGTTTGACATTATTTTTGAGTTATTTTTGCTTCAAGTATCTTAAAGTTAAAATAAAAGTAAAAATAAAATTATGAGTAAAATGAGAATTTTAAATAAAAGGCACAGGCTCAAGTTTGCGTAAAAGAGTGAAAATTGGCATAAAGCGCAATCCCACAGATCATTTAAAATTTAGAAAATGGTAATTACATGGGGAGGATACATCAAGTTCAATGATTACTATTTTCCTCAACAACTTTGAATTCCATCCTAAAAAACTACAACCTAAAATTGTCTGCTGACTGTAACATTCCAAGATAGGTGATGCATGTTCCGATGCAGTTACTTATCTTCTTTTCCTTAACTTTTGCATAGATCGCCTTTTCAGGTTTTCGACCTATCAGGACAATTATATATATATATATTTTTTTGTCTCTAATTTTTGCCTGGACCGCCCTTTCGGGTTTTCAGCCCACCGAGATGCTCATTTTTGCCCAAGCCGCCTTTTCAGGTTTTCGACTTAGCGAGCTATTCTTTTTTATTTTAGACAAAGTATTTCTTGACTGCATCGGCATTAACAGGCCGAGGGAGCTCATCACCATCCATTGTTGCAACGGTCATTGCACCACCTGAGAAATCTCTCTTAACAACATACGGTCCTTCATAATTGGGTGTCCATTTGCCCCTAGCATCAGTTTGAAAAGACAGGATCTTTTTAAGTACAAGATCACCTTCACGGAACTCTCGAGGTCGAACCTTCTTGTCAAAAGCTTGCTTCATCCTTCTTTAGTACAACTGCCCATGGCACAAAGCCGCCATACGTTTTTCTTCAATTAAATTCAACTGTTCATATCTGTTTCTACACCATTCAGCCTCAGTTAGTTTGGCTTCCATCAAGACTCTCATTGATGGAATCTCAACCTCTACTGGTAACACTGCTTCCATTCTGTACACCAAGGAGAAAGGGGTTGCCCCTGTTGAAGTACGCACTGAAGTACGATATCCATGTAAAGCAAAAGGTAACATCTCATGCCAGTCTTTGTAAGTAACCACCATTTTCTGCAAAATCTTCTTAATATTCTTATTTGCGGCTTCAATTGCACCATTCATTTGAGGTCGGTAAGGAGAAGAATTATGATGCTCAATCTTGAACTCCTCACACAAATCTTTCATCATCTTGTTGTTCAAATTCGACCCACTATCAGTAATAATCTTGTTAGGTACACCATAGCGACAAATGATATTATTCTTGATGAAATGGACCACCACCTGCTTAGTAACATTGGCATAAGACGCCGCTTCAACCCACTTGGTGAAATAATCAATAGCTACTAGAATAAAACGGTGTCCGTTGGAAGCCTTTGGTTCAATCCGTCCAATCATACCAATGCCCCACATAGAAAAAGGCCAAGGAGAAGAAATCACATTCAGAGAAATTGGTGGTATATGAATCTTATCTGCATAAATCTGACATTTGTGACACTTCCGAGCATGCTTGTGGCAATCAGACTCCATTGTCAACCAGTAGTACCCCGCTCTCAATATTTTATTGGCCATTGTGTGCCCACTAGGATGAGTTCCAAACGACCCTTCATGTATTTCGTGCATCAAAGAATCAGCCTCAGCTTTGTCCACACACCGTAGTAAAACCATGTCAAAATTTCTCTTGTACAACACATCTCCATTCAGAAAGAAACTGCTAGATAACCTCCTCAAGATCTTCTTATCTTTGCTGGATGCCCCAGGGGGATACTCTTGTTTCTGCAGGAACAACTTGATATCATGAAACCACGGCTTATCATCAATCACTTCTTCTGCTGTAAACACATATGCCGGTCTTTCAAGACAACGAATACTGATGATCGGAACTTCATTCGGATAATTAACTTGGTACATTGAGGATAAGGTAGCCAAAGCATCTGCCATTTGATTCTCATCACGAGGAATGTGATGCAACTCCACTTTGTTAAAGAAAGTCAACAATCTTCTTGCGTAATCTCTATAAGGAATCAGGCCAGTGTGGCGTGTCTCCCATTCTCCTTTGATCTG
Organism: Trifolium fragiferum; assembly: GCA_954870985.1. Classification (NCBI taxonomy): domain Eukaryota; kingdom Viridiplantae; phylum Streptophyta; class Magnoliopsida; order Fabales; family Fabaceae; genus Trifolium; species Trifolium fragiferum. The sequence goes on from OX940789.1 coordinate 20,180,253, forward strand.
ATTGATTACAAGAGCTGAGTTTCCATAGATGTCAATATTCTTGATCCTCAAATCAATTGCTTCTTCAATACCCATGATACAAGCTTCATATTCAGCAATGATGTTGGTACAATCAAACTGCAACCTGGCGGTAAAAGGAATATGAGAACCTTCAGGAGTAACAATGACTGCCCCAATTCCACTACCATAGACATTCACAGCCCCATCAAATATCAGCCCCCACTTGGATTCTGGATCTGGACCTTCCCCAAACAGTGGTTCATCACAATCTTTCATCTTCAAATACATGATCTCTTCATCTGGAAAATCAAACTTGATTGGTTGGTAATCTTCAACTGGTTGGTGAGCCAAATGATCAGCCAGGACACTACCCTTGATTTCTTTTTGAGCACGGTATTCAATATCATATTCGGACAATAACATCTTCCAACGAGCAATTCTTCCGGTCAAAGCAGCCTTCTAAAAAATGTACTTAATTCCATCCATTTTGGATATCAACCAAGTAGTGTGATTAATCAAATAGTGACGCAGACGCTTGGCAGCCCAAGCTAGTGCACAACAAGTCTTCTCAAACATGGAATACCTAGACTCACAATCAGTAAACTTCTTGCTGAAATAATAAATTGCATGTTCTTTTCTTCCGGTGTCATCTTGCTGCCCCAGCACACAGCCCATAGAATCTTCTAACACAGTTAGATACATAATGAGTGGCCTCCCCTCAACTGGAGGAATAAGAATTGGTGGTTCCATAAGATACTTCTTGATACTGTCAAAAGCTCTCTGACAATCCTTTGTCCAGACAATCTCTTGGTCTTTGCGGAGTAATTTGAAAATTGGCCCACATGTAGCAGTCATATGGGAAATAAACCTGGAGATATAGTTCAAACGACCAAGGAAACCTCTAACTTGCTTCTCTGTTTGGGGAGCTGGCATTTCCTTGATGGCTCTGACTTTATCAGGATCAACTTCAATACCCTTCTGACTGACAATGAAACCCAAAAGCTTCCCAGACCTAACACCAAAAGTACATTTATTAGGATTCAAACGGAGTTGATACTTTCTCAATCTCTGAAACATCTTCAACAAATACTCCATATGTTCTTCTTCAGTGCTTGACTTAACGATCATATCATCCACATACACTTCAACTTCTTTGTGCATCATATCATGAAACAGAGTGGTCATGCCCCTTTGGTAAGTAGCACCTGCATTTGTCAACCCAAAAGGCATTACTTGGTAACAGAAAGTGCCCCACGGTGTGATGAACGAAGTTTTCTCCCTGTCTTCAACAGCCATCTTGATCTGATTGTACCCCGAGAAACCATCCATAAAGGAAAAAACTTTGGATTTGGCAGTATTATCAACAAGTACATCAATATGAGGTAATGGGAAATCATCCTTTGGACTAGCTCTATTCAAATCTCTTTAATCAACACACATTCTGACTTTACCATCCTTCTTGGGAACCGGTACTATGTTGGCCAACCACTGAGGATACTCTGAAGTAATAAGAAAACCTGCATTAATCTGTTTCTGAACTTCTTCCTTAATCTTGAGAGCCATATCAGGATGAGACCTTCTTAATTTCTGCTTCACTGGAGGACATTCTGGCTTCAAAGGTAGACGGTGTTCCACAATCTCAGGATCCAAACCAGGCATATCTTGATACGACCATGCGAAGATGTCAACATATTCTCTGAGCAGCTCTACTACCCTTGCTTTGACTGATTCTTCCAAACCTGCTCCTATCTTAATTTCTCTTTTCTCTTCCTCAGTACCCAAGTTGATCAATTCTGTAACTTCCTAGTGAGGCTGAATGACCACATCTTCCCGATCCAACAATCGTCTGATCTCATTAGGAATCTATTCATCCTCCTCTTCCATAGCTTCATAGACTGGAAACTCAAAGTTGATAGAGGGTCTAGAATCATTGTACTCAACGGGCTTATTGATGTTAATTCTGCATATGATTGATGATTGATTTTATTTGAATAAGAATGCAAAATTTTTATTTGATAAAAATAATAAGAATAGAAAGGTGAAAAATAAAATATTCATGATTTGTTTTTTGTGTTACCATTTTCTAGAATAAAAGGATATAAAGAAAATATAAAAAAGTCATGATAAAAACGACGATTTTCATTAACATTGCTTGGGGCAGGACAAGAGGATTTTTCTTAAAAAACATAAAATGACAAACATATTACTTAGACAGAGGAATGACAGAAGGGACATCAACAGCAATCCAGTTGTGGCATATTCCTCCAGGAGTCACAAAAGATGGTGGTCATTCTTCGTCTTCATCTCCAATAACAGCATTGATCTCTGAGGGATTGTTGATAAAACCAGCACTGCGGAAAACATCTTCAAATGGCTCTCTCTTCCCTATCCAGGTAGAAGGAGTAAAACCCAAACCAGCTGTGTTCTTATTCTCTGACAACTGTAGTACCTTTCCCCAACCGGCAGTCTTGCCTTCTTTCACAGCCCTTTGTGCATCCTTCAAAGATGCCATAAATGTCTCAACTCTGATCGGACCTTTCTCCTCAAGGGAGAGTCCCTGAAACGCTGTACCGTCTGATTCATCCGCACCAATACATGAGAAATTTGATAAATGACTAATAAGCAGGGCTTCCTCCCCATTCACCACTACCAGCTTTCCTTCTTTCACATACTTCAACCTCTGATGTAAAGTGGATGTCACGGCGCCGGCCTCGTGAATCCATGGACGTCCCAAAAGACAACTATAAGCAGCTTGTATATTCATCACCTGGAAAGTAATTTGAAACTCATGCGGACCAACTGCAATAGGTAAATGCACCTCACCAATCACTGACTTTCTTGAACCATCAAACGCCTTCACAATCATGGAACTTGGCCTCATATAGGCATCCTTGTAGGAAAGTTTGTCTAGAGTAGTTTTAGCCATCACATTCAGAGACGACCCAGTATCAATCAACACATTGGATAAAGCATCTGACTTGCAATTAACTGACACATGCAACGCCAAATTATGATTTCGTCCTCTCTCGGGAAGTTCTTCATCACTGAAACTCAGATTATTACAAGCAGTCACGTTTCCCACTATACCTCCGAACTGGCTTAAAGTCACATCCTTCTCAACATAGGCTTGATCCAATACCTTCATCAGAGCCTCCCTATGGGCATCAGGACTCATCAACAAAGACAACATAGAAATCTTAGACGGGGTTTGTAACAACTGGTCCACTATCTTGCATTCACTTCTTTTGATTAGTTTCATCACTTCATCAGAATCTTCATACTCTCTTTCAACTGGCTTGCTAGGAACACCGACTGGTACTTTCTCAATCACAGGGGTACTTGGCTGTTGAAGAACTGCCCCTTGGATAACACGACCACTTCTCAGAATTCTGCTATTATCTGTAACATTGCTCAGTGTAGTCAAAGGAGGGATAGAGGTCTCCACTCCATTTTGTATCATGGTAGCTTGATATTTGTAAGGTATGGCCTTCTCAGAAGCGTAAGGCACAGATCCTGGCACACGAATTGTAAGTCTGGGAATATTACACTCTCCGCTGTTGTAAATCATCTCCAAACGATCAGCAGTACTAAGCTCTGGTGTAATACCACAAACCTCTTCAACTTTCTTTGTCACTAACAGCTCTCCTTTGTCCATCAAACCTTGGATATCTCTTTGAACTTGGGAACAACCATGGGGATCTGACAAACACACTTCACAAACTGAATGATCATGATCGAACATCTTTGCTTTGCACATTTTGATATGGATAGGAACCAGAGGAGTCTTGATACTTTTCACACTGAGGATGGCATTTGTAGCTAGGTAGGGTTGAATGAAATGGACAGAGGGGTTATGATTTGGTAGAGGGTTTGTTTTAACATTGGGGTTCTTGTCTTTGAAAGTCAACACTTTGCTTCGGACTAAGTCCTGGACAGCCTTTTTGAAAGCAAAACAGCGTTCCACATCATGGCCAGGTGCCCCTTGGTGGAAAGCACAAGTCAAGTCGTTACGGTACCAAGTAGGTAGTACAGCAGGCACTGGAGGTGGTGGCCTTGTCTGAACAAAATTCTTGGCAAGTAAGGCGGGGAACAAATCAGCATACTTCATTGGTATAGGGTCAAAGGGTGGATATCTGGGAGTGCGATTGAATGTTTGTTGAACATTTTGAGGGCGAATCTGTGGTGGATATGATTGTTGGGGAGTCATTTGTGGATAATGTGGTTGCGAAGGCATTTGTGGGTAATGTGGTTGTGGTGCAGGTGCAATGGCTAAAACATGTTGATAATTTGGGTACCTTGGCTGAAAACCTCCTTGAGTTACCATACCAACTTCAGACTCTTTCTTTTTCGGGAAATTGTGACCATACTTCTTGGTGCTGCTGACAGGGGTATTATCTTTTGACATCCTTCCTTGGCGAATGGCCTCCTCTAGGCACATCCCCGTTTCTACCACTTCAGTAAAACTTCTGGATACCATATTGAACATCTTCTCATAAAAGAACGGGTTAAGAGTGTGAATGAACATCTTGGACAACTCTCTTTCTTCAATAGGAGGACGAGTCTGAGCAGCTAACTCCCTCCATCTTTGAGCATACTCTTTGAAGGATTCTTTCTCTCTTTGAAGGATTCTTTCTCTTTCTGGGTCATAGCACGGAGTTCATCTCTATCAGGAGCCATGAAGGAATTGTAGTTGTACTGAGACATTAAAAGCACTAGCCAAATCATTAAAAGTGCGGATATCAGCCCTATTCAAATCCATGTACCACCTCAAGGCTGCCCCAGACAGGCTATCCTGAAAGTAGTGAATCAAGAGCTTATCATTGCTAGTTTGAGTAGACATTTTCCTCGCATACATAGTTAGATGAGCTTTTGGACAGGTACTCCCTTTATACTTCTCAAAATCTGGAACTTTGAACTTAGGCGGAACCACAACATCGGGAACTAAGCATAACTCATGGGCATCTTTACCAAACAGATCTTTCCCTTTGAGGGCTCTCATCTCGCGTTGCATTTCATTAAACTTGTCTTGCAGATCTTCCACTCTATCAAAACCTCTCATGCTTTCTGCATGAAAAATAGGCTCTTGGTAATGAGGAGCAACATGGACTGCAGGTGCAGTAACAGTAGCAGTATCTTGTGGGAGAGTATTTTCCAACTGAACAAGGGGAGCTTCGGTCACTTGAGGGAAGAACCCTCCTCCAAGGAAACCTTCCGATAATCCCCACGTACAACCTTCAGGCATAGAGAGCGGGGGAGCAGGAATTGGTGCTGATGCAACCGGGGGTGGCACAGGCGTACCATTGGGTTGAAGAACTGATGTTGAACCCTGATTCTGACTTGCCAACAAAGAAGTCACCATAGTAGTCAAATTTTCAATCTCAGCTTGCATGCTTGTCATCTGTTCACGGAGCTGGGTATTCTCCTCTTCAACAGTTGCCATCTTCTTCTTAATCTGAGACCGGGTGTTATAAGTGCGAGTTGCCTTGTGACGGATATGCCGAGCCAGTTTAACTGAGGCAGAGGAGAGGGGGAAGAATATGAGACTCTATTTTTTTTGGAAATTTATGAATGCAGCATGATGCATGATATGTTTATGCTAAATTATGCAAGTTTTTTTTTTATGTCGAAGGGCTTATATTTAATTAAATGTTAACATTATAGAAAATATCCATTTATCTAATAACTAGAACTTTACAAAGACAAAAATACAAGGAAAAAGTTTTTTTTTTTTTTAGTCCTTCGACATCGGATGGAAAAAAAAAGTTTTATGAATGAATGCATGTATGCAATTAATAATGCACAAACATGGGTGGGTTAAGGTAAAAATGTGGGAGTCAAAGGTAAGAGCCCCTTCCCACATGGTAAGTACTAAGGTTTATTTGTACCTGCATCACGGGTTCTACAAAGTTCCCAAAGTTATAAACCGTCTTTTGGATATTATCGGTTTACGGCACTACTCCTGCTCCAATAATATTCGCAAGACAATCTCGTTTGGGTGTGGCATCGCGTATCAACCAATCTAAACTACTCTAGACCGGTCATCGCGCCACGTCCTAATGGCCAAGATGTGTTAAGTGTAACTCTAAAGGTCCACAATCCTTCGGTCCTCCAAAAATAGAACGTCAACATAACTACTCATGTCAACATTCTACCTTTGAACTTCCTAGACTGTGCGTGGTTATATCACATGTGAACATGGATTGAACTACTCCAATCCCGTCACTATGACCCTACCACATCCTATCTTATTGTTTCACTCAAGTCCGGGTTAGGACTGTCTCACTCAAGCAATTTTCCCAATTTAAAGCTCATAAATCATACATATACACATATAAGCGCAAAAGAAAAAGATTACAAGATGGGCTCAACCCGCTCGGGGGATCCCCAGTGAAGTCGCCCTTTCTGTCGCGGTGATTTTTGGATGTCAAGCTATAGAGAAGCGTTGAATCACAAAACATTTAAATACACCACCGAGCTTTTTATTTTTCCGAAGAAGGGAGAAAAGTCCGTTAAAACACCCAAAAGAAAGAGATCGGGGTAAGGGGGTTGGTTACGCAAAGGGAAGGTATTAGCACCCTATACGTCTATAGTACTCTATAGGAACCTCTTGTATTCTATCTTAAGCGCTTTGTTTTTATGTGTTTGAAAATATGTATAAGATTTAGGGCTAATTGAGTATTTTATTGGGAAAATGAGTTTTGAGTGACAAAATGCACTTGACTTGAGTTCCAAGGTTTTTATCTAATGAAAATGAGTTTTGAAGTTGAAAATAAGACTTGATTTGAAAAATCAAGTGTTTTCACCTAAAGAAAATAAAGTTTGATTGATTGAGGACTTGGTTTAAAATCCAAGTTGTTTTTTGAGAAAAAGTTTGATTAATGACTTGGTTTAAAATCCAAGTTGCTTTGAAAAAAAGTTTTTGATAAGTGATATATTTTGGATATTTTTTAGAAGAGGTGTTGACCTCTATTTTTTGGCTAAAAAGAGTTAATGGTTCTAACGAGAGTTCTAACGCTTTAACTAAACATCCTAAAATATTTTAATCGCGCCTAGACTTTTTGCAACGACATATAGGTCGAGGTTTTTTCCTTTCTTCGGATTAACACATTAAATATACTAACGAGCAATAATAAGCGAGAATTTAAAGCACACAATACATCCGGGGGGGTAGCATGCAAAGGGGATTGAGTTTAATAAATAATAGCAATAAATAATGACTGAAAATAAATCGCGCCAATAATGCGCATTTAAAATTACAACCGGAGGGGAAACATGTGTGGGGGATTTGAATAATAATAACAATGACATAAATATAAATAAATGGGATATGAAATTAAAGCATATAATATAATGTAAATGCTAGAAACGTAAACACAAAGCATAATAATCATGAAGCATAAAATGAACATAAAGCATGTAGTGAATAAATAAATGTGAGGTGAATAATAAAATATGAGTGGTGTGTGAAGCATGAAAGTGAATAACAATTAATGACGAAATTAGCACATAAAACACGAGAGTAAAAACAAACAAGAAAGAAGCAAAGAAAAGCAAAAATCATCACATCATAACAAGATAAACAATTGAATGAAAGTAAACCAAGCAATGTCACACATATTTTCAAATTATAAACACATGCATTTATTTTCTAATTAAAATGGAAAAAAAGGAATTGAAAATTCATCAAAGCATACAATACTACCTCAAACCATGGAAACATTCCCACAATAAATCAAACATTTTCAAACTCACATACATGCATATTTATTTTTAATTGAATAAAGAAAACAATTTACAATTGCATCATATTATTAAGAATCGATCATATTAAATAAATAATCTAGGATCAAATCATAGAGACAAAAATTAAACATATTATCAAACATAGGGCAAAGTTAATGGTAATTAAGAATTAAAACATCAAACAAGTCATTTAAAAACTAACATGTAAATTTCATAATTAATTAATACAATTAAAAACATAAAATAAATGAAAATCAATCATGTGATTAAGACAAAAATGAAGTAAAATCAGAGGGTAATCATCTACAAAAATTAATCAAGAGTTCATGGTATAACAAGAACATAAGACAAATAATTTATTAACATAGTAAGCTAATTATTAACAATCAATCTTAATTAAATGGAATTAAAAGATAGCAAAAATATAACATGTGATCATAAATCCAAAGCCTAGAGCTAAGTCATAGAGACAACAATCAAGCATGTTAACAATCATATAATAATTTTCATGGCAATTAAAAGCATCAATTAAAAATTAATTAAAACCCTAACATGTGAACATTATAACTAATTAATACAATTAAAATGGAATCAAAGCAAAATAAATCAATAAAACAAAAAAAAGAGAGTAACCTTCAACAAATATCATTTAAAAGTTCATGGCATGACAAAATCAAAAGAAAATAAATTTCATATTATTTAAGGCTAATTATTAGCATTTAGACCTAATTAAAATAGTGTAAAAGACAAAGAAAAATTAAAATAACATATGATCAGGTATACAAACAAGATAAAAGTCCAAATATCAGTACGTCACTCATATTACATCATAGATCAAATAACACAAACATATTATCAAACATTAATTAAGTTAAACCTAATTTATACACTAATAAATAAGGAAAATGTAGGAAAAATATCAAATAAATGTTTTAAAAAATGATTTTGTGACATATCAGTTTAAAATGGCCAAAAATATAATTTAAAATTAAATTTGCATCTCAGAATAATAAAAATAAAATTTATATAGAGGGGGTGCAAATATCAAAGAAAATAAAAAAAGGGGGTGCAGTAGCAAAAAAGCCCAAGCCCACGCGCAGAGAAAAAAAATCTGAGGAAAATGTTGGCTGTGATTTAGTGTGACGCACATATGCGTGAGTACGCATTACAACCATTAGATCTTCCCAAGGAAGGATCAAACGGTCGTTTCGCCTTCTCACGTACGCCCTTGGATGAAAACAACGGCCTAGATTAAATCTGGGAATTTATGAGAAACACGCGTGCATACAAGCATACTAGGATCAGCTACGGACACGTATCGTGGTCCTATCGTCTGACCACCGTCAGATCTTCATTTAATGAGATCTGACGGGTGCGATCAAAGGAACACACGCGCCGTGTGATGAATCCAACGGCCATGATTAAAACTGGGTAAGGACGGAGATTCACCCATGGATCATCATCTCCGTTGAGTCCTCGCCGTCGCCGGCGCCGTTTCCGGCACCAGAGTACTAAAAAACGCCCAGAAATGCACGAATCATATATGGTTCTTCTCGTATTTTTCACAAGGAATCCAAATATGAAATTAGTTTCATGAAATAACACTTAGATTTTAAAAAACGAAGAGAAAAAGTTTTGAAAATTTCAAATCAAACACACAAACTAGCACATTTCATGGCAAACTAACAACCCAGATAGCTTCATAGTAATGAAATAAGACGAAAGGCATTAAAAAGGAGCAAGAAAGCTACCAGAAACACGTTAGGAGAAGTTGATTTTTTCACGAACTTTGAGCTTGAACACGAGCTCCAAAATGTCTCTGAAGCTTCAAATTGGAGGTAGGGTTTTTGTTCTGAAGGTCTTTAGAAGGTTATTAACATGTTAATTGCAAGTAAACAATGAGAATTTCGTGTTTGGGAATTTTTGTAAAAGTGAGTAAAAATGGGTTGTTCTTCAGCTGCCTCCTTCTCCAAAATCACCCCCCTTTGGCTCTGAAAAACGTGTGTGTATTTATAGAATAGGTTTAGGTTATGAAAAGAGTGATTGTGAGTGAATGAGAGGGGTATTCTTGAATTTTTGCAAAATGGATATTTTGTGATGATGCTCAATCAAGAGTACAAGTGTATTGATTTGATGCAAATGGCATTTTGAGGTATATTCTGAGATCAAATGGTTGGGAGAGGATCATGGGATTTTGGGATTTATTTGATGAAAGAAATAATTTTAAACCAATATAAAACCATTTTTGTAAATAAATAAATATGTGGAAAATGAAAATATTTATGAGCAAGGGCAAAAGTGTCCATTTTTAGGGTTTATAAAATGCATGAGTCAAGTTGGAAATAATTAAAAAAAGTTTGAATAAAAAAGGTTACTTGTTGGTGAAGAAATGAATTTTTGAATTTAAAATGTAAATATGAACATAATAATATAATATATAAAATAAAAATGCAAATGAAAATTAAAATATTTTTTGTCATGCTCATAACATATAAAAGTGATGGAGATGAAATTATAAATAAAAAATTATGATGAAATGGATGAAAAAGGAGATTACTTGGAAAAGAAGTTACCTCAATATTTGAAATTTTGAAAAGGGTAAAATAGGAACAAAATCAAGTTTATGAACAAATTATGGTACAAGAGCATATTTGGAAATTTATGGTGCAAGAAAAAGATCAAAATGTCATGTAATTAATTATCTAAAAATGAAACAGTTAAGCAGCGTAAACAGGATAAAATACTATTTTTTAGCAATTTTAAATTAACAAATAATAATAATGTGATGAAAATTAACATGCTTAAAATGAGCCAAAATTAAATGAAGAAATTAGGGGTGGTCAAAAAATGGGGTATGACACCCTTATAGAATGTCTCCATTAGAACTCCATGAACTTAAAACTCAACTTGAGGAATTACTTCAGAAGCATTTCATTAGACCAAGTGTCTCTCCTTGGGGAGCGCCGGTATTACTTGTTAAAAAGAAGGACGGTACTATGCGCTTATGCATTGATTACCGCCAGCTCAATAAAGTTACAATCAAAAACAAGTATCCGCTACCCCGGATTGATGATCTCTTAGATCAACTCAGAGGTGCCACCGTGTTTTCAAAGATTGATCTTCGTTCCGGCTATCATCAAATCAGAATCAAATCCTCAGACATGTCTAAGACGGCATTCAGGACGCGTTATGGGCATTACGAATTCCTAGTTATGCCTTTTGGATTGACTAATGCTCCTGCTGTGTTTATGGATTACATGAACAGGATTTTCCAACCCTACCTCGACAAATTTGTTGTCATCTTCATAGATGATATCTTAATCTATTCTCGCAATCAAGAAGATCATGCTGAACACCTCAGAATTATTCTGGAAGTTCTGAGAGAGAAGAAGTTGTATGCCAAGTTCAGCAAGTGCGAATTCTGGCTCTCAGAAATTAAATTTCTAGGACATGTCATTTCCCAAGGCAGTGTGTCTGTTGATCCATCCAAAGTAGAAGCAGTTCTTAACTGGGAAAGACCCAACAATGTATCAGAAGTCAGAAGTTTCTTGGGACTAGCAGGTTATTACCGGAGGTTCATTCTTGGATTTTCGGAGATCGCCTTACCCTTGACTCGTTTGACCAAGAAGGGCACTCCTTTTGATTGGGATGCTGATTGTGAAGTGAGTTTCAGGACGTTGAAAGAAAAGCTGACCAGTGCTCTAGTGTTGGTTATTCCTGATTCTAGTCGGAAGTACGTGGTGTATTGCGATGCGTCACATAAAGGTCTCAGTTGTGTTCTAATGCAAGATGGAGCTGTGGTGGCATATGCCTCTCGGCAGTTGAAACCACACGAGCAAAATTATCCAACCCATGATCTGGAATTAGCCGCTATTATTTTCGCTCTAACGATTTGGAGGCATCACTTGTATGGTGTCCAATTTGATCTTTTCAGCGACCATAAGAGCTTGAAATATCTGTTTGACCAGAAAGACCTGAATATGAGGCAGCGTAGGTGGATGGAATATTTGAAGGACTTCGATTTCAATCTCAACTACCATCCTGGCAAAGCGAATGTTGTGGCAGACGCTTTGAGAAGGAAAGCCTTGTATGCTTCCGAACTCTTAATGCAGCAATGTGGATTGTACGACAAGTTCAGAGACCTGAATCTGAATGTAGTGTACAGAAAGAGCGGCATTAGAATCAACCGTATGGAGTTGTCCTGTGATTTGCGCTCGAGGGTAGTGCAGGCGCAACGAAGCGATATGGACCTTCAAAGGAGATTGAATAACCCAAAGTTTTCAATAGCCTCAGATGGTGCTATGTTGTATGAAGGGAGATTGTGTGTACCAAATGACGATGAACTGAAAAGGCTAATTCTTGACGAGGCACACAAAAGTGGATTCTCGATTCATCCAGGATCCATCAAAATGTACCACGACTTGAAACAGAACTACTGGTGGCTGAACATGAAGGCAGAAATCGCTGATTTTGTGTCTAGATGTTTGGTTTGTCAACAAGTGAAGATTGAACACTAGAAACCTGGAGGTCCGTTGCAACCGTTAGAAATTCCAGAGTGGAAGTGGGAACACATTACTATGGACTTTGTTGGAGGTTTACCCCGTAACCAGAAGGGTCAAGATTCAATTTGGGTAATTGTGGATAGATTGACCAAGTCGGCTCATTTCATTCCTGTGAAATCTACCTATAAGGCCACGCAGTATGCCGCTATTTTTATAGAACATATTGTGAGGTTGCATGGGGTACCACTCAATATCGTGTCAGATCGTGATCCAATCTTTACTTCTAGGTTTTGGAAAGCCTTCCAGCATGCGATGGGTACTTGGTTGAGAATGAGTACATCGCATCATCCTCAGACAGATGGACAGTCTGAAAGAACTATTCAAACTCTTGAAGATATGCTTCGTGCATGTGTTTTGGAAGATGGCGGTAGTTGGAGAAACTACTTGCATTTGATTGAGTTCTCTTACAATAACAGCTACCATTCCAGTATCGGAATGGCGCCGTTCGAAGCCCTGTACAGGAGAAAGTGTAGGACTCCTCTGTGTTGGACGGAAGTCGGAGATCGCGGATTGTTGGGACCAGACCTTATTCTAGAGACAACCTTAAAGGTTAAAACCATCCGTGAAAAGATGAGGGTTGCACAGAGTCGGCAAAAGAGTTACGCCGACAGGACAAGAAGACCGTTAGAATTTGAGGAAGGAGATCATGTGTTCTTGAAGGTTACTCCGAAGTTAGGATTACGTGGTGTGTTTAGAACCAAGAAACTCTGTCCAAGATATATTGGACCCTATCAGATCCTTCGACGCGTTGGTTCAGTAGCCTATCAGTTAGCTCTTCCACCTTCTATGTCAGGGCTACACGACGTGTTCCATGTCTCTCAGCTTCGCAAGTACATTCCAGATCCTTTTTAGCCCATAGCAATTGAACAAATTGATCTTCAGCCAGATCTAACTTATCAACCAGATCCAGTCCGAATTGTTGATCGCGATGTCAAAACTCTGCGGAACAAGAGGATTCCCATTGTCAAAGTTGAATGGTCGCAGTCTCCGGACGGCGAATATACATGGGAATTGGAATCGGACATGATGAAATTTCTTTAAGGGGGGTATATTGTAACATCCCCAATTTCTAAATTGCCTAATTAATTTAATTAGAGATTGTTTATCAAAAATTCAAATTAATCAAAGGTGATTAGGTAATTAATTCGTCAGAACTAGAATTTGTTAGCTCAATTATTCTACACAATTAGCACCTTAATCTCATGAGTGTGAATAATTAAGTTAAGAAATTCAAAACTCCCTCCTTGATGACTCACCCTTTCCCTTAAGACTACTCCACCCTCACTAATCAACACCTCATCAAGAGTGTGAGTCACACTTCCACCATGTGATTCTCTAACAACACCACATGCAAGACACTACTCACACAACTCTCTTGTAACTCAGAAAATCTGAAGCTCAACCACTCTCCATTTCTCTCTTCTTCACGCCAAAAACAACAATCACAAGGGACTAAGTTCCAAAATTTTCAATTGCCATTAACACCAAGGCTTGGCCTCACTACTCACATGCAAACTATTCCACTTCAAAGATTCCCTTAGCTCAGAAACACTACCATTCCAGCTCTGAATCACAGAGATTCTAGCTCCCCACAACTCTCACATGTTACATAACAACAACACACCTTTTCTCACCCTTTTCCAAGCCAATAGCATCACATGCAGCCTTGAGATCAAACCAAAACGACCAATGTAGATTAATCAGAGCTAGACACTATAAATAACTCTAATCACTCAGCTCAATTCATCAAACAACAAAATCAAATTCGTAGTTCAAAAACTAGAGGGTTTCAAGTGTTCAAGTCTCCAATTCTGGTCTTTCTGTTCGTGGGGCTAGCTAGGAAGCTCTGTAGCTGTCTGTAGAGCTTAGTTAAGGTTAAAGCTCAATTTACATGTGGGTTCTTAGGCTAGTTTAGTTAGAATTCCCTTAATTTATGAATTTGCATGTTAACTTAAGAAATTAGGAATTAATTGTGTGAGGAGAATTAGCTCCCAAATTCTCTTCTATTCTGTTAAATATTGATTATATTATATATCTGCACTTTCTCAGAGTTTGATTGTAGGTGATACCTTTGAAAAATGTTGAAATTCGCAAAACAGAGTCATTTCTGCCTTAACTCGCCATAGCGAGTTGCTAGCGAGCACTCATGGCGAGCTCAAGGTTCTGGGCTGAAGAACTTCGCCTTGGCGAGCTCTAGCTTGCCTAGCGAGTTGTTTAGGTCAGTACCTGTAAGTTCGCCATGGCGAGCTTGTTAACTCGCCGTAGCGAGCTAACCTAGAATTGCCTCACTTTTTCTGTTTTTAAAATGAATGATCACTCGTTTTATATTATTACCTGAGAAAGATAAATTGCAGTCGTATAATGTATTTAATATTGTACGGGAAGTCAGGCACAATTCTGAAATTAGGGATAACTTAGAATTAAGTTGTATGCTCCCCGGATTTGGGATTTATTGGTAGCATGTTAAGAACTTAGTGATCAGTCGATTAATTACATGAACATGTTATCAGTGTGGACTTCGTTTTAGATGTTCCATTAGAAAATTTATGTGAGCTTTATGCCAGAGCGCTTTCTGCTCGCGGATAAGGCGAACCCCTGAGACGTGCTCACCTTAGAGGGTTTGCGGTTTAAAATGAACAAGATAAACTTTGTGATACACCTTTATATTATTGCCTATGATAATTATGCTATGGATATAGATTATGATATGACTGATTAGGAGCCCCGGCTTTATAGCCTAGGAGGGTAGTAGAATTCACTGGGACGAAGTGACTGTCTCACCCCACTCCCTATTTGAAACAGGAAAATAGGTGGATTAAGTAAGCTGTGTTGTGGAGTAGCTGCTGCTGTTTGGAGGATCGCATTTTAGACTTTCTTGCTTTCTTCACTTTCTAGTTGTGTTGTTTTGTTTCCGCTGTTATTTATCTGTACTCTCGTGTATTTGGCACCTGTGTGTGCAATAAACTTTTGTTTTAATAATAATGAATTCAGTACCTTTAATAATATTCCATGATTATTCTAGATTTATCTATGGGGTGTTATAGGTTATGTATCCGTATCCAAATTTATAACTGATTATAGAACCGGTTTATAAAAAATAATGGTTATGGTAATGTAAACAAAATAATGGTTTTGGTTTGGATATGGTTTGGTTTAGCATAATAACCAACCATGCACACCCCTACAATCAGTATTGTCGATTTTATTTTTTTTTTGAAAAATAATGCATTGAATTAGTGACTTAAATCACTGAGAATAACAGATACAATTTGAGTGGGGGTGTCTTCCAACCACACCTGGTTGGGCTCAGAATGGGCCAAAGAGGCTAGTAAATGGGCTGCCTTATTGGCTGAACTAACAACATGCCTAAAGGAAATAGCCCTAAACCAGGTTAGAGTACTCCTAATTCCCCAAATTAAGCTACCAACATAAGATCTAGGGCAAGGAAGAGTAGAGCTAAGAAGAGAAATGAGAGCGGAGCAGTCACTCTCTATGATCACCTCCCTGAAGCAATAATCCCGAGCGAGCTGAATCGCTTGATACACAGCCATGGCTTCCGCTAGAGTCACATCATCAGATCCTGGAACTTCCCAAGTGGCGGCGGCAACCAGGAAGCCTGTAGAGTCGCGATAGGCAGCTCCCAGACCCCATCTTCCTTCAATCGCCAGGTTAGCATCACAATTTATTTTGATGAAATGCTCCATCGGTCTAGTCCATCTTTTGTTATTTGAATTGTGATTGTGATGCTGAGTGCGGGTACTTCCTTTAGATTGATAATGATGATCTATTTTGCAAACTTGTTGAAAGTCTGAAATACATCTATCAGTTCTTTCTAGCACTTTCTGATTAGGGATCTCCTTTAGCTCAAAACTGAGAAGGTTACGAGCATGCCAAATGTTATAAATTAGAGCAGCTATGTAAATCAGCTCCTCAGTCTTGAGGTGATTGAAGGCATGAATTAACCTGTTGCTGAAACTGTTATGGCTGTTGTCAAACCTGATTCCTAGTCTAGACCCAAACCATAAGAGATTAACTTTATTGCGGTGCATAAAGGTATGTTCAATGGTTTCTTCATGTAGGAGGCAAGTAGGACAAAAGATAGGACAAGTAATTCCTTTGTTAACCAGTTCACTCCTAACAGGAATAGCCTTTTGAATGATTCTCCAAATTAGGGTTTTGTGTCTAGGTATAGTAGGTAAAGCCCATAACTTCTTCCACATCTTGAGGTTGTTACTACTACAAGAAGTACTAGCCCCAATATTATTCCAGCTAACCAAGAGGTTATAACCTGACTTAACAGTATAGTTACCATCTTTAGAGTGAGGCCACATCAGCTGGTCTTCCAAGGGTTCCATAATTAGGAGCAGTTGTTTGATGAGATCCCCTTCAAAAGGTATGAAAATGCTGTTGATGAGAGCTTCATTCCAACTTCTGGTAGGATAGTTGATAATAAGGTCACTAACTCTAGAGACATTATGCTGAGGATTGAAAGGAGTTAACACCCTGTACCCATTTTGCCAAGCAAGCTAATTATCCTCCCATATGTTAATGTTTTGACCATCACCAATTTTCCAACAGCTCCCTTTGCTGATAGTCTTAATAGACTGATATATACTTTGCCAGGCATAGTTGTAATTCCTCCCTTGTTGGGCTTGAAAAATATCTGAATTAGGATAGTATCTAGCTTTAAGGACCTGACCCAAAAAAGAGGAAGGGTCAGTTTTAAGCCTCCACACCTGTTTGCCCAGCATAGCTTTATTAAAGGTATGCATATCTCTAAACCACACCCCTCCTGCATTTTTAGCTTTGAATAGATCTCTTCTGGCCTTCCAGTGCAGCTTGTGATGATTGTCAGAGTTACCTCACCAAAATCTACATATGGCCTGTTCAATCTTGTCTATAGAGCTTTAGGGAGTAGAAAGCAGCTCATCATATAGGTAGGTAATGCTTGAACCACTACACTAATCAGAACACCTCTGCCAGCATAGGATAGATGCTTTTCCTTCCAGCCTTTAAGTTTGCTTCTGACTTTGTCCATGATCTGATTGAACACAGCTAGTTTAGCTTGGCCAATCTGAGTTGGCATATCTAGGTATTTAGCAATGGAATCAGTAATAGTAAAAGGTAGAATACTCTTGAACTCCTCTTTGATATCATTTTGGATTTTGGGACAAAAAGTCATTTCTGACTTGCCCATATTAACCAATTGCCCTGAGACTCTTTGATATTCCTCCAAGATAACTTTCAAACTGGCAGCCTCAACCTTGTTGGCTTTACAGAATATAATACTATCATCTGCAAAGAATAGATGGGAAATCTTAGGAGCATGCTGAGCTATAGAGATACCATTAATGAGACATTGGGATTGATAGGAGGTAAGCATACAAGAGAAAACATCAGCACATAGGATGAAGAGGTAAGGGAACAGAGGATCTCCCTGTCTGATGCCTTTATGGGGATTAAACTTGGGAGAACGGTGGCCATTGACAAGGGTAGAGAAAGAGACAGAGGTGACACATCTCATAATGGTATCCACCAAAGCCCTAGGAAAACCCATGGTCAGCAGGGTAGAGCTAATAAAGTTCCATTCTAGTCTATCATAAGCTTTTGCCATATCTAATTTGATCCCAACATAACCTTTGCTGTTATTCTTGTTGTGTTTCAGGTGATGGAAGGTTTCAAACGCTATCAAAGTGTTGTCAGTTATGAGTCTACCAGGGAGGAAGGCACTTTGTTGAGGACTGATGATATCAGGTAATGTGTTCTTAATTCTGTTGGCTATAGTTTTAGTGAGAATTTTCAGAAACACATTGCATAAAGCAATAGGCCTGTAGTCAGCTGGGGTAATAGGGTTATTGTTTTTAGGAATAAGACAGACATAGGTCTCATTATAGGGGTCAGGGTTGCCACCATTGTTCAAGATGTAGAGGGCTTCCTGAGTGATATCTTTGCCAATAATATCCCAGTGTTGTTGGTAGAATTTAGCATTGAGACCATCAGGGCCAGGGGAGGCATTGCCTTTGAGTTAATGAACAGCATGGAAAACCTCCTCTTCAGTGAAGGGTTGATTTAAGTACTCTTGATTAGCAGGGGACACCCTATTAGCCACCACATTAATAGTGTCTTGGATATTAGAGGGATTAGAGGCAATAAAGATCTCCTTGAAGTAGTCCTGGAACACATTTTGAATCTCCTTATTACTAGTAAAATTAACTCCCTGATTGTTAGTAATGGAGTTGATTCTATTCTTCCTTTGTCTTTGGGAGGCTTTGAAATGGAAGAACTTAGAATTCCTATCCCCCTGCTGTAGCCAATTAGCCTTTGCTCTTTGGGCCCACCATAGCTCCTCCTTAAGAATTAAATCATCCAGCTTGTCTTCAAGTTAGTGCATAAGAATCAATTGTGCTCCTGTGGGGATAGTAGCTTTAAGATCTTGGAGCTGAGTTTTGGTATTTCTGATAGTTGAAGGAACAGAGCCATATGTTGAGGAACCCCATTGATGAATAGCATCCATGACCTTATGCAGCTTTCCCTGAATATCACCAGTAGACTGGATCCAGGTGTTCTGAATAACCTGTGCACATCTATTGTCTTCTAGCCAGATATTTTCAAATCTTTTTATCTGCCCCTTGTGGTTAGAGTCATTCCTGAAATCAGAGTTAGTGCCAAAAACAAGCAATATAGGACAATGGTCAGAGGTATAGTCTAACAGGTGGTAGTTAGTGTGCCTAGGAAAATTGTTGATCCAAGACTGGGTAGCAAGGAATCTATCTAATCTTTCTTTAATATGAAGAGAGCCCTCCTGATTATTAGTCCAGGTATAGGGGGAACCATTAAAGCCAAGGTCATTTAAATTGCAGTTGTTAAGAGTATTGTGAGCAAGAGTCATATTGTTGTGATCACTATCTCTCCCCCCCAGTTTATCTTTAGAGTTGAGAATAAAGTTAAAGTCCCCAAATAGGAGACAATTGTCACAAGGGTTAGTGTCACAAAGAGTAGAGATAAGGGCACAAGTCAGATGCTTCTGGTAATGCTTGGAAAAGCCATACATACCAGTGGCTCTCCAGTTAGTTAAAACATTACCACAATCCACATAGCAATCAATCATTCTATCATTAAAACCAATAATAGAGAGATTTACATCATTATTCAAAAAAATAGCAAGACCACCACTCCTATTTCTCTCAGACATGGTACAATCAACAAAAAAGTGATTAGGTAAAAATTTATCAAAAGAATTGATAATGTGCTTAAAATCAGAAGCTTGGAATTTAGTCTCAGTCAGGAAAACCATGCTAGGATGATGGGTAGTAACCAGCTGTCTGAGGGCTCTGACTGCAGAGGGTTTCCCAAGGCCTCTGCAGTTCCAGGAGAGGATCTTCATTGGCCTTGGTTAGCCCTGTTGCCCAGGCTAACCATATTAGATTGAGAATCAGTACTATTAGTGAGCTGTAGAGAGGATTTGGGCTCTTCATAGATCTTTCTTTTAGCTGGCATATGGGTGTGTATGAGGGAACCAGATGAGGACATGCTATGATTTTCCTGTGCCCCTTTAGTTCCAGATGTAGGTGATTCAGCTTGCTTCTGGGCTGTAATGTCTTCCTCAAGTTTCATCTTAGCAAGCATATCCAGCATAGCCTGTGGAATGGTGTAGAACCGCCCTCCACTGATAGATTGGGTAGGGTTGCTATTAAACCTGTTATCCCTTTTCTCATTCACCCTTCTCCCATAGATATTGGATCTAAGCCAGGGTCCCCTTGGATTAGTGCCTCCTGTTGCAATGTGTTGAGCTTCATAGTCATATTTGTCCTCATTGTGACCCACCAGACCACACCCAAAGCAGAACATAGGTAGATTTTCATATCTGAAATCAACCCAGGTAATACCATCCCTGGTGTTACCAATGAACATACCAGGACGTATAGGATCTTCAATGTTATCCCAGACTTTTATTTTCACAATTCTTGCCTTCTGTGGGTAATCATACAGTGCAGAATCTTCCACCTTCCCAAGTTGAGCCCCTAGATGTTGTCCCATAGCTGTAGTCTTGCAATGGATAGGAAGGCCCCAGATTTGAATCCAAATAGGAGCATGTTGAAAATCAATGTTCTTGGGATTCACAGCTCTATCCCATTGATGTACCATAAACTAGTTGTTTCTAATGACCCAGGGGTTACCTCTGATAGCATGTTGAACATCAACCAGCAAATCCATGGTAATGAGGAACAAACCCCCTTCAATTTCAGTGATGTTTAGGCCTTGAAGGTTGCCCCAAATTCCCATTAAGGTATTCTGCAAAATGGATTTTAGAATGGGTTTTTGAGATAGAAATTTACCTATAAGGCTCTTCTTGCAGAGGTTGATCCCTTCTGTCACATGTTCCTCTTTGTACATGCAAAAAGATCCTTCACCACTACTAGGACTAGGGGGATTGTTGCTCTGGGGAGAGTTTGTCTCTTTCCTTGGTGAGGGTCTTGGGGTTCCTTGTGGTGTCTGAGAGAATCTTGGCTGTTCTTGATTGTATTCTTGCTGTTTTTGCAGGTTTGAAAGACTATAGTCCAAGAGGGAGCTGTCAGAATGGTGGTAGAAGACTGGTGCAGGGCCCATGAATTCAGGAATGTTGAGGGAGCAGATAGGATGCAGAGACTGTGTGGTGGAGGTTTTCTGGACCTTATTGGGTCTAAGGTTAGCAGTGGCAGTGATGGAGTGTTGAGGAGGAATGGGTTCAGTTTCCACAATGTTCATGGAGTGATCCATGGAGGGCAAAGCAAGGGAAAAGGAAGAAAGAAACAGCTCCACAGAGAGAGAGCACAACCACAAGGGTGTCACTAGAGTCGTCAGGAAAACGCAACACTAACTTCACAGACTTTAGAAATGGAATCTAAAGAAAGGAGAAAACAAAGGGGGCAAGAGGTAGAAGCTAGGAGGAAGAAGAAAGTTCTTGGAGGATTTCTTGGAGCTTTCTTCTACTAGAGATAAACTTGTCTAAATTGACACTACCAAAGACATCAACCTCTATCAAAAAAATATTTAGTACCAAAGATCAAGAAATGTAAAAATTGTGGAGGAAAAAGGTATTAATAAAAGGACGATTGAGTTGTTGTTCTTATTTTACGAGCTCCATGGTGGTTCCTCAAAGGTGTCAATCAGTATTGTCGATTGAACTATGTTTTATATATTTATTTATTTATTTCCAAAGTCTATAAAGTCTACAATTAAAGATATGAGAAAAAAGTACCCAAAAAAAATATGAGAAAATATTTTAAAGATTCAAGATACCACGTTGTCAAAATACTTTAATAATTTTAAAAAAATATATAAAATACACACATATAAAAAGAAACATTCACTATGATACTATCCAAAAGAAATTTGGGGTTCATATAGAATCATCCAATATTCATTAATGCTTATCTGTTAACAGTACCTTCATTCTCATTATAAAACCATGGTTGTTTTTAAGCGGAAAAAAAAATTATCAATCTACTTACAATATATTAAAAAAAATTACTATTGAAAATTTAAATTTGTCCTTATAACTTTTAACGGTGTTTCAAATTTTGCACCCTTAAATGTAATTTTAACCCTAAACAAATAAAAAAAATAAGAAAGAAAGTTAAGCATAAAAGAATCTTTTCATAAAAATAGCATTAAAAATAACATCTCTAAACAACAAAAAAAGGAAAAAAAGAAGATAACCATAAAAGAAATCTTCCCATAAAAATAGCAACGGAAACCATCTTAAAAAATGATAATCCAATCTATTTTAACTTAAAAAATAGGAACAAATAAAAAGTAATTAAAATAAATTTACGCATAAAAATAGAAATAAAAATCATGATAAAAGATACGCGCCAAAAATAGTAACTTTTTTTATTGAAAAAATAGTAACTCAATCTAACATTAAAAACTTATATATAAAAAATATAAATAGAAGAACCTAATGAAAGAAAATACTTATTTATGAGTTTAAAAATAAAAGAACATAAAAACAAAAACACAACGAGCCCGTTTAGATTGACTTATTTATGATATTATGCGAAATTTACTTATGCAAATATATAAGCTTTTATGTATTATTAGAATTTTTTTAATGTAGTTTAGGAAAACAGTTTATAAAGATATAATTTTTATCAGTGAAAACTTATGAATTAACATGTGTAAAAAAAACTTATGAAATAACATAAAAGATTATTTATAAATTATAGTCATAAAGTATTTTCATAAGCTTAAAAATAAGTCAAATTCAAACGGACCAAATATATTAAAGATATATTACTGCTAAAAATCTTAATTTGTCCTTATCAATTCTTAAAAATATTTCAAATCTTCTATTTCGTAAAAAAATAAAATTTTTCAATTTACTATTTTCTATATAATAGTTAAATTGTACTCTATATTTATTATAAAAAAATCTACTTTATTTTTGTTTACTTTTATATAAAAAATACATGAGAAGTGTATTATTGTTGAACATATATTATAATAATTACGGGGTAAATATATATTATAATAACACATGAGATAATTGTTTTAATAAATAAAATTAATCAGACACGGGACAATTGCTTTAATAAAAAAAAATGAATTGAATAATATATTATAATAATACACGAAACAATTGTTCATGAATATTATTATTGATGAATATATATTATAATAATACACGGGACAACTGTCTTAATGAAAAAAATTAATCATACACGGGACAATTGATTTAATAAAAAAAGAATTGAATAATAAATATTTCTTCTTATTAATTATAATTTATTACACAAAGATCATACACGGGACAATTCCTATAATAAAAAATAATTACTTATTTAAATAAGTTTTACAAAAAAAAAAATAGCAAAATAACGTCAATTTTATTATTTTTATTTTTTTTGTACATGACGTCACTTATATTTTAACAATATTTTATAAATAAAATTCAAAAAACCCATACGAATGCACGGGTCTCAAAATTAGTTTATATATAAAACTAAAGGGAGTATTACTTTTCACTATAATACCTTTAATAATCAGAAGATGAAATGAATAAAAATGATTTGTTCATGATGAAGACATGTAAGAAATGGATGGATCAGCAGAAGCGAAAAATAGAAGAATATAGATGTTGGGAATTGATGCACTTCAAAAAAAAATTATGACCGAGAGTTCTGTTTAACCATAAAATTTGCTTTATTTTTTTTATAAGTAAAAATTGAATTTTAAAGAGTATAAAAAGTATTTAATGCTTGTTCAATTCTTCCACTTCTTTGAAACAAAACACACAATATCTCTCCAAGTTATTTGTGATAATTCCTTTACTAAACAAGGCCTCTCTAGTAAGTAATTTGCCAATCAACAACCTCCATCCAAAAGTATTAACATTTGTGATAAAATTTGCTTTATTTGAGAGGCCATTGACCATCGATCACAAATTATGTAGGACTTGTCTCTGCAATTATTAATGGTGAGTAACTTAACTGATTTTAATTAAATATTAAAAAGTGTCGAAGGTCTCAAGCAGTGGTGGAGTCTGAAAATTTTCAAAGTCTGGACAAAATATCACCTTTATATTGAAAAATCACATTTTAAAACAAAATATCATAGTTTTGCATGAAATTAATCCCTAAAAAATTTAGTTTTACACTAAAATACAAAAATATTTCGACCTTCACCACTGATCTCAAGTTCAACTTATTTAGTCCAAATTATTAATCAAATACATCAATTTTCTTTGATTAATTTTTCCTTATATTTTAGAATTGAAGGATTAGATAAAGAAGAATATTAATCCAACAAATTAATAACTATTAACTAACGATGGTTTCAGGATCAAATTATATTTACATTAAATCTCTAGGACACATATTAAGAAAGATGTGGATTAAGTGATTATTTTTTTAACTAATTTAAAAAATTATTTAAAATCTTTCAAACTCCCCATAAGATATTTCCTAATGCATTTTTTTAGTTCCCCCGCACCGGAGGTTTTGAGTCCAACAAAGAAAAGTAAAATTGCATACTTTGCATACAATGTGGAAAAACTAGTCACTTTTCCCTTTATTTTTTATATAATGAAGGGACTAAGTCCCAAAAAAGAATTATAAAGCCATTAGTCTGGACACAGTAGATTTAGCTACATCTAAGTTAAAAACATGACAAATTAGAGTCGAATAAGACTCGTAAAAAATTATAGTAACACCTCATCCACACTCAATATGTGCAAGAACATCGGCACACATATTTGCCTTCCAATACAGATGCCGAATAAAAACTTTCTAATCGGATTGCAAAAGTCTCCAAAAAATTTTACATAAGCTCCACTTTTCCCTTTATTTTTACTCATTCATTGTCTTAAAATTGTTCTCTTTTGTCTTTCTATTAATCTATTAAGAGCAATGTTATTTGTATATTTAAATTGTACAATTTTTTATACAATCCTCTCTTTCATATTCACGTTATTTTTTTATTCTCTTTAATATGAGGAAATAATATAAATGTTAATAAGGAAACATAATATGGCGTCTCATATTCATATGAATTTTATGTCAACATATGAATATGAATAATGTAACGAAAATAATATAAGTGTTAATAAGGGAAAAATTAACTATGTTCACATATATATACTATATTTTTTTTATTTTTTTTAAACTGTAAAATTATATTAATAAGCACTAAAGAGTACAAGAAGTACCCTTAAGGCCAAAAAGTCAATTACAAATTGTCACATATTCCTATATTACTCTACTAAATATCTCACATATTCCTATCTCTGCACACAATATCTTACCACAAAAATACATGCGTGTAAGATTTGACTAGTGTTTAAAAATTATCAAAAGTTGATGACCAAAACAAGAGTCAAAGTTACAATAAAGTATAAAATTTAAAAATATACAACAAATGCAAAAGTAATGTGAACAAATTATCATTCATTGTTGCAGTGTTGCAGGAGTCAATTACTTGTTTCTATGTGAAAAAGGGTGTGTTTGTTTTAGCTTTAAAAAAAATAGATTTTTCTTTGTATTTTTTAAAATAGATTTTATAAAATTATTTTTTAAAATATTATAAGTTTTTTTATATTTATTTTTTTAAAATTCAAACACTAATTTTGACATTATATAACATAAACGTATATTATTGAAAATCAAAACATAGTTAAAATATCAATTTTTACAAAAAGTTGTATTTCAAAAATGATTTTTATGAAAATCTATTTGAAATAGATTCAAAAAAAGTGATTTTTTTGAAATTTTGATATCCAAAATTTTTTTTAATAAAATGGTGAAATGCCTAAAATGACATTTTAAGAATAACTATTCAAACCAAATTTTCATTTAAAACTTTTATAAAAAGTTTCTTTGTAAAATTTTTTTACACAAAATTTTTTTACACTATAAAAATCTATTTTAAAAAAATCTATAACAAACGCACCCAAAATATTCACCAATAAACATATTAGGATTTAAATACATGAGAAGAGTTCAACTCAAAAGATTAGTTTAATAAGTGAAATAATATCATGAGATATAATCACATTAAGAACTTTGATATATTCGATCTGAAACTCTTATCACTGTCACACCCTTTAAGAACCAACATTCATGGCGCTTTCACTCTATGAGTATGACCAAATGGTATTCTTTCCGTTCCAAAAAGATTGAACCAGTTTGACTAACGCTCTGTTTGGCAAAATTAGCGGTTGGCTGATAAGCTAGCTGATGGCTGATAGCTTATAGCTTATGGCTGATAGCTGATAGTTGATGGCTGATGACTGATGGCTGATAAGTTAATTGAAGTGTTTGGTAAAATTAGCGGTTCAACTAGCTGATAAATGTAAAATGACATAAAGGGGTATTGTTAATTCAAAATAAAATTTATGTCAAATTAATATTTAATATACTTGAAATTTAAAAATTAAATGTACTCATATAATATATATTTTTTATAATACTAAACTAATTGTTATTGGTTGAAATTTTATTTTCAAAAAATTATGGATTTTCTTATTGACTTTTTTATTAAAAAAGTATGGTTTTTTTTTTTCACAAGATTAAAAAAATATGGTTTATTATTATATTTTGGTCCAAAACAATAATTATTAGACTATTTTATAAAACTGAACAAGGTTATTTTTTTATTTTATATAAAGCAACGTTATTTTTTTATAGTGAGTAGCATACATAAGGTTTTTTTTTTGGTAGTGCATACATAAGGTTTATATTCACGTAAAAATTGTCATAAGGTAATAATGAATGATCATGCATGGTTTATTAAAAAAAAGTATGGTTTATATGTATTAAAAAAACTATGGTTTATCAGGTAGCCAAAAAAAGGTATGGTTTATTTTAAAGTGAAATAAAAAAAGGGTAAGAGTGAACATTAGTTAAAATAATAAGGGGTAAAAATGGAAGAAAATATAATAAGCTATAAGCTCATAAGCTACTTGAAATAGCATATGGAAAATAAGCTATAAGTCAATAAAATAAGCTATAAGCTCATACAGAAAAGTCTGTTACCAAACAGGTCTTTTAGCTTATAAGCTATAAGACATAAGCTATAAGCTAGCTTTTTGGGCTAGCCAAATAGACCCTAAGTGTACTATTCATATATCTTGTTTTGACTTTATTTTTCTACTAATAAATAAAAATAATTAAATATTAGCATATAAGATCTTGTTGGGTTCATCTCAATGAATATTTTCAAAATATCAAATTTTTATAATTTTTACTATTATACAATTAAAAATATTAATCGTCAAAGTTATACATTTACATACGTGCAATAGTCAACTAACTCAATCTTTTTGGACAGAGAGAATAATTCTTTTGTTTTTTTTGGCAGTTTTACTCACCTATTAGTTTTTGATTGAGTACCTTAATTCAGCTTATAAACAACTCTTTTAAGTACCCCAACACTTTGATATTCTTAATGTAGTAGGACCCTAACAAAACGTATATTTATTTCTTGTACTTTACGGTAAGGGTAATGTCAGCATTTGTAGAATTATTATCGTTACTTTTCCTACCCGGGAGTACATGTTTAGAAGAAGCATTAATTGAAATAATTTTTTGACAAACACTACATATAAAATGAATAAAATCGAAAGATTAATAACGTAACGCTTTCAACAATAAATTAAATAACAAAAATACATGCATGTGAAGTTAATCAATTTATCGACAATATTGTAGGTCATTGACAATTGAGCTTCAACCACTTTATGCCTCTAATTTGTCGTTTCACCTAATTTTAATTTGATAGTGGCAGTCTAAAATCCGTGTATAGATTATTAATTCATATATAGAGAATATATAGGCAGGGACACGAATCAATGAATTTTTAGTCAAGTATTATCGTTTTCATTCTCATATCCGCAGTTAGATTTGTACTCGTGTTAGCAATTTTAAAACACGCATTGTACCTGCTAAGTATGTGACTAAGTACCCACGGCCGTACATATTGCCCAAACTTCCTTTGAAATTTTCGTATATTTCTGCAACGACTAGCTTTGAATATATAAGCAGGGACATGAACCAGTCGATTTTTAGTTGAATATTATCATATACATTTTCATATCCGTAGTTAGATTTGTACTTGATCGTGTTAGTAGCATGTAGATAGCAATTTTAATACACTCGCGCATTGTACCCGCTAGGTATGTGACTAATTAAGTACCCGCGCCCATGTACATATTACCCGAACTTCCTTTGAGATTTTCGTATATTTCTGCGACGACTAGCTTTGAAGTTATCGAGCATGTTTTCTTTTTCCTCGTGCAATATTTGCTACAAAACTTAATTTCGATATGGGCATGATTGCATGAGTTCTATATACAAAGGAGATGAGAAAGTGATGATAATAACATAATTAAGTGACCAACTTTGCTCCTACCACGTAACATAATGAAAACTTGTTATAAGGGTTAATCATGTGGGACAATTTCCTCCTGAAATTTTAGCGTCTTATATATTTATATCTCTAAAATTTATGATTAAACAAAAAAGACTCTGATTTTGAATGATTCGGGCAGCTTGATCCTTTTGTTAATTTGTAACGAGTAATTTTATATTAAGGGATATAATTCAAACTAATTTTTTTTTTTTTTGTACATAATTCAAACTAATTTTCTAGTAAGTGATATATGTAACATCCTGTTTAAGATTATTATAGGATTTATTTATTATTTTATTATTTTAAAATATGTGTTTGTATGTATTTATTTAATTTATTATGAGGGCATAAGGGTTATAATAGGATATATTTTAGGGGAATAAATCTTATAGCATTTCGTTATCAATAATATTGCTAATACATATGGAAATATCAATAAACATGTGGTAACTAACTATATATGTGACCACTCCAGCTAATCCATGTGCAACCTTATTGGCTTGTCTCTAATAAACTCAACCCGCAAGTTTATAAAATAAGAGTTATATATGTGTTTACAATCATTTATCATATCACCAAGCTCCAACGGATCCTCTTTCTTTCTATGAAATCTTGTGAGAAAAATTTGAGAATCAAGTTCAAAATCAACATTTGCCAATTGTAGTTAATGAACTCAATTTAAAGTTGTTCTGGATACACCAAATAGTCTTACATCGCTTGGACAATCTCTCGAAGATGTGAACTTGAGGTCAGATCTGAAAAGTGGCGCCGTATGTGGGAACGATAAAATTCGTTCTCGAACCCAGCCCCTAAGCCTCGACTTGGGGGCATTTGTTCTGGATACACCAAATAATTCCACATCGTTTGGAACTCGAGACTAATGGTAGTTTATATACAACACGCCACACTCCTCTAACCAACCGAGACGCCTTTTCTATAAAGGACAAAACCATGACGGGTTAACCCGAAAACGGACAATCTTTCGGAGATGTGGACTTGAGGTCAGATTTGAACAAAAGCTTTTAGTAATCCAATAGCTTCGCCAATATCAACGTTAAGAATCGAAGATATTCACTCTATTCTTACAAGGACAAAGCAACATTGATCATCTCTAATACACATGCCAATACCAACCTTATTTTGATGTCTTGAAAATGAGGCATCGATGTTATATTTATACTGTCCACTTTGCGGCTTAGTCCACCTTGGAATACTTCGTTGCAGCTGCACATGTACTTCATGGATCAGCTACGCCCCTTTCCACTCTGACATGAATATTGGCTTGCACACTCACACGTGAACTGGATCGAGTCAGAAATATTCCACCCTAACTTTTTATTTCTTTGTTGCCATATGCTCCATAATACAACCATAAAAAGAGAAGCTTGGTCTTCATTCCAAGACTGCAAGATGGAAAATATAACAACATCAAAAGTGTTTTGGTTCTTAATATGAACCTGCATAATGCTCCACCAGCCTTGAAGTTGCCATATAGACTTGACATTCTCACACGGTATAAATAAATGCATATAATCCTCATCACCATGCTCACAGAGAAGACACTCTCATGGGCAATTGACCCCTTTTTGGGTGAATCGTAATCTAGTTGGTATGCAATTTCGACATAACCGCCAAATAAAATTCTTAACTTTCGGTGGTACTTTAGCGTTCCAAATAATATGCCACTCTCCCGATTCATGCAAACATGTCATGTCAATAACCTCTTCAACACAGTAGCAATAAACACTCTTAGGAAAGTATATACCGTTATTTTTTAATCGCCAAATAACTTTGTAACGAGTAATTTTCTAATAAGTGATATAATTCAAACTAATTTTCTAGTAAGTATGTAACACCCTGTTTTAGATTATTAGGATTTATTTATTATTTAATGTTAATTTAATAAAGGAAGATACTCATGAAATGTCAAGTCTACCCCTCCTCTCACCATATTAAGCCATTGTTTTATATATTTTGTCAAAAAAATTGTTTTATATATATTTGTTTGGCTTAAATATCATTTTGATCCTTGTATCTTCGCGTATTTTTAGTTTTAATCCCTGTATCATATTTTGTTGCAAATAAGTCCTTAAATGTACAAAATTTGTTGATTTTAGTCCCTAAAACATGCATGCATCAGAGGTAATTTCATTACATGATGCGGAATTAAATGAACATAACACATATGTCATAACTGAACATACATAGACTACGAGTTCCAAAACATAGTTATTAATACCTCAAATTATCCATATAAACAAGTCATGGATATAACATAAAGCAAGGTCATTGGAATATAAAAGATTCATGCTCAATACATCGAATAAGGAAATAAATGTCTACCCGACTCGATGTTACAAATATCAAAGCATTCTAGCTTATTACAACCCAGCTACATAAGATATCAACTAGGAGAAGCATAGTGCTTCTCTCCTTACCACTAGTAGCTAAAAGCTCAAACAAAGCTACTCCACAGATGCTAAGTCCACACCCTGCACCTATGAGCCCCAAATGCTCAGAAATTACACAAAACAGAGAGTTAGTAAGAAATTCCGAAATAAGTGCAAGTATATCGAGTATTATACATTTACATAATAAGTAATAAGAGAACTACAAAATTTCTCAAGATAAGATACAAAACTATACATTAAGATATAAACATAACATATAATTCAAGTACCAAAGATCAAGTTATACACAACTAACACAAAGCAATCAAGATCCAACAATGATGTCAAGTACCAATTAGTTCACATAAATGTTCACCTTCATCTCCTAATGCAAACTAATCTCACATTTATGTAATGCTCCCTAGCATTTTTTACTAAATGCATGCGGTACCTCATCATCAAGTTTCTTTTTTTTTTTTTTTTTGGAATGGAAAATTGTTAGTTGTTAGTATATTTACAATGTAATGTTAGTTTTTTCTCCTTGCCAGTATTTGAACCCTGAACCTCCAACTCCTTAACCCTTAGTTCAACTAGTATAATCAATTGAACTATCCATCCCACCCCACCTCATCATCAAGTTATTGGAAAACTAATTCTAATTATATTTTATTCAACCGCAACTACTAAAATATGTGCTATACTTTAGGGCTCATCTAAAGTATATGCTCATCATACATAAATGACTGCATGCATGTATGTAGATTACCAAACATATGGTCTAATCATCTCATCATATAAGGATATCCCAATTTATGTACCTCAACAACTTTATTAAAGATGCATCCCTTCAATTAATTAAATCACACATTAATTAATCTCTTCAAGCATACTATAAGCATATATCTCATTAATTAAAGACACATAAGCATACCATTATCATAATTCATCATGGTTTATCAACATACTTAACATTACAAACCAATTCATCATTTAAGTACTCATAATCCAATCACATATACTATTACATAGTCATAAGATCATTAATCCAAGCATACTATAAGCATATATCTCATTCTAATTGAGAAAAAGTTTCAAGACAAAACAAAGACACGCAAAAGACAAGAAAAAGCCCAAAAATGAAGAAAAACATATCATCGTGTCACGATGGCTCCCAACATGACACGATGAGAGCTGCTTGCTTGCCAAGAAGTCAATAATTGAAGAAAATGCGCAGCTCTCAGTCTGCGGACCATAACTTGAGCTACGAGTATCGGATTGAGGCGCAGTCAGTTGCATTGGAATGCTAAGACAAAGAGCTACAATTTTCGTGTCGGAGCAAAAAAGCAATTCTCCCATCGTAGCACGATGGCACCCATCGTAGCACGATGGAGTAACTTGGCGACCAAGTTGATTAAATGCACAAGATCAGTTATAATTTTGAACTGAATCTTCCCATCGCAGTACGATGGCTTGTTGAGGCCCATTACGAAAAGTATAAATAGAGCCTCCATTCCTCATTATTTTTCATTCAGAAATAGAAGAACTTTCTATTCCTTTTGGAGAGAAGTTTGGAGGAGCTCTAAGGGCATAGTTTTCTCCCCTTACGGGAAAACTAACTCAGCAAGGTATGATTCTTTAGGCTTTTTATATTTAGATTCTTGTAATTTAATTATGCAGTCTTTTGTAATAATTCCTTAGGTTGTGGTGGAGAAGATAAACTCCCTGATGAATGCTTGGGTCATGTAATTGAGTCAAAGTTATAATAAATCGTCTTTATAAATTATTATTTGTTATTTGTTTACTTGCTTTAATATCGTTAGTCGAAATCTTGGCCGGATAAACGGCGACGTCTTAGAATAAATAATTAGGGTTTACTTTAATCGTAGCACATTAGGGTTCTCACTATTATATGTCCGGAACTAATAATAAATAACACTAGGTTAAAGGAACGGCACAACAATCTTGAACTAGTTATGAATTAATAATTAGAGGAAGAATATGGGACTAGTTGTAATAACAATTAGGACTGAATAACTGTAACTAAGATCTAAGGGTATTGGATGGTCATAATGCATGTTTGTAAATAACTCTACCTAGTAATTTAGGGTATGTGACAAAGCGAGGTTAGGCTCTCGTAGGTACCTTAGTTGCAAAAGTAGTGGGACTTTGCCTACATAGTGTAGCAGTAAGGTGCTACTAAAACAAGGATATAATCGTCGCCCGATAATAGTAAGAATGACTATGTTATACACCGATTATACCAAGTATGAGGATGGGAGTAAGTTCAACCACCATACCTATCCTCTATGTTTTTGAATCAAAGCTTTTATTTTCTTGCAAAGCATATCGCTATTTTTATAAAATTAAAACATTTTTCCTAAAAACCAAAGCGAATGCAAAAACACACGAACTGGAATAGCACTAGCGAAGGTTTGACACGATCCCTGTGGAAACGAATTCATTCTAGACACCTAGAGTGTGAATTATTGCTCGACGACAAACTGGTGCACTTGCCAGAACCCAGTGAAGCTTTTGGTGCCGTCGCCGGGGATTGTGTTCACAAAACTTTGTTATAATTATTCTAGTTTGTCAAAAAATTTAAAAATACAAAAAAATTAAAAAATCAAAAATCTAGTTAATGATTGTGGATTTAGAACTGTGAAATTCTGGCTAAGGCAAAGTCAAGGTATTTAAGCGATCCTAGTGATCCACCTCACTTACTTGGGAATTTTCATGGTAACAAAGACATATGAAACAAACCAAAAATAATTATAAATATCTTTTCCAGTGCTACTGATGGTATTCATTTGTTGTGCTTGATAAACAGATATCCTGGAGTTTGAGTACTTCGACGAGCCAGAGAAAGAGCTAAGGAAAGGACTGAGAGCTCTAAAGCTAACAGAATCCAGTAATCTCGAGAAAGAAGGAGAGCCTACCACCAAAGCCATGGGAGACAAACCAAGGATCACTGTGGGAGATTACTACCATAAGTACAGTGACATACTGGACCTCGAAGTGTTATCACCAAAAACCCCAGACAGCTCGGATGGGATACATTGGGACGACCTGGTTGATGCAGATGTTGAATCAGTAGGGGAAAATTCTCCAAAAATCAAGGTAACATCACCAGGGTGCAACAAAAAAGTACACACCTACGAAGACAGTTTAAACTTTCTTGATCTACCACCCAGTAAAAAGTGGGTAGAGTACGACAAATGGATGAAAAGATGGAACAAGCTGGCACCCAAGAGCATAACCAAGTTCTATAAAAGGAAGCCGCCATTTTCAGCAAGAGTATGCCGAAAAATTGAGTACAAGCAGAATGTCGTTCGAGAATGTTTATAAATCTGGGACCGTTTTCGTGGAAGACTATACTGGGCTAGTATGTGATGACTGCGATCGAGAAGAGTATGAAGCAAATATTGCAGGTAACACGGTGGACAACTCAAAAGAAGAGTGCAAAGAGTTGATAGATCGAAAGACAAAACGCAAGCGCGAAGAGCAAAAGCTGATGGAGTTCAAGAAGGAGATCAATGCGCTAGGAATGACATTATTGAAAGCTTATGATGCATTCGCTGATGAGCTCAAAGACTTTGACGAAAGCCTAGCAAAAAGACCAAAGCTGCCACCCAAAAAGAAAGATCCTGGAAGCGTCACCATGGTCTGTTAGATTGGGGAAGAAGGAGTCAATGCATTATGTGATGTAGGCTCAAGTGTGAATGTCATACCATTATCTTTGGCAGACAAATTCAAGATCAAATTACCAACTGCAGGTACTGCTAAAGAACTCATATTAGCTAACCAATCAACCATTCGATCAGCAGGTACAGTGGAAGATGTCCTGGTGAAAGTCCAAGACCTAGTTTTTCCAGTAGACTTCATGATCCTAGACATTGGAGAGGATGAAGAACATCCCATTATATTGGGAAGGCCATTCCCAGCCACTAGCAGGGCCATCATTGACATGGATCTTGCTGAGATGACACTAAGGAGTGGAGAACAGGTAATCACCATTCCGACTTCCAAGACGAACATGGACGAATGCTGCAAGCTCGAATGTAGGAATGAAGAAGCTACACCATCGACTCCAGCTCAAGTGAATTTGAAGATAAAGATAGAGGAGTTTGGGGATGAAATGGTGCAACTACAGGTAGAAGCAAAGGCCGAGGAGGAACCCGAGGGGCTGACTGACAAAATGAAGAGGCTGACTATTGAGGTAGATATCCAGGTACCATGGGTCAAAGCATGGGGAAGAAACCGAAAGGCGGCCAGAAGATCTAAGTTTGGGGTTAACACGCCACCTCTGAAGAAGCCAGCTGCTACAGGAAGGAAGATACGGTTCCAGAAGGTAGATGAGAACCGCTGGGTCAGCATACCACATGAAGAAAAGAAGGAAAATCCACCAAAAGGCAAAGGTAAATCTATCATCAAACCAGTTGCTTCAGATGATGATGGAAAGATCTGTTTTGCCACCTTCAAAGAGAAACAGGACCCAGAGAAGTACGAGAAGAGCACCAAGAAGGAAGGAGCTAAGGCGGAAGCTCCTACAGAAGAGAGAGACATGCGAACCTATCCTCTGTAATGGAGGAAATGCGTCAAGCTAATGAGACGCTAAACAAGCGCTGCTTGGGAGGCAACCCAGGGTTATTATCTAAGTATTTTTAATTCAGTATTTTGTTTCAGTAGTTTCAATTCAGTTTTTGCTTCAGTTTTTCAATTCAATAAAATATACTCAGAATTTCAGCATGTCATATTCATCTGTTAACTGCCCCTGTCTTACAAAAAAATTAAATAATTGTTGTTGTTTATTATCTTGTGCATGACAAACTGTTATAGGTAAGATTGCAGCGAAGAGAGTTGTAAATTATGATGATCCGAATTTTGCACCTTAACACAAACACCAAAGGTGAATGCTCCGAAAAGCAGAAGTTCGGGGGACAACGAGACGAGTGATGAAGCGGTGTCTACAGATAAGTGTTCACGCCTTCAGATACCTAAGCCAAGTGAGGATTTAAGCTAAATATTTCCAAAGGTATTACCAATTTCTTTCGATCCATGAGAGTTCCGCACTCTTGTTTATTTTGTAGAACTTGCTCCAATTCTCTGTAACTGGTTGATTTAGTAAATTATGCATTGAGGCAATTGTTTGTTATAACTCTGAGCATTTTTCAAGCCACCCTGATAAATATTATTATCCTTTGCTAACCACTTTGAGCCGTAAAAAAATATATCATTTTTCTTTCGGTGACAAACCACGATATAAGCCTATAGACTAGAAAAATAATGAATTACCCTCTTTTGGAGTTAGGCAATAGTTCTCTGATCATAACAACAATCAAAGTTTGGGGTTGCTCATGGAACTAACAACAATTCAAGTTTGGGGTGGGTATACAGAGAACTATCACTAAAAAAATAAAAAATGAAAAAAATAGAAAAAAGAGACAGGAAAAGTCCCTAAAAAAATAGTCTCTACAAAAACAGTGATAGAAAAAAAACCGGAGAGACATACACAATAAGGCAAAAACAGCCTTAGGTTCAATTCTCTAAAAATACCAAATAAAAAGATACACTATGGAATAAGGTTGCGTACACAAAAAGGAAACAAAGTAGTACTTGTACTGGTCGGGATTTTCTAGGCCCAATTGAGGAATGAAGCCCATATCCAAAAAGAATATCGCCTGGGCGATATCGCCCCTACACGTGAGGTCGCCTCAATTTTGGGTCAGCCCATTATTGTTTGAGTTAAGCCCATTATCATATATCCCCTAGCACACGATCTTCTGCTATGAACAAGGAAAAAGGGCGGGAGCACCCATGATCACACGAAGGGAGTAACTGCCCCACTCTGCACAACAGGGATCGTGGGAAGTTACCTCCTGAGCATTTCTTCACCCCTCCTCTATAAATAGGAGGACCAGTAATTGAAAAAGGATCGAATAAGAAAAACAGATACACAACATACATATTTTGGACCAACATTAAGCATACAAAATATACACCCCCTAGTTCCATACAGGAACATTTTGGCGCCCACCGTGGGGCCCTGCTAAAACTTTTCCCAGGCCACACCATTCATATCGAAGCTTCATTCCATGGCTTCCTATTATATACATCATATCCATGTCATTGTAACGGGTTGCAGCTAGTCACTCCCTCTATCAATTGCAACATCATCTGAAGAACCGCAGACAATACACATGAGTCACATGACCTTTACTTGCATAAAATCAATGTTGTATTTCTAACGAAAGCCTCTTTTATGTAAGAACTTGCTTGCACCAATACTATACCAGCCTCTTTTGATGTGCCACTTACAAGATCCAATTTCAAGAAACATTGTTCTGTTTGGTTCAAAACTGTGTCTGCTATTCTGATACGTAATATTTTTAATCCTACTATAAATTGTTTTAGCACATGATAAATTATTTTGCGTGGTGATAAAAACCGATTCAACCCAAATAACTACTCTTTACTGGTGAAAGCATTTTTAAACTTCATTAGCATAGTGCACTCCGACTCTTGGGACGGTGGTTACTCCATTCTTCCCCATTAATGCTCTTACTTTTAAGTTAAAAGTGTGCACCGTTATTTAGCATATTCCTTAAATTGCTCATGTTTCGTTGTTACTGACTTACTGTATTTAAATGTGTACACATTGATAGGAGGTTGATTTGAACTGACACATTATCTCTCAGTTACTATTTTTACTTATAGATATCCCCATAATTTTAGTATTTGTCATTTGGTTGCCGTGAGATGAAAAATTAACTGATACAAAACCAACATCATTATAAACTTTACGGATTAGTGCAAGGCGCCACCTTAATACTTCTATCATTTCCGGTTTGAACCTGTAATTTCTTTTGGCGCATCACATGAGTTTTGTTGTTTTGTATGGCTTCTATGAAATTGAGGTATGGTTTGAATTTTGTTGTGCTAAATTATTTGTGAGTTCAAGCTTGATAAACACAGTGTAGGTTTAAATTTCTATTTTAAGTTTGGATCAATATTCCTTGTTAAATGAGTAGCAGCCTCATAAACCTACAATGCCTTATGATATAGACAACAATAAATTAATGTCAAATTTCTCATCATTGATTGATATTATAAAACATACAGTATGCTAAATATATAGTTGTAGCTTCAATCTTTGTCCCGACCTTATGAAAGGAAGTGAAAATATTTTACTGCTCTATGTTTTCAACTAAATGACTCATTTATATTTTCTAACACGTCTTATGGTTTTGAATATTGGCAATGACTCAACTTTCTCCGAGAATAACAAAACCTTCCACAGTATTAAAGCTACAATTACAAGAAAAAACGACGGAAGAGCGAGACAGCCGTCATCAAACGCCACTTTTGAGTCAAAATAATGTCGATGTGGTTACTGCTTGTTGTGAATCTAAACTCTCCGACTCGCCAAACTGTCGTCACCGCCTTACCGTCCAACATTTTAGTCTCGTCGGCGACTTCCAATCAAGGTGTTAATGTTCTTTCCCTTTATTCTACCATTTATAGTTTGCATATGTTTCACTTTGATAACATGTTGTGTGTATATGTATATCATCAGTTTTATAACATAAAGGATTGTTATGTAAATATTTCTAAGCGTTCGAAATCACGCTCAAAATGCTGCTGTTACTAGTTTTCATCTAAAAGAAAATGACAAGATACTTGCAAAGCTAAAGACCATTTAAACAGTATCACTATTAGTTAACCATGTATGTTCATATGATAGTTAAAGCCAAACAGATAACGTGATAGTGCTTATTATAATAACTATAGTAGTAATAAAATAAAATACCATCACCAATGATACATTGTTATTATATATCTCACTTCGTTTAAATAACATTATTTATATCTTGAAGGTTGAAAAACACACAAGAAGGGGGGGGGTTGAATTGTGTGTTACTTTTTCTAAGTTAAAACAAATTGCAGCGGATAAGGTATAACACACACAATATATGAGGATAGGGTTAGAGAGAGATGCTCAGAATTTTTATACTGGTTCCTCCCACTAACAGGAGTAGTCCAGTCCTCTTGTCCTTCACAAGAGATTTCACTATAATCACTCAGATTACAAATGCTCAAGCACTAAGCAAGAGACTTCAAACTGCTCAAGCACAAAGCAAGAGACTTCTAACTGCTCAAGCACAAAGCAAGAGACTTCCAATGCTCAAGCACAAAGCAAGAGACTTCCAATGCTCAAGCACAAAGCAAGAGACTTCCAATGCTCAAGCACAAAGCAAGAGACTTCTAACTGGTTTTAATGTTAATAAAGATAAGAGATTAACACTTGATATACAATCAGAGGTGTTTACAAAATACAACTCAGTTACAAGACTAACTTAGAAAATTATCACAAAGTTTCTAAGTGTTTGATAGCTTCAGAATTTGACAGAGTTTCAGCACGTTCAGAAGCTTAAGTCTTGATTACATTTCTTCACAAATCTTCTTCCTTTTATAGATGATAAAATGAACGTTGAAGATTATAGCCGTTTGAAGAATTGAGACGCTCCTTTGTATAGATCAGTGAGCTTATTAGCTGTTCTGATTTGCAGTAGCTTAGGAGCTTAACGTTTACTACAAAATGAGAGATTCCTTTTGGCTTTTGATATTTGAACCTTGGTGAAAGCCAAATAAGGAAATAATCGTTTCTGAAGCCTGACTTGAAAAGGACCTTTCCATGGTCAAACCTTTTCATTCTTGGTTTCTGCGTTTGGACTTAGTCAGGCACAGTCTTCAATAAAATTGTACTCTCAAATGTAGCTTAACACTTATATCTGACGAGCCTTCAGATTTTGATAAGCTCAGAATTACTTGTTTCAGATCTGGTGAGCTCAGATGTTCTTCAGATTTTGATAGGCTCAGATTTACTTGTTTCAGATCTGGTGAGCTCAGATGTTCTTCAGATTTTGATAGGCTCAGAATTACTTGTTTCAGATCTGGTGAGCTCAGATGTTCTTCAGATTTTGATAGGCTCAGAATTACTTGTTTCAGATCTGGTGAGCTCAGAAGTAATTCCTTCAGAAATTCTAAGGTTCAGATAATAACTTCAGAGTTTCACAGGCTCAGAATTACTTGCTTCAGATCTGGTGAGCTCAGAAGTAATTCCTTCAGAAATTCTAAGGTTCAGATAATAACTTCAGAGTTTCATAGGCTCAGAATTACTTGCTTCAGATCTGGTGAGCTCAGAAGTAATTCCTTCAGAAATTCTAGGGTTCTTTAGTACGCAAATTTTAACTTTTAATCCTGCACACTGAATTAAATTAATAGTACTCCAATTTAACCTTAAATACATTGTTATCATCAAAATCAATTAAGGAGATACAAAATCATAATTTTGTTCCAACAATCTCCCCCTTTTTGATGATGACAACTATATGTATTTAAAATCAATTGTTGTTGTTTTTATTTAACATCTTGACTTCAGG
This sequence comes from Trifolium fragiferum, assembly GCA_954870985.1. Taxonomy (NCBI): domain Eukaryota; kingdom Viridiplantae; phylum Streptophyta; class Magnoliopsida; order Fabales; family Fabaceae; genus Trifolium; species Trifolium fragiferum. Next base: position 20,220,276 of record OX940789.1, read on the forward strand.
TTCTGAGGTTTGCAAGCTCCCCCTGAGTCTGATAAGCTTCAAAAGTTTATCAATGATAAATATAAAACAGTCTAAGAGTAATATTTAATGTCAAATATAATTTCATATATTCTACCTTCAGAATTAGAGGTTTGCAAGCTCTATTTCTTCAGATTGACAAATATAAGATATGGTTTGCAAGCTTATCTTATATTATATGAATTTATGTTGGACAAAATTTATTACTCCCCCTCATTAAAAGTTTAAAAGACTTTAATATAACTTAACAAGAGTAGAGTTCAGAAAATGTGATCTTTAGAGCTTCAGAAATAATTTCACTGCCATAGGAAATGAAATAATATTTTCTCCCCCTTTGTCATTATCAAAAACGGGTCAGTCAAAGCACAAGTTACAGGGTAGTAAATGCACACAGCAAACAACCACCAGCAGTAAATGCATTCAACGGTAAAAGGGAATTGTTAAGTACCATGGTGAAACAGGGAATTGTTTCAGAATGAAGACGAGTTTCTTCAAGATCTGAATCAGTTCCAGGAAAAGGTGGAGTGGTTTGAATGGATGAGGGGTTTGGTTCAGAAGTGGTTGGCTTAGGAGATGAAGTCTGAAGGGGTTCAGTTTGGGATTCAGCAGGGACTTCAGAATTTTGAACATTTGAGGGTTCAGATTGGTCTACGTCCATTGCTATTGGGGTAGACTCAGAATCTTTAATAGGAGATTTCTGAGGGGATTTAGGAGTGTCAGAAATGGTTATAGTGGAAGTTTCAAAATATTGAAAACGTGAGAAGTGATAGTGACTAGTGTGTAGTTAAGTGATTATAGTGGAAGTTTCAAAATATTGGGGAAACAAGATAGTGACGTAATGGGGGCTTGGCAGTTACTTTTAATAAAATCATCATTAGCTCTCCTTCATTACCCAGCGGTTACTAGACATGATGGGAAGTTACACAGATAAGTAGTGTTTTCAGAAGCCAGCTGTCAGTTAGAGAAACTGAGTGGTCAACTAACACTTAGAGTAGGTATCTGAGTCACAAGAAATCATATTTAATAATAAATAATTCTGATTGCTTCAGATGAGAGAGTGCTTCAGAACCTATATAATAGTTTCTGAGCCGTCCAAACTTCTGAGGCCCTTCAGAACCAGTTTATTCATTCAGAGTTAACAGCATTCAGAGATATCATTCAGAAATAAAAACCATGTTCAGATTTTTCTTGATAAAATCGAAACGATCAATAGCAAGAGGTTTGGTAAAGATATCAGCCCATTGATGCTCAGTATCAATGAATTGAATCTTAATTACTCCCTTCTGAACATAGTCTCTAATGAAGTGATGTTTGATCTCAATGTGTTTAGCTCTTGAATGCAAAATAGGATTCTTAGACAAACAGATAGCAGCAGTATTATCACAGAGAAGTGGTATACTACTTATCCTTATCTGATAGTCCTCCAACTGATGTTTCATCCAGAGCAATTGCGTGCAACACTTAGCAGCTGAGATGTACTCTGCTTCTGCTGTAGATAGAGCAATAGTTGCTTGTCTCTTACTAGCCCATGATATAAGGTTTTCACCTAGAAATTGACAGTTTCCACTAGTGGACTTCCTTTCAATTTTATCACCAGCATAGTCAGCATCACAGAATCCAATAAGCTGATAATCTAAGGATTTCTTATAAAGTAATCCAAGATTAGTGGTTCCTTTCAGATATCTAAAGATTCTCTTAACAGCAGTTAGATGAGACTCTCTAGGATCTGATTGAAATCTAGCACACAAGCATACACTGAACAAGATATCTGGTCTAGATGCAGTGAGATAAAGGAGGGAACCAATCATACCTCTGTATAATTTCTGATCTACTTTGCCTTCAGATTCTTCCTTCAGAAGACAGCTAGAGGGATGCATAGGAGTTGACATTGGTTTACAATCTTCAAGACCAAATTTCTTCAGTAAATCCTTTGTGTATTTGGTTTGATGCACATATACTCCTTCTTTTCTTTGATTGATTTGAATTCCCAAGAAGAATGTTAGTTCTCCCATCATACTCATTTCAAATTCATCCTGCATAAGCTTAGAGAAATTCTTGCAAAGAGAAGCATTAGTTGAACCAAAGATAATATCATCAACATAAATCTGAACAATCAAAATATCAGTTTTTAAGGTTTTTCTAAAGAGAGTGTTATCAACATGTCCTTTTTCAAAACCATTTTCTAGAAGAAATATACTTAACCTTTCATACCAAGCTCTTGGAGCTTGTTTCAAACCATACAGAGATTTCTTCAATTTGTAAACATGATCAGGACACTTTATATCTTCAAAGCCAGGAGGTTGTTTAACATAGACTTCTTCATAAATTACTCCATTCAGAAATGCACTCTTAACATCCATTTGAAATAGAGTGATGTCATGATTAACTGCATAGGACAAGAGAAGTCTAATTGCCTCAAGTCTTGCTACTGGTGCAAAGGTTTCAGTGAAATCTATGCCTTCTTGCTGACTATAACCTTGTGCAACCAGTCTAGCTTTATTTCTGACAACTTCTCCCTTTTCATTTGACTTGTTTCTGAATACCCATTTTGTTCCAATAATGTTCTTGTGTTTGGGTTTTGGTACCAGATCCCAAACATCATTTCTTTCAAATTGATTGAGTTCTTCTTGCATTGCAACAATCCACCCATCATCTGAGAGTGCTTCTTCTATGTTTGTGGGTTCAATTAATGAAATTAACCCAACTAGGGATTCATCCTCTTTGAAAGCAGATCTGGTCTTTCTTGGGCTATCCTTGTTACCAACAATTAGCTCTTCAGGATGAAATGATCTATACTTGAATTTACTCTTAGGTGGAGCAGGTGTCTGAGAGGGTTCAGTTTCTGAAGGGTCTTCAGTTTCAAGGCCTTCAGAGATATCTTCATTTTGAGTCTCAGATGGATATACAGCAATGGAGAGATCTTCACACTCAGAATTTGAGGAAACTTGAAATTCTGCAAAAGTCTCAGCTTGCTCTGACATTTTATCGTCAGGCTCTTTATCATCAAATCTAACATGTATAGATTCTTCAACTGTGTGAGTTTCAGAATTATACAATCTGTATGCTTTTGAGCGTTCAGAGTAGCCTATAAAGATACCCTTATAAGCTCTAGCATCAAATTTCTTTCGATAGACCTTGTTGTCTAGAATATAACAAGTACATCCAAACTGATGAAAATAAGAAATATTTGGTTTTCTTCCTTTGAACAGTTCATAAGCAGTTTTGTTCAGAATAGGTCTGATGTAGATTCTATTCTGAACATAGCAAGCAGTACTCACGGCTTCTGCCCACAAGAACTTAGCTAGGTTAGACTCAAGCATCATGGTACGAGCCATTTCTTGCAAAGATCTATTCTTTCTTTCTACAACACCATTCTGCTGTGGTGTTCTAGGAGAAGAGAATTCATGGATTACTCCATGCTCTGAGCAGAAAGATTCGAAAGAGTCATTTTCGAACTCTCCCCCATGGTCGCTTCTAACCTTCAGAATCCGAAGATCCTTTTCACTTTGTATTTGTGTGCAGAAGTCACTGAACACCACAAGTGCTTCACTCTTAGAACGTAGGAATTTCACCCAAGTCCATCTACTGAAATCATCAACCATGACCAATCCATATTTTTTACCATTGATAGAGGCTGTCGAAACAGGACCAAACAGATCAATGTGAAGCAATTCTAAGGGTCTGGAAGTAGAGACAATGTTTTTAGACTTGAATGAAGTCTTAGCAAATTTTCCTTTTTGACATGAGCCACAAAGTGCATCTGAGTGATAATCAATGTCAGGCAAACCACTAACAAGCTTTTGTTTGCTAAGCTTAGAGATCAACCTCCAGTTAGCATGACCAAGACGCTTGTGCCATAGCCATTTCTCATCACTCAGAGACAAAAGACATATAATCTTTTGGTCAACCAAATCAGAAAAGTTTACTTTATAAACATTGCCAACTCTCATTCCCTTGAATACTACAGATTTGTCAGAGTCTTTTGATACAGTACATGATTCCTTATTAAATGTAACAACACACCCATTGTCACAAAATTGACTAATGCTCAATAGATTGTGTTTAAGTCCATCAACTAACCAAACATCTTTAATGGAAAGAGAAGAATTACCAACTGTACCTGTACCAATGATCTTCCCTTTTTGTTTTCCTCCAAATCCCACAGAGCCTCCCTCTTTCAGAGTTAGGGTTTGGAACATATGCTTTTCTCCCGTCATATGTCGTGAGCAACCACTGTCCAGGTACCAGGGCTGCTGTTTTACCTTTCCTTGCATGAGCATCTGAAGCAAACATTATTTCAGATTTTGGTACCCATATTCTGATGGGTCCTTTAGAGTTAGTCTTCTGAATAGTATTCCTTCTTTGTTTTCTATGATCAACACAAGATCTAGAATTAATTAAGCTTTGACAAGAATGTTTAGGCTTAATTTGATTCTTGGATTTTGATCTGGAGTATATCACAGTTCCAAAGGTCAAGCAAGGATCTGAAGTAACTTTACCTTGATTTCTCAGAGGTTCAGATGACTTCTGAGCCTTAACTTGAGAACTTTTGGACTCAGAAATTTTAGGTTCAGAAGAACTTGGAACTTCTGAGTCTTTGGGTTCAGGTTCAGAACCTCCTTCAGAGTTGGATGCCTTCAGATCAAGTGTACCACTTTTAACAAAGGTAGAGAATAATTCAGGTGGAGTATCATCCTCACTATATGATTTCAGAGGTTTATCCCAGTTCTTAAACCGAGAATAACCAATGCCTTCACCATAGTTACGAGTCATATGATAAATCATGGAAGCCATTTTACTCCTATTGAAGGTACAACGAATAAATTCGTGAAGAGCATCTTCATGATCATCATTGAGCTTGTCTGCCAAGACATAGTTAGATTCAACATGACAAATACGAATGTTTAACGATTCATTTTCATCATAAAGAATCTTGGCATCCTTTTTCAATGATTCATGAACATTCTTCAGAATTTTGTGTTGACTTACTATACGAGAGTAATGTTTCACGGCAATCTTAAGAGAATCAATTAATTCAGATTTAGTCATGTTAGAGTATACCTCATTTTCATCATCTGAGTCATCTTCAGAATCTCTATCAGAGTTGTTACCTTCAGAAGTTCTTGCCATTAAGGCCAGATTGTCTTCTTCATCATCTTCTCCTTCAGAGTCATTCTCAATGGTCTCCCAAGTGGCTAACAAACTCTTCCTTACCTTTTCTTTGTACTTTTCTTTCCCAAAGCTCTTATTCTTTCCTTTGTCCTTGGATGACATTTCTGGACAGTCCGCAATGAAGTGTCCAGATTTCTTGCAGTTATAGCAGTTGTTCAGTTCTTCCTTTTTGTCCTTTGAAAAGGAACTTCTTGAGTTGTTTCCTTTGTTTGGAAACCTTTTGTATTTCTTGTTCCATTTCTGAAACCTTCTAACCATTAGTGCCATTTCTTCATTCTCAGAATTTTCATCCATCATATCATCAGAAGTTTCTTCCTCTTGTTCAGACACTTTGATCTTTGCAGCTTTTGAGGAAGTCTGAACAGAGCTTAGAGCCAAGGACTTCATCTTCTTGACAGGTTCATCTGACATAAGTTCTAGCTCATGACTTCTGAGTGAGCTTATTAAATCTTCAAGAGTCACATTGTCCAAATCCTTGGATTCCTGAAAAGCTGTAACTTTTGGTCTCCATTTGGAAGGTAAGCTCCTCAGAATTTTCTTCACGTGATCAGATGCAGTGTAGCTTTTCTTCAGAACTTGAAGACCAGAGACAAGGGTTTGAAACCTTGAATACATGGTTTCAATATCTTCATCTTCCTTCATTCTGAACAGCTCATATTGATGAACTAATAAGTTTGCCTTAGCTTCTTTGACTTGCTTATTTCCTTCATAGGTGGAACATAGAGAGTCCCAGATAGTTTTGGCACATGACTTGTTGGATATTTTTAAATACTCAGCATGAGATATTGCACCAATAAGCATATTCTTAACAGTATGATGCTTCTTATACTGTTTCTTCTTTTCAGCATCAAAGAACTTTCTGTAGGTATTTCTTACAACACCTTCATCATCCATGTGTTCAAAATGTATACCATCTTCAATGATATCCCATAACTCATCATCGGTCCCAATGATGTAACTATACATCTTGGTTTTCCAGAAAGGAAAAGTAGTAGGATCACTGTTGAAGTAAGGTGGTTTGTCTCTGTGATTATCACTGTTCCTTTCCCTATCATAGTTGTGAGGAGGTGGAACAGCAGAGTGATCAGGTCCAGAGGAAGCAGAAGGAGAGGTAACACCAGACATGTTTTTCAACTAAGTACCCCTAGATCTTTTACTGTTTCACTGTTAAGTGAAGAGCAACAGACCGGAGCTCTGATGCCAATTGAAGGTTGAAAAACACACAAGAAGGGGGGGGTTGAATTGTGTGTTACTTTTTCTAAGTTAAAACAAATTGCAGCGGATAAGGTATAACACACACAATATATGAGGATAGGGTTAGAGAGAGATGCTCAGAATTTTTATACTGGTTCCTCCCACTAACAGGAGTAGTCCAGTCCTCTTGTCCTTCACAAGAGATTTCACTATAATCACTCAGATTACAAATGCTCAAGCACTAAGCAAGAGACTTCAAACTGCTCAAGCACAAAGCAAGAGACTTCTAACTGCTCAAGCACAAAGCAAGAGACTTCCAATGCTCAAGCACAAAGCAAGAGACTTCCAATGCTCAAGCACAAAGCAAGAGACTTCCAATGCTCAAGCACAAAGCAAGAGACTTCCAATGCTCAAGCACAAAGCAAGAGACTTCCAATGCTCAAGCACAAAACACTTGATAGGCTCAGAATTACTTGTTTCAGATCTGGTGAGCTCAGATGTTCTTCAGATTTTGATAGGCTCAGAATTACTTGTTTCAGATCTGGTGAGCTCAGAAGTAATTCCTTCAGAAATTCTAAGGTTCAGATAATAACTTCAGAGTTTCACAGGCTCAGAATTACTTGCTTCAGATCTGGTGAGCTCAGAAGTAATTCCTTCAGAAATTCTAAGGTTCAGATAATAACTTCAGAGTTTCATAGGCTCAGAATTACTTGCTTCAGATCTGGTGAGCTCAGAAGTAATTCCTTCAGAAATTCTAGGGTTCTTTAGTACGCAAATTTTAACTTTTAATCCTGCACACTGAATTAAATTATTAGTACTCCAATTTAACCTTAAATACATTGTTATCATCAAAATCAATTAAGGAGATACAAAATCATAATTTTGTTCCAACATATCTTACTTGCATGAACAAAACACTGAGAGCGCAACACTCTTTCAAAGGCAATCATAAAAACCAAGGCGGACAAAGGAAATATATGAAACAATGTCGGATCATTGGCTACTTGAACGCTCATAACCAGGAGTTTTTATCAAGACCCACCATCCGGTTTGAATCATCACAAGTCTCAGTTTGAATCAGCAAGTCTCAAAAACTATCTTATACGGCGCATGACGCCAAGAGCGAAATAAAAGCTACGTTTAAGGCTTACAACGCCACGTAAGAGCGAAATAAAAGCTACGTTTAAGGCTTACAACGCCACGTAGTGAAATAAAAGCTATACGGCGCACGACGCCAAGAGCGAAATAAAAGCTACGTTTAAGGCTTACAACGCCACGTAGTGAAATAAAAGCTATACGGCGCTATGACGCTAAGAGCGAAATAAAAGCTACGTTTAAGGCTTACAACGCCACGTAGTGAAATAAAAGCTATACGGCGCTATGACGCTAAGAGCGAAATAAAAGCTACGTTCAAGGCTTATAACGCCACGTAGTGAAATAAAAGCTATACGGCGCTATGACGCCAAGGGCAAAATAAAAGCTACGTTCAAGGCTTACAACGCCACGTAGTTAAATAAAAGCTATTGTGTACGTCTGAGATATCAAGAATATAGTAAAAATGGACTAGGCGAAATATGCTTCAGGCAACAACGAAATGTTTTATTAAGGCTTTAATGCCAGAAACAGTACAACGAGTTGCGACAAAAAGAAATGGTGTATACCACCAATTTATTCAATAGATACCTTGAAAAGATCACTGTTAAAACGTTCGCTCGAGGAAAGTTCGCGAGGGAAGGTTGATAGAAAATGGATAAGAGAGTAGAATGGAGAAAAAGGAAGACTTAAGACCGTATTTATAGGTCGTTGGAGGGAAAAGGAAAGGGAAGTCGAAAGACCAACGGGTAAAGGAATAATTTAAATAAAATATTGCTTTACCCAACGGGTAAAAGACACGCGTAAAAACGGGAAAACACGTGTCTGCAGGCGAGATTAAAAACTCCACACAACACATTCACGTCGCCCATAATCAGTAAACAACAAAGTCACGTTTATTAAATAACACTGAAAGGAAACAGTCAAAACTACAACCACCAAGACAAACGTCAAATACATAGCAAAGGTGCATGAAAGCTAAAAACAACAAAGTGATGACAACAACATAAATAGGCTAGACGCCAACGTTATCGCCGGCTTCCATGGCGGCAGTCCACTGTGTCACCAAAACTTCCTTGCTCGCCTAAACAACCTCCATGTCTTCTCCAATCTGTGACAGAGTACGCCCCATCCTACGCTGTTGGATCTGTAATTCCAGCAGGCTCTTCCGCTTCATCAGAAGCTTGGTGATGTCCTCTTGGATATCATTTCTCAGCAACTTCTTCCTCTCCTTCAATTTGGCTGCCTCAGCTTCCAATTTTTGCTCCATGGCTTTAATCTTCTCCTCCTCGTCAAAGGAAGCACTCAAGGTCGCCTCGTACATACGCATAGCCTCCTTGGTGTACCAGGATTCGTCACTCATGACAGCAGTAACCTTGTGGCTTCGGAGATCAGTGCATTCCAAAGAAAAGATGAAAGGAGCATCTTTGAGCAGCTTCTCCCGAAAGGTGAGACAGCGCTCAAGAAACAACAGCTCTGATGGACTAAGGTTATCTTTATCTTCCTCCAAGTCGCCCACCAGCACACAAAATTGTTCAGTGCTCTCCAGGATGTCGTCCACCCTCCTGCGAAGTACCCCTTTCACAGCATTGATGAGTGGAACGGCGTCTGAAGACATTTTGATTAAAACAGATAAAAAAATTGAATAAAGAAGTGAGCTCAAGTGAATGAACATCTAGAGATAAAACGCCTATTTAAAGTAACAAGGCGCTTGGGAAGGTAAAAATATCCCTACCTATTCACTAGGGAAGCGTTGCAACCAACACCAGGACCTAGCATCTCCCTCTGAAAAACGTGCTTAATAAGAGCATAACGTTCACCCGTGATATCCTCCAACCTGGGAAAACGCAACAGCCTATACTGTCAACACCACGCCTCCCCTGGAGCCTAGTGCTTGGGGGGTTGTGTACCGGTCGGGATTTTCTAGGCCCAATTGAGGAATGAAGCCCATATCCAAAAAGAATATCGCCTGGGCGATATCGCCCCTACACGTGAGGTCACCTCAATTTTGGGTCAGCCCATTATTGTTTGAGTTAAGCCCATTATCATATATCCCCTAGCACACGATCTTCTGCTATGAACAAGGAAAAAGGGCGGGAGCGCCCATGATCACAAGAAGGGAGTAACTGCCCCACTCTGCACAACAGGGATCGTGGGAAGTTACCTCCTGAGCATTTCTTCACCCCTCCTCTATAAATAGGAGGACCAGTAATTGAAAAAGGATCGAATAAGAAAAACAGATACACAACATACATATTTTGGACCAACATTAAGCATACAAAATATACACCCCCTAGTTCCATACAGGAACAGTACTTAACTCCAAGTTTAGCCTACTTATCCCAAAAATGTCCTACCTTGACCCTAGCCACGTTATAACCCTTAAAGACCTCCAAAAATGCATATTTATTAAATTTTGACAGGTTACTTAGAATTCTAGCAAGCCTATGGTAAAATGGCAGGTTGTGCGATGATTGAGAGTGACCCTTTCAATTTCTAGCGAAAATGTGAGAGAGAGAAAAGGTTGAACACGGACTCTTGCAGACACTTGTCCGACTCGCTACTATCAACATCTCCTGAACCAAGCAGGACTGAGCATGAACGCTGCGGCAAGAATCAGTGGTACCATTGTTGAACAAGTAAGGGTGTGAAATTCCTATCATCCTTGTTTATTTCTTAACTCGCTAACGATCCTGTCAGACAGCATGTTACTTGAGGACAAGCAACAGTTTAAGTTTGGGGTTGTGATGACAGGAATTTCTGCAGTATTTTAGGTAGTATTATTAGTAGTAAATTGACCAAAAAGGCCCAAATATCAAAAACAATCTGAAGAATCGAGAAAAAGCTTCAAGACAAAGCGAAGACACGCAAAAGACGAGAAAAAGCCCAAAAATGAAGAAAAACAGCTCATCGTGTCACAATGGCTCCCAACGTAACACGATGAAAGCTGCTTGCTTGCCAAGAAGTCAATAATTGAAGAAAATGTGCAGCTCTTAGTCTGCGGACCATAACTTGAGCTACGAGTATCGGATTGAGGCGCGGTCAGTTGCGTTGGAAAGCTAAGATAAAGAGCTAAATTGTTCGTGTTGGAGAAAATATGAAATTCTCTCATCGTAGCACGATGTCACCCATCGTTGTAACGCCCTAGTTGCTTTTATTTATTTTATTAAATATAGAGTCTATTTATTTGATTTATTATAATTATGTGATGTATTTTTATTTGAATGGCTTTATTTTAATTAATTATAAGGAGATGAGTAGTAAAGGGAATAAGTAGAGTTAAGGGGTTGAAATTAGAGTTAGATGAAAATAATAGTATTAAGTGGAATTAATAGGAATTAAATAAGGAAGTGGGAGGTTAAGAAATAGAAGTCAGAGAAAAAAAAACACTTTCACGTGAAAAAGAGAAAAGAAGGGTTTTGGAGAAAAGGGAGAAGCATCAAGAGAGAATAGGCTTAGAGAATCAAGAGCAGCCGTAGGATTATTCGTTCATCAAACCTAAGGTAAGGGTGGGAACTTATACTTTAATTCAAAGCATGTAGTTCTGAAAACTTGTTTAGCATGAGAATTGGTGAAGATTGGTAAAACTAGGTTAACTATGAATTTGATTAATAATGGAATAGAAACCTCTGAATCATGTTAGAATAACTGTTGTTAGATGATTAGTGATATTGGGTGTTTGATTTCTAAAAACTAAGAGAGTCTAAGGAGATTATATGAAATAGGGTTTTTATTAAAAAGTGGTCAAATTATGATGATTAGTGAATTCTAATGAAACTTCAGCTTCTGTACCCGAATTTGAAATAAAAACTGATATTGATCGGTACAGAATTGGTCTTAGGTGTAAACACTAAAGTTGTAGAAAAAGCTGTTAGCTTTCCAGTGGCTTTGGTTTGACTTCAAAATCATTTTTTGAACTTAAGTTATCGTTAAATTACTACACGTAGATCACAGTAGAACTTTAGCTTCTGCACCCGAATTTGAAATAAAACTCGGTATTTATCAATACGGAATTGGTCTTAGGTGTAAACACGAAAGTTGCAGATAAAGATGTTAGCTTTCGAATGGCGTTGGTTTGACTTCAAAATCATTTTTTGAACTTAAGTTATCGTCAAATTACTACACGTAGGTCACAGTGGAACTTTAGCTTCTGTACCCGAATTTGAAATAAAAACTGGTATTAATTGGTACATAATTGGTCTTAGGAGTAAACATGAAAGTTGTAGATAAAGATGTTAGCTTTCTAATGGTATTTGTTTGACGCAAAAACTCCTTGTGAATAATTTTATATGAATTTATGAAGTTGTATGATGAATTGAGAAGTTGTGAAGTAGAGTCCTTGTCGTCGTGTCAAGGTCATATGAGTTGCAAGAAGTTGTCTAAGTTGATTAAGTTGCTTGTTGTCGTGGCATTTTACAGAGTCCACATATGCATTAAAGTTGGGGGCTTGATATGTCCTGTGAGCCTACGCTCAAAAATGTTGGGGGCTTGATGTCCTGTGAGCTTATGCTCAAACCCGTTGGGGGCTTGATGCCCTGTGAGCCTACGCTCAAATTTGTTGGGGGCTTGATGCCCTGATTGGTACCACATGCATGCTGCATAGTCAAGTCGTCTAAATTGTTTAAGTTGGAGTCATGTTATCTAAGTCGTCGAAGCATTGTCGTGTTGTTGAGTTGTGATAGAATTAATGAGATTCATTGAAAAGTTGTGTAGTTAAATGATGAAATAATATGTTGACGTTTATGATGTTTTAAGTTATTGAATCTATGTTGATGAATTATATACTTATTATTATTGTATATGTATCTCACCCCTTCTGTTGGAATTGCCGCCTTGTGGGCAAGTGCAGATTCATTCAGGATTAGCTGCAGTTGTGAGTCGACTCCCTCATGGTCTTAGGATGCACTGATACGTAACGGGGCGGGTTTTATTGCTGGATTGTCCTTGTTACGTATTTTTCCTTGAGATTTCATGTTGAAACAATTTAGTTGGATTTTTGTATTAATGTTGAACACGTTGAGGCCTTAGAGCCATATTTTGGTTGAAAAGATTTATGAATACTATTTCCGCTGCGAGATTATTAAAAATGTTATCAGTTGATCTTTGATTTATTAATAGAAAATTTTACTCTATTACTTAAGTATTTTACGAAATGTAGCATTCCGTATACGTTGAAATACTCTGATTTATATGTATGATTTACATTGTTGGGAATACGGGGTGTTACAATTGGTATCAGAGCAGGTCGGTCTGTCCGGCCAAGTAGTGGAGTCAGTCGTGTCGAGTGACGATTATTTTTTTCGTTTGTTTTGTTGCTTATCTGTTGTTCTTCATAAGAAGTTTGTGAGACCAAGTGTATCGCCTTGGGGTGCGCCAGTTCTGTTGGCTAAGAAGAAGGATGGTAGTATGAGATTGTGCATAGATTACCGTCAGTTGAACAAAGTCATGATCAAGAACAGGTATCCACTTCGCAAGAGGCTTTAGGTTCTAAGTTGAGGTTGAGTTCGACTTATCATCCGCAAACAGATGGTCAGTCGGAAAGGAGGATTCAGTCGCTTGAGGATTTGTTGAGAGTATGTGTGCTTGAGCAAGGTGGGACTTGGGATAGTCACCTTCCATTGATAGAGGTCGCGTACAACAACAATTACCATTCTAGTATTGGAATGGCACCGTTCGAGGCATTTTATGGTAGGAGGTGCAGAACTCCTTTGTGTTGGTTCGAGACTGGTGAGAGTGCAGTTATGGGACCAGAGATTATTCAGCAAACTACGGAGAAGGTCAAATTTATATAAGAGAAGATGAAAGCGTCGCAGAGTCGACAAAAGAGTTATCATGACAAGAGAAGAAAGGATCTTGAGTTCCAAGAAGGTGATCATTTGTTTGTGAGAGTCGCCGATGACAGGTGTTGGTCGTGCATTGAAGTCAAAGAAACTGACTCTGAGGTTCATTGGTCCATATCATATATCAAATAGGATAGGAACGGTGGCGTATCGAGTGGGATTACCACCGCATCTTTCGAACTTGCATGACGTGTTTCATGTGTCGCAACTTCGGAAGTATGTTGCGGATCCATCGCATGTGATTCCAAGAGATGATGTCCAAGTCAGGGACAATCTTACGGTTGAGACCTTACCAGTAAGGATTGAAGGTCGCAAGGTGAAGATGTTGCGAGGCAAAGACATACCTTTGGTGAAAGTTGTGTGGGGAGGATCATCTGGCGAAAGCTTGACGTGGGAATTGGAGAGTAAGATGCTGGAGTCGTATCCAGAGTTGTTTGCTTGAGGTATATTTTCGAGGACGAAAATTCTTTAAGTTGGGGAGAGTTGTAACGCCCTAGTTGCTTTTATTTATTTTATTAAATATAGAGTCTATTTATTTGATTTATTATAATTATGTGATGTATTTTTATTTGAATGGCTTTATTTTAATTAATTATAAGGAGATGAGTAGTAAAGGGAAGAAGTAGAGTTAAGGGGTTTAAATTAGAGTTAGATGAAAATAATAGTATTAAGTGGAATTAATAGAAATTAAATAAGGAAGTGGGAGATTAAGAAATAGAAGTCAGAGAAAAAAAAAACTTTCACGTGAAAAAGAGAAAAGAAGGGTTTTGGAGAAAGGGGAGAAGCATCAAGAGAGAAGAGGCTTAGAGAATCAAGAGCAGCCGTAGGATTATTCGTTCATCAAACCTAAGGTAAGGGTGGGAACTTATACTTTAATTCTAAGCATGTAGTTCTGAAAACAGATTTAGCATGAGAATTGGTGAAAATTGGGAAAACTAGGTTAACTATGAATTTGATTAATAATGGAATAGAAACCTTTGAATCATGTTAGAATTACTGTTGTTAGATGATTAGTGATATTGGGTATTTGATTTCTAAAAACTAAGTGAGTCTAAGGAGATTATATGAAATAGGGTTTTTATTAAAAAGTGGTCAAATAATGATGAATAGTGAATTTTAATGAAACTTCAGCTTCTGTACCCGAATTTGAAATAAAAACTGGTATTGATCGGTACAGAATTGGTCTTAGGTGTAAACACGAAAGTTGTAGATAAAGATGTTAGCTTTCCAGTGGCTTTGGTTTGACTTCAAAATCATTTTTTGAACTTAAGTTATCGTTAAATTACTACACGTAGATCACAGTAGAACTTTAACTTCTGTACCCGAATTTGAAATAAAAACTGGTATTGATCGATACAGAATTGGTCTTAGGTGTAAACACGAAAGTTGTAGATAAAGATGTTAGCCTTCGAATGGCGTTGGTTTGACTTCAAAATCATTTTTTGAACTTAAGTTATCGTCAAATTACTACACGTAGGTCACAGTGGAACTTTAGCTTCTGTACCCGAATTTGAAATAAAAACTGGTATTGATCGGTACATAATTGGTCTTAGGAGTAAACATGAAAGTTGTAGATAAAGATGTTAGCTTTCTAATGGCTTTTGTTTGACGCAAAAACTCCTTGTGAATAATTTTATATGAATTTGTATGATGAATTGAGATGTTGCGAAGTAGAGTCCTTGTCGTCGTGTCAAGGTCATATGAGTTGCAAGAAGTTGTCTAAGTTGATTAAGTTGCTGGTTCTCGTGGCATTTTACAGAGTCCACATATGCATTAAAGTTGGGGGCTTGATATGCCCTGTGAGCCTACGCTCAAAAATGTTGAGGGCTTGATGCCCTGTGAGCTTATGCTCAAACCAGTTGGGGGCTTGATGCCCTGTGAGCCTACGCTCAAATTTGTTGGGGGCTTGATGCCCTGATTGGTACCACATGCATGCTGCATAGTCAAGTCGTCTAAATTGTTTAAGTTGGAGTCATGTTATCTAAGTCGTCGAAGCATTGTCGTGTTGTTGAGTTGTGATAGAATTAATGAGATTCATTGAAAAGTTGTGTAGTTAAATGATGAAATAATATGTTGACGTTTATGATGTTTTAAGTTATTGAATCTATGTTGATGAATTATATACTTATTATTATTGTATATGTATCTCACCCCTTCTGTTGGAATTGCCGCCTTGTGGGCAAGTGCAGATATTCAGGATTAGCTGCAGTTGTGAGTCGACTCCCTCATGGTCTTAGGATGCACTGATACGTAACGGGGCGGGTTTTATTGCTGGATTGTCCTTGTTACGTATTTTTCCTTGAGATTTCATGTTGAAACAATTTAGTTGGATTTTTGTATTAATGTTGAACACGTTGAGGCCTTAGAGCCATATTTTGGTTGAAAAGATTTATGAATACTATTTCCGCTGCGAGATTATTAAAAATGTTATCAGTTGATCTTTGATTTATTAATAGAAAATTTTACTCTATTACTTAAGTATTTTACGAAATGTAGCATTCCGTATACGTTGAAATACTCTGATTTATATGTATGATTTACATTGTTGGGAATACGGGGAGTTACAATTGGTATCAGAGCAGGTCGGTCTGTCCGGCCAAGTAGTGGAGTCAGTCGTGTCGAGTGACGATTATTTTTGTCGTTTGTTTTGTTGCTTATCTGTTGTTCTTGATAAGAAGTTTGTGAGACCAAGTGTATCGCCTTGGGGTGCGCCAGTTCTGTTGGCTAAGAAGAAGGATGGTAGTATGAGATTGTGCATAGATTACCGTCAGTTGAACAAAGTCATGATCAAGAACAGGTATCCACTTCCAAGAATTGATGATCTGATGGATCAGTTAGTGGGTGCCCAAGTATTTAGAAAGATTGATCTGAGATCGGGTTATCCCCAGATTAAGGTGAAGGATGAAGATATGCAGAAGACGGCCTTTAGGACACGATATGGACATTACGAATATTCAATGATGCCTTTCGGTGTTACTAATGCGCCGAGTGTGTTTATGGAGTACATGAATTGCATTTTTCATGATTATCTGGATCGCTTTGTGGTTGTCTTTATTGATGACATCTTGATTTATTCGAAGTCTGAGGAAGAACACGCCGAGCATTTGAGAATTGTTTTACAAGTGCTGAAGGATAAGAAGTTGTATGCCAAGTTATCCGAATGTGAATTCTGGTTGAAAGAAGTGAGTTTTCTTGGCCATATCATTTCCGGTAGTGGTATTGCAGTTGATCCATCTAAAGTGGAAGCAGTACCACAATGGGAGACTCCTAAGTCGGTGACTGAGATTAGAAGTCTTCTAGGCTTGGCTGGTTACTATCGCAGGTTCATAGAAGGATTTTCGAGGATTGCACTTCCGTTGACTCAGTTGACTTGTAAAGGTAAAGCCTTTGTGTGGGATGCTCAATGTGAGAACAGTTTTAATGAGTTGAAGCGGCGTTTGACGACGGCTCCGATCTTGATTTTGCCGAAGTCAGATGAACCTTTTGTGGTATATTGTGATGTGTCCAAGTTAGGATTATGAGGTGTACTTATGCAAGATGGCAAGGTAGTGGCTTATGCATCTAGACAGTTGAGAATTCATGAACGGAACTATCCAGGCAAAGCTAATGTTGTTGCTGATGCTTTGAGCAAGAAAACTCTTCATATGTCTGCTTTGATGGTTAAAGAGTTTGAGTTGCTTGAACAGTTTAGAGACATGAGTTTGGTTTGTGAATTGGCACCACAGAGTGTGATGTTGGGTATGTTGAAGATTAACAGTGAATTCTTGAGTAGTGTCAAGGAAGCGCAGAAAGCAGATGTAAAATTTGTGGATCTTTTGGTTGGTGGAAATCCGTCGGAGGATAATGAATTTAGAGTTGATAAGCAAGGTGTATTGAGGTTTAGAGGCAGAATCTGCATTCCTGATAATGATGAGATTAAGAAGTTGATTCTTGAAGAAAGTCATCGAAGTAGTTTGAGTATTCATCTGAGAGCTACGAAGATGTACCACGATCTGAAGAAGTTGTTTTGGTGGTCAGGTTTGAAATGTGACGTGGCACAGTTTTTGTACTCGTATTTGATATGTCAAAAGTCAAAGATTGAACATCAGAAACCTGCTGGGTTGTTGACATCGTTAGATGTGCCGGAGTGGAAATGGGATAGTATTTCCATGGACTTTGTGACGAGTTTGCCTAATACTCCTATAGGGAATGATGCTATTTGGGTGATTGTGGATAGATTGATGAAGTTTGCGCATTTTCTCCCGATTAATATTAGTTTTCCTGTGTCGCAGTTGGCGGAGATTTACATTCGGGATATCGTGAAGTTGCATGGTGTTCCGTCGAGCATTGTGTCAGATAGGTATCCAAGGTTCACTTCTAGATTTTGGAAGACTTTTCAAGAGGCTTTAGGTTGTAAGTTGAGGTTGAGTTCGGCTTATCATCCGCAAACAGATGGTCAGTCGGAAAGGACGATTCAGTCGCTTGAGAATTTGTTGAGAGTATGTGTGCTTGAGCAAGGTGGGACTTGGGATAGTCACCTTCCATTGATAGAGTTCACATACAACAATAGTTACCATTCTAGTATTGGAATGGCACCGTTCGAGGCATTGTATGGTAGGAGGTGCAGAACTCCTTTGTGTTGGTTCGAGACTGGTGAGAGTGCAGTTTTGGAACCAGAGATTGTTCAGCAAACTACGGAGAAGGTCAAATTGATTCAAAAGAAGATGAAAGCGTCGCAGAGTCGACAAAAGAGTTATCATGACAAGAGAAGAAAGGATCTTGAGTTCCAAGAAGGTGATCATGTATTTATGAGAGTCAGGCCGATGACAGGTGTTGGTCGTGCATTGAAGTCAAAGAAACTGACTCTGAGGTTCATTGGTCCATATCAGATATCAAATAGGATAGGAACGGTGGCGTATCGAGTGGGATTACCACCGCATCTTTCGAACTTGCATGACGTGTTTCATGTGTCGCAACTTCGGAAGTATGTTGCGGATCCATCGCATGTGATTCCAAGAGATGATGTCCAAGTCAGGGACAATCTTACGGTTGAGACCTTACCAGTGAGGATTGAAGGTCGCGAGGTGAAGATGTTGTGAGGCAAAGAGATACCTTTGGTGAAAGTTGTGTGGGGAGGAGCATCTGGCGAAAGCTTGACGTGGGAATTGGAGAGTAAGATGCTGGAGTCGTATCCAGAGTTGTTTGCTTGAGGTATATTTTAGAGGACGAAAATTCTTTAAGTTGGGGAGAGTTGTAACGCCCTAGTTGCTTTTATTTATTTTATTAAATATAGATTCTATTTATTTGATTTATTATAATTATGTGATGTATTTTTATTTGAATGGCTTTATTTTAATTAATTATAAGGAGATGAGTAGTAAAGGGAACAAGTAGAGTTAAGGGGTTGAAATTAGACTTAGATGAAAATAATAGTATTAAGTGGAATTAATAGGAATTAAATAAGGAAGTGGGAGGTTAAGAAATGGAAGTCAGAGGAAAAAAAAAAAAACACTTTCACGTGAAAAAGAGAAAAGAAGGGTTTTGGAGAAAAGGGAGAAGCATCAAGAGAGAAGAGGCTTAGAGAATCAAGAGCAGCCGTAGGATTATTCGTTCATCAAACCTAAGGTAAGGGTGGGAACTTATACTTTAATTCTAAGCATGTAGTTCTGAAAACTGATTTAGCATGAGAATTGGTGAAAATTGGGAAAACTAGGTTAACTATGAATTTGATTAATAATGGAATAGAAACCTCTGAATCATGTTAGAATAACTGTTGTTAGATGATTAGTGATATTGGGTGTTTGATTTCTAAAAACTAAGTGAGTCTAAGGAGATTATATGAAATAGGGTTTTTATTAAAAAGCGGTCAAATAATGATGATTAGTGAATTTTAATGAAACTTCAGCTTCTGTACCCGAATTTGAAATAAAAACTGGTATTGATCGGTACAGAATTGGTCTTAGGTGTAAACACGAAAGTTGTAGATAAAGATGTTAGCTTTCCAGTGGCTTTGGTTTGACTTCAAAATCATTTTTTGAACTTAAGTTATCGTTAAATTACTACACGTAGATCACAGTAGAACTTTAGCTTCTGTACCCGAATTTGAAATAAAAACCGGTATTGATCGATACATAATTGGTCTTAGGTGTAAACACGAAAGTTGTAGATAAGATGTTATCTTTCGAATGGCGTTGGTTTGACTTCAAAAACATTTTTTGAACTTAAGTTATCGTCAAATTACTACATGTAGGTCACAGTGGAACTTTAGCTTCTGTACCCGAATTTGAAATAAACACTGGTATTGATCGGTACATAATTGGTCTTAGGTGTAAACATTAAATTTGTAGATAAAGATGTTAGCTTTCTAATGGCTTTTGTTTGACGCAAAAACTCCTTGTGAATAATTTTATATGAAGTTGTATGATGAATTGAGATGTTGCGAAGTAGAGTCCTTGTCGTCGTGTCAAGGTCATATGAGTTGCAAGAAGTTGTCTAAGTTGATTAAGTTGCTGGTTGTCGTGGTATTTTACAGAGTCCACATATGCATTAAAGTTGGGGGCTTGATGCCCTGTGAGCCTACGCTCAAAAATGTTGGGGGTTTGATGCCCTGTGAGCCTACGCTCAAATTTGTTGGGGGCTTGATGCCCTGATTGGTACCACATGCATGCTGCATAGTCAAGTCGTATGAATTGTTTAAGTTGGAGTCATGTTATCTAACTCGTCGAAGCATTGTCGTGTTGTTGAGTTATGATAGAATTAATGAGATTCATTGAAAAGTTGTGTAGTTAAATGATGAAATAATATATGACGTTTATGATGTTTTAAGTTATTAAATCTATGTTGATGAATTATATCCTTATTATTATTGTATATGTATCTCACCCCTTCTGTTGGAATTGCCGCCTTGTGGGCAAGTGCAGATATTCAGAACTAGCTGCAGTTGTGAGTCGACTCCCTCATGATCTTAGGATGCTCTGATACGTAACGGGGCGGGTTTTATTGTTGGATTGTCCTTGTTACGTATTTTTTATTGAGATTTCATGTTGAAACAATTTAGTTGGATTTTTGTATTAATGTTGAACACGTTGAGGCCTTAGAGCCGTATTTTGGTTGAAAAGATTTATGAATACTATTTCCGCTGCGAGATTATTAAAAATGTTATCAGTTGATGTTTGATTTATTAATAGAAAATTTTACTCTATTACTTAAGTATTTTACAAAGTGTAGCATTCCGTATACGTTGAAATACTCTGATTTATATGTATGATTTACATTGTTGGGAATACGGGGTGGTACAATCGTAGCACAATGGAGTAACTTGGCGACCAAGCTGATTAAATGCAGAGGATCAATTATAATTTTGAACTGAATCTTCCCATCGCAGTACGATGGCTTGCTGAGGCCCATTACGAAAAGTATAAATAGAGCCTCCATTCCTCATTACACTACAACATTTATGGTCTCTAACAACATGTGAAAAATGTTGCCAGAAACGGAAAAAACGTTGTCTAAAAGAATAGGGGACGTTTTTCAAGTGTTGAGTATACGACCGTTGCCTATAGTCTGAGGCAACGTTTTTTGTCACTTTTTGGGTACGATTGTTTGAAGCGTCGCCTAAACTGCAGGAAAGGGGACGTTTTTAATGGGTATCTTGGGCAACGCTTTTCACATGTTGCCATATCGTGCAACAATTACAAATCGTTCCCTAAACCTGTTAAGTGGGAAAACGCATAGGCAACAGTTTACAAATGTTTCCAGAACTGGCAACAATTACCACGTGTTCCCTAAAATTGAAATATTAATTACTAAACTTGATTAATTAGTGTATATAGAGATTCAAAATAAGAATTGCATCAAACACAAATTGCATTTACTACGAAAGTGTCCTTAAAATCTTCACACATTAACTTAAATTCACATAGTCTAACATTACTTAATACCACAATAAGTTAATACTTAGAAGTACAAGTCTAGCAAAATATATAATTTCTTCAAATTTAATGCTTAGAAGTCTAGCAAAATGACATAATAGATAGTTTCTTCAAGTTTAATGCTTAGTGCGCCTAAAACAACAACATCCAACTCATGTAAGTTTGTCGAACTCATCATCCTCGTCGTCACCGATGTCGTCCTCTTGATCAAATTCAAATTCTATGTTATCCTCATCACTTGCGTCATCCTCTTGAGAGTCATCACTTATGTCGCCGTCCACTTCATCATCTTCATTGATATCTTGCTGCATAAATGATCAACAATATACTAACAGATCAGCACCAAAAAAATGGTAGAAGTGATGCCAACAGAGCACAAAATAATGGCAGAAGTGATGCTAACACTAACACACCACACATCACCTCTCTATAATGAGAAAAGTGATGCTAACAAAGTACATAAAAATCAACTTAATTGCTAACAGTGCCTATGAAAAGTGGTCAGTCCCTATTTCTTCAACAACTTTGAAGAAAATAAACACAGTCCAGCCAGAAAAACACAAACATAAATTGTTATCGGGATAAAGGCACAAAACAATTACTCAATCTAAGACAATTAAAGGGAATGATTTTTTTTTTTGGAAACAACAAATACACAAACTGAATCAGCCACTACCACACTAAAAAACATAACACAAACACCAAATCAAGAGAAAGAAACATATAATAAACGAAAAAAACACAGCACCAAGACTCGTCAAACTCAAATAATGAGGTGTCTTGACTTTGTAACATCATGACCAAAATTAAACACTTGCTAAGAATTTTATCAGATGATGTTTGATCATCGGATGGTGATTCAGATGATGTTTCATCATCAGCATCCCCATCAATATCCATAAGAATTTTATCTTCACCATGGTAAATCCATTATGTGTATCCCTTTACAAATCTTTTGCTACATAAATGGTCATACACTACATCTCTCTCTTCCCAACTATCATTACAACATATAGCACAAGGGCACAAAATCTCTATTCCTTCAACTATTCCTTCGATGTATGCAATATCTAAAAAGTAATCAACACCATCCCTATAACCTTCACTATCTGGAGGCAACTCAACCCAATCTTTGTTTATCATGTTTAGTTTACTATAAAAAAACAAATTATTACTATATAAGTCTATAAGGGAATAAGTAATTTTAAGGTATCATAAGGCTAATAGATGAATCATAAGAGGATAAAATACCTGAACAACACAATGAAGAAAGAACGCAACAATGCAGAGAATACACCAACACTGAAAACACAGCTAGGAACGCAACAACGCCGAAAGTGCATAAAATGTAGAATGTGTCAAAACTGATAAGGCTTAGTCAAAAGAGTCATAGTCTTTAGCATTGTTTGTTAGCTGATTTTAGTCAAGTATTTTAGTTAAGTTGTTTCCTTATTTTTAGCTAGAACGTGGGCTGTAGCTTGTTACAGCACATATATTTTGCTTCTATTTATTTTGCTGCACTTTCATGTTGAATAAACAAGTCATTCCCATAACTGTTACTTGCTTTCTCTATAGTTCTTATTGCATCTAACATTCTGGTATCTAGAGCAGTGACCTGAGAGATGAGTTCAGAAGCAAATTTTGCCGCAGCCTCCATACCAAAGTACGACGGCGACTACGATCATTGGAGCATGGTCATGGAGAATCTCCTTCGATCCAAAGAGTATTGGGTTGCTGTCGAATCAGGCTACACAGAGCCAACAAGTAGAGATGGGATGACTGCAGTGCAAATAAAGAATCTGGATGAGATGAAGCTGAAGGATTTGAAGGCTAAGAATTACTTGTTTCAGTCAATTGACAAGTCAATTCTGAAGACGATCACGCAGAAGGAGACATCTAAACAGCTATGGGATTCCATGAAGTTGAAGTGTCGCGGCAATGCTCGAGTGAAGAGAGCACAACTCAATCGTCTACGCCGAGACTTTGAGGTCTTAGCAATGAAGCAGGGTGAATCGATCACTGAGTATTTTGGTCGAGTAATGACGGTTGCAAATGACATGAGGAATTATGGGGAAGTTGTGGATGATGTCAAGATCGTTGAGAAGATTTTGAGAACCCTCACTGATAAGTGGAACTACATTGTTTGTTCCATTGAGGAATCCAAGGATATAGATGAGCTATCGGTGGATGCCTTGCAAAGTTCTCTGCTCGTTCATGAGCAAAAGTTCAAAGTAAGTGGAGAAGATGAACATGCTTTGAAGGTAACTCATGACCAGAGCTATGGTGGAAGAGGACGAGGAAGAACTGCTTTCCGAGGAGGCCGGGGACAAGGCAGAGGCAGGAGTAGCCAACCAAGGAGTAAGGCAACAGTTGAATGTTACAAGTGTCATAAGCTTGGACACTACCAGTACGAGTGCGAAGCAAATTATGCTGATTTGGAGGAATCTGAAGAGATGGTGCTAATGGCGTATGTAGACACGTTTGGAGGTGATCGAGATATTGTGTGGTATATTGACTCTGGGTGCAGCAATCACATGTGTGGTGATTCATCACTCTTTTGTGAGTTAGAAGAAGGGTTCAACAAGGTCGTTCGATTGGGGAATTATGCAAGCATGAACGTTGTTGGAAAAGGAAGTGTTCGATTGAATGTAAAAGGAGTAAATTACCTTGTACGGGATGTATATTATGTGCCTGGTTTGAAGAATAATCTTCTCAGTGTTGGGCAGCTGCAAGAAAGGGGTTTGGCTGTACTAATGCAGTCAAATGAATGTCGGATTTATCACCACACAAAAGGTTTGGTATTCCAAACCAACATGACAGCAAATCGAATGTTTGTGCTGTTATCAAGCACTCAATCAATCAAAAAAGAAAACAAGGAAGAGTGCTTCCAAGTAACCGCTGAAGACGTGGCTCACCTTTGGCACCGAAGATTCGGTCATCTCAGCTACAAAGGGTTGAAGACTTTGCAAACAAAGGGGATGGTGAGAGACTTGCCAAGTTTCTCTGAAGGTGAAATTGTGTGCACAAATTGCTTGAAAGGGAAGCAACATCGTGATGTAATCTCAAGGAGAAGCACATGGAGAGCATCAGAAAAGTTGGAACTTGTTCATGCTGATATTTGCGGTCCGATTTCTCCGTTTTCGGAGGGTAACAAAAGGTACTTAATTTGCTTTATTGATGACTATAGTAGGAAGGCATGGGTGTATTTTCTTTCTTATAAGTCAGATGCATTCGCTACCTTTAAGCTATTTAAAGCTCTTGTTGAAAAAGAAACCGACTTGTCAATTAAATGTCTAAGAACTGATCGTGGAGGTGAATTCACATCAAATGAATTCAAGGAATATTGTAAAATGAATGGAATCAAGAGGCAATTAACTGCTGCATATACACCGCAGCAAAACGGAGTCGCCGAGCGGAAGAATAGAACCGTAATGAATATGGTGAGGAGCTTATTGGTTGAGAAAAATGTTCCAAGAAAATTTTGGGCAGAAGCGGTAAACTGGGCATTCTATGTTCTTAATAGATGTCCAACATCATCAGTGAATGAAATGACACCAGTGGAAGCTTGGTGTGGGGTGAAGCCTTCAGTCGGGCACTTGAGAGTCTTTGGTTGTATAGCATATGCACATGTACCAGATGCTCGACGAACAAAGCTTGAAGATAAAAGCCGTTGTTGTGTTCTTTTTGGTGTAAGCGAAGAATCAAAGGCATACCGACTTTATGATCCTACCTCCAAGAGGATTATTATCAGCCGAGATGTCGTCTTTGAAGAAGACGGGCAATGGAATTGGGAGAAGAGATCTGAAGAAGATAACACGTTTGATACGGAATGGGAAGATGAGAAAAGTGATGAAAGGGAGGAATCAAGTGATGTTAATGAAGAAGAAAATGCAGTTGAAGGTAATGAAGAAGAAAATGAAGATGAAAATGTAGCTACTCCCGTGACAGAACACCGAAATAGAAGAGCACCGGGGTGGATGAATGATTATGTCTCTGGTGAAGGTTTTTCCGATGAAGAGGTACAAACTCAGTTAGTCTTGTTTGCTCATGCCGTTCATTCTGATCCTACTTCATTTGACGAAGCAGTAAAGGAAGTGAAATGGAGGACAGCGATGGATGCAGAAATGAAATCAATTGAGAAGAATAGAACATGGGATCTCACGGAGCTGCCGAAAGAAGCGAGAAAAATAGGAGTCAAATGGATGTACAAAACAAAGTTGAATGAGCTGGGAAAAGTAGAAAAATACAAGGCTCGATTGGTCGCCAAAGGGTATGCTCAGGAATATGGAGTTGATTATGAAGAAGTGTACGCTCCTGTAGCTCGTATGGACACGGTTCGAATGATTTTGGCACTTGCTGCACAAAGAGGTTGGTGTGTATTTCAGCTGGACGTGAAGTCAGCCTTTCTTCATGGGAAGTTAGCTGAGAATGTATACGTGGAGCAGCCAAGGGGTTATGAAATAAAGAATGAGGAGCATAAGGTATATAAGCTTAACAAAGCTTTGTACGGACTTAAGCAAGCACCGCGAGCATGGTTCAGCCAAATTGAATCATACTTTAGAGAGGAAGGCTTTGAGAAGGACGACAGTGAGCAAACTTTGTTTACCAAAGTCAAACAAGGTAAACATTTGATCATTAGCTTATATGTTGATGATTTAATTTATACCGGAGATGATGAAAAAATGATGTCTGAATTCAAAGAGTCCATGATGAAGGAATTTGATATGTCAGACTTGGGTAAGATGAGGTATTTTCTTGGTATTGAGGTAGTCCAATTTGATGGCGGTGTTTTCATCAGTCAAACGAAGTATGTGACAGAAGTGTTGAGAAGATTTGGAATGGAGTATAGCAATCCTGTTGAAAATCCAATGGTGCCAGGATTTAAAATCTCCAAAGATGAAAATGGTGTTGAGATGGATGGTTCATTTTTCAAGCAGCTGATTGGAAGCTTGATGTACTTGACTGCTACGAGGCCAGACATAATGTATGCGGTTAACTTATTGAGCAGGTATATGTCAAGACCTACAGAAGTTCATTATTCAGCGGCGAAGAGAATTTTACGTTATTTGCAAGGTACAACAAAGTTTGGCATTCTTTACAAAAAGGAAGGAAATTGTGAATTGATTGGATTTACTGATAGTGATTATGCTGGATCGGTGGAGGATAGAAGAAGTACTTCAGGTTATGTTTTTATGTTAAGTGGAGCTGCAGTAGCTTGGTCTTCTCGAAAGCAATCGATAGTAACATTGAGCACGACAGAAGCTGAATTTGTAGCAGCTGCTGGAAGTAGTTGTCAGGCAATATGGATGCAAAGGGTGCTGAAGAAGATAGGCTACAAGGGCAATGAAAATACTGTCATCTTTTGTGACAACAGCTCAACAATTAAGTTGTCGAGGAACCCGGTGATGCATGGCAAGAGCAAGCACATTGATGTGCGTTATCATTTCTTAAGGGAGCTTGTGAATGATGGAGTTGTACAGCTTCAGTTTTGTGGTACAAGGCGTCAGTTAGCAGACATCCTCACCAAACCGCTAAAATTGGAGTCATTCCGGGAGCTGAGATTGAAGCTTGGAGTCTGTGATTTTTCAGGAGTTAACTAGCTGCAAATGCAGTCTAGTTCAAGGGAGGGAATGATAAGGCTTAGTCAAAAGAGTCATAGTCTTTAGCATTGTTTGTTAGCTGATTTTAGTCAAGTATTTTAGTTAAGTTGTTTCCTTATTTTTAGCTAGAACGTGGGCTGTAGCTTGTTACAGCACATATATTTTGCTTCTATTTATTTTGCTGCACTTTCATGTTGAATAAACAAGTCATTCCCATAACTTTTACTTGCTTTCTCTATAGTTCTTATTGCATCTAACAAAAACCGTGCTTCTACATACCATAAGTTCAAGAAGTTGATAAACTTGAATTATGTGCTTTTTGTATAACAGTGCGACTACTCGATAGTTAAAAAACATTAATGGAAACTAAGATAAAACCAAATCATAGTACCATGAGAATATAGATAAAATCTTTAAAGCTAGACAATACCGGACATAAATATACAATCAACATACAAAATAAAAGAAAAGTTTCACAAAACAAAAGCTAGATAAATGTCACTGTTACACATAACAAACACAAAATATAATGCTATCTACAAGAAACTATATTGATGAAATAGTATCCTCAACAATCTCTTTCACTGGTGGTACAGATCATTTAAAGAATTCTTTATAAGTTACATGACCTTAATCAATTTCATATTGGCTAATCAACCATGTGATCTGCAATTGGAAATTCTTTTTTCTCAAGCAACTTACTAGTAGTACCATTTCATATAACATTGGGAACTATGAAGAAGCCAATTTGTTAAAAAATTATTTGTGGGAAGGTAATTAAACAACTGATATGAAAACAGGTAATTTTGCATAAATAGAATATATATCGACACAAATTTGAGGGCTAACAATCCAAATTTTAGCTATAAATCTATGGTCTCCAACACCCACATCCCAATTCAAAATCTATTGAGCAAGAAATAATGTATAACATATCATTACTTCATAAAAATGTTATTGTTTGACAGTTCATAAAAATGAAATATTGATGGTAAAGTAGCACTTCATATACAATTATATCATCTACATATGCATGCTATGCAAGTTTATATAGGCATACTTGATTAAGTTAATGTCCTCATATAACATTGGTTAATTAGGAATAATCACTAGCTAGTTGCAGATTCTGTAGTTAAGAATCTAATATGCCTTATAAATTTTTAGTGCATGTTTGGATTTGCTGTGAATTTAAATAGGAATAATCACTAGCAAAATGCATATTCGCTAGTTCATAATCTAATATAGCTCATAAATATTGAAGACAAGCTTTCAATAATCCAACCTATCTCCTTTTTCTACCCACATAGTAAAATCAAAATTCAGAACTGAATCTACCATATAAACACACACACACACACACACACACACACACGCAGCAACAAGCTATCAGAATTGAATCTAAACAGAAAACCAGCACAAAACAGCTACAAATAACAATTAAATAAAAATAAACTTAGGGCAATTAAAAGGATTGGAGATTGAGCTCAGATGTGAAATCGAAGATATTAGATGCAACTGCATGTCGAAATCGAAGGTATTTGGGTCAATCGGTGTCGAACTCAGTCACGGTGACTCCAACTCGGTCATAGCGAGAGATGAAGACGATTTGGGAAACGATTTGAAGAAGAAAGGGTTTCAAAGAAGGAAGGCTTCGAAGAAACGATTTGGGTTTCGAAGAAACGATTTGGGTCTGAAGACGATTCGAAGAAGGACGATTTGGGTTTCTTTCTTCCTTCTTTCTTTGTTTTCTTTTGGTTTTTCAAAATAAAAAAATAAAAAACTAAATAATAAGTTCTAAAGTTTGGAGGGAATATTACCGCCTAATTTTTTATTGTGTTAAAATTTTTAGACAACGATTAAAAAGCGTAGCCTTTTATTAGAAATACTGCAACAATGTAAAATCGTCCCCACAAGTTTTTAAGGAGACGGTTGTCATGTATTGCCAAAGACATAAGCTAAAGACGCTTGAAAATCGTCTTTTAGGGGACACTTTTCAGGCGTTGCAAATGCCTTTTAGGTAACAATTAAAAAACGTCGCCTGATCAAATTTTAGGCAACGATTTACGTATGTTGCATAAACAACTGTTGCCAAAGACCAAAAATGTTGTAGTGTTATTTTTCATTCAGAAATAGAAGAACTTTCTATTACTTTTGGAGAGAAGTTCGGAGGAGCTCTAAGGGCATAGTTTTCTCCCCTTACGGGAAAACTAGCTCAGCAAAGTATGATTCTTTAGGTTTTTTATAGTTAGATTCTTGTAATTTAATTATGTAGTCTTTTGTAATAATTCCTTAGGTTGTTGTGGAGAAGATGAACTCCCCAATGAATGCTTGGGTCATGTAATTGAGTCAAAGTTATAATAAATCGTCTTTATAAATTATTATTTGTTATTTGTTTACTTGCTTTAATATCGTTAGTCGGAATCTTGGCCGGATAAACGGCGATGTCTTAGAATAAATAATTTGGGTTTACTTTAATGGTAGCACATTAGGGTTCTCTCTATTATTTTTCCGGAACTAGTAATAAATAACACTAGGTTAAAGGAACGACACAACAATCTTGAACTAGTTATGAATTAATAATTAGAGGAAGAATCAGGGACTAGTTGTAATAACAATTAGGATTGAATAACCGTAACTAAGATCTAGGGGTATTGGATGGTCGATGGTCATAATGCATGTTTGTAAATAACTCTACCTAGTAATTTAGGGTATGTGACAAAGCGAGGTTAGGCTCTCGTAGGTACCTTAGTTGCAAAAGTAGTGAGACTTTGCCTACATAGTGTAGCAGTAAGGTGCTACTAAAACAAGGATAGAATCGACGCCCGATAATAGTACGAATGACTATGTTATACACCGATTATGCCAAGTATGAGGGAGGGAGTAAGTTCAACCACCATACCTATCCTCTATGTTTCTGAATCAAACCTTTTATTTTCTTGCATAGCATATCGCTATTTTTATAAAATTAAAACCTTTTTCCTAAAAACCAAAGTGAATGCAAAAACACACGAACTGGAATAGCACTAGCGAAGGTTTGACACAATCCCTGTGGATACGAACTCATTCTAGACACCTAGAGTGTGAATTATTGCTCGACGACAAACTGGTCCACTTGTCAGAATCCAGTCACTCGCTCAGCGAGCACTCATTTTTGGGTAGGAAGAACATCAAGAACAAGAACACCCTTGCTGCTACATTCATGTTCTCAGCGAGCAGAGCCCATAAAACACCCCCGTTCTTGGGTTTGAGTTCAAATCCATCAAAAACATTATTTTTCAACATATAAATACATAAAGGTAGTGACTTTAAGTATATAGCATCATTTGAACATAGAAAGTACAATTAGAAACATGAATCAACAACCAAAAGGCAATTCGAATCAGGAGATTTTTCATACATTTATTCAAAACTTCATAATAACACAAAATCCCTAACAAACATCTATAAATTTTCTTTCTTTAAGCCCCAAATTCGTGATTTCATTTAGAAAAAGATTCATTGATTCTAACTCTATTAAAAGTCATCATTTTTGAAATTGAAATCCCAACCCAAAGAGAAGAGTGATGGGAGATTAGGATGAAGAGCAATAGATTTTCTCCTCCTCCCTTGATCACTCTAGAACACACAAACTACTCTCGTACCTTATGAATTATGAATTCTCTAGTCCTTCTACTTTTGTTCTTCTCCCTTCTTCACTTGGTTTCTTTCTCCATTTCTCTCTCTACCTCCTTCTTTGAAAATATGTTTATGAGAACTCTATTATCTCTACTCTAATCATAACCTAATTTCTCTTAAAATATCACTTATACCTTACTTATTTATTTATTTACTCTTGGTTTACTCTTGGGCTTGGCCCATTCATCTAATAAGACCATTTAATCACATGATTAACTATTAGTTCTACTAACTTCATTTACTTCCTAATTAATTAACTCACACTAAATTAATTAAGGGTTCTCAACTAGTTTAACAATTCTATTTGATTATAATAATACCCTTTAACTTTTCTAAAACATAATTATCCAATAAATCATAAAATTACATAAATTCAAATAAATAAATAAATAAATAATCACAAAAATTCTATTTATTCTAATACGGCGGTTATAGATGACATCTTCATGCATCCTAGTAATTCAAGAAATGATTGTGTTCCTGTTTCCAAAGTAAGATCTGAAAATGAAAGCTAGCCCACTGGATGTTGAATCATAAGATGGTGGTTGGCAGTTTTGATTTTCAACCCATAGGACCCCACAATTTTCATTTTTTATTCCAGCTATAAATAATTATTCTTTCCGTTTCAATTTGTTTGAGTCATTTGATCAAAACACGCATATTAAGAAAGTAATATAAATAAATGAGATATACTATTTATTTTATCAAATTATCCTTGTGTATTCCCTATGCACTTTTTAAGTGCAATAATGATTACTCTAAAAAATAAATTTTGCAGAAGTAGAAATGGAAATACAAGTAGAAAATTGTAAATGGCTCAAGTGTTTTGGAACAATTGTTTTTTACAAATGACTCAAACAAATTGGGAGAGAGGGCTTTCAATTGAAAATGTTCTAAGACATAAAAATATTATAGAAGAAGCATGTACAATTATCTATTTCAATAACATTTGGTAGCTTGCAACATGAAGAAAAACAAAGAATGTTCTAATTCCAATAGTGAAATAAAACATAATAAAAATTATTGCCACAAAAAAAAAAGTTGTTATCAATGGAAGAAGATCCAAACAAATCGTTAAGACAATTCAATCAAGAACTAAAGCAAACCTCACCAAAATGAATGACACTCACAACAATCTATTTAAATAATTATATGGAAGCACTAAGCATATATTGTTAGAAAAGATGATGGATATCTCAAGTAATGTTAGAAATACCTCAAGTTCTTTGAGTATTGCTTGCACCACACCATGCCTAGTCATTTATTTCTTGTCTCATGTCAAGAATACCTAAAGTCTCATGTTTAAGAGCCATATATCATTCTTTTATTATAGAAAAAAAAAAAGTCTCAAACATTGGTAGATAAAGATTTCACCATTTGGCACTGCAAGATGAAAAAATGAAATCATGTAAGTAATCCAAGACATTCAATGTGCTGAAGGTATACCTGTATAAAACAAGTCCTTTTTTATGAAAAGAAAAGCTATGAAAAATCATGGGGATACAAGCTAAAAAGAAACGATGTTCTTGATTACACACATTTACGTAATTTTTTAAGTAGACAAAAACATGGTGATACAAGTCAAAAAGAAAAGCTATGGAAAATGGATCAAGTTCATTGAAAAAAAAGGAATCTAAATGCAATGAAAATACACTCGATATACAACATTACAACTATCAAGCTACTACATTCCAGCACAAAACATAAGCTGATAAATGCGTTCACAATGGCAAAAACAGCTCCAGGACGTTACTAAACACACCCATCCCACCTACTAGAAAGAAAGAAAAAAAAAAAACCAAAATACTACACAAAAAACAAACACCAGGGAACCTAAACATCCAAAAAACGCAGCAACAACAACTCAAAATCCACACGATATGACCCTAAAAACTAAAACATAAAGCACAACTAATAACCAGCATTAACACCTAAAAAACACAGTCTCAAATCTGCTTACATACCACACAAATTCTAACACATAACTCCACTATCAAGGCTACAATACCTCAGAAACAAACTCAATATTCTTAGTGTTTTGCATCATATCATATCAATTTAATAGATTATTACAAGTCTCCTTTCTCTCACTTTTTATCATTCCCTAACTAAAAACCATAATTAGGATGGGCATGCATCGATACTCAAAGCAAAAATGAAAGCAAGCTTGCGTGTGTAGTAGAGCATGGTGCATTAAATTTAACAGTATAAAGGCTCCTAAGTTATCAAAGTTTAACTGCAATGATCTACTAATTGTTGGATATGCCTTGAAATCTCGGTTACATGAAGTCAGGATTTCATAGTCTAAAAGTTGTGGCCTGCGCGGGGCGCAGCCACTTGTGCGCGGGGCGCAATAGCCTGTGAGATGGAGCTTCAGCTCCTATCATCTGCGCGGGGCGCAGCATGACCTGCGCGGGGCGCAGCATGTGTGGTGGCCAAGTTTTGTTTGTTCGCAGATTCTGTGGAGAAATTGTTTCGAATGATATCTCACTTAGATTGTGTTTGTTTTTAAATAGGATATATTTAAAAACAATATGAGATTTGGTTTTATTTTAGAAGATTACCATTTAAAATAAGTAGGCATATATTTTCTATAAATTAATATAGGGATTGCTTTATTCATAGAAAAATTGAGAGAGAGAGAGAAAGCGCGCGACAAGATGTAGAGAGTCGGGGTTTGCCACCACAAAAGGCTAGGGTTTTGAATTCTAGGGCAAACTTTTCTTGGGATCATCTTGTGGGACACCTTGGGTAGACTAGGTCAATTGAGTCTCTTGGTCACGGGAAGAGATTCGGGATTACGGTAGAATTAGGATTAATTCTTGTAACCCTATTTGGGATTTCTTGTGTAAGTTTCTCATTGATCATAGTAGAAAGGAAGGGCTGCTCCCTCCCCCAGATTAGGTTCATTAACACGGAACTGGGTAAACAAATCATAGTGTGTTCTTTATCGTTCTTTATTTGTTCTTGAATTATAGCATCATCAACTATATCAACATATTTGGTTACTTGGTTCAATTTGCTTCACACATCAAGGTTATTTGTGTAAGTTTAATGTCGAATTCACAACAATTGTCGCCCACCGTGGGGCAAGGATCAAATCGATAATCAGGTACCATGGGTTCGAAGTTTGATATTGAGAGGTTCACCGGGAGTAACGACTACGGGTTGTGGAAGGTGAAGATGCTGGCGGCGTTAATTCAGAACAAGGGTTGAGGCGTTGAAGGGAAAAATACGGTTGGAATGGTTTTGTAAATTGCAAGGTGGAGTTCATAGTGTGAGTACCGAGTTTGAGACTTTGGTGGAGTTTCAAGTTGAGGTGGAGTCTTCCGATAGTGGGACTAGAGGAGGCGAGTCAACATTAGCTTTTGGCTATGTACCAGGAGATAAGGAGGAGAGCGATGATGTTGCACCTTTTGGGTATGACTGTGAAGACCTTGTGGGGTATGTTTCAATTGTGGGTGAAGAAGTGCAAAACCTTGAGAGGATCTTCAGGGAGGCAATTGAAAGCAACCTTGATCAAACCTAGGAACTTGTAGGACTGCTGGAGGTAATCGGGTGCAAGGGGAGTTTGATGTTGCAGCTTGTGGGGCCGCCTAAAATTCCAAGGTTGGTCCGAAGCCAAGCAATACTTCGAGAGGACGGAGGGCACTCCGGGGGTCGAAGGGTGGTGAGGCTTGTAGGGCCGTCCTAAAAATTCGTGGATAGTCGGAGGCAAGCGATTCTTCAGGAGGACGGAAAAGGCACAATCCGGGGACTGAAGAGGGTACGGTGGAGCTTGTATGGTTGTCCTAAAATTCCAAGGACAATTGGAGGCAAGCGTTTCTTCGAGAATACGGAGCGGTACACTCCGGGGGTCGAAGAGGAATGGTGAAGCTTGTTAGCTATCTAAAATCCGATGATAATGGGGAGCAAGCGTTTCTTCAGGGGGGGTACGAACTTGACCATTCCGAAGTCTGAAGAGGAGGTGGTGAATCTTGTGGCTACCAAAATCCTATGGTAGTGGGATGCAAGATCTTCATGAGGGCGGAAGGCATTCCGAGGAATGAAGAGGTAGAGGTACAGCTTGTGGTTCTAGCAAGAGTTGTTGGAAGCAAGTGCAAGAGGTCAAGGTTTAAGTGGGACTTGGACTTGACCGGTGATCTTGAATAGTAGTTCATGATGGAGGGAGCAGCACGGTGGTTGAGTGGATCACCATCGATTTGAAAGCAAAGTGGAGAATTGTTGGATATGCCTTGAAATCTCGGTTACATGAAGTCAGGATTTCGGAGTCCAGAAGTTGTGGCCTGCGCAGGGCGCAGCCACTTGTGCGCGGGGCGCAATTGCCTGTGATATGGAGCTTCAGCTCCTGTCATCTGCACGGGGCGCAGCAAATGTGGTGACCACGTTTTGTTTGTTCGCATATTCTGTGGAGAAATTGTTTCGGATGATATCTGACTTAGATTGTGTTTGTTTTTAAATAGGATATATTTAAAAACAATATGAGATTTGGTTTTATTTTAGAAGATTACCTTTTAAAATAAGTAGGCATATATTTTCTATAAATATGGATTGCTTTATTCATAGAAAAATTGAGAGAGAGAGAGAGAGAGAGAGAGAGAGAGAGAGAGAGAGAGAGAGAGCGACAAGATGTAGAGAGTCGGGGTTTGCCACCACAAAAGGCTAGGGTTTTGAATCCTAGGGCAAACTATTCTTGGGATCATCTTGTGGGACACCTTGGGTAGACTAGGTCAATTGAGTCTCTTGGTCACGGGAAGAGATTCGGGATTAGGGTAGAATTAGGATTAATTCTTGTAACCCTATTTGGGATTTCTTGTGTAAGTTTCTCATTGATCATAGTAGAAAGGAAGGGCTGCTCCCTCCCCCGGATTAGGTTCATTAACACCGAACTGGGTAAACAAATCATAGTGTATTCTTTATCGTTCTTTATTTGGTCTTGAATTATAGCATCATCAACTATATCAACATATTTGGTTACTTAGTTCAATTTGCTCCACACATCAAGGTTATTGGTGTAAGTTTAATGTCGAATTCACAACACTAATAATGCCACCTGATGTGTTTTGTGGAATGGCAAATTTGACAAAAATCGTGTTGGTTCAAGTCGTTCTACCAAAATATATCCTGTAGGGATGGCAAAATGGGCCAACCCGCCCCGTCATTAACCCGTCTAAAAATGGGCGGAGCGGGGCGGGCTAACTAGTGATGGTGGGTTGAAAAACTCAAACCGCCCCGTTTCATGGTGGGTTGGCGGGAGTGCCCCATCAATAAAATTTGAATTTTTTTTTATAAATTCCCAAAAATATAATAAAAAATTCTAAATAAAATAAAATAAAAAACCACTCGAGGAAATCAAAATATAAACTAACAAGGCGATAAGAAAAATAAAATTATCATTCAAAACTTCAAAACATCCATGATTATAAAACTAAACAAACCGTACTTATAATAAAACCTGAAGAAGTGCTTAGTTTAAATCGAAAACAAATAAAACTTTGATTCCATTTAAATCCACAAAAATGCTAAGGTTTAGTAGTCCATCAACACAAACAAAACTTGGATTTAATGTTTAAATCCACACCTACAAAAATAAGCAATAAAAAATAATTAATCTTCAATCCAAATTAACGTCATTGATTGATGCTTTCTTCGATGTTGACGGTGAAGCTTCCTTTCGATCATCCTCATCATAGGTTAGTTGCATTTTTCTTTTAATTGAACCTAACCGGCCATATACCCCCTCCAGTCACAATTATAAGCAAAACTCCACTTTTCTAATTCATTGAATTATTTAAGTATCTGGTCTATAGTCAGATACATCACTTATTCAATGAATCTGAAAATGATGTTTAATTTGCTTATACTTACGGCCAGAGGAGTATATCGATTGCTCTTATTGAGGTTAATTAATTGTTTCTTCTTTTCGTTTAACAAATAGCCATGCTTCCAAGGATCTTGGGACCATTTCAATCTCTTAAAATACTGAACTTATTTATCAGTGGAGATTTATTAGACCCTAACTGTGATTTCTTCAGGATTTTAGATATTTGTTATGGCTTCCCCGCGTCTCCAGGAACTTCATATCGCAGTAAGTTTTGTCCATTTCATACTAAAATCTGTTAGCTAGACACCTTCGGAAAAATATGTGTTCGAGTTCTTCTCTTAAGAAAATCGCTTTCAAGCCTTGTGGTAACTTCTATATTGGTGGTGGAATATGGAAAATTGGTTCTGATGATTTTGTTAGAAGAGGAATTAAATTCAAGTGTGAGATGCTTAAAGATGAAGTACTTAACAATGTCTACTTATCATTTTGTAGTATTGTTGATTTTTTTTTGAATGGCAAATATATAATATATTAAAATAAAAACAAAATGAGTGCAAATAGTTCAGAAGATAATGAGGTACCAGAAGTACACTCTATCAAAATCTAACAATGACTAAGGAAAGATAAGAAAGCAAACAGACAAAAAAAACTACAAGAAAGCACAACACCACAAAAAGAGCCCCTCAAAAGCACCTCCGCGGAAAGAAGAAAATCGCTCTAAAAGATAGAAGAAAGGATCAACCACTGGAAGGACAAAACAATAAGAGGGCCTGCAATCCTCCTGGCTCATCGAGACCCAACATGACACCCTATTAAACTCTACCGGTTCCAGCATAAAGTAGGGTGCATACCCCACTTGTAAAAGGAACAAGGGGATACAGGATTTTTACCTAGAAACCACTTCCAAGATAAAAGTTTCACCCTATCAACCAGACACTCGAGAAAAAAGGTCCCTTCCGAAAAGAAGACGTCATTTCGAGCTTTCCAGATAGTCCACACAATAGTTTGCCAAATTAACAACCATCTAAATCTATCTTTTCTACCCCTGCTCATGCCCAAGAAAGTCTCAAAAAACCTTAAAACACCACTAGGAGGCACCAACTCCACACCTAACCATCGAAAAATACCATACCAAACTGGTGAGATTCGATTGCATGAACCAAATAAATGATCAGCTGATTCAAACCCTAATCTACATAGCACACACATAGAAGCATTGGCATCCCCAATTACACCCCGCTGCCAAAGATTTTGACGAGTTGGCAACCTATCCTACAAAAGTTGCCAAGAGAAGACTGCCACTTTTGAAGGGGCCCAAGTTTTCCACACTTTTGGAAGCAACCTTACTTCTTCTGAAGAGAAGATCACCTCATTAGTTGTGGATCGACTAAGTGCCAAAAAAGCTGATTTAACCGAATAGTAACCACTGGGGTCATGCTTCCAAAACCATGAATCATCTACTGTAGAAATTGGAGAGCGATTCAAAATTTCATGGAGACTATCCAAGAGGTTAAGCTCCCAAACAAAGAGATTTCTTCTCCACCTCAAGTCCCAAATCCATTGACCTTCGACCCAACTACCCATATCCCCAACCGTACAAGCACTCTGGGCTGACACTTGAAAGAGCCTTTGGAACTGAGTCTTTAACGGTTCTTCCCCCAACCAAGGATCAAACCAAAAAGAGATCATGCGACCATTACCAACCTTTTTAGTCAACCCCTCTGAAAACCAATTTGAGATAGCATCGTCAAGATCACCTAGTAGAGACACGTTCCTCCACCAACAAGAAGCCCTCCTAAGACCCCCAATCCTCCCTCCAAGATGAGGGGATGGATATAAAGAGCCATATATCGCCAAAATAATATCTCTCCAAAGACTAACTCCTCCAGAAATTAGTCTTCATCTCCATTTACAGATCTCTAACCCCCAACCCTCCACCACTCTTAGGCAAACACACCTTATTCCAACTAACCCAAGCAATCTTTTAAGCACTCTTAGGAACCCCCCCAACAATAAGTTTCGTTGTATATGGACAATCTTTTTCCAAACCTTGACAGGCATTTTCATGAAAGAGAGATAGAAGATCGGTATGGAATTGAGAACAGAGTTCAACAACACCACCCTACCTTCAAGACTCACATACCTATTCTTCCAGACTCCCAGCCGCTTAGCCAAACTATCCAAAAGAGGCTGCCAAGTTACTTTTTTCCTATGGTTTGCCCCCACGGGTAACCCAAAATAAATAAAAGGAATAGATCCAATTCTACAATGAAGAAATCTCTTAGCCACCCCTAAAAACTCAGGACTCACATTAACACCCATGATACAACTCTTATAAAAATTAACCTTAAGGCCCGATGCAAGCTCAAAACTATGCAAAATAGCTTTTAGAGACCAAAGATTTTCCATCGAAGCTTCTCCAATAAACAGGGTATCATTTCCATACTGCAGATGATAGACAGATAGGCCTGTGTTACCAACTTTGAATCCTGTAAACATATTTCGCTCCTCCGCACTTTTGATAGCCCCGCTTAAACCCTCTACAACTAAAAGAAACAAAAAAGGGGCTAGAGGATCCCCTTGTTTTAACCCTCTTTGTATGTTAATTTTCTCCGTTGGACTGCCGTTAACCAACACAGAAAGATTCCCACTAAAAACACAGGCTTTGATCCAAGCACGCCATTTACCACCAAAATCGAACCTAGTCATCATATAGTCCAAGAAACTCCAGCTAACCGAGTCATATGCCTTCTTAAAATCTAATTTAAAAATAAGGCAATCTTTCTTCGATTTTTTAGCTAGATCGATGATCTCATTAACTGCAACAACCCCGTCCACTAGTTGTCTCCCATTAATAAAAGCAGATTGATTTTGAGAGATTAAATTATCCATGACATTTGCAAATCTCCTTGCAAGAACCTTAGCTACAAACTTGTAGAGAGACCCTACTACGAAAATAGGTCTAAAATCACTTATTCTAACTGGGGATGGGACCTTAGGGATAAGGGTGATAAAATACGATGAAAAACTCCGCGGGAGATCAGCTGTGACATAAAATTGGTCAAACAAAAACCCCATTTCACCCTTTAGAAGATCCCAAAATCTTTTAAAGAAGGCAAAATTAAAGTCATCAGGACCAGGGCTCTTATCCCCATCAAAGCTCAACACAACCTCCTCAATCTCAGTTGTAGTAAACGGGACAGTTAAAGCAAGAACTTCATCCGGATCAACACATTGAAACTCAATACCATCCAAAGTAGGCCGATTATTCACCGATTCTGAGAAATGGTTCGTAAAATAGTTGACAATCTCAGCACGCACCTCTGAAACACTCTCCACCCAACGATCGCCCACACGAAGAGCAATAATAGAGTTTTTCCTACACCTACCTTTCACACTGGCATGTAAATAACTCGTATTAGCATCCCCCTCCTTTAACCATTGCGATCTAGATCGCTGGATCAACTGCAATTCCTGAACCCTTAACAGCCCCCACAAATCAGAGAGCCCTTTACTACGAGCCTGGGCATCTCCAAGAGAAAGGGGACCATCCTCGACCTTCAAATCAAATTCCTTAATCTCCTCTACCAAAGTCTCTATCCTTCTGTCTATGTTTCCGAACACCTCTTTGGTCCACACCTTTAAATCTGCCTTAAGAACCTTGAATTTCTCTTTAAGCATAACGGCCATCCATTCTTGGAAACAAATAGTATTATTATTTTACTTTAGGTGTATGTTTCTTATTTGAAAGAATCATTGTTTGACATGTATTATTGACAAGTATCACATTGAATAAAAGATCAGGTATCCTTTCAAGTTGGAGCCATTTGGGTATGATGAAACACCAGCCACCAAGTCTTTTTGGAATTTATTTTACTGTTAAAACTTACTGATTTTTTATTTGGTTTGTAGAGGGAGTGTTGAGCACCACCGGTAAAAAGTGATCGCCGATATGAATCCAAGTAATAGTTGAAAATATCCGGTCTAACAATCTCGATGTTGTCAATTGAATTAAATTTTAGGAACACTTCATTAATTTTTTTTATTAGTTTCTGCTTATTGCATTTATCTTAGTGTCTAAGCTTATTATTGTCTTGTATTATCATACAGTGTTTTAGCTTTTTGCCTGTCATGTTTGGTGCATACCGAGATATGTTTTGTGCAGGGGAAAATTATTGTCCCTATAAAGAGTTAATGTTTAAGATATGCATGTTTGATGCTTGTGGAAAATTATAAATATGTACAATATGGATGAGCCAAAGCCTGAGCATCAGGCTGACCCTGAGGGAGGAGAAAGAGGGTCCGTCTCAGCGGGGGCCTTTCAAATATCCTTTTGAAGGACATCCGGAGGATCTGTTTCCACTAGATGTGAGATAAGTCTATCCTGATTGAGTACAGGGGCACATCGCGAGATGTGTTTACGACGACTATGTAAGTTACAAATTGATTTTTTTTCTTTAATTGTTTCATTAGGATTTAATTGTGTGATTATGAATTTTAATTTCAAATTAATTAATTGTTGATTTATTAATTAGTTGATTTTGTTATGTTTTTTGGTTTTGTAGGATCTTGATTTGATCGAAGTAGTTCAGGTAATAAAAACCAAAAGATAAATTAGAGCAGTGAGATACTTACATATCAACCCTCCTCTCCTCCAACTTTGTATCTCTCACTAGGACATCCGGTGCTAAACCATATAGAGAAGGATTCCTTAAAACATATTGACATACAAATAAGTGTATCCAAGCCAGTGACATGCTTCGTTTCATCTGGGGGGAAAAAAAAATTGGAGGGCACTAGTCATTGTTTAAGTTCTTATTAGGGATTGGTTTTAGTAGGAGGGCTTACTTAGAGTGGTTGTTAATTTGGCATGTTGTTATTTGGTCAATCTAAAACTCTCGAAATGACTTAATCTTTGCTGGGGGATTTTCATCTGTTGAATACCTAGTTGATAGGATGAAACTTCGTTCTTGGAAGTGGTATCTAGTTCAAAACCCTACATCCCCTTGCTCTTTTATAAGTGGGAGGTGCAACCTACTTTGTGTTGGAACCATTAGAGTCATGTGTGGTGGTGCTCCTGAGCCTTGGTGATCTTGAGGGTGTTGGCTTTCTTTTTGCTTTCTCTTCTTGATTTCTTCTTTTTTCTCTCTTCTTGACCGACAGATGTTTTTGAGTTTTGGTGGCTCTCATTCTAGTTAGAGTCGCAATAAGAGTTTTCTATCTTTTAGCTCCTATTTTTCACTTTGGAGCTCGGTACTTCTTGTACTCCCTTTTTGTGAACTCTTTTGGTGTAATCATTATTTCTTATTTAAATATAATATATCTATATTTGCCAATCAAAAAAAAAAAATCATCTGGAGGGTGTGCGAGAAATTTTGGTGATGTGCAAGAAATTTGAGGGGTGCGCGAGCAATTAAGAGGATGCACGAAGCAATTTCATTGTTTATGCACCGTGCATAAGGAAAAGACTTATGTATCATAATTTCTCCCCCAATTAAATATATATATATATATATATGCCATTTTAAATATTATGTATGTATGTATACCTATGAAGCCCCGATACTTCAAAAATGCCGAAGTATCGTGTCCGATACGTGTCCGATACCGATACTCGTCCGATACTCTCCGATACTCGGAGAGTATCAGACAATTAAAATTATTTTTAAAAAAAAAAATAATTATCGATACATATCGGATACTTCTCCGATACACGTATCAGAGAAGTATCGGGAAAATAATGTTTTTTTTTATGATAGAAATGGAGGAGACGAGACTGATACAATTTGTGTTTCCTCTTAAATAGTGAATGTTAGAGTATGATGTTCTTTATGGATTGACAACTATGTGTTTTTGGATGGTACATATGGTGTTTTTTGGATAGTAATAATTATCCTTTTTAGGTAGTACTTAATTAAATTGAGATATGTAATTGTCACTTGTTTGCTCAGATTGAATAATTTGAATGTTAATTTATTATCTTTCTCGATTTTTGTTATGTTTATATATTGTGCATTTGTATATTTAATTTTAACTTTATTTTTAAACAACGTATCGCGACCGTATCATATCGGGAATTTTAAAAAATTTCCCGTATCGCCGTATTGGTATCGTGTCGTATCGGTATCGTGTCACGTATCCGGGCTTCATAGATGTATACATTGGGAAAGGTTATACGGACAGAATAATAGAGAAAAATATTATGCCATTTTAAATATAATACTAAGTTCCTTTGAGCATCCAAAAGTAGTTCTTTAAAACTTTTTTAATTCACATGTGGTGCAAGTAAAAAGTGACTGTAGTATCCTGAAGGATATTAACTATGAGACCAACTGCACCGTGTAACTTATATATGGTGGCAAAATACTCTTAAGTCTAGTGTATTTACACGTCTCAGTCAATAATTTGATAAGTTCTTCTTATTCTATATTTTTATTTTGTTA
The DNA here is from genome assembly GCA_954870985.1 of Trifolium fragiferum. Classification (NCBI taxonomy): domain Eukaryota; kingdom Viridiplantae; phylum Streptophyta; class Magnoliopsida; order Fabales; family Fabaceae; genus Trifolium; species Trifolium fragiferum. The sequence continues at coordinate 20,263,044 of OX940789.1, forward strand.
TGCATAATAATTATTTGTTCTAATATGTATTTAATTTATTCTATTGAGTTAATTCTATTTCATAATTTTCCAACAAACTTTACACCAATAGATTAAAAGACTCACATTAATTATAAGGGCTTATAAATAGAAGGCATGGGAACAAATTTTCCCTTTCTCTTCTTCTCTCCCTCGGCTGAAACATACCCCCTCTTTATCTTCAACAAAAAATAAAATTTGTCATTATTGTTGCTATGCTTTGAAGGTGATTAAAGACTAGAGCTTTAATATCAAGCTTACTTAAGGTAAAATATTATCTTCCCCTTTCTCATAGCCGCCCTAATTAATCTTGTTAAGTTTTGTATTATGGTAGTATAACTAGAGTATCATGCCACATAGTAGTAGTTTGTGGAGAATATTAGTCCTTTAACATTAATAAAATCGAAAGACATGAGATTTGGAGAAAAATTTGTATAATGTTGTAAATGAACTTATGATTTTATTTTCTTACAATTGAAGTAATCAGTAGATGTTTTAATCATACAATTTTGAATGAAAGTGTGAGAATAGAAACTCCCTAAAATGAGTTTTGTGATTATTGATAGTTGGAAAATTTTGTTAAAAGAATTTGAAAATGTCAAGTTTTGGGCTTTTAAAATTCGGAGTGTAACATATATCATTTTGTCGCAACCATTTTCTCAATATCAGGCCACCTCTTAAGACCTTGCTACCAACTTAAATTTCGGGTATATCAAAACTAAAAGGACACTAATTAGCATAATTTTTTTTTATATATACATAACATTTATTTACTTTATAAAAACTAATAGCAAATGATATTATTTTACGCTAAATCGACATAACTACTTGTCTTATTTTTTTAAATGCCTTCTCGTTCTTCATCTATTTTTAACAAAAGTAAAATAATCCTCCATCCAATTACTAAAATGAACTACAAATTTATAAGTTCCAATTACAAAGTCCCATTTTTCTAATATAATAGGACATATCATGTTGATAGAGATTATATTTCAATAGCTAACACCACGAGGAAATTATCATGACTTAAAACAATGGTTTTTCTCTTCTCCCCTTCCGTACTCCTATTTTTGACCATGTACCTTTTCATCGAAATTGGATACGTTGCAACACCATATTGCATATGTAGAGGATTTAGATTTCTTTTTACTTCCTATCTTGAGTTAAACTTAAGACCTAAATCCTCTACCGTTGTTGTAGTATGGTGATGCAACCGCCTTAGAGATCCGATTTCTTTAACCAGAAGAAAGCCACACCTAGAAAATTTAAATAGGAGTGAAGTATACCACATTAATAATTGTTCCACATGTGGGGCATACCCACATCAGATAAGTAACTTTCAGAACTTCCTTCTCCTAAGCTTGGTGATGACCCTTTTAGAATTTGATTATTAATAGGAATTCTTTCCATTTTTGAGAGTTGACTCAAAACAGCTTTTAAAACTTTTCTATCACATGATAAAGGGTCTAAGCTATAAGGTGCTTCTCCAAATGTAGTTGCATTGTTATTGTTTGGTGTAGGTAATTTTGGTTCCATATTATTGGTTGTTATGTGGTTGAAGATAGGGTTTGTTTGGTTTTGAGAAAAAATGGAGAAGCAGGGCACTTGCTCAAATTCATCTGTATGGAATTGTGCTTGATCAAAACTTATGTAAGAATCCATTAATGCTGGAAGTGATGAAGATCCTGTGTCATCATAGCAACTACCCATGCTTGGTTTTGTAGCAACTTCTCTGTTTTTGTAGAACACCCTACACAAAACCCAATCTTCCTGTATATACATAAGATTATAAAAATTATTATTTCTGTTCTAAATTAAATATAATTTTAAAAAAATAATAATAACAAAATTATATCTATTAATTACTATCCCAATATTTTTAAGTGTAACTTCAAGTCAAAATGTATTTGAGTCAAATATAATTTGAAGTTTATTTATATTTACAACTAGAGAGAATATCAATTACTCCCTCTAGTTAAGTCAAAATGTATTTGATTTTAAAAATGAGTTAAATACATTAATCATTTCATGAATTTTAAAGATAAAATTTTCTTAAATTAGAAACTATAAAGAATATTAACAATAGTTTTAACGGTTGCAAATCCTTTGACCCCAACAATTTTCAACAATTAGATTAAGTAATTTTTGCATTCATTGAGTCAAAATTACTTAATCATTTTGATAGGACAATTTAAACTCAAATTGAATATTATAAATTTTTTGTAACTTAATTTATCGAATTTAAAATATAAATCATTCAATTAAGATAAGATGGTGTTAGGTTGCTGACTATAGCAAACCTATTTTCAACAAGGACATACACAAATATTTGTAAATGGAAGAATTTTGTACTTCATAGGCTTACATAAGTGTTTGATAAAAAATTCAAAGAGGATCTACGTAGGTAAGCTACCCATTATCTTTTTGTAGTCACATTGTAGCCAATAGCCATGTGAGACAAATATGATTTCAATATAGATAATAAAAACATATTCCAAAAGTCAAAAGTCCTTTAATATTTATTTGTGAATGATAAGTTGCATCCATGATTCATGCAAGCTAAGATAAAAAAAAAATACAAGACTATTTACCAAAAATATATTTTGCAAAATGATATTCTATTATATATGAATTACTAAACAAAAGTTGACCATTTCTTGTAAATGGGAACCAAATACCCATAAACGATATATAGTCATTTTTGTTCAAGGAAAATTAAAATAAATTAAAGGTTGTATTATTTAGCATGAGACAAATTGTATATATAATAATACTAAAAAAATTGTATAAATAACATATAAGTCATGAAATTCATTTTTCCGCAGCCACAATTATACGCGTCCCTAATACGAATCTCAAAAAAAGTCAAAAGGTAGACGCCCACAATTTTTAATAAAATATTTCTTTTGTATTTAGTGATAAAATCCACTATTTTATGTCAACTTTAGGCCTTTCGGGGCTCTCCAAATTTACATATTCACAACAATTAATATATCTATATGACTTAAAAAGATCAGATGATTCGTATTTTAAATATATTAAATTAAAATGTAAATCATCTGATCTTTATGTTATTCTATTTTTTTCTAAAAAATATAAGCTATTCTAATTCAATGATTGCAATAAACCAAAATTAAAATCTTTCAAACCAAAGAGATTAATCTTTAAAACACAATAAAATGTTGACAACTAAATATATAAATTACTTAAGCTTATCAATGCACATAAATGAAATATTTTGAGGAAACAAAATAAATTTAAATTCATCTAATATATATAATATTTACCTTAGAAGAGGAGATTTTAGGAGGGCCATGAGGTCCCTCAATACGAAATTCATGCATAACCCATTCAGTTTTTCTTCCTTTAGGTGCCCTTCCTTGATAGAAAACTAAAGTCTTTCTCATTCCAACAAGTGTGCCCTTGCGAAGGATAGGTCTGTCTTTTCCAGTTGCCTTCCAATAGCCTGATGCAGTTGCACGATTTGTACGTAGCCCTGTTGCATACTTTCGGTCTCTTTGTGTATAGAAATACCATTCTTTTCCTCCCACACATGCTGCTTCTGCACCATATTCATTACATTAGAAACAATTATCAATAATCTATGCTTTCAATAATTATATCATTGCTACCTAAATTATACTCCCTATGTGTGACAAAATATAACTTAGGATTTAGGTCGGATACCGAGTTTCCAAAAATGAAAAATAACTTAGGATTTAAACTTTGTATTCTAGAATTATAAAGTCAAACTATTATCACTAACCCGCACTTCATGTTTAGAAACAGTTCATTTTATAAAATAGTATTATTATTTATCGCGGCATATATTTTTACAAATTAGTCATGGGAGACATTTGGCCGATGAAATTTTTGCTGACACCGAAAAATACAAGAAAATGAGTTTTAGTTTATGAGAGATGGTATTTAATTTTTGAGTTGTTGTCGACATCGAAAAACACGGGTAAATGGATGTTCAATATAAATAGAAAATAACAAAATTAATTTCAATAAAAAAAGGGAAAAACAAAATTAATTGCATTAATATATTGTAAAAGATATATAAAATGAATTTGTTTTTGCTAGAATAAATAATATTGTGGGAGAGGGGTGTGTGTGGTAAAAATAAGTATGTCAAATAGAACATGGGTGTTGAACTTCTTTTTGTTAGATGATCTATGAATTTGAGTAAGATGAGGAACATGTGCAGTTATAGATCAAGAAAAGGTGTAAATCAGTTTTATGTTTAAGTCAACTATGACTAGTTAAAACCAACTGTTCTCATTAATAATATTATCATAGTTTAACTTAATCTTTTAAATTAAATGCTCATAACTTTTTTTTCCTTTTTCTTAATTATTATAAGAATTGATAATTTTGTTTGAGGCAGAACAGGGAAAAGAAATGTATAATTATTTTTATTTTGACTAGTTAGTATTATTTTATTATTATTAGAATGCAAATTATATATTCTAGATACTATTGTATAGTCCCATATATATACATAATTGTAGCCTCATCCATTAATAGTTGATGTGTCTTTTAATTATTTTTTTATATAAGATGTGTCTTTTAATTTGGCCAACCTTATCAATTTATTTTCAGTCATGGCATGCTTATATAAAATACAAAACTGATTATCGCGATTTCATGATCAAACACAGTTGAAATTATTTTCAAAAAAAATTTAAATACATACACATGGCCTACTGCACCAGAGTTTCAAGTTGACCAATCATATCAAGCCTAAAATTCTATTTTACCCTTGTTAATATAAAAGTTCTATAACTATTTAGATTTATAAAATTATAGTTGGTTAAAAGTTACATTAAAAAATAAAGAATGTCAAAAATGGATAAAATTTTACCGAAGATAAATATGTTAAGTTGTATGCACAAATAATTTTAAATAAATATTCAATTTGATTTCACCATTTAGATGTTTGTGATAGATCATTTAATAAAACAAATGGTATGCCATGTATAAATGCTGAAATTATAAATTTGAATAGCGTATGTAAAAACAAATTAAGCTCTCGATGCATACAAATCAAACTCTTAATGATTTAGTATTTTATATCTAGTAAATTATTCAATTATTAAAAATAATAACTCATTAGTCATTATAATTAATAAATTTCACCACTCCAACCATCGATTATTATCATCATATATTAATGATCAAGCGGGCAATTTTTTTATATAAATTTGTTGTTTGACCTAACTTATTTTAAATTTTTTTACTTAATAAAAAAAGAAGTTAGGTTAAACAAATTTTTAATAAGCTTTTGATAGAAAAAAGTTGTTAAATTTTTATGAGTAAAATATATAGATAAAAACTTTTGAAAGTAAAAAACAACAATTACCAAATAGCTTTAGTTTTTTTTAAAAAGATAGCTCTTATTTTCAGATTTAACTTTCAAATAGTTTTGAAAATCTAAAAAAATCATGTCAAACGATACATAACTATTGTAGTTACTTTTTTAAAAAAAAATTAATATACATTAATTAATTTGAAATTATTTAACAAATTATCAAATATTTGTAATACTTTATAAAATTTGTGAAGTTGATATATATAAATATATTTTTGAGTTTTTTATTAGATAGTTAAATTAATAAAAGTTATTATCTACAATGAAATCAAAAAAAAAAAAAAAAAAAAAAAAAACTCATCTTAAAAACATGAAGTCTTTTCTTTTTGATTGGCAAGAAAGGTAAGATTAACTTTAGTTGGGTCGAATCACTAAAGCTTGAAGTTCAATCACTTTAATATGACATTTAAGTTAATCACGTTCATGTATAGTATTAGTATAGGTGTGTGTGTGTGTGTGTTGCATTGCAATAGCAAGAATAATTTGCATTATTATGATGAGAATCACTATCAAACAATTTATAATAGGACAAATTCAGTGTGTCAATTTTATTACAATATTTTTAATTAAGGTAATATATATTATCTTGCAAATACTGTTAGTGAGTATTGTAATCTTATGGAGTATATGATTTTTAGAGCTTCTTGTTGAAAGATGCTAACCTCAACTAAATTACATCCCTTTCCAAGGTACGTATATGAGTATGTATTTCTTTAGGGAAAAAATGTGTATTTTTGAAATCATTTGATGTCAGAATTGAACCCCGAATCAGATTTAATTGGTGATAAAAATTAAAAAAATGTGTGTATTTTAATTTTTATCAAAAGATATATGTATTTATTTATGTAAACATTTTATAGCAATTTTTTTAAAATGATAGAATTATATATATTTCTTTTTAAAACAATATTGTACTATTTTCCAATATTTTTCTTTATTATGTAGTGCTTGAGTGCCGCCACCTGTACCTACCTATCTCTATTATATAATATGGCTGGGAGATTAGGAATAAACCCCATGACACACATTAAAATACAAAGGCTTATGTCAACTTATTTCACAAAAATAAAAATAGAAAATAAATATACTCATGTTACATTTTGTTCATAGGTGCTGTGGATCCATGGAGGAAATGAAAGTTTTGTTCATATATTTTATGCAGTTTATGAGATGACAACTCCATAGTGGTAATTAAGAATTTGATAGCAATTTTAAAGGACATATATAATTCAAGTATTTTTAAATTTAATTGTAAAATAATTATTAGTATAATTTTTATATTAATAACACTTTCTCTTGTGTTAAAAACAAAAAAAGAAACACTTCTAATAGTACTAGTAACCATGGTTAAAATATGTCATATAGTCATCTCCTGAGTTTAGTTCAATTGGTAGGATATTGTAATATATACGCAGGGAATCGAAATTTAAATCTCAATCATTCTACTTATTCATTTTAAAAGTGAAATTTTTAGCCATTAAACTACTTTAAAAATAAAATGAAATTATATAGTCAAATTTCAAAATATCATGGTCACTTATATATGACATAATACATGAAATTAAAATAAAGTGTCAAATTATGGGTTACCGAAATTGGAAATTAAATAGACTTGATATATAATTCTAATATGATGTATCATTACTCACAATTACTACTAAATAGGTAAAATTTTCTTATCAAAGCACACACACTTTACAAGTGTACGTACAAATTGGGATCTATTATAACCATTAGAGTTGCTATCATAAACTCAATCACACAGTCAATTTTACCCTTATCAAAATTTTAAAACACCACAAGATTACAACATAATTGAAAGTAACAACTCATTTGTACTTTACCAACCGCAATATAGCAAACTGAAAAATTGATGGATCAAGCATAAATAAATACTACATAAAGAATCTTATACAATTAACAACAGAATCTTATTTATTTTTTCATGAGATTTTTATTTTACATTAGAAATAGGATTGAAAACATAAATAATGAAATATTATATATTACGAGTAATTTTTTTGAACCTCTAATTATTTTTATTTTTTTTAGTTTTTACTCTAAGCTCTAATGAATATGTATACAAAGAAACATGGCATGTGTATATATGAGGAAATAATAGCTATATATTAAAGAATGCATGCATTAAATTGGTTGGTATTAAATCGGACGCTGAACCGATTTAAAAAATCTTTCATAACGGATTTAAAAGTGTTTTCTGCACTAGTGGCATGATCATGAAAGGAAATAATATAGATTCATATGCATATATAGAGAATTAATACTAACCAGGAATATCCCATGGCTCACACTTGTTAAGGTCAACATCAATCATGAGAAAGGAATCACTATGTGTCACCTTCTTCATCAAATAATCACAAACAAGTTCTTCATCTCTAGGATGAAATCTGAATCCTGGTGGAAGCTTTGCCTCAACCATGCTTATGTTACTCATTTTTTTAATTTTTCAAACAAATATTCTAAGATGAGAAAGATTTGAAGTTATGAGAAATTTTTGAAAGATAGAAATAATTATAGAGAAGGAAGAGGTGAAAGGTGTATATATATAAATGAGAGTGGGAACACAAGTGGAAAAGTCAACATGTAATTAGTTGCAAAGAGCGAGGGTAATTATGCAATTAAATTGTTGTATTTTTTCATTATTATTATTGGAAACATGTATATATGATGATGTGCACAAAAGAATAGCTGCCAACTGGCTCATGTAGTGATGTGTATTGTATATATCTAATGTAAGGATCTTTGATTAATTTTTTTATATTAAAAATTTTATAAATATTTTACCAAAAAAAATTATAAATATTTGTTCCTCAAATATAATTCATATAGTAAAAGATTATATAAAGATTAAATATATTAGAACACAAGTGAATTCTGTTGCTCATATTTTAACTATGGCGGTCAATGATCTTGGTTTAGTTTTTATAGAGTTGAGAGTATTTCTTCTTATATTGAATCTTTGATAATTAATGAAATGTATTAAGTTTATTTGGAAAAAAAAATTACAATTTTTTTGTTTTTAGTAATTCTTATATGATTGTAAAATAAATAAAATTTCATCATCACACTGTATAAAATAAATTAAATTAAATTAATCACATAAAAATTCACACTAAAAAAGACTAATAATTAGAGAGTTGGCACATGAAGCAGCCCCACCCAGACTCAAATCAAAGGAGAAGTAGGGTACACTAGGTGATGAGAATGGTGACATATTATTTTATTTTTGTTTTGTCCACTTGTGCATGATCTCTCTTCCATTAATTTATCTTTTTATTTTTGTTGAATTATTTAATCATCTTCATCATGAATTAATTAACTTGTACTTATGCTTAGCTCAAAACTAGTAATAAATAATTATTAAAAAAATACTTGTAATAACTAATAAATATCTCTGTTTATTTTTTATGTATGAATTCACATTGGTTGTTGATAAGCTGGCATCCATAGGAATTTTCTTGAATGACCTTTTATTTAGAACAAAACTATAGGAGTCAATTTATTAATTTAATGTGATATTGTGAATAATTTAAACTAGATTTGATGAGGACAGAGTAAAGAAACATAATAGCCTAAAGAGTGTTTTGTGCTGAAATTTGATAGGAGGGTAGGGGAGTTAGGACGTTAGGTGATCAATTTTCGTCATGAGAATTAACAAATGGGTAAACATGTACAATTATTTTAATTGATAATTAACTCATCAGTTGAAAATAATTACTTCTAATTTTTTTTATCCAACTATAACAAACTACTTTTTTTTCAAAACCAAAAATAACTGTTGCATACTCTTAATTAAATTTTTTTAGGATATTATATACTCTTAATTAAATGAAATTAGGTGTATACTTAGATATTTTACTCTTTCAAAAATATAAGCAAAAGTTGCTAAACAAAAGTGAATATATTTGATCCAAATTGTGAATCAAATACATCAAATTTCGTTAACTCACTTTTGCTTATATTTTGATACGGATGGAGTATAAAACTAAGACAATGAGTGGTTTGAGGAAAAGAAAGATGGAGAAAATAAAATTGTGAAAATCAATTCATGAATTTAAATTAACATTAGTTTAAGTTCATTCGTTAGTTTTTGAAATTTTATTTCCTTCTTATTTCTTTTTTTTCAATCAAACAAACTATGTCTTGAATTTTTTTATCAGATCTAGTTTAGGTTTTGCAAAGCCAGACTATTATGATCAACTCCATTAGTAATTCATGAATTTGCATTATAAGATCTATGATCTGTTTTTTTATTACTAGAATAACAATTGTGAATGAAAATATTTAAATGGATGCATGTGGATTTCTTTTCTTTCGAAGAAGTTTTGAAGCATTTCATTTTTTGGGGGGTTTAAGTGAAAAATAAAAAATATGCAAAAACTCGACATGTAATTTGGTCTACAACCACTTGATGTTTATGGCATGCTCGTAACAATATCATGTTTAGAGGAAGTTGTTGACTTGCAATTTTCAATAGATCAGATTATTTATAATTCCTAGTTTTGGTTTATAAATAGAATAACAACTTAATCTGCTCTTTATTTTTTTGACTGGTGTAAAGAATCATTATTTTGCATTTCTAACACTTAATAGGGTCTTCAACAAATTTTAAAGATTAAGCATCACATATATTCCTCGTAATTCAATCTTTTGCTTATAAAAAAAAATAAAATAAAATAAAAAAAAAAAAAAAAAAACTCTATTGTGACATCCTTTGACGATTTAAATTGTGTTAACGGTACAAAGTCAATCCCTTACCACTAATCGGGTAAGGCCAAAGGGGATACTAGTAAATTAGACGTTGAGGTCTAAAATATTTCGGTCACACTAATTTTTAGGCTGCACCATAAATTTCAATCATTAATTTTCTACTAATTAATCAATTATGTGAATACATTTAATTTTTTTTTCATTGTTTAATATTGCAAAATCAATTAGACTTAAAAACATAATTCGTTCGACCTTATTTATAAACAAAAGTTGTTTTGTAGATTCATTCAACCACTAATGTATCTAGTTTAAATATAAGCTAGATACATCAATTGTTCAATGAATCTAAAAAGTAACTTTAAATAAATTTGAAGGGAGTATATGTAGTTGATTATTAAATGATTCGCTAAAATTTTCGCTTTTAGTCTATCAATTTGTTGGCTAGATTTTGACCACCATGTTTATAAGCCTATAAAGTGGTAGTTTGAACCATGTTTAAAAAAACAAACAGGTCGTGCTAAACAGTGCTCCAGGGCACTAGTTAAGTATATCAAAAATGAAAATAAAAAAATAAAGTTAATTTAAAAAAAAAAAACAGAACTTTTTACATCTTTAATATATTGAATACACAAATTTTAAAATGAAAATTCTATATTAGTATGCTTAACTAATACTGGGTATTGTTTACCATTTTTCAAAACAATAATCAGCCAATTCAAATGCACCATGAACACCCTACTTTTAAGTTGATATGTGATACAACATTAAATTCTATTATGAACGTGTAATAACATTAAAACTTATAAGTAAAAGTTGAACTTTTTATAAATAAAAATATCCATAAAATTAATATTTTAAAGTTTTGGGTAAATTAATATGCGGTGTCACGATCACTTTTATAATTGTTTTAAGTTCAATATGAATGGTTCTCAAATTGTCCCCTCATGACTAAACAATGGAACCTTGGATCGGATGGAATTGGTGAATGAGATTAAACTTTGCTCTTGGAAATGGTGGATTAACCGTTTAAATTCTTCACTGTGTATGCTTTATGAATGGCAGCAGGAACCTGTTTTGTGCCTCTTGCGTTAATGGTGTTTTTATTGGAGCGTTTTTCTGTTTTTCTGTGTTGACTGGTCGCGCCCCAGGCTCCCGGCGCTGGGCTGGTGGTGCTCTTGTAAGCCTTAAGGCATTTTGTACTCCTTGTGCATTTTGCCTCTATTAATAAAATTTTGCCGTTTAAAAAAAAAAAGATATAAGAGTCGATGATTCAACAAACGATTCGACTGACTAATTGTATCAAAAGTCTTCTTAAAGAAGATGGTAAAGCGGCGACTCCCGTTGAACAATGACATCAAAATTGCAAGTGGCGTAATAACTCATAGGGTGTGTTTGTTTCGGAGATTAAAATTATAATCCCGGGAATATCATTCCAAGGAACATTATTATCAGGAATATTATTCCAATCAATTTGTTTGGTAAACAAATAAATTTCCTTGGAACATTTTTAAAATAAATCCAATTAAAATTTTAATATATTAAAAATTATAAATAAATGAGTTAAAAATAATGGGAGAGTGGGGAGTTATGGGTGGTTACCTCTTATTCCCATGGGAATGTAAGATTCCCACCCTTTAACATGGGAATAAAAAGTGGGAAGATCATGTGTAAATTATATTCCAAGGAATAAAAAGCTCCTAGGCATAATTTATAAAAACTTGAAACAAACATGGGAATGAAAGATTCCCAAAGTCACATTCCTTGGAATAAACTTATAATCCATGAAACAAACACCCCCATAGGGATAGATTACTTTGGCGGGTGTGATGTAAGTTAAGTCTATTATCAATTTTTTTTAAACTTCAAGTCACTCATCAGTTAAAAAACTGAAAATTAAACATTTATGTGAAATGACCCATTAAACTCAATATATCATACTCACATTCATATTTGTAACTAGGGGTGTTCGCTGTGCGGTTATGTTCGGTTTTGAGCCAAAAAGTCATCCTAACCGCGAGATAAAATTACATGCGGTTCGGTTTGGTTCGGTTGGTTTTTAAAAAGTCATCCAAACCAAAGCAAACCAAACCAATGTGGTTAGGATCGATTCGGTGGTTGCGGTTTATACAATAATTAAAATATACTGAAATTAAATTAACCTAAATACAAAAAATGACCGCGGTTTACATGCATGCTCTTACTTTTTTTGGAACAACAAAAATATTCATTGAAATCAGGAAACACCCAAACTCAAACTCAATCAACTCGGATTTTTCCCGTCAAAGCGGGTACGTTTTGGACGGGTACCCACGGGTTTGAGTTTTATCATCATGCCACACATAGGGTAGTAAATAATTGAATAATGAAACTATCAAGATTTATTGTGAACTTTGTTTCAATTATATATTTATCCATTGTTTTTGGGCTATGTATATTGGCATATAATAGAAACTTATTGTGGTTTTAGTGGTATTGGAATATAATATAAACTTAATGCGGTTTAAGCGGTTAATCGCGGTGTTTGCGGTTCGCGGTTTTGCGGTTTGCGGTTGAACAAAAATATCATCCAAATACATCCAAACCAAATGCAGTTTTTGCGGGTTTTGATTTGGATTGGTTCGGTTTGCGATTTTACTTTTGGATTTATTCGGATACGATCACCCCTATTTGTAACTCCTTTGCTAAAAAAAAATAAATAATGTGGTATGGTTTCATTTCATAAGGACTCACTTCTTTCACCCCACAAGCACTTTGAAAGTACACATTATGATGGAACCATAAGGATGAAATATATCAAACTAACCAAGACACTATCAATGGTTACAGGCTACCGCCAAAAAGAAGGGTGATTAGGGATTTACACTAATTTTATTTTATTTTAATTTATCTCTCCTCAAAACTATTAAAAATACTAAATCTCAATCATTAATTTTTTAATCAACAACTACAATGACATATTTTATCCTCTCCAAATATATTTTTCACTATACAAAAAGTGAGATTTCTTTGTGAAACATTTGGCAACTTCTAGGAATGAGAGAGAAATCAATGTCCTTTTTCGGTAAATTAAATAAGTTTCAATATTTCCAATTTGCTGAAAACATTCACCCACCAATCCATGAGGATGTGAATTATAGAAAACCTTTCGTTTCCATATAAAACTTAAAAAGGCTGTAGTAAGATTTCAAGATAAGCAAAGATTATGGGACGTACAATTTTTTAAAATAAAAATGCAGCAATAAAACATTCTCTGAATAAGAATCTTTTCTCCTTTGAATATTCAGTACAAAAAAAATACAATAACCAATTGAGATGCAGCTAAATAATTAAAAATAGATTTTAAAAATAAATGAAAAAATTAAATCAAACACTTTTGCAAACATATAAAAGATCATTTTGTTAAATAATATGTGATAAAAAAGAAAACCAAAGAAATGAAAATTTATTTATTTTTACTAAATAATGTATTTAGTATGTGACCCCTCAAATAAAATTACATCTAGTGTAGCATGATATATGCACTTAGGACCATAAATTGATGGGTGCTAGTACCTACTAAAGATATTAGGATTGTCTTCGTCGGAGCACGTTGAGAGGGCCAGATCGAACCTAATTTATAATAGACATGGGAGTGTGGGTTATCACTCATGAAACTCATATCCCATGCACTCGCTATTCTAAGTTTAACTCTACTGTTTAATTATCTCAAACTTTCACCCGTAAAATTTTTAGCTTTTTGTTTGAGCTTAATCCCTTTTTTGTATAAAAAAAATTATAATCAACTTTGCTATGAGGTGAAAAAATGTTCAAATATGACTTTTTGTCTTGGACAAATCTAATTTATATGTAGTATAACATTAAATTTCCCGAATAATTGCAATAAACTTGGTCTTATATATGAAGGTTACATTTATCAAACTTACTACAGTTGTGCAAAATTTGTACGTGGGAAAAACCACATCAAAATGGATTTTATAATAATATTAAAAGTGACACCTTAACAATATTCACTAGTGTAGTACTAGTAGGATCAAACCAAACAAAAAGTGATATATAAGTGCTCAAATTACATTTACTATAGAATTGTGATAAGCATATACACGGGGCCAGGTGGATCCAGCCACACGTGAATCAGATAGTCAATGCAGCTAATTTTATGCATTCCCTCTAAGTCAACTTAAGTAATTGACAATTTCCTACTACCATAATTTCAAATTCAATCCTTTAACATAGAGTGAAGAAAATTGTGTTTAGACTGTATAATTAAATAATTAAGTCATCAAAAAAATAGTGATGTTGTTGATGAATTATTCTTTATATGGAAAAGTTTAGATGAGATGAATATCAAAATTAAGAATTTATCGGGTTAAAAATATCGAGGCCAATTTAATAAGTCCATAATTTTAGAGTGAAATTTGAATAAGGTTATAGATCCACCTTAAGAAAAAAAAAGTTAAACTTAAAAACATTTGTTTTGCTTGCAGTCTAATAGCCCTAAGAAAAACCATAAAATTTAATGTACATTTAGATGTACTTACATATTACTATCCATTAATATAATACGTTCACATTAACGGGTAATTTAAAACCTACACTTTGTCTAAATAAGCGGCATTCACAATCCCCGTAACTGCAATTGGAAGGGGGCTGAAACCATTTAATGTTAAAATTGATCCCCGGATCTCATTCAACTGGTGATGAAAACAAAAATAAAATAAAAAAATAAGTGGCATCCATCCTTTATAATATGTGTTTTTTGAAACTAAATGTTAACCTAATTTAAATTGGATAACCATCCTTTCATCTTAAATTTTGTATTAAAAAAAAAAAGTTGCATTCTTACCGATTAGACTAGCCTTGATCAAAGTAATTTAATACCAATTGTTTGAAAAATTGTACATATTCATGAAGTAGACTAAATCCATGTGTGCCATCACAATCATCATATTTTAAAAGGAAAAAAAAAATTGAACAGTGAGATTATGGAATTTTGACATGGTTTGGCAAAAATAAAGGAAATTAGCAGAAAATTTGACAATTTCCATATTATCTTTTTATGGTTAGGTAAACACAAGTTCCTCATATTTAGGTATTGAATTTTGGTGAAGGGATCACGTGTGCATCATAAATGTCTTAATTGAAAGGGAAGTGGCTGCCAGTGTATTCTTTTGGTACAATTTTTTGTTGAAGAAATATAATGACTTCAAAGTTCTATGAACTAATTCAATTAAATGTCCAATCATAGAACATTTTATTATTCCATAGAGGTCATGTTGTTGCTACATTGAGTATTCTAAACAACAGTACTTTTATGTGTTTAAATAAAAAACTATGCAAAAATTAATCATATAGTGAAATAATGAAATTATACTATACACTAAGAAATTCATAAATTTTTGTTGCAAAATCATCATCACCATTTTTTTATCCATATGATGTAAGAGAATTTAAAAAAAAAAAAAAAAAAAAAAAAAAAAAAAAAAAAACTGACCATCTAATACTTCATTGTGATTTTGTTTCTGGATTTAGTTTCTCGGATCTATCGTATCGAACTTCACACAATATTGTTTTTACACGTTTTTGGAGTTGACTAGTGGTTGACACATACTCAGTTAACGTTCACTTCATCAAAATAGACGAAGTTAACAGACGAATGAAGTATTTGATCAACATTTTACAATTTCATAGGGATATTTTCTATTTCCAAATTTCAATAAAGTATTTGACGAATTTTGAAATTTTAAAAGATATTTGGTATTTCAATCATTTTTTTATCCGTATGATATAAAAGAATTATAACAAAAGGAGTGAATATATTATTGAAATTTTCTTAGTCAAGAACTAATTATATTATTTCTGAGGGTGTTGGATTTAACCTACACAGATTGAATGTGTTTTTTTTCTTCTTGACTTTCAATGAAGTTCCAAAATTAGGTAGTTTTGCAATATTAATTGCACTAGTGGACATTCTTTTTGGGAAAAATTAAGTACACCTGGAGGATGCATTATTATTGAGACCAACAAATCAATAAGAGTAGGACCTATCTCATCTCAAGTGATTTATTCTTTGCGCGGAAGGGATCTTATAACCTTTTGCCAAAGTTTGTATAAATTTTCTATTTGAATTTCATCTTAAGAGTTTTATATTGAATAAAATAAAGTTCGAAAGATACTAGAAGCATCTAAAAATATAATCTTATTTGATATGCGGCGCCATTCATAAAATAAACACGGATTCTAGAATTTTTTTTGCCAAGAGTCATTGTTATGATAAACATTAGATTAAGATCGACTTCAATAGCTATTATACACAGTTTGACACTGTTTTAAATCTATTATACACAGTTCGAACGGCTGAAATTGATCACATCGTCTTGTTGAAACTTGTAATGGCCTTTAATTCTTATCTGACAAGCATTTGATCGAATCCACTACTTTTTCAACTCTAGTATAGTCTTAGAAGCAAATATATGCTCATTTCTCAACATGAGTTTATAAGTGAGACACTACTCAACTTGCATGTTAATTTTGTAGAGTTTAGCAAATATATGCTCATTTCTCAACATGAGTTTATTAGTAGACGTTTCTCAAAAGAACAATATTTATTGGTACTACACGATAATTTTTTTTTTTGGTATTAATTTTCTACTTCTTAAGATAAGTGAAATCTGTTAATTCAAAGTTCGGCATCTTAAACAAATTTTGGCAAAAAATGATATGGCAAAATTTTTATTGTTTAACAAACTACACCATTATGGTGTGTATTCTACCAAACCCGAAATCAACATTAATAAACCATCAAATCGGCCTTCACATTTTTCGCTAATAAAAATTATCGTACTAAATAACATTTCACTTCTTATAATAGATAGATCGATTTTCTTAGAACCGATATATCTTACAAAGGTGCTTGTAGTAACTAATGTCAAACTTAAAATCATTGATGTTTTTTAACCAAAAGATGTTAAGAAAATAAAAAAATTAAGCCAATCATAAACAGCCATCCAATACAAAAGCATGAAACTTTTAGACCAAACAAATCTAAGGTTATGCATAATCTTGATTCTGGAATGTGACTAGCTAAGGAAACGGTATATGACAAACTAAACTTCAATAATTATGAAAAAAAAATATTATAAGCTCAAATAATTATGAATTTGATTTCATAGTGAACTGTATTGTCAATCCAATATTTGTGTAGTCGACCTGAAATATATTCATTAAAGGTTATGACATTGATGTACAATTATCTGAGATATGATAAGATCAAAATCACATGTCCAAATCCAAAATCTTTTATTAATTTCAAAGTTTTGAAAAGTCTAATTCACTTAGTGCACCTCTAAACACATTGTTTTGTAACTAATTAATTGAACTTAAGTAATTAAAAAACTTCGGTGAAAATAAAATTGTTTAAGAGAATTCAAGTTAAAATTCAATATGAAATAATATTTTTCTGCGGAACTCTGAATTATCGGACTCTTTGTCCTGAAAATCGCGAATTAACAAAAATGTTTTGTAAAATTGTAAGATTAGGTTCAAGAATAATAGTTTAGAAATTTGAATTTGTTAATTAAAATTTCATACACACTAGTTAATCTATTAGAATTAGATCATCTAAAAACTTCAAAAGAAATCAAAGCAATTAATGACTCAGCCAAGTGTTACATTACTTACTATATTGAGACAAACTTAGACATCAATGTCTTTCTTAAAATCCCCACTATTTGCAATTTCAGTGTTAACAAGGTGGAATGTGTGGAATTGTGGCTCTAGCTCTGTCAAAGAAAGCAGGTCGTGACTTTATTTTAGAAAGTGTGCATGTTGTGTGGAGCCAAATTCTTATGAAAAATATGAAGCAATGTTATATGTTATAATATTAATTAAAGTTGTTATTTTGAGATTGTCTTAGCACTACTTAAAGTCACAAGTATATAAAGTTGCATGCGTGCATTATTATATATTAATTATCAATAAAAAAAATGGATTCAATTTTCATTTAGTTTAGGAGGGATGGCTGAAGCTAGCGAGACAAGAAGTACATTATATCATAATTCACATTTGATATATTTCAACATTTCATTTATATGTTATTCAATCTCAACTTTTTCAATTAATGTGAGACTTATAACTCACATTTGATATATATCAACATCTCTCCTCAAATATGAGTTTCTTCATGCCCGCGATCTAACTCACA
Source organism: Trifolium fragiferum (assembly GCA_954870985.1). Taxonomy (NCBI): domain Eukaryota; kingdom Viridiplantae; phylum Streptophyta; class Magnoliopsida; order Fabales; family Fabaceae; genus Trifolium; species Trifolium fragiferum. Next base: position 20,281,367 of record OX940789.1, read on the forward strand.
TTTGATATATTTCATCTAGTATGCATGCATATTATTATAGATTAATTAACAATAAAAAAATGGGTTCAATTTCCATTTATTTTAGGAGGGATAACTGAAGTGAGACGAGAAGTACATATATTATACCATAACTCAGTTATATATTTCAACATCTCATTTTTATGTTATTCAGCTTCAACTCTTTCAACTAATATCAGACTTATAACTCACATTTGATATATCTCAACATTTCTCCTCAAGTATAAGTCACTTCATGTTCACGATCTATCGTCATTCACTTATTGATACTGCACCAAGTCGAATTGTACTATGATAGTAATATTATTGGGTCATGGGGGAGCAATTTTGCTAGGTTGGATCAACACATTAGACATTGAACAACCACACAAATAACTTTGACACCACACTTTCGCCAAAAACTTGAAGACACTAGATTTATATGACCTCTCACATATATGTATGTTGTTCAACCAATCTTAATTCTTCCAATCAATATAGAGCTTAATTCACAATATTTAATATATCTCAACAAAATGTGACTAAGATATTAGCCTCATGACCGAGATTTTAGTAAATCGGGCCGAAATAGATATATTCATGACAATCTACGGTTCACAAGCATGAGACCTGCAAAGATAAAATGCATAAGATAATAATAATACGATATTATAAAAAGCATAAGATAGTTCAATAAATTATATTCATAAAGACATAATCTCTCCTAAATAGTCTCACAAATTTTTATGTAAAGGGATAAATTCAAATAAAACTTCCAAATAGGCTAATTTATTCAACTTAAAAATGTAAACTTCTAAAAATTCATGCATCAAATGGACATATCTATCTAGTTCACTGAGATGTGAAATTCTACACTTGTCATTAAGAGAAGATTTTGAATACAATCCCCCAAGTGTATGGTGCATGAAGTCAAACTCAAAACAAACAAAGTTAAGAAATGAGAAAGTTAAGCCAATCATAAATAGCCATCAAATATAAAAGCATCAAGCTTCTAGGCTAAAAGAATCTAAGTTTATGCATGATCTAGATTCTGGAATGTGACCGAGGGAAACAGTATAAGACAAACTAAACTTCTATAATTTTGAATTTTATTTCATAGTAATCTATATGGTCAGTGCAATATTTGTGTAGTCAACCAGAAATTATATATATATTAATAAAGCTTATGACATTGATGTATAATTCTAAAGAACAACGGTGCAAAATTATCTGAAATATGATAAGATCAAAATCATATATATGTTCATATTCATAATCTCTTCTTAATTTCATAGAATTTTGAAAAGTCTAATTCAATTGGTGCAACTCCAAATTAATACATTGATTCATCACGACTCAAGTGTTAATAAACTTCAGTTAAGATCGAATTATTCGAGAGAATTCGAGTTTGAATTATTACTGAAATAATTTTTAGTTAAATTTTATTTATTTTTCGTTCGAATTCTGATTTATCGGACTCTTTTTCCTTGAATAACATTGAGTCAATAAAACAAAAGTATATTGTTTTGTAGCATACAATTACGGTTACTTTCCATTCAAACCTAAAAATAATGAAAATTTGACTAGAAATTCATGAGAATGATGTTATGCCTATCTTAAACCACAAAAGAGTTCATTTTTTAGTGTTTCACATGCATCTCACATATACAATAGATTCATTCATTCATTCTTCTTTTTATTGATGACTACATTTAATGTCATTTTGCTTAGTATCAACATCAAAATAGAAGGAAGAAGATTAACTAAAAGACCTAAACGACAAAATTATTTCAACTAACAGCACGTGGCATGCATTATGGTACTGACATGTTAATATTAAAAGCCGCCTACAATTGTAAGATAACAAAGGTTTCGGTTCATGTTCATGAATTGATTAATGAAACACAGAGTTTCCAACATTATAACCACTATTGACAAAAAAAGGTTACTCTTATCATCAATTATCTAAATACGGCTTTTTTGATAGAGAAATCATATACACCAAAATGGGTAATAACCTATATTTTCCAATAAGTTGTATTCACATGTATTTAGTTTTTCTAGTTCTTCATATTTTGTGATCATGGTGGTAAGGTGTTGTTTTGTTTTCACGTTTTGTTGCGGTGTTTATTTCATTTAAATTAACTAATTAGATTCAATTAGCATCATTGAAGTTACAAATCTGAAGGTATGAATAATCCACACGTTTTAATTTCATTATATTTGTAAGTTTTATCATATTTGTAGGTATTTTACTATTATATGCTATTATGTTTTTTTTTTTAATGGCAAATATATTATATATAAAAGTAAAGAGAAAGTACAAGAGATAGAACAAAATAACAAGAGGTACCAGAAATACACTCTAAGAAGACAAGAAAAATAGATAAAGACCTACAACAAAAAGAAGATACACAAACAATAAACTAAAACACCTCAACAACACCACTACAAGATGAATACCCCAATGTGTGTGTGTGTGTGTGTGAGAGAGAGAGAGAGAGAGAGAGAGAGAGAGAGAGAGAGAGAGAAGATGAACCACAAAGGTAAGTAAAAGCAACAAGAAGACCTCCAATCAACTACAACCATGAGACCCAAGTCCACACCCAACCAAACTCTATCGGTTCCAGTAGAAAATAGGATGAATACCCCACTTATAAAAGGAACATGGGTTACCAGAATTTTTACCTAAAAACTATTTCCAAGATAAAAGTTTCACCCTATTATGTTGGATGTTGTTGTGAACTTATTCGCACATTTATCTTTTTGGTCTTTAGCAATTTAAAATTGTTTTATTCAATATATTTTATCAATTTAAATAAATTAATATCGTTTTTAGTATTAAAAAAACAGAATAACTAGAAGTGATGTTGTTAACCAACGTGCGAACATAAATAAGTTTCGTTTAGTAGTTCAAATGATTTGAGTTACGAATTAAAATATTAGTTTAAATCTTAATGAAGAAGAAAAATATTAATATTAATATAACTATATATATAAAAGGACTAATATATTAACATTTATCAATAAAAATCTTGCAAACATAACCAGATCATTTTACTGGTCAAAAATTGTTTAAGATTCTCAGTTAGTGAATAAAGATTGAGACCAAGTTTAAAAGGAATATACCTCGTGGCATAAGCAATCCCAAACTAGAATATTTAGAATTCACTGAGATACTTGGTTACGTCTTGTTTGGTACAATGAAAGTTACAAAACAATAAAATATTATCAATGTTGCTATATTACTACAATGACAAAATTGAAGATAACTCTAACAAGACTTAGAATATCTCTTTGAATTTTGGAATATAAGAGAGTTTACATCTATTATGAGACTATGAAGAACAGATCCACTTATTCAGCACATGTTAGCAAAGCAATCAAAATCAGTAGAAGAGTCTATTGTTTACACCGATATACTTTGTTCGATAAAAATAACGAATGACGAATAAACAAGTTGTTAGAGATGAGCTTAGAGCACCCACTGCCGCGCTACGACAACTCCTCAAGTTGATAGAGATGAGCTTAGAGCTCCCACTACCGCGCTACGACAACTCCTCAAAAAAGTCGTATATAATATTTACAATATCATTGCATTAAACAAGTTGGTGAAATTTGTAGAATGATTAGTCTTGGTCACTTGTGATAATAGTGAAAATAACACTACTTGATAAACAAAAGCACCATTACTAAAGGATACAAGGATGGACCATTTATTGAACAGTGTGTGATGACCAAAAGAGAGTGAAACAAAGAAAAGGACATGAATATCTTTTCATTGGTTAATAGAAAAACCATGTTTAATTTTGGAAGGATTTCAAAAAGCTATGGAAGAATTGAACACGTAAATTAGAAGCAACATGATTGTCAATGCCACTGCAAGATTCCATAACTTGAAAGGGAGTGTGAAAAGCAACTAAGCAAGATTAAGATTAAAGAGAAATCTAAAAGACTAATAGTGAAGTTGGAAGCAGATAACCAAAAACATTGTATTTTTAAGAGAAAAGAAGATTTTCTATGATCATGTCTAGCAATAAGTAAACATTTAAATGTTTTTTTTTTTTGAAGAATTTTAACCCATTTGACATTCTCCAGAATACAAAAACATAGAGGAATTTAGGCCACACTATCAGCCTCTCATAGGACCATACACTTCTATCGACACATCTGTCACGTTTTCAGTAGAAATTGTTGAAAATTACTTCAAGCAATTTATATATTTATGAACAAGGACATCATCATTTGTGTCGCACAGGTCATCGTACTAGTACGGAAAGGAATGTGACTTTTAGGTCTGAGTGCTTATTTGAAAGTTAATGGATGCTAAATTTGCTTTTATAACTAATGGCACATCTTCCTTAATAGCAACTGCAACTATATGCAGGCATCTGGAAAGAGATTGACCGGTGTAGTGGGTATAGTTTAGAGGTAAAAGTGTGATTCATTCATCCCCATACAACCCCTCAGGTGTTCAATTTCATTGGGAACAACTGGGTATTTTGTGAGCAGCGGGCAACTGCAGCCCGAGGACCCCAAGCCTCTTCCCCTTAGATGGTTTAGGCTTTTGATTCGACAGTTTGGATTGAGTTCAAACTATCACTAAGGGACCAATTCTAAGAATTAATACCAGCTATTATTACCTAACTTGTCAGACTCAAATCATCGCAAAAATGCAGAATCCAAACCCAACTCTAACCTAAATAGAAGTTCACAAAGTCACATTTTATTGTTGCTCTGACTACTCCATGTTTGACAGGTTAAACTGCATCTATCAACTACACATGAATAATTTCCTAATAATTTGAATAGAAGTACATAAGACATACATAGTTGCAGTTTTCACTAATAGTTCGAAAGGGGGTGGAAATAAAAGGAAGCCGATAGCCAAACACATTGTATTTTTAAATGGAAAAGGTTAAACAATTGAGAGTTCAAAGTGCAATCTTCTCTAGCAAAGAATAAAACAGTTTAAATGTTTCATTAACATTAACCCAATTGACATGGATATTAACTTCTAATATACTAGGGAAAAAAAACAAAGAATAAACTATATAGATTACTATAAAGGAATTAGGCCACAGTACACAATGATCCTCTCAAAAGGATACACTTCTATCACCATATCTGTGACACAGTACTTTCGGTAGATATTGTTGAAAATTACTTCTAGCAATTCATATATTTAAAATAATTAGCAACACTATTGCAAGTATTTCAATCCAACGATCCATGCACCACAGAAGAGAGCAACAAAAAGAATAGAAGCATATATTCTAGTAAAATCAATATCACTACAATTCTACAAAAATAATACGGGCTCAAATGTTCTACACACTTCCGTTTAGTTAGTTTTCCAGCTAGCTAATACCTGTTTCAAGCAATAACTCGCAAAATGATGACTGATATATCTTAACCTAATCGAATAAATTATATCAGCAAGTTCTAAATCCAAGAGTAATTTTAACTATAAAACCACTCTTATCTTAATATATTGATAAATGATGTCACAAGTGCTGAATTCAAGAAAGACTGACTTAAAACACATAAGCCTTTCTACTCCTGATTTACCACAATTCAATTAATGATATCACAATTTTGAATCGAAGACTGATTTTGAACAAGCCTTGCTAGCACTAATGCTATGTTTAAAATCAATTAATAATATCAGAATTTTGAATCCAAAACTGGTTTTGAACAAACAATTTAGTGCTATTGCTGTGCAAAATCAATAAGATATCACAATTTTGAATCCAAGACTGAATTGCACACACAAATCTTTCTAGCCCTATTGCTGTGTAAAAACAATTACATAAACAGTTAACAGTCGGTGCCCAAAGTGCAGCAAATTAGCATATCCATTAATCTTAAAATTCATGAAATCAAAATCTGAATGAAACAGTGAAACTGAACATGCAGAACAACGCTAAATAAAAATTTCAGACAAACATGTATGCAACAAAGAAACAATGAAATTAAATATGTGAAATTGTAGACTGCAAAAAGAAAAAAGCATTAGAAATACACAGTCTATGAGGTGATGATTCCCTCAACACACTGAAAGTATCTAACTAACTTAATATATCACTGAAATGCGACACAAAATTTGGGTTTTTTTTCTATAGCGAACCATACAAAAGCTTAAACAAAGTACATTTAAATTAGTAAACACCGTTATAACCAAAAGCAAAACACAATAAATACCAAAATAATATTCTAAGAAAACAAAATCTGCCATAGAACTCATCAAGCAAAACAACACATGATTGCACAGAGCCTCGTCAAGCAATAAATTGTAACAACAAAATCTCTCCAACAGCAATAGTGTCAGATCATACAACCTTCTTAGTTTTCTTAGCCTTTACCTTTGCATCTGCTCTCTTTGTCTTCTTGTCCAAATCCACATCCTCGATCGATAATTTCTTTTCGGTCTTCTTGATCAAAGCTTCTTTTGCAGCTTTCACATTCACTGTCTTTTTCTTCTTGTCCGAACCTGCATCCTCAACCTTTTCACTCTTCTTGATCAAGTCTTCTGCTGCACCTTTCACAGCCAACCTCTTTTTCTTCTTATCCGAACCCTCTTCCTTCACCGATAATTTCTTTCTCTTTTCATTACTCTTCTTGATTGAACTTTCTTCTGGTTCATTCACAGCCGACCCATCATTCTTCTTCCTTTTAGCAGAATCCTTTAACGATTTCACACTTCCCAACTCACTAGAATCCCGCTTTTTCATTCCTTTTTTCCCCTTCTTACTCACCAATCCTTCACTCTCAATATCATCATCAACCAAATCACCACCATCAACAACATCATCATCAACATCCTCACGATCCGTAACATCCTCACGATCAGTACCATCCTCGCTCATTCTATCATCGATATACTTAATCTCGTGAATCCTCCCCTTCTTCTTATTAGTCTTCTTCGCATTGCGATCCTTCTTCTCGTCCTTCTCCAACGCAGCCTCCAAATCCTTAACACCCTCAATTTTCAACTTAACATCAGGAACAGCCTGATAAACAGGCAAAGCAAGACTCTCCAACAACTTAACATGAAAAGACCTAACAACAGCCCACTTCTTCGGAAAAACCTCGACAACACCTTCCATCGCAGCAACCACATTCTCAACAATCTCATCTCTCTCCATACTCAACTTAGCTACCTTAATAACACTACAAGTCCCAGTCCTCAAAAACAACAAAGCAGAACAACAAGCTTTCTCAATCTGCTCCTTCCAATTATTCTTCTTCAAATCAACTTGCACCGGAAGCTTCCTTTTCTTGAAAAACTGTTTCCCTAACAACCTCGGCAACAATGGAACAATAGTCTTATCAGCAAAAAACAAATCATATGAATTACAAAGCTTCCGCTTCGCCTCAAACGGACGATAATCGGAAGCGAGTTTCGAAAGCTTAAGAACTTTCGAGATAGGAATTGATTCAGATTGAATCTTCTTCTGAGCTTCATCTTTGGTGAGACGAGCTGGCTTGTTGGCTCTGTCGTCGATGATGAGACACTGTTCCGATGAGGATGAGATAAGGGAATGAGGGATTGGGATTTTGTGAGGGTTAACGCGACTGTTGTGTGGAATTTTTTTTAAGGTTAGAATAAGGTAAACGAATTCTTCGTCTTCGTCGAAGAGTTTTGGTTTTTCAGTTTGTTGCTTTGATTTTCGCCATTTGAGAAGAGAATCTACGGCTTTGGCAACGGTTTCTGCGGTGGTGTTTTCGGAAGCCATGAGAGAGTGGATTAAGGTTTGAAGGTGACAAGAGTTTTGGCCGAAGAAGAATGAAGAAGAGGGAAAGAGGAGTGAAATTAGGGTTTTGGAGAAATTTTATTAGGGTTTAAGTTTTTTTTTTGTGGCCCATGTATTAGTGTTTGGCCCAAAACTAAGCCCAACAAAAACAATATTTATAGGAAATAAAAGATATCACTATATATATAATTATAATTATAAATAAAAAAGAGATAATGTACTAATAATAACATGCTTAAAAAAATATACGATAATAATGTCATAGAATGAAAAAATAACTTATATCAACTAAAAAAACTTACATATATATAAATTAAATGGATGAGATCAAAATGACATCAAAGTGTCAAATTTAGTATTATGACAATAATCATGTTACAAAATCCACCGTTGGATTCAAAACTAAAATTATATAAATCATGTATATAAAATTTAACATGAATTGAAAATCATTTGATATGTTAATGATATATATATATATATATATATATATATATATGGAAAATTCTAACATGGACCATTTCTTCAAGTGGTCCATGGTAGACCATTCATAAAAAAACCATATAACGAATACGAATTTTACAAAATCCACCGTTGGATTTAAAGTTTATATCATATAGATTATCTATAGAAAATTTTAGAAAAATTGAAAATCATTTGATATGTTATTGAGACCCATCAAGATTAACGGTTTATTAAATACTGTAAATCTTGATAAATCCCAATAAAATATCAAATGATTTTCAATTTTTCTAAAAAATTTTATGGATGCTTTATATGATATAAACTTTCAATCTACCAATAAATTTTGTAAAATTCGTATTCGGTAGATCACTTGTCCACGATGGACCACTTATGAAGGTGGTCCACCGTAGCATTAGCCATATATATATATATATATATATATATATATATAAACTAACATCAATCGCAAACTCTATGAATACGTCCAAATATTGCTTATTAGTTGTAACAGTCTGGGCCTCATCTTAAACGATCTCGACATTACCACTTCATTATCTTCTTTATCCTCTTTCTGGTGGAGTTTTTACCCTCCGTGAAAATCGAACCATGTATCATGGGTTCAAATACATATTCAATCTATTCTCACTACCAATTGTGCCGTGACTTTTCCTGGTGGGTTTGGCGGTGGCTCTGATGTCGGAATTTATGTTCTGTTGTCACTTTTGTTGTTACCTCTCTTCCTGTTTCTTGCAAGATTGATTACTGGTTCTTAACCCATAACTATGTTTGTTTCATCGTCTTCTGCTAGTGATTTTTTTGGATCTTCTTCCTCAACAATATCCTTTGGTAATCTTTTTTCCCTTGATTTTAGTGAGTCGGAGTTTTAGCATCAATTTATGAAGCCGATTATGGCTTCATCACTATTGTATTGTGCATGTTGAAAATTGCTAATACTTTTTTAAATTGCATACACTTGTAAGTGGCTTTTATATTCATATAACTTCTTGCGTAAAAAAAATCATATTACTTCATTAACTTAAGATAAATATATTCGTGATTAATATTAAGAGAAATATGCACATGTATATATAGCACAATTGATGCACAAACCAAGGAAGTAAAATATATACATAAATACAAATGAATACTTCTTTCGGTCCTTTTTATACGGAACAAAATTGAAAATATTTTTAGTTATTTTGATAAGAACATTTGACCACTTTTTAAATGTATTATATGTTTAATTTCATTTGTATCCTTTATTTATTATGAAAGAATATTAAAAGTAAGTAAATTAATGGAATACAAAGTAATTAAATAGAGGTATTTACGGAATAAATTTAAATTTATAAGAGTATTAAATAAAAATAACTATCTACAATGTATTTCCTTAATCTTATTTATTTTTGTGTTTTATTTCTTATAAAAATGACGGAGGAAGTACAATGAACCACGAATATCAACACGCTACTTAAAACTATGAAAACATATCGGTTACAACTTGTCAATGCAAATTAACGAGATTGTTGTTTATTTAGCTTGATATATGCTCAAATGACCGTTGCACATTGACCGACATAAATGCAAGAAAAAATAATAATAAGAAAGGAAGTAGAAGGGCATAGGACAATTTAACAAAAATAAAATATAGAATTTTATTCAAGCCCTCTCTATTATAAAAAAAATAATAGAACCAAAAGCATGAAAAATAGGACATACGAGCACTATCTTGATAATATTTCGAAATAATAGATTGAAATTTACATACAGCAAATGGTTCTGCTTCCTTCCATTTATATCATGTGAATATTTAATTCCAAGATGAGACAATCCATACTGGCAGAAATTTTCAAAATTTGATAATTTGTTATCAATTTTAATCCCTTCACATTCCGCCCTTTCATTCGAAGAAATTTCCCTATATAAGGTTTGTGTTTCTGATGCAGAGCCGAAGATACCTTCTGTAACACATTCAAAACGATTAAGCACATATATAAGTTATTAAAATCCTACCACCCATCATTATCAGATCAGAAGTTATTTAAATTAATTTCATGCCGATGATTTTGAGCTACTGCGGGTCTGCTTTATTCAGTCACAAATCTCTTGCAAATTTCAACTTCATCATGGGGATTTCAATCTTCTGATTTCGAGCTACAACAAATTGGGTTTTTTCGTCTCACTACAAGTTTGCTTTATTTATTTCCTCCTTGTGCTTAGTAGATCTGTAAATTTTAGACGAGTACAATGTTGGACTCATTTGATTTTTTACTTATGTATGATTGAATTGAATGATTTATGACATATTTATTGATAATTTGTTAATTTTGATTAGATTTTGTTTACTTTGTCTGTTACTAATTATCAGTTTAATTTTTTTTTCTATCATGATTATATTGTTCATGTAACATGATTTTTTGTGTGATTTTTATCTTGATTATGTTGTTTATGTAAATTATATTGGCTATGGTAAAATGATTTTTTTTTTTATGTGTGAAAATGTAAGACTTTAATGCTTTTTGTATAATATTTCTTTTCAAATTGTCCTGTCTATTTTCTCAATTTTTAATTCTAAAAACAAGAACATTTTAATGTTTCAAGTCTTATTCATCAAAATCATATAATAAACATATACTTACAAATATTAAGATGCGATAAACATAAAAATAAATAAATATGAGTAGTATATATTGCCATCAACCCTTTCTATTTTAATGTTTTCTAGCTTAAAAATTTATCGATATAGTTTCAAGAAAGTATAACCGATGAACATTAAATAATTGATAAAAGAACTTCAACTCATAATCCCATCTACCTTTCTTCAATCTCCATCCCTTACATGTTGTCTTGGATCTGCACTGATGAGTTTGATTGCGCACCAACACCACATCATTTTACCACATTTTGTTTTGTATATTGTATTTTTTTTCTTGAACTCATAATACATTTAGATATCCCCTGAAAACACGTATGCTCAACTCCTTTTATCAACTTATGATTTTCAAAAGGCAATATGAATTGAGCATATGCATTCTTTGAGGATATCTAAATGTATTATGAGTTCAAGAAAGAAGGTGCAAAATACAAAAAAAAAAAAAAAAAAAAAATTGTGGAAAAATAATGGGATGTTGGTTCACAATCAAACTCCTCTATGCAAATCCAAGACAGCATGCAAGGGATGAAGAGCGAAGAAAGGTAGATGATTATTATTGGATGATAAAAATTATGACATTAGTTTGCGTGAAGATTGTAGATGAAATCTTGAATTGGAGTTCTTTTATCAATTATTTAATGTTAATTAGTTATACTTTATTGAAATTGTATCGATCAGTTTTTTAACCCATGAAAACATTGAAACAGAAAAGATTGGTGGGGTATATACTAGTGCTATTTTTCTTTATGTTTATCACACATTAATATTTGCAAGTATATTTTTATTATATGATTTTGTTGGATAGAACTTGAAACATTAAACTGATTTTGTTTTTACAATTAAAACATTGAGAAAATTACCGAGATTAAGTATGTGGGTTGTAGTTTTTTCAGATTGTAAACTAAAATGACTTTAAAATTTGAAAAGAAATATTGCATTAACAGTTATTTCACATCTTACATTTTCATACAGAAAAATAAAATGATTTTACTATAGCCGATGTGGGGCCTGTTTGTTTCAGCTTCAAAAAAATTCATTTTTTCTTTATATTTTTTAAAATCGATTTTCAAAAATCGTTTTTTAAAATATTACAAGTTTTTTTATATTTGTTTTTTCTAAATTAAAACATTAATTTTGACATCATAGACTATAACCATACATCATTGACGATCAAAACATAGTCAAAATTGCAATTTTTTCAAAAACTTGTATTTCAACAACGATTAAGTGATTTTTCAAAATTAAGTGATTTTTTGAAATTTTGACATCCAAAAAAAGTATCAATAAAATGATAAAATACCTAAAATAACATTTTAAGAATAACTATTTAAACTAAATTTTCATTCAAAATTTTTATAAAAAGTTTCTTTGTAAAATATTTTTACACAAAATTATAATACATTATAAGAATCTATTGTATAAAAAGCTATAACAAACTACCCGTAATTTACATTAACAATATAATCAAGATGAAAAAGATCACACAAAAAACATCTTAAATGAACAATACAATCAAGATAGAAACAAATATTTTAAATCGGTAACAAACAAACATCTTAAATGAACAATACAAATTATCTATAGATATGTCATAAATCATTCAACTCAACCATACAAAAACAAACATTCAAACAGATCTAACACTGTACTTGTCTAGAATTAAGAGATCTACAAAATAAAAGGAGGGACCGAATAAAGCAACTTGTAGTAGTTTGAAACTGCTGGTCTGAATTAATTAATTTGACAGAACTAATTACATTTTAGAAGACATGAAAAATAAAAATAACAAAATCATATAATATATAATCATGATAGGTATTTTTGAAGATTGGTGAACAACCACCTTGTAACTTATCGACAAAAAAAAACTACATATATCATTCAAAATAGTCTTGAAAAAATAAATAAAAAAACTACGTATATCATTCAAAATAGTCCTGAAATAATATTTATGATTAAATTTGTAGGTTTTTTTTTAATTAAAACCTTCTATATATTAATAAATAAGTAATTACATATGAATTAAAGACAAACAGATAACAAGCTGCACCGTCAATTCTTTTTGAATGGCAAAACCAATTTGTAGGTGTATTTGAAAATTATCATAGTTGTCTGATAGTTGATAGTTTTGTCAACTTACCATTTAGAGAAAATAAGTTAATTGACAATGAGAATTAATAGTTTGTATTATTTTTTACCAAGTTGATATACCTATTGAGGATTTCAATTGATTCTAAATTTTTTATATATAATCTGAGATGACCATTCATGTGCTCCAAATTTGAGACAAAGTTTTGATTCAATTTCAAAAATAACAATTCATTTTGTTAAATGCATCCACCCAAAAAAGAGTAATAATTAACTATTGAAGAAAATTGTAAAAATAGAGATGATAAAATCTATCAATAAGCACAAAGACTCTTGAGATTAGACGTGTCCTGTGTTAAATACACGTTGGTTTTTGACACGACACATATACTTATAATCACATTGAATCATGTCATTTTTTCAAATTATTATCGGTATTAACGTGTCAATTTTCATATCTTCTTGTGCCCGTGCTAAACAAACATCAGAGAATATAATCCGAATTAAAAACAAATATTTGACCTATAAAATCACCAAAAAATTAATCATACCACCGAAACTAAAATCAAATGTAAAATAAGGCATCACCACCAAAAAAAAATGTAAAATAAGGAAGTTGAAAACCTGCTCCAAAGAATTGATTTGCAATTGATCATCTAACGTACTCTCTTATAAAATTGGTTAATTATATGTTTCTCCAAATTGGTTAAAAAATGTAAAATATGGTTTATCCCCCACTCCCTGAGCTTTATGTTGAGTAATGGTTAATTATATAATTGGGTATATGTTTCTGCCAATTGTTTTCCTTTTTCCTCCTTCAAACCATTTATAACCATAAAGGATTGAAAGAAAACTGCTATCAATTATTAAGGAATATGGAAAACGATCGAAGATGGAAAAATAAAAAAAATGAAACTGCATAAAATATAACGGCATTGGTTCTTTTTTAAGAAACCGAGTGAAGTTGAGAGTGTAACTTAACCATATAATGCGGTTTTTGTTTATTTTTGATTCATTCATATTGATTAACTATAATTGAAGGATAAATTTGGAAAACAGAAAAATTCATCCGAGAAACTTCTATCGTCTTTATGTCACAAAGAAGATAATTTATATGAAATGGTTCGAAACTTCCCTCCGTAACTTGGCTTTAATTATCATTAATTATAAAAATTAAATACCAAAAATCCAACAAAAAATATGGATAAGTTTATTTATATATTTTGTAAACAATTCAAAGAAATGGGTTTGATTTGATGGAACAAATTAATCTCTTACAAAAATCTTAGTCTCATGACTCCTCAAGATAATGATAGTTTCTCTTGGTACAAAACATTAAGTAAGAAATACGGCTCCATCTTCTTCATTGTTCTTTGGGTGGTTTGGTGTTCTAGAAATGAGTTTGTCTTCACAAATCAAAGAGTACATATTCACACTAGTTTGGGAAAGATCTATTCGTTATTGAAATCTTGTGATGCTGTTTTTTCTCCTCATCGTTTGTCGTCAGCCATTTCTGTTGTCCAGAGGTCGGTAACTTGGTCCAAACCCATGGAAGGGACGGTGTGCCTTAATGTGGATGGCAGCCTTATGGGCGCTACGCACACAGCTGGCTACGGCGGTCTTATTCGTGATAATAATGGTGATTTTATTTTGGGTTTTTACGGGGCTGCGGCGGTCCAAAATATCCTATTTGCTGAGCTTATGGTTGTTTTGCATGGGCTACAACTCTGTTGGGCTAATGGGTTTCGACGCATCACATGTTTCTCAGATTCGCTTCAAACAGTTAATCTTATTCGGAAAGGTGTGGCTGCTCACCATAGGTTCGCCAATGAGGTTTTCAGTATCCGTCAAATCCTCACTCGCGATTGGGAGGTTGTGATTGATCATACACTCCGGGAAGGAAATGCTTGTGCCGATGTGTTGGCTAAGATGGGTGCCTTGTCTGACTCTCCTTTAGTGGAAATCACCACGCCCCCTAGTGCTCTCCTTTTGCCTCTCCTTGCTGACGCGCAGGGTGTATTCTTCTTTAGAGAGTAGTCTCTCTTTTGTTTTTGTTTTTATTTTCTCTATTGTAACCAAAAAAAAAATTAATCTCTTACAGCGCCGTGTGAAGAACCAAAGCAAGCAATGAGTAAAGGGCAAGGAAATTGAGACAATATCTTTATGCCTCACATCTTAATTATTTTCCTTAATATAAGAAAAAGGCAATCTCGATAACATACAAAGACTCCAGTAGCTATATAATTAAATAAAACTGGGTTAAGTACTCTATAAGCATGCATCAATTTAGTTAATTGCTCAGTCAGCTATTCCTTGAGTTTTATTTTATATGAATAATGGTTACCGAGTAACGTTGAATGGCGTGAGATCAACTGGAACCTGAGTTGAGTAACAACCTATTTCCAACAAGAGAGGAAAGTAGCTGGATTGAATGATGACCGCACCACTGCCGTTGCAGCCCTGTTCCCTATGAATCTGACCTTCACGCAAGACGATCTTGAGAATCAACTGAACTCACAAGAAAATGGGGTACTGAATCATGGCAGCATCATTGGGACCTTGTTCCAAATGAAATCTATCTTCTTCACCTGAGAGGATATTGATAACATTTGTAATTTTGCACTTTACATTGTTTAAGAGATTGAATAGAATACATAAATGATGCACGCGACGCGGACATATTAGTTACCTTTAAGCATCAGGAGGATCTTAAATCATTGTCAATCTTCTTTGCAATAATAGCTACATTTCTGGGAGATATATTTGGGTCAAATATTGGTAACAGGTAGGCTTCCAATGCACTTCCTTGCTCTTGAAGAAACAATAACCTATCAAGCAGAATAAGAGTTTCCAAAAGAGGTCCTAAAGCAGCTCTGAGAGACCAATATGGTCCTATAAGGTCCTGTAAAAGATTGCTACATTAAATAAGTACTAGATAGTTCAATATTTTACTTGGATTGCAGCATAAATATGCATAACTTGTGAACAACTGAACATAAAACTTTGTTTTTATTAGAATTTCAGCTAACATTGTTCTAAAAGCAGTTATAACAATTTTATTTAAATTTTGCCGAGAACTTTATTTTATGAGCACAATTATATGAACATGCCAACACCACAAGGCAAGAAAGCATTACCAATGGAGAGAAATGTCATTTTAAAAAAATACTATATCTTATCCTAAAAGACTGTTAGAATGCGACAAAGATGCAATGACGAATTTATCTCTAACCAAATTGTCTGTACCTGCTACATCTCATTCAGCACATGAAGTTCGATTCTTATGCTAACATGCTGATGTAAATGTAATAACTGAATGTGTAAAATAATTCATTAAACTAAGCAATGCACTTAAAGTCAACCATTATTTCCACTCATCAAAAGGAAGCTATTTCCAAACAACAACAATAAAATAATTCAATCAGAAGGACACATGCAGTTTCAAATTCAAATCCTACTACTGAGTACTGATTATAAATAACATTTTAAAATTGCATTAAAATTGTAAAGTAGCAAAAGAAACCATAAATAAGAAACAGGAAAAAACCTCTAAAAATAAAATAAAATCCTAGACAAATTAAAAATAGGACCTATGATATGAGCACTATCTTGATAATAGTTCGACATAATAGAAGAAATTGAAATTTACATACAGCAAATGGCTCTGCTTCCTTCCATATGCCTTGCAGGTTTACATCATGTGAATATTTAATTCCAAGCTGAGACAATCCAGACTGGCAGAAATGTTCAAAATTTGAGAATTTGTTATCAATTTTAGTCCCTTCACGTTCCGCCCTTTCATTCGAAGAAATTTCACCAGATAAGGTTTGTGTTTCTGATGCAGAGCCGAAGATACCTTCTGTGACACATTGACAAAGATTAAGCACATATATCAGTCATTCAAATCCTATCACCCAGCAGATCAAAAATTATTTTAATTAAACATGTGGATGAATATCTAGTCACATGTATCAACTTTTACAGTCTGCATATGCAGCAGAAGAAAGATCTTACCTAGTGATTTAGGACAATAGATAAAAGTTATTAGCAAGAAGATCCATTGAAGAAGCCCCATTGAAAAACACATCAGTAGACATGAGGCTAAGAGGATTACCCCATAGTTTTAAGATCATTAGCCATTACTACCTATCTTTCTTGTTCTCAATATTTTGTTTGTTCCATCATTTTTAGGTGTTGCGAAGAAGGTAAACAGGAAAAGGGATTTCCAATACCAGTTTTTGATTTGGCAGGCACTACAGCTTGGAAATTTTGTCTTACGTGACAAGTACTTCCTTTATGGTGCAACTCGGACTTTGCAGATCTCCTTTGGTTTCGCCTACGCAGAGCCTTCCCTTTACGCCCAATTGAAGGAGTACTCATTGCAACTTCCGGATAATATTTAGAAAGAACCTTCAGGAGCAAAAAAAGTACATATATAAATTGACAGCAGAGAGGATGTAAATTAGGAGGAAAGTGAATCTGTCTTTTGTAAAGAACCACGAGAAAAGGATGTAGATCCAATCCTAGAGGAAAAAGCAAATTATGCAATAGTAAAATGAATTCCGTTATGGTGATCTTTTGGTATTTGTATGAATTATATTTGTCGATGTTAATTTGGGTAACTTTTGAGATAGCACAAGATAGCACAATTACAAAATAAAATAGAACAGATACACATTCTTTCACATAAGTACAACAATAGATAGCTGAGCCCTTACCAACAAATTTTTGCATGTTTGTCCTGTGTATTATTCGATTAAAATAAATCAAAACAAAATTATAACATGAAATTTCATTGAATACTAACTAGAATAACATTGGCAAACCAAATAAAAATTATGATGTAAATTTAAAAAATAACAAAGTGGGAAAAGATTTTTATAATTTTTCTGTATAAGGAAGGACATGAAAGAAAAGGAAAATACTACAAGTAGAACAAGGCATACTCCTACAAGCAAAACAAAGAGAAGATGAAACAAATAGAAAAATCATTAGTAAATATACAACACATCAATTCATTTAAACATCAGTCTAAGAAATCCTGTTTAAAATACTGGTGTCATAATGAACTTCTAAACATCCTCTCTTCTCTAAACTGAAAAATGGTTAGAACTTTTGCTTAAAAATTCCCCCATGTTTTACTATACTCCAAAAAACAAATATTCAAAAGCAAATATGGGATTCAAGCAATTGTTGAGATCGGAAACATTGAACATTTCTTTGCAAATTAATAACATGAGATGATTAACTATCAGGCAGAAAAATTAACTTTGTTTCATTATCCATGACAATGACAGCGAAGGTGGAAGTTGCCAGGCATGGAAACAATAGTGGGGTGTCATCGTGAAAGGGTGGAAAAGAAAAGAAACTGAAAGGAAGAGGTCACTAGTAAGGATAAAAAGGGAGAAAAATATGTAGCTTATCCGACTCATTTCTAACCCAATGCATGGTTGTTAAAATCATGTGTTAACACGTAAACTCGTACGAGTTTCGAGTTTACGAATTTAGGTGTGAAAAACGTGTTAACTCGCATGTGAACTCGTTTTTTAGTAAAATCGCATAAAAAACGATTTTAACCGAGTTAACTCGTTGTGAAAACTTTAAAATCGGGTAAACTCGGACGATTTTACTTGTTTTTCCGAGTTTACCTTTTCAAACTTTTCTGGCCCAATTTCAATTTTTTTGGCCTATTAGACAACTTTCCCTACACGTTTTGAAAATAAAATAAAACCACTATGTATTTGTTTTAAAGGTAAAATGTTCATACTTTCACTATTTTTTCTCTCTTAAATAACTATTCATCTTCTCCAGAGTCAGATGAATACAGTGATGAAGATGATGTTGTAGCCTTGTCGGAAAATATAATTAAGTTAGAAAACCTATGAATCTTCTTATTTTGAATTGTTATTTGGATGCTTATATGGTTTTGTGATAATTATTATATTTTGATGCGAGTTTATGGACATGGTGCTATTTATATGAAGATTTGGTCTATTTTGACTTTATAATTAAGTTAATTTTTTGAAATATTGACATTTTTATAGTATTATATTAGTATATATGTCATATAAATAATAATATTAATATTATTTTAATTTTAGGTAAACTCATACGAATTTACGATTCGAGTTTACGTGTCGAGTTTACCTATACAAAACGAGTTAAGGTAAAAACTCGATTCTGACAACCTTGACCCAATGCCAACAGAATAAGCTTATCCTACACTATTGACACAATATAAACTGGATTAAAATTGGGATAGTATAATTTATCCTAAGCTTATTCTACTCTCTGAAGAAAGCATTAGCGATGGTGAATCTCAATGCTGGATAAACTGGATCTTGTGGTCTTATTAATTACATCGTTTTAGAATTTATTACATTTGACCATTAATGTTCGGCAAGAAAAAAAATGTTAAAGAGCTATCTATATTTTTTTATATTAAGAGCAAGGTTGTGACTGTTGAAGTAAAGGAATTTAAAATTAGCATGCAATAAAACTAAGTTATAATTCAATACCATCTGAAAAGCAGCACGAAAAGCATGTAATTCAAAGTTGTGAATGCCAGCATGCATATCAAGGTTCCTCCATCTCTCTGCACTCTAACAATATAAAATGAAGATAATGCAGTAAATTTCTCTCACATGAATTTAAAGCTTAAACAGTAAAAACTAAGAAATAAATTTAAAACAAAATTATTGCAGGGAAGTTAGGACCAGTAATTTCAATTTCGGTTAGTGTAGAAAATGTCTCTTGTTCTACATGAGACAGACTAGTTTGGTACTCCAATGACAAAGGCTTTAAATTGATAAGATCCTTTTCAGTATTTGGATTCTTCTTTTTAATTCAATTTTTGTTACATGGATGAAGAAAGACAGTTCAATGGTTCATCATCTTGTTTAAGAATCTCTTTGTAAAGAAACAGTGTTCAAATTGTATAATGATGTTGCTAAGTTAATTTTTTGTGAAACTCCTTATCATACGGAAAATGTAATACTTAACAAGTGATTTTTGAGATGAATATATATAGGCACACACCCCGTACTTCATAGATTCTACCATGTTACTTGTAAATCCCCAAAACTCCTAATGTGATTATATTAATAATAAGTGACTAGCAGTTTTCTTGCAACTATTTATTCCTCCCTATACCATGCATGTAAATAGAGGGTGGAGAGAGGACCAACAAGATCATGTACCTGGCAAGCAAGATCACGTGCACTTTTTCCAAGTGATAAGCCAGTGGATCTCAAAGCATGACTCATTGGAAATCCACATTGAGATTCACCATCGCTAATGCTTTCTTCAGATAGTAGATTGTAACAACAACCAATGCTAACAACAGCTTTAACATCTCTGCATTCTAAGAAAGTTCTATTGATAAAAAAATTGGAACAATTACAAGTCTGTCCGATGCAGATAATATATAATAAGAAACATACACAGAAAAATTGCAATATTATAAAACAGACAGTTAACAAGTTATATATGGTCAACAACAATAATAAAGTTAATAGTGCATTTAATGCAAGGAAAAGATGTCGCCTCAATATAAGGAACAATGTAATAACTCGGATGTAATTCGACTATGACATCCTACTGATGATTGTGAAAAAATACATGATTTCAAGTCATTAAGTGGCTCAGATTACCTCAACTCGGTTGACTATTTATCAGTTTCCAAAGATATTTGTATCTAGACTGGAGTTGTTTAGAGTTGTTACGAGTGTTTACTGTTTATCTGTAGTTTAGAGTTTGCTAACCATTTTTTTCTGATGTTACTTAAGTATGGTAGAAAAATTAGAAACTAATATGAGTTGAAAAGCATGGTAGAGAAAAAGACACTTGGCCATATTTTGAAACTCACTTCAGCATAATCACCGAAAGATCACCGCAAGCATGAAGCCCAGCAAGGACAGTTGGAGGTCTGTTGTTTGCGTCACCACCACCGGGACAATTTAGTTTCCCTTGATTTTCTCCCTTTAACATGGATTGGTCAAGATCATCTCTAGGCACAGATGTTTCAACCAAGGTTTTCAAAGATTCAATGGACAACACACGGCATGTGATTGTCTTTGGCACATTCAAATTCTGGATACCTGATCTAGAGCAAAAAAACAAATGAACAGAGAAATGAATCCTAATAACAAAAAAAATAAATTGACGGGGGGTCAAAATAACAATAAGGTCAGCTTTGAACAATTAACAAAGCATATTCAAATCGCAATTACTCGTCCAAACATATACACACTAGAACGACCGCATCAACTGTTTTCATTTCAAACAGTAAAGTCGTGGCATGATAATTTAAAACTTATGCTTGGAATTGCTAAGATCCAAAAGATTCACTTCTTGCCTTGTCATATATTTGTTGGTCATTTGGAATATCCTTAAGAAAGATGGTAGGTATTTTCTATACAAGATCACATTACAGTAATTGAGATGAAAACTGAAGGACATACCCAGATTTTACCATCTGTGATGTGTAGTGCTTCTTAATCCGCTCTGCCCGTGCATCAGTGACCATCCCATGGTGAGAACATGCATCAATGGCAATGACAGGATGCTGATATTGAAAGGCAAGTACTTGTGCAAGATAACCCTGAAAATATAGCACAAAATGATACTTGACGCATACTAAAAATAGACAAAAAACAGTACTTGTTTCAATAGGAAAACAAAAAGAAGTAAACTCAGACAATGAGATTATCACTAGTGAAGGAAAAATCTATGCTGGCTTCTCAACCAATATACAAATTTCATCTCTGATATTGAGTAATGTAATGCAAAAACAAAGCAGTAAATTCAAAGACAGGAATATCATAAAAAGATATAGAAACTAATCTAGTTACTCAAACAATATTTGTACTTTCACTTCTAAATTCTGACAAAGAGATCTAATTCTAAGGGAAGGCATAACTTATGCTCCCTTCCAACCAATATACATATTCCATTTTTGACACTGAGGCAATGTTAGGAGACAAACAAGATAAGTAAAAAGTAGTTAAGGATACCTGGAACAATTAGTCAGTTAGTTAGAGAGGATTAGTTCGATAAATAGGGGTAATCAGAATGGAGGGAGTCATTTAGATAACTTAGATTCTTGTATGACAAGGGAAACCATATGTTTGAAGGGGAAATTCTCGGAGGAGCCGAGAATTCTCCCTTCTCAATAATTTCTCTTTCATGGATTCCTATTAATTTGATCCAATCTGTTGGATCTCTTGTGGGAAAAATGGAGAATGAGGGATTGTTTCTTGAAAGAATTGGTCAGAAATCACGGAGTGCAGCCTTGTTCCTGTGAGTCCAGCGCTTCGAAGCTTAATTCGAAGATGCTAAATCAGTTCATGAAGAATGAGGGACTCGATTGTGAAGAGAAATGGGAAACTTAAATGTTAGCAACAATTTCAATTCCACTCATAGAACCGAAAAGTCACACGTTAAACTCAAATAACTTTTGTCCTTTCACATGTCCAGTTCCCGGTTAAACCGGTTGAACCAGCCGGTCCGGTCCAGTTTTCATTACCTTGATTATACCTATAACTATTAACTTGAAATCCCCTTCATATATTCTGAGTGTAACAAAGTAAACAGACATCCTTTGTTTTGACTAATAATACTGTTTATTCTTATGTGTCCTACTATAAAGAAACCACGACTCTGCCCTAAGATTCAAATGAAGAACTTTTAACCATACAATGTCCCCTCAATGTGACAAGAACAACCAGATTCGGTAACTTAACTAACAGAACAATAATCAAAAGAAAATGAAGCTCAACCTGACCAGCACCAACATCAACAATGGCATGAGCTCTCACATTCTCTGCAACTGTGCTTACAACAGCAGAAAGAGCTTCTACCTGCACGCATGAAATGTTTTTCTCTGAGATATTGACGGCCAATAAACTTCTAGATGCAAAAGAAAATGAATCTATGATTCCTAACTTTCTTGTCTAAAACCATAGGTCCAATTTCCAAAGCAACATCTTGTAATATAAAGAAGGCAACTATAAAAATATGATAATCAAGGACTCACTTCATGTCTTTTCTTCCCATTCATGCCCTGGGCAATAACTCTGTTAAGAGAAGTCATCTGCAGACCGGGTAATGCCTGCAAGTACAAACCAAATTTATCAAGACTCTGCAATCTAAAACCTTTAAAACAGAAGTTTCAGATAAAGGTATCTCGCAAACAAAATGTATATCGAATCTCCAAATCTCCTTTCTTATTATTAAGTTAAAAAAAAAAAAAAAAAAAAAAAAAAAAACCTTCACAAATTGCCATGGAGTAAAAATAAAGGCCAAACCAGGTCATAATAAATCAAATGGCCAAAAAATTATCAATGAAGAATTGCTCATTAAGGATTGATATAGCCAACCAACAGAAAGATTATGTTTCTCTTGCAGAGTTTTTGTTGGCTCGAAAAATGAAGAGTGAATAAAATACATTGTACCTAATCCAATTGAGATTTTGATATCATTACTTCACAGTATAAGTAGCACAGGACAAAGGAAAAATAAGCATTACTGCAAATGGTGAACTGCCATCTGGATATGTTCATCATTATCATCAATCAAGTGATTTCAAATTCTTTTATATAATTTGTTTCAATCAGCAAGATCTTGCTCAGATTTCACAAGTATGAAGGTCGACTTGGTAAATGTTACATACCATGTTTATATCTGCTTGTTCTTGACAAAATACCATAGACCTCAATTTTAGGATGAACTCCTTCAGAGAAGCTGGCCAGTGATCCTGCCACCAAGTTTTTTGGTAAGAGAATCTCATATACTATAAATAGAGCAGAACATATCCATAAAAGGTAGAAAATAAGGTATCTTTCAAAGTCCAAACCGACGAAGAGACAAAGGACAAAAGAAAATTCGGATAACTTAATTACAGAAAAAAAAAAAAAAAAAAAAAAAAAAGAACCTCCAACAAGCTGGCATTAGAAATCGTCTAAAAATAGCCATTGACCAATAGCCTAAAAACCAAATAAACTATTCTGCCAGTAACAAGCATAAAAGTAAAGAACTTCAGCTTCAAATCCATAGCCTAATACCTCAATAAAATGCACAAAAATGAGACAAACAAAGCACAACAAAATAGAGCATTTTCCACCTTGATAATTTCAAAACCTATTATTTCAGTGTTGCAGGAGACCACCTAGACTAACCAAACAAGCCAAGAAGACTATATCAAAAAACCAAGCTACTAGAAGTTTGACAATAAATGAGTAACTGACAGTAACTTTCTGAGCAACAAAACACAATGCACAAATAACAAGTACTAATGGTCCAATTAAGTATCTGCCAAAAGAAGAAAAGAAATGATCCAATTAAGTAAACTGGTCCAAATTAAAGACAAAATTTCAAAAACAAAAAAACCTGAATTGTCATTTTTAAGCAAATAATTCGAATGCAGAAGTATCACAATTACAACAAAAGAGCAAACAAAAAGACAAAAAATCTGAACAAAAGCAGAAATCAAGAAAAAATCTGAACAAAATCTATCAAATTGAGGAAGAATATAAGTTTCCCTACCAACAATAAGGACAAACAAAAAGACAGAAAATCACTGGTCCATGAGTCCTCTCAAGGCTGAAATCAAGAACCAGCGCCGTGCTCAATACACACAAACCAGAGGACAAAAGCAAACTGGATGAAATAGTTATGATCTCACCATCAAGAAAAGAAAATTAAAAAGATATAAAAATCAACAAACTGTGGCCAGCATGGAATCGCCACCTTGTGTCCAAGAATGTATAAACAATGCCACAATTTCATATTTTCATCACCAAAACGATAACTCATAATGCAATTTCGAAATTTTCCGACACCATGACAAATGACGAATATTTCACTTAGTATGTCTGGTATTTAATAAAAATTTAGGGTGTTTGGCTACTATAGGTAAAACGGATTCCGCCTTCAAACCTCAATTTGACTTATATTTGACGAAAAGTGGCTTTTGCAATGGGTTGAAGTGTTGAACAATTCACACTAAAGTTTTACATCAAATATGCTTATAGAGTAAAAACATCCAATTAAAAATCACTTCACTTTAAAGTTTAAACTCCGTTTTAACTAAATAAATTTTACAAAATCAAAGTCATTTACAATGTCAAGTTTGACATATGCTCACCCAAACACAACACAAGCTTGTTTACTTTGAGAAAACATTTTCTACTTTCATTTTTCATTTTCACTTTTAATTACAAAACCGCCACCTTGTTTTCGATGTTTTTTGCATGAAACACTGAAAACAACTTTTTCAAGTTTTAGCGTATCCTATCCTGTACAAATATGGGGAAGTAGAAAACTTATCGAAAATGAGGTGACAGTTTTGTAATTAAAAGCAAAAACATAAATAGAAACTCAAACAACAATCGCTTAGTTGTCATTACCAAATCCTACCAGACAGTCACAACTCACAACAACTAACTAAGCTGACACAAAATAACAAACCCTAGCTGGCTAGCTCTATAGAAGCTAGTAAAAGCAAGACAATAACAAATGGTCATAAATCCCATTCAGTTATTCCTATTTTAAGTAAATACTAAATAGTCATTTTTTTTATCATTGAATATATAAGGCGCTCGCAGCCTGTCACTATAGTCGCTGAATGTATCAAAATTACAATAACATCCCAAAGTGCGTATTTTGACTAAGGAAAGACACAATCGATGATCAAATTAATCCATGAAAGACATATTCGATGACCTAAACGACTAACAAAAAAGACATATTTTCGTATGTTTCTCTAATTTCGATACATTTGGAGACCATTTTAACAATGCCTCGCACATTTAAGGACAAAAATGACGGTAACCTCTTCATATTTCATCCTACAACTATAAAATCAACCGTAAATACTATATAGTAAATGTAGAATCCAAAAAATAAATAAAATAAGTAAAAAATGAGAGAAAATAAAAGAAGAAACCAAAGTAATTACCTGCACTACTCCAGAAGGTATTAAAAGAAGATTATGCACCGATTCTCTCCGCAGACAATCGATCCATTCTGCATTAACATTCTCCCACAGTTTATCCTGAAAGTATAAATCATAAGAATTGGATTAAATTGTAATAAATAAATAAATAAATAAATAAAATAGAAAAGAGTTTGAATTAGGAAAAAGGAGGAACCTTGAAGAAATTGACGACGTGAGGGTTGATGAAGGAGGAGAAGTAAGGAGTGAGGAAATGGATGATGTCGTTAATCCATGACAGAGTATCAGCTGCTGTTTCGCATGAATACCTACGCTCCTCAGTCATTGCCGCTGCTTTGTTCAAGGAACAGGAAGAAGAAGCGTTAGTTCACTATTTTTTTTTTTTTAAATAGTCCAATTATGATTCTGGTTTATTTACACTTTGAAAAATGTTACTAATTAGTGTCTTGTGAAGAAAAAGATAAAATATTACCTAAGATTTTTGAAAAATGTTCATTAGGCCTCTTTATTCACTAGTCAGGCTTTTTGTATTGACGAAATTGTCCTAAAGACAGACTTTGGAATTTAAATTTTAAAACTAATTAGTTTGAAATCTATATTCCAAAATACATTTATATGTTTTGAAATCAATGTTTATTCACTCATAGATGGTTTTTACACTTATTTGGTGTCATCCAACAGATAATGTGTATGCTTTAATCGGTTTATTTTTTGAGTTTTCATGTGTTATTTGTAAACATAACTTTTGGAACGTGCATTCCAAAATTATTTTGGAAGATAATATCCAAATTTGATAGAATTTTGGTTTTTCGGCTTTGTAGTGCATGTTTCTCATATGTAATTATTGTATTGGTTTATATGGGTACGTGTTAGGATGACGGAACCGCCGGTTGAATTGAAACCAAACATTATGAATCCAGCATTGCTCGGATAATGGTTTTGACCGGAGGCAAAAATATTTCGTATTGGATTGTGAAAGAGGCAGTGAGTACAAAGAAAGGAAAACAAATTTAAAGAAAGAAGACACACCAACATAGAAATACCAGTGTCCGTTTTCGGTTCATAATTTTCGAAGTGTAAAATTTAGAAAAAAAAAAAACACAATTCGGATGTTAAATTCCGAAGTAAAAGAAATTTCAAAAAAAAAACTTTGGATAGTAAGTTTCGGAGCATAAAAAATTTTAAAAATAAAGCGCAAATCGGTTTGTAAGTTCCAAATTCAACTTGTATAGTCATTTTGATCAAAAATAATACATATCGTTGTCCAAGTCACAAAAAATTGACGGTATGGACTAATACAAACGGCAAAAAGTGGGGACTAAAAATATAATAAAAAAAATATAGGGAATAAATGTTAAAACTCACATCAAAGTAGGGACTAAAAACATATTTAACCCTTAGGTAAATTATAGGAATTATGAAAGATAGTTGTATTTTTGTTGATATTTAATTGAGTTAAATATGTTTTTAGTCCCTACTTTTATGTGAGTTTCGACTTTTAGTCCCTACGGTTTTATTATTATATTTTTAATCCTCCACATTTTCGCCGTTTGCATTTTTAGTCCCTACCGTCAATTTTTGGTGACTTGGATAACGAAATCAGCCACATAGGATGACACATAGATGTCAAGTCATTCGATGCAAATATTCTCCTAGTCAATTTAAGTTAGCCTACGTGGCAAATTCTGTTATCCGAGTCATAAAAAAATGACTAAAAATATAATATAAAAAAATGTAGGGACTGAAAATATAATAAAAAAATGTAGGGACTAAAAGTCGAAATTCACATAGAACTAGGGACTAAAAACATATTTAACCCTATTTAATTAGTACTACCTCCGTTTATTTTTATTTGTCTTTTAGTGTCAGAGTTAACGTTCCTGTTTAATTGTCCTTTTTATTTTACGGGTATGATTTGTCAATTATATCATTTGTCAATTGTTCTTACTCTTTTTCAATAAAACTAATTAATGCTATATATTTGGAAAACTAAATCTTTTTGTTTATATAATTTTTTTGGTACATAACGTATTAAATTTTGTTTGTTTTTTACATATAATATATTAAATTTATTGAAAAAAAAGTGTGAGCATAAAAATTGGAATTTATTGGTGGAATTTTTTTTTGCTTAAATGCAGTTTTAGTCCCCTTATTTGAATAAATCTGTAATTTTAGTCCCTTACTTTTTTTTGGGTAAATAGGCTTATACCCCCTGTAATGTAGGCGTGTTTTGTTTTCCCCCCCTGTAAATTTTTTTTTGTGACTCGCCCCTTGTAATGTTGAATTTTTTGGACTCGTCCCTTGGATGCACTTTTTAAATCGGTTATTTTGTTCAAACCGATTTAAAAAGTGCTGTTTTTTAAATCGGTTAATATGTTCAACCGATTTAAAAAGTGCAAATTTCTTGCACCCAAGGGGGAAAACCAAAAAAAAATACTTTGTAAGGGGCAAATCACAACAACAAAAATTACAAAGGGAAAAACAAAACTTGCCTATATTACAGGGGGTAAAGACATATTTACCCCTTTTTTTTTAGCAATTTTGGTCTTCATTTTAAAAGATTTGAGACATTTTTGAAAATGGATTGAAGATGTACTTGAACATAAGAATACTTGGTTCGATTCCAACAAAAAGTAAAAACTCTACTAGAGAGGGGAGTAGAAAAGATTATGAGATATATTGTTGGGACGTTGGGCCCGGACAGTTACACTTGTTGGTAAGCTCATTTATCTTACCACTATTCGACCCGACATAATCTTTGTTGTTCAGTTTCTCAGCTAGCACATGGTGAACCCTACTACATCTCATTACCAAGCTGCTACTCACCTACTTTGATGCCTCTCTACTGCCCTTGGTCTATTCTACCCTGCATCATCACCCATCCAACTTAAAGCTTTTAGTGACTATGATTAGCTCACTTGTCCCACCCATAGAAAATCCATTACTGGTTTTTTGCACTTTCTTGGGTGACTCACTCATCATGGATGTCAAAGAAGCAAGCCACGGTCTCCAAACCGTCCTCAGAAGTTGAATATCGTGCCATTGCTTCCACCACATGTGAGCTTCAATGGCTCACCGCTCATGTACCTACTTTAGGATCTTCAAGTTGCTTTCACTACTCCAACTCTCTTATATTGCGACAGCCAATCTGCTCGACACATTGCTTCAAATCCCACCTTTCATGAACGCACAAAGCATATTGATATTGATTGTCACATTGTTTGTGAAAAGTTTCAAGCTCATTTCATTAAGGATGACAATTTATCCATACTCAGTGGGTACCCACAAAAAATATCCACGATGGGTAGAGTAAAAACCCGCATTTTGGGTACGAGCATGTGTATGGATAATTACCCATAAAATTGAGCGGGTATTAGTACCTTAGCACCCACCCCATATACCCATATAATATTTATTTATTTTAACAATATTATTATATAATAATATATATAATTATTTTTTTAAAAATACAATATTATTATACTATTACACATTTTGAATAAAATAATGTTTATTTATAACATGAAGTAAATATGTCAATAGAGAAATGAACTTTAGTAGAATTTTACTAATAATTTTGTTTATAATTTTCATAAATCAACATTAAAATCTTTGAATTTTTTTTAAATTCTATTAAAATGATATGATATTTTATAATTGATCGATTTATTTTTAATAAAAATGACATGAAGTAAATACTAATTGATTGTATCAACATTAGTAATACAATGATACATTTTGCTATCTCTTTCATCATCTCTCCCTCTTTCTCTATATCTTACGTGAATTTCAGATGGGAAGTTATAAATGAAATGAGGGTTGAATAATAATACATACGTGAGAAAGTTCATATATCTAATGACTTAAAATTTTATGTTGTTAAATTGAATTCGAGTGGATTGTTTGACAAAATAAGACGGCTTCATGGCACTAGAAATTTTCTTTGAGTATGGTCAGACAATGTGTCTAGTTGATGTTATGTATCAACGTCCAACAACAATATGTGGATGAGAAAAATTTATATTTTCTAAATGACTTAGGTACTGTTTGACCTAACTTTTGTTTCTTTTCATTTCCTTAGAAAAGTAAGAAGCTAGGCCAAACAACAATTTTTAAAAACTCTAGTAAGAAAAAAACGGCTTCTATATTTTAAATAAGTTATTCTTATATTTTTTAAAAAAATTATTGTTTGTAAAAAACAAACTTAGGGGGATATATTCAATTGAAATTTCAATGGATTTTAAAAGACATTTTTTTGATAAAAAAATCTTGTGGTATTCAATCAAGATTTTTATAGAATGTAAAAAAATCTTGTGGTATTCAATTAAGACAATTATGATTTTTTCTCAAGGCAATAAAATATGCCGGTATTCAATTCAAATTTATCGTCATTTATAAATTGTCCATTGATATTAAAAAATGGGATAAATATGTTGTTGGTCCCTGTAAATATTCACAGTTTTGTTTTTAGTCCCCCGAAAAATTTTCTTCAAATATTAGTCCCTCAAAAATCTTCGATTAACATTTTTAGTCCCTAATTTTAAATCAACTCATGTGTAGACTTCATATTTTTAAATGAAATTTTCCATAAATGTGTAGAATATTTTAACAATCACTCAAAAAAAATTTTTTTTTAACAAAACATGAATTAAATATAAATTTTTAAATTCTAAAAATACAAAAATTCATATTAAATTTATGGTTTTTCAAAAAATTCTAAGTTTTTTTGGGAGAGATTGTTATAATATTCTAAACATTCATAAAAAATTTCATTAAAAAATATAAAGTCTATACATGAGTTGATTTAAAAGTAGGGACTAAAAGTGTTAATTGAAAATTTTTTAGGGATCAATATTCGAAGAAAAATTTTCGAAGGACTAAAAACAAAACTTTGAATATTTACAGGGACCTGAAACATATTTATCCTTTAAAAAATCTACGGATTTTAATAGATTCTTTGATGGAATAGATTTTGATGGACTTTTTAATTGAAAATATAAATACTCTGCTCTTCCAACAATCCCACTCAAAACCTTGAGATTATTCGTACTCTACTAAAGACTTTAGCTCATGTTGAAATATATGTCATGATCTTCAATTGCAACTTGTGCTATATTGTTCATAAATTATACTCACTTCTTTTCAATCAAAATGGAAATCGATTTGAATTGCTCATTACATAGATAAGTAATGTTTATCCCTGTGAAACAGAACAAGAAAAAATTGGCCGCTTTCAATCATACATTGGCCACTTTCAAAAAATTTCAACACAATTTTTAAATTCACCGGTTATGTTTTCTCTTTGTATTCTTGATTCATTGATTTTATTGGTGAGTTGTTTTCATTTTACTTAGGTGTATCGATAGTTTTTTTTTTACACAAACAAAATGATATTCATTCATTCAAATCGACATAATACATCAAATACAATTACATATTCAATTTCGCTAAAAACGTAAACGATCAATCTGCGAACAAACTCACATTATCCAAGTTAATAGCATATAACGGCAAAATGCCTACTACAAATAATACGATAAAATTAAAATCACTGAAATATTCATGCTTCCGGATCTTCAACGTTGATGCCCAAATCACAAAAAACACAAAAGAAAAACTAAATTTATGTGAAAATCACTTATTTATATTAAAAGAAGAAAAAAAAAAGATGTAGAGGGGTGATTCTAAGCCAAAAATGACCCAAAATCACCCCTCTAAGATAAATAAAAGAAAACTCAAAGACATAATTTTTTTGGTGAAACTAGGGCCGGCCGGTGAAAAATTAGGTGTATCGATCGTTGTACATTATAATAATATGTCAATGTTTGTTTTTGTTGTGTTTTTTTGTGCAAGCTATTGGCCTTTCGGTTTGAAAGTGATTGATAATTCCATTACCATTCCTCCTAGAAATTCGTCGACTGTGGAAATTTTATTTCAACAATTTTTTTCACAAAAAAAAATCAAGAGTCCTTTCAAATTTTAAAAATTCATAAAATCTTAGAGAATCTGTGCCATAATTCCATCAAAATCCAAATTATTAAATCATGATTGTAAAAAATATTTTAAAAGTCAGAATAATCTTAGAAAATCTTTTAAATTCATTCAGACTTTTTTCATCAAAATTGTCTCCTACACAATCAAAATTAATTAGCACCTCTCTCTGTTGGAACAAAGTTGATTCTAATAAAACCCAAGTAAGTTTTGATAATAACAATAGTATTAATATATAATAGGGAATACTGATAATCTAGTGTGCAGATATATAAGTTAAAAATTTTATGTACACTAATGAGCTAAAAGAGAAGTTTTGATTTGTATTAAAAGCGTCACCAAAAGTTGACTCAAGCAAGTTCTGATATATAACACCAGAAGTTATGACAACCAGAAGTTGCAAGTCAAAGTCAATCAGAAGTTGATTCTAATAAAACCCAAGTAAGTTTTGATAATAACAATAGTATTAATATATAATAGGGAATACTGATAATCTAGTGTGCAGATATATAAGTTAAAAATTTTATGTACACTAATGAGCTAAAAGAGAAGTTTTGATTTGTATTAAAAGTGTCACCAAAAGTTGACTCAAGCAAGTTCTGATATATAACACCAGAAGTTATGACAACCAGAAGTTGCAAGTCAAAGTCAATCAGAAGTTCTCATCATCAGAACCTGTAATGGAAACTCAAGATTCTGATTATTACGAAGACAACAGAATTTGTCAGAAGAATATTCAGAAGAACATTCTATGCTTAACGACTATCATCAAATTGGCAAATTCTGAGTGGCAAAAGAAATCATCGTACAAGACCGTTATTCTCATGATAATGACGTTTGTACTATTGTACTACCTTCTATTTTCTGATATGGGCGAATATTCAAAATCAACGATTGAAGATTTATCTATTACCTGATTTGGATAAACACGTCTCAAGAAGAAGTATAGTACATTGTCAATTAGCTGTTTTCATCTCAATAATTCAAATTCATACACTCCACTACCATCTGTAAAAGGAGGAAGAATTTGAAGATTTTACAACAACACATCTACGAACAAAAGCGCGGTTACTCTGCTAAAATCTAAGAGCATTATAACGCTTTTAAAAATACAACTTGAGCTTATTTCAAAATTCAAGACAAACTGTTTTCAACTTCTGATTAGTTCAGTTGTTGAACCTTAGTATTCTTTTATTAGAATTCTAAGATTAGTCTTATTTTTAAAGTTGTATTATTTTATTCAGAACTCTGATATTATTATCAGAAGTTCAAATATTGTTTTGTTACTTTGTAAACTTTGTAAGAAGTCTCTTGCTTGTGTGCTTGAGCATTGGAAGTCTCTTGTAAGTTGTTACTTGAGCATTGGAACTCTCTTGCCTGTGTGCTTGAGCAATTGTAATCTTGTGTGATTATAGTGAAATCCCTTGGAAGTGCAAGGGGACTGGAGTACTCTCGGTTTGTGAGGGGAACCAGTATAAAAATTCTGTGTTCATCTCTTTATCTCTTCTCTCTTACTGTTTTCGTTATCTCCATAAGGTATTGTGTTTATTTTTCCGCTGCTAGTTCTGATAAGAAGAAGTTTTCAAAAACTCTCAAAACACAATTCAACCCCCCTTCTTGTGTTTTTTCCACCTTCACTCTCCACCTCTTTTTCCTTTACGGCTGCCCTTTGTTTCTTTGGAGTTCGACCGGAAATTTTTCTCCTTTCTGCCGACGTCGAATTCTCCTTTTCGGCCACCATTGCATTCTTCTTAATGCCGCCATCACATCTCTCTTTATATTTCATTTTTTATAAAGCATAATAAGTCTGTTAGATTGTTATTGCTATACGATATAGTGAGCTGCTAACATGTTTTTGTCTTTATTAAGCCTATTAGATTTGTTGGATTTACAACTGTGATGTTATTAAAAAACACAAAAACAGAATTCCAATTTCCCTAAAACAATCACACGTTCAAAAACCGAAAATGAAAAATAAAATCAAAGATTTAAATTGGGTACACGAAACTAAGGAAACAATGGCAGGGTGGACAAGCAGCGATTTCGAGCACATATCACCGTCCCCGTTTCACCATTGATGGAGCTATTAAAAAGTTAACAATGTCAATGCCTCTCACTTAATGAATGAGGTTCATATATTGCTCACTGTTTTCTTTTAGTATATATAAGGAACAAAAGATAGGAACAATTGATTCCTACTGGATGTTGATCAAGTTAAAATATTTTACACATTGTATGTCTATTAAACTCATAATATAATTCAAAAATAATATTAAATTGATAATCTCATATTACTCAATTCATTCTCTCTAACCTTAAGACACTCTCTCTCTAGATTTTTCTCTCCGCCTTCTCTCTAGCCAAACCTAAAAACCACCGGCAGCCGCTGCCTCCCCAAAATCCAAACCCTCTCTTTCTCAATGTAGCTGTCTTGGCTGGTGGTGTGAGGAGTTATTCGCTCCACACCGCCTTGCTTCACACCTTCCTTTCCGGTGAGCATCTTCCTTTGTCATCGTCGATCGCGGAGCTTTTTGGTTCGTTGTGCTCTGTCTTTCTATGCGCAGGACAGGTACAGGTTTATCTTTGTTGTTCGCTATCAACCCCTTTTGGGGTAGCAGAAGCTGCCGCCGGTGCCCATGGCCGCGGTTTTGCTCTTCTTTCTCACACGTTCAGATTTTTGTTCTGTTCGTGTTGTTATCCTGTTTGGATCTTTGGAATTTCAAGTGGATTGGAGTTCTGGTTGGATTTTCAGTTGCTGGATTTCTGATGTTGTGTGTGGCTTAGAAGATCTTGCAGATTTGTTCTACTGCCTCTTCTTCCTCAGTTGTTTGGTGTTTGTTTTTCTCGCTTTGTTTCCTGATTCCTTGCCAAGTCTGTTGAGATTTGCAGGTCACAAAGCTTATGGATTACATCGCTGCACCTAAGGAGTTGAGTTGTTTTTAAATCCGTCTCAATCTTTGACTGATTTCGGATAGTTTGACTCGAAAGGGTCTTTGTTGCTTGCTGTGTTTTATCGCAGGGAGTTGTCGGTACGTGCTTCGGTCTGTGTTGGCAGTCGATCATTCGCCGTTCCTTACCTCAACTAATGCTCACACGTTATTTTTTTGCTATTTGGTTTCGCGCCCGTACGCGGGTTCGCTAAATAGTGCTCGATGTGTCGGTGTTTTGTTTTGGTTTTTCACCTGTTGGGGTTGGTTCTACAACCACCGGTAGTTGGATTGGAATGTTTTATTTTTAGTTGCTACTTTGTGTGGTTAACTGGGTCAGGTTGATGTCCCCCCGGTTTGCTTTGTAATATCCTTTCTTTTATGTTTAATATATTTGGGATATGGCTGAGGGTTACCTCTGCTCTCCTTGTTGCTTAAAAAAAAAATGGAGATGGAAATAGAAATATTCCTAGGATTGGAATAGGTGAACGGGAAAATTCGAAAAAAGTAACCGTAATAGGAAAGTTGTTGCAATAAAAGGACTATCGTGTGCATTGAATTTGGACATAACAAATATCCCTCCAAAGATTTTGTTTGGTTTTAAAAAAGGAAGAATGCTCTTGAAGCCCTCTTATTTGCTATCCAGGCTCCCCATGTTGACGAAATTGCCCTGAAGATAGGTTTTGGAACTTAAATTTCAAAACTAATTAGTTTTGGAACCTATATGCCGAAATACACTAATATGTATTATTTTCGATTAATTGCTATACAAGTTGATTTTTTTTCATGTTTTGAAACCTCGAAATTAACGTTTTTTCGATTATATGCCGAAATACACTAATATGTATTATTTTCGATTAATTGCCGAAATTAACGTTTTGAAACCTTGAAATTAAAGGAAATATTTTGTATTGGGTTGTGAAAGAGACGGCCAATACAAAGAAATGAAAACAAAGTTAAAGAAATACAGTAAGACACAACAACGAGAAAATGTCGATGTCCGTTTTTGGTTCATAATTTCCTAAGTGTATTTTTTTTTTAAAAAATAAACACAATTAAGATGTTAAATTCCGAATTAAAAAAAAATTCAATAAAAAACATACTTTGGATAGTAAGTTCCGAAGCATAAAAAAATTTCAAAATTAAAACACAATTCGATTTGTAAGTTCCAAATTCAAACTTGTATAGCTATTGTGATCGAAAATAATACATATTAGCGTAATTCATATTGAAGATATCTTCGTTACCCTGCCCCTTTCTTCTTTTTATTTTTTTATTTTTGTGTGTTAACTGTTTTGATTTTCTCAACAAAATAAAGTCTAGAGTCTATTAGAAAATCTAGATAATGATTTTCTTTCCACGTATTTTTTCAGCATTTGATTTGACATTTGGATGAAAAATATAAGTAAATTTTTTATGAATCAAAATTTCTAGGCACAATTGTAAAGACTACGATCGTAAGGCCAATTCTAGCATGGGTAAGGGGGATAGGTTTCCCATGGTGGTAGATTAATTTCTACCTTTAGATTATAAAGGTCTATAATAGACTATATTAAAGTGTTTACATCATATTTTTTCCTCTTTCACTAAAATCATTTTTTAATTTATACATTATTATTAAATTAATTATATGTTATTATTAAATTAATTTTTGTATGTCAAAATTTAACTTTAATATAATATATATTTCACGTTAAAGTGTACATGTACAACAATAAAGGTGAAAAAAAAATCTAAAAATCGAAATTACAAATAGAAAAAGTTGAGAAATGAAACACAAATAAGAGAAAGTCTCATTGTACTAAATATCTCATTTTATTAATTTAATATCTCATTTTTATACTATTATTAAATTAATTTTTATTTACTGAAATTTTATTTTCATTTTAGTTGTATAATTTTGCAAAGACATTAATGGTACTCTTGTTTGCATTTTTGGACTCTTTTTTTGTATTTATTTTCTCTCATTTTTTACTCAGGGTCTGTTTTGCAAGACCAAATATTTAATTTAAGATCTGTTTGAAAAGATCAATAAACTAGCTTTTAGCTAATAGCTTATAAGCTCGTATGATTAAAAAAGACCACTGTGATAACAGTCATTTCATCAAGAGTTTATATCTTTTTTAACGAGTTTATAGCATATATTTCTAATGTTATTTGAATTAGCTCATGAACTTATATTTTAACATTGTATTTTACCATATTTACTCTGTTGGAACAAAATTATGATTTTGTATCTCCTTAATTGATTTTGATGATAACAATGTATTTAAGGTTAAATTGGAGTACTAATAATTTAATTCAGTGTGCAGGATTAAAAGTTAAAATTTGCGTACTAAAGAACCCTAGAATTTCTGAAGGAATTACTTCTGAGCTCACCAGATCTGAAGCAAGTAATTCTGAGCCTATGAAACTCTGAAGTTATTATCTGAACCTTAGAATTTCTGAAGGAATTACTTCTGAGCTCACCAGATCTGAAGCAAGTAATTCTGAGCCTGTGAAACTCTGAAGTTATTATCTGAACCTTAGAATTTCTGAAGGAATTACTTCTGAGCTCACCAGATCTGAAACAAGTAATTCTGAGCCTATCAAAATCTGAAGAACATCTGAGCTCACCAGATCTGAAACAAGTAAATCTGAGCCTATCAAAATCTGAAGAACATCTGAGCTCACCAGATCTGAAACAAGTAATTCTGAGCCTATCAAAATCTGAAGAACATCTGAGCTCACCAGATCTGAAACAAGTAATTCTGAGCCTATCAAAATCTGAAGAACATCTGAGCTCACCAGATCTGAAACAAGTAATTCTTAGCCTATCAAAATCTGAAGAACATCTGAGCTCACCAGATCTGAAACAAGTAATTCTGAGCCTATCAAAATCTGAAGGCTCGTCAGATATAAGTGTTAAGCTACATTTGAGAGTACAATTTTATTGAAGACTGTGCCTGACTAAGTCCAAACGCAGAAACCAAGAATGAAAAGGTTTGACCATGGAAAGGTCCTTTTCAAGTCAGGCTTCAGAAACGATTATTTCCTTATTTGGCTTTCACCAAG
This sequence comes from Trifolium fragiferum, assembly GCA_954870985.1. Classification (NCBI taxonomy): domain Eukaryota; kingdom Viridiplantae; phylum Streptophyta; class Magnoliopsida; order Fabales; family Fabaceae; genus Trifolium; species Trifolium fragiferum. The sequence continues at coordinate 20,319,254 of OX940789.1, forward strand.
GTTCAAATATCAAAAGCCAAAAGGAATCTCTCATTTTGTAGTAAACGTTAAGCTCCTAAGCTACTGCAAATCAGAACAGCTAATAAGCTCACTGATCTATACAAAGGAGCGTCTCAATTCTTCAAACGGCTATAATCTTCAACGTTCATTTTATCATCTATAAAAGGAAGAAGATTTGTGAAGAAATGCAATCAAGACTTAAGCTTCTGAACGTGCTGAAACTCTGTCAAATTCTGAAGCTATCAAACACTTAGAAACTTTGTGATAATTTTCTAAGTTAGTCTTGTAACTGAGTTGTATTTTGTAAACACCTCTGATTGTATATCAAGTGTTAATCTCTTATCTTTATTAACATTAAAACCAGTTAGAAGTCTCTTGCTTTGTGCTTGAGCATTGGAAGTCTCTTGCTTTGTGCTTGAGCATTGGAAGTCTCTTGCTTTGTGCTTGAGCATTGGAAGTCTCTTGCTTTGTGCTTGAGCATTGGAAGTCTCTTGCTTTGTGCTTGAGCAGTTAGAAGTCTCTTGCTTTGTGCTTGAGCAGTTTGAAGTCTCTTGCTTAGTGCTTGAGCATTTGTAATCTGAGTGATTATAGTGAAATCTCTTGTGAAGGACAAGAGGACTGGACTACTCCTGTTAGTGGGAGGAACCAGTATAAAAATTCTGAGCATCTCTCTCTAACCCTATCCTCATATATTGTGTGTGTTATACCTTATCCGCTGCAATTTGTTTTAACTTAGAAAAAGTCTCACACAATTCAACCCCCCCCCTTCTTGTGTGTTTTTCAACCTTCAATTGGCATCAGAGCTCCGGTCTGTTGCTCTTCACTTAACAGTGAAACAGTAAAAGATCTAGGGGTACTTAGTTGAAAAACATGTCTGGTGTTACCTCTCCTTCTGCTTCCTCTGGACCTGATCACTCTGCTGTTCCACCTCCTCACAACTATGATAGGGAAAGGAACAGTGATAATCACAGAGACAAACCACCTTACTTCAACAGTGATCCTACTACTTTTCCTTTCTGGAAAACCAAGATGTATAGTTACATCATTGGGACCGATGATGAGTTATGGGATATCATTGAAGATGGTATACATTTTGAACACATGGATGATGAAGGTGTTGTAAGAAATACCTACAGAAAGTTCTTTGATGCTGAAAAGAAGAAACAGTATAAGAAGCATCATACTGTTAAGAATATGCTTATTGGTGCAATATCTCATGCTGAGTATTTAAAAATATCCAACAAGTCATGTGCCAAAACTATCTGGGACTCTCTATGTTCCACCTATGAAGGAAATAAGCAAGTCAAAGAAGCTAAGGCAAACTTATTAGTTCATCAATATGAGCTGTTCAGAATGAAGGAAGATGAAGATATTGAAACCATGTATTCAAGGTTTCAAACCCTTGTCTCTGGTCTTCAAGTTCTGAAGAAAAGCTACACTGCATCTGATCACGTGAAGAAAATTCTGAGGAGCTTACCTTCCAAATGGAGACCAAAAGTTACAGCTTTTCAGGAATCCAAGGATTTGGACAATGTGACTCTTGAAGATTTAATAAGCTCACTCAGAAGTCATGAGCTAGAACTTATGTCAGATGAACCTGTCAAGAAGATGAAGTCCTTGGCTCTAAGCTCTGTTCAGACTTCCTCAAAAGCTGCAAAGATCAAAGTGTCTGAACAAGAGGAAGAAACTTCTGATGATATGATGGATGAAAATTCTGAGAATGAAGAAATGGCACTAATGGTTAGAAGGTTTCAGAAATGGAACAAGAAATACAAAAGGTTTCCAAACAAAGGAAACAACTCAAGAAGTTCCTTTTCAAAGGACAAAAAGGAAGAACTGAACAACTGCTATAACTGCAAGAAATCTGGACACTTCATTGCGGACTGTCCAGAAATGTCATCCAAGGACAAAGGAAAGAATAAGAGCTTTGGGAAAGAAAAGTACAAAGAAAAGGTAAGGAAGAGTTTGTTAGCCACTTGGGAGACCATTGAGAATGACTCTGAAGGAGAAGATGATGAAGAAGGCAATCTGGCTTTAATGGCAAGAACTTCTGAAGGTAACAACTCTGATAGAGATTCTGAAGATGACTCAGATGATGAAAATGAGGTATACTCTAACATGACTAAATCTGAATTAATTGATTCTCTTAAGATTGCCGTGAAACATTACTCTCGTATAGTAAGTCAACACAAAATTCTGAAGAATGTTCATGAATCATTGAAAAAGGATGCCAAGATTCTTTATGATGAAAATGAATCGTTAAACATTCGTATTTGTCATGTTGAATCTAACTATGTCTTGGCAGACAAGCTCAATGATGATCATGAAGATGCTCTTCACGAATTTATTCGTTGTACCTTCAATAGGAGTAAAATGGCTTCCATGATTTATCATATGACTCGTAACTATGGTGAAGGCATTGGTTATTCTCGGTTTAAGAACTGGGATAAACCTCTGAAATCATATAGTGAGGATGATACTCCACCTGAATTATTCTCTACCTTTGTTAAAAGTGGTACACTTGATCTGAAGGCATCCAACTCTGAAGGAGGTTCTGAACCTGAACCCAAAGACTCAGAAGTTCCAAGTTCTTCTGAACCTAAAATTTCTGAGTCCAAAAGTTCTCAAGTTAAGGCTCAGAAGTCATCTGAACCTCTGAGAAATCAAGGTAAAGTTACTTCAGATCCTTGCTTGACCTTTGGAACTGTGATATACTCCAGATCAAAATCCAAGAATCAAATTAAGCCTAAACATTCTTGTCAAAGCTTAATTAATTCTAGATCTTGTGTTGATCATAGAAAACAAAGAAGGAATACTATTCAGAAGACTAACTCTAAAGGACCCATCAGAATATGGGTACCAAAATCTGAAATAATGTTTGCTTCAGATGCTCATGCAAGGAAAGGTAAAACAGCAGCCCTGGTACCTGGACAGTGGTTGCTCACGACATATGACGGGAGAAAAGCATATGTTCCAAACCCTAACTCTGAAAGAGGGAGGCTCTGTGGGATTTGGAGGAAAACAAAAAGGGAAGATCATTGGTACAGGTACAGTTGGTAATTCTTCTCTTTCCATTAAAGATGTTTGGTTAGTTGATGGACTTAAACACAATCTATTGAGCATTAGTCAATTTTGTGACAATGGGTGTGTTGTTACATTTAATAAGGAATCATGTACTGTATCAAAAGACTCTGACAAATCTGTAGTATTCAAGGGAATGAGAGTTGGCAATGTTTATAAAGTAAACTTTTCTGATTTGGTTGACCAAAAGATTATATGTCTTTTGTCTCTTAGTGATGAGAAATGGCTATGGCACAAGCGTCTTGGTCATGCTAACTGGAGGTTGATCTCTAAGCTTAGCAAACAAAAGCTTGTTAGTGGTTTGCCTGACATTGATTATCACTCAGATGCACTTTGTGGCTCATGTCAAAAAGGAAAATTTGCTAAGACTTCATTCAAGTCTAAAAACATTGTCTCTACTTCCAGACCCTTAGAATTGCTTCACATTGATCTGTTTGGTCCTGTTTCGACAGCCTCTATCAATGGTAAAAAATATGGATTGGTCATGGTTGATGATTTCAGTAGATGGACTTGGGTGAAATTCCTACGTTCTAAGAGTGAAGCACTTGTGGTGTTCAGTGACTTCTGCACACAAATACAAAGTGAAAAGGATCTTCGGATTCTGAAGGTTAGAAGCGACCATGGGGGAGAGTTCGAAAATGACTCTTTCGAATCTTTCTGCTCAGAGCATGGAGTAATCCATGAATTCTCTTCTCCTAGAACACCACAGCAGAATGGTGTTGTAGAAAGAAAGAATAGATCTTTGCAAGAAATGGCTCGTACCATGATGCTTGAGTCTAACCTAGCTAAGTTCTTGTGGGCAGAAGCCGTGAGTACTGCTTGCTATGTTCAGAATAGAATCTACATCAGACCTATTCTGAACAAAACTGCTTATGAACTGTTCAAAGGAAGAAAACCAAATATTTCTTATTTTCATCAGTTTGGATGTACTTGTTATATTCTAGACAACAAGGTCTATCGAAAGAAATTTGATGCTAGAGCTTATAAGGGTATCTTTATAGGCTACTCTGAACGCTCAAAAGCATACAGATTGTATAATTCTGAAACTCACACAGTTGAAGAATCTATACATGTTAGATTTGATGATAAAGAGCCTGACGATAAAATGTCAGAGCAAGCTGAGACTTTTGCAGAATTTCAAGTTTCCTCAAATTCTGAGTGTGAAGATCTCTCCATTGCTGTATATCCATCTGAGACTCAAAATGAAGATATCTCTGAAGGCCTTGAAACTGAAGACCCTTCAGAAACTGAACCCTCTCAGACACCTGCTCCACCTAAGAGTAAATTCAAGTATAGATCATCTCATCCTGAAGAGCTAATTGTTGGTAACAAGGATAGCCCAAGAAAGACCAGATCTGCTTTCAAAGAGGATGAATCCCTAGTTGGGTTAATTTCATTAATTGAACCCACAAACATAGAAGAAGCACTCTCAGATGATGGGTGGATTGTTGCAATGCAAGAAGAACTCAATCAATTTGAAAGAAATGATGTTTGGGATCTGGTACCAAAACCCAAACACAAGAACATTATTGGAACAAAATGGGTATTCAGAAACAAGTCAAATGAAAAGGGAGAAGTTGTCAGAAATAAAGCTAGACTGGTTGCACAAGGTTATAGTCAGCAAGAAGGCATAGATTTCACTGAAACCTTTGCACCAGTAGCAAGACTTGAGGCAATTAGACTTCTCTTGTCCTATGCAGTTAATCATGACATCACTCTATTTCAAATGGATGTTAAGAGTGCATTTCTGAATGGAGTAATTTATGAAGAAGTCTATGTTAAACAACCTCCTGGCTTTGAAGATATAAAGTGTCCTGATCATGTTTACAAATTGAAGAAATCTCTGTATGGTTTGAAACAAGCTCCAAGAGCTTGGTATGAAAGGTTAAGTATATTTCTTCTAGAAAATGGTTTTGAAAAAGGACATGTTGATAACACTCTCTTTAGAAAAACCTTAAAAACTGATATTTTGATTGTTCAGATTTATGTTGATGATATTATCTTTGGTTCAACTAATGCTTCTCTTTGCAAGAATTTCTCTAAGCTTATGCAGGATGAATTTGAAATGAGTATGATGGGAGAACTAACATTCTTCTTGGGAATTCAAATCAATCAAAGAAAAGAAGGAGTATATGTGCATCAAACCAAATACACAAAGGATTTACTGAAGAAATTTGGTCTTGAAGATTGTAAACCAATGTCAACTCCTATGCATCCCTCTAGCTGTCTTCTGAAGGAAGAATCTGAAGGCAAAGTAGATCAGAAATTATACAGAGGTATGATTGGTTCCCTCCTTTATCTCACTGCATCTAGACCAGATATCTTGTTCAGTGTATGCTTGTGTGCTAGATTTCAATCAGATCCTAGAGAGTCTCATCTAACTGCTGTTAAGAGAATCTTTAGATATCTGAAAGGAACCACTAATCTTGGATTACTTTATAAGAAATCCTTAGATTATCAGCTTATTGGATTCTGTGATGCTGACTATGCTGGTGATAAAATTGAAAGGAAGTCCACTAGTGGAAACTGTCAATTTCTAGGTGAAAACCTTATATCATGGGCTAGTAAGAGACAAGCAACTATTGCTCTATCTACAGCAGAAGCAGAGTACATCTCAGCTGCTAAGTGTTGCACGCAATTGCTCTGGATGAAACATCAGTTGGAGGACTATCAGATAAGGATAAGTAGTATACCACTTCTCTGTGATAATACTGCTGCTATCTGTTTGTCTAAGAATCCTATTTTGCATTCAAGAGCTAAACACATTGAGATCAAACATCACTTCATTAGAGACTATGTTCAGAAGGGAGTAATTAAGATTCAATTCATTGATACTGAGCATCAATGGGCTGATATCTTTACCAAACCTCTTGCTATTGATCGTTTCGATTTTATCAAGAAAAATCTGAACATGGTTTTTATTTCTGAATGATTTCTCTGAATGCTGTTAACTCTGTTAATCTGAACATGGTTCTGAAGGGCCTCAGAAGTTTGGACGGCTCAGAAACTATTATATAGGTTCTGAAGCACTCTCTCATCTGAAGCAATCAGAATTATTTATTATTAAATATGATTTCTTGTGACTCAGATACCTACTCTAAGTGTTTCTCTAACTGACAGCTGGCTTCTGAAAACACTACTTATCTGTGTAACTTCCCATCATGTCTAGTAACCGCTGGGTAATGAAGGAGAGCTAATGATGATTTTATTAAAAGTAACTGCCAAGCCCCCATTACGTCACTATCTTGTTTCCCCAATATTTTGAAACTTCCACTATAATCACTTAACTACACACTAGTCACTATCACTTCTCACGTTTTCAATATTTTGAAACTTCCACTATAACCATTTCTGACACTCCTAAATCCCCTCAGAAATCTCCTATTAAAGATTCTGAGTCTACCCCAATAGCAATGGACGTAGACCAATCTGAACCCTCAAATGTTCAAAATTCTGAAGTCCCTGCTGAATCCCAAACTGAACCCCTTCAGACTTCATCTCCTAAGCCAACCACTTCTGAACCAAACCCCTCATCCATTCAAACCACTCCACCTTTTCCTGGAACTGATTCAGATCTTGAAGAAACTCGTCTTCATTCTGAAACAATTCCCTGTTTCACCATGGTACTTAACAACTCCCTTTTACCGTTGAATGCATTTACTGCTGGTGGTTGTTTGCTGTGTGCATTTACTACCCTGTAACTTGTGCTTTGACTGACCCGTTTTTGATAATGACAAAGGGGGAGAAAATATTATTTCATTTCCTATGGCAGTGAAATTATTTCTGAAGCTCTAAAGATCACATTTTCTGAACTCTACTCTTGTTAAGTTATATTAAAGTCTTTTAAACTTTTAATGAGGGGGAGTAATAAATTTTGTCCAACATAAATTCATATAATATAAGATACGCTTGCAAACCATATCTTATATTTGTCAATCTGAAGAAATAGAGCTTGCAAACCTCTAATTCTGAAGGTAGAATATATGAAATTATATTTGACATTAAATATTACTCTTAGACTGTTTTATATTTATCATTGATAAACTTTTGAAGCTTATCAGACTCAGGGGGAGCTTGCAAACCTCAGAACCTGAAGTCAAGATGTTAAATAAAAACAACAACAATTGATTTTAAATACATATAGTTGTCATCATCAAAAAGGGGGAGATTGTTGGAAAATTATGATTTTGTATCTCATTAATTGATTTTGATGATAACAATGTATTTAAGGTTAAATTGGAGTACTAATAATTTAATTCAGTGTGCAGGATTAAAAGTTAAAATTTGCGTACTAAAGAACCCTAGAATTTCTGAAGGAATTACTTCTGAGCTCACCAGATCTGAAGCAAGTAATTCTGAGCCTATGAAACTCTGAAGTTATTATCTGAACCTTAGAATTTCTGAAGGAATTACTTCTGAGCTCACCAGATCTGAAGCAAGTAATTCTGAGCCTGTGAAACTCTGAAGTTATTATCTGAACCTTAGAATTTCTGAAGGAATTACTTCTGAGCTCACCAGATCTGAAACAAGTAATTCTGAACCTATCAAAATCTGAAGAACATCTGAGCTCACCAGATCTGAAACAAGTAAATCTGAGCCTATCAAAATCTGAAGAACATCTGAGCTCACCAGATCTGAAACAAGTAATTCTGAGCCTATCAAAATCTGAAGAACATCTGAGCTCACCAGATCTGAAACAAGTAATTCTTAGCCTATCAAAATCTGAAGAACATCTGAGCTCACCAGATCTGAAACAAGTAATTCTGAGCCTATCAAAATCTGAAGGCTCGTCAGATATAAGTGTTAAGCTACATTTGAGAGTACAATTTTATTGAAGACTGTGCCTGACTAAGTCCAAACGCAGAAACCAAGAATGAAAAGGTTTGACCATGGAAAGGTCCTTTTCAAGTCAGGCTTCAGAAACGATTATTTCCTTATTTGGCTTTCACCAAGGTTCAAATATCAAAAGCCAAAAGGAATCTCTCATTTTGTAGTAAACGTTAAGCTCCTAAGCTACTGCAAATCAGAACAGCTAATAAGCTCACTGATCTATACAAAGGAGCGTCTCAATTCTTCAAACGGCTATAATCTTCAACGTTCATTTTATCATCTATAAAAGGAAGAAGATTTGTGAAGAAATGCAATCAAGACTTAAGCTTCTGAACGTGCTGAAACTCTGTCAAATTCTGAAGCTATCAAACACTTAGAAACTTTGTGATAATTTTCTAAGTTAGTCTTGTAACTGAGTTGTATTTTGTAAACACCTCTGATTGTATATCAAGTGTTAATCTCTTATCTTTATTAACATTAAAACCAGTTAGAAGTCTCTTGCTTTGTGCTTGAGCATTGGAAGTCTCTTGCTTTGTGCTTGAGCATTGGAAGTCTCTTGCTTTGTGCTTGAGCATTGGAAGTCTCTTGCTTTGTGCTTGAGCATTGGAAGTCTCTTGCTTTGTGCTTGAGCAGTTAGAAGTCTCTTGCTTTGTGCTTGAGCAGTTTGAAGTCTCTTGCTTAGTGCTTGAGCATTTGTAATCTGAGTGATTATAGTGAAATCTCTTGTGAAGGACAAGAGGACTGGACTACTCCTGTTAGTGGGAGGAACCAGTATAAAAATTCTGAGCATCTCTCTCTAACCCTATCCTCATATATTGTGTGTGTTATACCTTATCCGCTGCAATTTGTTTTAACTTAGAAAAAGTCTCACACAATTCAACCCCCCCCTTCTTGTGTGTTTTTCAACCTTCAATCTTACAATTTATTATTATTTAAATCAATTTAAAATAAATAAATATATAAATGCTAGAGCTAACCAATAGATACCAATCAATATTTTCACCATGCCGGTTATCCCCCCCCCCCCCCCTCCCCCCTCTTCTGCGACCAATATTCAATTTGTTTTATCCTAATTTATTTATAAAGATATAAAAAAATGAGTGGTTATTACTTATTATTCTTTTTTCTATAAGGTTTTTTTTCACAAATTTATATATGGTTTTTTTTATCATACATACAACGGGACAAAAAAAATAGATATCGTCTACTGTTTGTAATAAATAAACATAGAAAAATTAGAAATAATGGAATAAATCGTTTGATGACAAATTATACCACTAATATACTCCAACAAACAAAATTATATAACCAAAATGAAAATAAACTGAAAATAAAATTCCAATAGATAAAAATTAATTTAATAATAGTACTATGAAAAATATATATTAAATTAATAAAATGAGATATTTAGTACAATGAGACTTTCTCTTATTTGTGTTCCATCTCTCAACCTTTTTTATTTCTAAGTTTGATTTTTAGATTATTTTTTTCACCTTTGTTATTGTAATGTACATGTACACTTTAACGTGAAATATATACCATATTAAAATTAAATTTTGGCATATAAAAATTAATTTAATAATAACATTAAATTAATTTAATAATAATGTATAAATTAAAAAATGATTTTAGTGAAAGAGAAAAAAATTTGGTGTGGACACTTTAATATAGTCTATTGTAAACCTTTATAATCTAAAGGTGAAAATTGATCTCCCACCATGGGAGACCTATCACCCTAACCCATGCTAGAATTGGCCCGATCGTAATGCCAGGTAAAACTCTCTTAAGAGATTTAACATTAATGCATTGTCGAGTTGGTTTCGAACCAGGACATATGGTTAAGTTGGAAGATATATTTGTCTCTTATTGTCTTATCCAATTGATCTCGGGCTGTATAAAAAAGGGTTAATAGGTTATTACTCCATACTAAGTGAGCGTGCTTTGCGTTCTAATTTTTTTTTGAAGATTCCCCCTTGCACTTTTAAAATCGGTTATTTTGTTTAATCGATTTAAAAAAGTATTTTTTTTTTTTCGGTTTTCACCACCAGTTGAATCTGGTTCGGGGGTCAGTTCTGGCATCAAGTGGTTCCAGCCCCCTCCCGATCGCAGTTGCGGGGGATCGAACCGTGGTCCTCCATACCAAGTTCAGCGCCAATCACCACCGAACCAACTAACGATTGGTAAAAAAGTATTGTTTTTTAAATCGGTTATTCTGTTTCAACCGAATTAAAAAGTGCAAATTCCTTGCACACACTTAGCATGAGGTAACAACCTATTAACCCTATAAAAAATAATTGGCAATTTAAATTTGTGATTTTTTTTATAATAGAGAATTTAGTGGCTTGAGATTAATTTTGAGGTGAATAATAGAGAATTTTCGAGTTTAAATCTCAATTTTATATATATTATGTAATATTTCTATTAACTGAGTTGATTTTTTCACTTTATATTTTACTCATTTTAGAGGAACATCAATATCTTTTTTTTCTTCTTCTTTTGGTCAAGTAGTTTAGTGACTAGAAATTCCACCCTTAAGATGGATTAAGAGGGATGATCGGAGTTCGAACTCCGACCCCTCTACATATATAATCCAAATCTATTATTTAAATAGTATGTAAGATGTTAACTTTTTTTAAACAACTATTACAATTTCTACATAATTTCTATGTATTTTGTTATAATATTCACAGTAAATTAAAAAAAATTAAAAGTTATTTCTAGAACTACAAAATAGGTTTGTCAAAAAACAGAATTACAAAATAGGTAGTTGGTGATATTTTAGTCCATCTTTAATTTTTCTTAAAAGATAAAATACCTTACCAAGGCATATATAAAACACAGACAATAATGTCTTATGAGCTTACCTCAGTTGACAAGACATTGCATTTGTAGACGGTCAGAGTTTAAATTTCAATCATCTCACTTAACTACCTTAAGGGTGAAATTTATAGTTACTAGCCTACTTGACCAGAAGAAAACACTTATAGGAACAATGTAATACGTAGAGGTTGAAATTCTCCACTTATTTATTTTAACGGGTTAAATTTTGTTTAGTCGACTACTTGACAAAAAAATAACATTTGTTAATTTATTTAAGTCAAAATAACACTTTGTTTTTCTTGTTTACAAAACTTCTGTAAGGGTCTTGCTATACTTTTTTCTTCTTCTTTTTTTTCTGCTTTCTTAGAGTATTAATTTCTCCAAATATTTGTGCTCTTTGAGGTCTAACTCTTTTCTATGTCGTTAGTGTTGTCAAATAGCGGTTAAATTGACGCTACAGAGCTATAGCATAGCGGAAATTGAACATTTTGTTATTGTTATTCGATATGCTATTTAGTATAAAGTGTTTTCTAATGGCTGCGATCTGCCTGTAGCATAGCGAAATTTAAACGAAACACTATTTTTTCGATCTGTAGTTGACAACATTTATCGGAATCAGTACGTTCTTGCCGTAACTTTAACTACGTGACGTAATTACATATATCATATCAATCATTCAACCAAACTAAATGGTTAAGATTGTTTCATTGTGTAAATCTGGGTTGTTCGATCTTAAATCAGCGACTTAGATCTGTTATAACGTGAAAAGTCTACGGCAGTGAATCCAAATCCACATTTATTTTGGTTGTTTTACATCATTATTGTTCATAATAATATTGTTTTCTCTCTTCCTTTTGACATTTATCATGCATAATAATATCTCTTATTTTGATTTTATTTTAAAAGATCGAATTTTTCCAGATCGATTCGTTTAATCTGCCGTTTTTGGCAGATCAAGTTGAAATTTAAGGTTTGGTACTTCAAGTTGGTGCGTCATGCCTAACTCATTTAAAAATTAGGGCCGGCGGGTCGACTTGCGGGTATTTTAGAAAACTTTTTAAAAAAAATTCTTGTATTGTTTTTTGGTACCAAAAAAGGGAATTTTGTATTTAATTAAGATGAGAAATAGAGAAAAGTGTTAAACTTCATAAGTGAGTCCAATCTATTTTTTCTTTTCTTTAGATTAAAAAAAGGGTTAAACTAAACCTCACATGTCTTGCTTTCATTTTCAATTCAATTTATTTTGAGATTTTTTTAATACTACATGAATTTTATGTTGGTCCTTGGTTTAATTTTTTTTTATACTAGTTTTATGTTGTTGGAATTTTATTAGGATTTTGTTTTATTTTGACATTGTATTGCTAAAGGATGTGGCGAATAAAAATCGAATTAACTAATAATGGTTTACTGGAAGCAATTTGGTTATAAGTTTAATTTTTAATTATTATTATTTACTATATTATTTGAGTTTATTAATCTATTAAATTGTTTTTTCTTATGCATTAGTGAAAATTATTTTTTATTTAAAACAAAATTGTAAGTCCTATAATAAAGCTATTTGTAAAAAATAATTGTTTGGCGAGCTGGTCTATTAACTGGCAACTCGTCATTAGTACATAGGGGGTACTTAATTTTTAAGTTCGAACTTTTAAGTTGGCTCGTTACATTCCACTTTTAGATGGACTTAAGCGGGATGTACCGGCCACTTTGCCACCCCTAATCATGTATAATAATAATAATATTATTATTATTATTATTATTATTATTATTATTATTATTATGTAGATGTGCTTTAGCATTTGAACAAGTTTTTTCTTTTATTTTTGCATAAACTGTTTAGTTTGCTTAAATTGTAAAGCAACATTATATATTTTTATTTTGTTTTTTATGTGCTTTGCAGATTGTTTTAGAGTTGATATCAAAATGGATCATTATTGTAATGCAATGGAGGAATGTCTTCATCATCGAAGCTTAATAAATATTATATTCTCTTGGACTTTAAAGGATCTTCTCAATGAGAATCTTTTCAAATACCAGGTTCTTTCTTCACTTTTCAATACTCTAGCATATATTTAACTTTTATGACATAATAGCCTATAGAGTTTATTTGGACACTCATGCCTCCACTTTTTATTCCCTTTTCATTTTATTAATTAATTAAAAAAAAGAAAAAAAAACTTTTGGTCATGCTCTTGTTATCATTTGTTTTTGTTTTATTATTAAGAAATTGCTTAGAAAGTGACATGTTATTTGTTAGAAGTTGGACCCTCAAGTCTCAACATTCCCTTCTGTGCTTCCGACAACATCTAAATTGTTAGATTAATACTCCCTCTAGTCTTATATATAAGAAAATGTTGATTTTTTTATTCATTGAAGAATTGATGTATCTAGACAATAATATAGTCTAAATACATCAATTTCACAATGAATCTAAAAAGTAAAATTTTTCTTATATATAAGACCGGAGGGAGTAACTCTCAATCAATCTAACAAATGAGATTTGGTTGGACAACACAGAAGATTTCATATTGTAGATCAATAAGTACTTAAATATTGTACTAGCTTTTTTTTGCATAGTGTCTTCAAATTTCTTCAAATTATCATAAATTTTCTTAACAATGTATAATCCTATCTAGAAAGAAAAGGACTCTATGTCTCACTAAATGCATATGAAAATTATGTTTTATTTTGCGCAGATACCGAAGATTCCAAGGACATTTTCGTCAACAAATGATTACATGAATTCATTCATGCCTGCATTGGTTGAGGAAACACACAATGATTTGTATTCCAGCTTTTTGAATGTTCCTCAAGCTTCGTTTTGCGAAATCAGGACAATGGACATATCCAAAGACTTCAACCGTCCTTACGACTTGTTCTATCAATTTACATTAAAGAACATTATTGAAGAAGTCTATGGTGTTGGAAATTATGAACCTGAGGCTGGTGATCTCATCGCATTCACAAATATTTGTCCGAGAAACACATATGACCTGAGCAGAATTGGAAGCTACTGTCATATTGGTTATATTTGTGGATCAAAAGATGGGTTGAACAATGAGTTTCTAGTACTGTTGTCGATGGAGATGCATAATAAATTTGATTCGAGGAGGAATAATGGTCAAAAACTTTATGCAGTTTTTCTCGTTAACATGACAACAAATATACGTATTTGGAATGCGTTGAGCTCGGAGAAGGAAGGATCCAACACAAATATAATTAAAAAATTGTTGCAGCCTTATTCAAGGGTAAGAATTTGCTAAATTGATTATTCATCGTAGGCTTAGTTCTGTCGATAAAATATTGTTATTCTGCATGAATACTATGAAAAATGTTTTTCTGCATTGGAATTGGTTTTTGAAACTTTCATGCATATTTGATAAGATGCTATTTGTGTTTATTTTCAATTCTTGTGAAATAGAACCTTCCTTTTGGTCTTAAATTCACAGTTCTTAGTTGCAGTTGCATCGTGATTCTTTGTGTTGTAGATAATCACACTTAAATTCTGTTGATGTGGCCTTATTTGCAGTAGCATTGCGTAGACATAAAAAATCTTGATGTCATTGTTTTGGTCGCATTCATGGGCTACTTTTAAATCCTGCTTATAATGTGCCCAATTTTAAAAACAGTACCAACGTCAAGGTTTTTTTTTTAATTTTTTCGCAACTGCAATTGTGGCTGCATCAACGGTATTTAATCGTAATTTTTTCAATATCAACTATTGCAATTGCAGCGCTGCAAATGCTACAAGCTCTATTGCTAACAAGATGTTTCATGTTTTCATTATGTGTTACAGATGGAAAAAAACTGTCATATTTGCTTGTCAAGAGAAAATTTCAGTCGATCCAATTCTCTAGTACAAAATATAATCAAAGCTCAAAATCTGAACAAATCTCAAGAAGATGCTGTTCTAAGTTGTCTTCATATGAACAAATGTCCTCACAATGATCCTGTTAAACTCATATGGGGTCCGCCGGGAACCGGCAAAACAAAAACAGTTGCTTCAATGCTATTTTGTCTCCTCAAGTTACATATCAGAACAGTGACATGTGGTCCAACAAACACTGCAGTGTTGGCCGTGGCATTGCGCCTTCACGCCATAGCTAAGGATTCACTTGAGCATGGTTCATATGGTCTTGGTGACATAGTGCTATTTGGAAATAGTAAAAGAATGAAAATAGATTCTTATAAGGGTCTTGGTGAAGTGTTTTTGGATAATAGAGTTGATGATTTGTCGAAATGTTTTTCTCCATTGACTGGATGGAAAAATAGCTTGGAATCAATGATCAAATTACTAAAGTATCCTCAAGAGCAATATGATTTGTATAAGAATAATGTGAATGAAGATGCTGTTTTATCCTTAGAAGAATTTGCTGAGGAAAATTATGGTCATGTGAAAAATGCATATTTTTCATTCAAGAAAGATTCTAAGAATGATTCTTCTATGACATTGGAAGAATTTGTGAAGAAGAAATATAGTTATATTGTTGAACAATATGACATATTTCAAGATGAACAACAAAAGTTAAATGTTGGTATGAGCATGGAACAGTTTATAAGAGAAAGATTTTGTTTCTTTGGAGGGAAATTGAAGTTATTCATGAAAATTTTGTGTACTCACTTACCAACATGTTTTCTACCAATTAAGGTGGCAATGAAAATTTTTAGATTTCTTGAGTTGCAAAAATCTCTTGAAATTTCCATGACTCAATCAAAACCAAAACAAGCTTTTCAAGATTGTGATGATGGAAAAGACATTTTTGAATGGTTTGGATGGTTAAGCTTAGAAAAAGAAGAGTTTCTTCACACACTTTGTTTTCTTTGTGAGACTATTAGTACTAAGCTTCTTAAAGTTACATCAAAATATGGAATATCACAACTTTGTTTGAAGAATGCATGCATTCTTTTTTGTACTGCTTCAACTTCATCTAAGCTTTACACTGAAGGAATGAAAGAAGTTGAGTTTTTGGTGATTGATGAAGCTGCTCAACTTAAAGAATGTGAATCAGCTATTCCATTGCAATTGCTTGGCCTCAAACGTTGCATTCTCATTGGTGATGAGAGACAACTTCCTGCAGTGGTTAAAAGCAAGGTATTTTCTGTCTAATATTTCTTTGAAAATTACTACTTTTGTACCTTTTTATAAGCACTTTTTACATATTAAGATACGTTGGTAGTATAATTAATGTGTATATGGCTATTATACGATCGAAAAAATTTCGGTCACTGGAATATTTTAGCGACTAATTTAGTGACCAAAATATTTCTAAGTCTTCACCGATTGATATTCCCAATTGGTCTCTTAACCGACCGCTTAATGAGCCTGTGACCATTGTTAGAAATGTTAGTCCAGATATTGTAAAGTGATCAACAATCTGTGACAAGAAAAAGATAATGTTTCTAACATGACATATAAAATGAGACAGATGTTAACTTTTTGGAACTATGATTATTCTTAATTATGGCTTATGAAGAGATTATGATTTGTTTTGTGTCAGATTGCTGACAAGGCTGAATTTGGAAGAAGCTTATTTGAGAGGCTAGTGATGTTGGGATACAAGAAGCATATGCTTAATCTTCAATATAGAATGCATCCATCCATAAGCAGATTTCCAAGTAAAGAGTTCTATGGTGGTCAACTTCCTGATGCCAACATTGTAAGAGAAATAACTTACAACAAACGTTTCCTTGAAGGAAAAATGTTTGGCCCTTACTCTTTCATTAACATATCTAAGGGAAAAGAGCAGTCTAATCTTGATCATAGTTTGAAGAATGTGATTGAAGCTGCTGCTATTTCAGAGATTATTGGAAGACTTAAAAATGGTTTGTTTTCTCTTTCTCTCTTATTTTAATATGTTTTTCAATCAAATTTTTAGCAATAGAGTACCATGATATAATATAGAGTAGTTTTGATTGACGTATGTGAATTTATCTACATGTGAGACTGTTCGAAAGAGCTTGTGGAAACATATTATGACTTGTTGATAAGCTATTTTCAACTTATTTGTTGAAGATTTATAGGGTAGTTTATGATCAACTTATAGCTTACATGTAAATAGTTTATGAAAAAATAGTTATATATAAGTACTTATATGATAAGTGCTTATGCGGCTTAATTAAGCTATTTATTCAAAATGCTTATATAATGTAATATTTTTTGTCAGAGTTTACTTTTCTGCCAGAGTTTGTTTTCATATAAGCTATTTTCATAAACTATCCTAGAGAACTTAAGTAAATAAGCCAAAACCAGCTAATAGACATGCCATAAGTTCTTTCTAACAGTCTCACAAGTACTTATACCAATAGATAAGCTCTAATAAACTCAATATGATATATATAACATACCATATACATTATGAAAATTTAATTTATTCTTGTGGCAGAGTTTGTGAGGACAAGGAATAAAGTTAGCATAGGAATCATATCTCCATACAAAGCTCAAGTTAAAGAAATCCAAGAGAAATTGAAGCAGTACATGCTTCCAGATCCTCTTTTCTCCATTAACGTTCGCTCTGTTGACGGATTTCAAGGTGGCGAAGAGGACATTATTATAATATCTTCTGTTAGATCCAACCTTGCTGGAAATGTTGGCTTTCTTTCCGATCAAAGAAGAGTCAATGTTTCAATCACCAGAGCTAGGTATGTTTTTATATATTATGTTGGTTCCATGTATGTGCTCTGGTCTCACCAGTTGTAATCTAGAATTCCGCAATTGGTAGGTTATATATAAATTCCGCTATAGATTCTCAATGAAATTGATTGTTCTCTTTTATCTTGATAGAAAATACTTATATATGTGCACATGTTGATATTAAAATTGATTTTATTTGTTGTAGACATTGTCTTTGGATAGTAGGAAATGCTACAACTTTAATGAACAGCAATTCTGTGTGGAGTAAGTTTGTTGTTGATGCTAAGAAAAGAAACTGTTTCCATAATGCTGAAGAAGACAATAAATTGGGTCAAGTTATTGAGGATGCTTTGTTTGAGTTTGAACTGCTTGATGATTCTGCATCAGCATTTAACAAACTAAGCATAAGGGGCATGTCAGAAACTTCTGCTTTGACTAGGTAAGTGAAGTTATTACATATGCTCATGTTAATTGTATCCATGATTGGCATTGGTAATTTGGTATTAAAAAGTGATATGATGTATAAACGGTTCAAAAAATGAATATACAATATCTTATTTTATAAGTCGATTTATTTATTTATTTATTTATATTGAGACTGATACTTCCCAGAAACTAATATTCTGCATTATTGTATTTATAGTAAACCATTGACATTTTGGAGACCGCGAACAAGTAATAATAATATATTGAAGAATGGAGACGGTATGCAGCAGCATTAAAACTCTCAAGAAGAATTTGCCGCCTATTTGAATCACACAAGACTTGAGAAATTAGTCTTTGCAGTTATGTGCAGAGGATACCTGAAGAATGAAGACATTGAAGCTCAAAGATACAATCATCTAGGTGTTTATTTTACATTTATCTACAAGCAACTGAAACATAGAATTCTTGTCATTCGAGATTGTATGGCTCATAGCATATGTTTGTGTTCCTTATTTTTTTGTCATTACAGATTGTATGGTTCATACCATGTTTGTGTTTATGCTCCTTATTTTATCCTTGAGATTGAAACTAAGTACCAAACTTTGAAATCATGAAATTTCTTGTGATTGAGAATATTGCCAATCAATTTTTTAAATTAACTCATGAAATTTCTGGTGATATGGGATTATTGCCAATTTATATTGAGACTTGGTGAAATAATTGGTAGATTGGTTGTCGAAATTGTAATTATTCATCAAAATATTTTTAAACTTTTACAAACTGGTAGTGTGATTTAAAGAAGATACACTTTAAAACGTGTTTACACAAATATTCAATAATATTCTTTCATTTTGTCATGACATATAATAGTCTGAGTATGAATTTAGAATTTATCAAAAAATAAAAAAAAACCAAATGAAGGAAGAAAAATTTGCATTTATATTTTAACCTCAACCTCAGCCATAATCTACTTTCTCTTTCTCTCTCGCAACAAAACATTCATTCTCTTTTTAAGTTTCTTCTTCGTTCGAAAATTTTACCCCCCAATCTCAACCTTGTCACATTCAAAAATTAAAATATAATGCACAATGCTGCTTCCTACAAAACCCCAAGGTCACTATAGGAAATCAGCAGAGACTAGGACAATCTGTTAAACCCTTCTAACAACCTATGGGTTTTAATCTAACGATATACGTTAGAGATTCCAGTCTGATGGATCTCTTTGTTCAATACAACTTATTTAGTAATTGTAATAATGTTGATATACAATAGTTTGAATTTGAATTTGAAATTTTCCATGTGTGAGAATTTATTTTTTTTGTTTTGAGCAATTTTCCATGTGTAAGTCAATTTTTACAATACAAATAGTATCTTCTAACAAACTTCGGTTATACTGTAATAGATCTTTTGATTATGTTATTAACTTATTATGAATACTCCTGTAATGTTATAGAACAAGTCGTGCGTAGGGTTAAATTTGTTGGACATTTCCATTGTTATGATTTCACAAAAAGAAGCTTGAAACACACTCATGAAGCTTGAGTATAGATCACTATGTGTTTCCTCAATCAATGCAGAAAATTGTAAAGCAACACTATATATTTTTATTGTATTTTTTATGTGCTTTGCAGATTGATTTAGAGTTGATATCAAAAGGGATCATTATTGTAATGCAATAGAAGAATGTCTTCATCATGAAGCTTAATAAATATTGTATTCTCTTGGACTTTCGAGGATCTTCTCAATGAGAATCTTTTCAAATACCAGGTTGTTTATTCACTTTTCAATACTCTAACATATATTTAACTTTTAGGACATAATAGCCTATAAAGTCTTTTTGGTCACTCATGCCTCTACTTTTTATTTCCTTTTTCATTTTGCTATTAATTAGTTGAAAAAAGAAAAAAGAAAAAAGAAGCTCATTTACTTTTGCTCTATCTTGTTATCATTTATGTTTTATTATGAGGAAAATATATTAAGAAAGTGCTTAGAAAGTGAAATTTTATTTGTTAGAAGTTGGACTCTCAACACGAGTAATGCTAATATCACACTCTTAAACATACACTTTTAAACACACCCTATAATATAGATCCACGTCACCCATTTTTCTCAACCCTTTCCCTGATAACCGGTTCTGCAGGTTGAAAAAGACAAAAAGACTTTCTTTTCTTTTTTTAATTTTTTTATTGGAAAAATTAAACTGTTGCATCTTCTTTCAATAGTCATTGAAAATCCTCCTAGATCTAGGTGGTTCGTTTTCTTTTACAAGGTTTTTTCATATAAGTATTGATTATTTTCATGGTGTTTTTTTTTTTCTTGACTCAGTATGTGTAATATGGTAGCAAGAGCAACTTCAGATCGGTGAGATCTCAGTTTCATCTTCACAGCCATTAAAAAAAGTTTCATCTTTCAACACAGAAGCATTTCACTCATTCACACTCAGTCATATGCTTAAAACACTTTTTAAGCAAAAGAAATTTCTGCCTTTTTAGTCTAGGTGTGGAGAAAATTTCTTCTATCTTCAAATCCAAAATCAAAATATCCAGAAACGGAGAACATTGAATCGAAAGGTGTAAGGGAGTTTAACAAAGACAACTTTTGGTTATAAGGGGTGAGTGTAAAAGACAAACGATTAAATTCCAAACAATAAAAAAGAAAAGAAAAAGAGTTACATCACTGCAAGAAAACAAGCATTTATTGGCCGCCAAATGGCAGCCACAAAGTGGCAAAAACGGCCACAAAGTTAAAAAAATCGCAAATTTTGTGGCGGTCATGAAGCGGCCAGAAAAATGCGCGGGCGAAAAACGCTCGCTAGACAGTAAAGTCGCCACCGGATTTTATTTATTCCCGAAGGAAAAGGAAAATATCGATAAAACCTTGAGAGAAATGAAAAGACGGTCATTGCAACCAAATTTCGGGTTCGGGAGTCGGTTATGCGAGGGGAAGGTATTAGCACCACACTCATCCGTTGTACTCAACGGGAACCTTCTTATTAGCTTAGGGTTTAAAAGTGTAATTTGATTTGTTTGCATGTTTTTATTAATTATTAAAATATTTACTAGAGGGGAAAAAAAAGTTTTTTATTATTGTGTTTAACGGTTGTTGGATCCCGCTCCTACGTATTCCCAAGTGCAATGGGAAATTCAAAGCTTACGTAGTTCTTTGGTAGAAAATATTTGTTTGTTGGTTGATTTTATTTATGAAAATTGTTTGGTCGCACTTGGGCGAAAAAAGTTTGTTTGATAAAAAGACGGACTCGCACTTGGGCGATGATATCCATTTAAGAAAAAAAATAAACGCACATGGGCGTGAAAAAGATTAAAGGTTTGGTGGGTTGAGTTTATTTAAATTTTATGTTTTGCAAAATAATATATTTTTGGTGTGGAAGACGAATAACCGATAGACAAAGCGCCCGCTAAGTCTCGACTATCCGAGAGACGAACGAATGTACATTCGTCGATCTCTTTTTTAATCCACGATTTTTTTAAAAAAAAGTAGTTGTTTTGCATGAATTAAATAAAAAGAGAATTTAATTGATATTTTTTGTATTTTTAGAATATGTGTTGTTTTTTGGTATTTTAGTTATTTTTTTGAAAAAAAGGGGAAAATTAAGTGTGTTCAAAAGTTATAAAAAAACATTTATTAAAAAGAGTTTGAAAATTTCTCGACGAGAGTCGAGGTTTATTAAAAAAGAAATATTTATGAAGACAAGTTTTTTTGAAGTTAGTTTTTTCTTTGACAAGACGATAAAAATGTAAAAATACGCGAGAATACATATATTTACAATAACGACGATACATACGACTAAACTATAAACAACTCACACACATGTATTTTTGAACTTTTTTATATTTGTGAAATAAAACTAAAAAAAAAAAAAACATATAGCATATTTTTGTATTTTTTATATGTGAAACATAAATAAATAAACATTGCGTAAATAATTACTAATATAACACACATTTTAAATATTTACACAAGCATACCATATAAAAATACTTCACAAATAAAATGAAAAATAAACGACTAAAAAGTAAACGAGCAAATAAAAATACGATGTATAACAAATAAAAATGCGCGAGGGAGGTGCAGACAGCACCCTCAGGGGGGTGCAAATAGCCACCTGGGCTAAAAAAGGGAAAATGGGCGTGCAGGAAGGCCCAAGGGGAAGGAAATGGGCTGAACCGGTCGGTTCAGCCAAACCAGTGGGTGAACCGAACCGGCTGGATGTATATATTCATATTTTTCGGTTTTTTATTCATTTTTGAAAAAAATATCTCTCTCTTCCTTCTCTCACCCGATCTCTCTCAAATCTCTCTCTGTTTAAGAAAACCCAGAAACCGGTGAGCTTATGAGCACCGGCGCGGTGGCCGGCCAGGCCAGACGGCGGCGGCCACCGCGCCGGAAAGTACAAACACCTCAAAATTCTAACGTTTTTTACAGAAACGTTCCTCTCACCCTTCTAAACATGAATCCGACCCCAAAAATTTAAAAAGCTTACCCAAATTGTATAGATCGGACATTGAAGGTTCGAGAAAAAAATATTTTTGTGTTTCTGTTCGTTCTCAGTCTCCTTCTTCTCTCTCTCGTCTGTTCTGTTCTTCTTCTTCTTCTTCTATTCTTTTTTTTTTTTGTTTTCTGTTACGTGTGTTTGTGTGTGTGAGTTTTTGTGACTGTTTGTTTTTTTTTGGGTTTGTGTTGATGTTGTTGATGATTTAGTGAGATTGTTGAAAGTTACTGAGTTTTGGTTTCAATCATTCTGATGAAAAATAAAATAAAATTATGTTGGAACAAAATTATGATTTTGTATCTCCTTAATTGATTTTGATGATAACAATGTATTTAAGGTTAAATTGGAATACTAATAATTTAATTCAGTGTGCAGGATTAAAAGTTAAAATTTGCGTACTAAAGAACCTTAGAATTTCTGAAGGAATTACTTCTGAGCTCACCAGATCTGAAGCAAGTGAAACTCTGAAGTTATTATCTGAACCTTAGAATTTCTGAAGGAATTACTTCTGAGCTCACCAGATCTGAAGCAAGTAATTCTGAGCCTGTGAAACTCTGAAGTTATTATCTGAACCTTAGAATTTCTGAAGGAATTACTTCTGAGCTCACCAGATCTGAAACAAGTAAATCTGAGCCTATCAAAATCTGAAGAACATCTGAGCTCACCAGATCTGAAACAAGTAATTCTGAGCCTATCAAAATCTGAAGAACATCTGAGCTCACCAGATCTGAAACAAGTAATTCTGAGCCTATCAAAATCTGAAGAACATCTGAGCTCACCAGATCTGAAACAAGTAATTCTGAGCCTATCAAAATCTGAAGAACATCTGAGCTCACCAGATCTGAAACAAGTAATTCTGAGCCTATCAAAATCTGAAGGCTCGTCAGATATAAGTGTTAAGCTACATTTGAGAGTACAATTTTATTGAAGACTGTGCCTGACTAAGTCCAAACGCAGAAACCAAGAATGAAAAGGTTTGACCATGGAAAGGTCCTTTTCAAGTCAGGCTTCAGAAACGATTATTTCCTTATTTGGCTTTCACCAAGGTTCAAATATCAAAAGCCAAAAGGAATCTCTCATTTTGTAGTAAACGTTAAGCTCCTAAGCTACTGCAAATCAGAACAGCTAATAAGCTCACTGATCTATACAAAGGAGCGTCTCAATTCTTCAAACGGCTATAATCTTCAACGTTCATTTTATCATCTATAAAAGGAAGAAGATTTGTGAAGAAATGGGAATCAAGACTTAAGCTTCTGAACGTGCTGAAACTCTGTCAAATTCTGAAGCTATCAAACACTTAGAAACTTTGTGATAATTTTCTAAGTTAGTCTTGTAACTGCGTTGTATTTTGTAAACACCTCTGATTGTATATCAAGTGTTAATCTCTTATCTTTATTAACATTAAAACCAGTTTGAAGTCTCTTGCTTTGTGCTTGAGCATTAGAAGTCTCTTGCTTTGTGCTTGAGCATTGGAAGTCTCTTGCTTTGTGCTTGAGCATTGGAAGTCTCTTGCTTTGTGCTTGAGCATTGGAAGTCTCTTGCTTTGTGCTTGAGCATTGGAAGTCTCTTGCTTTGTGCTTGAGCAGTTAGAAGTCTCTTGCTTTGTGCTTGAGCAGTTTGAAGTCTCTTGCTTAGTGCTTGAGCATTTGTAATCTGAGTGATTATAGTGAAATCTCTTGTGAAGGACAAGAGGACTGGACTACTCCTGTTAGTGGGAGGAACCAGTATAAAAATTCTGAGCATCTCTCTCTAAACCCTATCCTCATATATTGTGTGTGTTATACCTTATCCGCTGCAATTTGTTTTAACTTAGAAAAAGTCTCACACAATTCAACCCCCCCCCCCCTTCTTGTGTGTTTTTCAACCTTCAAATTAGGGTTTGTGAATTGGGTTTGGGGCTGCGGCTGTGTTGTGATGTTTAGGTTTTTTTTATGATGGATTCTCTGTGAAAATTGGCTCTTGTGTTTTTTGTGATGGGAAAATCGTGTCTGTTCCTCTTTCTTCTGATGTTGGTCTTGATTATATTCACAAAACAATTTTCTCTTTGTCCTGTGGCATTGAATGATTATCAGTGGAGGCTATTGGGACTAAAAAAAATAACTCTGATCAAGAAATCCCTCTGTTCTATGTTGGTTTTCCTCTGTTCAATGTTGTTTTAGGCAGACAAAAACTGAAAAGAAAACAAACCCAGGGGGGCGCCTCTGCCTCACTACACATGGACAGATCTTGGACATTTTTTTTGGACAAAAAGGACAATGACAAGACAAAACAAATAAAATGAAAATAATATATATATATATATATATATATATAAAATACGAAAATAACAAAAATAGTAAACAAATAATAATAATAATAATAATCTCAAAATTAATTTGGAAAAGGAGGTGAGAAGATGCAGCCCACGTGCTGCATCCTTCATTTATATTTTTTTTTACTTTTTACTTTTTTTTTTTGTTTTGTTTAGTAATAATAATTAATAGTAATGATAATGGAAATAAATGATGGTAAATGATAATAATGATAAATGAATGAAATAATAAAGGAAAGAAAATAATAGTAGTAATTAAATATTAAATACTTAATATTTTTTGGGATTTTTCAATGATATGATTAAAAATTAAATTCACATATTTTTTTGAATTTTATGAAGAAAATAAAAAGGGAATGAAATTATACACAATAATAACTAAACATTATAAAATATTTTTGATAAAAAGTTTTTTGTTAATTTTTTTTTAAGAAAATTAAAACAAACCAAATTGAATGTGAGGAAAAGAAAGTCGGGATAAAATTGGGGTACTACAGGCCATAAGCGGCCGGAAAAACAGTGGCCGCAAACACTTAGCGGCGGTCAAAGCGGCCACAAAATTCAGACGCAACTGACAGGCCTGCAACATATTTAGCGGCGGCTTTGGCCGACGCTAAATGTGACGTAACAGCAAAAAATTCCAGAATATTTAGCGGCGGCTATGGCCGTCGCAAATTTTAATATTATTTTATAAAAAAAAAAAGGAAAAAACGTGTTTTTTTTTTTTTTTTTTTAACTAGGAGAATGAAAAACATATTTTAATTAATATTATTATTATTATTATTAATTTTTTTGTTTGATGGGAGAGTAGTTGTCACAATTTTAATGATATTGGTGTTGTTGAATTTGATGATATTGGTGTTGTTGTTGTTGTTAAGAATGAATTTTTAATTGAAGAATGAAAGAGAGTGATGGTGTTAGTGGTGATAATATTGGTGTTGTTAAAAATTTGATGATATTATTGTTGTTGTTGTTAAGAATGAGAGAAGAGAAAAAGAAATGAGGATGAAAGAGATAAGAGTGGGAGAAGAGAAAAAAAAATGAGGGGAAGGAAATAAGAATGGAAGAAGAGGAAAAAAAAATGAGGGGAATAAGATAAGAATGAGAGAAGAAAAAGAAATGAAGGTGAAGGATAGAAAAAAAAAATAAATGAAGGGAAGTAGATAAGAATGAGAGAAAAGAAACGAGTGTTAAGAAAAAAATCTTGATTTTTTTTTTTTAAAATCGTGCTACTTTGCGGCTGCTTAAGCCGCCACTAATTTTCCCGCATTTTTTTTGAATTATTTAATATTTTGCAGCGGCTTAAGCCGCCACTAAGTTTCCCGCTTTTTTTTTTTTGAATTATTTAATATTTTGTGGCGGCTTAAGCCGCCACTAATTTTCCCGTTTTTTTTTTGAAACCTGTAATATTTTGCGACGGCCATGGCCGCCGCTAAGTGGCAAAAATCTTTTTTTTTTTTTTTTTTTTTTTTTTTTTTTTTTTTTTTTCATTTTTTGGCCTTTTTACTTTATTTTGTGGCGGCTTTGGCGGCCTCAAACTTACTGGTTGCCAAAGCGGCCAGTAAATTTATATTGAATTGGCCACTAAAATGATGTTTTCTTGTGCATCTGTATCCGGTAACCAAACAAAATTATTAAAAAATGAGATGATGTGGCTTCACATCATAGGGTGTGTTTAAAAGAGTGTGTTTAAAGGTGTGTCCTTAGCATTACTCCTCTCAACATTCCCATAATCTAACATATGAGATTTGGTTGGAAGACACAGAGGATTTCATATTGTAGATAAATAAGTACTTAAATATTACAAGCTTCTTTTTTTTGCATAGTGTCTTCATTTTTCTGGTGTAACATGTCACATATATTTGTAGTACTCAAATTTATTCAAAATAGTATCGTAAAATTTCTTAACAATGTATAATCCTAGCTAGAAAGAAAAGGTATCTTGAAATTCTGTTTAATTTTGCACATGTACCGAAGAGTCCGAGGACATTTTCGTCAACAAATGATTACATGAATTCATTTATGTCTGCATTGGTTGAGGAAACACACAGTGATTTGTATTCCAGCTTTTTGAGTGTTCCTCAAGCTTTGTTTTGCGAAATCAGGACAATGGACATATCCAAAGACTTCAACTGTCCTTACGACTTGTTCTATCAATTTACATTGAAGAACATTACTGAAGAAGTCTATGGTGTTGGAAATTATGAACCTGAGGCTGGTGATCTCATCACATTCACAAATATTTGTCCGAGAAACACATATGACTTGGGCAAGATTGGAAACTACTGTCATATAGGTTATATTTGTGGATCAAAAGATGAGTTTAACGATGAGTTTCCTGTACTGTTGTCGATAGAGATACATAATAACTTTGATTCGAGGAGGAACAATGCTTAGAAACTTTATGCAGTTTTTCTCGTTAACATGACAACAAGTATTCATATTTGGAATGCGCTGAACTCGGAGATGGAAGGATCCAACATGAATATAATTAAAAAAGTGTTGCAATCTTATTCAAGGGTAAGCAATACTTTTTTTTAATGATATTCATGTTGGATCCTTCCATCTCAGAATTCAAGGCTTTCCAAATACGAAAATTAGCGGTCATGTTAACGAGATAAACTGCATAAAGTTTCTGGACATTATTCCTCTTCAAATCGAAGTTATTATGCATCTCCATCAACAACAGTACAGGAAACTTGTCATTAAATTCATCTTTTGATCCACAAATATGACCTATATGACAGTAACTTTCAATCCCGCTTAAGTAATACACGTTTCTTGGACGAATATTTGTAATGCAATGAGATCACCAACCTTAGGTTCATATTTTCCTACACCATAGACTTCATCAATAACGTTGTTCAATGTAATGTTATAGTACAAGTCATACATAGGGTTAAATTCCTTGGACATTTCCATTGTTCTGATTTCATAAAAAGAAGCTCGAGGCACACTCATCAAGCTTGAGTATAGATCACTAGATATGTCTTTTATCAATCAATAGAGGAAAGAATGAATACATGTATCCTTTTGTGAACAAGAATGTCTGTGGAATCCAGTGTAGTCAGAATCGCGATCTGGTGCGTGAGATCGGTCATAATCGCGATCTTGCAACCCTCCTCTGTGGCGGAATATGGCCGGAATCGCCGTGACAACGCGCATGAATCGCTGAAATTGCTGTTTCCTTACGATTCTCTTCCTTTCTAGATTTTTCGGGTTCGCGGGTAGGGTTTCGACCCGGAATATGGATGTTCGTGGCCCGTTTCAGGAACCCGCGTTTTTTGCTCTTTTCCCTTGAAAACTGAAACGTTTCTTTCCTTATTTCTTTCCTTTTGCAGTCTGCCAACTAATTAGTAATTAAAACAATTAATTGTTTCAAATATTACCAATTTAGATTCATAATTTGTGTAACTTCCCAATACATATCCATCATTTGTGGAACCTACTAGAATTACTTCCTCACAGACCTCACTCTTCTGTCACACGTTAAATACATGCGTTCTGTTTAGATGTTGTTAGGATTGTTTTTGGTGTCATATGCTACTGTTTTGGGAGGGGTTTTATGATTGTTTTAGGTGTCATATGCTACTCTTTTAATGTTTGATGTCTTTTGAGTCATTTTCTATGAATATTATGATCCTAAATTTCAAGTTTTTAAAGATATTTTAGTGTTATATTTGAAGTTATTTTCCTACTAAATTATGTTGCTTCATATGCATATTATTAATCTATAAGCAATATATATAAATTTCTAAATTTGGTAGGATCTTACGATCCGTGTTACGATCCCCGGATTCACGATCTTGTAACCCATTAGCCCTATAGTTTTACACGGGTCGGGCTTTCAAAAAAAATTGATCGGTCCAGTCTCTCGGGCCTATATTTTTAATGGGCCGTCATGGGTTGGCCCCACGGGATTTTGGGCCGGCTCCTTAAAGAGTTAAAATAAATATTTTTTAAAAAATTCTAAAAATAGTTTTAGCTAAAAATAAGGAGTTTTAGTTATCATTAAATCTTTAGATAATTAAGTAACAAAAGATGAGATTTGTTAGTTAGGAGATAATTATTAAACCAAATTTGTTTTTTTTAAGATTAAACCAAGTTTGTTATGATTATATTTCTTTGAAAAAAAACTAATAACAACTTAATCAATCATTATAAATAGAAAAGTATAAAAAAGAAATTAATCAAATTATAATTATTACCATTGAGTTTATTTTGTAAAAAAAAATTGTCAAAAAAAAGAAAAGAAAGTTTGTCGGGTTGGTCCATCGGGCCATGTAGGCCTTTGCTTATCGGGCCGGGCTTAACAGGCCGGCCCACTAAAGCCCCTTTATATGTCATGGCTCCCGGGCCGGCCCCTTTTGACAGCTCTACGTAGGATCTCGACTCTAGCTACCTTGGTGGAATCTTCGATACCTATGCAAAAATGAGATTCATTTCAAGCGCTACCTTGGTGGACTCTGGCTACCTTTACTGAGATAGTGAAACTTCATGATTTTGTTTCGAAGAAATTTGAGTACTAGAAATATATTTGCCATTTCACAAAAGAAAAATGATAAGACAAAAAAAATTATATATAGTAAAAAAAGTACTTATGAAAAGATGTAATGGCTTCACTTACCTACAGAAAGTAGTTCTTTCTGGCATGTCCCTTATGCATAGTTTATTAAATGCTAATGCGGAAGCATCTAGCAGTTCAAACTCAAAGCATGCATCATCAATAACTTGATCCAATTTCTTATCCTCATCAGCAGCATTATGAAAGCAATTTCTTTCCTTAGCATCAAGAACAATATTTCTCCACACAGAGTTACTATTAAGCTACACTTGAGAATACAATTTTATTGAAGACTGTGCCTGATTAAGTCCAAACGTAGAAACCAAGAATGAAAAGGTTTGACCATGGAAATGTCCTTTTCAAGTCAGGCTTCAGAAACGAATATTTCCTTATTTAGCTTACACCAAGGTTCAAATATCAAAAGCCAAAAGGAATCTCTCATTTTGTAGTAAACGTTAAACTCCTAAGCATCTGCAAATCAGAACAGCTAATAAGCTCACTGATCAATACAAAGGAGCGTCTCAATTCTTCAAACGGCTATAATCTTCAACGTTCACTTTTTCACCTATAAAAGGAAGAAGATTTGTGAAGAATTCGTATCAAGACTTAAGCTTCTGAACGTGCTGAACCTCTGTCAAATTCTAAAGCTATCAAACACTTAGAAACTTTGTGATAATTTTCTAAGTTAAGTCTTGTAACTGTGTTGTATTTTGTAAACACCTCTGATTGTATATCAAGTCTTAATCTCATATCTTTATTATTATTAAACTTGTGTGAAGTCTCTTGCTTTGTGCTTGAGCATTGGAAGTCTCTTGCATTGTGCTTGAGCATTGGAAGTCTCTTGCTTTGTGCTTGAGCGTTGGAAGTCTCTTGCTTTGTGCTTGAGCATTTGTAATCTGAGTAATTATAGTGAAATCTCTTGTGAAGGACAAGAGGACTGGACTACTCCTGTTAGTGGGAGGAACCAGTATAAAAATTCTGAGCATTTCTCTATCCCTATCCTCATATATATTGTGTGTGTTACAACTTATCCGCTGTATTTGTTTTAACTTAGAAAAGTCTTAACACAATTCAACCCCCCCTTCTTGTATGTTTTTCAACCTTCAATTGGCATCAGAGCTCCGGTCTGTTGCTCTTCACTTAACAGTGAAACAGTAAAAGATCTAGGGGTACTTAGTTGAAAAACATGTCTGGTGTTACCTCTCCTTCTGCTTCCTCTGGACCTGATCACTCTGCTGTTCCACCTCCTCACAACTATGATAGGGAAAGGAACAGTGATAATCACAGAGACAAACCACCTAACTTCAACAGTGATCCTACTACTTTTCCTTTATGGAAAACCAAGATGTATAGTTACATCATTGGGACTGATGATGAGTTATGGGATATCATTGAAGATGGTATACATTTTGAACACATGGATGATGAAGGTATCGTAAGAAATACCTACAGAAAGTTCTTTGATACTGAAAAGAAGAAACAGTATAAGAAGCATCATACTGTTAAGAATATGCTTATTGGTGCAATATCTCATGCTGAGTATTTAAAAATATCCAACAAGTCATGTGCCAAAACTATCTGGGACTCTCTATGTTCCACCTATGAAGGAAATAAGCAAGTCAAAGAAGCTAAGGCAAACTTATTAGTTCATCAATATGAGCTGTTCAGAATGAAGGAAGATGAAGATATTGAAACCATGTATTCAAGGTTTCAAACCCTTGTCTCTGGTCTTCAAGTTCTGAAGAAAAGCTACACTGCATCTGATCACGTGAAGAAAATTCTGAGGAGCTTACCTTCCAAATGGAGACCAAAAGTTACAGCTTTTCAGGAATCCAAGGATTTGGACAATGTGACTCTTGAAGATTTAATAAGCTCACTCAGAAGTCATGAGCTAGAAC
The DNA here is from genome assembly GCA_954870985.1 of Trifolium fragiferum. Classification (NCBI taxonomy): domain Eukaryota; kingdom Viridiplantae; phylum Streptophyta; class Magnoliopsida; order Fabales; family Fabaceae; genus Trifolium; species Trifolium fragiferum. The sequence continues at coordinate 20,350,325 of OX940789.1, forward strand.
TTATGTCAGATGAACCTGTCAAGAAGATGAAGTCCTTGGCTCTAAGCTCTGTTCAGACTTCCTCAAAAGCTGCAAAGATCAAAGTGTCTGAACAAGAGGAAGAAACTTCTGATGATATGATGGATGAAAATTCTGAGAATGAAGAAATGGCACTAATGGTTAGAAGATTTCAGAAATGGAACAAGAAATACAAAAGGTTTCCAAACAAAGGAAACAACTCAAGAAGTTCCTTTTCAAAGGACAAAAAGGAAGAACTGAACAAGTGCTATAACTGCAAGAAATCTGGACACTTCATTGCTGACTGTCCAGAAATGTCATCCAAGGACAAAGGAAAGAATAAGAGCTTTGGGAAAGAAAAGTACAAAGAAAAGGTAAGGAAGAGTTTGTTAGCCACTTGGGAGACCATTGAGAATGACTCTGAAGGAGAAGATGATGAAGAAGGCAATCTGGCTTTAATGGCAAGAACTTCTGAAGGTAACAACTCTGATAGAGATTCTGAAGATGACTCAGATGATGAAAATGAGGTATACTCTAACATGACTAAATCTGAATTAATTGATTCTCTTAAGATTGCTGTGAAACATTACACTCGTATGGTAGGTCAACACAAAATTCTGAAGAATGTTCATGAATCATTGAAAAAGGATGCCAAGATTCTTTATGATGAAAATGAATCGTTAAACATTCGTATTTGTCATGTTGAATCTAACTATGTCTTGGCAGACAAGCTCAATGATGATCATGAAGATGCTCTTCACGAATTTATTCGTTGTACCTTCAATAGGAGTAAAATGGCTTCCATGATTTATCATATGACTCGTAACTATGGTGAAGGCATTGGTTATTCTCGGTTTAAGAACTGGGATAAACCTCTGAAATCATATAGTGAGGATGATACTCCACCTGAATTATTCTCTACCTTTGTTAAAAGTGGTACACTCGATCTGAAGGCATCCAACTCTGAAGGAGGTTCTGAACCTGAACCCAAAGACTCAGAAGTTCCAAGTTCTTCTGAACCTAAAATTTATGAGTCCAAAAGTTCTCAAGTTAAGGCTCAGAAGTCATCTGAACCTCTGAGAAATCAAGGCAAAGTTACTTCAGATCCTTGCTTGACCTTTGGAACTGTGATATACTCCAGATCAAAATCCAAGAATCAAATTAAGCCTAAACATTCTTGTCAAAGCTTAATTAATTGTAGATCTTGTGTTGATCATAGAAAACAAAGAAGGAATACTATTCAGAAGACTAACTCTAAAGGACCCATCAGAATATGGGTACCAAAATCTGAAATAGTGTTTGCTTCAGATGCACATGCAAGGAAAGGTAAAACAGCAGCCCTGGTACCTGGACAGTGGTTGCTCACGACATATGACGGGAGAAAAGCATATGTTCCAAACCCTAACTCTGAAAGAGGGAGGCTCTGTGGGGTTTGGAGGAAAACAAAAAGGGAAGATCATTGGTACATGTACAGTTGGTAATTCCTCCCTTTCCATTAAAGATGTTTGGTTAGTTGATGGACTTAAACATAATCTATTGAGCATTAGTCAATTTTGTGACAATGGATGTATTGTTACATTTGATAAGAAATCATGTATTGTATCAAAAGACTCTGACAAATCTGTAGTATTCAAAGGAATGAGAGTTGGCAATGTTTATAAAGTAAACTTTTCTGATTTGGTTGACCAAAAGATTATATGTCTTTTGTCTCTGAGTGATGAGAAATGGTTATGGCACAAGCGTCTTGGTCATGCTAACTGGAGGTTGATCTCTAAGCTTAGCAAACAAAAGCTTGTTAGTGGTTTGCCTGACATTGATTATCACTCAGATGCACTCTGTGGCTCATGTCAAAAAGGAAAATTTGCTAAGACTTCCTTCAAGTCTAAAAACATTGTCTCTACTTCCAGACCCTTAGAATTGCTTCACATTGATCTGTTTGGTCCTGTTTCGACAGCCTCTATCAATGGTAAGAAATATGGATTGGTCATGGTTGATGATTTCAGTAGATGGACTTGGGTGAAATTCCTACGTTCTAAGAGTGAAGCATTTGTGGTGTTCAGTGACTTCTGCATACAAATACAAAGTGAAAAGGATCTTCGGATTCTGAAGGTTAGAAGCGACCATGGGGGAGAGTTCGAAAATGACTCTTTCGAATCTTTCTGCTCAGAGCATGGAGTAATCCATGAATTCTCTTCTCCTAGAACACCACAGCAGAATGGTGTTGTAGAAAGAAAGAATAGATCTTTGCAAGAAATGGCTCGTACCATGATGCTTGAGTCTAACCTAGCTAAGTTCTTGTGGGCAGAAGCCGTGAGTACTGCTTGCTATGTTCAGAATAGAATCTACATCAGACCTATTCTAAACAAAACTGCTTATGAACTGTTCAAAGGAAGAAAACCCAATATTTCTTATTTTCATCAGTTTGGATGTACTTGTTATATTCTAGACAACAAGGTCTATCGAAAGAAATTTGATGCTAGAGCTTATAAGGGTATCTTTATAGGCTACTCTGAACGCTCAAAAGCATACAGATTGTATAATTCTGAAACTCACACAGTTGAAGAATCTATACATGTTAGATTTGATGATAAAGAGCCTGACGATAAAATGTCAGAGCAAGCTGAGACTTTTGCAGAGTTTCAAGTTTCCTCAAATTCTGAGTGTGAAGATCTCTCCATTGTTGTATATCCATCTGAGACTCAAAATGAAGATATCTCTGAAGGCCTTGAATCTGAAGACCCTTCAGAAACTGAACCCTCTCAGACACCTGCTCCACCTAAGAGTAAATTCAAGTATAGATCATCTCATCCTGAAGAGCTATTTGTTGGTAACAAGGATAGCCCAAGAAAGACCAGATCTGCTTTCAAAGAGGATGAATCCTTAGTTGGGTTAATTTCATTAATTGAACCCACAAACATAGAAGAAGCACTCTCAGATGATGGGTGGATTGTTGCAATGCAAGAAGAACTCAATCAATTTGAAAGAAATGACGTTTGGGATCTGGTACCAAAACCCAAACACAAGAACATTATTAGAACAAAATGGGTATTCAGAAACAAGTCAAATGAAAAGGGAGAAGTTGTTAGAAACAAAGCTAGACTGGTTGCACAAGGTTATAGTCAGCAAGAAGGCATAGATTTCACTGAAACCTTTGCACCAGTAGCAAGACTTGAAGCAATAAGACTTCTCTTGTCCTATGCAGTTAATCATAACATCACTCTATTTCAAATGGATGTAAAAAGTGCATTTCTGAATGGAGTAATTTCTGAAGAGGTCTATGTCAAACAACCTCCTGGCTTTGAAGATATAAAGTGTCCTGATCATGTTTACAAATTGAAGAAATCTCTGTATGGTTTGAAACAAGCTCCAAGAGCTTGGTATGAGAGGTTAAGTATATTTCTTCTAGAAAACAGTTTTGAAAAAGGACATGTTGATAACACTCTTTTTAGAAAAACCTTAAAAACTGATATCTTAATTGTTCAAATTTATGTTGATGATATTATCTTTGGTTCAACTAATGCTTCTCTTTGCAAGAGTTTCTCTAAGCTTATGCAGGATGAATTTGAAATGAGTATGATGGGAGAACTAACATTCTTTTTGGGAATTCAAATTAATCAAAGAAAAGAAGGAGTATATGTGCATCAAACCAAATACACAAAGGATTTACTGAAGAAATTTGGTCTTGAAGATTGCAAACCAATGTCAACTCCTATGCATCCCTCTAGCAGTCTTCTGAAGGAAGAATCTGAAGGCAAAGTAGATCAGAAATTATATAGAGGTATGATTGGTTCCCTCCTTTATCTCACTGCTTCTAGACCAGATATCTTGTTCAGTGTATGCTTGTGTGCTAGATTTCAATCAGATCCTAGAGAGTCTCATTTAACTGCTGTTAAGAGAATCTTTAGATATCTGAAAGGAACCACTAATCTTGGATTACTTTATAAGAAATCCTTAGATTATCAGCTTATTGGATTCTGTGATGCTGACTATGCTGGTGATAAAATTGAAAGGAAGTCCACTAGTGGAAACTGTCAATTTCTAGGTGAAAACCTTATATCATGGGCTAGTAAGAGACAAGCAACTATTGCTCTATCTACAGCAGAAGCAGAGTACATCTCAGCTGCTAAGTGTTGCACTCAATTGCTCTGGATGAAACATCAGCTGGAGGATTATCAGATAAGGATAAGTAGTATACCACTTCTCTGTGATAATACTGCTGCTATCTGTTTGTCTAAGAATCCTATTTTGCATTCAAGAGCTAAACACATTGAGATCAAGCATCACTTCATTAGAGATTATGTTCAGAAGGGAGTAATTGAGATTCAATTCATTGATACTGAGCATCAATGGGCTGATATCTTTACCAAACCTCTTGCTATTGATCGTTTCGATTTTATCAAGAAAAATCTGAACATGGTTTTTATTTCTGAATGATGTTTCTGAATGCTGTTAACTCTGAATGAATAAATTAGTTCTGAAGGGCCTCAGAAGTTTGGACGGCTCAGAAACTATTATATAGGTTCTGAAGCACTCTCTGATCTGAAGCAATCAGAATTATTTATTATTAAATATGATCTCTTGTGACTCAGATACCTACTCTAAGTGTTAGTTGACTGCTCAGTTTCTCTAACTGACAGCTGGCTTCTGAAAACACTACTTATCTGTGTAACTTCCCATCATGTCTAGTAACCGCTGGGTAATGGAGGAGAGCTAATGATGATTTTATTAAAAGTAACTGCCACGCCCCCATTACGTCACTATCTTGTTTCCCCCAATATTTTGAAACTTACACTATAATCACTTATCACACACTAGTCACTATCACTTCTCACGTTTTCAACTTCCTCTTTCAAAATTTTCATCTCTCTTTCTCTCAAAATTCTTTTCTATCTTCCTCAATCGTCAACTTCAATGGCTTCTTCATCTAAAGCTACTATCATTCCTAACCTTATTGAATCTCAAGAAGATGTCTCCAGAAATCCTGAACCTTCATCTGTTCGCTTTGAGCAATTAGAGCTAGTTGTAGAAAGTCCAATTGACTTTGAATCGTTTAGGGTAAACGATTTGGAACTAAGAAGTTACTTTGAGAATCAAGGATGGACGAACTACTTTGATATGCTGAACGGTGTCGTTTATCCAAATTTAGTCAAGGAATTTTGGGTTGGCGCGGAAGTGTTTACTAAAGAAAAGGCTAAAGCGGAATTGGAAAGGGCCATTGCCAAGAATCCAGAAGTTAACAAGAACAAGTCTTGTGAGGAATTAGGTTTGAAACCTTACATTGGTCCTGAAATTCGTTCAACAATTCTCGGTGTACCTGTGTCAATCACAAGAAAACACTTTGCTGAACTCCTTCAGATTCCTAATGAAGGATTCTTTCAAGTTGATACTGACAAACCTCCACCCCTAACCAAGCATAAAGCTGAGATTAAAGATACTTTATATGAGGATCCCACTCATATGGGAAGAACTTCTGGGCTGTTTAAAGTTGCAAAGCTTCTGCACAAAATTCTTCTCTCTACCATCATTCCAAGGGTTGGTGGAACTGATCAGATTTCGTGGGATCAAAGGCATTTGCTTCTCTTCTTAGTAAAAGGTACTAAGTTAAATTTACCAGCTTATCTCTTCCACTATCTCTGTACCTATATCAGAAACACTACAGAGAAATCTAAGCACTGGGTTGCTTATCCAAGATTGCTCTCTGAGCTCTTTTACCAATGGCGTTTGGTGGATAAGTTGAGGGAAGTTGGAGCTGAGGATACCACTGTTGAGTTAAGGACTCCCTTCCTTTCTGCTGAAAATCTGTGCAATGTGCACAAGATCTCTAAGGATAATCTGAAGTATCCTCAATCTCCTACCAAGAGAAGGGTAACATCCCTCAGAGATGATGTTCACCCTGTGTATAAGAATGAGCCAATGGATGTTATTGCTCATTACACTGCTGCTAGAAGGGAAGAAGGTGTTTATCTTACCCTTGATGATTTACAGTCTGAACCTGAGGATGACTATGTGGTCAAGAAAAGAAAGAGGACAACAAAGAAGAAGAATTCTGAGGTTGCTGAAGCCCCAGAAAAGAAGAGGGTTAAGAAGGAAAAGAAGGTGAAGACCAAGAAGGTCTCTGAAGCTACTGCCAAATCTGAACGGGTACCTCAGCGCACTGAAGAGCCTTTTGTGGCACATGTTGACAGCGATTCAGATACAGAAGATGATGTGCCTCTGAGCCGCACTATCAGAATCAGGAAACCAGTTCAGATATCTACTTCAGGTATTCCTTCAACTTCTGTAAATACTGTTCTTAATGCTGCACAAACTGTCAACCCCTTATCTGAACAAACTCAACCTCCTCCCCAATTCACTGAAACCATATTTGAACAACCTCCACCTCAAACTAATCCCACTCAATATCCACCTCATCTTTCCACACATCCTACCATTGATCACCCATCTGTTGATGAATCTCAACCCATCAATATGATGCTGCCTGGTAGTAGCCAAATATTTCCAGCATTTCCCATTGTTGATGAATCCCCCACAGTCTCTGAGCTTGAAAGAGCTGTGGATCATGTACAAGAATCCATCATCTCTGTTGCATCTAAGAGAAATGAAACTCTTCATGAACTTCACTCCAAAATGCAACAACTCCATGATCTTCAACAACAAGAAACTCAACAACAACAACACCACCCACAATCACCATCTCCACACTCCACAGACACTCTCCAACACCTTGAACAACATCTTCATGGTGATCTTGTATACACTGTTTCATCACCTCAGCAATCACCCATTCACACTGCTTCCACCTCTGCACCTGCCATTATTGCTGAAACCATTCCTGACAACCCTAAATCCCCTCAGAAATCTCCTATTAAAGATTTTGAGTCTGCCCCAATAGCAATGGACATAGACCAATCTGAACCCTCTAATACTCAAACTTCTGAAGTCCCTGCTGAATCACAAACTGAACCTCCTCAGCCTTCATCTTCTAAGCCACTCACTTCTGAACCCAACACTTCAGAAATTCCAACCTCTCCACCATCTCCTGGAACTGATTCAGATCTTGAAGAAATTCGTCTTCATTCTGAAACATTTCCTTGTTTCACCATGGTGCTTAACACTGAACCTCCTCAATCCTTCCGACCACCCAGAAAAGTCATTACCATTCCTGACTCTGACTCAGATTCTGAAGAATCTTTTACTTCAGAATTCTCGTGTGAACATTTGCCTAGACCACCACCCCCTCCTGTTTCCAATGACATGTTTGTGCGCGTTACTAACAAAATTTACAGGAAAGCAAAGGCACTTCATGATGTTAGGCGTTCACTGATGAATCCAAGAGCTTATATCATGGCTTGGGTTGAACTAAGAGAGGAAGTTCTGGCTGATTTCTATCATCTGGTGGATGGGGATCTGAATGAGATGTTGGATTATCAGATTGCTCTGAAGGCTTGGTTGGATAAGCTCAAGGAAGGGTATTTGAAGATATCTGAGAAGGCGGCGCGTCATTGGCAGGAAGATTACCTCAACATTCACTTCTCACTCTCTATGCAAAGTTCCATTTCCACTGCTCTGAAGTTTTCTTTGGACCCTGGTGATTTATTTGTGAGCAAGTCAGTGATGGATGTAGTTGGCTCCTCTTCAGAACTCTCTGTACTTAAGAAAGAGCTTGAGGCTCAGAAGCAGAAGCAAGCTGCACTGAATGCTAAGATTGATCAGCTTGCCGCTCAGCAGAATGAAAAATTTGAGAGGATTGAGGCTAAACAGAATGAAATGGCAAATGATTTGAAGACCCTTATTACCCTTCTGACCCCTAAACCTTAGGATCTCTTTTAGGCACTTGTTTTAGTTTCTTTTCTGAACAATTTTATCTTGGTTATGTTTTGAATATTTTGGTTAAATTTCTTTTGATTTTATGGCTTATTTCTTATTATTAATTCTTATCACTTTCTTCAAAACTTGTGCTTTGACTGACCCGTTTTTGATAATGACAAAGGGGGAGAAAATATTATATTATTTCATGTGGCAGTGAAATTAATTCTGAAGCTCTAAGATCTTACATTTTCTGAACTCTACTCTTGTTAAGTTATATAAGTCTTTTAAACTTTTAATGAGGGGGAGTAATAAATTTTGTCCAACATAAATTCGTATGATATAAGATATGCTTGCAAACCATGTCTTATATTTGTCAATCTGAAGAAATAGAGCTTGCAAACCTCTAATTCTGAAGGTAGAATATATGAAATTATACTTGACATTAAATATTACTCTTAGACTGTTTTATATTTATCATTGATAAACTTCTGAAGCTTATCAGACTCAGGGGGAGCTTGCAAACCTCAGAACCTGAAGTCAAGATGTTAAATAAAAACAACAACAATTGATTTTAAATACATATAGTTGTCATCATCAAAAAGGGGGAGATTGTTGGAACAAAATTATGATTTTGTATCTCCTTAATTGATTTTGATGATAACAATGTATTTAAAGTTAAATTGGAGTACTAATAATTTAATTTAGTGTGCAGGATTAAAAGTTAAAATTTGCGTACTAAAGCACCTTAGAATTTCTGAAGGAATTACTTCTGAGCTTACCAGATCTGAAGCAAGTAATTCTGAGCCTGTCAAACTCTGAAGCTATTATCTGAAGGCTCATCAGAGATAAATGTTAAGCTACACTTGAGAATACAATTTTATTGAAGACTGTGCCTGACTAAGTCCAAACGTAGAAACCAAGAATGAAAAGGTTTGACCATGGAAAGGTCCTTTTCAAGTCAGGCTTCAGAAACGAATATTTCCTTATTTAGCTTACACCAAGGTTCAAATATCAAAAGCCAAAAGGAATCTCTCATTTTGTAGTAAACGTTAAGCTCCTAAGCATCTGCAAATCAGAACAGCTAATAAGCTCACTGATCAATACAAAGGAGCGTCTCAATTCTTCAAATGGCTATAATCTTCAACGTTCACTTTTTCACCTATAAAAGGAAGAAGATTTGTGAAGAATTCGTATCAAGACTTAAGCTTCTGAACGTGCTGAACCTCTGTCAAATTCTAAAGCTATCAAACACTTAGAAACTTTGTGATAATTTTCTAAGTTAAGTCTTGTAACTGTGTTGTATTTTGTAAACACCTCTGATTGTATATCAAGTGTTAATCGCATATCTTTATTATTATTAAACTTGTGTGAAGTCTCTTGCTTTGTGCTTGAGCATTGGAAGTCTCTTGCATTGTGCTTGAGCATTGGAAGTCTCTTGCTTTGTGCTTGAGCGTTGGAAGTCTCTTGCTTTGTGCTTGAGCATTTGTAATCTGAGTGATTATAGTGAAATCTCTTGTGAAGGACAAGAGGACTGGACTACTCCTGTTAGTGGGAGGAACCAGTATAAAAATTCTGAGCATTCTCTATCCCTATCCTCATATATATTGTGTGTGTTACAACTTATCCGCTGCATTTGTTTTAACTTAGAAAAGTCTTAACACAATTCAACCCCCCCTTCTTGTGTGTTTTTCAACCTTCAATATTAATTTTATTTAAGAAATTTAAATTAAAAAAAATGTTTTTTTCTTATTAATTAAATAAGCATAAATAGTTTAAATTTTGAAAAATAATTTTTTCTTTATCAAATAATGATATAAAAACTTAATATTTTATAGGGTCCCTTAATATATTGCTTCATATTTGATTTATTGTATAAAAAAATGGAATATGCCTTACATTTACTTATATGCATTTTTTTCATATAGAATAAAGTATGCCTTATTTCATAACATATTTTTAAAAGTAAAAATGGAATCAATATATTTGTCTTTAATGTGTTTAATTGTATATTAAAGATAAAATTACTTATATGTCCACTTTTTCTCTCTATATATAATGTTTGTGTAAGCACTACATCTCACAATTTTCTAACTCTTTTATCTTTAGTTATTTTCTTTTTATCATTTGTTTATATTTTTATTTGTTATTTATTCTTTAGTTACTATTACAATTACAATTCTTTTTAATTCATCTATGTTTTTCTTCTTGTCTCAATTGTGATTGTTATGTAATAGAACATATTATGTAATCCAAAATTACTTTCTTATTCCAGGATATGAGAGATCTTCTTCTTAACTTGATGGTCATGTTGTGGAAGTTATAAAAAAAATATTAGCGGATGAATATACACACAATGAGTAGTTTTGGAGCAAGTTTCATTTCATATCAATGAGGATTTTGTCTTTTTTATTTATTTATTTAAATTTTTTGCAGATCATATCAATGATGTCGATAAGAAGCAACTTTCAACTTTAATTTTTATGATTTATTTATCATAAATTCGGATTCATTAGTCTACCATTCTTCTCAAATTTGTTCTTTGTTTATTTGTGTATGGAGTTGCCCATTTCAACTGTGCAATATACATGGAATAATTTATGTAATGTAGTTTATTTTATTTACTCAATGATTTCCTCACATTCATCTTCACAAAATTGTATTAAATGCATACTTCAAAAAATGAAATATTTCAAATTCAATTCAAATAATAAAATTTCAAACATATAATTATAATTATTATAATATAATTGAAATAATAAATCATAAATATATATATATATATATATATATATATATATATATATATATATATATATATATAACAATAATAAATAAATTATATTATTATTACTATTTTTCGTGCATGTATTTTTTAAAAGAATTATATCTTTTTCAAACAACAAAAACTAATTTTATAATATATTACAATGATGAAAATTAAAATATAATTATGGCCTAAAAAAATTTTGTCTTGGATGACATTAAAATAAAAATGAATTTTAGTAAAATAGATTATTTCATAAAAAAGTAAAATATAATATATAAGAAGAAATTTATTTTGATGCAAGACAAGATGTAAAACGTCAATTTTTTTGTTTTATTTTATAGTTAAATAAAAAAGAAAAAAAAACACCATATGTATATTATATATCTTTAATTTCAAGTGATTAATATTGAAAACATAAAGAAAAGAATTAAAAATATATTCGAAAAATTTTAACCAATTTATATAATTATATATAAATAAATTATTTGTAAAAGTATTTTTATAATATTTTTATAATTCATGAAATTATTTAAAAATTAAAAAAATTTCAAAGTTTTATTTTAGTATTGTATCATAAGCATTTAATTTATATGATATTCTTTTCTTCTTTCTAAAGTTTGTGTTTTAATTAATATAATTATAACAATTTATAAATGATTAAAATAATATTGAATTATTGAATAATCTTTACAGTTGAATTTATTTTTTTGATGGATTTACAATTGAAATTTTAATTTTAATATATGAGAATATGCCTTTCTATATGTTTTCGACCTTTATGTGATTAAAATCTCTTTATGTCTCTTGGAAAACATTAATTACTGGTATCAAACAAATCAATATGTCCTTACAAGAAAAGATTTCTCATTAAAGATCAAATATTCAAATTAATATTTTTTTTTCAATTTCATCTAAGTATGGAAATTTGTTATTAAAAAAATAAATATAATCGTATATTATTTTTATTTAACAATTTAATTGTATATTGGCAATGTTTAAAATAAAAGTATTTAAAATAAATTTGTACGCATTAATTATATAAATAGACGAAATTAATCATGAAAGTAATCTTATTTTTTTGTCGTGGAACATGAAAATATTCTTATAAATATAAATTATTGCTTGACTTTATATTATTGACAACACGTTTATATTTATATATAATTATATTTTAAAAATACTATTAATTGCCGAAATTACATGATAATAAATAGTATATTAATTATATTTAGAAATTACAAATCACTTAGAAATATTAATAATAAAAGAATATCAATAAATAAATATTTATAATTTATGAATGATTAAAATAATATTGAATTGTTGAAAAATATTTACAATTTATTAACAATATGAGAATATGTCTTCTATATGAAAAACAATAATTATTGGTCAAACAAATCAATATGTCATTCCAAGAAAATATATCTCATTAAATATAACAATTATGTTCAATTTTTTCACTATGTATATGATCTTTGTTTGAACATTAAAACTCACCAATTTCTAAATCTTTTGTCTTTGCTTTTAGTTATTTCTCTTTAGTTTTTTTTTTTTTTTTTTATATATTATTTTTTACATTGTTATTTATTTACTCAAATTTTTGAAAATGCTTCCAAAATATAACTCATTCAGATATGCTTCCAATAGATATGAAAATGCTTCCAAAATATAACTCAATTTCTGAAATAACTCATTCAAAAGAAACATGAAAATCTATTGATTAGAGTTGTTCGTATGCAATTTGTTATTAAGGTCATTAATAGAGATAAACTGCCATATTCTTTAGAAACGATTTTGATGGATAAGAAGGTTAACTTACAACATTTTTTATATCTATTTTTTTTAGTAATTATTGTTCTAACTATTGTTTTTTATTTCGTGTTTTTATAGTGAAAAGATTCATGCCACAGTTCGCGCGACGAACATTAATATACAAATATGTAAAGGAATTCAACGAGGATCATGTGTATTCCATAAATAATTTTAGTGTTGCCACTAATATAGGATTATGTAGAACCATCGATCGGCTGATCATGCGTATAAAATTAATTTTCAATATGGAACTAAAATCAAACAATTTGATGACAAGTTAATACCTGCTATAACATATACGTGATCAATGATCCTCATACATGTTTATTTGATAGATTTGTTCGTATTTAACAAAAATATCAACTTAATATAAATCCCCACTTATTCTTTGTTCCTTATCAATTTATTTTTTTTATAATTAATTGATAAAGTTTGATTTCTTCTAACACAATAACTCCATCAACTATATCTATTTGTTTGGTTCATATATAACATGAGCCTATTTTTTGTATTACGGGTTCTATGCTTTTCTTTTTCTTTTATTTTTTTAATTTATACGAAACCTTTTTTTTTTTAATTTATAAGACGTTTGTATTTACATTCATATATTAATATTAACAAGGAGTCATTTTTATTTATAATTTATATGGGACCGATATTTATATTCATATATTAATTTGAAAAAGATATTTTTATTTATATATGAATACATATATTTTTTTATAAGTTATACGGGGTTTCCTGTTTATTTTATTCGGAGGGTATTGATGTGAAAATTAAATAATATATGAAATATTGGAGTAATTGTTTAGGTTATTTTTATTTTATATTTTTTTTGGGTGCGATATTTTATATTTATTTTACTATATATATTTTGAGATTAATTTAACGTTTTTTAAGACTTTTCCTTATAAAGTTTATAGAAAAGTTTATATTTTTAATCATAAATTAATACGTTTAAAAAATTCATAAATTAATACAGGGACTGTTATTTTTTATTTATTTATAAATTATATGGGGCGTGTGTCACTTTTTGTAATCTATAAAAGGACTATATTTATATTCATATATTAATACGGGACCCATTTTTTTGTAATTTATATGGGTTTCTTTTGTAATTTATATGAGCCTATATAAATTACTTAGTTGAATTAAGCAAACTCAGTTGTTTGATTTTCTAAATATTGACCATTAGTTTGTCATATATTTTTTGTTATTATACTGACTATAAATTTTATTTAAATTATTTCTCTTATAAATATATTTTTATTTTTATTTTCCCGTGCTTAGCACGGGTATCACACTAGTTTTGATCTAATGGCTATAAAATAATCACATATGACTCACATGACTCCATTATTAAATTAAATAGTCTCCTTTTATATTTTCTTACCTTCCTTTTCTTCTGCAATATTAATATCTTTTGATTTTTTTTTATTTGTACAACTTATTATAATAAGAACATAACTTTATAATTTTTCTTATAACAAAGACATCAACATTACGATTTTTCTTAAAAACAACTTGTTTTTCAAATTCTATAAAAAACAAAAAAACTTGTTTTTCAAATCTAATAATACACCAATACAATAAAAACATATGAATAAAGCATTTTTTGGATGTAAATTGCAAGTGATGTTTGGAACTCGAATATTAAAATTTTCAACCAATTGTCATTGATCTTCAACAATAAAATCAAAATAGGAGGCACAGTAACGAATTGGCACAAGCCAAAGAGCCCTTTTTTAATTTCAAATGTTTGAAGCAAAATAAACAAGCAAACTTATATATTCCACGGTCTTCTTCATTCATAGTTGAATCGGAATAAGTCATTCAAGACAAAATAGCTTCCTTTTAGTTTATCTAAAAAAAAATAGATTCCTTTTGAGGTTGATATGAAAAGATATTAATATTGTGACAAAAAAGGAAGGAAATAAAAATAAAGGAGACTATTTAATTTATTAATCGAATTATGTGAGTCTATATATGACTCTTTAATAGCCATTAGATCAAAATATAATTAAGGGTTATTAATGAGTTTTTTAAAGTTACACTGGTGTAATTTGATCCCTCCCCATATATATATATATATATAGTCCTATATTTTTACACGGACCGAGTTTCTAAAACAATTGATTGGGGCTTTATTGGACTTACCCCTCGGGTCTATCTTTTTAATGGGCCGTCATGAGCTAGCCCCACGGGCTTTTGGACCGGCCCCTTAAAGAATTAAAAAAATATTTTTAAAAAATACTAAAAATAGTTTTAACTAAAAATAAGGAGTTTTAATTACCATAAAATATTTAGATAAATAAGTAACAAAAGATGAGAATTGTTAGTTAGGAGATGATTATTAAATCAAATTTGTTATGATTATCTTTATTTGAAATCATGACACCCACTTTTGCGTGAATATTTTGTAGTATTTATTATCTCGTGAAATCACGACACCCACTTTTTTATGGATACTAATTTGTTGTGATACATATGTAGTTTTATTGTCCATTGAATTTATTTTTTTAAAAAAATTTGTCAAAAAAAAATTTTAAAAAAAATGAAATTTGTTAGGCCGGTCCATCGGGCCATGTAGCCTTTGCTTATCGGGCCGGACTAGGTGGGCCAGGTCATGAGGCTTAACAGGCCGGCCCACTTAAGTCCCTTTATATGTCATGGCCCCCCAGGCCGAGGAGGGCCGGACCGGGCCGACCCCTTTGACAACTTTATATATATATATAGTCTGCGACTAGAAATTCCATTCTTAAGGTAAAGTGGATGATCGGGATTCGAACTTCAACCCCCTATATATATAATTTAAAAAATATATATTTGACTCAAATATATTTTAAAATAAAATAATTAAATTGTTGATTGTTTAGTGAAAGGCATAACGCAAAATTCATAGTGGCCTTGGTGGGTGTGGAAAGCTGTTTTGTGGGTGTCTGCAGGGTGCATACGGATTTGGTGGAAGCCTTGAATGAGGTCCAGTTTAGTAAACCAAGTTGCACGACCAAGTTCATCAAGTAATTCATCAATGGTGGGCATAGGGAAACGATCGCAGACGGTAATGGCATTGAGTCCGTGATAATCGACACAGAATCGCCAGCTTCCGTCTTTCTTTTTCACAAGGAGAACATGGGAGGAAAAAGGACTATGATTGGGTTGAATCATGTGGGAGTTGAGCATTGTTTGAATTTGGCGTTCATTTCATTTTTTTGGGAGTAAGGGTAGCTGTAAGGGCGAATGTTGACAGTGGAAGCATTGGGGATGAGGTGAATATGATGGTCAATAGGGCGTTGAGGGGGAAGAGAAGGTGGAGGACTGAAAAGTGTAGGGAATTTGAGAAGGAGGTTGACGATTTTGTGCTGGTAAGGTGCAAAAAAAGGGATCGGGTTGGTTATGGTAGGGTGGGGAAAAGCCTGGATATGGAAGAGTTCGGATGCAGAATTGGTAGTGATACATCTTTTAAGTTGGTGGGCCGAAATTGGGTTGGGCTTGGAAGTTGGAGCAGCAGTGAAACTAACAGGTTTGTGGTTAAGGGTAAAGGAAATGGATAGTTGGGTATAGTCCATAAGGACCGGGCCAATGGATTTTAACCATGGAGCACCTAAAACGACATATGCACCACATAGAGGGAGGGGGTGTAAATCAAGGGAGAAAGGTGTCTGTTGGATTGTTAGATTCACTGATTCACAAAGGGTAGATCATTCTAAGAGGCTGCCATTACCAACCATAACTTTCAGGGGTGGTATTGGAATTGAAGGGAGATATAAGAATTTGGCGAGACGGCTTAGTATGAAATTATGTGTACTGCCGCCGTCAATGAGAACGGTGACAGGGTGGTGGTGGATAAAACCGGGGAGACGGATATAGTTGTCGCAGCGGAACAACCGGAGAGAGCATGAAGGCTGATTTGGGCCTTTAAGGAATCAGGGGAAGGTGGAGTATCAACGATTGGTTCCGGATCAGGTTCGAGGTCAAATGGTTCGTCAGAAATGAGGAGGTGGAAACGGGCTTTGCAACGGTGGGTTGCAGAGAAGGTTTCATCACAATTATAGCAGAGGTTTTTTTCACGGCGAATCGCCATTTCTTCCTGGGCGAGTTTACGGAATGATGGACGGGATGGGGTTGGAGGAGAAGGAAGAGCTAGTGTGGGTGGGTTTGGGGATGTTCCAGTGGTGGTCTGGTGTGATGGAATTGCAGAGGATGGTGGATGGAATGGTTTTACCTTGTATTGACGGCGCCGGTCATCAATTTTTTCCTCCTAAAGTTTGGCTAACATAGTGGCATGTGAGAGTGATACCGGACGGAGAGCTTGAATTTCACGTTGAATCTCTGGTGATAGGCCGGACACAAAGCAGCTAAGCAGAAACGCCGATTGGAGACCCATGATACGGTTAGCAAGTCGTTCAAACTCTGTGAGGTAAGAGTTAACGGAGCCACGCTGTGTGAGTTTGAAGAGAGCACTCGACGGTTCTTCATACAACGTCGGAGCGAAGCGATTTTCGAGAGCCTGAAGGAGAGCGTACCAAGAGGTGATTTGGCCGTTGCGGTACATCCATTGGTACCAGCTGAGGGCAGGGTCGTCCATGTAGAACGAGGCGACAGTGAGGCGGTCAGCTTCCGGTGTTTGATGGTAGTCAAAGAACTGTGAAATTTTGAAGATCCAACCAGTTGGGTCAGTGCCGTCAAATTTCGGTACATCGAACTTCATACGGGGTTAGGTGTAAGGTGGAGGAGGTGGTTGTTGGCTGGTTTATGGTGTATTAGTGACTGGGTGAACGGGGTCGGACGAAAAGGGCAGCTATTTGGTCGAGGATGGTATCAACTTTGGCGGTGAGATCGTCAAATTGTTCTGCGTTTGTAGGTCAGTTGGCCATGGGAGAGGATAGTGGAGCAATGAAAGCACCAAACTGTTAGGGATTTGATCTATTCTATTCAAATAAGGAAATCTAAAGTTATCTATGAAATAAAATGCAACTTTCTTCTTATTTCTGCAATCATTCTTACAAGGTATTTATAGCCACACTATAACGGATTGATACAATCATAAGGTGATCCGAAAATTAAGGAAAATAGGTACTGAATTACATTTGTGAATAACAAACTATGGAATCTAGGACAGGTGGAAAATAGAAGCTTCTATTGCATTCTTATATTCATGTTGTGTCACTCATAGTCATTAAGATAATCTAGCTTCTTGTGAGTCCTCTTGCTATGCTTAGATGGGCCTGGATCAGTATCCGTAGTGTTGGGCCAAGTGTTGCTAACATCAACTGTCGTCAACAAACAAAAAGAAGTAGCTAATAGCAATTCAGAATCATTCAGTGAGAATTGTGTTTTCTTTTAACCTTTGTCATTGTTTAATTAGTCTTATCGGACAACAATAGCAGCAGAAAAGAAGATGAATAGGTAAAAAGGTTGTTGTTTATATATATAATTTTTCGCGCAAAAATAAAATGTATATTGTATACAGAAATTCATTGAAATTTGATCAAAAAATGAAATATCTCAGTTCATAACTGTCTCAGTTGGATGGCTTTTCCACTTAGAAAAGAATCAAAGTAACTTTGTCTTTTGTACAATTTGTCTAATATGCGACATTTATTTAACATTGAAGCGAGAATTGAGGTCTACGAAGACATCTTCACTGCAAGGAATTGTGAGACCACCCAATATTGGATGTTCATATCCAAATTCCTTTTATGATTCAGTTAACAATTCTTGAAATGAAGGTTGATTCAATAATGAAATTGAAATCATAAACCGCTTCATTTTCTTTTCAACATAAACCGCGATGTAGCCTTTTGGGACTTCATCAACAGTGAATTAAGAACATGAATTCATAATTGAAGAGAGAGAGAGAGAGAGAGAGAGAGAGAGAGAGAGAGAGAGAGAGAGAGAGAGAGAGAGAGAGAGAGAGAGAGAGAGAGAGAGAGAGAGAGAGAGAGAGAGAGAGAGAGAGAGAGAGAACGATAAAGATCCTTCTGAAAAAGAAATGAGATACATAAAAAATAAATAAACAACAAAATACAATAACAATTATTATGATTAAGAATTATCTATAAAGTTTCACAAAAAAATAGTATTTGCATAGTAATGTTTACTTATATGTATGGCAAAGCAAAAAAATATGATAGTTTGGCGTATCTTGGGTGTGAAGTTAATAATCATTTCATAAGCAAGGTCATTCCTTCCAACAAGGTCTAAAAATTCAATTATGTTTTAGGGTCCATGCATTAGGCACACTTTTGTATTTTGTTAAGCAAAGTTTATAGTGTCATCTTTCCCTTTGTTTGAATGGCAAGCTTTTCAAGATCTAGATTTAATTAACTTGAATAATGGGAAGGAACACAAACATTTGACATCAAAAGGTCTTGGCACTACTCATTGCCTGTCCTGGCCATTCGGAGGTTCGGTTTAAATATTAAAAATGGATCCTTAATAAAAAAATTAAAAAAATTATTCTCTATTTAAATCATTATTTTTTTATTTGATTGAGATTTTTTTCACTAAACATATGATATTTTTATAAAAATTGGTAATATTTAACCATTATTATAGGATCTCAAAATTAATCTATCAAGTACATATAATATTTTATAAAAACTAACAATATATAACTATTACTGTAGGACCTCAAAATTTTGAGTCGAAACCTCAAAATTTTGAGGTCTGATGCCGTCGCACTTGCTTCACCCCCATAGGACCGGGCCTAGCACTACTCTCCGTATTTATACGGTGAACGATAATTTTTTTCGTCATTCTTTTTAATATAAAAAATGGATTTTTTTTACACAAAATTTGAGACGTTGAAACTTGCTTAATTTTACTACTATATTTTTTTTTACAATAATTTTACTACTATTTTATTAACTACAAAAATGTAAATTATTAACCATATATTTTACATAAATTTATGTATTGCTAGTTTTATTTAAATTATATAAAATAAGTATATTAATCACTTTAATTAAATGCAAGTCATTTATAAACTTTAGAACATTGACGAATTATTTGATGAAGTGGACTTCCATATTTGAGCTGTTTCTTCAAACACAAGCAAACTTTTGGTAAGTGGCAACCAATCCTTATTACAGCCACTGTTCCATCAAATCTTCTTTACCTTTTGGAAGAAATGGGAGTCACAATTTTTTTCAAAAATTGTACGTCCATACTCTCAATTCTTATTTTGCTATGTAGTTTTCTCTTGAACTGTGTCATGGCTAGTGTAACACCCCGATTTTTGAAACCCAAAAGTAGGTACTGTTTTTTTTTTTAAACAACAAGGACTTTAAAATAAAACATTAACGATCGCACTTAAATTAAATCAGAGTAAACCATTTTCAAAATAACGATTGTAATGCAATGCCTCTTTTATAAATTGTTTTCACGAATAAAAGTTTAAGATTAGATTCAAACGCTATGTCTAAACAAACATAGCGACATCATTTATTCCAAATAAATATCGTAATATAATTTCAATATGAATACATCGGACAATAAATAAGAGCAAACGAAACTCTTAAACTACTACCCCTAAGCTGATCTTTAAACTCTAACTGAAGATGACTGGGTGACGAAGACCCACAGACAGCTTCAAGCCTTGCCGCTTCTCCGCGCGATACAAATAAATCCCTAAAAATGCTCGTAGAGGGTCACGATCTAAAAATAACATATAACCAAAAATACGCAGCACAAGATATACAATACATGGCAGCATATACTCATTTATCATATGAATCACACATCATAGGATTTAAGTGCACAAATCGTCTATCAATCACACACAACAATATTCGAATGCACAATTAGCCTACCAATGCAGACTCTACATGATTGTGATCACCCTACCTGGGACTGTTTCACATGCATGAATTCCGGAATTTAACCTCTCCGCAGAGAGTCGTAGGCTTCATGTGGACACCAATCACTGGCTGTCGCACACGTACTAAACCCCGCAGGGCAAATCAATAAAATCCCGAAGGATTAAGGTGGATCCACTCACGCAATCACACCTCGTGGTCCACTCACGCAACCACGTATTGGACTTAATAAAATCCCGCAGGATTAAGGTGGGTCCACTCACGCAACCTCACCACGTGGTCCACTCCTGCAACCACGTACTATGAATGCATGAGCATACGATTCCCCATATATGCTAATGCAACAATTACATACCTTCCAAGCATATGTAATTCAATCACAACAATCATACATATATTTCCAATCATATGTAAACAACCACAACAATCATACATATATTTCCAATCATATGTAAACAAATACACATCATGCACAACCAGACATTCAATCAAGTACATGCATCAACATTTCATATTATTCAATCATATGAAATTCACAACAACCACTCAAACATGTGTAGGATATAGCATGTTCTCAAACAAGTTCTCGTCACGAGAATACATCACAAAACAACCATGCTCATAATTCATATTGCATCACATCAAGCAAATACACATATTCAAGCAACAATTACACATGCATAAAAAGCACTCGATATTTCGAGGTATATGAAATCGTTAGAAAGTGCCCTTACCTCGGCAAGCTTCCAACACATCAACTTACGCTATGCGAGCAATATATGTCTCTCTCGACGAAGTCCCCAATTCGGCTAATCCTCTTAACCTTTTAAAACATACAACTTATCTAAGTTAATGTCACATTCTAATTGATCACTTAAATAAGTCCTAGCTCGGCTACTAATGGATCAAGGCCTATGGTTGTTCCCTCACAACAAACTAGGTTCGACTCATTTTCAAAACGGCTCTTGAAAATACAAACACTTAAAAGAATAGATTTTATCTTAAAAGCGTCATTAAATAAAAACCAACTATTAAAAACATTTCCAAAAGAAAATCTCTTTTCAAACAACTTATGCCTTAAGTCATAAGTTCCAAAATCTTTTAAAACTAAACAAGTTCGAAACTAAAACTTTTCTCGTTCGACTTAAAACAAAATGCTTTTATGAACACGAAAACCTTTTTAAAACACAACTCTCGACACGAGAATTTTCATTCCATTTCACAAATTGATTTCCAAACATTTTTATCTTTTCATAGAAAAATAATCTCTATTATTTTTCTACTACTATACTTCAATTTCAAAAACGGTAATAAAATAGTTACAAACTAAAACGGCCATAACTTATTCATTCTTTATCGGATCGAGACGAGCCATACGCCAAATTCATCGTCTCAAAAAGACGGATTTAATAGTTAGGTTTTTAGGACACAACAACAATTTTAAAATGATGAAAATACCCTTAAGGATTTCGGCCAGAATCTAAATCACACCAAAAATCATTTTTCTAGAAATCTAGCTTAGTTAAAACACTTATAAAATTGCTAATTTCACATAAACAAACTCAATCAGATTAAGTTCAACATTTTAGAACAATTTCTTCAAACCCTAAATTCATAACTCATAAAATTGGGGCTTTTGTTTTCTCACAGCTTCTTTCAAAAATTGATTCACCAAATAACTTGTGATGACTTTAATTGCAAGAAAACAACAATAGAATTTCATTTCCAAACATTTTCGAAAATCACAACTTAAATCTTTTCTCATGAAATTTTTGGTCTTTCAACAAAACACTAAATTTGTAAAAGATCTAACACTACAACACTTTAATCATAAGCTATTCAAGCAACAAAATTAACATAGGTTTCCAACACAATTTAAAATTTATCAAACTATTCTAAATGTCAATTTTCTTTTGAATCTAATACTAACTAGTATAGATCTACAACATTAAATGGAAGAACTAAGCACAAAAATGAAAAATGAATACAATTTCACTATATGGGCCTCACGGCCAACTATTTGAAAAGGAGGGAAGAAGTTTTCATTACCTTAGCTCTTAGGTCTCTCATGGGATCCTTCCAAGTGAACACTCAAAGATCTCTCAACTCTCACAATTTGTTTTGCATGATTCCCACACTTAATGACTATTTTGGATTTGTGAGAATGAGAGGGAGAGCTACGGGACAGAGGGAGAAAATGAGAGAAAGAATGTAACTTGTCTCAATGCCTATCCTTAAATAAGTGTCTTAGTTGGTTTCTAGCCCTTGGATCAAATAGTGCAAAATTCCAAGATCAAATCCTAGCCATTCAAAGCTCCACTCACAAACTTAAAATAATAATAAACCAAATAAATATCTAGATATTTTTGTGGTCTTATCCCACTAGCTCGCTCAGTTCCCGCGTTCGCGCTTAAACGAGTCGTATTTCGCGTACCGATAAATTTTACCGAAACAGAAAAATTCTACCATAAACCACATAATAAAAGCAATTCACAAACTTTCGAATAAATTTTATTCCGAGTAAATTTTCGCTCCTAAGCACGGAAAAATATAGTGAGATCAAATTCTCATCACAGTCGATATATAAAGTCTACATTTAAATTTTGACGTAAAATTTTCAAACAGCGGATATATCTTGCCCGTTTTCTCAAAAACCACCAGAAAAATATTTTTGACATTTCGACGAGACATAAATGTTTCTAAACTTATTTAAAGCTTATAATATCGTTGTGCCAATTTTTCAAACGTTAGACTACGCGCAAGCACAATCTCAGCAAAAATTCTGTCTTAACAGACAATCAAGCAGAACACCGATAAAGCAAATAACATAAGCTAATTAATATATCAAAGAATATAATTTCTGCTACAGTAATTCTACGGGTCTTACATTACTACCCACCAAAAAGAAGTTTCGTCCTCGAAACTAAAGGTAAGAGTAAGAACTCAACAAGTCATTACTAACACTGACACTGGCACAACCGTGCACCTATCGCAACCCTCTACAAAGTCGTACTGGTTCAAACTCTAGACACAAAGCTAGAAACCTCTCAAAGAATTCATCACTCAAAATCAACTTTACTACGAGGGTTCATAAACTCTAGTTCTCAAAGATCCTAGGTAAACACGACAAAGTTTACAAGGTTACCCTTTATGCCTCCGCGACATAGCCAACTCAACTAGGCTCACATGAAGTGGTGATTGCTACCCTCCAAAAAGAAACACCGAAAACTCTCTACGCACTACCAAAGCTGGCAAAAACTTGTCAATTCCAGTCAACACGACTCCGTCTATTATCAACAAGAGATCAAGGATGATCAGTTCCTCAATTTGTCAATAGATAGCCGACAATCATGATGGTGGCTTAGACCATCTTTACTGAACTTTAATAATGCTTCCTCCCACTTGTGCTCAAGGTCATCTGGGCACAAGGTTCCAACAATCTCTTTGATGTATTCATAATGTTTTCCTCAATTCTTACTACCTCGATCTCCCCCAATGAGACCCAATGCTCCGAACACGTGACTTTAAACTCACATGTTTTCACTCACAAAACATCTGTTGAGCATCATCTAACAGTAGTACAGTGCCACCACGGCAACTACCACCAAAACTATTACACTCCGGAAGAAGTTGTCGTCTCTAGAGAGAACTACACAACCTCACCAATATCAATAAATCCTTACTTTCTCCTTTAATCTCATATCTGAGCAGAACCATCCAATCGTAGTCTTTATAACATCATCCCAACATCTGGTTGGTGATTACACTCGACAAATTCTCTCGGCACTCGCCAACTTATACCATCTACTTCTCTTGGACTCCCTTTATCCAATTCTCTAATTTCCAAGAATCAATTTCGTATGCATCCACATATTTTACAAATTTAATACTTAGCTTACTCTTGCATGCTAAAAAAATATTCTCCTCGTTGAATGCCTTCGTTGATACACACCATCTTAAATCGTATCCTCATTCTATTCTTTCATAAATCACACTTCGCACTTAACCTCGTCTCGACTTCCAAAGTCTCATGTGAAATTCTCCAACATGTTTTCCACTTAGTAATTTAATCGTCCAGATAACGTCCGTAACATTTTTTTTTTCAATAGATAATTGCTTAACTCTTTTCATTTCCACATACCACACACACACACACACCGCCATGACATCCATTCTGGTGGTGCTTTCGAATCCTTAATGTACATGTACAATCATTAGTTTCCAAATTAAAACTTTGTTTCTCATCGCCACTCTTTTGTGCTTTTATCCAAACATGCAAAGCTCCACTTTCATTGGCATACACTCCTCATGTGGTTCCTAACTATACCTTAACTCTTTACGAGGTACATCACTGTACTCCATCTTACGATTCCTTTTAACTTTTCCAAGTTAACCAATGAGGTTGTCAGCCTCCCCTTACAACTCGTATTACCTTCTCACTTTCATGCTAACGTACAACGTTAACCCTTCCTTTTACGACTATCTTGTCGAGGTTATAAACTCTACAAAACTCCAACTAGTTCCTCCTCAACACCCTAGTAATTTGCAACTTTCAAGTTCAACAACCGCCTAGAGTTGGTTTCCAAACAACCAAGGCCTCCATCTTGTTGATTCCAAAAATATCTTTAATTCGCCGCACACAATCCAAATACTCTCTTGTTCCACAAAATTTTACATCGTAACAAGCATACTCTTCTTCATTAAACCAAAATACATAACCATCATAACTATCTAAAGTTATAAAGTATGTTCCCACCGGGAATCAATCCCTAAATCTCAAGTTCTTGCTACCCTTGGGTTTTCGACTATACGGTCATCAGTTACTTATTCACTTATAACCTTTTCTAATGATCGTCTCTTTATAGATAGCTATCTCTAAACTTATCATCTTAAGGTCAATATAATTCACCTACCAATCTACTCTTCTTACGCATCCATCAAACCAATGAACACTTATCTTAGATCTTAACGCTTGACTTCTCAAGAACAGCTACCAAATCACAACCATTCGCTATGATTTCATCCTTAGTACGTTCGATAACCAAATCAAACTCTTGAATCTAATCCTCGAGAACATAAAATACCTATTATAACATCTAAATTCCTCCATTATATCTTAACATTAACAAAATGTCCTTCCAACTATCAACTCTCATTGTCTTAGTAGTCTCATTAATGAACCCTTATCTACTCATAACATGACATTTCTAGAAAATATCCAAAAATTCCCGTCCATAATTTGAATTATTTAAAACTTATCTACCTCAACTCTTATGATATCATAAATTTAAGGTGCTACTTGGTCCTTCAAACCTCTTGGTCGATCGAAATCATTAACTTAAATGTCCAATCACACGGGATCTCTACTCAAATCTTGACTAATTTCTTTAAACTACTCAATAAGTAATGACTAATACCTACAAATTATTCAAGATGTTCCCATTCTCTTAGGTTTACCTGACGATAACTAGCATTTTTAGCTTACACTGCCGCAATTCTCTAGGTATTTCCATACTATACACCTCTAGTATCCATTATCATTGACATACTACTCATTTCCCAAAGTTGAACTCCTTGTTCTTTATCTAAATATCTCTCCAAATCCTCACTTATCCAACAATTAATTACCTAACATTTCATCTCATATCGACATCTATACTTATTATCTACCGAACTTCGTATAGATTGTCACTTATCAATGTGATACTTGGTCTCCTACCTTCAATCATCTAGAGATTCATCCTTAATAATCTCACCATATAATCCTATATGTTTGAGACAATCAACTTTAACCCTTATGGTATCCACCGTTCATAAAACCATCGTCTAAACTCACTAGTTTCGGCCACCCTTGACGTGCAACGCCCTTTAATTCCAATACGAGTTGCACCAATGATTATCCAAACATTGTAATTAAATCCAACTGACATCTCTGCCTACTCCACCATTCTACAGTGGTCGCATTCTCTTAAAAGCTGAATGACTTCATCAAGTCTCGCCTTAACGCACCGGAACGAATATTCAATATCTTCTTCAAAAGGTCGTCCCAATCCGATCCTTACTTACAATCCTTTATCAATTGACTTTCACTCGTCCATAAACAGCACCTCTGAGTGGCAACATCCAATGCCACTTCCCATCCATTATATTACTTCCAAGAATCACTTGTAGTTCTTGTTCGCCTCAAGTCCGTCATCTTTGGACCGTTACATCTCAGTAATTCGAAGACACTCATCGACCAAAGTCAACCAATGCTCGGGGGTTTTAACTATTCTACATACTGAAATACTATAGGGAACAATGCTTCAGTAAGAAACTATCAAGTACCTAAGCATATACCGTGCTAGACTCAAGAAAACAACCACATAACATGTAAGGACTCAAGCACTTAGTCCCACTAAACCCGACACTTGATCAGCTTAGGACACCCGACACAGAGCCCTTTTGCGAGAATCTACCGCCGAGCTCTGATACCACAATGTAACACCCCGATTTTTGAAACCCAAAAGTAGGCACTTTTTTTTTTTAAACAACAAGGACTTTGAAATAAAACATTCACGATCGCACTTAAATTAAATCAGAGTAAACCATTTTCAAAATAACGATCGTAATGCAATGCCTCTTTTATAAATTGTTTTCACGAATAAAAGTTTAAGATTAGAACCAAACGCTATGTCTAAACAAACATAGCGACATCATTTATTCCAAATAAATATCGTAATACAATTTCAATATGAATACATCGGACAATAAATAAGAGCAAACGAGACTCTTAAACTACTACCCCTAAGCTGATCTTTAAACTCTAACTGAAGATGACTGGGTGACGAAGACCCACAGACAGCTTCAAGCCTTGCCGCTTCTCCGCGCGGTACAAATAAATCCCTAAAAATGCTCGTAGAGGGTCACGATCTAAAAATAACATATAACCAAAAATACGCAGCACAAGATATACAATACATGGCAGCATATACTCATTTATCATATGAATCACACATCATTGGATTTAAGTGCACAAATCGTCTATCAATCACACACAACAATATTCGAATGCACAATTAGCCTACCAATGCAGACTCTACATGATTATGATCACCCTACCCGGGACTGTTTCACATGCATGAATTCCGGAATTTAACCTCTCCGCAGAGAGTCGTAGGCTTCATGTGGACACCAATCACTGGCTGTCGCACACCTACTAAACCCCGCAGGGCAAATCAATAAAATCCCGAAGGATTAAGGTGGATCCACTCACGCAATCACACCTCGTGGTCCACTCACGCAACCACGTATTTGACTTAATAAAATCCCGCAGGATTAAGGTGGGTCCACTCACGCAACCTCACCATGTGGTCCACTCCTGCAACCACGTACTATGAATGCATGAGCATACGATTCCCCATATATGCTAATGCAACAATTACATATCTTCCAAGCATATGTAATTCAATCACAACAATCATACATATATTTCCAATCATATGTAAACAAATACACATCATGTACAACCAGACATTCAATCAAGTACATGCATCAACATTTCATATTATTCAATCATATGAAATTCACAACAACCACTCAAACATGTGTAGGATATAGCATGTTCTCAAACAAGTTCTCGTCACGAGAATACATCACAAAACAACCATGCTCATAATTCATATTGCATCACATCAAGCAAATACACATATTCAAGCAACAATTACACATGCATAAAAAGCACTCGATATTTCGAGGTATATGAAATCGTTAGAAAGTGCCCTTACCTCGGCAAGCTTCCAACACATCAATTTACGCTACGCGAGCAATATCCGTTTCTCTCGACGAAGTCCCCAATTCGGCTAATCCTCTTAACCTTTTAAAACATACAACTTATCTAAGTTAATGTCACATTCTAATTAATCACTTAAATAAGTCCTAGCTCGGCTACTAATGGATCAAGGCCTATGGTTGTTCCCTCACAACAAACTAGGTTCGACTCATTTTCAAAACGGCTCTTGAAAATACAAACACTTAAAAGAATAGATTTTATCTCAAAAGCGTCATTAAATAAAAACCAACTATTAAAAACATTTCCAAAAGAAAATCTCTTTTCAAACAACTTATGCCTTAAGTCATAAGTTCCAAAATCTTTTAAAACTAAACAAGTTCGAAACTAAAACTTTTCTCGTTCGACTTAAAACAAAATGCTTTTATGAACACGAAAACCTTTTTAAAACACAACTCTCGACACGAGAATTTTCATTCCAATTCACAAATTGATTTCCAAACATTTTTATCTTTTCATATTATTTTTCTACTACTATACTTCAATTTCAAAAACGGTAATAAAATAGTTACAAACTAAAACGGACATAACTTATTCATTCTTTATCGGATCGAGGCGAGCCATACGCCAAATTCATCGTCTCAAAAAGACGGATTTAATAGTTAGGTTTTTAGGACACAACAACAATTTTAAAATGATGAAAATACCCTTAAGGATTTCGGCCAGAATCTAAATCACACCAAAAATCATTTTTCTAGAAATCTAGCTTAGTTAAAACACTTATAAAATTGCTAATTTCACATAAACAAACTCAATCAGATTAAGTTCAACATTTTAGAACAATTTCTTCAAACCCTAAATTCATAACTCATAAAATTGGGGCTTTTGTTTTCTCACAGCTTCTTTCAAAAATTGATTCACCAAATAACTTGTGATGACTTTAATTGCAAGAAAACAACAATAGAATTTCATTTCCAAACATTTTCGAAAATCACAACTTAAATCTTTTCTCATGAAATTTTTGGTCTTTCAACAAAACACTAAATTTGTAAAAGATCTAACACTACAACACTTTAATCATAAGCTATTCAAGCAACAAAATTAACATAGGTTTCCAACACAATTTAAAATTTATCAAACTATTCTAAATGTCAATTTTCTTTTGAATCTAATACTAACTAGTATAGATCTACAACATTAAATGGAAGAACTAAGCACAAAAATGAAAAATGATTACAATTTCACTATATGGGCCTCACGGCCAACTATTTGAAAAGGAGGGAAGAAGTTTTCATTACCTTAGCTCTTAGGTCTCTCATGGGATCCTTCCAAGTGAACACTCAAAGATCTCTCAACTCTCACAATTTGTTTTGCATGATTCCCACACTTAATGACTATTTTGGATTTGTGAGAATGAGAGGGAGAGCTACGGGACAGAGGGAGAAAATGAGAGAAAGAATGTAACTTGTCTCAATGCCTATCCTTAAATAAGTGTCTTAGTTGGTTTCTAGCCCTTGGATCAAATAGTGCAAAATTCCAAGATCAAATCCTAGCCATTCAAAGCTCGACTCACAAACTTAAAATAATAATAAACATTCCAAGATCAAATCCTAGCCATTCAAAGCTCGACTCACAAACTTAAAATAATAATAAACCAAATAAATATCTAGATATTTTTGTGGTCTTATCCCACTAGCTCGCTCAGTTCCCGCGTTCGCGCTTAAACGAGTTGTATTTCGCGTACCGATAAATTTTACCGAAACAGAAAAATTCTACCATAAACCACATAATAAAAGCAATTCACAAACTTTCGAATAAATTTTATTCCGAGTAAATTTTCGCTCCTAAGCACGGAAAAATATAGTGAGATCAAATTCTCATCACAGTCAATATATAAAGTCTACATTTAAATTTTGACGGAAATCGGAAACCGTAAAATTTTCAAACAGCGAGTATATCTTGCCCATTTTCTCAAAAACCACCAGAAAAATATTTTTGACATTTCGACGAGACAGAAATGTTTCTAAACTTATTTAAAGTTTATAATATCGTTGTGTCAATTTTTCAAACGTTAAACTACGCGCAAGCACAATCTCAGCAAAAATTCTGTCAAAACAGACAATCAAGCAGAACACCGATAAAGCAAATAACATAAGCTAATTAATATATCAAAGAATATAATTTCTGCTCTACGGGTCTTACAGCTAGTGTTTATGCTGTTGGTGATCAAGATGAATGGAGTAGCCAGACAAATTATGCTACATGGGCAGAAAAATACAATTTTAGCCTTGGAGATGTTCTTGGTATTTCTCTTTCTTAATTCTTGTATTTGATTTAAGAGTTAATAGGTCTTTACCCCCCTGCTAAGTGGGCGTGTTTTGCGTTACCCTCCTGCTAAAAATTTCTTGAAGATTGCCCCCTTGCAAAGTTTTTTTTTTTTGGTTTCCCCCCTTTTCCTCTCTTGGATGCAAGAAATTTTAACTTTTTAAATCGTTGAACAAAATAACCGATTTAAAAAACATAACTTTTTAAATCGATTGAACAAAATAACCGATGTAAAAAGTGCACTCAAGGGGGGAAACCAAAAAAAAAACTTTGCAAGGGGGCAATCTTCAAGAAATTTTTAGCATGGGGGTAACGCAAAACACGCTCACTTAGCAGGGGGTAAAGACCTATTAACCCTTGATTTAATTATTTTTAAAAGAGTTTTTCTATCATGTGCAAATTTGCACATCTTTTTAAAATTGTTTCCACCAATAAAAGATATTCATGTTATCATATCATTAAAAAAAAGTTTATAGATCTTTTTGGTCCTTGTATGTTCGCGAATTTTTTATTTTAGTCTCTATATCTTGTTTTGTTGCAAATAAGTCCCTGAATGTACAAAATTTGTTGATTTTAGTTCCTAAAGTCAAAATCCGTAGGAATATCTAAAACCAAAAATTCGCAAACATACATGGACCAAAAGATTTATTAAGAAAAAAAAAAGTACTTATTGTGTTTATTAGCCTATTCAATTTGAAAGTTTGATTAAAATAAAATAATAGTTAGTTTTGAATTTCAATCAAGATAATTTGAACATGAATTCATAACCCCAGAGAGAGAGAGAGAGAGAGAGAGAGAGAGAGAGAGAGAGAGAGAGAGAGTGAGAGAGAGAGAGAGAGAGAGAGAGATGAGAGAGAGAGAGAGAGAGAGAGAGAGAGAGAGAGAAGAGAGAGAGAGAGAGAGAGAGAGATCCTTCTGAAAAAGAAATGAGATATATAAAAAGAAATGAGTACATAAATAATTATTATGATTAAGAATTATCTATAAAGTTTCACAAAAAAAAAGTATTTGCATAGTAATGTTTACTTATATGTATGGCAAAGCAAAAAATATGATAGTTTGGCGTATCTTGGGTGTGAAGTTAATAATCATTTCATAAGCAAATGTCTTTCCTCAACAAGGTGAAAAATTCAATTATGTTTTAGGGTCCATGCATTAGGCACTTTTGTATTTTGTTACGCAAAGTTTATAGTGTCATCTTTCCCTTTGTTTGAATGGCAAGCTTTTCAAGATCTAGATAACTTGAATAATGTTATGGGAAGGAACACAAACTTTTGACATCAAAAGGTCACGCTTGGTACTATACTCTCTGTATTTATACGGTGAACAATACTTTTTTTCGTCATTCTTTTTAATATAAAAAATGATTTTTTTTACACAAAATTTGAGTTGTTGAAACTTGCTTAATTTTACTACTATTTTATTAACTACAAAAAATGTAAATTATTAACCATATATTTTACATAAATTTATGTATTGCTAGTTTTATTTAAATTATATAAAATAAATGATTAATCACTTTAATTAAATGCAAGTCATTTATAAACTTTAGAACATTGACGAATTATTTGATGAAGTGTTTCTTCAAACACAAGCAAACTTTTGGTAAGTGACAACCAATCCTTATTACAGCCACTGTTACATCAAATCTTCTTTACCCTTTGGAAGAAATGGGAGTCACAAGTTTTTTCAAAAATTGTACCTCCATACTCTCAATTCTTATTTTGCTCTGTAGTTTTCTCTTGAACTGTGTCATGGCTAGTGTTTATGCTGTTGGAGATCAAGATGAATGGAGTAGCCAGACAAATTATGCTACATGGGCAGAAAAATACAATTTTAGCCTTGGAGATGTTCTTGGTATTTCCCTTTCTTAATTCTTGTATTTGATTTAGTTATTTTTAAAAGGGTTTTTTTATCATGGGCAAATTTGCATATCTTTTATAAATTGTTTTCACCAATAAAAGATATTCATGTTGTCATATCATTAAAAAAGGGTTAATAGGTGTTTACCCCTGCAAAGTAGGTGAGTTTTGTTTTTTCCCCTGTAATTTATTTTTTAGAGATTGCCCCCCTGTAATGTTTTTTTATTTTTTTCGTAATGTATTTTACCCCCTATGTTTAAAAAAAAAATTGGCAGGGGGTAAAATATACTTCGAAAAAAAATAAAAAAACATTACAGGGGGACAATCTAAAAAAATAATTACAGGAGGAAAAACAAAACTCATCTACTTTGAAGGGAATAAAGACTTATTAACCCTTAAAAAATAGCAATTATTGTGTTTATTAGCCTATTAAATTTGAAAGTTTGATTAAAATAATAGTTAGATTTGAATTTAAATTCAAGATGAATTATTTTAAATATATTTTATATTGTTTGTGCTGTATTGGTATAGTTTTCAAGTATGTGAAGGGGCAACATAATGTGTATGAAGTGAGAGAGGACAGTTTTAGATCATGTGAAACAAGTAGTAGTGAAGTGTTGGCTAAGTATGAGAGTGGTGAAGATCGAGTGGTTCTCAATAAGGTCAAGAAATATTGGTTCATTTGCAATATAGCTGGCCATTGCCTTGGAGGAATGAGGTTTGGAATTGAAGTTCAAAATGATAGCAACAAAAATCTTACTAATTCCATGGATGGTGGTGAATTAAATCCACAAATTCAACCAACTCCATTAGAAAATTCTTGTATCTCTCAAAGATGGAGAGTGATTGGGATGTTCATTCCTTTTGGAACTGGATTATTATTATTATTGTTCAACTTTTATTTTTTATTATAAGACTTTGGTTAGGTATGTGGTCTTGGTTATTTTATTTTATTTGCATATTGTGTTTTCATATATTGCTTTTCATAGCAATTCATAGGCTAATAAATTTATGGTGAGATTTGGATAAATTGTCACCAATGTACATTAAAAAAAATAGTGACTAGTAATTAATGTCCAACCAGCGAATTATGAAAAATGAAAATTAAAGAAAATAGCAGATAGGTGAAGTGTGGTGGAATATGGAAAAGTGTAATTAGATAAACATTAAACAATTTTAAAATAAAAGAAAAAGGTACAGTTGATTTTTTTTTACCTAATATAGATATGAAGTTTTAGCCGCGGTCGAAGATAACTAATTTTCATTATAGAATTTGGTGAGCATATAGAAGGTGAGTTTCTCTCTTCACAACCAAAATCTTGATTTTACATATGTGTCAATAATCAATCTCCAATCATCTATTTAAAACTTCAAGACTTTTATCACTTAAATTAATTAATGTTGGCTGAAAAAATTAATCTAATCTAAATTTTTCTTTAATCATATAATGTGGTGTTCTTGATAACTTTATTAATTTGATAAAGTTGAATTTTTACTATCCATAAAGATTAATATTAAATAAAAGTTTCTTGTTTTTTATGGTACAATAAAATAAACTTTTTTTACAATAAAATAAACGTTTTATTAGACCATGTACAATGGTTTCAACACTCAACACATATTTTTACGCTCCACATCATCTTATTTCTCTTCCAATTCAACATTCATTCAACTTTTACCCTCTACAATGGTTTTTCATTCAACACTCTACCCCACCACTAATAAGATTAAGATAGTGAAAAATGTATTTTTTTCTGTGTCTAAATCAAATGAACCAAGTCTCTATTTATAGAAAAAAAAAATTATGAATTTTGGTAAAAAAAAAATTAAAAAAATTAATTTGCAATCAAAAAATTTGAGTTCAAAGTAATAATTAGATAAAAATTTGAGAAGCCAATCAGAGCAAGACAAGTGTCCCCCCGATTGTGTTTCAACTGTGTTGAAAGTTTTCAACTTCTCTCTCCTCCATGTCACTTTCAACACCCTCATTGGAGAACACTACCTTATTGAAATTCAATTCAACACCAAATACGAGTTCACATTTTTATCCCATAAGCTTTTTTTTTTTTTGAGAGGCAAAAATGAAATATGTATATATAGAGAAAAAGTCTGGGAGCCCCCTCAGCACGAGAAGTATTGAGGAGGACTACAAAGGTTTACAAGAGAAAAACACACTGTCATAGTACAACATCTAGTCGATGCCCAAACAAAGCAGATGGCTCGACCACCAACAATGAGAGTTCGTAACTAAAGTAGCATTTGTTACACTCAACCATCTATAGGAAAATAACTTGACTCTGTCTAGAAGCTGAAGAACTAAGCTAGTCGTATTCCTGAAGACTCTGTAATTTCTTTCATTTCACAACACCCAGACACAAGCTAGCCAGATGAGCTGCATGAAAGACCGTCGTGCTCGAAGACCACCAGCCGAGTAGGTAAACTGAACAAAGTGGTCTGCAATGGTATGTGCATCTGCTGATGAAAAACCAATCCACGACCGAACGAGAGCCCAAAGAAAACCAAAAGTACCACATGAGAAAAAGAGATGCTGCGCTGACTCTATCCCTCCACAACCCGATACACAAAAATGATGATTTGTATGGATAATACCTCGAGAAACCAAGTTCGTCTTCGTCGGTAAACGATCACGCAGGATACGCCAAGCAAAAATGGACACCTTCAAGGGAACCTGGTCATGCCAAATAAGGTCTTCTGCTACCCCGAGAGTAACCGAGTCTTGGGAAGTCAGAATCTGATAAGCATCATGAACAGAATAACCGGTAGCCGGATCGGGTCGCCATACCCACCTGTCAGGGGAATCAATCTGCACAGAAACTAGAAAAAGTAAAGTCTGACACTCCTCCAACATCTCCTCCTCCCACACCCTCAACTGTCTCCGCCACTCCCACGCTACCCCTCCGACCCCACATCCTGAAGAATGCATCTCTGCCACCGAACACGACTTGGTCACCGCCAAATCGAACAGGCGACCAAACCTCTCCCTCAACGGAATCCCGCCCAACCAGGGGTCGGTCCAGAAAAGTGTATCTGTCCCGTCCCCCACCTCCCTCGACACACTCGCCTCAAACCAACCGTCCCTAATCCCTCCTACTCCATCCCTAATCCTCACAATCTCTCTCCACCAGGCCGACCTCAAACGCCCTCTCTCCCTCACCCGACCCCACTCCAACCCAGAGCGGGCCTCCAGCACCCTAAACCAAAGACTCGCACGGTCCACCAACATCCTCCAACACCACTTGCCCAACAAGGCAATATTAAACTCTCTAAGCTGCCTCACCCCCAGTCCTCCATACTCCTTACGCCGACAAATAGTTTTCCAACTAATTCAAGAAGTTTTCCTAGAATCCTCACCCCCCCCAAAAAAAAAAAATTTGACAAAAGAGAATCAATAGAAGAGATAGTACATGTGGGGGCTTTGAAAAAAGAAAGAGCATAGACATGCATAGAAGTCAGGACAGATTTGAGAAGGACCAGACGACCACCAAAAGACAAATAACGACTCGTCCACCCAGACAATCGATTCCTAATGCGCGTAGCTACCGGTTCCCAAAAACCCAGACGCCTCGGATTGTAACGTCCATATTAATTTAATTTCTTTTAGTTACTATTTGAGTATTTTCTATGGTGTTATATGACTTTATTTTAATATATACGACGTTATGTGTATAATGTGTGATTTAAATGATGATATGATGTTCATGTGATATGTGGTGTATTATTATTTTATTATAAGGATTGTTTAGAAAAATGTAAGAGAAATAATATTATTTGTGTTATTTAAGATTAAATAGGAGTAGAATAATATTCATTTGAGTTAAGGGGGAATAAGTGGAATTAATAGGAATTAAAAAGGGAGTTAATTGTTATTAGTGGGGAGTTACACTTTTCAGTAAAAGAAAAACAAAGAAAGTCAGACCAAACATATTTCACGTACTGAGAAAAAGGGAGTTTTTGAGAGAGTTTGAGAAGAACCAAGAGGAAGCTAGGAGAGGGCTAGGGAGGAATCGTTGCTGTAGAATTGCTTTTCATTGTTGAATTAAGGTAAGGGTGGGATTCCTTTCACTATATATATATATATATATAATTTCTGAAATTGAAGAATTGTTGTTCTTGATTTTTAGGTTTAGAAAAGTTTATGATGATTTCTATAATGTGATGATCTGTGTGGTTTGATGCATGATTTTGTGTTGTTTTGGTTGCTATGTTGTATACCTAACCTGTAAACATTGTTCTAATTCGATTTGGGGTTGGGTGACCAAAAAATTGGGTTTTTGGGTGAAAAATATCACTTTTCCCGAGAGCTGCACAGTGACAGCATCTCCTGTTTCAAGTTCTTGCGTCTTTTTCACACGTTTCTGTTTTGAACTGGGTTTTGGTGTAAACACGAAAGTTGTAGATAAGGATTTTAGCTTTCCAATGGCGTTGGTTTGACTTCAAAACTGTTTTTAGAACTTAAGTTATCACCGAATTACTACACGTAGGTCACAGTGAAGTTTCAGCTTCTGTACCCGAATTTGAAATAAAAAACTGGTATTGATAGGTACAGAATTGGTCTTAGGTGTAAACATGAAAGTTTTAGATAATTGAGTTAGCTTTCTGATGGCTTTAGAGTGACTAGAAAATTGTTTGTAGATTTTGAATTATGATAAAAATAGTCCAAGTGGGTCTTTAGAAAACTTTAAGAAAAATTAGCATAACTAATCCCAAGTTAGTCCAAAAACTTATGGTTGGCTTCTCAACCTCAAACTTAAGTATTAGGGAATTAGTTGAAGTATTTATGAGTATTTGGCTTATGTCATGTTGATCAAACTTGATTTGCTTTTGAAGAATGTTCCGGTTTGATACGAATGTAATTGATTAATGTATATGTGCTAAGTTGATATCCTTGAATGATTTGAGTATTGTGTCGGTGTTGTCAAAGTTTGGGAGGGTGGTTCAAAGAGCCTAGGCACAATTATTATTGTTGTCGAGTCAGTGTAAAGTTGTTAACCTGTTTAAGTTATAAGTGGAGTCCATTGCATAGGCATAAAAGTGGCGTTGGAGCTTTTGCTCAAAGTGGCGATGAAGCATATTAATGCTTAAAATATGGTACCACATGCATGATGTCTAAGTGTAGTGTTGCATTGTCAGGTCGTGTCGTCGTGAAGTCGTTTAAGTGATGATGTGATGGTGATAGTGTTAATTTCGTGGCGTGATTATGATGAATAAAAGTGGTGAAATTGTGATATGCTTTACTTTGATAAATGCTATCTATTATGATGAGTTGTTTATGTTGAAATAATGCTATCTTGCTAGGATATGATTAAAGTGATGATGTCATGTTGTTTATCATTAATTATTAAATTATATGATATATATATTATTGACTGTGTTTCTCACCCCTTCTGCTTGAAAATGTTGCCCTTCGTATGGGTAACTTGCAGGTGATCAGGCTTAAGTGCGTACATGAGGATTCCGTTGTGTGAGGTGTCTTAGGATGCTCTGATACGTAACGGGATGAGGATATTTGTTATTTGTTTCTATCCTTTACGTATTGTTTAAGAATTAATTATTTATGAATTGGTTGTTAAACATTTTATGAGATTTTTTATGAGGCCTTGTGCCAAGACCTTCTTGAAGGGATTTATTTGATGTTGAATTATCCTTGAAAAGATTTGGATTTTAATTTATGAATTCCGCTGCCATATTGAATAATGATGAGGAATAAATTATTATTCATTTTTGTTTAGTGATTTTATGATATGTGACATCCTGAATGTGTTAAACTCTGATAATATATGAAATTTTTATGTTGGAATTTTCGGGGTGTTACACGGATCGCCGCCAATCGGAAGACCCAGATAGAGAAAATGAACTTTCCCCACTTTACAATGCAGCGCAGCAGCAGCCTCGTTCAACCAAGAGTCCGAAATATTGACGCCCACCAACATACTCTTATTAAAATTAACTTTCAGACCCGACATCAACTCAAAAAGCAAAAGCACCGCCCTCAAAGTCCGCACGTTCGCCCAACTCTTTTCTCCTAACAAAAGCGTGTCGTCAGCGAACTAAAGGTGAGACACAGTAACCCTTCCCTGCTCCCCCCACACGATACCCCGTGAATTTATTCCCCTCCACTAACCCCCGCATCAGCACGTTCAGACCCTCTGCTGCCAGCAAGAAGAGAAAAGAGGATAGAGGATCCCCCTGACGTAAGCCCCTTTCCATCGAGAACTCAGCTGTGGGACTACCATTGACCAGAACCGATGCGATAGCAGTGCCCACACATTCCTTAATCCATTTTCTCCATAGAATCGGGAATTCCATCTTCCCCATCACCGCATCCAAATAACCCCAATCCACCGAGTCATAAGCCTTTTCAAAATCTACCTTGAAGAGCATAAGCTCCTTTTTAGTTCTTCGCGCCTCATCCACCACCTCATTGGCAATAAGGATACTGTCTAGGATCTGTCTATTCTTAACAAAAGCCATCTAGGACTGGGAAATAACACTCCCAATGACTAACCGCAGTCTATTCTTATAGTTTTTTAGAATTTCATTTTTAGTTCCTAAAGTATTTTTTCACACTTTTTGGTCCCTCAAGAATTTTCCGCCACTAATTTTGGTCCCTAAAAAATTTTCCGCCATTGTTTTTAGTCCCTGTAGTTTTCTAAAATTTCGTTTTTAGTCCTTAAAAACAGTGAAGGAAAATTCTCAAGGACCAAAAAGTGTGAGAAAAATTTTCAGGGACTAAAAACAAAATTCAGGAAAACTATAAGGACCATTTACTTATTTAAACTTTTTTTTTTTACTGTTCTAGCTTATCTCAAATCCATTCAATAGCAGTGCATGTATATCCCTATGTTCACGTTATGGTTTGTTTTAAAATTGTTGGGTGAGGAATTTTTAAAAGGGACACATCACATGGTTGTTTTTAAATATATAGGGTTTTTTGAGTTTGTTAAATTGAAACACTATAAATATTCTGCATACTCTTTTCATTTTCTCCTATTTTATTTTATTTTATTCTTTCGATTTATATTTTATTTTTATTATTTTTAATAGCTTGAGAATATGATCATTTGAGCAGATGATGAATGAAATGAATTATTAATTGCTTATTGGTTATTCCATGAAGCTATCTTAATCGACCTTTTTAAAACTGATGCTCAATTTCTCCTATTTTATTCTTTCTAGTCATATTTTATTTTTGTTATTTTCTTCTATTTTCTTCTTTACATTCATATTTTGGTTTTGTTTGTTTTAAAAAATAATGAAACTATGATAATTTAATTTGAGCAGATGATGAAATGAAATCATTAATTGCTTATTGGTTATTCCATGAAGCTATCCTAATCGAGCTTTTTAAAACTGATGCTCAAATCATACTCAAAGTTAACTTCTTTTCTTTTTTTATTGATTTTTTTTTTTTTATTGAATGTGAATGACTGAATGAATTCTTCTTTTTATCAAATAATCAATCAATATTCTTAATCCTTCAACTTTGTGAGATTATGTTTATAAGATCCAATTTATTTATTTATTTCTTTTGTTCTTGTTAACATTTAAATCTATTTTTCTACAAGCCTTAACATTCAAATATTGTTTATGATTTGTGGTCATAAGGGAATCCACTTAAATTGAAATTCTCTACCCTTGTGTGGTCTTCTTTGTTGGTATGTAAAAATATTTGTTGCATGAGGCAACATTTTAAATGAATCTCGATTATTATTTCGAAGGATTAATTTTTTTTCTATAATATTAATATGATCTCAATTGAATATTTAGTGTTTGATTCAATAGAGGTGAGGGTGATTTTAATTTTTAGTGTTATAGAATTTCTATAATATTGTGTAAAAGTTGTAGCTTAATTGACAAATATCGAATATGTTAGGCCGGACGTCGTGATTCGGGCTCGAATCTGTGACTTCACGGTTGTGTGTGAGTTTAATTTCAGTGGATTACCACTTTGACCAAAAAAAATATTTCTATAATATCTTTTGCATGTGTTACTTTTACTTCTTTATACTCGTAATTTTAGTTTGACTCTTGAATTTAAAATTATTCACTTTATAAACAATTAAACGTGAAAATTCAATAACCAAAAACTCCATAAATAATCAAACACAAATTCTAAAAAAAAAAAAAATTTTGATGTTCAAAATTATTAATCAGAGGAAGAAATTTGAACGGTGATAGTAAAATTATAAGGCATTTATTGTTTTTTTTTTTTTATACATAAGGTATTTTATGTTGTTGCGTCAAAACTAGTACAATTTTTGAAACATACATTTTTTATATGTAGGATTCTTTTTGTTGTTGGGAAAGAGAAGAGGTGAACTCTGAACTCTAAATTTTATGGATACTTTGTGCATAATATATCGAGTTCATCTTTCTTCTTTCCCAACAAACAAATGGTTCCTGCATATAAAAAAAATATGTTCAAATTTTGGCGCTACCTGATATGTCATATGCCTCATAATGTTATTAATGTTTAGGTTTTTTGTTCTAATTAATAATTTTGAACACCAAATATTTTATTTTATAATTTGTGTCTGATTATTTTTGGAGTTTTTTGTTATTGAGTTTTCATGCTTAATGTGTATGAAGTGAATAGTTCTAAAATTGTGAGTTTATCAATCAAACATATATGTAGTTTTTTTTCTTATTAAGGGCCTGTTTGGCCTGACTTTTTTAAGTCTTAGAAGCTACTTGAAAATTAAAAGTAAAAATAAGAGCTTTAAAAAAAATCTAAAGTTGTTTAGTAATTGTTGTTTTCTTTAGCTTCAAATTAGATTAAACTAAATTTAATAAAGATAATAACAAACTTAAAAAAAAGATAATAACATCTAATAATATTGAAATTAAAGCAAACTTAAAAAAAATAATGACAACCGATCCATGGCTGGGAGGGTTGCCTTTATGTGAGCGGTTTAGTCATTTGTTTGATTTAGCAATGACTAAACCGCTCACTGTGGCTGCGATGTTCTCTTTGGGTTGGGAGGCTGGAGGAGAGGCGTGGGTGTGGAGGAGACGGTTGTGGGTGTGGGAGGAGGAGATGTTGGGGGAGTGTCAGTGTTTACTTTTTCCAGTGGCTTTGCAGGTTGGGTCTTCAGACAGGTGGCAGTGGCAGCCTGATCCCAATACAGGCTACTCAGTGCGCGGGGCATATCAGATGTTGACTTCTCAGGATTTTGTTACTTTGGGGGCAGCTGAAGACCTTCTTTGGCACATACAGGTTCCGTTGAATGTGTTTATCCTTGCGTGGCGACTTG
The DNA here is from genome assembly GCA_954870985.1 of Trifolium fragiferum. Classification (NCBI taxonomy): domain Eukaryota; kingdom Viridiplantae; phylum Streptophyta; class Magnoliopsida; order Fabales; family Fabaceae; genus Trifolium; species Trifolium fragiferum. Next base: position 20,391,766 of record OX940789.1, read on the forward strand.
ATCCCGATACAGGCTACTCAATGCGCGGGGCATACCAAATGTTGACTTCTCAGGATTTTGTTAGTTTGGGGGAAGCTGAAGACCTTCTTTGGCACAGACAGGTTCCGTTGAATGTGTCTATCCTTGTGTGGCGCCTCCTGCGCGACTGGTTGCCTACAAAGGCAACCTTGGTTGCCCGCGACATTATCTCTCTAGAGCTTCTTCATTTTTGTGTGACGGGTTGCAGCGGCATTGAGACAGCTTATCATGTGTTCCTCTCGTGCAGCACTTTTGGTCATCTTTGGGTGTTAGTTCGGTCTTGGATTGATTTATCGTCGGTGGATGCATACAGTCTCTCGGATCACTTTGTTCAGTTCACATACTCAGTTGGGAATCTACATGCTCGGGGGTACTTCCTGCAGCTTGTGTGGCTAGCTTGTGTGTGGGTGGTGTGGAATGAACGAAACTATCGTGTTTTTAGGAATTCGGAAAACTCGGTGCATCAGCTTCTCGACAAAGTCAAGCTTCTCTCTTACCGGTGGTTGCGGACAACAGATGTGACTTTAGTTTCAAACTTTTACTGCTGGTGGTCAAACCCTATGCTGTGTCTGGATATCAACTGATTGTATTTGTTGTTTATTATGGCTCTCTTGTAAACTGATTTAGGTCTCCCCAACACACCTTGTGCTGAGGATTCTACTTGTTTCGTGGTTCTATTTTGATATTTCATTTTTGCCTCTTCAAAAAAAAAAAACAGATAATAATGAAATAAAAATAAACGAAAAATAAAAATAAAAGTATTTTCCTAAAAGTATGTTTCAACTTCTTCTCTTAGAAACTCTTTTTATTCAATTTTGTACATTGAAAAAAAGTTGCTTTTATGGCTAAGAATTTTATTAAAAATGTGTTTGACCTAACTTCTCATTCTAAAGAGAATAAAAAACTAAAAAAAGCTAGACCAAACGGGCCGCGGTATATCCCAAAAAAGGAAAATTAGCACTTGAACCCTAATTAGCATATGAAGAATCTGCTTCAGATGACTCACGAAGTAAAAATCATTTAATTCGAGGTTTTGTGTTAGGAATAGGATACACAACTTCATTACAAAACCTACCGTTCATAGTAATTCAAAAAATTCTATGATTCACATACTTCAATTTGACCCAACCATAGATAAACCTGAAACTAAACTATAAGCGCAAGCCAAATATTAATCGTTATCATCATCATACTTTGAAATTCAACTCATACTGAATGAATATGGAAATATGTATCTACCTTAAAAATGAACACTGCACCAGCACCACGTTAAATTAATGTTGTGCAATTTAATTATGGAACATTAAAATTATAAGGTTCTGAAGTTATATTAATTATAATATGTTTACCTCCACTTTGAAAACATTTGAGACCAGACCCTTGTGACTGGTAACCGTGGCATGTACTACATCCATGCCTAGGGAATCCCATATCGTTATTATCAGTTGTACACTAACGATGAATGCAAAAGCTTATGTATGAAATGAAAGAAATTTTTCAATTGGTATTTGTGAGTGACTTGTATATCTGCTTGAGAATGTCATAATCAGTTTATATAGATAGATAGATAGATATAGGAGTCTTTTTTAGAAAGAGACTTTACAACCAATAAACTAATAATAGCAATCTTGCAACAGACAATCTGAAAAATATCACATGTTTTTGTAAACATATCTTAGACATGTTTCTTCATTTTGATAATGTTGATGTCCAGCTGCTAAGTCATTATCTGCTTAAAATTCATTGCAATGGATAACTAGAGATTAGACATAAACCATTCTACATGTTTTGTTGTCCTCTTAAGGAGGTGGGACTTGCATTATCTTTAGACAGTCCTCTAAGGCAACACCATGTGATTATATTATTATATGTCATTGTCTCCCTTAGGTTCTATGGCTCCCAATGGCTCAAAATCTTATGGTCCTCCTTCATTGATCATTCAAGTTGCTTACATTTTGGTACATATATCCTTTCATCTATATATATTCAGGACTGCAAGCATTTAGAATCAACACAAAATCATTCACAACAGAAAGCATTTGAAATTAAGAAACATTCATCTTATACACAAGTCTTCCATACAAGAATGGGTTTTCGTTTACCCGGTATCATCAAAAGGGCTGCAAACCAAACATCGTCAAAAGGCGTGGATGTGCCAAAGGGATATCTTACAGTATATGTTGGAGAGAAAATGAAGCGGTTTGTTATCCCAATATCATACTTGAGCCAACCATCATTTCAAGAATTGTTGAATCAAGCTGAGGAACAATTCGGATATGACCATCCAACAGGTGGTCTCACGATTCCTTGCAGAGAAGAAGTTTTCTCAGATATTATTTCCCATTTGAATTTGTGCTAACCCCTTCAGAAGAAGGGACTGACATAGATTATTTGAAGCTAATTTGTACAGAAGACACTTACTTATTTTTCTTTGTAGTACCTTTTGTCAATTGAGTCTTGGTTATGTACAGAGAGAATAGGACAATTTTCAATGAATTTGTATTACAAACTTATATGAAGAATTATAAAACATAGAGCCATATTTGTCTTGCATATACTTAATTTTTATACTGTTTTACTTTTCATGAAGAATTAATTTTACTTTACTATAAAAGAAGCAAACATGTTTTATTAATTAAAAACCTCTAATAAATCTGTTCAAATAGTAATTTTATTCATGAGTTGATTCTCGACACACAATCCTTGAGAACAATATAGCTAAACAAGATTTGTTCCTCAGCTTTTTCAAGATTTGTTCCTAAACAAGAATCAATCTTCTTGTTCTTGCCATGATCCCATACATAAATTATTTAAACAAGATTTTTCTCAAACATTGCCGTCCCACAGCTCTTCCAAGGATTTATAGGGTCCATTATCAGATACAAACATTTCTGCCTTTAGCAGTCTACATTGAGGAATCTGATGGATTTTGTCTAAATCTTCTTGGTTCAATTCACAATAAAATATTTCTATGTTTTGTTTCATCCTCTCCTTGTTGAAACTTTTTACTATCGGAATTTCTCCATGCTCGTGTATCCATCTCAGTGCTATCTGCATAATATATATCCTCTTCTTCTTTTCAGCGTCAGCAGTTTCGCGCAGAATTAGATTCTCCATCACAGCCGACGAACCCCATCTTAGTTTGTATCCTCCTAGTGGGGACCATGCACTCACATGGATTATACGTATAGGGAAAGTAATGAACAGTTCATCGCAATTTTTGAGAGTTATGCTTTCTTGAGGGTGGTTTTGAGAGCTGGGAGGACAAGGTCATGGTGAGCATCACAACACCATAACTTGGAAGTAACGAACAATTCATTGCGATTTTTAACGAGTCGTAGCTCTAAAGATTTTGACACAGCTTGGCCTAGAGGTTCTAAGAAGCGGTATCAAAATGTGTAGCCAATGTCAATGGCGTCAAGCAAATCCTATCATTGGCATCTTTTTCCCTGAATTTAGTACTACCTCAGGAACTTTCCTTGCTTCCATCTTCTTTTTTGTACTAGATCAAGGCACAAGCTTCACACAATTCACAATTTTCTCTTATGTATGTTAACTTTGAGACTTTATTTTTGGTTATAAATGATGGTTTAAGATGTAAATAAAATATTATAATTATGGTATTATTGATTATTGGCCATTGACTATTTGTCTTCTAATAACCAAAGCAAGAGAAATCAACATATCCGGAAAGCCTGTGACACAAGTTACTTATAAATAAAGAAATTTTTGTTTCTTGAAGTACTTTCATTGACCTTCAATGAATTCAAATAATTATACTCAAAATTAAGTCAATGTTACAGTGCACCTGCTTCTGGTTATCAGATTAAGTTTATGATCTTAAAACACATAAAAAGCCATCTAAAGATGCTGCTTTACTCAGAAATGAAGAATCAACTGTCATCAACAAACAAAAAGAACTACCTAATAGGAAATAGGAATCATTCAGTGAGAATTATGTTTTCATTTTATCTTTGTCATTGTTTAATTACAGGCTTATCGGACAACAATAGCAGCAGAAGCCAGAAAGTACTTCAATTAAAAGCATAGATTAAATAATGTACTTTTGTAACTTAAGTTGTTTGAGCAAACAACAACCATTTGGTGTGTCTGTTTATTTGTACTTTCTGAAAAATTTCAAGTTATAATGTACCAGTGATGAAATTTTTCTAGTTCATATTCTATTGGTTCCAACAGGTAGTATTTAGGGACAAAAAACGTATTCATGCCTAAATTATAATATGGTCAACCTATTCCAAAACTGATTTGTGACCTAACTATGACCCCATCTCCTTCAATTCAAGGGTGACATGGTAGGTTACATTGTTTAGGCTTGTGAGCCAGAACAAATCCTGATCAGATTACAAAAACCAAGCTCTCATTGCAGAACAAAACATTACCTCCAAACAAGAACAAAGTACATAACAAACACATATCAACAGCTTCATCCAACATGATCTCAAGAGGATCTTAAAAGTTCAACGAAACTACAGAATTATAGCATTTATTTCACAAATTAATTTTTTTGAGAATGCATATCTTTGGAAGTTAAGTTTTAGAAAGTAACAAAAAAATATTCAGAAACTAAAATTTGAAATCCATCATAATTGGATTCCAAAATTAAGGTTCCAAAAAACAGCATTCCCCAAGGAATCAAAGGGTTTAAAAAAAGTGGCAATAAGTGAACTGCGCGTATATCTTTAATACAAACAGGTACATGCATTTAATTTTCAAGAACAAATATCCAAACACATTATCGTAAGGCCACACCTGAAATGGTTTAGAGATCAACAGATTCAAAAACTAAGAATATCTTCCAATTTGACAAATTCATAAACTAAACAAATGCTTTCCTACTTCTCATTAAGAAGAAAACAAAAGTATCAATGACTCATATGTGAATAAAGTAACCCGATGGAGATCTCATGCCATTATCTTAGCAGACCTATCGAAAAGACTGTCCACAACTTTCCCAACATTTGAAATGGTTTCTAAAGTTGCAGGGTATATAGCATCGGTTTTAGGGTCATCAAAGATGACAAGGCATCCAGCACCCTGATCCAATGTTCCGGCGAACTTCTTGTCCAAAATCATTTGAGACATCTTCCGCTCCACGTGATCAATGGGAAGCTCAATAAGTTCAGCAATATGTGCAATCTCAACCCTTGAGAATGGCTCAATCAATCTGCAAAGATTCTGCTCCAGAAGGGTATCATACAGGGATGACAAGTGCCTGTGAACAATTGGATCTTCCTCCAACTGTGCCTTGTAGTCTCTCAAAGCAGTTTCAAATAGTTTCAGGGATCTTTTTGAATGAGCATCTGCAACAGCTTTCATCGCATCCAAATCAGGTCCAACGTATTGCAGGCCTGCTTTAGAAGATATGATTCCAGCCACATCATCAGCTTGACTCACCATGATCTTACACAGAAGCATGTATTTCAGGCTAAAGACAGCTTTTGGATCTTCAAGAGCATTGAAAGACTCAAAAGCTTCAAAGAAATAACTATATGCAGTTTTGTAATCCTTCTCTTCGGCATGAAGAATTCCACTCTGCAAATCAATGGCACCTTGTTGAGCTGGTGGAACATAAATAGCATTTGCAGCTGTTCTTGCAGCTGTGAGGGCAGCTTTTGCTTTTGGAAGATTCCTTAGGGAGAAGTGTAGCTTGCTTTCAAGCAAGTCTATGTCTACAAGTAGGAGTTTGTCATCTAATCTTCTAACCTCTTTGATCAAGCCATTAAGGAGAGTCAAAGCTTGTGAATATTCCTTACTTTCCATCAGAAGAGTAGCAAGCCTTGCCTCAATTCGCTGCCTCAGAAAGGTACGCTTTTCATCACGGGTCCATTGCACCATTTCTTTGCAGAGTGAAATTTGTAACTCAGATGTCCCAGGTATTTTAGCAACAGAATCAATTATTCCCCTCACAATCTTTGCAGTTTTTGCCTTGGGAATCAAGGAAAAGAATGGCCTCAACTGAGTGAGAAGGCTGCGCAGATCCTCTGCCCTGTTTTCTTGCCTGAGCAGGTCGGTGAGATTTGTGATGGCCTGTTCTTTCATGCGCAGAGCTTCTGGAGAAGCAGAAGGATCACCAAGTACGCGATAAAGAATGGAGATGGCCTCAGATGGGTCTTTGGCTTCCAATGCCTGAGCAATGGACTCTGTTGTGGCGGGAAGGAAAGAAGACATGGCTGCAGCTAGGAGAAAGATCGGCAAAAAGAGAAAACAAAAATATAATTTTGTCAATGGAGAGAAACATGAAAACCAAAGAATTGTGCATTCCTATCAATTATTGAACGGAAATATCATCTATCAATTTAACCGTTCCATTAGTCACCCAAAAATATATCAAATGTATTTAACTATATAAACAATTATATATTGAATTTCAAAATCAACGAAATATATTGTAAGGAAGGTGATGCAGGTCAAATTCCATTAGATGTTCATGGAAGGCATACATAAAAACATATTAAGTTGCACTACATTTCAAAACTAGTTAAAGAGGAATGAATGCGATCCCATAACCTTAGAAGCCCATGCAAAACATCTAACGCTACTAACATTGAACAACTAAAAACACAATGTGTGTGTGTGTGTGTGTGTGTGTGAGAGAGAGAGAGAGAGAGAGAGAGAGAGAGAGAGAGAGATGAAAACAGAGTTCATGTGAGTCTGGTGTGGGCCTAGAATCTATAGTTTCATTAGGGGTAAAAAAAAATTACATGGAAGAGAAATATAATGGGTTGCATGAAAAGAAAATAATCCTCTAATAAATGTGTTTGAGTACCCCTTCTCACACAATCATTCACCACAAACCTAAACAACAAGGCAGCAAAACACCACCTAAAGCTAGCCATTGTTAAGCTACAAACCAGTACCCAAACTAAGACTCCAATCCAGTCCGTGCAACCAAGAACGCAGCCGAAAAATTGGAAAATAGTCTATACAGCAGCGGCTAAGACATACCACAACAATATAATACTACCGTAAAGTTTATATCTCAAACAATTAAAATCTATATTCAAATCAATGTGAAATCACCGATACTGAGACTTAAGTCTGTCATCCAGACTATGAATCTATTCAAGTCTCTAATATATATTTAATCCTCCAATCAAAACTTTATTAGCGTATTTTGTCATTACTAATGAAAATTTACCAGTATCATTTACAATTCCACCAAAACACACAAACAATAAGCATGATTTTATACTATCATTCTTCTTTATTTCTATCAGGAATTTTCGGTAGCTTTCTCCAATGATGTTGAGAAAGTATTAGATACACTAGAAATTTTTCAGGTGACAGTTTCTTCACAAATTGAATTACAACAAGATTTGATCAATTAAGCAAACTAATAATACCAAGTATTAAACTAACAGCAAAAATTAAATCTATAATCTTTTAGGTTTTACTTAATTTCTAACAGACTGCATTTGAATAAAAAGGTAGAGATCCTTACTTGTATGTATGTTTCAGAGGAGAAGGGAACTATGAATTATATCGGCCGCCGATCTTGATGGTGATTACGGTGAAAGGAGTAAACAGAGAAGAACGCCGTGCGTGCCTGCCTATCGGTTTCTTAGGGTTTGTTTGAGAATAGCAATAGATCTAAAGTTGTATTTTTTATCGAATTTAATAAAATAGTTTAAAACCTTCAGCTTATGGCTCCTTTTTTATATAAAATAATTTGGAGATTAATTTGATAGAAAAATAAAATTTACTATGTGTTTATTTATTGTAATAAAAAAAATTTTTTAATAAAATAATCTATAACATATTTGGATATAAAAGTGATTTATTTTTTTTAATTATAAAATAACAATACTTGTTTTCTCTTTTCTTAAAAAACAAAATTATTTGATAAACTACTCTTTGCAACTTGTAAAAATGGTTTACTTCAGTAAGTGTAATTTCAAAAACAGTTGCGTAAATTCTATTTTTATGTAAAAAATATTTCCAAAAATAGGGATGAAATTAATGTAAGAAATATTTCTAAAAATGTATAAATTTGAATAACACAAAACCGCCTACCACACACTCTAGTAGAGCATTACATTTAGATTTGAATGTTTAATTAATATAACCATTGTTAAGGGATAATGGAAATGAAATAGGGCTTAAAGAAAGATGGGTTAATAGGTCTTAATTCCTTGTAAAGTATGCGAATTTTGCTTTATCCCCTATAATATTATTTTTTTAAGAATGCGTCCCTAAAAAATAAGATTCTCTGCATTACCTTCCGACTGGGCAACTAAACATGGAATATTCTATTTCGCTGACGTGGCATGCGTATATGGAAATTTTATTTATTTTTTTCACTAATGACTAGATAATGTTTATTTATTTAAAAAAAAAGAAAAAATATAATTATTTGAAAAAAATATGAAAAAGTTTAATTTCAAAAAAAAATCTGAAATTTAATGTTTTGAAAAATAAAAAAATTAATATTACAGTTTTTTTTTAAAAAAAGATTATTTTTTTAAAATATTTTCCTATTTATATTATAGATGTTAAAAAATCTTTTTTTCCTATTTTTTACAAAAAATTATGTTTTTGTAGTTTTAAAAAATTATATTTTAAGTTTTTTCAGTTTTAAAAATAATATTTCTGATTTTTTTAAAAAAATTACCATTTTTATGTTTTTTCGGTTTTTATTAAATTAATAATTTAGATGTTTAAAAATCTTTCTTTCCTATTTTTTTTGTTTTTCCTTTTAAAAATTAATATTATAGTTTTTTTTTAAAAAAGCAATATTTTTTTTGTTTTTTCAGATTTTTGAAAAAAATAATATTTCTGATTTTCTAAAAATTTACGTTTTTTCAGTATTTTTAATAATATTTCAGATTTTTAAAAAAATTAATTTTTTTTCATTTTTTTTTTTAAAAATAATTAATATTACAGAATTTTTTAAAAATTCTTTTTTTTTATTTATATTTTTCAAAACATTAATATTTCAGTTTATTTTTTTAATTAAACTTTTTCATATTTTTTTAAAATAATTATTGTTTTTCGTTTTTTTTACCCAATCATCAGTTAAAAAATGAATATAAAATTTTAAAAATTCCATATATGCATGCCACGTCAGCGAAACAGAATATTTCATGTCTAGTTGGCCAGTCGAGGGGGTAATGTAGAGAATCTTGATTTTGCAGGGAGGCATTCTCAAAAAAAAATATTATAGGAGGTAAAACAAAACTCGCCTACTTTGCAGGGAGATAAAGACCTATTAACCCAAGAAAAATTGGTAGATTTCGACTAAGATTTTTGAAGGATTAAATTCCAATAATGTTTCGTTTTACTTCTTGGATGGTATCCAATTATTATTTAAATTATGTCGAAAAAATATAGAAGAAATGGGAAGTTACTGTTTGATGTCAATATAACAAGTCGAAGATGGAAATATGATAGCTTGTAGGGCTGTAAATGAGTCGAGTTGAGTCGAACTTGTCTGAGCTCGACTCGGCTCGATAAAAATTGGTTCAGCTCGAAACTCGGCTCAAGTTTGAAACGAACATATTTCTCAACTTGAGTTCGGCTCGTTTAAAGTTCACGAATAGTTCGGTTCAACTCGTTAAGTTCAACTCATTAAGTCTTCACATAATTTTAAAGTCAATTTTATTTGTCAAAATTTAATCTTTAACCTTTTAAAATATCTTTTTAAAAGAAAAAACAATTATTAAATCAAAATAAAAGTCATCTTAAGTGAATAATCGATAAACCCGTACAAAATTCAAATAGGTGTAAACTAATAAAGTTACAAAGCAACAATGTACCCAAAAAAAAAAAAAGTTACAAAGCAACAATTAACAAAATTTCACAATTATTCTCAAAAATATTCTTAATTGATGTGTACGGTTAAAAAGATTTGGATATATATATATATGAGTCGGGATCACACAAATGACAGTTAAAAAGATTTGTCTGACAGTTCACACAAATGATCTATATGATATAAACTTTCAATCCAACAGTGAATTTTATAAAATTTATACCGGTTAAAATGTTATTGAAATGTGTAACGTTTGGTGTCAAACTAATTGATTTCGACTGGCCATGGAATGTTATTTGTCGAAGTTAGCCATATTAAGCGAAATTCGACTAAAACTATTTTGTGACATTTGACTAACATGTGCGTCGATCAAAGAGTCAAATATCGACTTGGTGCGCCGATCAAGGGAACAACTCATACAATGAAGTTATCGTAACTTATTAAATAGTAGTTATCCAAAGGGACACTTGTCAAAGAAAATAGTTGTGTTTGTCAAAAAAAAAATAAGATTAGTTGTGCTTTAAATAATAGTTCAAGACGCAAAGAAAATATTATTATAATGATAAAATATGTTTTCAGTCTCGACTTTTATAGTGGGTTTTTCTTTTCATCCCTATACTTTAAAATTATTTCTTTTCGTCCCTGATCTTAGGTCAATTGTCAGTTGGGCAATGGAAGTCCACGTGGTGCTGACAAAATATGTAATCAGCAATTTATCCATAAAAAATAGACTAAATTATATATTTAGTCTCTTAGTTTATTTTATTCGTACGAGCGATTTAAATTAAAATTTGACTAAAATGACTAATTTAAAACTTTTTTTTGGTCAAACTAATTTAAAACTTTTTTTTTGTCAAACTAATTTAAAACTTTTTAAACTTAAAAAACCAAATTAATATCTAAAATAAAAAAACACACATATATATACAACACACATTGTATTGAGTTCAATTTTTTTTTTAAAAAGAAAATGTTGAGATACTCAGCAATCTTGCTTAAAAAAAATATCTAGTGATCTCAAAAATATTATAACATTATTTTCAAAAAAAAAAATATTAATATATTATAACGTGGTATAATTAAATGTAATAAAAATGCCAAACAGCTAGTCTAGATTTGAATTTCAAGCTCAGTCTTTTAAGTGAAAAAGACCAAAAAAACCCTAGGTGCATCCTCACCGCCGCCGCTCCATTTTCGTGTATCTTCCTTCTCCTACGCTCTCTTCTCCAGATCGAACGTCACAACACACCCCAACGACCTTTTTGAAGATAGCGCTTACATCGACCAGCTCTGCCGATACGGTGAGAAACTCAATATTCAGTGTTCTAGATTGTGTTGTTGTTCGATTTTACTTCCAATTAGGGATTTGAACCGCGATTTTACTTTCTCTGTTTTGCTTTTTAGGGCTTTAGTGTCTTTGTGTTTTTAATCAAAGTTCTGTGTATTTTTAGAGTAACAAAAATACCTAATTATATATCAAGAGTCTATTTTGTGACACAAATGGTGTGAATCAATGAAATAAAAACTTGAAAGAGTGATTACTAAGTTTAATAAAGCTATAACACTCCTTGATTTGCAGGTTATAACTGCATAACAACAATACTTTTATTATGCTAGAATAGAACCAAATTCATATTTCTAATTGTGTGTAATAATTTACAATCATTTGGTTTTATTACTAGTAATTAATTGTGGGTGGTTAATATGCAGATAAATATCAAACTGAATGAAGCTACTGATTAGTTAAGGTTTGGGCTTACTTTTGACAATGGAATAGGTTATTTTAAGATTGATTGCCATGGATCTGAGTATGATAATTTTTTTAAATTTTTTTATATGATTTCAGACTCAATATTGTTAAGGTCTTCAGCAATACAACCATGAGACTCAATTTATTTGGGTTAGGTGGTTGGGATGGGTCTTGGCAATTGTATTGTTTCATTATGAATCATTGAATTTGGTAGTAGTGGGGGTTCCACCCAATAATTTTACACGAACTGACTGGAATTAACTGGGAATAAAAGTTTCCCACCTCAATTAGGGGGATTAGAAAGCAACACAAGTCGCAACTTGATCAATTTCTGTGCTAGTAAGTTATTTCTTCTATTATTAATGATTTGGTTAATAATTTAATATACTTTTCTTCTAACTAATCTATGATTTCACCGACAGTTCCTGCTGTATGGGGAGCCAAACAGAAGCAGCTTTTACTTGGTCAACTTGCAACAATGGATTTGGATTCCTGGATGATTAAGTTTTGTGTATTGCAAACTTACAATGTCATAAGTCTAACTCTCACCAACAAAACTGCCTGCGACACTGCTTTCCTCAATGTGAGATCCCCTACCTCCACTGACGGTGATCGTTACATTACGACTCCTGGCATGATGACATTCTCAAGATATCGTGAACCGACTTCATGATTACCTCTCATAAGGAGTTCGACAAGGCTCAGATTGCTGCCTGACCTAGTCAAGTATAATATGTAGGTATCGTCTTCTTTCTCATCTTTATTTTATTTGCTTCAATCTGGATTTTATTGCTTGGATTTATAGGGGCCTCCCCTTGATTGTGCAGCTCTTATTAGCTTTCCGAATCTTATGTTTTGTTACAACCTTTAATTTTGATTATGATGATTTGTGGCCATAGTAGTTGTTTGTGTTGCCCTCTCCTTGTCTAACATCGCATTGTGTGTTCTCATATCCTTTTGTCATCCTCTTTTTGCCTTCACCTTCCCTTTTACTCGTAGAAGTCAAAGTTGCATAGGTTTTGGTTGGGACTGTTCATATAGGCTTGAGTATTTAGGAATTGAATAAGTGTTACTCCTTGGACACTCCTCGGGTATGTAACCTTGTTTTGCGTAATTTTGTAGAAATTATTAATGAACTAGAGGACTAATACCATGGTAAGGAGTATGCTCAATTGGAAGGGATTAAAAAATGCTCACTTATACGACATGTATACAAAAAAGGAAGTTGGCACTATTTTAAACATGAGTTAGTTGCTAGGCAATACTAAATCTATAAATTCAAGTCAAATGTATGCATCTGCTGTCACGCAACCCTTGAATAATGAATACCAAAATAAAATGTAACACCAAGTCTTAGAGTAAAACTAAAAGCACCACTTAAAAATTGTCTCATAGTATATATGCTAAAGTATTATTCCAAACACAACATTAATTGAGCATAGTTGTCAAATGAAAATTGATTTTTTACATGGGGTTTTCTTCAAAAAAATTATTAGGTCAAATATGATATGCATACCATAAACAAGCTCATTGAGCATAATTGTCAAACGCGAAATGATTTTTAACATGGGATTTTCTTCAAATTTTTTATTAGGCTCAAGTATGATATGCATACCATGAACAAGCTCAATTGGATTAGTAAAACTTGATTTGGTCTCAGATTTAAAAGTGAGAGTTTTAGGCCTAAACAAGTGACTTGCAATGTCAAATTTTGAGTCATATTAATACCTAGCTCAAACCCTTCACCAACAAGTTCAATAGGTACAAATATATTTGTATGTAGAAAGGCATAGACCAATTTAAGTGGAACTCTGAATTGACCCTCAAGTTGCTATAAATCAAGTAAAAAATTGATAGATTTCTGTTGGATATAAAATTGAAATTTACGGATTCATGCTGCCTCTAATGAAATCGAATTGACAGATTTATGTTGGCTTGTGAAATTGAATTGACAGATAATGTTGGCTAATGAAATTGAATTGATGGAATTATGTGGGATCATGTAATTGAATTGACGGATTCATGTTGGCTCTTATGAAATTGAATTGACGGGTTTATGTTGGCTCATTAAATGGAATTGACGGTAACTTGTCGGGTCGTTTGAATTGACGGACACTAATTTCCTTATTTTTAATCATACCTATTCTTCCAAAGGTATCTATTCTTCTAAACTTGGTTTCATAGTTGGATTCTATAGTTCTCTCAAACATATTCATAACTTGAAATTCATGATATGTGGACCTTATATGAAATAAAAATAGGAACATGAGAAATTTAGAGATTATACAAAATGTGATGTTTAATATTTGAGCTTGTTTAGTTGGATTCAATTTTCCCTCATCGATCATTGATTGAAAAATATAATATTTGAATCTATACGGTTCTAAATTCGATAAAATGGAAGGATGATAGTGTGTCCGAATAATATTTGAATTCAAAATTTGATAGTTGGATTTCTAATTTTAATCGACGATATTATTTGCTGAAATGGTCGATGATATGTAATTGAATTGAGAGAATCTTGTTAGCTTGTTAGAATTGAATTTACAATTTTATATTTGGATTGAATCGACAATATTATGCCGTGAAATGTCTGGTCTGTAATTGAATTGACGGATTTATGTCGGCTCATATGAAAACGAATTGACGGATTTATGTTAGCTAAGAAAATTGAATTGGCGGATTATGTTGTTTCATGAAATTGAATTGATAGATTATGTTGGTGCATGAAATTGAATTGACGGATTTATGTGGGATCATGTAATTGAATTGATGGATTAATGTTGGCCCTTATGAATTTGAATTGACCGATTTATGTTGGCTCATTAAATGGAATTGACGGAAACTTGTCGGGTCGTTTGAATTGACGGATACTAATTTCCTAATCAAATACCAATTGTTTCAAAGGTACATATTCTTCTAAACTTGGTTCTATAGTTGGAATCTATAGTTTTCTCAAACATATTCATAACTTGAAATTCATTATATGTGGACCTTATATGAAATGAAAATAGGAACATGAGAAATTTAGAGATTATACAAAATGTGATGCTTAATATTTGAGCTTGTCTAGTTGGATTCAATTGTCCCTCATCGATCATTGATTGAAAAATATAATATTTGAATCTATACGGTTCTAAATTCGATATAATGGAAGGATGATAGTGTGTCCGAATAATATTTGAATTCAAAATTTGATAGTTGGATCTTTAATTTTAATTGACGATATTATTTGCTGAAATAATGGATGATATGTAATTGAATTGAGGGAATCTTGTTAGCTCGTTTGAATTGAATTTACAACTTTATGTTTGGATTGAATCGACAATATTATGTCGTGAAATGTCTGGTCTGTAATTGAATTGACGGATTCATGTCGGTTCATATGAAATCGAATTGACGGATTATGTTGTCCCCTGAAATTGAATTGGCGAATTTATGTCGGATTATGATTTTGAAATTTATGGATTCATGTTGGATCTAATCAAATTGAATTGACGGATTTATGTTAGATATAAAATTGAATTTTACGGATTCATGTTGGCTCTAATGAAATCGAAATGACATATTTATGTTGGCTTGTGAAATTGAATTGACGGATTTATGTGGGATCATGTAATTGAATTGACGGATTCATGTTGGCTCTTATGAAATTGAATTGACGGATTTATGTTTGCTCATTAAATGGAATTGACGGAATTTTGTCGGGTCGTTTGAATTGACGTATACTAATTTCCTTATTTTCAATCATACCCATTCTTCCAAAGGTACCTATTCTTCTA
This sequence comes from Trifolium fragiferum, assembly GCA_954870985.1. Classification (NCBI taxonomy): domain Eukaryota; kingdom Viridiplantae; phylum Streptophyta; class Magnoliopsida; order Fabales; family Fabaceae; genus Trifolium; species Trifolium fragiferum. Next base: position 20,407,088 of record OX940789.1, read on the forward strand.
AACTTGGTTCTATAGTTGGATTCTATAGTTCTCTCAAACATATTCATAACTTGAAATTCATGATATGTGGAGCTTATATGAAATGAAAATATGAACATGAGAAATTTAGAGATTATACAAAAGGTGAAGTTTAATATTTGAGCTTGTCTAGTTGGATTCAATTGTCCCTCATCGATCATTGATTGAAAAATATGATATTATACAAAATGTGAAGTTTAATATTTGAGCTTGTCTAGTTGGATTCAATTGTCCCTCATCGATCATTGATTGAAAAATATGATATTTGAATCTATACGGTTCTAAATTCGATAAAATGGAAGGATGATAGTGTGTCCGTCAATTGACGATATTATTTGTTGAAATTCAAAATTTGATAGTTGGATTTTTAATTTTAATTGACGATATTATTTGTTGAAATGGTGGATGATATGTAATTGAATTGAGGGAATCTTGTTAGCTCGTTTGAATTGAATTTGCTATTTTATGTTGGATTGAATCGACAATATTATGTCGTGAAATATCTGATTTGTAATTGAATTGACAGATTCATGTCGGCTCATATGAAAACGAATTAACGGATTTTTGTTAGCTCAGGAAATTGAATTGACGGATTATGTTGTTTTATGAAATTGAATTGGCGAATTTATGTCGGATCATGAAATTGAAATTTACGGATTCATGTTAGCTCTAATCAAATTGAATTGACGGATTTATGTTGGATATAAAATTGAAATTTACGGATTCATGTTGCCTCCAATGAAATCGAATTGACAGATTATGTTGACTCATGAAATTGAATTGACGGATTTATGTGGGATCATGTAATTGAATTGACGGATTCATGTTGGCTCTTATGAAATTGAATTGACGGATTTATGTTTGCTCATTAAATGGAATTGACGGAAACTTGTCGGGTCGTTTGAATTGACGGATACTAATTTCCTTATTTTCAATCATACCCATTCTTCCAAAGGTACCTATTCTTCTAAACTTGGTTCTATAGTTGAATTCTATAGTTCTCTGAAACATATTCATAACTTGAAATTCATGATATGTGGACCTTATATGAAATGAAAATAGGAACATGAGAAATTTAGAGAATATACAAAATGTGATGTTTAATATTTGAGCTTGTTTAGTTGGATTCAATTGTCCCTCATCGATCATTGATTGGAAAATATGATATTTGAATCTATACGGTTCTAAATTCGATAAAACGGAAGGATGATAGTGTATATGAATTCAAAATTTGATAGTTGGATATATAATTTCATTTGACGGATTCATGTCGGCTCATATGAATTTGAATTGACGGATTTATGTTAGCTCAGGAAATTGAATTGACGGATTATGTTGTTTCATGAAATTGAATTGGCGAAATTATGTCGGATCATGAAATTGAAATTTACGGATTCATGTTATCTTTAATCAAATTGAATTGACAGATTTATGTTGGATATAAAATTAAAATTTACGGATTCATGCTGACTCTAATGAAATCGAATTGACAGATTTATGTTGGCTTGTGAAATTGAGTTGACAGATAATGTTGGCTAATGAAATTGAATTGACGGATTTATGTGGGATCATGTAATTGAATTGACAGATTCATGTTGGCTCTTATGAAATTGAATTGACGGATTTATGTTGGCTCATTAAATGGAATTGACCGAACTTTGTCGGGTCGTTTGAATTGACGGATATTAATTTCCTAATCAAATACCCATTCTTCCAAAGGTACCTATTCTTCTAAACTTGGTTCTATAGTTGGATTCTATAGTTTTTTCAAACATATTCATAACATGAAATTCATTATATGTGGAACTTATATGAAATGAAAGTAGGAACATGAGAAATTTAGAGATTATACAAAATGTGATGTTTAATATTTGAGCTTGTCTAGTTGGATTCAATTGTCACTCATCGATCATTGATTGAAAAATATGATATTTGAATCTATATGGTTCTAAATTCGATAAATTTGAAGGATGATAGTGTGTCCGAATAATATTTGAATTCAAAATTTGATAGTTGGATTTCTAATTTTAATTGACGATATTATTTGTTGAAATGGTGGATGATATGTAATTGAATTGAGGGAATCTTGTTAGCTCGTTTGAATTGAATTTGCAATTTTATGTTGGATTGAATCGACAATATTATGTCGTGAAATGTCTGGTTTGTAATTGAATTGACGGATTCATGTCGGCTCATATGAAAACGAATTGACGGATTTTTGTTAGCTCAGGAAATTGAATTGACGGATTATGTTTTTTTATGAAATTGAATTGGCGAATTTATGTCGGATCATGAAATTGAAATTTACGGATTCATGTTAGCTTTAATCAAATTGAATTGACGGATTTATGTTGGATATAAAATTGAAATTTACGGATTCATGTTGCCTCTAATGAAATCGAATTGACAGATTATGTTGGCTCATGAAATTGAATTGACGGATTTATGTGGGATCATGTAATTGAATTGACGGATTCATGTTGGCTCTTATGAAATTGAATTGACGGATTTATGTTTGCTCATTAAATGGAATTGACGGAAACTTGTCGGGTCGTTTGAATTGACGGATACTAATTTCCTTATTTTCAATCATACCCATTCTTCCAAAGGTACCTATTCTTCTAAACTTGGTTCTATAGTTGGATTCTATAGTTCTCTGAAACATATTCATTACTTGAAATTCATGATATGTGGACCTTATATGAAATGAAAATAGGAACATGAGAAATTTAGAGAATATACAAAATGTGTTGTTTAATATTTGAGCTTGTTTAGTTGGATTCAATTGTCCCTCATCGATCATTGATTGGAAAATATGATATTTGAATCTATACGGTTCTAAATTCGATAAAACGGAAGGATGATAGTGTATATGAATTCAAAATTTGATAGTTGGATATATAATTTCATTTGACGGATTCATGTCGGCTCATATGAATTTGAATTGACGGATTTATGTTAGCTTTGGAAATTGAATTGGCGAATTTATGTCGGATCATGAAATTGAAATTTACGGATTCATGTTATCTCTAATCAAATTGAATTGACGGATTTATGTTGGATATAAAATTAAAATTTACGGATTCATGCTGGCTCTAATGAAATTGAATTGACAGATTTATGTTGGCTTGTGAAATTGAGTTGACAGATAATGTTGGCTAATGAAATTGAATTGACGGATTTATGTGGGATCATGTAATTGAATTGACAGATTCATGTTGGCTCTTATGAAATTGAATTGACGGATTTATGTTGGCTCATTAAATGGAATTGACCGAACTTTGTCGGGTCGTTTGAATTGACGGATATTAATTTCCTAATCAAATACCCATTCTTCCAAAGGTACCTATTCTTCTAAACTTGGTTATATAGTTGGATTCTATAGTTTTCTCAAACATATTCATAACATGAAATTCATTATATGTGGAACTTATATGAAATGAAAGTAGGAACATGAGAAATTTAGAGATTATACAAAATGTGATGTTTAATATTTTAGCTTGTCTAGTTGGATTCAATTGTCACTCATCGATCATTGATTGAAAAATATGATATTTGAATCTATACGGTTCTAAATTCGATAAAACGGAAGGATGATAGTGTATATGAATTCAAAATTTGATAGTTAGATATATAATTTCATTTGACGGATTCATGTCGGCTCATATGAATTTCAATTGACGGATTTATGTTAGCTCAGAAAATTGAATTGACGGATTATGTTGTTTCATGAAATTGAATTGGCGAATTTATGTCGGATCATGAAATTCAAATTTACGGATTCATGTTATCTCTAATCAAATTGAATTGACGGATTTATGTTGAATATAAAATTAAAATTTACGGATTCATGCTGGCTCTAATGAAATCGAATTGACAGATTTATGTTGGCTTGTGAAATTGAGTTGACAGATAATGTTGGCTAATGAAATTGAATTGACGGATTTATGTGGGATCATGTAATTGAATTGACAGATTCATGTTGGCTCTTATGAAATTGAATTGACGGATTTATGTTGGCTCATTAAATGGAATTGACCGAACTTTGTCGGGTCGTTTGAATTGACGGATACTAATTTCCTAATCAAATACCCATTCTTCCAAAGGTACCTATTCTTCTAAACTTGGTTCTATAGTTGGATTATATAGTTTTCTCAAACATATTCATAACATGAAATTCATTATATGTGGAACTTATATGAAATGAAAGTAGGAACATGAGAAATTTAGAGATTATACAAAATGTGAAGTTTAATATTTGAGCTTGTCTAGTTGGATTCAATTGTCCCTCATCGATCATTGATTGGAAAATATGATATTTGAATCTATACGGTTCTAAATTCGATAAAATGGAAGGATGATAGTGTGTCCGAATAATATTTGAATTCAAAATTTGATAGTTGGATTTCTAATTTTAATTGACGATATTATTTGTTGAAATGGTGGATGATATGTAATTGAATTGAGGGAATCTTGTTAGCTCTTTTGAATTGAATTTGCAATTTTATGTTGGATTGAATCGACAATATTATGTCGTGAAATATCTGGTTTGTAATTGAATTGACGGATTCATGTCGGCTCATATGAAAACGAATTAACGGATTTTTGTTAGCTCAGGAAATTGAATTGACGGATTATGTTGTTTTATGAAATTGAATTGGCGAATTTATGTCGGATCATGAAATTGAAATTTACGGATTCATGTTAGCTCTAATCAAATTGAATTGACGGATTTATGTTGGATATAGAATTGAAATTTACGGATTCATGTTGCCTCTAATGAAATCGAATTGACAGATTATGTTGGCTCATGAAATTGAATTGACGGATTTATGTGGGATCATGTAATTGAATTGACGGATTCATGTTGGCTCTTATGAAATTGAATTGATGGATTTATGTTTGCTCATTAAATGGAATTGACGGAAACTTGTCTGGTCGTTTGAATTGACGGATACTAATTTCCTTATTTTCAATCATACCCATTCTTTCAAAGGTACCTATTCTTCTAAACTTGGTTCTATAGTTGGATTCTATAGTTCTCTGAAACATATTCATAACTTGAAATTCATGATATGTGGACCTTATATGAAATGAAAATAGGAACATGAGAAATTTAGAGAATATACAAAATGTGTTGTTTAATATTTGAGCTTGTTTAGTTGGATTCAATTGTCCCTCATCGATCATTGATTGGAAAATATGATATTTGAATCTATACGGTTCTAAATTCGATAAAACGGAAGGATGATAGTGTATATGAATTCAAAATTTGATAGTTGGATATATAATTTCATTTGACGGATTCATGTCGGCTCATATGAATTTGAATTGACGGATTTATGTTAGCTTTGGAAATTGAATTGGCGAATTTATGTCGGATCATGAAATTGAAATTTACGGATTCATGTTATCTCTAATCAAATTGAATTGACGGATTTATGTTGGATATAAAATTAAAATTTACGGATTCATGCTGGCTCTAATGAAATTGAATTGACAGATTTATGTTGGCTTGTGAAATTGAGTTGACAGATAATGTTGGCTAATGAAATTGAATTGACGGATTTATGTGGGATCATGTAATTGAATTGACAGATTCATGTTGGCTCTTATGAAATTGAATTGACGGATTTATGTTGGCTCATTAAATGGAATTGACCGAACTTTGTCGGGTCGTTTGAATTGACGGATATTAATTTCCTAATCAAATACCCATTCTTCCAAAGGTACCTATTCTTCTAAACTTGGTTATATAGTTGGATTCTATAGTTTTCTCAAACATATTCATAACATGAAATTCATTATATGTGGAACTTATATGAAATGAAAGTAGGAACATGAGAAATTTAGAGATTATACAAAATGTGATGTTTAATATTTTAGCTTGTCTAGTTGGATTCAATTGTCACTCATCGATCATTGATTGAAAAATATGATATTTGAATCTATACGGTTCTAAATTCGATAAAACGGAAGGATGATAGTGTATATGAATTCAAAATTTGATAGTTAGATATATAATTTCATTTGACGGATTCATGTCGGCTCATATGAATTTCAATTGACGGATTTATGTTAGCTCAGAAAATTGAATTGACGGATTATGTTGTTTCATGAAATTGAATTGGCGAATTTATGTCGGATCATGAAATTGAAATTTACGGATTCATGTTATCTCTAATCAAATTGAATTGACGGATTTATGTTGGATATAAAATTAAAATTTACGGATTCATGCTGGCTCTAATGAAATTGAATTGACAGATTTATGTTGGCTTGTGAAATTGAGTTGACAGATAATGTTGGCTAATGAAATTGAATTGACGGATTTATGTGGGATAATGTAATTGAATTGACAGATTCATGTTGGCTCTTATGAAATTGAATTGACGGATTTATGTTGGCTCATTAAATGGAATTGACCGAACTTTGTCGGGTCGTTTGAATTGACGGATATTAATTTCCTAATCAAATACCCATTCTTCCAAAGGTACCTATTCTTCTAAACTTGGTTATATAGTTGGATTCTATAGTTTTCTCAAACATATTCATAACATGAAATTCATTATATGTGGAACTTATATGAAATGAAAGTAGGAATATGAGAAATTTAGAGATTATACAAAATGTGATGTTTAATATTTTAGCTTGTCTAGTTGGATTCAATTGTCACTCATCGATCATTGATTGAAAAATATGATATTTGAATCTATACGGTTCTAAATTCGATAAAACGGAAGGATGATAGTGTATATGAATTCAAAATTTGATAGTTAGATATATAATTTCATTTGACGGATTCATGTCAGCTCATATGAATTTCAATTGACGGATTTATGTTAGCTCAGAAAATTGAATTGACGGATTATGTTGTTTCATGAAATTGAATTGGCGAATTTATGTCGGATCATGAAATTCAAATTTACGGATTCATGTTATCTCTAATCAAATTGAATTGACGGATTTATGTTGGATATAAAATTAAAATTTACGGATTCATGCTGGCTCTAATGAAATCGAATTGACAGATTTATGTTGGCTTGTGAAATTGAGTTGACAGATAATGTTGGCTAATGAAATTGAATTGACGGATTTATGTGGGATCATGTAATTGAATTGACAGATTCATGTTGGCTCTTATGAAATTGAATTGACGGATTTATGTTGGCTCATTAAATGGAATTGACCGAACTTTGTCGGGTCGTTTGAATTGACGGATACTAATTTCCTAATCAAATACCCATTCTTCCAAAGGTACCTATTCTTCTAAACTTGGAACTATAGTTGGATTCTATAGTTTTCTCAAACATATTCATAACATGAAATTCATTATATGTGGAACTTATATGAAATGAAAGTAGGAACATGAGAAATTTAGAGATTATACAAAATGTGAAGTTTAATATTTGAGCTTGTCTAGTTGGATTCAATTGTCCCTCATCGATCATTGATTGGAAAATATGATATTTGAATCTATACGGTTCTAAATTCGATAAAATGGAAGGATGATAGTGTGTCCGAATAATATTTGAATTCAAAATTTGATAGTTGGATTTCTAATTTTAATTGACGATATTATTTGTTGAAATGGTGGATGATATGTAATTGAATTGAGGGAATCTTGTTAGCTCGTTTGAATTGAATTTGCAATTTTATGTTGGATTGAATCGACAATATTATGTCGTGAAATATCTGGTTTGTAATTGAATTGACGGATTCATGTCGGCTCATATGAAAACGAATTAACGGATTTTTGTTAGCTCAGGAAATTGAATTGACGGATTATGTTGTTTTATGAAATTGAATTGGCGAATTTATGTCGGATCATGAAATTGAAATTTACGGATTCATGTTAGCTCTAATCAAATTGAATTGACGGATTTATGTTGGATATAAAATTGAAATTTACGGATTCATGTTGACTCTAATGAAATCGAATTGACAGATTATGTTGGCTCATGAAATTGAATTGACGGATTTATGTGGGATCATGTAATTGAATTGACGGATTCATGTTGGCTCTTATGAAATTGAATTGATGGATTTATGTTTGCTCATTAAATGGAATTGACGGAAACTTGTCTGGTCGTTTGAATTGACGGATACTAATTTCCTTATTTTCAATCATACCCATTCTTCCAAAGGTACCTATTCTTCTAAACTTGGTTCTATAGTTGGATTCTATAGTTCTCTGAAACATATTCATAACTTGAAATTCATGATATGTGGACCTTATATGAAATGAAAATAGGAACATGAGAAATTTAGAGAATATATAAAATGTGATGTTTAATATTTGAGCTTGTTTAGTTGGATTCAATTGTCCCTCATCGATCATTGATTGGAAAATATGATATTTGAATCTATACGGTTCTAAATTCGATAAAATGGAAGGATGATAGTGTGTCCGAATAATATTTGAATTCAAAATTTGATAGTTGGATTTCTAATTTTAATTGACGATATTATTTGTTGAAATGGTGGATGATATGTAATTGAATTGAGGGAATCTTGTTAGCTCTTTTGAATTGAATTTGCAATTTTATGTTGGATTGAATCGACAATATTATGTCGTGAAATATCTGGTTTGTAATTGAATTGACGGATTCATGTCGGCTCATATGAAAACGAATTAACGGATTTTTGTTAGCTCAGGAAATTGAATTGACGGATTATGTTGTTTTATGAAATTGAATTGGCGAATTTATGTCGGATCATGAAATTGAAATTTACGGATTCATGTTAGCTCTAATCAAATTGAATTGACGGATTTATGTTGGATATAGAATTGAAATTTACGGATTCATGTTGACTCTAATGAAATCGAATTGACAGATTATGTTGGCTCATGAAATTGAATTGACGGATTTATGTGGGATCATGTAATTGAATTGACGGATTCATGTTGGCTCTTATGAAATTGAATTGACGGATTTATGTTTGCTCATTAAATGGAATTGACGGAAACTTGTCGGGTCGTTTGAATTGACGGATACTAATTTCCTTATTTTCAATCATACCCATTCTTCCAAAGGTACCTATTCTTCTAAACTTGGTTCTATAGTTGGATTCTATAGTTCTCTGAAACATATTCATAACTTGAAATTCATGATATGTGGACCTTATATGAAATGAAAATAGGAACATGAGAAATTTAGAGAATATACAAAATGTGTTGTTTAATATTTGAGCTTGTTTAGTTGGATTCAATTGTCCCTCATCGATCATTGATTGGAAAATATGATATTTGAATCTATACGGTTCTAAATTCGATAAAACGGAAGGATGATAGTGTATATGAATTCAAAATTTGATAGTTGGATATATAATTTCATTTGACGGATTCATGTCGGCTCATATGAATTTGAATTGACGGATTTATGTTAGCTTAGGAAATTGAATTGACGGATTATGTTGTTTCATGAAATTGAATTGGCGAATTTATGTCGGATCATGAAATTGAAATTTACGGATTCATGTTATCTCTAATCAAATTGAATTGACGGATTTATGTTGGATATAAAATTAAAATTTACGGATTCATGCTGGCTCTAATGAAATTGAATTGACAGATTTATGTTGGCTTGTGAAATTGAGTTGACAGATAATGTTGGCTAATGAAATTGAATTGACGGATTTATGTGGGATCATGTAATTGAATTGACAGATTCATGTTGGCTCTTATGAAATTGAATTGACGGATTTATGTTGGCTCATTAAATGGAATTGACCGAACTTTGTCGGGTCGTTTGAATTGACGGATATTAATTTCCTAATCAAATACCCATTCTTCCAAAGGTACCTATTCTTCTAAACTTGGTTATATAGTTGGATTCTATAGTTTTCTCAAACATATTCATAACATGAAATTCATTATATGTGGAACTTATATGAAATGAAAGTAGGAACATGAGAAATTTAGAGATTATACAAAATGTGATGTTTAATATTTTAGCTTGTCTAGTTGGATTCAATTGTCACTCATCGATCATTGATTGAAAAATATGATATTTGAATCTATACGGTTCTAAATTCGATAAAACGGAAGGATGATAGTGTATATGAATTCAAAATTTGATAGTTAGATATATAATTTCATTTGACGGATTCATGTCGGCTCATATGAATTTCAATTGACGGATTTATGTTAGCTCAGAAAATTGAATTGACGGATTATGTTGTTTCATGAAATTGAATTGGCGAATTTATGTCGGATCATGAAATTCAAATTTACGGATTCATGTTATCTCTAATCAAATTGAATTGACGGATTTATGTTGGATATAAAATTAAAATTTACGGATTCATGCTGGCTCTAATGAAATCGAATTGACAGATTTATGTTGGCTTGTGAAATTGAGTTGACAGATAATGTTGGCTAATGAAATTGAATTGACGGATTTATGTGGGATCATGTAATTGAATTGACAGATTCATGTTGGCTCTTATGAAATTGAATTGACGGATTTATGTTGGCTCATTAAATGGAATTGACCGAACTTTGTCGGGTCGTTTGAATTGACGGATACTAATTTCCTAATCAAATACCCATTCTTCCAAAGGTACCTATTCTTCTAAACTTGGTTCTATAGTTGGATTCTATAGTTTTCTCAAACATATTCATAACATGAAATTCATTATATGTGGATCTTATATGAAATGAAAGTAGGAACATGAGAAATTTAGAGATTATACAAAATGTGAAGTTTAATATTTGAGCTTGTCTAGTTGGATTCAATTGTCCCTCATCGATCATTGATTGGAAAATATGATATTTGAATCTATACGGTTCTAAATTCGATAAAATGGAAGGATGATAGTATGTCCGAATAATATTTGAATTCAAAATTTGATAGTTGGATTTCTAATTTTAATTGACGATATTATTTGTTGAAATGGTGGATGATATGTAATTGAATTGAGGGAATCTTGTTAGCTCGTTTGAATTGAATTTGCAATTTTATGTTGGATTGAATCGACAATATTATGTCGTGAAATATCTGGTTTGTAATTGAATTGACGGATTCATGTCGGCTCATATGAAAACGAATTAACGGATTTTTGTTAGCTCAGGAAATTGAATTGACGGATTATGTTGTTTTATGAAATTGAATTGGCGAATTTATGTCGGATCATGAAATTGAAATTTACGGATTCATGTTAGCTCTAATCAAATTGAATTGACGGATTTATGTTGGATATAAAATTGAAATTTACGGATTCATGTTGACTCTAATGAAATCGAATTGACAGATTATGTTGGCTCATGAAATTGAATTGACGGATTTATGTGGGATCATGTAATTGAATTGACGGATTCATGTTGGCTCTTATGAAATTGAATTGATGGATTTATGTTTGCTCATTAAATGGAATTGACGGAAACTTGTCTGGTCGTTTGAATTGACGGATACTAATTTCCTTATTTTCAATCATACCCATTCTTCCAAAGGTACCTATTCTTCTAAACTTGGTTCTATAGTTGGATTCTATAGTTCTCTGAAACATATTCATAACTTGAAATTCATGATATGTGGACCTTATATGAAATGAAAATAGGAACATGAGAAATTTAGAGAATATATAAAATGTGATGTTTAATATTTGAGCTTGTTTAGTTGGATTCAATTGTCCCTCATCGATCATTGATTGAAAAATATGATATTTGAATCTATACGGTTCTAAATTCGATAAAACGGAAAGATGATAGTGTATATGAATTCAAAATTTGATAGTTAGATATATAATTTCATTTGACGGATTCATGTCGGCTCATATGAATTTGAATTGACGGATTTATGTTAGCTCAGGAAATTGAATTGACGGATTATGTTGTTTCATGAAATTGAATTGGCGAATTTATGTCGGATCATGAAATTGAAATATACGGATTCATGTTATCTCTAATCAAATTGAATTGACGGATTTATGTTGGATATAAAATTAAAATTTACGGATTCATGCTGGCTCTAATGAAATCGAATTGACAGATTTATGTTGGCTTGTGAAATTGAGTTGACAGATAATGTTGGCTAATGAAATTGAATTGACGGATTTATGTGGGATCATGTAATTGAATTGACAGATTCATGTTGGCTCTTATGAAATTGAATTGACGGATTTATGTTGGCTCATTAAATGGAATTGACCGAACTTTGTCGGGTCGTTTGAATTGACGGATACTAATTTCCTAATCAAATACCCATTCTTCCAAAGGTACCTATTCTTCTAAACTTGGTTCTATAGTTGGATTCTATAGTTTTCTCAAACATATTCATAACATGAAATTCATTATATGTGGAACTTATATGAAATGAAAGTAGGAACATGAGAAATTTAGAGATTATACAAAATGTGATGTTTAATATTTGAGCTTGTCTAGTTGGATTCAATTGTCACTCATCGATCATTGATTGAAAAATATGATATTTGAATCTATACGGTTCTAAATTCGATAAAATGGAAGGATGATAGTGTGTCCGAATAATATTTGAATTCAAAATTTGATAGTTGGATTTTTAATTTTAATTGACGATATTATTTGTTGAAATGGTGGATGATATGTAATTGAATTGAGGGAATCTTGTTAGCTCGTTTGAATTGAATTTGCAATTTTATGTTGGATTGAATCGACAATATTATGTCGTGAAATATCTGGTTTGTAATTGAATTGACGGATTCATGTCGGCTCATATGAAAACGAATTAACGGATTTTTGTTAGCTCAGGAAATTGAATTGACGGATTATGTTGTTTTATGAAATTGAATTGGCGAATTTATGTCGGATCATGAAATTGAAATTTACGGATTCATGTTAGCTCTAATCAAATTGAATTGACGGATTTATGTTGGATATAAAATTGAAATTTACGGATTCATGTTGCCTCTAATGAAATCGAATTGACAGATTATGTTGGCTCATGAAATTGAATTGACGGATTTATGTGGGATCATGTAATTGAATTGACGGATTCATGTTGGCTCTTATGAAATTGAATTGACGGATTTATGTTTGCTCATTAAATGGAATTGACGGAAACTTGTCGGGTCGTTTGAATTGACGGATACTAATTTCCTTATTTTCAATCATACCCATTCTTCCAAAGGTACCTATTCTTCTAAACTTGGTTCTATAGTTGGATTCTATAGTTTTCTCAAACATATTCATAACATGAAATTCATTATATGTGGAACTTATATGAAATGAAAGTAGGAACATGAGAAATTTAGAGATTATACAAAATGTGATGTTTAATATTTGAGCTTGTCTAGTTGGATTCAATTGTCACTCATCGATCATTGATTGAAAAATATGATATTTGAATCTATACGGTTCTAAATTCGATAAAATGGAAGGATGATAGTGTGTCCGAATAATATTTGAATTCAAAATTTGATAGTTGGATTTTTAATTTTAATTGACGATATTATTTGTTGAAATGGTGGATGATATGTAATTGAATTGAGGGAATCTTGTTAGCTCGTTTGAATTGAATTTGCAATTTTATGTTGGATTGAATCGACAATATTATGTCGTGAAATATCTGGTTTGTAATTGAATTGACGGATTCATGTCGGCTCATATGAAAACGAATTAACGGATTTTTGTTAGCTCAGGAAATTGAATTGACGGATTATGTTGTTTTATGAAATTGAATTGGCGAATTTATGTCGGATCATGAAATTGAAATTTACGGATTCATGTTAGCTCTAATCAAATTGAATTGACGGATTTATGTTGGATATAAAATTGAAATTTACGGATTCATGTTGCCTCTAATGAAATCGAATTGACAGATTATGTTGGCTCATGAAATTGAATTGACGGATTTATGTGGGATCATGTAATTGAATTGACGGATTCATGTTGGCTCTTATGAAATTGAATTGACGGATTTATGTTTGCTCATTAAATGGAATTGACGGAAACTTGTCGGGTCGTTTGAATTGACGGATACTAATTTCCTTATTTTCAATCATACACATTCTTCCAAAGGTACCTATTCTTCTAAACTTGGTTCTATAGTTGGATTCTATAGTTCTCTGAAACATATTCATAACTTGAAATTCATGATATGTGGACCTTATATGAAATGAAAATAGGAACATGAGAAATTTAGAGAATATACAAAATGTGTTGTTTAATATTTGAGCTTGTTTAGTTGGATTCAATTGTCCCTCATCGATCATTGATTGGAAAATATGATATTTGAATCTATACGGTTCTAAATTCGATAAAACGGAAGGATGATAGTGTATATGAATTCAAAATTTGATAGTTGGATATATAATTTCATTTGACGGATTCATGTCGGCTCATATGAATTTGAATTGACGGATTTATGTTAGCTTAGGAAATTGAATTGACGGATTATGTTGTTTCATGAAATTGAATTGGCGAATTTATGTCGGATCATGAAATTGAAATTTACGGATTCATGTTATCTCTAATCAAATTGAATTGACGGATTTATGTTGGATATAAAATTAAAATTTACGGATTCATGCTGGCTCTAATGAAATTGAATTGACAGATTTATGTTGGCTTGTGAAATTGAGTTGACAGATAATGTTGGCTAATGAAATTGAATTGACGGATTTATGTGGGATCATGTAATTGAATTGACAGATTCATGTTGGCTCTTATGAAATTGAATTGACGGATTTATGTTGGCTCATTAAATGGAATTGACCGAACTTTGTCGGGTCGTTTGAATTGACGGATATTAATTTCCTAATCAAATACCCATTCTTCCAAAGGTACCTATTCTTCTAAACTTGGTTATATAGTTGGATTCTATAGTTTTCTCAAACATATTCATAACATGAAATTCATTATATGTGGAACTTATATGAAATGAAAGTAGGAACATGAGAAATTTAGAGATTATACAAAATGTGATGTTTAATATTTTAGCTTGTCTAGTTGGATTCAATTGTCACTCATCGATCATTGATTGAAAAATATGATATTTGAATCTATACGGTTCTAAATTCGATAAAACGGAAGGATGATAGTGTATATGAATTCAAAATTTGATAGTTAGATATATAATTTCATTTGACGGATTCATGTCGGCTTATATGAATTTCAATTGACGGATTTATGTTAGCTCAGAAAATTGAATTGACGGATTATGTTGTTTCATGAAATTGAATTGGCGAATTTATGTCGGATCATGAAATTCAAATTTACGGATTCATGTTATCTCTAATCAAATTGAATTGACGGATTTATGTTGGATATAAAATTAAAATTTACGGATTCATGCTGGCTCTAATGAAATCGAATTGACAGATTTATGTTGGCTTGTGAAATTGAGTTGACAGATAATGTTGGCTAATGAAATTGAATTGACGGGTTTATGTGGGATCATGTAATTGAATTGACAGATTCATGTTGGCTCTTATGAAATTGAATTGACGGATTTATGTTGGCTCATTAAATGGAATTGACCGAACTTTGTCGGGTCGTTTGAATTGACGGATACTAATTTCCTAATCAAATACCCATTCTTCCAAAGGTACCTATTCTTCTAAACTTGGTTCTATAGTTGGATTCTATAGTTTTCTCAAACATATTCATAACATGAAATTCATTATATGTGGAACTTATATGAAATGAAAGTAGGAACATGAGAAATTTAGAGATTATACAAAATGTGAAGTTTAATATTTGAGCTTGTCTAGTTGGATTCAATTGTCCCTCATCGATCATTGATTGGAAAATATGATATTTGAATCTATACGGTTCTAAATTCGATAAAATGGAAGGATGATAGTGTGTCCGAATAATATTTGAATTCAAAATTTGATAGTTGGATTTCTAATTTTAATTGACGATATTATTTGTTGAAATGGTGGATGATATGTAATTGAATTGAGGGAATCTTGTTAGCTCGTTTGAATTGAATTTGCAATTTTATGTTGGATTGAATCGACAATATTATGTCGTGAAATATCTGGTTTGTAATTGAATTGACGGATTCATGTCGGCTCATATGAAAACGAATTAACGGATTTTTGTTAGCTCAGGAAATTGAATTGACGGATTATGTTGTTTTATGAAATTGAATTGGCGAATTTATGTCGGATCATGAAATTGAAATTTACGGATTCATGTTAGCTCTAATCAAATTGAATTGACGGATTTATGTTGGATATAAAATTGAAATTTACGGATTCATGTTGACTCTAATGAAATCGAATTGACAGATTATGTTGGCTCATGAAATTGAATTGACGGATTTATGTGGGATCATGTAATTGAATTGACGGATTCATGTTGGCTCTTATGAAATTGAATTGATGGATTTATGTTTGCTCATTAAATGGAATTGACGGAAACTTGTCTGGTCGTTTGAATTGACGGATACTAATTTCCTTATTTTCAATCATACCCATTCTTCCAAAGATACCTATTCTTCTAAACTTGGTTCTATAGTTGGATTCTATAGTTCTCTGAAACATATTCATAACTTGAAATTCATGATATGTGGACCTTATATGAAATGAAAATAGGAACATGAGAAATTTAGAGAATATATAAAATGTGATGTTTAATATTTGAGCTTGTTTAGTTGGATTCAATTGTCCCTCATCGATCATTGATTGAAAAATATGATATTTGAATCTATACGGTTCTAAATTCGATAAAACGGAAAGATGATAGTGTATATGAATTCAAAATTTGATAGTTAGATATATAATTTCATTTGACGGATTCATGTCGGCTCATATGAATTTGAATTGACGGATTTATGTTAGCTCAGGAAATTGAATTGACGGATTATGTTGTTTCATGAAATTGAATTGGCGAATTTATGTCGGATCATGAAATTGAAATATACGGATTCATGTTATCTCTAATCAAATTGAATTGACGGATTTATGTTGGATATAAAATTAAAATTTACGGATTCATGCTGGCTCTAATGAAATCGAATTGACAGATTTATGTTGGCTTGTGAAATTGAGTTGACAGATAATGTTGGCTAATGAAATTGAATTGACGGATTTATGTGGGATCATGTAATTGAATTGACAGATTCATGTTGGCTCTTATGAAATTGAATTGACGGATTTATGTTGGCTCATTAAATGGAATTGACCGAACTTTGTCGGGTCGTTTGAATTGACGGATACTAATTTCCTAATCAAATACCCATTCTTCCAAAGGTACCTATTCTTCTAAACTTGGTTCTATAGTTGGATTCTATAGTTTTCTCAAACATATTCATAACATGAAATTCATTATATGTGGAACTTATATGAAATGAAAGTAGGAACATGAGAAATTTAGAGATTATACAAAATGTGATGTTTAATATTTGAGCTTGTCTAGTTGGATTCAATTGTCACTCATCGATCATTGATTGAAAAATATGATATTTGAATCTATACGGTTCTAAATTCGATAAAATGGAAGGATGATAGTGTGTCCGAATAATATTTGAATTCAAAATTTGATAGTTGGATTTTTAATTTTAATTGACGATATTATTTGTTGAAATGGTGGATGATATGTAATTGAATTGAGGGAATCTTGTTAGCTCGTTTGAATTGAATTTGCAATTTTATGTTGGATTGAATCGACAATATTATGTCGTGAAATATCTGGTTTGTAATTGAATTGACGGATTCATGTCGGCTCATATGAAAACGAATTAACGGATTTTTGTTAGCTCAGGAAATTGAATTGACGGATTATGTTGTTTTATGAAATTGAATTGGCGAATTTATGTCGGATCATGAAATTGAAATTTACGGATTCATGTTAGCTCTAATCAAATTGAATTGACGGATTTATGTTGGATATAAAATTGAAATTTACGGATTCATGTTGCCTCTAATGAAATCGAATTGACAGATTATGTTGGCTCATGAAATTGAATTGACGGATTTATGTGGGATCATGTAATTGAATTGACGGATTCATGTTGGCTCTTATGAAATTGAATTGACGGATTTATGTTTGCTCATTAAATGGAATTGACGGAAACTTGTCGGGTCGTTTGAATTGACGGATACTAATTTCCTTATTTTCAATCATACCCATTCTTCCAAAGGTACCTATTCTTCTAAACTTGGTTCTATAGTTGGATTCTATAGTTCTCTGAAACATATTCATAACTTGAAATTCATGATATGTGGACCTTATATGAAATGAAAATAGGAACATGAGAAATTTAGAGAATATACAAAATGTGTTGTTTAATATTTGAGCTTGTTTAGTTGGATTCAATTGTCCCTCATCGATCATTGATTGGAAAATATGATATTTGAATCTATACGGTTCTAAATTCGATAAAACGGAAGGATGATAGTGTATATGAATTCAAAATTTGATAGTTGGATATATAATTTCATTTGACGGATTCATGTCGGCTCATATGAATTTGAATTGACGGATTTATGTTAGCTTAGGAAATTGAATTGACGGATTATGTTGTTTCATGAAATTGAATTGGCGAATTTATGTCGGATCATGAAATTGAAATTTACGGATTCATGTTATCTCTAATCAAATTGAATTGACGGATTTATGTTGGATATAAAATTAAAATTTACGGATTCATGCTGGCTCTAATGAAATTGAATTGACAGATTTATGTTGGCTTGTGAAATTGAGTTGACAGATAATGTTGGCTAATGAAATTGAATTGACGGATTTATGTGGGATCATGTAATTGAATTGACAGATTCATGTTGGCTCTTATGAAATTGAATTGACGGATTTATGTTGGCTCATTAAATGGAATTGACCGAACTTTGTCGGGTCGTTTGAATTGACGGATATTAATTTCCTAATCAAATACCCATTCTTCCAAAGGTACCTATTCTTCTAAACTTGGTTATATAGTTGGATTCTATAGTTTTCTCAAACATATTCATAACATGAAATTCATTATATGTGGAACTTATATGAAATGAAAGTAGGAACATGAGAAATTTAGAGATTATACAAAATGTGATGTTTAATATTTTAGCTTGTCTAGTTGGATTCAATTGTCACTCATCGATCATTGATTGAAAAATATGATATTTGAATCTATACGGTTCTAAATTCGATAAAACGGAAGGATGATAGTGTATATGAATTCAAAATTTGATAGTTAGATATATAATTTCATTTGACGGATTCATGTCGGCTCATATGAATTTCAATTGACGGATTTATGTTAGCTCAGAAAATTGAATTGACGGATTATGTTGTTTCATGAAATTGAATTGGCGAATTTATGTCGGATCATGAAATTCAAATTTACGGATTCATGTTATCTCTAATCAAATTGAATTGACGGATTTATGTTGGATATAAAATTAAAATTTACGGATTCATGCTGGCTCTAATGAAATCGAATTGACAGATTTATGTTGGCTTGTGAAATTGAGTTGACAGATAATGTTGGCTAATGAAATTGAATTGACGGATTTATGTGGGATCATGTAATTGAATTGACAGATTCATGTTGGCTCTTATGAAATTGAATTGACGGATTTATGTTGGCTCATTAAATGGAATTGACCGAACTTTGTCGGGTCGTTTGAATTGACGGATACTAATTTCCTAATCAAATACCCATTCTTCCAAAGGTACCTATTCTTCTAAACTTGGTTCTATAGTTGGATTCTATAGTTTTCTCAAACATATTCATAACATGAAATTCATTATATGTGGAACTTATATGAAATGAAAGTAGGAACATGAGAAATTTAGAGATTATACAAAATGTGAAGTTTAATATTTGAGCTTGTCTAGTTGGATTCAATTGTCCCTCATCGATCATTGATTGGAAAATATGATATTTGAATCTATACGGTTCTAAATTCGATAAAATGGAAGGATGATAGTGTGTCCGAATAATATTTGAATTCAAAATTTGATAGTTGGATTTCTAATTTTAATTGACGATATTATTTGTTGAAATGGTGGATGATATGTAATTGAATTGAGGGAATCTTGTTAGCTCGTTTGAATTGAATTTGCAATTTTATGTTGGATTGAATCGACAATATTATGTCGTGAAATATCTGGTTTGTAATTGAATTGACGGATTCATGTCGGCTCATATGAAAACGAATTAACGGATTTTTGTTAGCTCAGGAAATTGAATTGACGGATTATGTTGTTTTATGAAATTGAATTGGCGAATTTATGTCGGATCATGAAATTGAAATTTACGGATTCATGTTAGCTCTAATCAAATTGAATTGACGGATTTATGTTGGATATAAAATTGAAATTTACGGATTCATGTTGACTCTAATGAAATCGAATTGACAGATTATGTTGGCTCATGAAATTGAATTGACGGATTTATGTGGGATCATGTAATTGAATTGACGGATTCATGTTGGCTCTTATGAAATTGAATTGATGGATTTATGTTTGCTCATTAAATGGAATTGACGGAAACTTGTCTGGTCGTTTGAATTGACGGATACTAATTTCCTTATTTTCAATCATACCCATTCTTCCAAAGGTACCTATTCTTCTAAACTTGGTTCTATAGTTGGATTCTATAGTTCTCTGAAACATATTCATAACTTGAAATTCATGATATGTGGACCTTATATGAAATGAAAATAGGAACATGAGAAATTTAGAGAATATATAAAATGTGATGTTTAATATTTGAGCTTGTTTAGTTGGATTCAATTGTCCCTCATCGATCATTGATTGAAAAATATGATATTTGAATCTATACGGTTCTAAATTCGATAAAACGGAAAGATGATAGTGTATATGAATTCAAAATTTGATAGTTAGATATATAATTTCATTTGACGGATTCATGTCGGCTCATATGAATTTGAATTGACGGATTTATGTTAGCTCAGGAAATTGAATTGACGGATTATGTTGTTTCATGAAATTGAATTGGCGAATTTATGTCGGATCATGAAATTGAAATATACGGATTCATGTTATCTCTAATCAAATTGAATTGACGGATTTATGTTGGATATAAAATTAAAATTTACGGATTCATGCTGGCTCTAATGAAATCGAATTGACAGATTTATGTTGGCTTGTGAAATTGAGTTGACAGATAATGTTGGCTAATGAAATTGAATTGACGGATTTATGTGGGATCATGTAATTGAATTGACAGATTCATGTTGGCTCTTATGAAATTGAATTGACGGATTTATGTTGGCTCATTAAATGGAATTGACCGAACTTTGTCGGGTCGTTTGAATTGACGGATACTAATTTCCTAATCAAATACCCATTCTTCCAAAGGTACCTATTCTTCTAAACTTGGTTCTATAGTTGGATTCTATAGTTTTCTCAAACATATTCATAACATGAAATTCATTATATGTGGAACTTATATGAAATGAAAGTAGGAACATGAGAAATTTAGAGATTATACAAAATGTGAAGTTTAATATTTGAGCTTGTCTAGTTGGATTCAATTGTCCCTAATCGATCATTGATTGGAAAATATGATATTTGAATCTATACGGTTCTAAATTCGATAAAATGGAAGGATGATAGTGTGTCCGAATAATATTTGAATTCAAAATTTGATAGTTGGATTTCTAATTTTAATTGACGATATTATTTGTTGAAATGGTGGATGATATGTAATTGAATTGAGGGAATCTTGTTAGCTCGTTTGAATTGAATTTGCAATTTTATGTTGGATTGAATCGACAATATTATGTCGTGAAATATCTGGTTTGTAATTGAATTGACGGATTCATGTCGGCTCATATGAAAACGAATTAACGGATTTTTGTTAGCTCAGGAAATTGAATTGACGGATTATGTTGTTTTATGAAATTGAATTGGCGAATTTATGTCGGATCATGAAATTGAAATTTACGGATTCATGTTAGCTCTAATCAAATTGAATTGACGGATTTATGTTGGATATAAAATTGAAATTTACGGATTCATGTTGACTCTAATGAAATCGAATTGACAGATTATGTTGGCTCATGAAATTGAATTGACGGATTTATGTGGGATCATGTAATTGAATTGACGGATTCATGTTGGCTCTTATGAAATTGAATTGATGGATTTATGTTTGCTCATTAAATGGAATTGACGGAAACTTGTCTGGTCGTTTGAATTGACGGATACTAATTTCCTTATTTTCAATCATACCCATTCTTCCAAAGGTACCTATTCTTCTAAACTTGGTTCTATAGTTGGATTCTATAGTTCTCTGAAACATATTCATAACTTGAAATTCATGATATGTGGACCTTATATGAAATGAAAATAGGAACATGAGAAATTTAGAGAATATATAAAATGTGATGTTTAATATTTGAGCTTGTTTAGTTGGATTCAATTGTCCCTCATCGATCATTGATTGAAAAATATGATATTTGAATCTATACGGTTCTAAATTCGATAAAACGGAAAGATGATAGTGTATATGAATTCAAAATTTGATAGTTAGATATATAATTTCAATTGACGGATTCATGTCGGCTCATATGAATTTGAATTGACGGATTTATGTTAGCTCAGGAAATTGAATTGACGGATTATGTTGTTTCATGAAATTGAATTGGCGAATTTATGTCGGATCATGAAATTGAAATATACGGATTCATGTTATCTCTAATCAAATTGAATTGACGGATTTATGTTGGATATAAAATTAAAATTTACGGATTCATGCTGGCTCTAATGAAATCGAATTGACAGATTTATGTTGGCTTGTGAAATTGAGTTGACAGATAATGTTGGCTAATGAAATTGAATTGACGGATTTATGTGGGATCATGTAATTGAATTGACAGATTCATGTTGGCTCTTATGAAATTGAATTGACGGATTTATGTTGGCTCATTAAATGGAATTGACCGAACTTTGTCGGGTCGTTTGAATTGACGGATACTAATTTCCTAATCAAATACCCATTCTTCCAAAGGTACCTATTCTTCTAAACTTGGTTCTATAGTTGGATTCTATAGTTTTCTCAAACATATTCATAACATGAAATTCATTATATGTGGAACTTATATGAAATGAAAGTAGGAACATGAGAAATTTAGAGATTATACAAAATGTGATGTTTAATATTTGAGCTTGTCTAGTTGGATTCAATTGTCACTCATCGATCATTGATTGAAAAATATGATATTTGAATCTATACGGTTCTAAATTCGATAAAATGGAAGGATGATAGTGTGTCCGAATAATATTTGAATTCAAAATTTGATAGTTGGATTTTTAATTTTAATTGACGATATTATTTGTTGAAATGGTGGATGATATGTAATTGAATTGAGGGAATCTTGTTAGCTCGTTTGAATTGAATTTGCAATTTTATGTTGGATTGAATCGACAATATTATGTCGTGAAATATCTGGTTTGTAATTGAATTGACGGATTCATGTCGGCTCATACGAAAACGAATTAACGGATTTTTGTTAGCTCAGGAAATTGAATTGACGGATTATGTTG
Organism: Trifolium fragiferum; assembly: GCA_954870985.1. Taxonomy (NCBI): domain Eukaryota; kingdom Viridiplantae; phylum Streptophyta; class Magnoliopsida; order Fabales; family Fabaceae; genus Trifolium; species Trifolium fragiferum. Next base: position 20,430,549 of record OX940789.1, read on the forward strand.
TTTTATGAAATTGAATTGGCGAATTTATGTCGGATCATGAAATTGAAATTTACGGATTCATGTTAGCTCTAATCAAATTGAATTGACGGATTTATGTTGGATATAAAATTGAAATTTACGGATTCATGTTGCCTCTAATGAAATCGAATTGACAGATTATGTTGGCTCATGAAATTGAATTGACGGATTTATGTGGGATCATGTAATTGAATTGACGGATTCATGTTGGCTCTTATGAAATTGAATTGACGGATTTATGTTTGCTCATTAAATGGAATTGACGGAAACTTGTCGGGTCGTTTGAATTGACGGATACTAATTTCCTTATTTTCAATCATACCCATTCTTCCAAAGGTACCTATTCTTCTAAACTTGGTTCTATAGTTGGATTCTATAGTTCTCTGAAACATATTCATAACTTGAAATTCATGATATGTGGACCTTATATGAAATGAAAATAGGAACATGAGAAATTTAGAGAATATACAAAATGTGTTGTTTAATATTTGAGCTTGTTTAGTTGGATTCAATTGTCCCTCATCGATCATTGATTGGAAAATATGATATTTGAATCTATACGGTTCTAAATTCGATAAAACGGAAGGATGATAGTGTATATGAATTCAAAATTTGATAGTTGGATATATAATTTCATTTGACGGATTCATGTCGGCTCATATGAATTTGAATTGACGGATTTATGTTAGCTTAGGAAATTGAATTGACGGATTATGTTGTTTCATGAAATTGAATTGGCGAATTTATGTCGGATCATGAAATTGAAATTTACGGATTCATGTTATCTCTAATCAAATTGAATTGACGGATTTATGTTGGATATAAAATTAAAATTTACGGATTCATGCTGGCTCTAATGAAATTGAATTGACAGATTTATGTTGGCTTGTGAAATTGAGTTGACAGATAATGTTGGCTAATGAAATTGAATTGACGGATTTATGTGGGATCATGTAATTGAATTGACAGATTCATGTTGGCTCTTATGAAATTGAATTGACGGATTTATGTTGGCTCATTAAATGGAATTGACCGAACTTTGTCGGGTCGTTTGAATTGACGGATATTAATTTCCTAATCAAATACCCATTCTTCCAAAGGTACCTATTCTTCTAAACTTGGTTATATAGTTGGATTCTATAGTTTTCTCAAACATATTCATAACATGAAATTCATTATATGTGGAACTTATATGAAATGAAAGTAGGAACATGAGAAATTTAGAGATTATACAAAATGTGATGTTTAATATTTTAGCTTGTCTAGTTGGATTCAATTGTCACTCATCGATCATTGATTGAAAAATATGATATTTGAATCTATACGGTTCTAAATTCGATAAAACGGAAGGATGATAGTGTATATGAATTCAAAATTTGATAGTTAGATATATAATTTCATTTGACGGATTCATGTCGGCTCATATGAATTTCAATTGACGGATTTATGTTAGCTCAGAAAATTGAATTGACGGATTATGTTGTTTCATGAAATTGAATTGGCGAATTTATGTCGGATCATGAAATTCAAATTTACGGATTCATGTTATCTCTAATCAAATTGAATTGACGGATTTATGTTGGATATAAAATTAAAATTTACGGATTCATGCTGGCTCTAATGAAATCGAATTGACAGATTTATGTTGGCTTGTGAAATTGAGTTGACAGATAATGTTGGCTAATGAAATTGAATTGACGGATTTATGTGGGATCATGTAATTGAATTGACAGATTCATGTTGGCTCTTATGAAATTGAATTGACGGATTTATGTTGGCTCATTAAATGGAATTGACCGAACTTTGTCGGGTCGTTTGAATTGACGGATACTAATTTCCTAATCAAATACCCATTCTTCCAAAGGTACCTATTCTTCTAAACTTGGTTCTATAGTTGGATTCTATAGTTTTCTCAAACATATTCATAACATGAAATTCATTATATGTGGAACTTATATGAAATGAAAGTAGGAACATGAGAAATTTAGAGATTATACAAAATGTGATGTTTAATATTTGAGCTTGTCTAGTTGGATTCAATTGTCACTCATCGATCATTGATTGAAAAATATGATATTTGAATCTATACGGTTCTAAATTCGATAAAATGGAAGGATGATAGTGTGTCCGAATAATATTTGAATTCAAAATTTGATAGTTGGATTTTTAATTTTAATTGACGATATTATTTGTTGAAATGGTGGATGATATGTAATTGAATTGAGGGAATCTTGTTAGCTCGTTTGAATTGAATTTGCAATTTTATGTTGGATTGAATCGACAATATTATGTCGTGAAATATCTGGTTTGTAATTGAATTGACGGATTCATGTCGGCTCATACGAAAACGAATTAACGGATTTTTGTTAGCTCAGGAAATTGAATTGACGGATTATGTTGTTTTATGAAATTGAATTGGCGAATTTATGTCGGATCATGAAATTGAAATTTACGGATTCATGTTAGCTCTAATCAAATTGAATTGACGGATTTATGTTGGATATAAAATTGAAATTTACGGATTCATGTTGCCTCTAATGAAATCGAATTGACAGATTATGTTGGCTCATGAAATTGAATTGACGGATTTATGTGGGATCATGTAATTGAATTGACGGATTCATGTTGGCTCTTATGAAATTGAATTGACGGATTTATGTTTGCTCATTAAATGGAATTGACGGAAACTTGTCGGGTCGTTTGAATTGACGGATACTAATTTCCTTATTTTCAATCATACCCATTCTTCCAAAGGTACCTATTCTTCTAAACTTGGTTCTATAGTTGGATTCTATAGTTCTCTGAAACATATTCATAACTTGAAATTCATGATATGTGGACCTTATATGAAATGAAAATAGGAACATGAGAAATTTAGAGAATATACAAAATGTGTTGTTTAATATTTGAGCTTGTTTAGTTGGATTCAATTGTCCCTCATCGATCATTGATTGGAAAATATGATATTTGAATCTATACGGTTCTAAATTCGATAAAACGGAAGGATGATAGTGTATATGAATTCAAAATTTGATAGTTGGATATATAATTTCATTTGACGGATTCATGTCGGCTCATATGAATTTGAATTGACGGATTTATGTTAGCTTAGGAAATTGAATTGACGGATTATGTTGTTTCATGAAATTGAATTGGCGAATTTATGTCGGATCATGAAATTGAAATTTACGGATTCATGTTATCTCTAATCAAATTGAATTGACGGATTTATGTTGGATATAAAATTAAAATTTACGGATTCATGCTGGCTCTAATGAAATTGAATTGACAGATTTATGTTGGCTTGTGAAATTGAGTTGACAGATAATGTTGGCTAATGAAATTGAATTGACGGATTTATGTGGGATCATGTAATTGAATTGACAGATTCATGTTGGCTCTTATGAAATTGAATTGACGGATTTATGTTGGCTCATTAAATGGAATTGACCGAACTTTGTCGGGTCGTTTGAATTGACGGATATTAATTTCCTAATCAAATACCCATTCTTCCAAAGGTACCTATTCTTCTAAACTTGGTTATATAGTTGGATTCTATAGTTTTCTCAAACATATTCATAACATGAAATTCATTATATGTGGAACTTATATGAAATGAAAGTAGGAACATGAGAAATTTAGAGATTATACAAAATGTGATGTTTAATATTTTAGCTTGTCTAGTTGGATTCAATTGTCACTCATCGATCATTGATTGAAAAATATGATATTCGAATCTATACGGTTCTAAATTCGATAAAACGGAAGGATGATAGTGTATATGAATTCAAAATTTGATAGTTAGATATATAATTTCATTTGACGGATTCATGTCGGCTCATATGAATTTCAATTGACGGATTTATGTTAGCTCAGAAAATTGAATTGACGGATTATGTTGTTTCATGAAATTGAATTGGCGAATTTATGTCGGATCATGAAATTCAAATTTACGGATTCATGTTATCTCTAATCAAATTGAATTGACGGATTTATGTTGGATATAAAATTAAAATTTACGGATTCATGCTGGCTCTAATGAAATCGAATTGACAGATTTATGTTGGCTTGTGAAATTGAGTTGACAGATAATGTTGGCTAATGAAATTGAATTGACGGATTTATGTGGGATCATGTAATTGAATTGACAGATTCATGTTGGCTCTTATGAAATTGAATTGACGGATTTATGTTGGCTCATTAAATGGAATTGACCGAACTTTGTCGGGTCGTTTGAATTGACGGATACTAATTTCCTAATCAAATACCCATTCTTCCAAAGGTACCTATTCTTCTAAACTTGGTTCTATAGTTGGATTCTATAGTTTTCTCAAACATATTCATAACATGAAATTCATTATATGTGGAACTTATATGAAATGAAAGTAGGAACATGAGAAATTTAGAGATTATACAAAATGTGATGTTTAATATTTGAGCTTGTCTAGTTGGATTCAATTGTCACTCATCGATCATTGATTGAAAAATATGATATTTGAATCTATACGGTTCTAAATTCGATAAAATGGAAGGATGATAGTGTGTCCGAATAATATTTGAATTCAAAATTTGATAGTTGGATTTTTAATTTTAATTGACGATATTATTTGTTGAAATGGTGGATGATATGTAATTGAATTGAGGGAATCTTGTTAGCTCGTTTGAATTGAATTTGCAATTTTATGTTGGATTGAATCGACAATATTATGTCGTGAAATATCTGGTTTGTAATTGAATTGACGGATTCATGTCGGCTCATACGAAAACGAATTAACGGATTTTTGTTAGCTCAGGAAATTGAATTGACGGATTATGTTGTTTTATGAAATTGAATTGGCGAATTTATGTCGGATCATGAAATTGAAATTTACGGATTCATGTTAGGTCTAATCAAATTGAATTGACGGATTTATGTTGGATATAAAATTGAAATTTACGGATTCATGTTGCCTCTAATGAAATCGAATTGACAGATTATGTTGGCTCATGAAATTGAATTGACGGATTTATGTGGGATCATGTAATTGAATTGACGGATTCATGTTGGCTCTTATGAAATTGAATTGACGGATTTATGTTTGCTCATTAAATGGAATTGACGGAAACTTGTCGGGTCGTTTGAATTGACGGATACTAATTTCCTTATTTTCAATCATACCCATTCTTCCAAAGGTACCTATTCTTCTAAACTTGGTTCTATAGTTGGATTCTATAGTTCTCTGAAACATATTCATAACTTGAAATTCATGATATGTGGACCTTATATGAAATGAAAATAGGAACATGAGAAATTTAGAGAATATACAAAATGTGTTGTTTAATATTTGAGCTTGTTTAGTTGGATTCAATTGTCCCTCATCGATCATTGATTGGAAAATATGATATTTGAATCTATACGGTTCTAAATTCGATAAAACGGAAGGATGATAGTGTATATGAATTCAAAATTTGATAGTTGGATATATAATTTCATTTGACGGATTCATGTCGGCTCATATGAATTTGAATTGACGGATTTATGTTAGCTTAGGAAATTGAATTGACGGATTATGTTGTTTCATGAAATTGAATTGGCGAATTTATGTCGGATCATGAAATTGAAATTTACGGATTCATGTTATCTCTAATCAAATTGAATTGACGGATTTATGTTGGATATAAAATTAAAATTTACGGATTCATGCTGGCTCTAATGAAATTGAATTGACAGATTTATGTTGGCTTGTGAAATTGAGTTGACAGATAATGTTGGCTAATGAAATTGAATTGACGGATTTATGTGGGATCATGTAATTGAATTGACAGATTCATGTTGGCTCTTATGAAATTGAATTGACGGATTTATGTTGGCTCATTAAATGGAATTGACCGAACTTTGTCGGGTCGTTTGAATTGACGGATATTAATTTCCTAATCAAATACCCATTCTTCCAAAGGTACCTATTCTTCTAAACTTGGTTATATAGTTGGATTCTATAGTTATCTCAAACATATTCATAACATGAAATTCATTATATGTGGAACTTATATGAAATGAAAGTAGGAACATGAGAAATTTAGAGATTATACAAAATGTGATGTTTAATATTTTAGCTTGTCTAGTTGGATTCAATTGTCACTCATCGATCATTGATTGAAAAATATGATATTTGAATCTATACGGTTCTAAATTCGATAAAACGGAAGGATGATAGTGTATATGAATTCAAAATTTGATAGTTAGATATATAATTTCATTTGACGGATTCATGTCGGCTCATATGAATTTCAATTGACGGATTTATGTTAGCTCAGAAAATTGAATTGACGGATTATGTTGTTTCATGAAATTGAATTGGCGAATTTATGTCGGATCATGAAATTCAAATTTACGGATTCATGTTATCTCTAATCAAATTGAATTGACGGATTTATGTTGGATATAAAATTAAAATTTACGGATTCATGCTGGCTCTAATGAAATCGAATTGACAGATTTATGTTGGCTTGTGAAATTGAGTTGACAGATAATGTTGGCTAATGAAATTGAATTGACGGATTTATGTGGGATCATGTAATTGAATTGACAGATTCATGTTGGCTCTTATGAAATTGAATTGACGGATTTATGTTGGCTCATTAAATGGAATTGACCGAACTTTGTCGGGTCGTTTGAATTGACGGATACTAATTTCCTAATCAAATACCCATTCTTCCAAAGGTACCTATTCTTCTAAACTTGGTTCTATAGTTGGATTCTATAGTTTTCTCAAACATATTCATAACATGAAATTCATTATATGTGGAACTTATATGAAATGAAAGTAGGAACATGAGAAATTTAGAGATTATACAAAATGTGAAGTTTAATATTTGAGCTTGTCTAGTTGGATTCAATTGTCCCTCATCGATCATTGATTGGAAAATATGATATTTGAATCTATACGGTTCTAAATTCGATAAAATGGAAGGATGATAGTGTGTCCGAATAATATTTGAATTCAAAATTTGATAGTTGGATTTCTAATTTTAATTGACGATATTATTTGTTGAAATGGTGGATGATATGTAATTGAATTGAGGGAATCTTGTTAGCTCGTTTGAATTGAATTTGCAATTTTATGTTGGATTGAATCGACAATATTATGTCGTGAAATATCTGGTTTGTAATTGAATTGACGGATTCATGTCGGCTCATATGAAAACGAATTAACGGATTTTTGTTAGCTCAGGAAATTGAATTGACGGATTATGTTGTTTTATGAAATTGAATTGGCGAATTTATGTCGGATCATGAAATTGAAATTTACGGATTCATGTTAGCTCTAATCAAATTGAATTGACGGATTTATGTTGGATATAAAATTGAAATTTACGGATTCATGTTGACTCTAATGAAATCGAATTGACAGATTATGTTGGCTCATGAAATTGAATTGACGGATTTATGTGGGATCATGTAATTGAATTGACGGATTCATGTTGGCTCTTATGAAATTGAATTGATGGATTTATGTTTGCTCATTAAATGGAATTGACGGAAACTTGTCTGGTCGTTTGAATTGACGGATACTAATTTCCTTATTTTCAATCATACCCATTCTTCCAAAGGTACCTATTCTTCTAAACTTGGTTCTATAGTTGGATTCTATAGTTCTCTGAAACATATTCATAACTTGAAATTCATGATATGTGGACCTTATATGAAATGAAAATAGGAACATGAGAAATTTAGAGAATATACAAAATGTGTTGTTTAATATTTGAGCTTGTTTAGTTGGATTCAATTGTCCCTCATCGATCATTGATTGGAAAATATGATATTTGAATCTATACGGTTCTAAATTCGATAAAACGGAAGGATGATAGTGTATATGAATTCAAAATTTGATAGTTGGATATATAATTTCATTTGACGGATTCATGTCGGCTCATATGAATTTGAATTGACGGATTTATGTTAGCTTAGGAAATTGAATTGACGGATTATGTTGTTTCATGAAATTGAATTGGCGAATTTATGTCGGATCATGAAATTGAAATTTACGGATTCATGTTATCTCTAATCAAATTGAATTGACGGATTTATGTTGGATATAAAATTAAAATTTACGGATTCATGCTGGCTCTAATGAAATTGAATTGACAGATTTATGTTGGCTTGTGAAATTGAGTTGACAGATAATGTTGGCTAATGAAATTGAATTGACGGATTTATGTGGGATCATGTAATTGAATTGACAGATTCATGTTGGCTCTTATGAAATTGAATTGACGGATTTATGTTTGCTCATTAAATGGAATTGACGGAAACTTGTCTGGTCGTTTGAATTGACGGATACTAATTTCCTTATTTTCAATCATACCCATTCTTCCAAAGGTACCTATTCTTCTAAACTTGGTTCTATAGTTGGATTCTATAGTTCTCTGAAACATATTCATAACTTGAAATTCATGATATGTGGACCTTATATGAAATGAAAATAGGAACATGAGAAATTTAGAGAATATATAAAATGTGATGTTTAATATTTGAGCTTATTTAGTTGGATTCAATTGTCCCTCATCGATCATTGATTGAAAAATATGATATTTGAATCTATACGGTTCTAAATTCGATAAAACGGAAGGATGATAGTGTATATGAATTCAAAATTTGATAGTTAGATATATAATTTCATTTGACGGATTCATGTCGGCTCATATGAATTTGAATTGACGGATTTATGTTAGCTCAGGAAATTGAATTGACGGATTATGTTGTTTCATGAAATTGAATTGGCGAATTTATGTCGGATCATGAAATTGAAATATACGGATTCATGTTATCTCTAATCAAATTGAATTGACGGATTTATGTTGGATATAAAATTAAAATTTACGGATTCATGCTGGCTCTAATGAAATCGAATTGACAGATTTATGTTGGCTTGTGAAATTGAGTTGACAGATAATGTTGGCTAATGAAATTGAATTGACGGATTTATGTGGGATCATGTAATTGAATTGACAGATTCATGTTGGCTCTTATGAAATTGAATTGACGGATTTATGTTGGCTCATTAAATGGAATTGACCGAACTTTGTCGGGTCGTTTGAATTGACGGATACTAATTTCCTAATCAAATACCCATTCTTCCAAAGGTACCTATTCTTCTAAACTTGGTTCTATAGTTGGATTCTATAGTTTTCTCAAACATATTCATAACATGAAATTCATTATATGTGGAACTTATATGAAATGAAAGTAGGAACATGAGAAATTTAGAGATTATACAAAATGTGATGTTTAATATTTGAGCTTGTCTAGTTGGATTCAATTGTCACTCATCGATCATTGATTGAAAAATATGATATTTGAATCTATACGGTTCTAAATTCGATAAAATGGAAGGATGATAGTGTGTCCGAATAATATTTGAATTCAAAATTTGATAGTTGGATTTTTAATTTTAATTGACGATATTATTTGTTGAAATGGTGGATGATATGTAATTGAATTGAGGGAATCTTGTTAGCTCGTTTGAATTGAATTTGCAATTTTATGTTGGATTGAATCGACAATATTATGTCGTGAAATATCTGGTTTGTAATTGAATTGACGGATTCATGTCGGCTCATATGAAAACGAATTAACGGATTTTTGTTAGCTCAGGAAATTGAATTGACGGATTATGTTGTTTTATGAAATTGAATTGGCGAATTTATGTCGGATCATGAAATTGAAATTTACGGATTCATGTTAGCTCTAATCAAATTGAATTGACGGATTTATGTTGGATATAAAATTGAAATTTACGGATTCATGTTGCCTCTAATGAAATCGAATTGACAGATTATGTTGGGTCATGAAATTGAATTGACGGATTTATGTGGGATCATGTAATTGAATTGACGGATTCATGTTGGCTCTTATGAAATTGAATTGACGGATTTATGTTTGCTCATTAAATGGAATTGACGGAAACTTGTCGGGTCGTTTGAATTGACGGATACTAATTTCCTTATTTTCAATCATACCCATTCTTCCAAAGGTACCTATTCTTCTAAACTTGGTTCTATAGTTGGATTCTATAGTTCTCTGAAACATATTCATAACTTGAAATTCATGATATGTGGACCTTATATGAAATGAAAATAGGAACATGAGAAATTTAGAGAATATACAAAATGTGTTGTTTAATATTTGAGCTTGTTTAGTTGGATTCAATTGTCCCTCATCGATCATTGATTGGAAAATATGATATTTGAATCTATACGGTTCTAAATTCGATAAAACGGAAGGATGATAGTGTATATGAATTCAAAATTTGATAGTTGGATATATAATTTCATTTGACGGATTCATGTCGGCTCATATGAATTTGAATTGACGGATTTATGTTAGCTTAGGAAATTGAATTGACGGATTATGTTGTTTCATGAAATTGAATTGGCGAATTTATGTCGGATCATGAAATTGAAATTTACGGATTCATGTTATCTCTAATCAAATTGAATTGACGGATTTATGTTGGATATAAAATTAAAATTTACGGATTCATGCTGGCTCTAATGAAATCGAATTGACAGATTTATGTTGGCTTGTGAAATTGAGTTGACAGATAATGTTGGCTAATGAAATTGAATTGACGGATTTATGTGGGATCATGTAATTGAATTGACAGATTCATGTTGGCTCTTATGAAATTGAATTGACGGATTTATGTTGGCTCATTAAATGGAATTGACCGAACTTTGTCGGGTCGTTTGAATTGACGGATACTAATTTCCTAATCAAATACCCATTCTTCCAAAGGTACCTATTCTTCTAAACTTGGTTCTATAGTTGGATTCTATAGTTTTCTCAAACATATTCATAACATGAAATTCATTATATGTGGAACTTATATGAAATGAAAGTAGGAACATGAGAAATTTAGAGATTATACAAAATGTGATGTTTAATATTTGAGCTTGTCTAGTTGGATTCAATTGTCACTCATCGATCATTGATTGAAAAATATGATATTTGAATCTATACGGTTCTAAATTCGATAAAATGGAAGGATGATAGTGTGTCCGAATAATATTTGAATTCAAAATTTGATAGTTGGATTTTTAATTTTAATTGACGATATTATTTGTTGAAATGGTGGATGATATGTAATTGAATTGAGGGAATCTTGTTAGCTCGTTTGAATTGAATTTGCAATTTTATGTTGGATTGAATCGACAATATTATGTCGTGAAATATCTGGTTTGTAATTGAATTGACGGATTCATGTCGGCTCATATGAAAACGAATTAACGGATTTTTGTTAGCTCAGGAAATTGAATTGACGGATTATGTTGTTTTATGAAATTGAATTGGCGAATTTATGTCGGATCATGAAATTGAAATTTACGGATTCATGTTAGCTCTAATCAAATTGAATTGACGGATTTATGTTGGATATAAAATTGAAATTTACGGATTCATGTTGCCTCTAATGAAATCGAATTGACAGATTATGTTGGGTCATGAAATTGAATTGACGGATTTATGTGGGATCATGTAATTGAATTGACGGATTCATGTTGGCTCTTATGAAATTGAATTGACGGATTTATGTTTGCTCATTAAATGGAATTGACGGAAACTTGTCGGGTCGTTTGAATTGACGGATACTAATTTCCTTATTTTCAATCATACCCATTCTTCCAAAGGTACCTATTCTTCTAAACTTGGTTCTATAGTTGGATTCTATAGTTCTCTGAAACATATTCATAACTTGAAATTCATGATATGTGGACCTTATATGAAATGAAAATAGGAACATGAGAAATTTAGAGAATATACAAAATGTGTTGTTTAATATTTGAGCTTGTTTAGTTGGATTCAATTGTCCCTCATCGATCATTGATTGGAAAATATGATATTTGAATCTATACGGTTCTAAATTCGATAAAACGGAAGGATGATAGTGTATATGAATTCAAAATTTGATAGTTGGATATATAATTTCATTTGACGGATTCATGTCGGCTCATATGAATTTGAATTGACGGATTTATGTTAGCTTAGGAAATTGAATTGACGGATTATGTTGTTTCATGAAATTGAATTGGCGAATTTATGTCGGATCATGAAATTGAAATTTACGGATTCATGTTATCTCTAATCAAATTGAATTGACGGATTTATGTTGGATATAAAATTAAAATTTACGGATTCATGCTGGCTCTAATGAAATTGAATTGACAGATTTATGTTGGCTTGTGAAATTGAGTTGACAGATAATGTTGGCTAATGAAATTGAATTGACGGATTTATGTGGGATCATGTAATTGAATTGACAGATTCATGTTGGCTCTTATGAAATTGAATTGACGGATTTATGTTGGCTCATTAAATGGAATTGACCGAACTTTGTCGGGTCGTTTGAATTGACGGATATTAATTTCCTAATCAAATACCCATTCTTCCAAAGGTACCTATTCTTCTAAACTTGGTTATATAGTTGGATTCTATAGTTTTCTCAAACATATTCATAACATGAAATTCATTATATGTGGAACTTATATGAAATGAAAGTAGGAACATGAGAAATTTAGAGATTATACAAAATGTGATGTTTAATATTTTAGCTTGTCTAGTTGGATTCAATTGTCACTCATCGATCATTGATTGAAAAATATGATATTTGAATCTATACGGTTCTAAATTCGATAAAACGGAAGGATGATAGTGTATATGAATTCAAAATTTGATAGTTAGATATATAATTTCATTTGACGGATTCATGTCGGCTCATATGAATTTCAATTGACGGATTTATGTTAGCTCAGAAAATTGAATTGACGGATTATGTTGTTTCATGAAATTGAATTGGCGAATTTATGTCGGATCATGAAATTCAAATTTACGGATTCATGTTATCTCTAATCAAATTGAATTGACGGATTTATGTTGGATATAAAATTAAAATTTACGGATTCATGCTGGCTCTAATGAAATCGAATTGACAGATTTATGTTGGCTTGTGAAATTGAGTTGACAGATAATGTTGGCTAATGAAATTGAATTGACGGATTTATGTGGGATCATGTAATTGAATTGACAGATTCATGTTGGCTCTTATGAAATTGAATTGACGGATTTATGTTGGCTCATTAAATGGAATTGACCGAACTTTGTCGGGTCGTTTGAATTGACGGATACTAATTTCCTAATCAAATACCCATTCTTCCAAAGGTACCTATTCTTCTAAACTTGGTTCTATAGTTGGATTCTATAGTTTTCTCAAACATATTCATAACATGAAATTCATTATATGTGGAACTTATATGAAATGAAAGTAGGAACATGAGAAATTTAGAGATTATACAAAATGTGAAGTTTAATATTTGAGCTTGTCTAGTTGGATTCAATTGTCCCTCATCGATCATTGATTGGAAAATATGATATTTGAATCTATACGGTTCTAAATTCGATAAAATGGAAGGATGATAGTGTGTCCGAATAATATTTGAATTCAAAATTTGATAGTTGGATTTCTAATTTTAATTGACGATATTATTTGTTGAAATGGTGGATGATATGTAATTGAATTGAGGGAATCTTGTTAGCTCGTTTGAATTGAATTTGCAATTTTATGTTGGATTGAATCGACAATATTATGTCGTGAAATATCTGGTTTGTAATTGAATTGACGGATTCATGTCGGCTCATATGAAAACGAATTAACGGATTTTTGTTAGCTCAGGAAATTGAATTGACGGATTATGTTGTTTTATGAAATTGAATTGGCGAATTTATGTCGGATCATGAAATTGAAATTTACGGATTCATGTTAGCTCTAATCAAATTGAATTGACGGATTTATGTTGGATATAAAATTGAAATTTACGGATTCATGTTGACTCTAATGAAATCGAATTGACAGATTATGTTGGGTCATGAAATTGAATTGACGGATTTATGTGGGATCATGTAATTGAATTGACGGATTCATGTTGGCTCTTATGAAATTGAATTGACGGATTTATGTTTGCTCATTAAATGGAATTGACGGAAACTTGTCTGGTCGTTTGAATTGACGGATACTAATTTCCTTATTTTCAATCATACCCATTCTTCCAAAGGTACCTATTCTTCTAAACTTGGTTCTATAGTTGGATTCTATAGTTCTCTGAAACATATTCATAACTTGAAATTCATGATATGTGGACCTTATATGAAATGAAAATAGGAACATGAGAAATTTAGAGAATATATAAAATGTGATGTTTAATATTTGAGCTTGTTTAGTTGGATTCAATTGTCCCTCATCGATCATTGATTGAAAAATATGATATTTGAATCTATACGGTTCTAAATTCGATAAAACGGAAAGATGATAGTGTATATAAATTCAAAATTTGATAGTTAGATATATAATTTCATTTGACGGATTCATGTCGGCTCATATGAATTTGAATTGACGGATTTATGTTAGCTCAGGAAATTGAATTGACGGATTATGTTGTTTCATGAAATTGAATTGGCGAATTTATGTCGGATCATGAAATTGAAATATACGGATTCATGTTATCTCTAATCAAATTGAATTGACGGATTTATGTTGGATATAAAATTAAAATTTACGGATTCATGCTGGCTCTAATGAAATCGAATTGACAGATTTATGTTGGCTTGTGAAATTGAGTTGACAGATAATGTTGGCTAATGAACTTGAATTGACGGATTTATGTGGGATCATGTAATTGAATTGACAGATTCATGTTGGCTCTTATGAAATTGAATTGACGGATTTATGTTGGCTCATTAAATGGAATTGACCGAACTTTGTCGGGTCGTTTGAATTGACGGATACTAATTTCCTAATCAAATACCCATTCTTCCAAAGGTACCTATTCTTCTAAACTTGGTTCTATAGTTGGATTCTATAGTTTTCTCAAACATATTCATAACATGAAATTCATTATATGTGGAACTTATATGAAATGAAAGTAGGAACATGAGAAATTTAGAGATTATACAAAATGTGATGTTTAATATTTGAGCTTGTCTAGTTGGATTCAATTGTCACTCATCGATCATTGATTGAAAAATATGATATTTGAATCTATACGGTTCTAAATTCGATAAAATGGAAGGATGATAGTGTGTCCGAATAATATTTGAATTCAAAATTTGATAGTTGGATTTTTAATTTTAATTGACGATATTATTTGTTGAAATGGTGGATGATATGTAATTGAATTGAGGGAATCTTGTTAGCTCGTTTGAATTGAATTTGCAATTTTATGTTGGATTGAATCGACAATATTATGTCGTGAAATATCTGGTTTGTAATTGAATTGACAGATTCATGTCGGCTCATATGAAAACGAATTAACGGATTTTTGTTAGCTCAGGAAATTGAATTGACGGATTATGTTGTTTTATGAAATTGAATTGGCGAATTTATGTCGGATCATGAAATTGAAATTTACGGATTCATGTTAGCTCTAATCAAATTGAATTGACGGATTTATGTTGGATATAAAATTGAAATTTACGGATTCATGTTGCCTCTAATGAAATCGAATTGACAGATTATGTTGGCTCATGAAATTGAATTGACGGATTTATGTGGGATCATGTAATTGAATTGACGGATTCATGTTGGCTCTTATGAAATTGAATTGACGGATTTATGTTTGCTCATTAAATGGAATTGACGGAAACTTGTCGGGTCGTTTGAATTGACGGATACTAATTTCCTTATTTTCAATCATACCCATTCTTCCAAAGGTACCTATTCTTCTAAACTTGGTTCTATAGTTGGATTCTATAGTTCTCTGAAACATATTCATAACTTGAAATTCATGATATGTGGACCTTATATGAAATGAAAATAGGAACATGAGAAATTTAGAGAATATATAAAATGTGATGTTTAATATTTGAGCTTGTTTAGTTGGATTCAATTGTCCCTCGTCGATCATTGATTGAAAAATATGATATTTGAATCTATACGGTTCTAAATTCGATAAAACGGAAAGATGATAGTGTATATGAATTCAAAATTTGATAGTTAGATATATAATTTCATTTGACGGATTCATGTCGGCTCATATGAATTTGAATTGACGGATTTATGTTAGCTTAGGAAATTGAATTGACGGATTATGTTGTTTCATGAAATTGAATTGGCGAATTTATGTCGGATCATGAAATTGAAATTTACGGATTCATGTTATCTCTAATCAAATTGAATTGACGGATTTATGTTGGATATAAAATTAAAATTTACGGATTCATGCTGGCTCTAATGAAATTGAATTGACAGATTTATGTTGGCTTGTGAAATTGAGTTGACAGATAATGTTGGCTAATGAAATTGAATTGACGGATTTATGTGGGATCATGTAATTGAATTGACAGATTCATGTTGGCTCTTATGAAATTGAATTGACGGATTTATGTTGGCTCATTAAATGGAATTGACCGAACTTTGTCGGGTCGTTTGAATTGACGGATATTAATTTCCTAATCAAATACCCATTCTTCCAAAGGTACCTATTCTTCTAAACTTGGTTATATAGTTGGATTCTATAGTTTTCTCAAACATATTCATAACATGAAATTCATTATATGTGGAACTTATATGAAATGAAAGTAGGAACATGAGAAATTTAGAGATTATACAAAATGTGATGTTTAATATTTTAGCTTGTCTAGTTGGATTCAATTGTCACTCATCGATCATTGATTGAAAAATATGATATTTGAATCTATACGGTTCTAAATTCGATAAAACGGAAGGATGATAGTGTATATGAATTCAAAATTTGATAGTTAGATATATAATTTCATTTGACGGATTCATGTCGGCTCATATGAATTTCAATTGACGGATTTATGTTAGCTCAGAAAATTGAATTGACGGATTATGTTGTTTCATGAAATTGAATTGGCGAATTTATGTCGGATCATGAAATTCAAATTTACGGATTCATGTTATCTCTAATCAAATTGAATTGACGGATTTATGTTGGATATAAAATTAAAATTTACGGATTCATGCTGGCTCTAATGAAATCGAATTGACAGATTTATGTTGGCTTGTGAAATTGAGTTGACAGATAATGTTGGCTAATGAAATTGAATTGACGGATTTATGTGGGATCATGTAATTGAATTGACAGATTCATGTTGGCTCTTATGAAATTGAATTGACGGATTTATGTTGGCTCATTAAATGGAATTGACCGAACTTTGTCGGGTCGTTTGAATTGACGGATACTAATTTCCTAATCAAATACCCATTCTTCCAAAGGTACCTATTCTTCTAAACTTGGTTCTATAGTTGGATTCTATAGTTTTCTCAAACATATTCATAACATGAAATTCATTATATGTGGAACTTATATGAAATGAAAGTAGGAACATGAGAAATTTAGAGATTATACAAAATGTGAAGTTTAATATTTGAGCTTGTCTAGTTGGATTCAATTGTCCCTCATCGATCATTGATTGGAAAATATGATATTTGAATCTATACGGTTCTAAATTCGATAAAATGGAAGGATGATAGTGTGTCCGAATAATATTTGAATTCAAAATTTGATAGTTGGATTTCTAATTTTAATTGACGATATTATTTGTTGAAATGGTGGATGATATGTAATTGAATTGAGGGAATCTTGTTAGCTCGTTTGAATTGAATTTGCAATTTTATGTTGGATTGAATCGACAATATTATGTCGTGAAATATCTGGTTTGTAATTGAATTGACGGATTCATGTCGGCTCATATGAAAACGAATTAACGGATTTTTGTTAGCTCAGGAAATTGAATTGACGGATTATGTTGTTTTATGAAATTGAATTGGCGAATTTATGTCGGATCATGAAATTGAAATTTACGGATTCATGTTAGCTCTAATCAAATTGAATTGACGGATTTATGTTGGATATAAAATTGAAATTTACGGATTCATGTTGACTCTAATGAAATCGAATTGACAGATTATGTTGGCTCATGAAATTGAATTGACGGATTTATGTGGGATCATGTAATTGAATTGACGGATTCATGTTGGCTCTTATGAAATTGAATTGATGGATTTATGTTTGCTCATTAAATGGAATTGACGGAAACTTGTCGGGTCGTTTGAATTGACGGATACTAATTTCCTTATTTTCAATCATACCCATTCTTCCAAAGGTACCTATTCTACTAAACTTGGTTCTATAGTTGGATTCTATAGTTCTCTGAAACATATTCATAACTTGAAATTCATGATATGTGGACCTTATATGAAATGAAAATAGGAACATGAGAAATTTAGAGAATATATAAAATGTGATGTTTAATATTTGAGCTTGTTTAGTTGGATTCAATTGTCCCTCGTCGATCATTGATTGAAAAATATGATATTTGAATCTATACGGTTCTAAATTCGATAAAACGGAAAGATGATAGTGTATATGAATTCAAAATTTGATAGTTAGATATATAATTTCATTTGACGGATTCATGTCGGCTCATATGAATTTGAATTGACGGATTTATGTTAGCTTAGGAAATTGAATTGACGGATTATGTTGTTTCATGAAATTGAATTGGCGAATTTATGTCGGATCATGAAATTGAAATTTACGGATTCATGTTATCTCTAATCAAATTGAATTGACGGATTTATGTTGGATATAAAATTAAAATTTACGGATTCATGCTGGCTCTAATGAAATTGAATTGACAGATTTATGTTGGCTTGTGAAATTGAGTTGACAGATAATGTTGGCTAATGAAATTGAATTGACGGATTTATGTGGGATCATGTAATTGAATTGACAGATTCATGTTGGCTCTTATGAAATTGAATTGACGGATTTATGTTGGCTCATTAAATGGAATTGACCGAACTTTGTCGGGTCGTTTGAATTGACGGATATTAATTTCCTAATCAAATACCCATTCTTCCAAAGGTACCTATTCTTCTAAACTTGGTTATATAGTTGGATTCTATAGTTTTCTCAAACATATTCATAACATGAAATTCATTATATGTGGAACTTATATGAAATGAAAGTAGGAACATGAGAAATTTAGAGATTATACAAAATGTGATGTTTAATATTTTAGCTTGTCTAGTTGGATTCAATTGTCACTCATCGATCATTGATTGAAAAATATGATATTTGAATCTATACGGTTCTAAATTCGATAAAACGGAAGGATGATAGTGTATATGAATTCAAAATTTGATAGTTAGATATATAATTTCATTTGACGGATTCATGTCGGCTCATATGAATTTCAATTGACGGATTTATGTTAGCTCAGAAAATTGAATTGACGGATTATGTTGTTTCATGAAATTGAATTGGCGAATTTATGTCGGATCATGAAATTCAAATTTACGGATTCATGTTATCTCTAATCAAATTGAATTGACGGATTTATGTTGGATATAAAATTAAAATTTACGGATTCATGCTGGCTCTAATGAAATCGAATTGACAGATTTATGTTGGCTTGTGAAATTGAGTTGACAGATAATGTTGGCTAATGAAATTGAATTGACGGATTTATGTGGGATCATGTAATTGAATTGACAGATTCATGTTGGCTCTTATGAAATTGAATTGACGGATTTATGTTGGCTCATTAAATGGAATTGACCGAACTTTGTCGGGTCGTTTGAATTGACGGATACTAATTTCCTAATCAAATACCCATTCTTCCAAAGGTACCTATTCTTCTAAACTTGGTTCTATAGTTGGATTCTATAGTTTTCTCAAACATATTCATAACATGAAATTCATTATATGTGGAACTTATATGAAATGAAAGTAGGAACATGAGAAATTTAGAGATTATACAAAATGTGAAGTTTAATATTTGAGCTTGTCTAGTTGGATTCAATTGTCCCTCATCGATCATTGATTGGAAAATATGATATTTGAATCTATACGGTTCTAAATTCGATAAAATGGAAGGATGATAGTGTGTCCGAATAATATTTGAATTCAAAATTTGATAGTTGGATTTCTAATTTTAATTGACGATATTATTTGTTGAAATGGTGGATGATATGTAATTGAATTGAGGGAATCTTGTTAGCTCGTTTGAATTGAATTTGCAATTTTATGTTGGATTGAATCGACAATATTATGTCGTGAAATATCTGGTTTGTAATTGAATTGACGGATTCATGTCGGCTCATATGAAAACGAATTAACGGATTTTTGTTAGCTCAGGAAATTGAATTGACGGATTATGTTGTTTTATGAAATTGAATTGGCGAATTTATGTCGGATCATGAAATTGAAATTTACGGATTCATGTTAGCTCTAATCAAATTGAATTGACGGATTTATGTTGGATATAAAATTGAAATTTACGGATTCATGTTGACTCTAATGAAATCGAATTGACAGATTATGTTGGCTCATGAAATTGAATTGACGGATTTATGTGGGATCATGTAATTGAATTGACGGATTCATGTTGGCTCTTATGAAATTGAATTGATGGATTTATGTTTGCTCATTAAATGGAATTGACGGAAACTTGTCGGGTCGTTTGAATTGACGGATACTAATTTCCTTATTTTCAATCATACCCATTCTTCCAAAGGTACCTATTCTTCTAAACTTGGTTCTATAGTTGGATTCTATAGTTCTCTGAAACATATTCATAACTTGAAATTCATGATATGTGGACCTTATATGAAATGAAAATAGGAACATGAGAAATTTAGAGAATATACAAAATGTGTTGTTTAATATTTGAGCTTGTTTAGTTGGATTCAATTGTCCCTCATCGATCATTGATTGGAAAATATGATATTTGAATCTATACGGTTCTAAATTCGATAAAACGGAAGGATGATAGTGTATATGAATTCAAAATTTGATAGTTGGATATATATTATTTCATTTGACGGATTCATGTCGGCTCATATGAATTTGAATTGACGGATTTATGTTAGCTTAGGAAATTGAATTGACGGATTATGTTGTTTCATGAAATTGAATTGGCGAATTTATGTCGGATCATGAAATTGAAATTTACGGATTCATGTTATCTCTAATCAAATTGAATTGACGGATTTATGTTGGATATAAAATTAAAATTTACGGATTCATGCTGGCTCTAATGAAATTGAATTGACAGATTTATGTTGGCTTGTGAAATTGAGTTGACAGATAATGTTGGCTAATGAAATTGAATTGACGGATTTATGTGGGATCATGTAATTGAATTGACAGATTCATGTTGGCTCTTATGAAATTGAATTGACGGATTTATGTTGGCTCATTAAATGGAATTGACCGAACTTTGTCGGGTCGTTTGAATTGACGGATATTAATTTCCTAATCAAATACCCATTCTTCCAAAGGTACCTATTCTTCTAAACTTGGTTATATAGTTGGATTCTATAGTTTTCTCAAACATATTCATAACATGAAATTCATTATATGTGGAACTTATATGAAATGAAAGTAGGAACATGAGAAATTTAGAGATTATACAAAATGTGATGTTTAATATTTTAGCTTGTCTAGTTGGATTCAATTGTCACTCATCGATCATTGATTGAAAAATATGATATTTGAATCTATACGGTTCTAAATTCGATAAAACGGAAGGATGATAGTGTATATGAATTCAAAATTTGATAGTTAGATATATAATTTCATTTGACGGATTCATGTCGGCTCATATGAATTTCAATTGACGGATTTATGTTAGCTCAGAAAATTGAATTGACGGATTATGTTGTTTCATGAAATTGAATTGGCGAATTTATGTCGGATCATGAAATTCAAATTTACGGATTCATGTTATCTCTAATCAAATTGAATTGACGGATTTATGTTGGATATAAAATTAAAATTTACGGATTCATGCTGGCTCTAATGAAATCGAATTGACAGATTTATGTTGGCTTGTGAAATTGAGTTGACAGATAATGTTGGCTAATGAAATTGAATTGACGGATTTATGTGGGATCATGTAATTGAATTGACAGATTCATGTTGGCTCTTATGAAATTGAATTGACGGATTTATGTTGGCTCATTAAATGGAATTGACCGAACTTTGTCGGGTCGTTTGAATTGACGGATACTAATTTCCTAATCAAATACCCATTCTTCCAAAGGTACCTATTCTTCTAAACTTGGTTCTATAGTTGGATTCTATAGTTTTCTCAAACATATTCATAACATGAAATTCATTATATGTGGAACTTATATGAAATGAAAGTAGGAACATGAGAAATTTAGAGATTATACAAAATGTGAAGTTTAATATTTGAGCTTGTCTAGTTGGATTCAATTGTCCCTCATCGATCATTGATTGGAAAATATGATATTTGAATCTATACGGTTCTAAATTCGATAAAATGGAAGGATGATAGTGTGTCCGAATAATATTTGAATTCAAAATTTGATAGTTGGATTTCTAATTTTAATTGACGATATTATTTGTTGAAATGGTGGATGATATGTAATTGAATTGAGGGAATCTTGTTAGCTCGTTTGAATTGAATTTGCAATTTTATGCTGGATTGAATCGACAATATTATGTCGTGAAATATCTGGTTTGTAATTGAATTGACGGATTCATGTCGGCTCATATGAAAACGAATTAACGGATTTTTGTTAGCTCAGGAAATTGAATTGACGGATTATGTTGTTTTATGAAATTGAATTGGCGAATTTATGTCGGATCATGAAATTGAAATTTACGGATTCATGTTAGCTCTAATCAAATTGAATTGACGGATTTATGTTGGATATAAAATTGAAATTTACGGATTCATGTTGACTCTAATGAAATCGAATTGACAGATTATGTTGGCTCATGAAATTGAATTGACGGATTTATGTGGGATCATGTAATTGAATTGACGGATTCATGTTGGCTCTTATGAAATTGAATTGATGGATTTATGTTTGCTCATTAAATGGAATTGACGGAAACTTGTCTGGTCGTTTGAATTGACGGATACTAATTTCCTTATTTTCAATCATACCCATTCTTCCAAAGGTACCTATTCTTCTAAACTTGGTTCTATAGTTGGATTCTATAGTTCTCTGAAACATATTCATAACTTGAAATTCATGATATGTGGACCTTATATGAAATGAAAATAGGAACATGAGAAATTTAGAGAATATATAAAATGTGATGTTTAATATTTGAGCTTGTTTAGTTGGATTCAATTGTCCCTCATCGATCATTGATTGAAAAATATGATATTTGAATCTATACGGTTCTAAATTCGATAAAACGGAAAGATGATAGTGTATATGAATTCAAAATTTGATAGTTAGATATATAATTTCATTTGACGGATTCATGTCGGCTCATATGAATTTGAATTGACGGATTTATGTTAGCTCAGGAAATTGAATTGACGGATTATGTTGTTTCATGAAATTGAATTGGCGAATTTATGTCGGATCATGAAATTGAAATATACGGATTCATGTTATCTCTAATCAAATTGAATTGACGGATTTATGTTGGATATAAAATTAGAATTTACGGATTCATGCTGGCTCTAATGAAATCGAATTGACAGATTTATGTTGGCTTGTGAAATTGAGTTGACAGATAATGTTGGCTAATGAAATTGAATTGACGGATTTATGTGGGATCATGTAATTGAATTGACAGATTCATGTTGGCTCTTATGAAATTGAATTGACGGATTTATGTTGGCTCATTAAATGGAATTGACCGAACTTTGTCGGGTCGTTTGAATTGACGGATACTAATTTCCTAATCAAATACCCATTCTTCCAAAGGTACCTATTCTTCTAAACTTGGTTCTATAGTTGGATTCTATAGTTTTCTCAAACATATTCATAACATGAAATTCATTATATGTGGAACTTATATGAAATGAAAGTAGGAACATGAGAAATTTAGAGATTATACAAAATGTGATGTTTAATATTTGAGCTTGTCTAGTTGGATTCAATTGTCACTCATCGATCATTGATTGAAAAATATGATATTTGAATCTATACGGTTCTAAATTCGATAAAATGGAAGGATGATAGTGTGTCCGAATAATATTTGAATTCAAAATTTGATAGTTGGATTTTTAATTTTAATTGACGATATTATTTGTTGAAATGGTGGATAATATGTAATTGAATTGAGGGAATCTTGTTAGCTCGTTTGAATTGAATTTGCAATTTTATGTTGGATTGAATCGACAATATTATGTCGTGAAATATCTGGTTTGTAATTGAATTGACGGATTCATGTCGGCTCATATGAAAACGAATTAACGGATTTTTGTTAGCTCAGGAAATTGAATTGACGGATTATGTTGTTTTATGAAATTGAATTGGCGAATTTATGTCGGATCATGAAATTGAAATTTACGGATTCATGTTAGCTCTAATCAAATTGAATTGACGGATTTATGTTGGATATAAAATTGAAATTTACGGATTCATGTTGCCTCTAATGAAATCGAATTGACAGATTATGTTGGCTCATGAAATTGAATTGACGGATTTATGTGGGATCATGTAATTGAATTGACGGATTCATGTTGGCTCTTATGAAATTGAATTGACGGATTTATGTTTGCTCATTAAATGGAATTGACGGAA
The DNA here is from genome assembly GCA_954870985.1 of Trifolium fragiferum. Taxonomy (NCBI): domain Eukaryota; kingdom Viridiplantae; phylum Streptophyta; class Magnoliopsida; order Fabales; family Fabaceae; genus Trifolium; species Trifolium fragiferum. The sequence continues at coordinate 20,455,148 of OX940789.1, forward strand.
ACTTGTCGGGTCGTTTGAATTGACGGATACTAATTTCCTTATTTTCAATCATACCCATTCTTCCAAAGGTACCTATTCTTCTAAACTTGGTTCTATAGTTGGATTCTATAGTTCTCTGAAACATATTCATAACTTGAAATTCATGATATGTGGACCTTATATGAAATGAAAATAGGAACATGAGAAATTTAGAGAATATACAAAATGTGTTGTTTAATATTTGAGCTTGTTTAGTTGGATTCAATTGTCCCTCATCGATCATTGATTGGAAAATATGATATTTGAATCTATACGGTTCTAAATTCGATAAAACGGAAGGATGATAGTGTATATGAATTCAAAATTTGATAGTTGGATATATAATTTCATTTGACGGATTCATGTCGGCTCATATGAATTTGAATTGACGGATTTATGTTAGCTTAGGAAATTGAATTGACGGATTATGTTGTTTCATGAAATTGAATTGGCGAATTTATGTCGGATCATGAAATTGAAATTTACGGATTCATGTTATCTCTAATCAAATTGAATTGACGGATTTATGTTGGATATAAAATTAAAATTTACGGATTCATGCTGGCTCTAATGAAATTGAATTGACAGATTTATGTTGGCTTGTGAAATTGAGTTGACAGATAATGTTGGCTAATGAAATTGAATTGACGGATTTATGTGGGATCATGTAATTGAATTGACAGATTCATGTTGGCTCTTATGAAATTGAATTGACGGATTTATGTTGGCTCATTAAATGGAATTGACCGAACTTTGTCGGGTCGTTTGAATTGACGGATATTAATTTCCTAATCAAATACCCATTCTTCCAAAGGTACCTATTCTTCTAAACTTGGTTATATAGTTGGATTCTATAGTTTTCTCAAACATATTCATAACATGAAATTCATTATATGTGGAACTTATATGAAATGAAAGTAGGAACATGAGAAATTTAGAGATTATACAAAATGTGATGTTTAATATTTTAGCTTGTCTAGTTGGATTCAATTGTCACTCATCGATCATTGATTGAAAAATATGATATTTGAATCTATACGGTTCTAAATTCGATAAAACGGAAGGATGATAGTGTATATGAATTCAAAATTTGATAGTTAGATATATAATTTCATTTGACGGATTCATGTCGGCTCATATGAATTTCAATTGACGGATTTATGTTAGCTCAGAAAATTGAATTGACGGATTATGTTGTTTCATGAATTTGAATTGGCGAATTTATGTCGGATCATGAAATTCAAATTTACGGATTCATGTTATTTCTAATCAAATTGAATTGACGGATTTATGTTGGATATAAAATTAAAATTTACGGATTCATGCTGGCTCTAATGAAATCGAATTGACAGATTTATGTTGGCTTGTGAAATTGAGTTGACAGATAATGTTGGCTAATGAAATTGAATTGACGGATTTATGTGGGATCATGTAATTGAATTGACAGATTCATGTTGGCTCTTATGAAATTGAATTGACGGATTTATGTTGGCTCATTAAATGGAATTGACCGAACTTTGTCGGGTCGTTTGAATTGACGGATACTAATTTCCTAATCAAATACCCATTCTTCCAAAGGTACCTATTCTTCTAAACTTGGTTCTATAGTTGGATTCTATAGTTTTCTCAAACATATTCATAACATGAAATTCATTATATGTGGAACTTATATGAAATGAAAGTAGGAACATGAGAAATTTAGAGATTATACAAAATGTGAAGTTTAATATTTGAGCTTGTCTAGTTGGATTCAATTGTCCCTCATCGATCATTGATTGGAAAATATGATATTTGAATCTATACGGTTCTAAATTCGATAAAATGGAAGGATGATAGTGTGTCCGAATAATATTTGAATTCAAAATTTGATAGTTGGATTTCTAATTTTAGTTGACGATATTATTTGTTGAAATGGTGGATGATATGTAATTGAATTGAGGGAATCTTGTTAGCTCGTTTGAATTGAATTTGCAATTTTATGTTGGATTGAATCGACAATATTATGTCGTGAAATATCTGGTTTGTAATTGAATTGACGGATTCATGTCGGCTCATATGAAAACGAATTAACGGATTTTTGTTAGCTCAGGAAATTGAATTGACGGATTATGTTGTTTTATGAAATTGAATTGGCGAATTTATGTCGGATCATGAAATTGAAATTTACGGATTCATGTTAGCTCTAATCAAATTGAATTGACGGATTTATGTTGGATATAAAATTAAAATTTACGGATTCATGCTGGCTCTAATGAAATCGAATTGACAGATTATGTTGGCTCATGAAATTGAATTGACGGATTTATGTGGGATCATGTAATTGAATTGACGGATTCATGTTGGCTCTTATGAAATTGAATTGACGGATTTATGTTTGCTCATTAAATGGAATTGACGGAAACTTGTCGGGTCGTTTGAATTGACGGATACTAATTTCCTTATTTTCAATCATACCCATTCTTCCAAAGGTACCTATTCTTCTAAACTTGGTTCTATAGTTGGATTCTATAGTTCTCTGAAACATATTCATAACTTGAAATTCATGATATGTGGACCTTATATGAAATGAAAATAGGAACATGAGAAATTTAGAGAATATATAAAATGTGATGTTTAATATTTGAGCTTGTTTAGTTGGATTCAATTGTCCCTCATCGATCATTGATTGAAAAATATGATATTTGAATCTATACGGTTCTAAATTCGATAAAACGGAAAGATGATAGTGTATATGAATTCAAAATTTGATAGTTAGATATATAATTTCATTTGACGGATTCATGTCGGCTCATATGAATTTGAATTGACGGATTTATGTTAGCTCAGGAAATTGAATTGACGGATTATGTTGTTTCATGAAATTGAATTGGCGAATTTATGTCGGATCATGAAATTGAAATATACGGATTCATGTTATCTCTAATCAAATTGAATTGACGGATTTATGTTGGATATAAAATTAGAATTTACGGATTCATGCTGGCTCTAATGAAATCGAATTGACAGATTTATGTTGGCTTGTGAAATTGAGTTGACAGATAATGTTGGCTAATGAAATTGAATTGACGGATTTATGTGGGATCATGTAATTGAATTGACAGATTCATGTTGGCTCTTATGAAATTGAATTGACGGATTTATGTTGGCTCATTAAATGGAATTGACCGAACTTTGTCGGGTCGTTTGAATTGACGGATACTAATTTCCTAATCAAATACCCATTCTTCCAAAGGTACCTATTCTTCTAAACTTGGTTCTATAGTTGGATTCTATAGTTTTCTCAAACATATTCATAACATGAAATTCATTATATGTGGAACTTATATGAAATGAAAGTAGGAACATGAGAAATTTAGAGATTATACAAAATGTGATGTTTAATATTTGAGCTTGTCTAGTTGGATTCAATTGTCACTCATCGATCATTGATTGAAAAATATGATATTTGAATCTATACGGTTCTAAATTCGATAAAATGGAAGGATGATAGTGTGTCCGAATAATATTTGAATTCAAAATTTGATAGTTGGATTTTTAATTTTAATTGACGATATTATTTGTTGAAATGGTGGATGATATGTAATTGAATTGAGGGAATCTTGTTAGCTCGTTTGAATTGAATTTGCAATTTTATGTTGGATTGAATCGACAATATTATGTCGTGAAATATCTGGTTTGTAATTGAATTGACGGATTCATGTCGGCTCATATGAAAACGAATTAACGGATTTTTGTTAGCTCAGGAAATTGAATTGACGGATTATGTTGTTTTATGAAATTGAATTGGCGAATTTATGTCGGATCATGAAATTGAAATTTACGGATTCATGTTAGCTCTAATCAAATTGAATTGACGGATTTATGTTGGATATAAAATTGAAATTTACGGATTCATGTTGCCTCTAATGAAATCGAATTGACAGATTATGTTGGCTCATGAAATTGAATTGACGGATTTATGTGGGATCATGTAATTGAATTGACGGATTCATGTTGGCTCTTATGAAATTGAATTGACGGATTTATGTTTGCTCATTAAATGGAATTGACGGAAACTTGTCGGGTCGTTTGAATTGACGGATACTAATTTCCTTATTTTCAATCATACCCATTCTTCCAAAGGTACCTATTCTTCTAAACTTGGTTCTATAGTTGGATTCTATAGTTCTCTGAAACATATTCATAACTTGAAATTCATGATATGTGGACCTTATATGAAATGAAAATAGGAACATGAGAAATTTAGAGAATATACAAAATGTGTTGTTTAATATTTGAGCTTGTTTAGTTGGATTCAATTGTCCCTCATCGATCATTGATTGGAAAATATGATATTTGAATCTATACGGTTCTAAATTCGATAAAACGGAAGGATGATAGTGTATATGAATTCAAAATTTGATAGTTGGATATATAATTTCATTTGACGGATTCATGTCGGCTCATATGAATTTGAATTGACGGATTTATGTTAGCTTAGGAAATTGAATTGACGGATTATGTTGTTTCATGAAATTGAATTGGCGAATTTATGTCGGATCATGAAATTGAAATTTACGGATTCATGTTATCTCTAATCAAATTGAATTGACGGATTTATGTTGGATATAAAATTAAAATTTACGGATTCATGCTGGCTCTAATGAAATTGAATTGACAGATTTATGTTGGCTTGTGAAATTGAGTTGACAGATAATGTTGGCTAATGAAATTGAATTGACGGATTTATGTGGGATCATGTAATTGAATTGACAGATTCATGTTGGCTCTTATGAAATTGAATTGACGGATTTATGTTGGCTCATTAAATGGAATTGACCGAACTTTGTCGGGTCGTTTGAATTGACGGATATTAATTTCCTAATCAAATACCCATTCTTCCAAAGGTACCTATTCTTCTAAACTTGGTTATATAGTTGGATTCTATAGTTTTCTCAAACATATTCATAACATGAAATTCATTATATGTGGAACTTATATGAAATGAAAGTAGGAACATGAGAAATTTAGAGATTATACAAAATGTGATGTTTAATATTTTAGCTTGTCTAGTTGGATTCAATTGTCACTCATCGATCATTGATTGAAAAATATGATATTTGAATCTATACGGTTCTAAATTCGATAAAACGGAAGGATGATAGTGTATATGAATTCAAAATTTGATAGTTAGATATATAATTTCATTTGACGGATTCATGTCGGCTCATATGAATTTCAATTGACGGATTTATGTTAGCTCAGAAAATTGAATTGACGGATTATGTTGTTTCATGAATTTGAATTGGCGAATTTATGTCGGATCATGAAATTCAAATTTACGGATTCATGTTATTTCTAATCAAATTGAATTGACGGATTTATGTTGGATATAAAATTAAAATTTACGGATTCATGCTGGCTCTAATGAAATCGAATTGACAGATTTATGTTGGCTTGTGAAATTGAGTTGACAGATAATGTTGGCTAATGAAATTGAATTGACGGATTTATGTGGGATCATGTAATTGAATTGACAGATTCATGTTGGCTCTTATGAAATTGAATTGACGGATTTATGTTGGCTCATTAAATGGAATTGACCGAACTTTGTCGGGTCGTTTGAATTGACGGATACTAATTTCCTAATCAAATACCCATTCTTCCAAAGGTACCTATTCTTCTAAACTTGGTTCTATAGTTGGATTCTATAGTTTTCTCAAACATATTCATAACATGAAATTCATTATATGTGGAACTTATATGAAATGAAAGTAGGAACATGAGAAATTTAGAGATTATACAAAATGTGAAGTTTAATATTTGAGCTTGTCTAGTTGGATTCAATTGTCCCTCATCGATCATTGATTGGAAAATATGATATTTGAATCTATACGGTTCTAAATTCGATAAAATGGAAGGATGATAGTGTGTCCGAATAATATTTGAATTCAAAATTTGATAGTTGGATTTCTAATTTTAGTTGACGATATTATTTGTTGAAATGGTGGATGATATGTAATTGAATTGAGGGAATCTTGTTAGCTCGTTTGAATTGAATTTGCAATTTTATGTTGGATTGAATCGACAATATTATGTCGTGAAATATCTGGTTTGTAATTGAATTGACGGATTCATGTCGGCTCATATGAAAACGAATTAACGGATTTTTGTTAGCTCAGGAAATTGAATTGACGGATTATGTTGTTTTATGAAATTGAATTGGCGAATTTATGTCGGATCATGAAATTGAAATTTACGGATTCATGTTAGCTCTAATCAAATTGAATTGACGGATTTATGTTGGATATAAAATTGAAATTTACGGATTCATGTTGCCTCTAATGAAATCGAATTGACAGATTATGTTGGCTCATGAAATTGAATTGACGGATTTATGTGGGATCATGTAATTGAATTGACGGATTCATGTTGGCTCTTATGAAATTGAATTGACGGATTTATGTTTGCTCATTAAATGGAATTGACGGAAACTTGTCGGGTCGTTTGAATTGACGGATACTAATTTCCTTATTTTCAATCATACCCATTCTTCCAAAGGTACCTATTCTTCTAAACTTGGTTCTATAGTTGGATTCTATAGTTCTCTGAAACATATTCATAACTTGAAATTCATGATATGTGGACCTTATATGAAATGAAAATAGGAACATGAGAAATTTAGAGAATATACAAAATCTGTTGTTTAATATTTGAGCTTGTTTAGTTGGATTCAATTGTCCCTCATCGATCATTGATTGGAAAATATGATATTTGAATCTATACGGTTCTAAATTCGATAAAACGGAAGGATGATAGTGTATATGAATTCAAAATTTGATAGTTGGATATATAATTTCATTTGACGGATTCATGTCGGCTCATATGAATTTGAATTGACGGATTTATGTTAGCTTAGGAAATTGAATTGACGGATTATGTTGTTTCATGAAATTGAATTGGCGAATTTATGTCGGATCATGAAATTGAAATTTACGGATTCATGTTATCTCTAATCAAATTGAATTGACGGATTTATGTTGGATATAAAATTAAAATTTACGGATTCATGCTGGCTCTAATGAAATTGAATTGACAGATTTATGTTGGCTTGTGAAATTGAGTTGACAGATAATGTTGGCTAATGAAATTGAATTGACGGATTTATGTGGGATCATGTAATTGAATTGACAGATTCATGTTGGCTCTTATGAAATTGAATTGACGGATTTATGTTGGCTCATTAAATGGAATTGACCGAACTTTGTCGGGTCGTTTGAATTGACGGATATTAATTTCCTAATCAAATACCCATTCTTCCAAAGGTACCTATTCTTCTAAACTTGGTTATATAGTTGGATTCTATAGTTTTCTCAAACATATTCATAACATGAAATTCATTATATGTGGAACTTATATGAAATGAAAGTAGGAACATGAGAAATTTAGAGATTATACAAAATGTGATGTTTAATATTTTAGCTTGTCTAGTTGGATTCAATTGTCACTCATCGATCATTGATTGAAAAATATGATATTTGAATCAATACGGTTCTAAATTCGATAAAACGGAAGGATGATAGTGTATATGAATTCAAAATTTGATAGTTAGATATATAATTTCATTTGACGGATTCATGTCGGCTCATATGAATTTCAATTGACGGATTTATGTTAGCTCAGAAAATTGAATTGACGGATTATGTTGTTTCATGAAATTGAATTGGCGAATTTATGTCGGATCATGAAATTCAAATTTACGGATTCATGTTATCTCTAATCAAATTGAATTGACGGATTTATGTTGGATATAAAATTAAAATTTACGGATTCATGCTGGCTCTAATGAAATCGAATTGACAGATTTATGTTGGCTTGTGAAATTGAGTTGACAGATAATGTTGGCTAATGAAATTGAATTGACGGATTTATGTGGGATCATGTAATTGAATTGACAGATTCATGTTGGCTCTTATGAAATTGAATTGACGGATTTATGTTGGCTCATTAAATGGAATTGACCGAACTTTGTCGGGTCGTTTGAATTGACGGATACTAATTTCCTAATCAAATACCCATTCTTCCAAAGGTACCTATTCTTCTAAACTTGGTTCTATAGTTGGATTCTATAGTTTTCTCAAACATATTCATAACATGAAATTCATTATATGTGGAACTTATATGAAATGAAAGTAGGAACATGAGAAATTTAGAGATTATACAAAATGTGAAGTTTAATATTTGAGCTTGTCTAGTTGGATTCAATTGTCCCTCATCGATCATTGATTGGAAAATATGATATTTGAATCTATACGGTTCTAAATTCGATAAAATGGAAGGATGATAGTGTGTCCGAATAATATTTGAATTCAAAATTTGATAGTTGGATTTCTAATTTTAATTGACGATATTATTTGTTGAAATGGTGGATGATATGTAATTGAATTGAGGGAATCTTGTTAGCTCGTTTGAATTGAATTTGCAATTTTATGTTGGATTGAATCGACAATATTATGTCGTGAAATATCTGGTTTGTAATTGAATTGACGGATTCATGTCGGCTCATATGAAAACGAATTAACGGATTTTTGTTAGCTCAGGAAATTGAATTGACGGATTATGTTGTTTTATGAAATTGAATTGGCGAATTTATGTCGGATCATGAAATTGAAATTTACGGATTCATGTTAGCTCTAATCAAATTGAATTGACGGATTTATGTTGGATATAAAATTGAAATTTACGGATTCATGTTGACTCTAATGAAATCGAATTGACAGATTATGTTGGCTCATGAAATTGAATTGACGGATTTATGTGGGATCATGTAATTGAATTGACGGATTCATGTTGGCTCTTATGAAATTGAATTGACGGATTTATGTTTGCTCATTAAATGGAATTGACGGAAACTTGTCTGGTCGTTTGAATTGACGGATACTAATTTCCTTATTTTCAATCATACCCATTCTTCCAAAGGTACCTATTCTTCTAAACTTGGTTCTATAGTTGGATTCTATAGTTCTCTGAAACATATTCATAACTTGAAATTCATGATATGTGGACCTTATATGAAATGAAAATAGGAACATGAGAAATTTAGGGAATATATAAAATGTGATGTTTAATATTTGAGCTTGTTTAGTTGGATTCAATTGTCCCTCATCGATCATTGATTGAAAAATATGATATTTGAATCTATACGGTTCTAAATTCGATAAAACGGAAAGATGATAGTGTATATGAATTCAAAATTTGATAGTTAGATATATAATTTCATTTGACGGATTCATGTCGGCTCATATGAATTTGAATTGACGGATTTATGTTAGCTCAGGAAATTGAATTGACGGATTATGTTGTTTCATGAAATTGAATTGGCGAATTTATGTCGGATCATGAAATTGAAATTTACGGATTCATGTTATCTCTAATCAAATTGAATTGACGGATTTATGTTGGATATAAAATTAAAATTTACGGATTCATGCTGGCTCTAATGAAATTGAATTGACAGATTTATGTTGGCTTGTGAAATTGAGTTGACAGATAATGTTGGCTAATGAAATTGAATTGACGGATTTATGTGGGATCATGTAATTGAATTGACAGATTCATGTTGGCTCTTATGAAATTGAATTGACGGATTTATGTTGGCACATTAAATGGAATTGACCGAACTTTGTCGGGTCGTTTGAATTGACGGATATTAATTTCCTAATCAAATACCCATTCTTCCAAAGGTACCTATTCTTCTAAACTTGGTTATATAGTTGGATTCTATAGTTTTCTCAAACATATTCATAACATGAAATTCATTATATGTGGAACTTATATGAAATGAAAGTAGGAACATGAGAAATTTAGAGATTATACAAAATGTGATGTTTAATATTTTAGCTTGTCTAGTTGGATTCAATTGTCACTCATCGATCATTGATTGAAAAATATGATATTTGAATCTATACGGTTCTAAATTCGATAAAACGGAAGGATGATAGTGTATATGAATTCAAAATTTGATAGTTAGATATATAATTTCATTTGACGGATTCATGTCGGCTCATATGAATTTCAATTGACGGATTTATGTTAGCTCAGAAAATTGAATTGACGGATTATGTTGTTTCATGAAATTGAATTGGCGAATTTATGTCGGATCATGAAATTCAAATTTACGGATTCATGTTATCTCTAATCAAATTGAATTGACGGATTTATGTTGGATATAAAATTAAAATTTACGGATTCATGCTGGCTCTAATGAAATCGAATTGACAGATTTATGTTGGCTTGTGAAATTGAGTTGACAGATAATGTTGGCTAATGAAATTGAATTGACGGATTTATGTGGGATCATGTAATTGAATTGACAGATTCATGTTGGCTCTTATGAAATTGAATTGACGGATTTATGTTGGCTCATTAAATGGAATTGACCGAACTTTGTCGGGTCGTTTGAATTGACGGATACTAATTTCCTAATCAAATACCCATTCTTCCAAAGGTACCTATTCTTCTAAACTTGGTTCTATAGTTGGATTCTATAGTTTTCTCAAACATATTCATAACATGAAATTCATTATATGTGGAACTTATATGAAATGAAAGTAGGAACATGAGAAATTTAGAGATTATACAAAATGTGAAGTTTAATATTTGAGCTTGTCTAGTTGGATTCAATTGTCCCTCATCGATCATTGATTGGAAAATATGATATTTGAATCTATACGGTTCTAAATTCGATAAAATGGAAGGATGATAGTGTGTCCGAATAATATTTGAATTCAAAATTTGATAGTTGGATTTCTAATTTTAATTGACGATATTATTTGTTGAAATGGTGGATGATATGTAATTGAATTGAGGGAATCTTGTTAGCTCGTTTGAATTGAATTTGCAATTTTATGTTGGATTGAATCGACAATATTATGTCGTGAAATATCTGGTTTGTAATTGAATTGACGGATTCATGTCGGCTCATATGAAAACGAATTAACGGATTTTTGTTAGCTCAGGAAATTGAATTGACGGATTATGTTGTTTTATGAAATTGAATTGGCGAATTTATGTCGGATCATGAAATTGAAATTTACGGATTCATGTTAGCTCTAATCAAATTGAATTGACGGATTTATGTTGGATATAAAATTGAAATTTACGGATTCATGTTGACTCTAATGAAATCGAATTGACAGATTATGTTGGCTCATGAAATTGAATTGACGGATTTATGTGGGATCATGTAATTGAATTGACGGATTCATGTTGGCTCTTATGAAATTGAATTGACGGATTTATGTTTGCTCATTAAATGGAATTGACGGAAACTTGTCTGGTCGTTTGAATTGACGGATACTAATTTCCTTATTTTCAATCATACCCATTCTTCCAAAGGTACCTATTCTTCTAAACTTGGTTCTATAGTTGGATTCTATAGTTCTCTGAAACATATTCATAACTTGAAATTCATGATATGTGGACCTTATATGAAATGAAAATAGGAACATGAGAAATTTAGGGAATATATAAAATGTGATGTTTAATATTTGAGCTTGTTTAGTTGGATTCAATTGTCCCTCATCGATCATTGATTGAAAAATATGATATTTGAATCTATACGGTTCTAAATTCGATAAAACGGAAAGATGATAGTGTATATGAATTCAAAATTTGATAGTTAGATATATAATTTCATTTGACGGATTCATGTCGGCTCATATGAATTTGAATTGACGGATTTATGTTAGCTCAGGAAATTGAATTGACGGATTATGTTGTTTCATGAAATTGAATTGGCGAATTTATGTCGGATCATGAAATTGAAATATACGGATTCATGTTATCTCTAATCAAATTGAATTGACGGATTTATGTTGGATATAAAATTAAAATTTACGGATTCATGCTGGCTCTAATGAAATCTAATTGACAGATTTATGTTGGCTTGTGAAATTGAGTTGACAGATAATGTTGGCTAATGAAATTGAATTGACGGATTTATGTGGGATCATGTAATTGAATTGACAGATTCATGTTGGCTCTTATGAAATTGAATTGACGGATTTATGTTGGCTCATTAAATGGAATTGACCGAACTTTGTCGGGTCGTTTGAATTGACGGATACTAATTTCCTAATCAAATACCCATTCTTCCAAAGGTACCTATTCTTCTAAACTTGGTTCTATAGTTGGATTCTATAGTTTTCTCAAACATATTCATAACATGAAATTCATTATATGTGGAACTTATATGAAATGAAAGTAGGAACATGAGAAATTTAGAGATTATACAAAATGTGATGTTTAATATTTGAGCTTGTCTAGTTGGATTCAATTGTCACTCATCGATCATTGATTGAAAAATATGATATTTGAATCTATACGGTTCTAAATTCGATAAAATGGAAGGATGATAGTGTGTCCGAATAATATTTGAATTCAAAATTTGATAGTTGGATTTTTAATTTTAATTGACGATATTATTTGTTGAAATGGTGGATGATATGTAATTGAATTGAGGGAATCTTGTTAGCTCGTTTGAATTGAATTTGCAATTTTATGTTGGATTGAATCGACAATATTATGTCGTGAAATATCTGGTTTGTAATTGAATTGACGGATTCATGTCGGCTCATATGAAAACGAATTAACGGATTTTTGTTAGCTCAGGAAATTGAATTGACGGATTATGTTGTTTTATGAAATTGAATTGGCGAATTTATGTCGGATCATGAAATTGAAATTTACGGATTCATGTTAGCTCTAATCAAATTGAATTGTCGGATTTATGTTGGATATAAAATTGAAATTTACGGATTCATGTTGCCTCTAATGAAATCGAATTGACAGATTATGTTGGCTCATGAAATTGAATTGACGGATTTATGTGGGATCATGTAATTGAATTGACGGATTCATGTTGGCTCTTATGAAATTGAATTGACGGATTTATGTTTGCTCATTAAATGGAATTGACGGAAACTTGTCTGGTCGTTTGAATTGACGGATACTAATTTCCTTATTTTCAATCATACCCATTCTTCCAAAGGTACCTATTCTTCTAAACTTGGTTCTATAGTTGGATTCTATAGTTCTCTGAAACATATTCATAACTTGAAATTCATGATATGTGGACCTTATATGAAATGAAAATAGGAACATGAGAAATTTAGAGAATATATAAAATGTGATGTTTAATATTTGAGCTTGTTTAGTTGGATTCAATTGTCCCTCATCGATCATTGATTGAAAAATATGATATTTGAATCTATACGGTTCTAAATTCGATAAAACGGAAAGATGATAGTGTATATGAATTCAAAATTTGATAGTTAGATATATAATTTCATTTGACGGATTCATGTCGGCTCATATGAATTTGAATTGACGGATTTATGTTAGCTCAGGAAATTGAATTGACGGATTATGTTGTTTCATGAAATTGAATTGGCGAATTTATGTCGGATCATGAAATTGAAATATACGGATTCATGTTATCTCTAATCAAATTGAATTGACGGATTTATGTTGGATATAAAATTAAAATTTACGGATTCATGCTGGCTCTAATGAAATCGAATTGACAGATTTATGTTGGCTTGTGAAATTGAGTTGACAGATAATGTTGGCTAATGAAATTGAATTGACGGATTTATGTGGGATCATGTAATTGAATTGACAGATTCATGTTGGCTCTTATGAAATTGAATTGACGGATTTATGTTGGCTCATTAAATGGAATTGACCGAACTTTGTCGGGTCGTTTGAATTGACGGATACTAATTTCCTAATCAAATACCCATTCTTCCAAAGGTACCTATTCTTCTAAACTTGGTTCTATAGTTGGATTCTATAGTTTTCTCAAACATATTCATAACATGAAATTCATTATATGTGGAACTTATATGAAATGAAAGTAGGAACATGAGAAATTTAGAGATTATACAAAATGTGATGTTTAATATTTGAGCTTGTCTAGTTGGATTCAATTGTCACTCATCGATCATTGATTGAAAAATATGATATTTGAATCTATACGGTTCTAAATTCGATAAAATGGAAGGATGATAGTGTGTCCGAATAATATTTGAATTCAAAATTTGATAGTTGGATTTTTAATTTTAATTGACGATATTATTTGTTGAAATGGTGGATGATATGTAATTGAATTGAGGGAATCTTGTTAGCTCGTTTGAATTGAATTTGCAATTTTATGTTGGATTGAATCGACAATATTATGTCGTGAAATATCTGGTTTGTAATTGAATTGACGGATTCATGTCGGCTCATATGAAAACGAATTAACGGATTTTTGTTAGCTCAGGAAATTGAATTGACGGATTATGTTGTTTTATGAAATTGAATTGGCGAATTTATGTCGGATCATGAAATTGAAATTTACGGATTCATGTTAGCTCTAATCAAATTGAATTGACGGATTTATGTTGGATATAAAATTGAAATTTACGGATTCATGTTGCCTCTAATGAAATCGAATTGACAGATTATGTTGGCTCATGAAATTGAATTGACGGATTTATGTGGGATCATGTAATTGAATTGACGGATTCATGTTGGCTCTTATGAAATTGAATTGACGGATTTATGTTTGCTCATTAAATGGAATTGACGGAAACTTGTCGGGTCGTTTGAATTGACGGATACTAATTTCCTTATTTTCAATCATACCCATTCTTCCAAAGGTACCTATTCTTCTAAACTTGGTTCTACAGTTGGATTCTATAGTTCTCTGAAACATATTCATAACTTGAAATTCATGATATGTGGACCTTATATGAAATGAAAATAGGAACATGAGAAATTTAGAGAATATACAAAATGTGTTGTTTAATATTTGAGCTTGTTTAGTTGGATTCAATTGTCCCTCATCGATCATTGATTGGAAAATATGATATTTGAATCTATACGGTTCTAAATTCGATAAAACGGAAGGATGATAGTGTATATGAATTCAAAATTTGATAGTTGGATATATAATTTCATTTGACGGATTCATGTCGGCTCATATGAATTTGAATTGACGGATTTATGTTAGCTCAGGAAATTGAATTGACGGATTATGTTGTTTCATGAAATTGAATTGGCGAATTTATGTCGGATCATGAAATTGAAATATACGGATTCATGTTATCTCTAATCAAATTGAATTGACGGATTTATGTTGGATATAAAATTAGAATTTACGGATTCATGCTGGCTCTAATGAAATCGAATTGACAGATTTATGTTGGCTTGTGAAATTGAGTTGACAGATAATGTTGGCTAATGAAATTGAATTGACGGATTTATGTGGGATCATGTAATTGAATTGACAGATTCATGTTGGCTCTTATGAAATTGAATTGACGGATTTATGTTGGCTCATTAAATGGAATTGACCGAACTTTGTCGGGTCGTTTGAATTGACGGATACTAATTTCCTAATCAAATACCCATTCTTCCAAAGGTACCTATTCTTCTAAACTTGGTTCTATAGTTGGATTCTATAGTTTTCTCAAACATATTCATAACATGAAATTCATTATATGTGGAACTTATATGAAATGAAAGTAGGAACATGAGAAATTTAGAGATTATACAAAATGTGAAGTTTAATATTTGAGCTTGTCTAGTTGGATTCAATTGTCCCTCATCGATCATTGATTGGAAAATATGATATTTGAATCTATACGGTTCTAAATTCGATAAAATGGAAGGATGATAGTGTGTCCGAATAATATTTGAATTCAAAATTTGATAGTTGGATTTCTAATTTTAATTGACGATATTATTTGTTGAAATGGTGGATGATATGTAATTGAATTGAGGGAATCTTGTTAGCTCGTTTGAATTGAATTTGCAATTTTATGTTGGATTGAATCGACAATATTATGTCGTGAAATATCTGGTTTGTAATTGAATTGACGGATTCATGTCGGCTCATATGAAAACGAATTAACGGATTTTTGTTAGCTCAGGAAATTGAATTGACGGATTATGTTGTTTTATGAAATTGAATTGGTGAATTTATGTCGGATCATGAAATTGAAATTTACGGATTCATGTTAGCTCTAATCAAATTGAATTGACGGATTTATGTTGGATATAAAATTGAAATTTACGGATTCATGTTGACTCTAATGAAATCGAATTGACAGATTATGTTGGCTCATGAAATTGAATTGACGGATTTATGTGGGATCATGTAATTGAATTGACGGATTCATGTTGGCTCTTATGAAATTGAATTGACGGATTTATGTTTGCTCATTAAATGGAATTGACGGAAACTTGTCTGGTCGTTTGAATTGACGGATACTAATTCCCTTATTTTCAATCATACCCATTCTTCCAAAGGTACCTATTCTTCTAAACTTGGTTCTATAGTTGGATTCTATAGTTCTCTGAAACATATTCATAACTTGAAATTCATGATATGTGGACCTTATATGAAATGAAAATAGGAACATGAGAAATTTAGAGAATATATAAAATGTGATGTTTAATATTTGAGCTTGTTTAGTTGGATTCAATTGTTCCTCATCGATCATTGATTGAAAAATATGATATTTGAATCTATACGGTTCTAAATTCGATAAAACGGAAAGATGATAGTGTATATGAATTCAAAATTTGATAGTTAGATATATAATTTCATTTGACGGATTCATGTCGGCTCATATGAATTTGAATTGACGGATTTATGTTAGCTCAGGATATTGAATTGACGGATTATGTTGTTTCATGAAATTGAATTGGCGAATTTATGTCGGATCATGAAATTGAAATATACGGATTCATGTTATCTCTAATCAAATTGAATTGACGGATTTATGTTGGATATAAAATTAAAATTTACGGATTCATGCTGGCTCTAATGAAATCGAATTGACAGATTTATGTTGGCTTGTGAAATTGAGTTGACAGATAATGTTGGCTAATGAAATTGAATTGACGGATTTATGTGGGATCATGTAATTGAATTGACAGATTCATGTTGGCTCTTATGAAATTGAATTGACGGATTTATGTTGGCTCATTAAATGGAATTGACCGAACTTTGTCGGGTCGTTTGAATTGACGGATACTAATTTCCTAATCAAATACCCATTCTTCCAAAGGTACCTATTCTTCTAAACTTGGTTCTATAGTTGGATTCTATAGTTTTCTCAAACATATTCATAACATGAAATTCATTATATGTGGAACTTATATGAAATGAAAGTAGGAACATGAGAAATTTAGAGATTATACAAAATGTGATGTTTAATATTTGAGCTTGTCTAGTTGGATTCAATTGTCACTCATCGATCATTGATTGAAAAATATGATATTTGAATCTATACGGTTCTAAATTCGATAAAATGGAAGGATGATAGTGTGTCCGAATAATATTTGAATTCAAAATTTGATAGTTGGATTTTTAATTTTAATTGACGATATTATTTGTTGAAATGGTGGATGATATGTAATTGAATTGAGGGAATCTTGTTAGCTCGTTTGAATTGAATTTGCAATTTTATGTTGGATTGAATCGACAATATTATGTCGTGAAATATCTGGTTTGTAATTGAATTGACGGATTCATGTCGGCTCATATGAAAACGAATTAACGGATTTTTGTTAGCTCAGGAAATTGAATTGACGGATTATGTTGTTTTATGAAATTGAATTGGCGAATTTATGTCGGATCATGAAATTGAAATTTACGGATTCATGTTAGCTCTAATCAAATTGAATTGTCGGATTTATGTTGGATATAAAATTGAAATTTACGGATTCATGTTGCCTCTAATGAAATCGAATTGACAGATTATGTTGGCTCATGAAATTGAATTGACGGATTTATGTGGGATCATGTAATTGAATTGACGGATTCATGTTGGCTCTTATGAAATTGAATTGACGGATTTATGTTTGCTCATTAAATGGAATTGACGGAAACTTGTCTGGTCGTTTGAATTGACGGATACTAATTTCCTTATTTTCAATCATACCCATTCTTCCAAAGGTACCTATTCTTCTAAACTTGGTTCTATAGTTGGATTCTATAGTTCTCTGAAACATATTCATAACTTGAAATTCATGATATGTGGACCTTATATGAAATGAAAATAGGAACATGAGAAATTTAGAGAATATATAAAATGTGATGTTTAATATTTGAGCTTGTTTAGTTGGATTCAATTGTCCCTCATCGATCATTGATTGAAAAATATGATATTTGAATCTATACGGTTCTAAATTCGATAAAACGGAAAGATGATAGTGTATATGAATTCAAAATTTGATAGTTAGATATATAATTTCATTTGACGGATTCATGTCGGCTCATATGAATTTGAATTGACGGATTTATGTTAGCTCAGGAAATTGAATTGACGGATTATGTTGTTTCATGAAATTGAATTGGCGAATTTATGTCGGATCATGAAATTGAAATATACGGATTCATGTTATCTCTAATCAAATTGAATTGACGGATTTATGTTGGATATAAAATTAAAATTTACGGATTCATGCTGGCTCTAATGAAATCGAATTGACAGATTTATGTTGGCTTGTGAAATTGAGTTGACAGATAATGTTGGCTAATGAAATTGAATTGACGGATTTATGTGGGATCATGTAATTGAATTGACAGATTCATGTTGGCTCTTATGAAATTGAATTGACGGATTTATGTTGGCTCATTAAATGGAATTGACCGAACTTTGTCGGGTCGTTTGAATTGACGGATACTGTAACACCCCGTTTTTCAAAGACCAAAAAGGGGCATTATTTTTTTTTTTTTTTTTAAAACACGAGACAGAGTGCGCGGAAAATATTTTACAAGAGCCGACATTAATCATACAACAGGGCTAATTAAACATTAGTGCTTCAGAGAAGCAAGTGTAACACCTGAATATTTACAACCCTAAAGACAAAGGGTCTAACAACCACAAAAGTAAATATTCAGAATACAGTCATCCAAATTGTCGTAACTATCTAAAGTCATAGGGTTCTACAATACCAATAACCAACTTCACACATACGTTTGCTACCCGTCCTAACACATCCATTCACTAGCTAGATTCTTATTCATCTCTAACTTTCACCAAGGTGTCAACTAATGTACGCCTTGAAATCAAACGCTCCAATTAATTAATCAATCAAGTTCTTATTGTGTATCTCTCTATGCATAACTATCTCTAATCTTATCTTCGTCACGTCACTATAATTCACTTCCAAATCAACACATCTTACTCATCTATCAAGCCATTGAACACCCATCTCAAATCTCACTGCTTGACTTTTCAAGAACAACTACCTAAGCACAATACTTATAATTTCATCCTTAGTACGTTTGTTATCCAAATCAAACTCTTAAATCTAATTCTCAAGAACTTAAAATATTTACCACACCATCTAAATTCCTCCATTACATCTTAATATACAACAAATGTCCTTACAGATCAACTCTCATCATCTGAGTACTCCTACTAGCGAACTCTTGTCTAATCACAACTTGATATTTCTAGAAAATTTCCAAACATTGTCGTCCATGACGTGAATTTCTTAACGTTTGATTACATCAACTCCTATGATTCCATAATTTCAAGGTACTATTTGGTCCTTCACCCTCTTGGTCGATCAAAATCATTAACTTAAATGCACATCTGCACAGGATCTCTACTCAATCTTGACTAATCTCTTCAAACTACTCAATAATTTTTTTACTAATCCCTAAGAATTACGCAATATGTTCACTTCCTCTTAAGGTTTACCTGCCAATAACTAACAATTCTAGCTTACACTGCTACAATTCTCTAGGTATTTACATACTACACACATCTAGTATCACCTATCTGTGATATGTAACTTGCTTTCCACGGTTGAACTCCTCGTTCTTACCTAAACATCTCTCCAAAACCATAATTATCCAACCAATGATTACCTATAGTTTTGTCTCACATCGACATCTATACTTACTATCTCCTTAACTACGTATAGATTGTCACTTATCCATGTGATATTTGGTCTCTTACCCTTAATCATCACGAGATTCATCCATAATAATCTCATTTTCGAATCTAGTTTATCTCACACACTTAACTTAAACCCTTAAGGTACCCATCGTTCGTGAAACCGTCTTCTAACACCACTAAGTTCACTGACTCTTGACGTGCAACACACTTTAATTGCAATACGAATCACTCAAATGATTATCCAATCATCGTAATTAAATCTAACTGACATCTCTGCCTGGTCCACAAATCCACAGTGGCCGCATCCCCTTGGCAACCGACGGACTTCATCAAGTCCCGCCCTAACTCACCCGACGGACATCCAATACCTTCTTCAAAAGGTCGTCCCAATCCGATCCTTACTTGTAATCATTTATCAGTACGACGCTCACTCGTCAATACTCAACACCTCCGGGTGACAACGACCAATGCAACTTCCAATCCATTAAATTAATACCAAGAATCCCTTGTAGTTCTTATTCGCCTCAAGTCCATCCTCCTCGGACCACTCCGTCTAAAGAATTCAGAGACACTTGTCGACTAAATTCGACAATTGCTCGGGGGTTCCAACTGTGTAGGGAACATCGTTTCAACTAAGACACAATCAATTACCTAAGCATCCACCATGCTAGACTCACCGAACGAACACATGACCCACAACACAACCAAAACCGATCGCTAGAACTAACATAACTCTAGCTATATTCTGACTGACTTTGGACGGACAACTCTACTACACACTTTCCCTTTGATGATCTAAAGCCGGGCTCTGATACCACAATGTAACACCCCGTTTTTCAAAGACCAAAAAGGGGCATTATTTTTTTTTTTTTTTTTTAAAACACGAGACAGAGTGCGCGGAAAATATTTTACAAGAGCCGACATTAATCATACAACAGGGCTAATTAAACATTAGTGCTTCAGAGAAGCAAGTGTAACACCTGAATATTTACAACCCTAAAGACAAAGGGTCTAACAACCACAAAAGTAAATATTCAGAATACAGTCATCCAAAAGAGTCAGATCCTATGCCTAATCCGAAAAGAGCACGGTGTACAAACCACGCCGGCGAACAGCCTAACTTAAGATGTACCACTCCTCGATCACTGGAATCCCACGAACTCACCGTCGTCCTCACGACCCACGGTCTCGGACAGGAATCCATCGTCTAGGTGGGGGTAACCCGTTCATGTATTATGGCAAGGGTCACCACACATATATACATATATATAATACACACCGAATATACACATACCAAATACGGAAAGCAAATAAACATTTAGCATTTCCTCCTCAACAGGCATTATAATTCAAATGCACACAAAGCCTATCAATGCAGACTCTAAATGATTGTGATCACCCTACCCGGGTCTTTTTCACATGCATGAATTCCGGAATTTTACCTCTCCGCAGAGAGTCGTAGGTCCAACCCCTACTAATATCAATACAATCCCGAAGGATTAGAGTGGATCCATTCCCGATAATCACACTCCGTGGTCCATTCCCGATAACCACATATTGGACTCAATAAATCCCGAAGGATTAAGGTGGATCCATTCCCGATAATCACACCCCGTGGTCCGTTCCCGATAACCACTTACAATGAATGCATGAGCATACGATTCCCCATATATGCTAATGCAACAAATACATACCTCTCAAGCGTATGTAAACCAATCATAATATGTACATATATTTTCAAAATCATATGCACGCCAATCACATATTCATACATATATTCTCAAACATATGTAAACCACACATGCGATACAAAACACCTTCTCATCACGAGAATACATAATATAATCATGCCAAGCATTCACACAATCCAAAACCAAGCATACACATATATCATACACATATATGACGGAAAAATAAAGGTGCCCTTACCTCAGCAAGCGTCCACAACAATCTCTCGCTCAATTCTACAGTTCACGCTACCTAAAATATAAGCAGCGTAACATCAATAAAATACTCTCACCGTATTCTATCGAAACGAAACCAAAACCCAAAAATCTAGAGGGGTCTAAGGTACTTTCTAACACTCTCGGATAGTGATTACGAGTTCTCCCCATAGTGATTAAAAATTCACGAAGTTAAATGCACTATTTTTCGCTACGCGAAAATATTTTCGTTTCAAAACAATTTATGAAACACTTTGATTCCTAACTCCAAGGCAATCAATTACACATAATAAAACCATTTGAAAACAACCCATGAGCTCTTCAAAAAATTTCACAAAAATAAAAGTTTACTTGCATCACAAGTTACAAGTTTCATTTTCCAATAAAATGGCTATAACTCATTCAATCTTTATCCGATCGAAACGAGCCATACGCCGAAATCTTCGTCTCGAAAAGACGGATCATATTGTTAACTTTCAAGGACACAAAAACAATTTTAGAATGACCTAAATGCCCTTGTAAATTTCGGCCAGAATTGGAATTATTTTAAAACCATTGTTTTTCAAAATCAAACATAGCTTAAAACACTTAAACCATCACTACTTTTTCCTCAATGATCAAGTACACACACTAAATCATTTTGAATCCAAGAATACCATTTTTCTTCAAAACTTTGCAAACCTTTTCTTTTCACATAAAACCCCAAAACATCCTTTACAAAGACCATGATCATTCATCACACTAGATGATCATTTTCTTATCATTTTAGGACTTGAAAAATTTGAAACCTCATGGCTATACACCAATGCATGCCACGGCCATTTTCATCAAAACACACTAAGACTCAAATTTTTCCATTTTCAAAAGCATAGTATTATTCATTTAATCCCCAAAATGACTTATCCTATCAATCCAAATCCTTTTCAAAACAAGCATGAAACTTTTCAAAACCTTACAATTTAACTTGTTTACTCAAACACAAGTTACTAATTTTCATTTCCAAACAAAACCATATTCAATCATTTCTTTGAAACCATGATTGTGCCCTCCCAATTAGAACTTAAAATAAAATTGAAAACCCTTGATCATACACCACCAAAAGCCACGGCCAAACAAGGAAACAAGGCCAACTCCCAAAAATTTTCATTACAAAACCCTAGTAATAATCTACTAGTTCCCAAACCCATTGATTTGGACAAACAAAATATTTTCATAACACAATCCACAATCAAAATAGTTTTCACAATTTCTCAAGAACACCAAAAATATAAATTTTCTTGTTTCACAAAACAAATTCATTATTCTAACATCCATTTTGCCATTAAGGTCATATCTAACTTCAAAATTAAAATCACAAAGCAACCACTCATGATTATGATCAATTTAAAATCTCCTCATCAAACCCTAACTCAAGATTTTGTTAGAACTTAAATTACTATGAAAATCAACACCTACTTAACTTAAATTCACTAGTTAAACTCTCTTTACAACTTCTATGCAAACAAGATTAATTACAAGCATAATCTAAAGATTTTCTTCTCAAGAACATGAAAATCATAAACTTACTCTAGAAGAAAATCAACTAACAACAAGAAGATTAGGCTAGTTACCTTAAGGAAGATGATAATCTTAGCAAATCTATGATCCAAAGAGTAAAAATCCAAGCTTGTAGAAGGAAATAAAATTTGAATGAGGAAGGTGGTGAAGAAATGGGGTTTTGCCGTGAGAGAGGAATGAGGGAGTACATATCAAATTTTGACGTTTGATTCAATGTGACATAACATCCTATCTAAGGTGATCTTGATTAATAATAGCCTTTGGATCAAATAGTGTAAAGGTAACTTGTTAAACCCTAGCCATTGGATCAAACATGGTAATGATTACCTTTTAGAAAATATCTAGATATTTTCACTTTACGCTACTCAGCTCTCGCTTTCGATCGTAGGCGAGTCGTACTCTGCTAACGGTCTAACTTGCGAAAAATAGAAAATCTGCGAAATAAAAGTTCGCCGTAAACCATTTCAAAAAATTATCGCTAAACTTGATTCTCCGACTGAAATTTATATCCCAAGCTCTCAATAATATTCTGAATCCAGATTCTAACTTGTGCCGATATATAAAGTCTCTAATTAAAATTTCGACAGAAAACAGAAACCGTAAATTTTCCAACAGCGGGTACAGTTTTCTACTCGTTTTTCCAATAAACGGAGAAAGTCGAATTTCGAAATTCTGAAGGCAAAAGAACGTTCTCATAGGTAAATAAAGACTAGGGAACAAAAGTCTGGGCTTTATTAGCACACGAGTACAAAACAGGCTCCAACTCAGCAATAATGCTGTTATTACAACGATGCTTGCAAAATAACTTAACCAAAACCCTAAACTCTTAGCCACTACTCTTGTTCTCAATACCCGTACGGTACAGTAGAATTATGGGTCTTACATTACTACCCTCCAAAAAGAAGTTTCGTCCTCGAAACTAAAGATAAAAGCAACAACCCAGCTAGTTATTACTATCACTAACACAAGAAAATCCCATCGGATTAGGTGTAGTCACACAGATGCTAACACCACCACACTGGCATGACCGTGCACAAATCGTAACCCTCTACATAGTCACACCGGTTCCAAACTCTAGACACAAAGATAGACATCACACAACGAGTTTACCACTTGAAATCTAACTTCACTATGAAGGTTCACAACTCTAATTCTCAAAGATCCTAGGTCAACATGACAAATTTCCAAGGTCACCTCTTACGCCTCCACGACATAGCCTATTCCACTAGGCCCACACAAAGTGGTGACAGCTACCCTCCAAAAAGAAACACTGAAACTCTTGGTGCACCACCAAAGCTAGCAAAAACTTGTCAATTCCAGTCAACACGATTCCGTCTATTATTAACAAGAGATTAAGGATGATCAGTTCCTCAATTTGTCAATAGATAGCCGACAATCATAATGGTGGTTTAGACCATCTTTACCTAACTTGAATAATGCTTCCTGTCACTTGTGCTCAAGATCCTCCGACGCACAAGGGTCCAACAATTCCTTCGAAGTTTTCTACACATTTTTCCTCGGTCTCTTACTATCTCAATCTCACTGACGAGATACAATGCTCAAAACACGTCACTTAAAACCACATGCTTCCACTCCCGAAACATATGTTGAGTATCACCCAACAGTAATACAGTGCCACCACGGCAAGTACCTCTCAAATCATTACCCTCCGAAAGAAGTTATCATCTATAGAGAGAACTTTACAACTTCATCAATATCCATAAGCCCTTAATTATTCCTTTAATCTCATAACTGCGTCGAACCATCCAATCGCAGTCTTAATAATATCATCCCAACATCTGGTTGGTGATCATACTCCCCAAATTCTCCCGACATGCGCCAACTTATACCATCTATGTCTTGGACTCCCTTTATCCAAATCTCAAATTCCCAAAAATTCAATCTTTCAGGCGTCCACATATTTTCCAAATTAATACTTAGCTTATCCCTGCCTGCCTTAACATAAAACATTTCTCCTCGTTGACTGCCATCATTGGCACAAACCATTTTAAATCGTATTCTCATTCTATTTCTAAACTCTCTTGAGTTCCTTTACTCTTATCATTAAATTCTCTTTCACTCAAAAGAGCTTGTCACCCTGACCATTCTTAATTGTTCCAACATTTCATCCTTAGAGTAAATTCCTACATCCAATCATATCTTGGGATATTTCTCACCTCAATCGTCGTTCAACTGCTTCTACTGTCAACGGCCGAAATCATTTGTTTTCTCAATGCACATTTTCCTCTATGCTAGGCCTATCCTCATTGTAACAACTACAATGAATCAAGGTTCTATTAATTTCCACCAAACTTTGCCATTAGACAATTTCTTATCCTTTTTACTTCCACATACAACACACACCTCCATGACATCCATTCAGGTGGTGCTTTCGAATCCCTAATATACACGCACAATCATAATTTTCCTAATTATGTGTGAATCCTTTCGCCAATCCTTAATTGAGATAAGCCACATTCCCATGTGCTTCTCTCTTACTTATTCATAACATGTCTTCCCAACGACTAACTTCCTTTGCGACTAACTCATTTATCTACTAATTTGCAACTTTCAAGTTCAACAACTGTCTAGAGTTGGTTCCCAAATGACCATAATCAATAACTTGTTAAATCCAAACAACATCTTTAACTCACCGCACAGAATCCAAATACTCTCTCGTTCCATAACATTTTGAATCATAACAAGCATACACTTTTCCGTTCGACCAATCCCAAATTGTCGTAACTATCTAAAGTCATAGGGTTCTACAATACCAATAACCAACTTCACACATACGTTTGCTACCCGTCCTAACACATCCATTCACTAGCTAGATTCTTATTCATCTCTAACTTTCACCAAGGTGTCAACTAATGTACGCCTTGAAATCAAACGCTCCAATTAATTAATCAATCAAGTTCTTATTGTGTATCTCTCTATGCATAACTATCTCTAATCTTATCTTCGTCACGTCACTATAATTCACTTCCAAATCAACACATCTTACTCATCTATCAAGCCATTGAACACCCATCTCAAATCTCACTGCTTGACTTTTCAAGAACAACTACCTAAGCACAATACTTATAATTTCATCCTTAGTACGTTTGTTATCCAAATCAAACTCTTAAATCTAATTCTCAAGAACTTAAAATATTTACCACACCATCTAAATTCCTCCATTACATCTTAATATACAACAAATGTCCTTACAGATCAACTCTCATCATCTGAGTACTCCTACTAGCGAACTCTTGTCTAATCACAACTTGATATTTCTAGAAAATTTCCAAACATTGTCGTCCATGACGTGAATTTCTTAACGTTTGATTACATCAACTCCTATGATTCCATAATTTCAAGGTACTATTTGGTCCTTCACCCTCTTGGTCGATCAAAATCATTAACTTAAATGCACATCTGCACAGGATCTCTACTCAATCTTGACTAATCTCTTCAAACTACTCAATAATTTTTTTACTAATCCCTAAGAATTACGCAATATGTTCACTTCCTCTTAAGGTTTACCTGCCAATAACTAACAATTCTAGCTTACACTGCTACAATTCTCTAGGTATTTACATACTACACACATCTAGTATCACCTATCTGTGATATGTAACTTGCTTTCCACGGTTGAACTCCTCGTTCTTACCTAAACATCTCTCCAAAACCATAATTATCCAACCAATGATTACCTATAGTTTTGTCTCACATCGACATCTATACTTACTATCTCCTTAACTACGTATAGATTGTCACTTATCCATGTGATATTTGGTCTCTTACCCTTAATCATCACGAGATTCATCCATAATAATCTCATTTTCGAATCTAGTTTATCTCACACACTTAACTTAAACCCTTAAGGTACCCATCGTTCGTGAAACCGTCTTCTAACACCACTAAGTTCACTGACTCTTGACGTGCAACACACTTTAATTGCAATACGAATCACTCAAATGATTATCCAATCATCGTAATTAAATCTAACTGACATCTCTGCCTGGTCCACAAATCCACAGTGGCCGCATCCCCTTGGCAACCGACGGACTTCATCAAGTCCCGCCCTAACTCACCCGACGGACATCCAATACCTTCTTCAAAAGGTCGTCCCAATCCGATCCTTACTTGTAATCATTTATCAGTACGACGCTCACTCGTCAATACTCAACACCTCCGGGTGACAACGACCAATGCAACTTCCAATCCATTAAATTAATACCAAGAATCCCTTGTAGTTCTTATTCGCCTCAAGTCCATCCTCCTCGGACCACTCCGTCTAAAGAATTCAGAGACACTTGTCGACTAAATTCGACAATTGCTCGGGGGTTCCAACTGTGTAGGGAACATCGTTTCAACTAAGACACAATCAATTACCTAAGCATCCACCATGCTAGACTCACCGAACGAACACATGACCCACAACACAACCAAAACCGATCGCTAGAACTAACATAACTCTAGCTATATTCTGACTGACTTTGGACGGACAACTCTACTACACACTTTCCCTTTGATGATCTAAAGCCGGGCTCTGATACCACAATGTAACACCCCGTTTTTCAAAGACCAAAAAGGGGCATTATTTTTTTTTTTTTTTTTTAAAACACGAGACAGAGTGCGCGGAAAATATTTTACAAGAGCCGACATTAATCATACAACAGGGCTAATTAAACATTAGTGCTTCAGAGAAGCAAGTGTAACACCTGAATATTTACAACCCTAAAGACAAAGGGTCTAACAACCACAAAAGTAAATATTCAGAATACAGTCATCCAAAAGAGTCAGATCCTATGCCTAATCCGAAAAGAGCACGGTGTACAAACCACGCCGGCGAACAGCCTAACTTAAGATGTACCACTCCTCGATCACTGGAATCCCACGAACTCACCGTCGTCCTCACGACCCACGGTCTCGGACAGGAATCCATCGTCTAGGTGGGGGTAACCCGTTCATGTATTATGGCAAGGGTCACCACACATATATACATATATATAATACACACCGAATATACACATACCAAATACGGAAAGCAAATAAACATTTAGCATTTCCTCCTCAACAGGCATTATAATTCAAATGCACACAAAGCCTATCAATGCAGACTCTAAATGATTGTGATCACCCTACCCGGGTCTTTTTCACATGCATGAATTCCGGAATTTTACCTCTCCGCAGAGAGTCGTAGGTCCAACCCCTACTAATATCAATACAATCCCGAAGGATTAGAGTGGATCCATTCCCGATAATCACACTCCGTGGTCCATTCCCGATAACCACATATTGGACTCAATAAATCCCGAAGGATTAAGGTGGATCCATTCCCGATAATCACACCCCGTGGTCCGTTCCCGATAACCACTTACAATGAATGCATGAGCATACGATTCCCCATATATGCTAATGCAACAAATACATACCTCTCAAGCGTATGTAAACCAATCATAATATGTACATATATTTTCAAAATCATATGCACGCCAATCACATATTCATACATATATTCTCAAACATATGTAAACCACACATGCGATACAAAACACCTTCTCATCACGAGAATACATAATATAATCATGCCAAGCATTCACACAATCCAAAACCAAGCATACACATATATCATACACATATATGACGGAAAAATAAAGGTGCCCTTACCTCAGCAAGCGTCCACAACAATCTCTCGCTCAATTCTACAGTTCACGCTACCTAAAATATAAGCAGCGTAACATCAATAAAATACTCTCACCGTATTCTATCGAAACGAAACCAAAACCCAAAAATCTAGAGGGGTCTAAGGTACTTTCTAACACTCTCGGATAGTGATTACGAGTTCTCCCCATAGTGATTAAAAATTCACGAAGTTAAATGCACTATTTTTCGCTACGCGAAAATATTTTCGTTTCAAAACAATTTATGAAACACTTTGATTCCTAACTCCAAGGCAATCAATTACACATAATAAAACCATTTGAAAACAACCCATGAGCTCTTCAAAAAATTTCACAAAAATAAAAGTTTACTTGCATCACAAGTTACAAGTTTCATTTTCCAATAAAATGGCTATAACTCATTCAATCTTTATCCGATCGAAACGAGCCATACGCCGAAATCTTCGTCTCGAAAAGACGGATCATATTGTTAACTTTCAAGGACACAAAAACAATTTTAGAATGACCTAAATGCCCTTGTAAATTTCGGCCAGAATTGGAATTATTTTAAAACCATTGTTTTTCAAAATCAAACATAGCTTAAAACACTTAAACCATCACTACTTTTTCCTCAATGATCAAGTACACACACTAAATCATTTTGAATCCAAGAATACCATTTTTCTTCAAAACTTTGCAAACCTTTTCTTTTCACATAAAACCCCAAAACATCCTTTACAAAGACCATGATCATTCATCACACTAGATGATCATTTTCTTATCATTTTAGGACTTGAAAAATTTGAAACCTCATGGCTATACACCAATGCATGCCACGGCCATTTTCATCAAAACACACTAAGACTCAAATTTTTCCATTTTCAAAAGCATAGTATTATTCATTTAATCCCCAAAATGACTTATCCTATCAATCCAAATCCTTTTCAAAACAAGCATGAAACTTTTCAAAACCTTACAATTTAACTTGTTTACTCAAACACAAGTTACTAATTTTCATTTCCAAACAAAACCATATTCAATCATTTCTTTGAAACCATGATTGTGCCCTCCCAATTAGAACTTAAAATAAAATTGAAAACCCTTGATCATACACCACCAAAAGCCACGGCCAAACAAGGAAACAAGGCCAACTCCCAAAAATTTTCATTACAAAACCCTAGTAATAATCTACTAGTTCCCAAACCCATTGATTTGGACAAACAAAATATTTTCATAACACAATCCACAATCAAAATAGTTTTCACAATTTCTCAAGAACACCAAAAATATAAATTTTCTTGTTTCACAAAACAAATTCATTATTCTAACATCCATTTTGCCATTAAGGTCATAT
Source organism: Trifolium fragiferum (assembly GCA_954870985.1). Taxonomy (NCBI): domain Eukaryota; kingdom Viridiplantae; phylum Streptophyta; class Magnoliopsida; order Fabales; family Fabaceae; genus Trifolium; species Trifolium fragiferum. The sequence continues at coordinate 20,485,620 of OX940789.1, forward strand.
CTAACTTCAAAATTAAAATCACAAAGCAACCACTCATGATTATGATCAATTTAAAATCTCCTCATCAAACCCTAACTCAAGATTTTGTTAGAACTTAAATTACTATGAAAATCAACACCTACTTAACTTAAATTCACTAGTTAAACTCTCTTTACAACTTCTATGCAAACAAGATTAATTACAAGCATAATCTAAAGATTTTCTTCTCAAGAACATGAAAATCATAAACTTACTCTAGAAGAAAATCAACTAACAACAAGAAGATTAGGCTAGTTACCTTAAGGAAGATGATAATCTTAGCAAATCTATGATCCAAAGAGTAAAAATCCAAGCTTGTAGAAGGAAATAAAATTTGAATGAGGAAGGTGGTGAAGAAATGGGGTTTTGCCGTGAGAGAGGAATGAGGGAGTACATATCAAATTTTGACGTTTGATTCAATGTGACATAACATCCTATCTAAGGTGATCTTGATTAATAATAGCCTTTGGATCAAATAGTGTAAAGGTAACTTGTTAAACCCTAGCCATTGGATCAAACATGGTAATGATTACCTTTTAGAAAATATCTAGATATTTTCACTTTACGCTACTCAGCTCTCGCTTTCGATCGTAGGCGAGTCGTACTCTGCTAACGGTCTAACTTGCGAAAAATAGAAAATCTGCGAAATAAAAGTTCGCCGTAAACCATTTCAAAAAAATTATCGCTAAACTTGATTCTCCGACTGAAATTTATATCCCAAGCTCTCAATAATATTCTGAATCCAGATTCTAACTTGTGCCGATATATAAAGTCTCTAATTAAAATTTCGACAGAAAACAGAAACCGTAAATTTTCCAACAGCGGGTACAGTTTTCTACTCGTTTTTCCAATAAACGGAGAAAGTCGAATTTCGAAATTCTGAAGGCAAAAGAACGTTCTCATAGGTAAATAAAGACTAGGGAACAAAAGTCTGGGCTTTATTAGCACACGAGTACAAAACAGGCTCCAACTCAGCAATAATGCTGTTATTACAACGATGCTTGCAAAATAACTTAACCAAAACCCTAAACTCTTAGCCACTACTCTTGTTCTCAATACCCGTACGGTACAGTAGAATTATGGGTCTTACAGATACTAATTTCCTAATCAAATACCCATTCTTCCAAAGGTACCTATTCTTCTAAACTTGGTTCTATAGTTGGATTCTATAGTTTTCTCAAACATATTCATAACATGAAATTCATTATATGTGGAACTTATATGAAATGAAAGTAGGAACATGAGAAATTTAGAGATTATACAAAATGTGATGTTTAATATTTGAGCTTGTCTAGTTGGATTCAATTGTCACTCATCGATCATTGATTGAAAAATATGATATTTTAATCTATACGGTTCTAAATTCGATAAAATGGAAGGATGATAGTGTGTCCGAATAATATTTGAATTCAAAATTTGATAGTTGGATTTTTAATTTTAATTGACGATATTATTTGTTGAAATGGTGGATGATATGTAATTGAATTGAGGGAATCTTGTTAGCTCGTTTGAATTGAATTTGCAATTTTATGTTGGATTGAATCGACAATATTATTTCGTGAAATATCTGGTTTGTAATTGAATTGACGGATTCATGTCGGCTCATATGAAAACGAATTGACGGATTTTTGTTAGCTCAGGAAATTGAATTGACGGATTATGTTTTTTTATGAAATTGAATTGGCGAATTTATGTCGGATCATGAAATTGAAATTTACGGATTCATGTTAGCTCTAATCAAATTGAATTGACGGATTTATGTTGGATATAAAATTAAAATTTACGGATTCATGTTGCCTCTAATGAAATCGAATTGACAGATTATGTTGGCTCATGAAATTGAATTGACGGATTTATGTGGGATCATGTAATTGAATTGACGGATTCATGTTGGCTCTTATGAAATTGAATTGACGGATTTATGTTTGCTCATTAAATGGAATTGACGGAAACTTGTCGGGTCGTTTGAATTGACGGATACTAATTTCCTTATTTTCAATCATACCCATTCTTCCAAAGGTACCTATTCTTCTAAACTTGGTTGTATAGTTGGATTCTATAGTTCTCTGAAACATATTCATAACTTGAAATTCATGATATGTGGACCTTATATGAAATGAAAATAGGAACATGAGAAATTTAGAGAATATACAAAATGTGATGTTTAATATTTGAGCTTGTTTAGTTGGATTCAATTGTCCCTCATCGATCATTGATTGAAAAATATGATATTTGAATCTATACGGTTCTAAATTCGATAAAACGGAAGGATGATAGTGTATATGAATTCAAAATTTGATAGTTAGATATATAATTTCATTTGACGGATTCATGTCGGCTCATATGAATTTGAATTGACGGATTTATGTTAGCTCATGAAATTGAATTGACGGATTATGTTGTTTCATGAAATTGAATTGGCAAATTTATGTCGGATCATGAAATTGAAATTTACGGATTCATGTTATGTCTAATCAAATTGAATTGACGGATTTATGTTGGATATAAAATTAAAATTTACGGATTCATGCTGGCTCTAATGAAATCGAATTGACAGATTTATGTTGGCTTGTGAAATTGAGTTGACAGATAATGTTGGCTAATGAAATTGAATTGACGGATTTATGTGGGATCATGTAATTGAATTGACAGATTCATGTTGGCTCTTATGAAATTGAATTGACGGATTTATGTTGGCTCATTAAATGGAATTGACCGAACTTTGTCGGGTCGTTTGAATTGACGGATACTAATTTCCTAATCAAATACCCATTCTTCCAAAGGTACCTATTCTTCTAAACTTGGTTCTATAGTTGGATTCTATAGTTTTCTCAAACATATTCATAACATGAAATTCATTATATGTGGAACTTATATGAAATGAAAGTAGGAACATGAGAAATTTAGAGAATATATAAAATGTGATGTTTAATATTTGAGCTTGTCTAGTTGGATTCAATTGTCACTCATCGATCATTGATTGAAAAATATGATATTTGAATCTATACAGATCTAAATTCGATAAAATGGAGGGATGATAGTGTGTCCGAATAATATTTGTATTCAAAATTTGATAGTTGGATTTCTAATTTTTATTGACGATATTATTTGTTGAAATGTTGGATGATATGTAACTGAATTGAGGGAATCATGTTAGCTCGTTTGAATTGAATTTACAATTTTATGTTGGATTGAATCGACAATATTATGTCGTGAAATATCTGGTCTGTAATTGAATTGACGGATTCAAGTCGGCTCATATGAAAACGAAATGACGGATTTATATTAGCTCAGGAAATTGAATTGACGGATTATGTTGTTTCATGAAATTGAATTGGCGAATTTATGTCGGATCATGAAATTGAAATTTACGGATTCATGTTAGCTCTAATCAAATTGAATTGACGGGTTTATGTTGGATATAAAATTGAAATTTACGGATTCATGTTGGCTCTAATGAAATTGAATTGACAGATTTATGTTGGCTTGTGAAATTGAATTGACGGATTTATGTGGGATCATGTAATTGAATTGACGGATTCATGTTGGCTCTTATGAAATTGAATTGACGGATTTATGTTGGCTCATTAAATGGAATTGAAGGAAACTTGTCGGGTCGTTTGAATTGACGGATACTAATTTCCCTATTTTCAATCATATACCCATTCTTTCAAAGGTACCTATTCTTCTAAACTTGGTTCTATAGTTGGATTCTATAGTTTTCTCAAACATATTCGTAACTTGAAATTCATGATATGTGGACCTTATATGAAATGAAAGTAGGAACATGAGAAATTTAGAGATTATACAAAATGTGAAGTTTAATATTTGAGCTTGTCTAGTTGGATTCAATTGTCCCTCATCGATCGTTGATTGGAAAATATGATATTTGAATCTATACGGTTCTAAATTCGATAAAATGGAAGGATGATAGTGTGTCCGAATAATATTTGAATTTAAAATTTGATAGTTGGATTTCTAATTTTAATTGACGATATTATTTGCTGAAATGATGGATGATATGTAATTGAATTGAGTGAATCTTGTTAGCTCGTTTGAATTGAATTTACAACTTTATGTTTGGATTGAATCGACAATATTATGTCGTGAAATGTCTGGTCTGTAATTGAATTGACGGATTCATGTCGGCTCATATGAAATTGAATTGACGGATTCATTCCGGCTCATTTGAAATTGAATTGACGGATTTATGTTAGCTTAGGAAATCGAATTGACGGATTATGTTGTCCCATGAAATTGAATTGGCGAATTTATGTCGGTTTATGATATTGAAATTTAAATATTCATGTTGGCTCTAATCAAATTGAATTGATGGATTTATGTTAGCTCACGAAATCGAATTGAATTGATTGGAAAATATGATATTCGAATCTATACGGTTCTAAATTCGATAAAACGGAAGGATGATAGTGTGTCTGAATAATATTTGAATTCAAAATTTGATAGTTGAATATCTAATTTCAATTGACAGATTCATGTCGGCTCATATGAAATTGAATTGACGGATTTATGTTAGCTCAGGAAATTGAATTGACGGATTATGTTGTTTCATGAAATTGAATTGGCGAATTTATGTCGGATCATGAAATTGAAATTTACGGATTCATGTTAGCTCTAATCAAATTGAATTGACGGATTTATGTTGGATATAAAATTGAAATTTAATGCTGGCTCTAATGAAATCGAATTGACAGATTTATGTTGGCTTGTGAAATTGAATTGACAAATTTATGTTGGCTTGTGTAATTTAATTGACGGATTTATGTGGGATCATGTAATTGAATTGATGGATTAATGTTGGCCCTTATGAATTTGAATTAACCGATTTATGTTGGCTCATTAAATGGAATTGACCGAAACTTGTCGGGTCGTTTGAATTGACGGATACTAATTTCCTTATTCTCAATCATATACCCATTCTTTCAAAGGTACCTATTCTTCTAAACTTGGTTCTATAGTTGAATTTTATAATTTTCTCAAACATATTCATAACTTGAAATTCATGATATGTGGACCTTATATGAAATGAAAGTAGGAACATGAGAAATTTAGAGATTATACAAAATGTGAAGTTTAATATTTGAGCTTGTCTAGTTGGATTCAATTGTCCCTCATCGATCATTGATTGAAAAATATGATATTTGAATCTATATGGTTCTAAATTCGATAAAATGGAAGGATGATAGTGTGTCCGAATAATATTTGAATTCAAAATTTGATAGTTGGATTTTTAATTTTAATTGACGATATTATTTGTTGAAATGGTGGATGATATGTAATTGAATTGAGGGAATCTTGTTAGCTCGTTTGAATTGAATTTGCAATTTTATGTTGGATTGAATCGACAATATTATGTCGTGAAATATCTGGTTTGTAATTGAATTGACGGATTCATGTCGGCTCATATGAAAACGAATTGACGGATTTTTGTTAGCTCAGGAAATTGAATTGACGGATTATGTTGTTTTATGAAATTGAATTGGCGAATTTATGTCGGATCATAAAATTGAAATTTACGGATTCATGTTAGCTCTAATCAAATTGAATTGACGGATTTATGTTGGATATAAAATTGAAATTTACGGATTCATGTTGCCTCTAATGAAATCGAATTGACAGATTATGTTGCCTCATGAAATTGAATTGACGGATTTATGTGGGATCATGTAATTGAATTGACGGATTCATGTTGGCTCTTATGAAATTGAATTGACGGATTTATGTTGGCTCATTAAATGGAATTGACGGAAACTTGTAGGGTCGTTTGAATTGACGGATACTAATTTCCTTATTTTCAATCATACCCATTCTTCCAAAAGTACCTATTCTTCTAAACTTGGTTCTATAGTTGGATTCTATAGTTCTCTGAAACATATTCATAACTTGAAATTCATGATATGTGGACCTTATATGAAATGAAAATAGGAACATTAGAAATTTAGAGAATATACAAAATGTGATGTTTAATATTTGAGCTTGTTTAGTTGGATTCAATTGTCCCTCATCGATCATTGATTGGAAAATATGATATTTGAATCTATACGGTTCTAAATTCGATAAAACGGAAGGATGATAGTGTATATGAATTCAAAATTTGATAGTTGGATATATAATTTCATTTGACGGATTCATGTCGGCTCATATGAATTTGAATTGACGGATTTATGTTAGCTTAGGAAATTGAATTGACGGATTATGTTGTTTCATGAAATTGAATTGGCTAATTTATGTCGGATCATGAAATTGAAATTTACGGATTCATGTTATCTCTAATCAAATTGAATTGACGGATTTATGTTGGATATAAAATTAAAATTTACGGATTCATGCTGGCTCTAATGAAATCGAATTGACAGATTTATGTTGGCTTGTGAAATTGAGTTGACAGATAATGTTGGCTAATGAAATTGAATTGACGGATTTATGTGGGATCATGTAATTGAATTGACAGATTCATGTTGGCTCTTATGAAATTGAATTGACGGATTTATGTTGGCTCATTAAATGGAATTGACCGAACTTTGTCGGGTCGTTTGAATTGACGGATACTAATTTCCTAATCAAATACCCATTCTTCCAAAGGTACCTATTCTTCTAAACTTGGTTCTATAGTTGGATTCTATAGTTTTCTCAAACATATTCATAACATGAAATTCATTATATGTGGAACTTATATGAAATGAAAGTAGGAACATGAGAAATTTAGAGATTATACAAAATGTGATGTTTAATATTTGAGCTTGTCTAGTTGGATTCAATTGTCACTCATCGATCATTGATTGAAAAATATGATATTTGAATCTATACGGTTCTAAATTCGATAAAATGGAAGGATGATAGTGTGTCCGAATAATATTTGTATTCAAAATTTGATAGTTGGATTTCTAATTTTTATTGACGATATTATTTGTTGAAATGTTGGATGATATGTAACAGAATTGAGGGAATCATGTTAGCTCGTTTGAATTGAATTTACAATTTTATGTTGGATTGAATCGACAATATTATGTCGTGAAATATCTGGTCTGTAATTGAATTGACGGATTCAAGTCGGCTCATATGAAAACGAAATGACGGATTTATATTAGCTCAGGAAATTGAATTGACGGATTATGTTGTTTCATGAAATTGAATTGGCGAATTTATGTCGGATCATGAAATTGAAATTTACGGATTCATGTTAGCTCTAATCAAATTGAATTGACGGGTTTATGTTGGATATAAAATTGAAATTTACGGATTCATGTTGGCTCTAATGAAATTGAATTGACAGATTTATGTTGGCTTGTGAAATTGAATTGACGGATTTATGTGGGATCATGTAATTGAATTGACGGATTCATGTTGGCTCTTATGAAATTGAATTGACGGATTTATGTTGGCTCATTAAATGGAATTGAAGGAAACTTGTCGGGTCGTTTGAATTGACGGATACTAATTTCCCTATTTTCAATCATATACCCATTCTTTCAAAGGTACCTATTCTTCTAAACTTGGTTCTATAGTTGGATTCTATAGTTTTCTCAAACATATTCGTAACTTGAAATTCATGATATGTGGACCTTATATGAAATGAAAGTAGGAACATGAGAAATTTAGAGATTATACAATATGTGAAGTTTAATATTTGAGCTTGTCTAGTTGGATTCAATTGTCCCTCATCGATCGTTGATTGGAAAATATGATATTTGAATCTATACGGTTCTAAATTCGATAAAATGGAAGGATGATAGTGTGTCCGAATAATATTTGAATTTAAAATTTGATAGTTGGATTTCTAATTTTAATTGACGATATTATTTGCTGAAATGATGGATGATATGTAATTGAATTGAGTGAATCTTGTTAGCTGGTTTGAATTGAATTTACAACTTTATGTTTGGATTGAATCGACAATATTATGTCGTGAAATGTCTGGTCTGTAATTGAATTGACGGATTCATGTCGGCTCATATGAAATTGAATTGACGGATTCATTCCGGCTCATTTGAAATTGAATTGACGGATTTATGTTAGCTTAGGAAATCGAATTGACGGATTATGTTGTCCCATGAAATTGAATTGGCGAATTTATGTCGGATTATGATATTGAAATTTAAATATTCATGTTGGCTCTAATCAAATTGAATTGACGGATTTATGTTAGCTCACGAAATCGAATTGAATTGATTGGAAAATATGATATTCGAATCTATACGGTTCTAAATTCGATAAAACGGCAGGATGATAGTGTGTCTGAATAATATTTGAATTCAAAATTTGATAGTTGAATATCTAATTTCGATTGACAGATTCATGTCGGCTCATATGAAATTGAATTGACGGATTTATGTTAGCTCAGGAAATTGAATTGACGGATTATGTTGTTTCATGAAATTGAATTGGCGAATTTATGTCGGATCATGAAATTGAAATTTACGGATTCATGTTAGCTCTAATCAAATTGAATTGACGGATTTATGTTGGATATAAAATTGAAATTTACGGATTCATGCTGGCTCTAATGAAATCGAATTGACAGATTTATGTTGGCTTGTGAAATTGAATTGACAAATTTATGTTGGCTTGTGTAATTTAATTGACGGATTTATGTGGGATCATGTAATTGAATTGATGGATTAATGTTGGCCCTTATGAATTTGAATTAACCGATTTATGTTGGCTCATTAAATGGAATTGACCGAAACTTGTCGGGTCGTTTGAATTGACGGATACTAATTTCCTTATTCTCAATCATATACCCATTCTTTCAAAGGTACCTATTCTTCTAAACTTGGTTCTATAGTTGAATTTTATAATTTTCTCAAACATATTCATAACTTGAAATTCATGATATGTGGACCTTATATGAAATGAAAGTAGGAACATGAGAAATTTAGAGATTATACAAAATGTGAAGTTTAATATTTGAGCTTGTCTAGTTGGATTCAATTGTCCCTCATCGATCATTGATTGAAAAATATGATATTTGAATCTATATGGTTCTAAATTCGATAAAATGGAAGGATGATAGTGTGTCCGAATAATATTTGAATTCAAAATTTGATAGTTGGATTTTTAATTTTAATTGACGATATTATTTGTTGAAATGGTGGATGATATGTAATTGAATTGAGGGAATCTTGTTAGCTCGTTTGAATTGAATTTGCAATTTTATGTTGGATTGAATCGACAATATTATGTCGTGAAGTATCTGGTTTGTAATTGAATTGACGGATTCATGTCGGCTCATATGAAAACGAATTGACGGATTTTTGTTAGCTCAGGAAATTGAATTGACGGATTATGTTGTTTTATGAAATTGAATTGGCGAATTTATGTCGGATCATAAAATTGAAATTTACGGATTCATGTTAGCTCTAATCAAATTGAATTGACGGATTTATGTTGGATATAAAATTGAAATTTACGGATTCATGTTGCCTCTAATGAAATCGAATTGACAGATTATGTTGGCTCATGAAATTGAATTGACGGATTTATGTGGGATCATGTAATTGAATTGACGGATTCATGTTGGCACTTATGAAATTGAATTGACGGATTTATGTTGGCTCATTAAATGGAATTGACGGAAACTTGTAGGGTCGTTTGAATTGACGGATACTAATTTCCTTATTTTCAATCATACCCATTCTTCCAAAGGTACCTATTCTTCTAAACTTGGTTCTATAGTTGGATTCTATAGTTCTCTGAAACATATTCATAACTTGAAATTCATGATATGTGGACCTTATATGAAATGAAAATAGGAACATGAGAAATTTAGAGATTATACAAAATGTGATGTTTAATATTTGAGCTTGTTTAGTTGGATTCAATTGTCCCTCATCGATCATTGATTGGAAAATATGATATTTGAATCTATACGGTTCTAAATTCGATAAAACGGAAGGATGATAGTGTATATGAATTCAAAATTTGATAGTTGGATATATAATTTCATTTGACGGATTCATGTCGGCTCATATGAATTTGAATTGACGGATTTATGTTAGCTTAGGAAATTGAATTGACGGATTATGTTGTTTCATGAAATTGAATTGGCTAATTTATGTCGGATCATGAAATTGAAATTTACGGATTCATGTTATCTCTAATCAAATTGAATTGACGGATTTATGTTGGATATAAAATTAAAATTTACGGATTCATGCTGACTCTAATGAAATCGAATTGACAGATTTATGTTGGCTTGTGAAATTGAGTTGACAGATAATGTTGGCTAATGAAATTGAATTGACGGATTTATGTGGGATCATGTAATTGAATTGACAGATTCATGTTGGCTCTTATGAAATTGAATTGACGGATTTATGTTGGCTCATTAAATGGAATTGACCGAACTTTGTCGGGTCGTTTGAATTGACGGATACTAATTTCCTAATCAAATACCCATTCTTCCAAAGGTACCTATTCTTCTAAACTTGGTTCTATAGTTGGATTCTATAGTTTTCTCAAACATATTCATAACATGAAATTCATTATATGTGGAACTTATATGAAATGAAAGTAGGAACATGAGAAATTTAGAGATTATACAAAATGTGATGTTTAATATTTGAGCTTGTCTAGTTGGATTCAATTGTCACTCATCGATCATTGATTGAAAAATATGATATTTGAATCTATACGGTTCTAAATTCGATAAAATGGAGGGATGATAGTGTGTCCGAATAATATTTGTATTCAAAATTTGATAGTTGGATTTCTAATTTTTATTGACGATATTATTTGTTGAAATGGTGGATAATATGGAACTGAATTGAGGGAATCATGTTATCTCGTTTGAATTGAATTTACAATTTTATGTTGGATTGAATCGACAATATTATGTCGTGAAATATCTGGTCTGTAATTGAATTGACGAATTCATGTCGGCTCATATGAAAACGAATTGACGGATTTATGTTAGCTCAGGAAATTGAATTGACGGATTATGTTGTTTCATGAAATTGAATTGGCGAATTTATGTCGGATCATGAAATTGAAATTTACGGATTCATGTTAGCTCTAATCAAATTGAATTGACGGATTTATGTTGGATATAAAATTGAAATTTACGGATTCATGCTGGCTCTAATGAAATCGAATTGACAGATTTATGTTGGCTTGTGAAATTGAATTGACAGATAAAGTTGGCTAATGAAATTGAATTGACGGATTTATGTGGGATCATGTAATTGAATTGACGGATTCATGTTGGCACTTATGAAATTGAATTGACGGATTTATGTGGGATCATGTAATTGAATTGACGGATTAATGTTGGCCCTTATGAATTTGAATTGACCGATTTATGTTGGCTCATTAAATGGAATTGACGGAAACTTTTCGGGTCGTTTGAATTGACGGATACTAATTTCCTTATTTTCAATCATATATCCATTGTTTCAAAGGTACCTATTCTTCTAAACTTGATTCTATAGTTGGATTCTATAGTTTTCTCAAACATATTCATAACTCGAAATTCATGATAGGTGGATCTTATATGAAATGAAAGTAGGAATATCAGAAATTTAGAGATTATACAAAATGTGAAGTTTAATATTTGAGCTTGTCTAGTTAGATTCAATTGTCCCTCATCGATCATTGATTGGAAAATATGATATTTGAATCTATACGGTTCTAAATTCGATAAAATGGAAGGATGATAGTGTGTCCGAATAATATTTGAATTCAAAATTTGATAGTTGGATTTCTAATTTTAATTGACGATATTATTTGCTGAAATGATGGATGATATGTAATTGAATTGAGGGAATCTTGTTAGCTCGTTTGAATTGAATTTACAATTTTATGTTGGATTGAATCGACAATATTGTCGTGAAATATCTGGTATGTAATTGAATTGACGGATTCATGTCGGCTCATATGAAAACGAAATGACGGATTTATGTTAGCTCAGGAAATTGAATTGACGGATGATGACTTCACGTCATGATGATGTTCTAACCATGATTCTAGGCACTTTAGTACTATTTATTATGTTATTCTGCAAGAAATAAAAAGGAATTGAATCATTACGGAGTTTGCCCGAAGCGCTTGAAAAAGGAAGAAAATAAGCAAAAGTGTCATTCTGATGCGCACGGCGCCGCACACGATTCAGGAAGTGGCGCACAGCTCAGGAATGTGGCCAGAAAGCTCAGTTTTGTCTGTCTGCTGCGCACGGCGCCGCGCACAGCGCCGCGCACGGCGCAGCCTCGCACCCTAATTCTATAAATTGAAGTTTTACCTCATTCAAAGGTACGAAATTGTGACGGCAAAAAAAGGCAACTTTGGACTGCGATTTCAGAGGCTCCCAAGCAAGGTTTCTAGTGTGAAAACATTATTTTCCTTTATTTGTAATGAATTCAATTACCTTAATTTGTGTTTTTAATCCAATTATGTGTAACTAAACTTCATTGATTGGGTCCATGGGGATTCCAATTGCTACTTGTCTTGAACCATGTGGTTGCATATGATGTTTTAATGAATTACGAAGTTAGTTTCAGTTAATTATTCCTCGTTCTTAATGCTTTACATAACTTGATCACTTGTGTGATGATTATAATTGTTTGTTTGCTAAGAGATTAGAAATAGATCGATTGACCTAGGAATAATTATTCAATTAACCTTCGCTTAAGAGATTTCGGTTTGTTAATTGAGAATTCTTGGATTAACGTGCGAAAACCTCAATTGATCATAAGTCGCCTAAGAGATTAGGGGTGTATGATCAAGGGAGAGGGTTGTGTTCCAAGAGATTGGGCATAACTATTTTGTTAATCGAATCGTGGGATTAACTTGTAATTTGTCACTACGCGTGTACCACCAAGACAATAGTAATTGGATGAACTGAAAGACCCAATCGCTTTCTCATCTTTAAGTCAAAACCCAATTTCTTGCCGTTATATGTTTCTAAATCAAAGTCTGAAAAACTCCCCCCTTTTTTATTTAATTGCAACTTTACCCTTGTGTGACCTAAATTGCTTGTGTTCGATTCTAAACAATCTATGCGGAACGATATAAAAATTAATACTTACTTTGGCACTTCGTCAACGGATTATGTTGTTTCATGAAATCAAATTGAATTGACGGATTGATGTTGGATATAAAATTGAAATTTATGGATTCATGTTGGCTCTAATGAAATCGAATTGACAGATTTATGTTGGCTTGTGAAATTGAATTGACGGATTCATGTTGGCTCTTATGAAATTGAATTGACGGATTTATGTTGGCTCATTAAATGGAATTGACGGAAACTTGTCGGGTCGTTTGAAATGACGGATACTAATTTCCTTATTTTCAATCATACCAATTTTTCTAAAGGTACCTATTCTTCTAAACTTGGTACCATAGTTGGATTCTATAGTTCTCTCAAACATATTCATAACTTGAAATTCATGATATGTGGACCTTATATGTTATGAAATTGGAACATGAGAAATTAAGAGATTATACAAAATGTGATGGTTAATATTTGAACATGTTTAGTTGGATTCAATTGTCCCTCTTCGATCATTGATTGAAAAATATGATATTTGAATTTATACGTTTCTAAATTCGATAAAATGGAAGGATGATAGTGTGTCCGAATAATATTTGAATTCAAAATTTGATAGTTATATTTCTAATTTTAATTGACGATATTATTTGCTGAAATGGTGGATGATATGTAATTGAATTGAGGGAATCTTGTTAGCTCGTTTGAATTGAATTTACAATTTTATGTTTGGATTGAATCGACAATATTATGTCGTGAAATGTCTGGTCTGTAATTGAATTTACGGATTCATGTCGGCACATATGAAAACGAATTGACGGATTATGTTAGCTCATGAAATTGAATTGACGGATTATGTTGTTTCATGAAATCAAATTGAATTGACGGATTTATGTTGGATATAAAATTGAAATTTACGGATTCATGTTGCCTCTAATGAAATCGAATTGACAGATTTATGTTGGCTTGTGAAATTGAATTGACGGATTTATGTGGGATCATGTAATTGAATTGACAGATTCATGTTGGCTCTTATGAAATTAAATTCACGGATTTATGTTGACTCATTAAATGGAATTGACGGAAACTTGTCGGGTCGTTTGAAATGACGGATACTAAATTCCTTATTATCAATCATACCCATTTTTCTAAAGGTATCTATTCTTCTAAACTTGGTTCCATAGTTGGATTCTATAGTTCTCTCAAACATATTCATAACTTGAAATTCATGATATGTGGACCTTATATGTAATGAAAGTAGGAACATTAGAAATTTAGAGATTATACAAAATGTGAAGTTTAATATTTGAGTTTGTCTAGTTGGATTCAATTGTCCCTCATCGATCATTGATTGGAAAATATGATATTTGAATCTATACGGTTCTAAATTCGATAAAATGGAAGGATGATAGTGTGTCCGAATAATATTTGAATTCAAAATTTGTTAGTTGGATTTCTAATTTTAATTGACGATATTATTTGCTGAAATGGTGGATGATATGTAATTGAATTGAGGGAATCTTGTTAGCTCGTTTGAATTGAATTTACAATTTTATGTTTGGATTGAATCGACAATATTATGTCGTGAAATGTCTGGTCTGTAATTGAATTAACGGATTCATGTCGTCTCATATGAAAACGAATTGACGGATTTATGTTAGCTCATGAAATTGAATTGACGGATTATGTTGTTTCATGAAATCAAATTGAATTGACAGATTTATGTTGGATATAAAATTGAAATTTACGGATTCATCTTGGCTCTATTGAAATCGAATTGACAGATTTATATTGGCTTGTGAAATTGAATTGACAGATTATGTTGGCTCATGAAATTGAATTGACGGATTTATGTGGGATCATGTAATTGAATTGACGGATTAATGTTGTCCCTTATGAATTTGAATTGACCGATTTATGTTGGCTCATTAAATGGAATTGACGGAAACTTTTCGGGTCGTTTGAATTGATGGATACTAATTTCCTTATTTTCAATCATATATCCATTGTTTCAAAGGTACCTATTCTTCTAAACTTGATTCTATAGTTGGATTCTATAGTTTTCTCAAACATATTCATAACTCGAAATTCATGATAGGTGGATCTTATATGAAATGAAAGTAGGAATATCAGAAATTTAGAGATTATACAAAATGTGAAGTTTAATATTTGAGCTTATCTAGTTGGATTCAATTGTCCCTTATCGATCATTGATTGGAAAATATGATATTTGAATCTATACGGTTCTAAATTCGATAAAATGGGAGGATGATAGTGTGTCCGAATAATATTTGAATTCAAAATTTGATAGTTGGATTTCTAATGTTAATTGACGATATTTTTGTTGAAATGATGGATGATATGTAATTGAATTGAGGGAATCTTGTTAGCTCGTTTGAATTGAATTTACAACTTTATGTTTGGATTGAATCGACAATATTATGTCGTGAAATGTCTGGTCTGTAATTGAATTGACGGATTTATGTCGGCACATATGAAAACGAATTGACGGATTTATGTTAGCTCATGAAATTGAATTGACGGATTATGTTGTTTCATGAAATCAAATTGAATTGACGGATTTATGTTGGATATAAAATTGAAATTTACGGATTCATGTTGGATATATTGAAATCGAATTGACAGATTTATGTTGGGTTGTGAAATTGAATTGACAGATTATGTTGGCTCATGAAATTGAATTGATGGATTTATGTAGGATCATGTAATTGAATTGATGGATTAATGTTGGCCCTTATGAATTTGAATTGACCGATTTATGTTGGCTCATTAAATGGAATTGACGGAAACTTTTCGGGTCGTTTGAATTGATGGATACTAATTTCCTTATTTTCAATCATATACCCATTGTTTCAAAGGTACCTATTCTTCTAAACTTGGTTCTATAGTTGGATTCTATAGTTTTCTCAAACATATTCATAACTTGAAATTCATGATATGTGGATCGTATATGAAATGAAAGTAGGAACATGAGAAATTTAGAGATTATACAAAATGTGAAATTTAATATTTGTGCTTGTCTAGTTGGATTCAATTGTCCCTCATCGATCATTGATTGGAAAATATGATATTTGAATCTATACGGTTCTAAATTCGATAAAATGGAAGGATGATAGTGTGTCCGAATAATATTTGAATTCAAAATTTGTTAGTTGGATTTCTAATTTTAATTGACGATATTATTTGCTGAAATGGTGGATGATATGTAATTGAATTGAGGGATTCTTTTTAGCTCGTTAGAATTGAATATACAATTTTATATTTGGATTGAATCGACAATATTGTGTCGTGAAATATCTGGTCTGTAATTGAATTGACGGATTTATGTCGGCTCATATGAAAACGAATTGACGGATTTATGTTAGCTCAGGAAATTGAATTGGCGGATTATGTTGTTTCATGAAATCAAATTGAATTGACGGATTTATGTTGGATATAAAATTGAAATTTACGGATTCATGTTGGGTCTAATGAAATCGAATTGACAGATTTATGTTGGCCTGTGAAATTGAATTGACGGATTTTTGTGGGATCATGTAATTGAATTGACGGATTCATGTTGGCTCTTATGAAATTGAATTGACGGATTTTTGTTGGCTCATTAAATGGAATTGACGGAAACTTGTCGGGTAGTTTGAAATGAGGGATACTAATTTCCTTATTATTAATCATACCCATTTTTCTAAAGGCACCTATTCTTCTAAACTTGGTTCCATAGTTGGATTCTATAGTTCTCTCAAACATATTCATAACTTGAAATTCATGATATGTGGACCTTATATGTAATGAAAGTAGGAACATGAGAAATTTAGAGATTATACAAAATGTGAAGTTTAATATTTGAGCTTGTCTAGTTGGATTCAATTGTCCCTCATCGATCATTGATTGGAAAATATGATATTTGAATCTATACGGTTCTAAATTCGATAAAATGGAAGGATGATAGTGTGTCCGAATAATATTTGAATTCAAAATTTGTTAGTTGGATTTCTAATTTTAATTGACGATATTATTTGCTGAAATGGTGGATGATATGTAATTGAATTGAGGGATTCTTTTTAGCTCGTTTGAATTGAATTTACAATTTTATGTTTGGATTGAATCGACAATATTATGTCGTGAAATCTCTGGTGTGTAATTGAATTAACGGATTCATGTCGGCTCATATTAAAACGAATTGACGGATTTATGTTAGCTCATGAAATTGAATTGACGGATTATGTTGTTTCATGAAATCAAATTGAATTGACAGATTTATGTTGGATATAAAATTGAAATTTATGGATTCATCTTGGCTCTATTGA
This sequence comes from Trifolium fragiferum, assembly GCA_954870985.1. Lineage (NCBI taxonomy): Eukaryota > Viridiplantae > Streptophyta > Magnoliopsida > Fabales > Fabaceae > Trifolium > Trifolium fragiferum. The sequence continues at coordinate 20,502,969 of OX940789.1, forward strand.
AATCGAATTGACAGATTTATGTTGGCTTGTGAAATTGAATTGACAGATTATGTTGGCTCATGAAATTGAATTGACGGATTTATGTGGGATCATGTAATTGAATTGACGGATTAATGTTGGCCCTTATGAATTTGAATTGGCCGATTTATGTTTGCTCATTAAATGGAATTGACGGAAACTTTTCGGGTCGTTTGAATTGACGGATACTAATTTCCTTATTTTGAATCATATATCCATTGTTTCAAAGGTACCTATTCTTCTAAACTTGATTCTAAAGTTGGATTCTATAGTTTTCTCAAACATATTCATAACTCGAAATTCATGTTAGGTGGATCTTATATGAAATGAAAGTAGGAATATCAGAAATTTAGAGATTATGCAAAATGTGAAGTTTAATATTTGAGCTTGTCTAGTTGGATTCAATTGTCCCTCATCGATCATTGATTGGAAAATATGATATTTGAATCTATACGGTTCTAAATTCGATAAAATGGAAGGATGATAGTGTGTCAGAATAATATTTGAATTCAAAATTTGATAGTTGGATTTCTAATTTTAATTGACGATATTATTTGCTGAAATGATGGATGATATGTAATTGAATTGAGGGAATCTTGTTAGCTCGTTTGAATTGAATTTACAACTTTATGTTTGGATTGAATCGACAATATTATGTCGTGAAATATCTGGTCTGTAATTGAATTGACGGATTTATGTCGGCTCATATGAAAACAAATTGACGGATTTATGTTAGCTCAGGAAATTGAATTGACGGATTATGTTGTTTCATGAAATGAAATTGAATTGACGGATTTATGTTGTATATAAAATTAAAATTTACGGATTCATGTTGGCTCTATTGAAATCGAATTGACAGATTTATGTTGGCTTGTGAAATTGAATTGACAGATTATGTAGGCTCATGAAATTGGATTGACGGATTTATGTCGGATCATGTAATTGAATTGATGGATTAATGTTGGCCCTTATGAATTTGAATTGACCGATCTATGTTGGCTCATTAAATGGAATTGACCGAAACTTGTAGGGTCGTTTGAATTGGCGGATACTAATTTCTTAATCAAATACCCATTGTTTCAAAGGTACCTATTCTTCTAAACTTGGTTCTATAGTTGGATTCTATAGTTTTCTCCAACATATTCATGACTTGAAATTCATTATATGTGGAACTTATATGAAATGAAAGTAGGAACATGAGAAATTTAGAGATTATACAAAATGTGATGTTTAATATTTGAGCTTGTCTAGTTGGATTCAATTGTTTTTCATCGATCATTGATTGAAAAATATGATATTTGAATCTATACGGTTCTAAATTCGATAAAATGTAAGGATGATAGTGTGTCCGAAAAATATTTTTATTCAAAATTTGATAGTTGGATTTCTAATTTTTATTGACGATATTATTTGTTGAAATGGTGGATGATATGTAATTGAATTGAGGGAATCTTGTTAGCTCGTTTGAATTGAATTTACAATTTTATGTTGGATTGAAACGACAATATTATGTCGTGAAATATCTGGTCTGTAATTGAATTGACGGATTTATGTTAGCTAAAGAAATTGAATTGACGGATTATGTTGTTTCATGAAATTGAATTGGCGAAGTTTTGTCGGATCATGAAATTGAAATTTACGGATTCATGTTAGCTCTAATCAAATTGAATTGACGGATTTGTGTTGGATATAAAATTGAAATTTACGGATTCATGTTGCCTCTAATGAAATCGAATTGACAGATTTATGTTGCCTTGTGAAATTGAATTGACGGATTTATGTGGGATCATGGAATTGAATTGACGGATTCATGTTGGCTCTTATGAAACTGAATTGACGGATTTATGTTGGCTCATTAAATGGAATTGACGGAAACTTGTCGGGTCGTTTGAATTGACGGATACTAATTTCCTTATTTTCAATTATATACTCATTCTTTCAAAGGTACCTATTCTTCTAAACTTGGTTCTATAGTTGGATTCTATAGTTTTCTCAAACATATTCATAACTTGAAATTCATGATATGTGGACCTTATATGAAATGAAAGTAGGAACATGAGAAATTTAGAGATTATACAAAATGTGAAGCTTAATATTTGAGCTTGTCTAGTTGGATTCAATTGTTCCTCATCGATCATTGATTGAAAAATATGATATTTGAATCTATATGGTTCTAAATTCGATAAATTTGAAGGATGATAGTGTGTCCGAATAATATTTGAATTCAAAATTTGATAGTTGGATTTCTAATTTTAATTGACGATATTATTTGCTGAAATGGTGGATGATATGTAATTGAATTGAGGGAATCTTGTTAGCTCGTTTGAATTGAATTTACAACTTTATGTTTGGATTGAATCGACAATATTATGTCGTGAAATGTCTGGTCTGTAATTGAATTGACGGATTTATGTCGGCTCATATGAAAACAAATTGACGGATTTATGTTAGCTCAGGAAATTGAATTGGCGGATTATGTTGTTTCATGAAATCAAATTGAATTGACGGATTTATGTTGGATATAAAATTGAAATTTACGGATTCATGTTAGCTCTAATGAAATCGAATTGACAGATTTATGTTGGCCTGTGAAATTGAATTGACGGATTTTTGTGGGATCATGTAATTGAATTGACGGATTCATGTTGGCTCTTATTGTAACACCCCGTTTTTCAAAGGCCCAAAAGTAGGCACTTTTTTTTTTTTTTTTTTTTTAAAACACGAGACAGAGTGCGCGGAAAATATTTTACAAGAGCCGGCATTATTCATACAACAGAACTAAAGCATATAATAGTACGACCAACAAGGTGACTGAAATAGTACTATATGCATCATAGTGCTTCTCGGAGAAGCAAAGTGTGTACCTGAATACTTACATCCCAAAATATCGCAGTCTAGACCACAAGAATAAGTATTCAAATACAGTCATCCCAAAGAGTCAGAATTCTACTATAACCAAAAGCACGGTGTACAAGACACACCGGCACACCACCTAACTAGGTCCAACATGCCACTCGATCACTGAGGGCCCAGGAAGCCACCGTCGTCCTCACGACCCACAGTCTCAGACGGGAAACCATCGTCTAGGTGGGGGTAACCCGTTCATGTTTCATTGTAAGGGTCACCACACATAACACAACAACAAATAGCATGTGTATATAAAAGCGAATAAACACTTAGCAGTTCATGTACTTGCACACAGTATTGAAATGCACACCAGCCTATCGATGCAGACTCTAAATGATTGTGATCACCCTACCCGGGTCTTTTTCACATGCATGAATTCCGGAATTTTACCTCTCCGCAGAGAGTCGTAGGTCCAACCCCTACTAATATCAATACAATCCCGAAGGATTAGAGTGGATCCATTCCCGATAATCACACTCCGTGGTCCATTCCCGATAACCACATATTGGACTCAATAAATCCCGAAGGATTAAGGTGGATCCATTCCCGATAATCACACCCCGTGGTCCGTTCCCGATAACCACTTACAATGAATGCATGAGCATACGATTCCCCATATATGCTAATGCAACAAATACATACCTCTCAAGCGTATGTAAACCAATCATAATATGTACATATATTTTCAAAATCATATGCACGCCAATCACATATTCATACATATATTCTCAAACATATGTAAACCACACATGCGATACAAAACACCTTCTCATCACGAGAATACATAATATAATCATGCCAAGCATTCACACAATCTAGAACCAAGCATACACATATATCATACACATATATGACGGAAAAATAAAGGTGCCCTTACCTCAGCAAGCTTTCCTTAATCTCTTTCTCGTCTAAACTATTATACGCGCTACCTAAAAGTTAAGCAGCGTACAATCAGTAAAATACTCCTCGATTACCCTATCGAAACGAAACTTGCTCCCAAAGTTCCAGAGGGGTCTAGAGCACTTTCTAAAGCTATCCCTCAATGATTTCAGGTTATTCTCATAGTGTTTAAAATTTCACGAAGTTAATTGTACTATTTTTATAACACGAAAATCATTTTGTTTTCACTTCATAAACTAAAACCATTTTGGATTTTCCACTTCAAGGACTTGTTTCACACACAACAAAACCATTTGAAACACAACTAAAACTTTTCAAATATATTTTTTTTTTTGAACAAATCGAAGTTTTCTTGCGTTACAAGTTACACATTTTTTTTTTCTTCCTAACAACCTTTCCTATACCCATTTTTCTTCAAAAATAAGATTATCCAACACATACACAATTTTCACACAATTGTGGACTTAGAAAAATTTTGGAATTTCTCCCTAAACCACTAAAAAAAGGCCACGGCCAAATTTTTTTGAAAAGACCCTCCCACACAAAATTTTTCACTTCTAAATGCATGGTAATATCCCATAATACCTAACTAGAACTTATCAAAGCGATTTAGAAATTATAGAGTCGAATCGCAAAATTTGAGAAATCCCATTTAAGGCTTTTCTTAAAGAAAATGATCCTCTAGTTTTCAAAACCTCCCATAACCAATCAAACAATTAAAACAAAGGCTATGGGGAACTATTTGCCTCAAAGAAGTTTTCGAAAAATCGATTCCTCGGACTTTTTATGTGTGCCACGCCCAAATGGGCAAAACGGCCAACTCCACACATTCTATCATTCTAAACCCTAGCATGACATTGTTGATTCATAATGATGTTCAATCGTGCATTCGACTATTTTCGAGACTCGACACGAAATTTTCAAAAACGTGTTCTTCGAGTCGCTCAAGAACACGAAAAATAAATTTTCTTATTTTTCAAAATAAATTCATAAACACCATACTACTTTGTCACAAAGCTCTAATCTAACTTCAAAATTCAAATACAATCAACACAAAACAAGTTAAAATCATTTATACACTTTTTTCTTCAAACCCTTACCAACAATTTTGAGAAATTTTCTAAACACCATGAGAATCCTTACAAGCTTTGTTAATGTTGTCTAACTAACACTCATGAGCTCAAAACTCCAATCTTCTAGCAATTCTAACATGTTTCTAGAATTTTTCTCTCAAGAACAATTTCTAGTAAAACCTTGAATTTCTATGAACTTAAAAGAAATCAAAGAACAAGGGTAGAGAAGAGGTCTTGTTACCTCAAGAGAAAGAAGATGATCAACTCTTTGATGATTCCTAGTACAATCCAAGCAAGTTTCTTGAGAGGAAGAGAAATTTTTTTTGAAGTGATGAGAGTGAGAGAGTGAGGTCGGCCGAGGGAGAGCAAGGAAGGGAGTATATAATTCAATTTTTGACTTTTGATCTAGTGCATCAAAACCATCTTAGATAGGAAGCTCTTGCTCAACCACAACCCTTTGATTTAATAGTGCAAAGTGTCCTTTTTGAACCCTAGCCATTGGATCAAAAAAAAGTAATCATTTCCTTTTGAAAATATCTAAGATATTTCTCTTGCGCTCGCAGACGAGTCGTACTCCGTCGACGGCCTAACTTGCGAAAAATGGAAAACTTACGAGGTGATTGTTCGTCGTGAAACATTTCCAAAAATTATCGCTAAACTTTATTTGCCGACTGAAATTTTGGTCCTAAACTCCCAAAAATATTCTGGCTCCAGATTCTAACTCGTGCAGATATATAAAGTTTGTGGTTAAATTTCGACGAAAGGCAGAGACCGTAAAAATTTTCAACAGCGTATACCATTTTCTACTCGTTTTTCCAATAAACGGAGAAAGTCGAAACTCAAAATTCTGAAAGCACAGGAATGTTCAGATTGATAAATAAAGACTACGGCCAAAAGTCTGGGTTTTATTAATACATAAGGAAAAAGCAGGCTCCAACTCAGCAACTACGCTGTTATTACCACGATACTTATGAAATTAACTTACAGAAACCCTAAAAACTCTTGGCCACTACTTACGCTTATAACTTGCGTATAATACAGTAGAATTACGGGTCTTACACTTATGAAATTGAATTGACGGATTTATGTTGGCTCATTAAATGGAATTGACGGAAACTTGTCGGGTAGTTTGAAATGAGGGATACTAATTTCCTTATTATTAATCATACCCATTTTTCTAAAGGTACATATTCTTCTAAACTTGGTTCCATAGTTGGATTCTGTAGTTCTCTCAAACATATTCATAACTTGAAATTCATGATATGTGGACCTTATATGTAATGAAAGTAGGAACATGAGAAATTTAGAGATTATACAAAATGTGAAGTTTAATATTTGAGCTTGTCTAGTTGGATTCAATTGTCCCTCATCGATCATTGATTGGAAAATATAATATTTGAATCTATACGGTTCTAAATTCGATAAAATGGAAGGATGATAGTGTGTCCGAATAATATTTGAATTCAAAATTTGTTAGTTGGATTTCTAATTTTAATTGACGATATTATTTGCTGAAATGGTGGATGATATGTAATTGAATTGAGGGATTCTTTTTAGCTCGTTTGAATTGAATTTACAATTTTATGTTTGGATTGAATCGACAATATTATGTCGTGAAATCTCTGGTCTGTAATTGAATTAACGGATTCATGTCGGCTCATATGAAAACGAATTGACGGATTTATGTTAGCTCATGAAATTGAATTGACGGATTATGTTGTTTCATGAAATCAAATTGAATTGACAGATTTATGTTGGATATAAAATTGAAATTTATGGATTCATCTTGGCTCTATTGAAATCGAATTGACAGATTTATGTTGGCTTGTGAAATTGAATTGACAGATTATGTTGGCTCATGAAATCGAATTGACGGATTTATGTGGGATCATGTAATTGAATTGACAGATTAATGTTGGCCCTTATGAATTTGAATTGACCGATTTATGTTGGCTCATTAAATGGAATTGACGGAAACTTTTCGGGTCGTTTGAATTGACGGATACTAATTTCCTTATTTTGAATCATATATCCATTGTTTCAAAGGTACCTATTCTTCTAAAGTTGATTCTATAGTTGGATTCTATAGTTTTCTCAAACATATTCATAACTCGAAATTCATGTTAGGTGGATCTTATATGAAATGAAAGTAGGAATATCAGAAATTTAGAGATTATGCAAAATGTGAAGTTTAATATTTGAGCTTGTCTAGTTGGATTCAATTGTTCCTCATCGATCATTGATTGAAAAATATGATATTTGAATCTATATGGTTCTAAATTCGATAAATTTGAAGGATGATAGTGTGTCCGAATAATATTTGAATTCAAAATTTGATAGTTGGATTTCTAATTTTAATTGACGATATTATTTGCTGAAATGGTGGATGATATGTAATTGAATTGAGGGAATCTTGTTAGCTCGTTTGAATTGTATTTACAATTTTATGTTTGGATTGAATCGACAATATTATGTCATGAAATGTGTGGTCTGTAATTGAATTGACGGATTCGTGTCGGCTCATATGAAAACGAATTGACGGATTTATGTTAGCTCAGAAAATTGAATTGACGGATTATGTTGTTTCATGAAATTGAATTGGCGAATTTATGTCGGATCACGAAATTGAAATTTACGGATTCATGTTAGCTCTAATCAAATTGAATTGACGGATTTATGTTGGATATAAAATTGAAATTTACGGATTCATGTTGGCTCTAATGAAATCGAATTGACAGATTTATGTTGGCTTGTGAAATTGAATTGACGGATTTATGTTGGCTCATTAAATAGAATTGACGGAAACTTGTCGGGTCGTTTAAATTGACGGATACTAATTTCCTTATTTTCAATCATACCCATTCTTCCTTATTTTCCTTAATTTCCTTATATAAAATGTGAAAATTAATATTAGAGCTTGCCTAGTTGGATTCAACTATCGCTCATCGATCCTTGATTGCAAAATATGATATTTTGAATCTATACGGTTCTAAATTCGAATAAATGGAAGCATGATAGTGTGTCCAAATAACATTTGAATTCAAAATTTGATAGTTGGATTTCTAATTTGAATTGACGATATTAGTTGCTGTAATGGTGGATGATATGTAATTGAATTGACGGAATCCTTTTAGCTCGTTTGAATTGAATTTACATTTTTATTTTTGAATTGAATCAACAATATTATGTCGTGAAATGCATGGTGTGTAATTGAATTGACGGATTCATGTCGGCTCATATGAAATTGAAGTGACAGATTTGTGTTAGCTCAGGAAATTGAATTGACAGATTATGTTGTCTCATGAAATTGAATCGGCGAATTTATGTTGGATCCTGAAATTGAAATTTACGGATTCATGTTGGCTCTAATGAAATTGAATTGACGGATTTATGTTGGATATAAATTTGAAATTTACGGATTCATGTTGGCTGTAATGAAATCGAATCGACAGATTTATGTTGACTTGTGAAATTGAATCGACAGATTATGTTGGCTCATAAAATTGAATTGACAGATATATGTGGGATCATGTAATTGAATTGACGGATTTATGTTTGCTCATTAAATGGAATTGACGGAAACTTGTCGGGTCGTATGAATTGAATTGACGGATACTAATTTCCTTATTTTCAATCATACCCATTCTTCCAAAGGTAACTATTCTTCTAAACTTGGTTCTATAGTTGGATTCTATAGTTCTCTCAAACATATTCATAACTTGAAATTCGTGATATGTGGACCTTGTGTAAAATGAAAGTAGTAACATGAGAAATTTAGAGATTATACAAATGTGAAGTTTCATATTTGATCTTGCCTAGTTGGATTCAAATGTCCCGCAACAATCCTTAGTTCTATTATGGATTATAGATTCTCAAACATATTTATAACATGAAATTCATGATATGACCACCGTACATGGAATGAAAGTAGGAACATGATGAATTTAGAGATTATACAAAATGCGAAGTTTAATATTTGAGCTTTTTTAGTTTGAATTGAGACTATACAAAATCTGGTAGGTTGATTTTTAATTTTAATTGACGATATTATTTGCTAAACTTGTGGATAATATGTAATTGAATTGACGGAATCTTGTTAGCTCGTTTGAATTGAATTGACAATATTATGTCGTGAAATGTTTGGTACGTAATTGAATTGATGGATTCATGTCAGCTCATATGAAATTGAATTGACGAATTATGTTGTTTCATGAAATTGAAATGGTGGGTTTATGATGGATTATGAAATTGAAATTTAAGGATATATGTTGACTCTAATGAAATTGAAGACGAATTTATGTTGGATATAAAATTGAAATTTACGGATTCATATTGGCTCTAATGAAATCGAATTGACAGATTTATTGTAACACCCCAATTTTCGAAGCCCAAAAGTAGGCATTTTTTTTTATTTTTTTATTTTAAGAACAACAAGGACTTTGAAATAAAACATTCACGATCGAACTTAAATTAAATCAGAGTAAACCATTTTCAAAATAACGATCGGAATGCAATGTCTCTTTTATAAATCGTTTTCACAAATCAAGTTTAAGAATATAAACCATACGCTATGTCTAAACAAACATAACGACATCATTTATTCCAAATAAAACATCAAACTACAAGTTTGGAATACAAATGCAGGGAAGCATAAAGAAGAGTAAACAAGACTCTTAAACTACTACCCCTAAGCTGATCTTTAAACTCTAACTGAAGACGACTGGGTGACGAAGTCCCACAGACAGCTTCAAGCCTTTCCGCTTCTCCACGCGGTACAAATAAATCCCTAAAAATGCTCGTAGAGGGTCACGATCTAAAAATAACATATAACCAAAAATACGCAGCACAAGATATACAATACATGACAGCATATACTCATTTATCATATGAATCACACATCATCGAATTTAAGTGCGCAAATCGTCTATCAATCACACACAACAATATTCAAATGCACAATTAGCCTATCAATGCAGACTCTACATGATTGTGATCACCCTACCCGGGACTGTTTCACATGCATGAATTCCGGAATTTAACCTCTCCGCAGAGAGTCGTAGGTCCAACCCCTACTAAAATCAATAAAATCCCGAAGGATTAGAGTGGATCCATTCCCGATAATCACACTCCGTGGTCCATTCCCGATAACCACATATTGGACTCAATAAATCCCGCAGGATTAAGGTGGATCCATTCCCGATAATCACACCCCGTGGTCCATTCCCGATAACCACTTACTATGAATGCATGAGCATACGATTCCCCATATATGCTAATGCAACAAATACATATCTTTCAAGCATATGTAATTCTCAACCACATGCCAATACATATATTTCGCAAAATCATATGTAAGACAAATAACATCATGTACAACAAGATAATCAATCAAGTACATGCATCAACATTTCATATTACTCAATCATATGAAATTCACAACAACCACTCAAACATGTGTAGAATATAGCATGTTCTCAAACAAGTTCTCGTCACGAGAATACATCACAAAACAACCATGCTCATAATTCATATTGCATCACATCAAGCAAATACACATATACAAGCAACAATTACACATGCATAAAAAGCACTCGATATTTCGAGGTATATGAAATCGTTAGAAAGTGCCCTTACCTCGGCAAGCTTCCAACACATCAACTTACGCTATGCGAGCAATATCCGTCTCTCTCGACAAAGTCCCCAAATCGGCTAATCGTCTTAACCTTTCACAACACATAACTTATCTAAGTTAATACCACATTCTAATTGGTTACTCAAATAAGTCCTAGCTCGGCTACTAAAGGATTCAATACTTATGGTTGCTCACTCATAACTAACTAGGTTCAAGTCACTTTGAAAACAAATCTCGACTATTTTAAAACACTTTAAAAGCCAAATCTTTTCTTCAAAACAACTCTTGAAAATACAAACGCTTTAAAGAATAGTTTTTTATCGCAAAAGCGCCATTAAATAAAAACCAACTATTTTAAAACGTTTCTAGAACAAAATCTCTTTTCAAACAACTTATGCCTTAAATCATAAGTTCCAAAATCTTTTAAAACTAAACAAGTCCGAACTAAAAAATTTCTCGTTCAACTTATAACAAAATACTTTTAAGAACCCACATAACTTAAATCTTTTAAAACACAATTCTTGACGAAAGAATTTCCATTTCAATTCACAAATAGATTTTCCAAACATTTTTCTCTTGGTTTTCAACTAAAACCCTATAATCATTCTTTTCAAAAGCTATGATCATCCACCAATGAAATGATCATTTTCTCATCATTTTGGACTTGGAAAATTTTGAAATCTCATGGCCTTATACATATCTATGCCACGGCCAAAAACAACAAACATGCTAGCACTCAAAATTTTCCATTGGCAAAAGCATAGTATTATTCATATAATCGCCAAAATTTCTTATCATATCAATCCAAAACCTTTTCAAAACAAAGCATGAAACTTTTCAAAACCTTACAATTTAACTTGTTTACTCAAACACAAGTTACATATTTTCATTTCCAAACAAAACCCCATTCAATCCTATCTTGGAAACCATGATCATGCCCTCCCAATTGGGGCTTAAAAATAATTGAAAACCCTTGATCATAAACCCACAAAAGCCACGGCCAAACAAAGAAACAAGGCCAACGCCCAAAATTTTTTTATTACAAAACCCTAGTAATAATCTACTAGTTTCCAAAACCATTGATTTTGACAAACATAACATTTTCATAACACAATCCACAATCAAAATAGTTCTTCACAATTTCTCAAGAACACCAAAATTTTTTTTTTTTTTTCTTGTTTCTCAAAACAACATCATTTATCATATATCCATTTCTCTAAAAAGCTTTAAAACAACATCATAAACACAATCACTAAGCAAAAATTCATATTCATGATACAATGAAATTTTTCATCAAAACCCTAACCCAAAATTTCATGAAAATCTCATCCCTCCATGGAAATCAACACTACTAAGCTTAAACATGCTAGTCTAACACTCATGAATAACTTCTATGGAACAAAACCAAGTTCTAAGAAATTTTTCTCAAGAACATAATCAACAAATCCTAAAATTTAAGAGCTTGAACCAACAAAAAGAAAGGAAGAGGTTAGTTACCTTAGAGAAGATGATCCTTGCAATTTTCCTATGAACCAACAAGCCTAAAACCAAGTGTTTTGGTGAAGGAATGAATTTTTTTGTCAAAGATGGAAATGGAAAAGAAAGGTTCGGCCGAGTGAGAGAAGAGAGTGAATGTTGTGTGATTTCTTTCTAAGTCTCCAAGTGACCAAAGTCTCCCTTAAGTCATAAGGTCTTGTTACATAATGACCATTTGATCAAATTCCAAAACCATGTGGATTAAATCTCCACCCTTAATTCTCTCTACTCACAACATCATAATATCTAGATATTATGTGACCTTATCCCCACTAGATTGCTCAGTTCTCGCGTTCGCGCTTAAACGAGTCGCAATTCGCTCACATATAATTTTTACGAAAACAGAAAAATTATACCGTAAACCACTTAATTAAAACAATTCACAAACTTTCGAATAAATTTTATTCCGAATAAAATTTTTTTTTTGCTCCTAAGCTCGGAAAAATATTACGAGGTCAAATTCTCATCACAATCGATATATAAAGTCTTTATTTAAATTTTGACGGAAATCGAAAACCGTAAAATTTTCAAACAGCGGGTATATATCTTGCCCGTTTTCTCAAAAACCACTAGAAAAATATTTTCATCATTTCGACGAGACAAAAATGTTTCTAAACTCATTTAAAGCTTATAAAATCATTGTGCCAATTTTTCAAATGTTAAACTACACGCAGGCACAATCTCAACAAAAATTCTGTCAAAACAGACAATCAAGCAGAAAGCCGATAAAACAAATAGCATAAGCTAATTCATATATCAAAAATATATTTTCTGCTACAGTAATTCTACGGGTCTTACATTACTACCCACCAAAAAGAAGTTTCGTCCTCGAAACTAAAGATAAAAGTAACAACTCAACTAGTTATTACTAACACCAACTGAAATTCTGGTGGCAAGTGTCAGATGTGTAGCACGATGTGTACACTTTAGGAATCGTACGATGTGTAGCCTAATGTGTCAACATCGTGAACATGCTGAACTTGATGAACAAGTAAACAATTTAAAGTGCAGGAAACAATAAAACACAGTGAGTTTGTTAACCCAGTTCGGCACTTAAACAAGCCCTAATCTGGAGGATACCAATCCAGGGATGAATCCACTATGGTAGTATCAATTCAAAGCTAAACTCCCCCGTTTACAACTTCTCACTTAATCACTACCCGTGCTAATTCTACCTAGGAACTCCTAGATATGAGAACCTCTGCTCACTCCCCCTCAACCTTACCCAGTAAGGATTTAATAACAAACTCAATTTGGAGACACACTCCTAGAAAACTATGCACTCGTACCTAAAGGCTTTGAGTGTTGCACACTCTAACTCCTTGCTTCAAAGCTTTGGAGAAAGAACACTAGAGATTACAACTCTATCAAACTCAGTCCTTACTTGTATCAAAATTATGATTCAAGTGAAGGCTCACAAATAACAATAAACAGACTAAGACCTAAGACTCGATATCTTCAACTCTTGGCTTCGTACTTCATTATGTCTTCAGTCTTCCTTTATATAGAACAAGTTTCATGGGCTTGGATCTTCAATGTTGACAGCTGGCCTTTGTTAATTCTCCTTGAGATTTATTTGATCATAATCTTTTAATTGTTTGTTTCAAATCTTTTTGATCAAAGTCGGCCGATAAAATAAAACAGAACCATGAAAGATTATCTTGTTCCTTGGCGCGCAAGCTGGCACGATATACTTGAAAAACAAATCTTTTTCAAAAGATCGCGTTTAAATAAATAAAGGCGCGTCCAGTAGGGCGTCCAGATGTGAACCCTGATGTGCCACACATCATGGAATCAGGCTTATTTTACCAATGAAGCCAACACCCTAAAAGGTCTCAACACCAACACAAGAAAATCCCTCAGGATTAGGTGTAGCCACACAGATGCTATCACCCACACACTGGCACAACCGTGCACAACTCGCAACCCTCTACAGTCGCAATTGTCCAAAACTCTAGTCACAAAGCTAGACATCACACAACGAGTTCACCTTTCAGAATTACCCTTACTACAAAGGTTCACAAACTCTAGTTCTCAAAGATCCTAGGTCAACAAATTTCCAAGGTCACCTTTTTCGCTTCCGCGACATTGCCCTTTCCAATAAGTTTACACGAAGTGATGACTTGCTACCCACCAAAATGAAACACCAAAAAGTTTCTACACACTACCAAAGCTAGCAAAACGAGTCGATTCCAGTCAACACAATTTCGTCTATTATTAACAAGAGATTAAGGGTGATCAGTTCCTTAATTTGTCAATAGATAGCCGACAATCATGATGGTGGCTTAGACCATCTTTACCTAACTTTAATAATGCTCACTTCCACTTGTGCTCCGGGTCCTCCGAGGCACAAGGGTCCAACAATTCTCTCGAGGTTTTCTTAATGTTTTCCACAACTACTTACTACCTCGATCTCGTCAACGACACACAACCGCCCGAAACACGTCACTTAAACTCTCATGCTTTCACTCACGAAATTTCCGTTAAGTATCATCCAACAGTAAGTACAATGTCACCATCGCAAGTACCACCCAAACTATTATACTCCGAAAAGTTGTCATCTCTATAGTAGAACTTCACAACTTTACCAATATTCATAAGTCCTTAATTTTTTTTCCTTTAATCTCATAACTGCGCCGAACTGTACACCTTCACTTTCAAATCTCGTTCTAATCACAATCTTAATAATATCATCCTAACAGCCGGTTGGTTATTACGACCCCACAAATTCTCTTGGCACTCGCCAACTTATACCATATACTTTTCTTTGACAATCCAATTCTCAAATACCTAAAAAAAAAAATAATCTCTTATGTGTTCACATACTTTCCAAATTAATACTTAGCTTACTCTTGCATGCCTTAAGTCAAAATATTTCTCCTCGTTGAATGCCTTCGTTGGCACACACCATCTTAAATCACATCCCCATTCTATTTTTGAACTCTTAAGTTTATTCTCTCTTAATTAAATTCTCTTTTTCCTCACAAGAGCTCGTCACCTTGTCCAATCTTAATTGTTCCAACATCTTATCCTTAGTTTAAATTTCTACATCTAAAAATGCATCTAGAGGCACTTCTCACCTCAACTAACATAAGCCACAACACAATGTGTTTCTCTATTACTTGTTCTTAACACGTTTTCCCAACGACTAACTTTTTCACTTCCATTCTTCCATTAATAACACTTCACACTTAACCTTGTCTCGACTTACAAAGTCTCGTGTGAAATTCTCCAACATGCTTTCTACTCAGTAATTTAATCGTCTGGATAACGACCGTAACATTCTTTTCCAATTTAAAACTTTTTTCCACATTTCTATTCTTTTGTACTTTTATCCAAACATGCCAAGCTCCACTTTCATTGGCATACGATCCTCATCTGATTCTTAACTCAACCTTAACTCCTTACGAGGTACATCACTGTACTCCGTCTTACGATTCCTTTTAACTTTTCCAAATTAATCAATGAGGTTGTCAGCCTCCCCTTACAACTCGTGTTACCTTCTTACTTCCTTGCTAACGTACAATGTTAACCCTTCCTTTGCGACTATCTTGTCGATGTTATAAACTCTACAAAACTCCAATTAGGTCCTCCTCAACACTCTAGTAATTTGCAACTTCCTAGTTCAACAACCGTCTAGAGTTGGTTTCCAAACAACCAAGACCTCCATCTTGTTGATTCCAACAACATCTCTAATTCTTTGCACCCAATCCAAATACTCTTGTTCCATATGATTTTGTATCATGACAAGCATATTCTCCTTCATTAAACCAAAATACCTAATCATCATAACTATCTAAAGTTATAAAGTATGTTCCCGCTGGGAATCAATCTCTAAAACTCAAGTTCTTGCTAACCCTACTTTTTCATCTATACATTCATCGATTTCTCATTCACTTATAACTTTTACTAATGATCACCTCTTTACAGATAGTTATCTCTAAACTTATCATCTTACGTTTACTGTAATTCACCTACCAATCGACTCATCTTACTCATCCATCAAGCCATTAAACACCTATCTCAAATCTTAATGCTTGACTTCTCAAGACCAGCTACCAAATCACAATCCTTCGCTATGATTTCATCCTTAGTACGTTCGATAACCAAATCAAACTCTTGAATCTAATCCTCGAGAACATAAATTACCTATTATAACATCTAAATTCCTCCATTATATCTTAATAAACAATAAACTCGCATTGTCTTAGTACTCTCATTAAGGAACCCTTATCTACTCATAACATGACATTTCTAGAAAATATCCAAAAATTCCCGTCCATAATTTGAATTATTTAAAACTTATCTACCTCAACTGTTATTATATCATAAATTCAAGGTGCTACTTGGTCCTTCAAACCTCTTGGTCGATCGAAATTGTTAACTTAATGTTTATCCATACAGGGTTTCTACACAAATATTGACTAGTCTCTTCAAACTACTCAATAAGTCTTGACTAGTCCCCAAGAATTTCTCCATATGTTTACCTCCTCTTAAGGATCACCTACCAATAATTAATAATTCTAGCTTATACTGCTACAATTCTCTAGGTATTTCCATACTATACACCACTAGCACCATCTATCATCGATATACAATTCACTTTCCAAGGTTGAACTCCTCGTTCTCTACCTAAATCTCTCCAAATCCATCTTTAACCAACAATCAATCACCTATAGTTTTATCTCACATCGATATCTATACTTACTATCTCCTGAACTACATAATTGTTGTAACTTATCAACGTGATATTTGGCCTCTTACTCTCAATCATCACGAGATTCATCCATAATAATCTCATTTCCGAATCTAGTTTATCTCAAACTCTTAACTTAAACCCTTAAGGTACCCACCGTTCGTAAAACCATCATCTAAACTCACTAGTTTCGGCCACCCTTGACGTGCAACGCCCTTTAATTCCGATACGAGTTGCACCAATGATTATCCCACCATTGTAATTTAATCCAACTGACATCTCTTCCTACTCCACCATTCTACAGTGGCCGCATTCTCTTAAAAACTGAATGACTTCATCAAGTCTCGCCTTAACGCACCGGAACGAATATTCAATATATTCTTCAAAAGGTCGTCCCAATCCGATCCTTACTTACAATCCTTTATCAATTGATTTTCACTCGTCCATAAACAGCACCTCTGAGTGGCAACATCCAATGCCACTTCCCATCAATTATATTACTTCCAAGAATCACTTGTAGTTCTTGTTCGCCTCAAGTCCTTCCACCTCGGACCGTCGTATCAAAAGAATTCAGAGGCACTTGTCTACAAAATTTGACCAATGCTCGGGGGTTTCAACAATTCTACTTAACGAAACATCAGTCCCTAAAATACTTCAGTAAGGAACAATCTCATTACTAAGCATATACCATGCTAGACTCAACAAAACAACCACATAACATGTAAGGACTCAAGCACTTACTCCCACTAAACCCGACACTTGATCAGCTTAGGACACCCGACACAGAGCCCTTTCGCGAGAATCTACCGCCGAGCTCTGATACCACAATGTAACACCCCAATTTTCGAAGCCCAAAAGTAGGCATTTTTTTTTATTTTTTTTTAAGAACAACAAGGACTTTGAAATAAAACATTCACGATCGAACTTAAATTAAATCAGAGTAAACCATTTTCAAAATAACGATCGGAATGCAATGCCTCTTTTATAAATCGTTTTCACAAATCAAGTTTAAGAATATAAACCATACGCTATGTCTAAACAAACATAACGACATCATTTATTCCAAATAAAAC
Organism: Trifolium fragiferum; assembly: GCA_954870985.1. Taxonomy (NCBI): domain Eukaryota; kingdom Viridiplantae; phylum Streptophyta; class Magnoliopsida; order Fabales; family Fabaceae; genus Trifolium; species Trifolium fragiferum. The sequence goes on from OX940789.1 coordinate 20,520,804, forward strand.
ATCAAACTACAAGTTTGGAATACAAATGCAGGGAAGCATAAAGAAGAGTAAACAAGACTCTTAAACTACTACCCCTAAGCTGATCTTTAAACTCTAACTGAAGACGACTGGGTGACGAAGACCCACAGACAGCTTCAAGCCTTTCCGCTTCTCCACGCGGTACAAATAAATCCCTAAAAATGCTCGTAGAGGGTCACGATCTAAAAATAACATATAACCAAAAATACGCAGCACAAGATATACAATACATGACAGCATATACTCATTTATCATATGAATCACACATCATCGAATTTAAGTGTGCAAATCGTCTATCAATCACACACAACAATATTCAAATGCACAATTAGCCTATCAATGCAGACTCTACATGATTGTGATCACCCTACCCGGGACTGTTTCACATGCATGAATTCCAGAATTTAACCTCTCCGCAGAGAGTCGTAGGTCCAACCCCTACTAAAATCAATAAAATCCCGAAGGATTAGAGTGGATCCATTCCCGATAATCACACTCCGTGGTCCATTCCCGATAACCACGTATTGGACTCAATAAATCCCGCAGGATTAAGGTGGATCCATTCCCGATAATCACACCCCGTGGTCCATTCCCGATAACCACTTACTATGAATGCATGAGCATACGATTCCCCATATATGCTAATACAACAAATACATATCTTTCAAGCATATGTAATTCTCAACCACATGCCAATACATATATTTCGCAAAATCATATGTAAGACAAATAACATCATGTACAACAAGATAATCAATCAAGTACATGCATCAACATTTCATATTACTCAATCATATGAAATTCACAACAACCACTCAAACATGTGTAGAATATAGCATGTTCTCAAACAAGTTCTCGTCACGAGAATACATCACAAAACAACCATGCTCATAATTCATATTGCATCACATCAAGCAAATACACATATACAAGCAACAATTACACATGCATAAAAAGCACTCGATATTTCGAGGTATATGAAATCGTTAGAAAGTGCCCTTACCTCGGCAAGCATCCAACACATCAACTTACGCTATGCGAGCAATATCCGTCTCTCTCGACAAAGTCCCCAAATCGGCTAATCGTCTTAACCTTTCACAACACATAACTTATCTAAGTTAATACCACATTCTAATTGGTTACTCAAATAAGTCCTAGCTCGGCTACTAAAGGATTCAATACTTATGGTTGCTCACTCATAACTAACTAGGTTCAAGTCACTTTGAAAACAAATCTCGACTATTTTAAAACACTTTAAAAGCCAAATGTTTTCTTCAAAACAACTCTTGAAAATACAAACACTTTAAAGAATAGTTTTTTATCGCAAAAGCGCCATTAAATAAAAACCAACTATTTTAAAACGTTTCTAGAACAAAATCTCTTTTCAAACAACTTATGCCTTAAATCATAAGTTCCAAAATCTTTTAAAACTAAACAAGTCCGAACTAAAAAATTTCTCGTTCAACTTATAACAAAATACTTTTAAGAACCCACATAACTTAAATCTTTTAAAACACAATTCTTGACGAAAGAATTTCCATTTCAATTCACAAATAGATTTTCCAAACATTTTTCTCTTGGTTTTCAACTAAAACCCGATAATCATTCTTTTCAAAAGCTATGATCATCCACCAATGAAATGATCATTTTCTCATCATTTTGGACTTGGAAAATTTTGAAATCTCATGGCCTTATACATATCTATGCCACGGCCAAAAACAACAAACATGCTAGCACTCAAAATTTTCCATTGGCAAAAGCATAGTATTATTCATATAATCCCCAAAATTTCTTATCCTATCAATCCAAAACCTTTTCAAAACAAAGCATGAAACTTTTCAAAACCTTACAATTTAACTTGTTTACTCAAACACAAGTTACATATTTTCATTTCCAAACAAAACCCCATTCAATCCTATCTTGGAAACCATGATCATGCCCTCCCAATTGGGGCTTAAAAATAATTGAAAACCCTTGATCATAAACCCACAAAAGCCACGGCCAAACAAAGAAACAAGGCCAACGCCCAAAATTTTTTTATTACAAAACCCTAGTAATAATCTACTAGTTTCCAAAACCATTGATTTTGACAAACATAACATTTTCATAACACAATCCACAATCAAAATAGTTCTTCACAATTTCTCAAGAACACCAAATTTTTTTTTTTTCTTTCTTGTTTCTCAAAACAACATCATTTATCATATATCCATTTCTCTAAAAAGCTTAAAAACAACATCATAAACACAATCACTAAGCAAAAATTCATATTCATGATACATAGAAATTTTTCATCAAAACCCTAACCCAAAATTTCATGAAAATCTCATCCCTCCATGGAAATCAACACTACTAAGCTTAAACATGCTAGTCTAACACTCATGAATAACTTCTATGGAACAAAACCAAGTTCTAAGAAATTTTTCTCAAGAACATAATCAACAAATCCTAAAATTTAAGAGCTTGAACCAACAAAAAGAAAGGAAGAGGTTAGTTACCTTAGAGAAGATGATCCTTGCAATTTTCCTATGAACCAACAAGCCTAAAACCAAGTGTTTTGGTGAAGGAATGAATTTTTTTGTCAAAGATGGAAATGGAAAAGAAAGGTTCGGCCGAGTGAGAGAAGAGAGTGAATGTTGTGTGATTTCTTTCTAAGTCTCCAAGTGACCAAAGTCTCCCTTAAGTCATAAGGTCTTGTTACATAATGACCATTTGATCAAATTCCAAAACCATGTGGATTAAATCTCCACCCTTAATTCTCTCTACTCACAACATCATAATATCTAGATATTATGTGACCTTATCCCCACTAGATTGCTCAGTTCCCGCGTTCGCGCTTAAACGAGTCGCAATTCGCTCACATATAATTTTTACGAAAACAGAAAAATTATACCGTAAACCACTTAATTAAAACAATTCACAAACTTTCGAATAAATTTTATTCCGAATAAATTTTTTTTTTTGCTCCTAAGCTCGGAAAAATATTACGAGGTCAAATTCTCATCACAATCGATATATAAAGTCTTTATTTAAATTTTGACGGAAATCGAAAACCGTAAAATTTTCAAACAGCGGGTATATATCTTGCCCGTTTTCTCAAAAACCACTAGAAAAATATTTTCATCATTTCGACGAGACAAAAATGTTTCTAAACTCATTTAAAGCTTATAAAATCATTGTGCCAATTTTTCAAATGTTAAACTACACGCAGGCACAATCTCAACAAAAATTCTGTCAAAACAGACAATCAAGCAGAAAGCCGATAAAACAAATAGCATAAGCTAATTCATATATCAAAAATATATTTTCTGCTACAGTAATTCTACAGGTCTTACATTTATGTTGGCTTGTGAAATTGAATTGACAGATTATGTTGGCTCATGAAATTGAATTGGCGGATTTATATGGGATCATGTAATTGAATTGACGGGTTCGTGTTTGCTCTTATGAAATTGAATTGACGGATTTATGTTGGCTCATTAAATGGAATTGACTGAAACTTGTCGGGTCGTATGAATTGAATTGACAGATACTAATTTCCTTATTTTCAATCATACATATTCTTCCAAAGGTACCTATTCTTCTAAAGTTGGTTCTATAGTTGGATTCTATAGTTCTCTCAAACATATTCATAACTTGAAATTCATGATATGTGGACCTTCTGTGAAAGGAAAGTAGGAACATGAGAAATTTAGAGATTATACAAAATGTGAAGTTTCATATTTGAGCTTGCCTAGTTCGATCAATTGTCCCTCAATGATCCTTAGTTCTATATGTTGGCTCATTAAATTGAAAGTACGAACATGAAAAATTTAGAGATTATACAAAATGTGAAGTTTAATATTGAATTTGCCTAGTTTAATATATAAGGTTTAAATTTGATAAAATGGAAGGATGATAGTGTGTTCGAATAATATATGAATGCAAAATTTTATAGTTGGATTTCTAATTTGAATTGACGATATTATTTGCTAAAATTGTGGATAATATGTAATTGAATTGACGGAATCTTGTTAGCTCGTTTGAATTGAATTGACAATATTATATCGTGAAATGTCTGGTAATGTAATTGAATTGACGGATTCATGCCGGCTCATATGAAATTGAATTGACGGATTATGTTGGTTCATGAAATTGAATTGACGGATATATGTTGGATCATGAAATTGAATTGACCCGTATTCATGTTGGCTCTTATGAAATTCAATTGATGGAAATATGTTGGCTCATGAAATTGAATTGACAAAAACTTGTCAGGTCGTATGAATTGAATTGACAATATTTTGTCTTGAAATATTGTCCGGTATGTAAATCTGCAGTGCTCTTAAGGTATGATTTTCAACTATTATGAATTTAATTCATTTCAGTATTATATGATAATTTGTTTGAAATTTTGATGCAAAATTTCATATATGATTTAAATTTGATAAATTAATATGATGATACCATGTTTCGATGACATTGAATCGAAAATACAAATAAGCATTGGATGGAAAACGTAAAATATGACTTTAATGTATGTGTTTTAGTGACAAGCATACTCTATTTTAATTGAACTTTAATGAATCAATAGTTCTCTCAAATATTCATAACATGAAATTCATGATATGACGACTCTACATGGATTGAAAGTAGGAATATGATGAATTTAGAGATTATACAAAATGTGAAGTTTAATATTTGGGCTTGTTTAGTTGGATTCAATATTCCCTCAATAATCTTTAGTTCTATAGTTGGATTTTGTTCTGGATCGGCTAAAAGTCCAACAAATAGCAAGGCCTATCTAAATGGGACAAAGATAATCATGTGGTACCACGAGCACAGTCTAACACTGCGAGCACGGGTAGAGACGAAGAGTCTCCAATATCCCAAACGTGCCTAGAAAGTATTAAGGACAATCCAATACAAAGGACAATACATGTGTCATATATATGGCTGATCGACCCAGATGGGGGACCCAATATATCTTAAACCCTAATATCCTCCTATATATAAGCATTCATACATCAATCCCTAGGTATGAGCGTTGAGTGCTAACATTTTTGCAGGTACCTTTTCCCCCAAAAAAATTGGAAATCGACCACTCTTCTTCAACAATCTTCAACTTCAAGATTATCAACATGAGTTAGACTATCATTTCTGAACAACTAGTTCAGTGGCCCCGTCTGTGGCCTGATTTATCTAAAAAAAATCAAACCTTTACCCACTTCTCTTCCAACAGAAACCACATTTTCTCGAAGCAGAGCCATCGCCATAACAGAACGTAGCGAACCATCAAACATGCATGACGTCGAAATCATCCCGGAACCCATCAATATACAACACAACCATCAAGTTCTTCAGCTGGCTAACCAATCGTCTGTACCGATTAATGATATATTCTCTTCCATTCATGCCTCTTTAGACCTAAATACCAACCACCAAACTCTTCCTCCAAATATTCAAACACAAAACACAACAGAAATTCACGTTCTACACCCACTGAGGCAACCCTCGCGGGAACAAAGAACAAATGACACACTCTCAACTATGTTATTCCTCTTACAACAACATGACTCTCACACGTAGAGCAAAACCAGCAAACAGCACCAAAAGGGGTGAACAACCACGATCAAAATAGTCTCCACAACGTCCTCCAAGACGAAGTTTCATCCCAATAGCGCCAAATCGACCAACGCATTACAATAACGGAAGTTGTCGCAAACACACACGGTAACAACACCCGGTACAATAACGGAACCAACGTTATCAAGATTGAAGAAACCATAAATGCGTATGGTAACAGGAACGACAACAACGGAAACAACAAGCATGGAGGGCGAAGAAGAAACTCACCAAATACAGACTCCCAAGACGAGCTATACGAAGACAGAAGGAGAGGAGGAGACGACCGTCATCCTGGACGGACCCCCTTCACGTTGAGAATCCTAAGGTTCAAAATCCCAAGAGCCTTAGAGAAACCACCAAAGCTAGAAATTGTCTTGGACTACAACCAAGCGCGAGGAGCTACCAAATGAAGACTCTTCGTGCTCACCCTTAAAGGTGCTGCCATGACTTGGTGCAAAGGACTAGACGACAACTCCATCGACTCATGTAAAGAACAACACATAGCATTCTCATTCCATTTTACAGCACACAAATGCCAACCCAAGACGATGGCTTCCCTCATCAACATCATTCAAGGGAAAGATGAAACTCTAAGAGACTACATCAAGAGGTTCATGCGAGAAGCCATCGAAGTCAAAGGAACCAATGATAAGCTAGTATTTTGCTCTAGTACAGGTTTCACTGGTAATTACATTTCCTTATCTTAGAGTGTGTTTGGTCTGCAACCGTTGTCGGTATTCCTAACGGTTTTGTATGGTGGTCTTTGTGCCACCGACGTTGGTCTTCCCAATGGGTTTTGCCGTTTCTTTCTTTCGTTCTTTGCCGTGTTTGGATGTGTTTTTCTATTTTTAGGACACAAGTAGATTTCGAACAAAATACTTGCATATCTAATGAAAATGACATTTTTATATGAGAATGTGAGAATATAATTTCAACCGTTAGATTAAAATTGGTGGCTATGATTAAAATTGGCAATTAAAAATTCCCAGCATCCAATCCCCATCAATTTCTTCTTCCAACCAAGTGTTGCAACCAAAACCTTTCGTTCACGTCTCAAATTGCATCAAACAAACAAACTTTCATTCACCCCAAAAGCAATTGGCAACAAACCCCTTCACTTCTTGTCTTTGTTGTTGTCCATCGATTAAGCACTATTCCACTACCAATTCTGGCCACTCGTCTTCTTCCGTTTTGTCGTTGTTGTTGTCCACCGATCAAGCATTGTCCTCAACCAATTATTGTTGCTTATCTTCTTCCCTCTTGTTGTTACCGTAGTACAGGCTTGCTGTTGTTTGCTGGTTAAAATCTAAAATCTTATGAATTTTCAAATCTCACCGTCGTACATGCTTCCAAATTTAAAATCTTAAAAACGATTGGGATTTAGGGATATTTTTTATGAATTTTCAGATCATAAACCTTTTTTTTTAATTTTGATAATAAGAGAAGTAGACAATTGGCCGGAATCGGTGGTGGAGCTTTCCAACAAGTTCAACTTTCCATTTGTTAAATTAAATACTGTTCAGTTTTTTTATTTATTTATTTGTGTTTAACAAATTTTCAGAAATTGCTGTGGATATTTTTCTTTACTGCAAAATCAAAGAGGTGGTCGGGGAGAGTGCTAGCCGTCGGAAGTAAGATGGTCGCCGGGGAGAGGGATTGACGCAAGGTAGTGAGGTAGAAAATGAAAAGCTCGTATGTGTTTTGTTGGGGAAGAAAGAAAGGCTAACATATGACAATGGCACATAATTATGTTTTAATCTAAGCCTTTCATTTAAATTGGATGGTTCATATTTTCAATCTAAGCCTTTCATATTCAATCGCATATATATATATATATATATATATATATATATATATATATATATATATATATATATATATATATATATATATATAACTAAAACAACTTGGTCAGAATGACTTAGCTTTCAATGCTAAGGCAAATAAGTCTAAACCACTTGCGCATATTGAAGATGTGCAAATGTAACATGTTGAACGAGATGTCCTAGACATCTTGTCACTGGGTTTAGAACATGTTAAGGCAACATGTTGAACAAGATGTCCTAAGACATGTGGGTAGGACATCTTGACCCAGTTCAGCTTAAAAGATAATGCTTATCCATTAGCACGCGTATCTTTTCAAATTTGAATAAGGCGCGAATCTTTAAGTAACAAGCTGAGATTAGGATTAATGATAAAGTTTGTTATTAATCCTATGTGTTAGATACGATCGGATTCGTATTTAATTTTTGGATAAAGATTAAATCTTTTATCTTATGGAGTTTGTTTTAAAACTAATTCTTATTGTAGTGCATCTGAAAGATTGAAGATTATCTGAAGACTAGCACACCTATATAAAGGACTCAACATAGAGCTTGAAACTCAACCCACAATAACTGAAGATTGTGAGTCCAAAGCTTTGTACCCACTGTGCAAAGCATCTGTAGCTTCTAACTATTGTTCTTGATATTTAGTTGAACATTGTTGTTCAACAGAGTCTTAAACTGCAAAGTTTAGTTTCGATCTCTTGGGATTAGTGGTTAGAGGGAGTTGGGTAGGTTCTCATATTCAAGGGGAGTTAGCCCTTGAGTAGAAGATTGCTAGGATTAAGAAAAGGCATACATATCAAAAGGTGTTTGGTATGCGTTGTAAGACTAAGTATTAATTCGGAGTAGTAGTTTTCACTTCCTAGATTGGTATCTCCCAGAGTAGGTGTGGTTTGCATCGAACTGGGTTAACAAACATTTGTGTTGTTTATTGCTTTTATTTACTTCAGTACTGCAATAACGTTTGATCCTGTTGATTGTATATATCTTTGTATTTATTATCTGATTCTCCTTTTAATGTGATCCTATAATTATGGGATTATATTTACTTAGCCTCTTGTATATATAGACTTGTAATTCCCTTATGAATACAATGAGAAATATTCAGATTTAAGTTGGTACCAGAGCACTTTGGTTCGAGCTTCTCTTTTTCTCTCTCTATTTCTCAATTTTTTTAGGGTTTCAGCCGCCGTGAGCACTGACCCAGTGACCCTGTACCTCTAGTGTTCAGGTTCCTTTACTTCTGTTTCTAGTGTTTGAATCTGTCTATTCCTTTTTCTTTCATCATGGAAAAAGGGAATGGTAGTGAGACCAAGTCTGAAAAGAAGAGTTTAATTTCTTTTGCTTTTTCTGGAACTCCTACCATCACATCACATAAGTTGAATGGGAAGAATTATTTGGACTGGCGTAATGCAGTGGAGATCTGGTTTCTGGGTCAAGCATTGTTTGACCATCTTGAGAAGAAGGCAGATGATATTGTTGCCACTAAAGGAGAAGAGTGGAAACAGGCTGATTTTAAGTTGTTGGCATTATTGTTTCAGTCCATTGAATCAAACTTGATGGTTCACTTCCGTCCATATAGAACATGTCATGAGGTTTGGAAGAAGGCACAAAAATTTTATGCCAATGATATATAAAGATTGTATGAGACGATCCATAATTTGACAACACTTCAGATGTCTGATCTTGATTTGCCTGGCTATCTGAACAAGGCTCAATCTGTTTGTGAAGAAGCTAAGTTAATGCTCTTGAATTAGGATGCAAAGAAGATGGCAGATAAACTAGATAATATGCTTATGGTGTTTGTTCTCCATGGACTGCACAAAGAGTTTGAATCTGTTCGGAACCAAACATTGAATAATTCTGAAGTTCCCACGTTAGAGGTGCTCTTTGATCGTTTGCTACGAGTTCCTTCACCAAATGAATCAATTAATACAGATGTTGCAGCGCCAATGGAGTCTTCAATGTTGATGTCTAGTTCTGCTAATCGTGGAAGTCGAGGTCGTGGCCGTAGAGGTGGTGGTCGCGGCAAAGGTGGTAAAGAAATTTTTCTTGTACTTATTGTAAGCTTGATGGACATACTCAAGATTGGTGTTATTCTCTTCATGGATTTCCGGCCAAAACTGCTAATGTGGCTCAATCCCCGGGGCCGGTTGTCGAGCAGAAGTTCCAACCCGAAGCTGATAGTGAATATCAAGAGTACCTTCAGTTTAAGGCAGCTCAAAAGGCATCGTCATCATCAGCTACTGTTGCTCACACTGGTAATTCTACCGTTTGTCTCTCTCATTGTGCGTCTATTGGACCACGAATTTTAGATGCTGGTGCTTCTGATCACTTAGTTGGTAATCCATCTCTCTTTTCTAAATTATCTTATCCCAAAACACCTCACACCATTACTCTTGCTAATGGGTCTAAGGCACATGCAACTGGTGTTGGTCAAGCTTCGCCTATTCCTTCTTTATCATTAAATTCTGTGTTATTTGTACCTGGTTGTCCTTTCAATTTAATTTCAGTCAGCCAACTTACTCATGGTTTGAATTGCTCTATAACCTTTAATTCTGATTCCGTCTGCATACAAGATCGGAGTACGGGGCAGACGATTGGAACTGGATCTGAGTCGCGAGGTCTCTACTATCTTATGTAACATCCCGGTCTAATATCAGACGTTAATATAAAAAGAGTTTATTAGTAGACGAAGTTGAAGAATTATCGGATAAAGGGAATTACTTGAATGAAGAAGCATGAGTAATTAGTGATAAGTACCAAAGAGAGGAACAAGAGAACTCGTAAGCAAGAGGTGGCAAGTTTCTATTTGAGCAAGTGTGTGATGGGTCCCACATCCCACTATTATGAGTAACACCATAAAAGCTCCAATTCCTCTCTCTTTTGTTCCTTTTCACTTCTGCAAAGGCAGAAGCAACACTCCTCCCATGCTCTCTTTCTCTCTACACCGTATCATCTCCACCAAATTAGCATTATCATCATTTTCTTCTTACAATCAACATGCAAAGTTAGAATCATGTGCCTTAGGTCATGAGCATCATGAAAAGGTAAGATTCAATTCAAAACCCTCTTGTTCATATATCAAATTTGTGCCCTTTCCTCTCAAATCCAATTCTAAAATTCACTTGTAATGCATGCTTTTTATCTGCAAATAATGGGTTGTGATGATTGAGCCAAGAATTGAAGGAACAAAGATGAATTGGTTTGAGTTTGATGAAACCCGTATTTGGGACAGGGCTGTATTGAAAAGGTAATTTCTCTCTCACTGTAACTCCGTTTGAGATTTCGTTTGTTTCTATAGATAGCTAACTTAAATACGGTCGTGTTGGTTCAAGCCCCGTGTAACTTAATGAAGAAATGAGGTCTGGGGATGATTTTGAAGTAGAGGACCTGATGCTGCAAATTATGCAGAAAAATGAATTGATGTTAGAAGGAGTTTGGGGTTAAAGATTTCAATCACAAGCTTTTTGTGATCAAGCATGTTTCAAGGTGGGTTCCCTAAGCTAGTCCAATTTAGTTTCCCCAAGTATTAAGATCAAAAGCACATCAAGAGTATGATAACAATATATTTAATTAAATTGTTAGTAGAGAATTATTCCCTATATATGTATGTGCTAAGTTTCTGTGTTAAATTCATGTTTGATAGTTTCTATGAACTGTTATATATATGAATTGAGAATGGATAGGCTATGAAACCTCTGTTTTGGAAATCTTGTTTTAAGAAGAAAAAACTCTTTTTTTTAAACATGGTGAATAGATTTACCCTATAGGTAAATTGATTTACCTGCACTGTAGTGCAAAAACTCTCATTTTAAGGCCTATTTGATCTATGATACATATATTGGCATTCCTCAATTATTAAACATGATTTTGGCTATATTTTGGTCGTAAGTAACAATCCTTAATAAGGACAATAGTAATGTGTTAAACTTGAATAAGTTAGAAGGATTATGCTAGTTAAATTGTTGATCATAAGTGTGGACTATGTTCACTAATTGTTAGGGTGATTTACGTACATTATTAGGAATTTGTTATGTAAGTTATCAGGACTAATGCAATTAGTCAGTTGGTCCCAAACCACCATTCAGCATAGTATTAAGCTCTGAGAGGATTTTCGTATATTACTAGAAATCCGATAAGTTAAACAAATAAATGTGAGAAGGGGAGAACATCCCGAGGGGAGAACATCCCAAGGCCGGCGTGGTGTATATTATTGCCACAATGATAAGGGGAGTACATCCCAAAGAGGAGAACATCCTAGTGGACCTTCTGAGACACTCACCTCGGAAGCTTCCTGTAAAACTAGTAAGTTAATAATTATGTAACACTTTATTCCCTTTATGATTTTATTATGCATAAAGGATTTCATTCAGGTATGATTAGCTGACAGTCAGGTTAGATAAAGTTCTAACACTCAAGTAAATGGAATCCATTGAGATATAGAAAGTGTCTCATTCCCCCACTTTTGATCGCAGATAGACAGGTTAGTCAATGCAAGGACCAGGTGGGATTTGATGATCGAGGCTGAGCTTGGATTATCGGATGGGAAGAGTTGTGTTCTTCCTTGCTTTGCATTAGTCTGAAGTAGTTTCTTTTAGGCTCTTCCGCTGTTGTATACTAGTTTGTTATTTCGATCCAGTTTTGTACCATGTGATAAACATGAATTATTCGGTAATTTAATGTACTCGGATTCAGTTATGTATATACTGATTAAATATTCTAGACAATTTAGTTGGGGTATTATAATTGGTATCAGAGCAGGTCGATTCATATCGGACCTTGCCATGAGTCATTAGAATTCAATCCCAAGTAGCACGGACCCTTTGTAGTCTGAACTGTTTACACTGAAACCATTGCGTGTTGAGCCTGATCAACTCAATATCGTGTATGGTAGGCAGGGTATTACGGTTAAGAGCCGAAATAGACCAAGGAGGTCAAGTAGTAAGAGCACAGTGCGAGTGCGAAGTCAGAAGAATATAACAACGGAGGTCCTTAGAACCGGAAGTTGAAGTTGCGATTAATGTCGTCGTAGGATTAAGATGAGCAGCACTGACGAATAGTGTGAAGTATGTGACTTAGGACTGGTAGTGAAAGGAGATGTCAGTGAATGCTCGAACTAAACGCGTACGGCGTTAGAAGCAAGTGTAAACATCAGCAGGATACCGAGGTAATGGAAACCCCGGTGTTGGAAACAAGTTAACCGGATTGACACCGAAGCAAAGGAGTTACAGGCGGACGATTGTTCGGAGAAAGTACAACGATCATGAGATGATGGAATAAGATTCGTTCGTTCTGATAGAAGATAGTGCGAGAGCCATCGCAGAAACATGCGAAGTAGCAGAAGGAATAATAAGGATTGAGGAGACTTGAACTAAGTGACAACCTTCTGAAGCTTTGAGTTAAGATCTAAGAAGTTCTAGAGACCAAGTGATTGATCAGTGGAACATAGGTGTAAGTGAAATCCTAGAGTAATACCCAAGGACTTAGTTGAGTAGCCAGATGTGTAGAGTGAGATAGACTGCAAGTGATATCCGACGATAATTAGGTATCATGTGTAGCCTTGTGAATCTGAGAAATAACCCAGAACTAGTTGAACCTTACCAAAAGTATGTCGAACCTAACGATGACTCGTAGTAATCCATGAGCTGAACCTTTTTCTAATCCATCGGCCCTTTAGTGTAGTCGGTAATTCATGCTAGTGGCGTAGAGTCAAATCATTTCTTCTGATGGAAGTCAAACAAGACTTATGTATTCCAATGGTTTTCTCAAGGCAGTTTATTCAGTGAGTCTCATAGACTATCCATGCTAACATGTGCTTAATGGAGTTTTCTCAGTAGCAATCAGGGATCATGTCAGGGTCGTTATAAGCTCAATTTCATCAGTATAACAGTTAGCTCTCCTTTTTAACCCATCGTCACCTAGGTCGATCTGTGTAAACCGTCTTGAACTCGTTCAGGGACAAGTAGCTCAATTCGATGCGAGATATGCTATGTCATCAGAATCCCATGTATTCCAAACCTCTCAGCTAGTAACTTCAATGGATTCAATTTAATCCTTTTATGAACCTATAAGTCAAACCTTTGATGGAAACCATTCTCCCTGTGTTAAGATAAGTCGGTATAGTAGACTTACAAGGAGTTAGCTTTTGACTAATAGAAGAAGGACTCTATACGGATGACTGAAGAAAGATGCAGATTTAGGAAGCAACGGTTAGATGCGATTAATGGTGGAGTAAGAGTTTGCAACAGTCATAGGAGATAGGAATTGAGTATGGGAATCGATCGGAAGACGAAGTAGATTGTCTCGAAGTGAAGCGCCAGTACTGTATGGATTGGAGGAATATCCCTAACTGGTAGATGGAGTGATGCGCTCGGTACAGTAACTGTTAAGTCGTTAAGGTGCGAGTCAACATGAATGAAGTAATAGTTAATCCCAAGTGATAATTTGAGACTAGGGACATATATTGCATGATAAACACGCAGTGTGGATGTTGAACGGAAACTTCGCAATAGAATGTAAGAGAGTAGTACATCTGTGAACTATATGGCGTGGGAACACAAAGTTGCTTATTTGTTTCAGTGAATCCTACTCCATCCGGAATCATTCAATCGGATGAACCCTGATACAAAATCAGCGAACCACAAGTGAATGTTCTTCCTAATCTGTTGGGTCATTTTCTGATCTAATGTTCTCTATCTTGTACCGAAGTCTGTCAGTTATGTTCGGCATGCAGAGTTTTCAGTATATTATGTGCCCCTCCTTTTAGTGGGAATCAGTCATTTAGACTGGTAAGATAAGAATGTTGTACTATATGCCTTGCTGAGACGTCTTTAACCTTCCTATCTAGTTATCAGCAATTCGTTTAGGTCGGATAAATTAGGATTCCTCATTTGAACCAAAAGTTGCCCTGGTAAGTGACCAATTTCTCTCTTATTCAGTTAAAGAAATTCCATTCTGTAAGTTATGATCAGCAATTCGATTCACCTTACCCGGTCGATTGACCTGAGGAAATCCAAATCACGCTCTTTTGAGGAGAACACCAGTAGTAAAGGAACTTAAGATTTCCAAACTTGCTGACATGCTGAATTCGTAATCATATTACAGTGTTTGTACTAGGATAGATTGAAATTGTAGGTGGAAGCTTTTAAAAACTAAGGATCAGTTGGCGGATGAGCTAAGGCTTATCGGTGAAAGGATTCGTATGATTTCGAGAAATATTCCACTCGTTTCATATTTCAGTCTTCTCTAGAACCTTTATACAAAGGTGTAGTATGATGGTGTATTCGGCATGTTGGGCTTGTGTCTGTAGAAGCGAGACAAGTTTAGTAGAGACCCAATTCTGAGAGTAGGAGTAGCCTCACCAGATGAAAGTAATGAGGAGTACAAAATACGAGAGTAAGAATGATTAGGAGGAAGCGTATCAGTTGAGTAATCCTTGGAGAAATGTCCAGTGTATTGGAATCGGCAGTTGACTAATGGACTAACCTCTAGCTATGTTGGTTTGGAAAACCAAGCCAGATACCGAACAAAGTAAATGATTCAGATAATGGAGTTATTAGTACTAATGACAGTTGGAGGATCGAGTAGACAAATTTGTTGATAGAAGCAAGATAGCAGTGGTGTAGTAACAACGTAGTTGGGACTAGATCAATAAGCAATCAAGAAGGACTAAATCGCCAGTCAATACGAAGTGAGACGTGTCGTAGGATATTGAGGAGATTGTTACGCACTAATAGAAGAATAGTAGTACGCGAGCGACATCAAAGTGCGCAGCAGGCGATGAATTTTATTAGTAAGGTAATGTGAAGTATGGACCGTAATGATTGCACGAAGCTAATATTGAAGTTGTTAGCTATAAGTATGTGTTGTAGAGGAAGCAAGTAAGAGATGTGATATAAAGAACGTATGAGAGTGACGAGAATGTTTCGGCGACGAGTCGATGAGTAAGACGAGAGAAGCTCTATTAGTGCTACTTCCCGAGTTTAAGGGGGGTAGTTTGGTGGATAAGGCCGAGCAATGATATGGAATAAGTAAGTCGACCAAGAAGCCAATTTGGATTTAGAAGGAAGAAATGGAACTATGATGACAAGAGTGAGTCATTGTGATGCATACCGCATGTTTAGGACAAGATATTTTCGTCAGATGAAAGAAAAAGGATTTCTTAGTAGTCATGATCAATCTAGGGTGAATCAATGATGTTGTGATATAGTCACGAAAGAATCCTGGAAGGAGTATGAATAACCATATCAAAAGGAATGACCTCACGTGCAGAGAGAATGGCGTATGTCAAAGATGAGTAAGTTGCGAATTTCGAGGACGAAATTCAGTTTAAGGGGGGTAGAATGTAACATCCCGGTCTAATATCAGACGTTAATATAAAAAGAGTTTATTAGTAGACGAAGTTGAAGAATTATCGGATAAAGGAAATTACTTGAATGAAGAAGCATGAGTAATTAGTGATAAGTACCAAAGAGAGGAACAAGAGAACTAGTAAGCAAGAGGTGGCAAGTTTCTATTTGAGCAAGTGTGTGATGGGTCCCACATCCCACTATTATGAGTAACACCATAAAAGCTCCAATTCCTCTCTCTTTTGTTCCTTTTCACTTCTGCAAAGGCAGAAGCAACACTCCTCCAATGCTCTCTTTCTCTCTACACCGTATCATCTCCACCAAATTAGCATTATCATCATTTTCTTCTTACAATCAACATGCAATTCTAAAATTCACTTGTAATGCATGCTTTTTATCTGCAAATAATGGGTTGTGATGATTGAGCCAAGAATTGAAGGAACAAAGATGAATTGGTTTGAGTTTGATGAAACCCGTATTTGGGACAGGGCTGTATTGAAAAGGTAATTTCTCTCTCACTGTAACTCCGTTTGAGATTCCGTTTGTTTCTATAGATAGCTAACTTAAATACGGTCGTGTTGGTTCAAGCCCCGTGTAATTTAATGAAGAAATGAGGTCTGGGGATGATTTTGAAGTTGAGGACCTGATGCTGCAAATTATGCAGAAAAATGAATTGATGTTAGAAGGAGTTTGGGGTTAAAGATTTCAATCACAAGCTTTTTGTGATCAAGCATGTTTCAAGGTGGGTTCCCTAAGCTAGTCCAATTTAGTTTCCCCAAGTATTAAGATCAAAAGCACATCAAGAGTATGATAACAATATATTTAATTAAATTGTTAGTAGAGAATTATTCCCTATATATGTATGTGCTAAGTTTCTGTGTTAAATTCATGTTTGGTAGTTTCTATGAACTGTTATATATATGAATTGGGAATGGATAGGCTATGAAACCTCTGTTTTGGAAATCTTGTTTTAAGAAGAAAAAACTCTTTTTTTTAAACATGGTGAATAGATTTACCTGCACTGTAGTGCAAAAACTCTCATTTTAAGGCCTATTTGATCTATGATACATATATTGGCATTCCTCAATTATTAAACATGATTTTGGCTATATTTTGGTCGTAAGTAACAAACCTTAATAAGGACAATAGTAATGTGTTAAACTTGAATAAGTTAGAGGGATTATGCTAGTTAAATTGTTGATCATAAGTGTGGACTATGTTCACTAATTGTTAGGGTGATTTACGTACATTATTAGGAATTTGTTATGTAAGTTATCAAGACTAATGCAATTAGTCAGTTGGTCCCAAACCACCATTCAACATAGTATTAAGCTCTGAGAGGATTTTCGTATATTACTAGAAATCCGATAAGTTAAACAAATAAATGTGAGAAGGGGAGAACATCCCGAGGGGAGAACATCCCAAGGCTGACGTGGTGTATATTATTGCCACAATGATAAGGGGAGTACATCCCAAAGAGGAGAACATCCTAGTGGACCTTCTGAGACACTCACCTCGGAAGCTTCCTGTAAAACTAATAAGTTAATAATTATGTAACACTTTATTCCCTTTATGATTTTATTATGCATAATGGATTTCATTCAGGTATGATTAGATGACAGTCAGGTTAGATAAAGTTCTAACACTCAAGTAAATGGAATCCACTGAGATATAGAAAGTGTCTCATTCCCCCACTTTTGATCGCAGATAGACAGGTTAGTCAATGCAAGGACCAGGTGGGATTTGATGATCGAGGCTGAGCTTGGATTATCGGATGGGAAGAGTTGTGTTCTTCCTTGCTTTGCATTAGTCTGAAGTAGTTTCTTTTAGGCTTTTCCGCTGTTGTATACTAGTTTGTTATTTCGATCCAGTTTTGTACCATGTGATAAACATGAATTATTCGGTAATTTAATGTACTCGGATTCAGTTATGTATATACTGACTAAATATTCTAGACAATTTAGTTGGGGTGTTATATCAGCCATCCTCATCCACCATATGTGTTGCTTCAGAGTCTCCAGAACTTCTTCATCGTCGTCTTGGTCATCCGAGTTTGGATAATTTCAAGCGCATGGTTCCTCAGTTGTCACAGTTAAAGTCTTTGGATTGTGAGTCATGTCAACTAGGCAAACATGTTAGAGTGTCTTTTCCTAGTAGTAATAATAGTCGAGATGTATCTCCTTTTGATATTATTCATTCTGATGTTTGGGGTCCTAGTCGTGTTCTGACTGTTTTAGGTTATAAGTATTATGTTACCTTCATTGATGACTTTTCAAGGTGTACTTGGTTATTTTTATCAAAAGATCGTTCTGAGTTATTTGGTGCTTTTCAAATGTTTTATTCTGAGATAAATAATCAATTTGGAAAAACAATTCGTGTTTTGCGCAGTGATAACGCAAAAGAATATTTTTCTGCGCCCTTTAAATCATTTTTTACTTCTCATGGTATCATACACCAATCTAGTTGCCCTCATACACCGCAACAAAATGGTGTGGCTGAACGTAAGCATCGTCATATTGTCGATACCGCCCGAACACTTTTGATAAATGCTAAGGCACCTTTAAAATTTTGGGGTGACGCAGTTCTCACGGCATGTTATTTCATTAATCGTATGCCATCATCTGTTTTGGGTAATAAAATTCCTCAGTCCCTTTTGTTTCCACAAGACCCCCTTTATGTGGTTCCACCTCGTGTGTTTGGCTCCACCTGTTTTGTACATGACCTTACTCTTGGACGTGACAAGTTGTCTGCTCGGGCGGTCAAATGTGTCTTTCTTGGGTATTCTCGAGTTCAAAAGGGATATCGGTGTTATTGTCCTAGTACACATCGTTTCTATGTGTCTGCAGACATCACATTCTTTGAGGATACCATGTTCTTTGTGTCACCAACTAATTCAGAATTTTTACAACCCCCAGTATTACCCATTCCTGTTCTTGATGTTCCTCAAGTTTCAGAACAAGAGTCCTCCTCCCATGTTAATCGTATGTATGGTATTACTTATGAGCGTCATCCTCACAAAGCTCCTAATGTTTCTCTTCCACCTGATCCTCAAGACTCAGCTCCTGCACCAATCTCTTCTCCTGCAACGGTCCCACCTGACACTTCCGCTGACCAACCCATTATTCGCAAAGGTAATCGGTCCACTCGTAATCCATATCCTGTTTATAATTTTGTGAGTTACCACAGGTTATCTTCTTGTCATTCTGCATTATCTTTTATTACCATTCCTAAGAATGTTCAAGAAGCACTATCTCATCCAGGGTGGAGACAGGCAATGATTGATGAAATGACAGCATTGGAATCCAATAATACTTGGACTCTTGTTCCTCATCCTACTGGAAAATCTACAGTGGGCTGTCGATGGGTCTTTACCGTTAAAGTTGGGCCTGATGGACAAGTGGATCGATTGAAGGCCTGATTGGTAGCAAAAGGATATACTCAGATTTATGGCTTGGATTATGGTGATACTTTTTCTCCAGTTGCTAAAATGGCATCAGTCCGTTTGTTCTTGTCTATGGCTGCCATACGTCATTGGCCTTTATACCAACTTGATATTAAGAATGCCCTTTCTGCATTGTGACTTAGAAGAGGAGATTTATATGGAGCAACCACCTGGCTTTGTTGCTCAGGAGGAGTCAGGTCTTGTCTGCAGGTTACAGAAGTCATTGTATGGATTAAAACAATCACCCCGAGCATGGTTTGGAAAGTTTAGCAAAGTTATTAAGCAATTTGGTATGGTTCGATGCGAAGCAGACCACTCAGTTTTCTTTAAATGCTCACCTATGAATGAGATGATTTACCTTGTGGTGTATGTAGATGATATTGTTATTACAGGTGATGATGAAGAGGGCATTAATCAACTAAAGCAACACTTATTTACACATTTTCAGACCAAAGATCTTGGTCGTTTGCGATACTTTCTTGGAATTGAAGTTGCTCAATCAAAATCAGGTATTGCCATCTCTTAGAGGAAATATGCTCTCGACATTTTAGAGGAAACAGGGATGCTTGATTGCAAGCCTGTGGATACACTTATGGATCCAAATGTGAAGCTTATACCTAATCAGGGGGAGCCCTATCCAGACCCCGGACGATATAGAAGACTGGTTGGAAAGTTAAACTATCTCACTATGACCAGACCAGACCTTGCCTTTCCAGTCTGTGTCATTAGTCAGTTTCTCAATTCACCATGTGATAGTCATTGGAATGCAGTTGTTCGGATCCTATGATACCCCAATCAGCTTTGCACCTCTCATCAAATCCAATTTTTCATGAGAGGACTAAACACATAGATGTTGACTGTCATTTCATTAGAGAAAAGATTATCTCATGCATCATCAAGACTTCATTTATCATATCTAATGATCAACTTGCAGACATGCTAACTAAGTCCCTACGGGGTCCTAGGATAGCTTACATATGTAACAAGCTGGATGCATCTGACATATATGCTCCAGCTTGAGGGGGAGTGTTGATTGTATATATCTTTGTATTTATTATCTGATAATTATGGGATTATATTTACTTAGCCTCTTGTATATATAGACTTGTAATTCCCTTATGAATACAATGAGAAATATTCAGATTTAAGTGATCCTATAACCAGTTGTCGAACCAGTTGTCTAAGACATCTGGACCGTTAGACACATTATCTTAGACATTGTGTACGACATCTGTCCTGTCAGAAAACAGGATTAATATATAACTTTCAAGTGAGAGGAGTTTTTTTTTGTAATACAAGTGAGAGGAGTTTTAAAATAAGAGGATGAGACAGATAATTAATATCCATTGGATGATAATACACAACTAAGATTTTATTACTCCCTTCTATTCCTTTTGCAGTGAACCGTCTTCTCACACCTCCCGCTCTTATTCCATCTCTGTATTATTTTATGGAAACGGTTAACACTTAACAGTATCAAGGATTTACTCTGAGAAAAATATTATTTCTAACTTATCAATCTCATCGAAATAAAGAGAAAAAAAAAAAAAAAAAAAAAAAAAGGAAATCAGCCTCTCTGGATCTAATTAACCCCTTTTGAATTCTTCCCTATTAAATACTGTTAATTTTAATGAGTTCCAATAACATATCAAATGATTTTCAATTTTTTTATGGATGATCTAATATAATATAAACTTTGAATCCAACGGTGAATTTTATAAAATTCGTATTTGTTATGACATTAGTCCACCATGGACCACTTAAGAAACTTGTCCATATTAGAATTTCCCTCAATTAAATGGACAACAACCAAATATGTGAATATGTCAAAACTAATTTTACACTTTTAGAATCCATTATGCTGCCTTTATGGTGGGGCAAACAATTTTCAAAATTGCTTCAAGTAAAATGGTTAAATATGAGAAAATATGGTATGACGGTCAACATGTCTTTTATACCATTCGTGTTTAACACTTTTGACCTTCTGATATCAGAGGCCGTGAGTCTTTTGCAAAGTGTTCAAAAGGTTATTCATATCATAACAAGGTTGTCTCTTTTAAGGATATAAATGTTGCGTCTTTTAAGGGCCTGTTTGGCCTAGCTTATTTTTGAGCTTATACAAACAACTTATACAATTTTTATGTATCATTATAAGTTTTTCAAGGTAATTTATGATAAAATAACTTATAAAAATTCATTTTTCACTAGTTTAAACTTGTAAAATAGCATAAAACCTAATTTATATTGCATAAACTGTTTGCATAAGCTCAAAAATAAGCTAGGCCAAACGGACCCTAAGACTATGAATATTGTTTTTAAAAGAATTGATTTTACTGTTAAAAAGAGTTAGTGGCTCAACTTATTTTCCATTTGTCATTCGTTTATGTGTAATTATCATATATTTATTAATAAAAATTGTTAATTATCGTATAAAAATTTATTAATTATCCTATATATTTATATTTATGTCTGTTCAAATACTTTTATTTAGGTTTAAAAATGCATTTAAATTTGAGTCGTCGTGCATTGTTTGCAGCTAAAATGCCTGCTTTCAATCCACCCATCACCCAATAGAAACTCAACAACATACAAAGCTACTCTACTGATAGCTATGACCATAGCTCGGTTTTGTGTTGTTTTTATTTTTATTTTATTTCTTGCAATTAGCCATGGAAAATAGCAATTAACAATTATTTAATTAGCCACAATTGTTGGCCAGTCATACCATATCTGTTGTAAGGATGTTCTCTCTAACATGTCTTCATGAATTTATAATATCTCCTATATTTCCAGCTCAGACAGGTTATTTTAAAATAGTTTAAACTATTTTAAAAAGGGCATAAATTAGGTTTTATACTATTTTATAAGTTTAAACTAGTGAAAAATGAATTTTTAAAGGCTATTTTATCATAAATTACCTTGAAAAACTTATAATGATACATAAAAATTGTATAAGTTGTTTGCATAAGCTCAAAAATAAGTTAGGTCAAACGGATTCTAAGACTATGAATATTGTTTTTAAAAGAATTGATTTTACTATTAAAAAGAGTTGGTGGCTCAACTTATTTTCCATTTGTCATTCGTTTATGTGTAATTATCATATATTTATTAATAAAAATTGTTAATTATCGTATAAAAATTTATTAATTATCCTATATATTTATACTTATGTGTGTTCAAATACTTTTATTTAAGTTTAAAACTGCATTTAAATTTGAGTCGTCGTGCATTGTTTGCAGCTAAAATGCCTGCTTTCAATCCACCCATCACCCAATAGAGACTCAACAACATACAAAGCTACTCTACTGATAGCTATGACCATAGCTCGGTTTTGTGTTGTTTTTATTTTTATTTTATTTCTTGCAATTAGCCATGGAAAATAGCAATTAACAATTATTTAATTAGCCACAATTGTTGGCCAGTCATACCATATCTGTTGTAAGGATGTTCTCTCTAACATGTCTTCATGAATTTATAATATCTCCTATATTTCCAGCTCAGACAGGTTATTTTAAAATAGTTTAAACTATTTAAAAAAGGATATAAATTAGGTTTTATGCTATTTTATAAGTTTAAACTAGTAAAAAATGAATTTTTAAAGACTATTTTATCATAAATTACCTTGAAAAACTTATAATGATACATAAAAATTGTATAAGTTGTTTGCATAAGCTCAAAAATAAGCTAGGTCAAACGGACTCTAAGACTATGAATATTGTTTTTAAAAGAATTGATTTTACTATTAAAAAGAGTTAGTGGCTCAACTTATTTTCCATTTGTCATTCGTTTATGTGTAATTATCATATATTTATTAATAAAAATTGTTAATTATCGTATAAAAATTTATTAATTATCCTATATATTTATACTTATGTGTGTTCAAATACTTTTATTTAGATTTAAAACTGCATTTAAATTTGAGTCGTCGTGCATTGTTTGCAGCTAAAATGCCTGCTTTCAATCCACCCATCACCCGATAGAAACTCAACAACATACAAAGCTACTCTACTGGTAGCTATGACCATAGATCGGTTGTTTTGTCTTGCTACTTGTACGAAGTAGTATATACTAGTTTTGTGTTGTTTTTATTTTTATTTTATTTCTTGCAAAGCCACAATTGTTGGCCAGTCATACCATATCTGTTGTAAAGGATATTCTCTTCATTATATTCATACCATATGCACCCACTTTTCTACAGTAGGCTCTGATACCACACTATCCGGGAGCCTCCCATATTATGAAATTAATAGTCTTAATTGAATTATCAAGCGAGATAACAATCAACCAATCATAGGTATATAAAAATCTCAAGCACAGACTATCAATTAAAACTATCATCTCATAATAGAGAGGACCGTAGCATGGATCAATAGTCAGATGTCTTCTGATACACAAGATCCTCATTTTAGAAGCGAGTGTAGAGCATACTAGCATCTCTATGGGAGAACTTATGATATGAATATAATAACTAAAGCTTTCAGAAAGAAAAGAGAAATTTAGAAGAACATATTTTTCATAGAACACACTATGAGTTTATTTTGATTCAACTTGTGAAATATGTTACAATCCTCCTCCTTTTATAGCCAAAGAGGTATATTAAAGACAAATCAACCACTATTTCCACTTATGCCACTAAGGACATTATGGAAGACATACTTATGACACTTTTGACCAAAATGTCACATTATTTTTACACCTCACACTAAATACAAACATATACATATTACTATTAGGCAAGTCACGTTTTTGCCTCATATGCCACCTTAGTAATGGCTTATTGGACTTTTATATATTATTTTAGTATTTCAAGATAGGCTCGTGACTTGGCGACAGGTTCTGGTCTGACAGATATTCCTCTGGAAAATATTCTTCTGAGCAGTATCTTTCAAACTGTTGTGAATACCAGATGTCTTCTAGATCTTCTCCATTAGAATTCTTTGATGACTCAACCTTCATTGGTCTTTCTTCAAAATTCATTTTTGTGAATTGTTGTGCAATATCCATCATAAAATCTTGTCTTGGTCGAGTAGCTTGACTAGAACTTTCTCCAATCACTTGTGGATCAACTGGTTGCCATTGAGGTGGAAGATTCCCATGGCTTATACATGTAGTATTAGTTTGGGTTTTCTCTGTGTCATGAAAATTAATAAGACTGACATAATCCATTAGTTCCTTGGTAACCTTGATCTTTGGAGGATAATCATCAATAGTTTCCCATAAATCAGCATAGCTGCCACAAATGAGGAATTTAGTTCTGGGATCTGTCTGATATGGCCTGTGTAACATGAAAACTGTCTTAAGTTTGCTAATGGCTCCTGGTGTCATTCTTCTTTCCCTTACCTCATTTAGGACCGTACTCAGTTGATTCCTCCACCATTCTAGAGGAGAATACCATTCAAGTACAGTCCAAATTAAAGACTTGTGATTTTTTGCATCCATAAGATGCTGATCCATTGCTTCAGTTGGAATTAAGACGGGCATTACATACAAACAAGTGGCACACCAAATATACCATAAATGATCTTCAGTAAATTTAGACTTTGGATTTATCAAAAATGGTAAATAAAAGGGTGTATCTGGGAGGAAAGGGGAACGATCTGGAATTTTTTTTATGATTTTTGCCATATAATAAAAAAGGTTGTTTCTGGCATACTCTTTGAGTTGGGAAGGCGAGCATGAAGAATTTATTCCTGGAGGCAGGGTCTTAGAAATAGAAGCATGGACTGATAATGGTTTGACCATGAAAATTAGAGGAAAGGTATGGGTATTGGTAATGATTTGGACAGGCTTTCTTGGTCTGGAAAGAAAATCAGGGATTAAGTTTTGATTTCCTTTGATATGTTTTACAGTAAAATCATACCTAGAAAACCATTCTTTGAGTCGGAGGGTTTGAGGGTCTGGTGGCATTTTATTTTTGAATTCAAGGATTCTTGGGAAAGATGAATTATCCATTTGGACTTCAAAATGATAACCCCTCAGGTGAAAATCAAATTTTTGAATTCCCAATTTGACGGCTAGTGCTTCTTTATAAGTGGTGTGATAATGCTTCTCAGCTTCTTTGAATTGTCCACTGGCATGACCACAATAATGTTTTACACCATTAATTTCTTCTATCAGAACTGCTCCCCAATAATGATCATTAGCATCAGTCTGTAGAATTCTTTTCCCATCTCCTGGAATTTTTAAGGCGGGTGGAGTTTGTGCGATCTTTTTCAAGGCCTTTACTGCTTCTGTTTGTTTTGTCCCCCGTGATGGAGGATTTTTCCTGAGTAACTGTGACAATGGGCTGGTGTATTTAGCAAGCTTTGGTATGAAATCCCTGATATAATTGATAATACCAAGAAATTGTTGAATTTGTTTAACTGTGAGATTTTCATCAGGAAAATTTAATAACTCTTGAGCAATATGAGGTTGGGGTTGGTATTTTCCTTGTGAGAAATGCATTCCTAAAAAGTCAATTTCTGTTTGGGCTATCTGGCTTTTCTTTTCTGAAAGCATCATTCCATACTTCTGGGCTATACGGAAGAATTGGTCCAGTAGCTGTTTATGGGCCTTTTCATCTTTTGAGAATAATAGCACATCATCTATGTAGATGAGAATACTATCAAGAATAGGTTCAAAAATTCTGGTCATGGCCTTTTGGAATAGTGATGGAGCTACCTTAAGCCCAAACGGTAAGACTGTCCACTGGTATTGCACGTGGGGAATGCAAAACGCTGTTTTGTAACGGTCTTTGGGATCAATTCCCAACTGCCAAAATCCTGACTTCATATCAAACTTTGAATAAATCTGGGCATCTTTGATGAAAATGCACAATGAAGAGGCCTTTGGAATAGGAAATTTATCATCTTTGAGAAAATGATTTAGAGGTTTATAATCAATTATTAACCTCTTTTTCCCTCTTATCTTTTCAGACCTTTTCTCTACATAAAAAGCTTGGCAAGCCCACTCAGATTTAGTGGGTTCTATGAGTCCTTGTTGGAGCAACTGATTGCACTCTTCTCGGGCTAACGCAAAATCAGACGGACTCATTCCTGGATGAGTAGCTTTTGTTGGGTTTATATCTTCATTGAGTTTGAAAGGAAGTTGGACAAAAAAGTCCTCATTTTTCCACAGGGGTTTTGGATGGAGAAATTTCTCGTGACTGTCTGCACAAAGTTTTAACAGGTTGGCCTTAATCTCTTCATATCCTGTAGGAACTTCTGAGAGAGAATAAAGTTTTAGTACTTCAGAATACGGTTTAAATTCTCTTTTGAAATTTATTCCCGTGGAAAGAATCTGAAGCCTATTTGCAGCTGAATATACATCCATCCCTACAACAATATCCTTATTCGGAAGATTACTGCCAATGACTTTTGTCCAGACTATGCATTCAGGGAAGAATCTGATTCCTATTTTATCTCTTGTCATCAAATCTGTCCTGAACACCTTTCCATCGGCTGCCACAAAATATGTAGCATGTTTCACCCATGCATCTGAAGGGAGTATGGTTGGGTTCATCATTGTAACCTGAGCACCAGTATCCATGTAAGCTATGACTTTCTTAGGATGAGAAAATTTTGACGCAAGGACATGAGCTTCAACACAAGGAAGAGGAGGAGTAGGTAGGGTACTTCCTATTTCTTTGAAAGAGTAAATAGGGAAGTATTCATCATCTTCTGTTTCACCAGGAGATCCTTCATTGGACGAGGAGTCTTGAAGGGCAAAGACTGTTTCTTCATCGGCAGCACTTTGTTCAGAATACAAAGATTCCAGGTCCCCTTCTAGAGGTTGGAGAGAGTTGATCAACTTTGAGGCTTTGCTGGTTTTATTTGGGCAGCTTTTGGAAAAATGTCATTTTTCTCCACAAACAAAACATCTCTGACTTCTCCCTTTTCCTCTAAATGTTTTCTTTTTGAAAAATTTTAAGGCTTTCTTTCTTCTCCTTTTACTAAGGTTTCTGAACGGCTTGGTATACTTTTGGCGGTGATTTCTCTTTTTTGTTGAACAAGAACATCGGTTACCTTTGCACTTGATCTCCAGGTAAGGCTTTCGGCATGCCTTGGTGAACTTGGATTTTTGTTCCACTATTTCTGAGAAATGTTGATGTAGTCTGCACAACTTTTCAAGTGCTTCTAAGGTCATCTGATGAATTTGGCCAAGACTCATGGATTTGATATCTTTCTGTGCTGTGGCTATCATCTTATGGATCTCTGGCTGAAGTTCTTGTGGTAATGATGAGACATAAGTATTTTTGAGACTAGGGTCATTAAACCCATTGAGAACATAGTATCTCTGGGACATTCTTTGGTAATGTTTCTCAAGGTCTCTAATCTTAAGAGAACAACATTTCATCTCAAAAAATTCTTGTCTGCTTTTTCTGTCAAAAATCTCCATATCACCAATGAATTCGCTGTGAAGAACGCCAAGAACGGCAGCAGCATTCTCTAGTCTGTGTAATTCATCTTGTTTGAATGTACCAAGATTATGATACCATTCCTTTAAAGTGCCTGTCATTCTGCAGCAAAATTCTTCAATGATTTTGTAAGAATCTGCGCCTGTCTTCATTAGCTGGGTATCAAGCCATGCACCAAACTCGAGAAGTCTCTTCCTCCAGAGATTGGGTGGTATTACTGGTATATCATCAAGTGTGAACCAAGGGCCACTACTTACTTTAGCTCTTTCTGCTACTTGAGTCTCTTCAAGTGATTCTTCATAAAAGGATCCTTCCTCTTTTACATTCACCATGAAAGATCTAGAGATATTCACGTAATTATTTTCAGATTCTCTTTCTGATGAGGAGAATTCCGAAGTATCACTGGTGGATGTATTATGAAAAGAATAATCTTCTTTGGATGAAGAATTTTCACTGCTTCTTGTAGAGGATTCCGAGGAGCCACTTTCTTGGGAGAACTTCCAGTTTTCTGTTATCGCCATGGCTTGGAAACTTTTGTCTGGGATTTCCTCCTTTTGAAATTTTGGAGGAGGTGTTTCAACAACATCTTGGGAATCAGAGGATGATACACTTAAACAGGCAGTTTTCTCTTTTGACTTATAAGATGAAGTGGTAGTCTTGGCAGATTTTGGTCTATAGGCTATGGGTATGTATTTTACATAATCAGGTGGTGATGAGGCATATGATGGGTAGAAAGGCGATGGTCTTTTTGGTTGTGTAAAATAAGTAGGAAAAGCAAGAGGATTGAAGAGGGAATCTTCAATTGGTTTAGGTTTGGTATCTTTGGAAGCTTTCAAGAAATCATCAATTTCTTTTACTTGGCCTTGTATTCTCCTGATTTGTCTTTCCTTTTGGTCAAAATCTTTGCCAAAAGTTCTTTCTTCTAACATCTTCCTTAGATCATGATCTAGCTGAGCAACTTGGGCTTTAAGGCTTCGATAGTGTTTTTGCATTTTTTGGGACAAAATTTTGAGATTTTCATCTGTTTCGTCCATCTTCTCAGTAATTTTATCCATCCTTTTGTCAAGATTCTGGAGGATGTCATTTTGAGCCACCAAATTTTCTGACTGCCAATTTAAAACTTCTTCAGCTTGGGTTAAAGGTTTAAGTTTCCCATCAGGTTGTACTTCATTTGGTTGTATGAATGGTTTGGATGATCGGTTTGTGATGGGGTCAATTTTTCTTTCTAAAGCTGGGAATTGACGGTCGTATTCTGGGGTTGAGGCTGAGAACATGAAGCAAGGGATAGGTTCAGTATTTTTTGGAAAATTTATTGGCTTATAATGGTCTCTGGGAGACCATGTAACAACATCAGGATCATTAGGTGGCAAAAGGTTTTCTTTTATGAGGATCTTAAGAGCTTCTTCATAAAAGGGAAGAGGAGGAGCTTTCTTATGAATTCCTACCCATGGACCATTGTCAGGATCAGACCTCCTTTGAGGTGGAGGAGACGGTTTACATGCTCCCTTCTTCTTTCTTTTAGGGAGAATGATATCTCTATCGATATCATGATCATGCATCCAACAATCACATCCAGGGTCACACATCTTGGGATCCACGTCCCAGATAAAATGACCACCTATCTTGTCAGTATAGATGGGTTCTCCTTTTGCTGTGACAGCATGAATTGGACACCAATCTTCTTGGAGGATCGGTTGGATCATCATGGTTTAGAAGATAGGAGTTGAGCTTGATCCTTCATCCGGATTTTTTAAAATAGTTCTGATTGCTCCATCGACAGATCTTCGCCCTTCGTCTGGTTTTTTGAAAATTATTTTCACTGATCTATCAACAGATCTCCTGAAGGAAGCTTCTTGTGATTGTATTGGTCTTCTATCCTGATGAATTTTTTCATAGTTCGTGATCCATTCTAGAGGAATTAGTTGAGTTAATTCCTCCCTTGAGATTCTTCTTGGAATTTGGACAATGGAGGATATGTCTTCTTCTTTGTTGGTAACAACTAACAAAGAGTCAGAAGAACACCCAGAAAGAGGCAAATCTATCGAGTGATTTTGGAGGCGATAGATTATCTGGTGATGCAAAGTGGCAGATAGGGCTTCTGGGACTTGGTCAGATCCAGTGATTTGTATTTGGACTTTTAATCTTGTGGATAAAGTGCTATCATTGAGGCTTACGTTGTAATTTGGAAAGATGGTAAGCACGATACTGCCAGCATGGAGTGAGGTTAATACAGTCCCAATCACAGCGTTTTCATAATGAAGATAGCTTGAATCTAGAAGTGCTATCTTGCAGAAAACAGACATATTTTTCCTTCCATGAAGAGAAAGGATTAGTCTTACAGCTCCAAAGTGTAAGGCCGTATATCCTTCCGATTTCCATTGATTTATGATACTCTGAGGAATCTCTAAATCAACATATTGTTCTTGATTTGTTGCTTTAAGGCTGCACTGGTCGAGTCGAGACGACTGGACATACTCCTTCATGTGAGGTCGGTTGGTCGAGATCAGATTCCTTATTGATCGGGTAAATGATCTTTGTCTTTTGAAGATGTTTTAAGGGCTTAAAAGGGGAGGTATGGTTTCAGCAATCTGGACATCATCTAGAACATAGGAGTACTCTACAAGGTTTTCGATTTTATGGGTGTCGGTCTTTTTACAAGATCTGGGAAGAGATAAAGAGGAAGTTAGAGTTATGGGTTGATTATGTGGTTCTGATGTTTCCATGATTATGTGGTTTTCTTTCTTACTTACTCTCTTCATTATATTCATACTATATGCACCCCCTCTTCTACAGTAGGCTCTGATGAGGCCTCAGCCCCCCCTGTCTCTGCACCTTTTAGGGTGGAGTAAGTTTTAGATGGCAACAAGTATTTGGTAATTACTATATTTGTCACGTACATATGTTTCATAAAAAGTAAACAGAAAAAATAATTGAATAATCTGTGTATTTTTTAAATAATTACATAATAAATATAAAATAAAGATTACTTTTTAGATTCATTTAGAATCTAAAGTATCTAAACTATATTATAGATTAGATTCTCAATGAATCTAAAATGTAAACATTCTCTTATATTTAGAATCCGAGGAATTATTTTTATGTAAATGAGACCAAAAGATATATATAAATGTTTGTGACCATAAAACTATATTTAATTCAAAGTGTTAAAAACGTTGCAAAAATAGATTAAAAATTATGACTGAGACCAATATACTAACAAAGAAATAAATAAAACATGTTGCTGCTACGGGTAACATATAATTCAGTTGATGGATATATTGTATTATATATGTAGTGGTCAGAATTCTAACTCAAATTTTTTTCACTAATTTATTTTAAAAGGTAAAGTTCTAATGAATAAACTATTTGACCAAAAAAATTTACTGGTAGCAAAGAGAGATAACAATCACATTTTGTTTGTTTTACACAAATTTAAAAAAAAAAAAACTGCAAATGAAAAAAATATAATATTAATTTTACTAAATTATCTTTATTGAGCATCATTTTTTTAATTGCAAATATATTATATAAAAATGAAAAAAGTACAAGAGATATAAAAATGAAAAAAGTACAAGAGATTCAGAAAAATAAAGCGGTACCAGAAGTACAATGCTCCACCATAACCCAACAATATCTACGATAAGACAGAAAAACAAACAAATAAATTATAAGGAGACAAGGATGCACACCAGCAACAAACTATAGCCCCTCAAAAGAATCACGAGAAGAAGAATAATACCTTCCCAAGATCAGAGATGCAAGATTGGACATTGATGTATTTACTATTATCATAAAATAAAGTGGAATATAATGAAATGAGACCAATTCGCATAATATATTAATTAAAAGATACAACGAATTAAAAAATTTAATTAATATAACATTGAAATGAGAGGTACAAAGTACCGCAAACCCCAATCAAAAAAATATATAGGAAACACCTAATGAGACTCTAAAGAAAACAAGCACCAACAAGAACGGAAAAAATGAATATTACCAAATCTAAAATTCAACGAAATACAAACTCTAATAGCTCTAAGACCGCGTTAGCACGCGAGTGTTTAAGTTTGTATGCATATCACTCTATATTTTAAATATCCAACTGAACCTTATAAAAAATATAGGAGATATAAAAGGTAAAAATAAAAACAACGAAACCACACATGATTGAATGATAATTGATAACTAGATAGTGCCTAGTTAGTGTCTCCTAGGGTTGGGTAGGGGTTTTTTCTAGTGGGTTTAGTGAATCAATATTGGTGTATGGGTGGTTTGGGGCGTTTGATTTGGTGATGGTAATTGTGTTATATCACGTCACCTTTTGTTGTATGTTTCCACGATAATTCCTTTCACTTCTTGTGGAGGAGTTGTTTTTTAATAAAATTTAGCCGATTCGAAAAAAAACTAGATAAGAGGAAACACCATGCTACTTCAAATTGTCCCGAATTATGATGTGTTTTAAAGAAAAACAACAAACCATCTTTTCTACTTGAATGAAATAGATTTGACTAGTCAACAAAGACCACATCTTGGGAGTTAAGTTTTGTAATACATGCACTCGACTAGACGTGATAGAGAATGTTGTAACCCAAATGGTTGCCTCTTTGAAGCTATAGGTCCTCAGTCATCTCATCCCCATAAGCATAATTATGATTCACATTCATGCTGTCTGGGGGCCAACTTCTTTAAGCTCTAATTTGGCCCTAACAAACACTGGATTGTATGTATCATTCCCTAATCACAAAGCTATATAACTCATCTCATTATGTTCAAAACAAAATATAACACATCTTCTTCTTTTCATATATTTTAAAAGTTACTAGTATTTAACATGCCCATACAACTTTTTTAAGTACATATAATTTTTTTCATTGTCAGTTAATTATGTTTTGTTTATGTGTGAAAAGAAAATAAAGTAGAATAACAAATAAAATGAAATTTGAGAAATGAGGAAATAAATATAAAATAGATAATTTTTTTTCTATTATTTAAACATATAAAAAAGAAAATAATGTTTTACATAAAAAATTTGATATTTTATTTCTTATATCTAATAAAATAAAGCAAATCACACGGCTTACAACTACAACTAATTAAAAATAATGAAAATGTTCTTGTATCATCATAATAGCTCTAGGTCCAATTAGAGATCGTTTGGGTCATATGAGGCGCGATTCAATATGTAAACCAGCCTACTATGCTATGCTTGGCCTTGCCCTGATAAGCACTACTAGTAGTGCTTAACCGAACCGGTTAAATGAACCGTTTGGTTCAGTTTATATTTCTAATAACGATTTCTTTCTTATGCAGTTTTAGTTTTAAACCAAACCATGCTCATCTCTAAGCACCAGACAAGTATGATGTGGAGCTGACGAATAGCTGAGAAGGCAGAACATCCAACAGGAGGAAAACGGGCAACCGCCCTTATGTGTACCGTAATAAATACTTTGAATTTGATCTACGACGGTTCACATATTTATATTTTTGCTCAACAATTGGAAAATAAATTTTCACTCTAGCGAAACTCACTCAGATAAGCATGAGTCGCGCTAAATATCGGTTCAATGAGTATATAGCCATTTAAAAAACATGGCCTAAAAAAGAGGAGAAGGAGGGGGAGGAGGAATGGTGGGGAGTGGATCCCTCCAGTACTACTTACACTTTTTCCTCAACAACGTCACAAATATTTTGGGTAAAAATAGATGGAGACTAACTATATTACACATACGTATTCTTTTCATATAAAAATCACACAAAAAATTTCTAATATTAGTGCACGGTACCTGCTAGCCTGATATCACTAAATAATTTAAGCAAGAATAGTTCTTAATTACTTAAGAGAAAAGTTGTCCTTAAAATTCTTTTTTCTTCACTTAAGAGAAGAAAACTCATAGCACATCAAATAATAATTACGAGAAAAGAAGACATATATAATTAATATAAATTAATTTTTACACTAACATTTAATAAAAATAAGAGCACTTTATAGTTTTTTTTTGTCAAATAGCATAATAATTATACTCACACATCTTATGAGAAATGATAAATTTCGAATTCAAATATAAATCTAAGCATATCAACATGTTTTTACCATTTTGGTTTGTTAAAAAAAAAAAAAAAAAAAAAAAAAACATGTTTTTACCATTATAATTATACAACAGAATACTATTATTTGATTGTTCATACTTTTGAATGATGGTACTAGTTTATCTTGTTTAATTTTTTCATGGTAAAAATTAAACATGAGAGAGTTTCATTCCATCAAATGGATTACAATTAGACAAAAACTCCAAAGAGACTTTAAGCTGTCCATTTGGCATAATTGTTGTCCTTGTCGGAATAATGTCTTGTAAAAGTTTATTAAGAAAAACATAATATTTTGCATTATCACTGTTTCTTTTGTCGGTTTCACTTTTGTATCATTATTTTTAATTTTATTTTATTCCCGTGTATATATCTAAATATCTTAAACATGAGTAGTATATGTTATGCTCCAACACTTGTATTGGATGTATTCATTTTGATTGTTTTCTTTTCCAACAATTATATGTCAGCTGAAATTTCATCTTGAATTGGCGTTATTAACATATTTTGGGGGGAAATGGATCGAGGTACTAGGCCATATATCTGCAAAATAACTTAATTGGAATCAAATCTGAACACTTATAATTAAATGAAAATGAGTTCAAATATTTGTGTCTAGATGTTGATTGATTCATTAAGTTAAGAATCATAATCATATTATATGGATTCAACTTTCAACAATTAGTTCTCGTAAACTTCGTTAGTTGGTAAGAACATCATATTTTAAATGTAGAAATTGGAATTCGAACTTCAAACATTCTACTTATTCATTTTAAACTAGTTTAAAATTTTAGTTATTAGAATTAAGTTATTTGAAAGAAAAAAACTCAACAAATGAATATTTCATTGATGAACTTTAATTTCACTAATTTAATTAATGTAGTGAAAACAAAATAACATATATAAGTGAAGATTAATAATAATAAAAAACGTTAAGATATATTTTTTCTACAAAGAGCCTAGACAAAATTGATTATTACATTTTTTTTTTTTAAGAAGTTAAATTAACACACCTAGTATATGTTTTAACATTTTCATTGATATTCCGTTTATATACGACACATTTATTTTATAATCTCTCTTTTACGGATCTTTGTTCAGTTTATATAAAGATCTAATTATTAATAATAATAATATTATATTTTCCGTTAAAAAAAAAAACTTAATTCACAAACAATATACTAAAACTTTAAGGTGTATTGAAACAATAACCCTATATTTTTAAACACAATATTTCATTATTTATACAGGTGTTTTGCTATGAGACACTGCCAATTATTATATATCTTATGGTAGTTTGTACATTTCCAATAATCAGTACTGAATTTTGGTCGGTTTGTAGTTTCACAAGATCACAAAACAAAAATGGTTTTAAAATTCCTGTAAAATATTTTGTCCAAAAAAAGATTGTAATTAAATATAAACGAACAAAGAAAACAATTTCAATATTAAAACTCATGACCTGAGAGGACTGAGGAACTTTAGTAATGGGGAGCCGAGTTTAAAAATAAACCTTTCTCTAACTCTTTCTCAAAGAAGCTCCATGCATTTTTGTCTAGTAAAGCCTCCAACTAGGGGTGTCAAAATGGATGGATTGGATGGATTTGGATTGGATTGTTGATGGATGGATCAGAGTAATCCATTTGTCCATTAGCAATCCATTAAAATGAAATAAAAAAATTCAATCAAATTCATCCAATTAGAGATAAAATTCATCCAATCCATCAATTATCATCATTTTAATGGATGGATATCCAATCCATCCAACAAAATTAAATCAATTATTAATTCAACAAAATTAAAATATCCAAATAATATTATTTTTCAATTTAAATATTATGTAGATAAAATATTATTTAAAAATCGGTCGAAAACCCAAAAAAAATGCAATATTTCTGCTTAGAGAAAGTGGCTCGCTTAGCGAATGGACATTTCATTATAACTAAAGCCACGTGAATCGCTTGGTGAATTGAAGCTCGCTCGCTTATCGATCTTGCTCTTGAAAAATCTTTGGGACATTGAGTTTTCATTGGCTTTGAGCCTACTTTGAATTGGCAAAATTGGGAATTTGATTGACACTTTAATATCTAAGTGAAAGTAGATTGATTAGTACCAGAAATAAAATAAAAATTTGATATTTACACAAATTTGGGGGGATTTTCCTTAGATTTCTTGCAAAATGTGTTAATAATTGCCTTAAATATATAGGTGAAATAACGTAAATTTGGTGCTAATCAACTATCTCATATTAGGAGCAACCAAGTGAAGCTTTGCATGACTTGCAGAACACCGATTTCCAGTGTCTTTGTCACATTTCCTGTTTTGGTCACCGAGTACCATCTAGCAAGTGGACCAGTCAGTCGTCGAATAATAATTTACATTCTATTGAGTAGAATGAATTCTTATCCACATGGATCGTGTCAAACACTACTAGTGTTATTTAAGTTTGTTAGGTTGCATTCACTTTGGGTTTTGATAAATGTTTTTAGTTTGAAAAGTAGCGATATGCCATGCAGAAAAGTAAAATGATTAAGGTAAGGTAGATGGACTCCCCTCCTATTCCTGCTTGGTGTACTTGGTGTATAAATATAATACAACTACCCAATCTATTGTTTGGCAGATAAATTTATATCTTCTATGGTGATACATTGGCTTCACCCTAATACATTGTAAGTTACTTAAGATTCCATAGCTAGTGCACCCTATAGGAGCCTACCCCGAGTTGTCACATAACCTAGTTACGGTTCCTGATTAACATACATGCAGTCATTACGTTTGATTAATCATATGCCACTAGTTCCTAGTATCAGACTATTCAGTTTCTACTCGTCTCTTTCACCGGTAGTGCTTGATTCCGTCTCTACTCAGCTCTTTTGCAGGTAGTGTCAGATGTTACCGTCTCTAGTTGCCAACACTATTACTTATTGTTCCAAGATAGCAGCCAGTTTCGTGACTAAATACTACCCCTAAAAGCACACCTTGATTATCCGGCTAGAGATCCGGAATCGCGTCGTTAAATTGTAAATAATTGAAAACAACGATTATGAATAATAAATTACTATAACTTAATACCAATTACACATTCCAAGCATTCATAGGGGAGTTCATCTTCTCCACTAAAGCTAAAGATACCTATCTATTGATCTACATAATGAAAATTACAAGAAAATTAATTATGCATACCGACGACGTAGATGCCTTGCTGGGGAAGTTACCTTTCCCGTGGTGAGGAAAGTTCTTCCCGTAGAGAACTCATTTGCCCTCCTTGCTCCTCCTTCTTGCTCCTAAGAGGGTTGAATATTATTCTCTAAGAAATTATGTTTTTCTAAATGAATAATAACGAGGGAGGATTTATTTATAGTTTTCCTAACGGGCTCGGCGTTGCCATCGTGGCCACAATGGAGTGAATTTGTTTCAAATTTATTCTGATCATGCGCTTATCTTCCTTGGGCAACAAGACTTTCCATCGTGGCACGATGGGAGTCATCGTGGCCACGATGGAAGCACAATTTTCCACTTTTTTCTCTCTTTTTAACATTTTTTTGTATTCTTGTCTTCTTTTGCTCGTAGCTTCATTTCTTCAGGTTTATGTCTTGTAATTGGTCTTCAAGTTCCTAAAACTAATACTCAACTAAATACTATATAAACTTCTGTCATCGGTCACTTTTTTATGTGTGGGACCATGATTGAAGGGTTTTATAAGGTTTTCTTTTACTGTTTGTAGTTGTTTATATCGTGTTGAACGTCAAAAAGGTTCATTGTTGCACTATTTTTAGTGTTTTGACTTTAGAATTGCACACCAAGGTTGTTTGGTTTTATTATCGCTAAGATATATAGGGGTATCCAGGTGTAAGAACGCCAAGGCTAAGGCTCTCGAGTTTGGTCTTTTTGTGTGTTTTATGCGAGAAAGATAGATATAGGTCCTTGCTTGGCAAAGCTTCGAGTCTACGACCGACATGTTTATGTTTGGAATTAGAGAGTCCTTTTTCAAGACCATAGACTTCTCTATTTTATGGAGGTTAGAGGGAGGATGTTAAGAAGATGATGTGATTTTTCCTCAGCAGTTATTCGGTATTAGAAGTAAAAGGTT
The DNA here is from genome assembly GCA_954870985.1 of Trifolium fragiferum. NCBI lineage: Eukaryota > Viridiplantae > Streptophyta > Magnoliopsida > Fabales > Fabaceae > Trifolium > Trifolium fragiferum. Next base: position 20,558,617 of record OX940789.1, read on the forward strand.
AAGAGATCATGGGATCATGATAGTTGATAAAGCTTGGGATACTGAATTTCTTACTCGATTATTTGGCTCAAAGGTCTTAATCTATATATGGTTGAGGTAGTAAAATCAGGGTTAGTCTCGACTATTTAGAGGCCTGACCCCGAAAGTTAAAAATTGACTCCTTAATATATTAAAAAAAAAAAACCAAAAACTTAACATGAATAATCCTCATTTGAATTGTAAATAATATAAAAAATACTCATCCTTTTAAGTAATATTTAAAGAAAATATCTTCTAACTACTTAAAAAAAACCTTCCATTGTAGCAATTTTTATGCAAATTTATCGATCAAGTCTTCATATATAATATTTTTCAAGTGATTATTTTCAATTGCTATCAATATTAAGTCATTATCTCTTTTTTATAATATGGTAAACTGCAAGTAAAACTTCAAATTATGATCTACTACTATTTTTACTTGGGTTAAAATGTTATTTTGTTCAATCGATTTAAAAAGTTATGTTTTTTAAATCGGTTATTATGTTCAACCGATTTAAAAGTGCAAATTTTTTACACCCAAAGGGCAACAAGGGGGGAAAACAAAAAAAAATACTTTGCATGGGGGAAAACTTAAAGGAATTTTTCGTATGGAGTAACACAAAACACACTCACAATTAGCAGGGGATAACAACCTATTAACCCTTTTTATTTTTATAAATTAGCCTCCTCATTTTTTGTAGAGATCTACTATACCATGTAATTTTTTTATTTTTTTTTTTGACAATATACCATGTAATTGTTTTAGTCTCCGGAAAAATGATAGGACTACCTGTCCTTGTGCGGGGTCGACACTGAGTAAAATATTTATTAGGTACATTTTTAATATTTGGATCCTCATTCATTATTTATTTTTTTCTTCTTATGAGCGTATTTTGTGTGTCCAACATGTTTCATCTCAAACCACTTTAGCTCGTTCGATAATTCTTCGATTTTTCTATCTAACTTTGTGGGGTTTTGAATTCTAAATTTTGTTGCATTTGATCATGTCATTGATAATCTCTCACTCATCTCTAACTTATCACCTCATAACATTGTTGTTGCTAATGGTTCTATCGTTGAATTCGTACTTGGAAGTCCTTTTATTTTAATTTCGATCAGTTAGTTGATCTCTCAATTGTTATATAACATTTGGTTCTTACTCATTTCTTAAAGACAATTGTATTAGATTATGAATCATAGGGTCTTGATTACCTTCATCTCATTGTTTTGAATTCAACAAGCACATTTTGAACAAAAATGAATGTCCAGCAACCAGCAACTGCTGCACGATGAACTCTAGTGATTGCTAGTAATTTAGAAAGAGAAATTTTCGCTTACTAGATCAAACAGTTTTCAAAACTATTGCACCATGAAGCAACTACATGATATCTAATCTAAATCCAATTAAAATACAAATTAGTCGATTATCTTCTTATAATCATAATCCACTTGGATTGGTCTAGTGGTGTTGACTTGAGTTCTTCGAGTTTGTTCCTCTCAAAGTCTCGAGTTCAATTCTCCCTGATGTCAACTTCGATGGGCTAGTCCATACCATACAGAGTAAACAATTCTCGCTTTAAACGGGCCCCTGTAACACCCCAAAATTTAGAAATAGTTATTTATTTAGAATATGGTTTATTTAGGTGTTTATGTGCTAAGTAAATTATTTGATAGGTTAGAATTTATTTAATTTAGTGAGAACGGGAGAATTATTTGAAAAATAGAATTAAGTAAAATATATTTTAGGAATATATCATGAAAATAAATGATATGAATTTTTATGAAGAATAAGATGAGAGTTTTCAGGTGTGTCAAAAAAAAAATGAGAGTTTTTAGGGAATTAAAATAGAAACAAATCTGCTATGAATCTTGCTTGTTTTTAGGAAAAGAAAAACATAATCTTCCTTTATAAATAGATCAAAATAACTTATACCCTTTATGAACAAGTAGTGGAATTTGAGAGCAATACTAAAATACTCATAACTTTCTCATCCGAAGTCGGAATTCGATTCCGTTTGTTGCTGAACGACCGTAGGAGCAAGGGCACAGTAGATATCCCAATTTAGATGGAGAACGTTTCTGCAAATTCGAGGTAAGGGGGGAGATTGTTCATGCGTAGGGGTAATGTTAACCATAAGAGTAGTTGGGGACCTTGCCCTCCTTCCTTTACTTTTTTTTTTTCTTTTTCTTCCTTCTTCTCTTTTTCCTTTTGATATTTTGGAGTTATTTATGATTGTTTTCTTTTGATTGTTGGTATGAAAATTTATATATGTAATATGCCTAATCTTTTTATATATTTATAACTATATGCTTGTTTGATTAAAAGTGCTAAATCAAGTGTTTTAAATTTTATACATATATTCTGTTTTGTGCAAGGAGTTTCACAGGCTTTCTATGTGTCACTTTATGATCAATTTGTTAACCTATACATAAATAGCAAATTAATAGGTTCACCGTGCATATATAGTAATATGTGAATAACAAATTAATTAACTATGAGATCATTACATAACTTGTGTGCCTAATTTGATACTGTGTTTAATTAAGTTCAACTTACCTGAATTAATTAATTTATCCAATGATGCATCTATATTAAGTGGTTCGAGGCTATTTGTATACAAGTTGTGTGTTGTGAATGCTTTTGTTTGCAATTTGATATGCTGGTTCAATTTCTTTTAGAACGGTAGCTTTATTAATAATTAAATTCATGAAATATGTGTCGAGTCTCTCTAACTATTAGGTGTCGATAATTAGTATTGTTATTATTGTTGATTTTAATTAATAAAGAATTCTAGATGAACTAGTTGTGAGTGTAATTGGAGTCGGATCTATTTCGTGTCGAATTAAATTGGTGTTGAGTTTAATTGGCGTCGTATTTATTTGGTGTGGAGTTTCTTTAAGAACTAGATATTGTAGTTGTGTTAAGTAATGATGTTGATTTAATATTGTAGCCAGATATGTCAATAAAGTAGTAATATTGTAGCCAGGTATGGCAATGAAGGAGTAATATTTAGGCATGGCAATGGGGCGGGTCGGGGACGGATTTTGTCATCCCAAACCCAAACCCATAAAGTTCGGGTATCCCCAAACCCGTCCCAATTCTTAACGGGGATGAAAACTAAAACCCCAAACTCATATCCAACGGGGTTCGGGTATCCCCGTGGGGTTCGGGTAACCCCATTCCGCTCTACCACCATATGAATTTGAGTTGCAATTTTTTTTTTTTATTAAAAAAATAGTTAAAAGTAGAATTTTTTTTTTGTTTCAATAATATTTATACATAAAAAATAAATTGATTAATACTCAACTTTAAAATATGAATGTAATAATCTAATAAAAATAAAATATGAATACAATCTAGAGTTTGCTTAAGAATTTTTAATATATAAATGATAAAATGTAATTTGATATAAGCGGGGCGGGTTCGGGGACGGATTCGGGGTGGATATCAATATCCCCATTACTCGCCCCAACCCCAACTTTTAAAATCGGGGAAAACCGAAACCTGAACCCAAACTCAGTCAACTCGGGTTTTTCCCCGTCAAAATCGGGGCGGGGCGGGTGGGTACCCACGGGTTTGGGTTATTTTGCTATGCCTAGTAATATTGTAGCCAGATATGGCAATGAAGGAGTAATAATGTAGCTAGATATGACAATGAAGTTGTTAGCTACGATGTAGCAATGAAGTAGTACTCCCTCCGTCCCAAATTATAAGGGAAAAAAAGCCTCTTTTGTTGTCCCAAAATATAAGGGAAAAAACTAAAATTTGACCAATTTTACTTTAAAGTTCCAGAAATACCCTTAGTTTTGTTTTCCAAAACAATTCCATTTATTATGGTCCACTTCTTGGTATTGAAATTTGAATGGAATTGTTTTTACGTGTTCCAATTCTTTATTAACAGTGTACTCCAATTGTTACGTGTTCCAATTAATTTTTACGTGTTCCAATTCTTTTCATGGATTGAATGAATCAACAACAACATTAACTTGCTTTGGAATCATAGTCATATGACACTCTTATATAAAGAGTGCTTTTTCTTCATCACTTTAACCTTCAATATTGTTGTTCATTTTATCTTTATTACACACAACAATGGCAGCAACTCAACCTTATTTTGATGGACCCTCGTTTGATTTGGGAATTGAAGAAGCCGCGAAGGAGTTGTCACTTCTCACAGTCAGAGAAAAATTTGAAGGTGAAGTCCTTAAAATTTTCAGATATGCAGTCCCATTTGCAATTTAAAGGCATGTTTGTGTTTCATCTTTATAATAATTTTTAATGATTTTGATATTGAGCCCAATTATATAGTTCTTTTATCCGCTGCGTGATGTCTCTTAAAAGGGATTTTCAAAAGAGTATTGTTAACGATTAGAATATTAGTAGTCTCGGGTTCGGGGCGTTTTTTTTTTTTTTTTTTTTTGTATTTTGTTTAGTTTCCATAGCCCTTTGTTTGTTAGGAAGACTATTTTAAAATTATTTTTTCTTACAAATCTAAAATAAGTAAATTTGGAAGAAATGTAATCAGAGAAATTCTTAAAGTATAAATTATAAAACTCAATCTAACATTACTAAAAATTTGTATTTTATTTGATTTTATCATCCTTACCCTCATTTATGAAAGTAGTCACACATATATACATACCGAGCAACTAATAAATGATTATAAATAATCAATCTTTCCGTAAAAATAAATATCTAAATTTTTAAAGAAACATTCATATGGTATATATCAAATGCAGTAAAGTATAAGTTAGTTTCACTTTAATAAATTTCATTAATCACTAACTACTTTATTTATTTATTTATTGTTACACTAAACACTCAATTTATTTATTTTTTGGTTAAACTAACTAACTCTGCATTAAGAAAAAAATTATATTTTATAAGCATTAATTACTCAAATTTTAAAATAGCATTTTTATTAACTACGAGTAGTACTCAAAATCAACTATTACTATTTTATTTACTTTATTTTTATTATTAGAATTTCTAATGCTTTTTTTTTGTGAAATAAAAGGGAAAAGCAGTAAAAAAAAAATAAAACCACAAAGTTACACGAATATCCTAGATATGTCGTCAAAAAACATACTTTGAAGCTCTTTAGAGAAAGTCTCCAAAACATTAATATCAAAAGAATCAACAGAATAACTAAAATTAGCAAGTCAATCTGCGCTTCTATTTTGCTCGCGCCACGTATGAGACAAAACGACTTGCCAACACAAAGCAAGAAGATGCCTAATACAAAGCACCGAAGTGGGGTGCTTCAATTGATCTTAACTCTATCAGTCACTAGAAATGTCAAAGGGGTCAGCCCGTTAAACTTCATGGCCTGTCCCGCCTAGCCCGGCCTGATATAAACCAATGGCTACATGGTCCGATGGACCGGCCCAACTAATTTTCATATTTTTCTTTTTACTTTAAAAAACATATTCAACTAAATTTAGGTTATATTTCTTAACTTAATCTTCAAGAAGGTAATTCATATCCCTATATTTTTTCACATAATCACCAAACAACAATATTTTCCTCTTTATCTTCCTCAAACAAACAATTTCTAACAAAAATCTCATCCTAATCCAATAAGTTTTTTTGTCATATTATTATTATTATTATTATTATTATTATTATTATTATTATTATTATTATTATTATTTTCACCTCATATCTCAGTGTTTTATATCTACTTCTACTAATAAAATTAATTACTACCAAAGTCAATAATTTATTCTTAGTAGGTTGAACCATAAAGATAGGAACAAAATAAAATATGAATTTATCCAAGAAAAGAGGAATAATAAAACTATTTTTTAAAGAAAATATTTTTTTTAAAGGGCCGGCCAAAAGCTCGTGGGGCCAGCCCATGATGACTCATGAAAAAGATAGGCTTAGAAGGCCAGCCCGATAAGACCTGGTCCGTGTAAAAATATAGGACTAATAGGCCAGTCCGACCCATTTTTACAGCTCTATCAGTTACTATATCTATCATAACTTTAAAATCACTTTCAACTTGGAGATGAGTGATTCCCCGCCTTCTAGCAAGGTTCATTCTTAGGTACATGCCCCACAATACATCTCTACATGAAGCGCATCACAAGATCCAATTTTTCGAGAGTAGCCCTTGATCCACTTGCCACTAGAGTCCTTCAACAAATCTCCACACTCGGTAAGGTCCACCCTATCATTTTGAGATCCACCACAATTGTGCTTAATTCACCCTTCTTGAATTCTTTTTCAATCATTGTGGATGTATCACTTTTTTTATTGCTTTCGGGGGATTCAAAGCACCCTTCAATCTCTTTTGCCACCTTGAGAGTAATATAAGTTGGATGGGAAGGAATAATTTTGTTAGTTACATGAATAAATTAAACCGAACTTTAACTAAAAAAGTCAACTTAAAATTTTTCAAACTTATTGGTCTATTTGGTTGGAATGAAGAAAAAGTGATAGAAAAGAAAATTATGAAACCAATGAATAAACCTAAACTAAAGTTAATCCAAATTAATTCATCTGCGTAATTTTCTTTACTCTAACTTTCATTTAACCAAACACACCATAAAACACCAAATTAAACCGTAAACGCAAAGAATCAATAGCCTTCATACTATTGAGCGGGCAGTCCTTAAATTGTCCAAAGACTTTTACTCCATTTTTGTAATTATGATAACCAAAAATAAAATCCTATCTAACCAAAAAAATTAATAGGGTTGTAAGAAAAAGGGTGCTTGGTGGCCCTAAAGTCTATTGTTTGGGCCTTGCTACGGTACATGAGCCAAATAGGCCATGTACCGTACATGAGACACTTGGTTTTTTTTTTGCAAGTTGATTTATTTTTTGTTGCTTTTCTTTTTGCAATTGTTTTTTTTATATATCTTTTATATTTTTTATCCCTACAAAATGAAGACTTTTTAAATTTAGTCTTTACTTAATTTTAATAGTATTTTTAGTCATACAAAATTATTCTGAATACATTATTTGAAGTTTAAACTCTGATAAAATAAAATTTGTTTATTAATCTTAAATTTTTTAATGATTTTTTACACACATGTTTATCACTTTATAAAATATTCATTTACCAAAATTTATAATTTTTTAATGTGAGATGAGTTAAATATCAATTTTATGCAGGCATACTAAGTCTTATACCGTACGTCAATGACATTTTTTTTTACTTTATGTTTTATGGTTTAGATTAAACGGAGTACATCATATTATAGTGTAATGTCAGTATTAAATAATTATAAACGTCTATGAAATTTTTATACGACTTGATCACTCTTATCCTACTTAAATATCAATTATAAACGTCTATGAGATTCTTAGATGACTGAATCACTATTCTCGAACTTACATATCTCGCACATTAATATCTGCCACTTAAATATCAGTTATAACTTCTATGAGATTCTTATACAACTCAATCACTCTTATCCAACTTAAATATCAATTATAATCGTCTATGAGATTCTTAGACGACTAAATCACTATTTTCGAACTTACATATCTCGCACATTAATATCTCCCACTTAAATATCGATTATAAACGTCCATGAGATTCTTAGATGACTAAATCACTATGTTTGCACTTCAGTATATTGCACATTAATATCTCCCACTTAAATATCAGTTATAAATGTCTACTAGATTCATATACAAATGGATCACTTTTATCCCACTTAGATATCAATTATAAACGTCTATGAGATTTTTAGACGACTGAATCATTATTTTCGCACTTAAATATCTCGCACATTAATATTAGGATGACAATTTGACTCATACCCAGTGGGTACCCGCAAAAAATACTCACAATGTGCGAGATGTTTAAGTTCGAGAATAGTGATTCAGCCGTCTAAGAATCTCATAGACGTTTATAATTGATATTTAAGTTGGATAAGAGTGATCGAGTCGTATAAGTATCTCATAGACGTTATAATTGATATTTAAGTGGCAGATATTAATGTGCGAGATATGTAAGTTCGAGATCAGTGATTCAGTCATCTAAGAATCTCATAGATATTTATAATTGATATTTAAGTGGGATAAGAGTGATCAAATTGTATAAGAATCTCGTGGACGTTATAACTGATATTTAAGTGGCGGATATTAATGTGCGAGATATGTAAGTTCGAGAATAGTGATTCAGTTATCTAAGAATCTCATAGACGTTTATAACTGATATTTAAGTGGGATAAGAGTAATCAAGTCGTATAAAAATTTCAGAGCTGTTTATAATCATTTAATATTGGCAGTGCACTATACTATAATGTACTCCGTTTAATCTAAACCATAAAACATAAAGTAAAAAAAATGTCACTCGCATACGGTATGGGGCTTAGTATACCTGCATAAAATTGATATTTAACTCATCTCACATTAAAAAATTATAAGTTTTGGTAAATGAACATTTTATAAAGAGATAAACATGTGTATAAAAAATCATTAAAAAATTTAAGAGTTTAAGATTAATAAACAAATTTTATTTTCTCCGAACTTAAACTTCAAATAATGTATTCGAAAATAATTTTATAGGACTAAAAATACTATTAAAATTAAGTAAAGACTATACTTAAAAAGTCTTCATTTTATAGGGATCATAAATATAATAACTGTATAAAAAATAATTGCTAAAAAAAAAAAGCAAAAAAATAATAACCAACTTGCAAAAAAAAAAAAAAAAACAAAAAACAAAACAAAATGTCTCATGTACGGTACATGGCCTATTTGGCTCATGTACCGTAGCAAGCCCCTATTGAAACTATGTATAGCTGCAAAAACTGTTATATATGTGCCTCCTTCGCCCACCCTCAAATTAATTATGATCATTTTTTTCTCATAAATTTTTTGTTTTATTTTGTTTAGTTTCCATGTTTGTTAGGAAAGACTGTAGACTCTTTTAAAATTATTTTTTCTTACAAATCTAAAATAAGTAAATTTGGTAGAAATGTAATCAAAGTCTCAATCTAACATTACTCAAAATTTGTGTTTTATTTGATTTTATCAACCTTGCCCTCATTTATGAAAGTAGTCACACACATATATACAAATACATACCAAGCAACTAATAAATAATTATAAATAATCAATCTTTCCGTAAAAGAAATATCTAAATTTTTAAAGAAACGTTCATATGGTATATATCAAATACAGTAAAGAATAAGTTAATTTCACTTTAATAAATTTCATTAATCACTAACTACTTTATTTAATTCTTTTCTGTTACACTAAATACTCAATTTATTTATTTTTTGGTTAAACTAACTAATTCTGTATTAAACAAATTATATTTTATAAGCATTAATTACACAAATTTTAAAATAGCATTTTTATTAACTAGATACTCAAAAACAACTGTTAGCATTTAATTTACTTTATTTTTATTACTAGAATTTTTAAATTTTTTTTGGATTAAAGGTGAAAAACCTCAAAAGAAAAAAACTACAGAGTTACAGGAACATTCCTAGGCATGTAAGTCATAGATATGTAGTCAAAAAACATACGGCACTTTGAAGCTTTCTAGGAAAAGTCTCCAAAACATTAATGTCATAAGAATCAACAGAATAACTAAAATTAGCAAGTCAATATGTGCTTCTATTTACCTCGCGCTATGTATGAGACAAAATGACTTACCAACTCAAAGCAAGAAGATGCCTAATGTGAAGCACCAAAGTGGGGTGCTTCCATTGAGCTTAACTCTATCAGTCAGACAAGTCAGACAATGACCATATCCATTAGAACTTTAGAACTTTAGAATCACTTTCAATATGGAGATGAGTGATTCTCTATCTCCTAGCAAGGTTCATTCCTAGGTACATGTCCCACATCTCCACATGAAACACATCACAAGATCTAATTTTTTGAGAGTAACCCTTGATCCACTTGCCACTAGAGTCCCTCAGCAAACCTCCACACTCAGCAAGGTCCATCCTATTATTTTGAAATCCATCACAATTGAGCTTAATTCACCTTTCTTGAGTTCTTTTTCAATCAATGTCGATCGTGTCACTTTTTTTATTGCTTTCGGGGGATTCAAAACACCCTTTAATCTCTTTTGCCATCTTGAGAGTAATAAAAGTTGGGCGGGGAAGAATAATTTTGTTAGTTACATTAATAAATTAAACCGAACTTTAACTAAAAAGGTCAGCTTAAAATTTTTCAAACTTAATGGTCTATTTAGTGTTTTTTTTTTTACTAATGGTCTATTTAGTTGGAATGAAGAAAAGTGATAAGTAAGAAAATTATGAAACCAATAAATAAATGAACCTAAATTAAAGTTAATTCAAATTAATTAATCAACTTATGTAATTTTCTTTATTCTAACTTTCCTTCCTTTCAACTAAACACACCATAAGAGATCAAATTAAAACTAATCACAAGGGCAATCCTTAAATTGTCCAAAGACTTTTACTCCATTTTTGTAATTATGATAACTGAAAATAAAATCCTATCTAACCAAAAAATTAATAGGGTTGTAAGAAAAAGGGTGCTTGGTGGCCCTAAAGTCTATTGAAACTATGTATAGCTGCAAAAACTGTTATATATGTGCCTCCTTCGCCCACCCTCAAATCTACTCTATTCTATTCTATTTCCCAACGTACTCCTCAGCCCCAACCACCCAACAACCCCTCTCTTCTCTCTCTCTCTCTCTCTCTCTCTCTCTTCACATCAATCAAACATAACATTAACATATCACAGCATCTAACATAGTATCCTCAGTGCATGATCCACCAATGGCTTCTGCTTGTATCAACAACATTCCTTCTTCAATTTCAACTGAAACTTTCTTCCAATGGGAACCCGAACCCGATTTCGAGTTCCGTCTTCAAGATCCCGTCACCATGCTTCCCGCCGATCAACTCTTCTCCGACGGTAAACTCGTTCCTCTTCACTTCAAACCAACTACCTCCTCTTCCTCCGCCACCACTTCTCCTAAAAAAATCAACACCTCCATAACTACCTCCGACCCTATTCTCTTCTCTCCTAAAGCTCCCCGTTGCTCTAGTCGCTGGAAAGATCTCTTAGGTTTCAAAAAACTTTACAATAACTCTACCCAAACTCAAACCAAAACAACGACAATGTCTTCTTCTTCGTCATCTTCTAACAAATCGTTCAAACAACTTCTTAACCGTCACAGTAAAACGACGTCGTCTAATTTTGAAAACGGTTCTCTGAATCTTCCTTTGTTGAAAGATTCTGACAATGAATCACTCTCGATCTCTTCTCGTCTTTCGCTTTCTTCATCTTCTTCTAGTCACGACCACGACGATCTCCCACGTCTCTCTCTTGATTCGGAGAAACCTAACCAGATTTTAATTCACCGGAATCCTAACCCGAATCCGAATCCAAGGATCCGGTTAGTCAAACCTAAAGCTGGTTCTGGTTCAGTTTCAGTGGAGGAGTCAAAACCGGGTCAGCATAATAACAGTAACACAAACCGGGTCGGGAGGAGTCCGATCCGGATGGAATCATCATCTAATACGCAAGGGTGCAGGGGAGTTTCGGTGGATAGCCCTAGATTGAACTCATCAGGGAAGATAGTTTTTCAGAGCTTAGAAAGAAGTTCGAGTAGTCCAGGTAGTTTTACTGGTGGGCCCCGCTTTAAGCACCGTGGAATGGAACGGTCTTATTCGGCTAATGTTCGGGTTACACCGGTTCTTAATGTTCCGGTTTGTTCTTTAAGAGGCAGTTCGAAATCCGGTTCGGTTTTTGGGTTCGGTCAGCTTTTTTCTTCACCGCAGAAAAGAGAATCTACAATTGGTGGGGGTGGTAATAGCAAGAATCATCATCAGCAGCAACATCAACATCAACACAGTGTTAGGCATCAACAACAGAAACACCCTTAAGAGATAAAGGGTAACGGTTAATTCTTAATTAGGATTTTTTTTTTTTGTTTTGGTTTGGTTTTTACCCTTTTTTTAAGGTTAATCTATGTTCTTGAGAAGTATGATTTTGGAATGAAAATATTGCAAGAGGAAGGACATTGTTAATTTTTTAGGGGTTGGTTGGTTGGTTAATTTGCATTTTTTTGATTAACAGGTTTTAGATTTAGATTAATTAATGTAAATAAGCATGACAAGGTTGGATTTTTAGGAGATGCTGTTGATTATGTTTTTCATAATGATTATTAGGATCTAGTTCTTCATGTTTCTAACTCAATTTTGTTTTTTCAGTGCAATTCTATTGCTGCTGTTTGTAAAACACATGAATTGGAATATGGAATCTCCACTTCTTTTTTTTTTTTTAAGTTACTTTTTTATTAATTGAAAAATTATATTTTGAGATCCGTGGTGGTATTATGTTGAGCTTATCTTGTTCTGTATATGCTTCCTGAGTTTATTGTATTTTTTTGAACAACTGAGTTTATTGTATTATTTTTTAATTTTTGGAAATTTGAAAAATATTTATTTGAATTTAGAGTGAAAAATACATTTTAGTCTCTTACAATTATTTAACAGGTTAATTTTTGTTTTATCAATAGTCTCTCTCGTGGCTTAAAAGAATGAAGGGTCAGGACTTAAAATTTCGATGTCTGCATATATAATGGGATGTTTCTATCGATTAAATTAAATTTAAAGAGACAAATTAATTTAGTCACTCATAAAAATAAAACACAAATGATGAAATTAAATTTTATTTGTATGAAAGATTAAATTGGATGGCGAGATAGATAATTTTGATACCAAAATGGGTCTTGTTAATTTACAGAGTCATAGACTGTGAATTAATGGGAAATGATGCCAAAGATTCAAACAGAGGCGCCAGCTCTGCTGAATTATTTTTTTTGCACGTCAGTCTGATCCCAAAACTTTATGTCTGGAAAAGGCTTGCGTAACTTTAACGTGGGAAAGGCAGCCTGCCTTTGGTTCATTTGCATCCGTTGGATCAATCGTGCACTTTAAATCATGCCACGTGTCATTTCTTTTATTTTCTTTTTTAAAATAAAAAGGAATACGGTAAACACAACCCTTTCTTTTGTGCGTGATCCACCGTCACCGTCGTCTGCCGTCCGCCTTCATTATCCACTGTCCTCCACCGTCGTTACCAACTGTCGTCATGATCACCATCTTTGTCTGTCCTCCGCCGTTCCGATCACCACTGTCTTTGTTCCCAACACCACATATCTTCCTGTTTCAATTCTTTTATTCTGTAATTGGATGGGAATCAATCACACAATGTTGTGAGAACTGCATCATTGAAGAAATTAGATACTTTTTTTGCAGTTTGGTTTATCTGTTCCTTTCCATTTTGAGGATTGCTTGATTTGTGGATATTCAGAGCATCGCCGCCACCGTTCTTTCGCTGGCATCTCTTGCCGCCGTCGTCCTTCACGGTGGAAAAAAAATACTTGATTTGCATCTCTTTTGAGTCATCCTTTCCTTTTTATTTTCAATTGATGGCTGATTCTTTCAATTTATATTTGTTAATTTGTTCCATATTGCAAGATTTTGGTTTTCTATTTGTTGATCTGTTCCATAATTGTATGTTTCTTATAATTTTTGTTTCCTTTTCGATTTTTACTTTGTAAAGTAGGTGTTTTGAACACTAACTGCGGCGGCGAGAGGAACACCGTCCGGTGGCAAGAGGGCAGACGACGGTGGTGGGTTGGTGACTGATGGGGCAAACAAGGAAATGAAGGATATGTCGTGTTTCTGGGTTGTATAGAAAATCAGAGATTTCTTTTTATTATTTTTTAAACTAAAACCAATGACACGTGGCTCATTCTAAAGCATGAGATTAATCTAATGGATGCAGTTGGGCCAAAGGCAGGCTGCCTTTCCCGCGTTAAAGTTACACAAGCCTTTTCCCTTTATGTCTCACTACTATTTTATTTTCACTCTCTGCTTGCATTTAAAACACACTGTACACTATTTCTTTTTAGCTAAGTGACAAATTACTGTTTCATTATATTATATTTTTAAAATTTACTAATTACTTACTACTATAGTATATTAATGTGAGATGCAAGAGAGGAAATGACTCTCTGGCTTAATGGTCGGTGGTCCAAACCTGAGATGTTAATGGAAGATTGAATTGAGTGGGACAAGTTTCTCTTCTTTTAATCAAAATGTGTACTTTGATTGGGGACATTGTATGAGTTCCCAGAAGGGATTATCAATCTTCAATAAATTATTTAATTCAATTTCTCTATTAAGTTTTCTTTTTCTCTATCAACCTCCAAAAATAAGGTCACACCTCTCTTCAATTCTTCTTTCATTTTCTTTGAAGTTAAAATGAGTTTTCCCTTATAGACATATGATTATGTATGTATATGGGTCCGTTTTTAATTAGATATATGGTAGGTCCATTATTTCCTGTTTGTTACAAGCAATTTGATATGTGTTAAACCAAAGTGCATAATTGAAGGAATGATTTTCTCAAAAGTTCATTGCCTTTGGACCCCTTTTTACATCTTTTTATCGTATTCTCCTCTTAAAACAGTGATAGATATGTTTCTAGTTCCGTGGTACTCTATAGACAAAAGCCCGAGTCTCATGGAAACGTTACTATCTCATACATTACTAACTTGTAATTAAACCTAATTAGTTGGTATGTACTATGCTTCAATCGGTCTAAGTTTGTCTATCGATTTCTATAAATAAATAAAAAATATTATTTTTTATTTTTCACAAAACCAAACACATCCTTAGAATATAACTTTTGTGATTGTGAAAAGTCGAAATGATTCTGACAAATTCACTATGAATTCAAATAAGCACTAAGTGTGTGTTTGATTTTGCGGTGGTAAGAATTGATTTTGATAAAATTGATTCTGGTCAAAATTGATTTTAAATTAATAGTTTATGTTTGGATATATTCAAGCAAAACTGAGTAGAACAAAAAATTTGAATGTAAAAATCAATTCTAAAATCAGAAAATACGATTTCTAGCTTCAAGTATAATCAATTCTACTTTTAAAAAACCAAACAATTCAAAATCAATTCTACACGTTCAGAATCAATTCTAACTAATTCAAAATTGAAACCAAACCTACAATAATAAGTTTCATTGCAAAAGCAAATTCTACAACTCATTAGAGGTAAGAGAAGATGAGAATACGCACTATAAGCTAATAATGGATTTGTTTATTAAAATAAATAAAAGATAGAGATATGGTAAAAGCACGTGATTAACATCAAGTTGGCATAGTTTTGAGGTTGCCAATGGCAACCATAAAATCCAAATCCCATGTGAGAGCGTGGTTTTTTAGTTGCCTTGCTTGATTAAACAAATGACTAGTCTCGTGTCTGGACTTTGGATGAGTGTAACGGATGGAGATGGAACGAGACAAGTTCTTTTCCAATTAATTAATGGTAATAATACCACTAATATTTTAATAAAGGCCATGTTAATTAGTGTATTTTTTTAGCTAAATTAAAAGTAGTATAAGATATTATAATAACTAAGGATAAATATATTTTTAGTTCCTACATTTTGCTTTATAGTCAAGAATAGTCGCTAAATTTTTTTTTATAGTTTAAAAAAACACTATAATTTTTTTTATAATCAAAATTGTTCCCCGCCATTAATTTTTTTAACAGAATGCTAATGAGGCGCAATTAGCCAATAACATGATGACACGTGTCTTTTACCATGACTTCAGTTTGAGTTGTTGTTGTGGTTTTGGTTGAGTTTGTGATGATGAAGATGGGGATTGTGTTGGAGAAAGAAAGGTAGAAAGAAAGATTTGGTGTGGAAATGTGCACAATAAACCTGATGGAAAAAGACACATGTCACCATGTTATTAGTTAATTGTGTCACGTCAACTTTCAGTTAAAAAAAAATTACGGCGAGGACCAATTTTGATTAGGAAAAAATTGAAGGATTTTTTTAAATAATAAAAATAATGTAGGGACTATTCTTGACTATAAGGCAAAATGTAGGGACTAAAAACAATTTAACCCTAATAACTAATAGAAATCAGAGGAACATTTAGTATCTAAATATATGTTTGGTTCTGCGATGAAAATAATTGTTTTTGACAGAATTGATTTTATAAAATTAATTTTAGCCAAAATTGATTTAAAGATAAATAATTTATGTTTGAATGTATTCATGCAAAAGTGAGTTGAACAATAAATTTGAATGTAAAAATCAATTGTATAATCAAAAGTTACGATTGCTATTTAACTTCAAGTAGAATCAATTCTACTTTTAAAAAATCAAAAGACAGAATCAGTTTTACACGTCTACAATCAATTATAGATAGATGTTCAAGAATTGAAACAAAACATATACTAAGTGTTAGAAATAATATAAAACCATTGATGTGCCAAATCCTAACAGCTTAAGCTTTTGGAATAATTGGTTATTTGACATGGTATCAGAACCTCTATGACTAAGTGGTCTAGGGTTCGATTCCCGCTCCCCTCACTTTCTAATTAAAAGTGGAATTTAAGCATATGATAGGTGGGCCTATGCATTATCCACGCTTCAAGCCCAAGTGGGCTCTTGCGTGAGGGGGCGTGTTAGAAATAATATAAAATCATTGATGTGCCAAATCCTAACAGCTTAAGCTTTTGGAATAATTGGTTATTTGACACTAAGATAGTATTAATTAAGAAAATTAAAATAATTTTGTATCCAAAATAGTATTTTTTTTTTTATTTTAAAAATTTAATTATGCAAATTTTAAGATTATTTTATCATCTTTTAATAATCATATGAGAATCTCCTTTATAAATTGTATTTTAAATAGTGTTTTAGGAACACTTGTTAAATATACCAAAAAAAACAAAATAAAAAGATAAGGTTAATGTTGATAAGATAACTTTTTGCATTTTAAAGGTATTAAATTCACAAATTTCAAGACAATTTTTTCTTATTTATATACTTAACTAATGTTCGAAGGCAATGCTTGAAATTTTTTCTTAGAAAAATAATCATATAAAAATGGGTGTTGTTTTGTTAAAGTATTATAATACTCATTCTTATTAAAAGAAAAAAATTATTTTTTAAGTTCATAATATGTTAGATATATCGAGTATATGATATAAACTAAATAGATCAAATATTTTATAAACCTAAAAAATAAAATATGTAAAGCAAACTATTTTTTGCTTATGTGTCAACCTAAGAAAGCTCCACTTCTTTTTACTTTTTTCTAAGCAATAGTTGTTGCTTATGTGTCATTTCTCATTATATATTAACTAACTTATTAGTTTCCTTCACCTATTAATTAATTGAATTATTAACTAACACTATTATAAAAAAATGTTATGAAAGGTGAAAGATCACCATTTTAATGTTGTTTTTTTGTGTACTTATTTTGAGTTTTAAACCATGCATTCTTCTTAACTTTTCAATCCCACTATGAAAAAAACTGTTGTTGTGAATTAACTATTATATATATGCCATTATGTATAATCTCTTCTCATACATGAGCATGTGAAATTTCTATTTAGAACTTGGAAGGGTTATTAGTGTTGTTGTAGAAGAAAGGTAATTTTCTAAAATTTTACGGTCTCATTGTGTCCTTCTTCTTCTTCTTTGAAACATATAGTGATAACATGAAAAACGTATGCAATTATAATTCTTACCACAATGACATGAAAAGTCAATCCTAACATACACATGACTATGCTTATATGAAATGAAATTTTATCTTCTATACATTTTTGCTATGCCATGCATCATGGCTTTCATGAAGGTTTTTTTATCTTCTTCTTTATTTTTGTTTTTATATTAATTTTTTAATTCATCAACTGACTAATAAAGAGTTTATTGTTTTCTTAGATTGATACATTTATCTTTAATTTTGCTCTCATTTTGTCTCCATAACAAGTAGAATCACGAGAATTTTTTATATATATTTTTTTGTGTGTTTGTAGATCTCGAATTTATTCTGTGTCTCAATCAACATCAAAAGAAAAAAAAAAAATCAAAAGGGGTAATTGAATAAATATTGCACTTTGTCTTTTTTTTTTAAAGTATCTTTGGAGTTATTTTTTTGTGTGTTTGCAGATCATTTGTCTCGATCAACATCATCAGAAAGTCCTATGGTGTCATAATGCCATGCCTTCTTGAATATTTTTATTTTATTATGTGTGTTTACTAATATTGGTCTATTCAATTTTCATTGTTTAGTTTTATAATTCGATAATAAGATGTCGAGTGAAATTGATAATATCATGTATTTTTAAGTATTTAATGGATCTTTGTGTATTATTATATTAATACAATAACAAAATATATCCTATCAAATTTATGTTACAGAACCATTGTTAAATTGTATAATATAGAACTTATTTTCACTTACAAAATGATGATATTCAATATACAATAAAAATTATTATTAATATTATTATTTGAGTACGTTGATTCCCTGTATGAAGAAGAATATGTTAACTCATTGTAAAACAAAAGAATTATGAAAGGAAAAAAAAAAACTAAATATTGTGGTTGAGATCATGCATCACTTTCTCCAAACATTTATTGGATGGTATGTATTCTTCATTTTTTTTACTATGGTTTTTGTATTTGTTTCTTACTTTTCATATATGTCTCGACTAATCAATTGATTTTCTATAACATGATATGGACTAAAGTTACTCTATTATATTGATGGGTCAATTGGCTTGAAAATCGCAAGCTTGAGTAAATAAGAGAGATATGTATCTTTGTAAATCGAAAAAGTTTTGTACCTTCTCTAAAATTCGCTTAATTTCTATATCATCCAATAAAATACCACAAGAATTGCATATTTTCTTAAATAAGAAAAATTGTAAATTGCTTGGACGAGAGTAAGATTAAGCAGTTACACTATATGATACATAATTTTAAAGGAATTGAATCAAAAGATGAGAAAGATTAAAAAAAATCACTAAAGATAAATTACATTTTAACAAGAGTTTATTCAAAATTGATATTTAAGATAAAAAAAAAATATGAATATACCAAGATAGTCCACAAAAAATGAAAAATTCTTGCATATAATTACAATATTAAGATAAAATATGATATATCTCTTAAACCTTATGTAACCGTTTCGTTCTTTTGACGAGCACTAATTACAGCCATATACAAATGAAAATTCAAGTAAAATCATAGAATGATTTTTTAGTTTTTTATATTGTACCTTTTGCAATTTTTTACGAGCACAAAATATGTTTTCATAAATTTGTGAACTTATTGTGTAAAAGTGGAAATGTTTTATTAAAAGAAGTGAAATTAACTGTTTAAGTATATAAAACGTGTTTTTTTTAATGCAAAAGTTGTCTATTTAGTTTTCTTAACATGTGCACTAAAGAAACATGTTAACATGACCCTTTATATATATTGTATGTTATGTTTTCTTTAATCGATAAATATTTTAGACCAAGTTACTTAAAAATCCATCCATAAAATAGAGCAAAAATTGCATATAAAATAGACAAAATGGGGCTTAATTGCTTTCTATTTAGTCCAATTAATATTATTAAATTTAAACCACAAATTAGTCAATGAATGCTTATTATCTTGTGAATATACTCATCCAATTTATGTTTTCAAGTTTGGATCAAAAAATCTTCATCCAATTGATCTTTATGATAAGCTTCTTTCCACATGTTTAGTGAACTCATGATCTAAACCGTAAGCTAACAAAATTTTCATTTTTAGTGCATTTTATTTAAGCCTCCTTTCACATGCTTAGTAAACTCATAATCTCATTGTTTTGTTCTAGCAATATGACAATTTTATTCGGGCAGAGTGACAATGACTTTTTTGATAATATTGTGACTTTGGAATGAAGATTAAATCTTTGTTTAACATATATATTGGTTTTTGCTACGCATCGTTTTAATAATACTGGAATTTTAATTTGAAATATATTTAGAGGGATTCAAATTAAATATATTTAACTATCTAAAATACTACTTAGACATGCATGACAAAGTTGTTTTGAAAGGTCCTTGAATGTTTAGTCTAATGTATTCAGTGGCGGTGCTCGGACCCTGGCTTAGGGGGTGCACAATTTTAATAATTATATTCACTACCCAGTTTATATTTTTAATTCGCTTAATAACTAACTAATTATTTATTTATTTATATATATTGTTGAACAAGAAATATTAGTACAAATATATCAATTAGCTAAACATTACTTATAAAATAACGCGAGTATTGATTACATGAGAAATATATCAATTAGTAAAAATAAATAAGAAATATATCAAAAAAAAAAAAAAAAAAAAAACTATAAATTAGTGCATAAGGATTGATATAGTAACAACAAAAATACACAATTTAAGGTTAATTTTTTTACTGCTCGATGTTCGTCAATTCTTTTTATCTATCACTTGAGTATATACAGACCAATAACCAACACAAAAATTATCTTCATAAAAACTATGATTTCCAAATGTCTAATTTGGAACTAATTTCTAGATGGTTTAACTAGAAACCGTCAAACATAAATCCAAAGATGTATTTGGACTAAATTACAAACTACAAACAATAAATTAATAAAGCACACATATATATTATTAGAACCTCAATTAAATAACCAATCTATCAATATTGAAGTTATAGAAAAATCTCAAACTCTTAAAATGCTAAACCATAGATTTTTTTTATTGATTACCATAATGTTGTTTTATGGATGTTGGAGGATTTACCACTATTGTATGTATTTGGTTTGATGTTTTGTTTGAAAGAATTTAATTTTAGAGAGAAGTTGGAAGAGAAGAATGAGAGCAATAAAAAGTATTTTGAATTTTTGAATAAGAGGTGCAAAACAAAAAAATCAGGGGGTGCAAAATGCAAAAAACATAAACATATTAGTACAAATTTTAAAATTCCAGGGGGTGCACCTGCACCCCCTCACTAACATAGAGCACCGCCCCTAAATGTATTTAGTTCTATTATAAAAAAGCTCTTTGATATAGAAAATTTATTCACTTAGAAGAATATACAATTAATTAACATGTCATCTTATTCTTATAAAGCTCAAAACAAGTATCTTCCATTTTTTCATATAAAATAATAATAAAGAGATTGGACTATAATTAAGATAAAGATAGATTGAGAATTAATGCTAATGTAGATAATATATTAAAATAGTCCACTATTTTTGTACAAAAACTTAAAATATATTAAAATAAAAAATTAGACTAATTAATTTGAAGAGATATATAAATCAAACCCAGAAGAAGAAAAAAAAATATTAATAAAGCAAATTTTTAATATAATACGCTATTCCGCTTAAACCAATGACCTATAGCTTTGATCGGTTGACCACTAGTTAGGGTTTTAAAACATTTGACCAAATTCAATCTTATAAACTAAGTTACCATCACTTCTAAATATATTTTTAGATAGGCTCTCTTTCAATAAAATGGGACTTTTAACATATCCCCATGCCTAATACTATTGAGTTAGATTCATAGATATAAATATAAATAGTAGATAACCCGATAGCAGAAATATGATATATAGTAAATGACCCGACAAATTTTTGAATATTAGCTAAAAAAATTAATTTGAACCTAATTTACACTACAAGAAATAAGATTTTTCGCAGCGATTTTTTCGCAACGACATTCAAATTGTTGACAAAAATATACATATAGAAGCAACTCATTTAAGTTGTTGTTGTAAGTTAGTTTTTTTCTCAACAATTATATTATCGCTGGAAAAATTACTTATCCCAACAATAATTATTGTTGTCGCTAATAGTATATTTTTTGCAACAAACCTTGCAAAGTCGCTGAGAAACCAACAATTTTTTTTTTATACGTATCTTTTATCATGATTTTTCTTCCTATATTTATGCGTAGATTTGTTTTAACTTAAAATTATTATTTTTTTCTATTTTATATTTTTAATACTATAGATTATTTGCAACAACTTTGTAAAGTCACTGGGAAACCAAACAATTACTATTTTATTGATGCCTATCTTTTACTGTAGTTTTTGTTTCTATTTTTTTGCGTAAATTTATTTTAACTGAATATTTTTTCCTCTATTTTTATGTTTTGTATCTCCTTTTTTACAACAACATTATAACGTTGTTAGTAAATCTTATAATTATACCAACAACATAACTTGTCAATGAATATATTAAAGAATTAAATTTATTTTTGAGCAATTTTAATATACATAATTTTTTTTATGCATAAAAAAAAAACTACCAAATTTTTAGTGTTTTATTCCTACTTTTATGCATAGATTCATATATAATCTTTTATTGTTTGTTTGTTTTTTTATAATTGTTTTACTAAACTTCCTCTATTTTTTTTCTCTTCCTATTTTTATACATATATTGTTAATAGAGTAAAATTACAATAAGAATACAAACTTTAAAAAATTATTAAAATTGATAAGGACAAATTAGTAAACATAGTAGTTATCAATTTTAATATATTATTAGAACTAGGTTAATTAAATTAAGTTTATTTGGATTAAAAAAATAGTAGTTTTTTTTTTTTTTTTTTTCATAATTCAACGGTAGCACTTCATACATACCCATTATCACTATTGAGATAATCATGTAATGTGACGGTTAATTGAGTAAAGATAATCCATTAATTATTTTATTTCCCATGTATTTTGGAATATTTGTTAATTAATTGAATCTATTTACTAATAGCTATAAATTCACACACTTGGATTATATATTGCAAACTTTCTATACGGTAGATTATTATTCATCCAACGCTCCTCTTTCTCTTTTTTTCATTGCTCAAAATTTAATCACTCGATTTCTCCAAAATTTAATCGATCCAATTCTCTTCAAAATCACTTTTCCCACTTTGTTCCACACATAACCTTATTAAAAGTTGAGTAGAACTTCAATAAAAGAAGCTACGGCGAGAAGGTATCTAATATTAAAAAGCTTTGAAGAATACCGACGCAATTCAAAAAAAGTGTGAAGACTGTAAAAGAAGATGATGAACAATGGAAAACAAGAGGCAAGCAATCAACTCATCGGTGTCTTAGAAATTTCTGTGGTGTTCTTATAGGATTAAGTGATAAACATTCAAAATAGTGTTGTTCTTTTGTATTTTCTAATTTAATGTTTTAACATTATGTGAATGGCCACTTGATTTTGTTACGATCTAAATGACTTGTAATTTGTATTTTGGTTCTATGTATTTGAATTTTTGTATAAATAAAATTCGCTGATTAAAAGAAAAAAAAGATTGAACGAGAAACATAACTTATAAATAAAAGGCAAATGCTAACGAGTGCCCCCGGGGCACTCTTTAAGACCTTAAATAGTAAGATTTTTATAGAGTTTTTATGGGAATACGTAAAGTCAATGCATTGGAAATTGTAATGTTTAATTTTTTGAATAAAAAGTTTCTATAAGTGGAATGCTTAAAGAGTGCTCCGGAGGCACTCGTTAGCAAGACCCTAAATAAAATTTAGCAATCAATTGTTGATATTGAACGTTAATTTCTAATATCTTATTTCATGGGAGATTAAATTAATATTTGAATTATTGACAAACACTAGTTATGTCAGCGACCAAAATTTTTTGCAACGGAATGCAACAACAATTTTTCCGTTGGAAAAAATACTTTTTTTGCCAGCGACAATAATTGTTGTTACAAAAAACACTAGTTATGTCAGCGACATTAATTGTTGTTGAAAAACATTAGTTATGCCACCGACATTAATTGTTGCTGCAAAATACTAGATATGACAGCGACATTAATTGTCCTTGCAAGACTTTTCGCAACGGCACTTATGCCAACAACGTGCAACGACAATTTTTTAGCTGCGAAAAATATATTTCGCAGCAACTTTATATTTTTCGCAGCAACATTTATCTCTGCCAAAAATCATATTTCTTGTAGTGTTAACCATAGTCCCTCTAGCCCTTACTATAACAGAATGTTTACTTGTTAGATAATAGCAAAATTAAGGTATTTAACTTATATGTCATATACATTAATTACTCAATGTATTTAAAAAGTAAATTTTTTTCTATATTAAAGATTCTCTTTTAGTATTGGGTTTGTGTGTGTGTGTTTTTTTGGGGGGGGGGGGGGGGGGTGTGGAGGCGGGGGGGTGTTCAGTGAAAGTATTTTTAAAAGAAAAGATAAGATTGAGAAAATTGATTAGTTTGTTCTGAATCTTCCCCCTAATTTTATTTGATAATTTGGTATTACGATCCTTTGCAATTTAATTCATTATCAAGACAAACTAATAATCCTAGAGTAATAATGATCTGTCTTTAGTCTTACTCTAATCAATTAAACACATCAGCTACCCTCATGCAAGGTGTTATTCATGAAAATTAGTTCGGTTAAATTAAAAAACATTTTTATTTCTTTTTCTCTAACTTCGTCACAACCTCAAGTGTCTTATCATATAAGATCTTGTTTGATTCATCTTAATGAATATTTTCAAAATTTTAAATTTTTATAATTTTTATTATTATACAATTAAAATTATTAATCATCAAAATTATACATTGATGTGTGTGCAGCAGTCAACTGAATTGAGACTGAGAGAGTAACTTTTTATAAAAAGATTGGAAATAGTAAAAGTATGTTATGAGTTAAAAAAATTTGCATTAAGAAAATCTTATGATTTGGCACATACTACACGGAGGTTTATTATGTAGGAAATATAGTTGTCGTTGTCGACTGAGTGGCGGGGGTTTGTCGTGGCGAGTCCCGTCCCGTCCCATCTTCTCTATCACGCGGCCAGACTTTGGGTTTGGAGCTGTGCCTTATCCTTTTATTATTTGATTTGACATTTTCTCCTCATTTTCTTACCCAAAAAAATAAATTACCCAACTCACTTAGTAGTACAATATTAAGATTCTCCATTTCTCCTTTCATTCTTCTAAATTTTTATCTCAAGTGCCAAGCAATATTTAGGAGATCTTCTTGATTGGTTATATTTCATCCGATTCAAAATAAATTATTTAGTTGATTATCTTTATATTTGTTAATGTACTATTTTCGTCCAATTATATAAAAACGATTTTGATTAAATATACTATTTATAAATTTTGATTTAATCAAATTTTTTTAAAAATATATAAATATAAATATTATCATGTAAGATCTTATTTGATTTGTTTCGATAAATATTTTTAAAATATCAAATTTTTAAAATTTTTACAATTAAACAATTAAAGATATTCGCAATCAAAATTATACATTGACATACATGTAATTGTGAATGAGTTCTTATATTTTGGGACAGAGGTAATATTATTTAATTGTTATTTCATCCGTTCTAAAATAAATGATCTAATTTTGACTTTGTGTATTATTTATATGATCTGCTTTGACCATATTTTTTTTACTAATGTGTACATACAAATATTAACATGTGAGATTTTATTTGATTTGTATCGATGAATATTTTCAAAATATATAATTTTTAATAAATAAATTTATTAATTATTAAATTTGTACATTGACAAATGTGAATGTGGTTAACTAGATCATTTATTTTGGAACGGAGGAAGTAATATTTTTAATTGTTTATTATTAAAAATTATAAAATTGTATATTTTGAAAATTAATATTCGTCGAGACAAATCAAACATCTCATATATTAATATTAACATGTACACATTAGTAGTCAAAATATATCATATAAATAGTAAAAAAATCAAAATTAAATAATTTATTTTGAGACGGAAAGAATAATGATTCGCGGATTTGACATAATTTTCAATTACTCCGTATAAATTAATTGAAAGTTTGAGATTACACATGTAACAGAACAGGAGTACAAGTTCGATTCTTGCGGCCTACATCTATCTTAAAAGGAATAGAAAATAGGAGACAACAAATTGATGAATTATGTATATAGATAATTTGTTTGGTCTTAAATATAAATAAATATTTTATTTTTAAGTTCATTAAATTATTTATATATTTTGTCTAAAAAATAATAATGTTAGTATCACAGAAAAATTTGATGCTAGGAAGTATGTATTGAGATTTTTCTTTAACAAAGAGAAAGCCTAAATAATAACTATTCTGGACTGGACCCTAAAACGAAAAGCACTGTTCTTCTGAAGGGCACCCTTCCCTGCCAGCTAAAGATAGAATCACGCATTTTGTAACGGCCGACCACCGGAATGATGAGCATTAAATCCTCATCATGGCTCCTCAGCCAAAATTTCGGTAGCCACTTAATGGGTATTCATTGCCCATTAAGGGCATTAGCCCAGCGCTGGGGGCTATATAAACTCCTCATTCTGAAGGAGTCAGGTACGCATTCTTACCTTCTGAAAACCTTACTCTACACAATACTGACTTGAGCATCGGAGTGTAAACAGGTACACAACTCCTTTTCGCTTCAACAAAGGGCTTGCTCGAATCTAACTGCTACCGGCGACACTTTCTCGTCATGTTAGATCAATAACATATAGAATAAACATGTATGTTTAGATTGTTATGTTGAATTTTATGATATTTAGAAGGAGGATAATTGTTATGTTGATTGGTTCACTAATTTTAACCTTTTTTAAAATTCTTTTATTTGTGCTAGAATATAAACTCTTTCAAGTAAACTCCATAAATTCATTCTTTACGATATTTTTGGGATTTATATGTCTAAAAATATCTGTTTAACAGTCCTATATTCTTTTGTCAAAAAAAAAAAAAAATAGTCCTATATTGTTTTGTTTGATTTGATTCTTTTAATAGTACTATAATATTTTGAATAAAAAAGAGTAGTAGGAGGAGTATTACGTAATTACAAGTAAGTAGTAGTAGTATTTATCTTTTCGATCATACAATTTTTTGTTTACAAAGAGTTTTTTCAATCATATGATATAATAATAACTTGCATGCTACGGGATTTGGGGCTGTGACTATCAGTACTTTATTATTGATTTGACATAATGCCGTAGTCGTTCAATATGGACAAATGGAATTTTCTCCGTTGAAATCTTCAACACGAAAGAAAAAAAATGTTGAAAAAATAGAATAAGAGATTGAGTTTAATGAGAAGAGATCCTCTCCCTTGGATAATGTCATCGCAGTGGATCTGTTCTCGAGTTTAATGGTTAAAGATTGAGAAAAATGAAGATGATTTTAATAAAGAAAATGTATTCTGATAGCATAGTGTAATTGAGAATGGCATAATCATCTGAATAAGTTTATGGGCAAATACTTGAGTCACTCAAAACAAATACTATGTAGAGATTTGTTTTTTTGACAGAGAAATGCGTAGAGATTTGATACTTTTGTGTTAGGAAAAAATTTAGCTATTTTTTTTTTTTATAAAAGACGGTTCAAGGTTTAACAAAAAATTAAAATGTTAATCGTCCTTTTTTTGGCAATGCAAACTCTAGAAATATAAATAAAATAAGAGTTTATGGACCTCATTAATTAGAAGCTAGAGTCTATCCATTATAGTATAAATAAAAGAATCTAAAGAAAATGTAAAGTTAGCAAGTTAATCGGTACAAAGATTGTCCTTCCTATAAGTTTGACAAACTGGACACGCCAGTCCAAAGCTAAAAAGTTTCGAAAACGCAAAACCAAAGTGGGAATTGCCCCACTGAACTTGCATATATGTAACAATTAATTAGAATTTCAGAGTCACTTTCCACAATGAGGTATGGAATACGCTCCCTCCAAGTCATATCAAAGTCTAGATACATGCATGCCCACAATACAGCATGAAGTGTGTCACACGGTCTAATCTTCTTAATATAATCTTTCATCCATCTCCCATTATAATTGTGGAAAAGGTCGTCACAACCTGAAGACTCTCTGTAATCTTTGCAAGTACCATCATTGTTGACTTTTATCCAACCTTCAGGAGATTTTTTCCAACATATGTAGATTGTCTCTTTTATATGAAGATTTCGATGAAGCAATTGGGTTGAACACAAATTCATCCCTCTAATAAAAATCTCAATTAAAGCGTGATTGAGTTTCTCTCAAGATCAAAGTTTAAGAAAATGGATTGATCTTTGTAGTTGAATTGAAGGAAATTCAAGATTGAGGTGTCCCAAGGAATTCACAAAGAAGTACATTAGAAGACTTTAATGGTTGATTCAAGATTTCAATATTTTGATGATCTATTTTGCAAACATTACAATAGTCATGACACTAAAAATGGCCATTGATGATCTATTTTGCAACTAAGGCCTAACTACTTCAAGAATTTGTAGACAAGGTACAGATGGTGCTAGCAACATGAAAGGTGAACTTTGTGGGCACAATAGTTTGAAATTAAGGAAAAGTCTATCGGTATTTTATGTACATTGTTTTGCTAATAACTTATTGAGGATAAAATCTGCCAATAAATATTTTTTAATTCTGTCTGTTTATTGAGGTTTTCTTATAGTGGCTCATCAATTACAATTTGCCTTAGTTGCTATTGTCAAAGATCATCTTGAAGTTTGCTCTCTCTTTGACAATATCCACTTTAATAAATGTTGTTGTTGTTAGAAGTAATTTATATTTAAGGGTATTTTAGTATTTACTATGTTAAGTACTTTAGAACTTGTATGTTAAGTTTTTTCAATTTTAGGGCCTATGTGACAAACTTTACTCTTTGTATAAATAGCTACTCTTTTATCAATGCAATTAATTCTTCCTTTCATTTTTGTGGCTGCTGTCTTTGTTCTCTCCTTACTATTTCATTGATTCATCACCTTGTACACCAACAAATTGGTATCTAGAGCTCCGGTTAGAATCCACGGGAAACACGAGTGAAACGTGAGTTGTGTGTGTTTGATTTTTGGTTCTTGATTTGTGTTGAATCTTGAACAAAAATCTGAACAGAATCACTTTTTCTGATTTTGTGGGATTGGGAAACACGAGTGTTAGTGAGATTTGAGTGTACTGTACAAGGTTTAAGATGAACGGAAACGGTGGCATGAGTACCAAGCTTCCAGTGTTTGATGGCAAAAACTGGAATCGTTGGATGAAACAAATGCTTGTATTGTTCGGTGCTCAAGGTGTGCTTGAGCTTGTCACTGAAGGATACGTTCCTGTTGCAGCAGATGCAACAGAGGAGCAGAAAGAGGCGCAGAAAGCTACAAGAAAGAAGGATCAGAAGGCGTTGTTCTACATTCATCAGTGTGTGAATGAGAGTGTGTTTGAGAAGATTGCTGATTCAGTGACGGCGAAGGAGGCTTGGGATCTTCTGACAAGGTGTTACGGTGGTGATGCGTCAGTAAAGAAGGTAAAGCTTCAAACCCTCAGAAAACAGTATGAGAATCTCAACATGAAGAACAATGAGAAGGTTTGTGAGTACATCTCCAGACTAATTCTGATTACTAATGAGATGAAAGCTTGTGGAGAAACTCTTTCAGAACAAGTAATCATTGAGAAGGTATTGAGATCCCTTACCCCTCAGTTTGATTACATTGTTGTATCTATTGAACATTCCAAAGATTTGGAAACCATGAGAATAGAAGAGTTACAGAGCAGTCTAGAAGCACAAGAGTTGCGCCTAACTGAGAGAAACTCTGAAAGAGAAGTAGAGCAGCAGGCTCTGAAAGCAGCCTCTGAGAAGAAGTTTCAGAAGAAGCCTTGGTCAGAAGCCAAGAATAGATCTGATGGAGCTCAGAATCCAAAAACCTCAACTTCTGGAAAGCAGAAGTATGCTCAGAAAGGAAAAGACAAGACAAAGGTACTGTGTTACTCTTGTCAGAAGTTTGGCCATTTTGCATCTGAGTGCAAGTCAAACAAAGAAAGAAAGTCAGAAGAAGCAAATATAGCCAGAAGTTCTGATGACTCTGATAGTGAATTTGTTTTACTAATGGCTTCTGAATCTGATGATGTGAATTCATAGTGGTGGTATATGGATACAGGGTGTTCAAACCATCTTACTGGAAACAAGAAGTGGTTGGTTGATTTTGACTCTAGAAAGAGTACAAAGATCAGATGTGCTGATGATAAATACCTCAACGCTGAAGGTATGGGAAATGTCAAAGTCATTTTGAACAATGGGAAAGCAGCATTGATTCAGAACGTGTGGTATGTACCAGGCATGAAAAGCAATCTGATGAGTGTGGGTCAATTGATTGAGAAAGGTTTTTTAGTTACTATTGAAGACAATCTTCTGAAGCTGTATGACGGTAATCAGAAGTTGATTATGGAGTCAGAACAGGGAAGGAACAGAACATTCAAGGTGAATGTTAGAACTGCAGACTCTGAATGTCTTAGTGCAACAAGTGTTGAGAAGGATAGTGAGTTGTGGCACAGAAGATTTGGTCATCTGAATTTCAGAAGCTTGGGGCGTCTGAAGTCAAAGAATCTGGTACATGGAATTCCTATAATCAAGAAGCCTGAAAAATCATGCGAGGTGTGCATGAAAGGGAAGCAACCAAGACTGCCGTTTGCATCAGAAGTAGCTCCAAGAGCAAAACATGCCTTGGGAGTAGTACATTCTGATGTGTGTGGACCATTTCCAGTACCTTCACTTGGAGGAAACAAGTATTTTGTATCTTTTGTTGATGAATTCACAAGGATGACATGGGTAACACTCATCAAGTTCAAGCATGAAGTGTTTGCTGAGTTTCAGAAGTTCAAGGTGAAGGCTGAGAAACAGAGTGGTCAGAAGCTGAAGATTCTCAGAACTGATGGTGGTGGTGAGTTTAATTCTAACGAGTTTAAAACTTTCTGTGAGGAGAATGGAATTGGGCATGAGGTTACAGCTCCTTATACTCCTCAACACAATGGTCTTGCTGAGAGAAGAAATCGTACTTTGCTTGATATGGTGAGAAGCATGCTGAAAGAGAAGAAGCTTCCTCATCACTTATGGGGAGAAGCTGTTGCCACTGCAACATATGTGCTCAACAGATGTCCAACGAAGAAGCTGAAGGAAATAGTTCCTATTCAGAAGTGGACTGGAGAGAAGCAAAGTGTTAGTCATCTGAAGGTGTTTGGATCTGTATGCTATAAACATGTTCCAGAAGCCAGAAGACAGAAGCTGGATGATAGAAGCAAAGTAATGTTACTGGTGGGGTACCACAGTACATGTGCGTACAAATTCTGATGTGAGAATCTCAGAGGATGGCTCTGAAGTTGAGTCAGAATCTGAAGGCTCTGAAGATGATTCAGAAGATGGAGATGACTCTGATGGTGACTCTGAGTCTGATGGTGATTCTGAATCTGACTCTGACTCTGAAGCCAATTCTGAAGGTCAGAATTCTGAAGCCAATTCTGAAGGTCAGAATTCTGAAGCCAATTCTGAAGGTCAGAATTCTGAAGCCAATTCTGAAGGTCAGAATTCTGAAGCCAATTCTGAAGGTCAAAATTCTGAAGAAAGAATTTCTGAAGGTGCTTCTGAACAAGTTCAGAGGCTACGGAGAATCAGAAGCATCCCAAGAAGATTTGCAGGATTTGAAATGTTGCAAGACACTGAAGTAGACTCTGAGGGAGAAATTATTCAGTGTGCAATGTTAGTAGATTCTGAACCTGTGAGCACAGAAGATGCTCTTAAGCAACAAGTCTGGTTGCAGGCCATGAAAGAAGAACTTGATGCTATAAAGAGGAACAAGACTTGGAAGCTATCAGAACTTCCAAAAGGCAAGAAAGCCATCAGCGTCAGATGGGTTTTCAAGCAGAAACTAAAGCCA
Organism: Trifolium fragiferum; assembly: GCA_954870985.1. Lineage (NCBI taxonomy): Eukaryota > Viridiplantae > Streptophyta > Magnoliopsida > Fabales > Fabaceae > Trifolium > Trifolium fragiferum. The sequence continues at coordinate 20,590,134 of OX940789.1, forward strand.
GATGGATCAATTGGCAAACACAAAGCGAGGTTAGTAGCAAGAGGATTTCTGCAGAAACCTGGACTAGATTATTCTGAAGTGTTTGCACCTGTAGCAAGACACGAAACAATTAGACTGGTAATTGCAATAGCTGCTAACAGGAATTGGCCTCTGATGCATTTAGATGTGAAATCTGCATTTCTGAACGGTCCATTACAAGAAGAGGTATATGTGTCACAACCTCCTGGTTTTGAGAAAAAGAATCAGGAAGGGATGGTGTATAGATTGCATAAAGCCCTCTATGGATTGAAACAAGCGCCCAGAGCCTGGAATATGAGGATTGATTCATTTTTCAAGAAACAAGGGTTTCAGAAATGTGAGTTGGAGTATGGTGTTTATGTTCAGCACACTTCAGAAGGCAATATGATTCTGGTATGTTTGTATGTTGATGATATATTGTTGACAGGAAGTTCTGAACAAGAGATAGCTAAGTTCAAGAAGGTTCTGATGAATGAGTTTGAGATGACAGACCTTGGAAAAATGAGTTACTTTCTAGGGATGGAATTTCTATATTCTGAGAAAGGAATCATTTTGCATCAGTTGAAGTATGAACTTGAGCTTCTGAAGAGATTTAAGCTGGAGAATTGCAAAGTTGCTATCACACCCTCTGATACGAATCAAAAGTTGGATTCCGATTCTGATGGAGAGGATGTGGATGCTACAACCTTCAAACAGTTGGTTGGTTCTCTGAGGTATTTGTGTAATACCAGACCTGATATTTGTTTTGCAGTTGGAATGGTTAGCAGATTTATGAGTAAACCAAAATGGTCCCATTACCAAGCTGCTGTCAGGATTCTGAGGTATATCAAGGGGACTCTGAAGCATGGAGTGCTATTTCCCTCTGAAGGAAGGACTGAACCAGAACTTCTGAGTTATTCAGATTCTGATTGGTGTGGAGACAGAGTTGATAGAAGAAGCACTTCTGGATATTTATTTAAATTTCTGGGAGGTCCTATTTCGTGGTGTTCCAAGAAGCAACCTGTTGTTGCTCTATCAACCTGTGAAGCTGAATATATTGCAGGCGCTGTGACTGCATGCCAAGCTGTGTGGCTTCTGAACTTACTGCAGGATCTGAAGATCAAGGTAAACAAGCCTCTGAAGCTGATGATTGATAACAAGTCTGCAATCAATCTTGCCAAGAATCCAGTGCTGCATGGAAGAAGCAAGCATATTGAGACCAAGTATCACTTTCTGAGGAATCAGGTTCAGAATGGAGTGCTTGAAGTTGTGCACTGTAGCACTCAGAAGCAGCTGGCAGATGTGTTGACAAAGGCTATCAAAACTGATCAATTTCTTCGTTTGAGGGATGGAATTGGTGTTGTCAGTTTTGTCTAAATATAAATTAAGGGATGGTGTTAGAAGTAATTTATATTTAAGGGTATTTTAGTATTTACTATGTTAAGTACTTTAGAACTTGTCTGTTAAGTTTTTTCAATTTTAGGGCCTATGTGGCAAACTTTACTCTTTGTATAAATAGCTACTCTTTTATCAATGCAATTAATTTCTTCCTTTCATTTTTGTGGCTGCTGTCTTTGTTCTCTCCTTACTATTTCATTGATTCATCACCTTGTACACCAACAGTTGTGGGATCTTATAAACAGAATGGCATGTTTCGTGATGTACAAAGGGACGAGGTTATGAAAAATATTGAAAATGGAGCAATTGTTAGTGGTAGACGTTTAAATCAAGAAGCCTGTCTCAAGCGACCCACTAATACTCGTTGGAGTTATCATTTTGCAACTTTGGTGAATTTGATATTGATGTGTAAGTCTGTAACACTAATGTTCTTCAAACGTTCAAAGATGATGTATCAACTCAAGATGCAAAAGTTTACTTGAAAAATCACACCATGTGGGTAATGTTGAATCTATCACAATAAGAACCATTATCGCATTGAATTAATTTATACTGTTATGGACATGCAGCTTCAAAAGCTTAACAATCATTTTAATGATAAAAATAGTCGGTTGCTTATTTGTACGACTTTTTTGTGTCCAACCAACTTGTTTTCTACTATTGACAAGGCAAAGCTTATTGTATTTTCAAAGTTTTATCCAAATGAATTTTGTCCAATTAGATTGGTGATACTTGATAATCAACTTGATACTTACGTCGTTGATATGCGTAGAAGTGTTGAATTTGCATCTTTAAAGGGAATAGCGTAGAAGTGTTGAATTTGCATCTTTAAAGGGAATAAGTGATCTTAAAAAAAATGGTTCAAATTAAAAGACATATTATTTATCTATTAGTTTATCAACTTTTGAAGTTAACAATGATTTTTCCCGTTACCACAACAACCATCGAACGGTCATTTTTTGCTATGAAGATTGTGAAGATTAGATTGCGTAATCAAATAAGAGATGAATAAATATCTCGAATTTTGTTTTTAGTCCTTATAAATTTTTTTAGCAACTTTTAGTCCCTTAAATATTTTTTGTCATCACTTTTGGTCCTTACTTTTAATCAAACTCTTGTGTATTTTCATATTTTTGAATGACTTTTAGTATCATGTTGATAATATTATAAGAACCTCTCCTACAAAACTTTAAATTTTGTTAACATAAGATGAATTATTTATAAATTTTTATGCGCAAAAAACTAAAAGAGACATATTTAATTCATCATTTGTTAAAAAAATGTAAACTTTTGCAAGACAGATTCTATAATATACTAAATATGACCACAATTTTGTTTGAATGATATACATGAGTTGAGCGAAAAGTAAGGATAAAAAATCATGACAGAAAATATTTGAGGAAACAAACTTGATAAAAAAAAAAAGGATTTTTACAAATTTAGTACTTTATGTAATAAATAAGCCATTGCATTGTGGTATACTATTTTTAGTATTTAAACTCATTTTTGTTGGTGTACAAGGTGATGAATCAATGAAATAGTAAGAAGAGGACAAAGACAGCAGCCACAAAATATGAAAGGAAGAATTAAATTGCATTGATAAAAGAGTAGCTATTTATACAAAGAGTAAAGTTTGCCACATAGGCCCTAAAAATAAAACTTAACAGATAAGTTCAAAAAGTACTTAACATAGTAAATACTAAAATACCCTTAAATATAAATTACTTCTAACACCATCCCTTAATTTATATTTAGACAAAACTGACAACACCAATTCCATCCCTCAAACGAAGAAATTGATCAGTTTTGATAGCCTTTGTCAACACATCTGCCAGCTGCTTCTGAGTGCTACAGTGCACAACTTCAAGCACTCCATTCTGAACCTGATTCCTCAGAAAGTGATACTTGGTCTCAATATGCTTGCTTCTTCCATGCAGCACTGGATTCTTGGCAAGATTGATTGCAGACTTGTTATCAATCATCAGCTTCAGAGGCTTGTTTACCTTGATCTTCAGATCCTGCAGTAAGTTCAGAAGCCACACAGCTTGGCATGCAGTCACAGCGCCTGCAATATATTCAGCTTCACAGGTTGATAGAGCAACAACAGGTTGCTTCTTGGAACACCACGAAATAGGACCTCCTAGAAATTTAAATAAATATCCAGAAGTGCTTCTTCTATCAACTCTGTCTCCACACCAATCAGAATCTGAATAACTCAGAAGTTCTGATTCAGTCCTTCCTTCAGAGGGAAATAGCACTCCATGCTTCAGAGTCCCCTTGATATACCTCAGAATCCTGACAGCAGCTTGGTAATGGGACCATTTTGGTTTACTCATAAATCTGCTAACCATTCCAACTGCAAAACAAATATCAGGTCTGGTATTACACAAATACCTCAGAGAACCAACCAACTGTTTGAAGGTTGTAGCATCCACATCCTCTCCATCAGAATCGGAATCCAACTTTTGATTCGTATCAGAGGGTGTGATAGCAACTTTGCAATTCTCCAGCTTAAATCTCTTCAGAAGCTCAAGTTCATACTTCAACTGATGCAAAATGATTCCTTTCTCAGAATATAGAAATTCCATCCCTAGAAAGTAACTCATTTTTCCAAGGTCTGTCATCTCAAACTCATTCATCAGAACCTTCTTGAACTTAGCTATCTCTTGTTCAGAACTTCCTGTCAGCAATATATCATCAACATACAAACATACCAGAATCATATTGCCTTCTGAAGTGTGCTGAACATAAACACCATACTCCAACTCACATTTCTGAAACCCTTGTTTCTTGAAAAAAGAATCAATCCTCATATTCCAGGCTCTGGGCGCTTGTTTCAATCCATAGAGGGCTTTATGCAATCTATACACCATCCCTTCCTGATTCTTTTTCTCAAAACCAGGAGGTTGTGACACATATACCTCTTCTTGTAATGGACCGTTCAGAAATGCAGATTTCACATCTAAATGCATCAGAGGCCAATTCCTGTTAGCAGCTATTGCAATTACTAGTCTAATTGTTTCGTGTCTTGCTACAGGTGCAAATACTTCAGAATAATCTAGTCCAGGTTTCTGCAGAAATCCTCTTGCTACTAACCTCGCTTTGTGTTTGCCAATTGATCCATCTGGCTTTAGTTTCTGCTTGAAAACCCATCTGACGCTGATGGTTTTCTTGCCTTTTGGAAGTTCTGATAGCTTCCAAGTTTTGTTCCTCTTTATAGCATCAAGTTCTTCTTTCATGGCCTGCAACCAGACTTGTTGCTTAAGAGCATCTTCTGTGCTCACAGGTTCAGAATCTACTAACATTGCACACTGAATAATTTCTCCCTCAGAGTCTACTTCAGTGTCTTGCAACATTTCAAATCCTGCAAATCTTCTTGGGATGCTTCTGATTCTCCGTAGCCTCTGAACTTGTTCAGAAGCACCTTCAGAAATTCTTTCTTCAGAATTTTGACCTTCAGAATTCTCTTCAGAATTTTGACCTTCAGAATTGTCTTCAGAATTCTGACCTTCAGAATTGGCTTCAGAATTCTGACCTTCAGAATTAGCTTAAGAATTCTGACCTTCAGAATTAGCTTCAGAATTCTGACCTTCAGAATTGGCTTCAGAATTCTGACCTTCAGAATTGGCTTCAGAATTCTGACCTTCAGAATTGCCTTCAGAATCAGAGTCAGATTCAGAATCACCATCAGACTCAGAGTCACCATCAGAGTCATCTCCATCTTCTGAATCATCTTCAGAGCCTTCAGATTCTGACTCACCTTCAGAGCCATCCTCTGAGATTCTCACATCAGAATTTGATTGAGACTTGTTCCAATCCCAAATTTCAGATTCCTTCACAATGACGTCTCTGCTGAATTCAATTTTATTAGTCTCTGGACAATAAAGCTTGTACGCACCTGTACTGTGGTACCCCACCAGTAACATTACTTTGCTTCTATCATCCAGCTTCTGTCTTCTGGCTTCTGGAACATGTTTATAGCATACAGATCCAAACACCTTCAGATGACTAACACTTTGCTTCTCTCCAGTCCACTTCTGAATAGGTACTATTTCCTTCAGCTTCTTCGTTGGACATCTGTTGAGCACATATGTTGCAGTGGCAACAGCTTCTCCCCATAAGTGATGAGGAAGCTTCTTCTCTTTCAGCATGCTTCTCACCATATCAAGCAAAGTACGATTTCTTCTCTCAGCAAGACCATTGTGTTGAGGAGTATAAGGAGCTGTAACCTCATGCTCAATTCCATTCTCCTCACAGAAAGTTTTAAACTCATTAGAATTAAACTCACCACCACCATCAGTTCTGAGAATCTTCAGCTTCTGACCACTCTGTTTCTCAGCCTTCACCTTGAACTTCTGAAACTCAGCAAACACTTCATGCTTGAACTTGATGAGTGTTACCCATGTCATCCTTGTGAATTCATCAACAAAAGATACAAAATACTTGTTTCCTCCAAGTGAAGGTACTGGAAATGGTCCACACACATCAGAATGTACTACTCCCAAGGCATGTTTTGCTCTTGGAGCTACTTCTGATGCAAACGGCAGTCTTGGTTGCTTCCCTTTCATGCACACCTCGCATGATTTTTCAGGCTTCTTGATTATAGGAATTCCATGTACCAGATTCTTTGACTTCAGATTCCCCAAGCTTCTGAAATTCAGATGACCAAATCTTCTGTGCCACAACTCACTATCCTTCTCAACACTTGTTGCACTAAGACATTCAGAGTCTGCAGTTCTAACATTCACCTTGAATGTTCTGTTCCTTCCCTGTTCTGACTCCATAATCAACTTCTGATTACCGTCATACAGCTTCAGAAGATTGTCTTCAATAGTAACTGAAAAACCTTTCTCAATCAATTGACCCACACTCATCAGATTGCTTTTCATGCCTGGTACATACCACACGTTCTGAATCAATGCTGCTTTCCCATTGTTCAAAATGACTTTGACATTTCCCATACCTTCAGCGTTGAGGTATTTATCATCAGCACATCTGATCTTTGTACTCTTTCTAGAGTCAAAATCAACCAACCACTTCTTGTTTCCAGTAAGATGGTTTGAACACCCTGTATCCATATACCACCACTCTGAATTCACATCATCAGATTCAGAAGCCATTAGTAAGACAAATTCACTATCAGAGTCATCAGAACTTCTGGCTATATTTGCTTCTTCCGACTTTCTTTCTTTGTTTGACTTGCACTCAGATGCAAAATGGCCAAACTTCTGACAAGAGTAACACCGTACCTTTGTCTTGTCTTTTCCTTTCTGAGCATACTTCTGCTTTCCAGAAGTTGAGGTTTTTGGATTCTGAGCTCCATCAGATCTATTCTTGGCTTCTGACCAAGACTTCTTCTGAAGCTTCTTCTCAGAAGCTGCTTTCAGAGCCTGCTGCTCTACTTCTCTTTCAGAGTTTCTCTCAGTTAGACGCAACTCTTGTGCTTCTAGACTGCTCTGTAACTCTTCTATTCTCATGGTTTCCAAATCTTTGGAATGTTCAATAGATACAACAATGTAATCAAACTGAGGGGTAAGGGATCTCAATACCTTCTCAATGATTACTTGTTCTGAAAGAGTTTCTCCACAAGCTTTCATCTCATTAGTAATCAGAATTAGTCTGGAGATGTACTCACAAACCTTCTCATTGTTCTTCATGTTGAGATTCTCATACTGTTTTCTGAGGGTTTGAAGCTTTACCTTCTTTACTGACGCATCACCACCGTAACACCTTGTCAAAAGATCCCAAGCCTCCTTTGCCGTCACTGAATCAGCAATCTTCTCAAACACACTCTCATTCACACACTGATGAATGTAGAACAACGCCTTCTGATCCTTCTTTCTTGTAGCTTTCTGCGCCTCTTTCTGCTCCTCTGTTGCATCTGCTGCAACAGGAACGTATCCTTCAGTGACAAGCTCAAGCACACCTTGAGCACCGAACAATACAAGCATTTATTTCATCCAACGATTCCAGTTTTTGCCATCAAACACTGGAAGCTTGGTACTCATGCCACCGTTTCCGTTCATCTTAAACCTTGTACAGTACACTCAAATCTCACTAACACTCGTGTTTCCCAATCCCACAAAATCAGAAAAAGTGATTCTGTTCAGATTTTTGTTCAAGATTCAACACAAATCAAGAACCAAAAAATCAAACACACGCAACTCACGTTTCACTCGTGTTTCCCGTGGATTCTAACCGGAGCTCTAGATACCAATTTGTTGGTGTACAAGGTGATAAATCAATGAAATAGTAAGAAGAGGACAAAGACAGCAGCCACAAAATATGAAAGGAAGAATTAAATTGTATTGATAAAAGAGTAGCTATTTATACAAAGAGTAAAGTTTGCCACATAGGCCCTAAAAATAAAACTTAACAGATAAGTTCAAAAAGTACTTAACATAGTAAATACTAAAATACCCTTAAATATAAATTACTTCTAACAATTTAGAAATACGAATATGAATTTTCTTCCGATAAGAATCTACGAACTATTGTTCAATTTTAATTAAGTTTATATTCATTTGAAGTTCATTAAAGTTATTTTTTTGATTATTTCATTTTAGAAGTTATTTTACAAACAAACAAAAAAGCCGCATTTTCTGAATATTCAAATATTAGTAGGTAATATATATTTCATATCAAAATTCAAAATGTTACAACAATCAAGATTAGAATGTTCAAGCCTCTCAATGAACATCCTCAAGACCAAATCATTGAAAGCACAACAAATGGTGTTAGAACCAGATGGTTCGTTTGATTTAAGAGATGGAGTGTGAAATGAAAGAAAATTATGCAAACCAATGGATGAATTTGAACTAATTTTAGTCTAAATTTATTCATTGATTTGCGTAATTTTCTTTTCTCTTACTTTTTATCCCTCCAATCAAACGGACCCAGAATGTCATTCCAAAATTGCAATATACAGAGTAGTTATAATCTCCTAAGTAGAGTCAAAGTCAATCAAAGAAGCAATTGCGGACAACTTATGAATAGAAGTTATAAAAAAGATCATTATTAGATTTTGAATAAGGTGAGTGTTCAGAAACAAATTAAATGAAAATAATAAGATGTAAGAAACAAAATAAAGACTTATTGCTCAATAATCAACAAGAAGATATAGTATTAGTAATTAACAAGCAAGAAGATTGTGAAGAATTTTTAATATAGCATTCTTTTTTTAAAAAAAAATAATGAGTCAATGAACCAATCGTTAATTGATTCAGTGATGATTAATGCTTAATTTGATAGAAAAAATCACAATTTGATATTCCGCAACTGCAACTGAAGGAGACTGAAACCACTTAATGTTAGAATTAAGCTTCAAATTAAATTGAAGGTGAAAAAAAAAACTTGAGTCAATGTGTCCTACTATTATTGTCCATACTCAAATTTCATTTTTTAATGCCTTTTCAGTTCAGATTTTGATGCATATGATATTGTCACATTGTGATATGATGTGGTGTTAGACCAGTCTTTGAATGGGTAATCCCTCCCATTACATTTGTTCCCATAAGAGTTTGGGTTTTGTGACTACGTGGAAATGAATGCACCTTACTACTTTCACTTTGAGTCTCATGACAACTGTGTAGGGGCATTTATGTCTATTCACTTTGTATTGTGTGGCTTTTGTAGGGTCATTACCCCAAAATGATTCCCTAAAATCCAAATAATCCCCGGATTCTTGCGGCTAATTAATTGAGAATCTTAATTGACAATTTGCAAATGTTGTTGAAAAATAAATAAATTTAGGATTTTGTGACACTTATTAAAAAATTAAAAAATAAATAAAAGAATAATTTTATATTGAATTTTTAAAAAAAAAATTTTAAGATGTTAAATGGACGATGTTCAAAAATATATTTATAATTTGATAATAAGTGTTCTTCGATAACTTTTAAAACACTTGATAATATGGAAGCCATGCTGTTAGAGATAGAGCGATGTTTATTTATCAACAATGAATTAATTTTAGTGGTAAGACATTTGAACCTCATAAGTAAATGATAATATGACTCTTTTGTTAACGAAAAAAATATGATAAGAAAAATTCATTTTGTATGTCTCACATATTTTTCAATTGTGATTAGTCATTATTAAATGGCTGAAAATTTCGTACTCATGTCATGATAAAATAAAAATGTTTATTTACTTCAATAATTTATCTTAAACATAATAGTAAATAACTCAATTTCACTCTAAGATACAAAGAAATATAAAAAATTCTAATTAGTATTTACGGAACACTAGTTAAAGAATCAAAGATAATAAAATGATATTGAAATTTGTTGAATTAGTCTTTTAAAAATATACAAAAATACTATTTTTAATACAAATTTTACTAGCATGACCAATTTAGTATTCTTCCTTCTTTTATTGTCATTAGTTTATACTAGTAGTTTTTTTTTTTACACATTTTGAAATAATTAATAAACTTTTCTACTTTTAATAGAATAATTTCTAATTTTATAATATTTTTAATATCTAATTTCTAATTCAACAGCCCGAAAGCCCGACTGCCCGCTCCGGGCTTAATTTTGGAGCCCATATTTTATATGGACGTTTTGATAACTCTACATGAAACCGGTTCAAACCAAAGATGGCTTAAACAATTAAAGTACTCCTATATTTTTAGTACATTCACTACATTGTCTTATGTATTGAATAAATTTTTCTTATTCTTATGTAGGGATGTCAATTTGCATCCGTCTGAGCGGATCCCTGCGGGGATTGCCCCGTTCGGAGATTCGAAAATGGAGATTTTTCTCCCGTGGGGACGGGGATGTAGGCAAAACTTTTTCCGGAGGCAGTTCGGAGCGGGGATCGGGGATTAAGCATCCGTCCCCGCGGATTCCCCGAATCCATCTATATATACTTAAATATATATATATTTTTACTACTTAAATATATATATTTGACAATTCTAGGTTTCTATTTTGCTATGAATTATGATATATTTTGGTTATTAATTTTTGTATCATTATGCATATGTTGTTATGCATTATTTTTTGTTATGAAATGTATTATGTGTTGTTTTGATCATTAAAAAAAGAAAGATGCGAAATATTTATTTATTTATTAATAAAAAAGGAAAAAATAACGTCATAATTTTGTCGATAAAATATAGAAATTTTTTAATAATCGATCTACGTGGATCCCCGCGGGTACCGCGGGGATCCGTGGGGATGAAGATGGAGGTAAAAATTCCCCCGTAGAGATGGGAATGGAGGCAAAAATCCCCCGCGGATATTTCGGGCTGGAAAACGGGATGCTTCCTCCGCACATTTCCTGCCCCGTTGACATCCATATTCTTAGAGAGTGAACAAAAATGCCTAGTAGTATACTAGTAGTAGTTTTGGTTGTTTTTGGTTAATGAGCTCAACTTTGTCATTACTTTCTCTTCACTTTATATAGGTTTGAGGAAACGTGCAATCATTTCTATCTAGTGAGGTAAATCAGCTGAAAAGCAACTATCATATTAATTAATGAGCACAACTAAAAGCCTATTAATAAAGTATTCAAAACTAGCCAGTTGAATTGAATAAATATTGAGACATTGTTGGGGTTGTATTTAAAGCATGATCTTATTGATTTGATTTTCTTTGTCTTAAAAAAGAAAACAATTTTTGTTTGTTGATGAATAATGAGAGAGAGCCTCTGCAAAAGACTGAGGGAAGTTTTGGGGCATCAAAGAAAGAACGTGCTTATGTACAGTAGGGACTCTGAATAGATTCCTCTTCATCCAATCCCTTTAATCTTTATCATATGCAAAATGCTGCACCCTTCAACTTCTCTCTCTCTTGGTATAGGGAGCAGTGGGTCAGTGCACAAAAAGGGATGAAAAAAGGGTAGAGTGCTCTTGCCAAAATGCTAACGGCTAAGAAAAGTTGAGAATGAGATGAGGGGGGGCACATAAAAGTAACAAAGATTTTATCCATGGTATAAAGTACTAAATAGAAAATGAGCTATGAGTAAATAAATTAATCATTCACTTTTTTTACTTTGTAAAAAAACTCCAATTTGGTCCTTTGAAATTTTAAGAGCATGATGGAGTAAGTTGAAATTAAGAAATTCACAAAAGACATTCATGAAAATTATTGATTATTTTAGTTCAAACTCCTATTGTCATCTATTGCCAAATATTTCAAATTGGTTCCTAAAAAATTTTACTCCTACCAATGAAAATATGAAATTAATGGTATAGCAGTAATAAACTCAAAAAGTTACTACTCAGATGCTAAATGTGAGTAAAATGATTGAGAATTTCAAAAACATTATGATAGCACACTATCGCCCTACAAGTTCAAGAAACAACAAAATAGGTACTAGTATGAGAGTAGTATACTTTTACATTAACTAGCATGAGGATTTTAGACCTAAAACATGAGGCTAGGATATGGCTGACTTAGGGAAATATCTATATGCAGTGATCATAATCTACATACAGTGTCTTGTTATAAGATTCAAAGGCTAGGTGTGCATAGATGAATGTTTATAGAATAGAATAATTGTGTATATGGAGTACTATACGTACTACAGTGTGGGGGCATGTGATCACACTACAAGAGAGTTCACATCACAATATCTATATGAGCTGGACTGGGAAGGATAATTTGTTGTTGTTATGTTAGACTGTGTCATAAACTGCAATAGGGTTTGTATTATTCATTTTGGAATTTAGTACTGTCATGACAACAGCTTTTTTACGGTTTTACTGTAGCTCAACCAGAAGGTTTGGATCATTGAGCTCAATATAGCATTTTCCTTCCATTTCTTTACTTGTGCAACAAAAGGACAACAGAAAACCAAAGATATGATTTGGGCCAATTGCTTTCGGTACAAAGTGTTGGTAATAATGCTTGGGAAAATTAACTCGTGTCACTAAATCGTTCACATATTTGACGTGGGGAATTCTAATATAGGCACAAATATAAATGTATAGTGTTTAGGCACACTCACATGAGTGAAGAGAGAGAAAAGATTAAATAATTTAATTTCAAATATTTTTCAAAAAAGTAAATGATGTGATGTTTTATGTATGTGTGCCTAAACACTATTCATTTATGTTTGTGTCCATAGAATACTTTCTCATTTGACGTTTATGTATACACTATACAGTGTTTGCATTAATAATACACGTACATGGAGTCATGTATTATTGAGTTTATACCAACCAAACAGTGAACCCAAAATAAGTGAGATCTAAGACGGTAAAAAAATATAATGTGACTAGTTGTTTGAATAGTGGAAGGAATAAAAGATTGTTGAGGGGGTGAAACTAGAAGGAGAAAAAAAAGCATTATATTCTCTTTTCTGCATATAAAGTGCGGAAAAAATGTGTATTTTTTTTTTTTTATATACATAGACGAAATGGCAAGCCATTGGAAACAGACACAAAAAATGGAAGGACCGCAATACTAAAAAAACGAAACCAGCGTCCATCGAACAATCAAGATTTGCTACTGCATCAACACATTAATTAGATTTATGATAAGAACTATGAACCTTATACAGCCAGTAACTGAATGCAAAATTTGATGTCCTGAAGTGGCACCAAGCAAGTATATGCTAACAAGAATAATTAAATTTGAGGGCTCAAGGGTGCATTGCATGGTAGTGGTGCATACACAAGGAAAAAGTGGAAGTTGATTGAGTTGAGCTGATGGACAATTCACCCAGAACCTTCGGTGGTTGCTTTCTCTGCAAATTTATATAAAAAACATGGTCATAGTATGAACAGAAAAGGGGTTAGAACCAGCAAAGTATTAATCAAATCTATACAAACTCGGATTAAGGGGTTAGTCCATATTTTCAACTTATTAGATACGTTACGAACTTCTTATCATTGCTTGAATCAGTGTCTGCTGTGGTTACTACCATCATAATAGCCAATAGTATCACTATTTCATCTGATTGTTAGAAAATATTGCATACATACTTGATTCTCTAGTGATCTACAAAGGCATTTGGTGAGCTATAGATATTCTAAATCAGATTACCATGTACTTGGACTTCTGATCAGTTGGTCGAGTAATCAACCCTTGCTGCAAGGAATATAACTCCAATCATTTGGTTCTCATTAGAGTTGTATCTTAGACATTTTAACAAATAGGGTTGTCAAAATCTTCTATGGCCCTAGCAGCAGATTTGGCTTGTTTGGTTTGCATTTGGTAAGCCAAAATGCCATTTGAAGAATGAACTTACCTACTGCATAGCATGTTTGACATTATTGAGGCAAAACAAGTCTGATTTCCAAACTTGATTTACCTCCTAAACATGAAAGCAATAATTCGTTTCTTTTGAGGTGTGAGTAAATATTATATGACCGTTTCCCGAATATAAAATCAAAATTCATATCTTTCATGGTAATTATATATCAAAATCTCGCAAACTCATTTTCATTAATACCACCTAAATAATATTCATCACTTCAGAATTAATTGACTAAATTTCACTAATCAAAACCAAGTTGGCCAAATCAAATTTATTTAAAATCAAGTTTACAAAATAACACACACTTTCTATATTAAGCCACATCAGACATGATGCTTCTGGGCTGCCTGATAAGATAAGTATTTTGATATGCAGTATGCCAGCTAGAAGCCTAGAACTAGAGTGATTGATTTCAATGTTTTGTACGAGTGGGAAGTGCATGTGGGTTCAAGGGTGTCCTTAATAAAGGATAAAACATAATTGTTGAACACTGAGTAGTGAAAAAAGTTGACAATGTACTTTCTCCAAATGGAAGTCAATCAGATCATGGTTGGCTAAGAAGAGAAGTCGCTGAAATTGTACATGACGATGCACTGATGCAGTTCAGCTAATTAGAATGCATGTGATGGAAGACATGAATAATAAATAGTATTAAATTAAAGCACAAAATAGGGTTTTCCAGCAGTATTTGTACGGAAGGAGTAGAAATGATTCATTTGGTACACAGAAAGTCATAGTATTAAGTTCCAACGTAGCTGAGATGATACTGGCAAATAACATTCAGACCCAAACTACGAATAATAATGTAACTTGCAAAACAAAAAGAACAAATATGCCAATAAATTTGAAATCATTTGACCAGAGTCACTTGCCCACAGTTAAAACAGAGGAGGGAAATTATAATAGATTGCTCAACTATCAGCTCATGTGCCATAGTTTTAGACATTTTCCTTAATGAATTACATTTTTTTTTAAATGAAATACATGTAACAGCGACTACTTATTAAATCTAGAACTGTACAGTCGATGAGATGTCAGCTCAGTGGTAAGAGTTTGATCTTATAACCTCATGGGACGGAGTCCAAATCCCCTTGGGGACAGTTATAAAATAATTGTTAATGTCACTTTATTTAATAATAATTTCTCCCTTCCCCAAATTTTAAAAATAAAAAATAAAAACAATCTACGAACTGGACAGGAAACAAAACAGATCAGAAAGCTGATCAAAGGAAATTCAATTTTAACTCTGCAGAGTAATAAAACTGTGTATTGGCTAAACAGAGATCTCTGGAAGGGGACTAGGGGAGGGGGTGGAATTCCTACACTAGCATGTTAGACCTCTAATTAGTACTGTTATTAGGCTGCAGTTATTGTTTGATTAGGCAGCAGTTATTATATTAGGCAGTAGTTAGTATTAGGCAGTGGTTGAACATATATGTAAATGGAAGGAAAAGTCAGTAGGCATTTATATGGAATTGGATATTGATAGGGAGAGACCAAGCTCTCTAATTCTTAGAGGGAGGGAGACCAAGACTCTCGAATTTCTTGGATAAGAATCCTTTATCTTTTATTTATGTCAAGATTGTGAGTGTTTTGTGTCTGTATATTGTACTACAATTTCCTCTGTTTTTGAGAATCATCTTCCAGAGGGTATAGTAATAAATTCGGTGTTTATTCATTTATTTTCTGAACCATAGATACCAATTTCTATCTTAGCATTAACTAACTATAAGAAAAATATAATATTAAGCCTTTGGAGACATGTATATACCCTGAGTAGTGCCAATCGACATAATGCGGTCTATATTATCAATCCGCCCTTGTATGGATTTTAGAAGTGAATTCAGCGATGAAACTCTTTTCCTAACACTGGATATCTTGGCCGCATGTTGCATTATGAATGGCAAAGGTGCATCTTCTAGTAACTGATCAAGTTCTGCCCAAAAAACATAAATTTCAGGTTACGTAATTGTAGACCTGGAGTATTTAGGAATTATAACATCCTAGAGTTATAGGAGAAACTTTAGCAAAGGCATTAACATTAAGCAGAACTGAACTCAAATTATAGCAAGTTAACAAAGGCAACCCATATTAGCACACTACAGCAGCAAGTTCGACATGGCAAATAATACTTACATGGAGAGTAGATTGGCAGAGAACAATGTTTTTGTCATCATACAAACAACTAGATATGTGCCTTCTTGGCAAGAGTGAAGTAGTTGTTTTATTGTATAGCTCGCAGAATATCTATGAAGCTCTGTGGTGCACCAAAATTTTGGATCCAGCACTCTGACTTCATGGTAACACACTCTTTGGTGGAGGTTAAGAAATGGCTCTTTCATAAAATTTGCTACACTACTATATGGTAGCCAACTTTCGTATTCAACTAAGATGAATGAAATGTGTCATTGTATTTTCAAATAAAATGGTTAAAGCAGTTTGTTTGTTCAAAGTTCAAACTAATATTAACACTTCCCAGTAAAACACTCTCAAGCCAGGAGGCTAAGATGCGGACCGTTTGCCCCTCGTCTGGACCATATAACTTACCGTATGTGATTCTTTTATGATGGTTGAACCAAAGGTATCATAGAAAATTAATACCAGAATCATGAACTGCAATAGCCAATTGAAAGCCTTCCAAGTTCCAAGAATTGAATGAGGCAGCACCACAGAGAGAATTATATAATTGGATCCAGTTTTTTCTTTCCTAGAGTTGAATATTCTTATAAAGGAAAAGAAAGGGAAAAGCAAGACAATGGCAATAAAAGCTTTACTTATTTAACCTTAAATTAGCAATATAAGGTTACCAAAGCTACAAGAAAGAAAAGAGTGAAGACTACAACTGCTACTTGCCCAATAGTACAGAAATACTCTATTCAACTTTACATTCCAGCTAAGAAATCCGTCGTACATATGTTTATGAGGAGAACAAAACCTCTAACCACAGAAAGCAAAATCTTCTTGGTACACCTTAAGTCACGAATTTCACATTTTTCCTTCTTTCCAATATAGAATAAGTAACATCTTATATCATCTTTTTAAGCCTTTTCTGAGATTTTCACATACAAATCTAAGAAAGACCACAACCATACACGGTGAATTGCAAGCATGTAGTAAAGGTGCTAGTAGAACAATAGAAACTGGTATTCCTGTGTTGGGCCCATTCAGTATGCTTTCCCTTGGTTTTATAGTAGGTTAAACAGAATAGTCTGATAAGTCTGTTAGGCCTGCTGATGGGCTAATTGCAACCAAGGAGATTGGGCCTCTAGGTGACAGGATCAGAAAGGCCCCAAAACGGTTAAATGACTATTATCCATACTAACTCTATTTGAGTCTAGAATAAAAAGCACTTATGTTTAATTACAATCCTGTTAGCTTTTGTAGTGGGACGTGTAACAAATGTCATAATCTCTAGTTATGATAATCAAGCCTATCATCTATAAAGGCATGTAATGTGTAGGAATTCAATGAATATTTCAAGTACAATTCCTTAGATTTTCCATTTCAATAATCGTAGCTTCTATTCCTTCTGTTAAGTAGCTAGCTAAATCTTAACAATTTGGTGCTTTCACCGAGAGCTAGGCCACGGAAAGGACTACCTATAGGCTGGATTAAGGTGTTCCACTGACATAGGTGAGTGAGTGAAGCCGCTGAAAAGGGAAAGGGCTACCATCGGGTCAGTGCCGATAGAGTGACAGCCGCCATGAACGTCGGCTCTTAAAGGGCATGGCAATGTTAGGAGTCCCAGATCGAATATATCAAAATGGTACTTAAGCCATGAGGCTCTCCCACACATTGGGCTAGTCTTTTGGATTGGGCTCTCCTCATGTACCTAAGCCCTAACATAGTCCCAAATCCCAATGTTACAACCTACTTCACCGGTTTAGAGAGTAGCACACAAAGTAACTCCTTACTGTAACAAGATAACAAACCTAGAAGATCTTGGACCTGATGTCTATCTATGCACATGCAAATTCATTGGTTGTTATTTTCAAAAATTCTCTAATTTAACTAAACTTCCGTACAACTATCTAAAAACTTACAAGGACTTTTCAGCAAGTGAAGAACCGTGAAATTATTTTAATTAAGAAGCTCCTAAACTCAGCCATAGGTTATTTTGGCAACTTCATAAAATAGTTATTATTTTCACGCAAAAAAACTATAAGCAAGTATGTGAAGTATACACTCAGTCAAACTTCATCAGATTTCAGAAACCATAACAAAACTCACCCTTATGAACCAAACATGGTAAACATTCCTACGAGACCAGAGGGCCCATTACCCTTTCGGCCCAGTAGGAAGGTAGCATCAGCCTGACTAAAATCCCTATAGGAATTTTGAGATGTTTCAAAGCCCTTCTGGAAGGTTTCCTTTGAGTAAGGTTTGAGAAGAACAATTATGGGAAAGAGATCATTACATTTAGAGGGCACATCTTACCTTTCGGCTGGACGGGATAATTGTAGCCTCAACCCCCCAAAAAAGAAAAAACACTTCCATGCAAGAGTGGTTTATATAAGAGAACCTCCAATGGTGCAACCTATCATCGGTGGTTTAAGTGGACTCTACAGTGTCACATCACTTTCAAGTAACTCATTCATTTTTTAACAACCCTTAAGAACTCATGATGAGTCCCACAACTTACACAACATATTGTTAAGGATGAGTTACTTCAGCAAGTAATTGTCCTTGCAAGTTGTCTTGTTGCCACATGAATCTTCTCCAAATTCATTAAAACACACCTTTTGAACTTAAGGACTACTATTGGAGGTGCTCTAAGGACCTCAGCCTCCTGCGGTTTTTCCTATAAACTCATAAAATAATGACGTTTGAAATTGAATTGCCTAAATGATTTTGAACCAGACACATCCACATGAGTTGCAACACTATTCATCACAGTGCACTACCTTACAAACTGATACTCTTAACACACTCTCACTAAATTAAGCAATGGCGTGTTTGGCAGTTACCCACCACCACACCGTCACAAACTGCCCTACAGAGGAGACATCGCCAATGTAGCTAGAGATTCCTACCCATTTGGATTTCAGACAGAGAATTAACAATGGTAAACACAACAAAAAATTCCTCCAATATTCTTAATATTAACACAATGACGACAATAATAACAATAACAAAAATGTACTTGCAAATTGCAACACAAAACATACACATAATTTGAGTCAGATTTTGGTAATTTTGGCATATAATAATATAATCAAGCATTAATATATCCTCAAAAACCAAATTCAACAGTTAATTTTGAAATATGAGCACAATGTTGTGAAATCAGCAACAAGAGAGAAAAGAGTAAGCAAAAGATATACATATACCTCCAGTGAGACGATCGATAGAAGAAGAGAGATGGTTTTGGCTGATGAGAGTTTGTTGAGCTCTGAAATCAAAATCCCTAATTACGGAAGAGAGGATCGACGACAATCCTTTCGCTAACACATCGGAGCTTTTCGTGAGGGGATCGGCGGCGTTATCGGTTTTCTCGCCGGCGTGAGAAGTTGAAGGTTCCGTTTGAACGACGACGACGGTGTCGTTTTCATTGGCTGAAGTGTAGTGAGTGTCACCCGAGGTTTCCATTGTCGTTCAGTTTAGTTAATTCATCGAGCAATGGCTCCCTTTACTATCTTTTCGTAATAGAGACAAGTGAGATTATGGGCCAATTTTGTGTAAAAAACAATTATAAATAAACTTTTTATAAAAGTTTCGAATAAAAATTTGGTTTGAATAGTTATTTTTAAAATGTCATTTTAGATATTTTATTATTTTATCGAAACTTTTTTTGGATATCAACATTTTAAACATATTTAAAATAGATTTTCATAAAAATCATTTTTAAAATACAACTTTTTGTAAAAATTGAGAAACGAATATAAAAAAAATTTATACAGTAATATTTTGAAAAACGATTTTATAAAATCTATTTAAAAAAATACAAAGAAAAAAATCCATTTTTTAAAGCTAAAATAAACGCACCCTAATACTATGCAAAATTACACTTTTGATTATTTATTTTTTGTTCTTACTCCGGCCATTAATAGAAAATTTCTTTTTTAGATTTATTGAGTTTTTAATGTATTTGATCTATATTTTAGACTGGGTATATTAAAAACACAATGAATTATTTAAAAAAAAAAAAATTCTCTTATATTAAGGACCAAAAATAATAATACTTTGGTCATTTTTCTTTTATTTGTAATATTTTGGTCCTTTAACTTATTTAGTTATAACACTTTAGTACTTTATCTTTTATTAATAACACTTTGGTCTTTTATCTTTTATTAGTAACAATTTGGTCTTTTATCTTTTATAAAAGATAAAGGACCAAATTGTTACAAATAAAAGATAAATGACCAAAATGTTATAAAAAAACAATAAATTCTCTGAAAAACAAATTGTTGATGTTCTGACTGAGGACATGCATGTGATACTTGCGAGTTCGGAACCATCTACTTCGAACAATGGCGATAAAGCGATGGATTTAGATTTCTCTGATCCTGCTGAGAAGGCAAGGCAAGGTGAAAAGGATAATGCTGCTACTTGAAATTTCAGATGACTGATGTTAAATCAATAGAGGCAATATCTCATGAGATTCAAAGGATTGCTCATGAAATCGTATCAGAAGGAATGCAGTTGGATGAACAATTTTAGATTGTTGTCATCATCGACAAACTGCCTCCTAATTGGAAGGACTTTAAAAATATCCTTAGACACAAAACTAAGGAGTTCTTCATTGAGATTCTTATAACTCGCATTCAAATTGAAGAAGAAGTGAGGAAACAAGACTTAAAATAAGAGGTGTCTGTTCTGAAGCATAATGGCAAACAATTCAAGAATCAGAACCACTCTGCACATAAGAATTCCAATCGGAATAAGAATGGAAACCCTCATTAGGCCCAAAATCAACAACCATCTTCAAAGAATGATGCTTCAACCACTTTCATTTGTTATAACTGTTGAAAACCAGGTCATATGGCACGCAAGTGTAAGAACAGGTCGAACCCTGCCGCAGGCTCACCTGACAACTGAAGAGCAACCATACACGACTATGGTAACTGAAGTCAACCTAGTTGGCGGAACTAATGGATGATGGCTAGACACTGGAGCCTCTCGCCATATCTGCTCTGACCGTGCTATGTTCAAGACATACATTACTGCTGAAGACAAGAAAGTGTTGTTGGGAGACTCTCACACCACTAATGTTGCTGGAATTGGAGACGTGGAGCTGAATTTCACCTTCTGAAAGACTCTGATATTGAAGGATGTGCTGCACACTCCATAAATTAAAAAGAATCTAGTTTCAGGTTGTCTTTCGAATAAGATAGGGTTTACCCAATCTATAGGGGCTGACATGTACGTTGTTACTAAACATGGGGTATTTGTTGGGAAAGGGTACGCCACTGATGGCATGTTTAAATTATGCATTGATATGAATAAAATTTCTACTTCTTCTGCTTATATGTTGTGTGATTTTAATATTTGGTATGCACGACCCTATCACGTAAATAAAAGAATTATTTCTAAGTTGAGCAGCTTAGGAATAATACCGAAAATGTCTTTAAATGATTTTGAAAATTGTGAATTTTGCAGTCAAGCTAAAATAACAAAAGATTCGCATAAACCGGTAACTAGAGAATCTGAACCATTAGATTTAATTCAGTTTGATATATGCGAATTGGATGGAAACTTGACTAGAAACAGAAAAAGATATTTTATCACTTTTATTGATGACTGCTCCGACTACACTTATGTGTATCTAATGAAAAATAAAAGTGATGCGCTTGATATGTTCAAAATATCTATAAAAGAAATTGAAAATCATTTCAATAAAAGAATCAAACGTTTTCGTAGTGATAGAGGCATTGAATATGGGTCACACGCATTCAATGAGTATTATAAATAACACAGAATCATTCATGAAACAACTGTTCCTTATTCTCCGGAAATGAACGGTAAAGCGGAAAGAAAAAATCGAACCTTTACCGAATTAGTAGTTGCTATCATGCTTAATTCCAGTGCAGCGCCTCATTGGTGGGGGGAATTTTATTAACTGTTTGTTATGTACTAAATAGAATACCCAAAACTAAGAACAAAATTTCTCTATTTGAAATTTTGAGGAAAAGACAATCCCAATTGTCTTATTTTCGAACATGGGGTTGTTTAGCCAATGTAGGGATTCCTGTCCTAAGAGAGTGAAACTCGCAAGTAGAGCCTATGAATGTGTATTCATTGGGTATGCCTTAAATAACAAAGTTTATAAGGTTTATGACTTAAATGGTAAAGTAATCATAGAATCAAATGATGTCGAATTCTATGAAAATAAATTCCCGTTTAAATCTAGAAATAGTGGGGGCACTAATGGGGGCTCTAGTGGGAACACTACTTCTAATAACATTCCATTAATCAGAAAGAGTGATGAAAACATCGAAAGTAATGTTATAGAACCTCGAAGAGGTAAGAGAGCAAGAATTGCTAAAGAGTATGGAACCGAATATGTGGCCTATACATTAGAAGATGATCCATCAAGCCTACGAGAAGCCTTTTCTTCCTTGGATGCTGACTTATGGCAAGAAGTCATTAACGATGAAATGGACTCTCTAGAATGTAACAAAACTTGGCATCTTATTGACTTGCCTCCTGGCTGCAAACCGATAGGTTGTAAATGGATTCTTAAAAAGAAACTAAAACCTGATGGCACAATGGATAAATACAAGGCTCGCCTTGTAGCCAAAGGTTTTACACAAAGAGAGAATATAGATTTCTTCGACACTTCTCACCAGTCACTCGAATCACATCCATAAGGGTGCTTATCTCCTTGACTGCCATTCATAATTTGATAGTGCACCAAATGGATGTGAAAACTGTTTTCCTAAATGATGAATTAGAAGAAGAAATCTATATGGAACAACCTGAAAGCTTTGTGGTTGATGGACAAGAAGACAAAGTTTGTAATGGAGACAAATGTATTTATTATAAGTATGAGAATAACATTTGCACGATCATATGTCTCTATGTAAACGACCTACTCATATTTGGATCAAACATTCATGTCATAAATGTTGTGAAATCACTATTGTGAAACAACTTTGATATGAAAGATCTAGGATAAGTTGATGTAATTATTGGCATCAAAATTACTAGATCAGAAAAATGAATTTCCTTAAACTAGTCTCACTACATTGAGAAGATCTTAAGGAAACTCTTCAAGCACACCTTATGATCCGAGTGTAAAACTCTTCAAGAACACTGGAGATAGTGTTAGACAAGCAGAATATGCGAGCATCATTGGCAGCCTCATGCATGCCACTGATTGCACTAGACCCGACATTGCCTATGTCGTGGAACTCTTATGCAAGTTTACAAGTAGACCTAGTAAGGAGCATTGAAATGCTATTGAAAGAGTCATGAGATACATGAAAAAGACCATGACTCTAGGATTGCATTATCAGAGGTATCCTGCTGTACTTGAAGGATACTGTGATGCAGACTGGAACACTTTATATGATGATTGCAAAGCGACCAGCGGATATATATTCAATATCGCTGGAGGAGATGTATCTTGGAAATCCAAGAAACAGACTATACTGGCTCAGTCCACCATGGCATCTGAGATGATAGCATTAACTGCTGCCAGTGAAAAAGCAAGTTGACTAAGATGCTTGCTAGCTGAGATCCCTTCATGGGAAAAACCGTTACCTGATGTGATAATTCATTGTGATAGTACCGCAGCTATCGCAAAGATTCAGAATTGTTATTACAATGGTAAGAAATGACAAATAAGGCGGAAACACATCACGATTGGAGGACTAATCTCCAATGGAGTGGTTAGAGTCGACTATGTACGTACTGATGAAGATCTTAAGGCTCAAAGAGCACTTACAAAAGTAATTACATTTACTTTCCTCCAAAGACACTAGCGGGGCTCGAACCCGAGACCTCTCAGATTCAAGACCTATCTTTTTACCACTAAACCAAGTCTTTTTACTACAAGTGATCAATTGAGTGAGTTAAAAATACATATGATACATCAATGTGCTTAAGAAACAATATTTATTAGAATTTACTAATTATTCTTATTTGTGAAGGGTTTCTTACAATATCATATGTACTAAAACTATTTAATGGGTGTAAACATTCATAAAGAGATCAAACAATTTTCAATTTATTACATTCTTTGGTGATTTTTCTATGGAAAATGTTATTTAGTAAGAAAATCTATGGAGAAGAATTGCAAGAATAAATCTCCACCATTGTTTATATCAACTACCCCCCATGATTTCCACTAAAAGAGGAGATTAAAATTACATCATCCTATAAAATAATGTCATGTGTTATTCTTGCATTTTTTCTCTAAAATAATTCTTACTAAATAGCAATGCTCTTTTTCTATTAAGGTACTTTTCGAAATTCAAAACTAACACTATTACATCCTTTGGGATATTTTTCCTACTATCATGAAAGGATAAAAAAGAAAAAAAATCATAATATAATGTCCGTGTTAAAAAATAATGAACTCTCATAGACCAAAAATATTTGTATATCACTATATTGTCTTTTTACTACAAGTGATCAATTGAGTGAGTTAAAGATACATATGATACATCAATGTGCTTAAGAAACAATATTTATAGTTAAAGATACATATGATACATCAATGTGCTTAAGAAACAATATTTATTAATTTACTAATTATTCTTATTTGTGAAGGGTTTCTTACAATATCAAACATACTAAAACTATTTAATGGGTGTAAACAATTTTCAATTTGTTAAATGCAAAAAGGAAAAAATATGACGAAACTTATATGTTGTGTTTATGTTATAATCCTCTTTCTTTCTATATTACTTGTTGTCAGCGGTAAGACATTTTTCTCACCCTTTTCAAATTTTTATCTTTGATTTTACATTTCAGAAACATTCATTTAATCTTGAATTTAAATTACAGCTGATATTTGTGAGGAAGACTATGATTGCATATACAAAGATTGTTCCCATCGTTTTGCGGAGTGCATTTATAATAAGTGCCAATGCATGTAACAAGTTAAGTTTAAATTAGTTTTATATTACTTATAACTCTACAATTTTATTTTCACCTCATAACGAAAAGCGTATTATTATATCATGCAGATGTGATGCGATAAATCAAAAGCTAGCATGGAAAGAAATCATATTTTAAATAAATTAGAAAGGACTTTGCTTTTATTTTAATGTGGTTGTAATAATTCTTAGTTTGTGTTTAATTTAGTTGATGTCATATGTGAGTGAAGGAACATTGATTCCTTACATTTAGTGTATGCTAGAAAAAGGTTATGTATGTCCGATATGGGATTATGGTGTTGTCATTTATTTAGATTTATGGTAAATTTTGCATTAAGTAATCATTTATAATCTCATTTGAAACATTTTTTAAAGGGTTAAATAAGTTTTTGGTGTCTATAAATATATCAAATTTTATTTTTAGTCTTTAATTTTTTTTAACAACTTTTGATCCCTCAAATATTTTCTGTCAAGATTTTTGGTCTATACTTTTCAAACTCTTGTATACTTTCAAATTTCTTTATGATATTTTTTATACTCATGTTTGTAATATTATAAGAATATTTCCCATAAAAATTTAACTTTTTTAAACATAAGATGAATTATTTATGAATTTTCTAACGTAAAAAACTTAAAAATTCATATTTGATTGATTCATCTTTTTTTTTTTTTTTTTTAAAATTAAACTTTTTCAAGAAAGCTTATGATAATGTACTAAATATTAGCAAAAATAAAATTCAAATTTTTGATGATATATATGAGTTTAATTAATAATAGGGATCAAAAATTTTGACAGAAAATATTCCAGGACCAAAAGTTGCTAAAACAATTTATAAAAACTAAAAACAAAATTTGACATATTTCTAGAGAATAAAAATATATTTAATCTTTTTTAAAGGAAATAAAATTTTTCTCTCATGAGAATGATGAGAGAGATAGGTTTCCTCCTCTATTTTAGGTTCTGCATTACACAATGCATAAATTGGTCAACAATTGTAAGGCACAATCACATTACTAGTGCCACTAATATATTCTCTCCAGAGCCAATAATCTACTTGTATCCAACACTTAATTTGAGATAATTATCAAATTTATAAAAATATTTAGCTTTCAGCAATCTAGTTAAGAGATTACTTGGATTTGACATAAGCTTTTCACGGATTCATACCGGTTCTATATCGTCGAGTAATAATATTTATAAAGATTCGTTATTATAAAGATTGTGTCAATATAACTGGTTTCACTTAGGAATTGAATAGAAAAGTAAGTTTGCATTCACTTTTGAGTTTGCATAAGATGCGATAAAATAAAGATAGATGAAATAAAGATGGTTAGGCGGTTTCAAATCTCTCTTCTATTTTTATTTGTATTTGGTCATAGGACGCTATATTTCCTTTCAATTATTTCTATTATCACGATGGATTAACTAAATAGTGAAATGTGCTTTCGCATACTAAAATCACCCCATGCAATTGAAGATACCAGCCACTAACATCAGTTGGAAATCATGCAAGCATTAATTTGGTGAATGTTAATCTTATTTATTCTCTAGCCTCATGTTAATTGATGTTACTCTCCCCAGCGTTGGCTAGACTAACTATCTCAGTTCCATATTTACGGCTCTGTTACGACGACACCTAATTCCCAACAACAATTCATAAATACGTCTACTTACAAATTGGAATATAAGCATGGAAGATATAATTACAAAAAATAAATATAATTGTAAGTAATGTAATCTTTTTCAAACCAAATACATGTTTCAAACATTCCTATAGAGGAGTTCATTTACTAGACCTAACCTAAAGAATTTAGCTACTTATAAGGGTAAGAACAAAAAAGTTTAGAAAATTACACATAAGAATAACATCATTGTCTTGTTTAGAAAACTACAACCTATGGTGGGCGATTGTCTTCCCTTGAGAGCTTCTTGCTCTCCTTATATTGCTCCTCCAAGTGTTTGTATTCTTTGATTTCTGAGTTATTTCCAGTTGTGTAAAATATAGTGGAGAAAAACTCTATTTATAGGCTTCTTGGGATTGGATTTTATGCGCCATCGTGCCACAATACGTGCCATTGTGGCACAATGCTTCACAAACTTGTATCGTGGCACGATACAGACCATCGTGACACGATGTGCCCTGAGCTAATTTTCTTCTTTTTTTGCTCCTTTTTGTGTTATTTCTTCAACTCTTTCTTTTTCTTCAAATAACTTAATTTCCTTATATCTTTTTCATGCTTTTGGTCTTGAAAACTACTCAAATTACATAAAATAAGCCTAAAAACATTCTAAAATCATCATGTAAATTCCTGTCATCACAATCTCAAACTTAAATTGTTGTTTGTTTTCAAGTAACATGTATGTCAAACATAATTGTTATTGAGTTAACAAATAATTTTAGATGATAGAAATTACACAACCTTGT
Source organism: Trifolium fragiferum (assembly GCA_954870985.1). Lineage (NCBI taxonomy): Eukaryota > Viridiplantae > Streptophyta > Magnoliopsida > Fabales > Fabaceae > Trifolium > Trifolium fragiferum. The sequence continues at coordinate 20,617,213 of OX940789.1, forward strand.
CTTTTTATCGGTAATAAGACCACCGATCTTCACTACAACGATCATGCTCAATCAACACTTAGCTCAAAACACGTCATTAATAGCAAGTCCAACAGATGTTCACAAGATTCCACAATTTAACTCTCTCTCTCTCTCTCTCTCTCTCTCTATCTCTCTCTCTCTCTCTCTCTCTCTCTCTCTCTCTCTCTCTCTCTCTCTATATATATATATATATATATATATATATATATATATATATATATATATATATATATATATATATATATATATATATAGGGCTGATATATGGACAACTCAAAATAGTTGTCCGGTATATACACCGTAATGATCAAGAACAATTATAATCAGGCACGCAAATCGAGATGAAAAATATAATAATAAAAAAATCAAAAAGTGGTCGGACAGTATATTTATACGATGTTGGACAACTAATTGAATGTCAAAATAAAATTTATGATATATATATATATATATATATATATATATATATATGGGGGTTGCTAACATACTCTCACCTAAAAACGCGTGGGAGTATGTTAGCAAGACAACTCCCACTATATATTTACCAAACACCCAACTCTATTTATATAACTCAATTTGAATAAAAGGATAAATTTGTAAATTGCATTCCATTCTATTTTAAAAATAAAATATTAAAAACATGTTTCCTTAATTTTAGTAAATATTCCATAGACACATGCTAACTTTAATTTTTAATTAATTCTAATAGAATTATGTACAAAGACAACCCAATTCAATCCAAATGTAAAAAGACAACTCAATCCAAAGACAACCCCAAACCTCCCAATAATATTCTCTATGGTCACTCAAACAAATTGCCAACTAAAAAACTTTATGTAAATTTAATACTCAATGAAAAATAGTTTCATGCGGATTTTTCAAAATAAAATTTGAAAGAAAATATATACATGTTTTTTATTAAAAAAATTATTTGGTTTTCAAGGAAAATATGTAGGAAAATCGAGAAACTATATTTAATGATTAACCCTGTTTCCTACGAAAATCGTAATTATCTCCTACAGATTTACCTTTGGAAAAATCCGCAGTTAAATATAATGTTTCTTGTAGATTTTCTTACAAACAAATTCGTAGGAAACTTTAAAATATATATATTTTTCCTGCAGATTTACGTTGTCTTTCCTACAAATTTACCTTCGAAATAATCCATAGGAAACTTTAAATTATATATTTTATTTCCTACAGATTTACGTTGTAATACCCCACATTAATATCTAGAATATAATGCGAAATATTATTATTGGTACTGAGTTCATTAATATTACATTATTGAAATTCAAGCACGTGCAGGTGCTGAGTACATAACAAGAGAGAAAAACACAGCGGAAAGAAATACAACACGATCAGATAAATGGAAAGCAATGAAAGACTAAATATGCCATCCACGAACGGCAGCAGCTACTCCAAAGCATGCTTACCTTACTCAACCTGTTTGCCTGAAAAAAAATTAATTGGATTGGGGTGAGACTACTAAGTCTCAGTGAGTCCTACTACCCTCCTAATGGCGACTACGCCGGGTACCTAAATCAGCCCATAAAGTATTCTAACATATCATAATCATAATACATAAATAAAGGTGTAACACAAAGAATATCTTATTGATTTTAATTCGCTAAGACACTCTGAGGTGAGCATATCTCAGAGGCCCGCCTTGTCCGACAACCCAGTGAGTTTCGGCATTAAGCTCACAATCATTTTCCTAATGGGTTATTCCAGTGGAAGCCCATAAGCAGCATACTAAACCGCACATGATTGACTGGTTTTAATTGTTACTAATTTTAATTCTACCATGATATCCCAAAACCCGGGGAGCATACATATTTCTAATTTGTTCCTAAGTTATATCCTAGGATTACACCGTGATAACAAACTGTACGCACTTTATATTAATTTTATTGTTCCAAGAAATATCAATTCAATTAGAGGATATAAAACGAGTGTATAGTTTTTAGAAAATAATAAAAATTAGGGTCATTCATACTTCACCTGCCCTGATGAGCAATCCAACGAACCCAAGCAAGAAATCAAGTTCTGGTCTGAGTTAGCACGCCGAGCGAGCAAGTGCTCGCCGGGCCAGCCAATACTCATCAGACTAGCAAAGGCTCGCCGAGCTAGCAAAGGCTCGCCGGGCTATTCAAACTCTGCCCAGAAATTGCAATAATATTATAGACATAAAATACGACAGTTTGGAGAAGAATTTGGAAGTTAATTCTTCTCACACATAATTTTCCCTAAATTCCTATGTTTGCATGCAAAATTTCAAGTTTGGGAAATCTAGCTAAACTAGCCTATGAACCCACCTGGAATTGAAGCTTTAGACTTAATCTTGAGCTTCCTAACTGCTACTGAACCTCCCAGCTACCCACGAACAGATTTGGTGAAATTTGGAATTTTGAAGAAATGTTGAACTCTAGCTTTTGCTCTATGATTTGGTGTTTGTTTGATGCTTTAAACCAGTGAGGTAAATGGGTTTTATAGTGGTTTCCTACTGCAGAACACAGTGGGTGTTCTGTTTTGAGTTTAACGTGCATGCAATCTCATTGGTTAGGAATAGAGGTGGAATGAAATTGGTAGTTGTTATGCTTCTTGTGATTCTTTGGGAAGGTGAAGAAGTGATGGCTCTGAGGAATCTTGTTCAGTTGTTTTAGCATGTGAAGAGAATCTCTGAATATAGTGATGATTAATGTAACATTTCGATAAGCAAAGTGTGTACCTGAATATTTACAATACAAAAGACAACCGTCTAAACCACAAGTATGAGTACTCAGATACAGTTTATCCAAAAGAGTCAGAGTACTACGCTTAACCAAAAGCACGGTGTACAAGACACACCGACACATAACCTAACTAGATCTACCACGCCACTCGATCACTGAGGGCCCAAGAAGCCACCGTCGTCCTCACGGCCCACGGTCTCTGGCGGGAATCCATCGTCTAGATGGGGGTAACCCGTTCATGTTTCATTGTAAGGGTCACCACAAGTACCACATAATACAAATACCAAATATGGGAAAACGAGTAAACATTTAACATTTTCACATCAACGTGCATAATATAATTAAATACACACATAGCCTATCAATGCAGACTCTACAATGAGCGTGATACCAATCACTGGCTGCCACATGCTTGAATTCCGAAATTTAACCTCTCTGCAGAGAGTTGTAGGTCCAACCTACTAACCCCGCAGGGTCCATCAACATGTAGGCCCAGCCCACTAACCCCGCAGGGTCCAATATATGTAAGCCTAGCTTACTAACCCCTCAAGGTCTAAAATATGTAAGCCCAACTTACTAACCCCTCAAGGTCTAAAATATGTAAGCCCAGCTTACTAACCCCTCAGGGTCTGGTGAAGTCACATAGACAAACACCAGGAAATTCACACCCGTACACGCAACTATGCAATGCATGAGCATACGATACCTCTTATCTATGCCAATGCATCAATTACATATCAATCATGCATATGTAATCACAATCACATGTTAATACATATATTCGCAAATCATATGTAAAACATACGCATGTATTTTAAACAACTTCTCGTCTCGAGAATACATAATACATACATGTCAAGCACTCAAAACACATCACAACAACAAGCATACACGTCATTAACGAAAATAAGATAGAAATAAAGGTGCCCTTACCTCAGCAAGCATTCCAACACGCACAACTTACACTACGCGAGCAAAATCCGTCTCTCTCGACGAAGTCCCCAATCGGCTAATCCTCTTAACCTTTCACAACACATAACTTATCTAAGTTAATACCACATCCTAATTGATCACTCAAATAAGTCCTAGCTCGGATACTAATGGATTCAAGACTTATGGTTGTTCCTCACAGCTAACTTATCTAAGTTAATACCACATTCTAATTGATCACTCAAATAAGCCACGGCAATGAGAGAAAAAAGGGAGTGAAATCTATGATTTTTCTAAGTCACACAAGTGATCCAAAGTCTTTACTAAGTCAAGGTCTTGTTGCATACCAACCCTTGGATCAAAAGGCAAAGTTCTAAGATCAAATCCTAGCCTTTCAATAATTCTTGGTCACCAAGACACCCTCATAAATATCTAGATATCCTTATCCCACTAGTTCGCTCAGTTCCCGCATTTGTGCTTAAACGAGCCACACTTCGCTAACGGACGGAAATCGCAAAAATAGAAAACTACGAAATAAACGTCCGTCGTAAACCATTTCTAAAAATTATCGCTAAATTTCAATCCCCGACTGAGGTCGTATTCTAACTCATGCCGATATATAAAGTCTCTAATTAAAATTTGACGGAAAACAGAGACCGTAAATTTTCCAACAGCGGGTACAGTTTTCTACTCGTTTTTCCAAAAAGCGGAGAAAGTTGAATTTCAAAATTCTGAAAACACAGAAACGTTCTCATAGATAATTAAAGACTAATGACCAAAAGTCTGTGCATTTTCAGCACACGAGCACAAGACAGGCTCCAACTCAGCAAAAATGTTGTTATTACGACGATACTCACAAAAACACTTAACAAAAACCCTAAAGTGCTTAGCCGTTACTTATTTCCCTCACACAAAAGGTACTGTGGAATTACGGGTCTTACAGTTAATGTGAGGGTTGCAAGAAAAATGACAAAGCTTGAGTTGGAAAGTTTGGTGTTATGTTGTTGTTTTTGCGTGAGAGGAAGAGAAAATGGGAGAGCTTGTGAGTTGCTCAGTTTGCTAAGATAGAATGAATTGAATAGGTTGCATGTGATATGAGTGGAGGAAGTAAGTTAGTGAGGTGTGGTGTGAGGTGTTGGTTGCATGCTAAGTGAATTTTGAGAGTGAGTCACAAGAGAGGGAACACGTGAGAGAGAGGAAATGGGGAAGGAAAATTTGATTAGTGGTGTTAATTATTTACAAGTGTGGGATCATTATATTAGTGTATATTTTGGTTCAATTTGAAACCCCTAATGTTACACATAATACACCTAATTTCCAAGACTTAATTTAATTAAATCACCATTAATGAATTCTAATTTATTAGACAAAGTTCTAATTAAAATTAATTAGAAAATTTAGAAGTTGGGATATTACATACGTTGTCTTTCCTACGAATTTACCTTCGAAATAATCCATAAGAAATTGTAAAATATATATTTTATTTCCTACAGATTTACATTGTTTTTTCTACGAATTTACTTTCGAAATAATTCGTAAGAAACCATTTTAATATAAAAAAGTATAATGTTTCTTGGGGATTTTTTTACAATAATGTAATAGAAAATACAACCATAAAAAACAATGTTAGTTATTAATTATGAGACATTTACTAAAATTAAGGAACCATGTTCCAAATATTTTGTTTTGAAATTAGAATAAAATACAAATTTACAAAACTAACCTTATGACTTATGTTGGTTTGTATGGATATAATTGGTTTTTAAGTAAATATATAGTGGGAGTTGGCTTACTAACATACTCCCACGTGTTTTTAGGTGGGAGTATGTTAGCAATCCCCTATATATATATATATATATATATATATATATATATATATATATATATATATATATCAATTCCACTCATTATTGAAAGGGTGTTCACTAGATCAACATGTAATATGCCATTTTATCATAGGCTTGAAATCATATTAAGCAACTGATCAAAGTTAAAATAAAACATGCATTATTAGAGATCTTTTAGGGTTATAATGTGGCTTAACTAAATGTGGATATATTTGAGAAAGTAGGCTAAAAATGGAGTTTGGCATCACTACTCTTTCTTGTGTATATGAGACATTTTACTTGGATACTTTCGATGATAGATACAAGATAATTTTTTTTAAGGAACCAAATTTAACTTTTGTGTGGTCCTTATCTATGACAAGTTTTTTTTTTTTTTTTGAAGAGACGCAATTTTTTTAATTTTTTTTGGAAGTATTTCGTCTAGCTTTTCTTATTATTTCTTTTGGTTTGTGATAATGTTCTCTTGTATACCACTCCAAAATTAGATATTGCTAGTCTCATGAGCAATCCCAAACTTATAATGTTGTCAATACAAGAGAACTAAAACTTCTACCTAACTCCAAGGAAGGTAAACCTATTAATTTTCAAGTCTTTGAGGTTTATAACGTAGTTTGTCACCGAAAGAAAAGAAGATAAAATTTTTACGGCTCAAAGTGGCTAAACAAAGGATAATAATAATAACATAGGGTGGTTTGAAAAACGCTCTAGGTACCAATAAAAATTGTCTCAATGCGAGTAAGTTAAAATCGACCAGTCATCAAAGAATTAATTCAAGTTCTAGAAAATAAACAAGTACACAAATACTCTCATAAGATATGAAAAAGAAAATTGTAACACCGTGGAGATATTTGGCTCAAATTCTCACTGACTTAGGTATCTGAAAGTTGAATCATTTCATTTCGCAAAACACTCTAGTTCTTACTTGTCTCGCTGCCTCTCGAACTTCTATGTTTTCATGAGCAATCACCTTTAGTATATCTTTATTGTGAGAAATTCAGGTCATTTAAGTCTAAATGTTACCAAACTGAAAATCTTACAAAGACATAATAACACACACTTAATAATACACAGACAAACAATTAATTGATTAGCATAGAAACTGCCAGCAAACGACTACTACTCCCTCCTGTACTAAATATTAGAGAACGTTTATTTTTTAGATTAATTGAGAATTTAATGTATCTAGACCATATTATGGGTCAAATACATTAGATTCTCAATGAATTTAGAAACTAAACTCCCTCTTATATTTAGGACCAGAGGGAATAAAAATGTAAAGATAGGAAGAGAACAACATGAATGCTCCAAGAATTACTTGTTTAAAACAAAGTAATTGCATCTCACCCTCTTTGTTGTTCATTTAGTTCTTATCTCTTTTGTTGTGTACGTACGAGGTATTCTATTTGAAGAATAAGAATTTTTGGATTAGTGGAGTTTTAAATGTTGTAACAAGATTTGAATGTAATCCATAACAACTGATTTGTCTATCCATCATCCACATAAATTGATACTCAAATAAATCGAAGATGTAAACGATAAAAAGTAGGTCCAAATTAAGTGATTATGGTTTGATGATTTTCGGTCTGAAACCAACCAAAATTGACCGAAACCAACTTAATGCTCAACCCTACCCATCATGTGTCTATGTTTCAAACTCTTCGTAATGTTATAAATAATTAATATAAAAGATTAATCCGTACACACTTATAAAAATAAAAAAGTTGTGTAAAAAAATTGTATGAATGTATTACACATAAATAAAATAAATGATTCATGTGAAATAAATAAATGATAAATTTATTACAAATAAATAAAATAAATTTAAGGTGTAATTTTTGTTTGTTCGGATAAAAACAATTTTTTTTTATTTACACCGCCAGTTTAATCTGGTTCAGAGATCAGTTCTGATATCAAGTGGTTCCAACCCCCTCCCGATCACAGTTGCGGGGGATCGAAGATAAAAACAATTTATTTAGTATCTTATCTTATCTTATATTACTTATTTCTAGTATCTTTAATGTGCAATTTTATAAAACCCTAATTAGCTAATCATTTGGGCGGAAAAATATTTGTTGGCTAATTAATGACTAGGTGGCTCATAATGATTTTATTGGATAACTCAAAAAAAATTATTACCATATAATTAGCTAATATAGTTGGAGATCCCCAACAATTAAGGGCACACCATAATATCACATGAAGACAAAAAAAATCTCTATAGTTATTTAAAAAAAAAATTGATATATTGAGCCACACAAACTTATTTATTAATTATTATTATATAGTTTTAAAAATTCAATTGATACAATTATGACAAAATAAAAAATTTTAAAGAGTAGTCTCTCATTTTAATTTTAGGCGTAGGTTAATATCTCTAATATACAATTTTATAAAACCCTAATTAGCTAATAACTTGGTGGAAAAGTGTTTGTTGACTAATTAATGATTAGGCGCCTCATGATAATTTTGTTGGATAACTTAAAAAAAATTATCACCATATAATTAGCTAATATAGTTGGAGATCCCCGACAATTAGGAAGACAAAAAAAAATCTCTATAGTTATCTAAAAAAATTATATATAGCCACACAAACTTATTATTATTATTATTATTATTATTATTATTATTATTATTATTATTATTATTATTATTATTATTATTATTATTATTATTATTATGTAGTTTTAAAAATCCAATTGATACAACTATGACAAAAAAAATAAGAGTAATTTCTACTTATTATGATTTTAGGCGTATGTTATGAACAAAAATCTTAGAATTTTAAAAACACGAGTGAATTTTTTTTTAAAACATGTAAATCAGCATGGCTTACAAATATGCTCTATTTATTTGGAGACTATGGACTACAATATGAATATGATCTATGTAATATACAAGTTATGTAATACATATACTTCGACGATTATGAGGTATAATATGCATCAATATTAATTTATATTCATATAATATAATATAATTATATATTATTAATATATTAATTATTAGTATATAATAATTGATTGTGCATCAATATATCAATCAATTATTAGTATATTATAATGGGTGATGCTAACTAGTGCCCTCGGGGCACTAGTTAAGGATATCAAAAGAGCAATTTTTGTATTGAAAATAATAACTTTTTTACTTTTCAAATATTGACTGCACAAATTTTAAGGTAAATTTACTATTTTAAGTATTCTTAACTAGTGCCACGGTCCACGGGGACACTAGTTAGCATTTTCCTATTATAATAGTAATTGATTGGGCCTGTGCGAAAAAGTCTAGTTTATATTATTGCTAATTACCGGACCAGGATCGTCTCCTGTGTTGCTTTGTCCTGCGGTCTCTCCTGTGCTATTCGTAGCCGTTAGATTGATCCAATGGTTAATAGACAAAGAAAATACAGAAGAAAGAAAACACAGAAAACCAAAAGAACAAATGAAGCGGCTGCTCAATGGTTCATCGATGGTGAAGCTTGTCACTGACCACTGTGCAACACTCTTCTTTACCTCAACAATCATCATTACTGGCGTTGCTGCTACATGAATAACTTTTCATTTTCACTTTGTATGGTGCTTGCTAATTTTAATTTGAAAAACATAAAATTTGTGCTTTTTTTTATATGTTAAATTAGTCTAAGAATAGTACTGTATAGTTTTTGAATTAAAATATCAACATCATTCTCGACACGCTGGTTAACGTTTTATTTGTATTTGGGATCAGGGAAATTGCTTCTTTGAATGAAAGTAAGGTCAAACAAAGTTACAAAATAAAAAACGGTACAGATGGATTAATTTGTGATTTGTGACCAAAGAGATGACAAAAACTTTAAGTTCAAAGATAATGTTGATGGTGAAGATGGTAGACACACGGAAGAGAGTCAGTCAAGAGAAATCGAATAACCAGATTTGAGAGTAAAGAGAGAGAGAGTACCGTAGAAAAAGATGACAATCAGCAGGCACTGGAAGCGATCCATGAAAATCAAAGATAGGCTTTATTTTATTTTTTTTGCGTTTTCATCTAAAAACCGTCAGATTAATCTAACGCCTAAAATTTGGGGCAGGAGGGATAGCAGTAGACAATACACAGGAGAGGATCCAATTCCCTAATTACCCACTGGCCCCGGTTCATAACCCGATCCATTACCCATATAATGAAATATTAGGGTTCCGCGTTTTACAAAACGCAGCACTATAAATACCTAAACGAGGGTTTTGTATTCTTAGATTCAGTTCTCTGCTGCGGGAAATTGCCATCGTTCACAGAAGCCTGAGAGCGTAGAGTTCATCAATCATCCAACATGAGAGCCAAGGTAATTCATCTTTCTTCGATTGGTTCCTGTTTGAATGTTCTTGCGAATTAGGCACAATTATGATATGGTTTAGGTTTAATGTTTGATCTGGAGTTGGAAATGTTTTTTATTTTTTTTTTTCAATGTTCGATTTTTATCAGAGAAATTGATTAAAATTTTAGTAATTAATAATTTCATGTGTTGATTTTGGTTTTGGAAACTGTTCTTGTTCTTAATTAGAGTTGCCTTTGTCAGAAATATAGTGCTAATTGTTGTAAAATTGATTTGTTAATTTTTCCATCAAGATGCTGTGTATTTGTGTGATTTCTTAAGGAATTTAGTTCATTTCTGAATAATAGTTAGTAAGGATTTTTTGTGATTTATTTAGGAATTAAATTAGGTTCATCTTTGAATAATATAATATTTACTTGTTTTTATGTAATCATGTTGAAACATTGTAGAATGATACTATGATTTGGCTCAACCTTATGTCTTGTACTTTGAGGACATCATGCTGTCACAGGCCGATCGGTCTGATTTATGCAGTGCTTTGGAGAGAATTAAATGAATGATGATTATTTCTGTTTGAGTTAGCATTTCTTAGCTTTTAAGTAAGACTAATGCCATAGAAGATAATGCGGAAAAATGTAACTTTCTTGATAGCCATTCTTAGTGTAGTCGTGATGCAAGTTTGTTTGTAAAAATCATGAACATTGCTTTATCATAATGCTTAGCAGATGAGATTATGTATCCTTTTTCTATGCGGTTGTCTCGAGTTTTTTCTAACTCAATGATGTTATGTATCAGTGGAAGAAGAAGCGCATGCGGAGGTTGAAGAGGAAGCGCCGAAAGATGAGACAGAGATCTAAGTAGGTGCATGAGCAGGAGACGAGCTTTCCATCTTGTTTGACGGCTTCATGACATGTTAGCCAGTATTGGTTTAATGATCTTGAGGTTTGATTGAGAGGGGAAGTTTCTATCGAGACATAGTTTAGTAGCTGTGTTGGTCTAAGACAGTCCTTTTTGAGTGTTTTGTAGTATCGCTGCATGTACTGGTTTGGTGTACTTACTGATATTTATATTTATGTCTTATATAAGCATTTTCAGACTTGCATAAAAGTGTTATCCTTCTATTTATGCATCTTTTTGTTTGCCTTGTTTTTTTTTTTTTGTTGTGAAAATCAGTTTACCCTTAATTGTTAGTCATATCAAATCATGTTTTATGAAAGCCTTTAATATGACATGCCTTCTGTTTGTTTGCTTAAAACATGACTTTTCTTTCTCACGTTTGTGATTAAATTTATGAAAGTCATGTCATGTGGATGAAGGGAATAACTTGGTAGTTGTGAGAACATTTTTATGTGAATTGGGAATATATATTATATATATGAAATTATGTGCTCAAGCTTTGCCACCCTCTTCTTATGGAAAGAAGTTAGCCCTGAGGGACATTTTGCACTTTGTCCACTTTGGTGATACAACCAACTCTAGATGTGGGATTTGCAGCATGCTTAGGCTTCCTTTTCTCTATATAATACTTTCAAACTAAAGGAAATATTAGTCACAAGTATTTTCCTTTCATTCTATTGATATAGAATCAAAGTAGATTGGTCAATGAACGGAATATGATTTGTGAGACCATTTTCATGAGAATTTGGAAATATATACAATGAATCAAAGTACGATGAATTATGTGCTCACACTTCATCAACCTCTTACTATGGAGACAGTGAGGCTTTGAGGGACATTTTTTCACCTTGTCCACTTTGTTGTGATACAATTAATTCTTTATAAGGCTTTGAGGGACATTCTTTATAAGACTTTCATCCTTTTCAACAAAAAAACCCCCTAGGTGAGGAATTTCATTCTCTTAAGTGCTTTGATTCTATATATGCTCAACTCTCCAAGCCTGCGCTTAATCCTGTTATGGTGTAAGATTCTATTTTTTTTTGTATGTAGCTCTTAAGGATGTGTAAGTTTTTAGGTGATATACGCATGTGGCTTTTTGTTTTTTCTGTCAAGGAATGAGAGAAGTTTCTTAGGATATAGGAGGCTAATTTCAAAACATTTACAGTAGCACTTGACACCTAACATTCTTTGTCAACCCTTTAAAATGGTTCCTTTTTAGTATATATAAAAAAAATGAAAAATGTGCTTTAACCATGGTGTAGTAATGCTCCTAAATCCTTGGTTGAACTGAATCGTTGAATATGATTTGGGATTTAGGAATACAATGGGATTTACGTAGTGTTACGAGGAATTTTTTTCAGTGGCGAAATGGAGACAATATAATAACGTGTTTTGTGTTTGATAGCTTGAAATAAGTAAACTGAGCTGATGTCAAGAACAACTATAATTAAGTTAATAGTCATGCTCATAAACTTCTATATACCAAACAACTTAAATTATTCCATCAAATCATAGAAACCTAAAAATAAAACTATAGAAAAACAAGAGTTTAATAAACTCTATAATTATTAAAAAAAAAAAAAAAAAAACACTAAATGAAAAATACCAATTTCTTTAAAATCAGATAAAACTATTTAAAATTGAATAATATCAAAATAAAAGAATTTGAGTTTACCAATTTTACTACATGTTAACTCGTTCAAAATCGATTTTTCAAAAGTTTATCCAAAAATGAGTTTACCATCTATTTAATTCAATTTTTTAATTTTTGCACTAAACACATTAAAAAAAAGAGGATGATTTTACGTGTTAACATGAAGTTTTGACAACATTGATCAAAGCCATTGTCAGTGGATATTTGTTTCTCTCGTTTGACAATAATCCGAGTCAACTCGTGAATAGTTCGAAATTCAATTTGATAATTGACTTGTGAACTTGATTCGTAAACTAAATGAGTTGAATTTGAGTTAAAAGTTTGATAAATAAAAAAGCTAAACATAAATTATATATTGTTCGACTCATTTGCCTATAATTTTCACAAGACATTCAATACATCATCACCATGTAGCTATGAAAGTCTACATGAGTCATGTCATTTTGGTAAAGGTTATAGAAAAACCTTGCGCTTATGTTGTATCTTGATTTATAAGGAAGTAGAAATCGTCATTCACATCCATTGAACAGCTCAACTCAATGCTGGCAGATACATCGATTTGAATATCTTATGGTTGGAAAATCCGCAATCAAGCAATCCAAAACAACCAATTATCAGACGACTAACATTTTTAATTGTATCTCAGAATGTAAACCGCCTAATCAACATCAGAAATAAATTCAGTAACTCAGTGTCAAGATCCTGCTCCTGTGCCTAATCTCTGCTGCGTAACAATCAATCAATATGATTAGCTCTCTACTTTGTGAAAGTCCAAAACATGGATTTAAAATGCTAAGCAGTACTGCTGTTTACAATTTAATAGCATTTTAAGTCACATTGTTGTCTAACTTATCAAGTTTAGCTATTAAACCAATGACAAAAGTATATTGCAAAATTGTTGAGAAATGTAAGAATCCCCAATTCACAAAAGCTGTGTTAAATTTAAAGCAAGAGAGACAGCACAGTCAGCATCAAATTCTCTGCATTGACACTTTCATTACTCATCTCTAAATTATAAATTCAACCAAAATTTCAAGCATCCAGGAACTTAGTTTCAATGGTAAAATCCCTACTTATATATATATACACACACACACACACGGTAACCTCCTTGAGGTCGTGTAGCATAGAAAGTCTTACGACAGTAGTTTGACTCAGAATCAGAACCTCTTTCCAATACAACTCTTTCAACAAGTTAGCTGCTAAATCCATTTCTTCTTCAAAACAAAGCCCTTCAATAAGAATGGTATAGGTTTTCTCATTAGGCATGCATCCTTTGTTGAGCATCATCTGAAATATCTCTATCGACAAGTCTATTCGTTGAGATTCGCAAATCCAAGTATAAGTGCATTGTAGTTATCAACATCAGGAACATAGTGATATTCTTCCAAAATCCCAAATATCTCAAGAGCCTCGTCAAGCATTCGTTCCCTACACATTCCTCTTATCAAAGACGAGTAAGTATAGGAATCTGGTGTAAATCCATGCATTGTCATTTCATATAACAACTGAAAAGCTGGATAAATATTCCCTTTCCTACACAAGTGTGTAATCACATTTTTGTAAAAATAATTAATAGGACAGTTTTGGTTTCTAATTTCTAACCAATTTGTCAAATATTAAGAAAGCCTCCTTCATCTAACCTTGCTCACAAAGCAAGGCAATAGCGTTGTAGGTTCCTCCATTAAATTGAATGCCTCATCTAATCATTTGGTTTAAAGTGATGATAATAGCGGTGCTATAGCGGGATAGCGTAGCAGTAGACACCTCCTCGCTATGCTATAGGTCCGCTTTCCGCTATTTAGAGAAGCAGAAATAGCGGCCGCTATTTTGAGTTGGATAGTGTTTTCGTAGCGGTGGCATTGCACATCCGTAGCACTATCTGGCCGCTTTTACCTTTTGGGGGGAAAACATTTATGAGAATCTTAATTTTCGAAATAAATCATAAAGTTAGGGGTATTTTTGAGCTTTTCCGCACCCTTTTGTTGCCCAAAGTTCTCATATTAGGTGATTACTTTTCTATATGCACCGTTCCAACACTTCTCAAAACTTCACCCTCTTCTCCTTCAAAGTGCTCATTCTCCAAATTGACTACTTTGTTGCTTTCACCAAATCGACTACTATGTTCCTTTTTCCAAATCGAACCTGTTTCTCCTCCTCCTACTTTTATTTTCCTTTCTCAAAACTATTTGCAATGACGTCATCTTCTGGCTCTGTAAGTCTAAATGTAGCAACAAGTGGAACTGTTGAAAACAGAGGCTTAATAAAGCCTATTGTTGAGAACAGATGCAGATGTGGAATCATGATTTTAGGTTAATGGCTTGTCATTTGTTTACTTTTAGAACTTGCTTATGTTTTATTTTAATGTGGTGTCATTTTGAGTAGTTCTAGAACTTGATGGAATGTTATTTAGTCTTTAGTTAGAACCTATTTTGATGGTAAGTGATATTATTTAGTATAATTATTAAGTATGAAAGTCCCTTTAATTTTATGTATTTTTCTATTTTTGTTAATATTTATGTATGTTGTTGGAATTTATGTTTAATTTGTACATGGTTTTTTTATCTTCGATATAGCAGTCATCCCGCTATACGCAATACCACTATAGCATTTTTTGGGGTCGGCGCTACGCGCCGCTATCCGAGATTAACAACATAATTGAAACACTGAACTAGAAGATCCGCCTTCTCTTCCTTGCAGAGACAGGCAATAATCGGGTTATAGCTATAAACACTCGCCTTGAATCCACTTCTTGTCATTTCATCTAAAACTTTGAAAACTTGTTCAATTCTTCCATCGTTAGAAAGAGAAGTGAACACAATATGTAGTAAGTAATGACTGAAGGAGCCCGACCCTCTCTATCCATCTGCTCTAAACGCTTGACGCTTCCTCCCATCGCCCTTCATAGCACAAACTCTATAACAGAATGTTATCCCTGACAACACTAGGTTTAAACCCTTTTAGCAGAAACTCTCTGAAAAACTTAACAGCTTCCTTACACAACCCATCAACAACTCAATGTAGCTAAACAAATTAGGCTTACCACCCTTTGCAATTATATCATCTAGCAGATTCATTGCTTAATCTACTCCCCTTTCCTTGTAAGCAGCTTCAAGCAAGATAGAATATGTAACTTCATTTGGAACAAGACCCTTCTTTACCAACCTATCGAAAATATGCATACACTTGCTCTTATTGCTCTATTGCCTTTCATGTAGCAGGATACATGTGAATTTTACAGTTTTTACAAGACATTAGGATTGTTAGTGGTATTCTACTGCAGAATTTGAAGAAAATATTTCTGGGGCTGAATATTCATATATTTCTCTCATCTCAATTGCAACTCATACACATGAATATATATAGCATGCGTAGTGATGGTTACAACTATCAAAAAGTCATCACTACTATGTGCTTGCTTAATTCATAATTAAACACTCCACTAAGTACTAAGTGCTTCCACTAACAACAATGACAATTTATTCATGTAACTCTTCACTTACACTAGATAATTTTCACCACTAACATAAAATCAGCACATTAATCAACAGGGATCCATCATCACCATGTAGCTAAGAAAGTCTACATGAGTCATGTAATTTTGGTAGAAGATTATAACAAAACCTTGTGCCTGTGTATACACCTTGATTTATTCTGAAGTACAAAAAGTGATTCATATCCATTGGACAGCTAGGTTGGCAGATATAAGGATTCAAATATCTTGTATCCAACAATCAATCCAAAACGAACAATTAGTATCAGATGACTCACATTTTTACTGTATCTCAGAATGTACACGATCTAACCAACATCAGTGGCAGATCAAATGTTTTGTATTACTGTCTTAAATAATACAATCAACCACTCTACAGGAAGACACTTCACAACAATCAGTGACTCGATGTCAAGATCCTGTTCCTGTGCCCGATTTCTGCTGCATAACAATCACTGAATATGATCAGCTCACTCTTTTGTGAAAGTCCAAAAATGGGATATAAAAAGCTAACTTGCTAAGTAGTACTTCTGTTTACAATTTAGTAGCATTTTAAGTCACCTTAAGGTCTGACTTATCAAGTTAGCTATGTATGTATTAAGTGTATTTCCAAAGCACTTCTAAGAAAATAAACGGCAAGGGTTAATAACATGCCAGATTTGAGTATTTGTACTTGCGTTAAATGATATATTTGAACAGGAGAGTGTAATAATATGCTAATAGCAGATAAAAAAATTTGAGTTCCAAGAAGAAAATAAACCAACATGCATATTACAAAATGTATATTACAAAATCTAAGAATCCTCAATTAATAAAAGCGGTGTTAAATTTAAAGCATGATTGAGAGCATAGTCAGGAACTTAGTTTCACTAGAAATTTCAAGCATTCAGGAACTTAGTTTCAGTCGAAATTCAACAATATTTAATAAGGCCAAGTACTCAAGCCGAGAAAGCTACTTTCATAACCGAAGGACCTAAAATCCCTACTTACATTATTTTGTTATATATACTTTGATTGTATATATAATATATCTCTCTACGCGGTTAACTCCTCGAGGTCGTATTGCATAGAAAGTCTTTCAACAGTACTTTGACTAAGAACTCCTTTCAAATACAACTCTTTCAACAAGTTAGCTGCTAAATCCATTTCTTCTTCAAAACAAAGCCCTTCAACAACAATGGTATAGGTTATCTCATTAGGCATGCATCCTTTGCTGAGCATCATCTGAAATATCTCTATCGAAAAGTCTATTCGCTGAGATTTGCAAAATCCAAGTATAAGTGCATTGTAGTTATCAATATCAGGAACATAGTGATATTCTTCCAAAATCCCAAATATCTCAAGAGCCTCGTCAAGCATTCGTTCCCTACACATTCCTCTTATCAAAGACGAGTAAGTATAGGAATCTGGTGTAAATCCACGCATTGTCATTTCATATAACAACTGAAAAGCTGGATAAGTATTCCCTTTCCTACACAATTGTGTAATCACATTTTTGTAAAAATAATTAATAGGGCAGTTTTGTTTTTTACCCAGTTTTTCAAATATTAAGAAAGCCTCCTTCACCTTCCCTTGCTCACAAAGCAAGGCAATAGCATTGTACGTTACTCCAGTAAGATGAATACGCCGATTATTCATTTCATCTAAACACTGAACTACAGGATCCACCTTCCCTTCCATGCTGAGATTGGCAATAATCGGATTATAGCTATAAGCACTCACCTTAAATCCACTTCTTGTCATTTCATCTAAAACTTTGAAAGCTTGTTCAACTCTTCCATTGTTAGAAAGAGAAGTGATCAATGTGTTGTAAGTAACTATAGAAGGAGCCTGGCCCACTCTATCCATCTGTGCTAAAAGCTGGTACGCTTCCTCCCATCGCCCTTCATAGCACAAATTCTTTAACAAAATGTTATGACTGACAACACTAGGTTTAAACCCTTTTTCCGGCAAATCTCTGAAAAGCTTAATAGCTTCTTCAGTTCTACCTTCCTTACACAACCCCGTCATCAACACATTGTAGCTAAACAAATTAGGCTTACCACCCTTTGCAATTATATCATCTAGCAGATTCATTGCTTCATCTACTCCCCTTTCCTTGTAAGCAGCTTCAAGCAAGATAGAATATGTAACTTCATTTGGAACAAGACCTTTCTTTAACATCCTATCGAAAATATGCATACACTGGTTCAATTTCCCATGCCTACAACTACAAAGCCCACTAATCAACATGTTATAGATAGCAGTACTAGTTGGAAAACCATTCCCTTCCATTTTTTCAACCAATTGCATCGCGTACCCAACCTTACCTCTCCTACACAAATAAGTAACCAAAAATGTATATGAAGCATCATTAGGTATAATACCTGAACTTACAATAATCTCCATAACCCTAACAGCTTTTTTAGCTTTACCAAACTTACAAAGATCATACAAAAGCTGATTTACTTGAGTTACCTCAGGTTTATGACCCTTACCAACCATACGCTCTAAATGAAGAAATGCATCAACGATTCTAATTTCTTTACTCTTTTGGTCATTCTTCTCAGCTTTCCAATCGGGCAGGTTAAAAACTGAATCTTTTGAGGGAATAGTGATGTGGGTCGAAATCAAATCTCTAGAAAAACAAATTTTCTTGAAAGGGAAAGTGTTACTTTGAAGATTTGGAAAATGGGTATTGAAGAAACTGCAACCGTTTCCTGTTGACTTTGCATATAAAATTGAAGCTGCAGAAACAGCATTAAGTAGTGTGGCCATTGTTGAGCTAGAAGATTTACAATACATAAATCAACATTACTGAATTGTTCTACTTGGCAATTTTACAAATAGTTTGTGTGCACTTTAACTATGATGATAAGATAAGCTAAAGATTGTTACTACTTGACAATGATGAATTGAGTGAGAATATAGAGAGCAAGGGAAAGAGAGATACCAGTGAGGAAATTTTGGAACGAACAGGTGAGACAGAGATTCTGTCGTGTGAGTCTACTGTGAGATAAATTCAATCTTAAGGTTATCCTAACATCATGTGGAGACACATATTCTTTATTTCGAAATGGTTGTAGAACTAGAACACGTCATTTACATTTTTAAGATAGAATTAAGGGTGCATTGTTTTTTTTTTTTTTTTTTTTTTTTTTGTCTTTTTTCCACCATCGGTTAATCCGGTCGGATATCAGTTTTGACATCAAATAGTTATAATTTCATTCACTATCAAGTTCAATGTCAATTACAACCTATGAAGCACGGACTCTGACATGGACACCGCGACACGACACGGACAGTCCGACACCGCTAATATAAAAAATATACGACTCTGACACCGCTGCATATTTATAAAAAATATAAGTTTAGAATTAAAAATACATACATATGCATCTAAGTTGAACAAATTTTTCAATAAAAAAAGTTTTAAAAAAATATATGATAGTACATTTGATATTTACTCATCCAACTACTATCGAAAAACTAAAAATAATGTAATCAAAATGCAATATCTTTAATCACTCATTGATCAATATTATTATTTCGACACATCTTTAATCGTTGTATATATGTCTGAGAAAAATATAACCAAATAAAAAAAAAATAAAATTTGGACACTTACCCCGACACATTTGTAGGAGTGTCTTATAGGTGTGGACACCGATTTAAGGAGTGTCGGAATAAAAAAAGATTATTTTTTTGGACACCTCTCCGACACGTTTGTAGCAGTGTCGTACGAGTGTCGGATACCGACACATGTCGGACACCGCGACACGTCTAATCATAGAGGTGTCGATGCTTCATAGATTACAACTGAACTAACTGACGATTGGTTAGAGGATTCGTTGTTTAAGCTTTTTAAAAAATCTAGAGATATTTTTTGTAGAGATTTTTAAAAAAAAAAATTAAAATTTCTTTGTGTTTATTTAGAATTAAAAAACGATCTATTTTTTTTCGAGTAAGAAGTTCCTACACTAGGTTCCTTACTTTTTTAAAAATTAAATTCTTGAAAAGCTATTAGAAATAGAGAAATAGCTTTTCATTTTGAAGTTAAAAATGATTTTTAAAAAAATTTATAACAAACACCATCAAAATTATAGAATAGATTTTTACTTAAAATAATCCAAAACAAACGCACCCTAAATATATTTTTGATAGCTCATCTTAAGTTTTGATTTTCGTCGCTGCAGAAAATTTTCCTTTGTTTTCAGCTCTTAATGGCTAATTTTAATGTCACGATTATGACATTTTTATGTTCAAAATATTTTTATATTATGTCTATATATCATGTTAACCTATATTAATCCATATTTAAAAATGTTAAAAAGTGCACAATAGGGACTAAAAACAAGGAAAATAAAATTTAGGATGAAAATAAATAATTTTGTTTTACGAAAAATAAAACTTGCCAAGGAAAACATATTTACCTTTAAGATATGTGTCGACAGTCTATTTCTAATTCCAATATAATAAAACGAGTTAAATAAGTTTTTGATTCCGACACATATCATGAATTTTATTTTTAGTCCCTATAGATTTTTTTATCAACTTTTCGTCCCTAAAATATTTTTTATCACAACTTTCAATCACTACTTTTAATCAAACTCTCGAGTACTTTCATTTTTTGAATGATATTGTATAAATGTTTATTTATAATATTATAAGAACCTCTTCCATAAAAGTTTAAAAAATTTAAACATAAGATGAATTATTTATGCGCAAAAAAAACAAAAACTCTTATTTCCTTGTTTAAAAAAAAACTTTTACAAGAGATATTCCTATAAATGTAATAAAAATGACCACAAGTTTTTTTTTTTAAAAAAAAATCAAATTATATACACGAATAGATTGAAAAATAGAGATAAAAAATCATAATAGAAAATATTCCTGTTTAAATAATAAATATTCACCATGAGTGACACGTGCCTTATTGTTAGCGATATTTGAAAAATCTATAGGATCACTAACGATTTATCATCACTTAATCTAAGTCAAAGTATAATTCACAAACATGTTATTTGATAATAGATATTTATTTATATTTGAATAGGCAAAATACATTTTATGATGAGTTTGGATATTCAAATTAAAATTAAAACTGTCAAGGGCAAAATGTGATGGAATAGTCTGCCCCACCAGAACCATGGTAGTTAAAAGCTTGAGGACATTGATTCTTAAAGCATTTGGTGGACACTTAGCAAGTGAAGCATTAGCTCCAGTACAAGCACTCTTGAGAGCAATGACAATTCCATCTAAATCATGAACTGAAAAATTTGGATGACAAACTTTGTTCACAACTTCACATCATGAGGACAAACTAGCTGCTTTACCCTCCCTTGAACCACCTTGTGGCATTGCCGAAATCGGTAGGTTAAAACCATCAACAAGACTAACATCATAGAAATCTTGTCCTTTGATTGATGCAAGAGTGAATTCAACTAATCTTGATCCACAATCACTATTTGCACATGTGAATTTGCCGGTTGTGTCGTTTGTACATTAAGATCTTGCCCATAATCTACCTAGCCATGGTGATGGGATGTTGAGAGAGGTTACAACTATAGCATGAATATATATAGCATGCGTAGTGATGGTTACAACTTACAACTACCAAAGAGTCACCACTACTATGTGCTTGCTTAATTCATAATTAAACACTCCACTAAGTACTAAGTGCTTCCACTAACAAGAATGACAATTTATTCATGTAACTCTTCACTTACACTAGATAATTTCCACCACTAACATAAAATCAGCACATTAATCAACAGAGATCCATCATCACCATGTAGCTAAGAAAGTCTACATGAGTCATGTCATTTTGGTACAAGATTATAACAAAACCTTGTGCTTGTGTATACACCTTGATTTGTTCTGAAGTACAAAACGTCATTCATATCCATTGGACAGCTAGGTTGGCAGATATATGAATTCAAATATCTTGTATCCACAATCAATCCAAAACGAACAATTAGTATCAGATAACTCAAATTTTACTGTGTCTCGCAATGTAAACTAACTAACCAACATCAGTGGCAGATCAAATGTTTTGTATTATTGCCTTAAAAAATAAATTCAACCACGCTACAAGAAGACACTTCATAACAATTAGTGACTCGATGTCAAGATCCTGTTCCTGTGCCCGATTTCTGTTGCATAACAATCTCTCAATATGATCAGCTCTCTCTTTGAAAATCCAAAAATGGGATATAAAAAGCTAACTTGCTAAGTGCTAACTAGTACTTCTATGTACAATTTAGTAGCATTTTAAGTCACATTAAGGTCTAACTTATCAAGTTAGCTATGTATGTATTAAGATTCTGTTTGGTTCGGGGTTTGTGTTTGGTTCAAATTTTAAGAGGGGAAAGGAGGGGAGCAAAATCCCTCCAATTTCCAAAGCACTTCTATAAACATTTGTACTTGAGTTAAATGATATATTTGAACAGGAGAGTGTAATCATATGCTAATAGCAGATAAGAAATTTGAGTTCCAAGAAGCAAATAAACCAACGACATGTATATTACAAAAATTATTGCAAAATCTAAGAATCCTCAATTAATAAAAGCTATGTTAAATTTAAAGCACGAGTGAGAGCATAGTCAGGAACTTCGTTTCACTAGAAATACCAAGAAAAATTTCAAGCATTCAGGAACATAGTTTCACTAGAAATTCAACAATATTTAAGAAAGCCGAGAAAGCTACTTTCATAACTGAAAGAGGTAAAATCCCTACTTACATTCTTTTGTTATATATACTTTGATTCTATATATCTCTCTACCCGGTTAAATCCTCGAGGCCGTATTGCATAGAAAGTCTTTCGACAGTACATTGTCTGAGAACTCCTTTCAAATACAACTCTTTCAAGAAGTTAGCTGCTAAATCCTTTTCTTCTTCAAAACAAAGCCCTTCATATAGAATGGTATAGGTTTTCTCATTAGGCATGCATCCTTTGTTGACCATCATCTGAAATATTTCTATCAACAACCCTATTCGTTGAGATTTGCAAAATCCAAGTATAAGTGTATTGTAGTTATCAACATTAGGAACATAGTGATGTTCTTCCAAAATCCCAAATATCTCGACAGCCTCATCAAGCATTCCTTCCCTACACATTCCTCTTATTAAAGATGAGTAAGTATAAGAATCTGGTGTAAATCCACGCATTGTCATTTCATATAATAACAGAGAAGCTGGATAAGTATTCCCGTTCCAACACAAGAGTGAAATCAAACCTTTGTAGAAACCATTAATAGGGCAGTTTTGTTTTCTACCTAATTTTTCAAATATTAAGAAAGCCTCCTTCACCTTCCCTACTTCACAAAGCAAGGCAATAGCATTGTATGTTGCTGCATCAAGAGAAAAGCATTGATTAATCATTTGGTCTAGACACTGAACTACAAGATCCACCTTCCCTTCCTTGCAGAGACGGAAAATAATTGGATTATAGCTACTAGCAGTCACCATTAATCCCCTTCTTGTCATTTCATCTAAAACTTTGAAAGATTGTTCAATTCTTCCATCGATACAAAGAGAAGTGATCAATGTGTTGTAAGTAACTATAGAAGGAGCCTGACCCACTCTATCCATCTGTGCTAAAAGCTCGTACGCTTCCTCCCATCGCCCTTCATTGCATAAACTCTTTAACAAAATTTTATGACTAACAACACTAAGTTTAAACCCTTTTTCCGTCAACTCTCTGTAAAACTTAATAGCTTCTTCAGTTCTACCTTCCTTACACAACCCCGTCAACAACACATTGTAGCTAAACAAATTAGGCTCACCACCCTTTGCTATTAGTATTAAGTCATCTAGCAGACTCATTGATTCATCTACTCCCCTTTCCTTGTAAGCAGCTTCAAGCAAGATAGAATATGTAACTTCATCCGGAACAAGACCCTTCTTTATCAACCTATATAAAATATCCTTAGACTTCTTCAATTTCCAGTAACTACGAAGTTCTTTAATCAAAATGTTATAGATAGCAGTAGTAGTTGGAAAACCATTCCCTGCCATTTTTTCAACCAACTGCATCGCGTACCCAACATTACCTCTCTTACACAAATAATTAACCAAAAATGTATATGAAGCATCACTAGGTATAATACCTGAACTTACCATAATCTCCATAACCCTAACAGCTTTTTTAGCTTTACCAAATTTACAAAGATCATACAAAAGCTGAGTTGCTTGAGTTACCTCAGGTTTATGACCCATACCAACCATTCGCTCTAAATGAAAAAATGCATCAACGATTCTAATTTCCTTGCTCTTTTTGTCATTCTTTTCAGCTTTCCAACCGGGCAGGTTAAAAACTGAATCTTTTGAGGGAATAGTGTTGTGGGTCGAATTCAAATCTTTAGAAAAACAAATTTTCTTGAAAGGGAAATTGTTATTGTGAAGATTTGGAAAATGGGTATACAAGAAACTGCAACCGTTTCTTGTTGACTTAACATATAAAATTGAAGCTGGAGAAACAGTATTCAGTAGTGTGGCCATGGTTGAACTAGAATATTTACAATATATAAATCAAAATTACTGAATTGTTCTACTTGGCAATGTTACAAATAGTTTGTGTGCACTTTAACTATGATGAATTGATTTTAGATTTGAGAATATATAGAGCAAGAGAGATACACGTGAGGAAATTTTCGAACCAACAGGTGAGACAGAGATTCTGTAGTGTGAGATGAATTCAGTTTTATGGTTATCCTATGTGGAGACAGATTCTTTATTTCGAAATAAGATATGCTTCAGATAGATAAATATTTGATTTTTCACTTTCTTCCATTTTATCTTCGTAAAGAAAGAACTTCCACTATCAAAATTGAAATCTTGGTCATTAAAGTACCTTAAAATGGCTCAAATGCACTCTCGTGTATAATCCTAATAAACAAGCATTAAATTTAAAAAATGCAAAATAAATTAAAAAAACAAGTAAGTAGTCCTAATAAACTTATAGGATAAATATATTTTTAGTCTCTATAAATATTTTAAATTTTGTTTTTAGTTCATATAAAAAATTTCAGCAAATTTTGATTCATAAAATATTTTTTATCGTGATTTTTTTTCCTTGTTTTTAGTTAACTGTGCATATTATTCGAAATTTTAAATGTTTTCAGCGGTTATGTTTTGTACATTATAGGAATCCCTTTTGCAAAAGTTTAATATTTTTTTCACAAGGGTTGAATTAAAGATGAATATTTTACGCATAAAAATCCATAAAGAATTCATTTTATTTTAAAAAATTATAAATTTTTGTGGGAGAAGTTTTTATAATATTATAAATACGAATATAGAAAACCATTCAAACATATAAAATTAAACAAAAGTTTGATTAAAAATAGAAAGTAAAAGTTGATGAAAATTTTTATAAGGACTAAAAATAAAATTCAAAATATTTATAAGGACCAAAGACTTATTTAACACTAAACTTCTTTTAAAGTATAATCCATTTAAGTAAAATATTAATAAATTATAGACATATTTTAGTACTATCAACTTCTGAAATATCCTTTTTTGCATTCATAATTGGTTAAAAGCACACATCTATTATTTGACGCTAAATGAGTGTGTATACATTTTTTATGATGGAGCAATCTTAATTTGAGACCCCAAAAATATGTAAGAATTTTAGATTTTAAGATGTTGAATGTTGATTTTTTTTTAATTTTTTTTTACTAAAAAGGACATTATTCAAAATTGTAGAATATATCGTACAATATAAATTCAAAATCGCTAATATTGTAAAAGATGAATCTGCAAACTGACTCACTACATCCAAGTTAATAGCATACATAATAAAATGCCTACAAATATAATGAAATTAAAATGTCTGAAATTCTCATGTTTCCAGATCTAGAAAGATGTTGAGTGTTGAAAAAGAATAAAAAATACAAAAGCCGCAAGCCGACATAAATTCATCCATTTTAGAAGTTATCTTCCAAAGCTTCTGGCTTTCAAAATTGAATTGTTGGGGTCTCAGAGCACTGTAGGAGACCTAACGAGAAAAGTCTTTCACTTCAAATTTTATGATAGTGTCTTTTAAAAATTTCGCTCTTTAGGCTCTACGCTACTCCGAGCCCCCTAAAATTCCATTTTTACCTTAAAATTTAGTTTGAAAGTTACGTTCCGAACTTAATGTTTGTTGAGAACATATCTTTTGAACTACCACCACCACCACTGCATCTTTCATTGGTGTTGTTTCTATCAACTCTCAAATCTAAACATCATCTTCTTCATTTTTTTTAAGGCTATGCGATTGGAGGCTTCATCAACAAACAACAATGGCTTCTTCTACTTATTTAATCTAATTTAAATTATCATTTACTAAGACATGTATTTTGATAATAGATATTTATTTATATATTTTAAACATCATATCATAATAAGCACTCATCAAAATGCATTAATATTATTAAGCATCAAATAATTTCTTTCATAATATAATATTTCGTACACTTAATCTATTCCAATCTCACAATATATGTCATACATGGAGAAATTTCCTATATAGTTATGGTATCTAGATTGGTTTAAGGGCAAAATGTTATGGTATAGTTTGCCCCACCAGAACAAGTAAAAGTGCTGGAGTTATCATCATAAGCATATCTATAGGCTTGGTTCAAAGCCAAACAAGCACTCATGAGAGCAATGACACTTCCATCTAAACCATGAACTAAAAAATTTGGAGGACAAGCTTTGTTCACAACTTCACATCATGAGGACAACTAGTGCTTTACACTCCCTTGAACCACCTTGTGGCATTACCGAAATCGGTAGGTTAAAACCATCAACAATACTACATCATAGATATCTTGTCCGTTGTTTGATGCAAGAGTGAATTCAACTAATGACCAACAAGACTGAAAGTTTTTTTCAAATAAAAGGAGGACTTGCTCTTATTGCTCTATGGCCTTTCATGTAGCAGAATACATGTGAATTTTATACTTTTCACATGACATTGGGATCCATCATCACCATGTAGCTAAGAAAGTCTAAATGAGTCGTGTCATTTTGGTAAAAGATTGTAACAAAACGTACAAAACGTCCTTCGCATCCATTGGACAGCTATGTTGGCAGACATATGGATTCAAATATTTGTATCCACAATCAATAAATCTAAAACGAACAATTAGTATCAGATGACTCACATCTTAACTGTATCTCAGAATGTAAACTATCTAACCAACAGCAGCGGCAGATCAAATGATTTGTACTATTGCCTTACAAAATAAATTCAACCACTCTAAAGGAAGACACTTCCCAACAATCAGTGACTCGATGTAAAGATCCTGCTCCTCTGCCGGATTTCTGCTGCATATCAATCACTCAATATGATCAGCTCTCTCTTTCGTGAAGGTCCAAAAAACGGATTTAAAAAGCTATCTTGCTACGTAGCACTTCTATTTACAATTTAGTAGCATTTAAAGATCTAACTTATCAAGTTAGCTATGTATTAAGTGCTTAAGATATGTTCAAAGCACTTCTAAGAAAATAAAAGGGTTAATAACATGCCAGATTTGAGCATTGTAGTTGTGTTAAATGATATATTTGAACAGGAGAGTGTAATAATATCCTAATAGCAGATAAGAAATTTGTATTCCAAAAAGCATATAAACAAATGACAAAATGTATATTACAAAATTATTGAAAAATATAAGAATCCTCAATTAACAAAGGCCGTGTTAAGTTTAAAGCATGAGAGAGAGCACAGTCAGCATCAAATTCTCTGCACCGAAACTTTCATTACTCATCTCTAAATTATAAATTCAACCAAAATTTCAGGCATTCATGAATTAGTTTCACTAACAAATAAACAATATATAAGAAGTTCAAGTACTGATGCTGAGAAAACTGCTTTCATATCTGAATGAAGTAAAATCCCTACTTACATTCTTCTTTTATGTATACTTTGATTGTGCATATCTCTCTACCCTGTTAACTCCTTGAGGTCGTATTGCATAGAAAGTCTTTCGACAGTACTTTGACTCAGAACCCCTTTCGTATACAACTCTTTCAACAGGTTACCTGCTAAATCCATGTCTTCTTGAAAACAAAGCCCCTCAACAAGAATGATATAGGTTATCTCATTAGGCATGCATCTTTTGTTGACCATCATCTGAAATATCTCTATTGATAAGTCTACTAGTCGAGATTTGCAAAATCCAAGTATAAGTGTATTGTAATTATAAACATCAGGAACATAGTGATGTTCTAACAAAATCCCGAATATCTCGAGAGCCTCATCAAGCATTCCTTCTCTACACATTCCTCTTAACAAAGCCGAGTAAGTATAGGAATCTGGTGTAAATCCATGCATTGTCATTTCATATAATAACTGAAAAGCTAGATAAGTATTGCTTCTCCTACACAAGTTTGCAATCACTTTGTTGTAGAAATCATTAATAGGGTACTTTTGTTTTTTACCCAATTTTTCAAATATTAAGAAAGCCTCCTTCACCTTCCCTTGCTTACAGAGCAATGCAATAGCATTGTACGTTGCTCCAGTATGATGAATGCCCCGATTAGTCATTTGATCTAGACACTCAACTACAGGATCCACCTTCCCTTCCAAGCCGAGACTGGCAATAATCGGATTATAGCTATAAGCACTCACCTTGAATCCACTTCTTTTCATTTCATCTAAAACTTTTAAAGCTTGTTCAATTCTTCCGTCGATAGAAAGAGAAGCGATCAATGTATTGTAAGTAAAGTCAGAAGGAGCCCGACCCTCACTATCCATCTCTGCTAAAAGCTCGTACGCTTCCTCCCATCGCCCTTCATAGCAGAAACGCCTTAGCAAAATGTTATGACTCACAACAGAAGGTTTGAACCCTTTTTCCGGCAGTTCTTTAAAAAACTTAATAGCTTCTGCGGTTCTACCTTCATTACACAACCCCGCCAACAACACATTGTAGCTATACAAATTAGGCTTACCACCCTTTGCAATTATATCATCTAGCAGATTCATTGCTTCATCTACTCCCCTTTCCTTGTAAGCCGCTTCAAGCAAGATAGAATATGTAACATGATTTGGAACAAGACCCTTATTTATCAACCTGTCTAAAATCTGCATACACTGATTCAATTTCCCATGCCTACAAAGCCCTTGAACCAAAGTGTTATAAGTAGTATTATTAGTTGGATAACCATACCCTTCCATTTTCTCAACCAATTGCATTGCATACCCAACATTACCTCTACTACACAAATAATCAACCAAAAATTCATATGAAGCATCATCAGATGTAATACCTGAACTTACCATAATCTCCATAACCTTAACAGCTTTTCTTGCTTTATGATGGTTACAAAGATCATACAAAAGCTGAGTTGCTCGAGTTACCTCAGGCTTATGACCCTTACCAACCATGTGTTCTAAATGAAAAAATGCATCATCGATTCTATTTCCTCTGCTCTTTTGGTCATTCTTCCCATCTTTCCAATTGGGCAGGTTAAAAACTGAATCTTTTGAAGGAATAGTGATGTGGGTCGAAACCAAATCTCTAGAAAAACAAATTTTCTTGATAGGGAAAGTGTGAAAATTTGGAAAACTGGTATATAAGAAACTATAAACGTTTCTTGTTGACTTTGCATGTAAATTTGAAGTTGTAGTAACTGAATTCTGTAGAGTAGCCATGGTTTAAGGATTGTGTAAAGTAATGATGCTAAAGTAACAATACATAAATCAACATTAGTGAATTGTTCTACTTGGCAATGTTACAAATAGTTCGTGTGCACTTTAACTATGATTATGAAACCAAAGATTGGTACTACTTAACAATGATGAATTGAGTGAGGATATGTTCGAACATGGGATGGGAGACAGAGACACAGATTCTGTGTTGTAAGATTAATTCTGCAACACAATTGGAGGTGGGATCATGTCGAAATGAAACTGTGATTTGTGAAGACGATTGAGGAGATGACAATATCCTTTTCCATTCATATATGCAATTGACATGTGGCAAATGCAAAATAAAAATAAAGGTTTAAATATCTTTATATCTGTATATATTTGCAAATTTTTTGTTTTAATCACTATATATTTTTTTGTTGCAAATATATTTTTGAATGTAATGTACGTTGGTTTTAGTCCTCGCGGCTGCTTTTGTAGTTAGTTAATTAACTACAATTAAAGTCGCTTTTTTAATGAGTTGATTAAAATCAACAAATTTGCAGATTCAAGGATGTGTTTGCAACAAAAAATATACAAAGACTAAAATAAAAAATTCGCGAACATACAAAGGCGAAAATGATATTTAAATCTTTCAAAAATAATTTCGTCGATGAAGTATCGGAGGAATTGAAGAGGATTTCTTGGAGTTGACTTTTGGAAAAAAAAATAACATCAAAATAATCCATGTTTATTTTATGAATCTATACCAATATATAAAGATAATACCCCTTTTGGTGTAACATTTCTTATTGTGATTTTTGCCCTTCACTCTATTCAAATATTTGTACTTCCTCCGTTCCTTTTTACTTGTCTTTTAGGGCAAGATTTAGCGTTTCTATTTAATTGTCCTTTTGATATTTTACGGGTATGATTTGTCAATTATACCTTTTGTCAATTGCTTTTATTTTTTTCAATAAAACAAATTAATGTTATATATTTGGAAAACTAAATCTTTTTTTTTTGGAACATAACATATTAAATTTTGTTTTTTTTTTTTACATAATATATTAAATTTATTGGAAAGAGAAAGTGTGTGAAAAAAATAGGAATTTATTGGTGAATTAAAATGAGGGTATAATAGAAAGATAAAGTGCAAATATACAATTTCTTAATTTTGTGCTACTATTCTAAAAAGACAAGTAAAAAGGAACGGCGGGAGTATTTTTTTTGTTAAAAGAAAATATTTGCATATGTTAAAAAAATACTAACTTTCAAAAAAAAAGTTAATTTAAAAATTTATTAATATTAGTAAATAAAAAAAATTAATTTAAAAATTTATTAATATTTGTATATGTTAAAAAATACTAACTTTCACACAAAAGTTTATTTACAGTTTTGTTTAGTAAATAAAATAAATATTTCTTTTTTTTCTTAATAATTGACCACAAAAAAAAAAAGGTTAAGTAGTTATCATCATCATCAATATATCATATACTAATCTATATCTATGCTTCTATATAATCTATCCTACTAATATTATACATACTAATCTATAAATTACTTTACTAATCTATCTAACATATTTTTATAAAAAAAAAATAACAAACATATTCTTATAAAAAAAAAAAATTAACAAACATTTTTTTATAAGAAACAAACATATTCTTATAAAAAAATTAACAAAACTATATATATACCGATATATCAAGAGAATAACTCATTTCGTGTAGATTTTTTTTAGGGTAAATAGGTCTTTCCCCCTATTATATAGACGAAATTTGCAATATCCCTAGAAAAAATTTCTTCAGGATTCCCACTTTGCAAATTTTTTTTTTATTTGTGTTGCCCCCCTTGCCCAGCACATGGAAGCTGACTGGGAAGAATCTCCACATAGAATTTTTTCAATTTTAAAATTAAATTTAAATACCACATCAATTTTGAAATTAAAAAAAAAAATTAAACAATTATTCTTCTCTTCTCAAATTCTCCCTATTTTCTTTTCTTTGCTTCCAAATTTCCAATCTGTATATTCTTCATTCTTTCAATCAAAACTCAGTTATTCATTTTTCCCAACTGGATCTTGTTCAATCTCATTACAACCCATTGTAACAGTACTAATAAATGAGCACAATAGCAAGGGATTTATATTGATTAATATCAACTTCTACAAATGTAGAAGGATTTGCAGTACAGTGAATTGAGAGAAAGTATTAAGGGAGAGAAATTATACTTGACAATTCACATAAATTCTAGTACCCTAACAACTTCTATTTATAATACAAGTAGTCAGGTGCTTGGTTGTTATCCTTGCTCACTCTAGTGCTCCTGCGCACTCCCTGATTGTGTGGGTAGTGCATCACCAATTCATTCCCTTGCCTTCCTTGTGGGTCCTTAATTGCTGACTCAGCATTGCCTTCATTTTGTCTCATTACAATACCATCCCCATTTAAGACAACCTTGTCCTCAAGGTTGAGGTTGGGGTAGTTTACCTTCATGTCCTCTAATTCTTCCCATGTGGCCTCTTCAGCTGACAAGTTTGCCCATTGGATAAGAACTTGAGGAATTTTGAGCTCTCCTTGCTGGACCATGCGTGCAGCTAGTACCTTAGCAGGTAGTATGATAGGTCCCCTCTCATTCATAGTTAAAGGTAGAGGCATGTATTGTTCAGTGGTTCCCCCCTTGAATGGTTTCAACTGTGACACATGGAAAACCGAGTGGATTTTGGCTTCTTGTGGCAATTGAAGTTTGTAGGCCACTGCACCTACCCTGGCTATGATCATAAATGGTCCAAAGAATCTCATGCCTAATTTTTTATTCTTTCTTAATGCCACAGACTGTTGCCTATAAGGTTGTAACCAGACCAGCACCCAGTCACCAACCTGCAACTCTATATCTCTTCTTTTCTTATCTGCTTGGTTTTTCATGTGTACTCGGGCCTTTTCCAAGTTACCTTTGAGCTGCTGCAAAATTCTGTCTCTGTCTTCCAGCTGTTCTTGCAAAGAAACAGGGTCATTTTCTTGAGGTCTATAACGCATGATAGTTTGAGGGTCCCTTCCATATAATGCTTTATAGGGAGTCATGTCAATGCTTGAGTGATGAGCTGTGTTATACCAATATCTCCAAGCACTTATTGACAATCTCAGTTTGTCCATCTAACTGTGGATGGTAAGCGGAGCTCAAAGATAGTGTTGTGCCCTGCAATTCAAACAATCTCTTCCAAAAGTTGCTGGTAAAAACCTTGTCTCTGTTTGAAACGATGGATTTGGGCAGTCCATGTAACTTTACAATATTGTTCATGAAGGCTTCAGCTACAACCTTGCTTGTAAAGTCACTCTTAAGTGGAATAAAGTGAGCAAATTTTGTCAACCTGTCAACTACCACCATGATCGTTGTGTAGCCATAGGATACGGGCAGTCCTGTGATGAAATCCATAGCAATATCTTCCCATACCTGAGATGGAATTGGAAGTGGTTGGAGTAACCCAGCTGGTAAGTGATGTGAAGATTTTGCTTGTTGACAAATAACACAGCTTTGCACAAATTCTTCAATATCTTTTTTCATGTTGTGCCAAAAATACTGATAAGCAATTCTAGCCATGGTTCTAGAATTTCCTGAGTGTCCCCCTATAGGAGATGTGTGATTCTCTTGCAATATCTTCTGAATCAACTCGGAATTCTCAGGAATAACCACCCTGTCTTTCCAGTATAACAGTCTCCCTTTGGTGGTGTAGTGAGGTTTAAGATGTGGCTGATGTTTGCACTGATTGATCAGCTCTTGTAGCTTATCATTCTTGCTCACTTCTTCTAACAACTGCTGCATCAACTGTGTTTTTGGTTCAGACCATGACATCATGAACATTCTAGATAATGAGTCTGCAGCTACATTCTCCTTGCCTGGTTTATATTCGATGACAAAATCATAACCCAAGAACTTATGTAACCATTCCTGCTGCTCTGGTGTCTGTAGACTTTGATCCATTAAGCTTCTCAAACTTTTCTGATCAGTCCTAATGATAAACTTGCTCCCCAACAAGTAGTGTCTGAACTTGGATATAGCTTCAGAGATGGCCAACATTTCTCTAAAGTAAGCTGACTTCTTCTGATTTCGTGGTGCTAGCTTCTTAGAGAAAAAAGCTATTGGATGCCCGTTCTCGTGTAGTACTGCTCCCACTCCAATACCTGAAGCATCTGTCTCCAGAACA
Organism: Trifolium fragiferum; assembly: GCA_954870985.1. Taxonomy (NCBI): domain Eukaryota; kingdom Viridiplantae; phylum Streptophyta; class Magnoliopsida; order Fabales; family Fabaceae; genus Trifolium; species Trifolium fragiferum. The sequence goes on from OX940789.1 coordinate 20,650,897, forward strand.
AAAGTGTGTTGAAAATTAGGAAGAGCTAGTACTGGCGCAGAGGTGACAACTCTCTGCAGCTCCTCAAATGCTTGTTGTGTTGTACTATTCCAGCAAAAAGCATCTTTTCTTAGTAAGTCAGTCAAAGGTGCAGTAATTTTGGCATAGGATTTGATGAATCTCCTATAGTAGCCCGTAAGTCCCAAAAACCCTCTCAATTGTTTTAAATTTTTAGGGGTTGGCCAGTTATTGACTGCTTCCACTTTTGTTGTTTCCATGGATACTCCTCTACCTGACACCACATGTCCCAAATACTCAATTTCTTCCACTCTAAAGGCACATTTAGACAGTTTTACATATAGTGTATTCTGTTGTAACACTTGTAGAACTGATTCTAGATGCTTAAGATGGTCCTTCCAAGTAGTGCTATACACCAGAATGTCATCAAAGAAAACCAGCACAAACTTTCTCAGAGCATGTTGGAAAATTTGATTCATAAGGCATTGGAAGGTTGCTGGGGCATTAGTTAACCCGAATGGCATCACTAACAATTCGTAATGACCATGGTGGGTTCTAAATGCTTGTGTCTATCTTCTGGCTGAATCAATATCTGGTGATAGCCAGATCGCAAGTCCAGTTTTGAAAAATATTTAGCACCACACAATTCGTCCAGCAGTTCATCCACAGTAGGCATGGGGAAACTATCTCTCACTGTGATGCCATTCAAGGCTCTATAGTCAGTGCAAAAACTCCAACTGCCGTCCTTCTTTTTCACTAAGACAATAGGAGATGAAAATGGGCTGTTGCTAGGTTGGATAATTCCCTGATCTAGCATCTCTTTCACCATCTTTTCAATTTGCTCTTTTTGACTGTGGGGGTATCGATAAGGCTTGACCTTGACTGGTTGAGAGCCTTCTTTCAATATGATAGCATGATTTTGCAGTCTTTGAGGTGGTAAACCTTCAGGAGACTTAAACAGAGCTCTGTATGTGTACAAAAGCATAGCAATTTCAGGAGGTATAGTAGTTAGCATTTCCTCCCATATGTCATCACTTGTGGCAGCTTGTACTCTCTCAACAGTAAACACTTCATCAATACTTCTAGTGTTTTGCATTCTTCTTAGTTGATGTAATTGTGCTTGGCCTGGCCCTATGTTGGGATCACCTTGTAATGTAATGAATTTCCCTTTGTGGAAAAATTTCAAAGTCAAAGCAGAATAGTCTGCCATGTGAGGACCAAGAGTAGCTAGCCAAGCTGTACCTAGAATCAAGTCTGCTCCCGCTATGGGTAGGAGGTATACAGGTAGTGACATCTCATGCTCTTGAATCACTACTGATAAGTTTGTTACTACCCCTTCAGCAGTCATAATCTGTCCATTCCCTACCAACACTTTAAAGCATGGTGCTAGCTCCACTGGTAATTTCAGAAAATGAGCAATTCTAGGTTGCATAAAGTTGTCAGAACTTCCCCCATCAATAAGGATCTGTACCTGGATCTTGCCAATCCTACCCATAAAACGCATTGTCCCTAGACTGTTGGCCCCTTTTAAAGCATTCAAGGATAAGTGGTGGTTTGTTTCTGGTTGGGGTATGATTTCTGGTGTTTGGTCAAGTGGTTCAGGCTCATCATCAACTGCAATTTCAGCTGTTGGGTCATATTGAAGCAGCATCAAATGTTTGTTTGGACATCTATGGCTAAATGAAAATTTTTCATCGCGCCAATAGCATTGTGTAAGTTTAAGAGTGCAACCTAATAGGGGGCTGAATTAGATTTCAAGACTTTTTGATTATTTTAGAGATGTTTATGGTTCTTTTATTTTTCCGGAAAGTTATGATGAATGTATGAACAAAGTGCGGAAAAATAAAGAGAGAAAGGAAAGAGAAAATGGGCACAAAAGATTTATCCTGGTTCCCCTTCTAACCTAAGGGTACTCCAGTCCCCTCACACCCCATGAGAGATTTTCCACTATTAGAATTCTTGTTACAAGACAACCTCACCCCGAGACTTCCCTAACAAAATCCTAATACAACACAAGATAGCAACCCCACTATCTTTAACAACAAGAATCTTCACCAAACCCTATGGTGAAATTCTTATACAACACAAGATAGCAACCCGCTATCTTTAACAACAATTCTCAACAAAACTATGATGAGAATTTACAAACAAGTGTTGAAGAATAATAATAATGTATGGCTGTTATCGAATCAATATCACTTTAATAAAGTATACAACTTTAATGCTCAGAAACCTTTTTGGATATGAAAATATAATCAAGGTTTCATAAAATGATGTTTTTAAAGTTTTAGTGAGAAAGTGATATTTTGATCTTAGAATATTGGAATATGAAAGTTGGTATCTAATTCTAATGATCATAAATATATTTATAGAGGCTTTAGAAAAATGTCCATGAAGCAAGGCAACTCTTCAAAAATCATATCATAAAAAGTTGTGTTTGAAAAATCACAATGGTTCAAAAAATAAAATTCTGTCCAGGTCTTTTCACATCTGTTGCTACGAAACAGGCGATGTAAAAGGTCATGTTTTCAAAATTCAAACATTGCACTGTTTCAATTATGCAAACAGCCACAGACTTTTTACATCTGTTGAAACGCACAGCAGATTTGAAAAGTGCAGACAGATTTTCTTAAAATTAACTTTTTATATTTTTTTAAAGGCTTGCTTCATATGGACTTTTATATTTAACTTAGAAAATTATTTGTAATTAATTTTAAAATAATTTCTGAGCTTCTAAGTTATATAATTATTAAAAATGATAAATCAAAGATAAAAACCATACTTACAAATAATTTAATTAATAAGCCTAAATTTTTGTCTTCATGTTGTTTTCTCATCTTGAGCCTCCATAAGCTTTCTTCTTTTGTGATGTGAGTTTGTTATCATCAAAATCCAGCCAGGTTCAAGAAGGAAATCTTCTTCACAATCTCCCCCTTTTTGATGATGACAAACCATATCTTTTTGACATTGTTGCTCAATGAATCTCCCCCTATCTTGTATGTCTCCCCCTTTGTTTTGCAAATGAATATCCTGAAAATTTTAATCACAAAGCACAAGCATATACTTCTTCTCCCCCTTTTGACATCATCAAAAAGAAGAAAAAGTAAAATCCAAAGAATAATATATAATATAAGGGGAATAATATACAATATATATATATATATATAAATACTTATCTTCTTCGCAATGATTTGAAGTTAATAATCATATCAATATTGATGTTCTTATAATCATCTTTCATTCAATGAAAAAAAATAATCCTACCATATCATATGGTCTTATATCTTGAAGAAACCAAATTTAATATGACAATTTTAGCATATGGTCTTCAAGTACCTACAAAACAATTAATAACACTTTCTAGGTACCCATTTTTCTTTGGGTCCTTGTGAGTTCATACCTTTCTTTACCCAAATAAATTCACCATAAGGAACACCATAATTTCTTATGTAGCAAGCACTAGGAGTATGACCTTTTGTATTACAATAAAAACAACCAGGTATAAAACCATGATTCCTTTTATTGACATAAAAATTATTTCTATCATTAGGCCTTTTATGATGATTTACAAAATGTTCTTCTTTATATTTCTTATTGTTGAATTTTCTAGTAGCCTTTACAAAGATAGTTTGACTTGTACTAGGTTTATCAAAACTAGAAAAGCCAAGTCCACATTTATTATTTGAAATTTTTTGACTACTCAACACATTATCTAAACCAATTTGACCTTTTTCATATTTATTGATTACTTGGTTTAATTCAACAATTTCAGATTCATGATCTTGACATTTATTGCATGTAGAATTATTTACTTCTTCTAATTCCACTTTTATGTCATTAGCCATACTTTCTAGTTTTGAAATAGTTTTCTTTTGTTTGGAAAATTTCCTATAAAGTTTCACAAATTCATCATATAATTCTATAAAAGCACTTTGTAATTCATCATATGAAGGTCTATCATCAATTTCAGAATCACTAACCTCATGTTCTTCATCACTTAAATAATGTGAGGCCATCAAAGCAATGTTTGCTTCTTCATCTGAAGATGAACTTATCTCATTGTCATCCCAAGCAATGTAGGCCTTCTTTGGTTTTTTGTATTTCTTGCTTTTGAAACCATTCTTCTTTCGGAGAGAAGGACACTCGTTTTTAAAATGTCCTTGTTTTCCACATTCAAAGCATGTGACTTTTTGTCTTGAAGTTGATTCACCATTAAATTTCTTTGTTTTGTCTTTTTTCAAGAATTCTTTAAACATTTTGAAAAGTACTTCTACATCTTCATCATCTTCTTTCGATTGAGACTCTTTGTAACGCCCCAAATTTTATAAACTAGTATTTTCTTTATATTATTAATTGAAGTATTTTTATAAAATGAATTTATTATTTAATTATATCTTTCATAATAGCTTGAAAAAAAAATATTATCAGTGTGTATAGAATATTATGTCTAAAGTGTGAGAATGTGTAAGTAATTATTTTCTTGAAAGTAAACAATAGATATAGAAAAATTATAGATCTAAACTATTAATTTAATGTGAGAGATGATTAGGTTTGAGAAATTTAATCTTACCAAATATGGTTTAACTTTTATCTAGTCTAGCATTTCAAAAGTAAAGTTAAACGTATACAAACATCATTATGTATACTTTGATAGTATTTTCCTTTGTATAGACCGGTACCTAATTTATTATTTTGAAAATAAATTTAAGAAAAGTAAGTCTAGAATTCAATCATGAAATACCTTAGTAGCTTGTGATAAAATTCTTGACTTAAAATTCTATCGAATTTTGGACAGTTAATTTCTCAACAGTATAAATTATTATCATAGTAAAAGAAAAGAAAAATATTTTTAAAATCACAAAAATATGAAGATTAAGAGGGTGTTATTAATTTTATCATTTATGTGATAAAAGAATAAATTAAAAATTAAATGAAAATTAAGAGATAAGAATGAATTAGTAAGATAGAATTACCCATGTGCATATATCAACGTGGTTAAACTATTTTCACAAATGGAAGTGAAAACGTGGTCTCCTAATTGCCCACACCTATCATTGAAACTCTCCTATAAATAGAACCTTAATCTTCAACAATCACACACAACTATCATTTTCAATGCAGCCAGGAACTAAAGGTCCGAATCTAAACTTTCTTTTCATTCTTCTCATAGTTTAATGTTTTCCTTGTTCTGTTTGTTTATATTCTTTTAAAATTGTCTCTTTCATTCATACTAAAGACCATTAGCTACTCTTTATTTTCAATAAGCTTTGAAGTTTTTTATTCTTTTGATCTTTCAATCTTAACTTCAAAAATAGTCCTGTTTATTGTTCAAATGTTAATTATGTCAATAGTTCTCTATTTCATCAAGGATGTAGTTTAATCAATTAATTCATGTAAAACTAAAAGTCTTTTCTTTCTAAAGCAGGGGTACTTAATCAAGTATTTTTAGTCACTGGATGTCTATTTTGGTGTTAGTTTGTTTAGACATTTGAGTTTTGATCATGGTTATTACTCTATCTTCATTCCCTCAGTATAAACAAAGAAAAGATGGAATTTTCATTTCTCTTGTTTTGTTTTTATTCAAGTCTCATGATTAGGAACAATTGTGTCTAGAGTCGATTTCTAAAAGAAATCAAAGCTTTGATTACTCCTGATATTTAAAGAGTAAGCATGTTGAAAACTCAGTCATAAATCTTTTGTTTCTTTAAAAACTTCATAAAATCTAACTAAAATTGATTCAAGCTTTGATTTTACATATTTAAGTAGTTTATTTTAAAAACAAATTTTCGGTCCCCTGAATTCTTGTCCATTAATACTTGAAATGGTATCAAACATGTATTTTATAGGACTAATATATGATATGAACACTCATCTCAATCTTCCTTTACAATAAAGCAAACTTAAACTGAAAATTCCTATAAGAACATTTTATTAGTTAAGAGAATTGAGAAGTGAATGACTTTGTTTAATGGTAAATTAAGTTATAGTTATTGTGACGAGTTATTATAGGTGATGTCAGATTTCAACAAGTCGAATGATAAGAGATTTTGGAAAGCTTTGAGGTAAGGGGAATTACTAATAATAAGTTTCGATGAGCACAAGAAATGTGTTACTTGTATATATATTATTAGTTATAATTAGGGGAAGTTGTGTACTTAATGTTACTAGTTTTAAATTCGTCAAGGTATATACAAAATGTTGAGTGATTGATTTAATTGATTATATGTCTGAATAAAGTTTCTTCAATATAGGATTCGAAAATGTTGTCAATTGATTTGAAAATGTTGTTACTATCAATGTTTTATGAGGGAAAATAAATAAATTATTTATGTCTTTAATTTGTTTATTTATAATGATATCTATGTGCTTGAGTGCTTATGGTGAAAGTTTAAGGTGATCTCCCATAAGTTGCATTATGAGTCTTGAGGATTAATATGCCAAGCTAGATGTTGACAAAAACAATTTAAGATGAAGAATTACATAACTAATCACCTTAGGTTGATGAGGAGCAAAACAGGATGTTTCTTACAGTACTATAAAGTATGTAAGACTGAGGATAGGTTCGGCTGGGTCGACTACAGACCTACTGGGGTTCACCGGCGTTTTGAACTCCTACCAATAGTCACTGATAGCAACTCTGACCGGAGGAAATCATAAAACCCGATGTGGTGAAACCTGACTGTGCAGGACTATCTATAATAAGGTGCAGCGCTCGGGCCAGAATGGTTGAGACATATTTGATATATGTTCGTTGCAAACGACCATGATATGCAGTAGAAACGGCCTTATGCTCATAATAGTGATCTCCATGGAGTAGGTTTGAGAAAGACATTATTAAATAAGAGAGAAGACTAACTTTAAGTTAGAAGACTAACTTCGAGTAAAGAATTATGATTGAATTTTATATAAATTATAAATGACTAAATTTTAGTGATTGATCTATTTGCTGATTTACATATTTGATAAAGTGTACTATCTTTCTCTTTGACTATTTGTTGATATGTGACGTTGATAATGTTTTGTGTACTTGATATTTTAGTGATTATTTGATTTTACGTGACTATTTGATTACTTGATTCTATTTGATTTAGATACCTGATACTCAGGTATGTATATATACTAGTAAAATAAAATCCATGTGTATTTGTACAATATTATGTGTAGCCTTGTGACATCATCACGATGGTAACTTGTGTACGAGTAATTCACCCCTTACAACACTTAGTGCAGGATATCATAGACCTCAAGTTGAAGTTCAAATACAAAGATTGTTAGCGTTGACTAGTAACCTAGTTTTTATCTCGGAGTCTGAGGGGTATTGATGACGTCATTGGAGTACTCTCTCTATGACATCTTTAGTGTTTTGACCAGCTCGTGATCAATTGTGGGTTTGAGTCTTTTGTAGAAAATTATCTTTTAATTATTCTCAACTGAAAGATTGTAAGATACTTACGAACAATGAAAATATTTTATGTATCGTAAATCCTTTGAGCATAAGTAATTGATATAATTGATGTATATTATTTATGGGCTTACTCTAAATTTATATAAAGAGAATTTTGAAAAACTTTTAAAGAAAAAACTAGTACTCGTATTCGAGTACATTTCTCACTTATTACTTTCATTTTACAATAAAAATAAATCAACAAAATTGTATATATTACTTCTATTTAAGCATTTGAAATTGGGTAGTGAACTGTGACGCTCTTCTTTTCAGTATCTGAAAAGGGGGTGTTACACTCTTCATCAGTACTATCATAATCTTTTGCTTTAGTTTTTAATGCAATACTTTTGTATTTCTTTTCTTGCACTTCATGCTTTTCTAATCTTCCAAGTTCAATTTCATGTTCTTGGAGTTTACCAAATAATGCTGCAGAAGTCATTTTGGAGAGACTTTTCTTTTCTGATATTGCAGTCACCTTTGGTTGCCATTCTCTTGTCAATGATCTAAGAATTTTGAGATTTAATTCATCATTGGAGAATTTTTTTCCAAGGGCCATCAAATGGTTTGTTAAATGTGAGAATCTTTTTTGTAAATCAAGTATTTTTTACTCCGGGTTGCATTCTAAACATCTCATATTCTTGTGATAGGGTGTTTAGTTTGGATCTTTTTACTTCAACGGTTCCTTCATGAGTTTCCACCAAAGTATCCCATATTTCCTTTGCCGTTTGGCATTGAGAAATACGGAAAAATTCATCCATGCTGAGTGCACTTTGAAGTATATTGATTGCCTTCTTGTTGTAGAGTACATTTTTCTTATCATCTTCATTCCATGAACTTTCAATTTTGGGTGTACCTACTCCATTGACAACACTCATGGGAACAAATGGTCCTTCTACAACAGCCTTTCATATACCATCTCCTTGTGCTTCTAAATGTGCCTTCATACGAATTTTCCAAAAATCAAAATATTCACCATTGAACAATGGAGGCTTGTTACTACTACCACCATCTCTAAAAGTTGGATTTGCGGAAGTCATTCTGGATCTTTTAGGAACAAGTTACCTATAACTTGCTCTGATGCCAATTGTAAGTTTAAGAGTGCAACCTAATAGGGGGCTGAATTAGATTTCAAGACTTTTTGATTATTTTAGAGATGTTTATGGTTCTTTTATTTTTCCGGAAAGTTATGAAGAATGTATGAACAAAGTGCGGAAAAATAAAGAGAGAAAGGAAAGAGAAAATGTGCACAAAAGATTTATCCTGGTTCCCCTTCTAACCTAAGGGTACTCCAGTCCCCTCACACCCCGTGAGAGATTTTCCACTATTAGAATTCTTGTTACAAGACAACCTCACCCCGAGACTTCCCTAACAAAATTCTAATACAACACAAGATAGCAACCCCACTATCTTTAACAACAAGAATCTTCACCAAACCCTATGGTGAAATTCTTATACAACACAAGATAGCAACCCGCTATCTTTAACAACAATTCTCAACAAAACTATGATGAGAATTTACAAACAAGTCTTGAAGAATAATAATAATGTATGGCTGTTATCGAATCAATATCACTTTAATAAAGTATACAACTTTTATGCTCAGAAACCTTTTTGGATATGAAAATATAATCAAGGTTTCATAAAATGATGTTTTTAAAGTTTTAGTGAGAAAGTGATATTTTGATCTTAGAATATTGGAATATGAAAGTTGGTATCTAATTCTAATGATCACAAATATATTTATAGAGGCTTTAGAAAAATGTCCATGAAGCAAGGCAACTCTTCAAAAATCATATCATAAAAAGTTGTATTTGAAAAATCACAATGGTTCAAAAAAGAAAATTCTGTCCAGGTCTTTTCACATCTGTTGCTACGAAACAGGCGATGTAAAAGGTCATGTTTTCAAAATTCAAACATTGCACTGTTTCAATTATGCAAACAGCCACAGACTTTTTACATCTGTTGAAACGCACAGCAGATTTGAAAAGTGCAGACAGATTTTCTTAAAATTAACTTTTTATATTTTTTTAAAGGCTTGTTTCATATGGACTTTTATATTTAACTTAGAAAATTATTTGTAATTCATTTTAAAATAATTTCTGAGCTTCTAAGTTATATAATTATTAAAAATGATAAATCAAAGATAAAAACCATACTTACAAATAATTTAATTAATAAGCCTAAATTTTTGTCTTCATCTTGTTTTCTCATCTTGAGCCTCCATAAGCTTTCTTCTTTTGTGATGTGAGTTTGTTATCATCAAAACCCAGCCAAGTTCAAGAAGGAAATCTTCTTCACACATTGTCCTTTCTCCTTTCTCAATTGCATTTCAGCAGGGGAAATTCTTCTGATGTTTGGATTTTTCTAGTTTGGGTGCATTGGTCTGGTGGGTGGTGTTTGAAGTAATGGTGGGTTGTATGATTTTTGGGTATTTTCTGGTTTATTTGAATTGAAGGGAGATCTATTTTGGTATGAGATTTGTGTAATCTGGGTTTTTGGTGGTTTAGGGGTGGAGTTGTATTTTTCTTCATAAACTTTGGCTAGGGACACAGCCTTCACTATGGTAATAGGGGTGTGAATCATCACATCTCTTCTAATATCAGGGTTTAAGCCACTAACAAAACAGTCAACCATAGCATCAGTGCTTAATCCATAAACCCTGTTAGCTAGAGCAGTAAATTGCAAGTAATAATCATTCACAGTACCCGTTTGAGCAAGTTTAAACAAAGAAGCTCGAGGACAATCATAGATCGAGGGACCAAAATCCAGTTCTAGAGCTCTATTAAATTCAACCCAGGAGTTAAATGGGTGTGTTCGCTGAATCATTTGAAACCAAGGGACCACATCTTGATCCAGATGAACAGATGTAATAGTTAATCGATCCTTATCAGGTGTGTCATAATAATCAAAAAACTGTTCAGCTCTAAAAATCCATTCCATCACATTTTTGCCATCAAATCTGGGGAAATCGAGCTTGATATTTCGTACCTGAAACGAGGGTTTGTTAGAGTTCGGACCACCATGGGAAGAGCTTGTGATAGGAATACTAATAGAGATGCCCAACCTCTAAGAGTTTATGTTAGGAAAAATTCTAGAAATAGGAATAATTAATGCTTTGTATTAGTTGTTATGTTTTTAGTTTGTTTTCTGTTTTAAAAATGTTAGTTACCAAGGTAGTTAGGGGTTGTTAGCTGACCTTGGTTTTAGGAGTCAGTTGCTAAAAGACCTTCTCCCCTACTCCCTTGTACAGAATGTCTATATATAGACTTTCCTCCCCCTTTAGAAGGATTATCTTTTGGCTTGTGTTTAGTAGCTGGGAATCACCGGTTGTGGGGAGTATCTTCCTCAGTGTATCTTTTCTTTTCTTTTCAAATTTAATAAACATCCGGGGACGAATAAATTCCCCTTTCACCCAGTCTGTTCCAGTTCTTATCCAAGGGAACTGTAACAATTGGTCTGACCTACCGTCACGATGGTAAGTGCCACAGAAAACCGTTTGAATGCTCTAGAAAACTGGACAAACGATCAAGACGTCGTGATTCAAGAACTGAAGTCAGATACGGGGCAACTGAAGGCAGATACTCAAGAACTTAAGGCAGATACGGGGCAATTGAAGGCAGATACATTGCTATTGATGGAAGGTGTAGATGAATTGCGAATGGGGTTCAAGAAATTGATGCAAGAATTCAAGAAAATAGCAATTCCTAAGGGTGGGAAGCCTATCAAAACCAAGACATCACCAGAAAACTCCTCTGGAGATGAAGATTCCAATGATGATGACGAAATCCCTCGTTCTTGGTTAAAGAAGGTTGAATTACCTACTTTTCAGGGTCAAGATCCGTTTGGGTGGCTGCAGAGAGCTGAAAAATTCTTTGCTCTTCAGAAAGTAAAACCCAAGAAACGCCTTCACATTGCACACATCAGTATGGAAGGTAATGCTCTTTCTTGGTTTCAATTTTGGCAAGAAAATACCAAGAAACCAACTTGGGAACGTTTCTCTGAGGCATTGCTGCGAAGATTCAACACAGAAAATCGGGGCACAGTCTATGAACAATTGAAACGCATCAGACAACGTGGTACTATTGATGAGTTTATCCATGATTTTGAAAATCTTACAGCACAAACATGCAAAACTCCTGAAGATCAATTAATTGGGTACTTCATGGGGGGGTTACGTCTCAATATATGCAATATCGTACGAACTCACAACCCCACAGAACTGATCCGTGCTATGGAGCTGGCACGTGAGGTGGAGGAATCTTTGAAAACTTCACCTTCCAATGGCATTTTACCGCAACGTCGAAACAACACAGGTTTTCGTTACCCAGGAACTGGTAGCTTAATCTAACGGGTTGAACCGACAGGCGAGGGAGCACGATCGCAAAATTCTAATGGTGGTGTATCCGGGTCAGGTCACAGAGGACAGCATAATGGAGGAATGCATCCCAACCACACCAGCAACGATCGTAGTAACATTCCAAAATACCTCCCCTACAGCGAGTATAGTAAACACTTGGCAGACCGGAAATGTTTCCGTTGCAGTCAACCATTCGGGCCGGGTCACAGATGTCCACAAAAGAACCTGAGGGTCTTAATTTTGGGAGACGATGATGTCATCCAAGACGATGGGGAACTACAGAAGTGCGAGGTCGAGATTGACTCTGAGGACGAAGTCCTAGATGAAACAGAAAAAGAATGTAAGGTGATGGATTTATCCTTATGTTCAGCAGGCGGTTTGACCCAGCCCCATACAATGAAGCTTCAAGGAAAAATTCTTCACCATCCTGTCCAGGTTCTAATCGATAGTGGGGCCAGCCACAACTTCATTTCAACAGAGTTGGTAAATAAATTAGGGCTGACAGTGGAGCCTACAATGTCCTATAGAGTAAGACTAGGTGATGGTAAAGGCAAGGATACACAAGGTTGTTGCAAGGGGTTAACTGTGCAGCTCGGTGAACATCTTATGTTGGGGGATTTTTTCTTGTTTGAACTGGGGAATGTAGATGTTGTTCTGGGTGTGGCATGGCTGGCTACCTTAGGAGAGGTCAAGATGAACTAGAGAAACTTGACCATGAAATTTATGGTTCAAGGCAAAAATGTGGAAATAAAAGGTGACCCTACATTGTCTAAAACCTTGGTATCTCCTCAAGCATTGATGAAGATGACTGAGGTGGAGGCAGTATCTATGCTTTGGGGGATTGACATAACTACAGACAAAATGGGTCCTCCAATTGATGAGAAATTACCAACAAAGAAGCGGTATGCATTACAGAAAATTCTGGATACCTTCGGCCAAGTTTTTGCCGATTCCAAGGGTTTACCTCCACGTCGCAGCGTTGATCATCACATCCCAATTAAGAGTGGGGCTAATCCAGTTAATGTAAGACCTTACCGGTATCCCCATCTACAAAAAAATGAGATCGAAAAACAAGTGGGTGATATGTTGAGTGCTGGCATCATTAGACCAAGTAATAGTCCTTATTCTAGTCCTGTTATTTTGGTAAAAAAGAAGGATGGTAGTTGGCGTTTTTGTATTGATTACAGGGCATTAAACAAAGCAACAGTTCCGAATAAATTCCCCATACCGGTCATAGAAGAGTTACTGGATGAGCTACATGGAGCAAGGTATTTTTCAAAGATAGACCTCAGGTCCGGTTATCATCAGATCAGAATGCATGATGAGGATATTCCTAAAATGGCATTCCGAACTCATCACGGACATTATGAATCTTTAGTCATGTCGTTTGGTCTAACGAATGCACCAGCCACTTTTCAGTGCGCCATGAACGCCACTTTCAAACCTTATTTGAGGAAATTCGTTCTGGTCTTCTTTGATGACATTCTCATATACAGCACCACTTGGGAGGAACATTTGGAACATGTCAAGCAGGTACTAAATGTTCTACTTCAATACCAATTTTATGCCAACTTAAAGAAATGTGAGTTCGGGCAAACTATGGTAAGATATTTAGGATATGTTATTTCTCATGAAGGGGTAGCTATGGATCCTCAAAAGGTGGCAGCAGTTTTAAATTGGCCTATACCAAAAACAATAAAAGCCTTGCGTGGATTTTTGGGGTTGACCGGCTACTATAGAAGATTCATATCTAATTATGGCATCATCGCAAGACCTTTGACAAACATGTTGAAGAAGGGCAATTTTCTTTGGAATTCAGATAGTACTGAAGCTTTTCAGAAGCTGCAAACAGCCATCACTACAGCCCCAGTTCTGACCATGCCTGACTTTGAACAACCATTTTCCATTGAATGTGATGCTTCAGGTAAAGGCATTGGTGCTGTATTGACTCAGAACAAGAAGCCAATCGCTTTCTTCAGCAAGGCATTGGCGGACACTTCTCTGTCCAAATCAATTTACGAAAAGGAACTGATGGCCTTAGTCTTGGCCATACAACATTGGAGGCCTTATTTGCTTGGAAGAAAATTTACAGTCTATACTGACCAAAAAAGCCTAAGGCATCTTTTAGAACAAAGGATCACCACACAAAACCAACAAAATTGGCTAGCAAAATTGCTAGGATACGACTTTGACATCATATATAAAAAGGGAACAGCTAATCAAGTGGCAGATGCTCTTTCAAGGAAATCAGAGGAGGCGGAACTTCAGGTTTTAAGTAAATCTTTTTGGCAAGATGTGACTTCCATTTCCGACGAGATTCAACGGGATCCTTTCTTAAGCAAAATTTGTGAAGAACTACTGAAAAATCCAGAGACTAATGGGAACTACACTCTTAAAAATGGCAGACTGCACTACAAAGGAAGATTGGTCTTGTCAACTACTTCTACTTGGATTCCTAAATTACTGCATGAGTTTCACACATCCCCTACCGATGGTCATTCTGGAGTTTTTCGTACTTACAAGCGAATAGCTCAATCCTTGCATTGGAAGGGTATGAAAACAACTATAACAAATTATATGGCATCCTGCCATATATGCCAAAGAAGCAAATATCAAGCGTCCTCCCCTGAAGGCCTCCTACAACCTCTCCCTATACCTAACGCTGTTTGGGAAGACATAAGCATGGATTTTATAGTAAGTCTCCCAAAATCCAAAGGTTATGATGCTATTTTGGTGGTGGTTGACCGACTAAGTAAATATGGCCATTTTATATTAATCAAACATCCTTATTCCGCAAGATCTATTGCTGATGTGTTTGTAAAGGAGGTGGTTAGATTACATGGAATCCCAGCATCAATTGTCAGTGACAGAGATCCCACATTTTTGAGTAACTTTTGGAAGGAGTTGTTTAGAATGCAAGGGACAACTTTGAAAATGAGTACGGCATATCACCCTGAATCTGATGGCCAAACTAAGGTTCTAAATAGGACCTTGGAAACATATTTACGGTGTTTCTGTTCTGAGCAACCTAAGGTGTGGCCTGATATGCTTCCATGGGCTGAATATTGGTACAACACTAGTTTTCACGAAGCTGCTCAATGCACACCATTTGAGACGGTTTACGGCAGAGCCCCACCTTCATTAACCAGATTCATTCCAGGTGAAACCTTGGTGGAAACTGTAGCCCAAGATCTTATGACTAGAGATGAAGCCCTTAAGCAATTGAAATTCCATCTACAAAAAGCTCAGAACCAAATGGCTAAGTTTGCTAATCGTCATAGGAAACCTACCAAGATCAAGGTAGGGGATTGGGTTTACCTGAAAATACGGCCTCACAGACAAATGACAATGCCAACGAGGTTACATCCTAAGTTATCTGCCAGGTATTATGGCCCGTATTTGGTCTTAAAACAGGTCGGTGCGGTGGCGTTTCAAGTGCAGTTACCTGCAGGAGCTCGTATTCACCCAGTCTTTCATGCGTCTCAGTTAAAACTGGCAGTGGGTGACAATAAGGTCGAATCTATGCTACCTGAAGAATTACAGGACCAGAGCTCTGATTTTACACCTCTGCAGGTCTTGGGAACTCGTGTGATACATCAGCAAGGTACACCAGTTCAACAAGTTTTGATTCAGTGGCATAATCAGTCGGCAGATGAGTCTACCTGGGAGGATTTCAATACAATCCAACACCAGTTTCCAGATTTCAACCTTGAGGACAAGGTTGATTTTAGGGGGGGTGGTATTGATAGGAATACTAATAGAGATGCCCAACCTCTAAGAGTTTATGTTAGGAAAAATTCTAGAAATAGGAATAATTAATGCTTTGTATTAGTTGTTATGTTTTTAGTTTGTTTTCTGTTTTAAAAAAGTTAGTTACCAAGGTAGTTAGGGGTTGTTAGCTGACCTTGGTTTTAGGAGTCAGTTGCTAAAAGACCTTCTCCCCTACTCCCTTGTACAGAATGTCTATATATAGACTTTCCTCCCCCTTTAGAAGGATTATCTTTTGGCTTGTGTTTAGTAGCTGGGAATTACCGGTTGTGGGGAGTATCTTCCTCAGTGTATCTTTTCTTTTCTTTTCAAATTTAATAAACATCCGGGGACGAATAAATTCCCCTTTCACCCAGTTTGTTCCAGTTCTTATCCAAGGGAACTGTAACAGCTTGCAGGGCTGTTGCGAAGCAGCAGTGAAAGAGCTTCGTTGATTTTGTCTAGTTTCCCATCGGTTGAAGTTTGCATTTCTTCCATGGATTGAAATCGAACGTCGCTCACCTGACCGAAATGTTCGAACTGGATCTGAACTTCATCGTACAGCTTCTTAATATCGTCAGCATTTTTCTTCACTTTGACAGCTAGCTCTTTCATCCGATTGTTCTCTGCCATGGTGAGATGAAAGCACCGGCGTAACAGTACTAATAAATGAGCACAATAGCAAGGGATTTATATTGATTAATATCAACTTCTACAAATGTAGAAGGATTTGCAGTACAGTGAATTGAGAGAAAGTATTAAGGGAGAGAAATTATACTTGACAATTCACATAAATTCTAGTACCCTAACAACTTCTATTTATAATACAAGTAGTCAGGTGCTTGGTTGTTATCCTTGCTCACTCTAGTGCTCCTGCGCACTCCCTGATTGTGTGGGTAATGAATCACCAATTCATTCCCTTGCCTTCCTTGTGGGTCCTTAAGTGCTGACTCAGCATTGCCTTCATTTTGTCTCATTATACCCATTTTCATCTTTCTTCATTAACTTGGATACTACCTATCTTTCTTCACCGCCTGACTCTGCAACAACTTCATCTTCTTTAACACAAATTCATCCTCACTTCAACAACCCACACAGCAGTAACACACTTCAACAACCCACACATCTCAAATACCCTTTAATCATTGAATTCCAAGTAATCAAATTCTTCTCTTCCATTCCCGTTTTCGCGTTATAAGAAACAGAATCCCTCTTACACATTCTATCAAACACTTGCTCAGCAAATTCAACACACCCACTCTTTCCAAAGTGTGAACTCAGTTTCATCGCTCCGTTCTATCGCTCCGTTCCGTTGTTCTTTGTGACGTAGTTTCGATTCCGCTTCCTTCTTCCTTTGTTCTCGTTTCTATTTGTTTGTTCGTTCGATTTCAGTTCGTTTGATGTTCATGAGATGTTGATTTCTGATGATGTTTGTTCGTGAGTGTGTGGGTTGTTTGTGGTTATGTTGATTTGCGATTATTATTGTTGAATGTTGTTGGTTTCTAGTTCGTGATTATTATGTGATGTTGGATTTGAGGAAGGTTTGAACAGTTCCGACTTCTGGACCTTGTGTTATTGTTGGATTTGTGGTTTGATATGGTGAAGATGATGATGAACTTTGAAAAATATTTTGGGTTTGAAAATGAGTTCACTGATTCTGAGATTTTTTAATGTGGGTACTGTTCAGAATTACTGTGCTTCGCAATTGATGTGAAGATGATAAATGTGGGTACTGTTCACTGATTTTGGTGAAGATGATAATTTTTTTACAGAAAAAATGTGCTAACAAATAAATTTTTTTTGTTTTAATTTCAAAATATAAATTATATGTTTTATTATTAAAAAAAATATATTTTAATTTATAATGACGTGGTATTTCTAATGACGTGGCAATTGATGTGGCATTTAAATTTAATTTTAAAATTGAAAAAATTTCACGTGGAGATTCTTCCCAGTCAGTTGCCATGATGTGCACATAGGAGGCCAATGCAAATTAAAAAAAAAATTGTAAGGGGGGAATCCTTAAAAAAAATTTTACAGGGGTATTTCGAATTTCGCCTATATTGCAGGGGAAAAGCCTATTCACCCTTTTTTATTTGTATATATATGTTTTTTAAAAAATATTTTCAACGCAAAAGTTGGTTTTTAGTTGTTTTTATTTCTTAGTCAAAAAATTAAATTTCCTTTTTTTTTCTTAATAGTAACTAAGCACAATAAAAAAGAAGGTAATTTGTATATGTTTATTAAAAAAACTTTCACACAAAAGTTAGTTTCAGTGTTTTTTTTTCTTAGTCAAAAAATAATTTTTTTTTTCTTAATAATAATTAAGCTTAACAAAATAGAAGGTAATTCGTATGGCCCCAGCTACCGTAAGCAACCTCAATGAGTCATGCACCGTGCATGACCAACTTTTTTCTTCTTTTTTTTTGTTACACCAAAATTTTTTTTCATTAAGAAGGCTTGGATTATTTTTTTTTGTTAAATAGTCTAGTGGCTAGAAATTCCACCTTTAAAGGGGATAAGTGGGATGATCAAAGTTCGAATCTTGTCTCCTTGCATATATAATGCAATGTTCTATCAACTTAGCTAATCTCAAGGCTTAGTTGATCTAACAAAAGAGTATAATTTCTTAAGTTATGAAGAATTAAATTAATTATGTGTAAAATGTATTGAATTAGACTCACATCGTAATTATATTTATAAAATATTTATTTAAAATATTCAAAGAGATCAGATATAACAAAATATGTAATATTTTACAACGTTAAGAACTAAATCAAGCTCTGTAAAAAGTAAAACAATTGAAATCATAACCGTAGGTCCCACATCTTAAATACTTTTAAATTCAATTAAAATATCCAAAGAAATTTGTTCAAACGAAAGATGATAATTTATTACGGTATAAATAATCAAATAAAGCCCGTGTAAAAATATCTCATATTGAAACCCATCGCAAAACATAAAAATAAATAAATTTTAAGGATTAAAAGTCCTATATAGACGTCATACGAAATGGCAAGTAGCTTGCTTATAGACTTTGATAATTTTTCGTAATCACAATAGAGACTAGAGAAAGCACAAACAAACCAAATATTATAGAAAAAGTAATTTTTTAGTTATAGAAATTAAAAAGTAATTTTTTAGTTATAGAAAAAGTAAAATTTTTATAATTAAAAAATTATAAAACCAAATATTAATGGTTTTTTTATAATTTTTTACAATTTAAGATATTAATCATCAAAGTTATGTATTGACATGTGTGAAATAGTCAAATTTTACTAATAACTAAAAATAATCATTAGCATATAAGATATTTTTGAATTCGTCTCGATGAGTATTTTTAAAATATTAAATTTTTCTAATTATTAGTATCATACAATTAAATAGATTAATCGTCAAAGTTATGCATTGATATGTGTAAAACAGTAAATTTTTCTATCAATAACTAAAAATAAACATTAGCATATAATATGTTTTTGAATACGTCTCGGTGAATATTTTTAAAATATCAACTTTTTTGTACCAAATAAAATCAACTTTTTATAATTTTTACTATTATATAGTTAAAGATATTAATCATCAATGTTATTAATCGTCAAAGATATTAAATATATTAATAGTTTTTTATGAAATTAAAAAAAAATAATATTTAAATTAATTTTGTTGGATGGATTGGATATTCATCCATTGGAAATAATGGATGAATTAGATGTATTTTTCATCTCTAACGAATGAATTGGATTGAATTCTTTGAATGAATTTTAATGGATTGTTAATGGACTGTTTTGATCCATCCAAAGTTATTAATTGTCAAAGATATAATATATTAATAGTTTTTTATGAAATTAAAAAAATAATATTTAAATTAATTTTGTTGGATGGATTGGATATTCATCCATTGGAAATATGATAATGGATGAATTAGATGTATTTTTCATCTCTATCGAATGAATTGGATTGAATTCTTTGAATGAATTTTAATGGATTGTTAATTGACTGGTTTGATCCATCCAATCTATCCAGTTTGACACCCATAGCCACCACCATCATTGGAGGACTCTTTTCACCTTTTTCAAACTGCAAACCCCATAAATTCTTCATTTTCTCATAAGATATTTAATCTTAAGATCATCATTTTAATTCTAAAAACATTTCATCTTAATTCATAAATTTCGTCTAGTTTCCTTGACATATTAAGTGTTAAAAAATTCTCCCCTTTTGTCACTTCTAACAATCTGTTATCAACACAGTGAATATATTATGATACCCTAATTTTACATTATCCCATGACACAAACTCCGATTTTTATGATATAAATGAGAAGGGAAATCAAATTTATCATAAAGTAAAAATTGTTGAAGAGACTGTAAGATTTTTTAGAAAATGATAAGTATTTTTTCCAAAAACTGTCTTTTGAAAGGTTGATTTTTTTGTTGAAGAGTTTATGTGGTTTTCAGATTGAAGATGAAGAATAGTGTAGAAGATGGTGGTGGCATAGTGTAGAAGATGAAGAATTGGAGATTGAGTTTTTCACATTTCTGTATTCTACATTTGGTCCCTGTAATTTGAGCAAATTTTGGTTTCATTCCTGTAATTTGTGCAGAAATTGGTTCTCATCCATGTAATTTGTGCGAATTTTTATTTTCGTCTTTGTAATTTGTCAAGTCAGTGTCCTATGAACATGTGAGAGTGGTCCTTAACATATGACATCCTAAATTTGGTCTCTGAATTTTTATTCTTAACACTTTCCCTCTAGCCGGATCATATATGTCATATGAGCCGATGTTGTTATAAATGTAATCCTCTCAAGAACCTTTAAGAGACTTAGTGAACATATCAGCCAATTGGTCTTCAGACTTGACAAATTTTTTCCTGAAAGTACTTTGTCTCTTACATGATGATAATCTATCTCTATGTGTTTGGTCCTTTCATGAAAAACTGGATTGGATGCAGTGTGTAGTGCAACATGATTGTTGCATGAGTTTTCTGGCCTAAAGATCACCCAGTTTTAACTCCAAGAGTTAATTTCCAATCCATGCAAGTTCCTTTAAAGTTGCTACCATAACACGGTATTCAGCTTCAACACTTGATAATGCAATTGTGTTTTGTTTCTGCTTCTTCGTGATATCATATTTCCTCCAATAATACTCAATTATAATCGGGTATCAGAGACTCCTCCACAATCCGCTGACCCACTTGCTATCAGATTTTTTATTGAGTTCTCAACTATTTATATTCACGCACGAAGTCCAACAATGCTCCACATGAAGGGATGTGTCAAAAAGTCCCACATCGATTGCGAGATAATTTACATATATGTTTATAATGTAAAGACAATCATCATCGTACAAACACTCTTTATAGGATTTTTTTTTTTTTTAAAAAAACTTTATAGGATTGAGTTAAACGCAACTCTAAATTGTATAAAAATTATTATTTACTAACACATGTAATTTGAAAATGAATATTATTTATATATTTTAAACATCATATCATAACATACGTCAAAATACATTAACATATTAAGAAGCATCAGATAATTTCTTTCATTATATAATATTTCGTACAATCTCTGAATCTCACAATATATGTCATTATGGAGAAATTTCATATCTAGCTATGGTATCTAGATGGTTCTTTTTCTATCTCACATATTGGTTCAAGGGCAAAATGTGATGGAATAGTTTGCCCGACCAAAACAAGTAAAAGTGCTAGATTTATCATCACATGTATAGCTACAAGCTTGAGGACATTGATTCTTAAAAATCATTGAATAAGCATTTGGTGGATACTTATCAGGTGAAGCATAATCTCCGGTACAACAACACTAAGGTTGATTCAAAACCAAACAAGCACTCTTATGTTACAAGCAATGACACTTCCATCTGAACCATGAACTGAAAATTTTGGAGGACAAACTTTATTCACATCATTAGGACAACTGGTTGCTTTGCACTCCCCGGAACCACCCTGCGGCGTTACCGAAACCGGTAGGTTAAAACCATCAACAAGATTAACATCAAATATCTTGTATCCACAATCAATCAATCCAAAACGAACAATAGGTATCAGATGACTCACATTTTTCCTGTATCTCAGAATGTAAACTATCTAACCAACATCAGCGGCAGATCAAATGTTGTGTACTATTGCTTTAAAAAAAAAGTCAACCACTCTAAAGGAATACACTTCCCAGCAATCAGTGACTCAATGTCAAGATCCTGCTCCTGTGCCGGTCTTCTGCTGCATAACAATCATTCAATATGATCAGCTCTCTCTTTGGTGAAAGTAAAAAAAACGGATTTAAAAAGCTAGCTTGCTAAGTAGTACTTCTGTTTACAATTTAGTAGCATTTCAAGTCACATTAAGGTCTAACTTATCAAGTTAGCTATGTATTAAGTGCTTAAGATATTTCCAAAGCACTTCTAAAAAAATAAAAGTAAGGGTTAATAACATGCCAGATTTGAGCATTGTAGTTGCGTTAAATGATATAATTGAACAGGAGAGTGTAATAACAAGCTAATAAACCAATGACAAAATGTATATCACAAAATTATTGAAAAATATAAGAATCCTCAATTAACAAAGGCTATGTTAAATTTAAAGCATGAGAGAGAGCACAGTCAGCATCAAATTCTCTGCATTGAAACTAGGACTCATCTCTAAATTATAAAGTCAACCAAAATTCCAAGCATTCAGGAACTTAGTTTCACCATTAAATCAACAATATATAAGAAATCCAAGTACTCAAGCCGAGAAAGCAACTTTTCTAACTGAAAGAGGTTAAATCTCTACTTACACTCTTTTGTTATATATATTTTGATTGTATATATCTCTCCTCCCGGTTAACTCCTTGAGGTCGTATTTCATACAAAGTCTTTCGACAGTACTTCGATTCAGAACTCCTTTCAAATACAACTCTTTCAACAGGTTAGCTGCTAAATCCATTTCTTCTACAAAACAAAGGCCTGCAACAAGATAGATATAGGTTTTCTCATTAGGCATGCATCCTTTGTTGACCATCATCTGAAATATCTCTATCGACAAGCCTATTCGTTGAGATTTGCAAAATCCAAGTATAAGTGCATTGTAGTTATCAATATCAGGAACATAGTGATATTCTTTCAAAATCCCAAATATCTCAAGAGCCTCATCAAGCATTCGTTCCCTACACATTCCTCTTATCAAAGACGAGTAAGTATAGGAATCTGGTGTAAATCCACGCATTGTCATTTCATATAGCAACTGAAAAGCTGGATAAGTATTCCCTTTCCTACACAATAGTGTAATCACATTTTTGTAAAAATAATTAATAGGGCAGGTTTGTTTTTTACCCAGTTTTTCAAATATTAAGAAAGCCCCCTTCACCTTCCCTTGCTCACAAAGCAAGGCAATAGCATTATTCGTTACTCCAGTATGATGAATGCGCCGATTAATCATTTGGTCTAGACAATGAACTACAAGATCCACCTTCCCGTCCTTGCAGAGACGGGCAACAATCGGATTATAGCTATTAGCAGTCACCTTGAATCCACTTCTTGTCATTTCATCTAAAACTTTGAAAGCTAGTTCAATTCTTCCATCGTTAGAAAGAGAAGTGATCAATATGATGTAAGTAAAGTCATCCCATCACGCTTCTCTATCCATCTGTGCTAAAAGATCGTACGCTTCCTTCCATCGCCCTTCATAGCACAAACTCCTCAACAAAATGTTATAACTGACAACACCAGGTTTAAACCCTCTTTTCGGCAAGTCTCTGAAAAACTTAATAGCTTCGTCGTTTCTACCTTCCTTACACAACCCCGTCAACAACATATGTCATACATGGAGAAATTTCCTATATAGTTATGGTATCAAATAATTTCTTTCATAATATAATATTTCGTACACTTAATCTATTCCAATCTCACAATATATGTCATACATGGAGAAATTTCCTATATAGTTATGGTATCTAGATTGGTTCAAGGGCAAAATGTTATGGTATAGTTTGCCCCACCAGAACAAGTAAAAGTGCTGGAGTTATCATCATAAGCATATCTATAGGCTTGGTTCAAAGCCAAACAAGCACTCATGAGAGCAATGACACTTCCATCTAAACCATGAACTAAAAAATTTGGAGCACAAGCTTTGTTCACAACTTCACATCATGAGGACAACTAGCTGCTTTACACTCCCTTGAACCACCTTGTGGCATTACCGAAATCGGTAGGTTAAAACCATCAACAATACTACATCATAGATATCTTGTCCGTTGTTTGATGCAAGAGTGAATTCAACTAATGACCAACAAGACTGACAGTTTTTTTCAAATAAAAGGAGGACTTGCTCTTATTGCTCTATCGCATTTCATGTAGCAGAATACATGTGAATTTTATACTTTTCACAAGACATTGGGATCCATCATCACCATGTAGCTAAGAAAGTCTAAATGAGTCGTGTCATTTTGGTAAATGATTATAACAAAACGTACAAAACGTCCTTCACATCCATTGGAAAGCTATGTTGGCAGACATATGGATTCAAATATTTGTATCCACAATCAATAAATCCAAAACGAACAATTAGTATCAGATGACTCCCATTTTAACTGTATCTCAGAATGTAAACTATCTAACCAACAGCAGCGGCAGATCAAATGATTTGTACTATTGCCTTAAAAAATAAATTCAACCACTCTAAAGGAAGACACTTCCCAACAATCAGTGACTCGATGTAAAGATCCTGCTCCTCTGCCGGATTTCTGCTGCATATCAATCACTCAATATGATCAGCTCTCTCTTTCGTGAAGGTCCAAAAAACGGATTTAAAAAGCTATCTTGCTACGTAGCACTTCTATTTACAATTTAGTAGCATTTAAAGATCTAACTTATCAAGTTAGCTATGTATTAAGTGCTTAAGATATGTTCAAAGCACTTCTAAGAAAATAAAAGGGTTAATAACATGCCAGATTTGAGCATTGTAGTTGTGTTAAATGATATATTTGAACAAGAGAGTGTAATAATATCCTAATAGCAGATAAGAAATTTGTATTCCAAAAAGCATATAAACAAATGACAAAATGTATATTACAAAATTATTGAAAAATATAAGAATCCTCAATTAACAAAGGCCGTGTTAAGTTTAAAGCATGAGAGAGAGCACAGTCAGCATCAAATTCTCTGCACCGAAACTTTCATTACTCATCTCTAAATTATAAATTCAACCAAAATTTCAGGCATTCATGAATTAGTTTCACTAACAAATAAACAATATATAAGAAGTTCAAGTACTGATGCTGAGAAAACTGCTTTCATATCTGAATGAAGTAAAATCCCTACTTACATTCTTCTTTTATGTATACTTTGATTGTGCATATCTCTCTACCCTGTTAACTCCTTGAGGTCGTATTGCATAGAAAGTCTTTCGACAGTACTTTGACTCAGAACCCCTTTCGTATACAACTCTTTCAACAGGTTACCTGCTAAATCCATGTCTTCTTGAAAACAAAGCCCCTCAACAAGAATGATATAGGTTATCTCATTAGGCATGCATCTTTTGTTGACCATCATCTGAAATATCTCTATTGATAAGTCTACTAGTCGAGATTTGCAAAATCCAAGTATAAGTGTATTGTAATTATAAACATCAGGAACATAGTGATGTTCTAACAAAATCCCGAATATCTCGAGAGCCTCATCAAGCATTCCTTCTCTACACATTCCTCTTAACAAAGCCGAGTAAGTATAGGAATCTGGTGTAAATCCATGCATTGTCATTTCATATAATAACTGAAAAGCTAGATAAGTATTGCTTCTCCTACACAAGTTTGCAATCACTTTGTTGTAGAAATCATTAATAGGGTACTTTTGTTTTTTACCCAATTTTTCAAATATTAAGAAAGCCTCCTTCGCCTTCCCTTGCTTACAGAGCAATGCAATAGCATTGTACGTTGCTCCAGTATGATGAATGCCCCGATTAGTCATTTGATCTAGACACTCAACTACAGGATCCACCTTCCCTTCCAAGCCGAGACTGGCAATAATCGGATTATAGCTATAAGCACTCACCTTGAATCCACTTCTTTTCATTTCATCTAAAACTTTTAAAGCTTGTTCAATTCTTCCGTCGATAGAAAGAGAAGCGATCAATGTATTGTAAGTAAAGTCAGAAGGAGCCCGACCCTCACTATCCATCTCTGCTAAAAGCTCGTACGCTTCCTCCCATCGCCCTTCATAGCAGAAACGCCTTAGCAAAATGTTATGACTCACAACAGAAGGTTTGAACCCTTTTTCCGGCAGTTCTTTAAAAAACTTAATAGCTTCTTCGGTTCTACCTTCATTACACAACCCCGCCAACAACACATTGTAGCTATACAAATTAGGCTTACCACCCTTTGCAATTATATCATCTAGCAGATTCATTGCTTCATCTACTCCCCTTTCCTTGTAAGCCGCTTCAAGCAAGATAGAATATGTAACATGATTTGGAACAAGACCCTTATTTATCAACCTGTCTAAAATCTGCATACACTGATTCAATTTCCCATGCCTACAAAGCCCTTGAACCAAAGTGTTATAAGTAGTATTATTAGTTGGATAACCATACCCTTCCATTTTCTCAACCAATTGCATTGCATACCCAACATTACCTCTACTACACAAATAATCAACCAAAAATTCATATGAAGCATCATCAGATGTAATACCTGAACTTACCATAATCTCCATAACCTTAACAGCTTTTCTTGCTTTATGATGGTTACAAAGATCATACAAAAGCTGAGTTGCTTGAGTTACCTCAGGCTTATGACCCTTACCAACCATGTGTTCTAAATGAAAAAATGCATCATCGATTGTATTTCCTCTGCTCTTTTGGTTATTCTTCCCATCTTTCCAATTGGGCAGGTTAAAAACTGAATCTTTTGAAGGAATAGTGATGTGGGTCGAAACCAAATCTCTAGAAAAACAAATTTTCTTGATAGGGAAAGTGTGAAAATTTGGAAAACTGGTATATAAGAAACTATAAACGTTTCTTGTTGACTTTGCATGTAAATTTGAAGTTGTAGTAACTGAATTCTGTAGAGTAGCCATGGTTTAAGGATTGTGTAAAGTAATGATGCTAAAGTAACAATACATAAATCAACATTAGTGAATTGTTCTACTTGGCAATGTTACAAATAGTTCGTGTGCACTTTAACTATGATTATGAAACCAAAGATTGGTACTACTTAACAATGATGAATTGAGTGAGGATATGTTCGAACATGGGATGGGAGACAGAGACACAGATTCTGTGTTGTAAGATTAATTCTGCAACACAATTGGAGGTGGGATCATGTCGAAATGAAACTGTGATTTGTGAAGACGATTGAGGAGATGACAATATCCTTTTCCATTCATATATGCAATTGACATGTGGCAAATGCAAAATAAAAATAAAGGTTTAAATATCTTTATATCTGTATATATTTGCAAATTTTTTGTTTTAATCACTATATATTTTTTTGTTGCAAATATATTTTTGAATGTAATGTATGTTGGTTTTAGTCCTCGCGGCTGCTTTTGTAGGTAATTAATTAACTACAATTATAGTCGCTTTTTTAATGAGTTGATTAAAATCAACAAATTTGCAGATTCAAGGATGTGTTTGCAACAAAAAATATACAAATACTAAAATAAAAAATTCGTGAACATACAAAGACGAAAATGATATTTAAATCTTTCAAAAATAATTTCGTCGATGAAGTATCGGAGGAATTGAAGAGGATTTCTTGGAGTTGACTTTTGGAAAAAAAAATAACATCAAAATAATCCATGTTTATTTTATGAATCTATACCAATATATAAAGATAATACCCATTTTGGTGTAACATTTCTTATTGTGATTTTTGCCCTTCACTCTATTCAAATATTTGTACTTCCTCCGTTCCTTTTTACTTGTCTTTTAGGGCAAGATTTAGCGTTTCTATTTAATTGTCTTTTTGATATTTTACGGGTATGATTTGTCAATTATACCTTTTGTCAATTGTTTTTATTTTTTTCAATAAAACAAATTAATGTTATATATTTGGAAAACTAAATCTTTTTTTTTGGAACATAACATATTAAATTTTGTTTTTTTTTTGTTTTACATAATATATTAAATTTATTGGAAAGAGAAAGTGTGTGAAAAAAATAGGAATTTATTGGTGAATTAAAATGAGGGTATAATAGAAAGATAAAGTGCAAATATACAATTTCTTAATTTTGTGCTACTATTCTAAAAAGACAAGTAAAAAGGAACGGAGGGAGTATTTTTTTTGTTAAAAGAAAATATTTGCATATGTTAAAAAAATACTAACTTTCAAAAAAAAAAGTTAATTTAAAAATTTATTAATATTAGTAAATAAAAAAATTAATTTAAAAATTTATTAATATTTGTATATGTTAAAAAATACTAACTTTCACACAAAAGTTTATTTACAGTTTTGTTTAGTAAATAAAATAAATATTTCTTTTTTTTCTTAATAATTGACCACAAAAAAAAAAAAGGTTAAGTAGTTATCATCATCATCATCAATATATCATATACTAATCTATATCTATGCTTCTATATAATCTATCTTACTAATATTATACATACTAATCTATAAATTACTTTACTAATCTATCTAACATATTTTTATAAAAAAAAATTAACAAACATATTCTTATAAAAATAAAAAATAAAATTAACAAACATTTTTTTATAAGAAACAAACATATTCTTATAAAAAAATTAACAAAACTATAGATATACCGATATATCAAGAGAATAACTCATTTCGTGTAGATTTTTTTTTAATCAAACGGTAAAAAAATTAAGGATTCACATTTTAATAATTTATGAATCACAAGATTTTTCTACCAAAAAACTATTTGAATTTTGTTAAAAAAAAAAAACTAGTTTAAAAGATTTGATTGATGCTTTGATTTATTGTGGAACATTATTGATAGTTATATTTATGCCAAGGATACATTTGCAAATATTAAAAAGTAGCGTTAAATTAAAAAAATCAATATAAGAAACAAAATCTGCATTTATTACTTGCCATTTGTTAACCATGTCAATAATGTACCGATACACCGCCACATAATATGTGTACAAAGATTTTCCCTTGGATATATGAATGGAAAAGGATATTGTCATCTCCTCAATCGTCTTCACAAATCACAGTTTCATTTCGACATGATCCCACCTCCAATTGTGTTGCAGAATTAATCTTACAACACAGAATCTGTGTCTCTGTCTCCCATCCCATGTTCGAACATATCCTCACTCAATTCATCATTGTTAAGTAGTACCAATCTTTGGTTTCATAATCATAGTTAAAGTGCACACGAACTATTTGTAACATTGCCAAGTAGAACAATTCACTAATGTTGATTTATGTATTGTTACTTTAGCATCATTACTTTACACAATCCTTAAACCATGGCTACTCTACAGAATTCAGTTACTACAACTTCAAATTTACATGCAAAGTCAACAAGAAACGTTTATAGTTTCTTATATACCAGTTTTCCAAATTTTCACACTTTCCCTATCAAGAAAATTTGTTTTTCTAGAGATTTGGTTTCGACCCACATCACTATTCCTTCAAAAGATTCAGTTTTTAACCTGCCCAATTGGAAAGATGGGAAGAATGACCAAAAGAGCAGAGGAAATAGAATCGATGATGCATTTTTTCATTTAGAACACATGGTTGGTAAGGGTCATAAGCCTGAGGTAACTCGAGCAACTCAGCTTTTGTATGATCTTTGTAACCATCATAAAGCAAGAAAAGCTGTTAAGGTTATGGAGATTATGGTAAGTTCAGGTATTACATCTGATGATGCTTCATATGAATTTTTGGTTGATTATTTGTGTAGTAGAGGTAATGTTGGGTATGCAATGCAATTGGTTGAGAAAATGGAAGGGTATGGTTATCCAACTAATAATACTACTTATGACACTTTGGTTAAAGGGCTTTGTAGGCATGGGAAATTGAATCAGTCTATGCAAATATTAGATAGGATGATAAAGAAGGGTCTTGTTCCAAATGAAGTTACATATTCTGTCTTGCTTGAAGCTGCTTACAAGGAAAGGGGAGTAGATGAAGCAATGAATCTGCTAGATGATATAATTGCAAAGGGTGGTAATCCTAATTTGTCTAGCTACAATGTGTTGTTGACGGGGTTGTGTAAGGAAGGTAGAAACGACGAAGCTATTAAGTTTTTCAGTGACTTGCCGAAAAGAGGGTTTAAACCTGGTGTTGTCAGTTATAACATTTTGTTGAGGAGTTTGTGCTATGAAGGGCGATGGAAGGAAGCGTACGATCTTTTAGCACAGATGGATAGAGAAGCGCGATGGGATGACTTTACTTACATCATATTGATCACTTCTCTTTCTAACGATGGAAGAATTGAACTAGCTTTCAAAGTTTTAGATGAAATGACAAGAAGTGGATTCAAGGTGACTGCTAGTAGCTATAATCCGATTGTTGCCCGTCTCTGCAAGGACGGGAAGGTGGATCTTGTAGTTCATTGTCTAGACCAAATGATTAATCGGCACATTCATCATACTGGAGTAACGAATAATGCTATTGCCTTGCTTTGTGAGCAAGGGAAGGTGAAGGGGGCTTTCTTAATATTTGAAAAACTGGGTAAAAAACAAACCTGCCCTATTAATTATTTTTACAAAAATGTGATTACACTATTGTGTAGGAAAGGGAATACTTATCCAGCTTTTCAGTTGCTATATGAAATGACAATGCGTGGATTTACACCAGATTCCTATACTTACTCGTCTTTGATAAGAGGAATGTGTAGGGAACGAATGCTTGATGAGGCTCTTGAGATATTTGGGATTTTGAAAGAATATCACTATGTTCCTGATATTGATAACTACAATGCACTTATACTTGGATTTTGCAAATCTCAACGAATAGGCTTGTCGATAGAGATATTTCAGATGATGGTCAACAAAGGATGCATGCCTAATGAGAAAACCTATATCTATCTTGTTGCAGGCCTTTGTTTTGTAGAAGAAATGGATTTAGCAGCTAACCTGTTGAAAGAGTTGTATTTGAAAGTAGTTTGTTAGATATGGGCCTTAATTAGGATAGAAATAATAGTGGGCCTTGTTTATTAATATTAGTGGGCAGTTTTAATTATTAATAAGCAGTTATTATAGAAAATAACTGTCATTAGAATATGAATAGGTAATACTTAATAAATAGAAGGGGTGATTGAGAAAGAGGATATCTTGGAATTTGATTGGAAAGGGGCCATTTTGGCATTAGGGAGGTGCAGACCCTCGAAGTTCTGCGATATCATTCTGTAATCAAAGGGATTTTCTCTATTTCTTTCTTATATATCAGTTGGTTTCTATCAGAGTTCTGAATCGAAGTACTGTCGAAAGACTTTGTATGAAATACGACCTCAAGGAGTTAACCGGGAGGAGAGATATATACAATCAAAATATATATAACAAAAGAGTGTAAGTATGGATTTAACCTCTTTCAGTTAGAAAAGTTGCTTTCTCGGCTTGAGTACTTGGATTTCTTATATATTGTTGATTTAATGGTGAAACTAAGTTCCTGAATGCTTGGAATTTTGGTTGACTTTATAATTTAGAGATGAGTCCTAGTTTCAATGCAGAGAATTTGATGCTGACTGTGCTCTCTCTCATGCTTTAAATTTAACATAGCCTTTGTTAATTGAGGATTCTTATATTTTTCAATAATTTTGTGATATACATTTTGTCATTGGTTTATTAGCTTGTTATTACACTCTCCTGTTCAATTATATCATTTAACGCAACTACAATGCTCAAATCTGGCATGTTATAAACCCTTACTTTTATTTTTTTAGAAGTGCTTTGGAAATATCTTAAGCACTTAATACATAGCTAACTTGATAAGTTAGACCTTAATGTGACTTGAAATGCTACTAAATTGTAAACAGAAGTACTACTTAGCAAGCTAGCTTTTTAAATCCGTTTTTTTTACTTTCACCAAAGAGAGAGCTGATCATATTGAATGATTGTTATGCAGCAGAAGACCGGCACAGGAGCAGGATCTTGACATTGAGTCACTGATTGCTGGGAAGTGTATTCCTTTAGAGTGGTTGACTTTTTTTTTAAAGCAATAGTACACAACATTTGATCTGCCGCTGATGTTGGTTAGATAGTTTACATTCTGAGATACAGGAAAAATGTGAGTCATCTGATACCTATTGTTCGTTTTGGATTGATTGATTGTGGATACAAGATATTTGATGTTAATCTTGTTGATGGTTTTAACCTACCGGTTTCGGTAACGCCGCAGGGTGGTTCCGGGGAGTGCAAAGCAACCAGTTGTCCTAATGATGTGAATAAAGTTTGTCCTCCAAAATTTTCAGTTCATGGTTCAGATGGAAGTGTCATTGCTTGTAACATAAGAGTGCTTGTTTGGTTTTGAATCAACCTTAGTGTTGTTGTACCGGAGATTATGCTTCACCTGATAAGTATCCACCAAATGCTTATTCAATGATTTTTAAGAATCAATGTCCTCAAGCTTGTAGCTATACATGTGATGATAAATCTAGCACTTTTACTTGTTTTGGTCGGGCAAACTATTCCATCACATTTTGCCCTTGAACCAATATGTGAGATAGAAAAAGAACCATCTAGATACCATAGCTAGATATGAAATTTCTCCATAATGACATATATTGTGAGATTCAGAGATTGTACGAAATATTATATAATGAAAGAAATTATCTGATGCTTCTTAATATGTTAATGTATTTTGACGTATGTTATGATATGATGTTTAAAATATATAAATAATATTCATTTTCAAATTACATGTGTTAGTAAATAATAATTTTTATACAATTTAGAGTTGCGTTTAACTCAATCCTATAAAGTTTTTTCAAAAAAAAAAAATCCTATAAAGAGTGTTTGTACGATGATGATTGTCTTTACATTATAAACATATATTTAAATTATCTCGCAATCGATGTGGGACTTTTTGACACATCCCTTCATGTGGAGCATTGTTGGACGTCGTGCGTGAATATAAATAGTTGAGAACTCAATAAAAAATCTGATAGCAAGTGGGTCAGCGGATTGTGGAGGAGTCTCTGATACCCGATTATAATTGAGTATTATTGGAGGAAATATGATATCACGAAGAAGCAGAAACAAAACACAATTGCATTATCAAGTGTTGAAGCTGAATACCGTGTTATGGTAGCAACTTTAAAGGAACTTGCATGGATTGGAAATTAACTCTTGGAGTTAAAACTGGGTGATCTTTAGGCCAGAAAACTCATGCAACAATCATGTTGCACTGCACATTGCATCCAATCCAGTTTTTCATGAAAGGACCAAACACATAGAGATAGACTATCATCATGTAAGAGACAAAGTACTTTCAGGAAAAAATTTGTCAAGTCTGAAGACCAATTGGCTGATATGTTCACTAAGTCTCTTAAAGGTTCTTGAGAGGATTACATTTATAACAACATCGGCTCATATGACATATATGATCCGGCTAGAGGGAAAGTGTTAAGAATAAAAATTCAGAGACCAAATTTAGGATGTCATATGTTAAGGACCACTCTCACATGTTCATAGGACACTGACTTGACAAATTACAAAGACGAAAATAAAAATTCGCACAAATTACATGGATGAGAACCAATTTCTGCACAAATTACAGGAATGAAACCAAAATTTGCTCATATTACAAGGACCAAATTTAGAATACAGAAATGTGAAAAACTCATTCTCCAATTCTTCATCTTCTACACTATGCCACCACCATCTTCTACACTATTCTTCATCTTCAATCTGAAAACCACATAAACTCTTCAACACAAAAATCAACTTTTCAAAAGACAGTTTTTGGAAAAAATACTTATCATTTTCTAAAAAATCTTACAGTCTCTTCAACAATTTTTACTTTATGATAAATTTGATTTCCCTTCCCATTTATATCATAAAAATCGGAGTTTGTGTCATGGGATAATGTAAAATTAGGGTATCATAATATATTCACTGTGTTGATAACAGATTGTTAGAAGTGACAAAAGGGGAGAATTTTTTAACACTTAATATGTCAAGGAAACTAGACGAAATTTATGAATTAAGATGAAATGTTTTTAGAATTAAAATGATGATCTTAAGATTAAATATCTTATGAGAAAATGAAGAATTTATGGGGTTTGCAGTTTGAAAAAGGTGAAAAGAGTCCTCCAATGATGGTGGTGGCTATGGGTGTCAAACTGGATAGATTGGATGGATCAAACCAGTCAATTAACAATCCATTAAAATTCATTCAAAGAATTCAATCCAATTCATTCGATAGAGATGAAAAATACATCTAATTCATCCATTATCATATTTCCAATGGATGAATATCCAATCCATCCAACAAAATTAATTTAAATATTATTTTTTTAATTTCATAAAAAACTATTAATATATTATATCTTTGACAATTAATAACTTTGGATGGATCAAAACAGTCCATTAACAATCCATTAAAATTCATTCAAAGAATTCAATCCAATTCATTCGTTAGAGATGAAAAATACATCTAATTCATCCATTATTTCCAATGGATGAATATCCAATCCATCCAAAAAAATTAATTTAAATATTATTTTTTTTAATTTCATAAAAAACTATTAATATATTTGACGATTAATAACATTGATGATTAATATCTTTAACTATATAATAGTAAAAATTATAAAAAGTTGATTTTATTTGGTACAAAAAAGTTGATATTTTAAAAATATTCACCGAGATGTATTCAAAAACATATTATATGCTAATGTTTATTTTTAGTTATTGATAGAAAAATTTACTGTTTTACACATATCAATGCATAACTTTGACGATTAATCTATTTAATTGTATGATACTAATAATTAGAAAAATTTAATATTTTAAAAATACTCATCGAGACGAATTCAAAAATATCTTATATGCTAATGATTATTTTTAGTTATTAGTAAAATTTGACTATTTCACACATGTCAATACATAATTTTGATGATTAATATCTTAAATTGTAAAAAATTATAAAAAAACCATTAATATTTGGTTATTATAATTTTTTAATTATAAAAATTTTACTTTTTCTATAACTAAAAAATTACTTTTTAATTTCTATAACTAAAAAATTACTTTTTCTATAATATTTGGTTTGTTTGTGCTTTCTCTAGTCTCTTCTACTCTCAAAACGCTCGGACAAAGGTGAGATTGGAAGCAGAATAACACACAATCTTCTTTTTTATATATTGCTCTGATGGTTATATTCGGGCCACAACTATAAAAAATAAATAGAGAAGCCAAGGTGAGAATGGAAGCCGAATAAAACACAATCTTCTTCTCAATAGTAGACTTATTCCCATCAAAGTCCAACCACCCTTTGCAATAAGTGTGTCACACCATTTTCAGAATCTAAAATTAGAACAAAGAGGCACAATAGTCATCTTCAATCTTGGGGTCTTAATATATGGACAGGGGCAGAAATTTATTTATTTATTTATTTATTACTCAAAAAATATATTTATCTTAGAAAGAGAGCATGAATCGAGAGAAATAATAGATTCCATGGTTTTAAGCTTTTGCACGCTGTGTTTCTAATTAAAAAGAAAAAGAAAGTGGATCCATTGTGTTTCAAAAAAGAAAAGGAAATGGGTCGTGTGCACAACTATATTTATAATTAAAAAGAAAAAGAAAGTAGGGTGAGTTCATTGTTTTTATCATCTTAATACCTATGAAGTCCGGATACGTGACACAATACTGATACGGTGATACGAAATTTTTTTAAAAATTCCCGATACGATACCACCGCGATACGTTGTTTAAAAATAAATTTATAATTAAATATACAAATACATAATATATAAACATAACAAAAATCGAGAAAGATAATAAATTAACATTCAAATTACTCAAACTGAGCAAACAAGTGACAATTACATATCTCAAGTTAATTAAGTACTACCCAAAAAAGATAATTATTACTATATAAAAAAAAAAATCGGTACCATCCAAAAAACACATGGTTGTCAATCCATATGAAACATAGTTTTATTTTTAATGATTGGACTCCGAATGTATAGACCAATTGTAATAACAAACTCATATGAAACCTAGTTTTAATGAAAGGGATAAGAAGTTTGACTAAATCTACCGATTTCGATTGAATATTTTGAATTTGATCAATCCGGTCGTTCAATATCACCTAATTGGAATAACAAATAAACGAGAATAAGAATTTTGATGATTGGACTTCGAAATGTATAGACCTTCTGTAATAACAGTCTCATATGAAACATAGTTTTTATGAAAGGGCCATGAAGTTTGACTAAAACTAACAATTTCGACTGAAAATTTCGAATTTTATCAATCCGAACGCTCAATATCACCTAATTGGACAAACAAACAAACAAATGAGAATAAGAATTTTGATGACCAGACTCCGAATGTATAGAAGAATTGTAAGAACAGTTTCATCGAAAACCTAGTTTTAATAAAATGTCCACAATGTTTTATTAAAACTACTGATTTCGATCGAAGATTTTGAATTTTATCAATCAGGTCGTTCAATATCACCTAATTGGACTAACAGATAAAGAAGAATAAATTTTTTGATGATCGGATTTCGAATGTATAGATCGATTGTAATAACAGTCTCATGTAAAACCTACAAATTTTGACTTTATAATTTATTCGACCGCTTTCGCGTGTACGCCTTTTAACTTCAAAATTCCGTTTGCAAAATAATCAATTTTTACTTAAAAAGTTACTTTTAGTATAAATTTAATTTAACGATTCCATTTGTTTTCGCAAACCGGCATTGTATTTTAAACTCACAGATACGCGTTGTTACTGATCGCGTATCCGGATGTAAGTTTAAAATAGTGCCTTTGAAATTTAGTAATTTTCTAAATTAATTTTAAAAGCGTTGTCACTCTATTTTAAAATTAAATTATGATTTTTCTACAGTCAAATATATATTTCATTCTTTTAAATACAAACGGATATTGCAATATTTCATCTTTCGCGGTAAAACATCATTATTGTAAAATATAAAATTCAGACTTAAAAATTATATTCCACTCCTATTTGTTCTCTTAATCTCTTTCAATTTAATTTATATATTTGAATTCATTAATTACTTTATTAAATGGCTTACTATAATCTTGGCCAAAAAAATTGCCTAATATATTTTTAATTTTTTTTTGTCTTAGATGAAGTGGTAATCCACTGAAATTAAACTCACATATAACTGTGAGGTTCCGGGTTCGAACCCGGGTTACAACGTCCAGTCTAACAATTTCGGCATTTGCCAGTTGAGCTAGAACTACTAGATATTTTTAAATTAATTTAATTAATTGGGTTATTTTAAAAATTATTTTAACCCAATTAATATTACTTAAGTTAATTTATTTTCCAGTATCATTTTATTAATATTAATTAACCCACTTGTACCAAAAATAAATTAATTAATTAACCCACTCACATATTCCAATTCCCCATCTCCACTTCCGCTTCCGTATGAATTGAAAATCTAGAATGTACATTTTCTAACTGTATAGCTTCTTGTTCTTTGTCTAAAAGGAAATTAAAGGTGTTGCTGGTTTCTATACAATTATATCCCCATCATCCAAACCCTCTATACTATCCGCCAAAAACACTAACAAAATTGAATTTAAATTGTTGTTTGAATGATGAAGTTGTGGAAATAAAGAGTGGAATAGGTCTGCATTTGCTGGAAATTGCATGATTCAATGGTTTCTGATTGAAAAAACCCACCCATCATAATGATTCATATGGAAGCAGGGGACAAATTGGAGGTTGAAAAATGGTGGTGAATGTGGTGGTGGTGGTGAAGAAATGGTGGTTGTGTGTCTGGTGATGAAGGTGATGAATTTGAATTTATGGGTTGTATATGAAGTTGAAGAAGAAGTTGAGAGATGTTCTTCATTGTTCTGCAAACAAGAAGATAAAGTTGTAGATCTATGACTAGTTAAAGGGGTAGAAATGTAATCAGCCATCCCTTTTTTAAAAAATTTGTTATTTTCTATGTTTACAAATTTGTCGGCCCCACAACCAATAAAAGGTGCAACCTGCTATCGCAGGTAAAATAGAGGGGTGCACCGGTGCACCTCAAAAAAAGGGGTGCATAATAGGGGTTTCCTAATATTTGTATATGTTAAAAAAATACTAACTTTTACACAAAAGTTTATTTACAGTTTTTTTTAGTAAATAAAAAAATTATTTCTTTTTTTTTTCTTAATAATTGACCACAACAAAAAAGAAGGTTAAGTAGTTATCATCATCATCATCAATATATCATCATCTATACTAATCTATATCTATGCTTCTATATAATCTATCTTACTAATATTAATACATACTGTTCATGTATGAAACGTAGAGGTATATATTTTGTATGTTTAATGTTGTTCTAAAGTACGTATGCTAAATATATCTCTTGTATTTCATCCTTTTCCCAGTTAATGGATACTCTATTTATAGAGGAGGGGGTGGAGAGATGCTCGGGAAGTAACTTCCCACGATCCCTGTTTGTGAAGAATGGGGCAGTTATTTCCACCATATGATCATGGGTTCCCACCATTTTTCCCTTGTCCATGGTAGCAAGATCGTGTGATAGGGGGTGCGTGGTATTGGACCTTGTTGGAAAATAGTGGGCTGGCCCAATATATTGGGCGGCATCCTACATAGGGGATGGTGTCGCCCTGGTGATGTTTCGCTCTGGGAATGGGACTTGTCCGTTATTGGGCCCAGAAAATCTTGACCGGTACACAGCCCCCCAAGCACTAGGCTCCAGAGGAGGCGCGGTGCTGACAGTCTAGGCTATTCGTCACGTGTTCCCAGGTTGGAGGATATCACGGGCAAGCGTTATGAACCAATTAAACACGTTTTTCAGTGGGATGTGCCAGGTCATGGTGTTGGTTGCAACGTTCCCCTAGCGAATAGGTAGGGATATTTTTCTCTTGGGGCCAGGGAAGTAAAAATCTTCACGGACTCCCAGCTCGTGGTATCGCAGGTCCTCGGAGAATGCCAAGCGAAAAATGACAACCTCCACGAATACCTACTCCTAGTGAAGGATGGAATAGCCAGATTCGAGTCTGCGGAAGTTAAACACGTCCCCCGAGAACACAACATGAGGGCTGACATCTTGTCAAAACTCGCGAGCACGAAAAAGAAAAGCGGACACAAATCCGTCATTCAGTAGGTGCTTGCTCGACCAAGCATCGAGCAAGCCCCCACCGTTATGCTCGTCGACGTCAACTCAATTAAAGATGGGACATCCTGGATGACTCCGCTTTACACCTACTTAGCCCACGTGATCCTTCCCCCCGACGAAAAGGAAGCTAAGACGATTCGGCGGAAAGCCATCTCGTACTGCCTCATGTACGACAAACTCTACAAAAGAGGCATGTCAACCCCACTCCTCAAATGCCTCGACAACGACGATGTTGAATAAGTTTTGCGCGAAGTACACGAAGGAATAAACGGTCAACACCTGGGCAGTATATCGCTGGCCAGGAAGGCTCTTCGCGCAGGATATTTTTGGCCCACGATGCAGCTGGACGCCAAAGAACACGTAAAAACATGCGACAAGTGCCAACGGCATTCGGACATGATCTTGGCCCCTCCATCCGAACTCAAGACATTATCCTCCCCATGGCCCTTCGCATGGTGGGGCATGGACATTCTCAGTCCTTTCACCACGGGACTCCATAAGTGCAAATTCCTGATCGTCGGGGTGGATTACTTCACCAAATGGATAGAAGCGGAAGCCATCCCCAACATTTCCGGAGAAACAATTCTACGTTTCTTCAAAAAGAATATCCTAGCTCGCTTTGGAATCCCACAAGTTGTTGTCATCGACAACGGAACACAATTTACAAATAGGGCATTCCAAGATTTCCTCGCTGCCATCAAAACAAAACAACACTTCACTTCCGTTGAGCACCCGCAAACGAACGGGCAGGCCGAATCTGCGAACAGAGTAATCCTCCGCGGCATTCGGAGGCGACTCGATGAAGAAAAGAACAAGTGGGTTGAGGAACTCTGGAGCATATTATGGGCCTACCGAACAACACTGCATTCCACGACCAGGGAAACACCTTTCCGTCTCACGTACTAAGAGATTTCGAAGTCATCAAAAGAGATTTCAAAGTCGGCAGCCTCGTACTAAGACGAGACACCAAAGACACCAATCAGGGCAAACTCGCCCAGAACTGGGAAGGACCGTATCGTGTCCGAGGCAAAACCGGAAACAGGGCGTATCACCTCGAGAACCTCAGAGGGGAAGAACTTCCCCGCACTTGGAACGCCAAAAATTAAGACAATATTACAGCTAAGGGACGCACGGGTATAACTCCCCTTTGCGAGGGTGATTACGGGCACCCTGATACGCGAGCACGTACACCGAATACAACGGGCAGGCGCTCCGATACAAGCGCCCACCTTAAACCCTTTTTGGAAAGAAACCCCACGAGGAATAGCTCTGAATGCGAGTCCCTCGACGTCCGTACCATTGGCTTGACACCCAGCTCGCGATGGGACGATCGAGCTACAGTGGAAAAAATTCTTTACGACGAGTTTGTCCGCTGTTCAGTTCGGGGACAAGTCCTGAACCCTTGAGCTGTACCCCAAACCATTCAAGGATAATGTCGATGAGAGAACTACACGCTCCTCGACGTCGACTAACCCAAACCACGAGCAGCTCCGCACGAGCTCGACAAGCGCAAAACAAAATACGAAAACAAAACCCAAAACGGGCAGAAACGGTATCCAAGTGCAAAAAACCCAACAAAATTCTGAAACATATTTTATTCATTCGTAACATTCCCAAACATTACAACGTTATTTGTCCATAAAGAAACTCACATACAATGAGCCAAAGCTACCTAAACGAACAGATGATCCAAACCACTACTTGGACCCTGATTTCCTCTTCGAAACCTTTGGTGCTGCCTGCCCGCTCTCCATGGTAACCTGAGACCCCTCTTCCTCCTCGGAGGGGGGAGTCCCACGGTAAGCCTTCAAATACTCCATCCAGTCCTCGTCGAACTCATCAGAACTAGGAGAATCTGGCGGTGGAGGGACACCCTTTTTCCCCTTCACCTTCTTGGGCTGAGGGGCACGCTTGGCCTTGGAGCTAGAACCTAGTTTTCTTCTTCCCTGACTGAGACCCTGGATTGACAGCAGCACCCTTCTCCTCATTTTTCCTCTCCATGACTTAACGAGATGGAGAAGGAAGAACGAATGGGGGTATTTATCCCCACAGAATCAAACCAAACGCATGTGGGCAGTTTCAACAAACGCCTATGACTGCATTGGTACAAAGCAGTTTCAACAACCCAAGATTGACTGCGTGGGGACCAACGCTACACACAAACTACGACGGGACAGCGTCCTCGATGACGTTTTCCGTTATTTTATTCGGGGACAGGCTACCCGGGCACTCGGGCACGATCCACAAACTACATTAAGGTAAAATCCCACGAGGATGAAACCTTCGTCGAGCATAACTTAGCTCGCGAAAAATGAACGCAATCAATTTAAAATAACGCCAAGTTAAAAGTGACCACGCGCACTTTCAAGCGCGAGCATAAACACTAATGCGAGCACAGAATAAACGCGAGCATAAACATACATGCGAGCACAGAATAATCATCAAAGCACAATAAATGACTCAAAATATAAGCCGACCACACTTGGCCGCAAAGTACTTAGCAAAAAGGGACAAAAGCCCATTGTCATTACATTACAAAAAGGGGCACGCAGGCCCCAAGAAACATTAGAATGGCGCACAAGCCAAAAGTACACAAAATGATTAAGAAAAAACTAAAAACAGGGCCCGCAGGCCGAAGTAGTTTTACACCGACGAGATTAGGCTCCACCATCACCATGCTCCTCACCATCGACGTCGAGCGGATCAACGTGGCCCTCGCCGCTTTCGCCCTGATGCTCCACGAGGTCAGCTTCCTCGCCATCCTCCTCTGTAGTGGGGGGGGGGGGGGGGGGGGGGGGGGTGTGTGTGGGGGGACTTAGGGACAATCTGCCATTCCCTTACAACAGACATAAAATCACTCCCCTCGACCTTGAGGTCGACATCAGGATTAAGCAGATGAACCTGGTCGATGGCATTCTCAAAGCTCTCCCGAGCACCAGTCAGCAATGAACCGCTCAGAGGCTCTGATCACGGTCGTTTCGTGATCAAAATAAGTGATTTTAAAAGTAGTAACAAGGTAAGATAACCTTGGTCGTTTCCCAAAGACTCTCGATCAATTAGCAATATTAGAACAAATTAAACTGTAAATTATGGGGTTTTCGATTGAGAAAAACAATAACGAGGATGATGAAAGTAATTAATAGAGAAGCAATCAATCCGTTGGTTTTAGGTAAACTTCATTTGTCATCTATCATAGGTTTCTAAAAAAATATACTTTTCAGTTTCTATTCTTGATTGATCGTGAAACTAACTAATCAAGCGTCAATTAATTTTACAGAAATTCGGACTGAATTAACAAGCGTAAAACAGTTGTTCGATCAATCATGAAAGTAAACAAGTGTCACAGAGCATGATCAAGGTCATTACGTGAATTTAATCAATCCTATAAACAAGCGTTATAGACTCTATCAATTCCTATTCGAATTAAATTAAACAAGCGATAATTAATCCGAATAACCTCGCTACAATTGCAATCCGAAATTAAACAAGCGATAAATACGAATTGCATTCAAATTAATCAAAGAGGCAGCGAAATTGAAAGAGAAAGAATTAGAACATGAACTGTAATTGCATTAATATCCAAACCTCAAGATTATGAATTGAAGTGCCTTAACCAACGAATCGACCTAGAGTTTTAGTTGCTCATGATTCGTTTGCACAAATCCTTCTTTTTTTTGTGAATGACTAATGCAAACCCTAGGGGCAGAATTTGGTTTTTATAGTAAAGCAAAAACGGGCCACAAAACAATTGGACCGAAAATTATAAGTTATGCTGAAAATAATTAAATCGTGTAAGTCTGGAACATTGACGAGTAAATATGACTCCTTTGAGCTCTGAATTAGCTTTCGACTTCAACATAAAAGTTGTAGCTCTTTCTCTTAGCTTTCCAACGCAACTGACCGCGTCTCAATCCGATATTCCTAGCTCCAGTTATGGTCTGCGCAATGAGAAGGTGTCAATTTATTATTTATTCAGAAAATAAGTGCGAAAATAAAATAAAGCTATAATTATACTTAAATATAAAAACACACTAAAATAGTAAAAATAGTAAAATAAACTATAGGAATACATGAGTACAATAGTAGAAGACTCCACCAGGTCCACAAGGTCCTTCTGAGTCACCAGCCCGACAGTCATCTCAGTCTTGCTGGCCGCCGGAGCCATAGCATCCTTCAAGGCACCTATCTCACTCCACGCCTTATCTCTCTCCTCTCGGGTCTCGCAGAGCTCAGTGGATTGCTCGGTGAAGATCTTATACTTCTCCTTGTAGTCAGAGTATGCAGTCTTCACCTTCAGCTCCCTTGCCTCTGCCCGAGAGATAGCTTCCTTCATCTATTCAAACTTTTCCGCATAGTCTGCCCGTCCTTCCTCCAAGAACATCGCCGTCTCCCACAATCTCACCAGGCCTGCAGCATCCTTGACTATCTGCTCCTTCAGGCTCTCAGGAGTATACCTGGCGAGCGCCTCCCTCTCCGATCCGGGGAGCATAGGAGGATGCATTTCGAAGAAGCCCCGAGCGCTGAAACACCTGGGCAGCAGGAATGCCTGTCCCTGGCCTACACCTTTGGCCTCCTCGGTTGTCAGGTCAACGATCTTTTAATCCATCCTCTGCCTCTTCTGAGGGTTGAGCTTGGAGACCGGGGAGGACTTGGCTCCAGGGGAAGACGAGCTCCCGGGCCCAGAATGCGCCTGAGAAACGGCGGCCACCCTTGTCTTTTTATTTTTGTTCTTGGCGGCATCAGCAGCCGACTTCAACAGCCTGTCGGTCACGCTAGACATATTATCTGCAAGGAAACATGAGTGGATTAGTAACGAGCAGAAATGGAAATCATAAAGCAAAGTGATAAGTAAAATATACCTGTTAGTGTTTGTGTGTTGGCTGCTTTTTGGTAAAACAATGTGTTGCTACAATGTTGGACACAATGTTTCAACATCCGGATACTAATTCAGGATATGCTGAAAGCGCGCCTCTTTAATGTGCTGTTGTTTATTTTTGGAATCCACGCCTTTATTCCAGGCTCCTAGCTCGTATGCATGGTCAAAGTATCTCAAGCTTTTATTGCTCTATCGTATCTTCTTTTATGACTAAGTATTTCAATACCAAATAAAACTTTGGCCTCAGCCTGGTTCTTGCACTTAAGCAACTTCGGGGTAGCGATAAGCCTCGCCAAATATTTCTAATCTCCCCGCGAGTCGAGCACGGGAGTCCCATCCCTCAACTCCCACCGGGCAGGGTGGAAAGCCCCCACATAGGCCTTCATCCTGTCCACGTCCAAACACTCTTCCCGCGTCATGGACTTTTCCTCTGCCTATAGTGCACACGCGTCCAAGTCAAGGGAATCCGGGGAACGTACTCCACCTCCCCGTCCAAGGCTACCCTCTCGTCGAATAAGGAACGAATCGCTTCATCCGTCTCAAAGAGCGAGATCCTCGACTTCAAGGAAACCCACAGCGGCTTCCCCTTCTTATCCGCCTTCCGCTGGATCTTGAAGACGGTGAAAAACAAACGACGAGTAGCCTCGACTTCCAAGTACTCGCACAACAACTCAAAGGCTCGAATAAACGCCATTGAATTCGGATGAAGCTACGAGAGCGCAAGCCGCAATGTTTGAAAATATCCATAGAAAGCCTGCTGAACGGCAATCGCAACCCCGCTTCCCGGAATGCGAACTCATACATCCCAAATCCTCCCTCTCCAAATTTAGAGCAGATCCGCTGCTCGGGCTCCGGGCAGAACACATCCCAGTCGTCTGTGCCCTCCTCCACCAAGGTAAACACATCCTTAGCCTCTGCCCTCTGGCGTCACCATCGACGGCCAGGCCAAAGGCTCGTCGCCTAC
Organism: Trifolium fragiferum; assembly: GCA_954870985.1. Lineage (NCBI taxonomy): Eukaryota > Viridiplantae > Streptophyta > Magnoliopsida > Fabales > Fabaceae > Trifolium > Trifolium fragiferum. Next base: position 20,695,545 of record OX940789.1, read on the forward strand.
CCAGCTCATATCGTGGGCAGGGGCCCCCTCGGGCACCTCTTCATGGAGCCCCGCGGGCACCTCCTCTTAGGGTCCCGCGGGCACGTCTTCGCCACCCTCGGCAGCCATCTGTAAAACCTGAAAAGCAGAGGAAAGAAAGTAAATTCGACGTTAAATCAAATCTACCCTTCCACCGCAATTCAAGTGAAAGGGCGTAAAAGGGACGAGGACGTTGTCCCCGACCAAAAGCCCTTAAAATGGCAAACAAATAAGTTACTACGGGGAAGAGCTCCCCGACGAAATCTCTCCACAAAACAGCTGACATTCCATGCAAAACACAGGGAAACGGTCCCCGATATTCGGTAATAGGCGCGAGGAGAAACGCTCCTCGACATTCACCCATGGATGTTCTTCACATTCATTCAAACATTCATGCAGATTTCCAGAAATGCTTAGCGTTTTCCAGAAAGCATGAACCTTCATGCATGTTCATCGGCGCCACGCCGTCAACGGCGGCGCCGGGTAGCCAAACGGCGAATTAAACACATCAACATGAGCGGAAAACGCACACAAATGCTAAATTATAATCCAAACTACCTAAAGCCGCCACCAATGGCAGCCAGAAAAATAAACTCCAACTCCGGTGAAGGTAGTTCCGCCTTGAACCACCAACACTTCACCGGAGTCATACAAAATCAACATAAATGAATGCTCAAAGCAGTAAAAACTCACCAGTTGAAGGTAGATAAAGGTGATGTAGTGTGAGCGCTTTGCTTGAATCCAGCAACAACTCCTGGATTGCCAAACTCGCAAACGAAAATCAGAGAAAAGTGAAGGGATTTATGAACTTGAAAGTAAGAATGAAATAGTGAAGTGTAGAAACTTCACCTTTCACTCTTATATACCCGCAATCACCCGCGGGCACACCCTTACGAGCCCAGAGGGCACCTCTTCATCACGACCTTCCATCTCATCCAACGCGCGTCGTTCAAACGGATCCAACGCTCCAGATTCAATCATCACGCGAAGTGAATCGTTGCAACGATCCAACGGGCGTAACGCCTCCTCGTGATACGCAGTGATTGATGGCCCTACGTGCAGCCATCATTACCCCATTCCGTAGCTTCAACACGTGTCACGCATCAAACGAAGCGTCACGTCCCTTCAGTCACACACTTCTGCCCGCAAATCTTTTCGCATTCCAAGGAAAGACCTCTTCCCACTCGCGAGCAGAAGCACACCAATGGAACTTGTGCTCGACAACGGGCACACAAACTCTAACGTTGGAATTCGCGAGCACAAACTTGCGAGGAACTTCAAAACGAGGAGATTCAAAATTCCTCCCCGCGAAAGGCTCCTCGACGACGCAGAAACTTACAAGTCATTACTCTTATGTCTAAGAGCAATAACTTGGGGGGCTCCTGTTCTGGACTGGACCTGCGCCTCCGGGCAGGCCCCCTCGACAGCGTCGGGGACGGTTCTCCGGACAAGAATCTCCTCCAAAGTACGCAGGGCAGAACAACACCTCCTGCCCGCAATGGCGGGCACAACAGCTCCATTCCAACGACTTCCCAATCCCTGTCGAGCATAGCTGCTCGACAACTCCATGACGACGTTTCAGCACGTGCTCCACGTTGCTTCATCCATATCTATCCTCTCACGCTTTTCCCGCGTATTGGATAAACCCCAAGTGAGAACCTCAACGATTTCTCCTGCTCCCACGCAGAAACCTGGCAGTTATCCACTATTGGGCCGTGCCCAACGGCCCAATAGGGATAATCGTTGGCACCGCGCTGGGGGCTTATAAATACTCCTCTTCACTGAGGAGTCAGGTACATTCAACTCATTCTCTCTACCTCTCCTCTTTGTACTCTTGCTGACTTAAGCATCGGAGTGTCTGCAGGTACAAACCCCCCTCCGTTTTCAACCGTCCAACCACCGTGCAAGGCGACGTTGTTGGCCCTCGATGATCAAAAACTGTGAAGATTTGGAAAACTGGTATATAAGAAATTATAAACGTTTCTTGTTGACTTTGCATGTAAATTTGAAGTTGGAGTAACCGAATTCAGTAGTGTAGCCATGGTTTAAGGATTATGTAATGATGCTAAAGTTACAATACTGAAATGTTCTACTCGGCAATGTTACAAACAGTTTGTGTGCACTTTAACTATAATGATGAAGTTAAAGATTGGTACTACTTAACAATGATGAATTGATTGAGAGAAGGTAAGAGACACAGATTCTGTGTTGCGAGATGAATTCTGCGTACGTTCTTAGGTTATCCAAATGAAACTGAAACTGTGATTTGTGAAGACCCCGGATGACAATATCCTTTTCTATTCATAATAGAATAATAATAAAATAGCTGTCATATTAAACGATGCCCCCGGGGTATTTGTTAAAGATATGAAAAATAGAAATAAAATATAAAATTAATATTTAATAAAATAACATTTTATATTTTTGATATATTTAATGCACAAGTTTCGAGATAGAATTACTATATTTATATGTTTAACTAGTGTCCGGGGCACTGTTTAGCATTTTCGGCACTATCTATTATTTTATTTTTTCTAATATAGTAATACTAAGGGTGTTCACGGTGCGGTTAGGTTCGGTTTTGAGTCAAAAAGTCATCCTAACCGCGAGATAAAATTGCATACGATTCTGTTTGGTTCGGTTGGTTTTTAAAAAGTTATCAAAACCAAACCAAATCAATGCGGTTATGATCGGTTCAGTGGTTGCAGTTTATACAATAATTAAAATATATTGAAATTAAATTAAATTAAATATAAAAAGTGACCGCGGTTTACATGCATGTTCTTACTTTTTTTGAAACAATAAAAATATTCATTAAAATCGGGGAACATCCAAACTCAAACCCAATCAACTCGGATTTTTCCCGTCAAAGCAGGTACGATTTGGACGGGTATCCACGAGTATGAGTTTTATCGTCATTCCTACAAATAAAGTAGTAAATAATTGAATAATGAAACTATCAAGATTTGTTGTCTTTGTTTCAATAATATATTTGTCCATTGTTTTTGGGTTATGTATATTGACATATAATATAAACTTATTATGGTTTTAGTGGTATTGAAATATAATATAAACTTAATGCGGTTTTAGCGATTAATCACGTTGTTTGCGGTTTGCGGTTGAATAAAAATATCATCCAAATACATCCAAACCAAATGCGGTTTTTGCGATTTTCGATTTAGATTGCTTCGGTTTGTGGTTTTATTTTTGAATTGGTTCGGATACAATCACCCCTAAGTAATACTGTATTTCATTAATTAAAATGTTTTTTTATAAGGTTAATTAAAAGGTGTTCAATATAATGGGATATGTTAATTAGAATTTGACGAATAAATTTAACACTTAAGTTTTATAAAAAAAAATAGAAAAAATAATCTGCAATATCAAATAATATCTTTCATTTCAATAACATAAAAAAAAATAAAAAATTCTTTTTTGGTTTTCACCACAATTTAATCTGGTTTATGAGTCAGTTCTGGCATCATGTGGTTCCAATCCCCTTCCGATTGCGGTTGGAATAAAAATTATCTATTAAAATCTAGTTCAATATCAATAGGTCCTAAATTTAATTCATGCACTCAATTGCTTATATTTTGCCAATCCATAAATTAAGCACCATCCTCGTCTCTAAGACATACATATTGCGGTAAATGTAAAGTGAGTTAATTCTTATATTGTTTAAAAATGTGGAGATTGGATACTTTATAGAACTGACTCATAAATTTAATACTTTAAGTTTTTGAGTAAAAAATGCAGTGTTGAACTCACTTGTATATTTACTCTTAATCCAAATAGGGGTGTAATTGGACCGGTTTGGATCGGTGTTTGATGAATCCAAAGTCCGAACCAATTGACCAAAGTCCGAACCAATGTGTACTTAATTGGTTCGGTTTGTTCTGTTTTTAAAAAATGAAACCGAACCAAATTAATCGGTTTGGATCGGATACTTTGATCGGTTTTGTAATGCTTTTTATTTTGCAATATTTTTTCTACTATTATTTTTTATCCAATATCCTGCTATAATTTTTTTAATCACACATAACACTTATGTAATCAATTATCACCATACACCATACTTTAATTGGTTTTCAAACACATTTTAATTCAAACAAAATTGACAAAATACAATCCATAGATGAAGTTCAATAAATTCAATGTTCTATATTCTAACTATATATATATATATATATATATATATATATATATATATATGTGTGTGGGGTTAATAATAAATAAATATACGGTTAATAATATACCTATTGGTTCGGTTCATCGATTTTTAAAAATTGAATTCGAGAATCGAACCAAACCACATCGGTTTTTAATTGGTTCGGTTCGGTTTTGAATCCAAACCATAAACATTGGTTTGGATCGTCGGTTTAATTGGATTTTTTTGATCCGCTTACACCCCTAAATCCAAATGTGGATGATCTCTTAGACCGTCTTCTCATGACCCAACAATAGTATCAGAGTCGGTAGTTTGACAAAGTGTTTGATCAACTATTTGTATCAAAAGTCTTTTTGATAAATATGGTCAGGTGACGTGTCCCATTGAGGGATAGCAACAACGGCAATGCAAATATGAATGAATAAAAAGAAAGCTTCCGCTTAAGTGGGAACATATTTTAATAGGAAAAATATATTTTATGATAAGTTTGAGTGTCTATATTTTAATAGAAAAAAATATATTTTATGATAAGTTTGAATGTCCAAATTAAATTTGGAAACCAATTAAAAAAAACTACAAATCGCACAAAATTAAATGTTATTTGATGTGTTCTTAATCAGATTGAATTTTGAATTTTTAAAATTGATTCAAAACGAACCAAATCAGCATACATATATTTTAATAGTTATTTTTTTTATTAGTATGATATATCATATTAACTTATTATTAGTATTCATTTTAATTGTTTTTATCATTTAATCAAAACGAATATTTGCCTCAAAACCAACTCTTGCCACCATAAGCACTTTTTGAACCGGTCCCTTATTATAAACATCTTACTTAAATGATTGCATAATGTATTTGGCCTTGTAAGTATCATATCATATTCATACTATACATCAATAATATTAAGCATCAAATAATTCTTTTCAGTATATATTATATAAACTTTTGTAGACATGATCAACTTCCAACCTTTCATATTGGTTCAAGGACAAAATGTGAAGGAACAGTCTGCCCCACCAAAACAGGTAAAAGTGCTAGATTTATCATCATGCGCATAGCTATAAGCTTGAGGACATTTCTTAAAGCATTTGTTGGACACTTACCAGGTGAAGCATAAGCTCCAGTACAAAAATACACTCATTCGGGTTGGTTCAAAGCCAAACAGCACAAAGTTTGTGCACAACTTTGAATCATGAGGACAACTAGAAGCTTTACACTCCTTGAACCACCTTACGCCATTACCGAAAGCGGTAGGTTAAAACCATCAACAAGACTAGCATCATAGAAATCTTGTCCATTGTTTGATGCAAGAGTGAATTCAACTAATGCAAGAATGACTATCATCATAGAAACCATCAACAAGACTGACAGTTTTTTTTCAAATAAAAAGAGGACTTGCTCGCTCTTATTGCTCTATCGCCTTTCACGTAGCAGAATACATGTGAATTTTATACTTTTCACAAGACATTGGGATCCATCATCACCGTGTAGCTAAGAAAGTCTAAATGAGTAGTGTCATTTTGGTAAAAGATTATAAGAAAACCTATATTTACTCAGAAGTACAAAACGTCATTCACCTCCATTGGACAGCTATGTTGGCAGATATATGGATTCAAATATCTTGTATCCACAATCAATCAATCCAAAACGAACAATTAGTATCAGATGACTCATGACTCACATTTTAACTGTATCTCAGAATGTAAACTATGTAACCAACATCAGCGGCAGATCAAATGTTTTGTACTATTGCTTTAAAAAAAAAGTCAACCACACTAAAGGAATACACTTCCCAGCAATCAGTGACTCAATGTCAAGATCCTGCTCCTGTGCCTGTCTTCTGCTGCATAACAATCATTCAATATGATCAGCTCTCTCTTTGGTGAAAGTAAAAAAAACGGATTTAAAAAGCTAGCTTGCTAAGTAGTACTTCTGTTTACAATTTAGTAGCATTTCAAGTCACATTAAGGTCTAACTTATCAAGTTAGCTATGTATTAAGTGCTTAAGATATTTCCAAAGCACTTCTAAAAAAATAAAAGTAAGGGTTAATAACATGCCAGATTTGAGCATTGTAGTTGCGTTAAATGATATAATTGAACAGGAGAGTGTAATAACAAGCTAATAAACCAATGACAAAATGTATATCACAAAATTATTGAAAAATATAAGAATCCTCAATTAACAAAGGCTATGTTAAATTTAAAGCATGAGAGAGAGCACAGTCAGCATCAAATTCTCTGCATTGAAACTAGGACTCATCTCTAAATTATAAAGTCAACCAAAATTCCAAGCATTCAGGAACTTAGTTTCACCATTAAATCAACAATATATAAGAAATCCAAGTACTCAAGCCGAGAAAGCAACTTTTCTAACTGAAAGAGGTTAAATCCCTACTTACATTCTTTTGTTATATATATTTTGATTGTATATATCTCTCTACCCGGTTAACTCCTTGAGGTAGGTCGTATTGCATAAAAAGTCTTTCGACAGTACTTTGATTCAGAACTCCTTTCAAATACAGCTCTTTCAACAGGTTAGCTGCTAAATCCATTTCTTTTACAAAACAAAGCCCTGCAACAAGATAGATATAGGTTTTCTCATTAGGCATGCATCCTTTGTTGACCATCATCTGAAATATCTCTATCGACAAGCCTATTCGTTGAGATCTGCAAAATTCAAGTATAAGTGTATTGTAGTTATAAACATCTGGAACATAGTGATGTTCTTCCAAAATCCCAAATATCTCGAGAGCCTTGGCAAACATTCCTCCCCGACACATTCCTCGTATCAAAGACGAGTAAGTATAGGAATTTGGTGTAAACCCATGCAATGTCATTTCATATAATAACAGAAAAGCTGGATAAGTATTCCCTTCCCAAGACAATTTGTAAATCACTTTGTTGTAGAGATCATTAATAGGGTAGTTTTGTTTCTTCCCAAATTTTTCAAATATTAAGAAAGCCTCTTTCACCTTCCCTTGCTCACAAAGCAAGGCAATAGCATTGTACGTTACTCTACTATGACGAATGTGCCGATTAATCATTTGGTCTAGACACTGAACTACAAGATCCACCTTCCCGTCCTTGCAGAGACGGGCAATAATCGGATTATAGCACCTAGCAGTCACATTGAATCCACTTCTTATCATTTCATCTAAAACTTTGAAAGCTTGTTCAATTCTTCCATCGTTAGAAAGAGAAGTGATCAATATGATGTAAGTAAAGTCATCCAATCGCGCTTCTCTATCCATTTGTGCTAAAAGCATGTACGCTTCCTCCCATCGCCCTTCATAGCACAAACTCCTCAACAAAATGTTATAACTGACAACACCAGGTTTAAACCCTTTTTCTGGCAACTCTCTGAAAAACTTAATAGCTTCTTCGGTTCTACCTTCATTACACAACCCCGTCAACAACACATTGTAGCTAGACAAATTAGGATTACCACCCTTTGCAATTATATCATCTAACAGATTCATTGCTTCATCTACTCCCCTTTCCTTATAAGCAGCTTCAAGCAAGACAGAATATGTAACTTCATTTGGAACAAGACCCTTCTTTATCATCCTATCTAATATTTGCATAGACTGATTCAATTTCCAATGCCTACAAAGCCCTCTAATCAAAGTGTCATAAGTAGTATTATTAGTTGGATAACCATTCCCTTCCATTATTTCAACCAATTGCATTGCATACCCAACATTACCTCTCTTACACAAATAATCAACCAAAAATACATATGAAGCATCATCAGATGTAATACCTGAACTTACCATAATCTCCATAACCCTAACAGCTTTTCTTGCTTTAGGATGGTTACAAAGATCATACAAAAGCTGGAAAAAAAATGCATCATAGAATCTATTTTCTCTGCTCTTTTGGTCATTCTTTCCAGCTTTACAATTGGGCAGGTTAAAAACTGGATCTTTTGAAGGAATAGTGATGTGGGTCGAAACCAAATCTCTAGAAAAACAAATTTTCTTGTAAGGGAAACTGTGAAGATTTGGAAAACTGGTATATAAGAAACTATAAACGTTTCTTGTTGACTTTGCATGTAAATTTGAAGTTGGAGTAACCGAATTCAGTAATGTAGCCATGGTTTAAGGATTATGTAATGATGCTAAAGTTACAATACTGAAAAGTTCTACTCGGCAATGTTACAAACAGTTTGTGTGCACTTTAACAATGATGAATTGAGTGAGAATATAGAGAGAAGGAAAGAGATATACCACTGAGGAGACGGATTCTGTGTTGCGAGATATATCGAAATGGAACTGTGATTTGTGAAGACGATTCTGGATGACAATCTTCCTTCCATTCATAAGCAATTAACATGTGGCAAAATAAAATGAAATGCTTAAATTCAATAATAAACAGATTTGTTCCTTTGCAGATTTTTTGGAAAATTTGTTTGATAAGATATCTGATTTAGAAAAATAAGGTGTACGTTATTCATAGAAAAATAAGGTTGAGAAAATTACACTACTAATGCTAGAATTTTAGAGAGAATTGTTGTTGGCCGAATCATCTTTAGTTCATTGTAATTATATTCTCTTAGATTTTTTTTATAGATCAAATATATTAATTAGTCAAAAAATTTAAAAATCAAATTGTCTTTTATAAAAAGAGTCGGAGAGAGTAATTTTAAAAATCAAAATTCTACTAAAATTATAATATTTTAAAGTAAAATGATAATCAAAATTTGTAAAATAGGAATATTGATTTTAATTTTATAACAAATTATATATAATTTTCTTGCAATTGTAGTTTTATTATTTACATATAAAATACATCAGATATATTTCTTTAGCTTATCTAATATATATAATTAAGTTATTTATCTCATATGAAAATATTTGATTGCTTATTTAAATTTTTTATTTATAAAATACAAAGTATTACAAAATATTTTTTTTTTTTAAAATCATTATTTTACAATGTTAATTTTGTCAATAATATTAATATATATATATGAGAAGTGCTAATTCACACACTCTTTTAACACACTCCAATGACATAATGCCACCTCACCTCTAATATCACCAAGGTTGATGTTATTTGGTTTTATTTGTAAATGAAAGATTAAAAAAATAAATAAGTTACAAATGATGTTATGGTACTATTTAGTGTTATTGGACTTAGTTATTATGTAATTTTTAATTTAGTTTGAATTAAAAAATTTATGTCTAATATACTAAAGTTGTAATTTTATATTAACTTTATGACATTTCATCTTTTTCTTGTGTAAAAATAAGAAATATCAAGTTATTATTTATTTATTTTTTTATATATTAATTAAAATATATATATTTAATTAAAAACGGTCTGACCGGTCCGACCCCGATTCGACCGGTTGAACCTTGAACTGGTAAGCTCACCGGTTCGATGACCGGTCCGGTTATGAAAACCTTGAATATCAGAGACTCTTTTAACATTCTCTTCGTCCCATATTATAAGGGGAAAAAAAAAAAATCACACTTGTTAAGAAAATCAAAAATGAGAATTTGAAATATAGTTTTGTGTGTTTTTCTTAAAATAATTTGCATAGGAAGATGTAAAAACAATTTTTATTGTTTGTTGTTTATTGAGAAAAGAAGAAAGAGGGAGAATTAAATGCAATTTGCATTTAAATTTATGAAAACTAGTATCCAGACTCGTGTCAAGCACGGATAAAAATGAGCTTGTAGATATATTGACTTATAAAAATATACTTTAATATATTTTACTTTAGATTGAAAATTTAATTTTTTATGGGTAAATAGATTTTTACCTCTGCAAAGGAGGCGTGATTTGTTTACCCCTGTAATATTTTTTTTTTGTTTTACCCTTGCAAAATTTATTTATTTTATTTGTCCCCCTATTGCTGATGTGGCAGGAAAAAGTTAAGTTTTTTCTGACGTGGCAGTGGACTTTGTTGATGTGGCAATTGATTTTTTGTCTGCCACGTTAGCAATAGGGGTAAATAAAATAAATAAATTTTGCAGCGGGGGTAATAAAAAAATATATTACAGGAGGTAAAACAAAATTCGTCTACTTTATAGGGGTGTAAAGACTTATTAACCCTTTTTTTATTGCTTATATATGGAAAAGGATTTATATAAAGAAACAATATCTACGATCTTATATAATTTCAATAATTGAAATGACACTTTGGGATAAAAACTAATGAATATTTATTGAAAATTTTAAATAAAGTAACTTAAAAATTTAAGGTAAATTTACAGAAATTTAGTATTTTCTCTGTCGTAAAATATAAATAAAAATTGGCCAAGGTTAATATTTTGGTCCAAATTTTGAAACAAATACATTAAGTTTTTTGACTTATTTTTGCTTATTTTTTGAGGCAAACACAATATAAGTTGACATAAATTTAAATTCACAATTATCAAACTGGATAGTTCGGTTGAATGTAGAACTGTTCCACACAATTTTAAAAACTTGAAGGTCTGTAGAACCGGGAAAAAATGTCATAACCGGTCTCAATATTACTTGGTAAACTTTTTTTTTGCCATATTTTTTTAGCCAAAAAAATACCAATCTTATCCCCTTTCATGCAATGAAGACCGATCTTTGTATGGATTTAATGAATTTGTCATGATACTTGTAGATAGAGCTGTTAAAATGGGCTAGTTCGAATGGGCCAATCCGAAAAGCCTGGATGTTTTCCGAACTTGGACCTTAAAATTTGAGCAAGAACTTTTTTCGAGCTTTTTAACCCGGTCCGTTTAAGTCCGCTTAAAATACGGGCTAGCCCGAATGGGTCACGGATAGCCCAAAGCCCGAATAAATTATAATAAAAATATTACAAAAATAAATTGAGTTAGTTTGTTACATTTTAAGTGTTAACTTTTTTTTAATTTGGGCCAACTCAATCTAATATGTTGTTGATTTATTTTTCTATGTGATGAATTAGTATTTCTAAGTTCTCTTGTGTTGAATTTATATGTGAATTTAAATATTATTATTAGTAATACTATTTCTTTGGTTTTCTATGTTTTTTTTAACTTAAATATGTTGAATTTATAGAATGAAAGAAAAAAAAACATCAACAACATCTATTTTAATCGAGCACTAATAGCTAAAAAAAAATTAAAAAATAAAACGGGCTGGCCCGAAAGCCCGTTATGGGTCGGGATCAGGCACTGTTTTTTCAACCCATATTTGATCTGGCCTTTTTAGCTCGGCCCGATGAAGCCCGTCCAGGCCAGACCATCTGTTTTGACAGCTCTACTTGTAGATAAGGGATTTATAAAATCCGGCCGATCATATCTTGATGACAGTAAAAACATACCAATAGTTAATACGGTAAAATCATATCTTGTATTTTTTAATATTTTAGATTTTTAATAGAGGTACAATTTCTAAAAGGGTAAAAGGTAGTTTTCGTCCTTATAAAATTGGCGAATTTGAATTTTAGTTCATGTTAAAAAAATTCTTCCGTTTTGCCCATATAATTTCAAATTACTTAGGTTTTAGTTATTAATGTGGTTATTTCATACAAATTACTTAGGTTTTCATCCTTGTATTTTATGCGATTACTTAGGTTTTCGTCTGTATATTTTGTTCGAATTTTGGTTTTCGTTCCCCTGTAATTTGTGTGATATTGCCACATTAAGGACTAAAACCTAAGAAATTTGAAATTACATTACATAGACAAAATGGAAGGATTTTTTTTACGGGGATAAAACTCAAATTCGTCAATTTTACAGAGACGGAAACACATTTTACCCTGTCTAAAATGGCACAAGTTTAGCACTTCTTATTTTAAAAGCAAATTTCCTTTAAAAAACAGCTTTAGAATTTGTTATCTTTGCACAAAAATATTTTTATCAACAACTTTTACTACAGGGTCAAACAATTTTTTTATAAGCTTTAGGATCAAATAGTATTAAGCTCCATTTAATGATAATCAATTTTCTTACTAAATTAATGGCAATTGATAAATAGAAATAAGTCAAGCAAATTCATTGTGTAAAAATTCAAATAATATTAAGCTCTTCTCTACTTTGTGTTGGGATGGTGGCGGACTTAAACTAATTCTTAATAAATGATAACAAGCATACAATATTGCCGACAAAATAGCGTTATCGAATATGAGAGTGAGTGTACCAATAATACCAATAATATCAACATAAAGTTTTTCAAAGCTTAAAATGTCATCAAAAACCATAAGTTAATTTATTTCTTTTAATTGTACCTTGTAAGATAAGATAGAATGTTTGCTATACAATATATTCAATAGTAGCAATTATCTTAATCAAACAAAATCGACACAGACATCAAATTAAGCCAAATACATAAAAAAAACCTCATTCTACCAAAAAAGAAATATAATTCAATGTGTTACAACAAATAGAGTTGCCGCATCAACATATCCTTGTCTTAGGCCAAACTTTTGTAATACGTTGTACTTGACATTAAGATGAAAGTAACTTATTTGATCTCTCTATTACTCGTCATTCATGGATAAATCACCGTGAGGTAAAAAAAATACAAATATTAACACGTAATGTTAAAATAAACACAAAAATCCAAATATACCCGTTATTATTGACATAAACCATTTAATTGAGTCTCATTTCGTTCGTATGTTTTCTCTACACCTACACTGATGAGTGATGAGCAATGCTTATAACATCTAAACAAAAAAGTAAACAAAGAAAACTGCTAAGTTAATTGTATATACATACCAATATTCCGAAAAACTATTATAAAATACAATACAATACATTTACATATCAATATTCCGAAAAACTATTATATGTAGAAAAAAAATACAAAAAAACATAGATTTTAAGCGAAAAAATTGACAAAAAAAAAAAAAAAGAAGAGAAATGGTTTATGGAATTGGAGCCATTGAGGATAAGAAAATTGATTCAATAAAAGAAAACATATAGATTTTGAGAAAGAAGTTCAAACTTTTGTAATGGTGTGAAAATTGTGAGACCCAAAAGAATATATACAGGGGAAAATGCAAGTAAACATATAAGTAAATGATTCAATTAAGGATGTAATAATTGAAACAAAAAATCGTATACTTTGTTTTAAGAGGGAAAAAAATCATATACTACTTTTTTTTGACACAAAAAAAAAATCATATACTTTTTTTGACACAAAAAAAATAATCATATACTACTTATTAGTCATTTTAATTAAAAAAACCACATTACATTAAGTTAAAAGAAAATAAGACGTTTATGAATTATGATTATCATGATGTATATAGATTTGCTTAAGGCACACATTTTTATTTTTATTAAAAATATTTTCTTTCCTAAATCACATTTTTTATCAGTTATGATATTCATTTAATTCTTTATTCATTTTTTCTTAATTCCTTAATTGAAATATTTCTCATACCTACAATTTTTCTTATTGTGTCATTTTTTAATTGCATAATTCATTACCATTTATACAACATTGACCAAAAATAAAAGTATTAATTGTACAATTTTTATGAATTGAACTTATGTGAATTAATTGCCAAAAGCATGTGAGAAGAAGATTCATTTGGGAGTGCCACGTGTACAAATTCTTTTGAAAAAAGGCTCTCAAATTATATATATAGAGATAAGTAAAAAATATTTTTGAAAGTGATTTTTTCTCTTATAATTCCATGAATGCACAATTGACTTCAAAAATTAAAATTTCCAAAAGTAGTGTTAATGTTGGGACTTTGCAATATAATGCACCGATATAGTAAGTTGGAGCGATAATCAAGTTTAGGAAGAAGATGACTTGCATAAGGAGTGGGGGCGTTAATTTTGCCCTAGTCTTGCTAGAGTTGGAAAATATTATATTGTTGTAAAAAAAAATGATTTGTTATAATAAATCATGATTATATAATAATTGTTAATTGAGAAAGTGATTAAAGAGGGGGGAACCTCCTTCCATTATTCTGACTCTGAATGTCCTAAAAATATGAACGAACACTTGATCAAAATGAGTTCTTTTCATCTAAATTGAAGCATATTTGACAAATATTCATAGGTGCGAGTCTCATTGCAGTGTCTAGCAAAACATGGCATAAGATCTTATGTTAGTGCCGATGTTTTTGACCATGTGTAATATTATTCACATAACCTATTCTGGCTATATTTTTTATTAATATATAAAAATAAATATTAACTTATAAATAGTTGTTTAATTTATCTCAACGTTAAATATATTCAAAATATAAACTTTTCATAATTTTTTTATAAAGGTAATTACAGATAGGACAAAACTTGGGTACATTGCCTTAGATATTTTTCGTATGGCTCTTAACATATAATCAATTTTTTATGGATATAACAAACTTTGAAAAAATCATAGTTTGTTATGTTAACACCATACAAAAAACACCTACAGAGAAATACACTTAAGTTTTGTCTTTAAAATATTAGTAGCCAAATTTTTGTATTGACAAGTGTAATTAAATTTGATGAAAAGTCACTTATTTTAACACATGTAATTGTATAATAGATATTTATTTATATATTTTAAACACCATATCATAACATACATCAAAATTCATTAATATATTAAGAAGCATCAAATAATTTCTTTCATTATATAATATTTTGTACACTTGATTCCAACCTCATAATATATGTCATACATGGAGAAATTTTCTATCTAGTTATGGTATCTAGATTGTTCTTTTTCTATCTCACATATTGGTTCAAGGGCAAAATGTTATGGAATAATTTGCCCCACCAGAACAAGTAAAAGTGCTAGATTTATCATCATAAGCATAGCTATAAGCTTGAGGACATTGATTCTTAAAAATCATTGAACAAGCATTTGGTAGACAGTTATCAGGTGAAGCATAATCTCCAGTACAACAATACTCAGGTTGATTCAAAGCCAAACAAGCACTCTTACAAGCAATGACACTTCCATCTGAACCATGAACTGAAAAATTTGGAGGACAAACTTTATTCACATCATTAGGACAACTGGTTGCTTTGCACTCCCCGGAACCACCCTGCGGCGTTACCGAAACCGGTAGGTTAAAACCATCAACAAGATTAACATCAAATATCTTGTATCCACAATCAATCAATCCAAAACGACAAATTGGTATCAGATGACTCACATTTTTCCTGTATCTCAGAATGTAAACTATCTAACCAACATCAGCGGCAGATCAAATGTTTTGTACTATTGCTTTAAAAAAAAAGTCAACCACTCTAAAGGAATACACTTCCCAGCAATCAGTGACTCAATGTCAAGATCCTGCTCCTGTGCCTGTCTTCTGCTGCATAACAATCATTCAATATGATCAGCTCTCTCTTTGGTGAAAGTAAAAAAAACGGATTTAAAAAGCTGCTTGCTAAGTAGTACTTCTGTTTACAATTTAGTAGCATTTCAAGTCACATTAAGGTCTAACTTATCAAGTTAGCTATGTATTAAGTGCTTAAGATATTTCCAAAGCACTTCTAAAAAAATAAAAGTAAGGGTTAATAACATGCCAGATTTGAGCATTGTAGTTGCGTTAAATGATATAATTGAACAGGAGAGTGTAATAACAAGCTAATAAACCAATGACAAAATGTATATCACAAAATTATTGAAAAATATAAGAATCCTCAATTAACAAAGGCTATGTTAAATTTAAAGCATGAGAGAGAGCACGGTCAGCATCAAATTCTCTGCATTGAAACTAGGACTCATCTCTAAATTATAAAGTCAACCAAAATTCCAAGCATTCAGGAACTTAGTTTCACCATTAAATCAACAATATATAAGAAATCCAAGTACTCAAGCCGAGAAAGCAACTTTTCTAACTGAAAGAGGTTAAATCCCTACTTACATTCTTTTGTTATATATATTTTGATTGTATATATCTCTCCTCCCGGTTAACTCCTTGAGGTCGTATTTCATACAAAGTCTTTCGACAGTACTTCGATTCAGAACTCCTTTCAAATACAACTCTTTCAACAGGTTAGCTGCTAAATCCATTTCTTCTACAAAACAAAGGCCTGCAACAAGATAGATATAGGTTTTCTCATTAGGCATGCATCCTTTGTTGACCATCATCTGAAATATCTCTATCGACAAGCCTATTCGTTGAGATTTGCAAAATCCAAGTATAAGTGCATTGTAGTTATCAATATCAGGAACATAGTGATATTCTTCCAAAATCCCAAATATCTCAAGAGCCTCATCAAGCATTCGTTCCCTACACATTCCTCTTATCAAAGACAAGTAAGTATAGGAATCTGGTGTAAATCCACGCATTGTCATTTCATATAACAACTGAAAAGCTGGATAAGTATTCCCTTTCCTACACAATAGTGTAATCACATTTTTGTAAAAATAATTAATAGGGCAGGTTTGTTTTTTACCCAGTTTTTCAAATATTAAGAAAGCCTCCTTCACCTTCCCTTGCTCACAAAGCAAGGCAATAGCATTATACGTTACTCCAGTATGATGAATGCGCCGATTAATCATTTGGTCTAGACAATGAACTACAAGATCCACCTTCCCGTCCTTGCAGAGACGGGCAACAATCGGATTATAGCTACTAGCAGTCACCTTGAATCCACTTCTTGTCATTTCATCTAAAACTTTGAAAGCTTGTTCAATTCTTCCATCGTTAGAAAGAGAAGTGATCAATATGATGTAAGTAAAGTCATCCCATCGCGCTTCTCTATCCATCTGTGCTAAAAGCTCGTACGCTCCCTTCCATCGCCCTTCATAGCACAAACTCCTCAACAAAATGTTATAACTGACAACACCAGGTTTAAACCCTTTTTTCGGCAAGTCTCTGAAAAACTTAATAGCTTCGTCGTTTCTACTTTCCTTACACAACCCCGTCAACAACACATTGTAGCTAGACAAATTAGGATTACCACCCTTTGCAATTATATCATCTAGCAGATTCATTGCTTCATCTACTCCCCTTTCCTTGTAAGCAGCTTCAAGCAAGACAGAATATGTAACTTCATTTGGAACAAGACCCTTCTTTATCATCCTATCTAATATTTGCATGGACTGATTCAATTTCCCATGCCTACAAAGCCCTTTAACCAAAGTGTCATAAGTAGTATTATTAGTTGGATAACCATACCCTTCCATTTTCTCAACCAATTGCATTGCATACCCAACATTACCTCTCTTACACAAGTAATCAACCAAAAATGCATATGAAGCATCATCAGATGTAATACCTGAAATTACCATAATCTCCATAACCCTAACAGCTTTTCTTGCTTTAGGATGGTTACAAAGATCATACAAAAGCTGGAAAAAAAATGCATCATAGAATCTATTTCCTCTGCTCTTTTGGTCATTTTTCCCAGCTTTACAATTGGGCAGGTTAAAAACTGGATCTTTTGAAGGAATAGTGATGTGGGTCGAAACCAAATCTCTAGAAAAACAAATTTTCTTGTAAGGGAAACTGTGAAGATTTGGAAAACTGGTATATAAGAAACTATAAACGTTTCTTGTTGACTTTGCATGTAAATTTGAAGTTGGAGTAACCGAATTCAGTAATGTAGCCATGGTTTAAGGATTATGTAATGATGCTAAAGTTACAATACTGAAAAGTTCTACTCGGCAATGTTACAAACAGTTTGTGTGCACTTTAACAATGATGAATTGAGTGAGAATATAGAGAGAAGGAAAGAGATATACCACTGAGGAGACGGATTCTGTGTTGCGAGATATATCGAAATGGAACTGTGATTTGTGAAGACGATTCTGGATGACAATCTTCCTTCCATTCATAAGCAATTAACATGTGGCAAAATAAAATGAAATGCTTAAATTCAATAATAAACAGATTTGTTCCTTTGCAGATTTTTTGGGTAATTTTATAATTATATTCTTTTAGATTTTTTTTATAGCTCAACTACATTAATTACTCAATAAATTTTAAAAGTGAATTGTCTTTTATAAAATGGGTTCGAGAGAGTAATTTTAAAAATCAAAATTCTACTAAAATTACGATATTTTAAAGTAAAATAATAATCAAAAATTGTAAAATAGAAATATTGATTTTAATTTTATAACAAATTAAATATAATTTTCTTGCAATTGTAATTTTATTATTTACATATAAAATACATCATGTATTTCTTTAGTTTATCTAATATATATAATTAAGTTATTTATTTCATATGAAAATATTTGATTGCTTATTTACATTTTTTATTTATAAAATTCAAAGTATTACAAAATAATTTTTTTAAAAAAAATCATTATTTTACAATGTTAATGATCAATAATATTAGTATATATTCCTCTCAAAAAAAATAATATTAATATATATGAGAAGTGCTAATTCACGGGACCGGTTATTACACATAAGTATTCCTTATGCAGCGTGCATAAGCCGGCCCAATTAGCCAGTAGCCCAACAACTTTTCATCATACACCTCACCGTATTCCTTATGCACCTGCTTCCCTCTAACGTTTGTCATCCAGGCTGAGAGATAATAACAAGCATTCAAAGTATTTCTAATAGAGAGTAATTGTAATTTTAAAAATTCTACTAAAATTAAAAATCAAAATTATGGCAAAGTATGGGTTCGAGAGAGTAATTTTAAAAATCAAAATTCTACTAAAATTACGATATTTTAAAGTAAAATAATAATCAAAAATTGTAAAATAGAAATATTGATTTTAATTTTATAACAAATTAAATATAATTTTCTTGCAATTGTAATTTTATTATTTACATATAAAATACATCATGTATTTCTTTAGTTTATCTAATATATATAATTAAGTTATTTATTTCATATGAAAATATTTGATTGCTTATTTACATTTTTTATTTATAAAATTCAAAGTATTACATAATATTTTTTTTTAAAAAAAAATCATTATTTTACAATGTTAATGATCAATAATATTAGTATATATTCCTCTCAAAAAAATAATATTAATATATATGAGAAGTGCTAATTCACGGGACCGGTTATTACACATAAGTATTCCTTATGCAGCGTGCATAAGCCGGCCCAATTAGCCAGTAGCCCAACAACTATTCATCATACACCTCACCGTATTCCTTATGCACCTGCTATTACTTAGAAAATATGAGAAGTGCTAATTCACACACTCTTTTAACACACTCCAATGACATAATGCCACCTCACCTCTAATATCACACACTCTTTTAACATTCTCTTCGTCCCATATTATAAGGGAAAATAAAAAAAAAAACTCACTTATTATGAAAACCAAAAATGAGAATTTGAGGGGGCGTTTGTTTCACGGTATCAAAAATAAATCCCAGGAATAATTTTCCCAGGCATAAGTTTCCAAAGAATAATTTTTTCCAAAATGTGTTTGAATTATTTTAATTTTAAGTCCCTTGGAATCTTTTTATTTTAATTTGATTTTTTGAATTATTTTAGTTTAAATTCTAAGTAATAGAGAAAGAGGGAACAATTATACAATAGTGGGGTAGCATGTTCTCCACAAAATTGATTGGTAACTGCCAGGAATAAAAATTTTCCACCCTTGTGAGAGGGGATTAGAAAGCCGGGCTACGTGGGTAAAATATTTTACCAGGAATAAATATTGCCTGGGAACAATTTCTTATTCCCTAATACCAAACGTGGGAGGTTTTATTTCCAACAATGGTTTCCCAGGAACATTTTTAGTATCCATGAAACAAACACCCCCTGAAATATGGTTTTGTGTATTTTTTTTTTTTTGAAATAATTTGCATAGGAAGATGTAAAAACAATTTTTATTGTTTGTTGTTTATTGAGAAAAGAAGAGAGAGAGAGAGAGAGAGAATTAACTGCAATTTGCATTTAATTTTATGAAAATAAGTAAAAAAACATTTTTGAAAATAATTTTTTCTCTTATAATTCCATGAATGCACAATTGACTTCTAAAATTGAAATTTCCAAAAGTAGTATTAATGTTGGGACTTTGCAATATAATGCACCGATATAGTAAGTTGGAGCGATAACCAAGCTTAGGAAGAAGACGACTTGCATAAGGAAGAAGACGACTTTGCAATATAATGTTGAGTTCTTTTCATCAAAATTGAAGCATATTTGACAAATATTCATAGGTGCGAGTCTCATTGCACTGTCTAGCAAAACATGGCATAAGATCTTATGTTAGCGGCAATGTTTTTGACCATGTGTAATATTATTCACATAACCTATTATGGCTATATTTTTTATTATATATAAAACTAAATGTTAGCTTATAAATAGTTGTTTAATTTGTCAAAATGTTGAATATATTCAAATATAAACTTTTCATAATTTTTTTATCAAGGTAATTACAGATAGGACAAAACTTAGATACATTTCCTTAAGTATTTTTCGTATGGCTCCTAACATATAATCAATTTTTTATGGATATAATCATAGTTTGTTATGTTAACACCATACGAAAAACACCTATAGAGAAATACACTTGAGTTTTGTCTTTAAAATATTAGTAGCCAAATTTTTGTATTGACAAGTGTAATTAAATTTGATGAAAAGTCACACTTATTTTAACACATGTAATTGTATAATAGATATTTATTTATATATTTTAAACATCATATCATAACATACATCAAAATTCATTAATATATTAAGAAGCATCAAATAATTTCTTTCATTATATAATATTTTGTACACTTGATTCCAACCTCATAATATATGTCATACATGGAGAAATTTCCTATCTAGTTATGGTATCTAGATTGTTCTTTTTCTATCTCACATATTGGTTCAAGGGAAAAATGTTATGGAATAATTTGCCCCACCAGAACAAGTAAAAGTGCTAGATTTATCATCATAAGCATAGCTATAAGCTTGAGGACATTGATTCTTAAAAATCATTGAATAAGCATTTGGTAGACACTTATCAGGTGAAGCATAATCTCCAGTACAACAATACTCAGGTTGATTCAAAGCCAAACAAGCACTCTTACAAGCAATGACACTTCCATCTGAACCATGAACTGAAAAATTTGGAGGACAAACTTTATTAACATCATTAGGACAACTAGTTGATTTGCATTCCTCCGAACCACCTTGCGGCGTTACCGAAACCGGTAGGTTAAAACCATCAACAAGACTAACATCATAGAAATCTTGTCCCTTGTTTGATGCAAGAGTGAATTCAACTAATGTAACTGGTGGAATTCCACCAGCTCCTTTGCATGGTATTTGACCAGATCCACAATCACCAGTTGCACAAATGAATTTGCCAGTTTTGTCTGTTGAACATTGTGTTCTTGCCCAGAATCTACCTGACCATGGAGCCATGATGTTGAGAGTGGTTGATGCTTTGGAGGCCAACTCTAAACCTGTTGAAGTTGATTGTGAGCCTCCACCTCCTGTTAGGGTAGCTGGCCATATGGTGAATGTACATTTGTTTGTGATTGTGAATGTTGTTGAGTGAACCCCTACATCCATGAAAATGTGTTAATAAAGTTATTCAAAAATCTAAATTTCTCTAAGAAAAAAAAAAGAACACATATAATCAATATAGATTTGTTAGAAAAATTAGAGCTTAATCACCTGAGAGGAAAATGGTTGATAAGAAAAGCATAGAAAGCATTCCAATTTCCATTGTGAAAATGGTGTGATAGAATTTTAACTCAATGTGTATATGTATATATAGAACTCTTTTGATATGATATGAACGGGTCAAATGAATAAAAAATAATTTCATTCATTGTATTAATAAATTAAGAAAATAGATAAAAAAAGTAATTAAAAACTTAATTGGAAATTAAATAAACTAATTTATTAATATTTATTACAGAAACTTAGGAATTTATTTTTTTGACTAAACAACTTTTTCTTTTGACAGAATTTTTTTTTACTAAACAACTTAGGAATATTGACTTTCTTTTTGACAATAGGAATATTGTGGATACACACATGAACTTAAGATAAAATTTCAATTTTTATATTTTTATGATTCATAATATTAATGTTTTTATTTTTTGACACTATTAATGTTTTTCAGATTTATGTATAAGAAAATAGATATTTTATTTGAATATATTTATGTTCCTATTTTTCAAAATATGTTTCCATAGGTAAATTGAATGAGAAAAAAAAAATCTCTATTTTACCATGTTGGTTTCTAATTCGGTCCTCACCATAATATTATACATGACATAAGATAAGTGAAAATATAGATTTATCATATCTTGTCAATGCTTGTCATATTCTCACATCATATGACGTCACTCTTAGAATGAAACAACTCACTTGTGTTAGGTCCATTGACATATGATGTCAAAGTTAATTAATGACACACACATCATGTCGCTTTTACGATGAAACAATTCAATTGTGTTAGAAACGATTGAGATATGGTGTCAAGTTAATGACACATCTAATCATTTGTGTATTATTATTATAATAAAATTTTAATTTCACCAACTCAATTGAAGAATATAATGTAGTATATTTTATTTATAATTATTTTATAAATTTAATATTTATTATTTTAAAACTTAATATAATTATAAAATTACATATTTCAGCATAAACATTAATGTAATACTTATTTTTTACATTAACTCCAAATACTAATTCTTTCATATGGATAGAGATGATATAGTCCCTATGAGCTTAACTTAATTGGTAGGAACATAGCATTATATGTACAGGAGCCGGGTTCGAACCCGGATACTTCACTTATTCAGGTGGATTTTTTAATAGACTACTTTAAAAAAATGATATAGGTGCAAAAGATAAGTTTGAACTTTAGACATACTCCAGTACAATTAAAACATAAGCATGCATTACGATTTTCTTTAAAACAATTTTCTTAAAAAAACAAATACTCCAGTACAATTAAAACATGAATGAATAAAGTAATTTTAAAATGTAAATTGCAAGTGATGTTTGGAGTTTGAATATAAAAAAATTTCAACCTATTGTTTATTGATCTTTAACAATTTATCATTTAAAGAGTTTTAATTAATCATAAAATCTAAAGATGAGGCACAATTAAGAATTAACACAAACCAAAGAAGTCCATTTTTAATTTCAAATGTGTGAAGCAAAGTAATAAGCCAAATGAGTTGCAGAAAGGATCACCGTCCATGATACCTGTATGATAAATAGGTAAATTGAAGAAAGTGGTCGAATATTGCAGTAAGTATTTTATAAATGGAGAAAGAATGTTATCTCCTTAGGTTCTTTTTTCTCATCTCTATTTTCTAGATCTGGATAGCTGTCGATGGACTTGTCAAATGTTAATGATTACAAAAATATATTTTAGTATATTTTTTGTTTTGTTTTATTATCAAAATATAATAAAATAAATTTGCGTAAAAATAAATAAATACAATCAAATGTAGTAAGTTGTCACACCATAATAAGTTCAAATTAGATTTGACTTAAAACATTAGGTAATTGTGATACACAATAAATAAATATAGGTGATTTATTAAAAAAAATATATATAATTTAGTAAAGTAAAATATAAGAATACTTAGGTTATAACGAAAAAAATAAACTAATAATGATGTGTATGTAAAATTTAAACTTTGAAATATTTTTTGTTATGTAGATTTAGGATAGATTTTAGTTTTTTTTTTCTTTCATATTTTTGTTATTGCAAGCTTCGCGCTACTCGTGAGCTATATGAACTAGTCTATTTTTTAAACAGAGCTAAAAATGCTAAAAATATTTGGGCTAAGTTTTTTTTTTTTTTTGACTAAAAATTACTTATGACATTTTATTAATTAAAATGTGTTCAATACAATTTGGTACATTGATCAAAACCAGAAAACAAACAGATAATGTGGTCGTCTTAGCTAAGTTATGAACAAACTCATTTACTTGTCTCCGCATAAACTATACACTAGAGTTTTTATAACAGGTAGAAAAGTTTAATCTACACAACCTCATATGATTTGTTAGCACGCTTGGCAGGTTGATCCATGCGAGTTATTTCATTTTGTCAGTTTTAACGGTGGGAAGAAGCATGGAGTAACACGATCAATAATTTGTGACCATATAATTGAAACAAACCTCCAAATATAAAATAGACATAAAAACTATATTATTTTTTTTAAACGGCTAAATTTTATTAAAGAACAATTCCTCAACAAGAAGTATAAGGAATTGTTGAAAACATACAACGAAAGGTAAAGTGATAAAACACTTATACCAAATAACAATACACCAAAGCAGCACCCCAATCCACCCCTAATCTAACACCAATTGCGATTCACTAAGCTCACCAAAGAAGACCCCCACCCAACCCAAAGAGACACCACTAGACACTAACTTCCGAACTCGAATTAAAATTACTCGGCCCATCAGAATCTAGAAAGCAGCGCCTTAAGTCGAAAGTTGGGGGCACCGGTAGAAAGAGAACCGACAGTCAACACCGATGCAGTAGGATTCGACCAGATACCAGAAACCTGCAAATCTCAACAGATTTGAACACCCCTCAGTGACTCAAAGAGTCCTGCAAATCTCACCAGATTTGAAAATGGTCAGAGACTCTAGTATCGGAGAGAAACCACTCGCACACGGCGTTAACACCATCCCTTCTCAACACCAATAACAGTACCTCCTAACCCTCCCACACCAGAACGTCCTGAAGGTACGATATACAACAACTTCCGTCAACACGAAGTGTCTACGCACCTCGCCCTTTCGAGCACGACAGGACAAAAACCCCAAAGCAAAACCAACAGCCCCAACACCACCATTTCACATCACCTTCGGCCACACTATCCTTGCCCAAGACCCCACCATTTCACACCAAAACGGCAGCACCACCTCACCTCCTCCACCGTGACTGTAACACCCCGATTTTCGAAGCCCAAAAGTAGGCACTTTTTTTTAAAAAAAAAAAAACAACAACTCTGAAATAACACATTCACAATCGTCCTTAAATTAAACCAGAGTAAACCATTTTCAAAATAACGATCGGAATGCGATGCCTCTTTTATAAATTGTTTTCATGAATAATGGTTTAAGATTAGAACCAAACGCTATGTCTAAACAAACATAGCGACATCATTTATTCCAAATAAATATCGTAATACAATTTCAATATAAATACAGCGGACAATAAATAAGAGCAAACGAGATTCTTAAACTACTACCCCTAAGCTGATCTTTAAACTCTAACTGAAGATGACTGGGTGACGAAGACCCACAGACGGCTTCAAGCCTTGCCGCTTCTCCACACGGTACAAATAAATCCCTAAAAATGCTCGTAGGGGGTCACGATCTAAAAATAACATATAACCAAAAATACGCAGCGCAAGATATACAATACATGGCAGCATATACAAATTTATCATATGAATCACACATCATAGAATTTAAGTATACGAATAGTCTATCAATCACACACAACAATATTCAAATGCACAATTAGCCTATCAATGCAGACTCTATATGATCGTGACACCAATCACTGGCTGTCACATGCATGAATTCAGGAATTTAACCTCTCCGCAGAGAGTCGTAGGTCCATCCCCTACTAAACACCGCAGGGCAGGTGAGGTCTCCATCTGACAATCACCGACTCAATAAAATCCCGCAGGATTAGGTGGTCCCATCTGACACACCCCGTGCAGTCCCATATGATATATAGGACTATGAATGCATGAGCATAATATATTCTATTTCAACATATACAGGGTAGTCTCCATCTGACATACCTCAGGCAGTCTCATCTGACATACCCCGTGCAGCCCCATCTGACATACACGTTCATATATGCTCATGCAACTAATTACATATCATACAAGCATATGTAATCATAACCACAACAACATACATAGATTCTCAATCATATGTATTCAATCACAACAACATACATATATTCTCAATCATATGTATTCAATCACAACAGCATACATATATTCTCAATCATATAAAATTCACAACAACCACTCAAACATGTGTAGAATATAGCATGTTCTCAAACAAGTTCTCGTCACGAGAATACATCACAAAACAACCATGCTCATAATTCATATTGCATCACATCAAGCAAATACACATATTCAAGCAAACAGTTACACATGCATAAAAAGCACTCGATATTTCGAGGTATATGAAATCGTTAGAAAGTGCCCTTACCTCGGCAAGCTTCCAACACATCAACTTACGCTACGCAAGCAATATCCGTCTCTCTCGACGAAGTCCCATAATCGGCTAGTCCTCTTAACCTTTTAAAACATATAACTTCTTTAAGTTAATACCACATTCTAATTGGTTACTCAAATAATCCTAGCTCGGCTACTAATGGATTCAAGACCTATGGTTGTCTCTCACAACTAACTAGGTTCGACTCATTTTCAAAACGGCTCTTGAAAATACAAACACTAAAAATAATAGATTTTATCTCAAAAGCGTCATTAAATAAAAACCAACTATTAAAAACATTTCCAAAAGAAAATCTCTTTTCAAACAACTTATGCCTTAAATCAAAAGTTCCAAAATCTTTTAAAACTAAACAAGTTCGAAACTAAAACTTTTCTCGTACAACGTATAACAAAATACTTTTCGCGTGCACGTAACTAAAACATTTTTCTGAATAGTTCACAAACATCAACATTTTTAAAATATAAATCCTCGACAAAACAGTTTCAAACTAAAATGGCCATAACTCATTCAATCTTTGTCCGATCGAGACGAGCCATACGCCAAATTCATCGTCTCGAAAAGGCGGATCAAATTGTTAACTTTCTAGGACACAAAAACAATTTTAAAATAACCTAAAGGCCCTTATAGATTTCGGCCAGAACCTAAAAATAGCTCCAAGCAACTCTTTTCAAAAATCTAACTTGTTAAAACAAGTATAAAAATACCAATTTCACATAATTCAACTCAATTGAATAAATATTCCAAAAACTAAAGAAATTCCAAAATCCTAACTTCACAAATCATAAAATTTGGGGCTTTTCATTCCTTATATTTTCTTTTCAAAATTAAACTCATAAAACAACTAGTGCTAGTTTCAATTTCATGGAAATCATATCATAAATTGATTTCAAACATTTATCAAAAATCACCCAATTTCTAAAATGCTCACAATCAAAATTTCTTTTTAGATCTATAACCACAAAAGCTCATCCAACAATATTAACAAAAGATAAACAAAACTTAACACAAATCTTTTTTAACATAAAATTAAACAATTCCAAACACAATTTTTCTCTTGGATATATCACTAACTAACATGGATTTATAACATTAACAAAGGTAAAATTAAAAGCTCACACTATCCTATAAAAGGGCTACACGGCCAAGGAGAGAAAATGAGGGAGGAGAATTTTTCTTACCTCAAACTATAGCTCATAATCACCATCATGATGAGAGGATCAACTTTGGTTCCAAGCTTTCTTCCTAATTCTTTCTAGATTTCTCTTAAGGTGGAGATTTTTGTTCTATCTAACACTTAGAAAAATAAAATGAAAGAGATGGAGGAGGGAGCTCACGTGAGAGGAAGAGAAAAGGAATGGAAAAATCTCATGACTTTGCTTTCTTAAAGATCTCTCAATTAATTCCTAACCATTAGATCAAATAGTGCTAACTTGTTATGATTTAATCCTAACCATCCACCCTTTGCACTCACAAGGATAAACATGTAATATCCTAGGAAAATATCTAGATATTTTTGTGATCATGCCAACTCATCTCGCTCAGTTTCCGCGCTCGCGCTTAAACGAGTCGTATCTCGCATACCGATAAACTTTACGGAAACAGAAAATTCTACCGTAAATCACTTAATTAAAACAATTCACAAACATTCGAATAAATTTTATTCCGAATAAATTTTCGCTCTTAAGCTCGGAAAAATACAATGAGATCGAATTATCCTAACAGTCGATATATAAAGTTTCCATTAAAATTTTGACGGAAATCAGAAGCCGTAAAATTTTCAAACAGCGGGTATATCTTGCCCGTTTTCTCAAAAACCGCTAGAAAATTATTTTCAACATTTCAACGAGACAAAAATGTTTCTAAACTCATTTAAAGCTTATAAAATCATTGTGCCCATTTTTCAAATGTTAAACTACGCGCAAGCACAATCTCAGCAAAAACTTTGTCAAAACAGACAATCAAGCAGAAAACCAATAAAACAAATAGCATAAGCTAATTAATATATCAAAAATATAATTCCTGCTTTTGAAATTCTACGGGTCTTACATTACTACCCACCAAAAAGAAGTTTCGTCCTCGAAACTAAAGGTAAGATTAACAACTCAACAAGTCATTACTAACACTGACACTGGCACAACCGTGCACCTATCGCAACCCTCTACAAAGTCGTACTGGTTCAAACTCTAGACACAAAGCTAGAAACCTCTCAAAGAGTTCACCACTCAAAATCAATTGTACTACAAAGGTTCACAAACTCTAGTTCTCAATATCCTAGGTCAACTCGACAAAGTTTACAAGGTCACCCCTTATGCCTCCGCGACATAGCCAACTCAACTAGGCTCACACGAAGTGGTGATTGCTAACC